>OX638402.1:27039072-31839072 GCA_951813805.1 Limnephilus auricula
CTTTGCCTCATTCACATTCATACATCGTCTCATACACACTCTTCTATTTTTGTGACTCTTGACATGGCCCGACTCAAGTATCTGATTCACTTGATCGTGCCATGTCTTCCTCGGACGTCCCCTACTTCTTATACCATTCACACTTGCATCATATATTCTCTATCATATTTATCAATTAAAAGCATTATAATTAATATTTTTTTAATTAAAAGGTATGATGCAAATATCTAGTACGGATATGCGCTATTTTATTAATTTCAATGTAGAATTTTTTCTATCTAGCTTATTATAGTTCATTTTTCAGGCTGCTGCAATGGAGTAGGCCGCTGATAGATCCGTTGTTAGTGTTGTTACCTCTCCCTATTTCTCGGAAATGGTGCATTCTACAGAAAGAGACGTTGCAGCGGAGCTAGCGATTGCAAGACCATGGTAAATTGAGTTAAAACCTAATTGATTTGTTCAATCAATGCAGCAGGTATAGGGTAATTAAACAATAAAAGAAGACGCAGTAAAATACTGGTGGGTCGGTAAAGGTACTTATTTAAGTGGGATATCGACTGGGTTGGGGGAAATCGAGGTAATACGTACCAGAAACGCAAAAGAGTATAGCGACACGTCGGGTATGGTGAAAGAAGAGGTTCTCAAACAGTCGATCGCGATCGCGTGAGTAGAATGAGAAAATTAATTCGTCCCAGTCTTAGACAATCTACAAGTCAAAGGGTATATTTTAAGGTATTGTGAAAAGAAACCTGTAATCAAGCTCATTAGGTATGTTTGTTTTATTTATCTGGGTAAGTTTAATTAATTATTTAAATTTTTATGAAAAATCGTACTTCAGCCCTTTTCTTCAGTTTTGATTTTAATTATATTTGAGTGTATCAACATTTTTCGATTTGGCATTATGAAATCAAAATATCGTACCTAATCTTTACTTATAATAAAATTTGTGTTATCATGTTTGTGTTGAGCTATAACAAATTATTTACTAACCCATTAGAAGTAAGCTGAGAAAATACATTTAATCATTATTAATTATTATTATTTTATTCCGGACTACATGCAGGAGATGTGCAATTTAGTCTAATTTAGCATGGCATACAAATAAAAATATTTAAAAAATAGAAGAAAGGAAGGGAGTTAAAATTGTACAGGGCCCGCAGATACTTTAATAGCATACAACTGCTAACTGTTTACAAAACGCAAGTCCCCCCACGGTTGAATTTTACAGCAACCTCTGGTCTAGAGCCCCAAAATACCTGAAAAAAAACGCTGGACTCTGTGCAGATTGATAGATTCTCGTATCTTAACAAATGGATTGCAATATTTAGAGTACAGGCGTCGGATGGAAATAATGTCCTTGTTCTACCGGTATTTTAATGAAAGATACTCCGAGTGTCATTAATTCCTTCGGCACCGGAGCACAGTGGGGAAACACATAAAACGCGCGCACAACTGACATTTGACATTTGCCGAGTTGACATTTCGACCCTTTGGAATAACAAGGTTCCATCTGTTGCGGAAACGTCACGCGGTTATGTGATCTATGGTAAGCTACCTTAGAGTTCATTATCGCATGACGTTAAAGCAACAGATGGGACCTTGTTATTCCAAAGGGTCGATTTGTCGTCCAGTTGACCTTTGTCACATGAGAACGGATCGTTTCTACGACTCGTTCTTGAGTTCGACAGCTCAGCTGTGGAACGATTTGCCAGCCTCTGTGTTTCCTTCCTCCTACAACATGAGACCACTCAAGGTCTTGAATAGACCCATGTTGTAGGAGGGATCACTCAAAAAATCACTCCTTCATTTCCACAAAAAGATCCTCCACAAAGCATTTCCAAAATTAACATAGGCCTAGAGGGAAATTATTTCCCTCAGGGCCTCCTGTGTGGATTTAATGTTAAAAAAAACTAAACAAACTCACTACAAACTGAAATAAGAATGAAAAAAACTCACTACAAACGATCGCGGACCCTAGTTTAAAGGCAGTTGTTGTAATAGTGTGAGAGGGGTGGGAAACCTTTATGTGTGTTTGTGACATGGGGCGCCAGACTTATCGGATAATGCACCCCTTCGTAATTTTACACCCCACCGGCATATCTGCCCCAGCCCAGCCAGCGCTCTGCGGGCATATCTACATCTACATATCGGAGATAAATGATTTGAAGAAGGCCCCGTTCGACCTCCTTATTTATTATTCAGCCCGCGTGGGATGCCTGCTTCACGGCATCAAGATGCATAATTAAATAATAATTCTATTATTTACTTTTGCATATACATTATGGGTAACAACTAACTACACATGGGTAAAAATGTATAAAACTACTAAAATTCGTAATTATAATGCTTAGTTTTATTTATGTTCAAAATTACCCCCCCTCATTCTATCTATGGTTCTATTATAGATGGCTATGCAAGACTCGTAAAAAACAAACGTAACAACTTGGCACGCTTAAATTGTAAATCTAGTGCGTCATCGCAACTGTGCACAATTTTGATACAAAAAAATCTAACCCCCACCCCAACCTACCTACCCCTCATACCTCTTTCATTCCCAAAACTTCCTCTTCTTTCTTTTCCTTAAAAAGACCCCCACAGAGCACCTCCAAAGATGACATAGATCCTGAAGGAAATTATTTTCGTCAGGGCTTACGGTGTAGAGTTAATGTAATTTATTTTTTTTTAAATAGTAAATTCATTTGATTAAGTATGGAAATTTATTTATTTAAAAAATAGTTTAATACAATAAAATCGTACCTATAACATAAATAAAAGTACGTCAGGTACTCCAATCTCTCAAAAAGTAAGAACTTTGAGTAATCGTTGTAACGCAGATTTTCGTGTTCAAATTTACCCCCACTTTAATATGAAGTTTAATTAGCTATAAATACATAAACCAATAAAAAAAAAATACAAATAAAAAACTCCTTCCAATATTACAAGGCGGTATTTTCTTTATGTTGAAACTACCCTCACATTAAAATTAATATTTTAATAAGTATTAATCCTTATTTCTGTTGTTTTAACGGTTGACAATCTCTGATAACGCAGAGGAAATGACGAAGGGCACCCTAGGACCAACACCTGATCACTTACTCTGCAGGTGGCAACACATGTTTCCTTTAGTTCATCGGCACATTCAACAAGAATTTATATTTTATGCAGGCCAGTGACAGATGGGGGATAACGACGTCACAAGCACCTACCAGAATTCACTGATTCAGACAAATTTAAATCATTTTTATATCAATTTATTATAAATAGTTTTATGATGGTAAAAAACTGGATAGAGATAACATTTAGGAAAGTTTTGCAAGCTGGCAATACCGTTTATAAAGAACTGGGTAGATATTCTATGCGTCATGTGAAATAAAATAGGTACCTACTTGATTCGACCAGAAAAATGGAATACGGCTCTAAGTTTTGTATGAGTTGGCAACACTGATGATGAAATCAAATATTGGACCGCTGCGTTCGTTCCAAATTCAAGAAAGGGAGAGTTTATTTAGTCAGTGAGGAAAACTTCAGGAAATGAATCAGCAAAAATTACGTAGGATCGGAAATAAAATTAGCATTTTTCTGTTATAGTTAAGTTAAGACCGTTATTTATTCAAAACCACGATGAAAATGCGTGGAATTCGGAGTATCTGAATTGTGAAAAAAGGGAGAATTCCCCACGGAATGGTACGAAAAAATATAACTTCATTATACTCATCAATAAAACATGGTTTGAAGAAAATTTATTAGAAATGCAAATATTCTACTATATTTTTTTATAAATAGATTCATAATGTCTGAGAATATACAAAACAGGCGATCAAACATCCCTTCGTTTCCCATTTTCAAGAACTGCGACATTACCTTAGGTACCTAGTACCTACCTAACCTATTTACCATCTCTGTTGTGAAGACGTAACGTAAGAATGAGTAACGATGAGTAAGGTACTGTGAACCCACAAAGAAAAGCAATGTGAAAGAGAAAAGAGATTCAGATGAACTCGTTTGAGGGTCAATTACTGGATGATCAGTTTTCACGAAAATATAGGCAAAATAAGTAGTGCTATTTAGTAAATAATGGGTAAAGGATGACACTTTACCACAGCGATGAAAAAATGCAAGATGGCTACAACATGTCATGTTTACCTACGTTTTTTATTCTTTCAACTCGAATAATAAAATAATATGTTGGTGATTTGACGATTCTTTCTCTCCTTTAAATAATTAATTTAATAAATGTGTCCCTGTCATCTTCTGCCAGTACGTGCGATAATTTTTCTGACATCTACGTCAAGATTTTAGTAAGAGTTGAGTATATTTGACTGGGAAATTACTCATCATCACTAATGGATTGGTAAAATAAAAAGAGTAGAGACAACCTCTAATTTATCTCCCTGGTGTACTGGGCAGATCTAGGTCATGCAGGTAAGTAAGTACTCGGGGCAAGTAATAATCCTTTGTGGAGAAATTATTTAGTGATGTCATCAAGACCTGTCTACGTTCTGTTCTTTGTGCTCGTAAACTGCGCAACAAACCAACCCCCTAGCTCCCGATCAGACTAAGCGTTTTTCGACTTATTCGACCTATTTTAGCATATTGCTCGCCGTACATTCACAATGGGAAAATAGGCCAAGCCAAGTGGTCAGACAGAAGCATTACGCGTTTGAACTGCGCCGCGTACTTTCCACTTTTGATATAATGTCATAGAGAACTCCGCGCCAAAAAGACCCCTTTCTCTTTCATTATGGTACGGCCTCATACGTGCCGAGCGCGCTCGTCACTGAAGCTTTCCGAGCTTGTCGCTTGGTGGCCGAAATATCCACCGGGCCCTGGGTCAACGGCAAGCTATGGCACGCTCTGGCAGGCGTCGGCACGCGGTCTGACCACACACGTGGGACTTGTCAAGGGTTGTCGTGGCTCGCCACGAGTCTGGTCAGCGCATTATAAGTTCTTTGGTTATTGAAAAAGGGCAGCGTACAATCTAGTAGTTACGACGAGTCCGAACTACGCCGCATCCGAATTACGCAGCGTCCGAATAACGCAGCACCCGAATTACGCCGCTTAATCAGAAGATGCGGAAAGATCGAAATAAATTGGATGATTCTAATTGCCAAGTAATGTACAGATTATTGAATTGTATGTCATAATATTCATTATCATTTTTAAAAAAATTATTATTTAAATAATTTTGCTAAACAAACAACGGTTATCTTCATATTTTAATTGGTTATTTGTTTCATTTTATTCTGTCTTTTCTCTTTTTGTCTTCTTCTTCTTATTTTATCCAACACTGTTATATATAGGACTTTTATTATTATTATTATTTTTATATTATTTATGTATTTGTGTTCCATATATCATCCTAATTTGACTGCCCTAAAACGGGATTCTTCCTAGTTGGGCAGCCAAAACATTATATAAATAATGTATAATATATGTATAAAAAAAGTAAATAAATAAAAAAAATACACCTAACTGTTCACACGTAAGCCGAACCACGAATTATGGGAAAGGAAAAGCAACCGCAAACGGCATGAAATGCTTCACTCCTTTTCCAGGATTCGTGGTTTGGCTTGCGTCTCGATTCGGAATTGTATACGCATCGTTTAAAATTGTATACGCATCGTTCCTAACCGGTCAACGATGCTTTTGCCTAATAAAATATTATTTTTTCAAAAGAAGCAAACAAATTGTGACTTGGCATTTTAAATAAATGAAAAAAAAAACTTAGAAATACTTAAAAACTAGAGTCGATATTCATGAATTGCACGGGCTAGGGACAGGTACTTTGGTAAAAGGTTTGGTGGAGGAAGGGGACATATTTTCGAGATTTCTATAGTAGCGTGAACATACCGCAAATAAGGTTTTCAAATGTAATTATATCAAAATATGTTTTTATTTATCTTAGTTCATCATTTAGAAGTGTATTCCAAACTCCGAGTCGGATCTGATAGGAATTCCGAAATATCCAAGCTTAGTGAGCATTTATTGGATAACCAACAACTCTGCCATAGGTCACCCCAAGTGGTCCGCTACGTTTGGTGACTTAGCAGGGGTGCCCGGGTTCATGGGGTGAGGTATGTCTAGGTATTAGCGGCGGATGATCTGGACACAGAACCCTAGATTGATACTCACACCTTATACCTTTTTCCTTCCGAGAACTTCCTTTCCTTAAAAATACCCTCCACACAGCATTCCAAAAGATGACATGGGCCCTGGGGGAAATTATTTTCCTCGTGGCCTCCTGTATGGAGCTAATGTAAAAAAAAATCTTCGCAAGTAAATAAAACCGGTAATTTGTCTGAAATAAATTAGCTATTCACCAAGATAAATGTCAAATGTCAAGTCCCAGTTGAACCTTTTGATTAGCAGCGTAATAATTCCCATCAGCTGGTCCCGGGGGGTTCGGGGTTCGGGCTCCGGGCAGGAAGCCTCTCATTAGCACCACTTAAATGCTCGGCGATTAAAACATTACAGGCTCAATTTATTATTACAACTTGTACTCGTATGGCCTCGCTTCGTAGCTTTGATCTGCGGATAAATTCGTGGCTGGTTTTACTGGACTTTAATTTTTTTTGGAACTGCAAAAATTCTGCAAACTAACAATAATAATAATAATAATTGGATAATTTGTAGAGCGCCGTTTTTGTGAGAAATCGGTCACTTACGATAAACACACTTTAATTAGAAAGTTTATGCTTGGAGAATATACCAATTTGCACACGGAGGACATTATATTGAAAACACTGGACATTGCATGATTTTACATTTACTGCCCCCCATCACTGTTGGTATTCACTTATGAGTAGATTAACGCCAAAGGTGAGTTAATATTTATTTTGAAAGACTTGAGAATTTAATGATTCTTTAGAAATGGAAAATTTTCATCAAGTGACTTAAAAATTAGCTCATATTACGGTTAAATAATAATAATAATAATAATAATTGGATAATTTGTATAGCGCCGTTTTTGTGAGAAATCACCTCAAGGGCGCTGTACAATTTAAAATTCAATTCTTAGGCTATATTTAAGTTTATTATTTACAATTGTATACAGAAACATACTTACCTGGTCGGTCACCTCCGATAAACACACTTTAATAAGAAAGTTTATGCTTGGAGAAGATACCAATTTGCACGCGGAGGACATTATATTGAAAACACTGGACTTTGCATGATTTTACATTTACTGACCCCATCACTTTTGGTATTCACTTATAAGAAGTATAATGCCAAAGGTGAGTTAATACTTACTTTGAAAGACTTGAGAATTTAATGATTCTTTACGACTGAAGAATTTTCATCAAGTGACCATTATAAAAGCTTCCAAAAAAGAATTAGCTCATATTTTCACAATTAGTTATTTACAATGTCACGGGCTGTGAATGTGAAAGTGAGAAGGTTTTGACTTTATGGATAAGACAGTCCGAACAGATGAGTTTTAAGTTCAGCTCTAAATTCCGCCGAGTCTGTAATCATTCTTAACTCATGTGGCAGCCTATTCCATGCTTTAGGTCCCGACACTCCGAAAGCGCGCTCACCGAACTTAGTGTCTGGTGTGCGCTTTGGTTCCTTCAACCTTCCGATAGCTGATGATGCTGCTGACCTGAGGGTTGATTGTCGAGAATTGGAATTTTCAGGAATACACAGTTCCGATAAGTAAGCCGGAGCCATTGCGTTAAGCGACTTAAATACCATCCAGCAGAGCTTGAACTGGATTCTTTCAGGACATTTGAGCCAGTGAAGATTTTTGAGATGTTCTGAAATATGGGAATATTTAGATACGCCGGTGATAAGTCTTGCCGCAGCGTTGAAAACGGATTGTAGTTTGTTTATTTGATATTTTGGGAGACTTGCATATATACCGTTGCAATAATCTAGACGTGAAACAACATACGAATTGACTAGTAATTTAGTCGCCTCTGTTGGCAGGTTTCTTCGCACTGCTTTAATTTGCCTCAATTGAAAGAACCCCGTGCTTACGGTTCTGTTCACTTGAGTTTTCAGGGAAAAATCAGCGTCGAGATTAACACCCAGTAGTTTTATACAAGTCTTTGGACTGATGTCACTTCCTGAAATGGTTATTGGGGAGTTATCAATGTTACGCTGACGTCTGCTGGTGGCGGTCCAGAGAAACTCAGTCTTTGAAGGATTCAGTTTCAATCTATTTGAGGTCATCCAGCGGGTGATTGCTTCTAGACACTCAGTTATACGAGTTTTAAGATTGTCTATTTCCTCTGGTAAGCAGTAAAAGTAGACTTGCTGGTCATCAGCGTAGCAGTGAGATAGAAGACCAAATGATTCGATTATTTTAGCGACATCGTTTGTGAAGAGGATGAAGAGAAGTGGGCCCAGAACAGACCCTTGGGGTACTCCTGATGAAAGGTTTGCATATTTTGATTGTTTTTTCCCCACCTTAACGGCTTGTACACGGTTGCTCAAGTAAGATGTCAGCCAGCTTTTAACGTCGCAGTTTAAACCAAAGGATTCTTCTAATCGTTTAATAAGAAGATCGTGGTCAATCGTGTCAAAAGCGGCACTCATGTCCAAGACTGAAAGGAGCGCCAGTTTACCCGACTCGATAGCAAGAGTTATATCCGACAAAACACGTAGTAATCCAGTTTCCGTTGAGTGAAACCTTCTATATGCCGATTGGTATTTAGTTAGCAATTCATTTGAATTTAAGTGACATATTATCTGTGCAGCAGTGATTCTTTCTAAGATTTTCGATATTAATGGCAGATTTGAAACTGGTCGGTAATTTGAGAGATCTTCAGCGTCCAATTGCGGTTTTTTTATTAATGGAGTTACGACAGCTGATTTAAGAGGTTTTGGAAAATCACCCATGCTAAGTGACTTATTGAAAAGATGAGCTAGAAAGGGAGATATTTCATTGCAGCACTTTTTTAGTAACCACGTTGGAATAGGAAACGGTTAAATAATCCACTATGTGTAGAAAAAGAGGAATGAACACCCCAAAATTTCTTCGTCAAACAATCCACATTCATACATAAATATATATATCATTGTAACTTCCCTTTCAACGGAGCTATCAGAGGTAAGCCTATAGTGTTATTTAATTTCTACTATGAAAATTATTTCATTTTGAGAGGCGTACCGCCGCCCCAGGAACCATTCATTAAATAACCAACACCTCTGCCATAGGTCATCTTAGTGTGTCCTTACGTTAAGGGGTTGCACGACTTTGACCCTCCAAAAAATTACACTAATTCAAATTTAAAAAAAATTTGAAGTGTGAAAACATTTTTATTTAAATTTAAGTATAGTAAGGTATTGTACTACTACATATGTGTTTTAGTTTAGGAGATATAATGGCTTTAGCTATAAACCTTCAAATTGTATGTTTGAGGGGGAACAGGGGGGAAGCAAGCGGGGGAGGAGCGGGGACTTTTTGTAAAAATACTCCTTGAGGTAGGTACATACTACTAACCTGCAAAAACTTGGCTTTCCCCTAATTAGTTACAGTTAGGGCCTGTTCTTTGTCTAGATTGACTATGACAGTCCCAATAATGAGACGATGGGTATATTTTTATTTTTGCGGTTCAAATGTGAGATATCCACATTTACAGGCAGTGTACTCATACTGACCTAGAACGAGTACACCACTATACCCTGGGGCATCTAAATGGTTAAGTTGGTTCTGCACTTGGGAAATATCAAAAGCCTGTGTTAGCAGCCTAATGTTTTTTGGGTAGTAATTTTAATTTATACACGACAAATTTGAGTTTCGACTATCCTATAATTTGTCCAAGCTGCCTATAAAATCATGAAATATTTAAATCTTTAATGGCCTATATTTTAGAATTTAAAAAAAGCACCCACCATATTTGATATAACTTTCGATTACAAAAACAATTTTTATATTTGGTTGGGTACTGGGCCTCAAATCGGGTCAGTACAAGAAATTATACAATATCATTGAAGAAGAAGGTAACAATAATTATCTAAATTAAAATATGAAAATGAACAAGACACAGGAAAATAATAAAACATAATGGTTGCAACCGGGACACAAATCCAGATCTCACGTCTTACCGGACGGCGCTCTACCGATTCAGCCATTGCGTCCGATTATAAAACCGCCATTATTATTATTGTTATCTTCTTCTTCAAGATTGAAATATATTGAAATCTAAAAATTAACCACAAAACAACGAACACCTTTATGGGTAATTCTACGATATGGTACATGCATGGAAATATGGTCTCAATCTTGTTAGAAAGAGAAAATACCACGCTTTATATTGAAATCTAAAAATTAACCACAAAATAACGAACTCCTTTATGGGTAATTCTACGATATGGTACATGTATGGAAATATGGTCTCAATCTTGTTAGAAAGAGAAAACACCACGCTTTATATTGAAATCTAAAAATTAACCACAAAATAACGAACACCTTTATGGGTAATCCTACGATAAGAGGTAACTTGTGCGGCAATCGGTTTAAAATAGTTTTTTTTTATTCTATACATTGTTATTTTTTTGCACGAATCACATCATCATTGATGGAAATGACCTTCAAAAGTTAAAAAGAGAGTTTTTCTAATTAAAAAAAATTTAATTGTAAACTTCAAACGGTTGGAAAAAGTCTTTTGATAGTATTCAGACGCTTGATGATAAAAATTACGTGGTCCACATTGCAAACAGAAATAACTTCTGTACATTGTTACCATTCAATAATCAATTTAAAATATGATTTGTTCCTTTTTATTGAAGTCGATTGAATCATTTTTGTTGGCTTGGGTATTTTTAAACAGGTAACTTCGTAATAATAATAAGATCCGTGGGATATTTCGGTAAAAAAAACATTATAAACCACGTTGTTTTACAGGTGTAAGATGAGAAAGTCGAAAATAAAATTAAGATTAAAATGATTATAATTTCCATTTATTTTTAACTTTAATTTTTAAAAATTTGAAACAGAAAAAGATACTTTCACATCTGGGACTCAAACCCAGGACCTGCGCCTTGCCGGGGACGGAACTCTACCAACTGAGCTAATGTGTCCTTAACCGATTCGGTCATATTTTAACTGTATCATACTTCGACTGAGAACTACCAACATTATCTTCATTTTCTTAACGCATATTTTTATTGGCTGCTAACTTTTTGTATGCATAATATTGTCTTTATTGATTATAATTTCATTACAGACGTCGGGTTACATATCTGGGGCTTAATGCCAGAAGGGCATATGTCAGATTTCTGATTGGCCCAGGAATGAAGATTTTTTATTGATTTCTTGGCGTAAAAAACGCTGATTCAAAATTTTGACTTCTACATTAAATAAGTCACAATTTCAACAAACTAGACGCCAACGACTGCGAAGTTAAATATGTCGATTAGGATTTCTTTCACTTCTCGCTTGACCGGCTGTTGTAGAGGTAAGTTAACTTCATACAGTACCTACATATATCTATATTAACTTTATTTTTATTTTTATTAGTTACAAAAAGATTTATAAATTACAAATATATTTTTACAATAATTAATTACATAATATGTGATGTACCCACATAAATAAGCAGGGCTTGTGTGTATAGGGGGGTGTTATAACATTGGTTTTATTTGACATGATTCAGTTTAAGTTTTCAGTATAATTTGTGAGATTTAAATTCTTGGTAAATGTGTAGTACTCTGCTTACTTTTGTATGGATTTGATATTTACGAAATTTTGTTTCAATCTAAATACGCATGAATTACTTAGTTTACCCAAACTAAGAACCTAATAACCTATTTTGTGCACGTAAATAGTTGTTTCTTGTACTAATTGTTGAAATGAAGTGTAAAAAGCCTCTTCACTTGGCCAAACATGGCGTCCGTGAAGTGAAAAAATCTTATACAAAATGCATATTTTTTTCGTCTCCCCCGCCATAAATACTCACTTTTCGTAATAATTAAGCTAAATCTAACTGTTTGAATAAAAAATATTCCGTATTAACCAGTAGGCGGAGTACGACACTATTTTTTTTTTTACTTATTCACCAAATTTACAGGAACGGGTTTAGTTTTTCCCATAGGAAAAACTAAACCCTTTCATACACTTTTCCATATAAATGATCATCTAGTAAATCCACGTTATGCAAGTGTATTATATAAGTATAATTAATACAAAACAATACAAGAACAACACGTTAATCTACCAAACTATTAAATGGGAATATAATTCACCGTCTCCAGATATTTTCATATCAGAGGGTTCGGCTCTGTGGAATTCCTAATTTGACCGATAAATCCTACTGATCCCTCAATATAAATATTTAAAAAATCTTTCGTAATTCTACATGTATTTAAAATGACTGATTTTGCATTTTTATATACAAATTCTTTGACAAATCTAATATGCCTAAATTTTTAATAAGAGAGCTAGGTATAATGCCAGTAGCCGAAATAACAAAAGGTAATATTTTTATAGTCTGAGAATGCCAAATTCTTTTAATTTCATTTCCTAAATCTGTATACTTTCTTATTTTTTCAGAAACAGATTTTTTAATATTACAGGAATTTGGAATAGCTACATCAATAATATAAGTTATTTTTTTTAATTTTGTCATGTAAAACTATATCAGGTCTATTATGACCAATTGGTCTGTCTGTTAGTATAGTTTTATCATAGTAAATTTTAAAGAAATTATTTTCTAAAAATGAATTTGGTTCGTATTCATAATATGGTACTATATTATGACATTCAATCAAGTTATGTTTAATTACCAAACTTTGGTGAATTATTTTTAAAACCTGATTGTGCCTAAATGTATACTCAGACGGCGCTAATATAGAACATCCTGATATAATGACGTGTTCTATAGTTTCCGGAAAAGCCATACATTTTCTACATAAATCATCAATTTAAATTCTTTTATATTAGTATTCCTCTTTCTATTTTTTTCTGGTAATGAATTAAAAAATTTACTCCGAGATATTTATGATTTAACTGTCCTATTGTTTTTTTACATTTTGGAGTAGGAAGTATTGACGTTTGTCTAGATTTCTGTTATTTTTAAAAAGTGCAGCTTTATTTTGAATATTATCTTTAAAAGTTTGTAATGTTGCATGTTAGAAATAGAATGCACTTAATTTTCTGACCTTAATTTTTTTTTTTTAAATGTATGTTTACAATGCGATTATTTATCCCTTGTCGACATGTGACATAATCTCCATAGAAAAGCGGCGGGAAGAAGTGCGCTGGGCATGCGCAGAAAAATCGAACGCCACATGCTAATCTTATTTATTTAAATCTTGTCTATGGGGGGCGGAAAGCGGGGTTGGAAGTGGCAGGAGGCAGGAGGGTGCAGTAAAATGGCCGCCGACCCCTTAATCCGAGGCGAATTGAAACAAATGGCGTGGCAGCGCTCCTCGCCGGAGACTTTGGACCGCAGCCAGAGAGTTCTGGCCAGATCGTTGATTGGGGAAAATTATAAAATATTAATCCGGCGGAAAAGATGGGTGGCTTTTGAATTATTCCGTGGAATTGGCATATGAGGATTTGAATGCAATGAGGAAAAGGTGAAATAAAAGTCACCCTCTGGTTATAAGTCAAAGCAATATTATATGTACAATATATATTGATAAGCAATAGTTAATCAATTAAAAATAATCAATATTATATGATTTAACTAAAGATTTTAGATGGATATATTGGTTTATCTTATGTATCTCTCTGATTCTTGTGAATTCTAGCTATTGAAGTAAAAAGTGGCAGGAGTGTGACAATAAAAATAGTGTTGTTTAAAATTCAAATGGCTGAATCGCAAGATTTTTTTACAAACTCGTCTATAGATAATTATAAACAAAAAAATAAACAACCTAATCATGTTCCGCCGCCTAAAAAATGTAAGTTTTTATTTAGTTTTTAGTCAAAGAAGTTTTGCTTCAACCGCGCGTAAAGGTCAGAAGCACTCAATTTTTTTTATACCTACCGAGAGACGAATAATTCTGGGTTTGAATTAATTGATCAGTTCCATTCCAAATTTAAATCCAATCCCAGTAGGTACCCCTACTAAGGCCCAGGGAGCGAGTTCTAGGGCACCCTTGCGATCCAGAAAATAGCGGCGAATCGAATTATCGCCTAACAGTAGCGTTGAAATTGGATTAAAAATTGCACAAAGTCATTTTAGCAGCTTCGTTGTGTAACGGTGACGACACTCCTGGGAGTCGATACGAATTTTATCTATGCATATCTGCATACAAGTCGCTTGGGTATTGTGGTGTATAGGATTAGTCATGTAGATTCAACATCCTTCAACAGATGTCGTTATTGTATACATTTTACGTAGTTTTGTTGTGTCTCAATAGATGTCAGTTACCTAAGTAGTACTTTTTAAGAGTATCATTTATCGTCGTTTGTGTCTAATGTACGAACGATTTTATTTATTTATGTTTTATATGTATACCGCACAAGAGTCCCAACTGCTCCCGTCTGGAGCCAGTGAGACTATGGAATCCCCGATTGGGGTATATTGTGAGGCAGTGGGGAGAGTAAGGAAATGGAGAGAGTAAGGAAATGGAGAAGAGCAAAGTGGCGAAGTACCTGGCTATTCAGATCTGGTCACCAAACAAGGCTAAAGCCATTTCAAGCAACGTTTCAATTCTCAATGGTGGTACACCAGGGCGATACTGAGAGTATCTTCCACTCTGTGCCGCAAATATATCTACATACTATATATTATTTTTAATTAATAATTGTGAAATAACACAAATTAATCAAATAAAATTTAGATATTAGTGCACGCCGGGTTCGAACCCGCGACATTCGGATTGGGAGTCGAGAGTCATGCCTCTCGACCACTTCGGCAGACAATATCCTTCGCGGTAATATCCGAAGCATCTGCAGCCAACACCTAAGCAAACCTCACCCCATGAACCTGGGCACCTCTAGCAAGTCACCAAATGTAGCGAATCAGTCGGGGTGACCTATGGCAGAGATACTACTGACTCCAAGCAGCTGGGAATCTTGTGTGATAATCAAGTCACAAAATAGTGACTATGTTGATCTAGAAATTTCACACCAGAGTCGAAAACATTTAGGGATGACTCAATATTTTAAAATACAAACAACATTTTTTTCTTTCATTAATTTAGAGATTTTTACGGCCGTTTCAGTGGCCGGTTCTAACCAATACATCACAAAACAAGAACATCATTTTATAAATAGAAATATCATTGAAACGCGATGAAAAGAATAGACAATATTAGATTGTACAATATACAGAGTCGCTTATCTAAATTCGACCGATTGTCATTTAAATGTAAGCGCAGATTTGTATGCCATCCAAAACCGGCAAACAATGGCTGGTAACAGTGAAGATCAACAAGTTGTTATAATGAAATGAACTAATGACCTTCAAAGCGAACATATTCACCGGTTAGTCACCTCTGAGCTAAGCTAACTACAACACATCGGACACGAAAAATAGTCATCTTCGGCTATATTAATCTTATATACCTACAACTATAAATAAATAAACATCGATCGTCCATAGTTTTTATTATCTGTTTCTAAAAAATAATATTTTTTAGTTCTTATACAAGGAGAAAAATGTTATTCTAAAATACGATCATTTTTCGTTGTTTGTTTTTGGGGTGTTATGCCGTGTTGTGCTACCTCCTTCTTTAGCCGACGTTTCGGGCAGCGTTGCAGTGTCCAACATCAGGGCAGATCCGGCAGATCCGACGATGTGAAATTGTTGTGTTAAATGTGTGCTTATTTACTTAGAAGCGATACCGTGTCGTCATCTTCAATCCACTACGAGCTGGTAGGTATTGCAGTGAAAGGGAACTACTTTGAAAGGGAAATTTCCAAATTTCAAAATTTGTTGGTATACTTAATTTCGTACGTATACCAACAAATTATTCTTACATTTTCCCGCCAATAAACATTGAAACACTGTTAATTTGTTCGTAAGAACTTCAGTCCCGTTTTTAACCGTTTTCACGGATAAAATGATCGTATTTTAGAATAACATTTTTCTCCGTGAATGTACTATGTATGACTAGCACAACACGGGCATTAGCCTAGTATTGTAGTTAAAAAAATGTCAAAAATTGTAACATTAAAATTTTTTTTAAATAAAAACAATTAAATTAAATTAGTCAGACATATCCAAATGCTAAGTATCTCGAGCAAAGCATGGAAATGGTAGAAAAGGGATAAGAGTAGACTGAATGCTGTGGAAATGAGATCCCTGAGGCATATGTGTGGTAAAACCAAAAAATTGAAAAATAGTCCCTAACCTATTATACAAATACATTAATTTAACAAAACAAGGCATTAAGAAATTAACATGTATTACATTATTTATATAATTATACTAGCTGACCCCGCCACGCGTTGCTGTGACTAACGAAACACAACGCCATCTACTGGATGGTTACCTAACCTAGATAACCAAGTGTTGTTTCAATAAATTAACTCACACCGCCATCTGTCAGAAACTTATGGAACTTTTAAAAAAACAAATAATTTCAAATCATTGTCCCATAACAAACATTTAATTCGCATTATTAAATATTGAGATAAAAACTATCCATCTTTTGGACCAAATTACACACAGTAAGCCAAATTTCATCAAAATCGGTTAAATAGTTTCGTAGTTTATCTAGGACGAACACCGTGACGCAAAATTTTTATATACAGGGTGTTAAGGTACGTATTTGAGTTACTTTAACCAGTGATTCCTGACATTATTTGGAGTAAAAAATGTAAATGAAATTTTGGTCTCCGGTGACTTTTTTTATGTCAATTTTTTTTTTTTTCAAAATATTTTTTATTCAAAATCAAACAAAAAAAAAACTTTCACATGACATTATTAGTCACTCAGCCGAGTTACCGCCCCACCACTTACCCCGCCCCCAACTACCCAACACCTACTATTATTTATGTTTTTGTAGAAAAAAAAAAAAAAAAAACATCAAAAATGTCACCGGAGACAAAAATTTCATTTACATTTTTTACTCCAAATAATGTCAGGAATCACTGGTTAAAGTAACTCAAGTACGTACATTAACACCCTGTATAAAGAATATTCAAATTTCAACTTCCATAAAACGGGCATGTGTCTAGTGTGGTAGTCGAAAAAAAAGTGTAGATACACAAAAATACTTTACGAATAAAGGAAAAAAAAAACTTTATGTAGCCTATTTAACCAATTTTTTTATACATTTTCATCACTTTTAATTACTTTTCAAATGAGATGTTGAGTAGAATTCATTTTGAGTTATCCGGTTATCTTAGATAATGCAGGAGTTCAATAAATTTGTTCGATAAAAAATAAAGAATCTAAAGCCGTGTCCACACGATTGCCAAGCCTCAGCAAGCGTGTGGATACGGCATAACATGAAAAGAACAGTGTAAATTTGAAATAAGAAGTGTTTGAACTTACCGGAAATGGGCACGCGCAGGCGCACGGAGTCCGCGTTCCGTATCCGGTAGAGCGAGAGAGCCACCACGTGCTGGCACCAGAAGATGTCGCGCGCTTCGCAGCTGCACGTCACCGAGGTTATCTTACACCTGCGGGGGACAAGACACCAGACACTTATTAGCGGTCGACAACTAATAATAATAATAACAATATTTGGATGATTTGCATAGCGCCGTTTTTGTGAAAAATCACCTCAAGGGCGCTGTTCAAATTTTAATACATTTCTGCAATCTAACTTCTAACTACAGACTAGACAAAACATTATAAAAAACTTATGGCTAAAACACTACTCTCAAGTCCTTGGCCTCCGTCATTTTTATCAGTGTTGTACCGTTAAGGGCACACTTGAAAGAAACTGGATTTTTATTTCTGGTGAATCTGATGGGGGTGCATTTTTTAGGATTTACTTGAAGGTTTGTTGTGCACAATAAGTACTTAGACGATTTAGATCTTCTTCTATGCGGAGACAGTCGGTGGTGACGGGAGAAAATATTTTCATATCAACTAACTAACCATCACGCCGTTTCCCCGTAGGGGTGGGCAGAGATGACGGACCGCCAAACAACTCGGTCTTGGCGCACACTCTTTGCCTTATTCACATGCATACATCGTCTCATGCATACTCCTTTATTTGTCTGACTTTCGACATACAAGACTCAAGTGTCTGATTCACTCGATCGTGCCATGTCTTCATCGGACGTCCCCTACTTCTTATGCCCATTTACTTCTTATATCCATTTTCCAATGTCGTCAATATATGTTAAAGAGTAATGGTCCTAATAATGATCCTTGGGGCACTCCCGACGGTACCGTTAACCAATGTTTACTTATAACCACCGACAACTACTGCTTGTTACAACATCTGAGGAGGTCTCCGTGTACGCCGATTTGTGAAAGTTTGATCAATAAGAAAGATATCATGATTTACTAAATCAGAAGCTAGCTTTAGTCTGCATATGTATAACGCGTTCTCTCTAGTTAAAACTAGTTTTTATTAACTGCCTTTTTTAAAGTTATAACGCGTTTTCTATAGTTAAAACTAGTTTTTACTAACTGTTTGTGCTAGAGAAAACGCGATGTAACTAAGAACGGGTTTTAACTGTAACATATATATTGCATCTAGTCTGTATTTATTGTTTTTTTTTTATATACATCATACAAATATAAGTTAAAACAAAAATTGTTTTAACTTATACTTTTTATAAAGTAATTAACAATTTCATTTTAATTTTACTCTTGCGAAACAGGTCACAAATCAGAAAACCCAAAAAAACTTAATTTTTTTTTTCGGTAACAAAAGGGTTAAATACAACTTTTCGAGCCGAGTCTACATACACTTCGATGTAATTTAAGAGGCTAGACTTTGAACCACACGCGGAGCACCCGCGACTGTCATTCTGTCCCGCTCACAATAAGCTCACACACACTTACAATACATGCGAATGCGAAATGTGCGAATGAGACAACGCTCAAATTTACCTACAGAAATCGCTCGAAAAGGGGTTTATGGAGAATACACTTTTCTACATCGAAACTTTCACGAAATTGAAATTTAAAAAAAAATATATAACTTTTAGAAAGAAGAAGCTACGTCGGTATATTCGGATAATTTTATAATTCTTTATGAGAGTTGAGTTAGCAGCACTTTTTCCTTAAATAATATTTTTTGATAAATCTTACATGTTTGACAGTGAATGTTTACGTTAATACGAAACGCATCGAAAATTCGAAAACATACCGACATAGTTTACACCCTCTAGAAGGCAGTATAAAAAAAATATATTCACTTTGTGTTTTTCAGTTTTTTCCCGGGCTACCTTTTTGTATGGGCCGAAAAGCGAAGTCTATCATCTTAAAATATATTAAACATCTGATATTAATCCCCTGGTTACGGTATTTTTTTATTTGGCCTAATAAATTGTAATTTAGAATTATTCGAAAACGAAGGCTCAAATAAGAAAAAAATATTATATACCAAATATTATGTAGATTCACCAGTTTCCCGCTTAATACGAATTTCCGGACTTTATTATGTATGTCTTATAATAATAAATTATTGTTAAAAGGTTTGTTTGTTATGTAGGGATCCACCTAAAGACCTAATCCATTGGTTAAACCTAATCAAAATTAACTCATTGTTCGCAAAATTAAGTTGGCCACTCCTGTCTTTTATCGTTCGGCCGCCATGTTTATTTATATTGCGTTTGACTTGACAGAAGTTGACTAACCTACAATCAAGATACGTCCCCACCGCAACCAATTTCACTTCCAGTAATGTAAACATTGTAAACAGTAACGAAAACTTCAAAGGAGTCAAATTACACAGTACAATTTAACATCGTGCTCTTAGCATTGGTAAACTTTTTCTAAGTGGTGGTTTAATTTCAGCATCTATTCGGTTGATTGTGTCAGCGGGTGACGTAGGAGATAAAAGTTAATAGCGGTCGAGAAAATAGTATAATTTTTAGACCTTTGTGTAGTTTAGTGCATGATTATAGGGAATTTAATGTTTTTAGATAAAAATATCTTAGATAAGTATTTTCAAAAGACAAAACACATTATTTCAGGGCTAAAAGTATTCAGGTAGAAGACACAGGGTCAAAGAACAAAAAATAAAGTGAAATATATTACAAAATTAGACGCGGAAAAAAATAGTTTTTTTGTTGCCATTGGTTAGAAATAGTATTTTTCACTCCCTAACTAACTAACTAACTAACCATCACGCCGTTTCCTCGCAGGGGTAGGCAGAGAGGACGGACCGCCAAACAACTTGGTCTTGGCACACGCTCCTTGCCTCATTCACATTCATACATCTTCTCATACATACTCTTCTATTATTCTAGTATCTGATTTACTTGATCGTGCCACGTCTTCCTTGGGCTCACTTTTTTTTTCACTCCTAATCTGTACAATACCAATGCAATGTCTGACAAAACAATGGGCATAATCAGGATATATATATATATATATATATATATTTTATTATTATTTAATGACAATACAAATTAAAATTAAAATACAATGTTAACTAAATTAAGAATACAAAGTGAAGTATTTTATCCTCAGTCCTCCTCACCAGGTATTCCTGTTCCGAGGTGGACTGCAGGTTGTCGTATGGTGTTGATCATGATTTCCTCATTATTGTTGTTGGTTTTGGTTGTTTTCCACGAAATATAAATAAATAAAGCAAAGTGTTCATGTTTATTATTTTGCGTTGTTTTAAAAAGTGTTTATGTTCATTATCTGTAGGTTGCATTGGGGTTTTTAATAATTTTAATTAGTTCCTCATCTTCATGTTTAGTTAGCCATAACTTGATGTCCTTTTTAAACTTTTGTATATCCATGGTATTTTTAATTTCAATAGGAAGGGCGTTATATAATTTTGTAGCATGGAAATAATGGTTTTTTTTGTGCGAAAGCTGTATTTAATTTTGGAATGTTTAGTAATTTTGAAGATTTTGTCCTTGTAGTATAGGTGTGTTGGTCAGCAGGCTATGCATATTTTTCTTTAAATTTGAGTAGTGCATTTTTTTAGTACAGTTTTATAATGCTGAACACATTAAATTTAAAAAAAAACGTTCTTATGGGTACTTTCAGGATTATTTTTATTATTGCTTTTTGCGTTTTAACAAGATGCTTCATGGGAATGTTTGAGGCAGATCCCCATCCAATAATCCCATATTTTATGCGTGATTGGCAAAGAGCATAGTAGACTTTATATATAATATTTAGTATATTGCGTATGCTTCTAAAATAGTACATAAGCTTTGTGAGTTTCTTTGTAATGCTATTTATGTGAGAGTCCCATCGAAAATTTTCATCGATAACATATTATGTGAGTACATTTAGATAAAATATAGGTACTTATCAATTTTATTCGAATGAAATAAATTGTAATCGAAATACTATATCTTATTTAGTGACCGGACAACTCAACAATATGCGACTTCAACACCTCCTTTGAAAAGTCATTTAAAGTAATAAAAATAAATTAAATTAAATAGGTTACGTTAGGTAAGGTAATGGGCCATTTTTTTCATAAATTTTGATGACTTTCTAAAGGGGGTTGAGATGTCGTGGAACCATCTTATCTATTAACATCTTAATTCTAAAATCCAATCAAAAAGTATCTATATATCGACCCCTTGGAATAACAAGGTTCCATCTGCCTTGGTAACGTCGTGCGATAATGGGATCTATGGTAAGCTACTTTAGAGTTCATTATCGCAAGACGTTACCGCAACAGATGGAACCTTTTATTCAATAGGGTCGATATATTATGTGTTAGTCGGAATAACGAAAATAATCGGTTTACATCAGTGATAATCATCCATTTTAGCCGGGGGGCAATTAACTCAACACTTTCCCAGTTTAATCTTGGATATCGACCGTTTGTAATAACAAGGTTCCATCTGTTGCTTTAACTTCATGCGATAATGAACTCTAAGGTAGCTTACAATAGATCCCATTTTCGCACTACGTTACCATCGTAGTGCGATAATGAGATCTACGGTTCCATCTGTTGCTTTAACTTCATGAAATAATGAACTCTAAAGTAGCTTACCATAGATCCCATAACCGCGTGACGTTTCAACCTTGTTATTCCAAAGGGTCGATATGTCAATTTGATAAGGATAAGTAATACTTTCAGTCTAGAAAATTGGCATAATTTGTCAGACAACCAAGTATCCTGATATTCTTCAATGCATAAGGCGCTAATAACCTCGAATCTACATCGTCAAAGTGGAAGTAATACAGATAATATATAATGTTTTCATTGATATTATTGTAATTAGAACAATCCATAGAAATGCATAATCCATAGAAATATATAACGCATAGAAAGGTGGTTAGCTAGTAGCTTCTGACACAGTAATGTAATGATGACATTTCACTTTCGTGAGTAAGCGAGATTACCCGCGCAGTTGAGTAACCGTCGCAATTACCGGAGACAAAGACAAAAATCCTGTCGGGCTCAGCTGAAATCACCGGTTTCTCTTGTTCCCATTTATGAATTCATGTTTTATGTAAACCACTTCCCATACCTGTTCTATGTACGGCACACGCGCCTAGTTTGCATAAACCACTTCCATTTATAACAAGCTTTTGGTACGAACCTGCCTAGCTGACTCGTATGTCAGAAGCAAAGGTTTCAGGTCGGAATTACTTCTAACTAATACATAGTAACACAAATCCAACAACATTGTATCACCAAATCCCTTCGCAACTAATAAAACTGTAAAGTTTTATCCTTCGGTTTAAAAATAACAAAAAGGTTGCTAGATTTAGGCAGGACGGAGTCAGAAATATTATTAAGAAATGTTATCTGATAATTATACATTACGAGCGCCTTATATATTTCTTTTGTTTAAATTTTTTATTTTCTTTTTCTTTTACGGTTTTTCTGGTATACCTACTGTTTTTCTTGTATCCAAAAATAACAAAATGGTTACTAAATTTAGGCAGCACGGAGTCGAAAATATTATTAAAATTTTTAGTCTGATAATTATTTACGAGCGCCTTATCAGGGGCGGTCCGTGAGTAATTAGTGAGCTAGAGTGCTAAGATTGAATAAAACGAAGTTATTAATTTGGTTGTAGTTGAAAATGATTTTTTTTTTTATTTCAACTTTTTGTATGAAGCATCCCCAAACTGAAAGAATCCCGAAGATCATACAAAAAAGTTGAAACTTAGAAAAAAAAAATCATTTTCAGCTACAAGAACATCAGTAACGTCGTTTTTTCAGCTTCATACCAGCTGTACACTAGTAACATGTACACTTTTTTTTAAAGTCTACAAAGTCTACAAAGGTTAAAATTGGTGTTGCCTGAATTCAAAAGCAAGAACATTAAATGACATTGAATAATAAATATATTCGTTTCTTTAAGGTTATTATTGCTGATCACACCGCTGACGTCACAGTTTAGAGATAATACAAAACTAAGAACAATGGTGGTCTCATCGGATCAATTCTTAGGCAAAACAAAAGATTTTTGTTTCAACCATGATGAATTAACTATAGAGGTCACGCTACAATAGTCAATTCGGTGACCGGACAAACCAACAATTTACAACTTCATCACTCCTTTAAAAATCATTAAAAGTGATAAAAAAAACTTGCTTAAATAAGTTACGTAAGGTTAGGTTATGGAATTAAGCGGAGTTATAACACTTGACTTACCTGGAAACAAAGATTATTGAAAAACTTACAAACAAACATTTTAGCTATCTACCATATCACGATTGTCAAAACAAAGTTGTAATTCGATGGCCTAAAATTTAATTGGAGCACTGCAGCACTACTTATTGGTAGACCCTACGTTTTTTTCTGGTAATATTTTTGTACCTACCTAAAAGATTGATTTTTCTTGTAATTTTTTTGTACCTACATACAAGTTTTTTTTCTTGGATGTTTTTGTATCTACGTGTTTCTAATATCTTTGGTATCTACTTAAAAGTTTTATTTTTCTTGTAATGTTTTTGTACCTACATACAAGTTTTTTTTCTTGGATGTTTTTGTACTTGCCTAAAAGTTTTCTTTTTCTTGTAATGTTTTTGTACCTATATACATTAATATACAAATATCTTTTTTCTTGTAATGTTTATGATTCTACCTACAAGTTTTCTTTTTCTTGTCATATTTTTGTACCTACCTAGAGTTTTTTTTTTATTGTTTTCGATTACATAACTAAGCACATGTCTGTATTATCGTATTCAATTTTTTTTGTGAGTACATGATAATCATAAATACAGGGTGTCAGGGGGTAAAGTGCAGCAACTTCGGGAGGTGATTCTACATGACAATATAAGTAAAAAAGATAAATGACGTTTTTCGAAATTCTAGCTTTAATGTGTACTTTTTAGGTAAAACGATAAAATCAGTCCGTCGTATGCGGCCAGCACTAGGTACTATTTTACGCTGTTACGATACGGGTGACTCACAACAATCCAACGTCGCGGGCGGGCGCAGAGCAAATTTATCGGTAAGTTTGTACCTTACACTGAGGATTTTTAACAGGAACGTCTTTTTGTATGGGAAAAAAAAGTTGGAATTTCGAAAAAAGTCGTAACGTAAAATAACCTCCCAAAGTTACTGCACTTTACCCCCGGACACCTTGTATATAAAAGTAAGGAGTCTTCTAAAAAAGGTAGGTCTCCATAAAGTAAACATAAAAATAAACAATACCAAATTACTTGTTGGAAGAAAAGCAATAGAAATATTTTTAACAATGATAAATATTTTTAACAATGATAAATAATTATTGTACAAATCAGTTATAGGTGGTTACCCATAATACAAGTTATAATATTATTTGGATAATTTGTATAGCGCTGTTTTTGTGCACAAATATAAGATATATTTCTACAACGCTCTAACTACAGACTATACAAACTATTATCGACTATTATATTATCGAGGTACAAACAACTAAACAAATTAATGATCAAAATCAAATTAATTAATTTGTGAAAAGTTACAATTTATTAACTAATTATACGTGGTAGATCGATAGACAGATTAAGTTTGGATTTAACGTCAGATTTTGAGTTGATTTGGGTCAATTGGCTAAATACAGGTTAACGGATTCCATTCCATTTGTTGACAATTTATGTACATTTAAAAATCTGTGAAAATCATAAATACAACCTCATGTTATTGAAAATTCTACTACTGTATTAAGTCAATTGACCCAAATAAATTTAATATCTAAGACGTTTAATCCAAACTTAATCTCTCTAACGATCTACCATTTATAACTAGTGAATTATAACTCATAATCAGTGAATTAATTCATGATGTTGTTATTATTGAAATTCTGAGAAACACTCAAACCTAATTTCGACCTCTACAGATTGGTGTATAGTAGAATACAGCATGAGGTTAAATCTTTACCATCTTTTGGTAACAACTCGTTTCGGTCACTTAGAAATCGTTGTTTTCCTTACTATCATGGTGAGAAATAAGAACTAAACGGTGTTAGAAAGAAAAAACACTCCGCTTTATATTCAAATCTAAAAAATAACGAACAAATAATTAAAATGACACACCTTTATGAAACCAAAGTTTCCGACCGCGATTTGAAAAAAACTTATTAAATTTCGGGAATTTTTTATTAATTATTCTTACATGAAACGACAAAAGGGACATGACGATAACGTTTATAATACATTTGTATAAGAACAGATGGGTGTACGTTTTTATTTTATTTTTGTTATTAGTAATTTTAGTTAGAAAAAGCGTAAGATGAGCCATTTTTAAAACTTTTTCTTGGTTGCATTAAAAAGTTTTAAACATATTAAAAATTACATGTTTATTTATTTATTTATTTATTTATTTATTTATTTATTTATTAAAGAATTTTATACATAGTGTACATATTGTGTTATTTCGCCCGCCATGCTAGGGATGTCCCTGTGTTATGGCGGGTGAAGTATGCAGATTATATGGGTAATGAAGTACATTTACTGATTATATAATAATTATGATACACTTCCAAATTTTATAATTTCGAATTATAAAATTTGGAAGTGTATTTCATTACCTTCAAAAAAAAGTTTTTAGTTTTCGGATACGTTCAAAAATATTCCACTTTTTTGTATTTTATTGCAAAACAGAAATATTTTGACCTTTTGACTGCTGCGAGAAATATTTTGACCTATTAGCTGCGAGAGTGACCACCGGGTCTTGCAGAAAACGATGCCATATTGATTATTTTCTTAGATTGACATTCTGGTCCTCTACAGATGTAGAATCCAGCATTATGGTTAGCACTGTTAGCTCTCTGTTAGGTGGTTAGTGGTCGGGTCTCGAGGGACCGGGTCAGCCCGAGGAATGTTGCCGGTGGAGCTGGTAATAAAACGAAATGTCCAAAAAAAATCCGGCTCGATCGGACCAAGATATTACCATTTAAATAATCCACGCGCGCCGTAGAACGCGCCATAGCCTTCTTTCTCAATGTGCGAGTGGTATACAAAGCTATCTGTATTATTTTCATTCAATTGATCAATGACTCTGTTTACAGCACAACATCCACCTAACCTAGACTGATACTGCTCATAGTGTAAGCTAGAACTAAACTCAAAACTCACCTTTTCAGACAGTCGTATCAATAAAAACCTTTTACCTTCATCTTCACAGCCCGCGACATTGAATGTAAATAACTGAATGTGTAAAAAAATTTAAGTAAATAAGAACTTGTAAGCTTTTTAAGGCTATTTCATAAAAATTCTCCAGTCATAAAGATTCCCAAGTCTTTCAAAATACAGTTCAACTCTACTTTTACTTTTAAGGTAGCGACAGATTCGCAGCTCACATCAAAAAGTTATTTATAACACAATAGCGCTCGCCATACAATCCCATGAGACCCGCCAGACGTAAAAAGATGATGCGCTGTGATCGCGGTTTGAATCTTCGCTAATCGGAATTATTTTTCGTATTCGCTACAGTGGCGGTATCAGAAAAGTTATGCGACCCCCTCTCTACCGTAAACAGGAGAGGGGGTCATTTTTAATACACGGAGCATGCACGGAGCTGTCAAGTTAACATATCCAGTTCAAAGAAATGATATTCTCTCGACCGCTTCCGATTTCAACTGACCCCTTCTCCTGCCGTAGGAAGGAATATTTTATAACGTAGTGTGTCGGTAGAAAAGATACTTATAACGCAGTATCTTTTTGATGTGAACTTCGCGTTTGTCGCCCGCTTTTATCTTCTCACAGATCTAATATCAAGAGTAAGGATCGGCGTATGCTGGGATTTAACATGTGTCGCACGTGCAGCATTTGTTTTGTAATGTAGGGACTTGCATGAAACAATGTATGCTGAGAGGCAGACATCGCTTACATTACAAAACAAATGCTTCACGTGGCAAACATGCTGAATCCCAGCATACGCCGACTCTTATGGAGGGTAGCAAATGTAAAATCAGCAATGTCCATGGTTTTGAATATAGTGTCCTCTGTGTGCAAAGTCGAATTTGCATAAACTTTTCAATAAAAGTGTGTTTATCAGAAGTAACCTGCCAGGTAAGTATGTTTTCTGTATCTGTTTGTAAATAATAAAATTAGCAGCGACCATAAGGTGATTTTTATCAAAAACGGTGCTCTCGGAATCATCCAATTATTGGTCCTAGAACAAAAGAATTTCCGTATTTATTTATTTAGAAGCTATAAACTATCTCACTACAACGCTTCAGTGGAAAGGTGAATACGTCAGTAACCCCCATTATGGAGAACTCGGAACGTCCGGCTACCAAGCCTGTGATCTGCCCATCGGGCTATCGATCACATCGCTTCAACACAAACAGAATCCTCGCGACTTCCGGAAAGTGATTCATAAACAATAATTTAAAAATCAATTAATTGTTTCGTGTTTAATTTGTAGAACTCCATTTAATTTTATAAAAAAATATTAAAATGTTATTATTTAATTTCGCAATTATTTTAGTTTTTTTAATTTTGTTACAGCTGTTTCGGCTTACAATTCAATTTTGAAACTGTGGTTTAACCACTTTGAGACGACTTATTTAATATGATTCTAAATTTCAATTTCAAAATAGGCACCTTCAAAATTAAAATTTAGAGCCTGCGCCCACTGAGGCAACTGAAAACTCTCAACTGCCAACTGTCTTTGTATGACAATGTGATGGCCCACACACTACACAATCACCCAAAAACCCGTTGTCAATGGTAACGTAAGCAGTGACTCGCGACTTGCACTGCTGATTGCCGGCCGTTGCTAGTTGCCAGCTGTCAGCTGATTGTTCTTCGTTTATGGTTAAACTAGTTTTTTGACCAATCAAGACATAGAAACCAGCCAGTTTTAGTTTGGTTTCAGTTGCCTCGTCAGCGGAGCGCGCCTTAGAATCATATAAATAAGTCGTCTCAAAGTGGTCTTGTAAGTGTCACATCACTACTGTAATCACATCACTAGTGAAAGACTGGTGATCATTATATCTATGGTCTAACCTCTCTCTCAGTCGAGCTCTGGTCACGTCAAGTCATAAATAAACCTTCATTATAAAATATAATCAAAAGTATTCTCAATAAGATCCTCAACAGTTTACCCAACAAAACATGGTGTCAGAAGTCGGATACTAATTTTTACATTAAAATATATTGAGGATCAAAAATAAAATACAAGATGTCAAAAGATACAATAATGTCACATGTACAACATGATTTCAGTGCTTTGCCAAATCTACAAGTGTTGTCGAATAACCCAAATAATAATGGAATATGGAGAAATTGGTGGCAAAAATATGAAATATATTTGGTGGCATCAGGTCTCGAAGAAGCTCAAGAAAAAAGGAAAATTGCAATTTTACTACACTCCATTGGCTCCAAAGGTATGGAAATATTTAAGTCTTTCAACATAAAAATGGAATCTGTCTCGGTAAATGAAGTAAAGAAAAAGTTTGATGAATATTTCGCACCGCAGAAAAATTTAACTATGTTAAGAAACAGATTTTTCACAAGGAAACAGAAGAATTCAGAAGATATTAACAATTTCCTATTGGATTTGGAAAATTTTAGTTTGGAATGTGAATTTGGGAATCTGAGAGAATCTCTTGTGAGAGATATATTTATTGCAAACATGAGTGCAAATCTAAGTCACATTCGTCAGCGCTTATTGCAAGATTCCTCATTATCATTACAAAAAACTGTAGAAATCACAAAATCAATACTAATGTCACAAGACAATGCAGACAAAATAAATCAACAAGAGCATACAGATAACATCCTTCAAGTCAGTCAGCAGAAAAACACTTCAAGACAGTCAAGAACATCATATCATCACCATCAACATCGTCATCGTCTCCGAACATCACCGTCAAAGTCATATCAACATGAACATACAAATCGTCATGATTCACCGTCATCGTCATCGTCGCAGTCAAGGTCAAATCAACATGAATCTTCAAGTCGTCATGGGTCACCGTCATCGTCATCGTCGCAGTCAAGGTCAAGCGGTCATATTTCTACATGTGGAAGATGTGGTCAGCATCATCGCTACAAGTGCCCAGCAGTCAATGTCAAATGCAGGTCATGTAATTCTTTTGGTCATTTTGCTAAATATTGTTTCAAAAATAATTATTGTCACGGTAAAGTCAGAAATTTAAAATCAGAGCCATCAAAACCCAATGATGACAGTGCTAATTGCTCTGAGGGTCATTTTATCTCAACAATCAGAAACATTAATAATAACAATTACTCAAGTCAAGCATGGCACATAGATGTAAAAATAAATAATAAAATATTAGACTGTATTTTGGATACAGGAGCTGATATAAACGTCATGTCAATGTCAAATTTTAAAAAATTGAATTTATGTAATACAATTTTACAAAAAGGTTTTACAAAAGTGTCAGGTTTTGGAGGTGATAAAATACCTATTATTGGTAATTGTGATCTTGTATGTCAAATCAATGGAAATGTCATAAATAATATAATATTTTTTGTCGCAAATATAGAATGTCAATCAGTCTTAGGTCTTCCAACTATTAAAAAACTTGGAATTATAAAAAGAATATTTAATGTTCAATGTGATCGTTACACCATATTAACTGAATATAATGATGTATTTCAGGGTCTCGGATGTTTACCACCTGTCGTTCATCTCAAGCTTCGCCAAGATGCTGTTCCTTGCGTGGATCCTCCGAGGAAAGTCCCATTTGCATTACAAAAAAGTCTTCAGGAGGAATTAGATCGCATGGACAAGATGAAGGTCATTGAAAAGGTTACTAAACCTACGTCTTGGGTAAATTCTGTCGTCATAACTGTCAAAGAGTCAGGTAAATTAAGAATTTGTCTTGATCCTAGAAGATTAAATAATTCCATAATGAGAGAATACTATCCTTTAAAAAATATTGATGAAATCAGATCAAAACTTATAGGAGCTGCCTATTTTTCTCATTTAGATGCTTATTCTGGATTCTGGTCATTGAAATTAGATGAAGAAAGTAGTGATTTATGTACTTTTCAAACTCCATTTGGAAGGTACAGGTATTTAAGACTACCTTTTGGAATAAATGCAGCAACGGAAATTTTTTATAGGATAATGATAGATTTGTTTGGAGATCTGGAAGGTATATTAATTTTTGTGGATGATTTTCTAATTTATGGAGAAACTGAAGAAATTCATAATATTAGATTAAGAAAAGTCATGGAACGGGCTAGAGAAGTCAATTTAAAATTAAATAAGTCAAAATGTAAATTTTTAGTCAAGGAAGTTTGTTTCCTAGGTTATATTTTTAGTCAAGAAGGGGTAAGAGTCGACAAAGAAAAAGTCAAGGCTATATTAGAGTTGCCGTCTCCAAAAAATGTCAAAGATTTACAAAGATTTTTGGGAATGGTAAATTATTTAGGTCCATTCATTGAAAACTTGTCTGAAAAGTCACAAATTTTAAGAAATTTATTAAAAAATAACGTAATTTGGTCATGGGATGAAAATTGTGAAAATACTTTTAAAATTTTGAAAGAAGCCATTTCAAATGCAACAGTTTTAAGTCATTATGATTCAAAAATACCGCTTACTCTATCAGTAGATGCATCAAAGTCAGCTATAGGTGCAGTTATTATGCAAAATAACCGTCCAATTGCATATAGTTCGAAAACAATGACACAGTCGCAGGAAAATTATGCTCAAATTGAAAAAGAATTATTTGCTATACAATTTGGTTGTAATAAGTTTCATCAGTATATTTATGGTAACAAGGTGACAGTACAGACTGATCACAAACCTTTAGTCTATTTATTTAAAAAACCTTTACATGATGTACCAGCTAGATTGCAACGCATGATGTTAGCTCTTCAATCTTATGATTTAAATGTAGTACATGTCCCAGGTAAAGAAATGTATATATCGGATACTTTATCTAGAGCTGCTTTGAAAGATCATTATATACCCGATTATGAGTCTGATCTACATTGTCATGTAAATTCAATCTATATGAACTTAGCTATTAGTGAAGAATATCGTAAAAAATTGAGTAATGCTACTGCTTTAGATGAAACTATGCAAATATTAAAAAAATATTATTATGAAGGTTGGCCAAATAGCAAAGATAAAGTCCATTACACTTTAAAATGTTATTATAATATTCAAGATGAAATTCATGTTATTAATGAGTTAATTTTTAAGGGTAATAAATTATTAGTACCTCAGTCTATGAGAAAAGAAATGTTAAACAAAATACATGAAGGACATCAAGGAATAAACAAATGTCTAAGATTAGCTAGGGATACTTTATTTTGGCCTAGTATTTCTGTAGATATTAAAAATTTAATTGAGCAATGTCAAATATGTAATAAATTTAGAGCCTCTAATCAGAAAGAACCACTGATAAATTATGAAATAAATAAGTTTCCATGGCAACAAGTAGGAATTGATTTAATGTATTATGATAATCAAACGTATCTTATTGTAACAGATTATTATTCAAAGTTTATAGAAACTGCTTTTCTAAATAATGATTCCACTGCAAAAAATGTCATAATTCACTTAAAATCTATTTTTGCACGTCATGGAATACCAATGTCTTTAGTGTCTGATGGTGGTCCACCTTTTCAATCTATTGAATTTAAATCATTTTTATATGATTGGGATATAGAACATGTAGTTACTAGTCCATATCATTCACAGTCTAATGGTCAGGCAGAAAGTTCTGTTAAAATTATAAAAAATATTTTAAAAAAGTCTAAAGAAACAAAAACAGATCCTTACATAGCTTTATTACATTATAGAAATACACCTAAAGCTAATTTACCGTCACCTGCTCAATTATTAATGTCTAGAACTTTGAGAATGAATATTCCTTTAGCTCAAATTAAATTAAAACCAAAGGTTGTAAGATTCTCAGATTACAAAAAGTGTGTTGAAAAAAATAATTCGAAAAATTCTAAATATTATAATGTCAATGCAAAACCTATGTCTTTATTACAAAGGGGGGATTATGTATACTTTAAGAAAAATCCAAAAAGCAATTGGTTGCCAGCTATTGTCAAAGATAAAATGAAATGTAACAGGTCTTATATTGTAGAAGATAACTATGGTAACACATACAGACGTAACAGAATACACTTAAAACTGAGATATCATGCAAACGTCAATGATCACCATCTGTCCATGCGATACGATCCGGCACTTGAGGAGGCAGAGGCTGGAGATGAGGGACAGGTGGAAGAAAATAACTGGAATAATCCTTACGTTACCAGATATGGTAGAGTTGTCAAACAACCGGATCGTCTAATGTATAATGTCTAAAGTCTAATGTCTAATGTATAATGTCTAAAAGTCTAATGTCTAATGTATAATGTCTAAAGTATAATAGCCAATGTATAATGTCTAATGTCAATATATTTATAATTATTTTGCATTGTATAAATTATGAATATTAAATTTATTATACAATTAAAGAAAGGGGATGTCACATCACTACTGTAATCACATCACTAGTGAAAGACTGGTGATCATTATATCTATGGTCTAACCTCTCTCTCAGTCGAGCTCTGGTCACGTCAAGTCATAAATAAACCTTCATTATAAAATATAATCAAAAGTATTCTCAATAAGATCCTCAACAGTTTACCCAACAAAACAGTAAGCTGTCACAATAATAAAAAAAACTAAAATACTAGGGAACTTAATAATGTTATTATTTAACTTAATAATAACATTATTAAATTTAATATTTATATTTAAAAATTAAGGCCTGTAAATAATAATAAAATAAAAAATACGCCTAATAAAAAAAACAAATATGCCTAATAAAAAACCATTCTGCCTCAAATGTAGTCAAAGGTGATTGATAGATTAAAATTCCCCCACCAAACACAAGAGTCTTGTCTCTTTATGGTGAGGAAAAGCTATTCTTATCTACCACTTTAACACTGTATAACATGTAAAAATTGTGTATCCATTGTAAAAAAAACCTACAAACATTAAATAAATAAAAAAATATGCTTTAAATAAATAAGTAGATCCCATACTATTAAAATCGACCAGGCTCCATATTATTGTCTACTGAATCAACTGTAGTATTGAATGATTTACTACTATTAAAAAACTTATATTTAAAGTAAAAATCATTAAAAATATCACATACCACACAATGTAATGCTCAAAGGACTGCCCTACCCAATTTGTTTCGGCAACTAAGTCAACCGAATGATTTGTTGTTGAAATTTTGTGCGGTTTGCGGTCAAAAGAGCTCGCGAGGATTTTTGGCAAACGAGAATAATATAAAACGTTATGAATGTTAAAAGTTTTTGTGGCTAATTCACAAAGAGATGTTCGTAGCTTGGACCGAAAAAATGTAGTTTATGGAACCACAATGACCTCTGGGCATCCTTTTTTTTAACTCATTTAGACCAGTTAACATCATTTGGACGAGTTGACATCATTTTAATTCTCATTACCGGGAATGCTTCTTTGTAATGTAACAAGCCAACATAATAATATCATAGATATTTTTGTAAATAATATAACTTGTTTCAAATAATACCCCCACGATTTGTGCACATAAATAAAAAGAATAAAAAATTGTTTGTAGTTTTATTATTTTTTAATAAATACTATAAATATTTTCTACTTATTATGTCTTTCAAATTAAGTTTTTAAGTTATGTTTAAAAATATTGACATTGTTTTTCATGTGTTTGCTTCTGTGAATATGCAAATGTGATTACTGCAGACACATTAATTAGTCTAGGGATATTTATATTTGTATTTTAATTTGTTTTATATTACCCACAGTTCTATAAATATCCTGTTTGTGTCTCAAATAAATAAAATAAAATGAACAACAGGAAGAAAGAATGTTGGGAGAACTACATTCGGTGTTGATCTGTATCATTTGTCAAATTCGAGTGCATTTATTTTGAAAACATAAGAAGATTTGGAACTACCTTAGAAGCAAGTTGTTGGTATTTTTCGTGTACCTACCCAATCTCGTTTTAACTAAGTCGTTTTTGTGTCGTGTGCTCCTTATTCGAAAAATCGATAATTTTAATAGTAAAAACGGTTAAAAACGGGACTGAAGTTCTTACGAACAAATTACCAGGGTTTCAATGTTTATTGGCGGGAACATGTAAAAATAATTTGTTGGTATACGTAATTTCGTACTTATACCAACAAATTATTCTTACATTTTCCCGCCAATAAACATTGAAACACTGTTAATTTGTTCGTAAGAACTTCAGTCCCGTTTTTAACCGTATTTACTATTAAAATGATCGTTTATTTTCGAATAACATTGCTGATGATGCAGGCATTGAGATGCTGTGGTATCCCTTATCCCCTTTCCTTGCATACCTAGTTTTTCCGGTTCCATGTCAACTCAGAATCAACTAACTCAGCACCTCTTTAAAAGTCGATAAAAGCTATGATTTTTTTAAATAGCCCGTAACCTAACCTAACATAACCTATTTACCCATTTTTTTCATAACTCTTAATGACTTTTCAAAGGAGGTGTTGAATTGAATTCATTCTAGGTTATCGGGTCACCGTTTTTCTTACACATATTATCACCAAATTCCACAGGACTCACCAGTTATCCAGTTAGGATGCAGTTATGCAGATAATTATGATTTACAAAGATTACACTGTTTGAAGACAAAACCACAAATGATTAGTTTAGATTTTTAACTACTAGATACTAATAGCATTAAATTATGACGTTTATGAGTCGTGTTGCTTTTTATAAAATCTCAAATTTCGGACACTTATCTAAAATAATTTTGTTAAAAAATCTGGAACACGGGTATGTAGTACCTACCTATTCATTTGATGCATGTGCAATAATAGTATTGCTTTATACACGCCGCACGAGGAAGTATCAAAAACGTTGACTTTGGAAGTAATTAGGTAATAGAATTTGTTGTTTTACTGCTAAAACTGGATCGCGCTGGGTCAAATCAAGTACTACCTTGAAAATTGTATATAAAAAGTGTAAGTGCCAAATCAAATAACTAGCTCGCTCTAGGTCTAACCAAGTTCTGTGGAGGGCCTTGAAAAACTTCCACAGAAAATTGCAAAAAACGAACAGTGAAAAACTGGCTCGCGCTAGGCCAAACGAGATCTGTGGAGACCGAGACCTTGAATTTTGAAAAGATGATAATGTTGACTTTTGCAATTCAAATTGTTGAAATTAATTTGGCGTAGGTTACACACTGTGATTACACATTTTTTTTATAATCTACTTTCTAATTCATTTTGGCATTCGTTACTTTAATGATATGCTTATTAAAAGGAATTTATTTTACCCAACTATGGTGTAAAATTTACGATTATATTATTTACTGAATTTACTTTCCTACTCGGTTACTTCAGTCAGTTCTGATAAAAGTAGACGAACCTCGAAAAATATTCAATTTAACTTAATAATATGTATTCACAATACCGGTCTGGAGTTACTAACCGGTTTCATTCGGGTTTTTAAGTTTCAGAAGCAAAATGATTTCCCAAAATAAATAAATTCTTATTTTATTTTTGTTACTGGTAACTGGATAAAACAACGGTACCAAATAATAGATAATAATAATATTTGGATGATTTGTAAAGCGCCGTTTTCGCGTAAAACCTCAAGAGCGCTGTATAAATTTATAACACATTTCCACAATCTTACTTCTAACTACAGAAAATTGTAAACTCGACAAATCATTAAAACAATTTACGGCAAAAAATTGTCGATCACTGATACAAAACTATATGTAAAATGTATTTGACCAGTGAACGCGATGCTGCGTAAAAATTGACATACATATATTGTTGTATTTATACTCTGTACACGATAAAATAATAGGTTGGGTTAGTTTTGTTCTTCATTTTCTTCAATGTTCTGTTTTGTCCTTAGATGAATTAGTTTTCTCGCGGTTCTGTTTGGTCCTGGAACCCTTGTTACTACCTATTTTTGTTACTTTTGTTGTTTTGATTAGTGATGTACGAACCGGTGGATGCTTTTTTTTAGCCGTAAGATGTTATAATGGTTTGTCTAGTCTATAGTTAGAAGTAAGAGAGATCATTATAGAAATTTATTATAAATTTATACAGCGCCCTTGAGGTGATTTTTCGCAAAAACGGCATTACTCACGCCGGCGCCGGGTTTATAAAATCATATAAAGGGGGCCCATACCTGTCAAAGCTCACTGCAACCTTGTATTTCCTGTCGGGCTCCGGTGGGTAGGCCCCTGGTGCTCCGGGACCCGACACGACTCCACTAAGGTGAAAACCTGAAAAAAAATCACAAGAATTAGTAAGTAATTATTTTTATGTTAAAAAATCACAATAATTAGGAAGGTATTATTTTTAATAGATAGGTACCTATTATTAATTATTTTGATATGCATTTTTTTGGGCAGGTACGAAGTATGCATACCACAGTAGATTGTAGAAAATATACAGATTATTCCACAAGCAAGTTAGAATTGCTTGTTTTATTCGTGTTCAATTTCAGAATTTCGACGATCAATGTCAAAAAGGGTAGAGAATATTTTGATAATTCGTAGATGTGAATCACAATCATCTGACCCTTTTTAATGACTCCTACATTTGCTAGTAGTTAATAATTATATTGGTAGTATATATATATGTAATAATTTAAGTGAAAAATTACTTTGTTTAAACCACTTTAATATACAATTTAAAAATAGTTAACTAGTTTCGATTATAACTAACTTTATGTAATATATTATATATATATATTACATATTATTATCTTAATATATAAAAATGAATGTATCTTTGTTTGTCCCTTATGCGGTACGTAAAGAATTAAACTGATTGCGATGAAACTTTGGTATATTGTTGTGTACATGTTGTGGGATGGTTCCTATGTATATAGTGCATGTGAGCTCTAGCGTTATGAAATCATTTCCTATACCAATCATCCGGTTGTGATGAAACTTTGGCGACTTGTTATGTGCTCACCAGCGAATTTTTCTATATACAACAGTGAGCTATGGGATCATGAAATTTGTATAAATTTACAATAAGTGGCACACGAGTTGTTTGGAAAATGAGTGTATTTCATGTTGTTTAGTGGGTAGGGAGGGTAGGCGGGGAAAGTTGAAAATGGGAGGTGAAAGACGAGGAAGGTGGAGGGGGAACGAGAGTGCGGGAGAGGAGGCCAAAGAAGATCGCGGATGAATGGGAAAGATTAATGGAGAAACAGTATCTTTATTTAAGTGGCATTTCAACGCATGCCGGGAACTTGCTAGTATTTGGAATATATATTAGTAGGTAGAATATCAATAAATGTACAGAATAAGTAAGGAAATTAAAAAGCTTATTTAGGTAGGTAGTAGATGCCTACTACCTCTCCGTATGTTAATTATATGAATCGTTATTTCTGACCTTGAATGGCCAGACAATGAAATAGGACAAAAGATTCACCTAAAATGACCCTGAGAATAACTTAATAAGATTTAACCTAACGCCATCCTGTAGACAGAGCAATATATGTAATTAAATGGGGCAAGCGTGTCATGACGTCAACATTTACTATAAAACGTAGCATACACATTTTTTTTTATGTGAAACTGCTCGCAACCGTCTGGAACCGGGGTATGTTGTGAGAATGAAGGTAGTGAGGAGGGGGAGGATATGAAAAGAAGAAGGGGGGGGGGAAGAACTATTCAGATCTGGTCACATAAACAATAATTATTATTTTCAGTATATTGAAAGTAAATAGCTAGCTTTATAAATTATAGCCTATATGTTATTCTGATGTATGAGCTATATTATTAAAAATTTCGATTTAAAGAGTAACAAACATACATTCATCCATACAAACTTTCGCGTTTATAATATTAGTAAGATAGTAAGATTATACCCATATTTCGTGTTGAGGTTGAAGTTTATTAATTTGGATATTTAAGCCAACAAGCCTTTTTCCACATTTTCATGGATCTAATCTGTCAGCGTTTTCTTGGCACATACTCCTTTTTTCAATCATCGCCTCATTGTAACGTCGCTCAAGCAATCGATTCACTTGCATGTTCCATCTCTTCCTGACATCTCTGACTTCATCGTCGATCTTCTTCTTACACATTTTCTCTCACCATTCGCTCTACAAGTCCAAACCATCTTAGCGTCCCTTTAAAACTTGACCAAAACGCTTCCTATGGACTTCTTTAGTGAGTCAATATCAACAATTTATTATCAAATTCAAAGTATTTACACTTTAAAATAATACAATCTATGGCAGAATATATGATAATAAAGCTATATAATTATAATGTACGTCAGATTCGGCGCTTGTAGCTTTTGGAACAGGGCCCGGCTTCGTGAGAAGCATTCTTAAAACTTATATCTAGAGACACGTGTGTGGAATATTGGAGCAGGAAGGTAATTAATACAATTACATAAACAACACCTGTGCTCAGAATAAGCAATAATTGCGTACAGAAAATTCAAATAATTTCTCTGTCGCGGATACAATGAGGAATTTTTGAATAATTACTAATTATAATTACATTCACACCGCCCTTTGGGGTGATTTTAAAAAACGAAAACGGCGCTATACAAATTATCCAATTATTATCATTACGTTAATTTCACTATGTAGAACAGTGGTAGGACATTCAAGGAGAGTCAAAATTCTTCCCTTAAATAAAAAAAGTTAATTTAAAAAAAATTATTTGATGAAGGTTTTTGAATTTATTTCAAAGATGTCTCCCAGCTATGAGCTGTAACAATGGCTTCGAAATCTACGTGACTTCTGCGAGTATAGTTCCGCAGAGATGGTGATATCCAACCTTTGATAAAAGAGGGCACCAGAAGAAAAAGAACGTGGAAAAAGTAAATCGTTGAAGATAAGGGCCGGAATTCCGATTTTCTACCGATTTATAAGATACGTCCTAAGAGTAGATATATATATATTAGAGAGACGGCATGTGAAGTGTGCCCGTGCGCTCCAAGTGTGCCCTTTCGAGAATTCTACCCACACGGCTGACACCATGTAAAATGGCTGCTGTCGTAAAAATATCGGAACGTATTAAACGGCCAAAAACCAGCAGCCAATGTAAGCCGTTTGGGTAAAATTCTCGAAAAGGCACACTGGGATCGCGCGGGCACACTTCACATGCCGTCTCTCTAATATCCATACTCTTAGGATACGTCCCTTGAACACTTGAAGTTCTTAAAAAAATATATGTTATTTTTTATGATAATATCTGAAGATTTGTAGAGCCGAAACTTTAATTACAATTACATAAGACAGAAAAAATTGCAAAGTATGATCCAAAAATTATTATTTACACGTTTGTTTCTGTTATTTTACAAGTTATATATATGTACGAAAAAAATCACAGTGTTTCGTAAATGCTACTTGGTGTTGAAGAGAGATTTTTTGCTCTTTTATAAACGAGTCGTGTTTTATCAAACTTTTTCCCAATTTTCGCTCGAATTTTTACGTTTTTAATATTAGCGCGCTCCCAACATTAGTACTGTCGTATCTCTCCTTCTTATTCTTTTTAGGCGGGTAGGTACTACCGGCACTTTGCTCTTTCATAGACCGTTTGAATTGAATTATTATAGAAAAAAAAATTTTTTGGGAAGTTGTGATTTAAAATAGACGAATTAATAGTTTGCGCCCGTACATGCGCAATATGAATAAAAATAAATAGTCAAGAAAGGTTAACAAATAAAATATTATATTGGTAATTCAATCCGATATTATATTGTATTGCATATGTACGGGCGCAAACAATGTATTCATCTTAACATTTTTGAGCATAACTTTGAAAAGCGTTTTCTCCTACAATAATTAAACTCGCACATTCTATTAGAATAGATGGATTATGCTTTTTTTTAATGTTTCACTAGTTAGTTAGTGAAACATTAAAAAAAAAAAAGTTTCACCTTAATAGAAATGCCTGGTCGTTAAATGTATAGACAAACTGACAAAATCACTGCACACGCACGTTTTAGTGTTTTTGCGCCTATTCAAAATCTGTGTCAATCTTCAAAAATCTCAATAATGGACAAATATTAATATATGCTATCGAAAATTCGGTCTTTACCATTATATCTTGTATTCATCCTACGTGTCTTTTAAGAAACAACTAACCCCATTGAGAAATATAATATATAAATTTTGCTAATCCGAGGTTTTTTAAAAATTAGATTCATGTTTTTTGCACGTGAGACCCTGAAGAAAATAATTTCTCTCAGGGCCTATGTCATCCATGTAGATGTTGCGTGGAAGGTCTTTTTGAGGAGAGGAAGAAGTGAACATGAGTCTTCAAGAGACCGAGTATTTTTTTTTTATTTATTTCCTTTATTTTTTCTCTTTTATTAACATTTTGACATTACAGTTCAATAAGATTTTACATATTATTTTTGTACCTAAAAATAACAGAGTAGGTGGAAGGAAACACAGAGGCCGGCAAATCGTTCCACAGCCGAGCTGTTGAACTCAAGAATGAGTCGTAGAAATAACCGTTCTCATGTGACAAATGTCAACCGCGTACATATGTTAGGCGCGCGTTTGGCGTGTTTCCCGACTATGCACTGGTGCCGAGGGGATCAATGATGCTAGTTTCTTGGAGCATTTTCCATTGAAATACCGGTAGAACAAGGAAGTATTCCCGCCCAACGCCTGTGCTCTAATGATTGCAATTGGTTTGATAAGACGAAAGTTATTAGAGCGGGAATACGAACACCGTGCACAATAAGTAACAGATTGATCTAACATAATATTATGTAGTATATATAATATTATATTTAATAGTATATATTTTTATGTAAATAATAACATAAAACGAATTATATGAGAACGACGAACCTCTTTGTAGGAACGTGACATCTGTTCCCACTTAGAGGCATTTCCCTGCATACTAAAGAAGTTTATCAAAAAGTCAACATTTCATATCGTACTGAGCCATTTGAAAACAAAGATAAACACTTTTTCACAATAAAAAGCTAGCTTGCGTTACAAAAGGATTTTCGAATAAAAAAAATGTGGAACATTGATCCGTTGGGAAAAAAATGGCGCTCGTATTATAACGCCGTTCTTCCATGGAGCTACGTTCAAGCGACGCGATCGCCACCCGTCCGTGTTTTCCATACTATTATTAGTGTTTGAAAACCCCGCGAGGCGCTACACTAGCAAAATAGTATGACAGGTAGCGGTAGCGTCGCTTGTGAGTAGCTACGTGGAAGAACGGCGTAAGACTTTTATGTTTTACACAAATTAATGATCTACTCGTTAGAGCAATTTGGTTATTCCTAACCCGGGAATGTTGGTCTTTCTTTTTTAAAAAAGAAAAAAAAATATTGTAAAAAATGACCAAATAAGGTTTACAGTGGAGTGTGGAGTGCTGAAAACAACCATAATGAGTGGCAGTGACTACCACTACAGGGTGAAAGTAGACAGTTCGTCGCTTGAGTGCTTAATTGTCCTATCTACATTTTAGTTTTTGATAAATCTCATTAAATTAAATCTCAAATGTCATTTTAAAATTAAAAATAAAGTATCAAAAACGATAACTAATCACTTAACTAAGAATTATTTAAACTCACGAGATCTTTATCTTTACGGGAATAGCTTCATCTTAAACACCTATCATAATGTTTCATTGAAGTAATTAAAGAAAACCTCCTCCTCATGTAAAATTTGCAAGTGGTCGTTTGGACAATTATGCACGCAGTCGACGACTAAATGCTGTAGAAAATAAATCCTTGAAACATTAAACTATGTACGAAACTGTGAAAAAAGGGGATTTTTTCCAAGGATTCAATGCTGATGTAAGCAGAATGAAATGAGCAAGATGGAAAGGTCGTTTAGATTTTTGTATTTTTTTTTACATTAGCTCCACACAGGAGGCCCTGAGGAAAACCATTTCCCTCAGGGCATTTGTCATCTTTGGGGATGCTGTGTGGAGGGTATTTTTATTATTAGATTAGATTTTTATTAGAAAAAGGTATGAGGGACGGGTAGGAATCTAGGGGTCAGTGTGTCCAGGAGTGAGGGACGTATGATTCCACTTTTACTGCGGTGCAATGAGAAGGGTCGAGAGTGTCCGGCTGAAGAGGTCTAGGTTACGTCTCTTTCAACCAGTCTCTACGGCCCGCCATGTAACAGGTGGGCATTCGCCGCCACGACCCTGACAAACCTCATCCCATAAACCCGGGCACCCATGCTAAGTCACCAAACGTAGCGAACCACTTTTTGTGACCTATAGCAGGGGTGTTGGTTATCCAATAAGTGGTTCCCGGGGCAGCTGTTCCAATACCCGCCTGCCAGAATCCCAAGATGTTTGATATGCAGATGAACGAAGAATGCAGTTTAAGGGCCGGAATTCCGATTTTCTACCGATTTATAACATATGTCCCTTGAACACTTGATGTTTCTAAGTTCTTAAAAAATTATGTTATTTTTTAAGATAATATCTGAAGACTTTTAGAGCCGAAACTTTAATTACATAAAATTCCCTCGATAGAAAAAAATCGCAAAGTATGCGCTAAAAATTATTATTTACACGTTTGCTTCTGTTATTTTACAAGTTCACAAAAATCACAGTGATTCTTTAAATGCTGGTTAAGGTGTTGAAGAGAGATTTTTGCTCTATTGTAAACGAGTCGTGTTTTGTTAAACATTTTCCCAATTTTCATTTTCAAGTGTTTACCTAAAAATATTTTTCTGCGGGATAAGGTATTGAAATCGAGCATCCCTGTTAAGAACAAGGATGGATACAGGAATGGATAGTACGTATATTCCCTCATATATAGGTAATGCAAAAATCTTTTTTGTACTTTTTCTATTATGTATGAGACGATATATGAATGTGAAAGAAGAAGGAAGCAAGGAGTGTGTGTCAAAACCGATTTGCTGGGGATCCATCTATTTTGCCTCCCTGCGGAGAAACGGTGTGATGGGTATATAGTAAGTTAGTTAGGATTCAAAAGTACCTATTTGGATCGTTAGTTCCTCCTGTGGCGGCCTGCAAATATAACTATGTCAAGTTATAGGTACGTAGAATAATCGAACCCGTTGTAATAAGTGTTGCCATTAATTAACCTAAATAATAGCTGTGAATTATTCGCCTACTTCATTATGCAAAACATAATCAAATGTTCTTTTACCGTTATACCGATCGTAGATTTTTTCCCTCGAAGCGCTATTCGTCTGCTGCCGTGATTTATTTTCTGCTTATTAAAGAAACTAAACAAATTACCAAGGAAAATTTACTCTGATAAATTGGAGCGATAACGCTGCTGGCAATTAATGGACTATTATAGAGAATTATTTCGTGTAAAACCTGAGCCGAACAGATAAAAAATATTACTGTTTTTAATTGCTTCCTGAAATATTGGCATCATATACGTAACATACGCGGTGCGGTGTCTTTTTAATGTGGATCATGTGCTAGTAAAAACATATATTAGTAATAAAAAAAATACATAAATACTAATTAAAAGTAATTACCCGTCCCAGGGATGGCGATCCTTTGACATATGTACGAAAAAAAATAGATTTTCACATGTCGCAAACACTTTGTGGGTATACATACAATTAGTTAGTTAAAAATTGAATAAAATTACTTAGTTTGAATACCACTTAATATTTTATACACATATCTTTAGGTACATATAAAAATCTCGCTTCGCAATGTTCGTCCAAGGTAAACTCCGAAACTACTTAACCGATTTTGATAAAATTTGGCTTATTGTGTGTAATTTGATCCAACTTAAAAAATAGGATAGTTTTTATCTCGATTATTGATCTCAATATATATTACTGCGAATTAATTTTTTTTATAGGACAATTATTTGAAATTACTCCATAAGTTTCTGACAGATGGCGGTGTGAGTTAATTTATTAACAGAGCACTTATTCATCTATGTTAGGTAACCATCCAGTAGATGGCGTTGTGTTTGGTTAGCCACAGCAACGCGTGGGCGGGTCAGCTAGTATATATATATATATATATATATATAGATAAAAACATCTCTTAAAGAGGGTATTATACCAGAGAACACCGGAAAATAGTCCTTTGTAAATCAAATTCTAAACGTATTGAGTATTGACTCTTTTTTACAAAAAAACATAAATTGATTTTGAAAGATTGTTATTTTATCTGGTACACGTAGTTTTAATATTTTGAAAAACTGAGTGTATTTTTAATATACTAAGGTTATATCGTTGGTCGTTGGCAGATTTGTTCAATTTTTAAACGATAGATTCTATTAAACAACACAAATTTCAAATCATATAATCATACAAAAAATAAATCAATACATAATCTAGTCAACAGAATATTAATTTTAGTTAAATTAAAATCATTGAAAAATAAATCCGAGAACGTGTTTTGTGACGAAAATACCTCAGCTTTTCTATTTATTTAAGGTCTTACAAACTAAAATCTTTCAAATTTTTTTTACACAATTATTTTGTTTAGACATTATTGAAAAATCATAAGTACTTATGATCAAAAAATACTTACAAGAAGTACACGATATTAAATAATTTATCATCGTGCGTTTTGAGCATTTTTATTGCTTACTTGAATGTAGGTATATATTAAAGCAGGTTTTGAATCAAATAAATCGATATTAAATTTTTAATTTAAAAAAATTGATACGGGGATCAATCGATCTTTCTCATTGGAACCTCCCTGTACAGTTGCAAGCATTTTTAAGCTTTTATTCTCAGCCGCTGGTCAATCGCTCTTAAGTTGGACCAAATTACACACAGTAAGCCAAATTTCATCAAAATCGGTTAAGATGATAGACTTCGCTTTTCGGCCCATACAAAAAGGACGCCCGGGAAAAAACACTTTTCTACATCGAAAATTGCACAAAATGAATATATTTTTTTTATACTGCCTTCTAGAGGGTGAAAACTATGTCGGTATGTTTTCGAATTTTCGATGCGTTTCGTATTAACGTAAACATTCACTGTCAAACATGTACGATTTATCGAAAAATATTATTTAAGGAAAAAGTGCTGCTAACTCAACTCTCAAAAAGAATTATACAATTATAAAAAGCTACCGACGTAGCTTCTTCTTTCTACAAAATATATATTTTTTTAAATTTCAATTTCGTGAAAGTTTTGGTGTAGAAAAGTGTATTCTCCATAAACCCTTTTTCGAGCGATTTCTGTAGGTAAATTTGTGCGTTGTCTCATTCGCACAATTCGAATTCGCATGTATTGTAAGTGTGCGTGAGCTTATTGTGAGCGGGACAGAATGACAGACGCGGGTGTTCCGCGTGTCGTTCAAAGTCTAGCCTCTTAAGTAGTTTCGGAGTAATATTGTTTGTGATATAATATTCTAAGCCGCTGGTCAATCGGTGTTTACTCTTGGATAATTTTCATGGTGCCTTTTTTCTAAAATATTCTGTGAACGGCGCTGATTCCGTGTTGTATGAAATATACAGTATATTATATACTGGACGCTCACTCTGACTGTAAAATCCCGGCATTCTCTTTAGCAAGAAAATCGTTAAATAACCGAGTCGTTAGTAGAGTCGCAACCCTTTTAATTGGGATAAAAATGTATTGTGTTTATAGAGTGTAAATGCGGTACTTATATATGTATACATTAAAATATGTGTGAACCCTAGAGGACAAAGGGCATACTTTAAGATGTAAGTCCCACAGACATGGGCATAATTATATTATTAATTATGTAGCCTTGTAGAAGCTTGTGACACATGCACGATAATTTTTTATAAACAAATAATTAGATCAAAGGACTGTATCTAAAGATGCATCATGGAAATGTGTAGGAATACTATCGAATATCTGTGGTATGTTTATCTTGTAAGATAAATAAACAACATTTGTCGAGTGTTTCAAAGGTTCGATAAACCTGAGTTATTGTAATTAACTTTAATGTGGCATTTCGTTATTAATAATAATAATAATAACATTACATTTATATAGCGCAGTTTTGTGTGATTTCACTTCAAGTGCGCTTAACTAAAATATTATTTGAGCGCCCTTGAGGTGATTTTTCACAAAAACGGCGCTATACAAATTATCCAATTATTATTATTATTTGTGTTTATTACGCATTGTGCGTTTATTTGTAGGTTGAGTCATGTTCAATTGAGGTACGGTTTACCGGGAGTCGTAGGAATACTACGAATACGTCAAAAAGATCCAGCTCAATTTATTGTGCGGCTCGTTCATGAATGATTCATCGCTTCTCCCGACCGTCCGGAGCCAGTGGGACATGGAATCCTCAATTTGGGTATTTTGTGAGGCTGAAGGGAGTGGGAAAGAGAATGAGATGGAGCTGGCTAGGAAGTACCTACCTGGCTATCCAAATCTGGTCACTAAAAATGGTTAAAGCAATGTTTCGATTCTAAATCATGGTCTTTCACCTGGGTGATTCTCACAATCTAAAACCAAGTTTTCTCTTGTTTCCCTTCAATAACCAATGTATCTGTAGCATTTTACTAAAGATTTCCGCACAGAGAAAAATGTTATTCTAAAATACGATCATTTTATTCGTAAAAACGGTTAAAAACAGGACTGAAGTTCTTACGAACAAATTAACAGGATTTCAATGTTTATTGGCGGGAACATGTAAGAATAATTTGTCGGTATTCGTAATTTCGTACGTATACTAACAAATTATTCTTACATTTTCCCGCCAATAAACATTTAACACTGATAGTGTGTTCGTAAGAACTTCCGTCCCGTTTTAACCGTTTTTACGAATAAAATTATCGTATTTTAGAATAACATTGATTATAGCACTCAAATGAGTCTACAAACCAACAATAACTTCCTTGTTATCCTAAACTATCTTCCTTAATTTTACCTAGTTTCATATTATGTTCCTCTAATATCCATCACAATGACATCAATTGTCGTTCTTTCCTACCTTCAAAAGCATGTCATTTCTCTTTTTCGTTGTTTGTTTTTGGGGTGTTATGCCGTGTTGTGCTACCTCCGTCTTTAGCCGACGTTTCGGACAGCGTTGCAGTGTCCATCATCAGGGCAGATCCGGCAGATCCGGCAGATCCGTCGATGGATCTGCCGGATCTGCCCTGATGATGGACACTGCAACGCTGTCCGAAACGTCGGCTAAAGAAGGAGGTAGCACAACACGGCATAACACCCCAAAAACAAACAACGAAAATGCTTTTGGCCGTGAAAATCTAAAAACGTACATGTCATTTCTCTGTTGCAAAAAGCTGACAATTAGCGGCAACTGTCTCACAGCTGGACGTAAAGTACACATATGTACAATGTACACAAGTACTGTAATTTTATAACTTACAGGCACCTTTTCGTTTCCGACAAAATACTGTTTGCATGTAAGCGGCATTTTGCTCGGTTGCTTGCCATGAGAAAATATTGACTTTGAGATAAGGTTGTGCCGGTTGCCAGACCTGTGTGCGATCTATGAAGTCCTCCTTATTAAGTTGGGTAGGAAATTAATGTGTACGTTCATGCCACTGAGAGCTCCATTGTAACCCTTATTGTTTACAATAACAGTGTTTAATTTACCATGGAGCTATCGGAGTTATCAGCAGTCAATCTCTCCACTCTACACCCGGCTTCGCACAAGATTTCAACACCATTTTGTCAAAATGTGTTCTTATTGAACAATAAAAAATAATATGAAACAACAAATATGTACCTAAGTTAACCGAATTCAAAAACGTAAAAATGTAGCGCTGTTTATATTAGACCACATGATTGGATATCTTTTAAATGTAATAAATAAATAAAAAGAAAAAAACAATACGCGTCCCACCTACGGCCGGCTTAGTCCAGCGGTAGGGTAGACTCCCATTCCGAAGGCCGCGGGTTCGAACCCGGCGTGTGCAAATAAATTTTATTTAATTGATTTGTGTTATTTCACAATTAATTATTTAAAATAATGTATACATAGTATATTTGCGGCACATTCCAGAGTGGAAGATACTCTTAGTATCGTCCTGGTGTAAGACCACCATTCAGAATTGAAACGTTGCTTGAAATGGCTTTAGCCGTGGTTTGTGACTAGATCTGAATAGCCAGGTACTTCCCCACTTTCCTCTTCCTCGTCCCCTTCCCTTCCCCACTTACCTTCAGCCTCATAACATACCCCAATTATGGATGCCATAGTCTCACTGGATCCAGACGGAGCAGTTGGGACTCTTGTGAGGTATTTGAAGAAAAAAAAACATATGTTCATCCCTCCCACTGCGGTGCAAGGCGATGTTCTGAGAGAGTCCTGCTGGAGTGATCAAAAGGTCTCCCTCAACCACTCTCCCCCGTTTTGGCCTGCCACGCAGTTGGTGGCAGACACATCCGCCGCCAAGACCCGGATAAACCTCACCCCATGAAACCGGGCATCCTTGCTAAGTCACCAAACGTAGCGTACCACTTGGGGTGACCTATGGAGAGGTGTTGGTTATCCAATAAATAGTTTTCGGGGCGACGGTACCCGTACCCGCATTCCGAATTGAAATTGAAGACAGGGATAACAGGGAAGACAGGGATAGTACCCCCAATTGATTTTCCACAATACTGTGTGTTATTTCACTGATGATGACTCACCGTCGCCGTCATAATATTTTTTCTTATAAAAACGACGCATGTAACAGACAGATACATTACAAAATACAACGGAACTCTAGCGACTGAAGCAGCATACTAATTTGAAACATCTACAAAAATATATTTCAATAGGTTTTATGGATTAAGTTGGTACCTAGTACCTACCTATCTTTATTTAACGAAAACTGGGTAAAAATATTAACGTATCAGAAAACCATAGATAATATAAATCTAACGTATACAAACTTACCAACATTTAATTTACATAGAAACGTCGCATAAATTCTAACAAACAAGACGCACGCCCAATAAAGCACTTTCTTGTGTAATTTAACCAAAATTTATTATAACAATAATTTGCGTAGAAGCTTTCTAAAAGCATAATATTCAGTTTTTAGTTGCAGATGGAAATTGTGATAAACAACATTAATTTAATAATATACTAGCTTTTGCCCGTTGCAAGGCAACTAATTGGTTAAAGCACTAAGCGATTTGACGTTTGAATGTGGATGAAGCAAGAAGTGTGTGTGTCTAAATTTTTTAAAAATTAAATATTTGAGGAAAAAAAATCGATGTTTGAATGTGGATAAAGCAAGGATTGTGAGAACTACTCAAAGGGTCCTGCGAGTTAATCGCTCAATTTTGTACACCCGCTACTTAGCCCCTTCGGTCGCCCTGGTTAAGGCGTTCAGTATGGGCCTTTTCTCGCAAAAAGGGGCCTAGAAGTTTACGGTTCAATTTTTTCACTAATAAATTGTTTCTAAATTATATGATATGCACTCACTTTTCTAATAACTCCCGTTACACCTATTTAAATTTTTTGTACAAATTTGATAACGTCAAAGCTCTGCATTATATAAAAAAAACTTCGCGGGCTTGCGCACAATAACTCACCAAAGTTTCATCGCAATCGGATGAATATTATTGTAGATAATTTCATTACGCTAGAGCTCATTATTATATTTTAAAACCATTTCGAGCATGCACACATCATATCCCCAAAGTTTCATCGCAATCGGATGAATAGTATTGGAAATAAGTTCATAATGCCAGAGCTTATTCTTATATATAGAAACCATCCATAGCATGCCAACATCGAATTCCCAAAGTTTCATCTCAATCGGATGAAAAGTAAATTAAATAATTTCATTACGCCAGAGCTTACTTTTATGCATAAAAACCATCCCAGGCATGCACACATCAAATCTCCAAAGTTTCATCTCAATCGGGTGAATAGTGTATGAAATAATTTGATAACGCCAGAGCTTACTATTACGCATAGAAACCATCCCGGACATGCACACATCAAATCCCCAAAGTTTCATCGCAATCGGATGAATAGTATAGGAAATAATTTCAAAAAGCCAGAGCTTACTATTATGCGTAGAAACCAACCCGGGCATGCACACATCAAATCCCAAAAGTTTTGTCGCAATCAGATGAATAGTATTGGAAAAAATTTCATAACGCCAGAGCTTACTCTTTTACATAGAAACCATCCCGAGCATGCCAACATCGAATTCCCAAAGTTTCATCTCAATCGGATGGAAAGTATAGGAAATAATTTCATAACGCCAGATCTTACCATTATGCGTAAATAATTTCATAATTCCAGAGCTTACTATTATGCGTAGAAACCAACCCGGGCATGCACACATCAAAGCTCAAAAGTTTTGTCGCAATCAAATGAATAGTATTGGAAAAAAATTCATAACGCCAGAGCTTACTCTTTTACATAGAAACCATCCCGAGCATGCCAACATCGAATTCCCAAAGTTTCATCTCGATCGGGTGAATGAAAATATAAAATAATTTCATAAAGCCAGAGCTTACTATTATGCGTAGAAACCAACCCGGGCATGCACACATCAAATCCCAAAAGTTTTGTCGCCATCAGATGAATAGTATTGGAAAAAAACCTACCTAACCCTCAAACAAAAAATATTTGTTCATTTACCTACGTAATTTCTAAAAAAAAAAAACATTGCAATTTTATTACTTATCAAAAAAACCATCTTATCAAACTCAATTTTACTGCAGCAAAAAAATTACACAAAGAAATTCTTTAACAATATCCGGGTACCCGTGCACACGTATAATTATTTTTATTTTAAAATTTAATAATGTCCAAAGTAAACGAACGAATCCTGTCCGATCTATTTTTCGATTTATATGCATATAAAAAATCTGTAGCACTGCATCGAACCCACCTAATTTATAAAAAGTACCTTCATACATACCTACCTACCCAGAGTACCTGTTCAGTACTTAGTTCCTACCTACCTGCATATCTACCTACCCCCGTGTACACCTACATTTCTTTGGAAATATCCATCTTTGGTTACTTATTTTTATTTTATATCATAATTTTTTTGTGATTTAAAGGAAAGAAGTTCTTACTTACAGTAAATATCGATATTTGAATTCAATGGAATACCATGTCTAGTGTATTCCACCTCCACCTAATACCACCTCCCTGATTGGTCAGTCAAAATGAACGACAGGGTCCGGCAAAATTTCCTCACTCATTATTACAAAAACCAATCGATTAAAAAAATGACTTTTTTTTAAAATCGACTCTTTAATATTTTTTTATGGAAATGACATCTTTCAAGTGTCCACCTTTTGATGTCACGGACGCCATAACTCTTTTCGTAATCAATAATTATTAATAACGATAAATGTATAGAAAATTAGAAAAAAAACTTTGCATCTTATTTAGATAAATTTTAATGCGCCGCAAAAACGTTGGTCGCAAACGCACGACAATATTTTCTAAACAAAAAAAATTAAGGAAAAAATCATGAGTTTTAATAAAAAAATTAATCAGTATATTTCGAGCGGAATTTTTTTTACCACCCTGTTTCTGAATTTGAATTAAAAGACCGACAAACTGCAATCGGCATTTTTCCAGAAGAAACGCGTTTAGTACCTACCATCTTTGGTGATTTCTCTTAATTTCAAACCATTTATTTGTAATTCGATGGAGCAAAGTAGGTACCTACCCAGTGATTATTATTATACCAATCCACCTGACCAGTAATATTTTTAAATCTTGTAAAATTTGTTAGCGGATTTTTCATGGATTTTTTTGTAAAATATCAAATTTTTAGCTCGATATTGTGGAATATTTTCAATGGAATGCCACTAAAAAAACGGTTGAATAAGTTTTCGAAACCTTTTGCCATTGAATATATCAAAAAACATTTACGCCAGAGGCCGTCATTTTGACGCAATTTCGTTTGCAAATGAAGGATTCTCAAATACGCCAAAGCTCAATTTTTTTAAAGGCTAAAGTCTAATTTTTTTGTTCAGGCCCTAGCACGCTTGCTCTATAACGATCGGTAGGATAACTATCGGTAACTTCTCATCGTTCCCTAGGACAACTGCACATCGCTAACGAACAAACAACAGTTGATGTCGAATATGTTAAGGACACTTAGTCATTGTGAACTGTCACTTATTCGTTGGCGATCTGAAGTCATGCTAGGGAACGATGAGAAGTTACCGATAGTTATCCTATCGATCGTTATAGAGCGAGCGTGCTAGGGCCTCTGACCTACCGCAAAAGCCGTGAGGATCTTACGCTAAAAAAATTCGCTGGGTGGGTAGGCCAACGCCTCTGCAATAGGTCATTTCAAGTGGTTCGCTATGTTTGTTGATTTAGAAGTGGTGCCTGGGTTCATGAGGTTTGTCCTGGTCTTGGCGGTGGATTCGTCTGCCCACCAATTTCGTGGCAGACCAGATCGGAAGAGACTGGTTTAGGGAGACTTTTTGGCTTCTTCAGCAAAGCTCTCTCGGAACATCACCTTGCACCGCAGTGGGAGGGATAAAATCATTCGTCCGTCACTCCACACACTGATCCCCAGATTCCTACCCACCCCTCATAACTTTTTCCTTACCAGAACATCATCTCCTTACTTTCCTAAAAAGAACCCTTCACACAGCATCCCCAAAGATGACATAGACCCTGAGAGGAATTATTTTCGTCCGTCACTCCACACACTGATCCCCAGATTCCTACCCACCCCTCATAACTTTTTCCTTACCAGAACATCATCTCCTTACTTTCCTAAAAAGAACCCTTCACACAGCATCCCCAAAGATAACATAGGCCCTGAGAGGAATTATTTTCTTCAAGGCCTCCTGTGTAGAGCTATTATAAAAATTAAATAAACTTCTCTTTTCCCGGTAGATTTTCCTAATTTTGTTTTAAATTAGTCGAGTAAGATCCATAGTTTGTGTATAAAAAATGCATAAACATTCACACGAAAAAGCCCGCCCTTAGGATTGTGTGTATTGGTGCATATAACGATGCAAAACGTCACTGAGATACATCTTTTTGCCAACCTGAATATATTTAGATATTCTTAAATCGACTCAGATTAACCGGTTATAAAGGGTTTGGTCATCCAATAAATGATTCACGGGGTGGCAGTACCAATGCACACCACCCACGCCGAATGATATTAGAATAACACTATTGTGCACTATTTAAAAAAGTACCTACGCCATTTGGCAAAAAAAAAATGGATTATCCTGAGTTATTTAAACAGTTTTATTCATCATGTTAAATTCTCAATATTTGAAAAATAACGTTCCCACCCAATTAGGTACCTACCCACTGGTAAATTATTTTCTATGATCTCAGCAGCCTGAACCGTTCGAATTTTATTTGTCTGTACAAAAGTACCTACACAGCAATTAAAATAAATGTTGTGTAGCTGGCCGGTAACATTTAACCTGTTTTCAATTTTCCTTTCCTTCATAAACGTCAGAATTTTTTCAACTTTTGAAGATGTATCCTGAAATAATTTACATGAAATGTGGTAAATGTAATGTATTATTGGAGTTCGGAAATCTATGGTTTTCAAAATTATAGAAAAACATCTTATCCACATATGCTATTTTTGACGTAATATTGATATACATGAGACTCGTCGAAATGTGAAATTTACATGCGAGACGCCATAGAATAATTTTCAAAAATGCCCCAACATTTCAGTACTTTGAAGGTCTGACGATAAATTTTTCCTTAATAAAGCTTTTTTTTTTACTGGCTACGAACATTTTAACAGTTTTTAACTCGGAATTTTTTTCGTAAACGTCAGAAATTACCGACGTTTGAAAACGAATCCTGACAAAATTTCCATGAAAAGTCACAAATATAATATATTATTAATGTTCCGAAACCTGTCGTAGTCGCAATAATATAAAAACATCTAAGCCGGGAATCTTTTTTAAGTCGCAATTTTGATTTACCTCGAGGCTCGTCGAAATGTTAAATTTTGAGGTGAGACGCCTTATATTTAAAAAAATATACACTTTACGATTTCAGTACTGAGGCTCTTTCAGAAATTTTTCGTGAAGGTCTGACGATAAATTATTCCTTTTTTGAGGGGCGAACCTGGCGGCTGGCAATATAACTTTGAATTTCTTCGTCGAATAATGAGCGCTTCTAGTTTTCGCCGCTAGGTTTTAATACATCAGTTTTTTTAGCAGTTTTTTTTTTTGCATCCGTTTTTTTATATGAAAATTTGCAATTGGTAAAACTTCTGGCTGAATTTTTCCCATACAAATCAGGTCTGAAAAAATCGTATGTGATTTCATCCACGGTCCCTGTCTCGCGATAATCAGCTTTCGGGTCGGTTAAACTTAAGGGGGAGAGTGGTCGTTTTTCGCCTGCAGGGCTTGTCTTAAAATATGGTCGTTTAGAGCATTAATATATACACTAGCTTTTGCCCGTTGCAAGGCAACTAATTGGTTAAAGCACTAAGCGATTTGACGTTTGAATGTGGATGAAGCAAGAAGTGTGTGTGTCTACATTTTTTAAAAATTAAATATTTGAAAAAAAAAATAATCGATGTTTGAATGTGGATGAAGCAAGGATTGTGAGAACTACTCAAAGGGTCCTGTGAGTTAATCGCTCAATTTTGTACACCCGCTACTTAGCCACTTTAGTCGCCCTGGTTAAGGCGTTCAGTATGGGCCTTTTCTCGCAAAAAGGGGCCTAGAAGTTTACGGCTCAATTTTTTCACTAATAAATTGTTTCTAAATTATATGATATGCACTCACTTTTCTAATAACTCCCGTTACACCTATTTAATTTTTTTGTACAAATTTGATAACGCCAAAGCTCTGCATTATATAAAGAAAACTTCGCGGGCTTGCGCACAATAACTCACCAAAGTTTCATCGCAATCGGATGAATATTATTGTACATAATTTCATTACGCTAGAGCTCAAACCATTTCGAGCATGCACACATCATATCCCCAAAGTTTCATCGCAATCGGATGAATAGTATTGGAAATAATTTCATAATGCCAGAGCTTATTCTTATATATAGAAACCATCCCTAGCATGCCAACATCGAATTCCCAAAGTTTCATCTCAATCGGATGAAAAGTAAAGGAAATAATTTCATTACGCCAGAGCTTACTTTTATGCATAAAAACCATCCCAGGCATGTACACATCAAATCTCCAAAGTTTCATCTCAATCGGGTGAATAGTATATGAAATAATTTGATAACGCCAGAGCTTACTATTACGCATTGAAACCATCCCGGACATGCACACATCAAATCCCCAAAGTTTCATCGCAATCGGATGAATAGTATAGGAAATAATTTCATAAAGCCAGAGCTTACTATTATGCGTAGAAACCAACCCGGGCATGCACACATCAAATCCCAAAAGTTTTGTCGCAATCAGATGAATAGTATTGGAAAAAATTTCATAACGCCAGAGCTTACTCTTTTACATAGAAACCATCCCAAGCATGCCAACATCGAATTCCCAAAGTTTCATCTCAATCGGATGAAAATTAAAGGAAATATTTTCATAACGCCAGAGCTTACTTTTATGCATAAAAACCATCCCAGGCATGCACACATCAAATCTCCAAAGTTTCATCTCGATCGGGTGAATAGTATATAAAATAATTTCATAAAGCCAGAGCTTACTATTATGCGTAGAAACCAACCCGGGCATGCACACATCAAATCCCAAAAGTTTTGTCGCCATCAGATGAATAGTAATGGAAAAAAACCTACCTAACCCTCAAACTAAAAATATTTGTTCATTTACCTACGTAATTTCTAAAAAAAAAAAAAACATTGCAATTTTATTACTTATCAAAAAAACCATCTTATCAAACTCAATTTTACTGCAGCAAAAAAATTACACAAAGAAATTCTTTAACAATATCCGGGTACCCGTGCACACGTATAATTATTTTTATTTTAAAATTTAATAATGTCCAAAGTAAACGAACGAATCCTGACCGATCTATTTTTCGATTTATATGCATATAAAAAATCTGTAGCACTGCATCGAACCCACCTAATTTATAAAAAGTACCTTCATGCATACCTACCTACCCAGAGTACCTGTTCAGTACTTAGTTCCTACCTACCTGCATATCTACCTACCCCCGTGTACACCTACATTTTTTTGGAAATATCCATCTTTGGTTACTTTTTTTTTTATTTTATATCATAATTTTTTTGTGATTTAAAGGAAAGAAGTTCTTACTTAGAGTAAATATCGATATTTGAATTCAATGCAATCCGCATGCCTAGTGAACTCCTGATTGGACAGTCGAAATGAACGACAGGGTCCGGCAAAATTTCCTCACTCATTATTACAAAAACCAATCGATTAAAAAATTGACTTTTTTTTTTTAATCGAATCTTTAATATTTTTTTATGGAAATGACATTTTTCAAGTGTCCACCTTTTGATTTCACGGACGCCATAACTCTTTTCGTAATAAATAATTATTAATAACGATAAATGTATAGAAAATTAGAAAAAAAAACTTTGCATCTTATTTAGATAAATTTTAATGCGCCGCAAAAACGTTGGTCGCAAACGCCCGACAATATTTTCTAAACAAAAAAAAAATAAGGAAAAAATCATGAGTTTTAATAAAAAAATTAATCAGTATATTTCGAGCGGAATTTTTTTTACCACCCTGTTTCTGAATTTGTATTAGAAGACCGACAAACTGCAACCGGCATTTTTCAGAAGAAACGCATTTAGTACCTACCATCTTTGGTGATTTCTCTTAATTTCAAACCATTTATTTGTAATTCGATGGAGCAAAGTAGGTACCTACCCAGTGATAATATTATACGAATCCACTGGCAAGTAATCTTTTTAAATGTTGTAAAATTTGTTAGCGGATTTTTCATGGATTTTTTTGTAAAATGTCAAATTTTTAGCACGATATTGAGGAATATTTTCAAGCGAATGCCACTAAAAAAACGGTTGAATAAGTTTTCGAAACCTTTTGCCATTGAATATATCAAAAAACATCTACGCCAGAGGCCGTCATTTTGACGCAATTTCGTTTGCAAATGAAGGATAAACTAAAAAAATTTTGTTCAGGCCCTAGCACGCTTGCTCTTTAATGATCGGTAGGATAACTATCGGTAACTTCTCATCGTTCCCTAGGACAACTGCACATCGCTAACGTACAAACAACAGTTGATTTCGAATATGTTACGAAGGACACTTAGTCATTGTTACCTGTCACTTATTCGTTGGCGATCTGTAGTCATGCTAGGGAACGATGAGAAGTCACCGATAGTTATCCTATCGATCGTTGTAGAGCGAGCGTGCTAGGGCCCTGACCTACCGCAAAAGCCGTGAGGATTTACGCTAAAAAAAATCGCTGGGCGGGTAGGCCAACGCCTCTGCAATAGGTCATTTCAAGAGGTTCGCTATGTTTGGTGATTTAGAAGTGGTGCCTGGGTTCATGAGGTTTGTCCTGGTCTTGGCGGTGGATTCGTCTGCCCACCAATTTCGTGGTAGACCAGATCGGAAGAGACTGGTTTAGGGAGACTTTTTGGCTTCTTCAGCAGAGCTCTATCGGAACATCACCTTGCACCGCAGTGGTAGGGATAAAATCATTCGTCCCTCACTCCACACACTGATCCCCAGATTCCTACCCACCCCTCATAACTTTTTCCTTACCAGAACATCAACTCCTTACTTTCCTAAAAATAACCCTTCACACAGCATCCCCAAAGATGACATAGGCCCTGAGAGGAATTATTTTCGTCCGTCACTCCACACACTGATCCCCAGATTCCTACCCACCCCTCATAACTTTTTCCTTACCAGAACATCATCTCCTTACTTTCCTAAAAAGAACCCTTCACACAGCATCCCCAAAGATGACATAGGCCCTGAGAGGAATTATTTTCTTCAAGGCCTCCTGTGTAGAGCTATTATAAAAATTAAATAAACTTCTCTTTTCCCGGTAGATTTTCCTAATTTTGTTTTAAATTAGTCGAGTAAGATCCATAGTTTATGCATAAACATTCACACGAAAAAGCCCGCCCTTAGGATTGTGTGTATTGGTGCATATAACGATGCAAAACGTCACTGAGATACATCTTTTTGCCAACCTGAATATATTTAGATATTCTTAAATCGACTCAGATTAACCGGTTATAAAGGGTTTGGTCATCCAACAAATGATTCACGGGGTGGCAGTACCAATGCACACCACCCACGCCGAATGATATTATAATAACACTATTGTGCACTATTTAAAGAAGTACCTACACCATTAGGCAAAAAAAATGGATTATCCTGAGTTATTTAAACAGTTTTATTCATCATGTTAAATTCTCAATATTTGAAAAATAACGTTCCCACCCAAGTAGGTACCTACCCACTGGTAAATTATTTTCTATGATCTCGGCAGCCTGAACCGTTCGAATTTTATTTGTCTTTACAAAAGTACCAACCCAGCAATTAAAATCAACGTTATGTAGCTGGCCGGTAACGTTTAACCTGTTTTTATTTTGCATTTCTTCATAAACGTCAGAATTTTTTCAACTTTTGAAGATGTATCCTGAAATAATTTACATGAAATGTGGTAAATGTAATGTATTATTGGAGTTCGGAAATCTATGGTTTTCAAAATTATAGAAAAACATCTTATCCACATATGCTATTTTTGACGTAATATTGATACACATGAGACTCGTCGAAATGTCAAATTAACATGCGAGACGCCATAGAATAATTTTCAAAAATGCCCCAACATTTCAGTACTTTGAAGGTCTGACGATAATTTTTTCCTTAATAAAGCATTTTTTTACTGGCTACGAACATTTTAACAGTTTTTAACTCGGAATTTTTTTCGTAAACGTCAGAAATTACCGACGTTTGAAAACGAATCCTGACAAAATTTCCATGAAAAGTCATAAATATAATATATTATTTATGTTCCAAAACCTGTCGTAGTCGAAATAATACAAAAACATCTAAGCCAGGTATCTTTTTTAAGTCGCAATTTTGATTTACCTCGAGGCTCGTCGGAATGTAAAGTTTTGAGGTGAGACGCCTTATATTTAAAAAAATATACACTTTACGATTTTAGTACTGAGGCTCTTTCACAAATTTTTCGTGAAGGTCTGACGATAAATTTTTCCTTTTTTGATGGGCGAACCTGGCGGCTGGAAATACAACTTTGAATTTCTTCGTCGAATAATGAGCGCTTCTAGTTTTCGCCGCTAGGTTTTCATACATCAGTTTTATTAGCAGTTTATTTTTTTTGCATCAGTTTTTTTATATGAAAATTTGCAATTGGTAAAATTCTGGCTGAATTTTTCCCATACAAATCAGGTCTGAAAAAATCGTATGTATTTTTATCCACGGTCGATGTCTCGCGAAAATCAGCTTTGAGGTCGGTTAAACTTGAGGGGCAGAGTGGTCGTTTTTCGCGAGACTGCGATTGACTTAAAATCTGGTGGTTACGAGCATTAATATATATATATTTTAAAACGGATTCCTAATGGTAGAGTTAAATTTTAACTGGTTTCTGACAAGGATTGTAAAAAAATGTATAATTTTTTATAAAATTTTAATATATCCTTAATACGAAACAAAATAATTGCACTGCTTTCCTGGATATGGTATTCACGAGAGAAATGAATTTTAATTTCGCATCAAATTTTATTCCCAGGGGTGCTAGCATGGTCGATCGATATGAAGTTATCGACCTATCGTCGGTAACTTCTCATCGTTCCAAACCTTCGTTCTAACGTACAACCGCCAGTTGATATCGAATATATTAAGGACACTTAGTCATTGTGAACTGTCACCTATTCGTTTACGATCTGCAGTTGTCCCAGGGAACGATGAGAAGTTACCGACGATCGGTCGGTAACTTCATATCGATCGACCATGCTAGCACGCCTGGTATAGACAAAAAAGTTTTATTATTCATAGAATGTGTAAAAAATCATTTGTTTTTACCTACAAAATCTCAAGAATTGACACTTTTTTTTACTTTCAGAATTAGTGATTTTGGATTTTTGATACACGAAGTGGAAAACTTAACGAGATTCGATTATAAGGATAAGAATAAGAAGTCATTATTATTCTCAATATTTCGGTAAATTATCAAATCACCATCTAACATCAAAATATAAATACGAGTAATATATTGGTTGCCCGTCCTCTTTCTACAGAAAAATATCCAGGTCCGTCGTAGATTGCCCGGAACTCTTACAACGAATCCAACTACGAGTTCCCAACAAACGAACCAGATCAAACAAATTGTTTAGCCTCCTTCGATGCAGCACCAATTCTAGGGAAAACTCCGTCATTTATCGTGTATCACACATTTTCAATACATACTAGGTATACACAATTTGACATTTTTAACTCTGCACTACAATCCTTGAAGTCACACAGACGATATATCGATACTTTACAACAATTATAGATACTAATCTAATACTACCATCATCATATTTATGAACTTCCTTATTTTTTGTTATGCATATTTTTCCTACATACTAAATATTATGCACTTATATGTACTATTATACCTCAACTCAACCCCCCCCCCCCCCCACTATACTACCCTAACCCGTTTTTCTATTCAAACAACTTGTTATGTAATCTTCCAAATAATTTCACTTATATATAGATAATAAACACGTGGAAACCTATAATCTTTCAAATCATTTCACTTATATACGTATAATAATTATGTGAAAACCTGTGAATGGTAGGTACAAGTACAAGTATGTAGAATCGAGTTGCTGTCTATTATCTTAACAATTTATCTTTGGAGACGACCGTAGAAGGAATGAACTATTTTTAAAATCCATAGGAACGTGTATTCACAAAATCTATACCACAGGACCGAAAGGTTTACCGAGTTTTATTTTCTGTATTCAAGCCAATGATTAAAAATATCAAATTTGAACTTTTCGTAATAGAACAATATACATTAAAAATAAGGAAGTCATTTCATATTATTTGAATTACGCCGTCGGAAATTTGGTGTATTTATAGTTCTAAAATAGAAATTGGTACGTTTCGAAAAGATCTGAAAACTTCAAAGCGCAGGAAATCGTCTGATGACATTATTTCTAAAGACTTTCCTGCGGAGCAAAAATGTAGGACATTAAATTTGTACAAAACCGGCAGTACAATATTATATTATCTCTGTTCGACAATGCAGCAGGGCGAATTTACCGAGAAAAAAGTGCACAACCATAATTCACAAAGTAACCCAACCACAAAGAAATCCTTAAGTAAAAGACAGAAAAGCTCAAAATGCCGTGGCAAAAAACCTAACCGATTGTAAAAATGTGTTTAACAAAGGGCGCGTGCATGACGGAACAAATTTGTGCCAAAAAGGCGAACATACAAAAATCATCGAGAATTTAGTGTAAAGATATCTATGTATTTCTTGTGATTAGAGCCTTTTTGTATATTCTATCTGAGCTGTCACTTTTACTTGTAGCCATGTGGATGGACCGTAAGGCGAAATGTAAACGTTCCCATACAAGCGTAAGTCGAGTAAACATTGACACCAATACATTGAAGATTGTGAGGAATGTAAACTTACGCATACACGCAATGCCTGACCTTACAATACGATCCATAATACACGCGGAGGTGTGTGGGTATAACTACGAGAGGTGTATACAAACTTCAGAATGAGGAAGTTGTCGAGAAACGGCGGTGTACGAATTATTTTTTAATGTTTAAATGAGCGAAATAACAAAGATGGCCGAAAAGAGGTGGTTTCCCATCTATTTTCATATTTATGACAATGTATTATATTTAAAGAGTATTATTAGTTTATCGAAATTTAAAAAAAAAAGTTACGAGCTTTCAAAGCTTTGCAGTATTGCCGCACATGTACCGTGATGTTACATGTTTTTTTTACAGCCGCAAATAACAACGTTTTGACGGCTTCTATTACTTTCGACACTATTCAAAATTTTCAAAAAATTCAAAAAGTTCTGTCCTCAAAACGATCTAATTAATACATATATGTATGTAAATGAGATGAAATTTAGTTAAGAGATTACCACATTGCGGATGAATAACAACTTCACTGCCGTAAGTCAAAACATATCAAAATTAAGTACCTAATGGACTCTTTGTTTGTGCGAAAATAAGTTTCGTTTCAGTCTTCACTGTGTTGAATATTATAACATTAACATGAATTTGAAAGTAGGAATAATAATGCTATCTAGTATTTACGGCTCTAAATAACCGTGCCCTGTGACGGAAAGCAGAATACAAACACAAAAGTTTTCTTATTGTAATTATGTTAGTTTGAGATCTGGAATTTTTGCTGCGTGTTCATTCAATGATTTGTATTCTAGTTGCGGGAATGCGATATGTACCTACCTATCTATTGCAGGTTTTAGGTTATAAATTTTTCACAGAATGCTGTTGTTCCCATCCTTATTTATTAATTAAAGTTAGTTCCAATCCTTAGTGATTTTTCCATGCAATTGTTATTGTTGACTTTCGTTTCTTTGTATTTTTTTGTTACGTTACGGTTCCGGTTTCGAGATGGAAGCCGTTTAATAGTTCAGTATAGATTCTTTTTTTCAATTTACTTACTTAAAAAGATCTTATGATTTCAGAGGAAATTTTGGTTTTAGATTTAAAATAAGAGGAAATTAGGATCGTGCTTTATTGAACGCGAGGTCTCTGTTCACATAACTACTAATAAAATCCGTTAAAGTGGAATAAAACCCCAAACAGGAAACAAAACATAAATATCGAACTAAAATATTACATAATAAATTTATGTGAACTAATAATGGTTTGCGACACCCGCTAAGAACTACATTGAATAAGTTTATACTAAACGCCCACGCACACATAGATAGCGTAATAACAGCTGACGAGCGCAGTCCGAACCACGCTACGACAAACGTACCTGTGACGTCTACCAAAACGTAAATAAAGAGCGGTTTGTCCGCACAAGCAGCTCTCCACAGTACTACACGGCGAGCAAAATTAGCCACGACATAAGAAAAGTTAGCCAAACGGCAAAATATATTTTTAGACATAGGTGAAGGTTTTACCCTTTCGATTTAAGCCTGCAAAACTCGTTCTAGTTTGATCGGTGACCTGCTTGGAGGTGTGTGCGCATGTGCGTGACGTACTTTTCTTCTCATCGGGATTCGTCATGCAAGAAATTCGTTACAGCTGTAAAAAGATGCCGCGAAAAGGAAAAAAAATCGAAACTCAAATAACGGGCACGTTTGAAGGAGGGGGAAAGTTGGGGTCACTTTTACTTAGGTGCCATCATTTGCTGTAATTTAGTTTTTGGGGGTAGAAGCTTTTTTGTAACCTCTTGAAAGATAATATTATAAAGTTTACTAGGGCCGTAGTGTTTTAGAGCGTTTGGAGCAAGCGAGTATCGCGCCTGAGGTAAATAGCAGGCAGTGTTTGGGTCATTGGGGGTTCCTTTCTCCCTAGCGAAACTTTCAGGCCTCGAAAAGCCTTAAAAAAACATCTCGTGGATAGTACACATATTTATCGCTTCGAAAACCGCAATTTACTATGCTGTAACTAATTTTTTAACGGAATAAATAAAAAGAAAACAAATATTAAGTAAAATTTGTGGATGCCCTGTTATAGTTTATGTATTATTAGAAAGAGAGAAAACAATAAATAAACATGAGACTTGATTATTAAATATTATGTAAACAGAAACACACATTAATTATTTACTTATCTAACATAAGATATTGCCACTATTAATATAAACAATACTATAAAACAGGTTATCGACCTGCGTTATTTATGTTTGAAAACAACGTGCCCCTTTGTAGTTGTCGGGAAAATTAATGCTATCCAAATTAATCCTCACTTCCCAACTAAAGAATCTTTAGTGCCGAACTATTTATTGAAAGAGGGCCATAACTTTTGGAAGCTTTTACAATAGCAACTTTCACCTATGAATACAAGGATTTTTTTCTATTCTAACAACAACTTACATCAATACAACCGTAACTATGGGCCGGTATATCAGTCTTTGCTAAGGAGCACATTCCTCGCTCAACTTAAACCGCCGAAATCAGCCGGCTAAGCTGTGGTAAGCCGCAGAATAGTTCATTTGCTAGACGCTGTAGCGCTGTTGGCAAAAACACATCTGTCAGATTTCATGTTTCATGTTTCGATCTGCTACGTACGGACGCAATAAATTACATTGGAGAATTAAGTTTACCTATCAACATGGAATTCGAACTTTCTTCGAGGGATGACGATTTAGACATCGTTTGACTTTTGGTTGTTTGAAAATAACCACAGAGTCCATAGGTACTTACATAAATAGATTGGTTCGCCATAGAAATGATTAAAATTATCATAGACTAAACGTTTAAAATTGGTCAACTCTAGGATTACGACTGATATACGGATTGTGTGCTAAGCCATGCTGAGCTCCACATTCCGTCAAAGCCGAGCTTTAGACCGACTGATATACCGGCCCAATATCCCACAAACTTTTTTTTCGTTTCTTTGAAAACCTTATAAGAGTGGTTCACTGCATCAATCAGTTGTTATTTTGCGAACAATAAAATATTTCTTCAAACTTCGCAAAATCACTTTGTGGCGTCATTTTCAATTAAATTAAAACAAATAACTTTGTTTAAACCACTAATATAATCACAATTACCTACATGTTTCAAAACCGATGGTTTCTTCGTCAGTGGTTTAAACAAAGTTATTTGTTTTAATTTAATAAAATATGTATTTAAAACGCATGCATTATCAACAAATAGTGATTTTATTTGTGTCAACTACACACAATATTTTAAAATAACAAAAAAAAAGAAATTTACAAAGAAACATCAATATTATTTTACTTAAATAACTTTTCAGAATGTTCATTATCATAAATGATTATTTAGATATTGCACGGTTACAGACCTGTTATTCGTACAACTTGTTGATTCTAGAAAATAATTATTATTGGAGATTCGTGAAAAACGTTAATTCCTCCTACCTTACATTAAAAGTATCTACCATGTTTCAATACACTTTTACGCATTGTCGAACTTGGTTTACAGGTAATTGGAAATCATTGAGCCTTTCCTGGTAGTTTATACTATCTAATGATAGCCATTATTGCTTTTATGTGCAAACATGATAATAAAAAAAAACTGGCAAATAAATTGAGCAAAAAGTAGGTAGGTACCTACGTTAAAAAATACTGACTCGTTCATCTATTACAATAATCTATGCATAAAAACATGTATGGAGGAAAACACATAAAATACAATAATCTCAACGGAATTTTTTTTTACAATTGTTGGGCGTTCACACTTTCTCTATTATATTTCGTTCACAATTGCGCTATTCTTTGGTCGATTCTGTTTAGGATAAAACGAAAGTTCAAGTTGATTCCACTTTGGGCTTCTATTTCTTTCGGGAGTTCTATGGCATCGAAGACCTAGGCGCTCCGCTGACGAGGCAACTGAAAACAAACTAAAACCAGCTGGTTTCTATGTCTTGATTGGTCAAAAAGCTTGTTTAACCATGGACGAAGAACAATCAGCTGACAGTTGGCAACTAGCAACGGCCGGCCAGGGCAATCAGCAGTGCAAGTCGCAACTCACCGCTTGCGTTACCATTACCACACATCACGGGTGTTTGAGTAATTGTGTAGTGTGCGGGCCATCACGTTGTCATACAAAGACAGTTGGCAGTTGAGAGTTTTCAGTTGCCTCAGTGGGCGGAGGCGCTTATTCTTAGGCGATCCGCTCACTGAGGCAACTGAAAACTGGCAACTGTCTTTGTATGACAATGTGATGGCCCGCACACTTCACAATCACACAAAAATCCGTTGTCAATGGTAACGCAAGCGGTGATTCGCTACTCGCACTGCTGATTGCCATGGCCGGCCGTTGCTAGTTGTCAGCTGATTGTTCTTCGTCTATGGTTAAACAAGCTTTTTGACCAAACAAGACATAGAAACCAGCCGGTTTTAGTTTGGTTTCAGTTGCCTCGACAGCGGAGCGCCTTACTCACAGATCTATTTCATAGATTCTATGAAATAGATCATAGAAGAGACGATGTTGGCTAACGCAATTATCGAATTATTCAGTAGATACTCAATAAAAGTTATGCAAATAAAATACATGTCTTAATATTTTTTAAATGTCAGTAGGTAGGTAGATAGATACTAATATTTTCTTAAATCAACATATATGGAATGAAAATAGAAAAAAAAAACAGAAGGTTTAAAAAGGGCAAAAATATAACATTCTGCCACCCTTAAATAAATATATTTTTTAAAAACACACACACACACTAAGCAAACAATTCTTTAATATGCCTAATAATATGATTTGGATAGTTTGTACATCAAAATAAAACGTGGGCTTAACAATTACTCAAAAAAACCTAAAAAAACTTTGAAAATATGTAGGTATACTTTTTAAACAATGCTAAAGTCATTATAAGTTAGTAATGCAATAAAACTCATATAGAACGTGACACCATAAAACACTGTTCACGTTTTAGTTATTCTATGTGGTAACATTACCACTGAAAATTTCCCAACAACAACATGGTCGTGCAAATAATTGGAAAGAAACCAACGAAAAGGTAAACAATTTAATTATTTACTAGTAGCAACACTATTAATTTATTTCAGGTAGATACTTGAAAATAAATAAAGAGTAAGTACCTACCCTGTACGATGAAATAAAACGACAAAAATTCTCATAAAAGACCTTCTACCGCCTTTTTCCGAGATCGCAGAAAAACTGATTTTTGCAGGCGGGTTAATGTTTATTTAAGTGATTGTGTAGCCTAGGTTAGGCCGCATACTATATTGCACCAACAAAGGCTAGTAAACTTCTAAAAATCAACATTAAAATTTCAGTTATTTTCCCACCTTTTTTCCCGTCATCACAGAAAAACTCATTTCGCAGATGGGTCGTTGTAAATTTGAAACTGGAATCTCATTATTTCGTGTATTGCACCGTGCACACTGCTCACAGGCGTGCGGGCTGCGCCACACGGAGCGGAATGTACCGCCTGGCCCGCCGCAATAAAAACTGAACATTCAATAAGGAATCGGGATCAATACTCCGGCCGCGCTGAGCAGTTCTAGTAGGTACCCACGCAGGCAGGGCTTCTTGCAGTTTTCGGACGAAACAACGTGGGACGTGTAAACCGTACTACGGCATAATGTTATTGGGGATTCGGTTTAATAATGCAGGTAGGAACCTATCTCGGAGAAGTAGGCACCTTGGTACCTTCCTAAAATAATTAAATAAAAACTTTATTTATGGGGTAGGTAGGTCGAACGACCAATCCACTGAATTCCAAATACGTTTTTTTTTTATTATCTATAATTTATGATGATTAGTTGTCAGGTCTAGAAAATAAATATATCTAATGAATTTGAGGAGGTTTCAGCATTTCAAATGTCAAATGCAAAAGCAAAATGCGTAGCTTTTTCAAATATGAAATTAAAAAAATTGCTTGACAAAATATTAATCCCAATATAAGAAAATTGCGATCATAATTTATAGTACAGTTCTGTAATAAATTGGGGAGAGGAATCATTTAATTCAGTCCTTTTATACCTAGGACTACAATACCATTTAGGGTGCAAAGGTTCGGTAGAATCACGGTGGCATCTTTCTCAATATTAAGAGACCCTGAATAAAAATAATGAAGGTTGTTACGTATCTAACCTTGACCTTACTGGCAACATTTAATAATGAAGCCACAATACAGGTTGTAGCCGTCTCTTTGTGTTGGTGAGGTTCTGTTTTTTCTCATCAATCATTGAACATAATATTATTATTGTTAGGCGGGAAGGTAGGTACCCATCTCCTTTTTGCTACTACTTCCGTAACAACTTACTACTATCTAGAGTGGTAGATATATAGGATTTACATGTAATTTCAACATCCTTCAACATATGTTGTTAGTATAGATAGTAATGAGGTGTCTCAACAGATGTCAGTTAAGTAGTACTCATCAGGGACAAAGACATTTTAAATACATAGCTTGCAAACTGTACAATACTTTACCAGCTAAGCTTAGACAAACAGAAACAATGTCCAAATTCAAACGCGAAATAAAAAAATGGCTTGCAAGTACAGGACGTCTCACTATAATAATATAATCAACACCTGTTGAAATTACCTTATACATTAGTAAACAAAAATAATCGTTTTACCTCTGACGTTTGAGTTTGCTTTGACGTTTTGTTAATCGTCGCTTGGATTCGCATTCATTCTTGCCATACCTACGACTTTAATATTTCCGTTTTAAAATGTTACATCCGTCCGAAAAAAATATGAGTTACCCGTCGTGATGCCCCTAAAGAAGTCTTACTTCAAAAACGATAATTATTGTTAGATATATCAGTAGAGTATTAAAAATTTCTGCTCCGGGAAAAAGTCCACTGCTCTACTGCCCTAAGAGTCCAGCTCCGCTTCAAAGACGTGGACATTGTAACTATATCAAGTTTTTTAATTCTCAAGAATTTACGAACAGTTATTGCAAGTTGCTAAGCAAGCTAGGCATATTTTTTTTTATTCATAATAAATATGAACCAATAAAACCAATCGTTATTTATTTATTCCTTTTATGGTTGCGGCAGATATACGCACTATCGATTCAACGGAACGTATGATAGACACAATAAGTAACGCTGCTTTCAGACCTGATCTATTCTACAAGAATCTATGGTCAATTTATGGAACTTAGGCGATCCGCTCACTGAAGGAAATTAAAACCAAACTAATACTTGCTGGTTGCTATGGTTTCCAACCAAACTTCCAACAAAATTTTACGATTTCAATAATTATCTCAGCTTGTTTAACCATAGACGAAGAACAATCAGCTATCATCGTAGCAACTAGCATGTCAAGTCGCGAGTCACTGCTCGCGTTACCATTGACAAATGGTTTTTTTTAAGAAATTGTGTAGTGGGCGGGCCATCACATTGACATACACAGGATAGCGAGTTTAGTTGCAAAATGTTTTTTTTTTCAGTTGCCTCGTCAGCGGAGGCACTTATGTCAATGAAGCAATATGATCACTCCTGATGGAAAATTACTTAAAAATAATCCCCATGTCAGAAAACCGACAAATTAACATACACGAAACTATGGTCAATTTATAGAATTGTGTCAATGCAGCAATATGATCACTCCTTCTGATGGAAAATTGGGCGCTCCGCTGACAAGGCAACTGAAACCAAACTAAAACCGGCTGGTTTCTATGCTTGATTGGTAAAAAAGCTTGTTTAATCATAGACGAAGAACAATCAGCTGACAGCTGGCAACTAGCAATGGCCGGTCACGGCAATCAGCAGTGCGAGACACGAGTCACCGCTTGTGTTACCATTGACAACGGGTTTTTGAGTGATTGTGTAGTGTGCGGGCCATCACATTGTCATACAAAAACAGTTTCCAGTTAAGATTTCTCAGTTGCCTCAGTGAGCGGATCGCCTTACTTAAAAATAGAAAACCGCTAAATTCCATCCATAGATTCATTGTAATGTTTTAATGTATTTAAAGTAGGTGGGTATACATTCCATTCTTCGCTACTGTATTCCATTTTAAAAGTAGTTTTTTTAAACAGGTCCTTTTATCCGCAAAGATATTCGCATCTTTTAAAAGACTTTATCCATGCAATTTATTAAATAACTTCTGACCACTTCTAACCGTCGGAATGATGGTCGAATGGCGGACGAATGATTTCACTGTAGATTGACACATTTACCACAAGGCTTTGTTTTTTAAAATTCGAATATAGAAAGCGTTGCGGAAAATTTCTCAATTAACGCTAATAAAAGGAAAAACGATGCGTACAAACCATGGGAATTTAACGGACCGATGGACATGATTTAAAAGTAATCAATCAATTATTGGGGTCGTTTCTCTAATAATTATTATACTTCGCTTGCACCTAATATAATTTGATTTGCCCCGGTCAAAAACTACACAAATAAATTTCATTTATATTTATATTTTATTTTTTATTTCAAATTTTACTTTAAATACACTGTATACTAAAAATGTAGGTGCATTCTACATGGAAATAAAAAGACTTCACTACACGGAGAAAAATGTTATTTTAAAATACGATCATTTTATTCGTAAAAACGGTTAAAAACGGGACTGAAGTTCTTACGAACAAATTAACAGTGTTTTAATGTTTATTCTTACATATTCCCGCCAATTAACATTGAAACCCTGTTAATTTGTTCGTAAGAACTTCAGTCCCGTTTTTACGAATAAAATGATAGTATTTTAGAATAACATTTTTCTCCGTGTATATAAACGATTAAAATGTTTACTTTATACTCCATCAATAAATTTAGATTCACTTTGTGGTATCATTTCGATTACCTAAATGAAAATAATAAATTTGTATTATTTAGACGAAGTATGATACAGTTAAATATGATCAAAGGGGATTCGGTCAAATTAGCTTAGTGGTACAGCAACACACCTGTAAGGCTAAGGTCCTGGGTTCAATTCCTAGATGCAACAGATTTTTTCTGATTTTTCTGTTTCAAATTTTCGTTAGAGAGTGGGTAATAATAATAGTGGGAAATAGGTTGGCAAATGCGTAAGCTGCCAAGACTAACAATCCTCACCCCATGAACCAGTGACGCAATCACAGCAGGAAAATGAAGTATAGCTATTCAATTTACAAATAACAAGAAAAATATCCTCTGTGAAAAAAAAACAATATCGTTGCAAGATTGAAAAAGTTTGCTTTGAACGTTTGTTTACGTAGGTATCTAAATTGTTTGTGAAGTTAAATGATTTTTAATTTGGAAAAGTTATTAATTACACTTCATTATCGGATTGGGACCATTGAAACAAAGATGAACTAATTAAATGAAAACAAATAACTTTGTGTAAAACCACTTACATAATCACAATTATATAAATAATATTTTATATAGTGTCCGACCGAAACTACTTTTTACTGCCGAAACCGAATTTCGGTTTTGATCTCAGTTTCGGCCGAAACCGAAACTTCCATATAAGGTCATGTTATCATAGGAAAAAAAATAATCAATCTTAATCAGTCAGCCTTTATTTTAAAATCTCATATTAAACATCCCGTCTCGGATATTTGAACTAATAATAAAAATAACATAAATTGTCTCTTGGTATTTCAAATAAATTATTTGTGCTTTTTGAAATAATGATTTGAAATAAATATACCTACTTATTCTAGGTATACTGATTTGAAATACATATAACTACTTATTCCAGGTATATTTATTTCAAATGAACTCTTTGGTAAATAATATTAAAATAAGAAATGGTAGGTCTGTTATTTCTTTTTAAAGGTTATTTACGAATAACATAAAATAATAGGTACAAAAAGATTTTTTTTTCTAATTTGTTTAGGTACACTAAACAAAAAATACTTTATAATATCTTACATCTTAAGAACAATATCTGGAGTGCTTAGCAACCATAGATTTTCAATGAAAATTTATGTTTTAGAATCACATTGGCCACACGCATCGCGACGTGCGATGTCTGTGGCCATTTTCATAGAAAATGTATGGGTTGCTAAGCATTGTTTGAGTAGCGATGCGTACGTACGTCGTCCAGTCTGAACCTACCATATAGTACAGCTATTTCGTTCGAAAAAAGAGGTTACCTGGAAAGTTTTCCGGGAGTTTTTGAAAATCGGTAATTTTATAGATTTCGATGTGCTCTTTTCGAATTTCAACAGTGCCACCTCGTATATTTGCCGCTCGCGCCGCCATATTGGAAAAATGTCACCTAATGAATTTTTTTGACAATATCTCCTTTCAGACTCATTTTACGATAAAAAATATGTATGTACAAAATTAAACTAGAGAAAATTTCCTACAATTAACATACGAACAATTTTTTTTGGTAAAATCAATAATTTTGTACGTTTTTACTACGTTTTTTCGTATATTTCTCCAAAATATTTTACTATCCGACCGGCAAAGATACAAAATTCGAAAACAGCCAAAAATTACCAATTTTCAAAACTCCCGGAAAACTTTCCAGGTAACCTCTTTTTTCGAACGAAATAGCTGTACTATATGGTAGGTTCAGACTGGACGACGTACGTACGCATCGCTACTCAAACAATACTTAGCAACCCATACATTTTCTATGAAAATGGCCACAGACATCGCACGTCGCGATGCGTGTGGCCAATGTGATTCTAAAACATAAATTTTCATTGAAAATCTATGGTTGCTAAGCACTCCAGATATTGTTAGGCGTAGCGATGGGCACGTACGTCGACCCATTCTGAATCTGTCAGAATAATATATGAATACGGCCAGCGTTGTCTAGAGGCAAGGCTCTAGACTTACAATCCGAAGGTCGCGGGTTCGTGCCCGACGTGCGCAAATAAATTTCATTAGATTAATTTGTGTTGTTTCACAATTAATTGATTAAAAATAAAATCTAATATAAAAAAAATGATATAGTATATTTGCGGCACGTTCCAGAGTGGAAGATACTCTCAGTATCGCCCTGGTGTAAGATCACCATTCAGAATTGAACTCAAACTAAAAAAAACTGTGAAGAGCTCCAATGTGCTGCAATCATTAATAATTTTAATGAATTAATTATTATCAGTATTCATAATTAAACAATCTAATATTATAAGTAAGAAACAATAATTTTGTCAACATTTTTGCCACAGAAATCTTTTCTCCGGTTTTAATAAATTTGACCAGCAGCACCAAATAGTTGTTAACTGGAAAAATCCGTCGGTGGAGCCGACAAGAATTTCACTGCAACCTTTGTCAAAGACAGAAATGGACTAGAATTCCAGTAAGAATAAATATCTGCATTTCTTGTAACCTTGGCTCTGTTAAGTAGGCTTGAATAATTTGCTCAACTTGTGTGCGATCACCATTATCCACACCAGAAGTTTCTTCCATTAAAAGTCATGGGCATCCCATAGCCCTTCTCCTCTTTCAGAAATGCGATTCTAGATGAACAAGATAAGATAGCTGTGGGTCTCCAGAATTACAGCTTTTGCTCATTGTTGCACTAACAACGTCCGCGCACAATTATCAACTTCATCAGAATTGAAATATGTATTTTTTAATCTGGGATCCAATAATGTTGAAGTAATCAGAGCAGCATGTCCTTTGACGTATGCAAATCAACCAGTCCTGACTGTCCTGACACGACTATGAGTGCTAACGCAGCCAAATGACACTTCGTCGCTCGCAGCACAGCGCAGCGCAGCGCAGAACATATCCGATCGCAGCACGAAACCTCCCGAATTCAGTTTCGGTTTCGGCCGTAGTTTCGGCTGGATGGCAGCCGAAACCGAAACTAAACCGAAACCCATTTTTTTGCCGAAACTAGGCCGAAACCGAAACCGAAAGTTCGGTCGGACACTAATTTTATAATCCTAATTGTCTTTTGTTAATTAAAAAATAAATCTTTTAATATATCTATAATTATGTAATGTTTACATATTGTAAAATAATTTTTATATTTCATTTTATTCACTCGTAACTGTTTTTTATGATATTTTGAAGTCTCTATAAAAAACCACATTTTTTTAAGTTCTTTTTTGTCTATATTTTTTTGTTCTTTTGTTATTTTTATTCATGTTCTTATTATTCTGTCGAATAAACATTTGACGTTTTCATTAGATTAAAAATGACGCCACAAGTGAATTTGCAAAGATTGAAGAAGTAAAGATGAACTATTTTGCCCCACAACGTAGAAGCGAGCACAAACGCAATAACATGATTTCTGCATATAAATAACGTCTTTGTGTGCAGCAAATTGCACGTTATTATACTGGGCAGGACTGCAATAAATCCCAAGCAGCCTTACAGATCATAAATATGCCCTACAAAGTACTCATCCTTTATGCTTTACGGTTGCAAATCCACCAATTATATCTGCAATCGGGTTCATGTCGTGTTACCTGTTATAGTCACGCCGCACAGTGGGCTGAAAATCGCCTTTCATAGACATAGAGACTTGAATTTTTTTGCAAAATTTTGGTTTTAGTGTCAATAAAATATTGTAAACTGGATAAAGCATACTCATATGTAATGCATTTAAGCATTAAAATGAATCATCAACATAAAAAAGTTTTTTTTTCAACATTGAGGATTTAAAAAAAAAGCGCAAGTTGCGCCACAATACGAAGTATGTCAAAAAAATACAAATAAATAGTAGTATATCTGTGTGTAAGGATATAATGGCCAACCTTATGATTCCAGAGATAGCCTCATTTTTATTGTCAGTGCCATACATTTTTTTCTTCAAAAAATGATAACTCCTTCATTTGTACACGCAATTGCTTCATACGAAATTTTATATGATGATCAGCAGAATCCATTTCTAGCAAAAAAAAGACCCTTGAAAATTTAAGTCTCTATGTCTATGAAAGGCGATTTTCAGCCCACTGTGCGCCGCCGATAGGTCCGTGGAAACCTCTCACTCTTTCTTACGCTGGGATTGCAGCAAAAAGAAAGGTGACTATGGATAGTTCTTGCCTTATCTTATATGGGACCTAGTAGAGATTATTTCTCGTAAGAACGGGACTGTCTGGATTCACCTTGGATGTATAATGTATATCGTAAAGGTTTTATTCCTTTCCGATACAAACGACGCCGAGTTGGATACGGGAGGCCAGGAGCACAGAAACTGCTGAAGGTGGAGGCACTGGAATGATGTTATTGCCGATTCACGGTACTATAGTGGCTGTTTTACGAGCCAGAATCCAGATTGTAACATGTAGCCAGGCTTGCTCAGAGGTATTACAAAAATGTTATTACAAATTGATGTATATTGTAGTATGTACCATCTAAATATGTAGGTACATAAGCACCGTTGGATATAGTGAAATAAAAATACATTTTAACATTACTTTGCTTTTAAGTTTTATAACAGCGTTTTGGTGAAATAGTGTTCTCATGGGAGCTTTACAAATGTAGAAAAGAACTTCAAAATTGTTTTATTTTATTTTATTTTTTTTTTTTTTTTTATTTCTATATAATATTACAGCGTTCACTTAAAGTTATTAATATTTATACATAATAGCTAATAACATAATTTATGAACTTTTTGTTGTGTTGTGTGTAAGGTTAAAATATAACTTTGAAATGGGTAACCTTAGTACCTACGTAATATGTAGATTATGATGTACGAAACATACTTTGATAATCATTTAGCGCCTCCGCCCACTGAGGTAACTGAAAACTCTCAACTGCCAACTGTCTTTGTATGACAATGTGATGGCCCGCACTCTACACAATCACTCAAACACCCGTTGTCAATGGTAACGCAAGCGGTGACTTGCGACTTGCACTGCTGATTGCCGTGGCCGGCCGTTGCTAGTTGCCAGCTGATTGTTCTTCGTCTATGGTTAAACAAGCTTTTTGACCAATCAAGACAGAGAAAACAGCCGGTTTTAGTAGGTTTTCAGTTGCCTCGTCAGCGGAGCGACTTTCATTTGGAGGGCTGTGAAATGCATAGAATTTGTACGATAATCTGTCAAAAAAAAAAAAAAACGGCACAAAAGACCAAACTTTTAACAGTAGGTATACAGTGTAAAAGAAAACAAGTATTATGTATCTGGAAATTACTTTCTGCAGTCCTGAGTTTTGAGTTTCGCTCTAATCTGGTGGGACATATTCTGAAAGTTTGATCGCAGAACTTAGTATCTGGTGTGCCATTTGGTTTCTCCAGCCTTGTCTTAGCTGATGTGGTCTGAGGGGTTTATGTTCGTGCACGGAGAAAAATGTTATTCTAAAATACGATAATTTTATTCGTAAAAACGGTTAAAAATGGGACTGAAGCTCTTACGAACAAATTAACAGGGTTTCAATGTTTATTGGCGGAAACCTGTAAGAATAATTTGTTGGTATACGTAATTTCGTACGTATATCAAAAAAGTATTCTTACATTTTACGGCAATATCTAAACATTGAAATAATGTTAATTTGTTCGTAAGAACTTCAGTCCCGTTTTTAATAGTTTTTACGAATAAAATGATCGTATTTTAGAATAAAAAATTTCTCCCTGTGAATTGTGTGATTTAAATATGATATGAATGTGATGTGTGATTTAAATACCACGCAACAAATATTGCACTGGCTTCTTTCAGGAGATTATTTGGACTAGCACAGATTATTAAGATCCGTACATGGTTATGATTCGTACAGACGTTACAAACGAAATGTAAAAACGTGAAATATCTAAGTTGTATTGTTGATGTGAGACAAGATGTTACAATGTGATACAGCGGAATGCAAGCTTAGGACCTGAGCATTAGTTACAAGTAGTTTGTGAACGTAAATAAAGCACGCACTGTTTAACAATACTTCTAGTGATAATGCCGTAACACGTAGATATGGCACACACCATAAGTCCCTGTGTTTATATTGATTCCACGTATAGGTGGTGATTAGTGATTAATTGACTCATAATCATCGCTATTCCAGGCACACCGCACCCATGGAACCGTTCCATTCGTGAAAATATCACGAAGTCATTGTGCATTGACTTTTCTAATAACTTTATCCTTATCAAACACGTAAGAACTTTTATCTCAGGGTAACTAAAATGAGATTTTACTGTATATAATATATTCATATGATAACAAGGATTTTTTTACATTAGCTCCACACAGGAGGCCCTGAGTAAAATAATTCCCTCAGGGCTTATGTCATATTTGGGGATGCTGTGTGGAGTTTCGTTTGAGGAAAAAAAAAGAGATTATGTTCTGGGAAGGAAAAAGGTATAAGGGATGAGTAGGAATCTGGGGGTCAGTGTCTCCAGGAGTGACGGACATATGAATTCTCTCACTGCGGTGCAAGGCGGTGTTCCGAGAGGTCAAAAGATCTCCCTCTCCCGATCAGGCCTGCCACGACATTGGTGGGGAGATGCATCCACCGCCAAGACCCTGACAAACCTCACCCCATGAACCCTGGCACTCTTGCTAAGTCACCAAACGTAGCGAACAACTTGTGGTAGCCTATGTCAGAGGTGTTGGTTATCCAATAAATGGTACCCATGCCCACCTCTTAAATTGTTAAATGATAGTGGTTAGATATATATATATATATATATAGGAATATATACAGTAAAGGGTGTCCGGGGGTAAAGTGCATCAACTTCGGGAGGTGATTCAACATGATGGCAGGAGAAAAAAAGATTAACAACTTTTTCCGAAATTCCAACTGTTTTTTCCACATACAAAAAGATGTAGATATCTATTAAAAATCCTTAGTGCAAGGTACAAACTTACCCGATAAAATCGCTGCGAGTCAGCCGTGCGCGATTGTGGCGACGATGGATGGTTGTGATTCACTCGTATCGTAAGAGCGTTAAAAAATAGTGCTGGCCGCACACGCTGGACTAATTTTATCTTTTTACCAAAAAAGTACCCCTAAAGGAATTTTGAAAAAAGTTATTTATCTTTTTTACTTAAACTATCATGTAGAATCACCTCCCGAAGTTAATGCACTTTACCCCCGTATTTCAAACGTGCCCATCACAAATCTAACAGTATTGCAGAAATGAACATGCTTCTCTCTGCTTTAGAGTTCTTGAAACGATCAACGTTGATGTCTGTAAAAAGTAACCTTCTTAGACAATTGATTCCTCTTTTACGGAGAAGTTCACCAGTCTTTCTATCTAGATCAACTCCAAGATGACTTCTAGATTCTCAAATGCCAGGTCTCCACGAAGAGGAACGGTAAGACGACTTCTGGTTTTTGTGTCCTGCGCTTGCGGAACCGTGACATAAAAAAGATATGGCCGGCCGCCGAACAGGGAACGTTACAGCGAGTTTGACAACGAGTAGCGCAACGCTTCGGCATTTAGTGATGGATTTAATAAATTATTGCAATCGAGATGATGCGATTATCTTGTCAACATCTGGAAGAAGAACAACAGTCAGAAAGAAGTACATTTTCAGATATGTGGACTTATGTGAAAAAATGTCAATTTTGTGAGATTTTATTTTACATTAGGCGCTGAGGTAAAATCCCTAAGGGCGTATATCACCTTTGGGGATGCTGTATGGGGGGTCATTCGAAGTCTGCGAAGTAAAAATGTATTAAGGTGAGTAGGAATCTGAGGGTCATTACGTCCAGGAGCGATGTATGTATGAATCCTCCCACCTACTGCAGAGCAAGGCGAGGGGTCGAGAGTCCGGCTGGAGAAGTCTGGAAACGCATTCATCGCAAAGACTTAGACAAATCTCACCCCATGAACCAGGGCCCCTAATTGTTTTCACGGCAATTTAATGTAGGTAGACATAAGAATGACGTATGCCCCGGACCTGAGTTATTAAATGCCGATTCTAAATCAGTTTTAGCTTTCCAAACAAATTGTGATCAGCAGATGACAACTATTATGATGTTATACTTGTCGGCATATTACAATGTTGACAAAAAGCAGAAACGCATCTAAAATCGACATTTAACAGAAGCCTTTCAAAAGCAAAAAAAAAAGAAAATAGCGCTGGATGGTTATTTGATGACAATGTTACATTTGAATTTCTGTGAAACAACCCAATATGGGTATTTTGACAAACGAGGGATTCTGTTGAAAATTTATGAAATATTTGTGAAATATAAGGATACTTACTCAAAATGTTTGTTTTTAAATTTTTTAGTCAAATTTATTAATTTTAAAAACGATCAAAAACCGAAAAAAAACCAAAACGGCCGTGGTTGGCAAGGGCACCAAATACGCACGTCAACTAACAACAGAGTACCTACTACTGTCAGAAATGTCTAAGCCGGTCGACGCCTATGACTCATGACGCCAGACGATAGCCCCGCCCCAAAATATCGTTTTGGCGGTATATCAAAAATGGGAAACTTAGACTCGCTGTAGAAAATTTATTCGTCAACATAAAAATAAATTAAAAATGCCATAGACATGGTATTTTTTTTTCTTAATTTTAAGCAATTAAAAAAATGTGTAAATACTTGATTGTCTGTAAAATGTAGGCATTAAAATGGCTTTTACAATGGTTATTTAGATTTAAAAGCTCAAATATCTAATACTCTGCTTTCAAACTGAAATGTGGATAATTTAAATGCAATTGATTGCCCCAACACTGCTCGTTTACAAATTTTCAATCTACGCCGTTTACATCAAAATTGCTGATAATGATTTTAGATAGAATTGACCTGTCAACATGAGCTACGACCTGACAGTAGCAATTTATAGTACATAATATTGCCTTTAAAAATAACCCCGCTGAATGTGACACATACATTCCCTTTGTTGTTGTTTTGTGCTAACTACACTGGGCTTGATTAATTCCACTCGTTTGTTATCCCTTCATTGATATAAACATGAATTATTTCACGCTAATCTATTTAATCAGTTACAAGTTTTTGCTTTTTGGAATAATCTCGAAAATACGTGGAACGAATTATATGAATCTCCAGTTCCGACATTAATTCCAACATAAAATTTATAATTTGATACGGCAATTGACGACTTTGGATCGTATGTTTAATGTACCTACCAATTCCTTTTTTCAGCCTAACCTGAACTTTATACGGTTGTGTTATAGTAATGGCAGATAATCTGGAAAACTCGATGCAGATGGCGCTGGTGTAGTTGGATATCATTTGCATGTTCCGGGCCGATTTTCCGCTAAGGTTCGGGTAGGCGTTCAAAAAGAAGAATAAAGGGAGATACGTAAATTCGAATGTAAAAATATTTAATAAAACACGACTCGTTTAAAATAGAGCAAAATATCTCGACAAATACTTATGTTGCATTTAAAGATAAACTGTGATTTTTTTCATATATAACATGTTAAATAAAGGAACAAAATGTGTTTTTAATAATTTTCGGAGCATACTTCGCTATTTTTTTTTCGAGGGAATTTTATATACATAATATGTACAGATGTTATCTTCAAAAATAACATATATTTTTTCATGAATTTAAAAACTGAAAGATTAAGATAAATATGTTATATATAGATCGGTAAAAATGTGGAATGCAGGGGCTTTTAACGTAAACATTAAAATAAAAAATAAAACACTACGATGTTTAAAGAATAATGGATTTTCAGAATTCGTGAACCATGAGTAGACCATTGAGTAGAATAAAAAAAAATTAATTACTTTATAAAAAAATTCTACCGGGTCAGTTGAATTCGGAAGCGGCCGAAGGAATATCATTTCTTTGTACTGGATATGTCAACTTGACGGCTGTCAACGGCTGGCTCCGTGTATTCAAAATGACCCCCTCTCCTGTTTACGGCGGATAACTTCGCATTATGGGGCCAATAGACCTAGCTATAATACCTCAAGCGTTATTTGGTTTGGCGTATTTCGGCATATCGGTTGCCGTACATTCCCAATGGGAATGTATGACGAGCGATATGCTAAAGAAGGCCAAGCCAAATAACGCTTGAGCTTTTATAGCTAGGTCTGTTGGCCCCACAACTTTTCTGATATCGCGCCGTTAGCGTTTACGGAAAATAACGCCGATTAGCGAAGACTCGAACCGCTTAACACATCATATTTTTTACGTCTGGTGGGTCTGTATGGGATTGCATGGCGAGAGCTATTGTGTTAAGTATCTTTTGATGTAAGCTTCGCGTCTGTACATTATGGTTCAAATTATCTGAGATAGTTTCCAATAATTAACTTATTTCTTTCTTATAAAATTATTCACAAAATAGATAAAAACCACAATTGAGCTTGTAATCGTGACGTTTAGACTCCGTTTTTCAAGCGATTTTTATGCCTATTATCAATATTCGTTGTGACATAATAAGAATACATACATTTTTGGCATACATAACATACAAGGTTTCATCGATTGTCCGGCATTCTTGTGCAGGTTCATAATTATGTAGCATGTAATTTTTAAATGTATATTTTTATTGCTCTATAGAAGCGGCAGCACGCTGCAGTAAACTCCACACCACGAGGTGAGGAATATAAATGAAGTGAATTAATACCGGTGCCCTTTGTCACTGATTGATTGAAATTCAATTGACGGAGAGTTCCCGGTTCGTGTCTAGTACGTTTTACTACAATTTATTTTACCGCAAAACTACCTATAGATGGCGCTTGCAGTTATAATTCATACAAAAAGTACAGTAATCTCATAATACACTTAATTTCAGTAGGACGTAAGAAACAGAAAATATACTATTTATTTATTGTTATTCCCCCTTAGTCATAATTGCGGTATCCGCCGACTCATCCTTGGTTTTGTAAATTTGGCCTTAAACCTGGTTTAAAACCGTTTTAACCATGCACACGCATTGATAATAAGTCAAGTTTTTCACTGTTACGTCGATTATGAGTAAGAGGGATTAAGTTTAATTTGTAGAACTCCAATTTTTTTTTATATATTCAATAATATTATTATGATATTTCCAAGTACTCCGATTATACATTGATACCGTACTACCGAGTACATTAATTTCCGAGTATATTAATAATTTCCAACATTTTACCCGGAATTCAATAAGGGTATCTATAATTAATAAATATAAAAAAATCCTATCTAGAAATAGTATAAATAAATATATCATCTGTAAGTGGGCTACCCACAGTTTGATAATGCCTTGAGAAGGCGAAACAGCTGTCACGCGTAATAATAATTACATAGCAGAACGTGTACATGTTTAAAAATACACAAAAATACACAATTACACTGAAGTACATGTTTAAAAATAGACTGTTTTTATAAATAAGATAATAATATTATTGCATAATATATTAAAAAAAAATTAAGAAACCCCATTTGGGGAATAACTCACTTAACGACATTTAGTCAAATTTAAACAATACATTCACCCTTCTTTCAATATCCCTATCAGTCTTCCCATATCTCGTAAACACACTTCCCAAATTCACAAACTCATCCACCTGCTCCAAGTATTCATCATTCACAACTATATTGCACACTGTTTTCGTACTCTCTCTTTCAAACACCATGACTTTAGACTTACTTACATTCATCATTAACTCATTCCTCATATATACTTCATTCATCGTAGACTGAAGATCTTCCATACTGTTAGAAATCAGCACCGCATCATCAGCATACAACAGGTAACAAAAGTCAGGAGGCGGGCAAACGAATTCAGCGTCAAGACCTAGACAAACCTCCCAATTGGGAATGCCATAGTCTCACTGGCTCCAGACGGGAGCAGTTGGGACTCTTGTGAGGTATTCTCTATAAAACCTCACCCCATGAACCCGGGCACCTCTGATAATTCACCAAACGTAGCGAACCACTTGGGGTGACCTATGGCAGGGTTGTTGGTTATCCAAAATTGAACAAAATATAACTTGAACATGTTTTTAAAACTAATATTAAAAATATTAGGCCAGCCTAGAAAACAAACGGGAGAGTTCTTGTAAATAAAGGTGTGCCTTGGTAAACTCCATGGCATAAAAAATATAATTTCCATAGAATGACGTCATGTTCAAATATTGGATGTTGGCTTCTATACACTACTTTGGTCACGGACAGGAAAAGCATGGTCGTAAAAAGAGAATGGGAGAATTATCAATGAACAAAACTGTATATTACACAAACTGTATTTTACCGCTGATCTAATCAACGCACGCAAAGTTTCAATACGGATAACGCACACACACAAACTAACCACGAACTAGGTAAATAGATAAGAAAATAACTTAGTTTTAGGAGTCGATAGTAGAAAATCATTTGCGATATAACTACAGTTTTATCTATGATTTAATCATATTCATACACTGGTGATACCTGTTTCTTTCCCTTAACCTCTCAGGCCTCGAGCGTATTGTGTCAGAAGGTCACAGTATTTCCGCTTTGCAATAAAATCCAAATAAATGGAATATTTCTGAACGTATCCGAAAACTAAAAATTGTTTTAAAAAAGTTATGAAATAAATTTTTTATCTATATATATAAAAATAAATCCCTGTTTCCCTTGGTCACGCCATAACTTCAGAAAGACTTTACCTATTACATTCACATTTTTTTAAAAGTTTTTTAATACTTTGTAGAAGGTCCTTACGGAAAGAAAAAATAAGAAAATTGCACAGAAAATTGGATAATATAAGAAAACTTAACGACTATTTTAAATTCGTACGTTTGACAGTTCGTGAGTTTGATATTTCCTATACTATTCATCAGATTGCGATAAAAATTTGGTGAGTTGTTGTGGACATGGCCGTGAAGGTTTCTATGTAGCAATATTTCTATACTGGTGAGTTCTGGAGTTATAAAATTTGCAAAAAAAATTGCTCACGCAAGTTATTTGAAAAAACGAGTGTCTTTTATGGAGTTTAGCGGCAGGGAAAAAAGGCGTGGGGGAATCCGGGAGGGGCAGAGGGGAATGAAAAGGGGGTGGTTCGGGGAGGGGGGACGATTGGGGGGGGGAGGCGGAGATGGTAGAGGAGGAATTCATGAGGAGGGAGGTTAGTGATAAAGGGGCGGGAGGGAGAAGGGGAGGGGAATTCTTTATTTAAATGGCATAGCAACGCATGCCGGGTATCAGCTGGTTAAGTTATAAAATTAAACATAAAAAGTTTTTAAAATGGTTCACATTAGGTTTTTATAACTAAAATGATGGAAAAAAATAAAAACACGTACATATTTTATTAGAGAAATGTATTATAAACTTTATGGTCACTTTACTTTGTTGTCGTTTCGTGTGAAAATAATTAATCAAAAATAGTTTAATTTTTTGAAGCAAAACTTCTTTACGCGCGATTTGACGTTTAGGTATTGGTACAATTACTGCCATGTGTGTTTGTTTTTATTTTTAAAGGGATCTCGCCTTCGCTAGAATATTTTTATTATTTTCCGAAACTTGGATAATTTTTAATGCATTTCTCAAAACTCAACAACCGATGGTGTAGCTGTGTATTAGTAATCTGTAGAGATTCAATGACTACAGACTACAGATGAATGATACATAGCTACCATTACTGGTTGTTGAGTTTGGTCGCTTGTATTGAGAAATGCAAGAAAATTTTAATCAAAAAGAACTTGAAGCTTTTAAGGTAATTTCACAAACTTCTTCAGTCTTTCAAAATAAATATAAACTACATTTTTTCCAATAATTTTAACATAAATGTGATTTAAAAAAATATAATTTAATTTTCGAAATTAGGTTTCCTCAAAGTTTTTTTATGATATAAAGTGACTCGAACTAAAATAACTTACAAAAAGCAATGCAACAAGCATTATCGTCGATGTTTGACTTTCGTGGACTTTGAAAACCTATAAAAAGTCCAGATAATTTCAGTATAGAACGAGGATGCTGCCAGTTTTGTTGTCAGATTCGCCGAAAATAATTTCTTACCCATGGGTAGATTTTTGATTAATTACTGTAGTTTAATATTTTTTATTTTTTATTAATACAATAACTGCTTTTATTCACATTATTTGGTAATGTAAGGCTCACTGGGCGATACATACTCTGCTAGCGCTGAGGTATATCAAACACGGGCATGTGCCTAGTATGGCGGCCATAAATTTCACAATTGTTATATATTTACTATTCAAAGAATAAAGAAACATTAAAAAAAAAAAAAAAAAAATCTAATTTGGTACCTATATGTACCTAATATCTACACTAGCGACACCTCCGACTGCTAGGTTAAGTGTGTCAATCTGTATTTTAATGATTTGGATTAGTTGAGCCATTACGATTAAGAAGTAGGAGCGAAACTTCTTAATAAAAAAACACACATTCCAAAAATGTTTATAGATAATAATAAAAAAATCTAACGGTTAAAATCTACTGCGCTTTGGATACTGAATGGATTAAATAATTTCGATATAATATTATGCACCCGAGAATAAAACTTGATTTCACACTATAGACGAAATTCTTGAATGGAGAATCACGAATTCGGAACAGTTGTTTCACAGAAATTGAAATTCTTGAATGGAGAATCACAAATACAGAAATTGAAATTTTGAATGGAGAACATCGAATTCAGCACAGTTGTTTCACAGAAATTGAAATCCTTGAATGGAGAGTCACGAATTCGAAACAGTTGTTTCACAGAAATTTAAATTCTCGAATGGAAAATCACGAATACAGAAATCGAAATTCTTGAATGGAGAATCTCGAATTCAGCACAGTTGTTTCACAGAAATTGAAATTCTTGAATGGAGAATCAAGAATTTGGAACAGTTGTTTCACATACATTGAAATTCTTGAATGAAAAAACACGAATTCGGAACAGTTAACAGAAATTGAGAAGTGACATTGTCAAAAAATGGCCATCCAAAGCAATTTTGTATATTTTTTTTTGCATTTGAAAGGTTCCCTAATATAGATTCTAAGTCCGTTCCAGCTTTTGAACAAATTGTAATCAGCAGAAGAGGACAAGTATTGGCGGCTTATAACAATTTGATTCAAAGCTGAAACGGACTTAGGACGGGTTATTTAAACAAATTTGAACAATTCATCAAACTGTTGAAGTAATTTTTAAGAAAGTTATGTTATTATATCTCTATAGGCCAGTTGATTCATAAAACTGAAATAATTGCAGAACTTGAAAAGAACTTTCACAGAACGTGAATCAAAAAATATAAGCTACGAATCGCAACAAATCGATAATGCAGCTCTGCTACCGTAACATAAATACATTTTTCCATCGATCTCCATGTTTAAATTTTCAATTTATAAATACATTAAAATGTTTTTTTTTTACAATTACTTAATTATCGTCGCGTCTTGCTCGCATCCGGAAAAGCAATAACAAGAAGAGTGACATTTTAAAACATGATATTTATATGAAAATAGAACTTAAACTATGTCACGAAAGAAACCAGACAACCTCTCGGAGCCTCCTCTCGAATCTTCTTCAAATTCCTCTACATAAATAGAGAAGTTTTATATTCTAAATTTAGTGCACCCATAAAGTTATCCATTCAATGTAGAATATACGCTGAGCGGCTTCGACCATTAAGCAATAAACAGTCCTATATATTATACAATTTGACCGGCAGCACAATAACTTCTAGAAAAGGAATTGTACAGACGTGTCCCAATGGAGACGCAATCAAAATCACATCTGGATTTATAGATATTTATGGGTTTCAATGAAAATCTACGGCGCCACGTCATGTACCAGAAGGAGAGGTGCTGGGCAAAGTGTGCGCCCAATTTGACAAGTGGTCACTTCAGATTTTACTCGGAATACAAGTTAGTCACAAGCAAATGGTATGAGAGCTGGGAACTACAGAGTATGCGAGGAATTTGGCAATCGGATGTATGCAAAAGACCTCTTAGTCACGACAAAATATTATTTTAATTTGTGGATTCAGTTTCTTGATTAGTAGTTGTTGAGTCACATGAATCTTGGCGACGAAGAGTGTGATGTTTAGAAGACTGTTTCGTAATTAGGCTTGATGCATTTATTTCTCCACCATATTTTCATTTGTCTAGTTTACACTCCTTATGTAGATGGCGATAAGGTTTAAATTCCCGTGTAATGCCAGCCGTCTGTTTGGATTTATTCATTAAAAAAAAATATCCAAAAAGCATGTTTTATTTTCTTTTGCAAAGCTCAGGCACAATTTTTTTAATGTTTTACAATCATTTTCTAAAGAATTAAATTTTTCATATTATAGAATAAAAACATGGGTTCAAAAGTAGACCTTGAACCAACCGGATATTTTATAGGCCCGATACTTTTTTTGGGCGTATAAAAGAACTAATATAAAAAGGCATGTTTTCTACTCGCATTTTAATTAAAGCATCTTAAATATTTCTAAGCCATCTAATTTTTAGACTAAAAACACACGATTTTTAATTACTTAGAAGTCATCACCTTAACGTTTATAATTTATATTTTTTTTCATAATTTTGATTTTAAAAACGATTTAAAATACCGCACATTCTGAACCGTATAACTGGCTACAACGTCATTATGAAGTAGAAAAGTTTATTTTATTATTTAATAACCACTCGAATGCTTTTTGCCACATTATGAAACTATTTCCAAAGCCTCGGATTGCTTTGTTGCCACAATGTGGCAAATATTCTCTAGATTCTTAAAAATGTTTTAAATTAACGATTTTTTTTAATACATTATACGAATATGTGATAATAGACAAAAGATAGATGAATTCATTTGCTATTTACAACTATAATCAGTTTGTATGTCTCCATATTCAAGATCGGAGGTACGATTTTTTTAATGTGGGCGGAAAATTTTCCTTTAGCAATCCGAGAAAAAGTTTTGTATTGCTCTGTCGCTCCACTGGTTAATCGATTTCACCCATGTTATGTTAGTGCTCCCAATACAAGACATTGTTCTGATGCATAAAACGCTGTGCATAACAACACAATAATTCAATTAGTAACGTTTCAAAATAATACATGTTTTTTATGCGGTTTTTCAACATTTACAGTTAAAAAATTACTTGGTTTATTTGTGTTTTAGTGTTTGACTGGCCTGCCAATAATAATAATTATTTAGCAAACTTGTAACATGGCCGATATTTAAACTTAAATTCGCATAATTTCAACAATTAGCACCATGCTGTAATAACTTTCAGTTTTTAAACAGAAGTACTTATTTCTCACGAAAAATTAAATTAGATTTTACAGCAACAGTAACAATCCTCGTGGAAGTTAAATTTTCAAAGTAATACTTACCAGATGATGTCGCCTGATATTTCAATGTCGATGCCAATAATATATTGTATAACATACACTTGCTTCTTTTCAGGCTGAGAATAATCCGGGGTTTATCTATATAATATAACATCTATTGACTATCTTTTGTCTATTTATTATATAATAAAACACATCTATTTTGTTAAAACTATGTAAAAAAAAATTCTCTTTTTTATATACGGTAACTTAAATAATTTACAATTGAAAAATGCCCCCTACAACACAGGCGAATTTCTAGCGTGGAGGACAATATACTATAATGTTGTAATATAAATATATTAAGAATGAATAAATAAATAAATGTATCATCTGTAAGTAGTATAGATATATATACACGATCATTTTATTCGTAAAAACGGTTAAAAACACGACTGAAGTTCTTATAAACAAATTAACAGTGTTCAATGTTTATTGGCAGGAAAATGTAAGAATAATTTGTTGGTGTACGTACGAAATTACTTATACCAACAAATTATTCTTACATGTTCCCGCCAATAAACATTGAAACACTGTTAATTTGTTCGTAGGAACTTCAGTCCCGTTTTCAACCGTTTTTAAGAATAAAATGATCGTATTTTAGAATAACATTTTTCTTCAGATCATAGTAAATATTCTATGATCTCAGGCTAAACGTGGAGGTAAAAACATACTTGTACATTGTAACTCAGTTCTGTAAAGTGACGAATATAATTTTAAAAACGTAAGTACTAAACATTTTTTATCGGCATCATTATAAATGTATTGATATTTTAGACGGCAACCTGGTAATTTTTGTAGCCAACCTTAAACAGAACTGTATAATATCAATAATTTGAATATATATTTAACATTATTCGAAGTCTTACACCCTAATCTGTCTCTTACGAAGGGACGAATCAAATTTCTCTAATTCCTGTATATTTTCTGCCTGTACAGATAAATAAATAATGATACATATGTACATTTTAACGCAGCACCACGCTCATTGTTCGAATGCATTGCACAATCACATATACACAGTTTTGGTTTACTGATCGACGAACCGGTGGATGCAATCTATTGGTCGTAAGTTGTTATATGTTAGTTGGTCTAGTATGTAGTTAATAATAGTATGATAGAGACATTGTAGCAATGTATTATAAATTTGTACAGCGCCCTTGAGGTAATTTTCACAAAAACAAAATTTTCACAAGACACAAATCATCCAAATATTATTATTTATTATAAGAGCGAAAACCTAGTAGATGTCTGGGATGAGGCAATTAAAACATCGATATGTATATCAATGGTCGATAAATTAAAGCAAAGCTACTTTTGAACACTATTGTAAAATGTACTTGTACAATAATTAAAAATCGAAACACAGTTTTAAAAAACGTATTAAAAAACTGTTCAAATAAACATATCAAAAAGGTGGAAATTTTGTATGAAAAAAAACGTAACTGCTTTTGCAAAGAAAACTACTTGAGACTGGTAATGGTATTCCAGTTACCCAAATAAATGCTAAATCATTCGCGAAATATTGTTGATTATTATACAGTTGGCTGATTTTCTCACGATGACTGGCTGTGTATGCTCACTGTGTTTCTCTCCCTTAATCTTTAAACTGGTTGGTCCTGAATAATTATTGCAATCGCCGCACCGCGCTATCGACTTTCAGCACAATGGCCGTGTATGAATGACATTTCGCAGAGATTCCGTTCCTGTATAGCACGAATTATTATAATTCGATTCGAGAATCAAGGTGCGTGTTGTAGGGTGCAAAAAGCTACTAGGGGAAAAGAAATCGATTGATCAAAAAAAAAAAAACCAAAGTTATCCGATATGCGTAATAAATTAGTACTAGAGTACTTACGTACCTAAAGTTAAGCGACATTCCTGGAGAATATTAAAAAATAGAATAATAATTTTAAATATTATTTTTTTTTTCGCTCACGATTGTTGGAATGTTTCACAGAATTTCAAATGTAACATTATCAATAAAAATCGTTTTTGTTTATTTCTTGGCTTTTTATCAAATTGTGATCAACTGACACAAAAGGCTGAAAAAGACCTAGAATCGACGTTTAAAGATGGCCTTTCAAATGTCAAGAAAACAAAATTGTACTGATTGGTCATTCGATGACCAACTTTAAGAAAAATAACCAATTAATCAACAACACACCATCGGTTGATCAACTTCCTCATGAATAATCAGTCACAGAAAGCGTTTACCCTCTGCAGTAATCCACAGCAGCCGAAATAGGAGCCGTAGTCACAATAGAATGCACTTGATGTCTGAATTTGATTGGTTGCTTGATTGGTGGGGTAATCCGGAAGATTCATAACCATTTTAGATTCCGGAAACGTTTAGAATAATTTCGGCAATGCTGTGCACTCTACGAAGGGCCAAGGGCATTCCTTAGTTTGCCATATTCTAGCTATTTCACAAGATGAAGATGAAGACGCAGACTCAGTAGTCCAGGAACAGTAGTCCAAGAACAGTGGTCCAGGAACAGTGATCCTGGAACAATGGGCCAGAAACAGTAGACCAGAAATGTGATCCAGCAACACTAGTTCAAAAACAGTGATCCTGGAACAATGGTCCATGAACAGTGGTAAAGGAACAGTGATCCAGGAACAGTAGTAAAAAACAGTGATTCAGGAACAGCGGTCCAAGAAAAGGAATCCAGGAACATTGATCCAGAAACAGTGGTCCAAGAACAGTGGTCCAGGAACAGTATTCCAAGAACAGTGGTCCAGGAACAGTGATCCTGGAACAATGGGCCAGAAACAGTAGACCAGAAATGAGATCCAGGAACAGTAGTTCAAAAACAGTGATCCTGGAACAATGGTCCATGAACAGTGGTAAAGGAACAGTGATCCAGGAACAGTATTAAAAAACAGTGATCCAGGAACAGCGGTCCAAGAAAAGGAATCCAGGAACATTGATCCAGAAACAGTGGTCCAAGAACAGTGATCCAGGAACAGTATTCCAAGAACAGTGATCTAGGAACGGTGGTCCAGGAAAATTGATCCAGCCACAGTGGTCCAGGAACAGTAGTCCAGGATCAGAGGTCCAGTGGATTGGGCCGTGGGAAGACCGACAGGAGGAGGAAGGCGTATCAATGCGGGAGCGGCCGAAACCGGATATGAGGATAAGTACCACGGAACGCAGACAGCCGACCTGCGGTTAGCTGACCATTGAGTTAGAAATGCAAAGACTGGACTTTCCTGAATAATTTTTGCTGATCGTGACATCACTAATATTTTAAATAGTGATGAAAATATTACGATTCAGAAGAATTGTCGCAATTATAAAATCTATCTAGTTGTCTCTTTATAAAATAATAGAATAGCACTTTAATCAGAGTTTATCAATAAATAGGAAATTAAAATTTGGGAGAAAAAGTCATCCGTCGAGTTTCACCTTGAGTTATTTTTAGCCAGATATTATTATGACTAATCTATCATACGTACCCCTTTCATCAAGTAACGCTAAAAGTCTTCTTTCACCGAGTAGAAAATTTTGGAACTTTTCTTACCTGTAACAAAAAAAATAGCAAATAAGTATAACTTAATTCATAAATTAAAATACACACTTCACAAAACAAAAGAAAACTACGAGAACATTTTTTGGTTTCTGAAATTTGAAATAAGTTTGAATTCCTGAAGGTGTGAAAGTAATTGTCATTAAGTAGGTAATTGGCAGCAGGTAAAGCTACAGAATAAAAAAAAATTGCATCGACTATTAAAAAATAAACAATCAAATACTTTTATAATGCTTGCAACAAACTATATTAATTTTATTTTTCACCAGATTCTTTGTCATTTAAGGAATGTATTGCTTTGTAGGTACATACAACCCGTAATATAATATTAGATATGAAATTAAACAATTTTCACTTTGTAATTTTTAATATAATACATTAATTGGTCATATGCATTGTACATATGTATATATATGTATGGATGCAATCTATTAGCCATGAGATGTTATAATAGGATAAGATGCTCCCATAGCCGTTGTGCCCATATGATGCATAGATGGGACTTCAAAGAGTCGGCGATATGCGAATGCGGTGCGATGCGGACCACCGAACATGTGGTCAACGAATGCCCGCTTCATTCATTCCCCGGTGGGATTGATGAGGTCCACAGGGCGTCGCCTGAGGCCCTAGACTGCCTCGCAGACCTAGATGTCCCCCTCTGACCCCCCACCATACGAAAGAAGAAGTTATATTAATTTTCTCTAGACATTAGTAATAATACAAATCATCCAATATTATACCTTCTGTAATAAATAATATTATCATAATTCTGATTCACAGATTAACGAATCCATAGATTTTCATTTTTTGGTAAAAATAAAAGATCATCGAGTACGAAATCTGGTCATGCAAAAAATTGCGAAGTGCTAATCTAGTATAGCTTGTACCACCGGTTGTGAGTGAATGGACTGAGGATAACGATAAGGATGAATGACAAGCCAGTGCCATTGGTACAAAGTACAACAATCGGTACCTATTAGACGCATTGCTTTGTCTTTCCCACGCTTTTATCGTTTTTGTTTAAATACAGAAACAGTATTATTTTTATTATTTTATACGCGGCCGACACCTTTTACTATGGCTATGACTAATGATAATGATATTATTAAATCAATTTTCACCATAGTTATTTTATAGGGAACCGGTTAAAGGAGAACATGTTAAAACAATATGTAACGTAAGGTTGGGTTAGGTTAGGTTAAGATAGTAAGAGTTAAGTTTGTTTTTCACATGGAGCAAACTCTTTGTGGGTATGCATAAACATAATAAAAATTTGAATAAAATAACTTAGTTTGAATAACTCTTTATTGAAAACATCTTTATATATGGTATATATACCAACCGGTTTCAGTTTAACCTGAACCATCATCAAATCATATATAAAAACGTATTAAATTAATTATTACAGAATTATGGTGTATTTATAGGTAGATACTGTAGAAAAGGGAGAGAGAATATAAACTTTTGTGGTGGGCATGAGAGTAGGTGTAGGGAAAGGGAACATGTTTGAAATAGGGCTATTTGTTAATTCTAATTGTTTATTCAATAAATGGGTGTTTAGTGTTTATTTATTTTTAAAGAATTTTAATTTCAAGGGCTTCTAGATTATTAACACGTAGTGTCACATTTCTATGCAGTGCATCTAACCCCGAAGATTTACTGCATAGAAATGGAAAATCATTTTTCTTCGGTGTTTTTTTTTTCATGGAGCAGTTTTTGTATCATGTTTTAAAAAAGTCAACAAAACTGGAATAACTGTTGGCCTTCCGAATGTTGTGATTGTGTGATTCAGCTGTCACTCATGCCTAATGCACCGCCATACGGATCTAGAGCGCTCTGCTGAGTATATGAGCATGTGAGGATAAAACTAGTATGCATCACTTTGACCATAAAGAACAAGATTGCGGACCGTGCGACCAGAGTGTCATTTAACTGTACACCAGAACCTGTTGTTGTTCTCTTGTTGGTTGTTTACTGTGGCAACAGATTCTGATGACATCGGTTATGTCAACGGAAGCGTGTAAAAACTGAGAGTTGCTGAAGTTCTGAAAATTAGAGAAGCTAAGTTTAAAGAGATACCAAGATAAGACATAAAATAATTTAATAGGAAGTAAGTAATTTCAATGTATCATAATAAACTATGATCTGATACATTATACATAGTAATCTATGGGCTGTTTGGGTCACATAATCTAGTTGCCGAGATGCGCCGAAGGAGACAGAAGTTGATATACGAAATCTTTAGGTTTCAGGAGCAGGGTTGCCGATTTGCGGGGGAATTCCCCAAATTGCGGGGAATATTTCAGATTTTTTAAGAATTAAGTATTTTGCGGGAAATGACTTTTTGTGGGGAAAATGCGGGGATTCTGGGCATTTCTTGATTTTCCAACCATATTGAAAAATAAGCTCATTCGGTGGAAGATTTCGTAGTTTATTTTATAACAGCACTGTAGAATTTATTTCAAAACGATAATGACGTGGGTACCCAAACTCGAAGACACATGAATTTGCCAGTCATGGCAACTTCTATGACAGAAGAATTTTATTTTTACGTACGTCTTGTGATTCGATGAAAATTGGTGGCTGGTGGTGGTGAATTAGTGGAAAGTTTTTTTTATAATAAATAACAACGTGAGCTTTGTGAGTCTTCTTTAAAATGGATAAATGGTTAAAGAAGTGTGAAGTTACAAAGGAGCACGGCAAAACCTCCCCCCCCCCCCCCCCCAGGATAATTTAGGATTTTTTTCAGGAAAACTCATTTTTGGACCTGGTAACCCTACGTGTGGGGATTTTGCGGGGAATTAGCCATTTTGCTCTCCCATTCGGGTATTTTGAACATTCGTTGCGGGTATTTTGGAACATGGGCATTGGCAACCCTGTTCAGGAACTCCCCAGATCAAAACTAGCCTTCAGCCTGGAAGGACGTTAGACCTCAAGAATATCATTTTACTTACAGTATGTCAATAAACAGTCACTGGGTTATTCAAGAACCTAAGTCTGTCAATCAAGAATCCTATAGATTATAAGGATAGTAAGTTCTGGAGAATACAGGTCTCAGTACTTGCCACATGAAGTTATTCTTTGGAGAGAATATAAAAGACATTACAGTAATATTGTATAATAACAACATTATTATTGTATTAAATTAACTGAAAATATTTCAAACGTGTAAAAATAATGATCTTCAGAGAAATAGTCGTCTATGGTGCTCTCTGTGTATAATCTCTTTGTGTTATAAATTTGCATTAAGAAATTAAATGAAAAATGGGTGTATTTTATGGAGTTAAGCGGCAGGGGAAAAGGGCTGGGGGGAGGGTTGGATGTGGAATTAAGGAGGGGGACTTCGCGGGGAAAAGCGGAGAAGGTGGAAGCGTAATACGTGAGGGGTAGATTCGCGAGTAAGGGGAGAGTGGGAGAGGGGAGGGTGGATGAGGGGAAGGTGAAAAGGGAACGCGGGAGGGAAAGGGGCCGCGGAAGAGGAGAAGAAAGAAGACAAATAAGAAAAGAGGAAGAGGAGGCAGAAGAGAACGGGGACGAACGGGAAATGACACGTAGGGAGAAACAATTAATTTATTTAAGTAGCATTGCAACGCGCGCCGGGATCAGCTACTAGTTCATATTAAATTAATTACAGAATTATGGTATATTTATAGGTAATACAGAAGAGGGAGAGAGAATATTAACTTTTGTGGGGGGCATGAAAGTAGGTGTGGGGAAAGGGAACATGTTTCACATAGGGCTATTTGTTAAATCTAATTTTTTATTCAATAAATGGGTGTATATTTATTTTTAAAGATTATTTAATTTCAAGTGATTCTAGATTATTAAGACGTAGACCTGTCACATTTCTATGCAGTGCATCTATCCTCGAAGATTTACTGCATAGAAATGGAAGATCCCTTTTCTTCGGTGTTTTTTTTGTCATGGAGCAATTTTTGTATAAGTAATATATGCTGTACTAATGAAGAAATTTATATTTAGATAATTAATATGCAAATGTTGAGTAAATTAAGATTCTCAGCGTTATTAGATTTCAAAACCGCAAATGAAATGCAAAACAATTCGAAAGACAGCAATTTTGTTAATTTGTAAGACATAAAACATGCTAAATCCTAGTACTTCAAACAATTACACAAACAAATAATATTTTGATAATCTGCACTAAATTGTGAATTATGCTGCAAATGAACCAAGCGAACGTTCTAGGAAGTCAGTCAATATCACTGTAGATAGACAATAATATTATTGTGAAATTTCTCGTCAGCGGTAAACGACGCTTTCCGAGTGAATGCACAAAAAGGTGCCACCGTCAGATGCTAAAAGGCGGTCGGCACAAACACGACTCGCGAACTTTGTTCCCACTAAACGGTGCAAGATCAGGCGTGAGTCACCACCGACACCTGGGAGGCAAACTTGGGGATTGCGGGAGGTTACAGGGGGTGAGGAAGAGGTCAGGGAGATGAAGAAACTGGGAGGGAGCGAGAGAGATGACGCTCAGAGGAAAAGCTACTATATTTTTCGCGGTACAAATATCTGTGTAAGAAAATTTTCGCTGATAAAGAATCACATAAAAATTATTATGAACTCGTTTCTGACGGCCATCGTAGCGTAATGGTATCTGTATCTACGCATTTTACTTCGAATCTGAAGGTATTGCGTTCTATTCCCGTCACAATGTTCACGTCGATACGTTTTTTTTACAATAACTTCACACAGAAGCCTGAAGAAAATAATTTGCCTCGGGGAATATATCATCCTTGGGGATGCTGTATGGAGGGTATTTTTAAGGAAAGGAAGGATAATAAGTTCTGGGAAGGAAAAAGGTATGAGAGGTGGGTAGGAATCTGGGGGTCAGTGTGTCCAGGAGTGATGAATGTTTGAATCCATTTCTCCCACTACGGTGCAGGACTCCCTCAACCAATCTTCCGAACTAGACCTAGACAATCCTAACCCCATGACCCTGGGCACCCCTGCTAAGACACCAAACGCTGTGAACCACTTGGGGTGACCTATGGCAGAAGTTTTGGTTATCCAATAAGTGGTTCCCAAGGCGGCGGTACCCATGCCCGCCTCCCAAAATAATACTTTATTTGATTTGTTCCTGAATGTTAAGTAAATAAAACTAAAAACGAGTATTTAAAATCGAATTATGTGTAAATTTCCCACTTTTTACACCTCTCATTTAGAAGTTATTTCACGGTAGAGGTAAATGGAACACGGATCAAATTTCGACTACAATCAGAAGAAAATTTCATTGATTTCATCTCAATGCATAATTCATGGCTAAATTTCACTTTTGGTGGAACTAAATGAGGATACAAAGGCCGCGAACAGAAAAAGTCACTGATTTTATCATATTACACACCTTTTCGTAGAGAATAGATATTGAAATTTTTCTCCCATTTTTAAAAAGTGACATTTTTGTTATAATTCAAGAAACGCAGGTTCACATCTAGACACGTAGCCGATGCGTAATGTAAAAGAAAAATCGTGAATCGTTACGCTAAGAGCAACAATGAATATGTTTTCTTTGATTAAAATAGGTATCACGAGTAAACGAAAGACACGATATAATTTTTTTATGTTTTACGAACTGGATTATTACACATATTATTTTAGATTATTTTCCTAATTCTATACCTATTATGTAATTGTTTATTCAATGTTGTAAAGAAAAAAGAAAAATAAATTGTTGGAGTTTACCTTAAGCCGTGTCTCTTGCTTTAATATTGTCGTCTCCTGCGACAACATTCTGCTTCCACATGACTTACAACATCGTCAATAGGGGCGTGACCTTACACACTGACGCAATGTTCTTGCTTTCCGTGGTCGATGGAAAACACGACAACACCCGGGTGAAGCGAAGAAGGCAGGGGAGAGGAAATGTTTATTATTTGATAACAGCCGCGAGGTGCGCTCTTGACATAAGTGAAAAAATGGCATGAGTTTTTAAGGTTATGTGCAATGAGCGTATTTATTAGGTCTTATAGAAATCGTTGTCTCTCCCTTACTATCATGGTTAGAAGTATGATCTAAGAGGTGTTAAAAAGAGAAAATATCACGCTTTATTTTGAAATTTAAAAGTTAACCGCAAAGTAATTAAAATGTACACATTTATGAATCCAAAGTTTCCGACATATTAACCATAGGTTGGATCTTCTTTTTAATATTCATAAAAGTCTGCCATAGTTAAGTTGGTACACATTAAAGATTTTTAACCCCTGAGGCTAATTTGTTCGCTTTTGGGAACAACCCACATAGGTCTCACAGAAATTCTTGTGACTCCCTTACTAACATTGGGAGAAATATGATCTAAAATGTGTTAGAAAGAGAGAACACCATGCGTTATATGAAAATCTAAAAGTTAATCACAAAATAATTCAAATGTAGACCTTAATGAAACCAAAGCTTCCGAACGAAATTCAAAAAAAAAATTATGAAACTGTGTGAATTTTTGATTAATTACTTTTACATGAAACGAGAATAAAGTGAGGTAATGATAATACATTTGTCTAATCCACAAAATTTTTTTTTTTTATTCGTAAAAATCGTAAGTTGAGCCATTATCCAAACTTTTTAATGCTAACAAAAAAAACTAAAATATTCCTACCTGCTTTTGAAGAAAATTATTTGTATAACTTTAATTGCTACCAATTTTATGTCTACGATACTGCCGACACGGGTTAAACCACGGTGCTCTTCTTGACAATATCAAGGAGGATACTGCGTTTCTAATTATGTCGGCAGAATATCTCTTAATCCTAAACATGCGAACACCTCAGCACAGGTTCTCCCAGTGAGGTGTTCACTAAATGCTACTATTAACCTTCTTACATACCGAATACGAATTTTTTTTGTACTACTTTGTAAACCATTGTAATTATTTGTTAAATGTTTGTACAAGTATAGAAATAAATAAATAAAATAATTCAAAATTTTGATATTAAAAAAATTACACCATCAATAATAAAATTTGAAATCGTGTTTCACCGCCTTTCAAAAACAGTTTTTAGTTTTCGGATACGTTCAGAAATATCGCGTTTATTTGGATTTTATGGAAATATGGCCGAGGCATGAGGTGTTAAATATGATTCACTAGCTTCTGCCCGCGACTTCGTCTTCGTAAGATTAGTACTTCGAGTAATATATTTTCTTAACCTAGGTCCCATCTACGTTTATACCAAAATTCTTAACCTATTTATTTAAAATATATATAAAATTCTTGATTCGACTCAAAGTATTAAGCGAGTACTTCAAATAAATTAACTAATTTAAATATTTTCTAAAATAAAATTTTGATTTAACAATCATTGTTTCGCAAAATGTCATTCTCAAATTTTGACATTTTCTATTAAACAATAATTATTATTTTCAATATATTAAAAATAAATAGCTAGCTTTATAAATTATATCATATATGTTATTCTGATGTATGAGCTATATTATTGTAAAGTTTTATTAAAATCCATTCAGTAAATTTTGCTTGAAAGAGTAACAAACATACATACATCCATACAAACTTTCGCGTTAATAATATTAATAAGATAAGATTTAGTAGGTAATCGAAATAATTTCTGTTAATTGAATACGTAGTGTTGGAATTCATTATAAGAAATCGTTAAGAACACATATGGCTGCGAGTATCAATGCAAAACGTAAATAACAAAGGAATTCTAACATTATCCATGTAATACCGCCAGCAGCGTACAGGATTATGGCAGTCCTTGTAGAATTGATTACCTTGCTGGGGTAAAGATACATATTTGATGGGACAACTTTCCGGTCCAAACTTTGAACGTGGTGGGTACCTATTGGTATTGAGTCGGAACATAATTCAGCCTGAATTTTTCATGCTTATATGTTATTTAAATCGTATACGGCTAGTTTAAATATTGTATTGACTTAAATCAATATGGTCGGTTGCCAGGCCCCGGGCAGGGGTCACCAAGTGCAGAGGCGTCAATTTGTTGGAGAATATTGGATTTTCACAGATTTCTTACATAGGGTCAGAGAGCCTGTTTCATTGTACTTTTTTAGAACACCTGTCTTCGTAATACAAATTATCACTGTTGTTTACCTGCACCCAGTTGTCATGAAACTAATTTTAAAACAGTGTTTCTACACCTATTTTGTATGTCTGTAAGTTTGGCTGTTTTCCATAAATAAATACTGCTAATAGTTTCATTCTAACTAAAAATGAATGTTTTTTGTTTGACCCGTACACGGAGAAAAGTGTTATTCGAAAAACGATCATTTTAATAGTAAAAACGGTTAAAAACGGGACTGAAGTTCTCACGAACAAATTAATAGTGTTTCAATGTTTATTGGAGGGAAAATGTAAGAATAATTTGTTGGTATAAGTACGAAATTACGTATACCAACAAATTATTCTTACATGTTCCCGCCAATAAACATTGAAACCCTGTTAATTTGTTTGTAAGAACTTCAATCCCGTTTTTAGCCGTTTTTACTATTAAAATGATCGTTTTTTCGAATAACATTTTTCTCCGTGTAGGCTTTCCTATACCATGATGAAACTTTGGTGGGACGTTGTGCGCACGCCCGCGAAGATTCCTGTTTATAATAGTGAGCTCTTGCGTTATGAAATTATTTCCTATACAATTCATTCGATTGCAACGAAACGATTTATTGTGCGCACGCCCGCGAAGGTTTCTATAAGTGTCACGCATGGGAAATGGGAAAGGACACGCAGGGAGAAACAATTCCTTTATTTGAGTAGCAATGCAACACATGCCGGACCCTCAGTGGTTACTTATAAATCATAAACGATGCGTGTGCAACAGAGAGAGAGGTAACAGGGGAGTTTTCAATAGCAATAGTATCAGTGGCGGTTTTCTCTAAAGTTTGTAAAACTACATTAAAATTCCACTCGTACGCGTCCGTATATATGATACCATACGTGCGTTATGAATTCGTCCACTATAGAACTTTCTGGCCTAAGAAACGATTCATACAAAATATACTAATGGTAAATCGTGTGAGCGTGCAAACCTTGGGAATCTACTAGTTCCTTAGGTGCGCAGCGACTATGAGATTTTTTGACACCAAATTTATATCACAAGATTTTTCTGCGATAAGCGTGTTTTAAGTTGCCATTAAAAAGTTAATTACTGAAGATGTTATCTTTCATAAGAATGGGATTTTTTTAATGTAAATTGTGATTTTTCTTGTTTAAAACAATTTTGTAAACTTATTGAATAACTGAATTGTATCTTATCGCCAGGTCACTAATCTCCAGTGAAGTGATATGACGAAATTCATTTAGATCGAAGGAAGAAAATATGAAAAGGATCTACTTAGGATTCTTTTTCTAAAGATGATTGAACTCTTAACGAGATAGACCACAAGCAGGATTATTTTTGTTTTTCAGATTAGAAGTGTCTAAGTTTGATGTGATAGATATATAACAAACAAGAACCTCGCCTCAAAACGCAAATTGCAACGTCTTATGTAAGATCCGATAATCAGGCAAATTTTCTTCTACAGATTCAGAATCTCTCCAGGAAATTCCCTCTGGGTAAAATTTGCTTTGCCCTCTGCGAATATCGAAAGGAGAACCCAATGAGCTGAAATCACAAATAACAAGTTTCACACATGAACTATTTTCTGGCGTGCACAAGCTGGAAAATGAATTCCTAGAGACTGCTTTGCTATCCGAGGAGACTCCACTGCCATAAAAATTGCGCAGTTTTAAAAAGGTGAACGAGTATGATTGAAAAGGTGGAAGTACATTACGATTACGGTACACAAGTGCCTTATTGAACAATGGTCAATTCGAGCAATTTCATTCATTACAATAAAAGATCTGCTCGAGTAACTAGAGCGGTCAAAAATTTGGGTATGCACGTACACATTTTGAAAGTTGATTGGACAATGAAATGTATAACATTGAACGCGCGCTCGTGCGTTACGTGTTCTGTCGCCACCTTGTTTAAATGTGACAGTAATAATAAATAATAACAAAGATGTAAACTCGACTTCAACAAGCAGCCGAGTGTCCATAGGCCATAATGCAATTAGCTCAAAAAAGGGGGTTGTAATCCTAATTATTACGGTAGTGTACGTTTTTTTTATGTTTTACAAACTTGTCCCTTGTTAAAACTATAAAAAACATAAAATCGACACAACACACGGAGAAAAATGTTATTCTAAAATACGATCGTTTTATTCGTAAAAACGGTTAAAAACGGGACTGAAGTTTTTACGAACAAATTAACAGGGTTTCAAAGTTTATTCTTACATTTTCCCGCCAATAAACATTGAAACACTGTTAATTTGTTCGTAAGAACTTTAGTCCCGTTTTTAACCGTTTTTACGAATAAAATTATTGTATTTTAGAATAACATTTTTCTCCGTGCATGAATGGAATTTTATTATCTACAAAAGTGGTTTTAGTAATTTTTCTCGAAATTGCACAGGAAAAAGAGTTATTAAACAAAACCTAATCGTGCAATTTAGAGATGAAAGAAGTTGTAAGAAATTTTATGTTCTGTATATTTGTTGAATATACTTTGGGTAAAATTTGCATTGGTAATAAAATATTTTAAAAAAGAAAAAGAAATGGAGAGATTTTCCATAGTTTTTTTTTAAGGTCAAAAATTATGATTTTACATCAGGGAACCGGTTTATAAAACGTATTAAAAAAATTAAACTACCGGAATAATTACGATCGCAGATGGCTAATTGTACTGTCTGCATCGCCTAATCAATAGAGACGGAGAGATTACGCAATATACTAAAAACATCAGCTAAAAAATGTTCAAAAAGGAGAGAACTGCTTTGTGAAGAGGGATTTACAATTATTTTCTAAAGTAGCCACATTCACGGGGCATTTTTAATGAATGGAAGACTTCTGTGAAGCTGCGGACATTTAAATGCTTGAACACTTGAAAGTCGTTTTCGAGACAAAAGAACGGAATGAATACACACGGAACAAGTCATGGCGGCCATGAACGTTCATGTAACTCGGAAATCTCCTCGGCAAAATACGTCCAGTCCTACATTACCGCAAAGAGGTTGAGAGGGAACAATATCAAACGTGGAAAACCAACAATTGCTATGCGAAAGACAATCTACTTTTTTCTCTGCAAAAACCATATACTACAAACTGCAATAATATGCAATACAGTTTTTTTAGTTTTTAGTTTTTTTTTTATTTAATAAATTTTTAAATGTTAGTTTTTGACAGTTTTTTTAACTACCATACTAGGCTAATGCCCGTGTTGTGGTAATCGCGTAAGTTTGTATGGATGTATGTATGTTTGTTACTCTTTCACGCAAAAACTACTGAATGGATTTTAATGAAACTTTGCAATAATATAGCTCATACATCAAAATAAAATATAGGCCATAATTTATAAAGCTAGCTACCTATTTTCAATATATTTAAAATAATTATTATTGTTTAATAGAAAATGTCAAAATTTGAGAATGACATTTTGCAAAACAATGATTCTTAAATCGAAATTCTATTTTAGAAAATATTTAAATTAGTGAATTTATTTGAAGTGCTCGCCTAATACTTTAAATCGAATCAAGAATTATAGATATTTTAAATAAATAGGTTAAGAATTTTGGTACAAAGGTAGATGGGACCTAGGAAAAGAAAATAGATTACTCGAAGAACTACGTCTGCGCAGACGAAGTCGCGGGCAGAAGCTAGTACATAATAAATATATTAACTAAAAAATACTTTTTCATAGAAACAGATAATAAAAACTATGGTTACATTGTGACTGTCAATTAATCCCAAGAGTCCAACTTTCTTCCTGCTAACCGGAGCTATTGAGACTAATGGAAGGGTTGTTGTGCAGAATTTGAAAAATTAATCAATTTAGTGTTCATATTCAAGTTTTGTGAAAGTTCTATTCAATTTCTGTTACTTCCTAAGTACTGTGAAACAAACTTGTCAATGATAAAATAATAACAGAATTTGAATAGAGCTTTCACATAACTTGAAATTTGATGGTCCGGTCAGTGGCTGAGTGGGCATCGCGTTTGGGTCCCACCCAGGCGTCGCGTGTTCGCTTCCTCGGCTGGCTAAGTCCTCCATCACAACACAAGCAACATCTTCCGCTTACTGAGTGGTAGTAGAAGATTTTCAAATATTGTCAGGTTATTCGTAACCTGAGAATGTTTGTCTTTCTTTTTTAAAAGAAAAGAAACTGTTAAACAATCTGTCCTATGGCGTGCCTAATAAGTAATTATTGTTGTATGTTTTGAGGCTGAAGGTTATGGGGAGGTTAAGGAAATTGAGTAGAGAAAGTATCCAGCTATTCAGTTCTGTTCACTAAACACGGCTAAAGCCATTTAAATCAAAGCTTAGATTCAGAATGGTGGAACTTTACCTAGGCGACAAATATAGTAACATATTATTTTTAATGAAATATAAGTGAAATAACACAATTTAATCACATAAAAGTTACTTGCGCACGCCGGATTCGAACCAGTGATCCACGGATTCGTAGTCGAAGACCTTACCCCTCATGCATTTTAAACCATTGAATTTTTTTTTTTACATTAACTCCACACAGGAGGCCCTGGGGAAAATAATTTCCGCCAGGGCCTATGTCATCTTTGAAGATGCTGTGTGGATGGTCTTTTTAAGGAGAGGAAGGAGTGAACATGGGTCTTGAAAAGACCCATGTTGTAGGAAGGAGGAAACGCAGAGGCCGGTATATCGTTCCACAGCCGAGCTGTTGAACACAAGAACGAGTCGTAGAAGCGTCCCGTTCTCATGTGACAAATGTCAACTGTGTACATATGTTGGGCGCGCGTTTGGCGTGTTTCCCGACTATGCAACGGTGCCGAGGGGATCAATGAGACTAGTTCCTCGGAGCATCTTCCATTGAAATACCAGTAGAATAAGGATAGCATTCCCACCCGACGCCTGTGCTCTAAAGATTGCAATCCGTTTGTTAAGACTAAGAGAATGCATAGCCACTGTCGACAGGTTTCGTTGGGAAATAACAAATTACATAAGGAGGGAAAAAACATAACAAAACAAATATATATAATCACTCCATAACGATCACGGAATAAAGAAACCACTTCTTTTGCCATCAGCAATATTCGTTAAATAACCATGGATAAATTGGTTTACTTTGAAATAATGTCCGCAGCAGTTCATTTTACTTCAACGAGGGTGACCAGCGTGTTCTAGAATTCGAACAGACTCTCCAATACACGACAAGGTCCAATTGATTTTTACACTTGTGAAAAAAGCACAATATTACGCGGTTTGACATAATAACGTGGTAAATTACTTCTGTGGTCAATGAAATATCATTTCTGGGACACAATGTGAATTGGCCAAGGCAATATAGGTTGGCAAGAAGAGAATTTGCACAAAAGAAAACGTAATGATAAAGTACAGAAAATTGGTTTTTATGCAGTGCAAGGTAAAAACGCACGCAATCAGGAAATACAAATGGGGATATGAAATCGAATTTTGTGATGAAATTAAAACGTACACATATATTTTCAATAGACCTACGGCAAGCAGTTTAAAACCCTCTTAAATTGGGTGTAGAATAAAGGAATTCGTGAATGTAATAAAATTAGTATCACCAATTATATATTAATTTAGGAGATATTCCGTACCTACCATCTATAATGATAATTTCACTATCTTTTTGCACTCTCTTACAAAGTTGGGGCAAAGTTAAAATTTTTGAGCTTCTCACAAATCTGAACCCTTTCACATCCCGCGATGTCAATATCAATTTTGCTTGTTTAATCTTTGTGACGAAATAAAAATATTTTGAAGCACGCTCCGGTTCAAGATTGGGGCCATGTTGGATACTACCCATAAATGAACCATTCACCAGATTGATAACTTCTTCCTTTTTGTATAGAGAAAGTTTCCACTATTTAACCATAGATATGCCAATATTTGACGACTTTTTTCGGTGTGGACTTGTGACGTCATCGACGAGGACAGCGGACTAAAAAAATGCGCGACCATAGACAATATAATTTTCTTTCGGAGCCTACCCAATTCATTAGCCTAAAATGTTCCCTCAAGACAATAATGCTACACATCAGACAAAGTGCTGTCCGGAGAAAATAAGCTTTAGTTTCTATCCGACACCGCTTTGTCTGATAGAAACCCGTTGTCCTGTGAACCAACCACTGTCGTAAAAATAACCTAAAATTACTTGAAATTTAAATCCCTTCAAATGAAAGGAAGAACATTTTCAAATAAGATTGTGCTTTCCTACGACAGTATCGAATTTTGACATTTTCCTGCATAAAACAGAAAAATGAAAAACTCATAATTATATGTCTAATTATTTTATTATATTACCTTTTTATCCCGTCAGAGTTCGCACGATCATGATTTCTACTAAAGCCCTCTACTGATCATGCTGCAAACAGCCCGACATGTCGGGCTGCTTGCAGTATTGTTAGTAGAGGCCATAAGAGGCTGTCAAATCAGAATAGTCAATATTACGGTACCTATCGGCCTGAAAAAAGAATTGTCAGTACCTACTTACCTATTAAATAAATGTAGTAACTACGTACCTATATCGACTGGTTCAAAATTGGTATTTCGCATAAGGCAAAACAATTCTAAAGCTACATTTTCCATTAGTGGGTTCAAAGCCCCGCGTAGATGTATGATTATCACGGGATTGCACGATTATCAGTCTACCCTATTGCACGCGGTACACGGAGTACAGGGGGTGCACACAGAATGCAAAATTCAGACACGCGCCACCAACATCGCGTGGGGCAAACAAAACCAGTCAATAACTATACATATACATGTGGACGATGTTATGGAATATCCATATAATCCACAGTACAGTAATATATAATACATCATACGGAAAAAGTAAAAAAAAAAAAACCATACTCATATCACAGTTAAGAACTTAGGCTTTGTATTTAATACGGTGATAAATAAAAACGACAAGGCGCCCGTTTTGATTTATTCACAAAAAAACATCGCCAAAAATCGTGTTTCATTTTATTTTGCGAAGCTCAAGCACAAATATTTAAATGTTTTACGATCAGTTTCAAAAGAATTTAATTTTCCACATTATACAACAAAACTATAACCGAAAAAGGGTTCGCAAGTAGGAGATTTTGAATTTTAAAGCAGTTTTTATAGTCCTGTTACTTTATTTTTTTCTGGGTTTATAAAAAGTCCAATTAAAAAAATACTCGATTATTTCAAAGGCAAATATGTGTTCTAGTCGTAGTATTTAATTAAAGTTTCTAATTTTTTTGTAAGCGATCTAATTTTCAAAATAAAATTATATTTCTGCATTGCTAACAGTGCATCAATTAATGAGCAAGGTGTACAATTTATTCGTAGTTCAAATTTTAACTATTTATTATATTGCAGTTTGTATGCATGACATAATAATACGAGTTCGTCTATGGCCGACTTTTGCACAATACCTCCATCTGCGCTAGTACCAAGTACGAAGTATGCAAGTGACCGAAATGAAGGCAGGTTATAGTGCAGGAGGGGGGGGAGAGGTCAGTGTCCTCCACAGCCCTTAACTCGACCACGGGGGAGGCGAGGATTAGGAGCATAGGACGGAGGCCAAGGCGAGGGGTAGGGGTCGGAAGGGCAGGCCCGGGACGTTATGCGTTGGAGCTAGTTAGTGCACGAGGAAAATATGCCCTATGCCTAACAATATGAAAATGTGGCATTTCGTGGATATTTTGGTATTGTTATTTAAATTTATCTTTTTTAAATTTGTTTTGATTTATTGATGATGTTATGACTATAATACACGGGTGAATCGTTTTCGCAAATGTCAACTCAATTACATATTGACAGGATCATGGTTATTATTATATTTGCATCGGCAATAAGGAAGTTGAGTCCTTTTTTTTATTTTTTTTATCAATATTCACATGCAAACTTAAATACTAGTATTTTTTTTTTTTAAAGTTCGTTTTCATAATTAAATTAATTCTACAAGTTTGAATTTTATTACGCCCGGAAAAACGCTCGGCACGGTACAGGAGAGCGTGTGACGTCATCTGGTCCCTTGTTAGTGTGAAATATAAGGGAAAATATTTACAAAACCGGGACACGCTTAATATGAACGAAAAAAATACATTTAAAAAGTTGTAGTAGTTAGATATTAACTAGTGCTAATTAATTCAGTTACCGGAATTTCGAAAAAAAAGTGCATTATCATGCTTATTTTTTCAATTTAAAAACACGAAATTTAATTTTTCACCGAAACTTGCAACAACTCCTAACATAGCGGTCGGTGCCATATTAAGCGTGTCCCGGTTTTGTAAATATTTTCCCTTATATTTCACACAAACAAGATGACGTGAGACGACGTCACACACTCTCCAATCTCAATAAAATTCAAACTTGTAGAATTAATTTAATTATGAAAACTAACTTTAAAAAAAAATATACTTGTATTTAAGTTTGCATGTCATCTACATGAAAATATTTTTTACAAGTCAAAATATTTTTCACTAAACTTCCCTATTGAATTTATTGAATTTGAAAAAAAAAAAAACATGGTTTTTTATCGGTCACCAAAAATATATGCACTTTTGAGAGAGGAGTGTTGTTTTTAACTCCAGCACGAGTTCACAATTTCTCTTTATCTAATTGTTATCTTCGAAAATAAATAATATGAATACATTAATAGAATAAAACTAATATTATAGCATGCTTCTTTTATTAGGTACCTACACAACCAGAAAAAATAATTTATTTGAGTTGTGGGAGAATTATTTCTTTTCCCTCCTTTCATAGATTTGATTTTTTTAAACATATATAATCATTTAAAATGGAGTCCTACAAATTAAACTTGATAACAGTAAAAACATTAAAAAAAAACTTTTTTTATTTTATTTGTGCCCAATTCAGCTCTGGTTTGAAACAGGGTTGAACACAGAAAGGGGAGAGAGAGGCATCGCTGGAAATTGAATTACCCGAGGCGGCGACATCACCCTGCTCTACCCGCGCTGAAGTCTAACCATGCCAGATACTAGGGAAGTGGTTAGGCCTAAGAACTACACACAATCACAGATGACTAGAATTTGTCACCTGTTTTCCGAAACCATTCAAAGTGTCACTTGAAAGGGGTATAGACAAATATTTTGAAAACACCAAATCTCATTAGTATAAAGAATATTTTGGCGCGATGCAGTTTTACCATTTTCATTTTGTTTTGACAGATGCGTAAATGGCAGAGCTGTTTTTTTGCTTGGGGGCTTATTAAAACTCTTAAAGGCTGAAATTTGTTAAAAATAATGTCTACTATTGTTTAAATATCATAAAATTATCAAAGATTAACGTTTTTGTAAATGTGGATGAAGGAACTTGTAAAATAATAACGCATCTTCAGGAAACTTAAAAGGACTTGTGTTTTTATTTGCTCTATTCCCAATTACATTGTGAATATCAAGAAGCCCAAACTACCCAAGACAGACCAAGGAGTTTATTTGTTTACTTGTCGAGAAGCTATTGTTGAGAGAGAAATAAAACCTAAAAAAAACAGGCTATTTATTAAATTTCCTTGCTCTGAGGGAAATCTTGCCCTTACTGACATCTATGGATAATTCTTCCAACTAATTTCTAGTTCTCATAAAAAGACATACAAATCTATTTGGAGAGGCGTGAGTCCTCGCAACTATTTAATCTAAATAATTTATTTATATAAAATTATACAGTTTTAATAATAATAATTCGATAATTAGTAGAGCGTCGTTCGTTTCACCTCAAGGGGGCTGAACTGTACTGCTTATTTCGTTTTATTTCTCTAACTATTGTTATTATTTACAAACGGACACAGAAAACATACTTACCTGACAGGTCACTTCCGATAAACACACTTTTATTAAAAAGTTTATGCTCGGAGAAGGTACTACGTAGCACGCGGAAGACACTATATTTAAAACACCAGACATTGCATAATTTAACATTTACTACCCCCATCACTATTGATATTACATTTATAAGATAGTGCAAAAAACAGAGATATTATTTATTTTGAAAGACTGGAGAATTTTTATAAGATGACCTTTACAAATAATAAATTGCTTATACCTACACAATTAGTTATTTACAATGTCGCGGAGTATGAAGGTGAAAGGTTTTTGAAAAGGCGCATAATTATTTTTGTTGGCATGATTTTATAATAGTTATTTAATATGTCATTTCAAATATAAGTAAAATGTAGCACGACCGCCGCCATTTTAGGTTGACACTTTCTTTATAGATTCATCCAATCGCTGCATCCTCAAGATTTACATCATCAATGAATGGGACGACACTTCGCGTTTTTAAATTTATTTTTCATACGGCTGAAGGAGAGAAATTGCCTTCGAGGAGCGGTTCAAACTTCCAGTGGCGCTGATGAGCTGCCCTGATGGTGATGGCTGGAGAGGACTCGAAACGATTGCCTCTAGTCTCCTACTCCTAGGAACTCTTCAATTATATGATACTTGATTTGCGCCTAATAATTTAAACTTAGGACTGTTTAATATTTAATTACGTCTACTTTTATAAATGGAAATAAAACTATTTAAATTGATGGGAGATTTACAATATAGTATTGTAAATTAAGTTTGCAGCTACTGCTGAAATCGTCACATTAAGGTGATGTACTACTAAGTAATGCAAAATCAATATTAGACCGCTTCGAAATATTTTTTTTTTTTTTTTTTTCGTTGTTTGTTTTTGGGGTGTTATGCCGTGTTGTGCTACCTCCTTCTTTAGCCGACGTTTCGGACAGCGTTGCAGTGTCCATCATCAGGGCAGATCCGGCAGATCTGCCGGATCTGCCCTGATGGTGGACACTGCAACGCTGTCCGAAACGTCGGCTAAAGAAGGAGGTAGCACAACACGGCATAACACCCCAAAAACAAACAACGAAAATGCTTTTGGCCGTGAAAATCTAAAAACGTATCCGCTTAGAAATATGTTTTTAGATGCTTTAATTAAATACTGGGAGTAGAACACTTATTTTTCCTTTGAAATAATGGAATATTTTTTTTTTATTACTCTTTTTATAAACCCAATATCAGGTCTATAAAAACTGCTTTAAAGTTCAAAATCTCCTACTTCCGAACACTTTTTCGGTTGTGGTTTTATTGTATAATGTGGATAAATAAATTCTTTAGCAAATAATCGTGAAACATTTAAATATTTGTGCCTGAACTTTTCAAAATAAAATAAAACACGTTTTTTGGCGATGTTTCCTTCTTTAATAAATCAAAACAAGCGGCTGGTTTTAAACTGGAATTTAAACCTTATCGTTATCTACATTGGAGTGTTATTGATAGTGGTCTGATCACGAATTTTACACGACGCGTGTATCGCCTTAAGAAAAATTGCAAATATGTATATATTTCTAATCAAATATATACATATGAATTCTCATTTTTTAATTGACTCCATAAAAGAGCGGTCTTTAATTTTTTTAAATTTCCTCATGGCCATGTCAATTTTGGGGATGCTGTAAGGAGGTTCTTTTTGCGAAAAGGAAGGAGTGAACCTGGGTATTGAAGAGGTACGAGAGAGAAAACCCAAAGTCCCAATTTCACCCACGTTTATTTCTTAATAAATGTTTGAAAAATATGAAATCAAACGTATTGCCGATTAAAAAGAGTGTTTTTTAGACCGCACGACTGAAGTAAAACTTATTTAGCTTCATCTATACATCCGCATCATCTTCACTAACTAAAATCTCCCTCTCAACTTCCGTTCGCCTCGTCCGATCACCACTTTTCGTAACGCATTCGGCAACTTACTCCCCAAGTCAAGCGTGCGTAAAGAAGTTTTACTTCAAAAATCTTCTTGCACAGGCTATGAGAGAAAGAGAGAAAGAAAATGTGCACGCGCACTGCTCTCTCTTGCTCCTACAGTGTTGCAGCCCGTTCGCCTCGCCCGACTACGCGTAACGTAGTAACGCGTTTTCGTAACGCATTCGCAACGCAAAAACGACTGTGTGAATTGTAACAGATTTAAGCCTTAAATTTTTGAAATATTTTGATAAACAGAATGCATAATATCGCTAGAAACCTGTAAATAATATTTTTATAATAACTTAGGGTTAGATGGAGATTTGCTATTGCTAACAAAACATAAAAAAAACACGTGTACTTCACGATTTTTTAAAATATTTAATTTGGATTTAACAATACATTTTCGGGTTTTCTATAATCTGTAACTGAACTATAAAATAAACCATTGTGCCGGGTAGAACGAATCAAGGATAAAAACTAGATTAAAGGCGAGTTTGTGACGGGCTGACATAAGAAAAATAAACACGCGCGAGTACAAAATCAAAGGTTTCCTAAGAAAATATTGCCTCAGCTTCGTGTGGGGGTCCTTTTACCCCCCTGTCGAATAATAACATTATGCTACACATCTCGGATAGGGATGCGTTTGTCAAAGTTGTTTTTCAGAAATTTAAATATAACATTGTTATCAGATGGTCATTCCGCGCCATTTTGTTTTTTAAAGGTCTCCGTTAAAATCTGATTCTAGGTGAGTTTCATCTTTCTATCAAATTCTAATAATCTGACAAGTTTAACATTAAAATTTAAAAAAAAACGTTTACAAATAATTGTCTTCTTCGGCTGATCAAATCAATTCAATAGTTGAAACGGACTTGGGATCGGCACTTAACGGGAAGGGAAGAAGAATTTGTGGACGCCCGAGGAAGACATGGGACGATCAAGTGAACCAGATACTTGAGTCGGGCCATGTCAGGAGTCGGAATAATAGACGAGCATGTATGAGAAGATGCATGAATGTTAATAAAGCAAGGAGTGTATGCTTGGCGGTCCGTCCTCTCTGCCTACCCCTGCAGGGAAACGGCGTGATGGTTAGTTAGTTAGTGAATTTCTTAAATTGATCATGATATAAAAAAATACTAATACTAATACTTAAGTATGCAAGAGACAAGATTTTTTTATAAACATATAGAGCGTATCATATTAAGCAACAAAAATATATCGAACGATGAGCTCTGGCGTTGTGAAATTTTTACAACTTTTTCCTAATATATTTCAAGTCATCGCAAATATTAAGTCATTTCCATCGAGAGTTACAGAGTTTTAAAATATCGACAAATAATGTAAAATCATATTGTTTATTCCATATTTTATAATGTTAAAAAATAGTGTCGAAAAGCTTCGATAAAATATTGGACTTAATATCGGGCGAAACCGGGTAGTAAAAGTAGAAAATTTATAAAATAAAAAAAATGGTTTTCAACGCAAGAATCCTATCAATTCTAAATAGGAATTAAATCAAATAGATTTCAATTGAAATTCTACACCCCACGGATCTCGGATCGCTCGGTCTGCTTGGCTGATAGGCGAAAAATGATGTCGGCACAGAGCCAGATGTCCGCACTAGTAGAGTAGGTACCTACCCTCGCGGGGGATTACCATAAATAATTCGGACACATTTGAATATTACCCCCTACCCCTTCTGTGCTCCCGATACTATTCTGTCTCAGAATAATTAAAATACACATATTTTAACTCTTTCCAAGCGCGGTTTTGATGTTATAAGAAAAAAAAAATCTTTTTATTTTTCTTTGTGAATATGTGACCTTACCCCTTCTACTTTCTGTGCTCCCGATACTTCTTGTATGTTAGAAGAATCGTGAATAAATTACACATGTAATTTATTCACGATTATGTTATCTGTCAATGTGATGTTCTCCTACATATATTTTCACCTTTCCTTTCTACTGTATGTACTCCTGATAGGTACGCTCTTTAAATCATTAAATATCGAACGGTGTTTTTTCTCTTTCGGTGGTATTATTGACAAAATTTAATTATATTTTTTTCTTCTTGATTAAAAAATGATCTTCTATCTGTGCCCCTGATATAGCTTTTATCTTTTCACGTTTACTTTTAAATATATACTGCACAATCTGTACCACACAACAGCTCAAAACTTTACGGAGCCAGTACGGGACTATGGCATCTCCAAATAGCGGATGTTGGGTGACTGAGGGTAGTCGGAAGGGGAATAAGATCGCGATACGAAAGGTGGATAAGTACCTGGCTAGTCAGAACAGGTCAATATACACGGTTAAAGCAATTTCAGGCAACGTTTTAATTCTGAATGGTGGTCTTACATCAGGGCGATACTAAGAGTATCTTCCACTCCGGAACAAGCCGCAAATTATCGATGTTGGCCGGTGTGAGACGTCAGCAACACTATATTCATGAAAAAATATGAATTGGTCTTTTTGGCGGCAAAATAAAAATGACAATTAAATCATAAATTTTTTTTTAAATGCCTCCAGTTTCGTATTTTCTTTTCAATCAGCTCTTCATGTGCAATCTAATGTTGCAATTTTCGAATCTCCAAATTCCTATCTGTATTGCTATCCAAACTAATCTGTGCAGTGTAAAAAGCTTCGCTTTTGTAGATAATAAATTGGACATAATTCAACGTCACATGTCTTTTGGCCGCCTTCAAAGGTAAGTTCATAAATTTATACACTATGGTGTTTTAGAAGTTGGCGATACGCTGTCACAGAGAGCAACGTATTTTGACTTCGCTATAATAAAAGGGGTGCATATATCCATGAGAACACGCTATATAAATGGTGAAGATTTCATAAATTTATGACAGACATTCTGTTTTTCTCCCCCGCGGGGAAGAGTGAAAATGGAATATGGCTGCCAAAAAGTTTATATTGCCAAATTAATACTGCAATACGCATTTTAAATTGAATTACCAAAAAATATTTTTCATGGAATATGAACTTGGATGCCAAAACAACCGAGAGGTTCACAGCCCGAAACATCTGAAAATAGGTACGCCATAGTTGTTAATATTTCTGATAAATCTATCTTATGTTTCTAGTGGCCTCTCCCGTCGGATAATGGCAATCATTAGAACAATCTTCATCGTGCAGGCTGTATTCAGAAACAACCCTTTTTTATCAACGTTAATTTCTTTTTAAAGCACCCTTTAAAAAATTACTATATATTTATACAGTGGCAGACAACGTGCGGGCGGCGTTTGCTTGATTTTTATACAAATCTACAGTTTTATTGCGAAATTGATGAAATCTTGCACACTTGATCTTCAAAACAAGAGGAAGGTCACCGTCTACTATAATATTTCAAAAACCATCCCATCCTCTATTCCCACCTCTTAAACCAGAATGTTGATACTTCCTGATGAAATTAGGCACACTTGACGATCAAAAGAAGAGGAAAATTACTGTCTTCATCTGATTTCGAAAAAGTCTGCATAAATCCTGGGTATATATAATTTTAAGAACCAACGGCAGACATTTAAAAACAACAACCGTAGTACCTAGGTGAATTTAAAATCCTACCATAGAAAATGTTGTAAACATAATTACCCACGAATGCCTCAGATGCATGGATAATTCGATCAGCTGTCAAAATCAGCCGGCATTTCCCTCCACCCATTCCATAGACGTACAGATTCGAATGGGAAATTGCGCTCCGAAAGTTCAGGGAGAGGGAGCCATAGACTCGAGAACGGAGGAGCGTTTGAGAGCTCTGTTCGGCGTCATTTTTCAGGCGTCGGGTTGCGGGCGGTATCGATCGAGGCCCCCCAGGAATACATTACGCCATTACGGGTCCCCTTCTCCACATTTCATTTATATTACGGCCGCCCGACCAATAGCGAGGGCCCCATGTGATTAATAAAATAGTGAGCGAGCGGGCGCCGGAGATATAAGTGTCGCCCGAGCGGTGCAAGCAGGCGGCAAGCGGGCTAGCTCCTGCATTGCGCGCCCGGGAAAATCTACTCACTTTTAGGTTAGGTTTTCTCTAATGCTAATACGCATTTTTAGTGTTAAAAAACTGGACTATTAACAGAAACCGATTTTGAACAAAGTACAAAAGGAAAATGGCAATTTTTGGTAGCAATAAAAATAGACACGAATACACGTATGTCCATCAGTCACATGAATGACAGGTACATTTTTACAAGAAACCATCTTTTCAGAGCTAAAATTCGTCGATGTTGGCAAGACATAGCTTATCATAATAAAATCCTAATCCTCTAGTATTTTATCGTTATTTTTCCAGCTGAGATAAGGTATATTTAAAAGTAAATAATTATTCATCTGTGATTTTAGCATTTTAGATGTCAGGATATTCATAACCTTGGAATTTTTGTTTTAAAAAAGAGAACACTGCAGGTACCTACTTAATTGAGTAATGATTTTTTTATTGACAAGCACATCGTGAAAATTTGGACGTTTCTATACATCCATTTATTCTATGATTTAGCTCTCAGAAATGTTCATGGACTTCCATGGGACACTCATGTCAGGGACATCTATTCAGTTTCCGGTATCCTTCCAATCACAATCCTTCCTAAACATGAAATCACAAGCACCATCCTACAAATTACCCAACAATCAACTCATACTAACACCAAGCCAATTTACAATCAAGACATCCACAACCACAATACTCGAAATAACAATAAAATCCGCATTCCTCAAACACACACTAGAAAATATGGGATAAAATCTCTGAACTATATTGCCTATACACTATATAATTCGCTTCCAGATATGTACAAAAACATCCAGCATAATAAAAAATTGCAAAGCAATGCTTTAAAAGAATATTTTTTAACTACATTTAAAAATGAAAATATGTAATCGTCTTGTCATTTTTTGTTCTATCTTATATACTCGGATCTGTTTTTCCCTCTCTTTACTTGTTTTCTCTTGTTGTTTGTTCTACTTAACCTGTCTTTATTTTTATTTTTATGCTGTACTGAATGTAAAACTTATATTATGATATCAAAATACCTTTGTAAAATTGTAACTACTACCTCCTACCTATGAATTGTTAGTTCCTCCTGTCCTAAAATGAGTTTTGTAACTCATCGGGATTGCTCTAGCAAGAAATAAAAAAACAATGAAAAAAAAAAAAAAAAAAACCATAGACAAACGATTTCTCCTTTGCCCGCTAAAATTTAGAACAAAATATGAATATAAAAATATAGGTCTGTGCCTATTCCGAATAAAGGTGCAGCTACCGTTGGCTATTAAAATAAATAAGTGTTATTGTTTTAGAACTGGTTTATTCAAAACTGTTAGTGGATTATAGACAATGATGACCTTTTTAAACACAGTCGCATACATAGGAGGTTAATGCGAGCAATTAATACCAAGAACTTAGCAAGGTGGGGGGGAGGAGGTGATTTAACAATTCGATTTAGACGTAGGTACATAAAAAGGTATCTCTGATAATAAACGAGTTTGATCGGTATGTAAAAAGGCTTAATTTATTATTTAAGTTTATTTAGGAGACATAGGCGCTCCGCTGACGAGGCAACTGAAAACCAACTAAAACCGGGTGTTTTCTCTGTCTTGATTGGTCAAAAAGCTTGTTTAACCATAGACGGAGAACAATCAGCTGACAGCTGGCAACTAGCAATGGCCGGCCAGGGCAATCAGCAGTGCACCATTGTTACCATTGATAACGGGTGTTTGAGTGATTGTGTAGTGTGCGGGCCATTACATTGTCGTACAAAGACAGTTGGCAGTTGAGAGTTTTCAGTTGCCTCAGTGGGCGGAGGCGCTTACAGTTAGGCGATCCGCTCACTGCGGCAACTGAAAACTCGCAACTGTCTTTGTATGACAATGTGATGGCCCGCACACTTCACAATCACACAAAACCCCGTTGTCAATGGTAACGCAAGCGGTGACTCGCTACTTGCACTGCTGATTGCCGTGGCCGGCCGTTGCTAGTTGCCAGCTGTCAGCTGATTGTTCTTTGTCTTTGGTTAAACAAGCTTTTTGACCAATCAAGACATAGAAACCAGACGGTTTTAGTTTGGTTTCAGTTGCCTCGTCAGCGGAGCGCCTAAGACATCGTTTGACGTTTGGTTATTTGATAAAACCATAGAGTCCATAGATACTTACATAAATAGAATGGTTCGGCATAGAAATTACTAAAATTACCATAGACTAAACGTTTAAAATTGGTCAACTCTAGGATTACGACTGATAGACGGATTGTGTGCTAAGCCATGCTGAGCTCCACATTCCTTTAAATCCGAGCTTTAGACCATCTGATATACCGGCCCATAGTCACTGTTGCAGCAGTTTCTCGCAGTGTTAGATGCACTATTAGCTGTGCCATGGCCTGCATTTACACCTCCCGGGGCTGCTTATTACACATGCCCCATTCTCTCTTTAGGGTCTTTAGTAATTCGAACTGCACGTGCTCCCTTGAGCCCTGAGTTTACCCGGTGCAGGCGAGACCCCCCCCAGACAGAATGCACCAATGCAGCGAGGGACAAATGTTACCGAAATGTGGACTTGAAAGCTTTTTTATTCACTGTTTTTCAATCAAGATGTAATCAGAGGCATGTTGAAAGTTTTGAAGAGCTTTTTTTATGCGGTTTTTCAGTTTTATTTTTTGTTTTGAATCGCAGTATTTTTTTGTAAGTTAAACGATATTTCGTTGAGCGCACTAAAAGTGAAATATCACAATACTTTAGTATAAAAATGCAGTGTAATTTTTATTATGTTGAATTTTATTTTAGAATTATTTTAATTTGGGAGGCGGTTATGGGTACCGCTCCTGGGGAATTCATTGGATAATTAACATCACTGCTAGAGGACCAAGAAGATAACACTAATATGCGTCGGGTGGGAATGCTATCCCGAAACGCTAAACCGAAGCAATGTGAAATCTAACAGATGACAGATGTGTTTTTGCCAAAAGCGCTACAGCGTCTATCAAAGGAACTATTCTGCGGCTTACCACGGCCGATTTCGGCGGAATATAAGTTGAGCGAGGAATGTGCTCCTTAGCAAAGACTGATATACCGGCCCTTTGACAGATTGATACGTCTGTAAGGATGGACTGCGTTATGGTCCTTCAGTGTAGGTTCGTCTGTCACAGTTGCCAAATAATGAAGAAAAAAATAACGATGTTTTTGAAGTAAAACCTCATTACGCACGATTGGCTTGAGGGGTAAGCTGGCGAATGCGTGACGAGAGCGTTACGAAAAGTGTAGTCGGACGAGGCAAACGCACGGAGAATTTTTTTATTCTAAAATACGATCATTTTATTCGTAAAAACGGGACTGAAGTTCTTACGAATAAATTAACAGTGTTTCAATGTTTATTGGCGGGAAAATTTAAGAATAATTTTTTGGTATACGTACGAAATTACGTATACCAACAAATTATTCTTACATGTTCCCGCCAAAAAACATTGAAACCATGTTCATTTTTTTTTCTTTGTTTTTTTTTTGGGTGTTGCGTTACCTCCTTCTTTAGCCGACGTTTCGGACAGCGTTGCAGTGTCCATCGTGTCACACGTCGTCGGATCTGCCCTGATGATGGACACTGCAACGCTGTCCGAAACGTCGGCTAAAGAAGGAAATAGCGCAATACGGCATAACGCCCCAAAAACAAACAACGAAAATGCTTTTGGCCGTGAAAATCTAAAAATACACCCTGTTAATTTGTTCGTAAGAACTTCAGTACCGTTTTTAACCATCTTTACGAATAAAATTATCGTATTTTAGAATAACATTTTTCTCCGTGCGGGCTGTATCACCTGTAGGAGAGCAAGAGAGAGCAGTGCGCGCGCACGTTTTCGTTATCTTTTCTCTCACAGCGAGTGTATGAAGATTATTCGTTATTTCATTTTGTTCTTGAACAATTTTATAAATACTGTAGGAACAAGATAGTGCAGTACGCGCGCACATATTCTTTCTCTCTAGAAGTTTTACTTCGGTCGTGTGGCACACTCGTTTTTTTATTATAATCTTTTTTTAAATGTCTTTCTTATAAACCCTATGTTTTTAATTTTATTTTCGCTTTGGAGTTGCCGACATTTATTTCGTCTATTAAGTGCTTCAATTTCTAGGAATTTCAGAAAAATGTATACATATATCGATCGCTCAGTTGGTCTAGTATGGGCATAACGTATAACACGGGCATGTGCCTAGTATGGCGGCCATAAATTCCACAAATGTTATATTTACTATTCAAAGAATAAAGAAACATTAAAAAAAATATATATAAATAAAAAAAAATAGCCAGACGTCTCCAAATACAAGGTTTTGAGATAATGGGAAAAGCGATATTAGAATGCTAGCCATAAATCAAACATTATTTACACGTGTTTGTGTTTTATCTATTAAATATACTATAAAATAATACCGGGAAGCATAACGGTCCAGTACATTAGTGTGATATTTTGAAATTTCCTACTAGTGACCCAGACAACATCGACATTTAGTTTAAAATTAACTACAAGGCATTCTGAATTATAATTGATTTGACGGTGTTTATGAATAATATTGATATTGTACCATATAGAGGGTACAATTATACATATAACTGCATACTCAAGTCAAATTTCGATTTTTCGGAGATGTCTGACTAATCAACAGGATTATTGCCACCGAAAGTTGAGAAAATGCATGAAATGAGTATATCTGCCGAGTTGCAGCTCGATCGGATATCAGAATTTGGATTAAATTTCAATTCCAAGATTTTGCTTCATTCACAGATCCATTCAATAAATAATAAAAAAGTATAATTCTAGATGCATGCATGTATCAAAAAATTGTGTTCTTTTGTGGCGTATTGATTAATAATAATAATAAAAAAAAACTAGACGATATATGAGTATGCCATTCTAAAATACATAGAAGTATAATTGAGTTTACTTTAGGTACTTTAAATAATGAACTCCTCAATAAGTTAGGTACCACGATACGATTGTACCACCCCAGCCAGGAGCAATCCTGTCCCGGTCAGACCGGTATACAAAGGGGCACTGATTTGTTAGGACTGGAACACGTGCTCTAAGGATGGGTGGGAGATTGGAGTTAAGGATGGGCAGGAATAAAGGAATTGATTGAGCGTTGTATTTTTTTTCCTGCTTTATACCTTCCTTCTTCTTACATTTCCTTGCATCTTTTTGGTGCTTGCTGGTTCATCTCGCCTCTTCTTGGCTATTCTTCTAGTTTCTCTTGGCTCTTCATGCTGCTTCTTGACTCGCCTTGGTTTTTCTTGCATCTTCTCTTATTGGCTCTTTTTGAGTCTTCTCCCCCCCTTGAGCCCCCCTCCTTCGTGGCTCGCCTTGTCTTTTCTTGGCTCGTAAGTTAGATACCACAAGAAAATATACTGCTGAGTATACCTACATAACGATTATCAATTATCACACTAAGAAAATGAATAGATTTGTAGGACATAGGTTTCATTTACATATCTCATATCAAGAACCAAAGATCCGTTGTGGTAAGTAAATGTTGAAAAATAAGCAAACTTATGGAATCAGCTATTTCCAGTCTGAATTCTGTTGGCAGAATTCCTACATTTCTGACAGAATTATTATAATATTTCTGACAGAATTATTATAAATTTTATGAATACACTCAACGTAAAGTCTGTTTAATAATACATTATTTGTAGCCCAGACATCAATAGAGTATAATAAAACAAAATCTTCCTCGGACAGAGACAGTGTGATTTCATTTGAACGAATTCAACAAGCGCCATGTACAAAACAACGAAAATGAAATAATTTCTAGACAGATCGTTAAAATAGTGATCCGAAAATCGATTAAATGTAGACGGTATAATAAAAACCATGGACAAAAAACGAAAGGGATGAGAATGAGATAAAATGGGTAACATCGGAAACCAATCCAAAAATCATTATAAGGCTAGTGAATTGACCCTTTTACTCGGCGGTTTGTTTTTCTTTCATATTGGTTTTACTATACAGATGTTTCTTTAGTACCTACTCAAAGCCGGTGCAGTAGCAAGGGTTGGCGAGGGGGGGAGTTTGAGGTAAGTACTCCTGAAGGGGGAAGCAGGTAGACCAAAGTAAACACACATGTCTCACAGAAATGTGTGGGAGGCTGCAAACCAAAATGTAGCGGCTAAAACGAAGACACTACCGAAAAACGTCAAATCATTCTAATGAATCAATAAAATAGTTTCAATATTATTTAGTTTGGTTTCTTGGTTATGTGCCAGAGTTTATGGATAGATTATATGTATGATGTTTCGCGGTCGGGTCAGATTTGGAATATCAATGATACGAGGAATTAGGATAATCTTCCCTGGCAAAATAAATTAGGAACTGAGGCGATATTTCACAAAAATCGCGCTACGTAAATCAGCCCTGAATTATTATGACCTCACCCTTGATTGTTTTCAAGTTTCTACAACGGCCTTACGAATAAACCCTGTAAACATACATACATGTTAGACACACGGTCGAGGGTAAAACAAAAGATCCCTTTAATTCGCTCTGATCTAAATTATTAAACCACCCAGGCCAATTTCCGTGATCGAATTACGGCCATTGAAGGCACGACTTGTCCACCCACGCTCAGGTCAGGCTGGTTAGAGGATCTGCTGAAGTCGCAAGTTGCAATTATACCAATTAGAAGCAGGCAGGTGGTACCACCATGACAAATGGAAATGAAGAGTCCAATTGTAAAATTAACGCTTCTACTCGAAACTCTAGCCATAGAAATTTGAAACGTTTTTCTAAGCAATGTTGATTTTACTTAATACAATTGTAAGGAAAGCAGTTCTAATTTGTCGAGGGGTTCACGGCGAGTTCATCGAAAACGAGTTCAACCTAACCTAACCTCTCGTTGTCAATAAATTTGCTTTCGATTAATTGATTTTCGATGAACTCGTCGGTTACACTCTAGCCATAGAAATTTGAAACGTTTTTCTAATCAATGTTGATATTACATACAATTGTAGGGAAAGCAGTTCTAATTTGTCGAGGGGTTCACGGCGAGTTCATCGTAAACGAGTTCAACCTAACCTAACCTCTCGTGGTCGATAAATTTGCTTTCTTTTTTTTTTTTTTTTATAGAGATACCTCACAAGAGTCCCAACTGCTCCCTTCTGGAGCCAGTGAGACTATGGCATCCCCAATTGGAGTATGTTGTGAGGCTGAAGGTAAATGGGGAAGGGAAGGAGATGGGGAAGAGGAAGGTGGGAAAGTACCTGGCTGTTCAGATCTAGTCACTAAACACGGCTAAAACAAGGGAAAGGAAGGAGATGGGGAAGAATGGTGGTCTTACACCAGGGCGATACTGAGAGTATCTTCCACTCTGGAACGTGCCGCAAATATAACATATATTATTTTTATTAATTAATTGTGAAATAACACAAATTAATCAAATAAAATTTATTTGCGCACGCCGGGTTCGAACCCGCGACCTTCCGAATGGGAGTCAAGTGTCTTACCACTCGACCACGGACGGTCGTCATGCTTTCGATGAACTCGTCGGTTACACTCCAGCCATAGAAATTTGAAACGTTTTTCTAAGCAATGTTGATTTTACACACAATTGTAAGGAAAGCTATTCTAATTTGTCGAGGGGTTCACGGCGAGTTTATCGAAAACAAGTTCATCGAAATCGAGTTCAACCTAACCTAACCTCCCGTTGTCGATAAATTTGCTTTGGATGAATTGATTTTCGATGAACTCGTCGGTTACACTCTAGCCATAGAAATTTGAAAGTTTTTCTAAGCAATGTTGTTTTTACATACAATTGTAAGGAAAGCAGTTCTAATTTGTCAAGGGGTTCACGGCGAGTTCATCGAAAACGAGTTCAACCTAACCTAAACTCTCGTTGTCGATAAATTTGCTTTCGATTAATTGATTTTCGATGAACTCGTCGTTACACTATAGCCATAGAAATTTGAAACGTTTTTTAAAGTAATGTTGATTTTACATACAATTGTAAGGAAAGCAGTTTTAATTTGTCAAGGGGTTTACGGCAAGTTCATCGAAAACGAGTTCAACCTAACCTAAACTCTCGTTGTCGATAAATTTGCTTTCGATGAATTGATTTTCGATGAATGTCGGTTACCCTCTAACCATAGAAATTTGAAACGTTTTTCTAAGCAATGTTGATTTTGCAGTTCTAATTTGTCGAGGGCACTTATAATTTATTTATGCCTAAATGGCAAAATGTTGCAGATTGTGGTTATTGATATTAAAATGAAAGCAAATGAACGAATTCATATCAGCAAAAGTGCAGTGAATGGCACGATAAAGGATTTATCGATAATGTCGGCAACTTGTCGATCGTTCCCAAGAACGACTGCAGATCTCTAACAAACAAATATTTGATAACATCTTTATCAATCGTCTTCGATTTATGTCGATTGCTTACCGATACCGACCTAGTGGGACGATTGTAGCAAAACCACATATGTTTGTATCGGCAATAAAGCTAGTCATTAATAACAATGTTGTACTAATTTGTAGAAAATCAGAGAAAAAACTGTTGCCTGAATAATCATTCCATGAATAATTTGTAAATAATACAAAGTAGTATAATTTTTGCACCGACAACAAATGGACGGTGTGCTAATTATTTAAAGTACCTACGTTATACCTTACACGTGTACCTTATTAGGTGTTTTTATAGTATTTTTTAAAGAAAATAATAACACTGTTGTAGTAAATGAAGGCAGGTAGTAATAATTACAATTTATTATGAATCAATTGACAAATGAAATACTCGTTGCGTTATATAAAGTATAAAGAAGAGTGTATGTGGGGAGGCTGGCTGCGTGGATTTGAATTTTATACAAAACTTCAGTTTTATTCTATTAGTGTTTGTGATCATGAATTCAGGTTCTACTAATTATTTACAAACAGATATAGAAAACGTAGTTTTAACTGGCATGTGATTTTAGAAAAACACACTTTTATTAGAAAATTTAACTTTACGAAGCGCGTGATATTAAAAACACTGCATATTGAATGATTTTACGGTTGCTATTTTATCCTCTTATTTGTATATTAGGGAAGTATGTTTACGAGAGATGGGAAGGCTGATAGGGATATTGAAAGAAGAGTGAATGCAGGTAACTCCATTAATGGAGGATTGAACGCCGTTGGAGCCAACAAAAAGTTGTCCACAGAAGCGAAGCTAGCAGTCCACAATGGAGTACTGGTGCCTACTTTGATGTATGGCAGTGAAGCATGGAACTGGCAGAGAAAGGATGAAAGTAGACTGAATGCTGTAGAAATGAGATCCCTGAGGCGTATGTGTGGTAAAACCATGTATGATCGTGTGAGGAATGTGGAGATCCGAAAAGAATGCAAGGCTGATGTGAACGTAATAAGTATGATTAAGAAAGGGACGCTTAGATGGTTTGGGCATGTTGAGCGAATGAATGAAGAAAGGAGTGTAAAGAGAATTTATGACGCGAATGTGAATGGTAGAAGAAGCCGAGGAAGCCTAAGGAAGACGTGGCACGATCAAGTAAATCATATACTTGAGTCGGGTCATGTCAAGGGTCAGAATAATAGAAAGGTATGTATAAGAAGATGTATGAATGTGAATGAGGCAAGGAGTGTGTGGGTCCGTCCTCTCTGCCTGCCCCTGCGGGGAAACGGCGTGATGGTTAGTTGATAGTTAGATAGTTAGTTGATAATTAGTTAGTTAGTTAGTTTTATTTTATCCTCCTTATTAATTTATTAGAAGATTTGAGGCAAAAGCAGTTATGTTTATTTAAATATTAATATTTTATTTTACAATTTTAGGATTCGAGATTTTTTTATAAAATGACCTTAAAAGCTTAAAAATACAGCTTATTAGTAAAATATGTATCAACTATTCACATATATTATTTATGGTACCGTCAGATTACGCTACAAAGTTAGCGTGGTCTGACACAGACATTATTAAAAGAAATCTTATATTTACAGATGTAGCAGGCTGCAGAAAGGTTCAGATTAGTTGGATAAAAAATGTCAATGAATTAAAAATTAAAGACAGGAAACAAATTTGCACTAAATAAACCAATATTTTGGAAATATGTGCAACCAAAAGAAAGGTTTTTCAATTCTAATATATAATTAATATGAATTATAAAACGGTGCTATCTTTTTATTAAAATCACTAACTAAACGCATTTGTAACGGTAATATTTTTAATAACGGATTTAAAAAACCATCTTACCCCGAAATACGACAATTCAGTTTGGTTAAACGCAATCCGGCCGATCGGAAATTGGTCCAAATTCGATGATTTGGCCCTTCACCCCCGCGGGCACCTCCGGATTAATCTGTTTCTGAAAATCCGTCTCCCTCCAGAAACCGCCATCAGCCGTCAGTCGTCGGAGGCCCTAACCACAACCTACCAACTACCAACCGTCTGGCAAATAATGGTCTCAGGATACAGGGCCAAACTGGAATAGCGTTGTCCATACTCCGAAAGGAGTGCGTGGCGTGCGCTGGACAAGTGCGAAAAGCATCAATCAATAAGTGCACCTCAATACAGGCTATTATAGTCCTAGTGAGGTTAATTTCTATGTAAAAAATAATATTCATAACATGTGAGAAAATTAATAAAAAAATTAATACAATAGGTGAAAAATTCTTCAGCCGTTCAAAAGAAATATCAACTCTACTTTTTTAATCTTATTATGGACTGCCAGAGGATTTAAGAATGGTCACAGAGTCGACAGAATGTAGAGCTAAACATAAAACTTACTTATATCTTTTTCTGATTTTTCTGTTTCAGATTTTCGATTGACTTTCGCTAATATTATCTTCATTAATTAAAATATTATAATAAAACTTACGTTTTCAGACAGCCTTGTTAAGCGCCCTTGAGATGATTTTTTACAAAAACGTCACTATACATATCATTTTTTAGTCAGAAACCTTCATCTTCCTAATCCACGACATTGAAAATAACTATATGTTTAAAAAATATCTGTAAGCTTTTTAAGGTAATTTCTTAAAAATTTTCCAGTCCTAGCTTGGCTTTAAACCAAGTTTAGGGCCAACTTTACAAAACCAAGGATGAGTCGGCGGATACCGCAATTATAAGTAAGGGGGAAAGAGTCTATTGAAATAAATATCGCCACTAATCATATAATAAATGTAATATCAACCGTAATGGAGGGTAAAATGGACAAAGATAAAACCAGGCAATGTCCAGTGTTAAATATAGTGTCCTCCGCGTATCTTCTCCAAGCAAAGATATTCTAATAAAAGTTTATTTATCGGAAGTGTCCTGCCACATAAATATGTTTTCTGTATTTGTTTGTAAATAATGAAATTATATAGAGCCTAAGAAATCATAAAATATTATTCAGGGCCCTTGAGACGATTTTTCACAACAAACAGCGCTTTGAAAATTATCCAATTTGGGTAAAAAAAATCTGAATTTTAAAAATTCCATGTTCTGGAGCAATCTCGGTGCATGGCATTAAGAAGATAGGCACTGTTTTCGTATTAAAATGAAAATGCTCAACTAAATAGCCACTATTGAAATTATGTATATATATCTATGGAATTTTCAAGTGTCCTTATCATTTTTAACGTCTGTTAAAAATGCCTTCCTTCTTTGTTACAAGAGAAAATGAAGCTATTAAGATATTATTATGACTTATTTTTTATTAGGTTACTAAAAATAACAATTTAAACATGTTTTTGTTTTTAATGTTCAATGACAATATTTTACTTCTTTTGTCCTAATCCGCACCTGTGGGTGTCTCGAAACTGAGGAAAAACTGAAATAATCGGCCACAGTTTGTTCCTATCCACATCCACTCAGCCAATATCCACATTGACGAGGCGTGGCGGGCGGGTTAAAATGACCCGTAAGGTTGTAATTAACGTAGATAAATCTCGGTTAATAGCGGGTTCAACTACCTAAAATGAGACGGCTCATTCTTAGTATCGTGTGTGCTCTTGTCTTCGGGCCGTCGCGCCAGTTAACCCAGTATTAGATAAATAATGTTATTATAATTACAATTTTCTGCCATTTCGTACATTTTACAAGCCTGCTAGCCTAGCTAGATTGATAATGGGTAACGTAACGTGGTATGTAAGTAAAAACACAGTGTCGTCATTGAGAGTTCTCAAGGAGGACTCTGTATTTACTTACCACGGCAGTACAACAGACAAGCCTTCTAGCATTCCGGCTGCGCCAGTTGCGGTCACTCCGAAAAGGTGCTGAAAAAGGCGTTTAGTAACTGATAATGTACTTGATGAGGTGTGAAATGACATTTCTAATATATAGGTATTTGGTATAATTACTACTGGTCGCAATGTTACGAAGGCTGGAAATGAAAGAAGGACGAGACAATCTGTCAATTACATACAACCTATCAAGCTGTCTTTAATACTCGATTGTCCCTTTCATACACTGACATACGTTTCTTACATCATTATTAAGGGCCTGCAGATGATAGCTGCTTTAGAACCGCTCTCTTTTAGAAGAAATTCAATTGTAAATTTTCTTTTTTTCTGGGAACCTATCCGAACTTTATCCCTCTGATAAGAGGTTAAAAATCGAAAAGTTGCATTAAAATTGAATTTGCCTTCAAATTTTCTTAGTGCTCTTCCTGTCTTCACTTTTTTCATGGACATGTCATAGTCTTAGTTTTACTTCCTTCGAGCAGTTAGGATTCTTGCGCGGAACCCATCACATAAAAGTAAAAGGCTGATCGAACGCGCAAAACTTAGGCAGGTGAAAAAGTGAACACTGAAAACTAAACACTTGGTTTATTTCTAACATAAAACAACCCTTTCATACTTATTTCAGACAACATAAAAATATAAATAATACGAATGCACTTCGCGTTTGATGTCACCTGATATCGCAGACAGCAAAGCACGTCCCTTCAACCACACATATTACGGCTTTATTCCTTACTCGACATAACAAAAACATGCGGGGCATTTCTGACTATGATATACGGCAGCTGTTTGTACCGACTACGGACTTGTTCGGAGTTCATCAGCCTAATAAAAAAATAAAATAAGCCTCATAAACCATGGAAAAGTGCATTCACATCTTTTCCATGTTCAAAAAACTCCGGTTGACATCAACAGTTGACGGACAGCTCAGTTGGCCTGTCTAACACAATGGCGGGAGCGTATATTATGAAGTGCTTTGCCATAATTTATGCAATAAATCTTGATATTTAGACCGTTTTAGGGAAAGTAACACACAAAGGCAGGTATCCAGTGTGTTTTATTTTGCCTTTCTTTTAGTTTTATGCCTTTATTACACCTGTGCTTTGAGAAATGGCGTGGCAGTAATAAAACGGTTGGTCGGTCTGTAACGAGGTGCGAAGGATATGTTCCTATTTGTAGTGTTTTGGAAATAAAGGTAAATATGCATCGAATCAGAGTAGGTACTCTTAGATAATATTTTTCACACCTAATATCTCATCATGTGGTTTAAATTATTAAATTTATTCTTCTCAATCACACTTAATAGCATCGCAAATAGAACATAACACTTCATTATTTTCGGGAGTATTCGAAGTTTTTTTTGCATATAATTAACTATTCGACTATTTTGATATAAGTAACTAGCATTTAAAATGAAACATAAAACTCTATAATAGAGCTACATACATTATTTACGGGTGTATTAGACATGTTTCCATACAAATAACGATTGCTGTCGACTATACATGAATATTTCAAATAGCTCTAACAATGATCTGTTATCGATGTAAGTTTTATCAAAATTCATAAACAACGTCCAGGGGCAAGGCTTTGGACTCCCATTCCGAAGGTCACGGGTTCGAACCCGGCGTGCGCAAATAAATTTTATTTAAATGAAACAAATTACTTTGTGTAAACCACTAATCACATGTTATAATATCTACATGTTTCAAAACCTATGGTTTCATCGTCAGGATAATAACATGAATTTAATTTAATTAAAATGATGCCACAAAGTATTTTGCAAAGATTGGAGAAAAAAAAAATATTTGTGTTATTTCACAATTAATTAATTAAAAATAATATATACTACATTTGCGGCACGTTCCAGAGTAAAATATACTCTCAGTATCGCCCTGGTGTAAGACCACCATTCTTCCCCATCTCCTTCCTTTCCCCGCTTACCTTTAGCCGCAGAACATACCCCAATTGGGGATGCCGTAGTCTCACTGGCTCCAGACGGGAGCAGTTGGGACTCTTGTGAGATGTTCACTACATATATATTTTTTTTAAATTGCAAATTCTACCTCTTATAAAGTACAGGGTTAGTCAGATTTTTTCAAATTTTCTGGCAGAAATTTTATGCGTTTGAAACATGAAGAAGTGTTTTCAGTAAACATTGGGTAAGTTGACTTTTAAAATGAAACGAGATAAAATCATGTAACACCGGGTTACCGTTCGTTTGTCCTATAGTAAAGCAAGGAGCGTGTATACATAACTAGCTTCGCCCGCGACTTCGTTTGCGTAGGTTTAGTACTTACGTAGTTCTTCGAATAATCTATTTTCTTTCCCTAGGTCCCATCTACGTTTATACCAAAATTCTTAACCTATTTATTAAAAATATGTATAATTCTTAATTCGATTCAAAGTATTAGGCGAGTGCTTCAAATAAATTCACTAATTTAAATATTTTCCAAAATAGAATTTTGATTTAACAATCATTGTTTCGCAAAATGTCATTTTCAAATTTTTACATTTTCTATTAAACAATAATTATTATTTGTAATACATGGAAAATAGCAAGCTTTGGGTATAAATTATAGCCTATATGTTATTCTGATGTATGAGCTATATTATTGTAAAGTTTAATTAAAGTCCATTCAGTGGTTTTTGCGTGAAAGAGTAACAAACATGCATACATCCATACAAACTTTCGCGTTTATAATATTAGTAAGATTTTATTTAAAGTTCCAGTGGCTGTGAGAAATGCGACTGCACTAGAATACTAAACGGCCGGAAAGCATCAATCCGTACTGAAGTGGTTTCTTTATCTCGACTTCAAATACAAACTCACATCCAGATGCAGTCCCGTGCTCTGGCCTCCCTAAAGCGTTATACTACAAGGCTTGAGCATGGAGTTGAGATATTATATCGTGTTTTAGCTCGACCTGTGAAGTGGTTCTTTATCTTAAGTCGAAATACGACCTCACACCAAGATACAGGATCATGCCCTTAGTATCCTAAGGTTTTATTCTACGCGTCTTGGGCACGGAGTTGAGATATTAAAATGATATCTAGCTCGCCCTTCAATGTGTTTCGAAGAAACCTTTTAGAGCACATGACTTGATATTATGAGTAATATCTTATCAAAGTTTTAAAAAAAATCTTCCATGTGCTCTGCATGTGTGAGTATTGGATTTGTACACTGAAAACATGTTTGCATGAACGAAATCGAACAGCTGTAACGGCTGTAAGGATAAAAAGATTAAATCATAACGGATTTCAGAGCGAAACTTGAAACTCATCTCTTTACAAACCCATTTTTCATAGCTAAGCTAGTTCCGCTATTACCTAAATACATTTATCTTACTAATATTATAAACGCGAAAGTTTGTATGGATGTATGTATGTTTGTTACTCTTTAAACCAAAATTTAATGAATGGATTTTAACGAAACTTTACAATAATATAGCCCATACATCAGAATAACATATAGGCTATAATTTATAAAGCTAGCTATTTATTTTCAATATATTTTATTGTTTAATAGAAAAATGTTTTTTTTTACGTTTTTCTATTAAACAATAAAATAATAATAATTTTTTAATAGAAAACGTCAAAATTTGAGAAAGACATTTTGCAAAACAATGATTGTTAGGCGCTCCGCCCACTGAGGCAACTGAAAACCAACTAAAACCGGCTGTTTTCTCTGTCTTGATTGGTCAAAAAGATTGGTTAACCATAGATGAAGAACAATCAGCTGACAGCTGGCAACTATCAATGGCCGGCCAGGGCAACCGGCAAAGCAAGTCGCAAGTCACCGCTTGCGTTACCATTGACAACGGGGTTTTGTGTGATTGTGAAGTGTGCGGGCCATCACATTGTCATACAAAGACAGTTGGCAGTTGAGAGTTTTCAGTTGCCTGAGTGGGCGGAGGCGCTTAAACCAAAATTCTATTTTGTAAAATATTTAAATTAGTGAATTTATTTGAAGTACTCGCCTAATACTTTGAATCGAATCAAGAATTATAGATATTTTAAATAAATAGGTTAAGAATTTTGGTATAAACGTAGATGGGACGTAGGAAAAGAAATAGATTACTCGAAGTACTAATCCTATGCAGACGAAGTCGCGGGCAGAAGCTAGTATTTAATATAATCATGTTATTATTCCGATGTACGTTTTGAAGCTTGATAGACAGAAAACCAACACTTTTTAAAGTCAAAATTAAAATTAGGATGTAAAAATGAACTTTTCGGGAATTTTATCGGAAGTCGGCTATCTTCTTCAGTTCGGCTAAATAGTAGTTCACTGCGGCAGTCGGCAGTCTGCTTCAGGCAGAGTTTGAGGTAGATAGTAGATACCATACCACGGTGTCCGCTGCCCTATGCAGCTTTGCAGCAGGTAGACGTTTTTTGTCCTCCTGCCCCTCACCTCCCCCATCCTAATATCCCCGCCACACCAACCTAGGAGGGGGCGGGTAATCGAGGTGCAGCGAACAAAAAACACATACACCCGACTAATAAGGGTGGGCAAAATGAGGGCACAAGCAAAAAAAAAAAGTCAGATCTACTATCTAAATTCAAACATGATACAAATGATCATTCCCTTTTGAGTTTTGTTCGGGCTAGACGCAATTTTCGATGTGTTTGGGATGAAACTATGCAATAAGAACGCAGGACCGTGGAAGTGAAAAAAAAGAATGCGCTTCGAGTACAAGAAAAGGTCCTGAAAAACAACAGTTAAAAATACAGTTCGAGGACACCAAATAAAAAGGTTTGTATCAAAACAAAGGAAAATGTTAAAACCGCGTGAAGTAATACAGCATTTTTACTCGGAAATTGAATTTAAATCGTGTTTTGTGGTGTTTTATAATATGCATGGGTCGTACAAAAGCTCTTGAAAGATCTCAGAACGGTTTTAGAGTAGTTTTTCAATAAGGCGATATTCGATTTGTATAGAAAATGTCTGGTACTGCTGAAAGCCAGCAGGGCGTTCTGTAAACTGAAACCAGACCAAGATTATGAGATTTTGGAACAGAATACAAAATCCCACAAAGAAATTATTGAATGTGCACCAACCGGCACACTGAAATTTGGAGTTTCGTAGAGATGGAGATAAATACGAAGGATAAAGTTTTTTTTTTTTGTTATTTATTATTATTATTTTTTATTATTTATTAACCAAAAATACATTTTAAGTGCATTTTTTTAAAGGTATTTGCCACCTCACTAGGCTGAGCCTGTTCCGAGGTGGCAGGAATTTAATATTTTTTATATCATTTTCTTAAAAGAAAGAATAAAATGAATTATTAATTAATAAATTGAATTTGGAAAAATAAACATAAAATGAAAATTAATAAGAGAAATAGAAAAGAAAAAATGGAGAAGAGATGACATAAAGAAATTAAATTATTTGAAAAGAAGAGAAATAAAATTGAATACAGGTAGCTATTATATTGTAGAAGTTAAAATATGTCCGCAGTATCTATACAATTCCCTTGTTTACTATCCATATATGTATTTTGTGTTTTAGATTTACGCTTTTTATCAGGTGAATGTCTTTTTCAATTAAATTTGAAAGTTTTGGAGCCAGATTACGGTAACGTCTTTATCCATAGGTGGTATTTATCTTCGGGTGGTATTTATCTTCATGTGTTGATGTCTATGTCTTGTACAGTAGTTGCGTTGTGCAGTATGTTGGTTTAGCTTGTCTTTTTGGTAATGTATTGATATAATTTTGATGTACAGTTGCTGTATGTTCAGTACGGCTAAGTCCTTAAATAACTGTATTGTCGAGAATCTATAAGGTTTTTTTTTGTTTAATTAATAAAAAGGATAATTTCCTCAGGCTATATGTCAACTTTGAGTATGATGGGTGGAGGGTCTTTTTAAGGAAAAGAAAGAGAGGAAGTTCTTAGAAGGGAAAAGGTAAGAGGGGTGGGTTGGAATCCGGAAGCGATGTGTCCAGGAGTGATAACGCGTAAATCGTCCCTCCCATTGCGCTGGAAGGCTCTGGGCCGAAAGAGTCCGGCAAGATAGATCAAAAGGTCTCCTCCAACCAGTCTCTCCCGATCCTAGTGGGCGGGCAAACGTATCCGCCGACAAGACCTAGACAAACCTCACCACGTGAACCCGGGGACCCTGCGAAGACACCGAACATAGCGAACCACTTGGGAAGTCTAGGAGTAATGTCGAAAAATTATATTTTTAGTTCTTTATAGCATTTATAAAAATGTTATAAAAACTTGGATCACAATCAATGATGCAAATATTTACCTGATGTAAATTAACAAATTTTTAATGTTTAAAACTTGTTTTTTTATTGTAATTCTGTAAATATGGATTTTATTAACTTTTTAATTCAACAAATACAAAGTACATATGAGTAAATTTTAACTGCCTTAAAAACACAAGTATACCCACATGTGGGATAAGTATACCACCCATGTGGGATAAGTATACCACCCATGTGGGATATTTTGATATCATACATATGCATACTAACTAACTAACCATCACGCGGTTTCCCCGCAGGGGTAGGCAGAGAGGACGGACCGCCAAACACTACAATACAATACACTCCTTGCTTCATTCTCATTCATTCATCTTCTCATACATGCTCTTCTATTATTCCGACTCCTGACATGTCCCGACTCAAGAATCTGATTCACTTGATCGTGCCAGTCTTCCTCGGGCGTCCACAACTACTTATTTTGAAGATGGAAGAAGAAGAAGTTGCATATATTATATTTATGTATTTTTGTTTAAAGATCAAATTTTATCTATAAAATTTTATTGTTCTACATTAATAATAAGAATAAAAACATATTTTTATATTTCTTTTGGTCACAAAAGATATTATTTTCAACATAATTGGGAACAGGATTGCGCATGCACAATGCACTAATATAAATCTGCACACACAAGCTGAAATAACATGTTTAAAAGAATCAATTAATTTTAAATGCACAAACACCAATTTCTGGCAACCGAATGCATCTAAAACAGTCAGATACTCTTGAGAATATTTGGCAAACGATCATGGGCCGTAGCTATGAGACTACAAGTTCTTCAGATAATATGTCTTTTCAGACTGGCTGAGATTTGGGCTGAGACTGGGCCTCTAACAACAATAGCCAGCCGGAAGATTTGTGATCTGTGTCGAAGAGAACCTTTTCAATAAAAAGGTTTTTGTTACAAGTTGCTATTGGGTACTGTTCGCCAACTCATAGAGATATTACTTTTACAAACATTCGAGTTTGCAGCGCGGTGCATTACGAAAGTTGCACCATCAGTAAGAAATCCACCCAAGAAATGAATGCACGAGATTCCGAACATAATAATGTAGGCATTGAATACATCATGTAAATGTTGCATGGAATGGCTTTGGCTTGCATTTTTATTTGACGTGTTTGAAAACTATTTTAATCGTCCATTGAACGAATACATAATTGATAAAACCAGTACTCTCAATTGAGGCAATGGCAGAATTCTACGAGTTCTTTCAGAAAAACATATTCGCATGCTTTGATTAACATTTGAAATATGATTTTAATTATTATCTAGTTGTTCTAGCGATAAATTACAAATAAAACAAACTCAGGGAAAAGGATAGATACTATCTTCACCAAAGAATAGTTGGAATTAGATCATTATAATTAGTTCTATTTTGTGCATGTCCATAGCTTTGCAATAGTAGGTAATAAGAGTTTGGAAATTTTCAACTGATCTAGTAAAAACTTATCTTCTTACTAATATTATAAACGCGAAAGTTTGTATGGATGTATGTGTGTTTGTTACTCTTTCACGCAAGAACTACCAAATAAATTTTAATGAAACTTTACAAAAATATAGCTTATACATGAAAATAACACATAGGCTATAATTTATAAACATTATTATTGCAAAACAATAATCGTTAAATCAAAATTCTATTTTAGAAAATATTTAAATTAATGAATTTATTTGAAGTACTCGCCTAATACTTTGAATCAAGAATTATAGGTATTTTAAATAAATAGCATAAGAATTTTGGTATAAACATAGAAAGGACCCAGGAAAAGATAAAAAGCTACTCGAAGTACTTAATCCTAATAATAATAGTGGGATTTTCTTAAGGTTCTACCCTGCTACTACTTGACTGCCAAAATAAAAATCTAAAATCAGATAGTTTAACTGAAGAGTAACACACAAGATCAAAGCATGTGCTTTTGCTCAGGATGTTCAAAAACAATTTTGTATCGGCAAGTCCAGAAAGATACTTTCAGTCGGTCACCACAGACAAAGAGGGGATACCAAATGCAAAGGAAACTCTGTGCCCAAAGAATGGAAACCACCCATTTAAGGACAGGACAGAGCTTGAAGTAGCTGTGGAAGAAGCCAATGAGAATGATGATGAACAAAATTATCGAATTGATAATTAGTAAAACCAACAAAAATACATTAATAAATGTCTAGGAATGGCTGTAGAAGCCCGAGAATTGAGAATTAAAAAAAATATTCAAACATTCAAATCCTCCAATCCTAATGAGTCCTAAATTTACAAGTCTTTCGAAATAACTTCAATTTATTAACTCAATTTTTTTCAGTAATCTTCTTATAAATGTAATATGAAAAATGATGGTGTAGCAAATGTGCAATGTCCAGTGTTTTAATATAGCGTCCTCCGCGTGCAAAGTCGTATCTCCTCCAAATATAAACTTTCTAATTAAAGTGTGTTTATCGGAAGTGACCTGCCAGGTAAGTATGTTCTCTGTGTCCATTTGTAAATAATAGTTCTAGGTAGAGCCTAAGAAGTCATAATAAAATGTACAGCGCCCCTGAGGTGATTTCTCACAAAAACGGCGCTCTACAAATTAACCAATTATTATTATTATTATCAAATCTATATGTTGAGCCAGCGAAATAAATCGGATAGATGCTTCGAAAATGTGGTGCTGGAGAATAATGCCTAGTATTTCATGGACAGCCAGAGGCACAAATGTGTCCATTCTAGGCGTCTATAACAGGCTCTGAACTATCTGCAACATATTTTAAAATACTTTGGACACGTTGTTCGATAAACTGAGGATTCCAACTTGGAGAAATTCATAGTCACTGAAAAAGTGTTTGGCAGAAGAAGCAGAGGAAGGTCACCAATGCGCTGGAGTGACCAAGTATCGCTGACGTCCGGTACGTCGATTTCCTTGGCTCTCCAAGCAGTGCAGAACCTCGAGGAGTGGAGGAGCCTTGTCCACCATGGAAATTGGAGTATGGGTCACGGTCCTTAGCATTAGAGAATTTGAATAAGATATCGTTGTATAGATTTTAGGCGACGACGCTTCTTTGAATAAAGCAATAAATTTGTAATACCTAGATCGCACTTTTATTATTAAAAATTCAACTTGACTTAACCTCTTGCAGGGCGCAGTGACCCCCGGCGGGTCCGGATTTTTGGTCTTTTGATTTGGTCTCTTATGTATAAAGAAATTCTATGAAGAACAAGGTCAGAATCGCTTGGGCCATTCTCGATCTTGACATAACGAAATACTGGATAGCATTTAGCGACTCCGAAATATTAAAATTAATTGCCAATGACGTGCCGGGCACCAAAGATGGCGGACAAAATGGCTGCCGCTTGATAATATGAACGCTGTCATATTCGAAGTCTATATTTATTCATTGTTTTTTATATAAATCCGTCGTGGAAAGCTGGAATTGAGTGATTATTAGGAAGTTCATTTTATCTACATTATTTTCATGTATTTTTTGTAATATATCACAAAAGAAATGTTATTAAAATTGAATTCGTAAGAAAGGTGAGAACTGTCAAATATTTTACGTCGTATTGAAAAAATATATTTTTTGTATGCTGGCTTTCAACAAGTTAATATTAAGTATGTATCTATATATATAAAGTAGTAGTAAATTCTACAGGCAGAATAATTCAGTTGTATTAAATGAGACGAAGTAAAGCAGGTAAATATTATTGAATGAAAGTAGACGGGTATATAATATTATGGCAGTAGATAATGCGTGGGAGGCTCTATTCTAGAAATGAAAATATTCCTGTAAATACCTACACACCACTATTCAGATAAAGCTACTCATTCGACAATTCCCTTGAATTTACTACGTAGCATTTACAAATAGGTAGTTACAGTACTTCAAAGTACTACATGTATAGTATAGTACTTCATAGTTACCTTCACCTTCTCAGCCCGCGACATAGTAAATAACTAATTGCATAGAAAAGTTAATTATTTGTACATCTAATTTCATTTAAATTCTCAAGTCCTCATGAGTCCTAAATTCTCAAGTCTTTCGAAATAACTCCAATTCATTAACTCCATTTTTGGCAGTAATCTTCTTATAAATGTAATATGAAAAGGGATGGTTTAGCAAATGTAAAATTGTGTGGTGTCCAATGTTTTAATATAGTGTCCTCCGCGTGCAAAGTCGTATCTAGTCCAAACATTCTAATTAAAGTGTGTTTATCGGAAGTGACCTGCCAGATAAATATGTTCTCTGTATCTATTTGTAAATAATAGTTCTAGGTAGAGCCTAAGAAGTCATAATAAAATGTACAGCGCCCTTGAGCGCCTTGAATGATTTCTTACAAAAACGGCACTCTACAAATTATCCAATTATTAGTATGGTACCATATAGTATAGTACTTCATAGTACTGTATAGTATAGTACTTCATAGTACTGTATAGTATAGTACTTCATAGTACTGTATAGTTTAGTACTTCATAGTACTGTATAGTATAGTACTTCATAGTACTGTATAGTATAGTACTTCATAGTACTGTATAGTATAGTACTTCATAGTACTGCTATAGTATAGTACTTCATAGTACTGTGTATAGTATAGTACTTCATAGTACTGTATAGTATAGTACTTCATAGTACTGTATGGTATAGTACTTCATAGTACTGTGTATAGTATAGTACTTCATAGTACTGTGTATACTATAGTACTTCATAGTACTGTATAGTATAGTACTGTATAGTATAGTACTTCATAGTACTGTATAGTATAGTATAGTACTGTATAGTACTGCTATAGTATAGTACTTCGTAGTACTATATAGTATAGTACTTCATAGTACCAAATAGTATAGTACTTCATAGTACCAAATAGTATAGTACTTCATAGTACCAAATAGTATAGTACTTCATAGTACCAAATAGTATAGTACTTCATAGTACTGTATAGTATAGTATTTCATAGTACTGTATAGTATAGTACTTCATAGTACTGTATAGTATATACATATATAGTACTATGAAGATAAAAGGTTAACACCACCAGATCAATTATAAAGCAGAAAAACTTGTAGTGAATTAAACAAAATATAGATGTTTTCTGGGTCACTAGTAGGATATTTAAAAATGTCATACTAATGTACCGGATCCGTTATGCCTCGCGGTGTTTATTTTATAGCATATTTAAAACTGAAGACACGTGTTAATAATATTTGATTTATGGTGAGCATTCCAATATCGCTTTCCTCGTAATAAACTTGGTATTTTGAGGTGTCACCGACGAACGATATGTACGTATATTTATTAAAAAAAATAACAATGTTAATACAATTCTTAGTACGGATACGGGAACTTTTAGATTATTAATCAATCACAATCACTTTGATGATATTACGAATGCATAAACAAGTGAGTCTCCATTGATAAACAAATCGGAAAAATGTAGGTGGGTACCTACTCGTAAGCCGATTTCTTGTAAATATTATAATTAAGTGATTAGGCTTTTAAATATTCTCATTCCTTTACTGATAACTTCCATTACTTAGGCGATCCGCCCACTGAGGCAACTGAAAACTGTCAACTGGCAACTGTCTTTGTATGACAATGTGATGGCCCGCACACTAAACAATCACTCAAAAACCCGTTGTCAATGGTAACGCAAGCGGTGACTCGCGACTGGCACTGCTGATTGCCGTGGCCGGCCGTTGCAAGTTGCCAGCTGATTGTTCTTCGTCTATGGTTAAACAAGCTTTTTGACCTATCATGACATAGAAACCAGCCGGTTTTAGTTTGGTTTCAGTTGCCTTGTCAGCGGAGCGCCTAACTGTAATCTAAATTTAGTTTTCCAGTTACGATTTGTGCGATTCATTTACTAATATATTCTTTATTAAATTCAATTTTTTAATGCGGGTTTGCGTACCGCTTATTTATTGGACGACCAACATCTCTACCCTAAGTGGTTCACGACGTTTGGTGACTTAGGAGGGGTGCCCAGGTTCATGGGGTGAGGTTAGTCCGGGTCTTAGCGGCGGATGCAACTGACCACTAACTGCGTGACAGGTCGAATCGGAAGACTGGTTGAAGAAGACCTTTGGACCTCTCCAGCATGATGCTTTCGGAATATCGCCTGAACCGCAGTTGGAGGGATTGATTCATAAGTCATACTCCTGTATTCATACTCCTGTACACACTGACTAATACATTGCTATACTCATACGTTTTTCCTTGCCAGAACTTCCTTTCCTAAACATACCATCAACACAGCATCCCTAAAGATGGGCTATGCCCTGAGAGGAATTATTTTCCTTAGGGCATCCTGTATGAGCTAATGTAAAAAAAATAATAAATTAAAATAAATACTGTTGGACTGATGGGAACACTGCTACGTTTCACATTAAGAAACGAGCATTAGTGTTTTTAATGAAAAACTCCATAAAACTGAGGTTGTTTCATAAAAATAACTGAAATAAATTAATGATTTTTTTATGGTGCTGGTGACCCATGAACTCAGGAGACGGTATGCCGCCATTAACTTCCTTATTTGCATCTATGTTTAAATAAAACCAAAATGAGCTGTTTGACACAAATACATGGCATTGGGAAGCTGAATACAGTACAACAGGTTTGACCGAGAATTCACATAACTAGAATCTCTTTCTATTCCGTTCTCTCAACACGATTAAATGCAGAAAAACGTTATCACTGAGTTAAACATTTAAATTGTCGATAGCAGGTACTAGGAAACACTATTGAATAGAATAATGAATAATGACAAATAAGTACCACAAAACTGCGCTACACACATCGCTTGCTGAGGGTTGGTTTTTACTATGTCCATTTATGGTTTTTTTTAAACTGTGAATGCAGTACCTAATATTAGTATGAATATTTTCCCTAATATGTATGCTATATGTTTTTACTTTCATCCACATATATGGATGATTATACCTAATATTTTATACTTAATATAACATCTTATGAATCTCGACTACCATAATACGGGCATTTGCCTAGCTTGGTAGTCAAAAAGCCATGTAAAATAAACCTGTAACAAAGAAAATTAATAAAGAAATTTAAAAAATAAAAAAAAAGTAATATTTATCATATTTCTATCTACTATATCCACACATAAAAAATAAACTAATTTTCAGCGGGAACTTACATTTTGAACATCACTTTTTGTTCTATCTCCACAGCAAATAAAAAAAAAAGGTTGGAGTGTACTGGTACATTGGCCAATACAATTTATTTACATTTTTATAAAAAAATGTAAATAAAGTTTAAAAAAAAAAATCCAACTTTATATTTTCGTTGAAAATTTCAAAAGGACACATGTTTTACTCAGAACTTTTAAAGCCCTCCAAAGTACACGTGGTCTAAAATCAAAATTATTTTAGATTCTACAAAAAAAATATTCAGGTGAGAGAAGCTAACCAATGAATGTTTTACAGGTGAATCCAATCATTAAGTCTAAAAACACGATTGAATCTACTCACGCGAACAAATGCAGACAAAGTTGGGTTTTCAACATAGAAATCGTCTAAACCAGTGGTTCCCAAACTCTTTAGCCCACGGACCACTTTTCATAGTCAAAATTTGGCCACGGGCTCCGGGATAGGGGATGAGGGAGCCGGCCAAAATTCCTAACTTATCAATTCAACCATCCCTACTAGGGGGGCGGGGGGGGGGTTAGAAAATTTTAGGAATCATAAACTGTGGTGTTTGCAACACTGCCTCACTCTATGATAGATGGGCGGGCTTTACCGCCGAGCAACGTCCCGAACGTTGACGGAGTTGCGATCCGAAGTGGGTCATTTCTAGGCAGCGCGTTACTGAGCGCTGCTGGGCTGGACGTTTACTTTGTAACCATTTGTATTCAATAAACAACGTTCTCGTATAACGAACCAGTGTCGTATTTATTTACAACCATCAGTGTGTAGCACTGAGGATAGATTGAAGACTGAATCCCAATCCAGTTCCTGAACGCTACATAAAGTTAAATTATCACTGGTGAGAATTCCGCCAGACACCATCTATTCTGGGGGGTGGCTGGTTAGAGAATTTCAGGTTATGAATTCTATATTTTATTTAGGACGTAATTATAATATCTTCCATATTAATAAACATGTGTCATAATTGATCCCGGGGACCCCTGGGCTCCTTACGGACCGCTTTGGGAGCCACTGGCCTACATTGATAGGTAAAGCCAAGACAACATTTTTGTTCTTTACTATCGAAACCAGATAAATTTTCTTGGACCCACATACAACTTGTTGACCCCCATTTTTTATCACGCCATCGTAGACTCCCAACGAGTATTCCGTGGACCCCTGGGGGTCCACCTGGCGTGCTGGCATCGATCGATATGAAGTTACCGACCGATCGTCGGTAACTTCTCATCGTTCCCTAGGACAACTGCAGATCGCAAACGAATAGGTAACATTGACTAAGTGTCCTTAATATATTCGACATCAACTGTCGTTTGTACGTTAGCGATCTGCAGTTGTCCTAGGGAACGATGAGAAGTTAGACAATCGGTCGGTAACTTCATAACTTTAGAACGCGACTAGCCACGAGCGAAAACGGTCTTGTGATGGCAGTACTGCACTTCTGGCAGGGTCCTATTTACAAGCGATGGAGCCAACCCCCGATGTCATAGATTTAAAAAAAAAAATATTATTTTTATTTTGTTTTAAAAAAAACTTTATTTTCATGTTGTTTCTGTATTATTTTTATTCTGTTTTCTTTTACTGTGTGTGCAGTATTTCACAATATATATATTTTTTAATATTAATTTGATATGTTCTATGTATAATATGGAGCTCGTGGGATTGCACCACCCTCCCCGAGATCTGGAATAAACAAGAAAAAAAAATATCGATCGATTATGCTAGCACCCCTGGACCACTTTGGGAATCACTGGTGTAAACGCAACCGCAAGGCTAATATTTTTTGGCAAAATGAAGAAAAGTATGATGATTATTAAATTAACTAATCAAAAAATGGCATGGTTAATGTTTTAAGGATTTTTAAAGCAAGTAGCGTGACGGGATGAATGGGATATTCGTTTTCGCAGATTGCACGTTGCATGCTGCACTACATCTTGAGATCATGCAACGGTCATCTCCTCTTCTCTTCTCCTGTGGGATGCTGGGTAATGATCCTCTCCTGGATGGCGTGGGAAGCGCCAATTATTAACATACCCGGGTCGACGACCTATTCATCTCTACACTTTTTACCTGGTTCGAGAACTAATCGCCCGGATTAGTCGGTCTTCCGGAACAGAATGGATCCACATTTTAAAACAAAGGGGTTTTGGTCGAGACAGGTCAAAGGCACACACTTAATGTCTACTAGCTGTGGGCATAATCGAAATATATATCTCGAAACGATCGATCATTTTCAATGAAACTTATCAAAATGCAAAAGTTCGATATTTCTTTTTTTAACGGCCTTAAATCTAGTCGTCCATAGAAACTTCAAACCTAGGCAATAATAAAGAGCGAAAAAAAGTTTTTTATTTAAAAAAAAAAATATCTCCTGTCTTTGTAGACTATAGTTATGATTTTTAAAAAATAAAATATCATTAAATAATCTTTTGGAATACTTAACATTTTTTGTAATTCTTTTAAGAAAAAAATAAAATTTAAAATGCACGTCGTAAAAGACGCACTCAGTTTTCTAGAAATATTTCGACAGAGGAAAAAAACGGAGGAAAATGAAATATTTAACTAATTTTGGATATATTGTCCTTTACAGCATTTCAAATTTCCATGATCGATATAATTTATACTTATTTTAGTTGTATCCGAACGAATCAATCGATTACTACAGAGATTAAATAATTCTGAATAAAAAGTGTTTCGAGTACGCCCACGAATCCATATATATTATTTGGTAGGTCTTGATAAATAAATCAATTAGGAGAAGATAATATAACATTAGAATAAATCGTCTTCTTTCTGAATTTTTTAAAAATATCTTATGTAACAGCTGAAATTGTGATTATATTTTAATTCTAATGACGTTGGACATGTCGATTCCCGAAAGATTATTGATTCTCGAAAAACTATGATTTATCAATTCAGCTGTTGCGATTAGACAGCTGATTTTTTTCAAATCGGAAACAGAGGGCTAATCTGCACGATATAATGTAAGTATTTTATGACAGTATAAATCTCGCGATAAGCACTCTTTTTTCTCGCGCGTATTTTGATTAAAATAAGCTAGTATTTAGAACATATATATTTCGAAATACATATCGTCGTTGTATATAATAATATATAATATACATTTATTTTCCTTCTTTTTTTCTCCATCTTCTACAATACGAGCCATGTAAAAATAACAAATATGTAAGACGAAAGAAAATAAACCATGTGAGGACAATAAAAATAGTACATAATAAAAAAAGAAAAAAAAGTTACCACTACACAATTCAATTGCCTTGGTATGTACATAATATTAACATAATTTTGTGATGACTAGCTGTCAAATATGAATAAATTTAAAATAAATATTTTGAAAATATAATGGTAGATAATTAAAATTTTGACAAAAACGAGAGAAAAACTGTGCATAGAATATGAAGCATGAGAGAAAAACGCGTTAAAAATCAATTTTCTGGCATAAAATAATTAATGTTTGCCATAAATAAAAGCAATTTTGTTTACCGAATTATCGGTAAAAATAAACGGTAATTAATATCCGTCGTTTACTCCCCCCCCCTGAAGTCTCCCTGGGAATAGTATATGAACAAGAATGGAGCAAGGAGCGTATGCCCAAAGAGAGTTGTGTGGCAGACTATCCTCTCTATCTACAACCAAGCGGGGAAATGGCATGATGGTACTTTAGCTACTCGTATTCCGATTAATATGTAATCGAGGTGTTTATAGTAACCATTTTAATGCATCTTATTACCGATGCTAAATAGCGACAGCTTAATAAATAATAAGCAATATGGACGATTTGCCTCCCGAATGCAAGACTAAATTGCCAGATAAACGCACTAAATTTACATACGATTAAGCATTATTTCGGTTAGAACAGTCCGGACCACTCAAAGTTATAATAAAGGATTTTTACCCGGAGTTAATTCCTGTTGCCTTTAATCTTCTGACGATTTGAAGGCAATCTTCCGGACAAATAGATTAGAAGGAAATGGTTGCTTTGGACTTTGGACCATAGAGCCGGAATAAGGATGAACGTCAAATTCTCTAATAACACGGCTTGGAAATAATGGACCGCAGACTGGAACCCAAACCATAGACAAAGGCAACTAAATTACTAAATTGTATCGCGGTCATTATTATATTTAAACATCGATTTGGGGAAATTAACAAAGGCCAGCGACGCACAGTGGGCTGAAAATCGCCTTTCATAGACATAGAGACTTGAATTTTCAAGGGTCTTTTTTTTGGCTAGAAATGGATTCTGCTGATCATTATTATGCTATAAAATTTTGTATGAAGCAATTGCGTGTACAAATGAAGGAGTTATCATTTTTTAAAGAAAGGCACTGACATTAAAAATGAGGCTATCTCTGGAATCATAAGGTTGGCCATTACATCCTTACACACAGATATACTACTATTTATTTGTATTCTTTGACATACTTCGTAATGTGGCGCAACTTGCGCTTTTTTTTAAATCCTCAATGTAGAAAAAAAAAAACATTTTTTATGTTGATGATTAATTTTCTATATCTCTATGTCTATGAAAGGCGATTTTCAGCCCACTGTGCGACGCCATAGCATCGTCAACTGAAGTGATGTTAAAAATATATTCTCCAACAGTTGGGTTGGATTGAAAATAAAAGCCCACGACTTAAGTAGGTTGGGTTAAAAATAAAACTCCAAGTTACAAGTTACAGAGCTAAAAATAAGTGTTTTGGTTTATTGATTTCAACAAAATATTCGACATATTTAAGAGTTTATTACTCATAATTATTATAGATCGGATTATATTCTTTATTTGCGTATGCATAATGCATATACGTCATCTTTGGGGATGCTGTGTGAAGGGGCTTCTGAGTAGAGGAAGGAGTGAACACGGGTCTTGAAGAGACCTGTGGTAGGAGGGAGGAAACACAGTCCAGCTGTAAAACTCAAGAACGAGTCGCAGAACCGACCCGTTCTCATGTGAAACACGACGTGAACGAATGACTGCACACGGGTACCTACACGGAGAAAAATGTTATTCTAAAATACGTTCATTTTATTCGTAAAATCGGGACTGAAGTTGTTATGAACAAATTAACGGAGTTTCAATGTTTATTGGCGGGAACATATAAGAATAATTTGTTGGTATACGTAATTTCGTACGTATACCAACAAATTATTCTTACATTTTCCCGCCAATAAACATTGATACACTGTTAATTTGTTCGTGAGAACTTCGTTCCCGTTTTAAACCGTTTTTACGTATAAAATGATCGTATTTTAGAATAACATTTTTCTCCGTGTAGGATCAATAAAGCTAGTTCCTCGGAGTATATTTGAGTTTTATATTTTTCGACTTGCATATTTTAGCCATTTATTCTTCAAAATATTAGTTGTTCAAATCAGAAATCCCCCCCCCCTCCCACCCAAGAACTGGGATCCAAAAGAAGCCAAAAAACCTATATTTTGGTTTTAGTCAGAAATTAAGTGAAGATCCTAACAAACTGAAATTTGGTTTGAATCTTGGTTAGAACTTGACATAAGATTTAGAATAAATAGTTTGTGATTATTAAGATAGATGACAGGCCATTAAGTTTTACTCCTCTCAACAGAACTGACGTTAATATAATCTTTTGAAATTAATTATTAGTCTTTTCTGCATCAAACTACATAGAAATAAACAAATATCAGTTCCGTTGGGGGGAAATTAAATTCCTTGGGTTGTATTATTTCGGTGTCAATAAAATTTTTATACTTGTACGCTAAAAACAAAGTGTATTAATTAAAAGAGTCTCCTTTCTAACCTCTGAGTGAATCCTAAAACATAACAGTCTAATTTAGGCATACTTTAGTGCATAATATATGCATGCATGTTTCGTCATTTGATATCGCATAAATGCATAGTATTCTGTCTGTTAGACCGTTAATTTGTCGACACGTTACATGTGGAAGACATTATTATCTATAAACTTAAAATTGTATCAGCAAAAAATACGTATAACACGAGAAATAATAACATTAACTAATCTCAAATCATATTATCAGAGTCATTACTCATTATCAAAGAGTGGATTTCGGTCGGATTTACGTCATTTTTTTAAATACTACTCCAAACATCGCACCCAGTATTATTCAAAAAGCTTTAAAAGTTATCTAGATTATTTTTTTATGCCTAGTATCTCGTGATAGATAGTTCTGGACTCTGGACTGACAACATTAAGGCCCAGTTGTTTCGCAGAAATTCACGTCCGATTAATCGTCATTCATCGCCATTTTTTTTACATTTGAAATGTCGCTGATAAACACAGATTTTGGTTTTTAATATTATCACTGACAACCTGGCAAAAACCAAAATATGTCATTTTAAATGTACCTAAGTTAGTTGTAAATCTGTACCTTTAAGTCACAGTTGTAAATATATATTATGTAAGTCACTAGTTTTAAGTCTGTAGTTATAAATCTTAGTCGTAAGCCACTAGCTAAAAGTCTTACGCTAGCTTTACACTTGTAAGTTTTTTCGTAAGTTTACGACTTCTGGCCAATTGGATTTTCAAAATGCAATATACCCATTGGCCAGAAGTCGTAAATTTACGAAAAAAATTAAAAGTGTAATGCTAGCCTTAGATGTAAGTCACTAGTTATAATTATAAATCTTAGTTTATTTGTACGACCACCATAACACGGGCATGTGCATGGTGGTCGAAAAATCTTCAATTAATGTAACAAACAATTTAATTAATAAAGAAAACTTTTTAAAAAAACTCGCTCTTAAGGTGATTTTCACGAAAACGGCGCTATATAATTTAGCCAAATATTATTATTATTACTATTATATCTCGGAATGTAAAAAGGTCAAAATCGATGGGTTTATCCATCAAAAGCTGTTCACCTGTATGTGCCTTATAGAGTCAATGGAGTCAATTCCACAAGAGTGTACCCTATATAAGTCACAAGAGTGTTAATATTGCAATTGATTTCGTGCCATATTCCAAATACTCGAACTAAAAATATCCTTCAATGCAGCACCCAGTCAATACCAATTCGTTAATGAACACCCTTAAGAGCGATTGACCAAATTTTAATTTTTTTGTGGTTTTCTTTTAGATTTGAATATATAGTTTGTTGTATTCTCTTTCCAATACCGTTTAGATCACATTTCTGACTATGATAGTAAGGGGGAAACAACGATTTCTGTGAGACCTATGTGAGCTGGGACAAATATGGTCTCCTGTGATTAAACGGGTTAAGGTCTTACAAACTAAAAAAATTTAAAAACAAAATTTGCACACTTATTTTGTTTAGACATTATTAAAACATCATAAATACTTATGATCAAAAAATACTTGCAAGTCGTACACGATATTTAATAATTTATCATCGTGCGTTTCGAGCATTTTTATTTCTTACTTGAATGTAGGTATATATTAAAGCAAGTTTTGAATTAAATAAATCGATATAAAATTTTTAATTTAAAAAAATTGATACGCGGAATCTTTTTTCGGATCTTTTCATTGGAACCTTCCTGTCCAGTTGCAAGCATTTTTTAACTTTTGTTCTCAGCCGCTGGTCAATGGCTCTTAACACCGTATAATTTTTTTGTAATCCATTTTTATAAATAAAATACATATTTGTAATGAATGTTCTGTTATTGTGATGATTAAAAAAGAATTTTCAATAAATAAAAAGTCTAAATAGGACTGGATAGTTCGGATTCTCCGCCTCGCTCGGCAACCATTAGCCATATTGCAGAATAGGAATATTATTATATAAATATCTATGAATGCCATAAGAGCAGAGCATGTCAGAAGGCGATGGCTGTACTATTTCCATACGCGTTTCATGACAAACAATAAAGATTTAGTTATGCAAGGCATCAGTGGGGTAGCGGCGTTGTGACATATGGGCACGTCCCCTGCCCCACTCTGCCAGGACAGTGGCGCAGCTTCTGGGGGGCTACACGATTATAATTTATAGTTTTGCAAAACATAAAATATATTTTAAGAGGAATATAAACGCCAGAAATATTTGACTTCTTATCCCTTTAAAACTCCGCGTGTGTTTGGTATTATCTGCACGTGGAAAGTAAAGCCATATTTGTATTTTTTTTTTTTTATGAATTATTTTACAAGAATGAAAAAAAGTTAGTCAATGGATCGAGTAAAAAAAATCATATTTATGTAACGAAAAACAAATTATTTTGTACTTTACGCTTATATTTTTTGTGACGTAATTAATAATTTTATTTAAATTCCAAAAAATAGAGAAGGTAGGAAAAGCTTCAATGTATCCATAGCATATTTTTTCATATTCATAATGTAAACCGATTCATTCCCCATTTATACGTATATAGAATTTATCATTATTCCAAATTTTTTATAATATTTTATTATAATATAATAAATTTATTTCTGTACAAAAAAATAATGGCTATATTAATTTTTAAGTTTAATATATATAGATTATCTCTAAGTAGTTAAAATTTAAAATTTATTTAGATGTTTATATTCAAAATTTGAGATATCTATAGAAAATTTAAAAATTTACGATTCGTAGTAAAGGTAAATCTAAATAGTAATTTGGCGTATAGCTTCATTAATATGCCCCTTGTTGTAAAATATGTATAATTTCCTTATATGTTTTATGTGTACTAGTTCCAGCAAGAGCTCGCACGCACGTCAGAGCATCATCATCTTCCTTCTTACGCGTTTTGTATCAAAACGAAAGAAACAGAAGATACGAGAACGATGACGTTGCATACGATTTCTCGCTATGACTAGATTAATTGATATTTAACACTTCATATGTGGTGAAAGAATTTAGTTATCAAGAACAAAATATACAAATTATCTACAGTAATTGTGCAGAAATAAAGTTTTAGCGCATTGTTTTTCTTTTAGTGCCCTCTCCTATCGGATTGTACGTTTTACGTAATAGGTATATCAGCATATAAAAAATTCAAATGAATTCCTTTATTATGGTTTTCGCAGTTACAACTTCGTTTTGTACACGAATTGTAATGAAAATGTGGTTAAATTAAATTTCCACAGTTATGACAAAGGCTTGGATTTATGAATAATGTGACGCAAGTACTTTCTGTGGTTATAAACGTAAGCACACCAGAATATTTTAATATAAACATTTAAAATTAAAATACTGCAATAAAGAGTTCGTAGGTATACCCATGAAACCGCTATTAAATAATTAGGTACCTACCCAGGCCAAACTTTCGACATCAAAGTCACTAATTTATGTGATATTACCATAAACTTTAATGTAACTTTTATAATGTTTACAGTTAGGTTCGCAGTGAAATTATAACTAATTCAAGGCGATAGCAAGTCGATATTACACTATTTTATCACGTTTGTATTAAAACATACAGATATCTCGGAGAACGTGGAATAATAAGTTCGTTAAAAAATATCAAAGAAAATATTGTGCAAAATTGTGCGGATTGCACGAAGATTTGTTTGGCATAAGATAAAACTAGGAAAAGATTTTAAATAATAATAATATTCCATTCTCTTCTATGATATACATAGATAAAATTAAGAAAAGATTCGAAATGTATTATTATTCCATTCGCATTCAAATTTAAATTTAAAACCATAAATAGGTACTTTATTTTAGAATATGTATATTTTAAAAAGTAATGTCGGGCGGCGAACGGGGAACGAGGGGCTATAACGGTTTGGTGCCGGGCCGAAGGGATGGTGCAGCGTATAAGAAATGCATACAGCCCCCCATGAAATAATGAGTATTCGCCCTCAGCGCGTGGGATTGATCGAGCGGTGGATGCGCAGTGGTCCATAGCGCACAGCACACTCATTGATGACATTACCAATTAATCATCCCGCCGTACAGAATCGATTCCATTCGATTCCACCTTCTCCTGCCGATCTGACACCAAACCACACGAATAGAGACGATCTTACTCCCTGATTAATCAAAACCATATTTAAATGGTTTTACACCATGGTCAAGTGATTCCCCGAATGAGTTTTGAATAGTCTGAAATTATTTTAATTGGATCTGTAGCAAATAAATGCAATGAAGCTAAGAAAACAGGCCAAACAAAAAAATTAAAGTTCAGATAAATGGGTACAACTAGTTTCTTGACGTTTGCTGTACTACGATATTTGTTGTTGAATATAATATTACGCAAGTAATCTAGATTAACAAGTTCAAAGTAAATAGGATAAGACTTTTTGGATTACCTCTGTAATAGGAAATGAACGAATTTTCCGTGAACGTTTAGTTTTCTCGCAATCGTTGAATTAGCGACAAAATCCTTTGTCGTTGAGGTCTACCACGATGTGGTGCACTTAGTAAAGTTTTAATTAACGAGAACAGATGATCGGTTCAGCAAATACGTCGAGCTTTGTTTGGTCACACCGACAAAAGTAAAGGCACAGCGAATGTTTACTAAATCAAAGAAACAACGCGAATTGTTCAACACCATTCAAAGTTTTACATCCTCTGTATTTTCGTCCAGAACAATCGGTAATCGATTCAAGGGGAATTAATGAGCGAGGACAACACAAGTATTGGAAAGGTTGGCTGGTTGATTGATTGAAAGTTTGAATTAGTTTTTCGGGGACTTACCAACTTGGAGGACGCTGTCTACGCAGCCAGACTCGAGCAATTTGAGTCCCTTGCAGAACGACAAGTTCTGCTGCTCGCCCGTGGAGGACGAGGGTACCCTGGAGAGAGAGGAGTACATGCAGATGTCCCTCTCATTGCGGGGGAAGGACCAGTAGATGATCCTCCGCTGCACGGGCTCGGGGATCCGGTCGTACCGCTCCTCGATCCGTTGGAAGGGAATATTCTCAGCCACTATCTTGGCCGTAATGTCCAGCAGGGTGTCGGGTGTCATCTTGGACTGCCCGACCAGGGGCGGCACTGAAGCACTATTAATATGGCCGCACGATACTCGGTAAACGGGGAATATTGTGTAATCAGCACAGAGGTCCCCTCGGGGACAGCAATACGCGGTCATGGCGTACGGCGCGCGCGGCGGCCCGCGGAAGACTGGCTGTAGCGCGGGGGGGCCCAGAGCGGGGGGGGCCGAGCCCTGCCTCCCGCCCCCCTCACCATCCCTTCCTCACCCTCACCACGGCCCCACTCAAGGGTCGGGAGGGCAATTATTAAGCCTCCACCTAGCGGCACGCCTCGATGCGGTGGGGACGGAGGCTAGAACGCATAACACACAAACATTCAAAATTTTCATGTCTTTAAAAAAAATCTGGGATTGATTCGGACTCCATTATTTATTTAATTTAATTATTACTACCTAAATAATTTCTTTGGTTTTGCCTTTATAAGCATTTCCTTGTCAACATTTATTTTAAAAATATGAATACCGCACAAAAGTCCTAACTGCTCCCGTCTGGAACCAGTGAGACTATGGCATCCCCAATTGGGGTATGTTGTGAGGCTGAAGGTAGTGGGGAGGGGAAGGAGATGGGGAAGAGGAAGGTGAGGAAGTATCTGGCTATTCAGATTTGGTCACCAAACACGGCTAAAGCCATTTCGAGCAACGTTTCAATTCTGAATGGTGGTCTTACACCAGGGCGATACTGAGAGTATCATCCACTCTATTCTGTTTACCTGTTAATTTTATTTTATTTTATTTACTTAAAAATAATCAGCAAGTACTCGTTTATCCCGCTTTCCCCTGCAGCCACCAGTGCAGTGGGGTAGGGGGGCACTAAACAGCTGATGGCTGTGCGACAGAGACGCACATAGAACCGTACGAAAGTCTTGGCCTGAATATTAAAAAAATTTGATCTTTACAAATTAGGCAGACTGTACCTGTACCCATTATTATTAGTTTCGAGTGTAAGGAGAATTATTTTTTGGTAGTATTTCGTCTCATTATATTTAGGGTTAGGGGTTGATCATTAAAATGATGTAATCACCTTATTTAAAATATTTTTGCAATCATTGGTAGGTAATAAACGATTTCCAGAAAATATTAGGGTAATTTTGGGTTTGCTGGCCTCACTATGATTTTTTAAATAACAGTTTGATTCAAGTTAATTACTTTAAAAACGAACTATACTTACATCCGGGGAATGGAATACAATGCATTTATATTACACACTGTGATTTCCGTTTATCATTTACCTGGAATGATATTTTTCTTTTGTATGGGAAGACCGTTACATCAATGTTTATTTCTATCATTTCTGTCCAAACTATGACATTTTGGAATGAATGCATTTCAGAAAAAGATTTATTTTTATGTTAAAATAACTTTCCTAAGAAACTAATTTTATTTTTAATTCAAAAAATCTCCTGTGCCTAGCGAATCTAATTAGGTATGGTTTTGAAATTTTGGTTGAAAGGGGAATTTTATTAATTTACAATAAAGTTACATTAGGGATGATTTTACGCAAAACAACAGAAAAAAACTATCTTATTATTGTTAGCGTTTTGGGTATAAATAATAGTTGAGTGGTAGAGATTATATTGATAAAATTGAAATGATAAAAAACTTGATATAAGTATTTGAGATTTCGTCCTGGTAAGATATAATTAAACGCAAAGGAGAAATATTTTATTGTTTTTCAATTATTCACGAAAACTGTATGAATTAATTTTGCATTTTCAAGAGCATTTGGTTCCTTAGAACAGGCTAGGAATTAATATCGACATAATAACACTTCTTGTACACATTTACTGATACAGATATTGAAAAATAGGATTGAAAATTAGAAAGATTAATACATAATTATTCACCAACTTAAAAATAAGGTATAAAAAAGCTAATTTTATTAGAAGATTAAGAAATAAACTAAATGTTAACACTACAAAGCTCATTTATAAAACTATAGTTGATCCACTTTTAGATTATTGCTCTACGATGTTATATTTGGCCAATGAAGGAAATTTAACCAAGTTAGAAGTTATACAAAAGAGAGCTATGAAATGTATTCTGGGTAAAGGCAAATTCGCAAGAGCTAACTAAATGAGCGAGGAGCTTTTTTTTTCCCTGAGAAGCCCTTATCCTAATGAAGAAACCATCGGTTTTGAAACATGTAGATATTATAACATTGATTATAGTGGTTTACACAAAAGTAATTTGTTTCATTTAAATAATCGATATTATTACATTTCAATTAATAGGTAGGTGTTAAGAACATGGAGTTGTTTTCAACAGTTGGAATAAAGGAGTGTTGGTAATATTGTAAGAGTAGGTACATAATAGTTTGCGACAATAAGTTAATAATAGTTCGAATGCTGATATAATATTTAAATAGGAAATGTTAAAAAAAGATGTGCCATATATTTTGATTAAAAAATATAGATATTCAGTTGGTTGAGTATTTCGGCCTCAAATCCAAATTTGCGTTTGGTGTGAGACTAACTGTGGTGTAACTCAAAATCTTGAAACAAAAATAGAGGCAAAAATATAAGATTTTTTTTTTTCATTAATTTTATTATTTAAGCCATTTTACATTACTTTCGTCCAAATATATAATAAGTGTGGCATTGAAGTAGGAAGGATGGTGATTGCGTTCCAAATGCCTAGCGATAGAGCGAGCTAGCAACACATTCGTAATACCCCAATACAACGAGCCAGAAGGAGACGAGCGTAGTTTTCTGTTCCCTTATCGCGTTAACCATTACGTATGTATTATGAACTTGGCCAGCCATAAACAGCTGATACTTAAACGAGCAATTTACTTTGAAAGGACGGAGGCGAGATGCTTGCAGACATTGCTCTCGATAGGTCATAAAACTCTATCACACTGTTATAATTTATTTTTATTTTATTACTACGGATTTTGTAAATTTTTAATCATAATAAAGATATGAATCGACGAGAACACCACGTAAAATTGTCAGAGAAAACACAACATACATAGTAGTAAAATTCTGTGTACGTAGTCAATATATATTTATTTAGTATTAATTTTCACCTGAATGCCATAAAGGTGATTGTCAAAAAAAATCATATTCTAAGCTTTCGTAGATGGCGCGCGTATAGTAATTTTTACTTATAAACGCTTTTTACAAGTTATGCTTTGAAATATTAAGAAAATTAAATTGTACGCGGAAGTACACAAGCAATACAAATCGTTTTGTCAATTAAAACACTCAAATCTTTCAAGAAAGGCTAACAAATACAATATTTCATCGGTGATTCAATCCAATATTGTATTTGCTAGCCTTTCTTGAAAGATTAGAGTTTTTTAATTGACAATTTTTTTTGTTAATATTCATAATCAATCAAAATAATGCAGTGTTTAATATATTATTGTACTTCTATATTGTTTATTATTTTCTTTTTAATATTTTTTCACTCAAACTATATACTTTTATAACTTGTAATTAATTACTTCCTAATCACCTAATCAGTAATCACGACATATATGTATAAATGGAACTTAATTGGTTGATATTATGTTCACTATCTTATGTTAAATGATCTTTTACATAACAGTATGTTTCCTTAACAGACTTTAAAAAAAAATAATGCTTGTGTACTTCCGCGAACAATAAAATTTTCTCAATATTTCAAAGCATAACATGTAAAAAGAGTTTATAAGTAAAAATACTAATATATGAATTCTTTTGACATTCACCTAACTTTCGTAGGCGGGTGTGGGTACCATTTATTGGATAACCAACACCTCTGTCATAGGTGTGTTCAGGTAGTAAATACTAGGCTTACACAAAATGAAGGGTTGATAGTACCTAGATTTTCTAATAAACATGGCCAGAGAACTTTTGAATCCATTGTACCACTTATATTTAATATGCTGCCATATGATTTGAAAAAATGTTACTCGACACCTAAATTTGCGCTATTGTTAAAAACATGGCTATTGGAATCAGATTTTCTGTATTGACTGACTGTATTTTCACTTTCAAATTTTTTAGACGTATTCTATTTGTTTTTATACTTATTTATGTTTTTTATTAAATTGCATTTTTTTTCTATTGTATCATACTTAAGACATTTTAATTCTACAATGTTTTGTTCGCACTGTTTTCCAACAGACAAGCCACTTGCAGTAGCTTTGCAGGTATAATGTTATCATGAAAAAAATCTGTTTTTCTGTAATAAAAAAAATAATAAAAAAAAACCTTTTTTTTAATGACCATCTCATACTTACATTGAAAATATTTTATTTTTTGATATTTAGATATCTTGGTTACTCCTTGATTTTTTTGTGTTAATTTATAAAAGTTTTTAATATACACATAAATACAATAATTATCTATTTAATGATAATCTTATTTACTTACTTCAATTATCTCAACCAAACGTATGTTGACAGACTTTCGTCAAACAAATGGTTGAGTATTGGAGAGTTGAGCGCAGAAATAGAAGGATTTATGCTTGCTATTCAAGATAGAGTCATAAATACCAAAAATTATAGGAAGCATATTATCAAAGATCCAAATAAAATTGATGATTTATGTAGAAAATGTATGGCTTTTCCGGAAACTATAGAACACATTATATCAGGATGTTCTATATTAGCGCCGTCTAAATATACATTTAGGCACAATCAGGTTTTAAAAATAATTCACCAAAGTTTGGTAATTAAACATAACTTGATTGAATGTCATAATATAGTACCATATTATGAATACGAACCAAATTCATTTTTAGAAAATAATTTCTTTAAAATTTACTATGATAAAACTATACTAACAGACAGACCAATTGGTCATAATAGACCTGATAAAGTTTTACATGACAAAATTTAAAAAATAACTTATTGATGTAGCTATTCCAAATTCCTGTAATATTCAAAAATCTGTTTCTGAAAAAATAAGAAAATATACAGATTTAGGAAATGAAATTAAAAGAATTTGGCATTCTCAGACTATAAAAATATTACCTTTTGTTATTTCGGCTACTGGCATTATACCTAGCTCTCTTATTAAAAATTTAGGCATATTAGATTTGTCAAAGAATTTGTATATAAAATGCAAAAATCAGTCATTTTAAATACATGTAGAATTACGAAAGATTTTTTAAATATTTATATTGAGGGATCAGTAGGATTTATCGGTCAAATTAGGAATTCCACAGAGCCGAACCCTCTGATATGAAAATATCTGGAGACGGTGAATTATATTTCTCATTTAATAGTTTGGTAGATTAACGTGTTGTTCTTGTATTGTTTTGTATTAATTATACTTATATAATACACTTGCATAACGTGGATAACGTTCCTGTAAATCTGGTGAAAAAATTATAGGTGCTTATTATTCCATACTCGTTTTTGCCTCATTTTTTTTTTATTATGCGAATCTCAGGCACAAATATTTAAATGTTTTACGATAATTTACTAAAGAATTTAATTTTCCACATTGTACAATACCTAAAACCTAAACTGAAAAGTTAGATTTTGATTGAACTTTAAAAAAAAAAATTTCCCTCACCTCCCCATAAGCAATTTTTAACCAAATCGGTTTGAGATCTCTAAAATTTCAAGATTTCCATTGATATACGAGTAATATATCATTTTTTTATGATTTCGTAGTCCAGGGGTAGTCCTCTAGACTCTAAATCCGAACCCGGCGGGCACAATAAAATTTTATTCGATTAATTTGTGTTATTCCACATTTGCGGCATGTTCCAGAATGCAAGATATTCTCAGTACTCGTTCATTTTTTTAATATTAACTCCATACAGGAGGCCCTGAGGAAAATAATTTCCCTCGGGGCTTATGTCATCTTTGAAGATGCTGCGTGGAGGGTCTTTTTGATGAGAGGAAGGAGTGAACATGGGTCTTGAATAGACCCATGTTGTAGGAATGAGGAAACACAGAGGCCGGCAAATCGTTCCACAGCCGAGCTGTTGAACTCAAGAATGAGTCGTAAAAACGACCAGTTCTCATGTCAAATGTCAACCGTGTACATATGTTGGGCGAGCGTTTGGCGTGTTTCCCGACTATGCACCGGGCCGAGGGGATCAATGACGCTAGTTCCTCGAAATACCGGTAGAACAAGGATAGCATTCCCACCCGACGCCTGTGCTCTAAAAATTGCAATCCGTTACGACGGGAGAATCTATCAAACGGACCGCCCGTTTCTGCACAGAGTCTGGTGAAAGACCACCATACAGAATTGAAACGTTGTTTTTAATAGCTTTAGCCGTGTTTGGTGACCAGATCTGAATAGCCAGTTACTTCCCCATCTTCCTCTTCTCCATCTCCCTCCCCTTTCCATTACCTTCAGCCTCACAACATACCCCATTTGGGGATGCCGTAGTGTCACTGGCTCCAGACGGGAGCAGTTGGGACTCTTGTGCAGTATTCATATATAAGAAAATATGCATTTTGTTGTTCATATAGGTATGATTTATAAAATCCAAAAGGAACCGACTCCAAAATTAGGCGCTTGCTTGGAAAAATAATATAGGGCGATCCAGTGTCACTAAAATCACTGTCAAAAAAACCGTAACAGGAATTATAATTGATTTTGTAAACGTTATGTTTGGTTAGACATTTATCTTGTCGATTTTGTTATTTACAGTTGATAAACTTTTCATGAAAAAAATTGTTTTGGGTTTAAAATAGCCGGGCAATTTTTTGATATTATGTGAAGTTGGAATATTTATGTAGGAAAATTGGAAAAATCGGAAAATCTGTGTTTTAATGAAATGTAAAATATGAAAACAACACTTTATTTCTCAAAAAATAGTAAAAATTCAGAAACGAAACTTTAAACAACTCTACTGCAAAATTACAAAAACTCACATCCAACGTTGCACTTCGGGACCGACAATTTTAAATTTTAAAGAACAATTGGTCTCAGAGGGCACGCTTAACATAAGACGACAAATCTTATTCTATGTATACACCAAAAATACAACATTTAATTCATTACAAAAAAGAAACATAACTATTTAACATTAAAAAATACCTTCAAAACTTAACATCATAAAAAAAAAGAAAAAAAAATGTCGAGATTAAACACAAAAATAGTCTCTCAAAATATAAAAATGGCTACCGCATGAATTAGTAGTTTAAATTCAATAAAAAAGAGCATGCAAAGCCAGTTACACCAGGAATTGGAAAACGAAAACTGCCTGATTCGCTCTGGATAGTGAGGAAAAAATTCTGACAACTATCACTAACTCACGAGCCGCTACTGGTTAGGAACCTCCAAAATCGTTAAAATTGCCTGGTTTATAACGCCATCAACAGACGTTCAGAAAACAAGCTAGAATGTGTTTTTTTTTTTACAAAGTTCAACGTACAATTTTCTTTTAATACATTTAGTAAAAAAGTCTTAAAAATCAGTCCAGTTTTGGAGGAGGAGAATGGGGAGTACAAAACCTCAATTTTGATGATTTTTTTTAGTATTATCAGCCTGAGGAGGAGTTGTCCCTTTCGCTCAGTATTCGGGGAGAAAGAGCGACAGTGACAGCAACAGTTTGGTAAAATATTTAGGAGGTTTCTCACCATCCTCCCAATAGCTTTTTTTTAATTTTTTTTTTAAATTTTATTTTTTTTTACAAATACAGTTGTTATACATTGTATATATATATTTTTAATACATTTTTTAAATATCATGATTCACCTTTTTTTTTGAGCAATGCTCGTGTATCTACCCTAATAACGAATATTATTAAAAATAAAATACTCGCAGTGGTTAGAAAACTCGGCCAACTTATCCAATATATAGCCACTATTCATAGGTTCGAGTACCGAATTATAAACTCCAACTTAATAAATAAATAAACCGTAAATCGTAAATCGAAAATATTCGTTATTAGTGTAGATGATTATACTTCGTCAATGGTGTAGATAATCTATTGGGAGGATGGTGGGAAACCCCCTTATTGTTCAAATTTCTCGGCGACCAGGTTATTAACAATGCCACTTGCTTAATGATAGCATGCTTTCGTGCTACTAGTGAGCATGTCTGTCCGCAGATTTGGATATTAGGCACCTACTGGAGGTGGATACAATGAGACCGGCAGGATCGGAGATGCTTGCCGGGAATCTCCAGGATTTCTGGAGATTCCGATTCCTGCCGATGACGATGATAGAAACCAGCTTATTGCTTTTGCTGGTATCTTCTATTAGATAGAAGTACGTCATACCGGAATCATGAAAAATTACCGAATTTTATTTATTCAAAAGCAAAGAAGACAAGGCAGATACGATGACACGTATGAAACAATAATGCCACCACGACTCCACTTCTTTCCAGTATACAGATTTATAAATGAAGGTAAATAATTGACCACCCTTCATTACATGTTTGCTCGCGTAACGCCCCCGTGCTTAATTCATTATTTGTGACCTGGACCGATGCCAGAAATACTTGGAAAGTGCCGATAAAACAACAATAAACATGTTATCATTCATCAATTAAAAAAACACTCAATCCACTTTTCTAAACGTAAGTTTTAAATATGTAATAAGATGTTGAAGCAACACGACATCCAGTGGCACGAAAGGTCTCCTATAAATGCTCCGTTTTATTAGACAAAAAACTTGTATTTTTTAAGTCGCTAAGAGTCACGGTTATTGCTATAAACTTCGTTTTGGATAGTTTTATCAATTTAAGGTTCCAAATGGCTCTTTATAATAAAAAAGAAAATGTTAAAACACCACAAAGTAAACAATTCGATACCGATCCCATGGTTGGCACCAAATATCTTCTAGAGAAGAACCTGACTTCTTTAGCCCTCATCGGATTGTGGCCATTTCAGTCCTCAAAGTTTTTGGAAAACCAGAAATTACGAAAATACCATTACGTTTTTGGTTTGTCACTGTACTGCGCTTTCTTTTTATTTCTCATTACGGAGTACGTCGAGCTGTTCAACGTCTGGGGAAACTTAGAAGACATGACTACAAATATGTCTGTTTCTTGTCTTTACACCGTGGGCATCATGAAGATATATTCCCTTTTTGGAAAGAGACAAACTTACAAAGATTTGATATCTGGCATATCAAAGATAGAAATCAATATAGGTCTCTACCAAAGTGATGAAATCAAATCAATATTGGCAGCTTATGTTCGCCGAGCAAGAAGAGTGACCTTCTTCTTCTGGACTCTAACCACCTGCACCATATTAGTATTCTTCGTGATTCCACTAGTAGAATACCAATTCTCTTCAACATATCACAAGGTTTATGATAACGGTACGGAATACTGGTCTTACGTTAGACCCATGGTATTCAGTTCTTGGTTTCCATTCGATAAATACGCTACTGTCAACTATTTCTTGGCTTATATTTATCAGGTCTTGATGGGGACTGTGGGAGCTGCTTACCAGGGTTTATGGGATACTTTTATCGTTTCTATGATGATACATTCCATCGGACAACTTCAGATACTTCAGTACACAATCGAAAATATGACAAATATTGATATAAGACAAAATGAGTCGGAATTTGTTAAAAGCCCCAGGAAAAAAATCGGGAAGCAGGAAGATGATTTGCGGAGATTAGAAGATTTAAAAAACGCCAGATTAATAGATTGTGTTAATCACCACCGGTACATTTTGAAGTATGTATCCAATCACAGAACTCTGTTTTAGTTATTACATCTGTTAGGTACGGTTGAATTAACCATGGCAGTTAAATGAATACATAACTTATCTCATTGAATAAATTTTTTTTCATTATTTTTGTTGTTTTTGGGAAGGTGTGCCGAATAAAAATACAACCATATATTCGGTATACGTTAAACATTTGCACTGAGAGGCTAGATGAAACGTAGGACAAGGTTGAAATGCAAACCTCACGATATAATTAACTGTTTTTCGTCTTTGAATGAATATGGTGATCAAATTAGGAATATTGCCGAATTTCTAGAAAAAATAAGGTTTCTTCCAAAGCAGATACTGGGTGTCGTAAAATCATTTATAGTTTAAAGTGCATCCAAAATGTTTTTAGATTATTGTCCTTCTTTTACCATCTTTGCAACATAATAACTTGATTTCTTCTAGATACTGCCATGACCTGAACGCAATAACCAGTCCCATAATGATGCTTTACTTCTTTGTATGTTCGCTCATGCTTTGCGCTATTGGATTCCAAGCGTCACTGGTAAGCAAGTACAATAATGTTATAAAAATCATGCTTTGCATAAAAAATCCATAAGAATAATATTTGTAATGTTCTAAAAGTAAAAAGTTTTAACGATATCATAGTACTTAGTATATCTAGACGAACCAGATATCTACTCATTATGGACAGAAACCCATTGAGGGAACTGGTAGGACTGCTAACGGGACACTGCCATCTCAGGAGACACATGCAGTTGTTGGGAGCGGAAAACACCAACAGATGCAGGAAATGTGAAGAGGATGAAGAGACTCCAATTCATATATCGTCAATGTCCTTTCCTGTTCGGAACACGGCTCAGATACCTGGAAAGATACATTGTAGAACCATGAGACAACCAGCGTATCCAATGACAACCCTGTTGAACAAAGGGACTGGGATACTGTTAAAGGGATGAAGTAAAATGGGAGATAGCACAAATGGCCCATGGCCTGAGTGATCACGGGAACTAACCGTAAACTGTCTACGCTTTATAAATAAATAAAATAATGTTATTGGTGGATGTGATATATACTTCCATTTCATTTTCTTTAATTTATTGAACGGTCATTTGGGAGTGTTCCACCATCCCTTTTCACCATTCAAGTCTGTCCAATACATCATGTTCTCAAGTACCTACATGATTTCCCAACGCCATAATTGAAATTAAATTATTATGTTTTTGGTTTCTAGTATGGATTCAGCATTCGCCTGTGTTTTATGTTGGAGTACTTGTGCGCCATGATGATTCAACTCTTCCTCTTCTATTGGCACGGAAATGAAGTTATACATGAGGTGAAATTAATAAAACATTTTAACATTAATAAACAAACACCATTATAAAAATAAAACAAAAAAATACCGAAAATCTAGGTTGCCTTAAGGCTCATCCGTTGGACCAGAAATATTGATGGTATTTTTTTGACCATTGATTTATTTAATCTTTAGAGCAGCAAGATCCTGGGGAGTACCTGGAGTTGTGATTGGTACAGTCAGAGTCAGAGATTTAAGAAAAATCTCTGGATTATGAGGGAGGGGATGAGAAAGCCAATTAAGTACACTGTTGGTATATTCTACTCCATGTCCATGCCAACATTCCTTGCGGTAAGTATTGGTTTTTTAGTACCAAGGTTACTGAATACACAGACTTTTTGTGTAAGGGATGCTGAAGTATATACCAACTATTAAATATAAAAATCTATAGGCTAGCCCACGAACAAGATGCAATTACTAATAAAAATTGTACCTATATCAGATTAGCTCTATAAATCATTTACGCCTTAGATTTGACAGTTCCAAAATTTAATTAATTAAATAAGTATTCAAAAGACATTCAACGCATCAATCGGTTTCAGTTATTCAAGAAAAATTGAGCCAAACTGTCAAAAATGATCGCGCAAACAATCAGCTTCGGCTATGCTATTCTGTACAGTCATTTTCTGTGCGTTGGATGCTCTGATCGAAAACATGTCCGGCTTCAAGCAAGTTTAGGCACGCAGGACTCAACGCGCATGCGCGAATATCAAACTTCTTCTAGTTTAGTGGATACGGAACGAAGCAGAGAATCCACTGTTGCTAGTATTGGTGTGCATTGTTATTATAAATTGCTGTATCTATTGCTGTTTACGGCTTGAAAAAGTAAGGTAAATCTTTTCTTTTATTCGGAATAAATAAATAAATAGTTATTATTATTATATTTATTATAAGCCTTAAAAGGAAGGGAAGCGCAGCATCCAAAGTATGTATGAAGGGACCGCGTCTGTATATACGTACTATAATCAGGGAGAATCATTTCCTAACGTAATTCCATATCATGTTCTCAATACTGATTTCGTCCAATCATTTGTACTCTTCTCCTATTTTTTCATTTTTAAAAAATATCCAAATCCACTAACGGTGAAATAGAGCTATATTCACAAATAATTGTGGATTGCACCACAGACAGAACTAAACACTTTGTATTGTTTAAAACATATTTGTATTTTATTTATTTTTTACAGATATTACGAGCATCATACAGTTACTTTACTTTATTACGGCAAGCACAGGATAAACATAAATAAAACAAGAATGCCGCTTATAACTGAATATACCTTTATGTGATGTAACTAGGAAAACTAGTTGTTTGCCATCATTTTTTTCATTCTGGAGGAAGGCACTATAAACTATGACTACAATAAATTTGAACTAAGGCTTAGCCGAGAAGTCATGGAAGGCACAAGCAACCAAGGACACCGAAGAAGTTGAAGATAGGGACGTCTGGTCATTATTCCAGCAAAGGGTTGAAAAATTATGATAATAATTATTACGTTATTACATATTATGTTATTACAATAATTTTTCAAACCCAATTCGACAAGTAAACTTTTCTCAAACGCTTATTATAATGATTTGATACCACCCTTAAAAGAGCTAAATCTTGGGATTCGGAATTTCCCATTAATTTTTCAATTATTTCTAGCTGATGAACTTATGACTTCGATTTACAGCTAAAAAATCTAGCTAACACCAAAATTCAAGGCAAATCCTAGTTATTGAACCAAATTTGTTATTAGTTTTTGTAGACAGACCACAACCGACATTAGTATTTTTGATTTTGATAATAAATTCTAGTATTAATATCATAATAAATTGTAACACGATAAATTGTCGCATTTATTATTTTTAATGAAATCGCTGAAAAAAGTTATGTGGCATTGTGTACAAAATTTCTCTCATTTGAATTATGGAATAGTAGAATGGGTCTAGGCAACATCAAATCCCATAAAACACACACCAGCAGAAACTGATGAATCATCACATTTGGAGTATTTTTTTTTGATTTGATGTACGATTTCAAAGCAGAACTTTAGAGTATTTATTTATTTGTAAGAGACAAAGAGCTCATATAATACATAAAACATAGATATAAATATGTACATACATTGTTAAATGAGATAGGTTTTAAGATTTTCACGGCCAAAAGCATTTTCGTTGTTTGTTTTTGGGGTGTTATGCCGTGTTGCGCTACCTCCTTCTTTAGCCAACGTTTCGGACAGCGTTGCAGTGTCCATCATCAGGGCAGATCCGGCAGATCCGACATCGTCGGCATAACACCCCAAAAACAAACAACGGAAATTGTTAAATGAAGTCAAGCCAAAAAAGTCTCCTATGTTAACGTTGATTGGAGACTTGGAGATGAAGTTTTATTACATATTAAAATTAATGTTAGGTGAGGAGGAGAGAAAGAGGAATATAAGATGAGGATAGGAGATGCTCCCGATACTTTCCACACTCTTGTATTAATTTTCGATCCTACGTGTTACTTCTAATCGATATTTCTGAAGTGTATTGCTTAAATTGTCCACATTTTTAAATTTTGTGTTATATTTTTTTTAATTTTTTTTTATTTTTATTTATTTATTTATTTGAGACACAAACAGGATATTTATAAAACATTCATGTTGGTAATATAAAACAAAATTAAATACAAATATAAATATCCCTAGACTAATGTGTCCGCAGTAATCATATTTTAATATACTCATAAGCAAACACAAAGAAAAACAATGCCAGTATTTTTAAACTTAACTCTAAAAAACTTAATTATAATAATAAAAAATCGAACAAAAAGAAAATGTTTAGAAAAAATAATAAAACAACAAACAATCTTTTAAACAACAAACTCTAAAAAACTTAATCATAATAATAAAAAATTGCGCACATATACGGGGAATTGGTGTATTTTTTCTAATGTTAGTCCTACAAGTGGGCATGAAAAAAAATTGGATTGTCGTGTTGATCTTGTCGGAATATGAATTTTTATTAAGTTCTTAAGCTCTGGCGAGTCCAGAATTTTAAATATGGATAAAAATTAGTCGAAGATAATATTCTTAATTCTGAAATTTGAAATATGAGATTGACAAATGGATCGTCTGAAACTATAGTGAACTAACTCATTTTTTGGAATTTCTGAGTTAATAATATGAGTTAATTTCAGAGTTAGAGCTTGAAATAAGGGCTCCAAATCATAATCTATCTCTGCCAGAGAGAACCTATCAGAGAAATATTGTCTATGATTGTTCAAGACAGTATTTCTCTGATTGGTTCTCTCTTGCAGAGCTGTATTATGATTTGGAGCCCTCATATCAAGCTCTAACTCTGAAATTCCAAAAAGAGAGATAGTTCACTATGGTTTAAGACGATCCGAATATGACGCTTAGATAAGAGGTAAGCACCACGTTTTTCCCGATAAGACGAGAAGTTCTGGGTTCGATTCCCAGTTGCGACTATTATCTTTTTTTTCTGTGTATTGTTCTTTTTCATATTTTCGTTTAGATTATCAGGGTTATCATCTTCTTCAATGACGTATATTACATTGATGGGAATAACCTTAAAAAATAGAGTTGTTCTAATAAAAATTTAAAGAGTATAACCTCAAATTGTAATATTTTAATGAATGAAGATAATATTAGCGAAACTCAAACGAAAATCTGAAACCGAAAAGTCGGAAAAAGATACGGTAAAAAAACATTTGTGAATATCATACGCATATATATACATTAAATAATAATGCCCCAAAATGAGAACCTTGAGGTACGCCGGAGGGCACGGAAAAGGAGCTGGAATTAGTCACCTCAACTGATACACATGAAGTCTACTCCGAAGGTATGAAGTGCGCCACCGAAGTAAGTCACCATGGATGCCTAATTGATTTAATGTTTTTAATTATAATACAATGGTTTACCTTATCGAAAGCCTTAGAGTTAGAGTAATCAACGTAATCAGTGAAGATTACATCTACTTGGTTTCTTTTGTCCACATTGCTCGATAAATATTCCGTGAAATTTTCGTAGTACCGATCTTTCTTGTAGAAATCCGTGTTGTTGGTTTTGTATGTTGCGACCAATCTTAATATATAAAAATTAATGTATCTTTGTTTGTCCCTTATGCGGTATCTAAAGAATTCATCCAATTGCAATGAAACTTTGGCGATTTATCATGTATACGTTGGCGATGGTTCCTACGTATAGTGCATGTGAGCTCTAGCGTTATGAAATTATTTCCCATACCATTCATTCTATTGTGATGAAACTTTAGTAAGTTGTTAAATTCACACCTGCCAATGTAATGAATTTTATATTACATTCTTAGAATAAGTGGAGCGTGAGTTGTTTGAAAAATGTATGTATATATATATATATACATATATATATATACATACATTTTTCAAACAACTCACGCTCCACTTATTCTAAGAATGTATGTATATATATATATACATATATATATATACATACATTTTTCAAACAACTCACGCTCCACTTATTCTAAGAATGTAATATAAAATTCATTACATTGGCAGGTGTGAATTTATCAACGCCCTATATGTATATATATATATATGTATATAGTGTGTATGTATTTAGTGTGTTTTGAGCGAGAGAGGGATAGATGGGGAATTTTGGGAGGAGGAAGGAGAACTAAGGGGGGGTTCGCAGGAGGGGGGAAGGTGGAATAGAAAGGCAGGAGGGAGAGTTTTTACGAATAAAATGATCGTATTTTAGAATAATATTTTTCTCCGTGCACCGCTGCAGGTCCCGTCTATTCAAGGTTTGATTCCCGTTGTTTGTTTTGCAAATTTATGCTGTTTTTTTTAAACTCCTGTGTAGGTATTCCAGTTTATCAGTGATATCGACTGATTTTAGTGAAATGGAGCAGAGTAGAGTAAAGAAGAGAAAAAACTCTTCAAACTACATATTATAAAGAAAATCAAAAAAAAAAAACTGTGCAAAAAGAGACGGGGAAAAATTCAGCTACTTCAAAAATAATATCTTTCTACATAAAAAAGCTTTTTTTTAAATATTCTTAAGACCGCCCTACCCCGCTCAAAAAGAAAAAGATGGAGAGATACGACAATACGAACGTGGGAGCGAGCGCGCTATCATTAAAAACCATAAAATTCATGTGAAAATGTTTAATGAAAGACGACTCGTTTGAAAAAGAGCAAAATTCTCGTGGAAGCTGTGTCAAGTAGCATTTAAAGAAACATTGTGAATTTTTTCATAAACTTGTAAAATAACAACAAAAAAAGGTGTAAATAATAATTTTCGGATCATTTTTGCATTCATTTTTGCGATATATTTCTACCGAGGGAATTTCAAATAATTACCGTTTCGGCGTGGAGAATGTATAGATACTGTCTTAAAGAATAACATATATTTTTTTAAGAACTTAAAACTTCAAACGTTTGGAAAACATGTAAGAAACCTGTAGAAATTGGCAGAGCGGCCCCTTAATGAACGATGTTTTTCTGGCCAACTGATAGGGGTAACCGACGAGTTCATCGAAAATCAATTTATCGAAGCAAATTCATCTTCAACGAGAGGTTAGGTTAGTATTTTTGATAATTTTTTTTAATTTCTATAAACTTTAAAATTTGAATTGTTCGAAATATGGAAAAAATGACTCAGATCGTTATAAACAGTCACCTTTCATTTGTTTGTGAGACGATTCAATATTTATTTATTCTGTGTGAATTTTACATACATACTTGATCCCTGGAAATTGTGGTAATTTGTCGCAAAAGTGACAAATTGCATAGTTCCATAAAGCATTATCGACAGTTTATTAAAACGCAGTAAAATCTATTATTCATTTTGTTCCTATTTTAGTATGAGCGTGTGTTGCTATTCCCTTGTGAATAAAGGTATGGTTAGATCAAAGAAATTCACACCAGGCATTGATGTTTTAATCCAGGGGTCCTCAACAAGGTGACCGCGAAACCAAATAATAATAACTAATAACGCAACGTATTTTATAAAGCTTAAAAAAACTCTAAAAAAAGTGCTTGAATTATTTCCAATCGGTGATAATCATAAGTAGACATCGGATTATATGCATTTGCATATTTGCATATGCAAATGCATATAACTCTCTAATTACGGCGTTAATGCATATTTTAGCCTTTTTTCCAAATCGTGCGTATTTCATTGATCAATTTGACAGTTCTGAGGCCATTGTAATTCAGTCAAGCAAGCTAGCTTAAACATAATATCGCCCTCATCTCAACACATTTCCACAAATTACCAGATGCCATAGAATAATTGGAAACAAAAAACCTTCCTCTATCCATTGAAATACTGGAAACAATGATCGAACTTGCCAACGCCCTTCCTAATTTAATATCAGAAAAGATTCGTAAAAAGTTAGACGCTATTTTGCTTAAAAACCCGAGTATTGAAGACATGAAGAACGTTGCCTACACCAACGGCACAGGTCCATACCCTGCCTAAACAGGTATCTCCAGAAATAACGTCAAATTTTAAATTTTGTCCAAAAACGTCAGTTGACGGTCGTTTTTGGCGTACAAATTAATAACTGAAAATTTTGAAAAATACTTAATTGTATATTGTCACAAAAACTATGCATAATTTTAAGAATATTTTTTGCTGTTTTTGTACCGTCTCTAATTAAAATACATAAATATAAAAATGATTTTTTGATTTTGCATTGTGCATATTTTGGGCATATCAAGAGTTTTTAGTGCATATTTCGGCCTTTTTTAGTGCATATTTGCATGCATATTTTGGCACTTTGTTAGTGCATATAATCCGAAGTCTAATCATAAGTAATGACTTACTTCCAATCCGGAAGTAAGTCTGGTCTATGAGGTAAGTAAGTCTATCAGGAATAATATTATTTGGAATAAAAATGGAAGTTTTGGTCTATGGTGACTTTTTTTATGTTAATTTTTTACATTTTTATTTCTAATACAAACATTTTTTTCTTCTATATGTCGTCATTGGTTACTGCCCAATACCAATTGAAAAAAAAAGTTTTTTAGTTTAAAAAATAAATTAAAAATGTCAGCGTACACCGTAGTAAAATTTCTTTACATTTTTACTTCAAATAATGTCAGCAATCACTGCTATGTCGGTAATAAATTTGTTTAATTTTAAATATAGACACGATAGAAGAATGGGAGTATCTTCAAAATAAGACGGAAAATAGTTGGAAGCGTTTAAACAGCGTGCAAACGCTGCCGAGAGAGTTATAAGAAGCTATATCGGTGTTGCTAGCGCGAAAGTTATCCCATATTGTGGTTAATTTTTAAATAATGTAGGTACTATTTTAAGTAATTCTTTTTCAATTTGAGAGGCGGGTATGAGGGCCGCCGCCTGGGAACCAGTTAATGGATAACCAATACTCCTGTCCTAGGTCACCGCAAGGGGTTCGCTACGTTTGGTGACTTAGCAGAGGTGCTTGGGCTCATGAGGTACACCTAGACCTCTCCAGACGGACTCTCCCCACCCATCGGCTTGCACCCCAGTGGGAGGGATTGGGGGGGAGTCAATAAAACCTCACGTCAACTTTAAAAGAGTATAAGTATTATGTTATTACAGAGATGATAAAAATAATTTAATTGTTTCATTTCTTTTGAAGTGTCCCATTTTGCCCACTGAAAAATGGCTATTATGAAAAATATTTATTTCGAGAGTAAGAAAAAAATCTCACGCGAGGGGGGGGAGGTAGTCCCACTAAATCTCACTTAATCTCACCAAGGGGGGGGGGGGATCTAATTTTTGTTTAAACTGCTCACGTAATTAATAACAGACATAACACAAGGACGTGCAAGGAAATCATACCTACTACAAAAAAAGGATTACGCAAATACGCATAATACGAATAGTTGGGATGAAGCTTTATAACACCCTACCAAAAACTTTTAAGTCCGCACCAGTTGAAAAGTTTTAGATGTATTGTAGGAGTAAATTAGAGAAAATTTAATATAAAATTGAAAATGTACTTTTATAATTAATTAGCAATTTGTAAACTTAAATGTACAAATTACTAAAATAAAATTAATAAATAAAAAATTTAAATACTCTCCACACAGCATTCCTAAAGATGACATAGGCACTGAGGGATTTTTTTCCTCAGGATCTCTTATGTGGAGCTAGTTTGAAAAAAAAACTCCTTCTGGTCGGCTACGAAAATGGGCGGCATATGGCCCACAGATTGTGCATCGCTGTTATGGGGTTGACACAGGTAGTTTGGTTGCAGTCTTTGAACAAAGTTGACTGACAAGATGAGTATAGGCTTAGAGTAGTAGTTGTTACTCTAAGAGTATAGGGTAGACAACAGTGAAGTACCGATAGTATCGGACACAAACTGTTTTTCACTTTTATTTTCTTGTTATACCTTTTATATGAATCTTACTATCTTACTTACTAATATTATAAACGCGAAAGTTTGTATGGATGTATGTATGTTTGTTACTCTTTAAATCGAAATTTAATTAATGGATTTTAATGAAACTTTACAATAATATAGCTCTATATCACAATAACATATAGGCTATAATTTATAAACAGTAGGCAGTAATAATATTTAATAATATTTGGCTAATTTATATAGCGCCGTTTTCGTGAAAAATCACCTCAAGAGCGCTGGATCACCTCAAGGGCGCTGTAAACTAGCCCCGTGTCATCGATGCTTATGAGTGGTTCCTAATGATTATACCTATTTTCATTGTTTTAGTTGATCTCGAACAATTTTAAATTTATAACATCAAAACTTTACATTTTTTGATGTGTAAAGTTAATTGACTCTTGTCGGCCGCTTAAAAAGAATTTGAAATTGACATTGGCACCCCTCCCCCCTCCCTCCCGCCGTGGTGCCCGCCACCCTACTGATATTTTAGAATGTGCTCTAGAGTACAAAAAGGTTGGAAACTATTGATCTAGACCCTCTGAATATTTTTTAAAGTAATTATCTATGACATTCAGTTGTCTATTTTTTTCCCGCTTTACCAGCTGTCAACTTTTTAAAGAAGTACAAATGTAATTAATTCTTCGAAAACACCTTTGAATTGTTGATTTTCATGTAGGTTTCACAGCGCCCTTGAGGTGTTTTTTCACAAAAACGGCGCTATACAAGTCATCCAAATATTATTATTAGGATGTATATTCAGGTTTCTGTAGAAACAATAAAATCAGTTCATATTCGTGTAAATATGAATTTTTTTCTATTTTGGGAAAACTTGTAACGATATTATTATGTTATGTATATGAATAATAAGATACATTATCTAATAAACAGAAAACAATCGCAAAAAAAAAACATTACCTTTGTTTTTATACGGATATATGACAAAAAGTCAGGAAGGCAATTTCCGCGCGATTTTTCCAAATACGCCTGGCACGTGACAGATTAACCACTCATCTGTCGCTCGGACACTGGTGTCCAGGTGACAGAAGAGAGGTTAAAAATGCGATTTTAAATCTTATGTATACAGAAACTGTACGAAGTCAGAATCGCTTTTTAATTTAATTTTGTTTATAATTTTATTTTAACACAAATAAAATTATAAGCAAAAAAATAAATATGAGATGATTTGTCCGATACTACCGTTCAAAAATTTTTTTTACACTAGCTCCCTCATTTATTGGATAACCAACACCCCTGCCAAAGGTCACACATTTGCTATGTTTCGTGACTCAGCAGAGGTGCGCGGGTTCACGGGGTAAGGTTTATCTGATTTTGGAGGCGGACGCGTCTGCCCATCAGGGCTGGAACGGGAGTGACTGAGGGACTGATTGAGGGAGACCTTTTGACCTTTCTAGCAGGACTTTCTCGACTCGCACCGCTACGCCTTGCACCGCAGTAGGAGGGATGGATTCATACGTCCGTCACTCCTAGATACACTGAACCCCATATTTCCTTACCACTTCATTACTTTTATCCTTCCCAGAACCTCCTCTCCTTCCTTTCCATAAAAACACCATCCACACAGCATTCCAATGATGACATAGGTTCCGAGGGAAACTATTTTCCTCAGGGCCTTTTTGAAGCATTGGAGAGAAGGAAAGTAAAAACACTAATATTAGAGAAATTAGCCATAAAATCAATTTAAATAAAAGCGCGATACTAAAGATGTTCCCAGTTGATAAACAACACTCCCATACTATTACTCTATCAACCCTCACTACTGGAGCTCCATCAACTTTGTCTCGACTTGTAAACTGTAACACGTGTAATTATAATATTATAATAAATAATTATAATTTTAATTGAAAATTCTGTTTCTGAAAAAGTATACAGATTTAGGAAATGAAATTAAAATAATTTGGCATTCTCAGACTATAAAAATATTACCATTTGTTATTTCGGCTACTGGCATTATACCTAGCTCTCTCATTAAAAATTTAGGCATATTAGATTTGCCAAAGAATTTGTATATAAAAATGCAAAAATCAGTCATTTTAAATACATGTAGGATTACGAAAGATTTTTTAAATATTTATATTGAGGGATCTGTAGGATTTATCGGTCAAATTAGGAATTCCACCGAGCCGAACCCTCTGATATGAAAATATCTGGAGTCGTTGAATTATATTCCCATTTAATAGTTTGGTAGATTAACGTGTTGTTCTTGTATTGTTTTGTATTAATTATACTTACAGCGCCGGTTCTACGAAATCTGGCGCCCTGTGCAGGAAGTACCGATGGCGCCATCCCCCCCCCCCCCCAATATTTTGTTTAAAATTAGATAAAAAATTTATATACATATATAGATATACATATCTATAAAAAAAAAAAATGCAATACGTTCAAAATAAATTAATATCCCGCCAACAAGAATCAAGAGTAACTTTTCCAAGTGACCAGGCAATATCTATGACACTGGACAAAATAAGAACATCATAACAAAATATAATATAAAACAGGAGGCAGTTTAAGTTCAGAAATAATAATATTCCGATCAGTTTGTTTAATTGGATTCATTTTTATCTTTAATTGCATGAATATAAATCGAATTATAACCTAAAATTCTTACCTTCACTTGACAGAGCTGTATGGTGCCAAATCGCGCGCGAAACGAACAACGAAGGCATATTCGTTGTTTGTCTAAAAAATCTAAAAAACGTATCTAACGAAGGCATAAATTGTAACGAAGCATTAACGAAGGGTATCCTTCGCGAGCAGCGATCAATGAACCAATCACAATGTTTGTTGAATTTCGAACGATACAATGGTCGTAAGAGACAAGAAGGAAAAATAGGTCTTACGTTCGTATGAAATATATCGTATTTGGAAAAAAATTCCTTGACGTAAGTCAAATCCGTATTTCGTTAAATTTTAACCATCGATTCACGCATATGGGAAGTGAGTGTTGCCAGCGCACACTAATAATTCCGTATTACGAGTAATTTTTAAACGATTCGGGGAATATTTTAATTAAATTTTAAAACAATATTTCTTTTATCACGGCGCCCCTCCGGAGATGGCGCCAGGTTTTTTGCACGTTTTTGAACGTATGGCAGATCCGGCGCTGTATACTTATATAATACACTTGCATAACGTGGATTTACTAGATGATAATTTATATGGAAAAGTGTATGAAAACTAAACCCGGACCTGAAAATCTGGTGCGTTAAAAAAAAAAATTACAATCTAGTATTATACTGCTTGTAATAAGGACAATTTAATTATTTTATTTTGAAATATTTAATTTAATTTTGACAGATGGAAAATTATTTGAAAGTTACTTGGTTACTGGAATGTAATAGTTGCTAAGCAAAAAAATATAGTCATTTCCTAGTTGTTTTGTTTTGACACATGTCATATGCAAACAACAGAGCTGAACAGGGGAGTAGTCATCTATACAGATTAACAATGATAATCTTAGACCCCAAAAAACAAAAGCAGGTATTCCTGGGCATCGTATGAAATGGACGAACGATGTCAATATGTTCATCGTTCGTTCATATTTTTATGTAACGCTGTACGCTGTATTGCTCTATTGGTACGGCAGGGCTGTAAGGCTTATCCGACACTATACGTCGTCCGATGCTAAACGAACTCCACCTACATGTGCGCGTGCTATATCATGTTCTATTCACTGATCGTAATTTGAACCGAACTTGACAGGTTAAGGTGACAATTTCCTTTGAGTGAAGAATTGGTTGCTGAATCATTAATAAAAGCCTGTCGTCCCATGGGTTGGTAAGGAATTGACATAAAACGAGCGCTATAAGACGCCGCGCAGAAAAATAAACACCGCTAAAAGGCAACGGTCTGTAGTGCAGTCAAGTGTACCACTGCATCGTTCTGCTTGGAAACTTAGATCAAATTTGAAGCAAATTTCGGCAGATCTTTTAGCATATAAACATCCTGTATTGATATTTATTATGGAAAAATTTAAAAAATCCTGCAGTCAAAAATTTCATGATGGACATCCTTTATTGCTTTTCGAATTGAGGCTTTTAGGGTATGTGATATTAATTGATAAGATTTAATATTTCAACAGTGCCTACCTTTTCAAAATAATATATTTTTATTTTATTTTGTTTAATTTTTTTAATTTATGACTATTTAAATACAAAGTATAGTGGTTTATTTAGTCCCCCAGTCTAGGGATTCGGTGTTACATCTTTATTTACTAATCTTCATGTTTGTTGATCTCATCATCCTCACATTTGTTGACTATGTTTGTTCATTTCCTCATCATCGTGTTTGTTTACAGTAGGTTGTGTTGATGTTACTTCAATTTTTTTAATGATTTTATCATATTTGTGTGTAGATACTTAGCCATTACGTAACATTAAGAGCGATTGACCTGCGGCTGAGAACAAAAGTTTAAAAATGCTTGCAACTGTATAGGGAGGTTTGCAACTGTATAAGGAGATTAAATATCGTGTACTTTTTGTAAGAATTTTTTTAACATAAGTATTTATGATTTTTCAATAATGTCTAAACAAAATAAGTGTGTAAATTTTTTTTTATATTTTAGTTTGTAAGACCTTAAATAAATAGAAAAACTGAGGTATTTTTGTCACAAAACACGTTCTCGGATTTATTTTTTAATGATTTTAATTTAACTAAAATTAAAACTATGAAAACTGTGTTTACTTGATAATGTATTGACTTATTTTGTTGTATGATTATATGGTTTGAAATTTGTGTTGTTTAATAGAATCTATCGTTTGAAAATTGAACAAATCTGCCAACGACCAACGTTATAACCTTAGTATATTAAAAATAAACTTAAAACTGCGTATACCAGATAAAGTAACAATCTTTCAAAATCAATTTATATTTTTTGTAAAAAAGAGTCAATACGTCTAGAATTTGATTTAAAAAGGACTAATTTCTGGTATTCTCTGGAATACCCTCTTAATGACTAAGTATACACGCAACAAACATGAAGATGAGGAAATGAACAAACATAGTCTGATAGTCAACAAACATGAAAAGTTTTTAAACTTGTATAAATGGTATAAATGGAACTCAATTGGTTGATATTATGTTCACTATCTTATGTTAAATGATCTTTTACACAACTGTATGTTTCCTTTAAACTTAAATAAAATAAAAAAAATCTGCATTTAATTTTTATTTTAATTTGGACTTATATTTAACTATAACTTTCAGTTCTTTAAATACTAAGTACTGTTTGTATGTATATTATTTTCTATTGTTAACTTTTTGTACATATGTAATTTTATGAACCAATGTAAACTTTTAACATGCGAACATTTTTTTTTGTTGTTGTTATAAATGGTTCAAATATCTCTCAATATTTTTTATTTTATTTACATTTTATAAACTTAAATCATATATTATTTTTTCCACAGATGGCTGGGTTACTACAATTTCTTTAAGCCTAAGGGAAGCTCTGGAAATCGACTCCTCAATACTATGTTTTACTTATATCAGTGGTCTATATGTGTTTTGGGTGCCTCTTTCATTATTTCTTTATTGGGAGACATCTATGCGGTGAAGAACAACCTCATAATTCTGGGAGAAGACCTCTGCATCATAATAGCGGTCTCTATGATCACTTTCAAAGCATATCGATTCGTTTCGAAGTGTGAAGACATTCAGGAGATGATCCACGAGATAGAGATGCTAATTATTCCCAATGACCCGAGCCACGAGAGATTCAGGCATCGCTCCATCCAAGACACGTTCGTATTTGTGGAGTATTGTCTGGCGATGGGTTATCACTGCTTGTCATGTTTTGTATTAATTGCCCTGTTGATAGCTCCTTCTTCCAGCAACAATCTACCATTGAGTGCTTGGCATCCTTTTGATACCAGTGGCGTTTCAATCCACAGATTGATGTTGGCCTTTCAAACATTTGCCCTGATTTATCTTCTGATTTCGATTGTGGCGATGGACTCTTGTACGGGAAGTCTTTGGCACCAGCTCAGCATGCAGTTTGAAATCTTGTACTATGAGTTTAAGAGTAGCGAGGATTATTGCTCGGCCGAAATAACCAGTGAACCAGGGTCAGACGAGAATTCCGTCCACATGAATCGGTTGGCGGTTTTGATCCAAAGGCATCAGCATTTACTTACGTAAGTGATCACGCATAATTCATACATTAACTCGGTTTATAACTAATTCCTGGAATTCAATTCATTGGAGTATCCAACGTAAAATTTTTTGAAGAAAATCAAGAGGAATATCTCGAAACGTCGTCTTGCACTGCAGTGGGAGGAATGCATTTACATTTCTATCACTCCTGGACACACTGACTCCCTACATTATACCCACCCCTTATACATTTTCCTTTCCAGAACTTACTTTCCTTTTAGCATCCCAAAGATGGCAGTGAGAAAAAATATTTTCTTCATGGCCTCTAATGTAAAAAAAAGGTTAACAGCAGAAGTTTATTCCATCAAGACGACGAGAGAAGAAGAACATAGCCCAGAAATAATGAAAAAGAGAAAAGAATAAGTGACCATCGTCGTTCTTGAAAGCGGGTCAATGTGAAAAAGCACCGTTCTTGAGTGTTTGCAATGTGGAAAATCATCGTTCTTGAATGTGTGCAATGTGGAAAACCATCATTTTAGAATGTTTGCTATGTGGAAAATCATTGTTCTTGAATGTGTGAAATGTGGAAAACCATCATTTTAGAATGTTTGCAATGTGGAAAACCATCATTTTAGAATGTTTGCAATGTGGAAAACCATCATTTTAGAATGTTTGCAATGTGGAAAATCATCGTTCTTGAATGTGTGAAATGTGGAAAACCATCATTTTAGAATGTTTGCGATATGGAAAATCACTGTTCTTGAATGTGTGTCAATGTGGAAAACCATAATTTTAGAATGTTTGCAATGTGGAAAATCGCGTTCTTGAATGTGTGAAATAATAATAATAATTGGATAATTTGTATAGCGCCGTTTTTGTGAGAAATCATCTCAAGGGCGCTGTACAATTTAAAATATAATTCTTAGGCTATATTTAAGTTAAGAAATGTGGAAAACCATCATTTTAGAATGTTTGCAATGTGGAAAATCATCGTTCTTGAATGTGTGAAATGTGGAAAACCATCATTTTAGAATGTTTGCAATGTGGAAAATCATCATTTTAGAATGTTTTCAATCTGGAAAATCATCGTTCTTGAATGTGTGAAATGTGGAAAACCATCATTTTAGAATGTTTGCAATGTGGAAAATCATCATTTTAGAATGTTTTCAATCTGGAAAATCATCGTTCTTGAATGTGTGAAATGTGGAAAACCATCATTTTAGAATGTTCGCAATTGTGAAAAAACATCGTTCTAGAATGTGTGCAATGTGGAAAACCATCATTTTAGAATGTTTGCGATATGGAAAATCACTGTTCTTGAGTGTTTGCAATGTGGAAAATCATCGTTCTTGAATGTGTGCAATGTGGAAAACCATCATTTTAGAATGTTTGCTATGTGGAAAATCATTGTTCTTGAATGTGTGAAATGTGGAAAACCATAATTTTAGAATGTTTGCAATGTGGAAAACCATCATTTTAGAATGTTTGCAATGTGGAAAACCATCATTTTAGAATGTTTGCAATGTGGAAAATCATCGTTCTTGAATGTGTGAAATGTGGAAAACCATCATTTTAGAATGTTTGCGATATGGAAAATCACTGTTCTTGAATGTGTGTCAATGTGGAAAACCATAATTTTAGAATGTTTGCAATGTGGAAAATCGCGTTCTTGAATGTGTGAAATAATAATAATAATAATAATAATTGGATAATTTGTATAGCGCCGTTTTTGTGAGAAATCATCTCAAGGGCGCTGTACAATTTAAAATATAATTCTTAGGCTATATTTAAGTTAAGAAATGTGGAAAACCATCATTTTAGAATGTTTGCAATGTGGAAAATCATCGTTCTTGAATGTGTGAAATGTGGAAAACCATCATTTTAGAATGTTTGCAATGTGGAAAATCATCGATCTTGAATGTGTGAAATGTGGAAAATCATCATTTTAGAATGTTTTCAATCTGGAAAATCATCGTTCTTGAATGTGTGAAATGTGGAAAATCATCATTTTAGAATGTTTTCAATCTGGAAAATCATCGTTCTTGAATGTGTGAAATGTGGAAAACCATCATTTTAGAATGTTCGCAATTGTGAAAAAACATCGTTCTAGAATGTGTGCAATGTGGAAAACCATCATTTTAGAATGTTTGCGATGTGGAAAATCATTGTTCTTGAATGTGTGTCAATGTGGAAAACCATAATTTTAGAATGTTTGCAATTTGGGAGGCGGGAATGGGTACCGCCGCCCCGGGAACCAATTATTGGGTAACCAACACCTCTGCAATAGGTCATTAACCTACCCTCTCACCTAACCTAACCTAAGCTAACCTCACCTAAGGTTAAAAACCCCAATTGTCAGTTTTCGACGCTTCGAGACATGATGAATTATTATGCTGAAAAGACGCACTTCCTACATTATTGCCTAACAGGGAATACCTTAAAAAATAATGTAAACATAAAAATTTATGAATGAAATTGCCTTCTTAGAATCACACCCTGCAACTCAAACTGTATACACATTAGTAGTAAAGAAAAAATTAAATATCTTGGAATAATTATCGATAATTACATCAAATGGAAAAGCCAAATAAACTCCACAGAAGACAGAATGAGAAAACTTATTTATATATTTTTTAGACTTAGAAATACTGTATCATTAAAAATTCTAAAAGACATCTATTTTGCACTTTCACATTCTGCACTACAATATGGAATCGTGGCATGGGGGGGGGGGGGGGGGGGGGTACATTTAAATCTACACTACTTCCACTTGAGACAATTCAAAAAATATTAATAAAAATCATCTTAAAAAAACCTTATTACTATCCAACAACAAATGTTTTCCAAGATTTCCCGGTTCCCCCACTTTCAAAAATTTATGACAAAATTGCACTCCTTCAAACACATAAAGAATTCTTTGATAAAAATAATATCCCACAATTAAATATAAGCAAAAGAATTATTTCTGTTGGAGGGCTAACCATACCTCTAGTACGAACTTCAACAGCACAGCATCACTTTATATTTAAGGGTATAAAATTATTTAACAAATTACCTCTAGATATATAAAAACGGAGGAAAACTATGAGAATTACAAAAAAAAATTAAATTAAAATTCTCTAATACCACCTCATAACTTTTCTTATTGTTTGATATTATGTTTTCCTTATTATTTCCTTGTATCATTTATAACTTACCTTTTTATTACTTTTATTGTATTTTCTTGTTTTTGTATCATTTTATAACTTACCTATGTTTTTATTAGTTTCGATGAATTTTCTTATAAAATTACTAATAGTTATTTTTTTATAATAATTTTGTAATTTAAATAGATGTAAAAATATATAGTTGTCCTCTCCTAAACACAAGCAACTGCTTTATTATGAGAGTGATTTCAAATGTTTTATCTATATTATGTTGTAAATATTGTAACTCTAAATATGTTTAAATAAAATAAAAATAAATGTGAGTAATTAACATCCGATGAAAAGTTTGTACTTACTCAATATTCATACACTTAAAAAGTTTCTACTGAACATTCTGGTCACCGGTTTTGTTACATACATCTGATTTTCAGTAAGTTTGTTTCTTGGTATAATTGTTGGTATAAAGTAAAAAAAAAAAAATTTAATCGTACTATCTAATACCAAAGAACATCAGTGTTCAGAAAGCTACCCTCCTTTGAACTGTGTACCTATTAAAAGTTGTAAAATAAATCCATTTTCAGGCTAGCGGCAAGAATGGATGACATAACGAGTTCCATGTTAACAGGACAAATTGTGGCGAGCAATTTTATTATTTGCTTTACAGGATTCGAAGCTACTCTTGTAAGACATAATTATATTATGTAATATTGCTATAAAATATTAGTTATCATGATTGAAATTATGAAATATTGGAAAACACTGATGATAACTCCCCTCGACATTACAAATTTGTTATTATTTCATATCCAAAACAAGAAAGCAACAAATCTTTGCTCTGTTGATTGGATATTCTGGGACAGTGTTGCAGTGTCCACCATCAGGGCAGATCCGGCAGATTCGACGATGTCGACGATTCGACGACGATCTGCCGGATCTGCCGGATCTGCCCTGATGATGGACACTGCAACGCTGTCCGAAACGTCGGCTAAAAAAGGAGGTAGCGCAACACGGCATAACACCACAAAAACAAACAACGAAAATGCTTTTGGCCGTGAAAATCTAAAAACGTATCTGGTGGTAGTTCATTTAAGCGTACTCACCATCTTTCTCTACATATTCTTACTAATCTAATATTCTAATCGAAATAAAACATTTCAGAACGAAACGAAAGCGCTTGCAAGATTCGCCGTACTATTGGCTGGCGCCCTGACTCAATTATTTTTATGGTGCGTTTACGGCGAAATGATCCGTTCTGGAAGCAGCAGGATAGCCGAAGCTGCCTTTAACACTGCTTGGTATAAACGCGATGTGAGATATGTAAAAATGTTATCTTTTATAATTATGAGAGCCCAAAAAAGCGTTGACATGAACGCTTGTTACATAATTGTCTTAAACATGGAAACATTTGTCAGTGTAATGGCCACTACACATGGTACTGCGAACAGCCGGCTTTTTGCAGATGGCTAGAAATCGCATCGTTAGTAGGCAAAACCGGCTGCCGAATTGTTATTATTCGTCTGCCGTATTATTATTTCTTTACTGCCGGAGCGATTGTTTCCACTTTCTGCCGCATTTGCGCGCAGAGTATTATTATTTTACTACTGCGGCGTCCGAATTGGTGCTGCCGCAGACGGATTCTGGCTGTTTGCAGCCAGAACGACATGGTCCGTACACGTGATCACAGCGCCCGAGAAATCAACTTACTCAGTGGCGTTTCTTCACAAGGGGACCATGGGGACAGTCCCTACTTATAAACGTTTAATGTTAATGGTATATTTATACCGTAGAAATTAAATAAATAAACTACTATTACATATACTCTACACTATTCCTGAAACCTAACAAGAAAAAAATTGACAATTCTTTGTGTTCACAAAAATAATGAATGCGTTCTGAACATAAAAGTAATTGCAGAAATATAATCTAAAAAATTACTTCGGTTAAGTAATTTTTAATTTCTCTCCTTCCTTCCTTGTAGCATAATAATAATTTATTGCATATGACGTTTTAGTAAAATAATAATATTGATATCGATTGATCGGATTATTTCTATAGCGCCGTTCTCGTGGTTAAAACACCTCAAACCGAAGTACAATTTGTCTTGTGCTATTTTTATTAAACTTCATATTTACATAATTGTAGAAAGCAATCACTTTGTGGTTTGACATATATAAATAAAACACTTGTTTTGTTTAAACCACGAGTTTTTGGTTGTGAACAAGTGTTTATTTTTATTTAAACTTAATATTTATTTACGCACCCTATTTGATGGTTCTGGTTAGGTGCGTGACTTATCTGCGTACCTCATAAAATTTTCTGTAAGAAATTATATTATTACTATTTGGGTATACCTATATTTGTATTGAGTCTCGTATCGTTACTTTCTGGCAGTGAGACGTCAGTATCTACACATAAAAATGACGGTCCCCGCCATCGAAAATGTGCTCGACCCGCCACTGATCTTACTGCAAATAGCATGGTCTAGTGGCAACCACCAATCTGCAGAACTTCTGTAGCACATTAAGCCGGGTCTTTTGCTTCAACAAAGGTTAATAAAGTAATAACAAAGCGTGATAAAGGTTTGTAATTTATAATTTATAAACAAACTTTACAAAAACTATTCGTGTTTATCGTTGAAATATTTTAACGACGTATATACTGTTATTCATATTTTAATTTGATTATAATTAGATGCTCTGTTATGTTATATTATCGAACTCGTATGTTCTTTCCGTAATAGTATGTACCTTATCTGACATTATTTTTTTAAACCTGAAATGTTCCATGGTAGCAGTATCAAGTATTTTGTCTTCTGAAATTGACTTCTTTTAGCAGAAATTCTGACGATAGTGTAATTGGTCAAAATGGAATCTCTTTTAATATTAATTTTAGTGCGTATTATACCTAACCGAACCCACATATTATATCGACCCATAATCGGCAGAACAGCGTAAGCGACAAACAGCAAAGTGTTCAGGAGAAGGTTTTTTTTTTAAATAACTTTCTTAGTTGATTCAAAAAATGATTTTGGTTAATTACGATTATTGATATTTGGTTACTGCCTGTATAGAACTGATAATGCAATTATCTGAATGCCTTCAGTTGTGGAGATAGTGGCGGTTACGCTGTTTTGCCTATCACCCTGACAGATATTTTCCCTTAGAAATGTCGCTTACGCTCTTTGGAGTACATGGTTTTTTTTATATTTATTTATTTACACATATACTGCACAACATGTGCCATTAACATAATTGACATACAATATAAATAGTACAACAACATGAAGAATGACTAACAGTATATTTGTAAGTTAAATATAAGGGAAAAAAAATGTAAAAAGTAAGTAGTAAGATTATAAGTAGTAGGTTAAGGGTAAAATATAAATGTAAAGTGAAAAATATGGTATAACGTATAAGTATAAGTATAAAGTACAAGCTTTAAATTATTAAGCAAAAATAAAAAAAGTTAAAAGTGAGAATAAAATAATAATAATAAAAAAAGTAGAAATATAAGATATCTTTAAAAGGTACAATGATTTAAATATAAAATATAAAGTAAAAAGTCCTCATAGGAGCAATGAAAAATAAAAATAAAATAGAATAGTTAAGAGGTCGATATTATGGATTATAAATATTAACCGATATGATGAATTTTACAAGTACCTATGATTTCTAATGAATTAATGTTTTGCAAGTACTGGTAAGCATATTATGTATACATGATCATTATGTTTACATGGTACTAGAAGACAAATTTTGTTTAATGCATCTTTTGTATGATGCCAGATTACTGGCGTGATCGATATTAGCATATTTATTGCCAAAAGTGTGTAAGCGATTTATTGTTGCATTTTGTTCTGCGGTGGTCCCAGAGTTATTACAATAAAAAGGTGTTTGGAGTCGAGTAGGTCTAAAAGGAAAATTAGCGGTGGCAAATATTTTTCTCAATGGATTAAAGAATGAATATTGTTTAATTATTTTTGCTGTTATGAATTTATTCCCATAATTAATTAGGTATGTGTGGTCGATTAACGATTAACCATTGTCGATTTCGATTAACAATTAGTTTTATTTTCACTGAAATAAAAACTTATTTAAAAAAAGTCGCAGGAGGCGACAATGTTGAAGCAAGAGACCCGGCTAAGCATTTCGCAAATTCATTTCGAAAGTGACCGAGTTCGGGAGCGCTGTGAATACGTGTTCACAGAGCAAAAGAAACCAACTTACTGCAAAAAGCATCGTCTGGAGGCAACCTCCAACCTGCGATTTTTAGCCAGCTGCTAAAAGCTGCTAAATGTCGGGCTGTTCGCAGTATAGTGTGTAGACCACTTAAGTTAAATTAAATTATTGGCGTTTAGCGTTCCAATACGATTTTTCAATCACTTCTAAAAACATGTTTTTTTTACAGATTTTAAGTGGATCCTACTCCTATTTCGCACTTCTTCGGAACCTTAGTATGACAGACTGAATCTTCAATGATCAATTCAAATGGTTATAATTTATAATATTCAAACTACTTATACACATTATACAGTTATCCTTTGTTCATCCTACAATATCCACCATCTTTTTTATGTTCATGCAACACTATGATTTTAACACTTTTTTTATTATCAACGTTTTTATTATCTACTTTTTTTATTATAAACTTTTTTTTATTATTTTCTACTAGCGAGTTCCTGGTATGCATTGCATTAGAACTTAAATAAAGTACATAATTGTTTCTCCCTGCGTGTCCTTTTCCATTCATTCCCGTTCCCATTCCGCCTCCCCGTTACTCTCCCACATCCCCCCACCACCTTCCACGCCTTGCACCACCCCAATCCTGCTTCCCCCATCATACACTCATTTTTTCAAACTACTCGCGCGCCATGTATTACAATTTTTTTATACAAAATTTGTAACGCCAGGATTCACCATTATATATATAAACCTTCGCGGGCGCACAACAACTCACAAAAGTTTCATCGCAATCAGATGAATATTATAAGTAGTAGGCGGCTAGGCGGTGGCAAAATGAAGAAATCCAAGTTGAAAATTCGCAAAAACATCATTCGGAGATATTGAGGTTTGAAGTTTAGAATTGATTCGTTATTACAAAAACATATCATTTCTAAACTTCAATATCTCTGAATGATGTTTTTGCGGATTCGTAACTTGGAATTCTTCGTTTTGCCACCGCTTAGCCGCCTCCTAATTATAAGAAATAATTTCATAACTCCAGAGTTCACTATTACATATAGAAACCATCGCTGGCATGTGCAGTGCGCACATCAAATCCCCAAAGTTTCATCGCAATCGGATGAATGGTTTAGGGACAAACAAAGAAACAATCATTTTTATATATTAAGATAAAAATATTAATTTCTGCAACTACTGTATACAAAAAATATCTTTGAAAATAAAATATACCTGCACATAAAAGCACGCAAATAAAAAATCAATCATTTGCATAAAACTAACATTTTTTATTTCGATCCAATTCACCAACCCATATTTCTAGTTCCTAGTAAGTGTTCATAATATAGTACAGGGTGTTAAGGTACGTACTTGAGTTACTTTAACCAGTGATTCCTGACATTATTTGGAGTAAAAAATGTAAATGAAATTTTTGTCTCCGGTGACATTTTTTATGTTTTTTTTTTTTTTTTTTCTACAAAAACATAAAAAATAGTAGGTGTTGGGTAGTTGGGGGCGGGGTAAGTGGTGCGGCGGTAACTCGGCTGAGTGACCAATAAGTTCGTGTAAAAGATTTTTATTTTGTTTGACTTTGAAGAAAAAAAATTTTGAAAAAAAAAAAAAAATTATTAAAAAAAGTCACCGGAGACCAAAATTTCATTTACATTTTTTACTCCAAATAATGTCAGGAATCACTGGTTAAAGTAACTCAAGTACGTACCTTAACACCCTGTATAGGCATAATTATATTATAAAAATATATTCATCAATCACGCACATCTATGATGTGTGAATGTAGACGTGGAAACAACAGGTGCCTCGCCAGGACAGGTGAGTGAGGGTTTCCGAAAAGTGGAAGGTGGGTGAAAACAAAACAATCCAACTTTTTGCAATTTCAATGATACCTATTATGTAAAGCGTGTTATGACCGTCTAGCGTATTTACATTTATATCAGCATTGTCTGTAACATATTGAATGAAGTTGCCTTGGTGGTAAGATATGAGTTGGACGATGAAAAACTGCGGCTGCCTCGTACGTACATCATAACTATGCGCACAAACCGAAAGACGAAAAAAATTGTTTGAATCCAAATCGTCGATGAAAACAACTGAGAAACCCAATTGTAATTTGGATTTGAAAGACTAATATTTGTGCACACTGATTTTAAATGTTCTGTATTCAAACGTTTATTTTGGACCAGTTGTTTCGGAAAATTTCACGTTTGAATTTCCTTCAAATCGTCATTCACCGAAAAATTGGGTTGTTTCAACCTCCATCAGAAGAAATTTCAAGGAAAATTTTATGGAAATGTTTCAAAAATGAAAAGATTCTTTTTTTCATTTCAAATTTGACACGCAATCACGTCTTCCTATATTTCAAATACGAAATGGGTTGTTTCAACTCCAAATAACGTTCGATAAATTTGAAAATTTTATTCAAGTGTTTCCCCGCCGAATCACAATTTTGACGTCTGCGCATGCGCCTCCCATTATTTCGCTAACCGTCCGGACTCGGCTGATCACATTCACATCACATTTCTATAGTATTTTCACTGCTGACGGAAGTTGAAACAACCCAATTTTTCGGTGAATGACGATTTGAAGGAAATTCAAATTTGAAGGGAATTCCAAAACAACTGGTCCTATGAAATTTTCGTTGAAATTTCTTCTGACGGAGGTTGAAACAACCCAATTTTTCGGTGAATGACGATTTGAAGGAAATTCAAATGTGAAATTTTCCGAAACAACTGGTCCTTAGATTATTCTTTCAGTTTTCAGAAATTTCAGATTTATATGAAGAACTTACGAGAGTTGGGAATCTACGATCAGACCCAATTATTTTGTGGTCACTTTATTTTCGAGGCAGTTGTCACAAATTTTCATATTGAGACTGAAATTTTCTTGTTACCGAAGAGTATATAATGGTTTTTTTTCGTTAATGGTTAGTTTATTTATTCTCAACCAGCTTGTGAGATGAGAAATATCAACATTAATTTCCGTTTCAAGCTCCGCTAGGTTCAGTTTATTATTAAAAAATTACCGTATCATCCACACAGTTGTATAGTTCCTTTAAGGGCCGCTCTGCCAATTTCTACCGATTTCTTACATGGTTTCCTTAAACGTTTGAAGTTTTTAAGTTCTTAAAAAAATATATATCTATACATTCCCCACGCCGAAACGGTAATTATGTGAAATTCCATCGATAGAAATAAATCACAAAGTGTGCTCTGAAAATTATTATTTTCACGTTTGTTTCTGTTATTTTACAAGTTATATGTATGAAAAAAATCACAATATTTCTTTAAATGCTACTTGAGCCCCCACGAGATTTTTGCTCTTTTTCAAACGAGTCGTCTTTTATTAAACATTTTCACAATTTTCGCATGAATTTTATGGTTTTTATGATATTTTATGGTCTCGCTCCCACGTTCGTATTGTCGTATCTCTCCATCTTCTTCTTTTTGAGCGGGGTAGCGCGGCCTTAATACCCCACTTTGTTATGTCATTTACGTAGATTAGAAATAGCAACGGTCCAGGAATTGATCCCTGTGGCACTCCACGCATTTTTTATCATTTTTTTTTATCTAATTCACTCGTTTCTCCTCCCAGTTCTACTGCCGAAAATCGATTTGATATGATGGGAAAAGTTCCAGAGGAGTATCAACAATTTTTTTATTTAAAATACATAGTTACATATATTTACAAAAGAAAATCATGGGTCTTAAAAGCTAATTACAATAAAATAGTTTGTTAACGAATCTACCCAATTCAATAAAGAAAACATTTCTCGTGTTTGAATTGGGGAGAAGTGCCAATACCAAAATGTTTCAGTTTTTCGATCAGTACGTTATGATCTACCATGTCAAAAGCCTTTTTTAGATCACCGTGACCAATATGTTTCTGTAGAATTGATACAAAATCGAAGGCTGCACATTTAGTGTTAGTCGTCTGAAACCATATTGTTCTGACGTGAAAATTTTGTTGTGTTCGAGAACTTGTGTTACTTGTATTACGGGTCCATTTTATAGGCGGCGTAGTCATGCATATTATGGAGAACTCAACTTTTTTGCTATATCTCAGAAATGGCGAGTCTTAGGAAAAAAAAAGCGTAAGAATATTTTTTATAGATAATTGCACGATGTACAACTTTTGTCTGACTTACTTTTATGATAAAACTTACCGTTTGGTATTGTAAAAATGCAAAAAACCCATATTTACGAACTTTGACCTTGAATAAAATTTTTGGTCGATATGGGATCGATGGGGAATTTTCACAATACATTTATAATGGTATTCCCAACATTTGTACACATTTTCAGCACAATGCGAATTATTGTAAGCTTACCCCTATTTTTTGAGCTAACATCACTGGACTAATTCGAGTCCTAGTTATGAGTTGTAACAACTAACTAACCAGCCATCATTCCGTTTCCACGCAGGTGTAGGCAGAGGGGATGGACCGCCAAACAATTGCTTCACTCACATTCATGCATATTTTCATAGACACCATTCTGCTTTATGTCATTCCGACTCTTTTTCAATTCAATTCAAACTCTTGACGTATGGCCAAAAGGGATAGAAATGACAATCTGGTTTCCTTCAACGGTAGCAATCTACCGAACAGGCCCTCCATTGATATGCTCGTGACCAGCTCAGGTACGGGGCTCCATCGAAGCCAGAGTAAAGTTAGCCTCTCAGAATCTGGGCGTACAGGGCCCGCAGATACTTTAATAGTATACAACTGCTAACCCTGTACAAATCGTAACACCGTTGTCATTATTTGTCATATGAGAACGGGTGGCTTCTACGACTCGTTCTCGAATTCAACAGCTCAGCTGTGGAACGATTTTCCGGCCTCTGTGTTTCATCCTTCCTACAACATGGGTCTCTTCAAGTCCCATCTCCACTCCTTCGTCTCCTCAAAAAGACCCTCCACACAGCATCTTCAAAGATGACATAAACCCTGAGGGAAATTGTTTTCTCAAAGCCTTCTGTGTGGAGTTAATGTAAAAAATGGCCTCTTGTATATGATTCATTTGATCATGCCATGATCCTTTTTTTAAATGTAAATAGCGTCCAAGCAATAAAAGATAGAGGTACATGCGAACATTTAATAATCATTTTCATCATTTACTAAATAATAAAAACAAAGTGTGTCCATTTAGCGACGAACTACCCTATATCACTTTATTATGGAAAAGATTATCAAAAAACAAGAAATTGACGACCTATTCAGATCTGGGTTCAAGTTCAGTACTTCCATAATAATCATGACGCAGTACTAGAGATTAGCTGAAAGAAACTTTGGCGTCTAAATTCTAAATACGTTGTCGCATCCGAAATTAGATACGAATGATAGATACAGCTACAGATGAAGACGTCTACTAATATCTACAGGACTTTCAAAAACTGAACAAATCGGACTAATATCCATCATAGATATTAATCCGACCTTAGCTCTGTAGATATTAGTCTTCACTCTGAAGGTCATAGATATTTGTCCAACATATGAGCTGTAGATATTCGTCCGACATATAGGCTGTAGATTTTAGTATCTGGAGTCCTACAGATAAACTTGATCGATTGTACCCATCGCTACTGTAGGTACATACTTAACCCCTCCCCCTTACCACTCCCGCCTATCCATGGACATCTCTAAGTCTATGTCCATTGTTGTGATTAGTTTTAAGTAAACCCTGAAGAAATAAGCATTGCTTACGAAACATGTTGGTTTTTTAAACAATAAACGTAAACAATTTCGAAAACCCTTAATTTTTTTAAGTACCTACTTCCTTCGATAATAAGAGAATAAACACATTGTCTATGGTTAAAAAAATTGTCTATACTTAGTGTGTTTGACAGCTGTCATCTTGTGCAGTTTCTGTGGCTGTTGATCGTCTAATTTTGATATTATTATAATTTCCAAGCTTTAGATCTGTACTTATCCAAAAATGAGGTCTTTTTATATAAAAACACGAGAAGCCTTATTGATCTCATTAGTGTGTGTGTTAAATAATATCCAAATTACTCAAATGGGTGAGTCTTGAAATAAATTTTAAATGTTAATAATATTGTTGCTAGTAACGTCATTGGAACGTCACCTTAACATTTTTACATTCATTGTTAGTAAGTTATACCTTATTACATCGATTAAAAGATGCATTATTATATTTAAATACCTAATTAAATTCACCGCAAAAGCTACATTACTAGAATGAGAGAATTATAGGTTGTGCATTGATATTTATAATAACTTCCATATTAATAAAAATGTGTCTACACCGTGACATTGTTCAGGGGCTCCCTGAATGATCCCCGGGACCCCTAGGGGTCCATACGGACCACTTTACATTGGGAACCACTGGCCTACATTGATAGGTAAAGTCAAGACAACTTTTTGGTTCTTTACTATCGAAACCAGATAATTTTGGTAAATTTTCGTAATGAGTGTCCATGGTTATTACGAATAATTTTTAGAAAAAAACTTTAGATTTGCCTTAATCACTATAAAAGGAAACTTTTTGCATCACAGCTGGGGGAAAATGATCCATTTTAATTTTTTTATTGTGTAAAATTTAATTTCACTTCGCAAACCGACACGTCGTTAAACCGCTGGCTGCAGTGTCTGCCGCTGTCATTTTGTTATGTTGGTATACCCGATATATTACCGTAACATAACGAGGAGCTAGAAATGACACTACTACGCAATCTATGCGAATTAGGTAAATACTAGTTTAGCGAAATTCTGGAAATAAAATACAGTAAAATGAATAAAGACCTTCAGGCACGTTTTTTTTACATTAATTTTTTTATGTTAAAAGGTTTACCTAAAAGTCTGTTTTAAGCACTAGTTTGGCGAATACTGGAAATAAGGGGAGAGTACGGTTTCCGTGGCGCCGCTATTTGATGGATTTCGATAAATCAACCCAAAATAAATCGAAAATGAAGAATAAAATTTTTCGATATCGTGCTTCGTTTTCGAGATATCGACTCTTTAAAGCATTAGTAATTGTTTTATAAAATAATACATTCACTTTTTTATTACAAACCATGTTACACAAACCTAGCGTAGCCGTTGAACTACTTGAAAACTGGGATGGTTTTCTTGCCTTGACGTGAGCAGGCGCTACGAAGGGGGCACTTTCTTTTGTATCACAAACCATGTTACACAAACTTAGTGTAGCCGCTAAACTACTTGAAAACTGGGATGTTTTTCTTGCCTTTTTTTTAATTTTTATAGAGAAACCTCACAAGAGTCCCAACTACTCCCTTCTGGAGCCAGTGAGACTATGGCATCCCCAATTGGAGTATGTTGTGAGGCTGAAGGTAAGTGGGGAAGGGAAGGAGATGGGGAAGAGGAAGGTGGTAAAGTACCTGGCTATTCAGATCTAGTCACTAAACACGGCTAGAGCCATTATTAAGCAACGTTGCAATTCTGAATGGTGGTCTTACACCAGGGCGATACTAAGAGTATCTTCCACTCTGGAACGTGCCGCAAATATAGTATATATTATTTTTATTAATTAATTGTGAAATAACACAAATTAATCAAATAAAATTTATTTGCGCACGCCGGGTTCGAACCCGCAACCTTCCGATTGGGAGTCAAGTGTCTTACCACTCGACCACGGACGGTAGGCGCTATGAGGGGGGCACTTTCTTTTGTATCACAAACCGTGTTACACAAACCTAGCGTAGCCGCTAAACTACTTGAAAACGTATGTTTTTACGTGAGCAAAAAATGCGGGGGAGGGGGGAGTCCAGTAAAATCTCATAATATAGAGGGGGGGGGGGGTCAATAAAAATCTCACGTCAACTTTAAAAGAGTATGTATTATTATAGAGATAATAAAAAAATATATATTGTTTCACTTCTTCTGAAGTGTCCCATTTTGCCGCTGAAAAAATATCTATTATGAAAAACATTTATTTCGAGAGTAAGAAAAATAATTCACGTGAGGGGGGGGAGGTAGTCCCACTAAATCTCACTTAATCTCACCAAGGGGGGGGGACTAATTTTTTAAAAAACATCTCATATAATATCTTGGCATTGAAATCGATGAAAATTTTCGATGGGACTCTCACATAAATAGCATTACAAAGAAACTCACAAAGCTCATGTACTATTTTAGAAACATACGCAATATACTAGATAAAAATGATCTATATAAAGTCTACTATGCTCTTTGCCAATCACGCATAGAATATGGGATTATTGGATGGGGAGCTTGTAAGAACACAAAAAGCAATAATAAAAATAATCCTGAAAGTACCCATAAGTACTCCATCAAAAGAAGTTTTTAAAAAATTTAATGTGTTCAGCATTATAAAACTATACTAAAAAAATGCACTACTCAAATTTGAAGAAAAATATGCATACCTTGCTGACCAACACACCTATACTTCAAGGACAAAATCTTCAAATCTACTAAACATTCCAAAATTAAATACAGCTTTCGGCCAGAAAAACCATTATTTCCATGCTACAAAATTATATAATGCCCTTCCGATTGAAATTAAAAATACCATGGATTTACAAAAGTTTAAAAAGGACATCAAATTATGGCTAACTAAACATGAAGATGAGGAACTAATTAAAATTATTTAGTAACCCCAACGCAACCTACAGATAATAAACACTTTTTAAAACAACGCAAGATAATAAACAACACTTTTTGCTTTCTTTATTTATATTTTGTTGAAACCAACAAAAACCAACAACAATGATGAGGAAATCATGATCAACACCATACAACAACCTGCAGTCCACCTCGGAACAGGAATACCTAGTGAGGAGGACTGAGGATAAAATACTTCACTTTGTATTCTTAATTTACTTAATATTGTATTTTAATTTTAATTTGTATTGTCATTAAATAAAAAAATAAAAAAAAAATTAATGTATGTCCCGTCCCCTTAGAAAAAAGTTCTGAAAACTATTATTTTAAAATATTTTTTTTTTATATTAACACCTTTTTTAGGGGCTTTTACATGTGGGTAGTAAATTATAATTATTTATTGTACATAACTGAACTGCTTTAGTAACAACATTTTGTATTTATTTAGTGACAAATTGAAGATGTCCACTGAATTGGTATAATTATTTCCCTCTATTAGAATTCTGGGCAAAGAGGAATACATAATATGATAGTTATGCCAGAATATACACACTTTCTGAAAGAGTTAAAGATAAGTGGTTGTGTGGGCATCGCGTTTGGCTCCCACTCAGGCGTTCCGTGCTCGATCCCTCGGCTGGCTAAGTCCTCCATCACAACACAAGCAATATCTTCCGCTTAGTGTGGTGGTAGTAGGAGATTTTCAAATGTTGTTGGGTTATTCGTAACCCGGGAATGTTTGTCTTTCTTTAAAAAAAAAAAAAAAAAATCAACAATTAATTTCATGTTTCAGCTAATAACATAATGGACGTATCTCTCAAGGATTTCAACTACAAGATCCACAACATGGGAAATGCTTCCTTTGCGACAGGCCCCTTCCACCAGAGGAACGGCACGGAGGACGTCCAGAGCGAGTGCGCCATCTACAACAATTGCGACAAGCTGCAGTTCCCCTGCATCAAGTGCAACATGACCAACCAGTGCGTCTACGGAGCGTACATGAACGTCACGTGCAGTCCACTGCCTAAAGTCACTTGTGAAGTAAGTATGGGATCGCCGTGCTAAATACAAATAAAACTACAAATGAAATAAGTTCTTTTGTTAAAACTGTTTTGTTTTATTAATACAGGACAATAAACATAATTATAAACTGAGTTAATAAACAATTTGTATGTTTACTGTCCTGATGAAGGTTGAGATCAACCGAAACCTGTCAACGCATTTAAATAAAATAAACTGGTTTTAAACAAAGAACTTTTTTCATTTGTGTAATTTCAAGCCAAAAAATGTTTACTTTTTTCGATAACAAATAATAATGATTACTATAGCAGGCAAAAATCCACTACCATGCGTAAGGAAAACTACAAAAGTTATTTTTAAATATTATATTTAATTTAGTTAAATTCTCTTTAACCCTAAAGCCAGAAAGTCAGAAAATTTCCACTTTGAAATAAAATCCAAATATTGAATATTTTTTAATGTATCCAAAACAAAAACTATTTTGAAAGATGATGAAAGACGCTTTGAAATGCTATTATTAGAAATAGAAATAATATAATTTTTGAAATATTAAAAATTTGAACGCAAGAATAAAAAAGTTTTAAAAATCGCTCACCTTACATTTTTTCCAACTAAAATTACTGATAACTACAAAAAAAATTAAAACACACACATATTTTATTAGACTAATGTATTATATATTAGGAACATTACAGTATTCTCTTTCTAACACCGTTTAAATCAAATTTCTCACTACAACAGTATGGAAGATACAACAATTTCTATGAGACCTATGTGAGCTAATCCCAAAAGCGAACAAATTAGCCTGAGAGATTTAATCTTAGAATATTAGGAATAATTTGGAGTTACTGGAGTTATCAATGTAAGTATTCTAATTTAAGAGCGATTGACCAGCGGCTGAGAATAAAAGTTTAAACATGCTTGCAACTGTACAGGGAGGTTCCAATGAGAAAGGTCGATTATCCCGTATCTTAGTATTTTTTGATCTAAGTAAGTATCTATGATTTTTCAATAATGTCTAAACAAAATAAGTGTGTAAAAAAAAATTTTATATTTTAGTTTGTAAGACCTTAAATAAATAAAAAACTAAGGTATTTTTGTCACAAAACTTGTTCTCGGATTTATTTTTTAATGATTTTAATTTAACTAAAATTAAAATTCTGAAAACTGTGTTGACTAGATAATGTATTGATTTATTTTGTTGTATGGTTATATGATTTGAAATTTGTGTTGTTTAATAGAATCCTTTAATAACTCAGGTACGCGGCATACGTCATTCCTATGTCTACCCACGTTAAATTATCGTGAAAACATGCTTATGTGTCGAAGCGGTTAATAGAATATTGAATAAATCTGTTAACGACCAACGGTATAACCTTAGTAAATTAAAAATTCACTTAGTTTTTCAAAATTTTAAAACTGCGTGTACCAGATAAATTAACAATCTTTCAGAAAAAGAGTCAAAATATGTAGAATTTGATTTAAAAAGGACTAATTTGCGCTATTCTCTGGTAATACCCTAATTGATTTTCCATTTTTAAAACTCGCGCATTGCATTATTATAAAAATTACCAAGCCATTTTTCTAAGTTATGCACAGCTTTTCAGTATGTACGGAATGCACTCCATTGGTCTACAAGCTTTCTAGGTAACACTGAATTTCCCAGTTACAGAAATAAATATATTTTGATATTTTATCATTAATGAACTGCAGGGGGGGGCACATAAATAATAATTAATACCTAGAAAGTATTTTTAGATTTCATATTTAAAATTATTCAAGTTATACTTTATTTTGCTAGGCTTAAATCTCATGACATAATAAAGATTGTTTGTACGCAATTTCAGGGCAAACGTGAGTTTGAGAGGGTGGCGCAATGCAGATACTGCTATCAGACGGAGCACTGGGAACACAAGTGCATACAGAAAGCCATGTGCAATTCTGTTGCATCTCCCAGTCAGTTCTACAGGTAATTTATTGATACTTGTTGCATCCGAAAGTGCTTCTGAATTACAGCTTCAGATGCACCCGATAAATGGATTGTAAATAAACAAAATGACAACTAAAAGAAATGATATTTGCTGGAATTGGGTTATAATGTGTTGGGAACAGTAGGGATACAAGGAAAAGGAAAACCAATCACTTACCTCTAGGAACACACGACACAATCACAAATACAGGCTATCCGGGGGTAAAGTGCATTAACTTCGGGAGGTGATTCTACATGATGGCAGGAGTAAAAAAGATTAACAACTTTTTCAGAAATTCCAACTTTTTTTCCCATACAAAAAGATGTACCTATTAAAAATCCTCAGTGTAAGGTACAAACTTACCCGATAAATTTCTGTGTGCCTGCCGGGCGCAATTGTAGCGTCGTTTGATATTTGTGATTGTTACGTAATAGCGGAAAATAATAGTGTTGGCCGCACACGCTGGACTAATTTTATCTTTTTACCAAAAAAGTACCTTTTTTGCTTATACTATCATGTAGAATCACCTCCCGAAGTTAATGCACTTTAACCCCGGACACCCTGTATAGTTTATTCCACCGCAATTCCTCGAGGTAATATCGCCACAACATAAATAATTATAAAATGATATTGTTTTAATTGGATATGTTCAAAAACATTCTTTTTAGTTGCAGCGATTTTTGGCTTACATATGCGCCATTATAAATGTCAGATAAAAAAAGCCAATTATCTCTCATTTCGGTAAAATTAAAAAAATATGTATTTATAGCTTCCACGTTCATTATTTTGGTCTTAAAACGAAGCTATTGAAATGCTTTACCTATTATAACCATAGATGTCGCAAATCCTAACTTCGTAGACTATTTTAGATCGATGTTAAAAATATATATTTTTTTTAATACCAAACATTATTAGTAATGAGTTTGTTGGTATTTGTTCGACAGCAGACTAGTGAACTTCTGAGCTAGGCAAGTAGCTTTGAAACTGATCATACAGTTTGCAAAAAGTTACCACTCATAAAAGCTACACATGATGGGTGGGCCCACATGGAAAAGTGCTAAGATATTATAACTATTTTATCCTTATATATGCGGCTGTCGCATATTATGTGATACATCGGCCGCTACTCTGTATGCGGATGTAGCATATATGATCCACGAAGTTTCACTAAAATACATACATTTTGTCAAAACGTGCCGTGTGCAAACGAGCTTGCATTGTACAGAAAGATACAATACGATTGTACCACCCCAGCCAGGAGCACTCCTGTCCCACCAGGTTACACCAGAGGTCACTGTTTTATTAGGACTTGGAAAACATGCTCTGAGGATAGGAAGAAGGTTGGAGTTCAGTCGTCTGTTATGCATGGCAACCTAATAAGACAATATTGGAATTTAAGATGGGAAGGAAGAGAGGATTTGACTGAGCGATTTTTTCTTCCTTTATATCTTTCTTCTTCTTGCGTCTTTTCATGGTTCTTCCTGGTCTGCCATATCTCTTGTTAACTCTTCTTGGTTCGTCTTGGCTCTTTGTGTCAAAATTAAAATTTCTCCATGCACCATATATATGGCTCAGGGCCACAAATGCATTAAACTCATTGGCCATACCCATATTAGTTAACATTGGTTAACATAAATTATTAAGTTTTATTAACTGGTTTTTATTTTATCGTCACTTTTATTTAGTGTCCTATATAATCATGTAACTGTATTTTTCGCATTTAAAATTTCCCATTGCTTATTTCGTCATTGAAAATTTCCATAAAACAATTCTTTCCAGAACAAACTGCACAGTTTTACCGGACATAGTCTGCCTGGGGCGGCGAGACTTTGCCAAGCGTGTGCCCTGCAACTGGACCGGGGGCTCCCGCTGGGGCACGGCCCTGGTGCTGAGCCTTACCCTGGGCGGCTTCGGGGCTGACCGTTTCTACCTCGGCCATTGGCAGGAGGGCATCGGCAAGCTGTTCAGCTTCGGGGGCCTAGGAGTCTGGACTTTGCTCGATGTGGTTCTGATTTCTGTTCATCATCTTGGCCCGGCTGACGGATCTCTGTACATTTGAATATAGACATCATTTATTTTTATTGAAAATTTAAAATCGTTGAAGCAATTTTTCGTTATTCTTTTCTTCTTTGTGTGAAAATATTGTTAATGACCCTCTAAATTGGAGACCGAATTCTTGTAAAATCATTTTGCAATCTATGATTTGGTTCCACGACTTTTGTCAACAAAAATATAACATTGAAGAAAAGTGAAGGAAAAGAACACAACAAACAAAAAACCTAACCCAACTTATTTTTGTAATCCAAAAATAAACTATAAATAGTAAAAATAAGGAAGATGCAGCTCCAATGCTGGGGCCGCATCTGCGCCTATCGTCACGAAGCTTCGCGTAAACGTATTCTTTTAATTTAAAAAAAATAATACGTTTACGCGAAGCTTTGTGACGATAGGCGTAGATGCGGCCCCAGCATAATAAACATACTCGTATGTGGGATAAATTGGGCCATTTTTCAAATTCAGCCTTCAAGAGGCTAAAAATCCAAACTTTTTAAGCATGAAAACTTCTTAAGTAGGAAACTTCTAAAGCGACTTTCACTGTAATTATTTAAATTAAATCGACAGCTCTGAAGATGAGTTGTTGCATTTGACTTTGAGTCGGGAGGCGGTGGGTTCTATTCCCGTTGCAGTGTAAAAATATTTGTAAGTTGATTTTTCTATCACCATTTAAAGTAAGAACACTCTGGGTCCACGGTCCACATCCGCATTGTGTGCATTACTACGTTCCAAAACCACTCTACACACTTGTCCTATGCGCGCAACGCAAATTTGAATCGTAATATCGCAATATTCAATGGATTTTATCTTACAATGTCTTACTAAATCTATTAGTTATTAATATCCCATTTTAACAACAAATATCAGTAAACACCAAATGTCAAAACAAACACAACTTTAAATGTAAAATCAGTTGGATGGAAGGCCTTCCCCCAGCACCATCTTTCTTTCACACGTTCCACGCCGATCTGGACAGCGCAGATCAGTAGGATTACATTGCGTGTGACAAGTGTGTTTCTAAATCAATCTATTTTCATAGAAAATGTATGAATTAAGTTGTTCAGATATCTTAATGCAATGATTGCATTGTGTATGTGGGCCCGGTGTATTCTTACCTTTGTCATTACATTACACCATGTTAGTTAAAATAAATGGCTTTACAGTTGATGCAACAAATAAGTTAGATAAGCCATGTTGGCCCTATTAAGTGTATAATTATAGAGATATTTGTTATAATTTTGTGGAATAAAAAAAAATTGTAAAATGAGTAATTATTTTATTTTACACCAAAATTATTAGAATTATTTTTAAAGAAGCCACTACTGATCTTACTATTGTTAGTATTTTTCTCAAAAGAATCAGTGTATTGCAATTTTCTGTGTGAGTAAAGTACAGATTGACACATTTAACTTTGCAGTAGCTGGCATCACTAGTGCACACGCAATAAAATCTATGGATTTAGAAATTAGTTTCTTCTCCTTTAGCCAACTGCAAAGTCAAGGGTGTCAAGATGTATGATAATATACATTGTGTAACGTATACAATGTATACATTAATCTAATAAATAATTTGCTTTATAGGTTGTCTTTACCAACTTCTCGTTTCTAATCTTCTATGTCTATTCTTTTGACCAGTTCAAAGGGAATATTGATTGGTAATTGGTTCTCATTCTGTCTTTACAGTGTGTGATAAAATAATGTTACTATTTTCATAAACTTTCCGAACTAGCTGGTCTTTCTTCATGCCTGAAAGAGATGGTAGGTTTGGTACATTGAAGGTTTTCAATATCAGTTTCAACTGAGCGATTGTATACTTATCAACATTAGAGTTGATAATGCGAGCTATTAACATGGCCGTGTCCATCATTTCCCCATTTCCAGCTCCTCCCGCAGCCACCCTCTTGTTGGATTTGCTGCTATTCTGAGATCTTTTGACTGCAGATATATTCATAGAACCAAACAGAGACTGGAAGTCTTCTTGCAATGATCCTAACCTGTTATTCTGTTCATCGACGTAAGGAAGAGTTGCATCTTCTATTTCTCCCGGACTAACTTCCTCAAGAGCCAAGGCTTCAATCGCTCTGTACATTGTTTGAAGTTTGGGGTTCTCGAACACATCCCCCTTAAACTGAAATTTTAACTTGTTCAAGATATTTTCCATGCACGCTAACTGTTCCACAGTAGCGTTACTGCCAACTTCCAGTGGTAGGTCTTTAAAGTCATCAGAGTACGGTAAGTATATGACGTGGAACCCGTCGGGCTGGTCTTGGCAGTTGCCCTTCACCACTCTCTTCTGTGGCACCAGAGCCACAAACCTCGCCAAGGAGAAGCGACGACTTATTAAAAGGCAAATGGCCACTCGGTCGAGGGCCAAGCAGCGGTCACGCAGAGCGAGGAACAGTTGCGATGAACCTTCCACTGATGAATCATTCGGGTATATAAATGAGGAAGGTTTCAAATACCACTCTGACATATTCAAAATGGAAGAAGATTTAAATCCTAGCACTTTAATGCAGGGAGGACCCGCAAAGTTATTTAAGTCATCACGCTCTTCACTTGTGATCATAACACTTCTTTCTCCATATTCCGCAACATAGTTTAAATCAGCTTTAAGGATGGGATCTGATTGAGGATTTGTTTTGGGAGTTTCTGAATAATCTTCATTGTCCTCGCCATCTTGTTGTTCATCTCTGATAACAGTCGTCCACGAACTAGAAGCCACTACAGCTTCATTGTTTTCTCGGTGTAGCAATTGTTTTCTGGGAGGTTTTTGCTCAATGCTCAGGGAATACATTCCCACTCCCAGCACCACATCGGGGCCTAAATACATCTTCAGGATAGCGGAGGCACGTTTCCTGTGGTTATTATTCCAGATTAAAGTCAGGATGTCACTGGGATCCAGCACTGGTTCTGGAGGCTCCCAGTCTATGTTAGGCTGATCACTAATAACTTTCCCTAATTCCATAAAAAAACTGTCGGCAGAGATAGCGTTAGGAGACACATTGACAATATTAACAGTGATGTTCAATTCCCGGATGTCGGAAGCTTTCTTCAAGATGAGCTTGTGGGAAGTGGGGTCTGGTGGCTGAAGGGCGCTCAGCACAGTGATGGTCTGGCCACTCATCTTCTTGCGACACCCGGAGAACATGCGGCTGGCTTGCCAGAGGGCATCGGCTAAACTAAAATTCTCAGTAGCTCCCCACTTCCTAGTGAGGAATTCCTCCAAACGCTTGACGTCTTCCACAGCAGGTTCCTTGAGCGGGATTAATTGTTTCACATTTTTAATCCCTCGATTGTCGTCTTCTACTGTTCCAAATAGTGAAACACCGATTAATTGTTTTGGAGAGTTTATCATCATCTTTTTTACGAGATTAGTGCATGCACTAAATAGGATGTCGACGGGTCTTTCATTCTCCACATACTCCCACATAGGAGGGGAGACATCTATCAAAAGAACACATCCGTTTGTTCCTCCGGATAAATATTCTTCGGCTTCGTCGTCTGAATCCATTTTAATTGAATTGGGCATTAAATATTAGAACATAGATCGCGGATTCACCAGGATTGACTGGCAGTTTATCTTTATTTTTATCAGATAAGGCTTAGATCCACCTTCTTGATTATCCGTAATGTGGCTCACAGATATATGTACCACTCACTTGTGACATTACTAACAAAAACAATGATACCTTCAAAATTTAAAATGATAATGTCATGCTAACTAAGACTAACAATAAAAAAACAAGTTGCAATCTGGCACGATCGAACTTGTGAACACAGAACAATCTCAATTCAACATTGGCTAAACAAAATACTTAAGAGAAGGACTTGACGTACCGATCAAAATACATACCGAATATTCTGTCCAAACGGTTATACAAAAATGGCGGTGGTTCCATGATTACTATTCAGTATTCAGTTTAAATGATAAGTAATAATTATTGGATCCCTATTACAAATATTGTATAACCATTTGGACAGAATGTTTTATCGGTTTTGATATGGCATTTGGTACTCTAATAGCGGGTTCAGACGATTCAATTTTAATTGATCAACTTTGATTGAAAGTCAAAAATTGTTTGAAAAAACTTGTTCAACTTTGTTGAAATAAGGTTCACACGTGTCAATATGCTTTCAAGCGTTGAGTTGATCAACTAAAGCCGTCTGAACCCACTATTAGGGTCATTGCTATTCAATAGTTTAATGTTCTGTGTTTAGCTACCCAACCCCTAACCCTCTCCCAGTGGCGGCTCTTCACAGGGGGACAGTGGGGACAGTCCCCACCAGTTATACTCGAAACCTACTAAAAGAAATAACAGTCTTCACCAAAATTTATGAATTCTTTAAACATAAAAGCAAATAAACATTTTGCAGAAATAAAATATAAGATGCAGAACCTACTGCGCACTTGAGGAACAATCCATATTGTCCCTTTAAGCATTTTGGTTCATTCTTTGCGTTTCGTTCTCGATCTTACGCAATCCAAGAACCTGGCGTGCGTATGTGAATTTCAAATACCGCGGGGATAACCTCCCCGGGGTTGACCACCACAACACGGGCATGTGCCTAGCGTGGTAGTTATTTCATATGTCTATGGTGGTAGTCCTAAAATCCTCAAAACATGTAACTAGCAGTTTAATGAATATGGAAAAATTAAAAAAAAAAAAATCCCTTGTATCCCCTCGGAACAAAAGTTGCATAGTATTGGCAGGAATCGCTTGCTTTTATCTTAACTTCGTTGATAATCTTGCAAGATAACGCGTTATCTTTATTATACTGTATTATAAATTGTAAATATATAGACATTTAAATTTATTTTGTGTTTAGACATCTATCTGATTAGCATGATTTATTTTTTATTTTTGTTGATCATGAAAATTTTTGTTCGAGAAATTTTATATTATATTCTCCGGGTAGTGAGACTACAATACAGTACGTAGTAGGTACATATAAAAAATGTCGGTCCCCACCATCAAAGAAGTGCTCAAACCGCCACTGCCCTCTCCCCTAGCTAACAAATTAAATAATTTAACTCCGTTTTCTGTGAGTGCTAGCTGAAGTAATTATTCAAGAGACGCGCCTCGTGTGATCTCTGTTTCAAAACATATATTTTCAATAGGATGTCACTACACGTTTTTAAGAAAGGTCACATCAAGGAGTTTCTTCTAATAATATACAATAATATTGGTCCATGGCCGGTCAGTGGCTGAGTTGGAATCGCGTTTGGGTTCCGCCCAGGCGTCCCGTATTCAATTCCTCGGTTGGCTAAGTCCTCCATCACGACACAGGCAACATTTTCCGCTTTCTATGGTGGTAGTAGGAGATTTGCAAATATTGGTCAGGTGGTTCGTAATTAATATTCGTAACCCGTGGATGTTTGTCTTTCTATAACAATTAAGGTGAAACGTAAGCGGCAATTCTCATACAATCTGTTCGAATGCCCCATTCGAAATCTACAGATAGTATTTTATTTATTTTAGTACCAAAAAATAATACTAAAAATGAGATACTAGCGAACGCAAATTTCACTGTTATATCACTTATAATAACCAAGTAATTACATTAACAAAAGTATTTATTTTTCATCCGATTTGCGTAGATCTTTGTGCACGGTGGGCATTTCCGTTTATTAAATAGAGATATACTTTATGTGTGAGCAGTGCCGATGTACGTTTAAGGCCACTACACATGGTGCTGCGAACAGCCGGCTTTTTGCAGATGGCTAGAAATCGCATCGTTAGTAGGCAAAACCGGCTGCCGAATTGTTATTATTCGTCTGCCGTATTATTATTTCTTTACTGCCGGAACGATTGTTTCCAATTTCTGCCGCATTTGCGCGATGTGAGCTGCGAGTATGTCGCTACCTTAAAGGTAGCGACATACTCGCAGCTCACATCAAAAAGTTATTTATAACACAATAGCGCTCGCCATACAATCCCATGAGACCCGCCAGACGTAAAAAGATGATGCGCTGTGATCGCGGTTTGAATCTTCGCTAATCGGAATTATTTTTCGTATTCGCTACAGTGGCGAAATCTGAAAAGTTATGCGACCCCCTCTCTACCGTGAACAGGAGAGGGGGTCATTTTTAATACACCGAGCATGCACGGAGCTGTCAAGTTAACATATCCAGTACAAAGAAATGATATTCTCTCGACCGCTTCCGATTTCAACTGACCCCTTCTCCTGCCGTAGGAAGGAATATTTTATAACGTAGTGTGTCGGTAGAAAAGATACTTATAACGCAGTATCTTTTTGATGTGAACTTCGCGTTTGTCGCCCGCTTTATTATTTTACTACTGCGGCGTCCGAATTGGTGCTGCCGCAGACGGATTCTGGCTGTTTGCAGCCAGAACGACATGGTCCGTACACGTGATCACAGCGCACGAGAAATCGCTTACTCGGTGGCGTTTCTTCACAAGGGGACCATGGGGACAGTCCCTACTTATAAACGCTTAATGTTAATGGTATATTTATACCGTAGAAATTAAATAAATAAACTACTATTACATATACTCTACACTATTCCTGAAACCTAACAAGAAAAAAATTGACAATTCTTTGTGTTCACAAAAATAATGAATGCGTTCTGAACATAAAAGTAATTGCAGAAATATAATCTAAAAAATAATTTCGGTTAAGTAATATTTAATTTCTCTCCTTCCTTCCTTGTAGCATAATAATAATTTATTGCATATGACGTTTTAGTAAAATAATAATATTGATATCGATTGATCGGATTATTTCTATAGCGCCGTTCTCGTGGTTAAAACACCTCAAAGACGCTTTTAACCGAAGTACAATTTGTCTTGTGCTATTTTTATTAAACTTCATATTTATATAATTGTAGAAAGCAATCACTTTGTGGTTTGACATATATAAATAAAACACTTGTTTTGTTTAAACCACGAGTTTTTGGTTGTGAACAAGTGTTTATTTTTATTTAAACTTAATATTTATTTACGCACCCTATTTGATGGTTCTGGTTAGGTGCGTGACTTATCTTCGTACCTCATAAAATTTTCTGTAAGAAATTATATTATTACTATTTGGGTATACCTATATTTGTATTGAGTCTCGTATCGTTACTTTCTGGCAGTGAGACGTCAGTATCTACACATAAAAATGACGGTCCCCGCCATCGAAAATGTGCTCGACCCGCCACTGATCTTACTGCAAATAGCATGGTCTAGTGGCAACCACCAATCTGCAGAACTTCTGTAGCACATTAAGCCGGGTCTTTTGCTTCAACAAAGGTTAATAAAGTAATAACAAAGCGTGATAAAGGTTTGTAATTTATAATTTATAAACAAACTTTACAAAAACTATTCGTGTTTATCGTTGAAATATTTTAACGACGTATATACTGTTATTCATATTTTAATTTGATTATAATTAGATGCTCTGTTATGTTATATTATCGAACTCGTATGTTCTTTCCGTAATAGTATGTACCTTATCTGACATTATTTTTTTAAACCTGAAATGTTCCATGGTAGCAGTATCAAGTATTTTGTCTTCTGAAATTGACTTCTTTTAGCAGAAATTCTGACGATAGTGTAATTGGTCAAAATGGAATCTCTTTTAATATTAATTTTAGTGCGTTGCAAGTCGGTAGTGTGTATTTTTGTTTTAAATCAATTTCGCTATGTATTCAACACATAGAAATTATACATATGTTAAGAACCCACATATTATATCGACCCATAATCGGCAGAACAGCGTAAGCGACAAACAGCAAAGTGTTCAGGAGAAGGTTTTTTAAAAATAACTTTCTTAGTTGATTCAAAAAATGATTTTGGTTAATTACGATTATTGATATTTGGTTACTGCCTGTATAGAACTGATAATGCAATTATCTGAATGCCTTCAGTTGTGGAGATAGTGGCGGTTACGCTGTTTTGCCTATCACCCTGACAGATATTTTCCCTTAGAAATGTCGCTTACGCTCTTTGGAGTACATGGTTTTTTTATATTTATTTATTTACACATATACTTCACAACATGTGCCATTAACATAATTGACATACAATATAAATAGTACAACAACATGAAGAATGACTAACAGTATATTTGTAAGTTAAATATAAGGAAAAAAATGTAAAAAGTAAGTAGTAAGATTATAAGTAGTAGGTAAAGGGTAAAATATAAATGTAAAGTGAAAAATATGGTATAAAGTATAAGTATAAGTATAAAGTACAAGCTTTAAATTATTAAGCAAAAATAAAAAAAAGTTAAAAGTGAGAATAAAATAATAATAATAAAAAAGTCTAAAGTAGAAATATAAGATATCTTTAAAAGTTACAATGATTTAAATATAAAATATAAAATAAAAAGTCCTCATAGGAGCAATGAAAAATAAAAATAAAATAGAATAGTTAAGAGGTCGATATTATGGATTATAAATTTTTTATTTTTTTTATTAATAATTTTTTTGGTCACATACATGTTACAATGAAAGTTTTATTTTATTTTTATAAACAGTAAAAAGCGAGAGCAATGTAGTTGTATAGACAAAAGATTTAAAAAAATAAAATAAACTAAATAGACTTAAAAAACAGAAAAATATATAAAAAAAAAGAAAAATATATGTACATATGTATGCATGTATATGTATATATATGTATTTATATATATAAATATCTATGCATGGGGCATTAGACGCTATATACCAACATACACACACAAACACACATACATATATTTAATATAAACATAATTTATAATAGTATGCATAAATGTACGATAACAAAAAAATCCCACATAGGCATCGCCAGTTCGTGGGTATACTTGTGTTTTTTTAAAGCAGTTAAGGTAAATTTACTCTATATATGTATATTATCTTTGTAGAAATTGCAAAAAATAAACAATAATATAGTAAAATCAGTATTTACGGAATTAAAAATTAAAATAAATATTAACCGATATGATGAATTTTACAAGTACCTATGATTTCTAATGAATTAATGTTTTGCAAGTACTGGTAAGCATATTATGTTTACATGATCATTATGTTTACATGGTACTAGAAGACAAATTTTGTTTAATGCATCTTTTGTATGATGCCAGATTACCGGCGTGATCGATATTAGCATATTTATTGCCAAAAGTATGTAAGCGATTTATTGTTGCATTTTGTTCTGCGGTGGTCCCAGAGTTATTACAATAAAAAGGTGTTTGGAGTCGAGTAGGTCTAAAAGGCAAATTAGCGGTGGCAAATATTTGTCTCAATGGATTAAAGAATGAATATTGTTTAATTATTTTTGCTGTTATGAATTTATTCCCATAATTAATTAGGTATGTGTGGTCGATTAACGATTAACCATTGTCGATTTCGATTAACAATTAGTTTTATTTTTACTGAAATAAAAAACTTATTTAAAAAAAGTCGCAGGATGCGACAATGTTGAAGCAAGAGACCCGGCTTAAGCATTTCGCAAATTTATTTCGAAAGTGACCGAGTTCGGGAGCGCTGTGAATACGTGTTCACAGAGCAAAATAAACCAACTTACTGCAAAAAGCATCGTCTGGAGGCAACCTCCAACCTGCGATTTTTAGCCAGCTGCTAAAAGCTGCTAAATGTCGGGCTGTTCGCAGCATGGTGTGTAGACCACTTTATCGAGCAAGTTTAAAGTACATTCCCATTATGCAAAGAGTTTATTAGTTTGTAGTAAAAAGGTTAAAACAATTGCATGGAATGATTTGTTATCCGTTTTGCTTTTTAATGAATGTTCCAGTATTGTTCGACTTGCAGCTGTCACAACAAAAAGACACGTGTGCCTAGTTATATTCATAGATCGAGTTAGGTAGGTAGGTACTCAAATATCAATTCTCTTGAACTTGAAATGAGTGTGTTTTGTTCGTTCAGAGAAATCGATAATAAAAATAACTACATTGATAAAACGGCGCGCTAAACAAGTCATCCAAATAATGTCCGTCGTCCGTCAAAATAAAACGACCATCCGTGGTCGAGTGGTAAGACACTTGACTCCCAATCGGAAGGTTGCGGGTTCGAACCCGGCGTGCGCAAATAAATTTTATTTGATTAATTTGTGTTGTTCACAATTAATTAATAAAAATAATATATATTATATTTGCGGCACGTTCCAGAGTGGAAGATACTCTCAGTATCGCCCTGGTGTAAGACCACCATTCAGAATTGAAACGTTGCTTAATAATGGCTCTAGCCGTGTTTAGTGACTAGATCTTAATAGCCAGGTACTTTCCCACCTTCCTCTTCCCCATCTCCTTCCCTTCCCCACTTACCTTCAGCCTCACAACATACTCCAATTGGGGATGCCATAGTCTCACTGGCTCCAGAAGGGAGCAGTTGGGACTCTTGTGAGGTTTCTCTATAAAAAAAAATAAAAAAATAATGATAACATTTGGATGACCTCAAAAATCACCTCAAGGGTGGATGTACACAATACATCAATGAATTTGAATATGGGAGGCGGTTATAGGTACCGCCGCCCCGGGAACAATTTAGTGGATGACCAACATTTCTGCCATAGGTCACCCCTAGTATTTTCTACGTTTGGTGACTTAGCAGGAGTGCCCGGTTTCACGGGGTGAGGTTTCTCGAGATCTTGGTGGCTGATGCGTCTGCCCACTTACTGCCGACCGGATCAGGAGGGCTGGTTGAAGGAGACCATTCGGCCTCTCCTGTAGAATTATATTGACCCATCCCCTTGTACCGCAGTGGGGGGGAAGGAAAGAAAAGTTAGTCTGTCACTCCTGGACCCTTTGACCCTCTGATTCCTACCCACGCCACAAACCATTTTCCTTCCCATAACATCCTCTTGGAACTTGGAACAGCACTATTTTTACAGATGCCTCTTGATTTTGTAGTAAAATTTTTCAGCGGCAAATTTCTTTCGTACGTGTTGGTTTTACAAAAAAATTATTGTTTTTCAGCCGTTCTCCAAAATTATAAAAGTATAGGTACGAAAAATAATTTATACAGATAAACATATTTTATGTACATTCGCGAACCAATAATTTATCTCAGTATTAAAAAGCATAACGCGTTAAAAGTGCATTATTCGACAATATTGAAAATAACGCCATCTATCGGTGAAAAGTTTCTAAATAAATTTTAAGAATGCCCTTAAACAATATATATATACATAATCTGCCACATTTTGGTGTGAGTTCTAGGTTCTAGCTGAAATAATTATTCAAGTAACGCACCTAAAATAGATGGTGTCTGTTAAGATAATGTTTTCTACTTTCTTATCATAGATGTCACGACACGTTATTTTTTCCGAGACCTCATAGATGACGAAATTCAAACAGATAGATCGGGATTTATGTTTTATTTATGGATAAATCTGTTTTGAATTTCGCGCTTCGCGTGTGTAAATTTATTACATAGATAAATCGACGAATCGACGAACTAACTAGCTAACCGTCACGCCCTTTCTTAGGCAGAGAGGATGGACCGCCACATAACACTGTCTTGGCACACAACTTATTTATGCACACAACCCTCCCTTCATTCATACATTGTCTCGCAGGGCCAGCTCTGTGCTGCGTCGTTTCGTGCCGTTTGCGGTTGCTTCATTCCTTTCCCATAATTCGCGGTTCGCAAATGTATACGCAGCCTCAGATATATTAAATTGAGCGCCTGGGGTGCTAGCATGGTCGATCGAAATGAAGTTACCGACCGATTGTCGGTAACTTCTCATCGTTCCCTGGGACAACTGCAGATCACTAACGTACAAACGACAGTTGATATTGAATATATTAAGGACACTTAGTCATTGTGAACTGACACCTATTCGTTTGCAATCTGCAGTTGTCCCTAAATTAACTTTTTTAATAGATACCTAAACCTGACATAGGTATCTATTAAAAAATATGTTATTTATTTAATTCACCAGGCTGATATATTTTATATATTTCCTGTTTTTTTGCGACTTTCTAGAACAACATGTTTTTGACTAATATTGGTCCTTACATATGAAATTGGCGTTTTGTATGGGAGGAACATAAAGTCGTTTTTTTAAAATATCTATAATATATTTATTTAATCAAAGTATGTACCATTGCTATCTATGCACTTTTGCCATCTCATAGGTAGTTCATCGATCCCTTTACTAAAAAAACCATTCGGACGGGAATCAATAAAATCTTTCAAGGCGGTTTGGACTGCCCTATCAGAGTTGAATTTTCTCCCTTGCCAGAAGTTATCAAAATTTCGAAAAAAATGGTAATCTGTTGTGGCAAGGTCCGGAGAGTACGGTGGATGTCTTAGACATTCCAATTAAAGCTCCTCTAAATTGGTAGCCGTCTGTTGTGCAGTGTGGCCTAGAGCGATTAACCAGCCTCGGTTGTTTAGCAGCTAGCTTTTCCAGCATGGTTTGCAGTTGCTGACAATAGACATCTGCCGTAATCGTCTGGCCAGATTTAAGAAAGCAGTGAACGACACCAGCTCTAGTTCACCAAACGCTCACAAGTAACTTTTTTGAAGTCAATTTTCGCTTGGGGCATGGTTTGGCTGGTTCGGCAGGGTTCAGCCATTGCGACGAGCGCTTCCAATTATCGTACAGGATCCACTTTTCATCACAGGTAATCAATGGCGGTTCGTGGTCTTTTTACCGGGGGGTTCAGAAATTCAAGAGAAGATATATCTAATCGAAATTTACTTATTGTTGTCACACAACTTAAATAAAGTTACTGGTAGGGGTACCTAGTACCTACATACTATTGTTTTTAAATAACTTGACACTCTGACACAATAATTAGATAACCAGAAAAGTTTTAGAGGAATTAAATTGTTTAATGGTTTTTACAGCACTCAATGTACGTTGCTCATTATTATTGTTTTTTTTCAATAAGAAAAATAATGTGGAATGTAGATAATATAATTGATATTTTAAAACATAAAAAACAAATTTCTGAATACAGAAATTCGTTTCCCGTCATTATGAAATTTTCATTTCGATCAAATGGAATGGCGACGTATTATGCTGTTAAGCTGTATAAGGGAGATAGAGCGGGAGATAGAGATAGCGCTTACTGGGGTAGTACCAAAAGTTACTAAGTCCAGACGACATGGAATGGAAGGCACTTCTAGATAGGTTTATCTCTTTGGAACTAATGAGAATCCAGTAGGAAGGATAATTTTTCTATTATAGTGGGTACCTGCAGGGCCGACCCTGTGCAGACTCAATAGATGTCTGCTCCGAACGGCGTCTTGCCGAAGCGCCAAGGAGCCAAGGTGCTGATAATACTAATATTGCGCCCTAGAAATTTTTACCGGCGCCAGGCGCAGTTTGGCTCAGGGCTGGCCCTGGTTACCTAGTTATTAGATATTGTACATTGAATAAATAAAACATAAACAGTAAATAAATAACTATATTGGTATATAAAACATACTTATACTGTGAATAGTATTAAACAGATTCAAACGCTAAGAGTCCGAATAATAGAGTAGGAATGATTGTTTGAGTCAAAATAAATGCGAATATTTTGTATGGCGTAAGTACGCTATACGCTGTACGCTATACGCTTCCAAAAACCGGTGATCATACGGCCAATTAGAGGCAATGATGACAAAAAATAATTAATGCAAATTCAAAAATCTTTATTCCGAAAATAACACCTATGATAGTGATAATATGTTATGCAGTGGCATGGTAATAGGAATAATTACTATTTGAACATATATTATCAATACCTATTACAGCTATATTAGTCCCGATAAGGTATGCAGAAAGGATTGAGGAGGAGTATGTAATATTTTGTATGGCGTAAGTACGCTATACAAAATATTACATACTCCTCCTCAATCCTTTCTGCATACCTTATCGGGAAACCGCTCGCTACGACACGTGACTAATATAGCTGTAATAGGTATTGATAATATATGTTCAAATAGTAATTATTCCTATTACCATGCCACTGCATAACATATTATCACTATCATAGGTGTTATTTTCGGAATAAAGATTTTTGAATTTGCATTAATTATTTTTTGTCATCATTGCCTCTAATTGGCCGTATGATCACCGGTTTTTGGAAGCGATTTTGTCCCTTATGTACAAAGAAATTGTTTCAAGAACAAGGTCAGAATCTGCTTTAATGTATTTGAGCATTTTTATTCTTACTTGAATGTAGGTATATAAAAAAGCAAGTTTTTAATGAAATAAATCGGTATTAAATTTTTAATTTAAACAATTTGACACGGGGAATAATCATTCTTTCTCAATGGAATCTCCTTGTACAGTTGCAAGCATTTTTAAACTTTTATTCTCAGCCGCTGGTCAGGGGGTGGGGTATTCTAATCTAGAATTACAACAAAAAAATAAAAATATTACGTATTTTCAATGTTTAGATCTTTAAAAAGATGTCCTTAAAAGGATTTTTCGAATTTCGAATTATTTTCGGAGTTATAGCTCTTTTTGTGGGGCGCCAACTAAACCGGTGGCCGGAACAACTTAAACAATACATGGTACATGGATTTTCTCGAAACTACTTTTTTCAAGCTGGCGTACATGATATCTAGAGTTCTACTGAAACGATTTATTTGAATTTTGGTACAAACCTTCTCCACACATCCCTTTATGGCCCCTAGCAGAATCAGAGAAAAAAATAATTTTTACCATTAATTGTTAAAAAAATGTAAAAAACATGTTTTTTTCAAACGGCCGCCGCGTTTTGTGGAAAAAAAAAGTTTTTTACTCCTCCGAGGTCTCGGCGAAAGCGACAATCTTACTGATTAAGAATCCGTTAGATTTTTTTTCAGATGACCAGACGGGTTGCAATCATGTACGCCATTATGTACGATTACTTTTCGAATTTTGAATAATTTTTTTTTTGTTTAATTTTTTATTTATTCTTAAAATATAAATAAACCCGTTCATAAAAAGAAGGATACTAAAATAGTATTCACTTATTTTGTACAGAGCTCGAAAAACGCCCGAATTTTGTGTCTCTAGACTAGAATACCCCCTTAAGTGGTTTAATATACCTAGAATAGTCTTAGTACCTAAAGTAATTTTTGGTGAGACATTTTTAATACAAAAAATAAAATGTATGCGTTCCTACAATTTTTATTTTAGGTTATTTCGACAAAATCGTTTTTTATAAAAATGGATCGTTTTGAATTTTGAAAAACAAATAACCACTTTAATTCTGGAATAATCAATTATTATTATTATTATTATTCAAGATTTTAAATTAGTTTTTCGAATCCGTAAATTTTCGTTTTTATCGTCCTGTAAAGTTTTCATTTTGTGGCTTGAAGAGTTTTACCAAACCGCAGTCGAAAGATTCGATAATTTAAGGTCCGGAAGGTGATCAGCAGATCGCAACCAATCGAGTTCGATACTCATATCGGGCCCTCTAGCACGGTCAATCGATAACAATTGATAGGATAACTTTCGGTAACTTCTCATCGTTTACTAGGACAACTGCAGACAGCTAACGTACAAACAACAGTGAACACTTTGTCATTGTGAACTATATTTTAACTTATTCGTTGGCGATTTGCCGTCATGCTAGGGAACGACGAGAAGTTCCGAAAATTATCCTATCAATCCTGTTCGATCGACTGTGCTAGAGGGGCAGGTAACAACTACTTATTACAACACTGCCCAAGCTAGTGTGTAACAACAAAATGTAACAACAAAAGTAAATATAAAACAATACATCAAGTAATACAAATACACAAACGTACATTGACATTTTTAATAAAAAATGAACCGGAGAGTAGAATAGGGTGTTAAGGTACGTACTTGAGTTACTTTAACCAGTGATTCCTGACATTATTTGAAGTAAAAAATTTAAATGAAATTTTGGTCTCCGGTGACATTTTGGATGTTTTTTTTTTTTTTTTTTCTACAAAAACATAATAGTAGGTGTTAGGTAGTTGGAGGCGGGGTAAGTGGTGGGGCGGTAACTCGTCTGAGTGACCAATAAGGTCATGTGAAAGAATATTTTTTTAGTTTGATTTTAACCGCTTGGACACATAAGCTTGTTTTCACGATAATTTAACGTAGGTAGACATAGGAATAACGTATGGCCCATACCTGAGTTATTAAAGAAAAAATATTTTGAAAAATAAAAAAAATTGACATATTATATAAATATACATATTGAATAACCACTTTCATTCAAAATTTTAAATTAGTTTAACGAATCCGTAAATTTTCGTTTTTATCGTTCTGTAAAGTTTTCATTTTGTGGCTTGAAGAGTTTTACCAAACCGCAGTCGAAAGATTCGATAATTTAAGGTCCGGAAGGTGATCAGCAGATCGCAACCAATCGAGTTCGATACTTGATAGGATATCTTTCGGTAACTTCTCATCGTTTACTAGGTCAACTGCAGACAGCTAACGTACAAACAACAGTGAACACTTTGTCATTGTGAACTATATTTTAACTTATTCGTTGGCGTACTGCCGTCATGCGAGGGAACGACGAGAAGTTCCGAAAGTTATCCTATCAGTTCTTATCGATCGACTGTGCTAGGGGGGCAGGTATTAACTACTTACTACAACACTCTCCAAGCTAGTTTAGCTAGTAGGGGAAAATAATAAAATGTAACAACAAAAGTAAATAAAAAACAATACATCAAGTAATACAAATACACCAACGTGCGTTGTACATTTTTAATAAAAAATGAACCGGAGAGTAGAATAATTTATATATTACAACTCATTGCACGACATCTGGGGTTGTCGGCAGAGTTTACAGATTTACAGTACCTACTTCATAGATGATTTTTCCTTTTTGCGTACATATTCTTTGTGTTTATAGAACCTAAAGCATAAGTTTGTTACAGTACCTAATCTAGATTTATTTTATTCCCCACCCTAAATCTGTGTCCAAAATAAAATATATACTTATCATTTCCAATATGAATTTAAAATCTAAAACTAATTATACTAATTACATCTTGATTCAACCAGAGTGATGTAAGCTTAAAGCTTCTTTAATTTTGTTTTAATAAAAAAAATATAATGTAGGGACAAGCATTATTAATTTCATTTGTGACTTGTAAAAAAGGGCTCCTAAAAATCCTGTACGCATTCAGAGTACCGGTAATTCAATCCATGGGTTGACCACTTCTGTTTGACCACACGTAACAATATCTACTTTTATACAGGTATTTATTCATTAGGACGAGACTAATTCGTCAGGCGGCCTCAGGCAATAGGCAGCGGCAGTAGGCACCCATCACCAATACCACTACAATCACTGCTTCATCAGTTCATAACCCATCTTCAGCGCTTCCAGCTGCCTCGGATAAGATTCTAACAGGTTCATCAGAACTCAGAACTGAGTTCAGTCGATCAGTGATCAGTGTCTTGAGTTCAGTTGAGTGTTGCTCTCGCTCGGTGGTTAGTGGTGTCTGTTGGTCGTGACAGCTAGTGAAGCTAGTTACTAAGTTGTTGTAAACGTGTCCGGCTGCCGGCTGACGTCCGCTCTGTTATTGCAACTGTGCTGCGACCTTGGAAGAATAATTACTCATCTCTCATTCAGGTCAGACAATTATTATTTCTAGTATTCGAAAACGCAGGAGCAATCACCGCACGTGCCCTCTACGTTCGCACATCACTAATTCAAAATAATGCACCATTATCGCACTAATCGAACTTTTAGTAACGTAATTAATTAATTGTTTAACCAGTACCTACCTTTCCACTCAGGAATAAATTCTGCCAGTTTTTAGTGAATTTCTGGACGTGGTTAAAATATTATTATTATTTCTCCGTTTAGTTTAATTGTTGATGTAATTAATATCTATTGCGTTACAAATAGGTTTTTATTTCTTTCTTCGATTCGAATAACATTAGTAGTTATACCGTTAGGAGTCAGGCCTATTTTCGTAAACTGACTTGCATTGTGCGATGGATGAGAAACGAAGTAGACATCCTCTAACATTAAATTTACAAATATTTCCTGCAGTTTTACGGCGCACTTTAGTGGTAAAGTTTATGTGCGGAGCGTCTCGCATTACCCGGAGCACAGAGGAAGGTGAAGGGTAAATGACCCTCTGGAGATGGTTATTATTATTATTGCTTCCAGAGCTGCACATCTAACATTATCCCAGCTTACAGGAATTTTTCTCTAGGCAATTAAATCAGCAATGCGCGGGTGACATCATGTTGTTCTGGTGAAGTGGAGATGAACGCGTTTTACAACGTTTATTTACTGACACGTTTTTATTAGGAATTCAATTTTAAATATAATATTCTATTTTAGATTTTGCGGTAAACCACTGAACAAAAAACATAGTAGTACGTTGGAAACTTTTCCTCCAAGGTTTGAAATTATAATATATTGGTTTGTAGGAATAGTGTTTCCTCTCTTTTGTTTATGTATAAGGCGCTCCGCTGACGAGGCAACTGAAAACAAACTAAAACTGGCTGGTTTCTATGTCTTGATTGGTCAAAAAGCTTGTTTAACCATAGACGAAGAACAATCAGCTGGCAGCTGGCAACTAGCAACGGCCGACCACGGCAATCAGTAGTGCAAGTCGCGAGTCACTGCTTACGTTACCATTGACAACGGGTTTTTGAGTGATTGTGTAGTGTGCGGGCCATCACATTGTCATACAAAGACAGTTGGCAGTTGAGAGTTTTCAGTTGCCTCAGTGGGCGGATCGCCTAAGGCGCTCCGCTCACTGGAGAAACTGAAACCAAACTAAAACTGGCTGGTTGCTGTTTCCAACCAAACTTTAATCACGGTGCTGCTCAATTTTACGATTTCTGTAATTATCTCAGACGAACAACAATCAGCTGTCATCGCAGTCATCTGTCGCTGTCAAATTGAAAAACAAAAAAAAACTATAAAACTGACAACAAAACTGGCGCAACCATGGCAACCGAGCAAACTTGCAACGGCCGACCACGGCAACTAGCAGGGCGAGTCGCGAGTGTCTGCTTGCGTTGCCATTGCTAACGGGTTTTTGAGAAATTGTGTAGTGCATGTGCGGGCCATCAAACTCAGACGCAGACAACTCAACAACGTGCAACTTCAATTAAAAGTAATGAAAAAAACTCGTTTAAGTAGGTTACGTTAGGTTAGGTTATGGTCTATTTTTTACACCAATTTTAATGACTTTTCGAACATTTGTAAGTCACCAAAGTTACGTTTCTTACTCGAAAGGTTGTGTGTTCGATTTTCGTTTTTCGCAAAATATTATGAGTACCTAGGTGGTAGGTGCATTGATAAAAACAATAATTAATTCTAGTATCGATAATAATGAGGAAACATCACAAGTAGGTAGCACAGTAAAATAAAAATTCCCGAAGTGTTCATTGAGGAAAAACAACGAGGATGGAGTTTCCAAGATCTATTCAAAGGTAATATACATTACTCACCGAAAGCATATAAGTAACATGATTTAGATTGTATGTAGGAATACAGCTATTTGCGAGATTTGCCACAGGCTACATGACTTATAAATTGAATAATAATAATAATTATTAATAATGAATCGATTGAACTGTCTCTCAGATCATAATTCTATGATTCTAAGGGGGTTTCTCACCATCCTCCCAATAGCCTATCTACACAAATAACGAATATTATTAAAAATAAAAATAAAATACTCGCAGTGGTTAGAAAACTCGGCCAACTTATCCAATATATAGCCACTATTCATAGGTTCGACTACCGAATTATAAACTCCAACTTAATAAATAAAAATACCGTAAATCGTAAATCTAAAATATTCGTTATTAGTGTAGATAAGCTACTGGGAGGATGGTGAGAAATCCCAATTCTATTATCATAATTTTACGATTCTAATTCTATGATCTGAGGACTGTCTACTAATTATAGGTAAATAAGTTAGATCTATGATTTTTTCTAAGGAGATTTTTTATGACCGCCGCAGCATTTATTTAAAAAAAATAGGTGGATTCCGGTAAATTGCAAGCCAATTTTGCTGCCCCCCGGAGATACTAAAAGGGGCGCCCGCGCCAGTCTCGTCTGGCTTCCCCCTACATCCGGCCCTGTGCATTGTGTACACTTACACATATGGTAGTAGGTATTTGAAGAAATAGGAACATAAGAATTTAATTGTTTTATGGGTGATTTTCCCCTGTTGTAGCTTGAGCTCGAAATCCGAATAGTGGTTCAACAGACGAATAGTAAACGAAGAAAAATGCTATTCTGAAATACGATCATTTTATTCGTAAAAACGTTTCAAAACGGGACTGGAAGTTCTTACGAACAAATTAACAGTGTTTCAATGTTTATTGGCGGGAAAATGTAAGAATAATTTGTTGGTATACGTACGAAATTACGTATGTTAACAAATTATTCTTACATGTTCCCACCAATAAACATTGAAACCCTGTTAATTTGTTCGTAAGAACTTCAGTCCCGTTTTAAACCTTTTTTACGAATAAAATGATCGTATTTTAAAATAACATTTTTTTCCGTGTACCTACTTACTTCAACAGCCGAACTGTTGAGGAAAAAGACTCAAGAACGAATAATTTTTAGGGTACTATCTACAAGTCTTTTGGCGTGGATAAAATCAACAAGAATGTTGATGGAGAAACCTATCTTTTACCTATGCAATTTCTATTTTATTTTAATAAGCTCTACTCAGGAAGCCCTGAGGAAAAAAATCCCCCAGGGCCTGTCTTCATTCCTCAGAGGATGCTGTGTGAAAGGTCTTTTAAGGGAAATGAGGTCCTGGAAAGGCAAAGGATGTGAAGGGTGGGTACGAATCTGGGGGTCGATTTGACCAGGAATGACGGACATATAAGTCTAACCGTCCCACTGTGGTGTAAGGCAATTTGTCGAGAGAGTCCGGTTGGGGAGGTCTAGGTTAGGTCTCCCTTATCCAGTCTCATCCGATCCTACCCGCCACACAGTGGGTCGACAAACACATTCGTTCCAAGATCAATACAAACTTCACCCCATTAAAGTTTTTTTTTGTATCATACATTTATGAACCCAGGCACCCCTGCCAGGTCATCAAGCGTAGCGAACCACTTGGGTGACCTGCGGTAGGGGTATTGGTTATCCAATAAATGGTTCCTGGGGCGACGGCACCCATATCCGCCTTCCACATTGTGCATGTTATGGCTTGCATATTCTAATGCTGCAACTTATGGCCCAAAATCAATGTGCCCATTGGCCAGATATCGCAAGCAATCGCAATCGCAATCGCAATCGTGAGCAACTTACGGGAAAAACTTACGCGTGTAAAGGCAGCTAATAGATATCTAGGGGTATATAAAATTAGAAATAAATAATGAATGCTCTGTCCTGGTTGAAATCAATACTACATTATTCACTGATTCTGCTATGCCCTGCACACCTGCACTATTAGCTTTGTGACTTTTTTGTTAAAAAATACAACAAACACAATGCATACACATACAAATTACGCCATTGTTGTGAAAATGCACACGTTCTTACCTATTGTCGTAGGATGCAGTTCAATTCGTAGGCATTGACTTAAAAAACATTTTAAAGGTTTGCGGCACCAACTTACCCTTTAAATTAAATTCGCTTACAGTTTTCCATTTATTTAATTACATCTTTGCGAAAGAAGTAAGAAGTAATTACGAAAAAAAAGTTTTAAATAGGTACCCATATATTTTACCCTTGCAAAAATTACAATCCAAATGAGCATGATCAAATAAATGACGCAGAGATCAAACTACACTTTCGCAAAAAACTACTCAGGTAGGTACTTTTACACAAAAAAATGCAACTTCGTGATGTCCTTAGCCTTAATTAATTCATATACAACGTTAGGTGAAGTAGGTAAGAACTTATTCTAAGAGCGGGGTAGATACCTAAACCTAACAGGTATCTCTTTTATTTATTTAATTGACCAGGCTGATATATTTCCTGTTTTATTACGACTTTCTACAACAAGTCTTTGGTTAATATTTTTTATAGGCGCAGGAAACATTTTACCCGTATTGTTGCCCAAAATCTAAATTCTGATTAGGCTATGAATAAATTATAATCCTCTGTATGTCTATACAGGCTGTCCGGGGGTAAAGTGCATTAAGGGGAGGTAAGGTTTTAAATGCGAAAAAAGGCATATTTTCATGATTTTTTCGGAGATATTAATAATGTTGGTTTATTTATTTCATATATACGTTATAGTATAACATCTGACGAATCTTTGAAATAAAAATTTCAAATAAATCTATCAATAAATAAGTCCGTGAGAGCGAATCTCCGGAACCGCCTCGAAAACAAGTTGTTATTCGGTGAACATCATAACTCGTTACCGGATCATCTGAAACAAAAAAAGTTGTATTGCATTTAAATGTGATTTATTTTCCCAGATAGAGGGAGTTTTTTTTTTCGATTTTTTTTTTGATAACATTTTGAATTCTGCTTTAGGGGGTGAGAAACGATTAGATATTTATAGAATCATATTAAGAGGATACCCGGCAATGATTTTTCCATACAAACGTATTCCCTATTTATCTCTCTGGATTTTAACCCTAGAGAAAATATTATTTTTGCATAAAATAGATATCAAATACTAGCGTGTCGGTACTTTTTGTTTTTTTTGATAAGTTACTTTTTATAGAAGTTATGACCTTCCAAAAATCAATAAAATTGACTGGTTTAAACGCCGTCAAAAGATGTTCAGTATACAAACCAGACAATGTTTTTTTAAAAAAAGCAAAACGTACAGACATAGAATAGTTTTTTCTTATGTAGTTGGTAAAAAAAAATTGAAAATCAGTCCACTTTTGGAGGAGAAAAGTGGGGAATACAAAACCTCCATTTTAGTTAGGTGTCAGTGCATTGTCCCTTTCGCTCAATATCCGGTGGAGTAAGAGCAACGGTGACAGCAATATTTTAGTAAAATCTATTTCTGCACCACCGGGTATCATCTTAATGTCGCCTCCTTAATTATCATATGGGTGCATATATTATTTTCTTTATATATGTCATTGTGTCGACTTCAACAGTCTTTGTAAAACCATTTGATTTTGATTATTTTATCGGGACTCGCTGACACACTTTTGATATTGGATATCTACCTACTTGTTGATTGCTTTGTAGTTCTTTTAACGTGAACTCATTGCACAACAATTATACAAATTATCTCCCGCATGAAGTTTAGTATGTAATGATTTAGTTAACTAATTACAGGCATTATCGTTATGTGAAGACAACAGTAGGAAGTTCGTTCAACTACTAAAAAATAACTGGTTCCGCGTTTAGCGAACTCAAAAACGAAAATAAAAGTGTTATTTACCTATAATTTGAGTTATACAGTAAATCGCTCTTGATGTTTTAATCACTAAACGACGCAATATAAAGTTAACTAAAATTTTTTTTTATATGATTCATATCGAGCAATGATCGCCAAAAGATCGTAACCGACAAAAACAAAATTTTACACGAGACGTTTTTATCTTTTAATTTTTGAAGTAATCTGCTTATGGTACCCAAATTTATAGATAATGTTTGTTTTATTGGTACCGTCGGTTTTACATTATGGAAATAGTGAAATGGCGAGATGGCGGTTACGATGTTTTGCCCGGCTACTACGCCATACATTTGTTAAGCTTTGTCGCTTACGATGTTTTGCATTTCATACAAAACGGCCTACTTTTAAAAATAATTAAATGTTTTTTAATAACAATTAATAGGTTTATGTTATGTTTACATGCAGTAACATGCTGGAAAGTATTATACGCATATTAATTGGTTCCATGACAACTCAGAATCATGCAACTTCACCGCCCCTTGGAAAGGTCATTAAAAGTGATAAAATCATATTCTACGCTTTCGTAGATGGCGCGCATATAGTTTTTTTTTTTTTTTTTTTTTTTTTTTTTTTTTTTTTTTTTTTTTTTTTTACTTATAAACGCTTTTTACAAGTTTTGAAATATTAAGTAAAATTTATTTTTCGCGGAAGTACACAAGCAATATAAATATTAATAAATAGTTTAGTCAATTGAAAAAACTCCAATCTTTCACGAAAGGCTAACGAACACAATATTGGATTGAATCTCCGATGAAATATTCTATTTGTTAGCCTTTCTTGAAAGATTTGAGTTTTTTAATTGACAAAACTATTTATTAATATTCATATTGCTTGTGTACTTTCGCGAACAATAATTTATTTTTATTTTTTCGAAGCATTACTTGGAAAAAGCGTTTATAAGTAAAAATACTATACGCGCGCCATCTACGAAAGAGTAGAATATGAATTCTTTTGACAATCACCTTAATAATATTTTTTTATTCACTTTTAATTTAACTTTTTATATGAGGTGTTGAAGTTGCATGATTCTGAGTTCCGGTCACCACATTCTTTATTATTATTATTCCATCTACAACACAAACATAAAAAAAACAGTCGGTAGATATAAAAAATAAATCCCATTTTTAGAACAAAAACTTTGCATAGATATTAATTATTATAAAAGATAATTTCAGTAACTCTTATGGATGTGAGTTTATATTTCAAAGCCTCGTTTATAAAATAAAATGAATATCTATGTATCAAACGACATAAAAAATTTACGCTACCTACAATAAAAAATCGTTAAAAAATAAAGTGAAATCAAGCTGCTCACTGATAAACTTGTGCATTGTCCTCCTCTAATTCTGCTAATACTTCGGTTATTTTTTTTATTTTATAATCAAATGTCAAGAACTCCTGGCGAAATCTGGCGTCCAAACCGGGCAATTTTAACGGTTTCATTCGTGTACTCGATGACGTAAAATTTACTATTTTTTTCCCCACTTTGACGCCGGCTGCCTACGAACATGCCAGGCTGCCAGCTGGCAGACCTGCTTTTTTCTCATCTACTAAATGACCTTTATCATATGAAACCATTCCCCTTCGTGTACTCGATGACGTAATTTTTTCGAAAAAGATGCCTTACTATTTCCACGACTACGCGGAACCTGCCAAGAGGCGCACCGGCAGACCAGCTTTTTAAGGCTTACTAAACGTCCTTTATCACTACAAAGTTACTCGGTGACGTAGAGTTTACGTTGGTCGGCTCCCGGGCTATATATCTATCTATACTAATTTGGGAGGCGGGAATGAGTACCGCCGCCCCGGGAACCATTTATTGGATAACCAACACCTCTGTCATTGTTCACCCCAAGTGGTTCGCTACGTTTGGTGACTTAGCAGGGGTTCCCGGGTTCATAGGGTGAGGTATGTCTAGGAATTGGCGGCGAATGATCTGGACACGCTGAACCCTAGATTCCTACTCACCCCTCATACCATTTTTTTAAATTAAAATTTTATTTATTTATTATTTACATTTTTTTATAAGAGAATGTGTCTTTACTAGGATATCCCGTTCTAATGTAACATTATTATCATTTTCCTTCCCAGAACTTTCTATCCTTCCTTTCCTTAAAAGCAGCATAGCATTTTACCAGCATCCCCAAAGATGACATAGGCCCTGAGGGAAATTATTTTGTTTGTTACGTTTGTATTTAAAAAAAAAAAAAAATTATAGTGAATACCTCACAAGAGTCCCAACTGCTCCCGTCTGGAGTGAGACTATGGCATCCCCAATCGGGGTGTGTTATGAGGCTGAAGGTAAGTGGGGAAGGGAAGGAGACGAGGAAGAGGAAGGTGGGGAAGTACCTGACTATTCAGATCTAGTCACTAAACACGGCTAAAGCCATTTCAAGCAACGTTTCAATTCTGAATGGTGGTCTTACACCAGGGCGATACTAAGAGTATCTTCCACTCTTATACTTTGTATGGACAAAACACCGCCTGGTTTCCTCTCAATGCATTAAAATTATTAAAAGTCTCGGCCTTCATAATGAAAGCAATGTGGATATTGCAGGTTTCTTAAGTATTTAAACAAATACCTATAAAAAATAATAAAAACTACATACTTTATGTGTTTATGCAAATCCACGGCGAATGACCTTTTTACCGTTGCAATGTTTGCTCATTTTTAGCATCAGCGTGTTTATCATCTTTTTAGCGTGTTTCTTTCCGACATAGAAAATTACCTCAAAAGAAAAAGAAAAAACAGTATTAGGTAGGTACCTAAACCCTAACCTGTACCCATATAATAATTGATACAAGTATAATATTATCGTTTGGCTTGTGATCTTGAGGAGAGCTGAATGCGAAAATATGTTGATTAACAGTCATTAAAATTGTTTTTTTTTTTTTTACCTTTCCTATATATTATTTTATATTTATATTACATTAAATTTATTTCTATACCAATGTAAATTCAAAAACTGCTTAAAATTGTCTTACTCTACTCTCTATTCTCTTTTTTTTTACCTATTTTTGATTCTCTATAATCTCCCTATCCTCTCTATTCATCAAAATCAAAACTAAAATTTCATGGAATGGTTGAAAACTAAGAGTATGGATATCATACTCTTAGGTTGAAAAGTATAATATCCATACTCCATATATATCCATATAATATCCATACTCCATACTCCATATATATCCATATAATATCCATACTCCATATATATCCATATAATATCCATACTCCATACTCCATATATATCCATATAATATCCATACTCCATACTCCATATATATCCATATAATATCCATACTCTTAGGTTGAAAAGTATACATGCTTTAATTTTAATTTTATATCTTCTTTTTATTTCTCTACTTCCTCTAACTTTTTTTTTTTTTAAATACATTTTTGATGCTCTCTATCTCTTACTAATCTCACCAAAATCAAAATTAAGATTTCATGGAATGGTTGAAAAGCATACATGTTTATAATCTTATTTTAATTTTTGAATTTTCTTTTTATTCTATACTTTTTTTAAATTTCTTTTCTTTCTTTTATCTACTTTTGATTTTCTAATTCATTAATTTCATTAAAATCAAAAGTAAAATTTCATACACATCAGCAAAGTAGATACAATAGACACAACCATACTTCACTAGACTTAATAAATCTGCTCATTTTGACTGTCCTAAAACAGATTAATTTCCTAGTTGGACAGCCAAAGATCATTGTAATCTGAAATATGTAATGTTTTTAAAAATAATAATAAATAAATTAATAAAATCGTAGGTACCTAAAATAAGTCTAAATGTTACTAAACCAGAAGTATTTTAATTACAAAAAATTAGCAATTGTCCAAGATGATCTCTAATGCCGTCATTAAGTTTTTAATTTTTAAAATTAAAATTTAAAAAAACAAGCCTCTCCAAAAAAACACCTCTCCCTCACTTCTTATTAAAGTATTAAATAAATAAGATGGCGCGAGCCACAGTGGGCTGAAAATCGAATTTAAATAGACATATAGACTTGAATTTTCATGGCTCTTTTTTTGGCAAGAAATGGATTCTGCTGATCATCACTATGCTATAAAATTTCGTATGAAGCAATTGCGTGTACAAATGAAGGAGTTATCATTTTTTAAAGAAACATTTGTATGGCACTGACATTAAAAATGAGGCTATCTCTGGAATCATAAGGTTGGCCATTACATCCTTACACACAGATATACTACTATTTATTTGTATTTTTTTGACATACTTCGTATTGTGGCGCAACTTGCGTGTTTTTTTTTAAATCCTCAATGTACACGCCTTCATTTGTACACGCAATTGCTTCATACGAAATTTTATAGCATAGTAATGATCAGCAGAATCCATTTCTAGCCAAAAAAAGACCCTTGAAAATTCAAGTCTCTATGTCTATGAAAGGCGATTTTCAGCCCACTGTGCGCCGTGCCCTTTTTCGCTGTACGTCGCGGTAAGGGGACATACATCAATTACGTGAGTTATTTAAAAAAAATGTAGACCCCTCCCCCTTCCCCCCCCCCCCTTGGTGAGATTAAGTGAGATTTAGTGGGACCCCCCCCCCCCCTCACGTGAGGCTTTTTTATTTTTCTCGAAATGTTTTTCATAATAGCCATTTTTCACCGGGCAAAATGGGACACTTCAAAAGAAGTGAAACAATTAATTTTTTTTATTATCTCTATAATTATATGTAGGTACTCTTTTAAATTTGACGTGAGATTTTTATTGACCCCCCCCTCCCTTCGGCATAATGAGATTTGACCCCCCCCCCCATTTTTTGCTCACGTAATTAATGTATGGCCCCCTTATAATAAAAGCGCTCATTCGACAAGAAAAATTCAAGTTACGTAAATTACGTACATTATTTACGTAAGTTGTATTTTAAATTATAGCTCTATTAAATTTTATTTTTTTTTACACTTTAACATGAATTATTGGTGTGACAACTTTGTAGATTTTTTTTTTCAAAGATCATTTTACTAATTAGATTCATACTAGATTCTTATACTACGCCTGTTCAACGTAGGTGTAGTAAATGAAGGTCCTGGGTTCGAGTCCCAGATGTGACCGTATCTTTTTCAGATTTTTCTGTTTCAGATTTTCGATTGAGTTTTGCTAATATTGTCTTCATTTAATAATTAAAATATACAATTTGAAGAATAAAAATAAATATTCATCCCAGACTTGCAGAAAAAGTCAAAAGATGTTGCATATTAAATAAACATGGATAAATTTATCCAAGACATTTATTTATTTTCGGGAAATCGACAATTAACATTTTTACAGTTTGTACTTAAAACAGCCAAAATAAAACCAATTATGGATTTCCTCTTTGTGACTTTATATAAGACAGCACAATAAGAAATAATTAAAATTTATAAATAATTAAATAAAGCCAAAAAATTTATAAAACAAAAACAAAAATATTTATAAAACAAAAATTGAAGTATGAAGCTTCCTCTGCATAATTATTAAATCTTACAAATGACCTGTAACAAAGATATTATTTTAGGAATTTGTTTTGAATTGTTTCGATTTTGTTTATGTGGATTTTGTAAAATGGAGACCAAACAACTGATGCGAACTCCAGATGACTCCGTACATGCAAAGTAGAGTTGCTTAATGATGTTGATGCTATTAAAAAGTTTTGTGTTTCTAATGATGAAACCTAACATTTTAGCAGCTTTATTTGTGATTGGTTGTATAAAGGTTATATTGTAGTTTATTATCAAGGGTTATTCCAAGATCACGAATATCTGAGACTGTTGCAATGTTTCAATTTAGTTCGGGTTTGAATCTTGCAATCATATGGAATGATATAGTTGCCAATAAAAATATGCATTAAGAAAGGTTGGTAGTTCTCAATCAAAGTATTATACAGTTAAATATGACCGAATCGGAATGGGACACATTAGCTTAGTTGGTAGAGCTGCGCCCAGGCAAGGCAAAGGTCCTGGGTTCATTAAGTTAAAAATAAAAAATATATTCCATCATTTCAAAGGCCAAGGTGTGTTCTACTCGCAGTTTCTAAAATATGAAAGCATATGAAACATTTGTAAGCGACCAAATATTCAAACAGAAAACACACGATTTCACATTATTTCGTAGTGCTTCGCCATTTAATAAACAACCTAAAACGACATGTGCAATAAGCGAACATGTGTAAGCAACATAATAAATAATAAGCAACCTTTGAACATTTCAGAAACTAATTATCAGACTTCGGACTCTGGTATTAGTCCTGTGCACTAATCAAAATGACTTCCTGGTGCACCTGGCTCTAGTAAAAACTACAAGGATGCTCTAAGTATTGTCGGCGCCTTGGTTTCCTACATAATATGTAGGTTAGAATATGACTAAATAAACATATTATATTTTAACAGCCCGGTACTTCCCAAACTTTTCACCCCCACCAGCTGCAAAACGATCAGACCGATATCAAGTCCTGATCCGGACTTGGTAGGTACCCTCATGAAAACAACATTTCTGACTTATAAATTTTCCATTTTAGCAATGACCTTCCACACCGTGTTGGTGACAGGGGGCGCGGGCTACATCGGCAGCCATTGCGTGGTGGAGCTTCTGCAGGCGGGCCACGAGGTGGTGGCACTCGACAACTTCGTTAATGCCGTGGGGGGCGCCGAGGGCTCCGCGGCACTCACCCGCGTGGAGCAGATCACGGGCAAGAAGGTCACATTCTACCAGTGCGATCTGTTGGATAAGGAGGCACTGGAGAATGTCTTCAGCAAGGTGATTATATGTTACCTAAGCAACTGTTTCAAAATTAAAATTAAAAAAAAAAATTGCCTACCAATAATCTTACAATTCTCTGAACAACTTAATATCTTTAAAAAAGTAAGAAAAGAAGAAACAAAAATGCGATTGCCCGTGCCGCATATCGGCGCAGGGTTGTTTCAAGTTCAAAGACCTATTGCTAATTAATGATTATTATCATTTAAATGATCATCAGCTATAGAAATGAAGTAATGATAAGTACATCCAAGGTAGCGACCTTGGTGATTATAGGTATGTAATTAGGAGATATTGTATTGTATTTGTTTTGATGCAGCACTCCATTCAATGTGTCATTCACTTTGCCGCTCTGAAGGCAGTTGGAGAATCAATGCAGCAGCCTCTCATGTACTATCAGAACAACCTCCTTGGAATGCTCAACTTGCTGGAGGTAAGAACGAACTAACTACATACATACTTACTTTTTTCACACAATAAACATACATACATTACATACAACTAGTTGCATCAGAGGGATAGCTGGCACACTGCTCCCCGAACACTGCAGCAGGGACCTGGTAGCTGTGAAGCTGCAGATCACGCTGGACCAAAGAAGCAGGGAAGTAGTGGTGGCGTCAGCATACATGCCCTACGACTCTACGGAACCACCACCCTCAAGGGAAATAACGAGACTCATCCAAGACTGCAGGGAGAAGGGTAGGGAACTGATACTCGGTATGGATGCTAACTCGCACCACACTGTGTGGGGGAGTACGGACATCAACAAACGAGGACAGGCCCTCCTGGAATACCTGATGACAGTGAACCTTGAGATTCTCAATAGAGGTAGGGAACCCACCTTTGTTATAAGCAACAGACAGGAGGTGATAGACCTAACCCTGGGAACCTTGAGAGTATCAGGTTGGAGAGTGTCGGATGAACCATCCCTGTCGGACCACCGACACATAGAATTTAAACTAGAGGGAGAGACAAGCAGAACGGGGACCGATACATATAGGAACCCAAAAGCAACCGACTGGACTCGGTATTCAGAGGAGCTAAGCATAGGAATGGTAAGATTTCCAGCTAAATACGGTTGCCCCGAAGAAATTGAGGACGCAGTAGAAATACTGAGGGACTCAATGATAAGGGCATACGAAAATAGCTGCCCTCTGAAGACAAGTACCAGTGACAAAACACCGTGGTGGTGCAGAAGACTGCAGGAGCTACGGAAACTAGTTAGGCAAGCCTTCAACAGGGCCAAAAAATCTGGAAACTGGGATGCTCACAAGCAATACCAGAAAGAGTACAAAGAATCAATCCGGAAAGCCAAAACAGGCTCCTGGGAGAAGTACTGTGGGGAGGTGGAAACCATCCCCCAGGCAGCGAGAATTCAGAAAATTCTTGCCAAAGACCCAGGGGCAGCCAAAGGCCCATTCAGGAAAGCGGATGGAAGCTTTACCAATAACTGGGAGGAGGAGCTGGAGGAACTGCTGGGAAAACACTTTCCCGGCTACAAAAAGTTAGAAGCAGGTGACACCGATCCACCACCAGCCCGAGTTACACGGGCAGGTAAGGACTGGGACACTGCGGCTAAAATAGTTACTCCCTCCAGAGTTAAATGGGCAATCGAAGGGTTCGATCCCTTTAAAAGCGCGGGAGAAGATGGAATCTTTCCGGCACTTCTACAGAGGGGCCTAGATACAATCTTACTTCCGGTGACTAAGATCCTGAGGGCGTGCTGCGCCCTCGGATACATCCCCGTATCATGGAGGAAAACGAGAGTAGTGTTCATACCAAAACCTGGGAGAACCGACTACGACAAACCAGGCGCATTCCGTCCAATTAGTCTCACCTCCTTCCTTCTGAAGACAATGGAGAGGCTAATGGATAGACACATAAGGGACGGGGCACTGAGGAAAAAACCCCTCCATGAGTTGCAATTTGCGTATCAACCAGGCAAGTCGGTCGACGCGGCACTGCACAGGTTGGTTTACAAACTGGAGCAGGCGCAGGCGACTGGAGAACTGGCGGTAGGACTCTTCCTGGGTATAGAGGGAGCATTCAATTGCACCACTATTAAATCCATTGATGAAGCGGCAGAAAGACATGGACTCGACAAAACCACCAGAAGGTGGTTGAAGAACATGCTCTCAGGCCGGATACTTACGGTGACAAGGGGTGAGGTGAACATCAGAGTACTGGTGACACGAGGGTGTCCACAGGGAGGGGTCTTGTCACCCTTGCTGTGGAGCCTAGTGGTGGACAACCTCATCCGGAAACTCAACAACAGGGGCCTCTATACACAAGGGTATGCGGATGACATCGCAACCATAATAAGGTGTTGGGATGCAGACACAACCAGAGGCCTCATACAATCAACACTGGCAACAGTGGAAGAATGGTGTGAAGAAACAGGGCTGTCGGTCAATCCAGACAAGACAGAACTAGTAATCTTCACACGTAAAAGGAAACTAGAGGGATGGAATAATCCAACCTTCTACGGAAAGGAGTTAGAACCCTCAGACACGGTTAAGTACCTCGGAGTCATCATAGATGCCAAATTGAGCTGGAAAAACCAGGTGGAAACTGTGGGCAGAAAGGCATGCGCACTAATGTGGGCAACTAGGCGGATCTGCGGCAGAACGTGGGGACTCAACCCTAAAATGATGCAATGGCTGTACACAGCCGTTGTGAAACCAAGGATCATGCATGCAGCCCTGGTCTGGTGGAGGAGAACAACACTGAAAACAGTGATGGTCACACTCAACCACATACAGGGACTTGCATGTAGAGGAATCACGGGAGCTATGCGAACCACTCCAATACTAGCCATGGGAGTGCTGCTAAACCTGCCCCCACTAAACTTAGAAATAGAGGGGGCGGCGATGGCGGCAGCCTACAGGTTACAGTGTAAAGGTCAATGGAGAGGTGAGCTGCCCAAAAACAGTCATACGGAGATCGGAACAAGACTGAGGGCAATTAGCCCGACAGCTGGAATGAAGCAAGACGGCAAACAAGCCGACTACTTCTTCAGACAGCAGTTCGGGGTGATCTATCCCACAAGGGAGGAATGGGACACGGTTCCAGGTCCAACCTTCAAACAGGAACTAATCTGGTTCACAGATGGGTCCAAGATGGAGGAAGGAACAGGGGCCGGGGTCTGTCTACCTCTAGGAACACACTATACTGTGTTTCAAGCTGAGATGAAAGCCATCTTGGCCTGCGCACAGGAGAATATACGCATCGGGTACAGGAATAAGAACATAAGCATATGTTCTGATAGCCAGGCTGCCCTAATGGCACTGGGAAGTAACCGATGCGACTCTAGACTGGTGATGGAATGCAGGACTATCCTCACAGAACTCGCTAACATCAATAAAATAACCCTGATTTGGGTACCAGGACATAAAGGTATTGAGGGCAACGAGCGGGCTGACGAACTAGCAAGGAAAGGGGCGAAAGCACCACTTGTAGGATCCGAGCCGGCCGTAGGAGTAGCAGCTTGCCACACAAAACTACATATCGATAGGTGGGTCAAATCCCAGCACTGCAAAGAATGGGAGAGGGCACCCGGAATGAGACAATCCAAAGTTCTCATAAAAGGACCGGACCCTAGACGAACCAGGAAACTACTCGATATGGACAGAAACTCGCTGAGAGAACTGGTAGGACTATTAACGGGACACTGCCATCTCAGGAAACACATGCAGATATTGGGAGTGGAAAACACTAATATATGCAGAAAATGTGAAGAGGATGAAGAGACTCCAATTCACCTATGGTGCCAATGTCCTGCCCTGGTGGGAACTAGGCTCAGATACCTGGGGAGACATACAGTAGAACCAGAAGACATAGCCACATATCCAATAACAACGCTGGTGAACTTTATTAAAGGGACTGGTTTGTTATTAAAGGATTGAGGTAAAATGGGAGATAGCACAATGGGCCTATGGCCTAAGTGCTCACGGGAACTGCTTGTAAACCGTCTCCGCCTTAAAAAAAAAAAAAAAAAATACAACTAGTTGATAAAGTTACATACGGGTTGTATTTTGAGGCAAAGATGTTTTAAATGTATTGTAAATAGAACGGCCGGCGTAGTCCAGCGGTAGAGCGTTAGACTCCAATTCCGAAGGCCGCGGGTTCAAACCCGGCGTGCGCAAATAAATTTTATTCAATTGATTTGTGTTATTTCACAATTAATTATTTAAAATAATATATAGTATATTTGCGGCACGTTCCAGAGTGGAAGATACTCCTAGTATCGCCCTGGTGTAAGACCACCATTCAGAATTGAAACTTTGCTTGAAATGGCTTTAGCCGTGTTTAGTGACTAGATCTGAATAGCCAGGTACTTCCTTACCTTCCTCTTCCTCGTCTCCTTCCCTTCCCCACTTACCTTCAGCCTCATAACACACCCCAATTGGGGATGCCGTATTCTCACTGGCTCCAGACGGGAGCAGATGGGACTCTTATAAAAAAAAAAGAGCAAGAATCTCTTTTCTTTTGTACGATGGAATGGCTTTTCTTTTATTTATTTTTATAGTATAGAGTCCCAACTGCTCCCGTCTGGAGCCAGTGAGACTATGGCATCGCCATTTGGGGTATGTTATGAGGCTAAAGGTAAGTGGGGAAGGGAAGGAGACGAGGAAGAGGAAGGTGGGAAAGTACTTGGCTATTCAGATCTAGTCACTAAACATGGCTAAAGGCATTTCAAGCAATGTTTCAATTCTGAATGGTGGTCTTACACCAAAGCGATACTAAGAGTATCTTCCACTCTGGAACGTGCCGCAAATATACCATATATTATTTTAAATAATTAATTGTGAAATAACACAAATCAATTAAATAAAATTTATTTGCGCACGCTGGGCTCGAACCTGCGACCTTCGGAATGGGAGTCTAACGCCCTACCGCTGGACTACGCCGGCCGTCAAATAAGCCGAAGGCAGTCCTGCAGCATGATACATAGAAACAGGACTGTTATATATTTATATTTACTTATTTAAATATATCACTTGATATTTACCACTAATTTATGGCATTGATTTATTTAAGTATTATAAAAATGATAAGGCCTTGGTATGAACATGAACAATACAAACATAATGAATAGACTGTAGAATTAATTGTACAATGGTACAGAGGAAGTTATTACTTCTGGAGTCTAAGGTTAGACGGTTACGATTTTGTTTCAAGGATACACTTCAAATTTCAGGATATCGTATGTACATATTTTGAGGTGTTGATAAACAAAAATGATTGTTTTCAGGTGATGAAAAGACATCTCTGCTATCAACTTGTTTTCTCAAGTTCTTGTACGGTGTATGGAGAACCCGAGACACTGCCCATCACAGAAAGCCACCCGACGGGAACAATCACCAATGTCTACGGCAGAACCAAATACTTCATTGAAGAGATGCTCAAAGATCTTTCAGCAGCAGACAAGGTAAACAATTTACTTATTATTTTTCGAAAAAACTTATTTTAAAAGCTTTTCACTTTGTGATGGCATTATTTAATAATGTACTTATTATGTTGACACTTCCTCCTCCTCTTTGAGCTACCATTTCAGACAGCCTTGCAGTGTCCAATATTCTTGTTAGTTTATAGGTACCACATATACTAAACTAGGTAACTCCGATATCAGCTTTTTAGAGTTGCACATAAAACCATACCTTTATTTCTTCGCCCATTTATACCACAACACTTATATTTTTGTGAGGGCCGGTCCCATGCAGATGCAATTATAGCAGTCTGCTCCAGGCATTGACTTGCCAAGGTTTCAAGGAGCCAAGAAGTTTATAATATCTTACACCTAACACAGAGCCCTTGAGGTTTTTTACGCTTCCAGGGCTATGTATGGTTCAGAGCCGGCCCTGGTTTTTGTTGCATACATGGGTTACATGTATCTCATTGAAACATTCCAGGCACCGCCCTCAAACATTTGTCATACACGCGAGAACATCACCACATAAGCGGTTCCGCCAGAATCCGGTTGTTGATAATTTTGTTCATCTCGAGGCATTTGTCATTTTTTTAAAGTTTGACATTGATCACACGTTCCATCACCTTGGATAGAATTGATGTGATCGCTACGGGGTTGGTTGGGTTGGAGCGGTCACCTTTCTTGGGAATAGGGTGAATGTTAATTTTTTTCCAACCAGAGGGTACAAGTACATATTTCAGGGAGATTTTGAAGAGCTTCGCCAAAATTGGAGACGTTTCTGCAGCACACCTCTGCAATACTAGGGCAAGTATTGCAGGAATTCTATATCCGATGCCGGATCCACAGTTTTTTTTTTTATACAGAAACTGCAGTAAGGAACTGACGAAACCGCACCCCGATCATCGAGGGCCGAGTTTTTCGCAAACATTTTACCTTATAAGTTGAACTTTTCGGTGGTGGTGGTTGCTAGCGAGCCGTCAGGTCTAGTAAGAGGTGGCAGACTGGGTTTGTAGAAACCTCAAGCAGAATTCTCTGTGCCATGCGGCTGGCAGGCAGCCAGCTTTAGTAGTTATTTTATGCCACATATTATAAAAATTATGTAGCTATTTTGCATTGCGATTTGCATTGTTCATTAAATTTGCATAATTTATGGATGTAAGTCGTGTTCCATTGAGACTGCAAAGCAAATAAAGTAAGTATCTTTGAGACTGCAAATCTTGTCCTTGGTGTTGAATCGACGACATGTTTGCGATGTTAGTCACACTTCTCGTGTTACAATATTAGATGATGTGTAACCAGTTTCATTGATTTCATAAACCTACAAATACCTAAATACATATTTTACATTAGCTCCACTCAGGAGGCTTTGAGGACAATTTCCGTCAGGGCCTATGTCATTTTGGGAATGCTGTGTGGAGGGTCTTTTAACCCCTCGGACCGATTTTGTCAGAAGGTCAACATATTTCCGCTTTGCAACAAAATCCAATTAAACGAAATATTTCTGAACGCATCCGAAAACTAAAACTGTTTTTGAAAGGTGATAAAATAATCTTTTAAATTGTAATTCGTAAAACAACATATAAGAAATTTTGAAAGCAAACCAAATGATAACGAAAAAAAATAAAACAAACACACATATTTTATTAGGAAAATGTATTAAAAACATTATCGACAACTCACTTTTTTGTCATTTCATGTAAAAATAATTAATAAAAAATTCTCAATGTTTCATAAACTTTTTTCCGGTCGGAAAAGAAAATGTCAGAAGCTTTGTTTTTATAAAGGTGTGTGTATTTTAATTATTTTGTGGTTAGCTTTTAGATTTGAATATAGATCTATTTGAATATTTTCTATTTCTAATACCGTTTAGATAATATTTATAACCATGATAGAAAGGGAGACAAAGATTTCTAAGAGATCTAAGAGACCTAATAAGAGTTATTCCGAAAAGCGAAAATATTAGCCGGAGGGGTTAAGGAAATGAAGGAGAGGAAGTTCTGGGAAGGAAAATGGTAAAAAGGGGTGGGTAGGAATCTGGGCTAGTGACAGACATATGAATCCTTTCCTCCCACTTGCGGTGCAAGGCGATGGATGAAGAGAGTCTGACTGGAGAGCTGAAAGGGTCTTCCTCAACCGATGGTTTTGTTATGGATATCCCTGCTTATTTTTCCGTTCTTTGTGTAACGATAATAACTTCTACCCCTTTTACAAACCAATCAAAAAACTTAGAATGGCGTTGTCGGGACTACGCCCTTGCTTATTTCCAATGCTTTATATTAATTTATAATTTTGTTTATTACACACTTTGACGAATCAACCTTCAGACTTGGAACATCATCGCCCTGAGATACTTCAATCCCGTGGGGGCACACCAGTCGGGACTGATAGGGGAGGATCCCACCAAGGAGTTTGCCAACATCATGCCCTTCATGGCACAGGTAGCCCTGGGGAAGAAGCCTGCACTGACCATCTATGGAAGTGACTACAACACCGAGGATGGAACGGGTATGTTGCACTTTAACAAATGAATTACATGGAGAGTGTTACATGCTTTTAATATCTTTAATTATAATAAACACTCTAATTGATAGTTTAGGAGTACTTGTAACTACTGCACATATATTTATGACCCTGCATGTAAAGATTTTGAAATTTTCTTTAGTGATTTTACATATTATAACCCTTATGCCGCTATGTGCACATATTATGTCAAGGAATAAACAATGACAACAGCACTACATAACATAAGTATATAATGGAACCTCTCATAACGAGCACCTCCCATAACGAGTAATTCGTATAACGAGCAAAACAGATTGTGAAAAAAGTGCTCTCTTAACGAGCAACATTTCACATAACGAGTGACACAAGGGTAGTCCCTTCACGTCACTCACTTGTGAGCAGGGATTTCTGCTCCAGTTCATCAGTCTTTGATAGCACTCGTTCCGCTAGCATGTTAGTGTCGCATGTGCCTTTCGAGAACAAGAATAATTACAGTCAGAACATGAATACGGTTTTTCTCCACTATAATTAAATTTGTGGGTTTTTAAAGACTCCACTGTGCATCAGCATGTGTTTCACCAAATGTCCCTTTGTGGTACTTGAAAAGTCGGAACATGAAAAAGGTTTTTCTCCACTGTGCATCAGCATGTGTTTCGCCAAATGTCCCTTTGTGGTACTTGAAAAGTCGGAACATGAAAAAGGTTTTTCTCCACTGTGCATCAGCATGTGTTTCGCCAAATGTCCCTTTGTGGTACTTAAAAAGTCGGAACATGAAAAAGGTTTTTCTCCACTGTGAATCGGCTTGTGGGCTTTTAAATGTTACTTTTGAGAAAATTAATAGTTGCAGTTGGAACATGAATATAGGTTTTTTCTCCACTGTGAGTAAACTTGTGGGTTTTTAGTCTCCTTTCTAGCACATAAATGATTGCAATCCGAACATACAAAAGGTTTTTCTCCACTGTGAGATAGATATTTTGTGGGATTTTAAATAATCCTTTGTCGAACATGAATACGTAGTTAAGTTATTTGGATAAACATAAAAAAAAATAGAATTTTTTTGGCATGGAACGCATTATCTATTTTAAATTGATTTATATGGGAAAAATGGTTTCGCTTAACGAGTGTTTCACATAACGAGTAAGATTCCGGAATGAATTATGCTCGTTATAAGAGGTTCCACTGTAGATTCAATGTCATAATTTTTATTTGTTTGCATTGATAATATTATACCTTTTTTGTCTAACTTAACCGCTTGGGCCCATAAGCTTGTTTTGCTCGTTATAAGAGGTTCCACTGTAGATTCAATTTCATCATTTTTATTTGTTTGCCTTGATAATATTATACCTTTTTTGTCATCGTGTAGACATAGGAATGACGTATGCCCCGGACCTGAGTTATTAAATTCAACTGGTTCTAAATTCTTTTCAATCTTTTTTTGTTTTAATTTTAATTGTATATATCTTTTTTATATAAGCATTGTATATATCTTTATATAATTTTAATTGTATATATCTTTTTTTATATAATACAGCTTCAGACGATAATACCGATATCAAATGTGTAATGTAAATATATAGAAATATATCTAAATAAATTTATTATGCAAAAAAATAATGTTGCTATTTGTATATAAATTGCTGCACTTGCACATGCGATAAATTTTATTTTCAATTGAGTCAAAATTTGCCATCCTTTCCCTGTATCCTAAAAATGCAAATGGTTCTAACTAATTATCTTATTGTGATTTAAGGTGTAAGAGACTACATTCATATCATGGACCTGGCCAGCGGGCACGTGGCAGCTCTAAAGCTACTCAGCTCTGCTCAACTCGGATTAAAGGTACAGATAACCAATGACATTACAAACATAATATAGTCACGTCATTGTCTCACATAATTAATACAAAATGTGGCAAGTAACAAACACACTGAACGTTTCTAGTAAATTCCTAACTCAAACGTTCATTCACTGTTCACATTCGTTCAACACACTGAACGTTTCTAGTAAATTGTTAACTCAAACGTTCATTCACTGTTCACATTCGTTCAACACACTGAACGTTTCTAGTAAATTCTTAACTCAAACGTTCATTCACTGTTCACATTCGTTCAACACACTGAATGTTTCTAGTAAATTCTTAACTCAAACGTTCATTCACTGTTCACATTCGTTCAACACACTGAATGTTTCTAGTAAATTCTTAACTCAAACGTTCATTCACTGTTCACATTCGTTCAACACACTGAATGTTTCTAGTAAATTCTTAACTCAAACGTTCATTCACTGTTCACATTCGTTCAACACACTGAATGTTTCTAGTAAATTCTTAACTCAAACGTTCATTCACTGTTCACATTCGTTCAACACACTGAATGTTTCTAGTAAATTCTTAACTCAAACGTTCATTCACTGTTCACATTCGTTCAACACACTGAATGTTTCTAGTAAATTCTTAACTCAAACGTTCATTCACTGTTCACATTCGTTCAACACACTGAATGTTTCTAGTAAATTCTTAACTCAAACGTTCATTCACTGTTCACATTCGTTCAACACACTGAACGTTTCTAGTAAATTCTTAACTCAAACGTTCATTCACTGTTCACATTCGTTCAACACACTGAATGTTTCTAGTAAATTCTTAACTCAAACGTTCATTCACTGTTCACATTCGTTCAACACACTGAATGTTTCTAGTAAATTCTTAACTCAAACGTTCATTCACTGTTCACATTCGTTCAACACACTGAATGTTTCTAGTAAATTCTTAACTCAAACGTTCATTCACTGTTCACATTCGTTCAACACACTGAATGTTTCTAGTAAATTCTTAACTCAAACGTTCATTCACTGTTCACATTCGTTCAACACAGTGAATGTTTCTAGTAAATTCTTAACTCAAACGTTCATTCACTGTTCACATTCGTTCAACACACTGAATGTTTCTAGTAAATTCTTAACTCAAACGTTCATTCTCTGTTCACATTCGTTCAGCACACTGAACGTTTCTAGTAAATTCTTAACTCAAGCGTTCATTCATGAATGACAATGATAGACATTCAAAGAATATGTGTGTATGAATGAAATAGTTATAGAACCGGGCAGCGTTTGTGTACTTAAAAGTTGCGATGAATACTACATTCTAATTCCTGCAATTACCATAATATCTTTTGCTAGCCATTTTAAGATCTCCTCTCCGTATGTTCACGTGTCTCTATATTTTTGCAGATATTCAATTATTAATTGAAAGCTTCCAAAGCTTTGCTTAACTCTTTGATCGCCTATGCTAAATTTTTGCAGTGTGCCAGCTAATTCTATTTTCGTAATAACGTGCCTTTGCAAAATGATGTTTTTGTAAATTGTACCAACATTCCAGATGATATGTTTATATATTTAAAAAAATATGTAGTGTATATTAATAAACATATACATAATTATGTCAGTTAAAAAACGGATTAATTTATTTTGTTATTAAAATAATTATAAATTTAAAAAAAAAATATTGTCAAATTTTCTTAATCTTTTTTCAATGTTATTATGAAATGCGTGCAAGTTAGTTCTACGTATCCCATCATTGCTGATGCAACATTTTCCATTTATAATGATGTAGTAGAAGGAATTCTAATATTGTCAGGTTATTCGTAACCTTAGAATGTTGTCATGCTTGACCCTTTTAAACCTTCAGGCCACAACCATAATTATGTCAGACAATCAAAATATTTCCACTTTACAATAAAATCCAAATAAATGGAATATTTCCGAACATATCCGAAAATTAAATACGCTTTCAAATTTCATAAATCAAAATTAACGTATAATTTTTTAAACATAAAAATGCAAACATAAAAAAGTTTTAAAAATGGCTCACCTTACATTTATTCTAATTAAAATTACTGATAACGTAAAAATAAACAGACAAATGTATTAAAAACTTTATTATAATCTCACTTTATGTCTTTTTTTTCTTTTTTTATTTTTGGGATATTATGCCGTGTTACGCTAACTCCTTCTTCTTTATGTCGTCCATGTAAAAATAATAATTAATTATTAATAAGAAATTCCCAAAGTATCGTTAATTTTTTTGAACTTAAGATCTGATATTTGGTTTTAGATCTCAGCGTCTGAATCCCCATAGTAAATTTATTCAGACACGATACTTCCTCACATGATAATTCATCACATCACAACTCACATTAACCTAACCTAACCTTAATAACCCCAATTTTCAGTTTTCGACGCTTTGAGACATGATGAATTATCATGTGAGGAATTAACAACATCCAATGCAAAGTTTGTACTCGATATTCATACACTTAAAAAGTTCCCACTGAACATTCTGGTCACCAACTTTTCGATGTGAATATAAAGCGTGGTGTTTTTTCTTTTTATTACCGTTTATATCACATTTCTCACTATGATGATAGTAAGGGAGAGACCTATTTGAGTTGTTCCGAAAAGCAAACAAATTAGCCCAATGGGTTAATAAAATATTTGAATGAAATTTATTTTAATATTACGGCAACACTAAACTATAATATTTATGTAGGTGTACAACCTGGGCACGGGGAAAGGGGTATCAGTCCGCCAGCTGGTGTCGGTGTTTGAGCGCGTGACGGGGGCCAAAGTGCCCCTGAAGCTGGAGGGGCGTCGCGAAGGGGACATCTGCGCCATGTGGGCGGATCCCACCCTGGCCAAGGAGGAACTCAACTGGACGGCTAAGTTCTCACTCGAGGATATGTGTAAGTACTTTTAACCTCTTGACCACATTTGGCCACATGATGGCCGTGTACCAAAGAAAATTAATACAAATATCGAAGCATTACTGAAATTAAAAGCAACGTTTGGAATGATATTGGCGCAAGCGATTCTGACCTTGTCCAGTTTCTTTATACATAGGGGTTAAAATCGCATTTAAGCATTTAACGTCTCATCTATGAAGTTGTCGCATATGTGATCCATCGGCAATTATCCCCATATGTAGATGTTGCATTATGTGATACATTTTAATAAAACAATGTGTGTGTGTCAAAACATGACGCATGATGCAGTGGCTGTCGGTATATTTATATTTCAGGGGTGGATTAAAATAAAATCGTATGTACCTACAATCTGCATATTTATGTAGAATCCATTCCAAGATCCTTGGTATGTGAAAATACATCGATTACATGATCCTTCTTAGTCTTTAATAGACAATACCAAACATGTAGGTATTGTAAACGGCATAAATGAGCCGTAAAATTAATAATACCTATCTATACCATTTATAGGGTAGGTACTTAATTTTAAGTAGTATTTTTTGGGACATTGTATTCCTTAACTTCTTGAAAGCTGACACAAAAATTTTATTGTGCGCCAGCTTTATTTTTTTTTTTTACATGAATACCGCACAATAGTCCCAACTGCTCCCGTCTGGAGCCAGTGAAATTATGGCATCCCGTAAGTTGTGAGGCTGAATGTAGTGGGGAGGGGAAGGAGATGGGGAAGAGGAAGCTGGGGAAGTGCCGGGCTATTCAGATCTGGTCACCAAACACTGCTAAAGCCGTTGTATTGAATTGTATTTGTATGAAAATGTATTGAAATTTGTACAGCGCCCTTGAGGTGATTTTTCACAAAAACGGCGCTATATAAGTCATCCAATTATTATTATTAAAGCCATTTCAAGCGACGTTTCAATTTTGAATGGTGGTCTTACATAAGGGCAATTCTGAGAGTATCTTCCCCTCTGGAATGTGCTGCAAATGTATTACATATTATTTTTTAAATGAATAAATTGTGAAATAACACAAATTAATCATATAAATTTTATTTGCACACCCGGGTTCGAACTCGCGACTTTCAGATTAGGAGTGGAGAGCCTTGTCCCTCGACCACGGACGGCCGTCAATATATTATATTCAGAGAAATGATTTTTAATAGTATCCAATGATATGCTGGCGAACAAGAGCTTAAACGATACAATTCAATCATCGTCCGGCAGGCGGATGGGCCGAGTTGATACCCTCAGCGGTTAACTGCCTTTTATTAAAAAAAAGGTCTGCACTGTAAATCTTAGGGTTAATGGAGTCTTTTTAAAAGTAATCAAAACTACAATTATATATAAAATAATCGTAAATAATTATTTTCAGGTGCTGATTTCTGGAGGTGGCAAACAATGAACCCTGATGGATACCCCAAAAAACTGATCAAGCAGAAAAACTGCAATGGACATTCATGATGAGAGAACATTCTTACAAAACAATCCTTTAATAAATATTAAATTAGAAAAATAATTTTGCCAACGATAGCTTTCTATTGAAAAGACTCATTACAAACATAGTATTTAAAAAAAAATCCTTTTCTTCTTAATATTTTCTAGCTTTCGAATGTCTCCCTCAAATGTCTCAAGTTTTGCTGATTCTTGACAACTCACCCATCTGCAGCTGACAATAGTTCTATGGTTTTCAGCCATAGAACGCTGCAAACATCTTTTTTTCTTTCCTAGCCAATTGAAATTCCAACAGTCATCTCATAAATAAACCAATCACAGTCATCTGTTAGCTGTGATAAATGTCCAACTGTGTGTGTGTGGAGATTGCAACAATAGTACCTAGTAATAATAAAATTAAAAAATTTACTCCTTTAATTTTGACTTGTCACAAAGATGACCAACTTCTGAAATGCTTAACATTATGTTACAATGAGTCGTGCCAATATTTTGTTTGTAGAGTTATTACAGTGTGTAACGAGTAATTAATTTAAACAAGCCATTATATTTACAAAAAGAGTACAGACAAGGCTACATTCCTTCTGCGGTATTATTAATGCAGTGCCATAACAGCAGTAAATAACGCACATAAATAATAATATGGCCAAGTAATACTGACTCCTATTGTGAACACACAATAATTATGTCTTCTTTCTTTCAAATGTAACATTGTCATCAAATGGCCATTCAGCACCATTTTGGTTTTTTAACACTTGAAAGATCCCCGTTAAATGAATAAAGAAATAAACTGAAATTTCAACAGACTTTGTCAGCTTATTACAATTACAAACGGAGCTAGAATCAGCATTTAACAGGGACCTTTCAAATGTAAAAAAAATGTGTTGAATTAATGACTTTGTCACACGTGAATTTCAGCGAAACAACTGTGCCTGTTTTTGAGGTTTCAACACTATTGGCAGCAGGAACCCAAGTAAAATATCACAACACAATGCTGTCTTTTAAGTTTTAAGAAAAATGTTTTGACTAGACAAAATTACACGTGTACATTAAGATAAAATAAAAACCAATATATTTTATGATTTATTTTTATTTTTAGTGTAATTGAATAGTTTTATGTACAAGAAAAATCATATATAATACAGGGTAACAGAACATACTCGAGACATTTTAACCAACAATTCCTGAGCATATTTGGATTAAAAAATATTGATGTCAGTTTGCAGTCAAATGTTATAAAAATTAAAAACATTTTTCCATCAAAACTGATTGAGTTAGAAGGTAGCGCATTTATACTCGAGCGTGTATTGATAAGCGTTGTGTCTCGTTCTAGAAACATGTTAAAACGCGAAACAGAGCGCGTATCGCTCAAACCCATCGCGACGGGATATATCCCACAGTGATGGGATCAGTAGCGACGTGTGATTGAAAAATATTTTTTTTGTTTTTAATAGAAAAAAAAAATTATCAGACAGCAAAATGACATCTGGTGAAAATCTAAAAAAATTTAGAAAAATAGAAACGTCTACTTCTTCTAACAAAGTTTTCTTTGTTCAACAGAATCTAATTTGTGATATGTTGCATTTTTCCCTCCTCTAGGATAGCTCTCTTCAAGGGATATCATATCTCAGGTTCACTATTGTCCGTGTCTTCAACATACAGAGATGAGTGCTGCCATTTGAGGGGCTCCAGCCCCACACTGGTAGTGTTTGGCAGCAAGTACCGAGCAAATATCTCCAAACACTTATTACCCGATTCCAGAGCTAGAAATGGAGCGAGGACATCTGGAAAAAAACGGTGACCGGACAATTCAAAAACATGCAACTTCAACACCTTCTTAGAAAAGTCATTAAAAGTGATGAAAATATATAAAAAAAAACGGTTTAATATGTTACGTTATGGGCTATTTTTCAAAATATATTTTTTTATAACTTTTAATGACTTTTTAAAGGGGTGTTGAAATGCCATTTGTTGAGTTGTCGTGGAACCAAAATAAGAACAATAAAAACCCATAATAAAAGCAACGTTTTTTTACTATAATATTCAATTTTCGGGCAACCAATTTCAGAGAAACGCTTGTGTGTGCTTTAGTGCCACCAAAAGTTGATAGAATGCATTGTCATTGACAACGAGTCTATCTGCCGAGTTTCAGCTCAATCGGATGTCGGGAAGCGAGTTAATTTCTATTTCCAAGATTTACATTCATTCAAATACAGTGGAACCTCGCATAACGAGCATAATTCGTTCTTGAATATTTTTCATAATGTGAAACATTTATTAAGCGAAACAATTAATCCCATATAATTTAATGTGAAATACAATAATGCATCCCATTAAAAAAATACTCGACATTTTTTAAAATGTAACCAGAAGAGACCCGTCTCGTCACAATTAGAAACCTGTTGCGGCAGATAACCTACAAAATCTTGATTTTGAACAAATTTTAATTTCAACAGAAACTCTAAACCCATCAAATGCAAACAAAGAGCAGAACGGTTTAAGAGACAAGTTAAAAGATGGGTGTTGCTAGCGCATAATATTTATCCCATATTATGGGTAATTTTATTATTCTTTATCTTTTCATGGCGTTCCTTCATCGTTGGAAATAGGTTTTTTGCAAATTTTTAAACTTATTGCAGATCTGGGCACTGAGAGGTTTTAACCGATGGGTTTTGAACATTTTAAAGAAAAGAAGGAAATTTTGAAGTAATTTACCATTTAGGGGAGGTTTGTGAGAATGCAGAGCGCTGGGCACACTTAAGATGATTCTATCTTCCTGTGGACTCGGCTGATTGGGAAATTTGTGATGTATTCCTAAGATTATTCTTTCAAACGGCTGTTTTCCGTTTAGTTCTGTGAATGGGCAAACTGGACCACCAAGTTCAGTAATCTAGAAATTACATAAATATCTTTTAATAAGAAATTACATAAATAAAGAGATTAGAAGATTCAGTATCTTCTCTTGGATGCACTTTTTTTACATTAACCCCACACAGGAGGCCCTATGGAAAATAATTTCCCTCAGGGCCTTTGTTATCTTTGAGGATGCTGTAGAGGGTCTTTTTATGGAAGGGAAGGAGAGGAAGTTCTGGGAAGGAAGAAAGTATGAGGGATGGGTAGGAATTTAGAGGTCAGTGTGTCCAAGAGTGATGGATTATCCATCATGGATTATCCATCATGGATTATCCATCATGGATTATCCATCTCTCCCGTTGCAGTGCAAGTGTATGAGTCAAGAGAGACCAACTGGAGTTCAAAGGGTTTCTCCAAAGCGGCCTCTCCCGATCTGGCCCGCCACGCAGCTGGTCAGGCGCTAAGACCAGAACACACCTCGCCTGATGAAACCGGGCACCCCTAAGTCTGCTAAGTCACCAAACGTAGCGAACCACTTGTGGTGACGTATGGCAGAGGTATTGGTTATCCAATAAATGGTTCCTGGAGTGGCAGTAACCTCTAACCAGTAACCCGCCTCCCAAATTGGACTGGATCATATATAAACTTATTATTATCTCCAATGCGGCGTACCAGGCACACTTCTCTTTTTCATATAGAAGCCCACAACACTAATGCAGCAAATAACTCACCAATCACTCGCGCAATCACAACTTATACCCATTACGAAAAATTATTACAACTAGACATTTTTCACTATTCATTGCAAACAATAGTGAGCATACAATTTTTGATTTTGAAACGTAACTTTTTCTCCACCCATACTCTTTCATTTTTGTTATTATTAGTCAACCAATGTTTGATTCTTTTCATTAGTTTCAGCATAATTATGTTTTAAAACCCAGGCGAAATTACTTAATGACATTTTTGAGATTTACATAATAGGTACAAAGCCATGTAATTTTTTTAACATACTTTGAAACTTATATTTAATGTATTGTGTATATCTTATAAACAAATAAATAAATAAACTTCCCTGGTCTTCAAAAGACCAGGATATAAAAGAAAGGATGCCAAAAGGAGCAGCTTTCATGCTGCCCATGTCAACTGCGATCATGAATTGTGTTCCAATCTTGTCTGTCGACTTTCTAATATATGTACTCGCAAGAATAATAAATCTCATACAAGATTTGCATACTTTCAGAAAGAGATATTTTTTGGGTAAATGGTTGTGTTGCGTTCTGGCATCCGGTACGTCGGTGTCCGCAGCTCTCCACGCAGCGCAGGACCGCGAGGAGTGAAGGAGCCTTGTTCACCATAGAAATTAGAGTAGGGGTCACAATCCTCAGCAAAGAGGAACCGACTTGAGAAGAAGTTGTGTTGCTGATTAATTAAAGTTTCTTACCTTCAACCAGAACCAAGTGGCTACGTATTGGACTCCCCAAGCCGGGAACATTTGCTCTTTAACGGCCTGTTCGTGTGCCGCGCAGTTGGTGCACCACACCCCCACTACAGCACCAGAGGATAGAAGACCTCTCAGGGGCAGGTTAACTATCTCCTCGTTGTAAAGCATCTGATAACTATAAACCACAAAAATAATTTTTTATTTTTTTATTTAAAAAAATATTAACACAATGGGTATATCATATTGTTTATGTAATTTTTTTAAATATTTGTATTAGTAAATATATAACATGTTTCTTGATGTAAATTTTTACCTCCCTAACTGAGAACAACTCGTGTTTAGAGAGGGATATTTATTATGGAATATGACTAACGAGACAACCTGCACATCACATCACATCATCATCACTCTAACCATAGGTCTATTGAACTTCACTTTATACCTTTTAACGGTAATCCAGATCCTTAAATAATTAAATGAAACAATATAACTTTGTTAGAACCACTGATTTATTTAATTAACACCAACCGGTTTTGGAACAACCGTTCCTTCCTCAGGGCTAACATATGTTAGGTATGTATATATTACAGTGGGAGGGTACAATTTATTACGAAGTGTTATGGTAGGGGTGGGGGCGTGGCTAGGAATTAATGAAGAGTTGTGGGAGGGAACAGAACGGACATCGAAAGGCAACAGATTTAAGATTGGGATATAAGATAATATTTTTGTTTGTTGATAATGGATTCATTATTTGTACCCCAAGTAAAAAAATAAATAATAATAATCTGATCTGAACCTTCTCACTATCAAGGCTGATGCGTGGTACAACAGTTCTGTTGAATAGGTGCTTCTTAATCATTTTCACATAACCTACAGCTCCATATCCGCGCATGCTACAAAGAGATACTTATAAAAGGAAAGCCAGTCTAACGTAAGAACATATTAAGGAAAGGAGATCAGAAATAGGTGTACCGAGAAAAGAATCTAGGGGAAAATAATGGGTTCCAACCATAGAGGAAGGAAGGAAGAGGAGATGGCACTAGTGCAACTGGGCACAATGCATTAAACAAACTCAACTGGGCATAATTGGACGTGGCTTACCAAGCCAGGGTGATTTCACCGCTCGGCGAGAGAAGACTAGTCGTTCATAAGCTATAAAGTGCATTTGTTACTTTTATGAAATTTTAAGAAGATATATGAAATTTTGTAAAAACCGTCCAGGAAGAAAGTTAAAACTAGTGAATGGCATTACTTTTCATTGTTTTTTTTTTAATTCCGTTCGATATAATTGCACAAATAAATAAAATAAACATTAAAACACATTCTTATTATGAAGTGTACCTCGCCTGATTTAAAAATATAAATAAAATATTTGTTTATTTCCTTTATTATTAAAAAGTTTAACCAGTTTTATTAAAAAGTTTAAATTATTTTACTTTTTAATTAGCACGAAATCAAATTTTCATTTTACGCAATTGAAATATTGAATTCAATATTTTCCACCGCCCCGAATGCAAAATGTTGTCCTTTATAGTAATTAAGGTGAATCTAAATGTTTTTTGAAAAAAATATTTGTATTAAGCGTGGCCAGTTCGATCGAAATTTTTTCCGCACTATCTATTGCTAATTTTACTAACCCTTGGCAAGTGTACTGCGATGAATGGGCATATCAATTTGAAATTCCTTCACTGCACCGCTTGCTTCCGTCCCCAAAGTTAGCGACTGAAGTTTTGTAGGAAATGTTTATATGACCACCTCCGCTCACTCCTTTCCTCCGTGGTTCTAACCTTCAGTAAGACAAATCAGATTGCAGGATATCTATTATGTAGTAATGAATGCGACCAACCTGCTGCCTGGTTTCTTGGCTTTACTCCTTCTGATATACTTGTTCCACCATGGTGGATCCAGTATCACCAGATCAAACATCTCTCCGTCTAACTTTGGTAGGGTTGTCCTGACATCACCGCAGATAAATCTAAAAACAAAATAAATAATATGCTGGTTACATTAAATTGTCTTCATCAGTTAATGCTAAGTGTCAAATTTTGTCAAAATATCGTAGTGTATCGATTCACCTACTCATGTAGATGTGCCTTATCGCACTGCATTCGCAACCTACTTAGGTACTCGCAATGTTTAGTACTGCGCGCCTACTGACCACCTTCTGAAAAAGAGCTCGGATTTGGGTCACATAATACACAGCGCTGCGTAGCCATATCGAGAAACTTCTCGCGTGTGCATGTTTGACCTACCTTCCGAGTACCTTTGGCCCAGCCTATATAAGGGCTCGAGCAAGCCAAATGCAGTCAGTCGTTCTTACTCAGTCTTCACGGCAACAGGCCAGCTGTCTAGTAACTCAATCTGCGGTTCGGTCGGGATAATATTACTACGATTGTAAATACTCTCTATATTTGTAAATAGTGCATTATGTAAATATTATAATATATATCATCATCAAAAATCATCTCCCGAGTTTATTATTCCGACTAGCACGCAAGGAGTTATCACGACTCACCGATATCTCCTCTTCCAACCTGAGGCCCAACTTTCTCCTCATCATAGGAGACTAGCATCCACCCTCCAAACGTGATGTGAACACGCAACCCACTCATCTCATCACCACGTCGCTCGCAATCACCCTCCAAAGTAGCATTAGGACCAGTTGTTTTGGAAAATTTTACGTTTGAATTTCCTTCAAATCGTCATTCACCGTAAAATTGGGTGGTTGCAACCTCCGTCAGAAGAAATTTCAACAAAAATTTCATAGAAATGTTACAAAACATGAAAAGATTATTTTTTTTCATTTCAAATTTGACACGCAATCACATCTTCCATCATTTCAAATACGAAATGGGTTGTTTCAACTCCAAAATAACTTCGGTAAATTTGAAAATTTCACTCAGTGTTCCCCGCCGAATCACAATAGGGAAGTTGAGTGAAAAATATTTTGACTTATAAAAAATATGTTCATGTAGATGACATGCAAACTTAAATACCAGTATTTTTTTTTTTTAAAGTTCGTTTTCATAATTAAATTAATTCCACAAGTTGAATTTTACTAAAGCCTGCGAAAACGCCGGCAAGATACCGCGGCGCGATACCGTGAGGGAGAGTTTGTGACGTCACCCGGTCCTTGATTGTGTAAAATATAAGGGAAAATATTTACAAGACCGTAACACGCACACGGACGAAAAAAATAATTTTAAAAAGTTGTAGTACTTAGATATTAATAACTCAGGTACGGGACATACGTCATTCCTATATCTACCTACTTTAAATTATCGTGAAAACAAGCTTATGTGTCCAAGCGGTTAACTAGTACTAATCAATTCAGTTACCGGAATTTCGAAAAAAGCGCATCTTAAAGGTTATTTTTTAAATTTAAAAACACGAAATGTCATTTTTCACCAACCGCTATGTCGTTTCTCTTCTTTGAAAAGTCATTAAAAGCTATGAATTTTTTTTAAATATCCCTAACCCTAACCTAATGTAACCTATTTAACCAATTTTTTTTATATATTTTTTTCTTCACTTTTAGTGACTTTTCAAAGGAGGCGTTGAGTTGAATTCATTCTGAGTTATCCAGTCACCGGTTAAAATACCTGCAGTTGGCTGGAAGTAAGATATCACATTTGTTGTGCAAGTGCTGGAATAGGGCCGTGGGGGCCGTGTTGCCCCCGCTGATACCCCCCAGGTCGCTCAGGGCCAAGGAGGCAGTGGAGCAATCTTCGGCAGCTCTCCTAGCTTCCTCGTTAGCTCCGTGTCTTGCTGCATGGTCTTCCGCTGGGAATACACCCGCTCTCCGGGCAGATTGGAGAAATCCCTCATAAGCATCCTTGACTTTTGTTACCTTGAAATAAAACAATGGAGTGAATAATATAATTCAAGATTGTATTGATTATATCGATTTAATTTTATGTTAATAAGCCGTGTTGCCAACCTGACTGCAGGAAACCACATTAAAAAAGATTTGATATCACAACACAGTATCGCTTCTTGTGAAGTTATAGGTTAGTCATGTAGTTTCAACATTCTTTAATAGATGTCGTTAGTATAGTTAGTTTTTTTGACGATTGTTTGACGGCCAGCATGATCGAGGGGCAAGACTTTCGACTTCCAATCTGAAGGTTGCGGGTTCGAACCCGTGTTGTGTTATTAAACAATTAATTAATTAAAAACAATAAATAGTATATTTGAGGGGTTTAAAAGCAAAAATGCCACTCTCCAAAAGTACTGTTTTCGGTAAATCACCAAAAACCGATCAAAGAACCTTCTCCTGTGATTTTTTAGTAACAACTTAAAAAGTATATTCTAAAGTGAATTATTATAATAAAAAATGTTATAATAATGTATTCACGGGTTATTGTTGAATTTATTTTGAATTCAGGCTTTTGATTGGCTTTTGTGGAGAGCGGAGATTTTGCTTGAGAGTGGTGATTTTCATCTAAACCCTATTTTCATTTTGATTTTTTCATGATTTTTGGTTGATTTTTGGAGGGTGGCGTTTTTGATTTTAAACCCCACATTTGCGGCACATTCCAGAGTGAAAGATAATCTCAGTACCGCCCTGGTATAAGACCACCATTCAGAATTGAAACGTTGCTTGAAATGGCTTTAGCTGTGTTTAGTGACCAGATCTGAATAGCCAGGTACTTCCCCACCTTCCTCTTTCCCATCTTCTTCCCCTCCCTACTACCTTCAGCCTCACAACATACCCCAATTGGGGATGCCATGGTTTCACTGGCCCCAGATGAGAGTAGTTGGGACTCTTGTGCGGCTTGACTTCAGTTCACATTTATCACTGCATATTATGTAAAAGCTGTTTGTTTCTTACAAATAAATAGAGTAAGGACGACTAGTCCTGTTAAATATTCATTGTAAACTTTACGATAATGTAAAAACAAAAACTTGTAATCCCAACGAACCTCGATCTTATTAGAAGTTTTCCAACACATTTCAAGTGTCTTAATCATTGGAAGAGATTGAAGGACAGACACTACACTTCTATACAAAAATAAGCACACTACCAGAGATGTGCAAAATGGGTACCGAAAACCATTTGAAATCAGTGCCGGATTAAGACTACTTGATGCCCTAAGCAATCCACACCTGTGGGCCCCCCTATCCTAGTAAACTAGTATCGGTCTTTAAAAAAAAATTACCAATTTATACAACGAGAAAGATCATTACGTACCATATTCCAATCACAATCCTTCCTAAACATGAAATCACAAGCACCATCCTACAAATTACCCAACAATCAACTCATACTAACACCAAGCCAATTTACAATCAAGACATCCACAACCACAATACTCGAAATAACAATAAAATCCGCATTCCTCAAACACACACTACAAAATATGGGATAAAATCTCTGAACTATATTGCCTATACACTATATAATTCGCTTCCAGATATGTACAAAAACATCCAGCATAATAAAAAATTGCAAAGCAATGCTTTAAAAGAATATTTTTTAACTACATTTAAAAATGAAAATATGTAATCGTCTTGTCATTTTTTGTTCTATCTTATATACTCGTATCAGTTTTTCCCTCTCTTTAATTGTTTTCTCTTGCTGTTTGTTCTACTTAACCTGTCTTTATTTTTATTTTTATGCTGTACTGAATGTAAAACTTATATTATGATATCAAAATACCTTTGTAAAATTGTAACTACTACCTCCTACCTATGAATTGTAAGTTCCTCCTGTCCTAAAATGAGTTTTGTAACTCATCGGGATTGCTCTAGCAAGAAATAAAAACAATGAATGAAAATATGTATGAAGGTATTACATACAATAAAAATCAAAAGCATTTTTTTATGTATTCATTTAAATGCGACTTGCTACTTTTTCAGGCATTAAATTCGCAGAAAATAGTTTATAAGTCCAACATTTTTAGCATGTCTATATAATATTGATAAAGCATAGCGCCTTTCCTGCAGCATCGTCATTCTTTTATAATTTTTTATTATTTTCAATTTCTAAAAAGATCATTCCGCTGTGCAGTTTGATATCATCAGGCATAAAAATATACACAGGGCTGTGTCCACTAGGGAACCATGATTCAATTTTATCATAGTGAACTATTTTGTACAATTGTTCGTCAGTTTGATTTTTTTTGGTGCTGTTTCTGGTGCCCCCCAAGACGTGATGCCCTAAGCAATTGCTTAATTTGCTTAGGGGCTAATCCGGCACTGTTTGAAATGCATTTGGGTCAAAACTTACCCATTTGAAAATGTAAAATGGTTTTTAGTAAAGAACTTCAAATGTAAAAAAACCTATTTTTAAAATGCATTGAAAATACAAAATGGAGTCTCTGGTCAAACAATGAAAAAGTGAAAACAAACAGCCTTCTATTAAAACTTTAATGAATTTTAAACAATTTAGTCATTTTAAATGGACATCAAAGTAGAACAACTTGTAAGATCTGGGGTGCTAGCATAGTCCATCCATAAGGATCGGCAGGATAATTGTCGGTAACTTCTCATCGTTCCCTAGAACAACTGCAGATCGCAAACGAATAGGTGACAGTTCACAATGACTAAGTGTCCCTAATATATTCGATATCAACTGTTGTTTGTACGTTAGCGATCTGCAGTTGTCCTAGGGAACGATGAGAAGTTACCTACAATTATCCTACCGATCCTTATCGATGGACTATGCTAGCACACCAGGTATTTGAAATACTAATTACAAATTACATTTTTAGGATACCAAATACGTATTTGTATTTCAATTACAAGTCATTCAAATACTGCCCAGTCCTGAGCATTACACAGGTTATTAACCCAAAAATCAATTAACAAAATGAAATGGGTGAAACAGTCATCCGTAAGCCTTCTTTTGTGACAATTTGTAAACTGATCAGTTTATCAATTTATTTTAACCCTTAGAGTACCGACTACACTTACTAACTAAATTTGCCACGAGCACATAATTTAGCAGGAAAATAATTTTCCTCAGGGCCTATGTACAACCACCTAAAGCCTAACTATCTAACCTAGATTTTGAGATTTCAAGTAGTTTAGCGGCTATGCTAGGTTTGTGTAACACGGTTTGTGACACAAAAGAAAGTGCCCCCTTTATAGCACCTGCTCGCGTCAAGGCAAGAAAAACATCCCAGTTTTCAAGTAGTTTAGCGGCTACGCTAGGTTTGTGTGTTGATGTGTATTGATAGCTATTCGCTATTCAAAACACGAACATGAATATCCGGAATAATTGTACATTATTCGACTACTAGTTGTCACTCGTAAAAGGTTTTACATACCAAAGGATCTAGGTTTTCATATTTCCTTTTTAATTTCCGTTTCTTGGGCGATTCCGACACTTCTACTGGGTCAACGTAATTGCATATTTGTTTAAATGGATGAATTATTTTGAATAAGTCATCCCGCAAACGAAATTTGCAGATAGTATTATCTCTAGTAGTATTATGGTATACATTTGTGATAAAACTTGAATGGGAAACAATACATCCTATTTCATTGCTAAATATGAGACTCATTCAAATAAAAGAATATATAACTAAACAGTAAATAACACGAGTGAACACAAGCTTATCGTAGAATAAAATCCCGATCATAAATAAACCAATGACATCCCGAATCCCGATCCCGCCAATCATATCCGCCAATGTTTTGACATTTTCGACCTGTGTTGCAAGTTGCAAGTAAGAATATTTCTTATTATAAATTTGGAGAATGCTTTAGGTACCATAAGGGACAAACAAAGAAACTTTTTTTGTATATTAAGATTTTATACAAACTTCATAATGCCAGAGCTCACTATTATATAGAAACATTCGCGAATGATCACTTAACAACTCACCAAAGTTTCAGCACAATCGGATGAATGGTAAAGGAAATAATTTCATAATGCTAAAGCCTTCCTTTATATACAGAAACCTTCACAGGCATGTACACGACAAATCACCAAAGTTTCATGACAATAGGATGAATGCTTTAGGTACCACAAAGGTACAAACAAAGAAAGATCAATTTTTAAATGTTAAGATTAAGATTATTATGAAATATATTTTTATTTGTAATCTGCTCGTGAAGTTTTTTTTACATTTAATCCGTACACGCTAGGCCCATACTGGGCACCAAGCGAAATTGCATAATACGCGCTAGGAACGTATTCAGCAGCCAATTTCCTTGATCTTGGCCATATAAAGTTTCTTAAAATTAGTAACATTTTTTAAAGCTATAATAACATTGAAGAAATAAACTTTTTTATAAACAAAAACAGAAAATGAGAGTGAATTGAGTGAAAAAAAGAAAAAAAGAGTGACTACGATATTCAGTACAAGAGTAGGTACTAATATTATTGTAGGCCCCTTGCTTTCTGCAGCTTCAAACTATCAGCCACACTATTTGATTTTGATTATTGCAACATCGAATTGACAATTGACGAGAGGCTACAAGACGAAGAATAATATCCTTGTTTCATTAAAAAATTCAATATTTTGTAGAGATTAAAAGACGATATATATCACGACGTAAACGTAAAATGCAGCAAATATTACTGATTTTAAAACAATTTGTGCTTGAATATAATTTGCAAGACTCATAATACTTACACAGCAAATTTTTCTTACATGTAAATAATAACATAAGGGTCATTTTAATAGGTATACTTTTAAACGTCCTGGTATGCTCCTAGCCCTTCATTTGTAATGGCGTACAGTCATTCGAGTGAGATTTTTCGTGAAGTGTCAAGTCATAAATGTCAACAGTCTTATAAGCATTATTAAAACAATGTCTGAAAACAGAGAAGAAGCCTTAGCGACCTTTCAGGTATTTTTTTCTTATTGCTAACTGTATTTTTTTAAATGAGATAATTCGTAGGCATGGTTAGCAGCTATAAAAGGTTAGGATTTGATAGTGGGTTCTCTTGTTCGCGAACACAAACTGTTGAAGGTCCACCTTTGTTTTGAAATGTGCATCTTTCGAGAGTTCTCTTAAGTCCATTAAAGTCTTTTCCCAAGCAATGAAGGCACTATTGAATATATGGTTTGTTTTGAAGATAAATAAATTATCTTCTTGAAAGTATTGGAACTTGTTTTTGTAATGCTTAATACCATTGTATCATGCTATGATTCATTTGTTTTTTTTTTTATGTCATTAAAAAATGTATTTAAAAAAACATTTCAGTTTTGGAGACGTTTTCTTTGTCCTAAACATCACATGTGTTTTTGGAGTTATTAGATTATTATTAATTGCATACTGTCAAGTGAAGCATATTTTGGGTGATATTTCTTTTTGGATAAAAATATAAGAATCATCTGCTACCTACCCCTGTGCCTCGCATAAAATTATGCTTTTTATAGATGGATGTATATTTATTTTTTTAGGGAATAACTGGCATTGAAGATGTGGCAGAGGCTATATTCCACTTGGAGGAAACAAACTGGGATTTGTTGGTAAGTTTAAATAGTTTCAATGTGAAGACCATCATCTTGTTCTCAACATTATTACCTTCTGAACTTTTCAGTATGTTTTTATAATTTTCTATTTATGAATATGTTTCGTAAATACTGCGCTTTCACAAAATCGCAGTTCCCTTTTACTGTAATACCTACCAGCTCGTAGTGGATATAAGCTGGTGATACGGTATCGCTTCCAAGTAAATAAGCACACACTTAACACTAACAATTACACATCGTCGGATTTGCCCTGATGATGGACACTGCAACGCTGTCCGAAACGTCGGCTAAAGAAGGAGGTAGCGCAACACAGCATAACACCCCAAAAACAAACAACGAAAATGCTTTTGGCCGTGAAAATCTAAAAACGTATCATAAAAGAAGCAGTTTATCGTAGGTATTTTTTTAGTCACGATACACAGTCCACTTGCGATAGGTACTTTCGCTACATAACACGTTTCTTAAAAAATTACTTTTCAGACCTACTTTGTCATGATTTTCGGTGTCATGTCATCCGACATTCTTTCTAGATATCCACCACTGTCTTTGGGACCTGCAGAAACTCGAATGAAAATTAATTGTCTCATGCTGCATTAGATTTTTGAGTTCCCTTATCTATGAGTTAATTTTAATTCTTTGTTTTTAATTTTTTTTCATTACATTGACTGCTGTACCTAGTTTCGTATTCATGGTTGGAAGCTTGGGCTGGTTTTTTTAACAAGAGCACTCGTGCTTGTGCCCCATCTAATTTTTGGATGAATTACTTATCTAAAAAAAAAACTTTAATTACAAACAATCAAGTTGACATTTAGCTGCAAACTTATGAGGTGATGCGAAATTATTATACAAATATGCCTTTTGACATGGCTTGTAAACTGTGACAATACTGACAATCACCCAGCTTTCAGTGGCAACTTTTGTAAACATATACACAATAGTTCATATCTGTTTTGCTTTGGATCGATGACCGCCATTTTGAAAGTGTGCTCCTTTTAACCTCTTGAATGTCTGATGACAGTTATGAGGTTAAGAACATATTCCGTAGAAAATTAATATCAGAGCATTCCGAGAGGCTAGAGTACTCTAATAAAAAGCAACATCTGAAATGATATTGGCGCAAGCGATTCTGACCTTGTCCTCGTACAGTTTCTTTCTGACTGGCATTTTATTTTTTAACCTCTCATCTGTCACCCGCCCGCCGGCGGGCTTACTACAAATGAGAGGTTAATGCTAGTTTACTATTGTATAATAATTCAAATGTTTTTTTTAGCTGGCCATTAACCGGGTTATGCCCCAGGACCTCACAGCGTCCACCAGCAACTCCCACTCGTCCAGGAATGACGCAGATGTTGATGTGGAGATGATCGATGAGGACATATCCATAATAAGGCCTAAACCTAAAAAAACTACTGCAGGTAAAGCATAAATTTAAACTGAATACATTATTAAAGTCTGCTGGCCCTTTGTATTTTATAATTACTAACCATTAGCCAATAGATTGTGTTTCTCAATATATAGGATCTTGAGTGAATAAAAGCTTAGAAAAATGGAACCCATCTCAAGGAGTAAGTCGAGTGACGAGTAACTCGCTACTTGACCCACCAAAAAGTGTTCGCACTGCTGTCAAGTAGAGTTCATTAGTAAGCGACGCGTCGCGACATGACGGGCTGCAACGCAATAAAGTAAATACGCTAATTAAGCTGATTGTAATGCTTATTTTAGAAGAGGTGGAAAAATAAATTAGTGAGATGAAAATAAATAAACTATGGCCACAAAAACAGATTAGTAGCCGAAAAAATAAAGAATTTTAGAGTAGTATTTTCACTCTAACGGGACGAAATATTGCGCGCTTCTGCGTCTACGAATGAACTGCGCAGGGACGCGTGGAGGGGGACTCTACTCACCAAAAAAATAGAACCAAATGGATTCAATCTACTAAAGAGCTGACTAGCCTACTCTACTAAAATTGTGGTGTTCGGACGCATTTAATTTCTAATATAATAGCTACTCGACTAAAATACTCTCCTAGTCAGAACAAGGCATAACGGATTGTATAATTAGATGGCCGGGAGTGCGCCATACTGTACGGAATACCATAGTTTTTTAAATGTTTCAATATGAAAAAAAGGATTTTGAAATTACTACTAATATTATATGAAAAATGTGAATTATTTATTTATTTACAAATTTCTATAATTCGCCGGTATTTTTATGTCAAATTCAGTAGTCCGCCATGTGCAGACTCCAGCTTAGGTACAAGCTTTATGAACCTATGGGTTGGGTTACCTTACTTTTACACACTCAGTTACAATACTGCCGCTTACTCTCATTGACCGTTTTAGCAACCACCCGGGTCCATCATTGCTGTTTTTGGACATTTCGGTTGTTTTTTGTGTGTTCTGGCAACTTTGGCATGTGTTTCTGTTCATTTTGTTCTGCTATGTTTTTTGTTTGAAAAAGTTTAAAAAATTAAGTCTTCTCGCAAACATAAGGCTGCTCAGTCCTTTTCGTACAAAACTTCATTTTGGATTTGAAGCCAAAATACTTGACCAAATTGAAAAATAATTTTTTTAATCAAAAGGTATAGCAAGTATCTAGTATAGATGTGTGCTACTTTATTTATTTGTCTTTTAAATAAAAAAATTAAAGGTTTTTAAAGGAATCAATTTTTCATGATTTTAGAATTGGCTATTATTTATGAGTTAATGATAAATAATTATTTAAAAAAAGTATTTTGCTTAGAAAAATGGTGAAATATAAACAAAAATGTTAAAAAAAGCTTTTTGATGGGCGTAAATGCAAATTACAAACAATGCAAATTTGTCATATATAAATTAAAATTTCAAAGAAGTACTTTTATATGATGTTTAATTTTTTATTTATATTTCATTACATTAACCCACAAAACCCTACCGTACCAATTTTGGTTCCGAACAAAAAATAATTAAAAGTAGGTATAAAGTTTAAAAAAATAACTTTGTCTACGGCTTGTGCTACTGTACATTTACTAGTCTTTACGATTTAAACATCAAACAGCATACCTGTTATTGTTATTTGATTAAAAAAAATTATCAAAGTTTGCACCTTAGTTTGCAAAAAACATGTATTTTAGAACATAAGTATAAGTGCATTACAATACTTTAAAAGTTTATGAAAAATTATGTTTTATATCAATATGTAAACTTCTTTTTGTTATATTGTAACAAAAATCATATGTAACGTAATTTAACAATACTTTTTGTGTATGAAAATGTTATGTTCCAATTTTGGTACGGTAGGGCTATGGGCGTCTAACGTGTTTTCTTTAAACAAAATTTCAGTTGCTTGTTAGTGCAATAAAAATTGTATTTTCTGGAAGAAAGTGATGACGAATGCGATCAAATAAGCAAAATTTGCACATAACCACCAGTAGAGTCAATTCTAACCTCGCTGATCTAGATTTTACGAAAAAAATTAGATATTTTCAAAGTGAAGCATTTGTGGAAAATTTCGATGATGACGAGTAGTCATGACAATGGAATATCGTCATCAGTTAACCTTTATTCTTCTTCATTTTGAAACAGTGGCCCCGGAAAATTTTCAATTTGAACGACATTTTCATCCTCAGAATTTAGATAAGTGAGGTTAGAATTGGCCTTTACTGGTGGTAGTATGAAAATTTTGCATATTTAGTCGCACTCGTCATAACTTTCTTCCAGAAAAGTCAGTTTTTGAAGCACTGACAAGCAATTGAAAAAAAAAATAAAGAAACTTGTTAGACGCCTATATGCCTACCGTACCAAAATTGGAACACCTCCCCCCTCCCACAATATCAAAAGAATATTAAAAAAAAAATTATAGTACTTTGTGATTTTTTTTAATGATGAAACCAAAAAAATATATTAATGGCCACTACACATGGTACTGCGAACAGCCGGCTTTTTGCAGATGGCTAGAAATCGCATCGTTAGTAGGCAAAACCGGCTGCCGAATTGTTATTATTCGTCTGCCGTATTATTATTTCTTTACTGCCGGAGCGATTGTTTCCACTTTCTGCCGCATTTGCGCGCAGAGTATTATTATTTTACTACTGCGGCGTCCGAATTGGTGCTGCCGCAGACGGATTCTGGCTGTTTGCAGCCAGAACGACATGGTCCGTACACGTGATCACAGCGCCCGAGAAATCAACTTACTCAGTGGCGTTTCTTCACAAGGGGACCATGGGGACAGTCCCTACTTATAAACGTTTAATGTTAATGGTATATTTATACCGTAGAAATGAAATAAATAAACTACTATTACATATACTCTACACTATTCCTGAAACCTAACAAGAAAAAAATTGACAATTCTTTGTGTTCACAAAAATAATGAATGCGTTCTGAACATAAAAGTAATTGCAGAAATATAATCTAAAAAATTACTTCGGTTAAGTAATTTTTAATTTCTCTCCTACCTTCCTTGTAGCATAATAATAATTTATTGCATATGACGTTTTAGTAAAATAATAATATTGATATCGATTGATCGGATTATTTCTATAGCGCCGTTCTCGTGGTTAAAACACCTCAAACCGAAGTACAATTTGTCTTGTGCTATTTTTATTAAACTTCATATTTACATAATTGTAGAAAGCAATCACTTTGTGGTTTGACATATATAAATAAAACACTTGTTTTGTTTAAACCACGAGTTTTTGGTTGTGAACAAGTGTTTATTTTTATTTAAACTTAATATTTATTTACGCACCCTATTTGATGGTTCTGGTTAGGTGCGTGACTTATCTTCGTACCTCATAAAATTTTCTGTAAGAAATTATATTATTACTATTTGGGTATACCTATATTTGTATTGAGTCTCGTATCGTTACTTTCTGGCAGTGAGACGTCAGTATCTACACATAAAAATGACGGTCCCCGCCATCGAAAATGTGCTCGACCCGCCACTGATCTTACTGCAAATAGCATGGTCTAGTGGCAACCACCAATCTGCAGAACTTCTGTAGCACATTAAGCCGGGTCTTTTGCTTCAACAAAGGTTAATAAAGTAATAACAAAGCGTGATAAAGGTTTGTAATTTATAATTTATAAACAAACTTTACAAAAACTATTTGTGTTTATCGTTGAAATATTTTAACGACGTATATACTGTTATTCATATTTTAATTTGATTATAATTAGATGCTCTGTTATGTTATATTATCGAACTCGTATGTTCTTTCCGTAATAGTATGTACCTTATCTGACATTATTTTTTTAAACCTGAAATGTTCCATGGTAGCAGTATCAAGTATTTTGTCTTCTGAAATTGACTTCTTTTAGCAGAAATTCTGACGATAGTGTAATTGGTCAAAATGGAATCTCTTTTAATATTAATTTTAGTGCGTATTATACCTAACCGAACCCACATATTATATCGACCCATAATCGGCAGAACAGCGTAAGCGACAAACAGCAAAGTGTTCAGGAGAAGGTTTTTTTTAAAATAACTTTCTTAGTTGATTCAAAAAATGATTTTGGTTAATTACAATTATTGATATTTGGTTACTGCCTGTATAGAACTGATAATGCAATTATCTGAATGCCTTCAGTTGTGGAGATGGTGGCGGTTACGCTGTTTTGCCTATCACCCTGACAGATATTTTCCCTTAGAAATGTCGCTTACGCTCTTTGGAGTACATGGTTTTTTTATATTTATTTATTTATACATATACTGCACAACATGTGCCATTAACATAATTGACATACAATATAAATAGTACAACAACATGAAGAATGACTAACAGTATATTTGTAAGTTAAATATAAGGAAAAAAAAATGTAAAAAGTAAGTAGTAAGATTATAAGTAGTAGGTTAAGGGTAAAATATAAATGTAAAGTGAAAAATATGGTATAAAGTATAAGTATAAGTATAAAGTACAAGCTTTAAATCATTAAGCAAAAATAAAAAAAGTTAAAAGTGAGAATAAAATAATAATAATAAAAAAAGTAGAAATATAAGATATCTTTAAAAGGTACAATGATTTAAATATAAAATATAAAGTAAAAAGTCCTCATAGGAGCAATGAAAAATAAAAATAAAATAGAATAGTTAAGAGGTCGATATTATGGATTATAAATATTAACCGATATGATGAATTTTACAAGTACCTATGATTTCTAATGAATTAATGTTTTGCAAGTACTGGTAAGCATATTATGTTTACATGATCATTATGTTTACATGGTACTAGAAGACAAATTTTGTTTAATGCATCTTTTGTATGATGCCAGATTACCGGCGTGATCGATATTAGCATATTTATTGCCAAAAGTGTGTAAGCGATTTATTGTTGCATTTTGTTCTGCGGTGGTCCCAGAGTTATTACAATAAAAAGGTGTTTGGAGTCGAGTAGGTCTAAAAGGAAAATTAGCGGTGGCAAATATTTTTCTCAATGGATTAAAGAATGAATATTGTTTAATTATTTTTGCTGTTATGAATTTATTCCCATAATTAATTAGGTATGTGTGGTCGATTAACGATTAACCATTGTCGATTTCGATTAACAATTAGTTTTATTTTCACTGAAATAAAAACTTATTTAAAAAAAGTCGCAGGAGGCGACAATGTTGAAGCAGGAGACCCGGCTTAAGCATTTCGCAAATTCATTTCGAAAGTGACCGAGTTCGGGAGCGCTGTGAATACGTGTTCACAGAGCAAAAGAAACCAACTTACTGCAAAAAGCATCGTCTGGAGGCAACCTCCAACCTGCGATTTTTAGCCAGCTGCTAAAAGCTGCTAAATGTCGGGCTGTTCGCAGTATAGTGTGTAGACCACTTAAAGAAACATTAAAAAAAGTTTCAGGGCTATCTGGGTTAACACAGTAGGTAGGATAAGATTATTTTTTTAATAATCATAATTAACTCATAAAAAATGTCAAAGATGCCTCTAAAATCATGAAAAATTGATTTCTCTATTTGCCCATATTTTATAATGTATCCACTGTACTAGATATTTGCAATACCTTTTGATTAAAAGAACAATCAGTTTGATTTGATATTTTGGCCTCAAATTAAAAATTAAGTTTGGTATAAAAAAGGCCGCACAGCCGTTCCTCTTGACTTTAAATGAAAAAATGGAAATTTTGTAAAAGATTGATCGCAGTGTTTATTTGTTTTTATGAAATAGTTTTTTAATTTTTAGCATATTTTGTATAATGCACTGTAATCCACTTTAATCCACCGCTTTCACTAATTGGACACTTGCCCTATCTATTGGTAGTTGGGGTGGCGGATTAGTGAGAGAGAACTGTATTTGTGATTTTCTTTTCTTTTTAGTAGTTACCATACACGATGACCTGCTTGCGCCATCCACATCCAATAGTTCTAGTGTAAAGACATTAAAGTTCCAAGTACATTATCAGGAGACTTCGTTCACCATCGAAATAGCCGAGACTGCAACTGTTCGTAAGTAGAGAGAATTCAGAATTTTGTAAATCCAATGGTGTCATAATTTGCAAGAAAGGGCAAGCATTGTTTAATTCTTAGTGAGTTTGCTGATTCCTCACATTATGTGCACTACATAGCACCGATTAACATTTCGTTTGGCCAAAAGAAGAATGTCAAACTCTTAATACAGTAAAATCTTAATCTTAGGGGTTCGGCTCACCTAGTGGTAGATACACTCAGTATTGCCCTGGTGAAGGACTACCATTCAGAATAAAAACTTTGCTTGAGATGACTTCAGCCACTCAGTTATTGCCCTGGTGAAGGACCAACATTCAGAATAATAACTTTGCTTGAGATGACTTCAGCCACTCAGTATTGCCCTGGTGAAGCACCAACATTCAGAATAAAAACTTTGCTTGAGATAACTTCAGCCACTCAGTATTGCCCTGGTGAAGGACCACCATTCAGAATAAATTTTTTGCTTGAGATGACTTCAGCCACTCAGTATTGCCCTGGTGAAGGACCAACATTCAAATAAAAACTTTGCTTGAGATGACTTCAGCCACTCAGTATTGCTCTGGTGAAGGACCACCATTCAGAATAAAAACTTTGCTTGAGATAACTTCAGCCACTCAGTATTGCCCTGGTGAAGGACCACCATTCAGAATAAATTTTTTGCTTGAGATGACTTCAGCCACTCAGTATTGCCCTGGTGAAAGACCAACATTCAAATAAAAACTTTGCTTGAGATGACTTCAGCCACTCAGTATTGCTCTGGTGAAGGACCACCATTCAGAATAAAAACTTTGCTTGAGATGACTTCAGCCACTCAGTATTGACCTGGTGAAGGACCACCATTCAGAATAAAAACTTTGCTTGAGATGACTTCAGCCACTCAGTATTGCCCTGTTGAAGGACCACCATTCAGAATAAAAACTTTGCTTGAGATGACTTCAGCCACTCAGTATTGCCCTGGTGAAGGACCACTATTCAGAACAAATACTATGCTTGAGATAACTTTAGCCCTATTTGGTGACCAGATCTGAATAGTTCAGATACTTCCAAATCATGCTCTTCCGTAGATTCTCTCGCCACATCCTTCAATCTCACAACATATCTAAATTGAGGATGCTACTGTCCCACTGGCTTCGAGCTGTTAGGACTCACATAAAAAAGGTGCAGTATTTACAAAAAAAATCCAACCCAATCTGAGTTTAGTTTTGAGTGTTAACTTTGCCCACCAAATTTTTATGTAGGAAATGCATATTATTTTATTTTATTAAATCATTTTTTTTGCATTTGTTTTTTTCCACATTTATTTTTCGATTCCAGTTATCTGCACCATAATTTATTTTTACTAAACTCTAGAGCATTTGCATAAGTCAATAATATATCTTAGGTGATCTGCGGCTACGAGTGACAGACCTGAGCGGCATCGCCCCATGTCGCCAGCGACTAGACGGCCTGGGATCGCCGCAGCGCCAGGTGCCACCCGCTAACGCCCCCCTCGCCTCGCTCAACCTGCCTGATGAGTGTCATCTGTTCCTCTCGGCGCCTGATGAACTTATACCAGATGATGAGTAAGCTATATTCTATTCGTGTTTCAATGTTTACTAAATGCAATGAAAGTAAAACTTTCTATGACCGCATTCAATTTGTGGAGATCCGGAAAGAATGCAAGGCTGATGTGAGCGTAATTGTTAAGATTAAGAAATAGACGCTTAGTGGCTTTGGGCATGCATAGTAGATGAATGGAGAAAGGGTATAAAGAGATCATGTAATTTTGGGAAATACTTGTCCACATGTGGGTCAAATTGGTGACTCCTTGCTCAATCCAAACTGAATTCCCACCACACATGGAAAACAAAAAAACTTCAGTTTATCAAACCCGCACAATCAATACGCTTTGTTATAAAACTTCTTTTTAAAACTACAGTTATAAATTTTTGTTTTTGACTTGCACTCGTGTTTAAAACATAAAATGGGCCTAGGTTGCCAACAATTTTTAGAAGAGCACCCGGGAGTTAACTTAGGCACCGCAGTTGACAAGGATTTCAGATTGCTTGTTGCCCATTTTCATAATGTTTACTTGTTATAAAATTGTAATCCTTGGTCACTTTCAGTTCTCTAGCCGAACGCCTAACATGGACCTACACACTTAACATAGAAAATGAGGACAAGACCTACAAGCTTCCTTTCCCCGGAACCCGGACTGTTCTCCAAGTTAAAACAGATCTATATTCACTTACAGACATTCCAGTCAGACATCAGGTAATACATACATACATACTTTGTAACACCTATTATTTATTCTTGTTGATCTCTGGAAAAAGTGTTGCAACACAACTGTGTTCCTAATGCTAAAATATGCAAACTACACAACATATCGGAAGGGCTCTCGGTAAAACAATTACATATTGTTAATTGTGCCCCAACCTTTTTTTTTTAATTGTATAAAAAATGGCATACAACGGTAATTTGTATCCGCTAAGCTCCTGCAAGTAGCTTGTCAGCAGGAGATTAGTTCCACAGAAATGTTACAGCAATAAATTAAATAATCATACACGCATTAGCGTTTTAATATATACATACATACCTACAAACATAGTGTTATACTTTAAAGTTGAAAATAATACAGAAACAGTCTTGTCATGGGGAAAAACAGTGTAAAATACGAAAATAATTATTTAAATATCAGTAGAGTCGAGAATGCAATACAATATTAAGTACATGGTAAGGGCAAATAACATAACTGTGTATACACGCAGATATTACACAGTCAGGGAGACCATTGTATTTATTTAGAATTTAGAGAATAACACAGGTGTGAGCAAAACATCATCTTAATACATAAGGTTACTCTTTAATAGCCATGATTTTAACATCAGTGAGAATTTTATTATAGAGCAATTTAAAAAAAATTCATATGGCAATTTGTTAAATATTAATGGTATAATATATTCAAGGGTTCTTTGAACATATTTGTTTTGAAACACAGGTACTTTCATTCCTGTACTTTGTATGAGACGTGTATTGTGTACATGATCCACCATTGTTTTATGCGGACTGCCGGATATATGCTGTAATACAATTTTTTGCTACATAAGGGCAGGAACGGGTAATACATTGATTGATTTATACATGATACTAATGTCTCGCCTCTGGTTAAAAACGGTTTTGCTTACTGACAACTTTACCACGGCGTTTTAAATCATTTGTACATGTTTGAAAGTTATTTGTATTAGAAACTTATGATGTATTGTTTCAGATTTGGACGGGTTGGCCTATGACCATTAATTTGGATGACGCGGTGTTAGCTCTAACTGGAATAACATATCCCGAACATAACCTCAAGGTCCGAAGGGCACCTCAAAAACCACCTAATAAAGAAAGTAAAAGGGTAAATATTCCAAGTACTTATAAACGGGTAATTATTCCAAATACTTTTAACACAATTAATCATTTTAATTATAAATATCTGCCCTCAAAGATCATTCATACAAGTAATAATAATTATACAATAACTCATGCCTCATGGTCTGCTGTGCAGAATTAACAATTTAAAATTAAATTATACCTTGAATAAAAGTATTTTTTTGACTATCTTTTTTCTTCCAGATAATAGATAATTCGGATAGTGAAATCAGTTCCGTGGAAGAGTTTGAAGATGCCTCAGAGAGCTTTACAGTGGAGGATGATATATTTGTGGATAATGTACAATCGAGAAGAATAGAACCTTTACGTAAGTAATTCTCTTCTTATTTGTAAAATATCTTTTAATAAAAACTTTGGTAAATTGCTTGTAGCTACAAAGCGACATAAATTCTATCTTCGAATGGAGTCTCACTAATGCTCCATTAAGAGTGTTTTACCAGAGAATACCGGAAGTTAGTCTTTTTTAAATCAAATTCTAGACGTATTGACTCTTTTTTACAAAAAAACATAAATTGATTTTGAGAGATTGTTATTTTATCCCAGTTTTAAAGTGTTGAAAAACTAAGTGTATTTATAATATACTAAGGTTATACCGTTGGTCGTTGGCAGATTTGTTTAATTTTCAAACGATAGATTCTATTAAACAACACAAATTTCAAATACAACAAAATAAATCAATATTTATTTATTTATATTTAAACGCCCATAGGGCTTTTACATACATAAAGCAATACATGTTTCGATTAATTACAGTGAAGAGTTAGAAGTGAATAAAATAAAGGTAAGTAACAGAAAATATAAAGACACATAATATAGGATAGATAAAATATGAGTTGACAAAATGTAGGTAATACAGAATATAAATAAAGTAAAAATAGATAGCCTGCCGATATCCTCCAAATCAATAATAATAGGAATTAATAAAAATGTATAAAATTGGTATTTACAATAGTTTATGAATTAAGTAAAAATAGTTCGCACATACGGCGTTTAAAGTTTGCCAAATTCAAATTATTGTCAAATACATCAATATTGTTTAAATATTGGTTACCAAGACTATGTAATCGTTGTATTGGGGAATGCAATTTATAGTTAGAATGAGATGTGTGTATATAAAATGTTAATGTTTGTCTAGTAGTTCGTGTAGGTACATGTAGATTAATTAAATGCAAGAGTTCACAGCAATCAAATTTAGAGTTTAATAATTTTAATAAAAACGTTAGGTCAGTTATTTTTATAATTAATTTTATAATTAATATATAATTTAGTTAACACAGTTTTCCAAATTTAAATTTTAGACAAAAATACCTCAGTTTTTCTATTTATTTAAGGTCTTACAAACTAAAATATTTCAAATTTTTGTTACATACGTATTTTGTTTAGACATTCTTGAAAAATTATAAATTATTTTGATAAAAAATTAATTTTAAGAAGTATATAATTTTCATTCATTTACCATCTCCCGTTTGATCATTTTTATGGCAGTTCGAGACATAAATTCTCGCGATTCATTAGCCGCCAAGACGTGGCCGTGCGAGGTTGTGTGTTCGCGCCGCTCTTAATGACAACATTTTGCTAAAAGTTTAAAACCTTTACCGTTTGGCGTCATGGTTGTAAAAACATCCCCACGCAGCGCTGTTAACAAAAAAAGGAATAATGAATTGCTGGATATTAATTACCTCTTATGTTCTACACCAAAGGAAACAAAACAATTTACTATTATGTACTACAGAATGTCTTATTCATCTCTTAATCTCTTGAATGTCGGAGTATATTTGGCCACATGATGGCTGTGTACCATAGAAAATTAATTACAAAGAATTCCGAGCAGCTACATTACTGAAATTAAAAGCAAAGTCTGGAATGATATTGGCGCAAGCGATTCTGACCTTGTCATTGTACAATTTCTTTATACATAAGAGTTAAAATCGCATTTAAATTTTTTTTTAAATAACTGGTCGCCGGCGTCCGAGCGACAGATGACAGGTTAAGCGCATTTTTATTTCGAGAGATTTGGGAATCACATTTGATACGCACCCAACGTTTCATGTCCACATAGAAACTATGTACGGCAAAGCTTTGAGAGTGCTGGGATTTGTGCTAAGGGGATATACATTTATTACGTGAGCAGTTTTAAGAAAAATGTACACTCCTCCCCCCCCCCTTTGGTGAGATTAAGTGAGATTTAGTGGAACCCTAAAATCATATCTGCCATTAGTGTACAGAACTGGTTATTTGCCCAGGGAAGGAAATATTATAAAGAATGCCTTACATCTTAAAAACTGTTCTTATTTTCTCATATTTCTCGAGTAAAAAATCTTATCTCTAAATCAATTTTCAACCAAAACTTTATGTTACGCTATTTTAATTTTATCCTTAATATTATTATTTGTTATTTTTTTTTGTTATTCTATTTAATTTTTATTTCTACAAGATTCACCTACTTTAACTCCTTTCATGTATGTGATCATGTACCTAATATTAGTATGAATATTTTCCCTAATATGTACGCTTTATGTTTTTACTTTCATCTACATATATGGATGATTATACCTAATATTTATACTTAATATAACATCTTATGAATCTCGACTACCATAATACGGGCATTTGCCTAGCTTGGTAGTCAAAAAGCCATGTAAAATAAACCTGTAACAAAGAAAATGAATAAAGAAAAAAAAAAAAAATGTATATCTAACTTGTCCCCTGTTCAAACATTTAAAAATGTTATTTTACTCTAAATATAATGAATTTTTATTGGTCATGTTAATTGTAAATGTACATTTAAAATAAAATAAATGTACTTGGCAACGGATGCTATAGTCAGCGCAGCGTTAGTGTAGAAGCCTTCCAATTGAAATATTCAGTGTAACTTTGAGTGACCAGCTTACTTCTCGGGTTCAAGGCTGCTCCATCGAAGCTACTTATTATAATAGTACCTACACAACTTACTGCTGACAGAGAAAAGCTTCAGAGGATGCTCTTGGCACCCTGACGATGCTAATAGTAGAGCAGTGATTATAACGCTCTGAATGCAGTTCCAGATAATGTGGACGATGAGACTTTTGGCTGTATACAGTTTGCAGAGAGATTTCAAGAGAGGTACGGACCCCAGCACCCCATCTTCTTCCAGGGGTCACTAGAGAATGCCATCAAAGAGGCGTGTATGAAGCCTGCCAAGGATGTAAGTATAAGTATCCTTTCCTCTCACATGCTTTAAATCAGCCCTGGCCAACCCGCGGCGCCCATACGTGCGGCATGCGGTCATGTATGAAGAATTTTTTTTAAATTTAAGTATATTTCAGAATTTCTTTAAAATCACATTTAAATTATTAATACCAATAAAGTTTCTATAATTACACTAAATGTTCTTAGGCTAGCTTTACACTTGTAAGTTTTTTCGTAAATTTACCACTTCTAGCCAATGGGCATATTGCATTTTGAAAATCTAATGTGCCCATTGGCCAGAAGTCGTAAACTTATTAAAAAACTTACAAGTGTAAAGCTAGCCTTATTCTGTTGATTTATATTTCCCGCGCATAACCTCTCACTCTTGAAATCGCTTTCCAGATTAACACCTGATGGAGCGCATAACTTCTCGTTCGTTAAGCGTTTGTGAATTTTTAACTATTTATTTTAACTAATTTGTAACTATTTAGTTTTGACGGAGTTCGACAGATTGAGATTCCCCTTCCTCCCTCCCAGTAACAGAATAACCTGTGCGGCCCTTGGAAAAGTTTAGGTCATCAATGCGGCCCGTGGTGCAATTTAGGTTGGCCAGGCCTGCTTTAAATGATTGTTCCGTATTTGTGCCTATTTACATTCAAAACAAATTGTATTGTTTTATATTAAATATAAATTAATAAATATATTATGTAAAAAACTTTATTATAGCACAATGTTCAATTTTAAAACTACTTCAGGTTTGAAAATTATTACTTCTGCATATTTATTACTTCAGCAGAGTACAAAATGTGTACACATTTTTGATTGCTGATCGTTAAAATGGCCCTAAACAACACGTATTGTGTTTTGTTGCGTTTGTAGTCTGCTAACTCAAGCAATACTACAAATGATTGATCTGTAAATTCTATATGGATGGTTAGGAATATATTATCAGCTTTACTAATAAATTTTTATACAATTGATAAACAACCATGCATGTGAAAATCTTACCAATATAGAAACTGACATAAAATAATTGATGGAAAGATATATGCTTTGCTTACCCAACCAAAGATGGTTGTTTGTCTGGTGTATACGACGGCTGACATGGGCGAGGGGTAAGACTCTTGACTCCCAATCCGAAGGTTGCGGGTTCGAACCCGGCATGCGCAAATAAATTTTATTTGATTTATTTGTGTTATTTCATAATTAATTAGTTAGAAATAATATATAGTATATTTGCAGCACGTTCCAGAGTGGTACTTACACCAGGGCAATACTGAGAGTAAGACCAACATTCAGAATTGAAACGTTGCTTGAAATGGCTTTAGCCGTGTTTGGTGACCAGATCTGAATAGCCAGGTACTTCCCCACCTTCCTCTTCCCCATCTCTTTCCCCTCCCCATTACCTTCAGCCTCACAACATACCCCAGTTGGGAATGCCATAGTCTCATCGGTTCCAGACGGGAGTAGTTGGGAAAAATAAAAAAACAATGTGTTGAAAAATTACAGAAACTATCACCCTAAAGTATTGTAGAATGCTTCTATCGCACATAGCGGGAAAAAAACAGGATTGTGCATGCGAAATGCGATGTTGCCGGATTTAAAAAATTGATATAGAGATATTTTTTTAATGGTACATAGTACCAAATTGAATTTAAAATTGTAAGTTATTTATACAATATGTAACTAAAACACCGATTAATGTTGGGAAGTGATTTTTTATTCGTAAAGCTATTTAGGGTTAATAAATGTATGTATAATGTTTCCAGTGAAAACCCTTAAATTCTATAAATTACCTACAAAAATGTCTAAAAAATCAGTGAATACATTTTCAAACATTCCACCTAAAATTCCAAGTCGTATTTCATAATAGAACTAAACAGCTTACAGTCTTAAGAACTTTTTTCACTGGAAACCTTATACATTTTCCTAACTACCCGGATAGATATGTAAATCTTTGTTGTATTTATTACTTCAGCAAAGTGTGTACACATTTTTGAGTGCTGACCGTTAACTGATTTAAAAAAAAGATAATAATTTAAAGTGTCGTAATGTAGTAATAAATTTAGTAATAATGCAAATGTAAATGTGATAAATTGATATTATCTAGCAAAAGCTAGTGGAAATGTTCTATGATAGTTGATTTTTCTTTAAATTTGAAAGAGAAACATTCAATTAGCGTTAAACACAACCATTACCTTGCCTATTAATTATAGGTAAATTATTATTTTTTTTTTACATTAACTCCACACAGGAGGCCCTGAGGAAAATAATTCCCCTCAGGACCTTTGGGGATGCTGTGTGGAGGATTTTTTTTTTGGAAAGGAAGGAGTGAACCTGAGTCTTGGAAGAGACCCATGTTTTAGGAGGGAGGAAACACAGTCTGGCAAATCGTTCCACAGCCGAGCTGTTGAACTCAAGAACGAGTCGTAGAAATTATCCATTTTCATAATGTGAACTGTCAACTGTGCACTACAAATGTTGGGCGTGTTGCTATTATTAGTGATAATAAATAGGCTTGACAGATGCTTGTAACACGAGTACAGCAGTATGGTTCCGCATCTATGTAGAATTTTAAATACTTATATTCATTTTTAAATCTGGATTACATCGTCCTATTTCTGAGGGGATACTTATGTAAATAAAGTCAAATAGTATTTGTTTTAATGTGATTTTGTAAACTTTGTAGCGACGTCTCTTGGGCGTGTACCTCCACCACGAGGGCAGCGTGCTTTCTAATGTCTTCTGCGCTCAATTGCTTGGCTGTGATTCTGTTTTACAAATCCTCGCTAACAACTTCATTGTCTATGGCTGGGATCTGTCGTTTGAAGCTAACAAAAACATGTAAGTATTGTTCACTTTAGGCTACGCTTTAACTTAATATGATTTATATTTATTAACTGTGCAAATCAATATCTGTGGAATTAATAAAACACTTTGTTAGTTACTTACTTATTTATTTTTTATTATAAGCAATAATTATTAGCCTGAAACACTCATCCATATTGAAAAAACCTCCCAAGAAAAGATACATGCCGCCGACGGGACTCGAACCTGCGCCCCTCTGATTGCCGGTCAGGAGCTCTATCCACTAAGCTACAGCGGCTTATCTCTTACCTGCAGTAATTGTTGAATGAAACATTAGTATATATTGAATCATTTTGCGGGTAAGAGATAAGCCACCATAGCTTGTGGATAGAGCTCCTGACCGGCAATCAGGGGCACGGGTTCGAGTCCCGTCGGTGGCATGTATCTTTTCTCGGAGGTTTTTTCAATGTGGATTAGTGTTTGAGGCTAATAATTATTGCTTATAATAATTGTTACCCTTTGTGCTATGCATAAAAAGCCTTGTCTTAAACATGAGTTTATCAATTTAAAAAAATAATGATTAATATTTATTTTTGATTAGACTGTTTTTCACCCTAGGGTATGCACATATTATACTTGTGGTGGGATATTTATTTATAACGTCTGTTTCAGGGATGAAAAACTTCATCCTAAGCAATATTTAAAAGTTAATGAAACTGGATGGTTTCCAAAATGAATAAGAGAAACAAAATGAAGTATTTTTAATCATTATGTTACAGTGAAATTCCATCATGTATCAACAGTTTAAAAATATGATGAAACCCATGAAATGCCATCACACTTCTTTTTTTTTTCTTTTTTTTATTTCTATATAATATTACAGCGTTCACATAAAGTTATTAATATTTGTACATAATAGCTAATAACATAATTTATGAACTTTTTGTTGTGTTGTGTGTAAGGTAGGTTAGTGAATGTGAAACTGTGGTTGGGTAATGTTGTATGTTTCATGAACACCTCACTAGGAGAACCTGTGCTGAGGTGTTTACGTGGTTATGTTTACTTCTAACACAATATATTCTATAATACATACTTGTGCTTCAAAAACGTGCAAAAAATATATTTTTACGAATTTTCTATGTGGGGCACTCTTTCATATGTTTCCAAATGTCTAAAAGATTACACAGTTTTTTTTTCAGATTTTTGAATGTGGTTTTAGGGGTGGCTATCAGCTGTGAAAATGTAGGGTTTGACCAAAATGTATAAGAAGTTGGTATTTAAACATTTAAACTGAGTACTTAATTTAAGCAAATTTTTACGAAATTTAGTTTAACACAAGATTCAAATGTATGAAATTATTATATGTTACACAAATGCTTGTTGGTGCCATATTATGTCATAATTGTAAATTCAGTCTTAATAACTGGTACGGCCATACGTCATTCCTATGTCTACCTACGTTTTATCGTGAAAACAAGCTTATGTGTCCAAGCGGTTAAAACAAAAAGTACACTATTGTTATTGCTTATTGCGATACTTACATGTTCAAACACGCTTTCTATTGTTTACAATACTACGGGGGTCGGGAGAGGGGTGTGTTTAACCTATCTGTGGCTTATTTAATTCTGCATGCAGTGACATGTGTAGTCTGAAGCGTTGCAATCATTGCCCTAAACGTCGCATATTTTCAAAACTTTGATCGTAGCAACCAGTAAAATTTATTTAAATGAAAAATAAAAAATGTATGTATATTTTTTTGGCTATTGAAAGCATTTATAAGGGTGCCCCGATAAAAAGATGAACTTTTCGTAATACACAAATATGCCATAAGAAATTTATGAGTAATAATTTTGTTCAGGCTCTTGTCGGCGGTATCAAATTCCCTGGGCAGCGTGGCCAGTATGACGGTGAGAAGTATTCCCCTGGAGAAATTGCCCGTCTTAATAATCATCATGAGAATTCGTTCCAATACAGAAATCTTCTCCGTTATCAATGGTAAGTTGTTCATGATTCTTATTTTAGATCTCAACTGTATTATTTAATGTGTTTTATTTAATCTTGCTTGTTGGTTGACCATTTTAAGCTGAATGTTGTACATTGTTTAATTTAAGATGTTAGAACCAAAAGTATCATTTTATGTATATGTTACGGGTAATGCTAGAATACGAAGTAAACCTAGGTTTATCCGGGTTAACTTAGGATTACCCAGTTCTGTTGGGTAAACTTCGAAAACTGGCAAAAATAAAATTAATAAAAACCTAACCTAACCTAACATTACCCGGCCAGTGTGTCACACCTAGGTGTACACAGGTAAACTGCGAATTATATTTTTTTTTGGTCAGTTTTGGAACATTACCCAACAGGATTGGGTAATGCTAAGTTAACCTGGATTAACTTAGGTCTACCTCTTCTTCTGGCATTACCCGTAAAATTTACCGGGTGTCCGGGGATAAAGTGCATTAACTTCGGGTAGTGATTCTACATGATGGTAGGAGTAAAAAAGATTAATAACTTTTTCCAAAATTTCAACTTTTTTTCCCATACAAAAAGACATACCTAATAAAAATTCTAAGTTTAAGGTACAAACTTTCTGATCAATTTGTTGTGAGTCAGCCGGCGACGGCGAGTTGGAAGGTTGTGATTGCCTGCATCGTAATAGCAGAAAATAATAGTGTGGGCGCACACACCGTGCTAATTTTATCTTTTTACCAAATAAGTACCCTCAGAAGTTGGAATTTCGAAAAAGTTGTTTATCCTTTTTACTTATACTATCACGTAGAATCACCTCCCGAAGTTAATGCATTTTACCCACGGACACCCTGTAAATGTTATATATTTATATATACATTAATATTTCAAAACTGCATAGCTTATGATGAAAATTACATTATGAGCTAAAAATATTTATGTGGACCTAAAAATTCCAAACGGAAAAAGCTGGATATTTATTCATGATGCTCACAGTTAGATAAGCTTAATATTAATTCATGATGCTCACAGTTAGATAAGCTTTATATTAATTCATGATGCTCACAGTTAGATAAGCTGGATTTTCATTCTCGATGCTTTCAGTTAGATAAGCTGGATTTTAATTCTTGATGCTTTCAGTTAGATAACCACTCGAGCGATCTTGTGAACTAAATAAATTTGCCTTGATTGCTCGCCACGTTTGAAAATTAATTTTGAAAAAATTTCCGCCCACAATAAAAAAAAATCATTACTCCACATTTGTGTATGTAAACAAATTATAGTGCTATACAGCCAATGAATTCACCTATATTTAAATAATCATCCTAAATTTGTAGGATTTATAAAAATTAATTAAAAAATCATAAACATTTTAAAAGAATATATTTTCTGGGTTTTCTAGTTTCATAAAACAAAACTTTTCTACTCAATAACATATCCTGCTAAGTGTTAAGAATTACCAAGTTTGAATATTAAATTTCCTTAGAATCATCTCCTTTCAGGAATTATCATGATCATGGTGTTTTTTTTTAAGTTGCATTCATTTCCATTTAATCTATTGTGGTTTCTTAGCGTTGCCATTTAAAATCATTTAAACGATCAGTGCTCCGTGACGGCCTCCGTGGTCGAGGGGTGAGACTCGAATTGCGGGTTCTAACTCGACCTGCGAAAATAAATTTTATTTGATTAATTTGCGTTACTTCACAATTAATTAATTAAATATTATATATAGTATGTATGCGGCACGTTCCAGAGTGGAAGATCCTCTCAGTTGCCTCGGTGTAAGACCACTATTCAGAATTGAAATGTTGCTTTAGCCGTTTTTGGTGATCAGCTCTGAATAGCCAGGTACTTCCCCATCTTCTTTTTCCAAATTTCCTTGCCCGCCTCACTACCTTCAGCCTCACAACATACCCCAATTGGGGATGCCATAGTCTCACTGGCTCCAGACAGGAGCAGTTGGGACTCTTGTGCGATATTCATATTAAAAAAAATAACGCCCTCCATTTTAGTGTACTTTGTTTGACAACCTGTAAAATGATAGTCATCAAAGATAGTTTAATAATGTCTTGTGTTTGTTGCAGGTAATGTGAGTGTGGCCGAGCTGCTGGGTCAGCTGGTGGAGGGGGTGGATCGGTGGCAGGGGAGGAGGGAGGAGGAGGTGGCAGAAGAAGAGGAGAGGGCAGATCGCCAGAGGGTCAAGTGGGAGCAGGACGAGGCGTACCGTCAGAGCCTGGAAGCCGACAGGTAACAAACAAACCATTCCAAGGCAAAACAGATTCATATTTCAAAAACCCAATTGTGTCTGATTACATCTAAACGGGATTGAAATGACATACTAGTCTCCTTTAACGGAAGCAATCTTCCCAAAATACTTTCCATTGATATGCTTGGTGTAAATCTTAGTGACCAGCTCAGGCAAGGGGGCTCCATCTAAGCCAGAGTCAAGTTAGCCCCTCAGAAGCTGGACGTACTCTACAGGGCTCGCAGATACTTTAATAGTAAACGACTGCTGACCCTGGACAAATCGCAAGTGCGCCCCACTGTTGAATTTGGCAGCAACCTCTGGTCTGGAGCCCCAAAATTCCTGAAAAAACCCTTGACTTTGCAGAAATGGGTGGTCCGATTGATAGATTCTCCTATCTTTAAAAAAAACAGTTTTTAGAGCACAGGCATCGGATGGGATGGCCATCCTTGTTCTATCTGTATTTCAATTATTTCCACGGCCCGTTCTTGAGTTCAGCAGCTCGGCTTTGATACGATTTGCCAGCCTCTGTGTTTCCTCGCTCTTTAAGATCCATGTTCACTCCTTCCTCTCCTAAAACAAGAAAAAACCTCCACACAGCATCACCCCAAAGATGACATAGGCCCTGAGGGAAATTATTTTCCTTAAGGGCTCCTGTGTGGAGTTCCTATGTGAAAAAAATAACTAAACAGAACATTGAAGAAAAGTGAAGAACAAAAAACATGCCTAACTTAATCCAAACTAGTCCACCAATGACCGATCAGGTCACTTTTTCATAAAAGATTTTGATCATTTGATCAACAAGCTGTCAGCTCAGTCATCACATTTTGCTGGGCGTGGCCTGTGACCATAGATGTTTAAATTTTCTAAACCGGGCATCTCGAATCTAGTTCTCGCAACAGAGAAATTGAGATGTTGGATACCCGATCATTCCGGTTCCAACTTGGAACCGCAGTTGCAGTGCATTTTGGATTCCAAATTTTTCTGTAATTTTTTTGGTGAATAATGATCATTTATCATTCTAATTTTCAGATTTTTAGCAAAAAAAAATTACGAGCTACGGTTCTCATGCAATCCTACATCTAGTGCGAAAAAATTATTTTGCAAATTTTTGAGTTTTGGGTATATGGTAGAAACGTAGCGGCAGGGGGTCCACCGAGACCAGTAAAATTTTGAAAGTGGTCTACGAGAAAAAAAAGTTTGGGAACCTCTGGTCTAAATGCTTTAATTTTTCAGAGCTAAAGAAGAGTTCAAGAAGGCACAAGAGATGGCTGAGAACAAAGAGAAACAACGGGTTGAGTCGGAAAGACAAGAAGCAGACGCAAAGAGAGAAGTAAATTTACTTTTTAATTCTTGCAATCAATATAACAAAAACAAAGATTGTGGCCTTTTTTTCATTCATAACTCATGGTAATTTAATTCCAGGCAATTCGCCAGAAGGCATTATCTCGGCTACCCCTGGAGCCCTCTGTAGACAGCGCTGAAGCTGTAACGAAAATCAGAGTGAAACTGCCACAAGGACGCTTTTTGGAAAGGCGTTTCACAGTTGTGACACCGCTAAGGGTAAATATATAAATTTCATTCAGTTTAGTTTATTTAGATAATATGAAGGGTTTAAAAGCAAAAACGCCACTCTCCAAAAGTACTGTTTTCGGTAAATCGCAAAAAACCGATTCAAAGAATTCTACGCATTTTTCGTATTTTTCCACTTGACACAAAACAGTCTCGAGAGTTGTCTCTAAAAATGGATATGGGCCTGAGAGCGCTCTCCGACACTAGCCGGTGCTGGTCTCGGAGACTGCCCCCAGACTATAAGTGTCACAAGTGGAAGTGTTCATTCCTGCTCACGCGATTTTGTCTCCAGTCTTCCGCCATTTTTGGAAGTGTTGAGACTTTTGATTGAAACACTTCTGATCAAAAAGCTAGTATCTTTTTGTTTATTTATACTTCACCTTTTCGTGAATAAATATTTTTTTGTGCTTATTTATTTAATAATTAAAAATGAGAGAGTGGATGAAGAAATTTTGTGAACTAATTAATCTGTATTAGGAACAAGAATTTTATGGAACGTAAAACATAAGTTATACAGAAATCGAAAGAAAGAAAAAAATTTAAAAATTTGCTACAAAATTTGACAAAAATAAATTTTTTTTAGAAACAAACAACTAGCGAACAAGACAGCAGAGTATCTTGATCTCTCTTGATTCTCCGGCAGCAATCTCGAGACTGCAAATGATCTCAAATGGATAGCATCTTGAGACCGGTCTCGAGACTTTCTCTCGACATTTTGTCTCTAGTGGACACTTAGCTAAGAATCTCAAAAACCATCTTGTAGCTTGTAGTTTACCCTAAAAAATGGTCCGAGGGGTTAAAAGACCCTCCACACAGCACCCCCAAAGATGACACAGGCCCCGAGGGAAATTATTTTCCTTAGGGCCTCCTGTGTGGAGCTAATGTAAAAAAAAATTAATAATGACAATTTTAATTTCTTCTTTATATATGTAAACGCCAAATACCTTGTAGGTAATTTTTTTTAACCGCCATAGGCCTACGAAGGTACGTGATACGTTCATGTTGATTGTACCATTCTGCACTATCCCGTATCACATGCGCTTTTTTTTTTCAATTTTTTTTTTATTTTTTTTTTTTTAATATTTTTTTTTTGTGTTTACAATTTTTTATTTTAATAAACCTATTGTAAATGCATATATTTTGACAAAATCTTATCAGGTATGAGTGTTTTGCGGAAATAACCCGAAGGTAGGGCGCTTAATAACCCATCCCAATGCTTATGTTTTTTTTTGTATACTTTCTTGGGTTACCTATGCCTTTTTTTGATTATTATTATTATGTATTTTTAATATACTTTAATGTTTGTAGGCTTTACTAGACTATCTCACGGTGGAAGGCTTCCCCTCTGAGGAATTCAAGGTGATATCCAGTTGGCCGAGAAAAGATGTAAGTACCTTTATTTTTTACTTAAAATATGTACATATGTGAGAGCCCATTCAGTGCAAAATTTAAAAAAAACTGTTACACATAGTTAAACAACGAAATTAAATTAACACAACAACAACTCCCAACTTATAGTGGATATACTTTTGAAACTAGCTATTACTTTGTGATTTTCCATTATAATTAAATGAAACAATATAACTTTGTTAAAACCACTGATTTATTTAATTAATGCCGACCGGTTTCGGAACAAATCTTAAATCTGTTCCCTTTCAATGTCCGTTCTGTTCCCTCCCACAACTTTCCATTAATTCCTAGCCACGCCCCCCATCCCTACCACAACACTTAGTAATAAATTGTACCCTCCCACTCTTTTCTGATTGTCAAATCATTATATATTTGCCCTGAGGAAGGAACGGTTGTTCCAAAACCGGTCGGCAATAATTAAATAAATTAGTGGTTTTAACAAAGTTATATTGTTTCATTTAATTATAGTGTATAGTTTATTAAGTATAAGGCTTCCTAACAACTACGATTTGCTGCTGTCAAATTTTTGCAATTTTTTCAATAAAGACGAAAAGGTTCAAATAAAGTATTGAAATAGAAGCTGGCTTGAAATAAACAATTCTCCACGCACATTTGTTCCGTTAAGCGCGGAAATTAATGGAGTTATTTAATTCTACACGAATGACAGCTAGGTACTTGACAGCAACCAAATACGTAATGTTATAATCGGAAACATTGATATTAGGGAGGATTGGACTGGTAATTAATTACAGTAGAACCTCGTTAATACGAACCCTGATAATTTGAATAAACTCGTAATTCAAAATTTTCGCAAAAAATTAAATTTCCTGAATCTTTTTTTTGTAAAAATGATTTTTTAATTCGAAATTTGTTAATTTGTAATTTGAAATTTATTTTTGTCTGCACACAAAGATTTGTTAGTGTAATTCGAAAAAAAAAAGATTTTTGCAAAGAAAAAATCATATAATTTCGTAAATCGGAATCTGTGAGACAGCTGTGGCGGTAAAATGCGCTTAAATGTGGATTTACGGGGTTGGACATCATCCTATTTCGTTTAATTATTTTGTAAATCGGAGTCCTTTTTTACTGGATGGTCGTATTTTTACAAATTTACTTCAAATATATGAATTTAGAGGGCTGGCCGTGGCGGTAATCGGCAGCGAAAATTTGATTTACGTGGAAGATATGCAGAGTTTTTACGAATTTACTTTGAATATCTGAATTTGATGGCCGGCTGCGACGGATATCGACCACGAAATTTCAATTAACTCGTAAATATATCGTAATTTTATTTATTTACTACGAATAGGTATCTGAATTAAGGGCTGGCTGCGATGGGACTCGGCTGCCAAAATTTGATGATTTTTAGAATTTATTTAGAATATTTGAATTGAAAGGCGGACACGGAAATCGGTTGCTAAATTTCGATTTATGCGGAAACATAACATATTTTTAAGAAAATACTTCTAATATCTTATTGTTATTAACTTATAGTTATTAACTGACTAATGAATATGTTATTAACTTTTTAATTGAATGTTATTGTCACTAAAATATATTATTAACTTTACTGTGTAAAATAAAAGTAAGAAAATTAAAGGTAAAAAGGAAAAATATAAAAAGTAACCAATACTACTATGTAATAATATGATATTATATTATATATTCATGTTATTTTCTGGATGTAATAAATATGTAATAGTTATATAATAATGTATTCCTGTTCTTTTTGATAAAATAAATACTTAAATATCTTAATATGAAAGGCTGGCTGCGAATAACTTCGGATGCGAAATTTCGATTTACGCGGAAATATATTGTTTTTTAACCGCTTGGTCACATAAGCTTGTCTTCACGACAATTTAACGTAGGTAGACATAGGAATGACGTATGCCCCTAACCTGAGTTATTAAGAATTTATTTCTAATATCTGCATGAGAGGCGGGAATCGGCGGCGGAATTTTGATTTTCGAACTTACCATACGTACGCTAATGTTTTTGTATATTTTCCAGTTGACTGCGATAGATGACCAGCAAACTCTCCAAGACTTGAAGCTCTGTCCGCAGGAAACAGTGATGCTGGAGGAGCGATAGTTGCGCCCATCGCCCCCTCCGACTCCGAGGGATTCATGTATTTATTTAATCAATAATTGGTTTATATTCTTTCGTATAATACTACCAAATGCTATTTTCTATCGGATGCTACATTAAAACAATGAAACATTTTCCACTGGACCCTTTCTTTTTATTAAACAATCTAAACCTCCACTGTAACTGTCTAACATTAATACGTAAATGAAAAAAAATGGTTCGAAAGATTATCTTGAAATTACAACATACAGGAAGCATAATTAATCTCAAGAAATCAACTCAAAAGCCAATTGCATTATTAACAGTACGTATTTATTTAATTAATCTAACTTTTTAAAAATTATTTTATTCTGTTTTTAATTGTGCAATATTACTTAAATCTTACTAAACTGATAAATCAGTTTGATTGTAAGAATTAGAACTAGGTGTCAATGTGTTCCTTAGGGTGGTTTCCAAATGATACAGTAACTTTATTTATTTAATACATAGTATGTAAAATAATAAAAATGTGTTCACAATATTTCTTATTAACTAACCAAATGTTTTACTTAGTAAAAAAAAAATTAAATTGTGAAATGAAATTGAGTACAGTGAAACCCTCTTAAAAAGTTTTCTAAGTGACCGGAAACAAAAACTTCTTAGGCGGGAAGACCTATAAGTGGGCCATTTGATTTTCAAGGGACAGAAAAAACCGAACTTCTTAAGCAGGAAAACTTCTTAAGAGGGTTTCACTGTAATTCTTTGCTAAGTCTTGCGCTAATGGTAAACTATCATATTATCAAGCGGCAGCCATTTTGTCCGCCATCTTTGGTGCCCGGCGGGTCTTTAGCAATTAATATGAATTTTTCGGAGTGGCTGAATGCTATCCAATATTTCATTATGTCAAGAACGAGAATGGCCCAAGCGATTCTGACCTTGTTCATCATACAATTTCTTTATACATAAGAGGAAAAAACGCTTCAAACATCCGGGCCCGCAGGGGGGGCTGCGGCCTACGAGATGTTAAAGGTATCTAGCGATGTCGAAAGTTTCCCAACAAAAAATGTAATAGAGAATTACATTTTCTTTATTGCCTTAATTAATTGCACTAGTTCATTTTTATTTTTTTATTTTTCGCTTAGTTTGTGATTTGGTTTTATTGAATCTAATTTCAAGCAAAAGAATAAGTACAGAAGTCATCATCCCAATTGCTAAAATCTCCAAGGCTGAAGAGAATTGTTTGATAGTCACTTTGGCAGATTCTATACTTTTCAAACAACGAGGTTTAGGTTCATGCCAAATCCTTTTCTGATGATCCATGAGACCGGAAACAGATATTTTGCGCAATCTAAAATAATAAATAATACACAATGAAAATCATTTTCTTACATCACTTTCATAATTTTTTTAATGTAACAAGAACCTCCCTCTGAAAAGTCACTCAAGAACCTGTCTGTCAGTGACTTTTTGTATAAGGGATGCTGAAGTATAAACCTAATATCAAATATAAAAATCTATAGACTAGCCCACGAACAAGATGCAATTATTAACTTCTTCTATGAAAATTATTATCTTCGTCTATGGTTAAACAAGCTTTTGGACCAATCAAGACATAGAAACCAGCCGGTTTTAGTTTGGTTTCAGTTGCCTCGTCAGCGGAGCACCTAACACTTCTACCATGCAACATTATAAATTTGCAAAGATAATATTCAAAATAAAACTGCACCACTGCTTTAAAAATAATAGAAAACTCAGACAAACATCAATTCTTCCAAATTCAAAATGTAAAAAAAACAATCGGGCAATTCAATTATAAAAATCTTGGAGTAAAGTTTTTTTAGTAAATTACCAGAAAGTATAGTTATCGCCAAACATTAAGACCGGCCTGAACGTGATACAGAAATTGTTACAACAAATGAGTTAAAGGTAAACAAGTGGAATGCCTCCTTGCCCACACCTTTCTATGTTGCACATATTTTTTACGCATCTTTCTCATTCGCTTACGTTCATTGTAAAGTCAGTACCTGACGAAAGAACTTCAGGGCAGTCATAATGTTTGGCATGTACTAACTACATCAGAAATATAAATAACAATAAAGATTTTAAATTTCATCTTAAAAAAAAGGACAGAAAATATAAACTGAATACTTTAACATATAAATAAAGAAATAATAACACACAAGCCTAGCTTTATTATGGCCGTACATCTTATAAATAAATATATGTGAAATGATTACTATGTACATTGTAAAATAATTTCTGTAAATGATGCAACATTATTTTTTTGAAGAAATATACATAAATCTTATCTTAGAGTTATTAGGTACATCTTTATATATAAAAATCTCATGTCACAATGTTCGTCCGAGGTAAACTCCGAAACTACTTAACCGATTTTGATGAAATTTGGTTTACTGTGTGTAATTTGGTCCAACTTAAAAGATAGGAGAGTTTTTATCTCGATTATTGACCTCAATATTTATTATTGCGAATTAAATGTTTTTTATGGGACAATTATTTGTAAGTTCTACAAGTTTCTGACAGATAGCGGTGTGAGTTAATTTATTGATACAACACTTGGTTATCTAGATTAGGTAACCATCCAGTAGATGGCGTTGTGTTTTGTTAGCCACAGCAACGCGTGGGCGGGTCAGCTAGTATATTATAAAAACCCTAAAAATTATTTCACTTTAAATATTACAAAATTTTTAATAATTATTCCATGTAGGTTATTATAATTTTGTTCACTTATCTTAAGATTGAACTAGTGATTAGTTCCAGTTTTATTTATTTAAGTGATATTTAATTAGTATTGATGAGGGCATTGTTTTGTATGAAATGCAACTTTAACAAATAACAGGAACGTTACGAAAAAAAAACCATCAAACCAGAGTGGAAGATACTCTCAGTATTCTGGTGTAAGACCACCATTCAGAATTTGAAACGTTGCTTGAAATGGCTTTAGTTTAGTTTGATGACCAGATCAAAATAGCCAGGTACTCCCCCAGCTTCCTCTTACCCGTCTCCTTCCCCTCGCGACTATCATCTCTCACTATATACCCCAATCGGGGATGCCATAGTCTTAACGGCTCCAGACGAGACTCTTGCAGTTGAGACTCTTGTGCTGTATTCACGTTAAAAAAAATCAAAAGGTGAATTTGCCGATATCCGCTGTGTTCTATTTCGTTTAATCCGAGCAATTTTCCACCCGCTTCACAATATTTTATTTTATTTATTTACATTTGATACATTTAAAGCCAAAATAACAGAAATAATATTACATAATAAGAGAATATATTTAAAATGAATACAAGTGTTATTACGTTGTTTTAGGTCGATATTAGTTCCTAGCTAGGCAGATTGCCTGTTCTAAGGAACCAAAGTGTGTAAAGTGCCAAATGTAATTTAAATTATTATTATTTTTTTTAATTAATACCTATGTACTAAGTTTTTACTAAATGTGCCATTCATAGGTAACCATATAAGTCACATTATATAATAGTTTTTCAGACTCCTCCCTACCCAAGCCAATCAACCATTTAGTTATTATTGAACCAATGCAGGACATTTTGCAATTTTTAATATTTAAGTCTGGGGGATTTTATTGTTCTACAATTGTTCTACATTACATTTTAAATATATTCTCTTATTATGTAATATTATTTCTGTTATTTTGGCTTTAAATGTATCAAATGTAAATAAATAAAATAAAATATTGTGAAGCGGGTGGAAAATTGCTCGGATTAAACGAAATAGAACACAGCGGATATCGGCAAATTCACCTTCTGATTTTTTTAATGTGAATACAGCACAAGAGTCTCAACTGCAAGAGTCTCGTCTGGAGCCGTTAAGACTATGGCATCCCCGATTGGGGTATATAGTGAGAGATGATAGTCGCGAGGGGAAGGAGATGGGTAAGAGGAAGCTGGGGGAGTACCTGGCTATTTTGATCTGGTCATCAAACTAAACTAAAGCCATTTCAAGCAACGTTTCAATTCTGAATGGTGGTCTTACACCAGAATACTGAGCGTATCTTCCCTCTGGTTTGATGGGTTTTTTTTCATAACGTTCCTGTTATTTGTTAAAATTGCATTTCATACAAAACAATGCCCTCATCAATACTAATTAAATATCACTTAAATAAATAAAACTGGAACTAATCACTAGTTCAATCTTAAGATAAGTGAACAAAATTATAATAACCTACATGGAATAATTATTAAAATTTTTACAATATATATGTGAAATAATTTTTAGGGTTTTTATAATATACTAGCTGACCCGCCCACGCGTTGCTGTGGCTAACGAAACACAACGCCATCTACTGGATGGTTACCTAATCTAGATAACCAAGTGTTGTATCAATAAATTAACTCACACCGCTATCTGTCAGAAACTTGTAGAACTTACAAATAATTGTCCCATAAAAAACATTTAATTTGCAATAATAAATATTGAGGTCAATAATCGAGATAAAAACTATCCTATCTTTTAAGTTGGACCAAATTACACACAGTAAACCAAATTTCATCAAAATCGGTTAAGTAGTTTCGGAGTTTACCTCGGACGAACATTGAGACACGAGATTTTTATATATAAAGATCTACCTAATAACTCTAAGATAAGATTTATGAATGTTTATTCAAAAAAATAATGTTACATCATTTACAGAAATTATGTTACAATGTACATAGTAATCATTTCACATATATTTATTAAAGTATTCAGTTTATATTTTCAGTCCTTTTTTTAAAGATGAAATTTAAAATCTTTATTGTTATTTATATTTCTGATGTAGTTAGTACATGCCAAACATTATGACTGCCCTGAAGTTCTTTTGTCAGGTACTGACTTTACAATGAACGTAAGCGAATGAGAAAGATGCATAAAAAATATGTGCAACATAGAAAGGTGTGGGCAAGGAGGCATTCCACTTGTTTACCTTAAACTCATTTATTGCGACAATTTCTGTATCACGTTCAGGCCGGTCTTAATGTTTGGCGATAACTATACATTCTGGTAATTTACTAAAAAAACTTTACTCCAAGATTTTTATACAGTGAAACCCTCTTAAGAAGTTTTCCAAGGGACCGAAAAAAAAAAACTTCTTAGGCGGGAAAACCTTATAAGTGGGAAAAATTGGGACATTTGGTCTTCAAGGGAGCGAAAAAACAAAACTTCTCAAGCAGCAAAACATCTTAAGCGAGAACTTCTTAAGAGGGTTTCACTGTAGTTAAATTGCCCGATTGTTTTTTTTACATTTTGAATTTGGAAGATTTGATGTTTGTCTGAGTTTTCTATTATTTTTAAAGTAGTGGTGCAGTTTTATTTAGAATATTATCTTTGCAAATTTATAATGTTGCATGGTAGAAGTGTTAGGCGCTCCGCTGACGAGGCAACTGAAACCAAACTAAAACCGGCTGGTTTCTATGTCTTGATTGGTCCAAAAGCTTGTTTAACCATAGACGAAGAACAATCAGCTGGCAACTATCAACGGCCGGCCACGGCAATTAGCAGTGCAAGTCGCGAGTCACTGCTTGCGTTACCATTGACAACGGGTTTTTGAGTGATTGTGTAGTGTGCGGGCCATCACATTGTCATAAAAGACAGTTGCCAGTTGAGAGTTTTCAGTTGCCTTAGGCACTCCGCTGACGAGGCAACTGAAACCAAACTAAAACCGGCTGGTTTCTATGTCTTGATGGTCGAAAAGCTTGTTTAACCATAGACGAAGAACAATCAGCTGGCAACTAGCAACAGCCGGCCACGGCAATTAGCAGTGCGAGTCACGAGTCACCGCTTGCGTTACCATTGACAACGGGTTTTTGAGTGATTGTGAAGTGTGCGGGCCATCACATTGTCATACAAAGACAGTTGCCAGTTGAGAGTTTTAGATCGAGTTGAGAGATCGCCTAATTCATTTAGTTTTCTGACTTTAAAATCTTTAAACAAAAGTTCTGATGAAGCAAGGTTTAAGTAGAATTGTTAACATTAATTTTTGTACTATGTAAAGCGGTTCTTCTTTCACGTCGCAACGGAGTGACCGATCGATGTGATTTTTTGCCTAGGAGTAATTGAGAGGACTGGGAAGTTACGTAGGCTACTTTAGATCCCGGAAAAATATTTAATTCTTGTTTGTAAAGTAATTTCTCCCTAATACCACGGGAGCGAAGCCGAGGGGAAAAAAGCTAGTTATATGTATATTATATATACACAAAAATAAATTTAAAATATGCATTATTAAAGCAATTAAGATTTTAAACTCATCATGATTGTAATCAATGAAGTATTAGCTTTGTCTTTTAAATATGTTATCATTAAAATATACGCTAATGCACTTTCATGCTTTTTTTATCTTCTGTCCTATCTGTATGGTACGGAGTGACATTTGTGACATTTTTTAATGCAGCATAAACACCTCTTATAAAATAAGTGCAGATAATAAATAATGATGCTCTAAATTTGCAGCTAGATAAAGATAAAAATTCATTACACAATTTGCATAGATAAGTTTAACCCGTTCAGTACCGGGAGGACTAAGCCAAAAGATGGCATATGTCAATCTTACCCAGTACAACGTATGGGTATCTTATTATACATTGTATGTTATCCACTCACCAGCTATATGAATGTAGGTTCAACCTATTAAATTAAGTGGATTAAAAATAATTTTAAAAAACTGACAACGAACGAGTAACCACTCAGGTCTATCGCATTTGTGTAGGTTTTTGGTCTTAATGAACCTGTCAGATTGACAAAAATTTTCTGTTATTTCCTCTTTGCAAATTAAAGCACAATAATCGAAATATTTCTAAACATAGCTGAATACTAAAAACTGTTTTTGAAAGGTGATGAAATATGCTTTCAAATTATATTATTACAAATAAATATTAAAATTTACAATGCAAACATGAAAAATTGTAAAAATTACACACCTTTGATGTTTTTATGTGAAAACGGTACTAACATCACAGATAATGTTAAAAAACCACTTATTTTATCATACAAATGTATAATAAACAATTCTGTCATCTCACTTTTTTACCATTTCATACAAAAATATTTAATAAAAAATTAACTAAGTTTAACAAAAAGTCATGTGATTTGACAATTGAAACTGTATCTACAAAATAAGTATTTTTTATCTATTTCCATGGACAAACTTGAACATAAATGTGAAGCGTGGTTTATTCTAGATATTCTCCTTTTTGTTTTAGGGTTGTAACTAGAACAACAACGGAGTTATGATGATTTTTGCGAGAACAGACACGTTAGCTTGAAAACAAGCTTATTGGACTTGACTGCTATCGTTATATTGTTGTGAAAACAAGCTTAGGGGTCTGAGTGGTTAAACAATAATTATATAATACAAGGGAATAATCTTTTTATTTTATGAATTTCCCATGTAAGCAATCAAAGGATTGTTTCTTTCTTCAAGGAATTGAAATGAAATAAAAAATTTATAATAATAATTGGTGTTGAATGACAAAGTTCATAAGTTTTAATTGAGGTCTTACCAACGACGGTTTGTTTCACAAAATTTGAACAATTCACAAAATCTCAAAGGTAATTTTAAAGTTATGTTATTATTTCAGTTATGTGATGCAACTGGCCCATAATGATACAAAAACACAACTGGAATGGGACTTAGAACTCGAAAATTAACGTTGAAATTTGATGAATTCTTCAAATTCTGTGAAACAAACTGTCCTAAGAATAGCCAAAGATTTCCAACTTTAACATTGGTGAAAACTGATGTACGATGCAGCCGAATATGGGGCATGTTCTCATATTATATATGATGCAGCCGCATATGGGGCATGTTCTCATATTTTATATGATGCAGCTGCATATGGGGCATGTTCTCATATTATATATGATGCAGCCGCATATGGGGCATGTTCTCATATTATATATGATGCAGCCGCATATGGGGCATGTTCTCATATTATATATGACGCAGCCACATATGGGGCATGTTCTCATATTATATATGATGCAGCCTCATATGGGGCATGTTCTCATATTATATATGATGCAGCCGCATAAGGGGCATGTTCTCATATTATATATGACGCAGCCACATATGGGGCATGTTCTCATATTATATATGACGCAGCCGCATATGGGGCATGTTCTCATATTATATATATGCAGCCGCATATGGGGCATGTTCTCATATTATATATTTCTACCGCGTCTAAGAATAATGACTTAATAATGAAATATTCCTCACCCGTAAGTTACTAGCTTCCTGAATGGGGATCTTTTCTGTACAATGGCCACCATTCTCTGTGGCGGGAACAATTGAATTTCTGTCAGCTCGCATACTTCTTTCTCTGTGAATGTTTCTCGTATTATTTTGTAGGCAGTTGCAATGTCCACGTGAAAAGCAAACCCTCCTTTCTTCACCATTGCCAAACCCTTAATTGGTTGGAAGAAATTTTGCTTCTTTCCATTATCTATCTTTGATTTAAAGAGTTTTAACGCTGTGGGATCATTAGTTTTCTGAAATGTGTTGCAATGGTAAGAATTATCCATGATAATAAATTTGCTAAGCCATAATAAAAGAATTTGAATGAATTTTTTATCGGTGGCCAATAAATTACTGTAAATAATATCCAGTAAAACGTTATCAGTAGAGTATGTATGAAACAGTTTGTTTTGTCAAGGTTGATAAGTAATAGACTTCTTAGGCAGTAAATTGATAGTCATCTGCAGGGCTAACCAAATAGTTCCCTTTTCCGCGGTGGCTGCTTTTGTAATTTAATAATTTTTTTAGTTTTAACCTGTCACGTGCCAGGCGTATTTGGAAAAATCGCGCGGAAATTACCTTCCTGACTTTTTGTCAAATGTCTGTATATAAACAAAGGAATTGTTTTTTCGCAATTGTTTTGATACAAATTTTGCCAGAATAGCTAACTTTAGCGAAAAAAAAAAAATCTTATTCGGCAAACAAATATAAAAAAAAATATATTTACACGAATATGAATTGATTTTGTTGTTTCTACACAAACCTGAATATACATCCAACATGAAAACCAACAATTCAAAGGTGTTTTCGAAGAATTAATTACATTTATACTTCTTTAAAAAGTTGACAGCTCGTCGCTTCAGTTCGTTTTTATCCTACAGACCAAAACTTAAATCGGGAGAAATGGCGCTTTAATGTTTTTTTTACGATAAAAGCACATAAATTTTGGAGGACGTAAGACCAAGTGCATTTGAAAACCCCTTAAATAATCTTTTATAATTTTTTTTTGAACGATTATCGTATAAATAAAGGCTTTTTGAGAATAACTGCATACTTAACTCAAGTTCACGAAAAATGGTCTGTTAGACAAAAACGAACTAGAGCGACAAGCTGGTAAAGCGGGAAAAAAATATATGAATGTCATAGATAATTACTTTCAAAATATTCAGAGGGTCTAGATCTAGATCAATCAAATTAACTGTTATGTTAAGAAAGATATTGGCGCAAGCGATTCTGACCTTGTTCTTCATACAGTTTCTTTATGAATAAGGGTTAAAATGGCATTTAAAAAGAAAAAATTGTAACATGTATTATATAAATAAATAAATTAGTACCGCGCGCGCCGGGGCCTAGGACACAGGACTGGTTAAATAACCCTGGTTGAATGAATTTGAAAGAAACTAATGTAGGAAAGGTAAATAAGTGGTTATGAAAGAAATGTGATTTAGCAAAGATTTTTTTTATAACTACGTTACATATAAATATAATATCATAGATAATATATATATATATATCAATTGTACAGTTGATTAGTCAGACATCTCTGAAAAATCAAAATTTGAGTTGAGTATGCAGTTATATGTAAAGGTAGGAACAGAAATGAAGTTCACATCAAAAGATACTGTGTTATAAAGTATCCTTTCTACTGACACGCTACGTTATAAAAGATTTCTTCCTACGGCAGGAGAGGGGGTCAGTTGAATTCGGAAGCGCCCGCGAAATACCATTTATTTGTATTGGATCTGTCAACTTGACGGCTGACATCTGCTTGAGCACGGCGGCTGCTTATTGAAAATGATTCCCTCTCCTGTTTACGGCGGAGGGGGGGTCGCATAACTTTTCAAATATCGCATCTGGAGCTATGGCGGTATGGCGGAACCAACCTGGAAACCCATGTTTGAATAGTGTGATCCACGACCCTTTGCCTTTCAATTCTGAAAAATATCGGCGAACCTCCAATGTCAACCAGACCCTTCTCCAACTGCCGAATAGTGAAGACCCGAACCGTGCTTATAACACATCATTTATTTACATCTGGCGGGTCTGTATGGGATTGTATGGCGAGCGCTATTGTGTTATAAATTAAAAATTATTTTTTGATGTGAGCTTCGCATTTGTCGCCCCTTCAAAGTGTACCTTCTATCTGTAACTCATAAACACCACCAAATCAATTATAATGCAGAAAAACTTGTGTATTAAACAAAATGTTGATGTTCTGTGGATATAGTAAAGACACATGTAAATAATCTTTGATTTATGGTGAGTATTTGAATATTGCTTTCCCTATTATCTCAAAATGTAGTATTTGGAGATGTCTGACAAATCAACTGGAAGTTTATATTTATCAAAGAAATAGCCATACATGAAAATAGTCTAATGTGTACAGTATATTTTCTATTCCAACTTTTAAGTCACTCTGCAGCAGGTCTTCAAGGGTTCTTATAGTCTTCAATGGTTCCATTAATAGCGAAGAAACAATGCTAGCCGAATAATATTGGTAAAATAAAATTGCGAAAATAAATATTGCCAAAGTTAGAATTTTCCCAGACAGCAAGATTAGATTGCTTTGCACTCCTGAAAATATACATTATTAATGAATCACATTCTCTTTCATTTCATGTTATTAAATAGAATTACTTAAATGAGAACAAACACTAAAAATATAATGAAAGAGTACCTGAACCATAGCTGAAGTATTTCCAATTCATTTGATGGTAGTCGAAGATAATTTTGAGGCATAAATTTATTTATTAATAATCACTGGAGTCTTGATAAGTCACAAAATTGTTAGGTTATGAAATGATATAGGTACCTAAGTCTGTATTAAATGAGTTTCACCTTGTTGGAATACCGCTCCCAAAGTGTATACAATTGTTGGATTAGGTTAGGTTATGAAATGATATAGGTACCTAAGTCTGTATTAAATGAATTTCATCTTGTTGGAATACCGCTCCCAATGTGTATACAATTGTTGGGTTAGGTTATGAAATGATACAAGAACTAAGTCTATATTAAATGAATTTCACCTTGTTGGAACACCGCTCCCAATGTGTATATAATTGCATAGCTCCAAGTGGATTCTTCAGAGGTTTTAATCATCCTGTTTTGTAATTTCGTCAGAAGAAGGAAGCAAATTATAACTCCCAAAATTAAAGCCATGGCCAAGTACCAAATGCGGTCTTCAAAAGGACTGGTATAAACTCTAAACACTGCCTTGTTTTGAGATGGATTCCGTAAAATAAAACATGGCCTGAAAATAGCATATTAATTATTTTAACACCGCAAGTGAATTTTTATAAGTAATTTAACATTTTACCAACCTGGAAACCCATGTTTGAATAGTGTGATCCACGACCCTTTGCCTTTCAATTCTGAAAAATATGGGCGAACCTCCAATGTCAACAAGACCCTTCTCCAACTGTCCCACCATCCCATCGAAAGTTCCATTGTGGGAATATCCCCAAGAGTTCGTTCGGGACATGTCGTAACTATAAAAAAAACAAATGTTAAAGAATATATTTATTGCTATCTTAAATTCGCTTTTGTTTAAATTGAAAATGTCAATCACAGAAGAAATGTGGTTTATTCATGATCATTGGTAGGTTGGTCCTGCCTCTTGGAAAAATAAATAGTCTGTGCTGTCTAGCTCTGATAAAATTATCGGGGACATAAGTGAAATTTGTTCCAGAATATCAGGATTGCAAATGTGCCCATTTAGCAGCTTGTGCGCCACTAACATCATTGCAATCTTTCTCCTAACGTCTAGATGATCTATTCCCAGCATTCCGGCGAGAAAATCCGGCGAGAGGGATATAACAGAGGGTGGTATCCGAACTCTCGCATGTAGAGGTTTTGCTAGTTCTCGCGGGATTCTTGGGGATGGAACCAACTGTTCAGTAGAAAGTCTGGGGAAGTCGGGTAGTAAAAGAAGTTATTTTACAATTCTAAAACATTTTTAAAGCTTACCTGAAGTTGTATATATCCCTCAAATGCAACAACAAGGCATAGTTGAAACGATTCATAGAATCTATGTGTGTCTGAACCGGTTTCGATATGTAATCTATGAAAGTTTCATTGATGAGCTTCTTTGTCACTACTATCATACACTTCAGAACTACTCCTGTCATATTAGACCTCCTCACATATTTGTACAGTGGTAATGGTGGAAAACCATTACCGTTTCGCCATTTTCCAAACAGGTTTAATATTAGATTCCCACCGTGATATCTTCCCGTGTTATAGACTTCATAAATATCATATTCCATATGTGCAACACGAGAAATAGCCAGCCAAATTTCTGCATCAATATTGAAATCTAAATTTGAGAGTGTTTGCCATGTTCCATTGTCAATTTTGTTGTTTAACATCAACCAATGATAATTGTAACTATATATTGAATTTTTCTTGTTGAATGTTGGAATTTCTCTCAGAAATACACTTGAACTTTCACAACTTAAGTCAAGGACAATACCTATCTTTTCATATTTATCAATGTGGATTATTGACTCGAGTAAATTCATTTGTGACGGATTAAATATGTTGATCTGGAGACCATTTTCTACAAGCTGTTTGTACATATAAACGGTATCTGTTGTAGAGAGGCAAGTAACTAGTATACCATCCTTGATGTCTTTTTCCACAAAAAAATCTTTTAAAATGTCTATTGATATTACTTCAAATGATTCAACCGTTGAAAAAGGAATACATAAATATATGATAAAGATCATCATTTTTAAATTTGTACACTTTCACAAAATTCAGTAAATTTTGGAAAAGTTCTAAAATAATTGCTTTTTAATATTCTCCTACCAGAGGTTGGCTATTATCTGAGCAATATTCACCCTTCAGACTGTGGCCCGGAACAATTTAGCAGAACTCACCAAATGATAAAGACAACTTTTTCCCGACTCGGAATTTTTATTTATTTTCATTGAGCAGGGTTGCACAATCTTAAATATTATTGTATCTTCTTTATAAGAATTTCTACTGTATTCATGATAAATTGGAAAACAAATAGATCTTCGGAAATAAGTGTTATTTAAAATATGAAAATGACATAATATGAAATAACATGTTATGAAATATGAATAAAAAATATATAATATGATATGAAAATGACTCGGCTCAAGTATTTGGCAAAGATAACAAAAATGTTCATTGATTGAGTCGTGTATTAATTTCTAGTTAATATAATATCATGGTCAAGAAATTAACTTTTATAAACCAAAAGATAAAAATAGTAATTTACAGTTCAACTCTGAGATACTTATCTTTAGATTTATGATGAATATTTTTAATCTGTTTAAACAATTAAAAGGGAAAATGTACTGGCATAAAACTTGTATGGACATAATTTTTTTTAATTTTTCCCGATTGCTTGGAACCATTGGAACTATGGCAACCCCATTTGGGAAAGTTGTGAATATGAAGTAAGTGGAGGAGGATTAAAGGAAGGTTTGAAAGATCTGGTCACCTTAACATATCTAAAACTATTTCAAGCAACTTTTCAATTCTAAATAGTGGCCCCAGAGGCCCTAGAACGCTTGCTCTATATCGATCGGTAGGATAACTATCGGTAACTTCTCATCGTTCCCTAGCATGACTACAGATCGCCAACGAATAAGTGACAGTTCATAATGACTAAGTGTCCTTAACATATTCGACATCAACTGTTGTTTGTACGTTAGCGATGTGCAGTTGTCCTAGGGAACGATGAGAAGTTACCGATAGTTATCCTACCGATCGATATAGAGCAAGCGTGCTAGGGCCTCAGGGAGACACAGAGTCTCCCATTCTGAAATACACTATATTTTTTATGTTCTGCAGTGGATTTCGAACACTCAATGTCAAGGAGCTTACAGCTTTGCCAACTTTGTAAGTTTACAAAGTAACTTGAGTTATCAAGTTACTTTGTAAACTTATTAAATGTTTACTAAACTAGGACTGAATGGATTCGCCGGCCTGATGAGACACCGGGTCACTGGAGCCAGGATGTGGCTAATGGCCTCCGACAACGCGGTGGTGCACGCGGTCTTCCTGCACCAAGCGCCATTCCTGAGTGAGCGCTGGGCCCGAGCTCATTCGAGGGCGTGACCCTAGATAATTGATTTTTTTTTTTTTTAATTTTATTATTTTCTTTACATAAAACTTACTGTATATATTTGTATAACTATATGGGATGTGTGGGATTGCATTGTCCTCCCCACATACTGGAATTAAACAATAATATTATTATTATTAACATATAAATTATCTTATTTATTTGAAAAGCCCCCGAATTTGTGTAGCAAATGAATTAGTCTGTCAAAATAAATATTTTTTCCAGGTTTTCATAACCATTGACTTTCATTGAAAATTATTCATATATCATGTCAGTAACGGTTTATTCTGTCAACATGCTGTCAGTTTGCAATAGCAGTGGCATTTATGCTGTCGAGTGAAGGAATGTCCTGTCATTCCTAATTTTAAAATATTCAGTACCTACTCGTTGAAGCACTATAAGTTGGAGAAAAGGAGGCTGGTCTACCACATTATAATAGTAGGTGCGGTTGTCAAATTAAAATAAAAAGATTTTTTTTTATAGTGAATACCTCACCAGAGTCCCAACTGCTCCCGTCTGGAGCCAGTGAGACTATGGCATCTCCAATTGGGGTATGTTGGTGACTGAGGGTATGTTGGTGGCTTAGGGTATATTGGTGGCTGTGGGTAAGTGGGGAAGGAGATGGGGAAGAGGAAGGTGGGGAAGTACCTTGCTATTCAGATCTAGTCACTAAACACGGCTAAAGCCATTTCAAGCAATGTTTCCATTCTGAATGGTAGTCTTACACCAGGGCGATGCTGAGAGTATCTTACACATTGGAACGTGCCGCAAATATAGCATATATTATTTTTAATTAATTAATTGTCAAATAACACAAATTGATCAAATAAAATTTATTTGCGCACGCCAGGTTCAAACCCGCGACCTTCGGAATGGGATTCCAAAGCCTTACCACTGGACTACGCCGGACGCCAAAATATGGCGTTAGTTCATGTTTACGCCACCACCAACTTATATATGTCTCACTATACCTACTTATGAAGAATTTCTTTTCCATAAAGCCACTTCTTGGCAACTTAATGTTTAGCCTTACTTTTTGAGATAAATTTCATTTGTTGTTAACTCTTGTTAATAAATATTCATATTAAAAAAACAAATTTTGTTGGTTCCTTGACAATTATTATTACGTTTTAAACATTGTGTGTGTGGGACTTTTTGAGGCTATTAGAGAAGCTTGGTTTACCATCTTTATAGCTTTTCCTCACCTTTATGCACCGCTCTCTTACAAGTCTGTATGAAATCAACATTGCCCATGTACAGCAAAAATGCGGGCAATAGAAGTACGCAATACTGCTCCCGCATCATACAGACCCGTGTATGGGTGCCAATAGAAATATATGAACAGAGCGCTCTCGATATCACGCATTCTTACTGCTTTATATTGATTCCTTATCGACCCACGAGAGCGGCCATTTATTATTTAATAGGGAATAATCTTCATTATTATAAATTAATAATTGGAATAATAAATCAAACACATTATTAATCTTTAAAGATCATCTCCTCATTGCACTTGATAAGTGATAATGCATCTTTAATTGTGATTGATTTTACTATCACAAAATGATGCAGATCACTGAATTTTCTTTATATTCTTTTTCTATGATGCAGACAAACTGGCTACTGCAAATATTGTAATGTTTGATAACTCAGGTCCGGCGCATACGTCATTCCTATGTCGACCTACGTTAAATTGTCGTGAAAACAAGCTTATGTGCCCAAGCGGTTAAAGTTTTCATACGCTCAAAAGAGTGATTGGAAAGATCATCCTATTGAACATCTTGCCGTATAAAACTGACAATTTTAATAATCTTATCTATTAATAAGCATATGATAAAAGTAATCAAACTGAATGCGCAGGTAAAAATCCAACAAATAAAATTGTCATGAATATTTTTTGGAAATAATATTAATTTATTATAAGTGTTAAGTTTATGTTAAGATTAGAGATATGCTAAAAATAGGTACCTACATGCTGAACATACTTGAGTAATTTATTTACATTGAGATAACAAGATTACAATTAAAGTAAAAGTACTTAGTTACAAATAATTATACTAGTAAACATTATCCACTAATCCAAGCGCGTATAAAATAATGTTTAAAAATATTCTGTTGCTTCATATAAATACAGATTTTCTTTTGTCATCAGTGATTTCCCTCTCTTCTGGTATTTCTATGACATCTTCATCAGCTTCTCTCCAGGTTATGAATATGATGGCACAGCTTATAATCAGAAGTCCTGCACCAACTATTCCCAAAACCTAAAAAATAACAAAAATTTATCAAGATCAAAAAAATGACCACCAGAAGTGGCGGTTTTTCATAAGGAAACACTGGGAACGATCTCCACAATTCTCATGATCTACTGAAAGAAAAATTAGTCTAAGCTTTGCATAAAAGCCATTAACCTATACAAAAAATTTATAATATATATTTTTTTAAATAATTTTAAAGCTCTAAATTTGAACATTTGCTCCGTGACGAGGTTTAAAACCCCTTGGGACAAATTATTGGACTGTTTGTTGGTGGTTCAAGAAAGTTATGTTAGTTTTGGGCCGGAATCTTGCTCATTTGAATTAAGTTCAATGAAAATCTTGCAAGATATTGATTTATTTTGACTGTACTGTTCCTACAGCGTGTCCCACAAGCAAGAGCGGATCCAGGGGGGGGGGGGTCATGACCTCCCCCAGGGCTGGGTCCAGGACCTACTTGGACCACTAGGTAATTGAAATTATTAAACATAATTTTTTTATACATTTTTTGTCACAATATAGATTTTATTTGAGTACTTTCAATATTTACTTAATTTAATATAATTCTGTGTTTGACGGTAAATGCATTATTCGGGAACGACTTGACCACGACTATGTGATCCTCCCCTGGTGCCAAAGCTGGATCCGCCCTTGCCCACAAGTCAATGTTATCCTTAGGCCAACTCATGACGGACCAGAATATCATAATATGACTTTAGTAAAAATTCATTAGTTTTTACAACAGGGTAACGCAATCTTACAGTAAAAATGTTTTTTTGCCCCTTTAGTTTTATTTTCAGTTATTTTGTTGCGTAATAAAAAGTAGAATCTTTAAATATTACATTTTATGATAGTGTCACAGCTACAAAAAATCATATTTAAAGATTGTACTTTTTATTATGCAACAAAATAAAATTAACAGTGCCTATACTTTTGGAAAGCAAAAAATATTTTCACTCTCAGATTGCGTTACCCTGTTATCAACTAGGATGAAACACATTATTTAACCTTCTTACAGCGCGCCATAACGGTTTAACTGATGTTTTTAAGTATAGAATAAAGAATAAGGTTCTAAAAGATGTCTTATATTAATTGGCATTGTTATGTGAAACTCTCTTATAAGGCTTAACCTCTTGTAGGCCACAGTACCCCAGGCAAGTCCGGATTTTTGAAGAGATTTTGACCCTTATGTATAAAGAAATTGTATGAATAACAAGGTCAGAATCGCTTGGGCCATTCTCGTTCTTGACATAACGAGTTACTGGATAGCATTTAGCTATTCAGAATATATCATATTAGTTGCGAATGACGCGCCGGGCACCAAAGATGGCGGACAAAATGGCTGCCGCTTGATAATGTGAACGCTATCATATTCGAAGACTCTATTTATTAATTGTTTTTTTTTTATATAAATCCACTGTGGAAAGCATAGATTTGAGTGATTATTAGGAAGTTCGTTTTATCTACATTATTTTTATGTAATTTTTGTATTACATCACAAAAGAAATGTTATAAAAATTGAATTCGTAAGAAAGGTGAGAACTCTCAAATATTTTACGTCGTATTGAAAAAAAAAATTTTTTGTATGCTGGCTTTCAACAAGTTAAGATGCACACAAATTAGTAAAAATACAAAAATAAAATACTAAACTTCCTTAGCGTGAAAGCTTTTATGGTTAAAACTTAACCTTTGAAACGCCGAGCTCCCACGACCTACCACCTCTGTGCCGAGGGTAAAAATCCCAGACAGAATGTATTAATGTCAGATTACCCATTGGATATGTCGGCACTCAACACATATAAATTTGTCATAACTGATGAAAAGTTAAATGGTTTTATTGTATCAGAATTAAAAATATGTAAGCATGCAACCTAAAAGTGTCGCAATTGTTTCGTTTTCTATTTCACTAGATGGACGAATTGAAAATATTATATTGTTTGAATCTTTTCGTGTGGTTTATTTGGCTCTCGGTGGATATTTGAATAATATATACTTACACCAGGCACGATGGAAATAGTTCCATGATTCGAGCAGTTTGCCAAAAGCAGGATTGACACGACAACGGTCAATATTGAGATCACGATGCAGCAAGATAAATCCTAAAATAATGAAGACAATAGTCAATGTTTAATAATATAAACAATCTACATATAGTTTAATAATATAAACAATCTACAATCTACGTCGCTCTAATTCGTTTTTGTCTAACAGACCATTTTTCGTGAACTTGAGTTAAGTACGCATTTGTTCTCAAAAAGCTTTTATTTATACGATAATCGTTCAAAAAAATTGTAAAAGATTATTTAAGGGGTTTTCAAAACGCCCTTTCTCTTACGTCCTCCAAAATATATGTGCTTTTATCTTTAAAAAACATTAAAGCGCCATTTCTCCCGATTTACGTTTTGGTCTGTTGGATAAAAACGAACTGAAGCAACGATATCTATTTCAGGCCTCCTGGCAAGAAACATCGATAAAGGATTTACATATTGGTATTGTCGGTAAAGTGTCAACGCTCCTAAGCACTGCCGCAGACTAACAATGAACAAACATTCATGGCATATTTAGTCGACGTGAATTGTAGCTTGTTCATTGGCGATCTGCAGTTGTGCTCGGGAATGGTGACATATTTTTATGGATAAATCCTTTATCAATTTGGGAGACTGGAATGGGTAATGCCGGCCCGGGAACCATATGGATATATAACCATTATTGGATAACCAACACCCTTACCATTGATCACCCCAAGTGGTTTGTTACGTTTGGTGACTTAGGATCGGGAGAGACTGGTTGAGGGAGATCTTTTGACCTCTTCAGCCAGACTCTCTCGACCCATCGCCTTGCACCGCAGTCGGAGGAATGGATTCATACAATGATCTAAACACAACGATCCCCAGATTCCTACCCACCCCTCATACCTTTTTCCTTCCCAGAACTTCATCTCCTTCCTTTCCCTAAAAACACCATCCACACCTCATTCCCAAAGATGACATAGTTCCCGAGGGAAATTGTTTTCCTTGAGGATTTGAGTCAGTTGCATGCTACTGACAGTAAGCGCGCTAGGCGAATTTCATTCGCATCTACTACACGTTTGACAGAAAAGGTGTTCGAGCGTGATTTGAATGTTAAATTTGTTCTGGGGATGGGAAAATATCCATCGTCATATAACTACAATTTACCGGAATATGTAAGAAAGGATTTAGCGGAGAAGAAAAAAAAGTCAATTTAACATCATTCTCATGTAGTTCCTTGGCGGCGACGAATGCCCTACAATTAATATTTATTTCATTGTATGGGTGAACCTAAAATCTTTTTTTTTAGATCGTTTTTCATACAATAAAGAAAGAAAAGAACAATATTGTCAGCCCTCGAGTTACTTGACATCGTATTAACTCCAAGGCTGCACAGGAAAAAAAAGTTCAGTATAATACGGGTAGCGCCGTGTACGGAGATCAATTTTAAAGAGTAGCATATCAATGGAAAACATCTTCTTACCACTTTAACCCAAATATTTGGGATCTTCTTGGCTAATCCCAGAATTGAGGAGCCATAGAGTATGGCCACCACCACCCCGCTAACCGCAGTCACGGTTGGGTATGTTATTTTCAGCCAATTATTTTCTTGGGAACAAACTTCTGATGTCAAAGATATAATAGACCCAATTAGTAGCAATATCTGAAAAATACACAGAGCATAATATAAGTAATGATTTCTCAACAGTACAGATTTACCTGAGCGCAAACCCTATGCGTTGGGCCACTCGGCCATTACCGTTCAATGAATTCTCAATGGGATTATAGATAACATTGTCATGTTTTTACAAGCTTTAATGAAAATCACTCATAACCATGGGGATTATTGTGTCACGTTTTTCAAAAGCATTATTGAAAATCACTCATTGTTTTTTGGATTATTGTGTCATGTATCACAGGAATAAACAAAATTCCACAATTCTAAGAAAAAGCATCCAGCATTCCTGATAGAAACATATAAATCACACATATTTTTTCATTATTTTAAACAAATCTATCGTTGGTAAACCAATTTCATGAATTCAAATGTGGAGATTTGCTGACACTTCCTAAACTAACCAGCTCACCATTTCCCTGCCGGGGTAGTCATACAGGATGGACCACCACACATTATTCATATACTGTATACTTAAGTATTTGAGATTTTCTGTGATGCTATTATTATCCTTGAAAACCACAATAGACAAATTGTGAACACAAAAGACATTGTCAGCTCCGTGCTGTTGCACCTGGGCAGTTTGCAGTTTTCATACAAAAATCCATAAAAATCTCATTCACAACACATGGTCCGCGTGCTGTCGAGTAACCTTGTTAACGTGCCTTGCTTTGCTGTCGAACATCATTCATTTGTCGCGTCCACACATATCTTGGAACTGTTGTTTTTTAACACTGCGTGTTAAAACAGGTATATCGATTTTGATACCGACACATTTATAAATGAAATAAAGAGCTATGCATGCATTTGGAATTATATGTGATCTAAACAGTGACAAAACAATACATCTAAAAATAATGCATTAGCATTAGCATTAATTTTTTAAATAATGCATTAGCATTAATTTTACATATATTTGCATTTGCGAAAAACTTGCTACAGATTTCAATGAAAAAACTTTTGAGAAGTGAAAACTAGATATGAAAATGTGCATGTTTTTTCCTTAATTTCAAAATAGGATAAATCCAGCAATTCTGGCGCTGCCTAAGCCTTCTACCTAACAAGAGAACAAGGAGAGTGCTATCTGTTTAAAATCCATGGTGAACTGGTGAATGACTAGAAATACTGTTGGCTCAACAGCAAAGTGCTGCTGGCACGACAGGTCAGTGTTGCCGAACAGCCTATAAGCAATGACGGCAAGCCAACAGGATTTATACTGTCCACAATGGACTTTTCAAAGCTACAAATTGCTTGTCTATTATGGCCATCAGACACTCTTGAACAGTGAGCTCTGGCTTCCTGAAACCTACAGAACTGTTATATCAGAAATTCCTACGCAACTGCTTTCAGCTTGATATATAATTTCAAACCACATTTTTTATTCCATAATTTTAAAATTGTTCAATAATAAAAAGCGTTAAAAGCCAGGAAGTAAGTCAATGAAAATAAAACTTTTATGACAAAACTGTTTATTTGTTTATGGCCCCAATGCCAAATTAGGAGGCTTATCTTTAAACACACTCGTAAGAAAACAATGTGAAAATACTTACAGTTGATAAAAGCATTAACAATCCAACAACCGACACCACAAACCGATGTCCTGAAAACCTCTGCCTCAGGGCCTCTTCAGGACTTACTGAGAATTGTCGGTTCATTCTAAAGTAGCACCATTCGCATTGTCTAAACCAACTTTCTTTTTAAATTGCAAACTTCTTTACTAAAATCTATATAAATATTCACATTTTCTAGAAGAAAGCAAGATGACATGCTTTTACGATCCCTTTCTTTCAATTACTAAAACAATATTGCTTTTGCAAGCATACATTTTGTTATCTTATCAGACCGATAAAGTTTTTATGGCAAAATATAGATTACTTGCTGACGGAAATCAAATTATTTAGATTTTCTTATTTACTTTAGATAATGAAATGTGCGTAATAATCCATTGCCTAATAATAACACTACATAGTTATTATGTCCAAGAGTTATTACATTCCATTATCTCCCAGATTATCATCCAGTAATCCTTTTACCCTATCCTCTTATGAAGGGTTTTCATTAAAAGACCTCTGCATGACGGTTTTTGATGATTTTCTTTTTAACAAAACAAAATTGTTGTTTTTCTTCATATGGTAGGAGAGCTGATTGTAGAAAAATTACTTTTGATTAAAATTTAAAGCACCTTTGAAGTGATCAATAAAAATGGCACAATTGTAAATATTTCTTAAGCTAAGCTTAACCCGGCGTGGGTGAGGTGGAGGTCGGGTATGTCATACCCGAGATGTTTTTAAATGCCGATTATTAAATGTTATTGTTGCTATGAGAGTCTCGCCGTTGCAGTAGCCGGAGGTAAGTGTGCGGGGGGCAAGGTGCAGCGTCAAGTTTAGTGTTGCGCCGGCGGCAAAACGTTGCAAGGGTATGTCACACACGACCTCGTAGTCGGTGTTACGTTTTTTTGTCGACAGTAAGTTTAATGATTTCATAAGACTTTTCTATGATCCTTTTTTTTCAGTTCCTTTTTTTACAATAATTAGAAGATACTATTGTTATGTTGATTTACCAAAGATATTGGAATTTTGTTAGATTTTTATGCATAAAGAAGTTAAACTACTGAAACATGTATTTTTTCATAGAAAATTTAGATACATTTGTGACTGACGTACCGATGTCATATTTTTATTTGCATTAATTATGTTTTGTTTTTATGTAATCATGTACGAAGTCCAGAGCTGCCCTAGGCATGCCTGAACGGCACGATGTTTTCTATGTAACTGCTTATAACTAATGTTTCAATAAATAAATCGTTGGAGTGGGGGGAGCGGCGGGCAGCGAGAGTGTGTCACAGCTACGGGCAGCGTACGGCTGCCCGCTATATATAGGGCCCGCTAGGACATTTCAAATTAGTCACATTCTACCAGCCGACACGACAACATCTCTTCTGCTCTGCCCGTTCTACCTAGCTCCGACTTTGATTCTACTTGCCTCTTTCCTTTACTGACCATCGCTTTACCTGGACCTCGGATTACCTCACATTCTATGGACCAGACCCAGCTTCGTCAAAAGGAACAGCCACTAGACAACTCGGACCAGCTCTACAGCGGCAAGCAGATGACGTTCTCCACACGCGGCAAAGGGAGCTACATTTGGCGCCTCCGTGGATCTGGACCTCCAGCCATATTTATAGTTCTTGTGTGCCTCACCTCGTCTGGTACAACATTGTTATTTTAATAATAAACAACACTTTTTGTACTGAAAGCTGATATTTTGTTACTGATCTTGTTGAATGGATCGTATAATTATTATACCTCTAGCAAAAATGCTAATTACATAATAATAATTAGAAAAAAAAAAATCTAAGTTTCGGGTATCTCATACCCACCTCATAGCTGATGTAACAATTTCTCACCTCATTCACGCCGGGTTAAAAAATAACTGAAACACCGGTCCTAACAGCATTATCTAAAGTAAAGCACAATAGTCGGTAGGTTGCTGGCTTGACTAAAATATATATACATATATGTATATAATTTTTTTTTTTTTTGTGAATACCTTACAAGGGTCCCAAACTATCCCGTCTGAAGCCAGTGAGACTATGGCATCCCCATTTGGTATGTTGTGCGGCTGAAGGTAAGTGGGGAGGGGAAGGAGATGGGGAAGCGGAAGGTGGGGTACCTGGCCATTTAGATCTAGTCTCCAAACACGGCTAAAGCCATTTCAGATAACTTTTAAATTCAGAATGGTGGTCTTACACCAGGGCGATATTGAGAGTATCTTCCACTCTGGAATGTGCCGCAAATATACCTTATATTATTTTTAAATTATTAAATTGTGAGAATGAATTGAACCCACGATCTCCGGATCACCAATCGAGAGCCTTACCCCTCGACCACGGAGGCCGTCTAGATTAACTATAATTTAACCTATTAATAGTATATTTATGATCAGTTCATTCTATCTACTACAGATCTTCAAATTCCCACTTGCTCTTCGGTGCTTGTAGTCACTTCATGGCAGTTTTTTTAAATTTATTTCTTTACAATACTATGTACATTTCGAGTATGCATTATGTGAAAATAAAGCAGAAAATCATGTTTAAAAAAAAACTTTATTGGTTCTCAATATCAAATTGGATTCATCTTTGAAAATGAAAATTTCAATAAAATAAGCTCAAATAATACATTACACTCTATATAATAAAATATTAATTAAGATGATATGGAAAAAATGCTAGAAAATGTTTCAATAAATATTTAAAAGCTAAGATAAAAAAAAGAACCTAGAGATAAAACTGATAAGTCTATGTACATCGATATAAAACTCTATTTGTAAATGGATACACTTATTCAAATAAACCATTATACAGCCGATTTAGGACCAGATCTCAAGGGCAGTGGAAAATATACAAACACTGGTCAGAACAAAGCGTTTATCATCAAAAATCTAAAACAGTTATGTAAAATGAGATCATGTCTCTTTGAGAGACGTTAATAAATAATGTAAATCAAATAATCCTGAGGAAAAATAGACTTGAAAACATTCAGTTCATAAAACTGACTATACTATGTTTGGCCATTCAAAACAATCATATTACAGAAGTAATGAAAATTATCCTTATGTGTTAACGTGGAAATACATAATGTTGTTTTTCTACAAGTCAAAAACATTGTGCAAGATAAAAAAGTATGTAAATTAGAAAACGCTTTATCTAAAAATGAAAGAAACAATGATCGACTTTAAATCTAAGTTACACATGTAAAATAAACTAATGGCCAAGAATTACAGATATTTTAATTAGTCACTTTTGATAAACTGAGATAATCTTGATACTTATGAAACATGTTAGATTAAAATTTCGAAAACTATTTTTTTTTAATTAACGTGAATAGATATGTTGTAAGATGCTATCTTTCCATTTACAATCTCGACAATTATAATCCGTATAACATCTAAATATTGTCATCTGACCATTTTTGTATACAAGTTTACCACAAAACAAGGAATTATATGCAGCTTATATGGAGATCTGAACACGGAAATGAAATAATGAAGCAAAAACAGTCAAATTTTTACTGTCATAAATAATGAAAATTAGGTGTAAGGAAATCTTAAATATTGAGCAAGAAATGGCAGGAATTAACCGTTAATTAACATATTAAAAACCCACACAAATCTTTACGTTCTTGTGATCTACACAATAGCTAGCCATTCATACATTGGTCAAAGTCATAATTAAGCGAGTGTTCACTACATTCATCCTATTCAGTAAATACTATTCTGACTAAAAAATTATATTCAGAGCAACCTCGCTAACCAAACCAGTCCATTTTAGAGTAATTTGGAATATCAGTAGGCTACGATAGATTCATTATTGGATTTTATGATGCTAAATTAGCATTAAAAAATTCTTTGAAATCGAAAACTATTTTCTTAACTTTACCGGATTGCCGAGATGTTTGACTTTTGATGATTCAGTTGGTAGCATTTATAACAAACATTTTCTATAATAGATTCACTGTTAGCTTACTGCAAAAACCCATGTCACATGCAAAAAATGTGAGCTTTGAATTGTTTTGTACACATTTTTACCAATATGGTAAGTCTAGCGACAGATTTGGCAACAGAGTTTCAAATCTACTAGTCTAAAATAAATAAGATATAATATGTATTAACATTACTTGATATTATTTGGTAAGGTTTTTATACCGAGATCAGAATAGTTTGGATTTGCGAGGTTGTGCTTGCTTCAGTTACAACTAGATTTATCAGATACCTAGTGATTGTTTGGATCTTTGTTAAGACGGGATAATATCAAATGAGAAACAGCTACGGGGGGTCTACTTAACATCAAGGGAGGGTTTACTTAGCATCGAGGGAGATGATAGATTGGCATCACGGTTAACTATCTTCTTCACATCACTATCAGACTCATTTTGTATTACTGAGGTATTTCAAAAAACTACATAGACGGACAAATATTCAAGGAGACGCTAACAGTCCAAAATGTCACCGTTTCAAAGGGTTTAACATTTCCCGTACGGTGCTACGTACTTTAACCTCTTGCTGACCGCAGTCCCCCCGGCGGGGACTAAAACAAACGGGGGGATTTAAACAAATCATATAATCAAACAAACTTAAAGTATGTGCATATCTGTAGTTATTTATTAACCTCTTGTAGGCCGCAGTCCCCCCGGCGGGTCCGGAGTTTTGAAGTGATTTTGCCCCTTATGTATAAAGAAATTGTATGAAGAACAAGGTCAGAATCCCCTGGGCCATTCTCGTTCTTGACATAACAAAATACTGGATAGCATTTAGCCACTCCGAATAATTCATATTAATTGCCAATGACGCGCCGGGCACCAAAAATGGCTGCCGTTTGATAATATGAACGCTGTCATATTCGAAGTCTATATTTATTCATTGTTTTTTTATATAAATCCATTGTGGAAAGCATAGATTTGAGTGATTAAGTTCATTTTATCTACATTATTTTGATGTAATTTTTGTAATATATCACAAAAGAAATGTTATAAAAATTGAATTCGTAAGAAAGGTGAGAACTGTCAAATATTTTACGTCGCATTGAAAAAAAATATTTTTTGTATGCTGGCTTTCAACAAGTTAATACCTATTGTCTTCCAAAACTATTGAATACGATTTTGTGTTTATTTTATATCAGCCCAAATAAATCCTGTTCTCGACATAAAGAAACCAAGGAAGGAGCTAAACTAACGCTCAATAAGTCAAAATGTGCATCATTTCCCAAATAAACTAAAGCAAGTCTCTGGTCAGGTAGGGTCCTAGACGTGTCACAATATGTAGGCCCCTGTTTTATCAGCACCGCACGGGAAGGGTAAATAAAGATGAGTTTGTATTACGTACAAAGTGGAAAAATTACTCTAACAATAGAAAAACTAACGGTCACTATTAAATATGGAAGAATTGGACACTCATTTGATATTACCCCGTCACCAGACAACTGGGTGTTGGACAGAATATATTTAGACGAGGCTAACATTATATACTATTACCCTTCCTTCAGGATTACCTGTACACTGTAGGTTTACACGGTTTGGGAGGTACGAGGTACAGCGAGATGGGCTCATCTCAATTACATTAACTTTGTATCTAGGGAAAAACACTGCAACCCATTCCTTCAAATTAATTCAAACAAACTGCAACAAGTGCCAAAAATTCCACAAATCATTTTGGCTTAAATACGCTATAAATTGCCGATGGACATCAAATATCTTATCACCCAGTTTTAACAAGGATGGATCAATAGCACATTTTTTCTAGTTTTTGCCGGACCATAAATCAAAAATGATATTTCACACATCCCATAGAAAAGTATCATAAGTTAATTTTTTGTATTTTACGTTATATCTCTGAAAATTAAAGTGATTGTGATTATCTATGCCCCACGAAAACCGTATTTAAGTTAGATCACTCCACCGACGCGACCGCTTGTTCATCATTCATTAATTTGTTTTCGCTCTCCTGTAAAATTAACTTTGTTGACTTACAACACTTTTCTGGGATGGGCGATATATATATATCATAAAATCGTCACTGTTCAGGCACAAGTCATCAAACCACAACACACATTTTTGAGAGACTACAAATTTGATAGTTTATGTTACATAAACTTTAAAATACAGATTTAAAGTTTATGTAAGGATGTTTGACAGTTTTATCTACTCGCATAATAATACAAATTAAAAGCATTCAAGTAAGACTATTTCTCTAACATTTAAATTCAGATACATATTATCTCAAAATTTGTGAATGAGGGTCGGCGACTTTTGCCTGAGCGGATACATTTATATTAACCCATCAACTGGCAAGACAAAACTCACGCAGCGCTACCAAAATAAATTAAAGAAAATACGAAACTTCACCATGAATCCAGTTAACTTCATTTCAAGTAAACACATTCATCTTAAAATTATTTTTAAAATATTACAATTAATGATACAAGAAACAGCAATGCCTTGCCCATACATTTGGTACATTCAAATATTGTAAACAATACTACATCCTTTTTAGTGGGTTTCTCACCATCCTCCCAATAGCTTATCCAAACTAATAACGAATATTATTAATAATATAAATAAAATACTCGCAGTGGTTAGAAAACTCGGTCAACTTATCCAATATATAGCCACTATTCATTGGTTCGAGTACCGAATTATAAACTCCAACATAATAAATAAATAAACCGTTAATCGAAAATATTCATTATTAGTGTAGATAAGCTATTGGGAGGATGGTGAGAAACCCCCTTAATTTAATTATACATACATACAACTGTTTTCGTTTTTAGTTTGTAGAGCTACATTTTAATCTATTTATTATTATTTTTAAGTCAAAACTTTAACATTTCAAAGGCGATACAACTAACACACATTTTTATAATAATACATAATGTATTTGATTTAAAAATAATAATAAATTGTTCAATTTGAAACTTTAAGCAATCTTGTACAGTTGAAATTTAGTGTTTCCAGGATTTTATGTACATATCTTTAAAATTTCAACTCATCCTCAATTAAACATTTATATAACACCACATACCTATTATAAGCATATGATTTTTTCTTTTTAACTACATAAATATTTAAATGAATATAGAATGCAAATAGTTAGTTTGTTTGCGCACGTGTTTTTTTTTGTTGTATCTCCAAAAAAAATTACAAATATACATAGCATGTATTTTGTAATGCATGATAAATATACATATTGGTATTTTTTTAACATTTTAAATGAAGGCTCAATATAATCTTTCACAATATTTAAATTTGTTACTACTCTTAGTTTTTGAGAAAAATAACAAAATGTATATTAATCTCTAACTAGCTTTTTGGAGATACAGCATAATGCCATAATACAGGCGAACACGCGACACGCAAGTGGTGAGGATTGCTTATACTTATTGCTGATACGCATGGCCAATATGCTGTAACTCAAACAACCCATGTGCCCGCGCACTGTGTCAACTCCTACACGACAACGGCGTTGTAATGGCAAAAAAAAAACAGGTAATGCTGTATTTTAATATGCAATATTCTGTCAAGGCAGAAGTATTCTTTTTTGCAGTTAATGTACATATTACACATCGTCCAATTTCCTTGGGAAGTAACCACAATAAACAAATAAAAGTAATCATTATTATTCAATGATAAATTCAATAAAATAAAAGTAAGTTCATATGATGTAACTCAACAAATGGAATTGATTGAGCGTTGTAAAGCATATTGCCATAGCACGGCGATTGGTGCACTGATGTCAGAAGAGATAGACATTCCCTAACGCAAAATCTGGGTATCATTTCGACGAGCTGGAAGCAAATCATGTGACAATCCTTTTGGCACCGGAAGGGATCTAGAATGTCTTGAATATCTACGACATCAGTCTTGCGTTCACCACTGAAGAGGGCACATTGAAATAACCAGACCCTGCGCAGAAAAATGAATTTCGCTAAAGTAAGGTCCATTGTGGGACTTTTCTGCGCAAGGCCGGGTTTATTACCGGACCGTCAGGCGTTCACTCATCTTTCACATGTTCGTTTTGCCGTGAGTAAATTATAAAACATCTGTAAAAGAATTTCGACTTTGGAAACAAGTTAAACTTCTTTTACCCTTTGTAAAAAAGATAACTTATTCGTAAGCAGATTGTATTTTCAATTATTAAAATAGTGAAATTATAATGCCAGTGTAGACTGACAGATTAATTTATTGAAAAATCAAGGAGGGCGAAGCCCACGTCACTTCCCCTAAACTTATTGCACTTATGGGCATATCTGTTGTGTCTTAGATCGGTGCTTTGGTGGCATTTTGTGTAGACGTAAAACTGGGAGTTGGCTTATTTGATTCTTCTGACATCAGATGCTGTCAGAGAAGGAATGAAGTGTGAGAAGCAAAGTCAGAGAACAATAGAGAAGCGCATGAAACAATAAGGAAGAAGATCATCTAACTATCAAGGCAATGCTGGTACCTGTACACATATCGCAAACAGTTCCAGAACAAATAATTAAGTATTTACCAAATTGTTATATTATTTTGTCATCACTAAATCTAATACATTCTTCACAAAACAACATATACATAATATTATGTACTTAAGTATTAAATTGTGCTGCAAAGTAGACGTTACTTGTAAGATTTCTACTTGAACACGTTAATGAACCATTGGGAACGCAAATAGGATTTGGATACCCTTAAAATTAATGTTGTTTTATAAAAATATACTTTGAAATCGCTATCAACAAAATGTGACTAGATAAAAACTAGAATGAGATCATTTTAATATCAAATACACTTTTTTGTCGACTAGTCTTTTAAACTGTAAAAAATAAATTTGGGAAAGCCAGTCAATGAACTAATAAGTATGTAGTTACAAATGCATACATAATTAAATTTCTAAATTTTATAAAGAAACTAATAATTAGTTACAAATGCATAATTAAATTTCAAAATTTTATAAAGACAAGTTAATTAATAAAGAACAGTCGGAACTAATAATAATAATAATTGGATAATTTGTAGAGCGCTGTTTTTGTGAGAAATCACCCCAAGGGCGCTGTAAATTGAATTATTTAAAAACAATAAACAATAATAGTTATTAAACTGGTTCGTGTATTAAATGTGCAATTTTTGTAGACCAGTTAACCCATGGTTTGAACGTAACTTGAATCCGAGTCGTTAAAATTTTCTTCATTGTGTGAGAACTCGAAATTGAGTTCCATGTAAGTACTGATGCATTTCATTGATTGGTTGGAACAGGACTTTTCCTTATAAATTATGATTGGTTTAGAGACACGGACTGTTAAATGTCGCATTCTTATTAGCCAATATATTTCAATCTATCTATTTCGATCTATGCAATCTTTGTGACCGCCAAGGAAATTTATTCATTACATATTATTTAAAATAAGTAAATTTGACCAATTTAAAATAAAAATATTTATCCAGAGTGCGACATTAGCGAAGGGCGATTAGTTTGCGCACCAAATTAACAATTTTCAGACGGCAGCTCGCCCAAACCATGGGTTAATGAATAGATTCGATTTCGATTAATTGGTACACTGGTTTAAATAAAAATCAATTGTTGTGAAAAAATATAAAAGAGATACATCAGGTAAAATAATATTATAAATAATTTTTCAATAATCACTGAATAAATTAAAAAAAAAAAAAACATTAATTACTGCTTCAATTTCTCAGACTTGGAAATTTGGGTTAATAGAATAAAAAAAAAATATAATAAAGACAGGAAAATATATTACAAAGTACTATTTACATTAAATAAAATTCATATTCAATTGAATACGTACTTATCATAATCACTAAGGATTTGAAATACCAGGCAACAGTTACACCAAAAAAAAACAATATTTTTCTACATGTTTACGGTATAAGTACTTAAAAAAAAGGAATTAATAATTATAACTAAGAAACATAAATAATAATTATGTCTGGAAAACATTCAACAGTTTTGAACATTGGGTGTAAATAAATAATAAAAATAAAATATCACAATGAAAATGAGTACAATACCTACCGGTAAATAATAAATACAAGGTAGAATTAACAAGGGTCTAAAATGATTTGAGATTCCAAAAATAAATCTACAAGCGACACATTATTAAAAATGTTTACTTGGCCTTCCAGGCACCAAGTGGATCCTTACAGATTAATTGTGATTTAGAATGTGACAGCGACTGTATATTGTACGTCGCTAGATCTCTCTTAATGAGTGACTTTGAAATAGAAAAATAAACATTCTCTACGTAGAAAAGAATTAAGAAAGTTTACAGGTAAAAGATAAATCACAATTCATCATGCAAAGTCAGAAGATTAGCGGCGGTACGATACACGCCGCAATTAGTCCATAACAGTTGTTACTTTGGTAACTTCAGACAGTTCATTACCATTAGCTTTAGCATTACCATTAAACCCAGCCAGTGTCCTAGCAGCCGGTCTGGGCAGCTACCATAAGGTCACAAGAGACAGCGGGGGATAATAGCTACGATCTACGATTCCCCGCCTAACCGTATCACCAACAGGTTCTTTATATCACTCACTAGAGAATGGTCGCTAAGGATGCTTTTACCTTCCGCACATCATTATTACACTTATCAACGTCCTATTGATTAACTAACTTCTAATAGAGTCATCTGCAGCCAACAGTTGAGAAGTCCGCTGCGATGGCTGCAGATGACCACTTTGACTATGGCTCTATTAGCGCAAAGTTACTACTGAACACTCTTTTACCACTTTTAGGTTAACTACAAGAGACACAGATTATATTCTTTTTATTTACATTTACGCATAAAACATCAACTTTAGATAGATATAAATTGAATTTATTACAATTATTATTATTATATTCTTTTAAAAACTGATTTTTAATTTGAGGGGAAAATGAAATGAAACAGGTAGACCATTACATTTAACTGTAGTATAAAAATGATAGGTTTAACTCTTGACAGGTTTTAGAATTCACTGCCTTCAACCAAACTGGAATAGATGAAATATTAATACATACATATTTTGTATAACATCTATAAAGTTAGTTAAAAGTTTCCAAAGGAAACGAGGCGACGAGGTGGAGTTATGATTCCAACTCTGATACATGGTAGTGAGGCATAACTACTAAAGGAAGGACGGAAGTAGACTCAATGCGGTAGAAATGAGTTCTCTGAGGTAAATGCCATGCATCAGGTATTAACAGATGTAAAGATCCAAAAAGAAAGGAATCCTTAGATGGTCTGTATATGGATGGACGGAGAAAGGAGTATCAGGAGTCGGACATGCAAGTAAAGAGAAAAAAGAAGTCGGGGATGCCCCAGGAAGACAAATTACAATCCCCAGAAGTATATGTCCGATCAAATGAATACTTGAGTAATGTCACATCGCGAGAAGAGTATGTTGTATAAATAAATTGAGGCAAGGGGAGTGTGCCAAGAAAGAGTTGCATGGCAGTCCATCCTCTCTGCCTACCACTGTAGGGAAATAGCATGACGATTTATCGGTTGGTTTGAATTTTTATTAAATGTACATATAAAAGGTGATGTTAAGTCTGCGTCTAGTGATGTTGAATATTAAGGTGAAGTTATTTCAAAATCTCGTCACATTTTCACAATCATCCAATCGACAAACAATGTCGTTGTGAAACTTTGACATCTGAACAGTCCCCTTTAAACGCCGATTTGCCTTTAAAGAAGTTTCATCTGCATTACCCTGCCTGCATTTGGAATGGTCGGTTACATGTAAGGTTTATAAAATATCAATGCAATTAGTTATAACCTGTCTCAAAACAGACATTGTCTAGTGAGGCGGGTAATATATATGTATGTAAAATCTTAACCTTTAGAGAGCTGACTGTTTCAATGCAATTTATCCCATCAAGTGGCACATTTTCCGGAAAGCCATACGCCACAGTTGAATGGATCAGGTTAAAATGCAATAAACGCTCGGGTTGCCGGCAATGAAATCAAAATATGGATATGAACAACTCAATTGATGCATTAATGCGGTGTTTCAAAAAGCGATCTGATCTGTGTCTCTCGGTTTGCCGCCTCGCCGTCACCGTAAGCCGGTCACTATAAGGGCGCCTTGGAGCTGCATGGCAGCGGGTCGGGCTCGAGCGGGACGGGCAAGTAGCGCGTGGCCGGGGGCGGCGAGGGCGAGTGACCCGGCGACAGCGAGCCCGAGGGTGAGGGCGCCAGCAGCGCCGAGTCCAGCGATGGCACCGGCCGCCGATAGCAGTACACCACCGCCGTCACACCGCTGCACAGACCACCCATCAGCCCAAACGACTATAAGAAATACACAAAATTATTAATATTATTGATGTTTCAGGATAATTTGTTGCGCTTTTTATGTAAATACTGCATGAGAGTCCCAAAATTTTGGACAGTGGAACTATGGCTTCCACAATTGGGGTATATTGTGAGGTTGAAGGTAGCGGGGAGGGGAAGGATATGGAGTAGAGGAATGTGGGGAAGTACTGGCTATTCGGAATTGATCACGGAACACGACTAAAGCCATTTCAAGCAACATTTTGATTCTGAATAGTCGTCTTACGTCACGGCTATACTGAGAGTATCTTTCAATCTGGAACGCGCCGCAAATATACCAAATATTATTCAAAAACATACAAACCCTAAATTTAACCTCTCCAGAAGTTATATTTAGGGTTAAGTTGTGTTACAGATTTTTATATTATTTTTTAACCCGTAGGGGACGGCCAGAATTTCAATAAATAAAAAGATTTTTTTTGTTAAAGCCAACACGAAGACAACACCATACTTGATAATGTGACACTTTTATTTTTATCTTCAACTAACCCAGTACAAGTGATATCCGAAGACAAAAGGAATATATAAGGTTCACACTGCAATAGGGAAGTTCATAATTAAATTAATTCTACAAGTTTGAATTTTATTAAAGCCCGTGAAAACGGCCGGTAAGAAACGAGAGAGTGTGTGACGTCGTCTCACGTCATCCGGTCCCTTGTTTGTGTGAAAAATAAGGGAAAATATTTACAAAACCGGGACACGCTTAATATGGATGAAAAAAATAAACTTAAAAAGTTGTAGTAGTTAGATATTAACTAGTACTAATCACTTCAGTTATCGGAATTTCGAAAAAAGTGCATTTTAATGGTTATTTTTTAAATTTAAAAATACGAAATGTCATTTTTCGAAATTCCAGTAACTGAATTGATTAGTACTAGTTAATATCTAACTAATACAACTTTTAAAATTTATTTTTTTCATTCATATTAAGCATGTCCCGGTTTTGTAAATATTTTACCTTATGTTTCACACAATCAAGGACCGGATGACGTCACGAACTCTCCCGCTCGGTATTATACTCTTAGCCGGCATTTTCGTGGGCTTCATAAAATTCAAACTTGTAGAATTAATTTAATTATGAAAACGAACTTTAAAAAAAAAAAAAATACTAGTAATACTAGTGAACATTGATAATTTAAAAAATAAAAAAAGGAATCATCTTCCCTATTGCAGTGCTTCACACAATGCTTAGTCATAATTCTTCAACACTGACATTGCAGGGCTCCGGCTCCTAAGGGTTTAAACAGGGTTTTAAATTTAATATGATGAGATTTTGAGGGGTTATTAATGTGTGATATCTTCTATCAAAGATTCACAGAATTATAATAAAACAGAGTGGCAATGCTTACTGAAGAAGCGATGAGCATGTTGGTAGTGTGGACGGGAACCCACCAATAGTCATCGCTCACCACGGCCGCCAGGGCTATGGACCCTGCGATGATGTACATCACCCCTACACAAATATACAGCCAGGCATTCTGTTGGGAAAAAAGTCATACATACACGTAAAAAAAAAAAAATTATTTATTTTTCTATTCTGATTAGTTTGATTATATTAAGATGTTATCTCGGAATCTTCAGTAGAACTTTTGAAAAGGGAAAATACATACTAATATTCTTTTGATAACATAATCCTTTAACCCGTCAGGCTACTTTGTTCGCTTTTCGGAAATACTGGCATAGGTCTCACAGAAATCATTGTATCACTTTTACTATCATAGTGAGAAATATGATAAACGAAAAATAAACGGTGTTCGAAAGAGAAAACACACACTTCACATTCAAATCAAAAATTAACCGAAAGAGAAGTAAAATGTACACCTTTATGAAAGCAAAGTTTTGGATCACAATTTATAAAAAAATTTTTTACTTAAGGAATTTTTTATTAATTATTTTTACATGGAACTACATAAAAGTGAGGTGACAATATCGTTTAGAAGCATTTGTCTAATAAAATATGTACAAGTTTTTTAAATTTTTATTGTCAGTAGTTTTAGTTTTATGTTTGCATGCAAAATGCTTTTTTTTAAATTATAAATTTGAAAGCATATTTTATCGCTTTTTAAAAACAGTTTTTAGTTTTCGGATACATTTAGAAATATTCCATTTATTTGGATTTTATTGCAGAGTGGAAATATTTTAACCCTCTGACCACATATGGTCGTAGCCTGAGAGGTTAAAGTAAAATTATTTGTACAAAATTAAACATAAATAAAAGGAAAGATCAACGCAGTCTATCCCACCCACGGCAAGATTTGACATGATGTATATGCGTTAGTGATCATGGTTTACCCAGCAGCGAACACAAGAATTGTTGAAATCGTTTTAAACAGAATCCAGAAGTAGTACGTTATTCGTAGCAAGGAAAAAGCGATAAAGTAATGACTACCCGAAAAGTGACTCACAAGCTTGGCCCAGTTGAACGGAAAGAGATGCACCAGCCTGGATATGTCCAGGAAGAGGAGTGCAGAACTGGACATGAGCGAGAAGAGGCCGGTGAACAGGAGAAGTCGCAGTTGCCCGGCACCCGGCAGCAGCCACAGCTCCGCACCCCCCGCCGCATATTCCAAACAAACACAGCACAGAGAAGCCACCTGTTAACATTTAACAAACATGTTAAGCTTTTCAATAAACATCAATGTATGTGATTTAGTGAAAATTCATGCATCAATCTGCCGACGGATCACAATGCAACATGAGCATACTGCAATGCTGGATCTCAACACCCTTTGGAAAATGTTTTTTGGCAAACTACAAGATAAAAGTTGACTTTGAAAGTATACATAATGAACATACATAGTCGATTCTTGTCAATTCTCGATACCAATTAAAGGATCAAAGAGGTGACAAATGTGTTGTAGGTTTAATTCTTCTACTAAGTCATACATCATTTTACAAGCAAAATCGTCCACCATAATGATGGTAGTAGAATTTTTTCAAATATTTTTTTTTTATGTTCTGGGTAGGGATGTTATGAACATTCGCATTCGCATATGCGAATAATTCGCATCATTTTAAACATTCGCATCGACATTCGCAACAATCGATGCGAATGTTTAGCGATTACGAATGTGTGCAGATCATGTCGTGACTCGCCCACTGTCCACGTGTCTTTTGTTTTTCGCGCAAGCTCCGACGGTGCAGAATCTGGAGAAACTATAAGCTGTGAAATCAAAGCTCAATTGAAGGCATATCTTAAAGAAAAACGAGCCTCTCTTGATGAAAACCCTTTGGACTGCTTGAAGACTAAATTGAAATACGACAAATTGACAGATCTGGCTCGTAAATATCTGAGCGCTCCACCTGCCAGCTTTCCGAGTGAACAATTGTTCAGTGCAGCCGGCTTTATATACGAGCCCCTTAGAAATCGCCTCATGGGAGAAAAGGATCCAAAAATGCTTTTTCTGAAATATAATATACCTCTTTTGAACTTCGGTTATTAAATTGCTTAATTACGATTATAACTTACTGTATAAAAATTGATTTAATGTTTTTATTTTTTTATTACAGCGATGATTAATGTTGACTAAAGTTTTTTTTTAATGTGATTCCTTAACATTCGCATTCGCATTCGCACATTTGCACTCGAAACATTCGCATTCGCGAATGTGAAAAATATCACATTCGTAACATCCCTAGTTCTGGGTTCGAGTCCCAGTTGCGACCATTATCTTTTATTATTTTTCCGTGCCTTGTTCATTTTCAAATTTTAAAAAATTAGATTATTATTGTTATCTTCTTCTTCAATTATATATTACATTGATGGGAATAACCTTTAAAAGTTAAAAAGAGAGTTTTTCTTATAAAAAAAATGTATATTCATTTAGACTTTTATAAAAAGTCGATAGGTGTTCCATAAAAATAAAATCGGATATATTTATCCGCGACACTATCTAGGTAACAAATATATTCTTTGAATACTTGTTTCCAATAATAAAGGTAGCTGCCAATAATATGGAAAAAAAACATTAGTCTAAGATAATATTGTTAATTCTGAAATTTGAAATACGAACTTGACAAATACGAAATAAATCATAATAGATCGCAGTGGCGGAATTGGAAGAGGCGTATGTCCCAGTTAGACATGAGGTTCTGGGTTCGAGTTCCAGTTGCGACCATTATCTTTTATTATTTTTCTGTGTCTTGTTCATTTTCATATTTTTAAATTTTTTAATTATTATTGTTATCTTTTTCTTCAATGAAATATTTTTTTTCTTTATACTCTTTCTATTTTGACTTATTATTAATCCAGTTTGTCTTACTTTAACATTCCACCTAAGTGGAAGATGCTCTCATAATCACCCTGGTGAAAGACCACCATTCAGAATCAATGGACAAATCACAAGTAAACTCCTCAAAACAATACACATTTTCCTAAACATAAGAAACACATGTAAAATAATACAACTGAAAACAATATATTTTGTACTTTGTGAATCAATAATGGAATATGGAATAATTGCTTGGGGAGGAGCAACAAACTCGGCTACCGAACAAATAGAAATTGCGCAGAAAACGATCTTAAAGGTAATACTTAAAAAACATAGACTGACTGATACAGACCAAATATTCAACAGTTGTGACGTACTAGATATACGTCAATTATACGTTAAAACACTACTAAACTACATTATTGACCAAAAAAACAAATTCCAACAAACACAAAATATCACTAACAGATCAGTTAGAAAAGCATATAAAGAAAACATAAAAACTCCCAACGGTAAATACAAGCTTTGGACAAAGACACTATCAATATCATGCTGTAAAAGCATTCAACAGTCTTAACACTTGAAAATAAAATTGAGGGAAATAAAAATAAATTCAGACACAAAATTACAAAATGGATTAAAGATCAAAAAAGACAATATTAACAAAATTTCATAACATAAAATAATAAAACATACAGGTAACACACAAACCCAGTATAAAACACACATCATTCACAAACACACAACACAATAATATAAATATACCGATTTTAACTTTATATAATATTATTTGTTTTTTAATTTTAAACCTCTATTTTTAATTTGAATTTTTTGCTTAATCTTATGTTTTATTTTTCTTTTTCTTCACCAACCTTATATATATAAATATTTACATATATTGTAAATGTATTATGTATATATTTTTTTAATGTAAAATGGAGGCCTGAGCACGGGTAAACTACCCAGTAAGGCCAACATTATTGGATTGTAACATAAAATGTAAAAATTTTGTATCAAAAATAAAAAAAAATTAGTTGCTTGAAATTTACTGCAGATTGATTTCTATGTTTGGTGAATAGTCAGGTACTTCTCCACTTTTCTAATCCCCTTCTCCTCCCCACTACTATCTGCCTCACAACATACCCCTATTGGATATGCCATAGTTCTAACTTCTCCAGACCATTGGGAGCAATAGGGACTATCGTGCAGTATTCACAGAAAAAAAGTCAAAGAAATAAAGAGTTAGAAATCAATGTAAGAAGAGCTCACTCACGGCAACAAAGAGTCTTAGCGCTCCCACGCTTGTGGCCAGATGCCCCGCGTGGCAGTAGAGGGGCGCCACGCGCGCCGGGGGCGGTGGGGGCGTGCGCCGATAGTGCGGATGGCTGTCCCAGCTGTGCACGGAGCCCTGCGGCGCCGTCTGGCTGCCGGCGATCTCAAAGTCCTGTACATCGGGAGGCGGGCGCTCCAGCCCCCGGAGCTCTTCCAGCAGCAGCTCCACCTCGTCGGCCGCGTACAGCTCGCTCACGGAGCGCGTGCAGCCGCCTGCGCCCTGCATCCCCTCCCCTCCCTAACCTCCCAACCCCCTTACCCCAACCCCCACGTCTCACCGCCGCCCAGCCGACCATCTCATCTTCACGTCTAAAACAACAAGCACACAATCATTGTTTCATACTACTTTACACAAAACCAACTACAGTCGATTCAGCTTAATTGGTACTCCGGTTTATCATGACAGCTAGTTATTTGGGACAAAACCAAACGAACAGAAAACAAAGGAACTATGTAATACTAATTTACTTTATTTATCTGGGACACTATTCTGTTTAATTGAGACAAATTCTGATCTAAAGTCAACGCAAAATGTGTCTCAGTAAACGAATTTTAGTTAGGTATGGTATGCAGAGCGGGTGAGGAGAGGGGATGCCAAATTTTCGGGATTGGGTTACAATACTAATATGTTCGGGACCATAGGAAAATGGATGGGTTAAAGGTTTGACAACAGGAAATACATGGATTTAAAAGTAGTGTATTCATAGCACACTTTTTTCCTTTTTTTTCCTTTATTTGTAAAATATTTTTGTATGTGTGTTTGTATACACTGTGTGCATTGTTTATTCTGAAACAAATCTATAGGATTTAACAGGGAATAATTCTGTATTGAGATATTTTTCAAGACATAAAAAGCATTTTAGTTTTAAATTAGTGAAAATTCTTTAAAACTTAATATTGAGCTACTAGCAGAAGCAAAAAGATTATGAACAATGTTTATTGGCATACAGCCCCAAAATAATAGTTAATGAAGTACTGTCAACATCATACAATAAAAAAATGTAAAGCCATGTGAATAACAGAACATATATGATGGTTACTACTATAATCATCATAAAAACAACTTGATGCATTTCTTTGATAACATTTGCACAATATGACTTCAAATTATAGATATTAGGGGGCACAATATTGTTAACACTTCATGAGAAAACGTTATTTAATTGTTAAAACTAGTATATGTATTAATCAATGCACAAGATAGCAGCATAAATAGCAGTTTGTACGATGTAATTATAGTAAATATGACTGAAAATATTTTAACATTGAATCAAACATCATTAGGTTATTTAAATATTTAGAGGCATTTAGTTACAAGTTCCTCCCTTATGAACTTACAATAAACAAAAATAGTTCAAGTAACCGCTTGCAGGAAGGTTTTCTATCAGAAATGCTCTATAAATACGTCAAAATGTTTATTAAACTAATAACAAAATTGATTGAAAGATACCATTTTTTGAGATTGTAAATGGTTTTTGAATCGGTATTAATCTAAAACGTTACAAAAGCGGTAATTATTATTTTTAAACTACTCACGTTTTTCAAAAAGAATGAAATCAGTACAATGAAGCAAATAAACATTTCATAAAACAAATTTTGCAGCAAGACTCCGCCATGTTTACATGCCTTTCATAACATAGATAACAATGAATATTTGACGTTTCTTCGGACTTCCGGAAATTGGCTATGGTAATATTACATTAATTTCCAAAACTCCAAACGTCGACTTGCAGAAATTTGATTTTGTTCACTGTGGTGAACGTTATGAAAAAATATCTTAAAACATTTTCAACAATCAAATAACTAGCAGAAAAACCCCAATTTCTCGAGGTATTTTGGTACTAGGCTCTTCAGGCGGTTTTTGATGGGCCTCGCCCAATTTGGAATAGTTCCCTGATAGTTGAGTTTTGCCCCTTTGTATGTTCAACATGAATTATTAGAATGTTTGCAAAAATTAACTTATCACATCTGACTATTTGTATAACCGTCTTCACTATTTTTCTATATTTGTTAAATCTGTATGCATCTGTTCTTGCTGTGTTGTTGTGTACAGTTGTACAGGTTCCTATTTTTGGAAACCGGTACAACTTCCTTGTTTTCACTCATTTTTCTGTATAAATGTAACTAAGATATGGCCAAGATCACCCTTAATGGGTGAAATCCAAATAAATAAAACGTACAAAAGTGATGAAAACAAAGTTATTTTGTCTTTTAATTAAAATAAGTAATGACATCACAAAGTGAAAACCTTTCCGAAGAAGTTTTCTTCGAAAAAAATTAAAACGTACCTATTCATCTTCTATCCAAATAAAAACCATTTGTGAATGCCGACGTAATATATGAGGGGAAATTATTTTTGCCATAGCCTACTGTGTGGAGCTAATGTAAAAAAAAATCGTATAACTTCATTCATCTGAAATTCACTGAACGAATGAAAACTAATTTCTGCCAAACAAAAATGTTGCCAATAAGAACTTTAGAAATTAAAGAACGCTGCCGAATTTGTGTAGTTAGATTAAGTTTCTCACCCCTTACTTACCTTACCTCCCCCTTAGCAATTTTTAACAAAATCGGTTTGTATACATTGTGAATTTCAAGATTTCCATTTATATTTATATAATACTAGCTGATACCCGGCATGCGTTGAATGCCACTTAAATAAATAAATTGTTTCTCCCTGCGTGTCCTTTCCCTTTCGTCCCCGTTCTTCTTCCGCCACCTCTTCCCTCTTACCCTCGTCCCCTTCCCCTCCCGCCTTCCCCCTCACTACTCCCGCTGTCCCCTTTTCGCGAACTTCCCCCTCACAAATCCCCCTTCCACCTTCTTCACCTTCCCCCTCCCTCGTACTCCCTTCCATGAACCACCCCTCTTTCATTCCCCTCCGCCCCTCCTTGATTCCTGCCCCCCTCCCGCATTTGTTCCCTGCCGCTAAACTCCATAAAACACACTCATTTTTCAAACTAATCGCGTGTGCATATTGCAATTTTTTTTTGCAAATTTCATAACTCCATAACTCACCAATATACAAATATTGCCTTGCATGGGAACCTTCACTGGCATGTTCACAACAAATCACGATTTTTTTATCGCAATCGGATAAATAATATAGGAAATATATCAAAAGCGCGAACTGTCAAAAGTACGAAGTTAAAATAGTCGTTAAGTTTTCTGAAATGAACCAATTTTCTGAGCAATTTAATTAATTTTTCTTTCCGTAAGAACCTTCTACAGAGTATTAGAAAACTTTTAAAAAAGATGTATAAAATAGGTAAAGTCGTTCTGAAGTTATGGCGTGACCAAGGGAAACAGGAATTCATTTTTAAATATATAAAAGATAGATATCATTTTAGATACATTTCGTTGTTTAATTTTGTTTCCTGAAAAAATTTCCTGGGAAACTCGGAAAATAGTTGCGGGTGAATGTCCAGTTGGACAAAATAATTGTCAAAATGTTGGCGATGGATGACGCAATGAATGAATACCCCGGGAAAATTTTGTTTTAAGTGGCTAATAAAACCACGATACGCCCAAACATGACAGGGGCTACATCTGCTGCCGCTGATAATATGTTTGATAAAGGGATCACCTTTTCCGTGAAAATATCTCTCCAAACGTTAAAAATTGATTCGCCCATAGTATATGTTATAAAAGTGTTCATGAAGAGCAGTTATTCACGGATTTCTTGGTCCGTAACAAAGCGAAGATATGCCAATAGTAGTAAAACAGGTAAAGAGGTCTCGTCCAGTTCTACGGAGAAATAAGTCGTTTGCAGATAAATACCCATGAAGCTTTCTGCCTAAATGGGATCCACTCTTGTGGACCCCCAATTACATCTCATGCACCCCATTTTTTTCATTGTCATGGACCCCTTGCAGGTCTGGGGGTCGATGTAGACCACTTTAGAAATGACTGGTTTACACGGAAGTTGGTAAAAAAATTTTTTTTTCTGGCAACACTTTTAGCTGTCATTTCGAAACGAAGAGTTTCTTTATATTTTTTTTGACATGGTAACTGTGTAACGTTTCTGCAGAAAGTCGCTCAGAGTCGCTGCCTGCTTGATTTTTATTATTATTGTGACACATTGTGACATATCGCACCGACTCTGAAATTTTAAATCAAAAGTTTACACTATTTGAAATTTTGTGTATGAAAAGGGTAAATATTTGAATAAATATGAACACACAACTATGTCAATATTTCTTATACAATGTTCTTAATTAGTTTAATCTATAATTTATTATAGTTCTCTGGTATTTTTGAATTTATTATTCAACAAGAAGTGGGAAAAAAATTATTTCATAGCATTTTTGTGTTTAAAGCTTAGCAAAGTTTTACATAAAATATCTGTTTTTTTATTGGAATAGTCTTCTGATACAAAATCTTGGCTTCGGTTAGAATTTCTTACAATGTACCTTTCCCACATTATTTGGTACTTGCATATTTATATTACACTCCTTGCCATAAGATTACAATTGAATACCATGGTCGCCCCATATAAGTGTGTTTTCTAAAGTCATAGGGCGGTAATTAAATGTATGGTGTATTCTAGTACTGTTGTGATAACTGTCAAATTGCACAGCATCACAACAGTCACAATTTATATAATCTCTTGTGTTTCCTTAGTTCAGCAGATTCGACAATGAATGTGAATTGTATCATATGCAGTGATCTTCTGGGTCCAACTAATGAAATATACGCTACCCAATGTGGACACGCTTTCCACCAAACTTGTTTGCTACAATGGATAGAAAGGTAACTTTCCATTGATATATTTTACATGTACCATCAAATTTCAATTGTATTTTGTGTATATATGTAATATTGTACAATTGTACATTGGATTTTGTATATATAATATTGTACATTGTATTTTGCGCATTGTATTTCGTATGTATAATATTCGCATAAATTACTTTTAAAAGTAGTTACATTTGTAAAGGTTCCGACCATGGATATTTAAAGTGCTTTAAAGAACAAAATGTTAATGGTTTTATTTTTTCAAAACATCATGTTTCCTTTTTTTGTAGTTATGTAATAACAGTGAAAAATATTATGGCTTTAAAAAAATATGTTCTTATAAGAGTCTATATGACAATAATTTTTTTTTAACTCTACGTTTTATATTATTGGTCTATATTATAGACCAATAAACGCTGATTCTGAATAATAAGTTTTATTAAATAATATTAAACGTGGAGTTTAAAAAAAAATTATTAAAAGGTCCATTTTAAATCTTGTCAAGTTGGTGTTATTGAATTTTTAGTGCTGACGTCACTGCTCTCCATAATTCTCCAGTCACCTGGTGATAGCGTATTGAAGTTAATATAAACATAAACATCCCAGTTATGTTATGTTATGTTAAACATCCCAGACCCACAATTTTATGCTTCATAAAATTCTCCATATTTTTATTCTGAGATTGACGAAACTTTGCCTTCAAAACATAACAATTTAGAAACATCAGCCCTTCCTATTTTCCCAACCTTTAAAGCAAATTTGGATGCATAATTATATTTTGCATACTTGACATTGAAAATAAGAGGATAATTAGTGTCTACATCTAATTTCGAAAAACTCTGCGTAAAGTCCGGGCAACTTCAGCTAGTAATAATGTAAAATACTCCGTATCTCTGTATTTTGTTCAATATATTTTATTCACCCCTGATTAAGGCTCAGGTCAAACCGAAACCAGTTGGTTAAAGATATATAATAAATTGGAATCAAAACCATGTTATTTTATTTTCATTATTATAAAAAAATATACCTAAAACAACATTAATCCGAATGAATTTCCGTAGGTCAAAGACTTGTCCACAATGCAGAACGAAGACAACGGACAAGACAATATTCCGGATTTACTTCAATTTCCTGAACACGGATGGGATGACTCTAGATGCGGGCTCGTTGCAGGTGAAACTCGATAATGTGGAATTTCAATTGAAGCAAAACGAACAGTCACTCGGTAAAGAAAAAGCTGGAAATCAACGTCTGCAGTCGTTGCTTAATAAAACCGAGTGAGTTCTTGTTTGTGTTACCCGTGTTTCCATCAATCTTTTCCTTCTTGAGCGGGAGATGAGTAGGTCATGTTGTGGCATTTTGAGTAGTTGTGGAGGACGGCACTTATTTTACACCGTCAGCTCTGCAACTTTGACGTCTTCCATGGTCGAGGGGCAAGGCTCTCAACCAGCGATCTGGTGGTCGCGGGTTCAAAGCAAATGTGTGTTTTCGCAATTTAATCATTTAATATATAAGGTATCTTTGCAGCACGTTTTAGAATGGATGATACTCTCAGTATCGCGGTGGTGCAAGACCACCATTCAGAATTGAAATGTTGCTTGAAATGGCTTTTGCGGTGTTTGGTGACTAGATCTGAATAGCCAGGTACTTCCACACCTTCCTCATCTTCGTCTCCTTTCCTTCCCGACTACCTTCAGCCTCCATAGTCCATAGTCCTACTGGCTCCAGACGGAAGCAGTTCGGACTCTTGTGCGGTATTCACATTGAAAAATTTGCTAGTTGGAACGGCTCACATGTATTGTGCGGCCCGTTGCTACGAAGTTATTAATTCCTTCATTTATATAATCCCCACTCTGACTTGTTTCATCCCTATGTTGTGTTTTGTTTATGTTGCAGAGAAACATTCTTGGCTTCAAAAGAAAAAATAAAAACTCAGGATGTGGCCATCAAAGGATTACAAGACCAAATTGTATACTTACGGCGGGAATGCGATGAAACTAATAAATTACGCGAGGAAAAGAAAGATCTGGAAAAGCATCTGACTTTACTAAAAGGGTTAGTATATTTCATCATAATACATATATCATAATATCGACGCTTTATACTGTACATACATGATTTTTTCATGACTTCAAATTTTTCATCATAATATATATATATATATATTTTTTTTTTAATTTTATCTATTATTATTATTATTTATAACACGTTATCACGTTATGCAATAGAATTTTCAATAAATAGTCTGTATTTTTTCATCAATGGTTAGGTTTACCCATAAATAAAGCAATCTCTAGATTGATAACTTTGGGTTTTTTGTATGGGGAAAGTTCCGACACTATTTAACCCGTCGTAGGCCGCAGTCCCCCCGGCAGGTCTGGATTTTTGAAGCGATTTTGTCCCTTATGTATAAAGAAATTGTATGAAGAACAAGGTCAGAATTTCTTGGGCCATTCTCGTTCTTGACATAACGAAGTACTGGATAGCAAATAATTCAAATTAATTCAATACCGAATAATTCAAATTAATTCACAATGACGCGCCGGGCATCAAAGATGGCGGACAAAATGGCTGCCCCTTGATAATATGAACGGAGTCGTATTCAAAGTATATATTTTTTCATTGTTTTTTATACAAATCCATTGTGGAAAGCATAGATTTGAGTGATTATTAGGAAGTTCGTTTTATCTAAATTATTTTGATCTAATTTTTGTAATATATCACAAAAAAAATGTTATAAAAATTGAGTTCGTAAGAAAGGTGAGAACTGTCAAATATTTTACGTCGTATTGAAAAAATATATTTTTCCTATGCTGGCTTTCAACAAGTTAACCATAGGTAGGCAATCGATTATATGACATCACACACTACGATGAGCATAAAGGAAATTCAAAAAAGGCCCGACCATAGACAATATGTACTGAAATACCACTCAGTTCTCAACGGTTTTTCCATGGACAATTAAGGTTTTCTAGTGGACACGATTATTTGATGTCGCATGGATATTGCGTGTCTTTTTATTCAGTTACAAATTTGAATTGAAGTTATAACCTGTTTGCCATCGTAACCGGAAACTACTCTTCTTCTATTGCAGCCCCATTGCTGGCCGTGTATAAATAAAGAAGCGTTACATTATAATTTAAAAGAAATGATTTGTTTTTTTACAGAATGGAAGTAGTAACTTTAGGAACTGTCTCTGAAGTTGAGGAGATGGTGAGATGCCAAACGGACATCACTGCCATGTGTACTTATATAATAGCCCTTAAACGGTGAGTTTTTAAAATGTTTTTTGTTTGTTGTGAACACCGCCCAAGAGTTCTAACTGCTCCCAACTGTCGAGCCAGTGAGACTACAGCATCCCCAATTGAAACCCTTATGTGAAAAAACAGCAATATGTGAAAAAATGTGTTTAATTGGCTGTTAAACATTTCATTTGACCCCGCTACGGCGTTTGTGCATAAACTTAGTCAGAATCGCCGGATTAACGATAGAAGGAAGCATTTAATTTACAAGTTTTTAGTCATCTCAAGCACTTATGTATTGAACAAAACTTTGAGCAATATAATTTGAACATCTTTGAAAGAATTTCAATGTCAATTGACAAGTGAAATGGTGGCCGGTGACAAAACAAACAACCAATCACAGAGCGAATAGATGATGTAATCCCAGGATTGACAAAACAAGGAAAATGGAAGTAGAATTCGACCACTAAGACAAGATTCGAGATGTTGTCTCTCATATATACACATATATGTTCTAGATGAAGAAGAATAACACTGACCACCTGACAGTTCAACGGAAAAGGAGAGCGCGTGCGCTACCGGTCGTCATTTTAGGTTGAGATTTTGAAACAATTTTTGGTGTGAACATAGATGGATAAATATATGACGTGTAAGCTGAATGGATTTGTGCAATTATTTCGATAAAGCTGTTTTTTTTTGCATAGCTCAATCAGGGTATATGGTGAGGCTAAAGGCTAATGTTTATCCTGTATTCAGAGATTTTTTTTCGACTGCATCCATTATATGGTCCTGCTTTTGAGAGTGCCGTTGTGACCTTTCTTTCCATTTCATGTACCATTTACAGTGAAACCCTTTTAAGAACTTCTCTCTTAAGAAGTTTTCCTGCTTAAGAAGTTGGTTTTTTCGGTCCCTTGAAAACCAAATGGCCCAATTTATCCCACTTATAAGGTTTTCCCGCCTAAGAAGTTTTTTTTCCGGTCCCTTGGAAAACTTCTTAAGAGGGTTTCACTGTATGAGAAAGAGAGAAAAGTTTCAATGGAGTTGCATGCCTGTATACCCTCATTATATTTTATGCTATTTTTTAGGGCTTCTGCTGATCTGCACAACAAGAAAAAACGTTTAGCAGAAAGTGTGAGAAGTTTAAAAAACCAATTATCCAAAGCAAATATGGAAAATACGGACCACCAAATTAAAATTAAGTATGTTTCCATTATAACTCTTCTATTTCATTTTTTCTTTTGAATAATTTAGTTTCAATAGTTTTATTTACAGATCAATAATATGTTATTATGTATTATTATTTGACAATTACTTAAATAAATATTTTAATAATCATTGAAGGAGATAATACTTGAATATAAATTAAACAATTAGTTACAATCATTACAATAGATTGAGGCGTTGTCTGTAAGACTTTGTCCCGTTCGATTCCAAGTTGCCACCGTTACCTTTTTTATTTTCTGTATCTTGTTCTATTTCATGTTTCGTTTAGATTTATTAGTATTATCTTCTACTTCGATGATTAATATTACATTGTTTATTTACACTGGGACCAACTACCATACACACGCACCTATTCATCGCTTTCACACACTTGCAAACAAATTCACCTCAGATATCGACATATTTAACATAAGTTTACCATTATTTAGGAGATATCTGAATGATATTTTTATGTAGCATATCTTTTTATAATTGGAGCATCACATAAGAGACGGCGGATATATATTTTTATTTTATTTTATATATGTAAAATGTAAAAACTTGTTCCTCTCCTTTCTTTTTCTATATCATGCATTTTATCTTGTATGTATTATTACACTTTATATGTATTATTTAGCTAAAAAAATTATATTTTAACCTACATTGCATTATTATTTTTATGATATCTACAATTGAAAAACTGGTTTCTGTTTTGTCTTTTTAATTTTTCTATAATATATTATTTTCACTTAAATTTACCTTCATACCTACTATTTAGGTAATGTTCATATTTTAAGTTGATCTTTTTTTTTATGCAAACTTTATGTCTCTGTATATATCATATCATACGCTTACTATGTAAAAGCCTGTAAGGGTATTGAAAATGAATAAATAAATAAATAAATTGTTGGGTAACCTTAAAAAAAGTTATTTCAATAAAACCGGATATTTTAATGCTTGTGATAGTTGCAAGCTGAAAACAGTAACATTGTCTAAGTAATTCCAGACAGTAAAGCTGAGTAAATACCATGGCGCTGGACCTCATTGTTTTATTGATTATTAGTTGCCATTACCTAAAGAGAAACATGTTTTAGGTCTTTAGAAGAGTCCCTTGTACATACTGAAGATGAAATTAAACAACTGAAGAGCGAAGTGGGTGAAATGAAGATCCAGCTGCAGACCAGCTGTTCAGACACCAGAGTGAGTGTGAATATAGAGAGTCCGCCAAGTGAAAACAGTAAAAGAAAATACAATATTGCTGACGACCTTGACCTGACTCTAAGTCCACCTAAACTGAGTAAAACCTCCAATACGCAAACTAAAGGAAATGAAAGGCTAGTCATGAAAACGTTTGTTGATTCGCAAGTAAGTTTGATTCTATAAATAAGTACATACAGATAAATACAAGAGGCGACCCAAAAGTAACCGGAATTTTTTTTTTACTTGGAAGGAGTGAACGTGGGTCTTGAAGAGACCCATGTTGTAGGAAAGAGGAAACACAGAGACAGGCAAATTGTTTCACAGCCGAGCTGTTGAACACGAGTCGTAGAAGCGACCCGTTCTCATGTGACAAATGTCAATTGCGTACATATGTTGGGCGCACGTTTGGCGTGTTTCCCGACTATGCACCGGTGCCGAGGGGATCAATGACGCTAGTTCCTCGGAGCATCTTCCATTGAAATACTGGTAGAACAAGGATAATATTCCCACCCGAAGCCTGTGCTCTAAAGATTGCAATCCGTTTGTTAAGATGGGAGAATCTATCAAGGGGACCGCCCGTTTCTGCACAGAGTCGAGGGTTTTTTCAGATTCATTGGTACTCCTGACCAGAGATGGCTGCCAAATTCAACTGTGGGGCGTACTTGCGATTTGTACAGGGTTAGCAGTTGTGCACTATTAAAGTATCTGTGGGCCCTGTACAGTATGCCCAGTTTGTGTCAGTCATATACAGTATATAAGTCAATTATGACATAACTTCTTTATTTCTCAATATTTTTACACCAAAATTTGATCACCTTCAAACTATTGTCCATTGACCACAACGCATTTCTCCAAACGCTTCTTCCATTGTTCAAAACAGTTTTTAAATTCGCTCATTTAGGACTTCCCGCGCTTTTTGTTTTACCTCCTCCACTTTGAGTGTGAGAAACGAAAAGAAGTCACAGGAAGTTAGATCCGGTGAGTAGGGGGGGTGGACAATCGATGTCATGCCGTTTTTGGTCAAAAACTGCTTCATGGAGAGCGCGGTGTGGGCTGGTGCGTCGATGCTCCTTTTGCTCGTTTGTGAGAAGGCGAGGTACAAATTTTGCTGCAACCCTTCTCACCGCGCTCTCCGTGAAGCAGTTTTTGACCAAAAACAGCATGACACCGATTGTCCACCCTCCCTACTCACCGGATCTAGCTTCCTGTGACTTAATTCCGGTTACTTTTGGATCCCCCCTCGTAAGGGCAGTTTTTTTTTAACATTAGCCCACACAGGAGGACCTGAGGAAAATAATTCCCCTCAAGACCTATTGTCATCTTTGTGGATGCTGTGTGGAGGGTCTTTTTGATCATTCATATCTAATGCATGAATAAGCAGTCCCACAGGCACCATTTGAAATGCATTTGGCATTTGAACAGTTTTGAAAAATGATACATAATATAAAGTTGCAAAAAGTGAAAAAAGCTAACACACTTTTTTTATATCACTTTTCAAAAGTGTTCTGTTTTGACACTATTAGCACTGATTCTCTGAATAAGTGAATTAAATTTGATCACTCTGTTTTAGCATATACTAACTAAATATGTATTTTCAGCGACTCGGTGTGAAGGCGGCTGCAGAATCTTATTCTCCATACTTGAAATTGAAACAAAGTATTCCATTAGGCGCGTATCGGATGAAAATATCTGGCAGTGGCCCAGTCAAGGTAAATTATATTCATAATAATTTTTATTTATATATCATGCCGAAGTCCATGAAAAATACTACTAAAATACAAAACTTGACCTCCTTGTCTGTTGTTTCATATCGTGTCCCTGACCAAAAGACACGTGTTCATTGTGTGTTGGTCGTATCACATCTCTAAATCGAGTCAATAGGCAATATGTCTGTGAATGTGTTAACCCGTTTAATCACAGGAGACCATATTTGTCCCAGCTCACATAGGTCTCACAGAAATCATTGTTTCTCCCTTACTATCATAGTCAGAAATGTGATTAAACGGTATTGGAAAGAGAATACAAAAAACTATATATTCAAATCGAAAAGAAAACCACAAAAAAATTAAAATTTACCCCTTTCTGAAACCAAAGTTTCCGATAGCAATTTGAAAAAAAATCTGTAGCTTTGTGAATTATTTAAGATTTTTTTTTACATGAAACGATAAAAAGTGAGGTGACAGTAAGGTTTATAATTCATTTATCTAACGAAATAAGTATGTGTTTTATTTTTTTTTCATTATCAGTAATTTTAGTTAGAAAAAAAAGTAAAGTGAGCCATTTTGAACACTTTTTAAAGTTTTCGCGAAAAAAAATACATAGTAATTTTTAATATAGAAATTTGAAAGCCTATTTCATCACCTTTCGAAAACAGTTTTTAGTTTTCGAATACGTTAACAAATGTTCCATTTACGCCAATTTTTTTAAGGGTTAAAGTAATATAACATAACCCCTAGGGGCCAGACCCCTGCATTTGCAGTGTTGAAGAATTACGCCCATGTACAGTACGAAGCACTGAAATCGCAGTGTCGACCTTATACATTCATTTTGCGTTATGATATTACCTCTACTAGGATAGTTCAAGACAAAAATAAATACAAGGTGTCCACGGGTATCCAACTTTTAGGGGTACCTTTTTGATAAAAAGATAAAATTAGATGGCGTGTACGACCAGCACTATTATTTTACACTGTGATGATACGGGTGAATCACAACCATCCAACGTCGCCACAATCGCACCCGGCTGACTCACAGCCAATTTATCGGGTAAGGGTTACCCTACACTAAGGATTTTTAATAGGTACGTCTTTTTGTATGGGAAAAAAAAAGTTGGGATCTCGGAAAAAGTTGTTAATTTTTTTTACTCCTACCATCATGTAGAATCACCTCCCGAGGTTAATGCAATTTACAGTCAGTTTTGCAGTACGGCATAATCGCCTGGGGAAGCATATATAAGAATAACCTGTATCCGATAGTAACAACACAAAAAATGATCACGAAAGTTATTATTAAAAAACCAAGAATTTTTCCAACCAAGGAACTTTTTGAAAATTTTTAAGGTCTGTCGGTTACAAAACTATTTGAAAAAAATGCAATTTTAACAGTTTTTAAAGAATCTGAAGTGTCCTCAACACGAAGTAAAAGACCTAGAACATCTGGGAACATATATGTACCTAGATGCAACACGACAGCTGCACAACACCATTATGAATATGTAGGCCCAAAGCTATTTAACGATTTACCCGATACAATAAAAAGTGAAAAAAACTATTTTAAATTTAAAAAATAACTCTCGTTGTATTTTTACAGATAAGTAACAGATTGACATATTTTTTATCGATGATTTTCAGATATATTCCGTATTCAATGCTATAATATATGTATTTTTCTCATTGTACAATATTTTGTAATATATTACAGTATTTTTGAAAGTATTTTACTTTCTTATTGTAACTATATATATTATCTATAAGCAGTTCTAAATGTATAACATAAGTACATAGACCAGCTCCCCAGTTAGACTCGAGTATATTTCTTTACTAATTGGGTAACTAAAAAATTGATGAATGATATGTAATGAAATGATGTTATAATTGTGAATGATATTATATGTTATAAATAAATAATAAAAAAATAAATTTAAAAAAAATATATTTTTATAAGTTTTTATTCCAGAAAAAAGAAAATAACATTTTCACTTACTTAACTAGAATTCATATGGTCAAAATGAATTTGTGTGTCCAACCCAAATCTGAACAGTGGCCTAGCTTGATTGATGAAAGCGGCCAATTTATAACAAAAAAACTAATAACAAATCTTTTTTTACAGACATCTCAATTTACCATATTCAAAAGCCACAAATCTTTGGAAAACACTGATGACCTTTTCAGGGAAATGCGACAGAAGAGTCGGACCCTTGAGACGGCCTACGATGGCTTCGGCGGTCACTCCCGATTAGATGTATTTCCTGTGCCTAAGAAACCTTTTGCATCTCCAACCAAGAGACACGTCATATCCAAAGACAAGATGAAGGGTCTGGTTAGACCGGCAAACCAATCAACCATAGACAGCCTCCTGAAGAAAAAGTTTACGGATAAGTGATTTAGTTGGATGGAAACAAACAGTTAAAATAATGTATTTGTATGCAGCTCATTGTTACCTTGATAATGCATTGTTGACCAGTTAATACTTAATACAAGATGTAACACTGATAAATTATGTAATATTAGATATTTTTTATAAGTATTTTGGTTACAGAGTGTAACTAAAATATTGTCCTTAACCCTTGAGCGATTTTTGGCATATCAACCCTTTGGAAAAGCAAGGTTCCATCTGTTGCGGAGACGTCACACAGTTATGGAATCTATGGTAAGCTACCTTAGAGTTCATTATCGCATGACGTTAAAGCAACAGATGAAACCCTGTTATTCCAAAGGGTCGATATTGTGACAAGTTTGCGAAATGTCTTAGTAGTACGACTAGGCACTACCTAGATAGAGCCCAAAAATATTATATAAACAGTAAAATCTGGGTGCATTAATTGGCTTTAAACTGCAGTAAGAAATTCATTTGTTTTCAAATTAATATTTTGAGGAACAATATTAATTAAATCGAATAGCCAAATCGAAAACTGATCGCTCGAGTGGTTAAATGCAAATCAAAATTTTTATCCAATAAAAATATAAAAAATTGTTTTAGGCCACTTTAATTTGAATCAAACTCTACCGTTTTCGGAAGAACCCTTCCTTCGTCAGGAGAATATTAAAACTAACCTATGATACAAAATATTGACAGATATATACAAAAATTTTAGGTGTTTGAGTGGGAGGTTAACAAAGGGGAAGGGGTAATTACGAGAATGTATAATCGATAAACCAATCATACTTTTAATAAGGACACAGGGGTTAAAATTAAATGTTAAAATTAAAAATAAATGCAAGATGGGATTCTTCGTTGAAATCAAATGCCGCATTGAGCAAGCTCGTGCAATCTTTATCTGCATGAAGAAGATGTTCTGCAGTCATGATCACAACCTTGGATTACGAATACGAATGGTCAGTATGGAATGGAAGCATGGACACTTACTGAAGAACTGATAAGGCAACTCAACGGTGAGGCATTCGAGATGTGGATCTACAGAAGAATACTCAAAATAAGCTGGATGGACAGAGTTACGAATGAAGATGTTATGGTTCGGATGAATAAAGAAAAAGAAGTTATTAAAACAATAAAAATCCGAAAACTTCAATATCTAGGACACGTGATGAGACATCCGGAGAAGTACAAGATCTTGTAATGCAGGGAAAGAATGCCGGAAGACGGGGCCCTGGAAGAAGGGGCCCTGGAAGAAGGAGGACATCGTGACTGAAAAACTTGAGACAGTGGTTTGGCCAGTCTAGTGTAGAGCTGTTCCGGGCCGCAGTAAACAAAGTCCACATAGCCAACGTCCGTTGAACGGACAGGGTACGAGAAGAAGAAGAAGGTTAAAATTCCTCACCGCAATAATGAAAGCAAAAAATTAGATGACTTAGAAGCACCTGAAATTTAAAATCCCTAAGTAATAACGCAAGTATATTGAATAACCAAATTAATTTAACTTTTAGTCCTATTCTAGATATATTTCCAATAAACCGCTCTGTTATTGCCGGAATTCCCGCAATTACCCCTCCCCCTTTGGTTAACCTCCCACTCGAAACACCTAAAATTTTTGGATATATCTGTCAATATGTTGTATCATAGGTTAGTTTTAATATTCTCCTGACGAAGGAAGGGTTCTTCCGAAAATAGAAGAGTTTGATTAAAATTAAAGTGGCCTAAAACAAATTTATATATTTTGTGAAATCATTAGTAAAATTTGTAAAGTTGTATATCGGACAGGTATAAAGGATAAATGAAAATTTATTACTGCTTTTAACACTCTCAGCACCGCGATATTCAATTCTCATACATAATTCATGAAAATTCTCAGGTTTGGGTTGCGAGTGTTAACTAAATAATGGACCCCGTTACGGAGTAATTTTTTTTGTTTGTATTTCTCCAGTGAATCCTTACACATTTTATTGACTAATGAAAGACTACTTTATTTCGTCTTTTGCATAGCGAGTTCTAACGAGATTACTATTATTATTATCTATTAGATTTTTTATTTTCCAAGGGACCGGAAAAAAAAACTTTTTAGGCGGGAAAACCTTAAAAAAACAAACTTCTTAACCTGTCATTGGCCGTATGTACTCCGGTGCACCATCGATTTTGGAAGCGATTTTGTCCCTTATGTATAAAGAAATTGTATGAAGAACAAGGTCAGAATCGCTTGGGCCATTCTCGTTCTTGAAGTAACGAAATACTGCGTAGCATCTAGCCTCTCCGAATAATTCAAATTAATTCTCGATGACGCGGCAGGCATCAAAGATGGCAGACAAAATGGCTGCCGCGTGATAATACGAACGGAGTCGTAGTCGGAGTCTATATTTTTTCATTGTTTTTGATATAAATCCATTGTGGAAAGCATAGATTTGAGTGATTATTAGGAAGATCGTTTTATCTACATTATTTACATGTAATTTTTGTAATATATCACAAAAAAAAATTGAGTTCGTAAAAGATGAGAAATGTCAATTTTTTTACGTCGTATTGAAAAAAAAAAATTCTGCTGGCTTTCAAAAGGTTAAGCAGGAAAGCATCTTAAGTGAGAACTTCTTAAGAGGGTTTCGATTACTTCTCTCATCAACTTAAGGTGGCGGCCTTGAAACTTAATTTTTTTGAAGGTGAATAAGTTAAAAAGTATTGCTGATACACAATTAAAAAAAAATTTTGGATAATGAAATAACATAATTTCAAGTTTTAAATCGTGCAGTTTTAAAGAAACCATCTTTTAGGTGGTGCCCACCATTCTCTATGCACTGATACAATCGATTTCTGAAGCTCCTTTCTACATGTTCTAACAGTTCACCGGAATTCGGGCTATTTTCTGCTGAATAAGATTCTTCAGTTGAAGCAGGGTTCTAGGGAGGTGTTTGTAAACCTCTGCCTTAAAATATCTCCATAAAAAAATTATTTGGAAGCATAACACAGAAACATCCCTAGCATGGCGGGTGAAATAATAAACAAAATATATCACCCAAATTCCGGTGAATATTTTGGAACATGTAGAGAAAGGCTTCAGAAATCGGTTGTATCAGAGTGTAGAGAATGGTGGGCACCACCTAAAAGATGTTTTTTTAAAAACTGCATTGCATGATTTAAGACTTCTTTCACTATCCAAAAATAAATTTTGTCTTTCAGCAATACTTTTTAATTTTGAAGTAAATACTTCTTTACGCACGCTTGACTTGAGGGGTAAACTGGCGAATGCGTTACGGAAATTACAGCGTTACGAGAGGCGTAATATCTGGCGTTCGGAACGTTATGGAGGCGAACAATAATAAATTAAAATTAATTTTGAGGTTCATTCCTCACAATCTAATCGTAACAACAGTGCTCAAATCCATAGTAATGACGTTTGGAATGGGTCATGGCATTTATGCTGACAATAGTTGTGTTGTTGTTTCTCACATTCTAAACGTTACAATCTAACTAATAACTAGCACTTTTTCAATAGGAATTTTTTGAATTTCCTGCTGCAAATGTGAATAAACGACGCTCTCTAACTAGAATCCGCATCAAAAAAGTTTTATTTTAAACTTTGTAAAAATTAAATCAACAATCCCGTTCTAAGCGTAATTCCCATAATAAAATTAATCAAATTTTCATTTAGAGTGTGCGAACTCGGTGCATCGAAACGACTGATTTGTCGAATCTTCAATATAGATTCTTATACACTGATGATTGGAATGGTTTTATTCAATGCCAGGAAGAAAATTAGATTAGATTACTAAAGAAGTATTTACTTCAATCGTGTGGTCTAAAGCACACTTATATTTTTTTTAATTCAAGTTTCCAGGCCCACCTGTATAATAACAATAACCCTGTACTAAATCTGTCAATCTCATCAACATTGTTCATTCTTTACTACTTATTTTTCAAAAATTGTGAAACATTTTGTACAAAAATGCATTTTTCAGTCAAAGATTTGACTAACTTTTAAATGTTTTTTCTTAACGTGTAAAATTAATGAAAACCATGCATTGTGTGAGTTTTCTTTCACCACTATTGTGGCGTAAAGATCAATGGTATTAATTATTATTCAATAATCTTAATGTTATTTGCCAACCTGTGATTTAATTGTATTAATAATTATTGTTACTTTTAAATAGTTTGTTAATATTTTAAGTTTTAACCTGCTCTGTGTATTATACATGAATTAATAAAAACAATCATTGCAAAGAATCTATCTTTTTTCTCTAATAGATAATATTATACAAGGTACTCGGAAACTCGGGAAAAGCAGGAAACTGGTAAATTTAAGTCACATTTGGAGTTGATTTTGTCATAATATCTTTTTGGATTTGAGCTATCGTTTTCGAGTAAATCTAGTCTGAAGTTGAAATTTTGTGGGTCAAATAAATTTAATAACTCAGGTACGGGGCGTACGTCATTCCTATGTCTACCTACGTTAAATTGTCATGAAAACAAGCTTATGTGCCCAAGCGGTTAAAGCAGTTATAAAAAAAATCTAATTGATCAGATAAAAAAAAAGAGTTCTTTGCGTGACGTAGATTCACCAGTTTTCCATTTATAACATGAGTTTCAGGACACTATGAATGATTAATTATGTCAAATAAAATAATGCAAACATTGTTAATGCTCATTTATTAATTCTATGCAATGTTTAAAAAAAAATAACAAATAAAAATTAAACCCTTAAATACATTAATAAAGTACGGTAAACAATGGTTGACGATATTAAATATCTTCAGCAAGACTATAGCAATACTGTGTGAATAAATATTTACATGAAACTTTCTAATCTCTATTATTATTTTCGCCATTTTTTGGGTCATTATTTTCATCAGGCTTGGGTTGCTTTTCTTTGATTGGCCTTTCTCCGGGTCTTGATAACTCCTTTAAGGACATCTCAAACTGCACCGGCTCAATAAGTTTCTTTTTGCCATATGGGGGAGGGCCAATGAGGGCTTCCACGTCTTTGTAACTCAACGTTTCCTTAGCTAGCAATAGTTCCGCCATTGATTCTAATTTGTCCTTATTATCTTTCAAAAGCTTCTCAGTACGGAAGTAGGCTTTAGAAACTATGTTTCTGGTCTCAAGGTCTATTAGATTCTTCAGAGTTTTACTGTAAGGCGACTTTCCCGAATCCTTAGTTTGTTCATCAAATGATACTAAGCCCACTTTTTCAGACATCCCGTACTGTCTCACTTGAGCGTAGGCCATGTTTGTAACTTTTTGTAGATCATTCTGCGCCCCCGTGGTGATGCTGTTGAATGTGACAGCTTCTGCAACTCTTCCTCCGAGAGCCATGCACATCCTGTCGTATAATTCTTCTTTGGAGAAAAGTTTTTGATCCGATGGCGTGTACTGAGCAAAGCCTAAAGCCAGACTGGTGCGGGGAACTATTGTGACTTTCAGTAAGGCGTCGGTGTGCTCTAGGAGCCACCCCACGAGAGCGTGGCCAGATTCGTGATAAGCCACAATTTTTTTCTCCACTATGGACATTGCATGGTTGCGCTTCTCTGTTCCGCCAACTAGTCTTTCCACAGCATATTCCAAGTTCGCTCCTGTAACTATGGTTTGCTTAAATCTTGCTGCGTGTAAAGCAGATTCATTGCAAACGTTGGCTATATCGGCTCCACTAAATCCAGGAGTTAAATACGATAATCTCTTGGAGTAATATGAGGGCTCATGTTCTAAAACTATAGCTTTCAAGTGCCTTTCAAATATTTCTCGTCTTTCTTCCAAAGTGGGAAGGTCGATGAGGATGTGTCTGTCAAACCTTCCGGGCCTCAGGAGAGCTCTGTCGAGGACATCAGCTCTGTTGGTGGAGGCCAACATGATAACTCCCTCCCGAGTGGAGATCCCATCCATTTCCACCAATAACTGGTTAAGGGTCTGTTCCCCCTCTCCGCTGGTACCTCCTGTCTGCCCTCCACCACCCAAACCGGACCTCTTCCGTCCGATGGCATCTATTTCGTCTATGTAAATGATGCATGGAGAGCGTTTTCCTGCCTCCTTAAAGAGATCCCTCACGCGGGCAGCTCCCAGTCCGCCAATCATCTCAATAAACTCTGATCCATTCATGGACAGAAAGGGAACATTAGCTTCTGTGGCCACGGCTTTAGCGAGTAAAGTTTTTCCACAGCCCGGGGGGCCTAGGAGAAGTGCTCCTTTAGGCACTTTAGCTCCTAAACTCTTGTAGTAATCTGGCCGCTTCAGATAATCAACAAACTCCATTACTTCAATTTTGGCTTCTTTCAAACCGGCTACATCTTCAAACTTCACCCCTTTCCCAGACCCAGTCAGCGGATCCACAAGGGTAAACTTGGCTCGTCCCATTTGATTGAAGGAATCAAAACTGATGGGAGACTTGAGGCCTTTGCTTCGAGAAACAAATGATAGTAGTAATCCGAGGAGTAAGAGGGTTATTAATATTCTCCCAGCTGCGTCGTTGCCCCTTTCGTATATAACTGGTACACCTTCCTTGACACCTAAACTCGCTTCCGCTTCCCTCAGCTTGTCTTCAAACCTGGTCATGTCCACAATGTTCATGTGGTATACTCTTTGTTCCACTTTTTTACCCTTCACAATGGCCCCCTCTTGCAGAATAATAGTGACCACATCTAGATCGGGCCGCACTATAATTTCTTCAACTTCTCCCTTGGCTAACATTTGATAAAGGAACTCATTCCAAGAAACATATCGCAATAATTCAGGTTGATTGTTACCAGGGAACATGAGGGAGAGTACAGCAATGAGCAAGTAAGCTGTGAGCATCCAGAATACTGCTTTGGTAACTATAGATTTCATTTTATTCTCATCTTCATCATCCTTTTTGTCTTTATTTGGATCTTGAGATTTATCCTTGCCTTTATCATTCTTCGGAGGGCCAAATGGAGGAGGTTCATGTTGATTGGATGCTGAAGTATGGAATTGACTAGATGAAATTAATGAATTTGGCATCCTAACACCGAAAGATCGATGGAGCAAAGAACACACAGCTTTATATTCATTGTGAAAGTTATTTAAGAGTTTTCTTGTTACTCGGGTCGTTTGTGGAACTGCTGCACTTGAAATCGGTTTATATGAATTTAGATTAATTTTCCGAAAACATTTCGAATCATCTAAATTTCGAATATTTCGTGTAATAACAGAATACAACGTTCGTTTATCCATTTGCATAAACGAGTACTTCAAATTATTCTTTAAAGAAAACATGTTTGATTATTATGACGTTTTTTGGTTATGTATTATGCAATATTATTATTATTAAAATCATCGCTTAGGCAAATTAATTATCTTTTTTTTCATTCGCACTTCTATCACACGACTTTTTTGTGAATCGATCGGTTAAATAGTAAAAAAATACTTTTCGGTTCGCAAAATATAAACACAACCGCAGAATAAAAAATAGAGCTGTCAAATCACGTCAGAGTTTTTGTCAATATTGCCAGTAGTAAAAATTACGACGAGCGATCAAGACGGGATTATTTAGCCTTAAAAGTAAAACAAATATTTTTGACGTTTGTGCGAGTTGTGTTTTCATGCATTGAAATGTCAAATTTGATCAAACTTGCGAAATTAACGAAGTAAAAGTAATAAAATTAAAATATACAACTCTTTCAATATGTCGTTCCTGAGGGGATCCGCTAATTATGTATGGTGCACTACGAGCGTATTGGGTAAAGGAGCTACCGGAGCTGTTTTCCAAGGTGTAAATAAAAACAACGGAGAACCAGTAGCTGTAAAAACATTCAATCAGCTGAGTCACATGCGTCCTCACGAAGTTCAGATCCGAGAGTTCGAAGTTTTGAAGAAAGTTAAACATGAAAACATTGTCAAATTATTAGCAATTGAAGAGGAACAGGAGAGCAGAGGAAAAGTGATTGTAATGGAACTCTGCACTGGGGGAAGCTTGTTCAATATATTGGATGACCCAGAAAATACCTATGGCCTCCAAGAAAAGGAGTTTCTTCTTGTCGTGGAACATTTATCTGCCGGAATGAAACATCTGAGAGATAACAACATCGTGCACCGAGATCTCAAACCTGGTAACATTATGAAATTCATAAATGACGACGGAACGACAATTTATAAACTTACAGACTTTGGAGCAGCGCGTGAACTGGAAGAAGACCAGCAATTCATGTCTCTTTACGGTACAGAGGAATACCTACATCCAGATATGTACGAAAGGGCTGTTTTAAGAAGACCAGTGGGAAAGACATTTGGTGCAACCGTAGATCTGTGGTCCATAGGAGTGACTTTATATCATGTGGCTACAGGAAATCTACCGTTTCGTCCTTTTGGTGGCAGGAAAAATAAAGAGACAATGTTTTATATCACAACAAGGAAAGCATCCGGCGTGATATCGGGGACGCAGACCACAGAGAATGGTCACATAGAGTGGAATAGAGAGTTACCCACTCATTGTCAACTAACGGCGGGCTTGAAAAAAATAATTACTCCTCTGCTAGCTGGACTCCTGGAAGTAGATCCTGAGAAGATTTGGAGTTTTGATCGCTTCTTCTCCGAAGTCCAGGACAGATTAAACTCTACGGCAATTCATATTTTCTTCGTAAATAAGGCCAGTTGTATTAAAGTGAGTGCCTTTTATCAATTAGATAATAATTTATCAGAATTGATTAACAAATCTATTAAGAATTAATCTAACAAAGACTCATAAATAAATAATTTATACGAAGGACTCCTTTGTATAAATATTTTATCAATGAGTATTACAGTAAAAAACTGTTGCAAATAATCATAAAAAACTTTCTTTCCATAGGTTTTCCTGAAAAACGAAGATTTCCTGAAGAATTTGCAATATCAAATATGTGAACAGACTGAAGTTTTGCCAAATAATCAAATTTTACTTTACAAGGACATGTTGTTACAGTCGGTTATAGAGGAAACTACTTCAGGTAATATTTCATACCAAAATCTTAACCTGTTGTCTGTCGCTCGGACGCCAACGTCCGGGATATTTTCTTATTTTTAAATGCGATTTTAACCCTTATGTATAAATAATGCGCCAATATCATTCCAGGCGTTGCTTTTTATTTCAATAAAGTAGCCTCTCGGAATGCTCTGATATTAACTTTTTATGGTAAACGACTGGCTTTCTAGCTGACGGCCGGCATAGTCCAGCGGTAGGGCGTTAGACTCCCATTCCGAAGGCCGCGGGTTCGAACCCGGCGTGTGCAAATCAATTTTATTTAATTGATTTGTGTTATTTCACAATTAATTATTTAAAAAATAATATATAGTATATTTGCGGCACGTTCCAGAGTGGAAGATACTCTCAGTATCGCCCTGGTGTAAGACCACCAGAATTGATTGATTGAACACCAAATTTCAGAATTAAAACGTTGCTTGAAATGGCTTTAGCCGTGTTTAGTGACTAGATCTGAATAGCCAGGTACTTCCCCACCTTCCTCTTCCTCGTCTCCTTCCCTTCCCCACTTACCTTCAGCCTCATAACATACCCCAATTGGGGATGCCATAGTCTCACTGGCTCCAGACGGCAGCAGTTGGGATTCTTGTGAGGTATTCACTATAAAAATTAAAAAAACAGCCATCTTGTGACCAAATGTCAGCCGACATTTAAGAGGTTAAATAATACATAGAAATAAAGGAATATATCTTTTTTAATATTTTGAAATAATGAAATAGCCTAGCTATGTACATATCTTATCTGTAAAGCATAGAATCTGTTGCTTTTTTGCTGAAGGAGAAAAAAATATGAAATTTGCAGATTCTTTTGTCTCTACTTTCTAGTTCAACGCAACTATTTTCAGATTGCAATAACATTTCCATCGTGAACTGAAATATCCATTTAACTGGAAAAAAATGGCAAAATGCCATATTGTTTGTTCTTTTTCATTTACATATTGGTTATTAACGAAATAGAATTAAAAAGTATATCAATTTGGGCAGTCAGGTAGAAAGTAGATATTTTATTCCTTATCTTTTAAAATTCAATATGTGTGTATAATTTTATTCAAGGTAAAAATTATCCTCTTACAACTGAAGAAGAACCATTGATGTTGTTCAGTAGAAATAACACAACCTGCTGCTCCGTAAGATTATCCTCTGAGAATGAAATTCCCAAGTTCCCCATCTTTCCTAGTTTAGTATCGGTGGAAAATGATGCTAGTCAAGCTAAGGTAAGATGGAAAATTATATTTCAGATTCAAAGTTATTTGTCCATTCAATGTTTTTGTTCAGTTCTCTTTTTAAAAAGTTGTGTTGCAACCAATAATTCTTTAAATACACATACTGTTCTCTTTTTAAAAAGTTTTGTTGCAACCATTAATTCTTCAAATATACTGTTCTCTTTTTAAAAAAGTTTTGTTGCAACCATTAATTCTTCAAATATACTGTTCTCTTTTTAAAAATTGTTTTGCTAATATTGAATAATTCATCAAACGTTTGTTTGCTTTTTAACACATTCACGGACACGTCTATTGAAGTCGTTTGAAAGGAGATGTGATATGACACAATGTACATGCATCTTTTAGTCAGGGTTGCACTACAATACAAAGGACATGGAAGTCAAGTTTTGTAATGTAGTAGTATGTAGCCTGTCTATTTGTCGCAACGCTTCTATACTTGATAGTGTCACACTCAAAGACATGGTTAACATTTTTTATTATTGATGGGTTGAATATTTTTCCTATTTAATATTTCCATCCTACCGTTCATGGGCACTTGTATGTAAATCTTATAGGGACAAACTTTTAAATCCCCTTGTGACGACAAATTATTAAACCTTTTGTTAGTTTCGGGTGGGAATCGCGCACATTCTAATTACTTCGATGATAACTTACAAGATGCATTAATTTTATAATAAACATATAAATTGATATAAGCCTTTAGGAATTTTAATTTATTTTGTGTTTAGACATCTGATTATGTGCTTCACTTGTCCATGAATATTTGTTCTGTTGGAGAAATTTTATATATTCTCCTGGTAGTCATACCAGTCATTGCAACAGTTCATTTGCAAACATTTTCTGGGTTGGACACAAACTTCTTCCTCACTCGAAATTCAGCTAAACCAAACTGAAATATGCAGTAAATCACTTCTCGCATTCCAATATTGTCTAGTTTTCTGACAACAAACAATAAACATCAAATAATACCCTTGAAATTGCCATCCTGCCTTCATAAGCAAAAAGCAACTGGGAATTTGCAAAAGTCACATTTTGATATACAATACTTTTCATGTTTATCAACCTATTATAATAAAAAGTACATCAGTGTGGGGCTTTTGCAAAATTCCTAGCTGCCTTTTTGCTTATCACAGCAGTGCACCTAAAATTCCAGTACATATTTTTTACAGAACTTAAAAGCTTACAGCCTAAGAACTTTTTTAAACTATACACATTTTCTGAATTACTCATAATAGAGAATTTACAGATAAAATTATTCATAGTATTTTCTGTAATGATATAAAATAAATGCACACTTGTCTCCACATTTCAACGACATTATTAACCTCTCGACTGCCGTTCGCCCACCGGTGGCCGCGGGTCGAAATTTAAAAAAAAAATTTTTTTGAAGCGATTTTGTTCCTTATGTATAAAGAAGTTGTATGAAGACCAAGGTCAGAATCGCTTGCGCCGTTCTCGGTCTTGACATAGCAAAAATCCGCATAGCGCCAACCCATCTGAATAATTTATAATAAATATCTATGGTCAACTTGGCGTCACTTTTACAAACGGTTTTCAACTGTCATTTCATTTTCAAACAAGTATTTATGTCATTACTTCTTCGAAAACACTTTTGAATTGGTTTTTTTCATGTAGGGTGTCTATTCAGGTTTGTAGAGAAATAAAAAAAAAAAATCATTTTCGTATGAATATATTTTATTTACATTTTTTTGTCGAATGGGAAATATTTTCACATTTTTTTGTTAAAAATAGCTATTCTGGGAAAACTTGTAACGATGTTATCATGAAATATATATGAATAATAAGGTACATTATCTGGCAAACAGAAAACAATCACAAAAAAAAACAATTCCTTTGTTTTTATACGATATTTGAGCAAAAGCCGGGAAGATAATTTCGCGCGATTATTTTTTCCAAAAACACCTGGCAATCAAGAGGTTAAGTATAAACTGAATATGTTATGTAATTTTTTTTATGTAATACATTATTTTTTAAATAAATAATTAAATAAAATAGCAAATTGGCTATGGGGTTTTTTCATTTCACACTAACTGAATTTTTCAATAGATACCCAGATCCACCCAGCACTTGTAAGTGCACTTTGAACCTCTCAAATAATACCATCTTTATACATTTGCCAGGTCGCCTGCAGTGTGGGCCATGTCATAAAGCGCCGAGTGGAGATTTTGTCTACCGGCACCCGCCTGACAAGCGAGTGTGTGATTCGTTGGGCGGCCATGCTGCGAAGGGTTCTCGCCGCACTTCACACTCGTGCCACTTCGCTCAGCGCACTCTCGGCCCTGCAAGCCGACACGGCCAAAGTATTGGACGCGGCGACACAGACGTCAGAACAGATTAACTGTACTGTAAGTTGCAATAGCAGTCAATACCTAAATATATTATGATTATTTAATTTTATATTTCATGTATTATAATAATTTAACTAACCATCATGCCGTTTCTCCGCAGAGATAGGCAGAGAGGATAGACCTCCTCACAACTCTATCTCGTCACATTTATATATCACATTGACTTAACCCGACTCAAGTATTTGATTCACTTTACCGTGTCATGTCTTCCTCGGGCTTCCCCGACTTCTTCTACCATTAACTTTCACATTATATGTTCTCCCTACACTCCTTTCTTTATTCATTCACTCTTCATGCCCAAACACTCTGAGCTTCCGTTTTTTAATCTAATTAACAATCCATTTTTATATTCACTTCTCACGGAGATCTTGAGTTTTCTTGAGTGCCTACATTGTCTTTGGGATGTTGTGCAGAGGGTCTTTTTAAAGAAAAGAAAGAGTGAACCTGGGTCTTGGAGAGATTCATATTGAAGTAGGAAGAAAATACAAAAGTCGGCAAAGAATTACACAGTCGTCTTGTTGAGCGAGTTGCCAAAATGACACATTTTCACAAGAGCAATGTCCATAGTATACAAATGCTGGACACGCGTTTGGTGTTACTTCTGCCTGTGCATTAGTGCTGAATGAATCAATGATTCTAGTTCTTCAGACGAATGAAAGCTTTGTGTTATATAAATCATTATTTCACGGAGTAAGAAGTTTACCCTTTTAGATTCGGCAGTGGTAAGAAAAATTTGATGCTTGATAAAGCCTAGTAGAATTTTTATTTGAAAAAAATTTGTGTAGTTGATTGTTATTGCTTTTTCAATACCTTACAAATTATAATTAGTTTATAATTAATTTGTAAGGTATTAGGTCCCAAAGGGTTTGTTTAACTTAAAATGACAAATCATACATTGTACACAAAAAATTCTACGTTTTAATAAAAAAATATACCTTCAAAACTTACATTTAAAAAAAAAACATTTAAATGGTGCAGAAATTGAGGTTAACTTGTTGAAAGCCAGCATACAAAAAATATATTTTTTCAATACGACGTAACATATTTAACAGTTCTCACCTTTCTCACGAATTCAATTTTTATATGATTTCTTTTGTGATATATTACAAAAATTACATCAAAATAATGTAGATAAAACGAACTTCCTAATAATCATTCAAATCTATGCTTTCCACAATGGATTTATATAAAAAACAATGAATAAATATAGACTTTGACTATGACAGCGTTCATATTATCAAGCAGCAGCCATTTTGTCCACCATCTTTGGTGCCCGGCGCGTCATTGGCAATTAATATGAATTATTCGGAGTGGCTAAATGCTATCCAGTAATTCGTTATGTCAAGATCGAGAATGGCCCAAGCGATTCTGATCTTGTTCTTCATACAATTTCTTTTTGCATAAGGGGCAAAATCACTTCAAAAATCCGGACCCGCCGGAGGGACTGCAGCCTACAAGAGGTTAAACATAAAAGTCACCTTTCAAAATAAAACATGGCTTCCGCCAGTATTTCCAGCAATTCAAAAACGAAAACTGCCTATTTTAATTCGCTCTAGATAGGGAGGAAAAAATTATAAAAGTCTATGTATGTGTTTTCATCTTTCAGTAGGAAAGGGTTAATCGGCCAACTCATCCATTTGATTTTTTTTTGCCAATGGCTATTTATCTTTTTAAGATATCAAACCTGCCCCAAGAGGAGTTCAGTGGTGGCGGCAAATGGTGCCGCGAGTCGCAGGCGCTCACGGAGGAGATGACGGCGGGATGGATGGCGGCCGTCCTGCAGCTGCATGCGCGCTACGTGGCGGGGGACATGCTGCGCACGGAGTGGGCCGGCGCCACCGCCGAGGTGCGCTGCCCGCACAAGCAGCGCTTGCCGCACCGGGCCAAGACGTTGGTCGATAAGTGAGTAATTAATAACATACTTATCCTGTTGTCTGTCGCTCAGATGCCGGCATCCGTGATTTTTTTTTTTTAATCCGATTTTAATCCTTATGCATTAAGAAACTGTACAAGGACAAGGTCAGAATCGCTTGCGCCAATATCATTCGAGATGTTGATTTTAATATCAGTAATGTAACGTCTCGGAATGATCCAATATTAATTTTCTATGGTATACGGCTATCATGAGACCAAATGTCTGCCGACATTCAAGAGGGGAACTGCTATGCAGCCCTTTTTATAGAAAACTTATATTATGGATTTGAGGTCAAAATACCTACTTAACCAAAATGGAAAGTTATTTTGCAAATATCTAGTATGGATATGGGTTACATTATTTTTTGCTTTTTATATCACCAAAGTTTCAGCGCAATCGGAGATTAAAGAATTCAATTTTTCATGATTTTAGAGGAAACTTTGACAATTATTTGTGAGTTAATGATAATTATTTAAAAACTAATTTTTCTCTATTTACTAATGAATTATAAAATAAAAATGTAAAAAAATCTTTTTTTATGCATAATTTCAAATCACAACTGATTTACATTGTTAACACAAATTTGTCATATGTAAATTAAAATTACTGCCCAAAGAAATACTTTTTTGTGATGTTTATTTTTTATTATTTTATCCCAGTAGGGAGGGCAATATCATATAATTAACTCAAAAAAGCCAAATTTGCTTCTAAATCATGCCAAATTGAATTCTTTAATGACCAATCTATCATAATTTAAAACAAAAATAAATAAAATAGCACATATCCATACTATGAGGGTCATCCGGAAAGTAGTACCCGTTTACGTTGTGGAATGAGCTGCCGAATAGAGTAGCCGCCGGAAAAGTACTATCACGTTCAGTTATATTTCAGCTGTCCGTGTGCAACGTTACATCTCTTCCGTGTTGTTTCTGTGAGTGTTTATAATGTTCAAGAAAATAGAGAACGCCGCCAGTTGTGAAGTTAGAGCTGTGTTTAATTTTCTCAACGCAAGAAATGTGTTGCAATATTCATAGGCAATTGAAGGAGGTGTATGGAGACAATGTTATGGATGAGTCATCTGTTCGGCGCTAGTGTCGTAATTTCAGGAAGAGAGAACACCCATGATGACATCTTTGGGGATGCTGTGTGGAGGATTTTCTTGAGGGGAGGAAGAAGTGAACATGGGTCTTGAAGAGGTCAAAAGGTTATACAAAAGTGGCGGCCGAGATGAAACCAATATTTATTACTTGTCATTAGACATCGGATTATATGCACTAACAAAGTGCCAAAATATGCATGCAAATATGCACTAAAAAAGGCCAAAATATGCACTAAAAACTCTTGAAATGCCCAAAATATGCACAATGTAAAATCAAAAAACCCTTTTTATTTTTATATATTTTTATTAAAGACAGTACAAAAACAGCAAAATATTCTTAAAATTATGCATAGTTTTTGTGACAATATACAATTAAGTATTTTCCAAATTTTCGAGTGCAAATTTGTGACATTTGTCACCCAGTTTTAATTTTGTGCGCTGTAAACCTCTCTACGTCAACTGACGTCATTGGACAAAATTTAAAATTTGGCCCCATTTCTGGAGATACTTGTTTAGGCAGGGGCCTTGTGCCGTTGATGTAGGCATTAATGTTCTTCATGTCTTCAAGATTCGGGTTTTGAAGCAAAATAGCGTCTAACTTTATACAAATCTTTTCTGATATTGAATTAGGAACACTGTTTCCAACATTGCTATTGATTTAAATAGAGTAAGGTTTCTTGTTTCCAATATTTTGTAAAAATGTGTTGAGATGAGGGCGATTTTCTGTTTAATGGATGCGTCTTCAAATGCTAGCTTGCTTGACTGAATTGCAATAATCATGTATTGTTTCATAGTGCTTTCACACAGACGAAGTATTGAATTCCGTAAGTCTAAACTTAAACTTAATGGCCTCAGAAGTGTCAAATTGAGCAACGAAATATGCACGATTGGGAAAAAAGGCTAAAATATGCAATAACGCCGTATTTAGAGAGGAGAGTTATATGCATTTGCATATGCAAATATGCAAATGCATATAATCCGATGTCTACTTATCATATAAACTGAATAATAACCATGGAAACTGCTGCTATTTTTCTATAACTAATTGGACAGAATGTTATGTTCGGTATGTACTTGAATCAGTATGCCAAAACCTTCTTTTAAGTATTTTGTTTAGTCATTGCACTGTGAGTTCCTTCAGATTAATTTTGTATTGTATCATATTGTTAAATAACCAATTTGTGTTCATCCCAGGCTCCGTGACTCGTGGCAGCACCTGGTGCGGGACCGTGCCGCCCGCTCGCTGACCTACAACGACGAGCAGTTCCACGCGCTGGAGCGGGTGAAGGTGGCGGAGGCTGGGCGCGCTGCCCGCTCGCTGCTGGACCAGGACTGCGCGCCGCATGCCGCCGCCACGGCCGAGGCACTCGAGGACTGGTGAGTTCATATCCACCACTGCTTGTGACCTACAGCAGTGTGACCTACAATGATGTGGCCTATAACAGTGTGCCGTACAACGCTCTGGCCTACATTGCCATACGGTTCTGCAGCAGAAAGCTCCATTACAGCCTGTTTTTCTGTTAAATGGGTGGTTTAGTATTACCACAAGTACTTTTTAATTTGTGAATAGCATATTTATGTGAATGGGGCGCCGATAGATTAGCTTGTTTGCATCACAAGGGTTAACCTGTCACGTGCCAGGCGTATTTGGAAAAACCGCGATGAAATTATCTTCCTGACTTTTGGTCAAATATGTATGCGTATAAAAACAAAAGAATTGTTTTTTTTTTTGCGATTGTTTTCTGTTTATCAGATAATGTATCTTATTATTCATATATATTACATGATAATATCGTTACAAGTTTTCCCAGAATAGCTAACTTTAACAAAAAAAAAATTCTTCCACTTGGCAAACAAAAATTTAAAAAATATATATTTATACGAATATGAACTGATTTTATTGTTTCTACACAAACCTAAATATACACCCTACTTATATTAATTTGTTCCAGGTACAAAGTAGCACAGACAGTATATTTGCAATCACAGATACTGGACAAGGATATAACAAATGCTGATTTGAAACTGCGTGCCCTGGGAGAGAAGATGAAGGACAGTGTCAATGGATTGAAGGATCAACTCGACTTGGCTGTAAAACAGGTCAATCTTTTAACTACTTTCACCACATGACTTTGCCTGAGTTTCAACACTCTTTGCTTCTGAAATATATTTAATTTACAATATGCTATCTTTTCATGTTGTTTGAGCTTTATAAGTATTTCACAGCTCTGTAGCTCATGTTGGAAACGACATTAAAATGATTTTTTTGTAATAGGAATTCAAAACAAAAAAGCTGTACAAATTTTGTGCATAAATTTTCATTCACGTTTACAATTCAATTCTTAGTTTGGTTAGTGCTAATCATCTCCATAAGTAATAACTGTTTCGCCTACTTAGGGCAATTTGACAATGTATCGTATTCTTTTTTTTTACAGGTGACAAATCTTCGAAAGGACACCACTTTGGCTCTTACAAAAACAGAGACCAGCAGTACGCCCAAAGAAGAAAAGTCTGCAGAGTCACAAACTAACAAAATTGCAGAAGAAAACCAGGCAGTCCTTACCAACATGGGCCTCAAGAATATGTTCTCCATGCAAGACGAATTGGCCTCAGTTATTACCCAGAACACAGAGCTCATCAAGTACCTCTACAAGTTCCAGATGATATGCAAATGTGATAAACTTCATAGCTAAGTTTGTGTTGGACCGAGACATTATGATTCATTTTATTATAATATGTATGGACATTCCGTCAAGTGACTGATTGTATAATCCTTCCCATTCTTACGGTTTTATTTCTATCGATCGAGGATCATTTTGAAAAACTCGCGAGAATGATGAGCTAGCAGAGCAAGGTGACAACATGTCAAGGTTTTCATATTCTATTAAATATTGTTCGACATCTATGTAATGGTGTGCTTTTAAGAGATTTGAATTTTAAAATGAAATAAAACATATAAAAGTCGTGGTAATGGTCATGGTATCGGCTTTATCGGATAAATAATTTTATGCCATTAGTATTTAAATATGGCTTGGAGCATACGGTCGGCGCAGCAGGCTCGAATAAAGCACAATCTGGTAGTCCAATTTTTTACCACTTTTTCGAGCAGCTGGGGCCATATATCGGCAATAAAGCGGCGAATATTGGTCTCCAAGTCGTCCGTCGTCTCTGGTTTTTTGGCATAGACTAGTGACTTCACATATCCCCAAAGAAAACGATACAAAGTTGTTAAATTACACGATCTTGGAGGCCATTACGCGAAATTATTAATTTTATTTAATTTTAAAGTTCAAACTTCTAAAAAACACTGATTTACCTTTGCAATTTTTAGAGAATTTTTAGAACATTACCGCATAATACCTACGTCAACAAAATTTCGGGCATAGAATTGGAAAATAAAATCACTAAAATAATTTTTCAAGTGTGATGTGACGACCTAGATTTTGTATTTAGTGATAATAGATTATTTACTACAATAATCATTTCTAAAGTAAGTAAAATAAATAAACACAATAATGTATCATTATAACACACCATACTAAACTGGTTAAGTATAGGTTTATTTTATTCACTTTTGGATTTTGGTAGCAATTTAGTTTTAAAATACATTATATTACACTGTTACGTTATAATAATAATTGAGGAATAAGAACCTCCAATATAAAATGTGTCTCCTAGCAATATGTCGCCAGTTTGTAAAGTTAATTCTGTAAAATTTCCATTTTTATCATTGCACGTATACACTTCTGTGTATGTATTTATTTGTCATCATAATGATGGTTTTAAACACACTTGTTGTATGTCCAGAATATATAGTTAGTTTTGAGATAGACGCATTTGTATGTTTGACTCATTGTGTTAGGTGTGTTAAGTTTCTGTTTTGAAATTGCAATACATAATTATAAATAAATGTGGGTTTCGACATACTGCGTCTGTGAAGTACAAAATATATATATCGCAGTAATATTGCAAGGTTAATAAAATTATAATTTTACTACAAATATTGTAATTATTCGTATTATTGCAATTCAAACCTAAAATTCACAATCTTACAATCTTTTTGACGCATCCTAGTAAAATTATAATTGTGCTAATTTACCATTTAAGATTGTAAATTATGATACGAATCTTGCAATATTACTGCAACATACACTGACGGCCTCCGTGGTCGCGGAGAAGGCTCTCGACTCGCAATACGGAGGTCACAGATTCAAACCCACAAGTAAATTTTATTTGATTAATTTGTGATATTTCACAATTTATTCGTTTACAATATTATGTAGTATATTTGCTGCACATTCCAGAGTGGAAGATACTCTCAGTACCGCCCTGGAGTAAGAACACCATTCAGAATTGAAACGTTGCTTGAAATGGCTTTAACCGTATTTGGTGACCAGATCTGAATAATCGGGCACTCCTCCACCTTCGTTTGCCTCATCTCTTTTCCCTCCCCACTACCTTTAGCCTCACAACGTACCCAATCGGGGATGCCAGTGCTCTAGACGTTTAGGAGCAGTTGAGACTTGTGCAGTATTCACATACACAAAAATAAACAACTATATAACACATATTTACCTTAAACTGGATGTACAAAAAGTGTGCTTTAAACCATCGATAAAGGTCCAGAGGCCCTAGCACACTCGCTCTATAACGATCGATAGGACAACTATCGGTAACTTCACATCGTTCCCTAGCATAACTACAGATCGCCAACGAATAAGTGACAGTTCACAATGACTAAGTGTCCTTAACATATTCGACATCAACTGTTGTTTGTACGTTAGCGATGTTCAGTTGTCCTAGGGAACGATGAGAAGTTACCGATAGTTATCCTATCGATCGTTATAGAGCGAGCGTGCTAGGGCCTCTGGACTGAGTTTTTTTCCTACTTCCAAGTTCTTGTGACTCACCCTTCCAATTGGAGGGCTGCATTTCTTGTCTATTCCATTCGCTATAAAATATTATGTCGTAATAATAATTCTCTTTGGTGTAATTATTTATGTATTCAGATTAATGTTTTAAATGGGTAGACTATTTTTCCCGCCAAAACCATGACTCAAAAGTTGAAAATATATTTCTACATAATGAGAGTTAATTAAGATTCCTATTTTGATCTCATCCTATCCATTATAATATGATTGAAGTTAATTTTTAATTTAATGTAATATGTCTACTATCTAGTTCAATATATATTGAAGAGACGTCCACTTTATATTTTTAAAATTAATGTTTCCAATTTATTAGTTTTCAAGTTGTCGTGTTACGTGGAGAGGGTGGATAAGCCATTTTTAGAAAAATACATTTATTGTAATTATTAAGGCAAGTATATTGAAAATCATTGCATGTTTAATATCCTTAAACATGCAATGATTTTCGAATCGTATGTTATATAACAACTCAAAGTAATAAATGGGTCTTCTGTAAAATTGTAATTTAAGCTTCTCACCCTTTCTACCAAACACCAACCAACTCTTGTCTTCCCTCCATTATTATAGATTTTAAAATAAATGGTTCAAATCACATTGATGAAATAATTGATTGTTTTAAATTGGTTTCTTTCTTTCTGGTGGCTTTTTTTTTAAATTAGGGGGGTTAATGTTATTTTTTAACCAAAGTTATTCCCAACAATGTATAAATGTAGTTACCTTCCTAAATGATTTCGTTTTCAATACAGTTGAACCCTCTTAAGAAGTTTTCCAATGGATCGGAAAAAAAACTTCTTAGGCGGGAATTCCTTATAAGTGGGAGAAATTGGTCTTCAAGGGACCAAAAAAAACAAACTTCTTAAGCAGGAAAACTTCCTAAGGGAGAACTTCTTAAGAGGGTTTCACTGTATTAGCCCTTAAATACATAAAATGTCACCAGATGCCACCCTACTAGGAAAATGGAAAGAATCAGACCAATGTTTTAAAGATTATTAAACAGGGTGTCCGGGGGCAAAGTGCATTAACTTCGGGAGGTGACTCTACATGACGTTAATTAACTTTTTTCGAAAATCCAAATTTTAGGGGTACTTTTTCGGTAAAAATGCAAAATTAGCCGGACGTGTAAGGTCGGCATAATTATTTTTCGTTATTGCCAAATCTACCACTCCGTGCCTCCGTACCTCGATTGCATCAGTCAGTGACGCCAGTGTTGATTTTGAGTGCAACTGTCATTCTACTGTTTATTTGCAAAGTAGGTAATTTAACGTACCTAGCAGAATTTAAAAATTGTATTATTATGATCAAACCTTGTTAATTTTGTGTTTTTTTTAACTAGTGTGTATTTATTAAGACTTACGAGTACTTAAAATAAAATGTTTGTTCAGTGCGTTTAGTTTTTTTGTTGTCAATACATCGTCATTGATTCTTGTCTTTTTAGTTGTAAACTAACCTTACTATGATTTTGTTAAACCCACGCTACATAAGGCATCAACCAAATAATAGGATCACATCACCTGCATTTCTTGATGAAAAAACTTCCTGTACTAACTAATAACTACAAGCAGAAGATGGACATTTTGAAAATTTCTTAAATTAGTCAAAAGCAATGACGTTGGTTAAACGTGTTTAATAACTTTATCGTTATTTAGTGCAGACTTATTGAATTTTATCGTAGCGTAATTGTGATTGTCAAACTGTTATTGTTTACACGCGGTTTTCATGGATGCGTGCCAATCAGAAATGTGCAACGTTGCCACGTTGAATTTGAGTGTACCTCACACTAAGGATTTTTATTAGGTACGTCTTTTTGTATGGGAAAAAAAAGTTGGAATTTCGGAAAAAGGTATTTATCTTTTTTACTCCTACCATCATGTAGAATCACCTCCCGAAGTTATGCACTTTACCCCCGGACACCCTGTATATTTTATGTTATTATTTTTTACTTCAAGATTATTCCAACCTAAATGTATTTTATATTGCTTTTGAATGTTGAACGAGACAAAAATATTGTCATCAAGTGCCTTTGTTAAAAGATTGTCTAGCATAAAATAATCTATCATCTTATTATTTTTAATTGTGCTGTTAAATTTTAATGAATTATTTCGTTAGGTTAATAAAACAATTGTTGAAGTGTTGTATTCTGTATATTATATTAAATTGTTACAAATATACTCTTATTTACATTGTGTACATATATGAAATTTAAGAAAACATGATTTGTACAATAAAACACTTAAATAAACATAATATTTTTCTAATAAAGTGCATTAGTTTTAATTACTAAGGACCGGTTGTTTTGGAAAATTTCACGTTTGAATTTCCTTCAAACCGTCATTCAACAAAAAATTGGGTTGTTTCAACCTCCGTCAGAAGAAATTTCATAGAAATGTTTAAAAAAATGAAAAGATTCTTTTTTCATTTCAAATTTGACATGCAATCACGTCTTCCTTCATTTCAAATACGAAATGGGTTGTTTCAACTCCAAAATAACGTTCGATAAATTTGAAAATTTTAATCAGTGTTCCCGCCGAATCACAATTTTGATGTCTGCGCATGCGCCTCCCATTGAACGCTTAACGTTCGAATTCGGCTTATTACATTTAAAAAATTTCACAACGCATTTCTATAGTATTTTTGTTGAAATTTCTTCTGACGACAACCCAATTTTTCGGTGAATTGACGATTTGAAGGAAATTCATAAGCGAAATTTTCCAAAACTGGCCCTATGAGAGAGAGTTTTTGAGAGAAAAAGCGTTCAAAAAAAGTTTTTACAGAAATTTTTTTAAATTTGTATTTATAGTATGTATTATAAAAAAATAAATTTGGTCGAAAAAATATCTACATAATATCAAAATAACCGAATTAACCGCTTGGACACATAAGCTTGTTTTCACGATAAGTTAACGTAGGTAGACATAGGAATGACGTATGTCCCGTACCTTAGTAATTAATCAGTTAATAAAAACAAAAACATATTTAATATTATTATTAAAAATTTATATTATTATTAGGAGAATTTCTACAAATTCCGGTGGAGGTCCATACTCCTTTAGGCATATTTTTTTAGACTTACACGGTGCGGCCATACTCTCCTAAAGGTTAACAAAAATTAAGTTTGCTCTTAAAACATTATAAACATAAAACTTCGATCTCAGTGTTTTTGTCTTCGATCAAAAGTTCTTATTTTCAAATATATTTTTAAAAATTGCATAAAATATATATATATAGTAAGTTATTTGACACAACAAGAAGCAAAAAACGAATAACCTATTTATATAAGTTCCTGAATTAATATAGAATCGATAATCTTTTATCCATATTGCAAACTTTTACAGAATTATTATGCACTACATAATTAGTTTTTGAAGAAAATTTAAGCTAGTAATTCTATATAAGGTACTAAAAGTTTAAAATAAAGATACTAAAAGTTAGGGTTTCACTCCAATTTTTTTTCCAGTTCGATAAGTTGTCAGATTGTCAAATGTTAACCGCTTGGGCACATAAGCTTGTTTTCACGACAATTTAACGTAGGTAGACATAGGAATGACGTATGCCCCGGATCTGAGTTATTAAATTTAATGAGTAAAACTTCAAATTGATATATTTTAATTAATAAAGACAATATTAGCGAAACACAATTGAAAATCTGAAACAGAAAAATCAAAAAGATACTGTCACATCTGGGACTCAAACCCAGGACCTTCGCCTTGCCGGGGCGCAGCTCTACCAATTTTTTATTATTATTTTCAAATCAAACGAAAACAGAAGTGAAGTGAAAATAATCTTTATAATAAAGTTTTTGTAATTGAATTTCATCATGTATAGAAAGGAAACTTTTGGTATTTTATAAAAATGGAAACCTTCAAAATTCATCAATATCTATTTGACCATCTCAATAAAAAATCAATTCGCTGCGAAGGTGAAAATTTTTCTACAATTATGTTCAAACCACAAATTTAGGAACATGATTAAAAACTCTTATTATTTTGAGCAGCTGATTTGAAGTAATACTCAAGTTTTCCGTTAAACCCTTGACAGAAACAGTTGAATATTTTTTACCACTTTTTTAAAATATTTTTTTAGCCAAGTGGGCCATACGAAAACGCTCATGGATGGGCCTCAAACAATGGATTTGCGGGCCACGTGTTGCTCATCATTGATTTAAAATAATTTGACGACAAAATCTCAGAATACCGCAGGGGTTAAATGTGAAAAGAAAACTAAATAAAATAAATTTAACTAACCTAAACACTATTTAAGTGCATTAACCACTGTATTCGAATATGGATGGAGTGTGTAAAGGTGTTTGGTTGTGTTCCTATCACTATACAGGATATTAAGGCTATTTGCTGCGCGGCCGGTTTCATACAAAACATAGTTTTGAATTTTAGGCCAAAATACCCAACCAAACTGAAAAATTATTTTTGTAATCAAAAGGTATGTGAAATGTCTATCTCGGACAAAGATATATAAAGACACCGTACACTGATATTTCGTTTATATTTTTTTACTTTAAATGTCAGAAATTACCGGTTAAAGTAATTCAAGTACGTTCCTTAACACCCTGTATATGTATTAAGTAATTAAATGAATCCTTCGTTTGAAATTGGAAAACGCCATTTTGGTGAAACTCTAATATAATAACTTAGAATAATGGTAAATTTTCACAAGAACAGAATAATAGGTCTTTGAATAAAAACTTGCATATTTAAATTATGCATTCTTTCATTAACAATAAGCTGGTAACAAAAACTAGACCTAAAAAATATACATTAATTAGGCTAAAGAACAAAACTGAGTTATGTCCATTCTTTGACCAATCGTCAAGAATAATCCTGATCAGAGAGAGTCATATTCTTGGCCCGGTACGAAAGCTTGTAGACTCTGTGTTGTTCTTGCATGTTCAAGAAGTGTTCCAATAGTCCTTTGAAGTCCAGCTTGGCTCTGACATTGTCTTGCTTCAACTTTTCATTATTTCTGGAAAAAATAATATTATAGGGTTATTCTATTTAAGAGACAACATCTTCCATACTTCTTTGTGAAATTAAATCTTCTGTAGCAGTTAAATTTTAGGGAAGGATTCAATCAGAAATGGAATCAAAAACAAAATAATGCAAGGTGAATTTTTTTTTTTTGAAAAAAATTCCCTCTCGATCTATGACATCTTTGGGGATGCTGTGTGGAGAGCCTTCTCAGAGAAAAGAAGGAGAAGTAGTTCTGGAAAGGAAAAAGGTATGAGGGGTAGGTAGGAATCTGGGAGTCAATGTGTTCAGGAATGACGAACATATGAATCCATTCCTCCCACTGCAGTTTAAGGCGATGGGTCGGGATAGTCAGGCTGAAGAGGTCATCAGCAACCGCCGCCAAGACCTAGATCTTGATCTCACCCCATGAACCCAGGCACCCCTGTTAAGTCATCAAATGTAGCAATCCACTTGGAATGACCTATGGCAGGGGTGTAGGTTATCCAATAAATGGTTCCCAGGGCGGCGGTACCCACACCCGCCTCCCAAATTGAAATGTAAGAACATGAAAGAATAAAAAATAAAAAGAAAGGTTATATGGTTTGAACCTGTAGAACAGATGTATGGAAAAAAATTAGGGATGGCACAATCAAGTGAATCAAATACTAACTTGGATCATGGCAAGAGTCAGAATAACAGAATATCAATAAGACGAGAGAAATTAAATTAATTTCCTTTGTGAGTACGTCCGTTCTTAGGTAAATGGCATGGACTTTTCAAAATTGGAACCGATGGATGTCTCGAAGAAATTAAAAAATAATATTTTCAAATTCAGACTAAAGAGGTAGGTACCTACCAAGGAGATTAAATGTTATAGTACCTATCTACAATATGTTATTTATGGCATAATAATTTAGCAGCAAATTTGAAAAGTGGAACTAATGTAACTTAGGCCCTCCGCTCTTGGAGAAATTGAAACCAAACTATAACTGGCGGGTTGCTATTGTTTCCAACAAAACTTCTATCTTGGCACTACTCAAATTTACGATTTCAGTCATTACCTCAGCTTGTTTAACCATAGACGAGGAACAATTCAGCTGTCAAATCAGTCATCTGTCGCTGTCATGTTGGCGCTGGCGAATAAAAAAATTAAAAAAACTCGAAAACTGACAACAAAACTGGCGCAACCATGGCAACCAAACAAACTGCCAACGGCCGGCCATGGCAACTAGCACGGCTAGTTGCGAGTGACTGTTTGCATTGCCGTTGACAACGGGTTTTTGAGAAGTTGTGTAGTGTAGGGACCATCACATTGACATACACACAAAACTGTTTTTTTTGCAGTTGCCCGTAAGCAGAATCACTGTGGAAAAAACGTGTGGAGTAAAATTTAAAATGAAAAGAGAAATTTTTTCCAATCAAATCATTAACTGAGATTTTTCATGGGTAACAACTAGTTATTACATATATAATATTATTATGAAGTTAAGGACGTAACTCACTGATTTTGAACTGTCACAACAGTGTGTGGCACACATTGCAGCCTCTTTCTTAAAGTGTGGAATGCTTCTGTCTGCGGGAGGAGCATCAGCAGGCCATAAAGGGCGCTGCAAAGGGCCTCTGCCCCCCAACCGCCTAGTAATTCTAGCCGCAAGTCTAGGCAAAAATACATACATTTATCATTATAAGATTATTAATGGAATCAATTGATAGAGAATGGAACACCAAGATCTTTGGCTCCGTATTGCAAGAAATCTGTGCATTTAATATTTGAAATTAGAATGAAATAAGAAACTTTAGTCCTAATTTAATTTTTTTTAATCAATTACACTTCTAACTTAAATACCAGTATATTTTTTTATTGTTCTATGTAGTTAGTTTAACACTTAAAATCATTTTCTAGTTTATATTTTCGGGTCTATGGTTGTCTGTCATTTTTATGCAGGTTTTGGAATGCTGATAAACTATCAGATGCAGTCACGGATGTATGTGTGCACTTAGGTAGAATACAATAACAGTAGTGATGAGATGTAAACATTTTATTTAGTGTTCTTCAATATCAAAAGCGGTTAAACTAGAGAATAAAAAACATCTCGACTCTCAACACTGCCATACAAAATACAATGCCCATACAAAATAAAACTTAGACTTTTTTGTGACTGGTGGCATTACACAGACAACCATAGATTTAATGCGATTTCAGGAGACCCGAAATATTAGAACTGTGGCAATTATTTTAACTATTAAAACTAACTAAAACAATTAGAAATATATACCAATTTAAGTTAGGTTATTACATATTGATAAAAAAAGATACATACTGAAAACCTTATTGAAAAATGTGGAATAAACAATATGCCATCTTTTTGTAGTTTTTTGTAATATTACAAGGCTTGATAGCTTATGATGAAAATGACAATAGAAAATTAAGGCCGAAAAAACTGGTTGAAATTTCATGGTGTCAAAGTTCATCGTTTGAGAGTTTTTCCGCTTCTGACAAATGGATTATCTATCTTTCAGACAAGACAGTTAACACATTTTTAACTTACATGCGAATATAGGTGATTCAATCAGCTGCACTAGTTTATCTATTTCTGTCAGGAATTCCACGGTTACTTCTAGTTTACCACTGCGATAAAGAGTTAAGGAGAATTTTTTTTAATTAAATACTATATTGCTTGACATAAATCTCTGCCACTCTGGGTGGCCAAAAGATAAACTAAAGGCACCATGTTTTTTTATCATTCGACTGTCATTTTTTTTTCAATTGGTTAAAATCTTTTAGGCTATTACACCCTGTATATTTGAGGCTTGAATTTTAAAACAAAGACGGCAGTCTCCACTTTTTTTCATTTTGAGTAATATGAAGTAAATATATTTTTGTTATTTCCCCATACTTAACCATAAAGTACAGTTTTTGTTAATATATATTTCCAAGCGTTACATTAACCTCTTAAATGTCGGATGACATTTGGTCAAATGATGGCCGTGTACCATAGAAAATTAATATCAAAACATTCCGAGAAGCTACAGTACTGAAATTAAAAGCAACGTCTGCAATGATATCGGCGCAAGCGATTCTGACATTGACCTTGTACAGTTTCTTCATACATACAGCGCTCTTGAGGTGATTTCTCACAAAAACGGCGCTTTACAAATTATCCAATTATGATTATTATTATAAAGATTAAAACCGCATTTAAAACCAAATAAATAGGATGCTGGCGTCTGAGCGACAGATGTGAGGTTAAGAGTGTATTTTATTGCTATTAAATGGTAAATTATTGATTTATATTCAATTAAGATGGAGACTGCCAGTTTTTTTAGGAACTGAAAATACAATTTTTTTCAGTTCACACTTTGTATGGGGCGGCCATGTTGAATATTACAGTCGATTTAATAATACATATCTTTAGTTTTATGTAAGATTAAGGAAGGATACAATAGTCGTATGAGTTGGTTGCAGTGACCATAGTTCTGTGTCAGGAAACATAGGGCAACCAGCGTTACCGGATTGTGACTCCAACTTTTATACAAACACACAAACAGTGTATGGCTGCTCTGGAATCAGAAAATAAACAAAAAATCATTAACTGCTCCCAACTGCCTCGAGCCAGTGATACTATGACATTCCCAACTGGGGTATGTTGTCAGGCTGAAGGTAAATGGGGAGAGGAAGGAGATGGGGAGAGGTAGGGCGGGAAAGTACTTGGCTATTCAGATTAGTCACCAAACATGGCTAAAACCATTATTATTTTTTTTTACATTGGATAATATAGTAAAAATAACGGTAATAATATTGCAAAATAATTCAAGCAATGTTTCAATTCTGAATGGTGGTCTTACCAAGGTGATACTGAATACTGAGAGTATCTCTCATTTTGGAATGTGCCGCAAATATACCTTATATTATTTTAAATGATTGAATTGCGAAAACTCAAATCAATCAAATAAAATGTACTTGCGTGTGCTAGGATTGAATTCTGCGGCCTCCCGACCGCTAGTCAACAGCTTTGCTCTTCGATCACGGAGGGAGTCAAATAGTCATTTTAGAGCATGCATTTATAATCATGTATATTATCCATATAGCTTACCTCTGTATCAAACTCTTTCAACTGATTTCTAAGCTCAAATAATTCAGCAGAAGTTAAAAGGATCATGTTTAACGTTTCCACCATTGTAGCGGCAAATTTAAGATTCTTTTCCTTCAGAAGAATTTCGGAGAGAGTTGTGTAAATATCTTCAGCATTCAGCAGGACACAAAGTTGCCTAGAAATATTAACACATATTAAAATAACGGTGTACTTTCACATAAAAATGAGCAATTGCCTCAAACAGTTAGCGCCTCCGCCCACTGAGGCAACTGAAAACTCTCAACTGCCAACTGTCTTTGTATGACAATGTGATGGCCCGCGCACTTCACAATCACACAAAACCCCGTTGTCAACGGTAACGCAAGCAGTGACTTGCGACTGTCACGGCTAATTGCCCTGGGCGGCCGTTGCTAGTTGCCAGCTGTCAGCTGATTGTTCTTCTTCTATGGTTAAACAAGCTTTTTGACCAATCAAGACAGAGAAAACAGCCGGTTTTAGTTGGTTTTCAGTTGCCTTAGTGGGCGGAGGCGCTTAGCGTTTCATAAAGAACAGTTCGTTTCCGTTTTTTGAGAAAAAAAAAACATATATGCCCCAACTCTAGTATCTAGTCTAGACAGTTCTCTCCTGTTCACTTGTTTTTGTTTAGCAATTCATTCATTAAGGCCCTTCGCTCATGGAGAAACCGAAACCAAACTAAAACTGGTTGGCCACTGCATTGGACATATCACAAATTAATCGAAAACTGACAGCTCGTGAGGCGCAACAATGGCAACTTAAATGCACCGACGACTAGTGACTAGTACTGGTTTTTTTTTCAGTTGCCCCGTGAGTGAATGCACTAAGAGATCATATTTGAATTTCAAAAGAATAGGAATTATATTATCAAAAAAAATTTCTTATTTTTAATATTTAAGTAGGTACTAATAAAAATTATTAATTAAATTTGTAACAGTACCTGACTATAAAAGAACCTCTATCATCTAATAATGTGGCATCACAGCTAAACAGTTGTAGTAAATTGACCAAGAATTTTCTATAGTAGGGACTTGATCGCACATCTCCTGTAAAAAGATATTTAGTAGGTATTCATTAAATAACATAATTCAGATAATATTATTTTTTAGGTTATCCCAGCATTATTTTATTTTACCTTGAGCATTAGAAGTGCAGGGTGTGGAACATATTTCAGCTAAAACTGCCAAACATTGTCTTACCACATCGTCTGAAGGGTCGGACAAACTGCTTAAGAGCGCATCAAACATTTGTTCCGTGTGGGCAAACATCTGCAATCATATAAAATACAACAATAAAAAATGAATGAGAATAAATAACAACAAAAAAATATTGCCATATAAATTGTGTGAAAACTTAATTTAGAATTTAAAACTTTATTAAATATGAATATACCTAATTATATATTTTTTGAAAATTCTATTGTAGATTGAACTCTTGAAAATGGAATCTTTTTAACCCGACGAGCATAAGGTTGGGTGTGGTGTATTAAATATGAATATACCTAATTATATATTTTTTGAAAATTCTATTGTAGATTGAACTCTTGAAAATGGAATCTTTTTAACCCGACGAGCATAAGGTTGGGTGTGGTACACCCATACCAAGATAAATCGATCAATATTTTAATAGCGAATTATTATTATGCTCTGCCCGCCTGAGTAGCTGCGCGGGGAGAGGTAAGGAGGCGACAAGAAATGAGAATTTAGTCATCCACCGGTCAGTGAGGCTGTTAGACGCGGTCAAAGTCGTCGGGGGGTGAGTTGTACCCACCAGGCGCTCGGTGTTATTTTTCAGAAGTACTAAGATTAGTTGTAGAAGAAATAAAATATAATAATTTGTGTTTGTTATGATTAAAACCTTAGAAGATATTAGTTTTTGTTATTACAGTGAAACCCTCTTAAGAAGTTCTTGCTTAAGATGTTTTCCTGCTTAAGAAGTTTGGTTTTTTCAGTACCTTGAAGACCAAATGGCCCAGTGTTTCTCATTTATAAGGTTTTCTCGCCTAAAAAGTTTTTTTTTCCGGTCCCTTGGAAAACTTCTTAAGAGGGTTTCACTGTATATTTAGTTTTATATAAAAATGGACAAAAGTGCCTTAAGTTGAATTCTGTAAGAAATATGTTGATTCTAATAACAATGATTAAAGTACTTATTACAACACTTTTATACCTAGTTTCTAATAACAATAATAAGTTGAGAATTAAAAAAAAATCTGAGTAAGAATTTCGGGTGTAAATTACCCACCTTAAGCTCGATGTTACAAATTTAAACCTGACGCTCACAGGGTTAAGAATAGAAAATAGAAAAACAAATTTCAAATTCTGTTATTTTATTTTATTTATTTTAACAGACACTAACAAATTTTAAATTTGTTTTATTATAAGACACTAACAGATTGTCCAATACTTTGGATGGAGATTACTTCTTGGAATAGTAGATACTTTATGTTATTACTGCGTTTATTATATACTTCGCGTATTACAATATAGATCTCGTTAGTCGACTTAACTAGAAGCTGGCTAAATGGAATCTAATCCGAGTGTACCAGTTAACGCTCCCTCAGAGCTGTTTGACCCTCTGTTGGTTCCCACAGGTACTAGCCTACCTGCCATCTAGCGGAATCTAAGGACAGCTCTTAGCACTGCCATCTATGTCTACAAGCCAGAAGCTTTTAGATACACTACAAAGTTCGTAATATTATTATGAATTGGTGAATAAATTGCATTGGAATAGTGATGTCACCAAGAGAATTGGAAAGAAGAAAGTTAACAGGCACAAAAACTAGTAATTTATAAACAAAAATGATTTTTATTTTTAAATTGTTAAACTAATGTTTAAGACAAGATTTTTTTATGCATAGCATAAAGGATAACAATTATTATAAGCAATAATTATTAGCCTGAAACACTCATCCATATTGAAAAAATCTTTTGAGAAATAATGATTCTCACTGTGATATATGCCACTTTTTGAAATGCGCATTTATTGATTAAAAACTTGTATATTGCGAAAAATTAGCATCATACAAGGGCTGAGAATTATTTCTTTTACATAATAAAGATTGCCAATTTACAATGTTCAGTATTCAGGATTTCGTCTTTACCAGTTATTCTTATGTAGGTTGGTATGTTTCGCAGAAATTCAAATATGTAGCATTGCCATCAATCAGCTACATGTTGCTTTTTTTTAAGACATTTGAAAGGTCTCCGTTAAGGATTTTATGTTCATTTCAGTTTTTTAACAAATTAAATTTCATCATCATCATGTCATTTCATTATGCTTGTCAGCCGATCACAATTTGACAGAATGATAAAATGGAGTTAGAATCGGGTTTAACCACTTCGGGATTATCGGGATTATGCCCAAGTAAACTTGGGCGGCCATTATGTGCGAAAATTCCAACACCTGACATAACTCGGAAGAACTATACCTGCAGAAAAGACCACTCCCAAACATACTCGCGTGAAAGTAAATACGATTTATGGTATGTGGAAGCGAGACAAAAGGCAGCTGCGATGATTCAAACGAGGTACCATTCCCCCCTATCTCCCAAATCTCTGCAAATCGGGTGACATCATGCAATGTTAGTCCTGCACAGTGTGCAGGGTAGTAGTGAGGTTATGTGTTTTTTGTTTGAATTAAGTGAATTAATTTCGATTGATTTAAGTGATTCAAAATCGATAATCTTTTATATATTTTTTATAGACTTTATTTCTTTGTATTTATAAGGCATTTTAATTAATCATGATTGAATAAAAATGAATATTTTATTATAATATCAACTTTCAGTCCCAGTTTCGACACGAAATGGTTTTTGTGAAGAATATATTATATGTTCAGTAAATAAAATTCATTAATTTAAAACAGTGATTCCCAAAGTGGTCCAGGTGGACCCCCAGGGGTCTCAGGGAGACTCGATAGGGGTCTACGTTGGCAGGATAAAAAAATAGGGGGTCCACAAGTTGTATGTGGGGGTCCACGAAATTTATCTGGTTTCGATAGTAAAGAATAAAAATGTTGTCTTGGCTTTACCTATCAATGTAGGCCAGTGGTTTCCGATACCAATACACAAATTATTTGTGATTTTTTACATCCTAAGTAAAATATATAAATCAGAACTTGAAATGCTTTAGCACCCCCCCCCTCCCCCTTCCCAGAATGGATGGTTTCATTGCTAAGTTAGGAATTGTGGCAGGATCACGCATTCCTTTCCCCGGGGTCCATGGGCTAATTTTGACTATGAAAAGTGGTCCGTGGCCCAAAAGAGTTTGGGAATCACTGATTTAAAAGAACGTGTTTCCTAATTTTCATTTTTTAATGATTACGAAATGGGTTAACGCGGACCTTTCAAATGTAAAAACAAAAATGGCGCTGATTGGCCATTTGAATTTCTGTGAAACACCTTAACCACTGTCACACGTAAAAGATAAATGGCAAGATAATAAAATATAAACTGAAGAGGCATACCTTCGCTGGAATCTTGTTATAAAGATGTAATATCCACCTTAGAACTGCCACTTTGGTCTGGACCGAATTGTGGTGAAGCAGTTGATTCAGCACTTCAACCACAGATGGCAGGTCAAGCCTCTCGTGAAGCGCAGAACTGGACAAAGCGGGATCCTCAGCAGATTCATCCTTCGCACTGATGCTCTTCACTCTACCGGACTTTTCCACAACTAGGTCGGACGCGTCCAGTGTAATCAGCTTCATGAGACTGTAATTGACAGCTAAAGCTGTCTCCTTAATATCTGACACTAGAAATTAGGGAAAATATTGCTCAATTTATGAAAATTTTCAGCAGTTAATAAACGGGCCTCGAGCATATTGTATGTCAAAAGTATTTCACCATATATAACAAGAGATATTAGCGACATCTTGCGAAGATGGAGTGATCTAAATTAAATACGGTTTTCGTGGGGCATGGATAATCACAATCACTTTACTTTTCAAAGACAAAACGAAAAATAGAAAATTTTGAATTACAACTTATATAATTATTTCTACGAGATGTACGATGTGTACATTTTAATTCTTCTATGGTTAACTTTTAGATTTGAATATAAAGCAGGGTGTTTTCTCTTTCTAACACCGTTTAGAACTTTTTTTTTAATTATTTATTTTAAAAAAAATAAATTTTATGTGTTTATCAGATTGACAAATCCTATTACAATACACATGACATATACATAACTTTACATAAATAAATTAAAGTTTTACAATAATACATATTTTACAGTTATTGTTTAAAATTATTCTTGAAACTTTTAAGAGGCTAGACTTTGAACGACACGCGGAACACCCGCGTCTGTCATTCTGTCCCGCTCACAATAAGCTCACGCACACTTACAATACATGCGAATGCAAAATGTGCGAATGAGACAATGCTCAAATTTACCTACAGAAATCGCTCGAAAAGGGGTTTATGGAGAATACACTTTTCTACACCAAAACTTTCACGAAATTGAAATTTTTAAAAAAATATATTTTTTAGAAAGAAGAAGCTACGTCGGTAACTTTTTATAATTTTATAATTCTTTATGAGAGTTGAGTTAGCAGCACTTTTTCCTTAAATAATATTTTTTGATAAATCGTACATGTTTGACAGTGAATGTTTACGTTAATACGAAACGCATCAAAAATTCGAAAACATACCGACATAGTTTTCACCCTCTAGAAGGCAGTATAAAAAAAATATATTCATTTTGTGCAATTTTCGATGTAGAAAAGTGTTTTTTCCCGGGCGTCCTTTTTGTATGGGCCGAAAAGCGAAGTCTATCGTCTTAAGGCTAATGTTGAAGATGTCAAAAGATCTGGAGATATCATTCATCAGCACCATACCTCTTGTCATGCTATGCTGGGCTATATACTATTGTATTTCTAACTATTACAGAAAGGGAGACACAACGATTTCTTTAAGACCTTTTTGAACTGTTACCAAAAGAGAATAAATTAGCCTGAGGGGTTAAAACGTTGACACCACACAATAGCTTGAGTTTTCGATAACGATTTCTTTAAGACCTTTTTGAACTGTTACCAAAAGAGAATAAATTAGCCTGAGGGGTTAAAACGTTGACACCACACAATAGCTTGAGTGGTTAAAATATTGCCACAATACGATAGCACGGATTGTTGAAGGTTAACAAGTTGTCACAAAACACATTAGCATGGATTACGGTTAACATCATATCATAAAATAAAGCATGGATTATAGGTTAACATCTAAGAGTATTGATATTAGAGAGACGGCATGTGAAGTGTGCCCGCGCGCTCCAAGTGTGCCTTCTCGAGAATTCTACCCACACGGTTGACATTGGCTATCACCATGTAAAATGGCTGCTGTCGGAACGTATTAAACGACCAAAAACCAGCAGCCAATGTAAGCCGTTTGGGTAAAATTCTCGAAAAGGCACACTTGGGGCGCGCGGGCACACTTCACATGCCGTTTCTCTAATATCCATACTCTTAGGTTAACATCATTTCATAAAACAAAGCATGGATTATAGATTAACATCATTTCATAAAACAAAGCATGGATAATAGGTTAACATCATTTCATAAAACACAAGAGCAAGGATTATAGGTCACAAAACACAACAGCGTGGGTTGTTATTGGTTAAAATTTTGTGGTGTTTAATTGTTAAAATGTCATCACCGTTATAATGGAAGCAGATTGGATATTTGTTAGTTTCTGAATGCAGTGAGTCACAAACAAACAAAAATAATCAAAAAGGATACTTTTTCTAGCATCGCCGTTGTACGAAAGGCACGGCAGAACTGCGGTAAATATTCCAGACATGTATGGTAACATCTCTATCCCTGATAGCTGTACAAACTCCTTTATCCAAGTTATTGCAGTGAACTGGAAAATTAGAAAACATTGTAAAAATAGAACCCAAATTAATATAAATTAACCTATACATACATTTGGAAAATGTGTTGGAGTTAACCTCTCTTTTGTCGTAAGCCCGCCGGCGGGCGGGTGACGGATGAGAGGTTAAAAAATAAAATGCGATTTTAACCCTTATGTATAAAGAAACTGTACAAGGACAAGGTCAGAATCGCTTGCGCCAATATCATTCCAGACTTTGCTTTTTATTACAGTACTGTAGCCTCTCGGAATGCTCTTGTTGAAAGCCAGCATACAAAAATATATTTTTTCAATACGATGTAAAATATTTGACAGTTCTCACCTTTTTACGAATTCAATTTTTATAACATTTCTTTTGTGATATATTAAAAAAATTACATCAAAATAATGTAGATAAAACGAACTTCCTAATAATCACTCAAATCTATGCTTTCCACAATGGATTTATATCAAAAATAATGAATAAATATAGACTTTGAATATGACAGCGTTCATATTATCAAGCGGCAGCCATTTTGTCCGCCATCTTTGGTGCCCGGCGCGTCATTGGCAATTAATTTGAATTTTTTGGAGTGGCTGAATGCTATCCAGTATTTCATTATGTCAAGAACGAGAATGGCCCAAGCGATTCTGACCTTGTTCTTCATACAATTTCTTTATACATAAAGGCAAAATCGTTTCAAAAATCCGGACCCGCCGGGGGGGACTGCGGCCTGCATGAGGTAAATATAATGTGGAATACGGCCTTAACCCCTTAACTGTCATCAGACATTCAAGAGGTTAATAGACATTTCAATTTGACTTAAAAAATAGAACATTACATATACAATAAATACATGGTGTCTGGAAACTAGTGGCACTAGCGGGAAACTGGTGAGTTTACGTCACATTTGGAGTCGATTTTATATGACTTAATTTTTATGATTTGAGCTTTCGTTTTAGGGTAGGGTTCCATTAGCTCGGTGGCAGTGCAGAGCCTTGGCAAGGCGAAGGTCCTGGATTCAACTCCTAGATGCGACTTTACCTTTTTCAGATATTTTTTGTTTCAAATTTTCATTTGCTCGCTAATATTGTTAAAGAATTGATAGTGATTTATAACCAGGGTGATGATACAAATACCTACAGAGCAAAAGTTGTTTCCGATCTGCGATTGAGCTCGCCTGTATACATATTATGAAACAATGAAAAGCTGACTTACTTGCATAACTTCATCAGACGACTGGGCGTGAATAATCAAAATGTTGATCATGCTGGCAAAATCTACTCTGGAGGGATCATTCTTAATACTTTGTAAGAATAAAGAAAGCTGAGCACTACACCTGAAACACAATAAAGATGAAGTATTAAACACACATTAACCTGTTGGATGATATTTCGGAAAACCGCGCGGAAATTACCTTGATGACTTCTGGTCAAATCTTCGATTTTTTTGCGATTGTTTTCTGTTTACCAGATAATGTATATTATTATTCTTATATATTACATGATAATATCGTTACAAGTATTCCCAGGATAGCTAACTTAAGCAAAAAAAAAAAAATTCTCCTATTCGGCAAACAAATATCAAAAAACATATATTTATACGAATATGAACTGATTTTATTGTTTCTGCACAAACCTGAATATACACCCTATATGAAAACCAACAATTCAAAGGTGTTCTCTAAGAATTAATGACATTGATACTTCTTTGAAAAGTTGACAGCTGGTAAAGCGGGAAAAAGTATAATGATAGCACCCGATACTGTTACGTCAAGAAAGATATTGGCGCAAGCGATTCTGACCTCGTCCTTCATTCAGTTTCTTTATACACAGGGGTTAATATCGCAAAAAAAAAAAAGCAAACATTTTTGTCGCGCCCGCCGGTGGGCTTACGACAAACGAGAGGTTAACCAATCGCTTCCGGGCACAGGCGTCCGGGATTATTTTATTTTAAATACAATTTTAACACATATGTATAAACAAACTGTACAAGGAAAAGGTAAGAATCGCTTGCGCCAATATCATTCCAGACGTTGCTTTTCATTTCAGTAATGTAGCCTCTATAGATATTAATTTTCTATGGTATACGGCTATCATGTGAGCGAGTGTCAGCTGACATTCAAGAAGTTAAATCATTTTCTCAGAAATTCAAATGTAACATTGTCTCTAATGGCCATTCAGCGCCTTCTTGTTTTTTTTACAGTAGAAAGGTTCCAATCTAATGCCGATTCTAAGTCACTATGACAATTATCATGTTGTTAAGCTTGCCAGCTTATTACAATTCGATAGAAGGCTGAAACACACCCAGAATTACCTTTTAACGGGGACCTTTCAAATGCCCAAAAAACAATATGCCGCTGAATTTGATGACAATGTCACGTGTGAATTTCTGGAAAAACTGGGATAAATTAATATGTAAGTCCAAATTATTATCAAAATACTAATTTGGGTTGTCTGTGCATCCTGCATAACTCTGGTTCTATGAACTCAAATTTGCTTTGAATTTAAGTGTCATTTTCAAAATCGGAACTGGTTGTGTGAAGAATTCCGCCAAGCAATATTTTTAACTGAAAAATATTTGTCATTTTCCAAATTGGAACTGATGATTTTTAAAATGTCCCATGATTTTTCATGGATCTGCTAGATAGACATAAAATACACAGTACAAAGTATTATGTACAAATAACATATGTGTCAATCTGGGTCAAGTGGTTCTACAATGATTCTATTATTGGTTAAAATTCTTAATTCATTTTCTAAAACAGAATAAGTTTTTGAACTCTAATGTTTATAACAATGTACAAATAAAAGCGCTCACATTTTCTTAATTTCTGGCATAGGGTCATCCAGTATTTTGAACAAGCCGTCCAGTATCTCAGGTAGAAATATAACCAAATCTATATCAGGTACGGAATCCAAAACAGACACCCAGGAGATTATAAATTGGCGGGCAAAAGTATTGCGAGTGTAGATCCTTTCCCGCAGCAAAGGAATGAAGGCGCACAAGTCAAACGACGCGCTCTCCGTCACAATATCCTAAAAACAATGTCACAACAATTAGTTCTTCACATAAATTCAAATGTAACATTGTTACCAAATGGCCAATCAGCGTAATTTTGTTTTGTTGACATTTCAAATGTCCCTGTTAAACTCTGATTGTAGGTCTGTTTCCATTAATCTTTATACTTACATAATATACAAACTTTGATATTGAAACTAAAAAAAAATAATAAAAATAATAAAAATAATAAAAAATTTCATATGTGGCATTGCAACGCATGCCGGGATCTCGCTAGTTGTTTTATATACTGTTATATTATTTACTTTGACTCGCATAACCACTCAAGTAATAAATAATTGAAATACGAGTCTAGCGACCCTGATTTCTGAAAGATCGATTTGGAAATTTGCCACTCTCATTAAAAAAAATCATACCTCCGAATTTTAACATGGAGACATATAAACTGATTGTAGTTCTGTATATATATAGCCTATGAATCCGCCTATGTTTTACCACTTATCCCATATTTTTAAGATTTACAAAAAATTATTAAAAAATCATAAACTTTATAAAAGTGTGAATTCTATGTGGTTAGTTCTTTTGAAATAGCAGAACGTGATATTTTTATCTTATATTGATAAAATGATAAAAGTATTATATCAGATTTCTACTAACGCAAACTATAAAAACTATAGTTTAAGTTTAGACTTACGGAATTCAATAAATTGCGGGAAGGTTTGAACAAAATTTAAAAAAAAAAGTGTTTTATGAAAGGTAGGTAAATTTGCCACTTTATAGCAAGTGATCGCTCAAGTCATTTTGCAAACTTGCCATAGTATGCCAAAAATCGCTCGAGTGGTAAATGATTGAATCAATTATTTTTAAATAAACATATTTTAAACAGACTTCATTTACCCGGGTTCATGGGGGTGAGGTTGCTTGGCAGTAAGACCTCTCTGCCTGATAGGGCGTGATGGTTAGTTAGTTAGGTTAGGTTATCTGCCTGATAGGGCGTGATGGTTAGTTAGTTAGGTTAGGTTATCTGCCTGATAGGGCGTGATGGTTAGTTAGTTAGGTTAGGTTATCTGCCTGATAGGGCGTGATGGTTAGTTAGTTAGGTTAGGTTATCTGCCTGATAGGGCGTGATGGTTAGTTAGTTAGGTTAGGTTATCTGCCTGATAGGGCGTGATGGTTAGTTAGTTAGGTTTACCTTGATTATTCGGTCCAACAGTTCAGAGGCGGATTTCATACTCTGTTCAGGATCGATGGCAGACTTGCTGAGGGCATTGAAGATGTCGGTAAAGTGAACGAGGATTGCACCTCGAGTCACTTTGGCCACATTGTACAGGGCCTCGCAGGCAAAATAGCGCACTCGCACTTCTGTGTCGGAGAAACAAGCCAGTATTGGATGGACCAATTCAGTCAGGTACTCGGAACTATCCTGGAATTAATAAAATTAAATAAAGTGATTACTTTTATATAGGTAGAACAAAAATAAAAAAACTTCGAGGTAATGGTTAAAGAACATCTCAGGGCTTTAACCTCTCATTTGTCGTAAGTCCGCCAGCGGGCGCGACAATTTTTTTTGCTTTTTTTTATTTTATATTGCGATTTTAACCCATATGTATAAAGAAACTGTATAAAGAACAAGGTCAGAATCGCTTGAGCCAATATCTTTCTTGACGTAACAGTTGATTTGATTAATCTAACTACTCTGAAAATTTTTTAAAGTAATTATCTATGACATTCGGGAGTCATGCTTTTTCCCACTTTACCAGCCGTCAACTTTAAAAAAAAGTATCAATGTCATTAATTCTTCGAAAACATCTTTGAATTGTTGGTTTTCATGTAGGGTGTACATATATTGTTTGTGTAGAAACAATGAAATCAGTTCATATTCGTATATTATTTTTTTTTTTTTGATATTTGTTTGCCGAATGGGAGAATTTTTTTTTTTGCTAAAGTTAGCTATTCTGGGAAAACTTGTAACGATATTATCATATAATATACTTGAATAATAAGATAAATTTTTTGGTAAACAGAAAACAATCCAAAAAAAAATTCCTTTGTTTTCATATGGATAGTCATCCGCAGGGTTTTTCGAAATTTCATCCTACATTCATTAGGTTAAATGGCAATAGTGAATCTGAGTTCACAGATCATTTATTCAAAAACGATCATACTTTTGACAAAAACTTAGGACCAAAAATACTCCATACAGGTTAAAGGCATCGCAGATTAATATTTTTGAGATTTTAGAAATAAGAAAAAATTTAATAACAAAGCAGACATAATTAATAAGCAACAAATTTTTATAAACCCTCTTTTGAACATTTTCCCACTGGTCTTTCCCTTTTAATGACTTTCAAATCCCTAATTCTAATAAACTTCCCCACTCTTACCCCTCCCCATGCCTTCTACGCCTTCCTCGCATGGGTAATCTGTATTTAATTTTTAACTTTAGTGTACATTTAATCCTGATGATGTGAACATTGTTCGTGAAACACGTAGATTGTGTATACATAAATAAATAAAGTGATGTAAACAAAATTATTTGTCTATTTATTAAAATAATAAAATTAAATCATACATTTTTTTAAATGGCTCTGTTTAACGAGTCATCTGTTGTAAGCCCGCCGGCGGGCGGGTGACAGGTGAGAGGTTAAAAAATAAAATGCGAATTTAACCTTTATGTTGACAGCCGGCGTAGTCCAGCGGTAGGGCATTAGACTCCCATTCCGAGGGCCGCGGGTTCGAACCCGGCGTGCGCAAATAAATTTTATTTAATTGATTAGTGTTATTTCATAATTAATTATTTAAAATAATATATGGTATATTTGCGGCACTTTCCAGAGTGGAAGATACTCTTAGTATCGCCCTGGTGTAAGACCACCATTCAGAATTGGGACGTGTTTAGTGACTAGATCTGGATAGCCAGGTACTTCCCCACCTTCCTCTTCCTCGTCTCCTTCCCTTCCCAATTGGGGATGCCATAGTCTCACTGGCTCCAGACGGGAGCAGTCGGGACTCTTGTGAGGTATTCATATAAAAAATAAAAATAAATTTTTAAATACAGAAACTGTACAAGGACAAGGTCAGAATCGCTTGCGCCAATATCAATCCTTTTAATTAGAGCACTCCAGCTCCTCGGAATGCTCTGATATTAATTTTCTATGAAATACGGCTTTAACCGCTTGGGCACATAATCTTGTTTTCACAACAATTTAACATAGGTAGACATAGGATTGACGTATGCCCCGGACCTGAGTTATTAACCTCTAACAGTCGTCCGACAGTCAAGAGGTTAAGCGTAGATTGTTTTTGGGCAGTATAAAAACAAACTCAATTCTATCCTGTTCTTGAAATACATAATAAATTGAGATTTTAAACATTTTTTAAACACTGTTATTTGTTTACAGAGCAGTCGAGAAACCAATACCTCAAGGGAGTATTATTGACAGAAAAATAACATATTTACAGAAATCGACCCCTGATCTTTGGATTAGAGGATACCTAATTCAATAATCATGACAATGTTACAAGGAAATTTCAAATGCTTCCTTGTAAAATAGATACATGCTAAAGCAAAAAAATGAGTTTGCAAACTTATAAATAAAAAAGTAAGACTACAATCTGAAAATGGTTGATTACGATACATGTTCAACAATTGATAGAAATTGTATCGGGTTTCTTAAATACATGTATTGTTAGACATGTGTCTAAATTGAGTCAAAACGTGACGGGAAATAATAATAAAATACCGACAAAACAAAAACAAGAATTTTGAAGTGTTTGTGATTGTCACATACATAGATAAGGTAGCATTGATAATTAGTACGAGGGAGACTAGAGATGCAAGATAAAACAATCCATTATATTATTGACAGTTAAACAACATCTTAAACCAGACAATATGGGAAATTTGACCTTTTTAAATCAAATTCTAGACGTATTGACTCTTTTTTACAATAAATTGATTTTGAAAGATTGTTATTTTATCTGGTAAACTTATTTTTAATATACTAAGGTTATACCATTGGTCGTTGGCAGATTTGTTCAATTTTCAAACGAAATATTGTATTATACAACACAAATTTCAAATCATATAATCAATCATACAGCAAAATAAATCAATACATAATTTAGTAAAGACATTTTTCAGAATTTTAATTTTAGTTCAATTAAAATCATTAAAAACTAAATCCGAGAACGTGTTTTGTGATGAAAATATGAAACAAACTAAAATATTTCACTTTTTTTTTACACACTTATTTTGTTTAGACATTATTGAAAAAAAAATGAAAAACCTATGATCAAAAAATACTTACAAGAAGTACTACACTATATTTAATAATTTATCGTCATGCGTTTTCAGCATTTTTATTGCTTACTTGAATGTAGGTACATATATATTAAAGCAAGTTTTTAATGAAATAATTTTTTTTTTTTTTTTTAAAAAAGAAAGATAAACATTCCCGGGTTACGAATAACCCAACAACATTTGAAAATCTCCTACTACCACCACACTAAGCGGAAGATGTTGCTTGTGTTGTGATGGAGGACTTAGCCAGCCGAGGAATCGAAAACGGAACGCCTGGGTGGGACCCAAACGCGATACCCACTCAACCACTGACCGGTCGGTATAGATATATAATTTTTTTGTTTAATAACTCAGGTCCGGGGCATAAGTCATTCCTACGTCTACCTACGTTAAATTGTCGTGAAAACAAGCTTATGTGCCCAAGCGGTTAAAAAATTTGATATGGGGAATAATCGATCTTTCTCATCGGAATCGGAACATCTCACGCATGATCTTGAAGGGTCTTCGTTGGGGTGTATTTTTTACAAAACGGCACTGTGGAAATGATCCAACTATTATTATAATTAAGAGTCTCATTAGAGGCCTTGCAGGGGAATGAAAAAAAATGATGATAAAACTATATTATTAATAAAACATGTCTGTTATTTTGAATGTTTATCTTATATAAAAAGAAGTAGACTACTTACTACAACACGGCCCAAGCTACCAATCTAGCGTAAAAAGTGGGAAAAATCAATAAAATACAACAAAAAAATGTAATAAAATAATAAATAAACCCAGTTTGTTAACGGTTGCCAATTTCAGTGTGAAAGGGATTCCCTCTACCACTAGTGGTTAGTGGTCATCACTCTCTATTTTTGTAAATATTAAATAAACCCAATTTGTGAACAGTTTTCAATTTCAGTGTAAGAAGGATTCCTTCTACCACTAGTCGTGAGTGGCCCACAATCTATTTTTGTAAATATTAAATAAACCCAGTTTGTGAACGGTTGCCAATTTCAGTGTGAGAAGGATTCACTCTACCACTAGTGGTTAGTGGTCAACACTCTCTATTTTTGTAAATATTAAATAAACCCAATTTGTGAACAGTTGTCAATTTCAGTGTAAGAAGGATTCCTTCTACCACTAGTCGTGAGTGGCCCACACTCTATTTTTGTAAATAATAAATGAACCCAGTTTGTGAACGGTTGCCAATTTCAGTGTGAGAAGGATTTCCCTACCACTAGTGATTAGTGATAAACACTATTTTCGTAAATAATAAATAAACCCAGTTTGCAAACGGTTGTCAATTTCAGTATGAGAAGGATTCCCTCTACCGATAGTGGTTAGTAGTCAACACTTTTTATTTTTATAAATACATAATACATAAACCCAGTTTGTGTACAGTGGTTAGTGGTCAAAACTCTCTATTTTTGTAAATAGAGAATGCTTTAGAAGTTTTCAGATCGGGTCAGTTTTGGAATAATTAACCGTATTTTCGCATATCCCCCTCCTCATGGCTAGTGTATTCTTTTCCTTAAGTTTCCCAGTATAAAAATAAATCAAGATCTTACAGATCCCAATGCAACAGCGACTGCTCCTAGACCCAGAAGTCCTCCTTTCCGGGTGTGAGGGTTTTGGGATGTGGCAAAGTCCGATCCCAAAACACGCAATATCTTCCTTATCTGGTTCGTATTGTTGGCGGCTTTGAAATCTCTCACCATCCTGAAATAAATAATATTATTTATTGCATTTCTCTATGTTTAACTTATGCGTAATGATATCTACCGTCTATAAAATTCAAATGGTCTCTGGGTGCTCAAAATAAAGAAACAATAAGTTAACAAAATGAAACAAATACTTTGTTTTAAACCACTTTATTGTGTAAATAAAGTGGTTTAAAACAAAGTATCTGTTTCATTTTGTATTATGTAAAGCCACAAAGGGTTTGCTTTCTTCGATAATAAGTACATAAACAATTTTCTATTCAATTCGAGATAATTATTCCACAAAACGCCGCACTTTCGGGCACTGATTATGAAAATTAACGTTTATTTTAACAATTACTACAAGAAACAACTATTTCAATGAACAAAATATGTTATTAGCTTTTTAGTTTGGGTAAACTAAGTAATTCAGGCATATTTAGATTGAAACAAAACTCAAGCAAATGTCAACACGTACAAAAAAAAAATAAAAATGGCGGCAAAGAAATGGTTTTATACGAGAAATTTGAACTTTTACCATCTATTAAAACATAAATAGTTATTTCTTGTAGTAATTAATCTCTTGAATGTCGGATGATATTTGCCCACATGATGGCCGTGTACCATAGAAAATTAATTACTAAGAATTGCGAAAAGCTACATTACTGAAATTAAAAACAACGTCTGGAATGATATTGGCGCAAGCGATTCCAATCTTGTCCTTGGACAGTTTCTTTATACATAAGGGTTAAAATCGCATTTAAGCATTTAACCTCTCATCTGCAGCAGGTCCGCCGGCGGGCCAGCAACAGGTGAGTGGTTAAGTTGAATCGTAATGTAATTTCTAGAATCTTTGCCTAATAAAAGTGCGGCGGCTTGAGGAATATTTACCCAATGTAGGTAAATGATTTATCGAGGAATTGAATTTTTAATCAAAAGCAATCTCAAATATTCATTGTAGTCGTAAAGCTTTTGGAATTTTTTTTACTATAGTAAGAATTAACATTAAAGATTAGTACGTTCGTGACGCTGACAAATAAAGGAAAATTAACTGTTGTTCTTGTAATTACGTATATAATATTAGAGCTCCATGAGAACAGAAAGCTGGTAAGTTTATATTTTTTCTGTTCAATGACAGAGAAAAAAAAAGAGTAATATACTTTTCAATTTCCACAGCAGCCGCTTTTGTTTTCTCGTAGATCTTGTCATTCAGTGCTCGCACACAGGCTGTGCTCAAAGGGGCGTAATCAGTCATCTTGGAAAATCTTCAGTCCAATAGTGTGGTAAACAATGTTCTTCAACACATGAATTTAATTATTATAATTTTTACTAGTTGATACAATACAAATTAAAAATTGCTATTTTCGGGATCATATGTTCAACTTTGAGTTTACAACTATTTCATTTACTTCAAGCAGAATCAAATAATTACGACAACTGTCAACGCCGTCACCGGTGAGAACGGATCATAAATAAATGGAACGGGTCGACGAAATTTGACAGGAAACAGAATGTTGCCAGTATCTTCCTCTCCATAATATAAACAAGTTAGCTCATACAAGCACTTTTCGAAAAAAAACACATGGGACTCGTGACGTAGCTTGAAGTCCCAAAACATAGGGTAATGGGGAATTTTTAAAAATACGTGTTTATAAACTAGGTCGAGTGAGATATGGCTTACATACTATGTTTTCATTTGCGCCGAATCGAATGAGACCACGCCCAGGTCGATGGAGTCAATGTTTTTTGAAAAATGGAAAGGTTTTTGTGGTAATTTATTTAGCTTGTTAAAAACTACATTAGTGTATAAACTAATATGCACAATGTAACATTTAATTTTTACAGTGAGCAGAACATCCCTTTTTAAATACATTCATTCTTCAAACTTTCAGACATTTCATCATACGACTTTAGTTCTCTAAACATTGGAGAGTTCTGTGACTTATGTGACTTTGATTTTCTCATATGCGGCAATCTAACTCTATATATATTTCTGGTTTCATAATTATGTAAATCTCTATTAAAAACAACTTCATCCTTTAGTATTTTGGCATTCTGTTTTTCATAACATTGTGCACAAAATTAACACACATTAAATAATAGCAGTCTCTTTTCTATTGGAATCCAACTTTGATCCAACTCAAATCTCATTTGATTAACTCTTGCGCACTTGCTTTTCCCCAGTATACATCTCATAGCTCTGATCTGTATAACTTATAGCTTGTTTCCTTCATTGGCCAAATATAGCATCGTTGAGCAGTAATCAAAATGTGGAGCAACTATAGTTGTTTTATAAATGAGTTTTGTAGTGTTTCCATTTATTTTATTTCTTAGTCTTCTAAGAATATTTTTTTTTATATCTCCTTAACACATATTCAAAATTTGCTGTTTTTCTTTAGTAAAGAAACATGAAAATAACAAGGATTGTCCCCATGGAGGTGTGTTCCATCGCTTTATTTTGGGCGGACTCTGCAGATCTTAATTATTTATACTGCCAAGATGAATCTATGACCAATGTTGCGTGAATATGCGATATTTGATATTTGTTCATTATTTTGTGCATTTATATACTACTTTGCCTATTTTGATTCATCATTCCTCTGACCACCTAAAAAATGTATGAAAGAAGAAAACAGAATCCCAGGTTTTTTAAAAAAAATATTTATTTATTTTATACACTTTACAAATATAAGGCAAAAAGTCCCGATAAACTACTTTTTAGTAGTTTGTCTAACGGGTTCTTAATATTAAAGATCATATTATAGTGATTTAATAGTTACATTTTTACAATTATAGATATAAAATAAAATTAAACTTTTTACTTATTTTTTTTACTTTAAGTTATAGATAAAAGAAAAATTATGAAAACATAAATAATAATTTTAAAGTCTTTAGAATATAATGTCATTGTAAGCTAATACAAATTAATTCTTTCATTTTCTTGCAGGAAGAAAGCCTGACTAACCTACACACTAGAATGGTGAGTCAGAATAACAGAAGAGTGTGGAGCCAAGATAGAGCGTGTGGTGGTCCATCCTCTCCACCTACCCCTGCAGTAAACAGGGTGAAGGTTAGTCAGGCATTCTCGTTTCAAGAATCCTAGGATGCTGTTTTCTTCTTTTGTGGTGTAGTGGGGTCAGAGGGGGACATCTAGTTCTGTGAGCCAGCCTAGTGCCTCAGGCGTTGTCTTGTGGATCTTATCAGTATCTGTGGGGAATGAATGGAGGGGGATTCGTTGGCCACATCAATCGTCCAATTGATTAGTCAGACATCATCGAAAAGTCGAAATTCGAGTGAGTATGCAGATATATGTAAAAGTTTTCTCTGAATCTGGTACAATACTCAGATTACTCATTAACACAAATTAAATTAAAATGGTCACGTGAAAGAATTTTTTGTACTAATCTCTTTTTTCTTCTTTTCGTTTTAATGTTTTCCATTTTTTCCAGAACTATTTAGAACCATTTTGAACTTAAACCACTCTCAGTGTGCATGAAAACATTAAAAGTTCACTCTTTACCTACAAATTACCCAACAATCAACTCATACTAATACTAAGCCAATATACAATCAAGACATCCACAACCACAATACTCGAAATAACAATAAAATCCGCATTCCTCAAACACACACTACAAAATATGGGATAAAATCTCTGAACTATATTGCCTATACACTATATAATTCGCTTCCAGATATGTACAAAAACATCCAGCATAATAAAAAATTGCAAAGCAATGCTTTAAAAGAATATTTTTTGAATATTTGATGAAGCTCGGTCGGAGCGAAACCGGTCGATATATCAAATAATAAATATACGTGGTTAAATACTAAGTGTTTGTTTTATTTAAAATTTAGAATATTTTTTAACTACATTTAAAAATGAAAATATGTAATCGTCTTGTCATTTTTTGTTATATCTTATATACTCGTATCAGTTTTTCCCTCTCTTTACTTGTTTTCTCTTGTTGTTTGTTCTACTTAACCTGTCTTTATTTTTATTTTTATGCTGTACTGAATGTAAAACTTATATTATGATATCAATATACCTTTGTAAAATTGTAACTACTACCTCCTACCTATGAATTGTAAGTTCCTCCTGTCCTAAAATGAGTTTTGTAACTCATCTGGATTGCTCTAGCAAGAAATAAAAACAATGAAAAAAAAAAAAAAAAATGATTTGCCAGTACCACTGCATGATTTTGGTGAAACTGATAAAATCCTGACAAAGAAAATAAATGTTTATAGCACAGCAAATAACCATAATTAAACAAATAATTCTTAAGATTTTAAATGATATGTTTTGTCAGAATTAATTTTGTCTCCGCAAAATGTATTCATTCAACAATGTTATCAGTTTTGCATGATGTAGAAATTTTCTTCATTCTTTATGAAAAGGCTCGTGAGGATTTGTTTCAAGAATATATATTCCAGATCTGCAAAAAAAAAAAATCATAATCAAGTATTTTTTATATATGTAGATATTACAATTTCATACTCATATTTTAACATATATGCGTCACCTTAAAGCAAAACTGAGATATTTCTATTTTTGAAACTGATAATTCGTTGTGGAATTCCATTATAACAGTATAATAAAACGAATTTAAAACTTTTTCCACTTTTAATTTATTGACCGTAACCGGTTTCAGCTTGTCAAAGCCATCTTCAGACTGGTGAAAAATATTCTTAACCTAGGGATTTTATACAAAACATATTAGGGAGGGGGGAAGGAGGGAGAGGGGGGAAGGGGGGAACGGGGGAACGGGGGGAAGGGGGGGAGGGGGGGAAGGGGAGCTCTACAGGGATTTTATTCAATAACAATACTAAAGCATGTAAGCTACCAACCCTATGTAATTAGCTTACAGGGAATAACCAAAAAAATAATTAGATATTTGGACACTCAAGACCACTTAACAACATCCCTGTAGAGCACCCCTTCCCCCCCCCCTTATCCCTCCTTCCTCCCTCCCTAATATGTTTTGTATAAAATCCCTAGGTTAAGAATATTTTTCACCAGTCTGAAGATGGCTTTGACAAGTGAAACCGGTTACGGTCAATAAATTAAAAGTGGAAAAAGTTTTAAATTTGTTTTATTATACTATAATACTGAGATATCTTCGAAAAAACCACTATTGAGATAAGTATGCAGTTCGATGAAAAATTGTGAGCTCTACAAAATACATTACTGGGATATTTTGAAAAAAAAATATACGAGTTACAAGTAAAATCTCAGTATTGAGATATTTCTAGATTTACGTATACTTTGTCAAAATTAGTAGGAAAAAAAATTATTATTTATTTATTATTACAATTTTGTGTTGATGTTAAATAATTTACCTCTCTAATACCATATCATTAATCTGCAACATTAGTTAATTTCATTCTGCTAGAGCTCACGCAAACCTAAAAGTCCTATTATCTCAGAATAGCATTTTTCAAGCACTGATACTTTAAGGTGACGATATCTCCAATAGCAACTTATTAAAAATAAAAATAAAAAGTCATAGTGTATATCATTTTGTGGTTGTACGTAATCGTAATTTGAATAAAATAACTTTATTTGCACATCACTTTATTGAAAATCAAAATTAATATAACTGGGGCCTAATTTTCTTGATGTGAAAACCGCTATTACATATTGATTCTTAATTAGATAGCTAACAATTTCATCAATCAATTGCACCTAACATTGATTTTCATAGCATTCAAATAAGGGACGTATTGAAGTACTTTATCTAAATCCAATAACTAAAACTATCATAGGCACGTCTAGCATTAACACCCATGGCATGAAATCCTGAGGTAGATTTAGGCTGAACCAAAACCGTTTGGCATATATATTATATTAGTTTGTGCTCAATAAAGTGGTCTCCGAACGAAGTTATTTAAATCAATTAAAAATATATGATTTAAAAAAAAATTGTACATTTTTGTTATAGACGATTACACATGGTGGGTTACGGAAGCCAAATTTACAACCCAAACATTAAAAATCCAATGGCGATGTAAGTATTTTCTGCTTACGCATTTTTTGGAGAATTCCCTCCCATCTGCAGTGTGTGGTTCAAACTATTGCATTCAGTCTGATATTTCATCTCCTCGTAGTCTCTGCATTCCTGCCCAACAAAACCATTCTCCAAGCCAATGGACTCTGCAAAATACTCGTAGGATCTGCAGTGCGAGCACCAGACGTCAGAGGATAGACAGCCAGGCATCACCTCGCCCCCGTTGGGGTAGAAGTCCACATGACCGTGGGGGTAAATGAGCATCCCTCCTAAGATGAATGTATGGATAATCTCCACGTAATCAGCATCATCACGGCCAATGCAGTAGGAGGAGTTTTCCCAAGGACCACCGGGAGGATCCAGCGCTAAAAATAAATATTTAAATATTAAAACCCACGCGTTAAACTCACGCTAAACCCACGCGTTAAACTCCTTGTGTTCTTCGGAGCAATATATGTATCATGAAAATTTTCTGCAGACTAATAATTGAGGACTACATTTTTTCTAATAATTAATTATTTATTAAAATAAGTCGTTTTTTTCAATTATTTCTGGCTTTCACCCTTCAAGGGTGTTCTAGGCCATATTTTAAAATTATGGAGAAATGAAAGGTCAATTTAAATATTAATTTTATTTTAACAGGCAAATTTCAAAATTGTAATGAAGATTGTAGTCGAGTTCAGACTTAGAAGAAATGAGATGTTGAATGGAAGGGAGCCAATTTTTGATCAGGCTTGATAGAAGAGAGGATATATGTTTAGAGAGGGACAACCAAAAAATATGTGATCTAAAGTTCCCACTTCTAGACCACAGAATGTACAATCTGGTGAATCAAGGACGTGAATTTTATTTTAAAAAGGTGAGAAGTAACAAAACAATGTGCGATTATCTTTCGAATGTGAGGAAATTTATTTTTTTGAAAAATGGGGGAATTTTGGAAACCAGGGTTTTGATGGGATGATCATTTGTATTGAGGCATAGCAGGCTCCCTTGGATTGACTACTAGCAATGTGCCAATAATCTGCCCAAATATTGCGGGATCTATCTTTGATGATAGAAAAAATGTCAGATAGGGGAATATGGTTTACGGGGGTAACAGGGTTGGAAGCTCCTTATTTTGCCAAAGCATCCGCAATATCTTTACCCATTATGCCAACATGACCAGGAATCCAAATCAGGGTTACGGTTTTTCCAGAGCTTTGAATGGAGGCTGTCAGCACTCGAACAAGGCACACAAAGTGAACATCAGGATGAAGAAGAGGACTTGATTTAAGTTTTTGGATGGAACTGAGAGAGTCAGCGAGAACAAGCGAATGTTCAAAATTATTTTTGATTATATATTTTAGAGATTCTATTTAGCAATACACTCCGCTGAAAATATTGAAAATTGATTTGAAATTGAATGAAATATTCTGTCATTGGAATTATTGTGGTAAACGTTAATACCTATACCACAGTTAGGAGAGTCGGGAGATTTGGATTCATCAGTAAATAAAAGAGAAGAGTTGAGCCATTTAGATGAAAAAATAAGTAATTAAATAAGGTAATTTCGCAATTTCCAAACGGCCCACTTCCAAAATTACGTGAAAATAATACCTACCCACGCGAAAGGCATACTTAGGTATTATGGATGTCTTATTGAAGCTATAATTTTAATGCCCAATATTCGACAAGCGAATCGACTAAGATAATAAAGCAGACGAATTTCTCTTTGTGGAAGATGCTGATACACTTCCGATAACTGTACCACAGCGCACACTCAAGAGTTGTGAGCTCCTACAATAACAAAAATTATCTTCAATATTTTGTTCCTTTCCCTTGTGAAAACCCTCCTTATAGAATCAGCATCAATATCTTTGTACTACAAGTTAGAAGTTCTGTGAACACAGAACAGTGTAGATCTCGCATAAAAAAGGATGATTCTAAGGCGCTCCGCCCACTTAGGCAACTGAAAACCGGCTGTTTTCTCTGTCTTGATTGGTCAAAAAGCTTGTTTAACCATAGATGAAGAACAATCAGCTGACAGCTCGCAACCTAGCAACGACCGCCCAGGGTAATCAGCCGTGACAGTCGCAAGATGGTCGCAAGTCACCGCTTGCGTTACCATTGACAACGGGGTTTTGTGTGATTGTGTAGTGTGCGGGCCATCACATTGTCATACAAAGACAGTTGGCAGTTGAGAGTTTTCAGTTGCCTGAGTGGGCGGAGGCGCTAATTTTCTTTTATTTTATTAATCAAAATGTATTTTATTTAGTCATCGATATAAATCAAAATTTCCGAAATCGTTAGATTCGTAGGTAAGTACTTAAATACCTACTTAAATATAAATCGTAAATATTTTATATATCTTTTATATATTTCAAAAAAGAAATTATACAATTTGTCCAAAGATGAGACAATACTTTTTTCAAACATTCTTCAGGTGGTACATACCTACCAAGGGTTCGTAGAAAATGTATTTAATTTGTATTTTGTTACATACATTTTCTACGAACCTTGAGTACGTAACATAATATTGAAAAATTGCAAATGAAAAAGTCTAAATAAAAGCGATTTCACATTTGAAAAAAAGAATTATTACGGAACCATTAAAACGGTCGAGGACATTACATCTGTCAACTAGGCTACACTGGACCCTGGCTCAGAGGAAGACTGCAGGAATACGGAGCGATACATATGCCGACGCCGTGTGTCTTACCAGAAATATATCCTATTTTCCCTGTGATACAATTCCTCCCGGCGTGGCCTGCAGCTTGCGCGCCCAGGCTGAACGCCACCACGTGCACCTGGCTGAGGGGAACCCCCGCCTGCCCCAAGAACTGCAGGAAAGTGGCGAGGTACATGCCGAAGGCTACAGCCAGCGGGCCCGAGGGGTTCTCGTCCATTCCTGAACGCCAGTCCACAACTATCACGTTCACGTAGTAATGTTTCAGGAATGCTGAAACATGTCAGACAGCTTGTATCCAGAAATCCTAATTAACGTTGTCATCGAATAGCCATTCAACGCCATTTTGTTTTTTGACAGTTTTTTTTAACATTAACTCCACACAGGGGGCCCTGAGGAAAATAATTTCCCTAATGGTCTATGTCATCTTTGAAGATCCTGTGTGGAAGGTCTTTTTGAGTAGAGGAAGGAAGAGAAGAGAGAAGAGTCTTGAAGAGACCCATGTTGTAGGAAGGAGGAAACACGGGGGCTGGCAAATTGTTCCACAGCCGAGCTATTGAACACAAGAACGAGTCGTAGAAGCGACCCATTCTCAAGTGACAGTTGAAATGCCGAGTCTTACGCCGTTCTTCCACAAGCGACGCTACCGCTACCTGTCAAACAAATTTGCTAGTGTAGCACCTAGCGGTGTTTTCAAACACTAATAATAGTATGGAAAACACAGACGAGCGGCGATCGCGTCGCTTGAAGGTAGCTCCATGGAAGTACGGCGTTAGTCCTTTTCAAGTTTTGAACAAATTATTTTTATCACCAGAAGAGGACATCTATCATGTTATAACAATTTGATAGAAATGCCAGCTAATAACAATTTGAAAGATATGCCAGCTAATAACTATTTGATAGAAATGCTAGCTAATAACTATTTGATAGAAATGCTAGCTAATAACTATTTGATAGAAATGCTTGCTAATAACTATTTAATAGAAATGCTAGCTAATAACTATTTGAAAGAAATGCCAGCTAATAACTATTTGATAGAAATGCCAGCTAATAACTATTTGATAGAAATGCCAGCTAATAACTATTTGATAGAAAGCTGAAACGCAATGAATCGGATGTTTAACGAGGACCTTCCAAATGTCAAAAAAACAAATTGGCGCTGAATGTCCGTCCATTTGATGACAACGTTACATTTGAATTTCTGTTAAAAAAAAACTGGCTGTCACTTTAAAAAAAGGATTTGCCATCTTTAATGAGAAGAATAATACATATAGGCATATAGATATAACTTCCAACAATGCATATACATAGGGGGTATTTCACCACCCTATTCATAGATTGTCCATATGATAACGTATATTTTGGATTTATTAAAAACGATTTATTTATTTGAAAAAGTCTGAGTTTACTATTCGATACTTGAACCTATGAATAGTGGCTATATAAAGGATAAGTTAGCCGACTTTTTTTATCTGTGGCGAGTATTTATTTGTTTATTTATTAATATTCATTATCGTATGGATTAGCTATCGGGAGGATGGTGAAATATTTTCCTCCTGCCTAATAGTCACTGAATTTCCAAATCGCAACTTTACTAATGTAAACATTGTTATTCACATCAGAACAGCGGTTACGAGTTACTCCCGTAATAATATTTAATCACTAAATATACTTACCACAAATAATAAGACAATACAAAGAAACATATCACAGGTACATGTGAAATATTATTTAATATCTGTAAATTGTTTCGTAACTTTAACCAACAAACTGTTTGTTTCTGGAATTTAAAATAAATATACCGTTTGTTTCTTATAAACAAAGAAATCGATAATTTCAACTTCTTTATTAGTGTATGGGTTTTGTGTTTGAAAGATATTTTTTTAACATCTATAGATAATTCTAAAGGATACTACATCCACTGGTACGCATTACTTGTTTGACAAGATTTTTTTTTATAATTACTTACTGGTAACTTGAATTAGTAATTTTGGGTAAAGGTGTAAATTAAAAGGTGTCCAGACTTAACAGATGTACCTTAAAAGATAAACCACGGAAGTCCACTTTTTGGCGGTTTTGAGTTGAATATGTAGAAAATTTTTCTGTGTTTCATTAGATTATTGGATGAAACAATGAATTCCATAATCCGTATATTAACTGATTTAACTAATTACAAAACCTGGTATCCAATTTACTTTAGAGGATAATCCAAAATATATTCATAAATTGACATACATATTTGTAGATACTAACTATGGCCAAAAGCGAATGAAATTATGAAATGTACCGTTCACAGATCTTAATTATTGCAGCAAGTAAAAATGTTATAGATCTTCAAACATTCAGTTCATAAACTCAAAAATCGCTCTCCTGAACCAAAGTCCAAAGTGGACTTATGTGGTTTATCGTTTAATTTATCGTTTATTCACATATTCTGCAAAACTAAACAAATTAAAAAAAAAAAAACCATTGAGATTAAGGTACCATTTTTAACGAGTATATTCGATGGATGGTTTCCGTCAATCTTCCAACCATGGACCAGGACTTTGACAGGAATGTGGCGAAAACCCGATGCATATAAATGGTCCAAGTTACCATTAAATATTTCTCGAGGTGTGTCCGAGTTTTGCCTAAGAAAGAAAATAAAATACATTATAAACAGAGAATATTTTTATTCAATACAAACCGAGTTCTCAAAGTTTAAAAATCTATGCAATCATTTTTACATCAATACTCGTAACTTACGACGTGTAATGCATGTATTATATAAAGAATATAATACATTTAATTCTTTCATAACATCTTTCATTCTTTTATAGCTGCTGAGAAAATATCCCCTTTATACATAGCTTTTTCCAATGTTTTTTGTTTGTTGCTGGAAGTTTTAGTTTTTGTAGATTGCTAGGTACCTAATGCGATGTATTGTAAGGAGTTAATAATTCCAAATTTAATCATGTGAATAGGAGACGATAAGTGTATTTGCTTTTGTGATTGGTTTTTCTGCTGGTGTATGTCGGAAGTTGTGCGTGGGGGGTGTTGAATTATTTTTTAGAATGGCAGTTGTGATGATATTTTGGCAGAATCACAAAAGAAAGTAGGTATTCGTGTCTGTGAGTGTATGTCGTATGTATATCTTTGACATGTTTATCCTATGGTAGATGATATTATATTATATTATTTACGGTTCTATTTTGGATAACTTGTATTTCAAATATTTGTTTCTTAGTAATGGTTAAGATTTATTTAGATAATTACCTATTAATAATAATAAATATAAAAAATAATAATGTTAGGAATAAATAAATGATTTACCTCGTGTACAAGTAAAATTTAACTTTTTCACTTGGATTATAATCATTTCGCAAATTTTCCAATCTGAAATCAGCGATTTCTCCACAAGCGAGGGAGATAACTGAAAATTAAAAAAAATACACTTTTCACATGTTTTACCGTGTTTTACTATAATTCAATTTATCTTATGAAGTCGTTGCACTAACGGATTAAAAAAATATATATTTTTCCCCATTGCAACATTTTGGCTGGTATCTTTGAAGCACTTGAAATATGTGAACTATGAACCACAGATGTGAGATGAATGAACAACATGTTTGTTTGATTATTGATAGATAACATTATTCTATTCATTTAAGAGGAGTGTCTTCTAATTAATGTGAACAATAAATTAATTAAAAGTGTTTCAAAAAAATTTACTTTCTAAACTACTTGTAACACAGAGAGGATAGACCGTGACACAAGTCTGCCTCGGCCCACGATCTTTGCTTTATTCACATTCATATATCGTCTCATATACGTATATACTCTTCTCTTTTTGTAACTCTTGACATATTTTTTAAAATCTACTCTCATATAACATTCTATGTCTTATGAGTATGTGTATGTTCTCATATTTTTTTTGTTTTAATTTTTTTTTATGTGAATACCGCACGAGTCCCAACTGCTCCCGTCTGGAGCAGTGAGACTACGGCATCTCCAATTGGAATATGTTGTGAGGCGGAAGGAAGTGGGGAGGGGAAGGAGATGGGGAAGAGGCCTGGCTAACCTGCGGCCCGCAGGTTGGCCAGGGCTGCTCGCGCGGCCCGCGGTCTTGTATGAAGATTGTTTTTTTTATCGTATCGTATTTAAGTAACGGGTTCTTCAGAATATCTTTAAAATCACATTTAAATTATTAAAACCAATAAAGTTTGTATAATTACACCAAATGTAACCCCCCCCCCCCCCAGTAACGAAGAATGACCTGTGCGGCCCTTAGAAAATTTCAGGTCGTCAATGCGGCCCGTGGTGCAATTTGGGTTGGCCAGGCCTGATTTAAACAATGTGTATTTTTAAAAGCAATTCAGAACACAACCTGCATTGAGAATTTGCAAATCGACATGTTACTTGAAATGGCTTTAGCCGTGTTTGATGAATAGCCATGTAATTCCCCACCTTCCTCTTCTCCAACTCTTTCCCCTTCCTACTACCTTCAGCCTCACAACATACCCCAATTGGGGATGTCATAGTCTCACTGACTCCGTACAGTTGAAAGTGGTTATGATTCTTGTGCGATATTCACAAAAAAATAGTTTTCCAAGCACTGCGATACATATGCGATATAAACATTTTAGATTGCTTAAATTTTTAAACAGTTTTTAACTAAGTACATTATATAATTTATAATGTCGCATTTTTTCTTTCGGTTCAACAATCTTGGATTTACAAAACTGATGGGTTCCATCCACACGACGTCCACATAACCTGCTAAGCCGCTCCCGATCGGCAATTAAAATAATAAATGCTTGAACATTGATGGGAAGGCCCGTACATTTGCCCTTTTCCTTTTGCCATTTTGGAGCGGCTCGGTGCGTTGTGCGGGCAGACGAACCATTGAATTCGTTTGGATGGAATAAATAATCTGTTGGACCCAAATAATCAAAAACTTGAACAGGAAAAATGATAAAGTAGGGTCGGGGATTGTCCTCTTGAATTATTGTTGTTTTCAGGTTTCGATAACCTTATAAATTTCAACACAAAGGAAGTAGATATAACATATAACAGCGGTGATCTTGGTATGACATACGACATTTCATTATAGATATAAGCAGTGGCGGCTCGTGACTTTTGGGTTTGCTAGAGTGTTAATATTTTAAAAAAATGGCATGATTTGTGTTGTTGTAGCTGTAAACATTTTTTTTAAAAATTATAAACAATTATAAACTCCATCTGCAGTAGACATGGGCAGATTTATTCACAGTAGTGAATCGATTCAGTCTGATTCCCTCGGCCTTTTGATCTGATTCCTTTCATTCGACCCTTTAATTCATAAAATTCCTTCATAAAATTCCCAAAAAAAAAAAAAAAAATATATATATATATATATATATATACATATATATATATATATATATATATATACATATATATATATATATATATATAGTTCCGAGCAACGCACCTCTCTTTTACAGTCCCATATGTCCCACTCATTCATTGAATTAATAAATGTATTCCTTATTCAGTTGTGTCGTCATAGTCCTACAAGTCTGTCCGGAGCGAAGCGGTCAAACCCAATCTCTGTGTCACTTCTGTTCCACTAATTCAACGAATGAGCGAATTAGTATGATCGCCTCTTTTCAAATCCCGCTCCCATGATCGAGTATGTACTGCCTCTGTTGAAGTGAGTCGTTAGGTTCGCGGAACGCAAGTAAATTAGGTCACAGCAAGTCAAAAGACACTTGCTAGTCGGAAGTTCCTAATCCAATCCTTAACGACCGCTGCGAATCGGTTCGTCGTTAGTCCCCGCGCAGCGGAACCGTCAATTTAGTTCCCAGTCACAAGTCCCAGGCAAGACACAAGACACTGCTCAAAAGATACAATTCATTCTCAATGCCTGCCGCAAATCCGTTTGGGAGTGCAGTGCGATTTCCCCGTGGGCCGAGCCGTCAATTTAGTTACATCGTAGGTCGAAAACTTCCGATTTCGAGCCCTGCGTAAATTGGGTAGAATGCGTTTTATATTCGATCACACAAAGCGGAACTATTTTAAGTTTAAAATAAATATAATAAAATTAGTAAAACGGTTTAATTTGATGATTTATTTGAATTATTATATTCTGGATATAACTACTTATAAAAATACATTTTTCTATCGGTTTTGCTGTCATAACATCACATTAAAAAATTCAAAACCCCGTCGTCGTGGTTTTCGTCGATCAGAGTCTAAATTTTTTTATTTTATTATTATATATATCTATATATATCTATATATAAATATATATATATATCTATATATATCTGATTATCCATTACATGATATCAATTTTGACGATTCGATTGATTTAAACAATTGTATATTTAATGAAACTGATATTCGAAAGAAAATTGTCTCTTTAAAACAAAATAAATCCGCAGGCCCTGACAACGTTCCTCCAATATTTTTATTAAAATGTATATCTATATTAACAATTCCACTAATGAAAATTTTTAACCTCTCTCTAAAATCTGGAATTTTTCCTGATCAATGGAAGAATAGCTTTTTAACGCCTATATTTAAAAAAGGTGATAAAACTGACGTCTCAAATTATAGACCTATATGTATACAATCTGCAATTCCTAAATTATTTGAATCTATTTTATTAACGAAACTTAATAAGGAATTAATTAAAGTTATTACACCATTTCAACATGGATTCATTTCGGGTAGATCAACTCTAACAAACCTTATGATTTATCAACATCATATAATTGAAACATTGAATAAACGATCTCAAACTGATTCAGTGTACACAGACTTTAGCAAGGCATTCGATAAGGTATCTCACAAAATTTTAATTCATAAACTAAAAGTTCTTGGTGTTTCTGGTAGCATGTTAAACTGGTTCAAAAGTTACTTGTCATCTAGAAAAATTTGTGTAAAAATTTTAGATTGCACTTCTAAGCAATTTGTGGCTTCCAGCGGAGTTCCACAAGGTTCTCATTTGGGTCCTGTGTTATTTTTAATATTTATCAATGATATTGTAAAAGTTTTTAATGGAGTAAACATACTCCTGTTTGCCGATGATTTAAAAATTTACAAAACGATTACCTGTATTAATGATTGTAATATCCTTCAATCCAATCTCGATCGTTTACAAAATTGGTGTAATCATAATGAACTGTTTTTAAATATTGATAAGTGTCAATTCATATCTTTCTGTAGAAACAAAAATCCTATTATGTTTCATTATAGTATCAATAATATTTCTCTTAAAAAGATGTCTCATATCAAGGATCTGGGTATTGTATTTGATGAAAAATTAACGTTTGTTCCACACATTAATGAAGTTACTAATAAGGCTATGAAATGTTTGGGATTTATTTTAAGAACAGTCAAAGATTTTACGTCACTTTATTCATTTAAAATACTCTTCACTGCCTTAGTTAGAAGTAATTTAGAATATAATTCCACTATTTGGTCCCCATACTATAAAGCACATCAAGTAAAAATTGAGAGAGTTCAACATAAATTTTTAAGATTCATTAATTTCAAACTCTCCATACCCATTGAACAAATTAATTTATAATGTCTGGGATTTGCAATCAATAAGAAAACGGTTGACTTATTATGACGTTTATTGACACTCCGATACATTCCAGGTTATTCTCCAAGTGCCGCTTGTGGGCTACCAACATAACGATATAAATGACAAGAGAATACCAACATATCAATACATAACATCCTTTCCTCCTTTCATTTTTTTTTAACTTAATCACAATGACACAACTTAAACGTAATCACTATGGCTAAACCTGACAGGGGGTTTCACCACTCTGCCAGACCTAGTAATAACATCATTTTTTGTGCTGGGTTCAGGTTCACTATCATGTTTATTTTCTTGGCTTCCCAAGTCGAACCATTTTTCGGGATTTTCATAATTAGATTTAAACTTTAAACAACTTTTTTTTATCTGGTTAACATGAACCTTTTTTATTTCTCGAAAACGGAGGACCGTTATCACAAACAATGGTTTTCGGAAACGCAAATCTGGAAAAAACTTCACCTAATTTTGATAACAAATCCGAATATTTAGTATTTTTCATATAAAAGCATTCTACCCACTTTGAATATGAATCGCAAACTAATAGGTATTTGGAACCTTTTAAATCAAAAAAATCCAAATGCACTCTTTCCCATGGACTTTCAGCAATAGGCCAATTATGACGTACATTTTTATTAGCATTTTGTACAGACTGACACATTTCACATCTAGAAATTATATCTTCAATATCTTGATTCATACCTAACCACCAAACATAAGAACGAGCTAGAATTTTTGATCTGACTATACCAGGATGACCATAATGTATTAGATTAAGGACTTTAGACTTTAGAGACTCTGGTATTACAATTCTGTCACCAAATAAAAGACATTTTCCTTTGACCGACAGTAAATTTCTGAACTTGAAATATTTCTTTATTTCTGGACTTGACAAGGTTTCAATCCAACCGATTGAAACATACTTAATGACTTTACATAATATTTCATCTTTTATAGAATGACTTTCAACTTCTGAAAATGGAATTAAGGGTGTTGACATGTATACAAAATTGCATTCCTCTATATTACATTGTTGTTCACTTGGCAACCGTGACATAACATCAGCTTGAGGAATTTTCAGTCCTTTTTTATAAACTAATTTATAATTGTACGCAGACATTATAATGTTATGTATTGATATGTTGGTATTCTCTTGTCATTTATATCGTTATGTTGGTAGCCCACAAGCGGCACTTGGAGAATAACCTGGAATGTATCGGAGTGTCAATAAACGTCATAATAAGTCAACCGTTTTCTTATTGATTGCAAATCCCAGACATTATAATTGGCGACGAGATAAATCGGATAAGTTTAATATAAAACGAGTGAAATATGTCCAGTGTAAAACAGTGATTTCGTCTTTGAAAAAACAACCAGTTTCAAAATGTCTAACAATAGCTTGCCCGTGCCGCAATTCGAAGCGAACTATGAAACTTTCGCAATGTTTTTGGAACGAGTTCATATTTATTTAAAAATTATTAATATCACGGACAAAGAAAAAATTGGATATCTTTGTATGATTATCGGTGCGGAGAAGTATAAAATTTTAAAAGAAACTGTTCATCCAAAAATCATTGAAGAGTTAACCTATAACGAGGTTGTAACAACACTACAAAATAAATATGAAGAAAAAACATGTGCAATCGCCCAAAGATACAAATTTTATAATCGTCAACAACAGTCTACCGAAGGAATTGATGAATACATTTCAGAAATAAAAAGTCTGTCTATATCGTGTAATTTCGGAGCATTTTTGGATGAAGCCTTGAGAGATAAATTGGTGTGCGGTATAAAAAATGAAGCTATGACTATAAGACTACTATCTGAAGATGAGTCACTGACTTTTGAAAAAGCAAAAAAAATTATCAAGAATATGGAGACAGTAAGTAATAGTTCAGCTGAAATAATGCACAAAAAGGATCATTCAGTTTTGAAAGTGAAAACGTCACGTCAAGGAAGTTTAAGTCCATCTCGGAGAAGTCAACACGGACCAAAGAATTCAAGGTCATCGAGTCGTCCGTCATCTCCATCACATTCAAGTTCCAGAAAAAGATGCGAGAGGTGTTTTTTAAATCATCAACCAGAGTCATGTCCGTCAAGAAAGTGGAAATGTTACAAGTGTAATACTTACGGGCATACGTCAAAATTTTGTTCTAGTAAAAAATCGGTTATTAATCATGTAAAATGTGTGAATAATATAAATGTTTTAAATATGTCCGTGTCTGAAACAGCGAACATTGATTTGTTTTTAAACGGTATAAAAATATCTTTTATGATTGACACAGGAAGTTCATCGACCTTAATAAGTCACAAAATGTATATAAAATTTTTCAAAACTTGTAAATTAAGTCAGTTCTATGGTAATTTGTTTACAGCAAATAGTCAAAATTTATTTTGTTTTGGATTTTTTATGACAAAAGTAAGTATTAATGTTGATTCTAATTTTGTCATGGATTTACCAGTGTTGGTTGTTAAAAATCTATCGTCTGATGCTATTCTTGGTAGAAATTGGTTAAGTGTGTTGAATCCGTCTTGGGAAAATACTATTATAAATTCCTTCATATCAAATATTGATAATGATAATACTGTAAATTCAGTGTCTGTTAGTGGGAAAAATAAATCAAATATTGTCGAAAAATTGTCACAAAAATATTTAAATTCTTTTTCAAAAACGAATAATGAGTTACCAATTAAGGAGTTTTCTGTAAATTTAAGTTTAAAAAATAATTCAACTCCTGTTTTTCACAAAGCATATGAGGTCCCTTATGCACTTCGCGCAGAAGTATGCGAAGAGCTAGATCGTTTAGAAAGCGAAGGCATAATTTCTAAAGTTAAATATAGTAGTTGGTCTTCTCCAATAGTCTGTGTACCAAAACAAAATGGAAAAATACGTTTATGTGCAGATTTAAAATCTACATTGAATCCACAATTAAGAATTGATCAGTATCCTATACCATGTCCAGAGGATATTTTTAATAAATTTTCAGGTTGTCAAGTATTTTGTAAATTAGACTTAACAAATGCATATTTACAGTTGTCCGTGTCAGATTCTAGTAAAGAATTACTTACAATTAATACATGTAATGGTTTATATGTTTACAATCGTTTACCATTTGGGTTGTCATCGGCTCCGGCCACATTTCAAATGGTCATTGATACAGTCTTGAGGGGCATAAAAAACTGTGCTGCATACATTGATGATATTTGTGTAGGTGGTAAAGATGAAACAGAGTGTTCTAATATTTTAAATGAGGTTTTGTCAAAGTTGAATGACTTTAATATAAAAATTAATGTGTCAAAGAGTGAATTTTTTGTGTCTTCTTTTGAATTTTTAGGTTTTACCTTCTCAGGTCAAGGCAAAAGTCCGTCTTTGTCAAAAGTTGAGAAAATTAAGTCTACTGGGTGTCCAGAAAATGTCACTCAACTAAAATCATATCTGTCAATGTTGAATTTTTATAGGAATTTTATTCCTATGTGTCCTACTGTGCTAGAACCACTCCATAATTTATTAAGAAAAAATGTAAAATGGTGTTGGTCTGACGAATGCGAAAAAGCATTTATAAATAGTAAGTCTCTCTTGTCTGATAAAACTTTGTTAGTTTTATTTGATCCGTCAAAACCATTGTGTCTTACAGTCGATTCCAGTGCATATGGTGTCGGATGTGTCTTAAGTCATGTTGTAAAGAATCAGGAATATCCTATAGCTTTTGAGTCTGCGACGTTAAATTCGGCTCAAAGAAATTATAGCCAATTGCACAAAGAAGCTCTTGCAATTATCTTTGGAATCAAGAAATTTCATAAATATTTAATTGGTCGTCCTTTTACGATATATACTGATCATGCACCATTGTTGTCTTTATTTGCCGAAAATAAAAAAGTCCCGGTTTTAGCAGCATCACGTCTTATAAGATGGTCTATAATATTGTCCGCGTACAATTATAAATTAGTTTATAAAAAAGGACTGAAAATTCCTCAAGCTGATGTTATGTCACGGTTGCCAAGTGAACAACAATGTAATATAGAGGAATGCAATTTTGTATACATGTCAACACCCTTAATTCCATTTTCAGAAGTTGAAAGTCATTCTATAAAAGATGAAATATTATGTAAAGTCATTAAGTATGTTTCAATCGGTTGGATTGAAACCTTGTCAAGTCCAGAAATAAAGAAATATTTCAAGTTCAGAAATTTACTGTCGGTCAAAGGAAAATGTCTTTTATTTGGTGACAGAATTGTAATACCAGAGTCTCTAAAGTCTAAAGTCCTTAATCTAATACATTATGGTCATCCTGGTATAGTCAGATCAAAAATTCTAGCTCGTTCTTATGTTTGGTGGTTAGGTATGAATCAAGATATTGAAGATATAATTTCTAGATGTGAAATGTGTCAGTCTGTACAAAATGCTAATAAAAATGTACGTCATAATTGGCCTATTGCTGAAAGTCCATGGGAAAGAGTGCATTTGGATTTTTTTGATTTAAAAGGTTCCAAATACCTATTAGTTTGCGATTCATATGATATATATACATATGATATATTAATGAAACGACTTAATTTAACTGACTTATCTTCTAGAAGAACCAAGAGCGATATGGTACTTTTATTTAAATTAGTAAATGGCACAATTGACGCACCTGACTTAACTAAACTAATAACATTCAGAGTACCAAATCGTAACACGAGGCTTCCAGAGCTGTTCTTTGTTTATCCTTCGAAAACTAATTATTTCAATAACTCCCCAATCCAAAGACTACATAGGCTTGGGAATAAATTTAGTTCAGTTAATATTTTCGTTTATTCCTTATCAAAATTTATTTCTGAAATTTCAAAAATTCTGTTTCCCACTTACTAAACAATGATGTAACATAATTTGTATATTATTGTTTATTTTTCTATTTTTTTGTATTATGATTGTTGTAAAAGCTCTAAGGGCGTGAATAAACAAATAAATAAATAAATAAATATATATATTTTTTTTTTATTCACCAGATTTACAGGAACGGGTTTAGTTTTTCCCATAGGAAAAACTAAACCCTTTCATACACTTTTCCATATAAATGATCATCTAGTAAATCCACGTTATGCAAGTGCATTATATAAGTATAATTAATACAAAACAATACAAGAACAACACGTTAATCTACCAAACTATTAAATGGGAATATAATTCACCGTCTCCAGATATTTTCATATCAGAGGGTTCGGCTCTGTGGAATTCCTAATTTGACCGATAAATCCTACTGATCCCTCAATATAAATATTTAAAAAATCTTTCGTAATTCTACATGTATTTAAAATGACTGATTTTTGCATTTTTTATATATATATTTTTTATATATATATTTTTATATATATATATATTTTTTTTATTTATTTTTTATTTTTTTTATTATTATATTATTTTTTTTTTTGGGAATTTTATGAATTAAAGGATCGAATGAAAGGAATCAGATCAAAAGGCCGAGGGAATCAGACTGAATCGATTCACTACTGTGAATAAATCTGCCCATGTCTACTTCGTTCGACTCGCAACGTTTTGTCGCCTGGGCTGGAGGTGTGGGGACTCTCTGACCTATGGGTTTTCGGCGCGGGATATACTATACGTGATAGAGGTAGTACAATGCTTATAGGTAACTTATCCGCGCAGTAAACATACAGAATAATATTAAATAAAATTTCTACGAAGCATTAAAATATGTAAATCGTTAACATAAAATATTTTTTTCATGTAAAATAAGTAGAAATAAAAATATGGTGCCCTTTAAAAAATCTGTAAGGAATGAAGATTTAATTCCTTCTGAAAATGAGAATCAGATCGAGTGTGTTACAAGATTGAATTGATTCATTCAAATCATTCATTCAATTTTGCCCACGTCTAATCTGCAGTGCACTACCAATGAGATTTCCTAAAAAAATTCATACATACAATATTAGAAAAGATAAAAAAAAACTTTTTCGGCTACTACAGCATCAATAATGCCATTTTTTAATATTAGCACTCTAGCACACCAAAATTACTAATAATACGGGAGCCGAGAAAGGTAAACCCTACGTCATCGAGTACATGGATGAAACTACTTTGTAGTGATAAAGGATGTTTAGTAATGGCGCGTTCTGACGCTTCGATTTTTGTTGATCAACTCGACACTTGAAAGCACATTGACACGTGTGAACCTTCTTTCAACGAACTTGAACAAGTTTTTTCAAACAATTTTTCACGTTCAATCAAAGTTGATCAACAAAAATCGCATCGTGTGAACCGGCTATAAGCCTTAAAAAAGCTGGTGCGCCTCTTGGCAGGTTCCGCGCAGTCATGGAAATAGAGTGGCATTTTTTTCGAAAAAATACGTCATCGAGTAGGTAGACGAACGGGAACGGTCATTTAGTAAATGAGAGAAAAGAAGGTCTGCCAGCCAGTCAAAGTGAGTAAAAAAATAGTAAATTTTACGTCATCGAGTACACGAACGAAACCAATGAATAACTGAAGTTTAGAGCAGCTTTTTAGACCTGTATCATTTCGCGGACCGGCAGCCGCCTAATGCGGTATACACACGATGCTGCAAACAGCCCAGCATGCTCTTTTGTAGATGATTCAGACCAATCTCATATTCTCACAACAATTTTAAATTACACGAAATACGAATTAAAACTGCACTCTAAATATTATCACAGCGCATTTAAATCATTCTCGTGTTCTGTCTGCTGTATTTGTGTTCATAAAAATCAGATTAAAAAACGCGCATTCATATTCACTGTGGAGAACTAATGCATTCTAGTGTTGTGGCTGCAGCTATTCACGAATTTAAAAGCTGTATTTCCTAAGACATTTTTATTTAAATGCCGCGAAAAACCTTTGAACTCACATAACCTGGACATTTTATAAGTTGAGGCATCAAGAAAGCTTAGCCTTCGATCGAGTTAAATAAAGTATTTTATAATCTCGAAAATCAAAACAAACAATTGGGAGAGGAATTATTCCCATATTTCGGATACAATTATTAAATATCGGTATAGCATCACTTTATTGGAAACAAACCATTCCGATGTTTTGAGGGAAAAAAATAAAGTTCTCTTTAATTATCTTCAGGTAATCATAACATTCTTGCGAGTTATACAAAGAAACCATTCCCTTGTTAGGAATGAAAGGTTTTGTCATCTCTAACATCATATTTATTAAGAAAATTTTCTCGAGGTCATCGGGGCAGAAACCATTCCCATGTTCTGAGTGCAATAAATAATGTTCTATTAAATCTTCTCAGATTAATGATTTTCGGATTAGCTCTCCAAAGAAACTATGTGCATGTTCTGAGTGCAAAGCATAATTTCTCTATGAATAACAATCTAGCAAAGTCTGGGAAATTATACATATATAGTATTATTATATATATAAATACATTCCCTTTTTAACGTTAAATGGTTACGCCAGCCTTAAGTTATATTTCAGGTAGGTTTAACTGAAATATCCACGCTGTAGTAATTTTTTTATTATTATTTTTTTATTTAAGTTTATTTAGGAAACATACAGTTGTGTAAAAGATCTTTTAACATAAGATAGTGAACATAATAGCAACCAATTAAGTTCCATTCATACATATATGTTGTGATTACTGATTATGAAATAGTTATAAAAGTATACAGTGTGAGTGAAAAAAATATTAAAAAGAAAATAATAAACAATACAGAAGTACAATAATATAATAAAAAAATGCATAGTTTTATGTTTACTTAATAAGTTAATGTCTACTTTTTCACTATTTTGACCTTTTACACTGATTTACACTGAGTAGTAGTAATATGCGTACATCAGTACCTTCTTTCAGACAACATGGATAGCGGGTGAACCGTTGACAACTATTAATTAAACTAACTATATGGGACGTGTGGGATTGCACTATCCTCCCCACATCCTGGAATAAAACATTATTATTATTATATCCTCATAATAAACCTTTTTAAATTGTGAAAAGCTATCACCATGGCAATCTTTTACACATAAACTATTCTGGAAACGTAAATCGTTACTTAAAATATTCATTCATAATTTACAATTCACACATCAGGTTTATTTGATAGCCTTTGTTATTTATAACACGCCTCAATTATTTCCGACAAATATTTTTTACGGCGAAACAAAAATATTAACAAGATGCATTTCCAATAACAATTTTATTGTGCATTCTTATATTATATTATACTTATTCTTTATATTGGGGATTCAATTATGAGAAAATTAGATAAAATGTGTCGATTGAGTCATCACGACTCACGACTCACGACTACATTAATTTAGTCATTTTAGTTTATGGAAACACCAGTTGCGGTGTATCTATATCTATGGTTCATGTGTTTATTTATGGTTCATTTTCAATGACATTTGATTATTTTATTGTTTACATGTATTATTTTGAAATTACATCTGTATTCAAAGCATTCTATTTTTCAAAAGAAATTTTAGTAAATTACAAGTGAAAAAAAATAATGTCTGAAATTATAAATTATCCTGTAGTTTATCTGCAAAGCGACTGGAACGAAACTCTTAGGTTAAAACTTATAATTTTATGAATCATTTTAATTTTCTAACTGAATTTCACACGTTTTGTGATATTTTTCTAATTTATTATTATTTTTTTTGGTTTGTCTCATAGATTACCTAATTCTGAAGCATGGATATCAGTAAAATACCGGAACGAAACTAGCATTCATGGAAAGATCAATTCCTGTGAAACCACTGACAATAAACCTAGGTTGACAATAACTCCTGAGTTCTCACTGATAAGCCAGACGACTAATATGATGGTTGTGAAGCACCTTCGGAGTGAATTAGTTACGGCGTTTGTCGCACCCATGAAATCTTATAAAGTTCACAACAAAGCTGTTTACTCCGTAACTGGTGCTGAAAACGCTATGGTGGTATCTTCTTCAGAGGATGATAAAATCGCTGTATGGGATAGTCGAACCGGTAAGAAGCTATTTTAATTGTTATCTTTTATTTACCTCTCTTTGCTGCAATTTAGGTTTAGCAGCTTGGGAAGAGTTGATATGTCAGGTAGAAGACTAATGAGTACAAACTCACATTGTACATTCGAACTTGTTTCCTCTTCATTTGTATAGCACTTCTTTGATCTATTCCTATTATTTATTCAGGCGATGAACTCCTCACCCTACAGGGCCACGGTGGGCCAGCATATAAGAGCAGGTTTTTCCCTTCTGGTACTGTAGTTCTCACCGCAGGAGCTGATGGATCTCTCAAGGTCTGGTCATCGGAAACCGGCATCAACCCAGTTACCCTAGCTGGCCATACTATGGCTGTGAATGACTGTGCTATCATAGACAAAGGGAGGAACGTGCTTTCTGCTAGCAAGTGAGTTTGTTGAATATACAACAAGGGGAATAATCAAATTAAATTACTGATAACTGTTCCACTAAATTAATATGTTTGTAAAAGCCCATATGGGCGTATAATATACATGAATAATTTACCATTTAATTTACAATATAATTTCCTTTGCAGAGATGGTAAGGTGAAACTCTGGGATGTAGGTGAAGCAAAATGCTTAGCAGACGTTCTGTCTACTGATGGAATAATAAATTGCTGTTGTATTGTTTCTTCCCCAAATGTAGAAGCAATAGCTAACCCAAGAGAAGTAAGTTATTTATTATGAACACCATTTTTAGGGGCTTTTCCATATGAATAGTAATTATACATTATACAAAGTGAATAATTATACATAATTATTGTATATAACTGAACTGCTTCAGTAACAACATTTTGTATTTGTTTACTGATAAATTGAAAATGTCTAATAAAACACAGTATAATTATTTTTTAATTGATAAACTAATTTATTTATTTATTTATTTATACGCCTATTAGGCTTTTACATACATAGTTATAAAAAATATTCATAAGATTGTAAGTTCACAGTTACAGTAGTAATACATAGTATAATCTATCTATTTAACATATTATTACAGCAAGTAACTAGTAATGCATACGATGATTATTTGTAGGTATAAACTTGTTTTACAAAAATAAGAATTTGCCTACTCCTAAGGTTAACAAACGTAATTTAGTTATAAAGAAATGTAAAGTTTATATGTACATAGTAGACAGTGAGAGCAGTAACATGGTATAATACGACATAATAATATAGTGTTTAATATGAGGCCTTTGAATTAGAGAGTTTACGAAATTATTGTTGGCGGTATTGTTAACATAATATATCTAGATCGTTTGACCAGTTATCGTGGCCCGTTAAATCCAGGGCGTTCGCTCTGCCATTTTACATAGTTTTTAAAAAATAATATACACAAAGATTATAAGTATAGAATAGTAAGAGCAATAATTTAACCTTAACCGTTTGACACATAAAAGCAAGTAAAAAGCAAATGAAAACATGATAGTTTGTAGGTGTAAACCTGTCGTAAGAAAATAAGAATATGCCTACTTCTAAGGTATAAAAACCAAAAATTTCTTATAAAAATGAAGTTTATATGTACATATTAGGTAGTAGTAGTATTAACATAATATCTATGCGACACATAAAAGCTAGTGTATATATTAATTTATTCTTCACTAATCTATTCACGAACTAGCGGGCTCCAAAAGCCAACCAGTTTGTAAATTGATAAATAATTAAAAATAAAATAACATTTTTACTAAATGGTTACAGTAATTACATGTGAAAAAATAATGGAGTTGTAGTAATTGCAAGAAGTTTACATTTATTATTGTGTCAAACATGAGGAAATATTTCGATCAGAGGTGCAATAGCTAAATGTTTATTATTTTATTATAAAAGTTCTAATATACTGGTTTTAAATTTGGAAACCGATTGAAAACGATAGACATCAATTCGACTGCTCCAAGGAAGACTGCAGTAACTCACTATTTGGTGTTTTTGAGTTAGTTACATTTTCGGGTTTCATAAATAATTATCTACCTCCCAAGAAGACATTCTGTACTCTAACATTTATACACCCCGAGAAAAAACCATTTCAAAATAGTCGTAAGTCACGAAGTCATTAGTTTTCCATGTACTAAAGAAGTAAGTTGAGTTACTGCCCTTATCTTCGGATATTTTTTTTTGTCTACGGTCGTAAGTCAGAGTTACTTCTTTTATCCACAGAGAAATATCGATATTATCATTTAAACAGCGTTTGACCGTTAATTTTACAGTCATTGCGGTTTGCCTATTGCAGTGATAAAATGAAAAATATTTATTTATTTATTGGTAAGAGACAAAAAGCTTATATATAAAATAAATATATACGTTGTTAAATGAAGTCAAGCCAAAAAAGTCTCCTATGTTAAAAATTGATTAGAGATGGAGTTTTATTACATATTAAAATTAGTTTTGGGTGAGGAGGAGAGGAAGAGGAATATAGGATGAGGATAGGAGATGCTCCGGATACATTCCACACTCTTGTATTAATTTTCGTTCGTACGTGTTACTTCTAATCGATATTTGTAAAGTGTATTGTTAAATATTATTTTGAAATTTTTTGTTATATTGTGCACATACACGAGGAATTGGTGATTTTTTTCTAAAGTTAGTTCTATATGTAGGCAAATGAAATAAATGGGATTGCCGTGTTGATCTTGTCGGAAAATGAATATTAATTAACATTATTAAGAATTTTAAATAATAAGATTTGGTCAAAAATTAAACGTCGTGTACGAAGGGAGTTGAAGTTATGGTAATTAAAAGATTCGGTGTAATTTGAAAAGTTTAAGTTTTGTTTATAATTTATGTGTTTAAATTTTTTTTTGAATTCTTTCAATGTGAGCTTGGTAAAAAGGAGTCCAGATCGGTGTGCAGTGTTCTAAGTGGGGACGGATGAACGCTGTGTATAAATATACAGAGAATTATACCGTGAAAGTGATAAACATGAGAATATTTAGTAGGACATTATTAGTAGGTAGAGCATTATCGTCTACAATGCAGTCTGGTAATTCTAAACATACGAGTATGTCAGAGATAACCAAAATTTTTATTTAATACCGAATGCTAACGCCTCAAAAAATTGGCTTGTTAATTCTTATTCTTTACATATTGTTTGTTCATATTATAATATATTATTAAAGAGTCTGATGACTTATTGGGTCCTTCATCAGCAAGATTTTAGTGGAGTGAATTCTGATGACTGTTGGAAACCTGATGAATGTAGTAATTCAAGGTCTATAGAATTGAGTGTTGGTTGACTAACTTCTCCTAATGGCATGTTGCTTCTTAATTAGGAAAGAGGATTGTTCTATCGTTCTACTAAAACAACTGATAATATGAATATTCCGAGCACCGCATGTAATTCATAAAAATGATAACGTTTTCAAATACTTAAAAAAATTATTTCAATGTTTTAATCAACCTACTTTTTTTAAGAGCGCAGCAAATTTAAATGATACTGCGGATTAAATACAACCACATTCGGGAAAATGGGATCAGGTTGCAAATCAAACTGCTACTTTAAATGCAAGAATACTTTGCGCGAAGAATCGCGAAAAAAATGTTCTGGAAATTAGGATTTCATGCCATGCAGTCGAATTTTATTTGTCAATTCGTGGAATTAGCGCCAAAAAAAATCCTGCTGCAAAGCATAACAACTCCAGGCGTGGAATTTCGTGAGAATATTATTTAAATGTGAATCAGCGTAACAAGTAATAAGCAACATGTTTGCCATGTTTTTGCAAACATTAGGGATCTCTGATAGAATGATAACATCTCACAAGACCTAATAAAATTCTCCCTGATTTCAAACATTCGGTACACGAACACATCTGAGCCTTTCCTGTAGTGGAGTCCACACTACACCAGAAATCATCCGAGAAGCTTTGCCTAGAAAGAGATCTGAGTATTTCCAAAATGTACAGGCTGTATTGGCAGAAAGGAAAAACCTGTTTCACCGAGACAGTATTCAGATGTTTTTAATTTCCATTTACATTACATTAATTAAATTACATTAATTACACTTTTCACAAACCTAAAAAAGACTAGTGTGAGGTGTGTGAGAGATTTAAAATAGCCACAGAAGAAGAAAAAAAACTATTTAAAGATGTATGAAACGCATCAGAAAAATAAAGTTCAGGCCATAACCGTCATTTTAGAAAAACGGATAAGAGGCAGGCCACTGGACACATTAGTTGAACCCGTTGTTTAGTATAACCAAAAACAAAACATCAATATACTTAAACATAAATATCTGCTAGCATTACGCAACAGCCTACTGATTCCAAAGTCTTACCATAATTTCTATCTTTCACTAAATTCTTCCATTGAAGAAACATTGGAGATTCTAATGCCAGAGATGGGATATCTGATGATTCAGAAAGCGAATGAAACTTGATAATGTTCTTTTTATTCTTTCATTTTATGTAATTACTTACAAACCTCTTCTTTTTTATACAGGTAATAGTTTCTAAAAAAATATATTATTTTTTCAGTTGATCGAACTAAAAATATTTTTTTATGTTGCTTTAAAACACTAAAAACCGTAACTAGGTAATGATAATCTCTTAACTGTGTATAACTTATGTTTTATACTGTTGCAGCTTGTTGATACTTCTATAATTTCTTTATTTTTTCCCTGTAAAAAAGAAGTAACTCAACATACTGCATACTGATATTATACAAACCCCGAGGAAAACAGCAGTAAGTCCTAAAACCCTAAAAATTGGTGTGAATTCGAAGAAAATACTGATAAAATTCTGTACAGTTAGAAAGAGTATTAACCAACGATATTTATTCAATTTAAATAAAATTCAAAACCCTCATGTTAGATTATGCAACATTTTTTGAACTTTAAAATCGCTCTCCTGCAAAATGATAAAAAGTGAGTTACTGCAGTCTTCCTTGGAGCAGTCGAATTGAACTATATGTGTTTCCAAGTGTATGAAGCCTTTGAATTGGAGAGTTTATGAAGTAATTATTGGCAGATTTGGTAACAAAATATAGAGCGTTTAAACGAGTATTGCGGGTAGGTATACGTAAATTAATTAAGCTCGTTAAATCGAGGGCGTCCAGGCTGCCATTTGATATATTGAAAAGGCAAACTAAGTCACTCACTGTGCGTCTTGTAGTTAAATCACTTAGGTTTAGTAATTCCATTAAACATGTATAATTAAGTTCTTCAATTGGTATTCCAAGTTTGTAATTAATGAACCTAAGAAACTTATGTTGTACTCTTTCGATTTTTTGCTGATGAGTCTTATAAAATGGAGCCCAGATTATTGAGTTGTACTCCAAATTACTTCTTACCAATCCAGTGTAAAGCAATTTAAAGGAATTAATTGTTTTAAATTCTTTTATCGTCCTCAGAATGTACCCCAGGCATTTCATGGCCTTGTTGGTTATTTCATTTATATGAGGAACAAAAGTTAATTTACTGTCAAATATTATGCCAAGGTCCTTAATTTGTTTAACTCTTTTTAGGAAATTGTTGTTGATGCTATATTGATATTTAATGGGATTTTTGATTCGAGTAAAAGTTATTGATTGACATTTTTCAATGTTGAGAAAGAGTTCATTAAGGGTGCACCACTCTTGTAGCCTCACAAGATTTGATTGCAATACGCTACAGTCATTATAATTAGTAATTGTTTTGTAAATTTTTAAATCGTCCGCAAATAAAAGTATCATAACTCCATCAAAGATGGAAGTTATGTCGTTTATAAACAAGGAAAATAACACTGGGCCCAGATGTGACCCCTGTGGGACTCCGGTAAAGATTTCAAACTGATGTGAAAAATGTGAATTAATTTTGACTGATATTTTTCTTTTGTGAAGGTAGCTTTCGAACCATCTTAAAATATGCCCCCTTATACCTAGGGATCTTAGTTTGTTTATAAGAATTTTATGTGAGACTTTGTCGAAAGCCTTACTAAAGTCTGTATACACTACGTCTGTTTGAAGACGATTGTTCATAGAATTAGTTATATATTCCTGATATATCATTAAATTTGTTAGAGTTGATCTTTTTGCTATGAAGCCATGTTGTCGATGTGAAATTACTTTATTGATTTCGGGCGAGAGTTTAGAGAGCAGAGCAGATTCAAGTATTTTCGGGATTGACGACTGGATACATATAGGTCTGTAATTAGATATATCAGATTTATCACCTTTCTTGAATATTGGAGACAGAAAGCTTGTTTTCCATTTTATCGGAAAAATGCCAGTTTTTATGGACAAATTAAAAAGTTTAGTTAGAGGATAAGTCAAGACTGATGAGCATTTCGATAGGAAGATTGGTGGAATATTATCAGGACCGGCCGATTTGTTAAGGTCAAGGGATTTTAATTTAGTTTTTATATCATTTTCTTCGAATATGCATTGATTGAAATCAATGTTATTTTTATTTGGTGTTGTGGCGTCGGACATTGGTGAGTTGTTTGTAGAAGCATAGATTTTACTGAAAAATTCAGCAAATAGATTAACAACTTCTTGTGGATTATCAGCCGTTTTATTATCTAAATACATGTTGGGGGGAATACCGGAGTCGTTGTTGTTAAGCAATTTTGAGAATTTAAAGATGTTTTGGGGGTTGGCAAGAGCCAATTTTTCACAGTTGTCAATACACTTTTGGTAACATAACTTAGACATTTTTTTGGTGGCCTTTCTGAGTTCGTTAAATTTTGCGTAATCAACTGGATCGCGTGTTGATTTGTATATTTTATGGGCTATTTTTTTTTCTCTAATTATTTTAATAAGATCGCTACTGAACCACTTTGGATAGTTACGTACGTACATTTTTGAAACGGGTACAAGTGAATCAATAGATTTATTTAGAATTGAGTAAAATTTATCTACCATATCATTTATGTTTTCTTCAGAGTCCAAAAAGTTCCAGTCAGTTGAAGATAAATGATTAGTGATTTGATCATAATCGGCTTTGAAGAAGTTCAATTTTATTGATACTGATGGATTTATTTTTTTTATTGAACTGTTGCATTCGATCAGTAGAGGGGGGTGATATTTGTCGATTGGGAGGATAGATTCTGTAGATGCGGATACTTTAACAAATAAAGAATTTGAGAAAACTAGGTCAAGAAGACGGGAATTAATGTTGAATGCATAGTTTAACTGTAGTAGATTTAGAAAATTTGACATCTCGATTATCTCATGAGAACCATGGTTGATGCTGTCCGTGGTAGAAGTTTTATTGTTATCTATGTCCCATATGACATTTGGCAGATTGTAGTCTCCTGTCATAATCATGGTGGCGCCAGGAAATTTTCTTATGATTGTTTCGATTTCGAAGTAGTGGTCCTTGTATACTTGGGCGTCAGAAGATGGGGGAATGTAGATACAGCCAATGATAATTTTTTCACTTTTGGTGGACACCATGATGAATAATTGTTCAAGATGTGTATGTATGCACTTGAGTTTTCTTGATTTGAGTCTATTGTTTATGGATAACAATACACCTCCTCCTTTGGTTTTATTGCTTACGCTTCTGTCTTTTCTGTATACTGTGTGATTAAAGAAGCCCAGTTCGAAAGTGTCAATGTTTTTATTAAGCCATGTTTCAGTGAAGGCGTAAGAGTCGTAGTTCAAAGTTGGTAAGTTTGATTTCAGGTCTTGTAATTTTGTTCGAAGTCCTCGTACATTTTGATAATATAATGAAATTTTGGTGTTTAGTTTTTTGGGATCGTTTTAACGATTGTAGGATTGTTATTAATGTATTTTATTGTGATATCCGTTTCGCCTGAAGACTTCCTTTTTTCTAGTTCTTCTCTTAAATCTGTTAAATGTTTACGTTGTAGGAAAGACTGGTCTTGATACATTCGGATATGATTTTTCAGAGTGTCTTTCTTTTTTAGTAGAATTTTCGGCCATTAATGTTTAAGACAAGATTTTTTTTATGCATAGCACGCATATATGCATAGCAGCATATATAAATAAAGTTGGTTGTTTGCAGGTGAAAAAATGTAATAAGCGGTAATTGTTGAATGAAACATTAAGTATATATTGAATCATTTGCGGGTAGTAGATAACCCGCCGTAGCTTAATGGTAGAGCGCCTGACCGGCAATCAGAGGGGTGCGGGTTCGAGTCCCGTCGGCGACATGTATCTTTTCTCGGGAGATTTTTTCAATATGGATGAGTGTTTCAGGCTAACAATTATTGCTTATAATGATTAATAATTAATAATAATTATTTCTCTTTGTTAGTATTCTGGGCAGAGAGAAATAAGTCCCAGAATTTCTGCTCTGAAATATATTTCAAATTCTAGTAATAATAATAAGTTATTATAATTTTTAAATTACAAATCAATCTAACGTAAACCATCATAAACAAATCAATCAGATATACACCAATCAAACAAATTTAAAGTCTCGGTTACAACCTGATCTTTTTTTTTTGTTTTCTTCTATTTCATATTCTTTCAATAATTAATATCGGAACAAAAGCTATAAGTTCATTAATTTAAAAATTAATAAATAATAAACAAATCAATCAATATTTTATATTCTGTGACAAAGATATTTTATGAGAAAGCTTCAAAAAAATCTTTCTTATGAAGTATAGAATAATGTTTATAAAGAGTCCGTCGATATGTTATGAAAATTTAAATGTAGCAATTTATTTATTTATTTCAGGTAGCGACAGGAGATAAACTAGTGGTGGTAGGTTGTGAGAGTGGGTTTGTACAATGTGCCCATGTTGGAATGAGGGAAGTGATGTTTAATATGAAAATGGATTCCCCTGTCAATTGCTGCGCTGCTTTGGAAAATAATGTTCTCATAGGCTGTGAAGACGGAAAGGTAGAACATGATATTTAATTTTATACAATAATGATCTGTCAACAAAAAAAAAATAATAATCATTGAAGAAGAATAAATTACTAATAAAGCTAAACGAAAAAATGAAAAAGAACAACAAAAAGAAGACGCAGAGAAATAAAAAGTTATCGGTCGCACTGGGATTCGTACCCAGAATCTCTCGTCTTACCGGCAAAAGCGCCTCAACCAACTCAGCAAAATAAAAGAAATACAGGGTGCGGCTAAACAGTCAGTGCAGTTTTGAAGGGCAATTAAAAAAAATGGCGTAACTTACAGAAATGGGGTTTATTTTATTTTATTCGGTACATCATGCCGTTTATGTATCAAGTCCTGAAGATGATACCAGAAAGATGATGGCCCCCAGCAGCTATACATTGATGAAGGCGATTTCTGAAGTTTTCGGCTGCATGCAGAGCGGTGATATCCTCCCAAATTCGATCCTTGAGTTCTCCCAAGGTGTGAAGCCGATGTTTAAAAACTTTTTCCTTCAGAAAGCCCCACAGGAACTCGCAAATGTTTAAATCAGATGAGCGCGCGCCAACCCACTCTCAGAGAGATGAGGTTCGCAGTTGACCTTGCGTGCATTTGGTTCAACATTTCTTGGGAGCGATTAATGCGGTTTTCATAGTCAGCAGGCTTCAACTCTTGAACAATCATAATCTTGTAGGGGTGGAATGATAAGTCTTGATGCAATATCCTCCTTAGTGAGTGGTCAGCAATGCTCAATGCAATTGCATGCTCAATAGCTTCTCTCACTCTCGTTAAATTTTCGGGTACTCTTACCGCTTTGGGTCTTCCTAAAAGTCTAGGGTCCTAGTCCTAGTCTAGTCCTAGGCGTAAATGTGGGAAAAGTTCCTTCTAATGTACGCCCCCAACTCAACCTACCCAACAGTGAGGGACGGGATCATGACGCGCAAGATTGAAGTGCAGCCGGAAAGCCCAGTGGCGATGACCGAACGGCCATTTTCAAGAAACATGCGGACGAAAGCCCCTTTGTTGTCCGGACCAAACCATGACAACGGCTGAAAACGGCACGACCCTCCCGACACAATGAGACCACTCCCAGGTTCCTACCCCCACCACAAGAGATGTACCGGCCTTTCAAAACGGCACATACTAACACTTATTGCATTGTGTATTTCCTGTTGCACTTGCATACTGCTTACTTACAACGTATGCAGGGACACTGGAGGTATAGACGCGTTTAAAAATAAATGTAGCTTCGTTCAATCAAAAAAATTAGAGTCCTTGCGAGAGCCTTGAAGGAGTAAAAATCTGTTACTTTTACCAGGGCGGGTAAGTGGTGGATAACCTCCAATGCACTATTTGTTTTGCTGCACCTTGTATGAAATTAACAAAAATAACTTAAAAATAAGAGGTCTCAATGGCCAAGTTGGTTGAGGCGCTTGTCTGGGTAAAACGAGAGATCCTGGATTCGAGTCTCAGTTGTGACCGTTACCTATTTATTTTTCTGTGTTTCAATAATATTATTCCAAATTATATTTGAAAAAAAAATAAAAATTTTAATCTAATTTATAGGTTGTTGTTGAAAAGTAGGTATGTAATGATGATTTTGATTCAAATAAAATTTTCCAGATCGTTCTTGTATCTACGGAAACCGGCACCATCATCAGTGAGTGGTGGGAGTCTGCGAGTCCAGTCATCAGCCTAGCCAGTGTATCCAGCAGCAGGTTCTTGGCCGGAAGGCAGGATGGTGCCTGCGTCCTGCAGTCCCTGGACCACCCCTCCGTCAGAGTCCAGCTCACCGGCTCCAACTGCGATCCCATCCGAGATATGTCCTTCAATGGCCGCTGGGTGTTCACTGCCTGCCGGGACTGTCAGATTAGGAAATACGATTTTAATCAACTTGCCGTGCATTTTAAATGATATTTACCTAAATGAGACTACCAATCAATGATTACACATTATGAATAAAAAAAGTTTATGTAAGCCAAGAATAACCATAGTATTTAAAATATATTATAGTAAACAAAACAATGCCTGCCAATTGGCAGGAAACAGAAAATATAATTAAGCATAAATACTATTATAATATAATGTATAGTGCTGATAAACCTTGTTAAGGGGAACGGATGCCGGACCGTTTTGACCCGTTTCGTACAAGTCTTAATTTTGAATTGAACGCCAAAATACCAAACCAAACTGAATAATTATTTTTGTAATCAAAAGGTATTAAAACAAATATCTAGTACTTATGTGTGCTCCTATATTTATTTGTGTTTTAAATTATAAAATATACAGCTATGTAGCGTTAAGCCTTCTCTTTCGAATGCGGTACCTCTTGCTTCTGTAAAAAAATATGTATAGCCGTAGCCTTCGTTCGCATAAGACTTGTTTTTTTTTTTGCCAGAAAAATTACAAGTTTAAAAAATGGATCAAATCTTGTTTTTTTTTAATGTAGATTTCACTTTTGGGAACAGATAGAAATCGCACGGCGCAAGATCCGGCAAATAAGGCAGTATAAAGTGACAGAACCAACATTTTTGCAAGCTCTTGTTGTTAAAACGTGAGAAATTTAGACCCCATTTTGGTACACACTTTTTGTTTGATATAATTTGTTATGTAAAATTAGCCGTACGCATTCTTCGTCAATTCCTACAGTTTTAGAAATCATACGAATACCTAGCCAACGATCAGATCGAACCAGATTACCGATTTTTTCAATATTGTCATCCGTTTTTGACCTGGAAGGGCGACCCGAGTGTGAATCTTCTTCAACGCCTTCTCGGCCGTCTTGAAAACGCTAACACAACTAAAAAAACATGTGCACGCGATAAACATTCATTGTCATACACTTTTTTCAATAAATTAAAGGTTTTCCCAAGTTTGATGTGAAATTTCACAATAGTTGATCCATTTTATAAACTTATAATTTTTACTGCAAAACAAAAAACCTTATGCGAACGAAGTCTATGGTTATACGGATTTATTTACAGAAGCGAGAGATAGTGCATTTGAAAGAGAAGGCTTTAAGCTACATAGCTGTCGTTTGCTGGCGTTTGGCGCATTTTTTTTTTGGTTTAAACCACCTCACTACCTCACTGGGCTGAGCCTGTTACGAGGTATATGAGGAAATATGAATTATAAAAATAAAAATTATAAAAATAAAAATTATAAAAAGAAAGCATATTTATTGGGTAAATTTAAATTACGAATAACCTATTTACGTCGGAACAAAAATTTAACATATATAAATTTAAATTACTACCCAAAAAAATCCATTTTTTACCATGTTTTATTTTATTTTTCATTATATTAACACAGTAGATTAAACAAGATATGTAACTCCAAAAATGAAGAACAATGGAATTACCTATATATCATTTAGAACAAAAAGTGGCTCTTATCCATGCTAGATATTTAATATAACTTTTGATTAAAAAAAATATTATTCAGTTTGGTTAAGTATTTTTGTATCAAATTCTAAATTAAGTTTAGTATGAAACGATCTGCGCGGCGGTTCCTCTTAAGAAAATATCCCATTTTGTGAAGTTAATTATTATTTTAATTCCTCTTCAAGGAAATTTTACAAGGCTCGTTGTGTTTATTCTAAGTGTCATAAAATTCTGATTATGTAAGGGCCGTCTGTTTGAATGCTAGCTACAGTAAAAGTTAAACTGGCAAGCTTTACACTTGTAAGTTTTGTCGTAAGTTTACGACTTCCGGCCAATTAAAACATTAGATTTTCAAAATGCATATTGCATACATACAAAATCCAATATGTTGTAAACTTTCAACAAAACTTAAAGTGTAAAGCTAGCCAGTTTAACTTTTACTGTAGCTAGCGTTGAAACTGAAGGTTAAATGGTTTAATTAATAAATTTCTCCAAAGGCACAGTTCTTGATTTATTTTTGCTCCTTTTTACAATGCAATAAAAGGTAAATATTGGATATAGATGGAAACGGTCAATACGAACTTTTTTTTGAAAAAATCTTTTGATTCACCTTAATTACATTTAAAGACAACTAGTTGCATTGGGGGCAGTGGAAAATAATTTATTTTAAATTTCAATTACGTAAAATTAAAATTTATTAGCTTGAATTTTCTTTTTTACCCCAAAATTTAATTTTTTTAAGACTATTTCTGTGATGATATAGCGCCTACTCGTGTTAAGGTAAGAAAAACAGCCCAGTTTTCAAGTAGTTTAGCGGCCACGCTAGGTTTGTGTAACATGGCTTGTGATACAAAAGAAAGTGCCCCCTTTATAGCGCCTGCTCACGTCAAGGAAAGAAAAACATCCCAGTTTTCAAGTAATTCAGCGGCTAGGCTAGGTTTGTGTAACTTGGTTCTTGATACAAAAGTGAATGTATTATTTTAAAAAATAATTACTAGAAATAAAACCATGTTTATTTACGTCATTTTATTTCCAAAACTCCGGTACCTAAATTTGTGTTTACCCAATACGCCTAGATTTCGTGATATCTTCAAAATCTTCTAGCCGCTCGTTATATATAAAAATGTATCAGGAATACCAAAGTGACAGTGATTACAAATATGGGCAAAATTTCACAAGACGAAGTTAATTTTAATTTTACGTAATTGAAATTTAAAATGAAACATTTTCCACTGCCCCCAATGCAAATAGTTGTCTTTTAATGTAATTAAGGTGAATCAAAAGAGTTTTGCAAAAAAAGTGCGTATTACCCGTTTCCAATAATTACCCAGTAAAATATGTTGAAAACGCCTAGGTACTTATCCATTTTGTTTTTTCGCATTCAAAAGGTTTTGCGTAAAGATTTATAAAAAAGGTTTTTTGAGAAAGTAATACAAATATTTACAATAAAAACGATTCATTATTATTATTTAGAGTCTTGAATGAATTAAAAATGATAGCTACTTTAGGTAGTTATTATTTTAGACATTTTACTTCATAATATTACGATGTTGCATTTACAAAACTGAACGTGCTAACACCGTATGATACCCGTACGTAACGGGTTTAGTGACCGTATGTTACCCGTATACACCGGGGTTAGTGTCCGTACCATCCCCGTTCAATTTTTTTATTTATTCATTTCTATACTCTTACATACAGTTTATAAATACAATAGGTGAAAGTAAAACAAAAAATATCCTTAATATAAAACATAGTAGGTAGTAGAGTGAAGTATGTTCGGCAACTGCATGTAAATGGTTAAAACTAATGTGGTTATGTTTTGTGAACACCTCACTAGGGCAACCTGTGCTGAGTTGTTCGCATGTATTATTATGCCGTCATAAGTGATAGCACAGTATCCCCCTTGAGACTCTCAAGGAAGACTCCGTAGTTTTACCCATGGTGGCTATATTGTACATATAGTAGGTGTAGGTAGCTGTTTTGAGATAGTCATCATAATATTATACAGACACAATGTAGTTGAGGTAAGTTAAGCATCATAATATTCTAAAGACGCAAGTAATACATTGTAGTGAAAAGAGTGCAGATACATTGTACAAGATTTACAGGTGTAGAACAAGAGTTAAACATAATAATGATACGTAGGTACAATGTAGTGAAAAGAAAAAATAAAGAATATACATGAAGTGAACTTAAAGAACAAAACCAAAGTAGATGATATTAGTGCCAATATTTTTAAAATAGGCGTACGGTTCTAAAAAAAAGAAAAATCGAGGGAGAGTAAACTAACTAACCATCACGCTGTTTCCCCGCAGGGGTAGGCTGAGAGGATGGACCGCCAAACAACTCGGTCTTGGCATACACTCCTCCCCTCATTCACAATCATACCTTATCATACATGCTCTTCTATTATTCTGACTCTTGACATGGCCCGACTCAAGTATCTGATTCACTTGATCGTGCCATATTGAGGGAGAGTACTGGACGTTATTTAAGCAACTAGTCATTCCAATGTAATGAATTATTAAGAAATATAGAAAATATTATCACTAAAAGAATAATATCACTATTAGAACGGGGATCATACGCGTATGATCCCCGTTCTAAATATTGTCATCGAGAATTCGCCGTCAGCCCGGTCATGGTATGCGACGGTGTTGGTCGGTGACGGGACGGGCTAGTGGGCAGCGTTTCATACTGATCGATACAAGGAATATTTTTTTGCATGCACCGCTACGGTTACGGTCATGGTTTGGAACGGTGTAGTGGGCAGAGACCATTAACCTAATTTTCTTCATCACTTTTCAAAGGTGTGTTAAAGTGCCTCTGCGTTTAGTTATTTGATCACTGTATAATAAATAGATGGGATATAATAATAATTATTATTATTATTTATGGATAATAAATAAATCCCCCCCCCCCCCCCCCTGATGGATAATTTAGGATTTTTTCAGGAAAACTCATTTTCAGACCTGGTAACCCTGCGTGTGGGGAATTTGCCATTTTGCGGGTATTTTGGAACATGACCATTGGCAACCCTGATGACAAGAAAGCCGAGTGATACCATTACTAAAAATTAATAATTTATCGGTTTGTTTTTTTTTAGCGAACAAAACTTCACTGTGCCAGTGTCTTTTAATTATTATTTACAAAATTAATCATTGTACATAGATAATAGATTTGTAATATAGTTTTAACTTGCATATTTGTTTTTCATTATAAATTTTGTGTTGTGTTAGGCTGGAATCAGACGGTTCACTCGAGTGAAGGTTTACTCTATGGTTACTCCAGCGAATGTTCCCATCTTCGTTTCACTTCTGTGTCATTTCTTGTTCAGACGTGTCATTCTGATTGAAATAGGAGGAATGAAATACAGAAAAGAACGATTAGTGAACCGTCTGATTCTAGCCTTACTGAAACGTTCGAATCAGCCGTTCATAAATAAACCAATCCCCAGCCGTTGGCGCTGGCGTAGTTGGATATCATGCCTATGTTATGGCGTAAGTTTTTTTTTTTAAGTTTAATAATAATTGTAATTAAAATGTATCAATTTTGTATTGTGCCTTTATGCTACCCGAGAACACCAGGACATAGGTTTCCAAGTGATGAAGTAGTTTTTTAAAAAGAAAATAGGTGATGAAACTATTCTAGTTCCTGTCTGACAAGGAAAGGGATGCGCCATTGCAATAGAAGGTTGCATTTACCCGATGCAATAATAAAGCGCCATTCACATGGTTCACTAATCGCTCATTTCCGCATTTCATTCGGCCTAGTTTACTCGGAATGACACGTCTGAACATGAAATGAAACGAAAGTGCCGAATACTGCCGAATGAAATCTTCAAGTGAACCGATCCAACAATGTTGGATATTTTCATTCGGCATCCTTCACTTGCGCGCGCATGCGCGCGGAAGAGAGCAAAGTGAATCGTCTGAACACCGAGTGAAATCTCAATCAGTTTGTCTCGCATCCTGTACGGGAAGGACCATGGAAGGACGCTATTACATCGCACGCAAAACGTCAAAATGGTATTCGTTCGCCTAATTTGTTTGCTTTTGGGAACACCTCTCATATAAATGTTTTTTAATAAAAATGTAAGATTATTAATTTGTAGGAAAATGTTCGTAATAAAAAAAGTAAAATCAAATTGTGTTATTATGTCATAAAAAATAAAAAGGTTTATAAGACGAAACAATAATGTTTTTAATATTTATTTTTATTTAATTGTGTCAACAAAATTTCGTAAAAATCGATGCATCTGACACGAATTCTAGCGCGGTTGACCTCGCTCGGCGACGCTGTGGTGGGAATGGACGAGTGAACGCTTATTTCTATAGCGCCGTCTGAACATGGAATGAAACAAAATGGACGATTAGGCCGAAAAAACATGGCGTAAATCTTCACTGTGAACTGTCTGATTCCAGCTTAAGTAATTTATTTGTTTTCCCTCTGGCACTATCTGTGTTGTTCTCAATGACTAAACAAAATACCTACTTGGGATAACGATCCAAATAAGGCGCTCCGCCCACTGAGGCAACTGAAAACCAACTAAAACCGGCTATTTCTCTGTCTTGATTGGTCAAAAAGCTTGGTTAACCATAGAAGAAGAACAATCAGCTGACAGTTGGCAACTATCAATAACCGCCCAGGGCAACCAGTAGAGCAAGTCGCAAGTCACCGCTTGCGTTACCATTGACAACGGGGTGTTGTGTGATTGTGTATGTGCGGGCCATCACATTGTCATACAAAGACAGTTGGCAGTTGAGAGTTTTCAGTTGCCTGAGTGGGCGGAGGCGCTAACACTCTGTATGCAAAAATGTCCGCGGTTTTCATGGTGATTATTTCGTTTATATGATAAGTAAATATTGGATCGATCTTGGCCGCCATTTTTGTATAACCGTTTGGACAGAATATTTTATTGGGAGACAAAGTCTTCTCAAACCGAATTTACACAACTAGTTGCTTGCATGTTCCAAATAATTGCATTATGCCGTAATATCACGCTACCGCGATTCAAATTTTATGGCATAAAAGTAATGCATACATGATGAAACTCCATGTTTACACTTGAAACTAGCAGTGCAACTAATGACATGAAGTAGTTGCATAATGTAAATTCGGCTTTAGGGGTTAATCTATTATTCTATATTTTATCTATGTACAAAATGAAAAGACGATTTGCACTTGTCTATGGGCGCGGCGGTCGCCGGATTTTTGTCGAATCGCCGGTATTATTTTATCGCGATAATCTTTAATAATCCGTAAGTGAATACATCTTTTAAATACGCGTATTGTCAATTTTTCAATTTAATTTTTCGTCTCGCATTTATTAATGGTTATTTATATATTAAGTATTGTTCTTTTGGTGTTACTTGGCGTCTATGATGTTGACATTTACATGTTTCTAAAAAGAATTACAGTTACCCCTCATCAAATTACTTTTTTCTGTATATTTACTACACATATACAACTTTCTAACACTGTTCTATTTTATTTTGATTGGTTTTTATGTTTTACGTTTAATTTTTATTTAGAACAAATCGACTGGCATCTCATACTGTCGAAATATCCGAAATTTATGCCTGGACAAATCAGTTTCTCACAGCAATTTTGTGTATTTTCAAGTTCTGGTTATCTGGCAAATGGTCATTAAATCTGGACAATGGCTGATTCTGATGTTATGCTAGCTGGGGACATGGAAGAGGAGACGAATGGAAATGTAAATATGGCTGATGTCAGCTATAGTGAGGTAGATTTTATTTTATTTTGTTATCGTTTTTTTATTTTGTTTTAGTATCATTTTTCACCAAACATACGTTACATTCTGTGAACTATAATAATACATTTCTTTTAATTCATCACACTTATGGCCAACTTACTGGTTTTATCTTAAATCGTTTAAAAGTTTATCTCTAACCAGGACATGTACCTTATACATCAAGATTGCATTAATAATCCTTATCACTTTGACATTATCTTCTAATTTTCCTAAACTAAAAAAGAAAACGCTGGTTTATGCTACATTTAATTAATTAATTATATGATACAATGATTCACTATTTTATTTAACAAACATTAAGATCTGACTTATTCGACCATTGAATGTTTTAGTGAGGTTTGGAAATGATGACAATGTACCATAGTTAGTATTAAGTGTGTGCTATAAGTGAACCCTTGTGGTTATATTATGGAGACCATCGTTGCTGCAAATAAGGTTGTAAATCTGAATTTATTTTCACCACTTCAATTATTACAATTTCTAAGAACCTAATCAATTTTATTTTACCATTGTCTTGTGGCCCACACAACATGTTTTGAATCTGTAATTTTATTTACAGTAGTCGTATATTAATTGTATTAACACAGTTTCAATCAATATCTGCTTTCACCAAGAATGTCTAACCCATTTCCAAATGATTATCTGCTTTTGTTTCCAGTGTTTTTTTAAATTCTTATACTGCCTTCCATATGCATGTTTCTGACATCTCTGAAATAGTATTTTTGATGCCCCAAAAAAAAAAAAAAACTTGACTAGCCGTAATTTCATTAAATTAGATTTTCTTTCAAATATTCCCTCCGAAAGGGTCTAAAAAGCAAGATGTTTCAGAATGAGAGTTTCAAAACAACATTACGTTTCAACTTTATTAATGTGAGAAACAATAATCTTATCGGAGAGGAAAATAATGTATTTAAATTCATATTTTCTTAAAATTATAATAAGAATGCTTAATTTTACAAAAGTTGGTGGCACTATCAATATGACAATTGTTGTATTACCTAGCACACAAAATGGTGCCATTATACAATAATCTCTGGTCATTATTAGGTAGGTACAAGTGTTTCGGAATTCTCATAACCTAATTTAGTTTAAAAAACTAGCCTAGACAACCTATTATACATTTATACAAAATAGGTTTTTTGGCTAGTTTTTCTTCTTTTTTAATTGAACTCGAAACTAAAAATCTAGGAACCTATTTAAAAAAATACATTATTATGTTCTTAGTTTGGGTAATATAAAAAATTATGTTGGCACTATTGCCTAATGTCATAAATTCAACATGACGTGAATTGAAAATGGAAAATATATTATTTTTTACGAAATTGATAGCATTGTTTTCAATTTCCAGTAATTTGGAAAAAAAATTCTTATAGGAATTACGTTTGATAATTATATTATTAAGAACGCATCTGAATAGTTAATAATTACCGTATCATAAATACTTGTTTTTCTCTTTATGCCAAATTTATTTCCTATATTTATTTGCAGCAGAAAAATAATTGATTTATTCACAGATGTCTGATTTAGGCAACAGGCTAACAGGACAGTACAGTTACTTCGCTTAGTTGAGAATGTCATACATAAATATATTAATAATTGGTTTAGGTCTCTACAATACCAATGACAAGTTTACATAAAAGGACCAAGTCACAATAATAATTAATCTATTAGTTACCAGAATATTGAACCTCGCAATACTACTGCATTGAAAAAAACACAATGTATGATTACTTTCACATAACAAATCTTTATCAGTTTATGTGGGACCTGTCTAGATCTTGATAGGTACAGCTCCAAATGGATAAGAATCTTAGTAAACCCAAGAATCCCTAGCCAAGGTCCAAGCAGCCCCAAATACATAGGAATCTTTCGGTTATAAGCTTAGCTAGATAAGATTCTTGCTGGTAAAAACCCATAATAGATAAGATTCTTGCTGGTAAAAAAAACCTTAATTAGATGAGATTCTTGGTCATCACCGAACAGATCCATAGAACACAATTCCCAATACTGGTGGTAACAGCTTAAAACACGAGTACGCACCGAGTGCATGTTTATACCCGCCGAATGGGCAAGCGAGACGGTTCGGGGAGGCGCGGGGAAGCGCAAGGGTGGGCACCCGGCCCTTTCGGCCGAGCAAAAGTGATGTGTTTACACGCACCGAGCACTCGGCCGAGAGCACTGTCTCGCCCGTCTACTCCGTCGATGTGATCCAGGCATTAGTGATAGCGCTTTAAATAGACTTGATAGATTCTTGCTAGTCAAAACCGAAAATCGATAATAATGTTGGTGGCTACAACCCCAATCTCACTCTCGGAGCTCAATCTCTAAATGTATATGAAGGTTTGTCATGTCAGTCCCATGGCCAGTTGGGATAACAGATCTTCCCCCTGACCTCTGCGGGTTCCTTATGTGTGTATGACCACCAGGGCTCGGAGAAGGGAGCCGGCGCAGAGGGAGGCGAGGATCCGGAGCTGGCGGCCATCAAGGCGCGCATGCGAGAGATGGAGGAAGAGGCGGAGAAACTGAAGCAGCTGCAGACGGAGGTGGACAAGCAGCTCAGTCTGGCCAGCCCCGGAATTAGTAAGCACATCACTCTCTTACATCATCTCCTTCCCCTTGTCTTATTCGGGTCAGGGACCCATCGCATCGACACGCTACTACTATCGTACGGGCCACAGTCAAACCTATGTTATATCTAGTAAATTAATTAACCATAATGTTATGTACAAGGTCTTACATGAAACTTAATTCTTTTGGTGCTGCATACCCACAATGGTCTGCTGGCACATTCAATTTGCAAATTAAAATACAATTTGAGTGATTTGAATATTTCTTGGGAAATTTCTCAAAACTTAGGTAAGGCAGTCTGCAAACTTGTAGTTCAAATTAATTGTAGTTCCTAATTTGATGCAAATGAGTATGTTTAAAAAATGTTCTATTACCCGTGTTGATGTATTCCATGTGTCTGAACAGCCAGTCCCCTGAACATGTCCCTGGAGGAGAAGGGGGAGGTGGACAACCGCAGTGTGTACGTGGGCAATGTGGACTACGGAGCCACCGCCGAGGAGCTCGAAGAACACTTCCACGGCTGCGGATCCATCAACAGGTAATAATATTCTCTCAGAATCGCCCCGGACAGACCAGGCCCCTTTTACCCTCCACCATGCCGTAGGTTCCATGACAAAACAGAACACTAACAAAAGTAATTTAAAGTGACTAACCTAAGAAAAAACTACCCTGACCTATTCATTTATTACGTTCTGTTTTGTCCGGTTACTGATAGAGGATTATCTTCTTGGTGATAAATCCAAATGTTACTTAAATTAGCTTTAATTGTGTTTTCAGGGACTAGATCTGATTAGCCAGATACTTTTCATTTTCCTCCAACCTTTCCTCAAATTGGTTTGCCATAGTCCACTGGCTCCGGACAGTTAAAACTAGTGAGAAAAACTTGTTGAAAAATGATGAACCAATGAAAAAAATACTTGCTTTTTAGTTATGGTAAACATTTAAAAACAGAGTACTTTACGATAGGCACGTGCGATGCACGATATGACTGCAAATATAGTTATTTGCTTGCATGTCTAACTTTGAAATAGTAATTGTATCATCTTTTGTGACATGCAATGGTTAATATAACTATTTTCAACGCAATCATTCATTAAGAAAAATTTTCTAGCTCCTCGCCATAAAACATTTTCAATGTTTTGTGGGAATTAGATGCAAAATCCTGCTCAGTGTTTTGTGGGAATTAGGTGCAAAATCCTGCTCAACGTTTTGTGGGAATTGGATGCAAAATCCTGCTCAGTGTTTTGTGGGAATTAGATGCAAAATCCTGCTCAGTGTTTTGTGGGAATTAGGTGCAAAATCCTTCTCAAAGTTTTGTGGGAATTAGATGCAAAATCCTGCTCAACGTTTTGTGGGAATTGGGTGCAAAATCCTGCTCAGTGTTTTGTGGGAATTAGATGCAAAATCCTTCTCAACGTTTTGTGGGAATTGGATGCAAAATCCTGCTCAGTGTTTTGTGGGAATTAGATGCAAAATCCTGCTCAACGCTTTGTTTGAATTGGATGCAAAATCCTGCTCAGTGTTTTGTGGGAATTAGATGCAAAATCCTGCTCAGTGTTTTGTGGGAATTAGATGCAAAATCCTGCTCAGTGTTTTGTGGGAATTAGATGCAAAATCCTGCTCAGTGTTTTGTGGGAATTAGATGCAAAATCCTTCTCAACGTTTTGTGGGAATTGGATGCAAAATCCTGCTCAGTGTTTTGTGGGAATTAGATGCAAAATCCTGCTCAGTGTTTTGTGGGAATTAGATGCAAAATCCTGCTCAGTGTTTTGTGGGAATTAGATGCAAAATCCTGCTCAATGTTTTGTGTGAATTAGATGTAAAATCCTGCTCAATGTTTTGTGGGAATTAGACGCAAAATCCTGCTCAATGTTTTGTGGGAATTAGACGCAAAATCCTGTTCATCGTTTTGTGGGAATCAGATGCAAAATCCTGCTCAATGTTTTGTGCGAATTAGACGCAAAATCCTGTTCATCGTTTTGTGGGAATCAGATGCAAAATCCTACTCAATGTTTGTGGGAATTAGAAAATATTGAAGTGCAGATAAATAATAAATTTATGATTTTCAAAGTATTCATTTGAAGAACTTTTTAAAATTTCTTAAGAAATCAAGCTCAGTTTTGTTAGTTGAATAACATTCTTACTTTACCCTGTCTCTTTATTGATGGTCTACGGACTTTCACTTGGTACGTACATATTCCAATATTGCTGGTAATCAAATTCAATAGTGAAAGTTCTCCAATCTCGACGTTTTACAACTCATTACTGCAATATGCCCACTTTGAAGTAGGTAAGGAAATAGTGTTCACAAATGACTTTTCAACTGCTCCTATCTAATTTTTTTCTTAAGTAATAAATTATCTAAATGTTCAGCCGTGCCGTGCTTCCTCCCTTTGCCAAGTTTACATATTTCTGGTATGTTAGTATTTTAATTTAGCGTAGTTTATTAAGAACACCAAAATCTGGCAAACTAATATGAAAATTGATATGGACCGTAATTTATTGCTGGTGAAATTGGTTGTGGGTTGCTTTTGAACAGAGTTTTTTTTTATTCATTCACTAAAACATATACATTGCGTAGCAACATAAAAATCCCAAGGACATTAACATAAATTAAGCCTTTTTATCTCAAACATTATTCAGTTCAAATAAACTGTTGTAGATCAAATGTTTCATAAATGGGTTATTTGTGTGATAAAAACTTCATTGACATTTCGATTCCCTTTTTCATTGTCATATTTCTCTTTTTTATGAAATGCCAAAATTAGCTGTGACAGATTGGTGCTGTAATACTTTTAGCACAGCCTGGCTGCACCCATGGATCCATGCCCTGACCAAAGAATCATCGATTTATTCAGCAGATAATGTACTTATTTGTGCGTGTATTTCTCATTCCAGGGTGACCATATTATGCAATAAGTTCGATGGCCACCCAAAGGGCTTTGCGTACATAGAGTTTGGTGACAAAGATGGCGTACAGACCGCCATGGCCATGGACGAATCACTCTTCCGAGGGAGACAGATCAAGGTAAGCCATTTTAAGTTTCTATATACAAACCCTAACTCTGGCAATATCTGCAAATTGTAATGTTTAATGTTTTCTACACGGTCGCATAAGCGATTCATAAAGTTTCACTAAAACACATACTTAAAGCACCTATTAAAATGTGCCGCATGATGAGATAGATTATGTTGGAAAAGGTCAGCATTGTAAAGGTTCATTTTAAAGTTGTGAAAAAATCCTTGTTATTTTTTGATATTTTCATAATATGACAACTTGGCTGGGTTATCATGACCATAGTATATTTCTGTTATCTTCAAAGTCAGAATTTTATTTTTAGGTATAATGAGATAATTTATGATCAGATTAAGTTACATTTATGATAAACTTAAAGTATAAAGTATTCTGCAGAAACTGTTCACCCTAAAAGAAATTACCGAGTAAGAAACATCCTCATCAAGTTACTTTCCAGTGTAATCTACATGCCACTCATCAGAAGCAACTTTCTAGTGTGAAAGAATCTTTGCTAAGTAAATAACAGAGATAAGTTGACAAAACCTTCTGTTTGGTGCAGGTGATGCCCAAAAGGACAAACAGACCCGGCCTGAGCACCACCAACAGGTTCCCGCGCGGTGCCCGGGGGCGGGGGCGCGGGGCTCCCCGCGGGGGCGGCGGTGCCTACGCAGGGGTCATGGGCATGATGGGCTTCCGTCCCACGCGCAGACCCAGGTAACTATCATCACACTTTGTATCAACTGCCCACTTCTAACGGATATTAAATCGTCTCCATTTTGAAATTGTTCATTCGATTCTAATTTTTAAAGAATCGATAATTATATTAATTTTTCTTGGTTTTTTTTAAAAATTATACTCAAGAATATGTTTTTTTGTAAGCTATATTTTATTCAATATTGTTACTAAAGCATCATTTTGTATGGAGATACATAACAAAATCTAATATTCATTACTTTCTTGGTGCGTTTAGTCTTGTATCTCTTTCTTTCTCTTGGCAATTGAGCCTTGTACTGTCCAATCAGTGCGGATTATGTACCATGGTTGGCCAAAGCGTTGGGAGCAAAAATATTTGTGGCTTAATTTAACGAAGGAAAGTTTGTTATTGGCATGAATATGTTTAGAAATATATAAATTGATAGCCTTTTAAAAATTCATCACTAATAAATACACTGTGTTATTTTTGCTGTTTGCCAATCGAAAAAACCATAATCCTTGTCACAATTACGTTCTTCATTAAATTTGTTAGTCGCATCACGTTAAAATAAACTGATAACTTTATACATTTGTTTTTTAAAACAATATATGGCAAAAAGAGTGCTTCAAACAATTATTTCTTTTTACATGCGTACATGGTGTGTGGTATCACATCTTACAAGAAAATAACTGTTCATAAAACAGATCCGTTAATGCAAATAGCAAAACACACTTAGTAACAATATTGAATTAAATATAAATCTACTCTTGTTTAAATATTGATGTCTTGCATCCAGCATAACTCAATTATTTTACAAACATATTTCTGTAATTTTGTTTAAATTGTTTTGTCAACTCATTAATCTCAGAATTAAGGTATGTTAACTGTGACTTGAAGGTGGAAATACGTTTTAATATCTGATTTTAGGGCACAAAATAGAAATAGAATTTATTTTAGCACAATATAACTCGTGAAATATTTTTTTGTCAAGTATTCTTTTAGGTTTTGCAATCAAATGAAAATATTTTAATATCTACACGGCTTTACGACCTGACAAATTATTACATAATTTTTTAAGGAAACAAAATATTGGTTCCATTTAGAACTAGATTGTCAATATAAATACTTTAGATGAAAATGATAAAAAAGCGAATCTTATAAGGATGATTTAAGAAAATTCAAGGTCGTTAACAAATGCTTAATCCAACTGTATCAATATTGACACTTAACTGATTCTAATTTATTTATGAGAAAGTTGGAAGTGGCAGGCTCTACTAACCAAATAACTATAATCTTGCATAGTTTTATCATTATTAGCAGGCAGTATTCTGCTGATGCACTCGTATCTATAGTGCAGTTTATGAAGTAAACATTTTTAATAAAATTATATTAGTAATACGTGTAATAAAATAATGGTTGTTATTACCTTTGTTTATGGAACTCAGGTTTAGTAATTTTTATTTACATAATTAATATATTTATACTCTTTAACCATTTCTATTTGAATTTATTTCATATTACTAATTTATTTAAAAATGTTTATCCACTGGCTATTAGTTGTTAACCCCCTGGCCTTTATTTAAATCTTTAAAACTTTATCTAATAATTTCTTAATTTAATAATCTTTAATATTTGTATTATATATGTATGTAAAAAAAGAACGGCTAAAAAAATAGGGCGAATAGTAATAAAAATAATGTGTCGGAGTTTGAATGTGATGTTGATAAAACAGCGCCCAGCCATTAACGGATTTACCCTCTTAATAATTTTGAATTCTTTCTAAATTGGTCAACTTGTGTTTTTTTTTGTCCACAGTTACGAAGACACGCGGATGTATTTTTGAAAATTAGTTATTTTCATTGAGCTTTGAGTTTTAATAACCCAGCATTAGATTTCAAAGGATATTAAGTTATTGTTTATATAATTCGAGTAGCCCCAAGATTCCTGTCCACACGAGCCACTGGCCACTGGCCCTGGCCTAGTGTGGAGTGTGGAGTGTCCTCTATTCGGATTCGTGTTTATGTGTGTGTGCACAGTTATACACAAATATAATTGTTTATTTATATTTAGAATATTTGTTTACATATCACTTTATTGTATTTACATTGTTTATCTCCAAGTCATAGGTTGAGTCATAGATAAAGCAAAAGATTAATTTTACCCCTATTTCTCCATCAAATCCAAATTTAGCCGTTCACATCTGATGTGGATTAGTATTCTATTGGCGAGATTTAAAAAATCTAGTGCTTATAACATGTTGTAATGTTATTTGAATTTATTGTCTATTTACTTTATCAAGATTTTCACTAAATCCTACTCATTTTCTAATGGTGCTAAATTTGTAGATTTCATATAATATTAAATTAACCTTGACATATAATTTTGGGAGCTTTAGTTTTCTCAAATATTTGACACTAGTCCTTACATATGGTAAAGGTAGAACATTAAATGTTGCTAGAAATTTGTCTTTTTCAAAAGTATGATTACTATAACTATAACTATAGCGAGTGCGATTGCCAGTGCCAGTGCCTTACTGAAGCACAATAAACTTATTGTACATGAAGATGTATACCTGTCTTGTTTGTACAACATACAATGTCAGAAATTTATTGCAGCAAATTGTTTTTATTTTCTTCCTAGATATTTATTATACCTTATGTATATACATATTACATTACATTAAAACCATCCAATGCATGTTTATATGATCTTACTAAGCATGAAAAGTATTTTATACCAATATTCATGTCTATTATTATGTTGATAGTATTTTATGAGAGTTTTCATGGCTGATGTAAATAATTGTTGATAGCTAGGAGAATGTTTATATTTGATAATGGTTACTGTCTAAAAGCAAAAACTAAATTAATTCTGGCTTATTTTATTGAGAAACGTAGAAACATTCTTAGCTTTTTGTAAAACTATTTGGCAAATGGTATCTTTTAAAGATATGTCATAATATTTCACACATAATAAATAGACTGAAAACTGTTTTCATTGTTATATGTTGGTCTGTTTGATAATTTATTATTTTGTTAATTTTAATTGATAATGTTGGTTGTATGTTATTTGAAAAATAAAGTTGCGGTTTGAAAGTAATCATTGATTTGTTCTTTCACATTGCTTTCTACCTTTACTTACTGTGTAATCTCTAGTCATGTCATGTCGTGCAGTGGCCACCGCTACCAGCTCCAACTCCAACTCCCACTCTCCAACTCAACTTGAATACCGAGAGTCTAAACAAATGTACAACAACAATGAACACTAATAAAAGAGTTTGCACACTTAAAAAAAATTCTAATTGAAAAATAATAAAAGATGCATAAAAAAATCACATTTAAAATTTCGTTTACTACACATATAAGGGAATAATGGACAACCTGCAGACCTCAGGGTGAGGATGACATCAGATAGATGAGCACAATATATCCAATTGGTTTGAAAGGTAAGCTCTACCTGCCAAGTCTCAATCAAATCCTCTTACTTTTCCACCCTGACCATCAACCAACTCTAATTATGATTCAACTTTTATCTTCTTTAATCATTTTATTTTCCCTGATGCCTTTTTTAAATAAATTATTTGAACAGTGCATTTATTTTGATGAGTCTGCAATCAGCTATAAATGAAAAGCTGGATACCGCTAATGATGAATAAGGATTTATTTTAGCAAGTGGCAAATAACGAAATCTTTAAAAAAAATTAAAACTATTTTAGTTTTTTAAAAAATACGGAAACAAAAAACGATCTGTCAATATAACAGAATGCATGAACAACCCCCACTCAAGAAATATGAATATGAAGGGCACCAAAAAAGAAAAAGAACATCAACATGATGCAAAACAAAAAAAAAACAAAACATTTGAAAAGACCCATAAAAAAAAAAAAACATATTGCATTGAAACAAGATAGTCAGAAAAGGATCAACTTTCAAGAGAAGGATAAATAAATGTAGACTTCAAGAAATACAATTCACTGGAAGAAGATTGTACTTTTGTATAATGTACATGTAATTTTTTTATTTATTAGAAATGAGTTGTGTGTTTTAGAGCGGTGGTACCATGTAATAATGTAATGTGAGAAATGCGAGTACCAGTGTTAGAAGGAGGAAGAGTGCAGGTTAGAGTTGTCTTGTTTATGTGGTAATCTAATGAGGACCTAACTGTTGCAGGTCGTACAGACGCGGAGCTTACTACTCGCCTTACTGACCTCGTGGATATAACAGCCTCGGGAGGCACTTCTAGTGTCTGCCCAGCGCACGTGTCCGTACTGCCGGGCACACCTCTTATCCTACACCGCGACTGTGCGTACAAGTGTAGGGTACACGTTTACCACTCTGGTGTATAATGCAAAAACAAAATATACATCTCTGGACATTCATTAATAACTTGTTGATATTGCAGCATTTGAAACTATGTAGTGTCGTGCTTTTGCAATAATAATAATTTTTTCACATTTACCACATTTAGCTAGTAAACTTTATTGAATGTTGGTGATGTGTATTGTTATTCATTCTACGCATTACATATTATTGTCTGTAAATATTAAACAAATGCTAATAATGTTAGCACTGAAATTTCATTTTTAGTTTTGATTTATTTTTCTTATTATGTTATAAAAGTATGGTTTTGTGAAAGTAAAGACTACATACATCCATTCATTTTATTTACAAAATGCAATTTTTTTTTGTCTAACATTCATAAAGTGTTTTAAAATCCCTCAATGTTTATTATTTGATTAGTCTGTTATCTTAAAATTGCCTTTGAGAGATGGAAAAAGGATTATTATTATGAAACAGTGGTCAGTAAAATGTAGCATGCCTTATTATATTATTATACTCTTATGTGAGTAATGTTTTATAAAAAAATGTATGTACATAGCCTAAGATCATCAAAAGCATAAGTTTCAATAAAAAAAACGGTTTATAAAATAATAATTGTAATCTTGAACTAAATTAATTTCGCTAACCATTTGTGATGCATTGCAGTAATAGTAAAAATGGTTTTAAATGGCAACACCGAGATGACTCATAGGAAAATGCATGTAAGTTTTAAAAAGCCGAATGTTCCCGGTGCATACTTTAACCAAACATTGTTCGGAAATTAGTGGTACATATATACTTTAAAAAATATTTTAAGACGGGCATGTCAAACTCGCGACTGCAGCCAATATTCAGCATGTCTTTATCGAAACTGGATTGAATACTGGATCGGAATAGGAATGTCTGGTTAGCAGCTGAGTGGAAAAACTCTATGGTTCCCATTGTCAATGGTATTGTTATGTTCCAAATCTTAACAAATCTCCGGCCATATTAAAAGGAAGTTTTCTTTCTTATTTATTAAGGGGGTACCAGAAAGGTTGCACCTATGTTCAAAAATGCTAGTAAATTTTTTGGAATGAAACTGGGGTTTTACACATGTATTCTGCTTAGGGTTCTGTGGCCGAAAAAGTTTTTCCACCAGTTTGATCCACTTCTGCCCCGAAACGAGAAAGATGGTAGCAGAGAAGAGATGCCAAGTGTCGTATGGCCAGGCAGAAAACATTCCTTTGTCCTTACTATACTTTTTTCCCTTACATAATCGTAGCGTCACTAATACGCGTCGTATAACGTCCTAACAGTGAAAAACTTGACTTATTATCACTGCGTGTATATGGTAAAAATGACTTTAAAACAGGTTTAAGGCCAACTTTACAAAACCAAGGATGAGTCGTCGGATACTGCAATTATAAGTAAGGATGTTTAAATTTAACCTTTTTGTGAAACTGGCTTAATAACTCTAGTCCGGGTCATACGTCATTCCCATGTCTACCTACGTTAAATTGTTGTGAAAACAAGCTTATATGCTCAAAGTGGTTAAGGGGAACGGCATTTCGGCCCTTTTTTTTTATTTGAAGCCAAAATACTTGACAAAGTAATTATTTTTTTAATCAAAAGTTGTAGCAAATGTCTTGTACGGATATGTACTAATTTATTAATTTACGTTTCAAATAATAAAATATAGTCTATTAAAGAAATCAATTTTTTACTACTTTAGGGACAACTTTGCTAATTATTTATGAGTTAATAATAATTATTTAAAAATATACATTTTGCCCTATTTATACACTATATAAAAATGAAATATTATATATAAAAATTATTGAAGCTTAAATTTAATTTACAAACAACCGATTTACATTGGAACACAATTTTAAAAATTTTCAATGTGCCATTCTTTTATTTTATATTTTACTATATTTACACAGTGGGTTGGGCACGATTAATTTTTTAATAATACCATTAACTCATAAAAAAATTGTCAAAGATGCCTCTAAGAACATGAAAAATTTAATTCTATGGTCTATATTTTATAATTTAAAATACAAATAAAGTTGCACGTATCTGTACTAGATGTTTGCTAGATCTATTGCTTAAAAAAATACTTATTCAATTTGTTCAAATACTGTGGCCTCAAATCCAAATTTAAGTTTTGAATGAAAAAGGCTGCGCAGCTGTTTCTCTTAAGAAGTTCCCACTTAGAAGTTTCATATTAAAGAGGTTTGTTTTTTTTCAGTCCCTTGAACTTAATTTAAAAAAATGGTCTAGTTTTACCCTGGTACGCTATGGTAGTATTATGTCATGGGGAACCTTGCATTCCAAGCGCGTTGCTACAGGTAAAAAAAATCTGTCTATGATGAACAAATTAATATCAATACAAAGAGGGTAGCTTGGTGTTGCCATACTAATTAAAAAAAAATAGTTCCAATTCAATTAATTTCTATAACTTTATGCAAAGTTCTGTATGTATAGCTGTACTATATGTACACTGTTTCTACAGTGTACCCGTAACATATTGATAAATATGTGAACTTATGTAATTGCTAAAGAACTGAATCTTGTTTCTAAGCATTTCCTGCTTTGAATAACGTACAGAGATAATAATTTTACTATCTTTATTTTTTTTTACTATCGCCAATGTTTTGAAAAGGCAATAAAAATACCTTCAAATAGCGGCAACACAATATTATTCTTTAATTCTGATGCAGTCTAAATGTACCGATCTTCTGGTTTATATAACTTTTGCTTATATCAGCAGTTATTATTATGTAGATATAATACTAAATATTGCTATCACTCTTGGTTACTATAGGAAATTGCCTCATTGTATTTAGGCCAATACGTAAATCTTTTCATACCAATCTCTCTATGAATATTGTATTGATTTATTTGACTATAGGCTCTGACTGATTGTTGTGCACTTGTTCAATTAGGATTCTACTGGTAAGTCTTCCTCTGCAATATCCATCCACTATTTACTGATGTACATTTTTAAAGTGGAAATTACATGAGTTGTAAGTTGATGTTCACTAATTCTTCATACACTTAACACAGGGCCCCTAGCATGGTGGGCAAAAATATGTACTCTAAAAATTATACTGCATTACATAATCTTTGTTTGCGTGTTATAAAAAAAAGTATTTAAAAAAACATAGTACCATTATTTAATGTATGTTTAAGAGAACATATTGTGAAATTATTCATGAACCATGAATACATGGAATTTTTGGCTTTTTGTAGCTTGAATTAACATTATTTTTATATCAGCGCCCCCCACACAGAATACTTTATCTGCAAATCTGATTCTTTACAGATTGAGATTTGAAGAAACATTGTTTCACAGAATTTGCAACGATTCATCAAATTTCAAAGTTAATTCTCAAGTTCTGTGAAAATTCTGTTATTGTTTCAGTTCTGCGAACTGACCCATCATAACAAAATTTGAATATAACTTTTGCAGAACTTGAAAATTTGCATGATTAACTGCTTCATATAGGGCGCGCCGATACCAAAATAAATATATGTTCATATTCAAGATCTCAGTCTAAGGCTGCCTTTACACACGTAAGTTTTTTCCCGTAAGTCGCTCACGTTAGCGACTTCTGGCCAATGGGCACATTGGTTTTTGGCCATAAGTTGCTTACAATGAGAGACTTACGGGAAAAAAACTTAGGTGTGTAAAGGCAGCCTGATAGGAAAATATAACATATTAATGTTTTCTGCAACAATTGGAGACTTTAATTCTGTAATTAAATGTTTAAACAGTTTGAAAGTTAAATGATTTAAATTAAAAAATGCTTTGCTGGGCTTATTCCTTGTTTTAACATGGAATATCACATATTTAACACACATTTTACAATAAATATTGTATCTTACGAGTGCTAAGCTTATCTAAGTGTTTTTATAATCCAAAATTTTTTTGAGATGCATAACCTAATTATTTTTTATATTAATTAGCTTTGATTACAATATTCAAGTACACTTGCACACCATCTTTTGCAAAATGACACTTAGGACGGGTGTTTCAAAAAATTTTAAGAATCCATCATATTTTTGCTTCACAAAACTGAAATAATCACAGAAGTTGAATAGACTTATACAGACTGAAAATTATTTTTAAAATTTTGATTAATTGGTCAAATTTTTTGGAACAACCTGTCCTTAGTTTGAAAAATTAATAAGAAAAATGTTATGCATTATTTAGTTAATCGCTAGTTGGTTAATTTCACTCTGATTATTACATTTGATCAGAAATCAGATAATGTAGTGTTACTGGGAACCTTCCTCAATGTTGAGAGTGCATGCTCATTATGCATATTTATAATATGTAATTATAACTACATTATATAATCACTCTCACGTCAAAATATTCAAGTAATTAACTATAACCAATTTTTATTATACATGAATATGTAGAAATACCTACTTAATATTATCCAACCATCTCGCAATAAAATATACATATATGTGTTTCTGTGCATGTGAAAAAATATATTTTTTTAATGACAAATTATTAATTTCGAAATGTTTCATTTTTGCTCACACCGAACTGAAAATTTATTCATAATGATGATGTACATGTATTATATCAATTGACTTTGAAATAATTATTTGACAAAGTTTTGCAACCACAATTAGCATCACACGATGCATAATATTATGTAAAATACAGTGAAACTCTTTTATAAGGTTGTTCAAGGAATGGAGGAAAAAAAAAATATTTGTGGGAAAACCTTAAATCGTTGATGGCAAACTATCACCGCATAAGTCTTACCTTGTAAGTTATCACGAAAATGCATTCGACGGCAGCTAGGAAAATTAATAAGTGGTTTTAAAATAGGATTTTTTTAAAGTAACAAAATTGTCCTACAATGGAAACAGTTAGTGCCTCGCTGACGAGGCAACTGAAAAAAAAAACAATTTGCAACTAAACACGCTATCCTGTGTTTGTCAATGTGATGGTCCGCACACTACACAATTTCTCAAAAACCCAATGGCAACGCAATGTGAACACAAGCAGTGACTCGCGACTCGCCCTGCTAGTTGCCATGGCCGGCCGTTGCCAGTTTGCTCGGTTGTGCCAGTTTTGTTGTCAGTTTTCTAGTTTTTTTTTGTTTTTTTTCAATTTGACAGCGATTGTTCTTTGTCTATGGTTAAACAAGCTGAGATAATTACAGAAATTGTAAAATTGAGTAGAGCCGTAATCAAAGTTTGGTTGAAAACAATAGTAACCAGCCAGTTTTAGTTTGGTTTCAGTTGCCTCGTCAGCGGAGGCACTTAAAGCTCTGAAAACAGTTTAAACTCTGTGTAAAATCGTTGCAGGTTTTTGTCTATCCTGTAAAGTGGCCAAACACAATGTACGCGGTGATGGATTGCCTTCGATGAATTTATTTTGTGTGGGTTGGTTTAGGCCATTTTTTAATTTTTCAGTTATCAAGCATAAGTAAAATTTCTTCATAACTTTGTAATATTATGTGAGTTCTACTGTAATAGGTTGTAAGATTTCCAAAATCTATGTATTTTCATCAACATTTATTGTTTTTCTGGTGACAATATAATTTTTTTTTTTATAAATTAATAGCTCTTGGTGTTACACAATAAAGGGAAAAAAACTATGGCTAAAAAAATGCGACAAAAGATTGTGTTGCTTTATTATTTAAACTGAGAGCTTATTGTATTTTCCTGTGTTGTCTACTTATTTCTTGTAATTACTTGAGATCTGAAGAAAGAATTAATAATGTTTAACTATTTTCTATTTACGTGTTTCGCAGTACTTAATTTTTTAATTTATCATTGGTGATTTTAATTATTCAAACAAAAAACGGTAAGGGTCAGCGTAAGCTCTGATTCAGGTGACGCAGCACTTGCAGCATTTGCAGGTGCAGATTTTGTAATGTATGGACTTGTATCAAACATTTGCTGAGAGGCAGAAATCGCTTCATACAAGTCCATACATTACAAAATCTGCACCGGCGAAGTCTGCACGTGCTGAGTCGCCTGAATCTCAGCTTACGCTCACCCTAATCATTGCACGTTTTATAAAGCTAAAATTCTTTAAAAGTCCTTCAGTTTTAAGAGTTTCAACTTATTACTCTTGTGAAAAAAAAAAAATACTTTAAAATGTAGAGAAATAACTTCCGTCACTTTTCAGGTTCACTGCCTCAAGCTTTGGACAAAGTTAGCTTTCAAAATTTCACCACTTTGCTGTGGTTTAAAAGTAATTTACCCCGATTATGGATTTGAGAAAATGGAAAATTTGACAAAGGTTTGGAATTCATAAATGTTAAATGAATAACTTCTTCAATCTTTGCAAAAAAAAAAAAGAATTAATACATTTCGCCAATTGGCGGAGTCGGCAGTGAACCTGTTAAAAAATTATGGTTTCCCCTTTAGGATTCCAAAATTTTGTAGCTTTAAACCCTTTTAACACAATCCCACCCCCATTGGACTCACTTTATAATTTTGTTTTGATATCCAATAATTATGAATGAATCTGAGTGCTACTGACTGTTTGACTGGTTTCTAATGTTTTTTTAAAATAAATCTATAGCCCAATCAATATGGCACGATTATGGGGGCAAAAACAACCTGCCCAAAATTCTCTGGAATGGTGAATTTGTGAATGTTTATTTTGGCATTATTTCTGTTTATTGCAATTTGTTTTTGTTTTTTGAGAATCTAAAAAAAGGATGTAAAGTAACTTGGTGAATGAAAGGTTATCTTGAAGCACTATTAACTTTGCTTTTGCAGAACAAAAAACAATATTTTTATAGTCGTACTTGCATAACAAAGTTCAACTGAATCTTTGTATATTTTATTTCTATTTATGGTCCCTCAAAATTTGTTGTAAAATAACTCCGAGACAGAATTGCTCACCTTATCCAGCTTCTGCAGATTTATAAAACCAACATCTTTATTTTATCGAGCTTTTGCAGTTATAAAACCAACATCTTAATATTATTTGTGTAAGGTGATAATGATCATTCTATAAAATGAAAACTGCAATTTGTTTACATCATTTTATTTACATGAGTACACTGACTGGTTTTGACACAAACGTGCCTCTGTTATGGCAGATAGAACGGTTTACGTATATCTGTCCTGATGAAGATGTGTTTGTGCCAAAACTGGTTAGCGTGTTTACACAAACATAAAGTGATAAACATAAAGCTACAGTGTTTCATTTAATGATCATTCTATTTGCTTAATAATTTTGCATGGACCTTGAATTATTCGGAATGTTTATTTGTTCAAATGTGCAAATGAGAAGGATGAAATATTCCAAATAAGTGTATTAAGGAAATGATGGTGGGGAAGAATAACTGAAAGGTTTCTTAGCCTGGCGTGATTTTTATTTATTTTTTTATAATCCTCACTCCAATACTCCCACTTTTTTCTCATGTATTATCATTTCCCATTTCCGTTAATTCCGTGCTAAGAAACTGCCAAAATCTAGGGAATGACTGATGCGATACCTCAGTTGTTAAAGTGTCTGGTTGCGTGATTCATGAATGATAATTTTGTTTTAATTGGGTGGAATAAAAACATACCATGGTTCAATTTTTTAATATAACTTATTTCAGAACTTAGCTAGTATCTGTGTTACTTAGAAAATATTTGATGCAGAAAATAGTTAAGATCTTGAAATTGTCAATTTTTCTAAAATGTTGGATTCTAAGGTAGGTTTGCTATTTCACCCTGAATTCAAACATTTGCTGCCCACAAATGTTTATTCAGGTAAGTGGGTACTTTTTTAATAATCACAAAAAATACACAAAATTATTGAAAAGATAAAATTAATAAACATAAAAAATTAAAATTATTGTGGTCAAAAAGTATGTAATGAAGATTTAATAATGAAATAAAAATTAAATATCAAAATCTGGTTTTATTTCTGATATTATTTGTAATGATTACAAACCCCTTGGGCAGATTTTCAAACGTGCCTTTGTAAGCAGCGAGACGAGTAACGTTTTAGAACTGGTAAAGCACAATATTGACCGCAGTGAAAACCACAACTCTTCAGATAAGTTTGTAATTTTTTTTGCTTATCAATATAGAGAAGCTTACCCAAGGTCTTATAATTTGTATTATTGACCATTACAATCCAGAGAATCAAATAATAAAATTCTTGTATCAGCTGGATGCAAAAAGCAGCTTTTTCTTTTAATATTTCTAGAGCCATTTCAAGCAGGGTCTGAATTTTTAAAACATTTCTCTTCAGGGGTGCTAGCATGGTCGATCGATATGAAGTTACCGAACAATTGTCGGTTACTTCTCATCGTTCCCTAGAACAACTGCAGATCGCAAACGAATAGGTGACAGTTCACAATGACTTAAGTGTCCTTAATATATTCAATATCAACTGTCGTTTGTACGTTAGCGATCTGCAGTTGTCCTAGGGAACGATGAGAAGTTACCGACAATCGGTCGGTAACTTCATATCGATCGACAATGCTAGCACCCCAGGGCGTTACTAAAAGTAGGTACCTAAAAGGTGTATTTTGAAAGTATACAATTCTAAAACGTAAGTAGTGTACTTGTAATAGCGCTGTATGATTTCTGAAGTTTATAGAAATAAATAGTAAATAAGTAGTTTTAAACTAAAATAAAGTAAATAAGTAATTTTGAAAAATGTGGGTCGATGTGACCTACATCGTCACTAACGATTTTTTGTGTTCAATTAATTTTTTTTTCAGTTTATTTGTTAAAGAAGGCAAATTAAAACTCCGGACCAACCATATTAAATATTGTAATGTCTTCACATGGTTAAATAGATACACCATTGACTTACAAAACACTTGTCTTTTATTAGACCACATGTACTGTATTTACAATATTTCCATCATCTTCCAGAATCTGACTGTTGCCTGCCTGAGGCGAGATGCCTGCCTTTTTTGACCACCTCGCCATTTGTCGCTATTTTTAAGAACCATCATTAAACAAAGCTATGAAGCAATTATAACCGCCATCTATGCGGTTTTAGCCTAACTTAATATATTAACCAATAATATTACAAGTACCATATTTACCTCAAAGATAGACTCTTTAGCTATTAGGAGGAACTGTAAAATGTTGTATAAATTGAAGATTCAATCCTAGAACGAGTAAGATGTCTCGCATTTAGTGCAAAAATACGTGTCTACTTCGTGTATTAAGAACTTTAATAATCGCGAAACGCGCCGCGGGCCGCACCTAAGGGCGCCGCGGACCGCACCTGAGTGAACATTTATAAGCGCCCTTGGGGTGAGTTTCTCACAAAAACAGTGCCATAGATATCTACGACCCCAACATTAATTATCTTTTCAGAAAGTTTTAGAGACCTAGCTATAAAAGCTCCAGCGTTATTTGGTTTGGCGTATTTCGGCATATCGGTTGCCGTACATTCCCAATGGGAATTGTGATGATCTCGCCTTTCAGCCAAAGAATTAGTATTTTCAGTATACCTAAAAAAGGAAAGCACATATGGAACTGGGGTAGAGTTCTTCTCAGACGTTGGGACAATTAACATTCCAAAAAAGTCAGTTGAAGCAAAATTTATGACTACAGCAAACAAAAAAAATACGGGCGAAACCTACTCATGAAATAATTAATGGGTCTTAAATTTAATTTTAAGACTAACATATGAGGCACAAAGGTTGACAGAATCGATTTATTAATGGTCAAAATTGTCACTAAGGCGTTTGCACTAAGTGACATTCCTGGACCTCGATTTTGACGCAGTTAGAAAAAACAACAGGATGTTATTTTAACATCCAAAGAACATCTAAAGGCGAGGCTACATGTGTGGCAAGAAATAATTCATGGCCTTTTGGGTTTTTTTTATGACGTAGTTCTGAGTACAGAAGACATGGCTGGTACAGACTCGGACTGGTAGACACGGGTTAGCAGTTTATTGAAACGAAAGTTATAGGCAATTTAGGGCCGTATCGTAAATAAAAATGATAAAAGTAAGTAACTTGTTATTTACTATTAAACGTAGTGCTATCTACTGAGTGGTTGATTCACTCCGCCATCAAACAATAATGAACAATTAATTCACTATAATAAATATTGAGGTCAATATTCGAGATAAAAACTATCCTACCTTAGGTTGGGAAAAATTACGGATAGTGTGCTAAATTTCATCAGAATCGGTTGAGGGGTTTCGGAAGTTATCTTGAACAAACATCGTGGCGCGAGATTTTATTTATATATTATGTTTGGACTCTTATTGTACATAAATGGGTGCAGGGAACATACTTGCATTGTAGGTCTATTTCCAATAAAGGCACTTTAATAAGAAGGTGCGCTAATTTGTGCGGGCGAAGCATCCCTGATACGGGCCCGGCCTTGAATGCTTAACAGAGAGGGTCGTTTTCAAATATGAACACAGACAGTCAGTTTCGGGGGGTTATAGAAAACGGTCGGTTTCGGAAGGTTATAGAAAGGAGTTATAGAAAAGAATCTTAGAGCTAGTTATGGAGAGGTCGCCCAAATAAGTTTAAATAGGGAAGTGAAATTTAATTATTATAGAAAACAGTGGATTTCAGGGGAGAGGACGAGAAGGTCGCTTAGAAATAATTTTAAATAGCGAAGTGCATTTTTAATTACGAAGACAGACAGTGAGTTTCGGGGGGTTATAGAAAACGGTCGGTTTCGGAAGGTTATAGAAAGGAGTTATAGAAAAGAATCTTAGAGCTAGTTATGGAGAGGTCGCCCAAATAAGTTTAAATAGGGAAGTGAAATTTAATTATTATAGAAAAGAGTCGATTTCAGGGGGGAGGACGGGAAGGTCGCGCAAATAAGTTAATTAGCGAAGTGCATTTTAATTACGAACACGGACGGTCGGTTTTCGATGGGAGACGGGAAGGTCGCTTAGTAATAAGTTAAAAATAGCGAAGTGCATTTTAATTACTAACACAGATAGTTTTATTTAGAAGCATGCACCAAACTGCATGAAATATATACTGGTTGTGAATGTGAAAAAAAATGTGACCGGATAACACTGAGATGGTTGGGTAAGTGGATGCTCTATGGACTAATAAGAAAATCATTCAATTATTAATCAACACCTTGCAATTTGGGCCTTGAAATTTGAAAATTGAAATGGATTTTGTGCATCTTGAAGCAAACTATTTTCTTCGTAAGTTGACCTATTGAGGAGGCGATAAGCAATATTTAGTTATCCCAAATTATATTTATAAAATAATTGTAACTTTGCAAAGATTTAAATTTCACATTCAAATTGAACAATTGATTGTATATTATTTCAGTGAGACGTAAGGTTCTGGGTTCGAGTCCCGGTTGCGACCGTTATCTTTCATTATTTTCTGTGTCTTGTTCCTTTTCATATTTAAGAAAAAATTAGACTATTATTGTTATCTGCTTCTTCAATGTATTAATTTAAACATAATTACAGTTGCATGTGAATGATAATTATCCCAAATATTTATATATATATATTCCTGCACATAAATATAAAGACCTTTACTACGCGGTATAGTATTCAAGTTTAATCACAGTGGAACAATTTTGAAAAAAACAAATTACCCTTCTTGCCAGCGCAATCTAATTTAAGGACATTATCTTCTCGTTTTACATCTCTACCGTTGACGTTAGATTCATAACATTTCATTCAATATCGGTATGTTTTACGCAGCGAGCGTCGGTTTTGCATTGATATTCGACTTATTTGAATACCGTCTAAACAAACTTTACTTCAAAAAAAAACCAGCAGTGTCAGGTGATTGTCGAGAGAATAACTTCGCTGGGCTTCCCTATCCGGCGATATGGGTTGTCTCCACGTAAGTCGCTCATTAGGCGAAATGGACGAAACTCACGCGAGCTTCCCTATCTCTTGATCGGCGGAAACGAAGGAAACGGATCATTGACTCGATTCTGAATATCGGTGACCTTGCGCGGATGGACTTGAACCCTGAACCTAGAAAGGGCCCTGTATAAGCTGTGTCGGTGGTTGACCACGAGTCTCACCTAACCCAGGCACTCGACATTGTCCGGAGAACAAAGGACTTGATCCCACTATGTCACTGGTACGGCTTCCGTTTCGACAGTATTAGCGGTGAGAGAACAGACAAGCAGAACATCTGTAATAGGAGTCTGAGGTCATTGACAGCTTTTCTATTTCCGCTAGTCTCCAGACGAAGGGGACAAGATCGTGATGGGCTCCGTTATCTTATGTAGACACGTGAGAGATGACCCTTGTATTCGTTGGGACGAAGGGAACAATGGCTTGTATTGTTTCGATGATTTCCGACGGGTTTTCGTTGTTCCTGAGAAACACTATAGCCGGGGAATAGGGCCTAGCCTTCCCTCAAATTAACTACCGACATAAATTAGTGGCGTACACATTTGGATATACTAAACACGCACTCTACAGTACGTACCCTTTTACTTAACGGATTTGGCAGGTGTGATTGACGAAAGTCTGGGAGCTGACAGTTTGCTGTAAAGGATGCTGAGGAGGCGGCGAAAGTTCGGCTCCTGAGCCTGCTAATTTTTATTTCTTCGAAACCAGTGGGATGCACGCGGGGATTCCCGACCCCTGACTTATCCGCAAGTATTCACTTCGGTATAATGTTCATGGCTGCGGTTAGCTGGGCGGACCCTTAACCTTCAGCATGCTGGCCATCATCAACATATCATCATCATCATCAGGCTCGGGCCGAAGGGCACGACCTGAACCGGAAGTCATCTGAGCACCTTCTGAGAGCTCTTAGACATACTTCAATCACACTCGGCGGAACGGAGCGTCATTTTTATGTCTAGCGACATGGAATGACCTTTCATCATGAATCTTCAACCTATCATCTTAATCATCATACCATCTTACCTTGCGAAGATTTGGTAGAGATATTCTCCCATTGCCGCATTGTACTATGGAGATTACAACATATATCATCAACTACAAAAATCACACACATTCCCCTCCCGACAGGGACGAAACATGTCAATTTTCATCAGTTGCGAGGCAACAAATAAATCTTCCTGGAGGCGTTGGGATTGGGGTTAGCTCGACAGGTTTTCCTTCATCGAGCTAATTGGGAATTGGAGGAGACCAATCGTAGCAAGCACATGTTTGTCCCTATTCCTACCCATTATACCTACCTGTAAGTAGATTGCATACAACTAACAACCAATAGGAACTTAGAATAACTAATTGAATTATTGTATGAATGATGGTTGATATACTCTAACAAAAGGGTTTATAACTCCGAGTTTAGGTAGAACGGCACAGAGAGTTAGGTATATCGTAATTAGACTATTCGTCAATAGCATGGGGAAGGGTATTAGATCAGTAAATAGTAAGATATACTGGGGATTTAAATGATTAGCCAGTTAGATAGAATATCGTCATTGTTGAAGATCTGACAAATTGCAACACACCACAGCTAAGAACCAAAAGTTACCACAAATCCGTTTAATCTACCTGAATTAGCGCTATAAAGGCGAAACAAAAATAATCACAACGTGTCTAGTTAATTCAAAAGTAATTAAACAACAATTTATCAGTACGTACTTGCCTATGTACTGGCAGCTCCAGCAGTAACTTAAGGTTTTCAAAACTTAAAGTTATACGAAAAAAAAAAAATGATCACCCTTAAATAGGGTTGATTTAAGTAGAGGGGAATCAAAGGTTATAGAACCATTACAGAATGTATGTCGAGCGATATGTTGAAGTAAGCCAAGCCAAATAACGCTTGAGCTTTTATAGCTAGGTCTGTTGGCCCCATAACATTATTGTATTTTTATATAGGAATATAATCTATGATTGGGTAGATCAATGAGGGGGTTGGGATTGAAACACCCTAACCCCCCCCCCTCCTCCCGTTATAAAGTAATAATAAATAGGCACTGTGCAATGAATTCCAACATTCATTTGTATTGTGCACCTCTCGCTCTGATTGTGCGTCTGCACAATACATATTTATATATTATATAGGCTAATCTAATTTGTGGACTAAATACACACCACAGTGTCAATTATTACTGCATGATTTGCTCCCGTGCCAGTCTCTGATCAAATTAGCAGCTCACCTACTAATAAAAATATGTACCTAAGTACCCGCCTACTAGGTACGTGCAAGGTGGTGCGTCGTATATTTTGCTAGAAGAATCGGATCATCTTTCGGGTAAGACTGGAAAATCTGTTAAAAATGATTTCAAACATTTCGCCAAAATACTCACAGAATAAATATTACACCTAGTGGCGGCTCTAGTACCTACTTACGGTGATCCCCTAGTCCTTGAAAAATTCGAAATCGGAATCCCCGCATTTAAAAATACTTAACAATTTTTTTTTGGAAAGGTTGGAGAAGGTATTTGAGAGTTGTTTTTTACATGTTGATTTCGTAAAGGCCTTTAAAAAACATTTACTTCTTTCTTACGCATTATTTATTTTAATAACAAGGAAATTTTAAATCGAGTCTAAAACGTCTGTCCACCGCCGAAAATTGGGCGGTAACTGAAACAAAATGTACATAGTCTTTATGCGGACGGCATAATGTTTATTTTGTGAAATTTTCTAAAGAACTTAATTTGCCAAATTATATAACAAAATATTTTCCGAAAAGGGGTTCATTAGTAGGAGATTTTGCTCTTGAAAGTATTTTTTTATAGGCCAGATATTTTATTTTTTCCAGACCTACAAAAAGGTTTTATTAAAAAATACACGATTATTTCCAATACCAAAATCTGTTTACTCGCAGTATTCAATTGAAGCATTTATAATATTTCTAAGCGATCAAATTTTCAAACCAAAAACACGTGATTTTGTATGATTTTTGCATTTTTTCGCATGGTTTCATCTTACCTGGGAAACATGGACTGTATGATGGACTGCACCGGGCGTCGTCATCACAAAGGGGTGTCAAAATTGTAATTGTTTTTTTTAAATTTATTTTTAAAGTTCTCTTTGGTTTAATATTGTAAGTCAACGGGTTATATTGTCTGATTTCTTGTATAGGGAAAGAGTTTACCATAAACATAATGGAGCCAACAGACCTAGGTATAGAAGCTCCAGCGTTATTTGGTTTGGCTTATTTCGGCATATCGGTTGCCGTACATTCCCTATGGGAATGTATGACGAGCGATATACTGAAGTAGGCCAAGTCAAATAACGCTTGAGCTTTTATAGCTAGGTCTGTTGGCCCCATAATACAAGATTCGCTCAAAATGAAACATTGGTGTATACCAACAAATATAGTGATCCCCAAAGGATATTTTAATAATAATAATAAACGTTTTATTTCTTTCCTTTTTTGTTACAATTAGAGATAATGATATCCTCACTAGGATATCCCGTGCTGAGGATTTCATTTTCATATTAAAATTTTGTTATTTGAATAATATGAAGTCACTGAAAGAATTATATATATATATATATATATATATATATATATATATATATATATATATATATTAGATATGAAATTAAACAATTTTTTTTCACTTTGTTCCACTTGTTTATTTACACCAGGACCGGTTTCGTCCTACTACGGACATTTTCAGACTGGTAGTTGAATTTCTTATGCTACGGAATTTATACAAACTTAGGCAGGGGCGCACAACATTGTCTCTAATAAAAAAAATTGATTAATTTCATATCTGATACAATGGAATTCCACCATGAATTAACAGTTAAAAAACTAGACTCATATATATATATATAGATTAAATATCTAGCTAGCATATATAACAGGCCTTAGCAGCACCTCTTACGGTGGCTATAGGAAGCATGTATAGCAGACTTGAGGGTAATAATATCATAATAAAATAAAATTGCATTGTTTATTTGGGTAAAGTTTTGGAGGATACTCTCAAATGTGATTTGTGGCAATGTATAGGTTTTAAAATGTTTGTCATTAACCGTGCCAAGGGCGTTTAACTCCTCCCCCATCGGACTCAGTAATGCATAGGAAAAAAGTAGAAAAGTATAATAGAACACGATTAGATTACATTCTTGAATCATATTTTTTTTATCGATGCAGGGTTGAGATGATTTAAATCACTTGATTTAAATCAGTGATTTAAATCGCGATTAAAATCAAATGATTTAAAAAAAAACTATCATGGTAAAATCAATTCCTTTTTACTACAACCAAATCACCCACCTGCAGTTCAAAGGGACTTCCCCGCCTAACATGCCAAGGGACTTCCCCTGGCACGCACACACGTGCAATGCTAAAACTACTAATTACACCAGTTGGGGATTCCCTGAAATATAAACTCGCGACTGAATCAGTTTTAGAAATCAAATGTAGACCGTGACTTTTCTCTTGTTTGGTCACAAACTGTTTTTATAAATTAAATAATAATATTTTTAAATATATAAAAAAAACATCCCCATTCTCCTTTACTTCCCTCCATTGATCCGTGCTAAGGATGATACGTTTAATAGGTCCTTTTAGCATGGGAATACTAATAAAACAGGGCGGTAGGTCAGTAATTTTATAATTAATTAATTTATCTATTTATTTATCTATTTATCTATCCATCCATCCATCCGTCCGTCCGTCCGTCCATCCATCCATCCATCCAACCATCCATCCATCCACCCATCACAAACTGTTTTTATAAATTAAATAATAATATTTTTAAATATATAAAAAAATCCGCATTCTCCTTTGCTTCCCTCCATCGAACCGTGCTGAGGATGATCCGTGTAATAGGTCCTTTTAGCATGGGAATACTAATAAAAAGGGGCGGTAGGTCAGTAATTTTATAATTAATTTATTTATCTGTTTATCCATCCGTCCATCCGTCCATCCGTCCATCCGTCCATCCGTCCATCCGTCCATCCGTCCATCCGTCCATCCGTCCATCCGTCCATCCGTCCATCCGTCCATCCGTCCATCCGTCCATCCGTCCATCCGTCCATCCGTCCATCCGTCCATCCGTCCATCCGTCCATCCGTCCATCCGTCCATCCGTCCATCCGTCCATCCGTCCATCCGTCCATCCGTCCATCCGTCCATCCGTCCATCCGTCCATCCGTCCATCCGTCCATCCGTCCATCCGTCCATCCGTCCATCCGTCCATCCGTCCATCCGTCCATCCGTCCATCCGTCCATCCGTCCATCCGTCCATCCGTCCATCCGTCCATCCGTCCATCCGTCCATCCGTCCATCCGTCCATCCGTCCATCCGTCCATCCGTCCATCCGTCCATCCGTCCATCCGTCCATCCGTCCATCCGTCCATCCGTCCATCCGTCCATCCGTCCATCCGTCCATCCGTCCATCCGTCCATCCGTCCATCCGTCCATCCGTCCATCCGTCCATCCGTCCATCCGTCCATCCGTCCATCCGTCCATCCGTCCATCCGTCCATCCGTCCATCCGTCCATCCGTCCATCCGTCCATCCGTCCATCCGTCCATCCGTCCATCCGTCCATCCGTCCATCCGTCCATCCGTCCATCCGTCCATCCGTCCATCCGTCCATCCGTCCATCCGTCCATCCGTCCATCCGTCCATCCGTCCATCCGTCCATGTTCATAATGTTGCATGTTTGTGAAACTTCTTATATTTTTTGCCTATGTATCTAATTTTATTATATGCATTTATTGTTATATTTTGTTGTAGAGATATATGCTTTGTTTTACTTTTGTTTTTACTGTATTATGCTTTCTTTATTGTTATTTAGATTTTTTTTTAAATAACTGTTATACTCATCTATTTAACTAAAATGTAAAAGCCCATAAGGGCGTTTAATAAATAAATAATGTTCATATCACGGAGCTTGGCAGAAGGAGCTCATTGAAAACAATAATAAGTGGGTAAGTACCAAAGTTGAGCAAATATTTGAATAGTAGGTAGGTACCTGCCTATAAGAAGTTTAGATAGGTTTCATAACGTAAGGCTATAAATTGAAATAAGATGATGCGTAATATATAAATTAATAATAGATTACGCGGTTTCCTGCATGTGACAAGGAGCTAATCGATGACATCTTTAAAATGTAACACCTTCCTAGCTATAAATTAATAGCTGCGATAATCCTTGGTCACAGTTGATCTCAGTAAGTGCAACATGCATTGCATTACACGCTTCATTTGGTGCTCCGCCTGACAGTTACTACCACAAAATCTTGTCGATTTGCTTTTGAAAAATATTTGTAATAGACTGAAAATCCAGAGATATGATGAAGCACACTTTGCAATTTGTAAGTGTTAAATGCCATTTAAATATCTCATGCCCACTTACAGTGTCTTATAACTTATTTATAAGTTATACAAATCGACAAAAGTATCTATTGTTGTGTTCGGAATTAGTTGAAATGCCGAGGCGATTTATTACAAACACTCTTACTAATATTATAAACGCGAAAGTTTGTATGGATGTATGTGTGTTTGTTACTCTTTCCCGCAAAATTTATTGAATGGATTTTAATAAAACTTTACAATAATATAGCTCATACATCAGAATAACATATCGGCTATAATTTATAAAGCTAGCTATTTATTTTCAATATATTGAAAATAATAATAATTGTTTATTAGAAAATGTGAAAATGACATTTTGCAAAACAATGGTTGTTAACCTCTTGGGCACATACACTTGTTTTCACGACAAATTTACGTAGGTAGACATAGGAATGACGTATGCCCCGGACCTGAGTTAAATCAAATTTCTATTTTCTAAAATATTTACATAAGTGCATTTCTTTAAGGTACTCGCCTAATACTTTGAATCGAATCAAGAATTATAGATACTTTAAATAAATAGGTTAAGAATTTTGGTATACACGTAGATGGGACCTAGGAAAAGAAAATAGATTACTCGAAGTACTAATCCTATGCAGACGAAGTCGCGGGCAGAAGCTAGTATTACATATTTTAAACATAGAAAGTTTTGGAGACGAGTCATTTATTTGTTTAAAATTTATCCGTTAACGATTTTTTAATAGGTAGTAGGCACCTAATCACTAATCATTAACGAAATTGTTTGATGTCATTCGTAAATGGCTACCAAAGTACGTAATTATAATTAGCTTTCTACACGTTTTCAATATGCAAATAACAATTTCAAGACAATTTAATATTCTTTATCATTTCTTAAATTAATATTTAATCATTTCAGACAATATTAACAATTCACAAACGAAAAAACAAATAACAGAAGAGATAGAAGATGTTTAGTCGTATCCGGGAGTTGGGCCCAGGATCTCTTATGCCTTGTCGGGGAAGTGCTCTGACCACTGAGTTAATTCGACCGTTTCAACTTACGTCCTTTGTAATTGTGTATATGTACTTTGACTGAGAGCTGCCACAACATTAGCTTAATTTTTTTTTAATTAACAAGATAATGTTGGTAACTCTCAGTCGAAGTAAGACACACATTTGATACTCTATTAATTGTTTCTCGATTGTTTCTAATGGTGACATGTTTTCTTGCAGAAGCTGATGGTCCTCATTACCCTCTCCAATATTTTGCAACTGGTGCGATTCTCTGAAGAGCGTCCCCAAAATTCAGACGAAGTAGGTTATTATTCCGTGGCCCAGCCCTTTACCGACGAGTCCAACCAGTACGATGACACACCCATGGTGCCTCCGGAAGATTCTCCAGGCCAAGATGACGAATATTCATCGGATGACGATTGCGAAAAAAGAAGTACACAAAATGAACCAAGTCACGTAAAGGGTTCTCATTTTAAAAAAAGGAACGCTACATTTGAAAATGGCAAAAATCCAGAAGATAAAATCCCGATTTTAGCACACGATTCTCTCGATCGGAAAAAGCGTTCTGATGAAGACACGCATGGAAATAGAAAAATCAGAATGTCTGACTGGAAAAAAGATTTCCCTAGATCTTTCAAGAAGAGAAGCTTCAGAGATGACAACGATGAAATTTATAAAGAACGTGGATTGATCAGCGGAGATGAAAGATTTCCTCGTGATATTTTCAGAATCCGTCGTTCTGCGGATGATGAAAAAAAATCTGATAAATCAGTTGACTTTTCAAACGCGTCTCTTCCTACTTTAAGCATTCAACAGCTGGATAAAAGTACGGAAATTAATGCATCCATCTCCACTCCGGATACAAGTTCTACAGTACACCTCCCCCTTGAGGATGTTCTTTCGCTAATAAAGGTAAAACGGTCAGCCTATGACAATGAAGGTCTTGATGACAGCAGTATTTCAAGTAGTGAGAACGGAGAGGAAATCTTCACCATTGTAAGTAAAGAGGAAATAGCCGATCTAGATATATATATGTTGCAGAAAGCAGTGTCATATTCAAACCCCTTTTTCGGTATAGGTCCCAAATTGGCCAACGAAGGAGAGTTTATAATAATTATTAATAATCGTTTTTATTAATACACTAGCTGATTACCGGCATGCGTTGAATCTGTGTGTCCTTTCCCATTCGTTCCTGTTCCCCTTCCCCTTCCCCTCCCACTATCCCCTTTCACCTTCTCCGCGTTCCCCACCCCTCTCCTGGGGGACAGCTTTCTGAAGTTAAAACAGTAGTTAAGTTTTTTGAAATTATCCATTTTTCTGCACAATTTTCTTAATTTTTCTTTCCGTAAGAACCTTCTAGAAAATATTATAAAACTTAAAAAAAAGATGAATGAAAAAGGTAAAGTCTTTCTGAAGATATAACGTCACCAAGGGAAACAGGGATTCATTTTAATATATATAGATTATTGGTAATTTGACAACAGTTGTTTCCGATAACCGTTGTTAGAATACTTTATAATCTTACGGTGTGTTATTATTTTGAAAATTGGATATTTATATATGACAGAAACGGTTAAAGAAATCATATATGGTTTAGTGGGTAAAAAAGGCGTGATATAGTCAAGCCATGTACAAATAAAACCGCGCCCATTTTAACATTTAAAAAAAATATATACGAGTATTTTTGAATAGGTGGCATTATAATCTTATTTTTCTAAGCAGATTTTATGATTTTGCACTTTTTAACAAAATGTTAAACAATTTGATTGTACCTACTTTTGTAAAGTATCTTTTGCAATTATTTTGGGTGGGTTATGGGTAATGTCTATCGCTCAGTTCACACAACACTCTTGAATAAAAATATAATTATAATTTACATTTAGTGTTATATATTTTATTCACCATTTAAATGCCAATAAAATGAAGAATTGAAAATATTCCCTGCTTTTATTTATTATTTATATATAATATTTGTATAAAAAACACACTTCATATAACATAATTTTCTTCTTGTTTGGTTTATACACATTTGGTTTATATTTTGTTGTAATATGTATAACTGTGACATAATGTCTAACCACATTTTTCTACGAACACAAATTATATTAGTTGTAGCTCAATCAAGACCACGCTGAAATTGATTACTTATTTATATCTTTGTACCTTCTTATAATTGTTCTACTTTATTTATAATTTATAACTATATGGGACATGTAGGATTGCACTATCCTCCCCACATCCTGGAATAAAACATTATTATTATTATAAGGTAGGTAATGAATGGTTCTGGCTCTCCTTACACTAGATAAAGTTTACTGGATTTCTGATGAAGGGTTCCTAGATACTAGGTATCCCACATAGCCCGAAAAAAAAAACTGCCTTTTTAAAAATAAATTATTTATTATCTCTTTATTTATTATATCATCTTTGAAGGTGCTGGGTGGAAGGTCTTTTTAGAAGGAGTGAACATGGGTCTTGAACAGCCGAGCTGTTGAACTCAAGAACGAGTCGTAGAAGCGACCCGTTCTCATGCGACAAATGTCAACCGAGTACATATGTAAGGCGCGCGTTTAGGGTGCCGAAGGGATCAATGACGCTAGTTCCTCGGAGCATCTTCCATTGAAATACCGATAGAACAATGTTAGAATTCCCACCCAACGCCTGTGCTCTAAAGATTGAAATCCGTTCGGATCGCTTGTTTCTGCACAGAGTCGAGGGTGTTTTTCAGGTACCTACTTTGGGGCTCCAGACCAGAAGGGGCTGCCAAATTCAACCGTGGGGCGTACTTACGATTTGTACAGGGTTAGCAGTTGTGTCCTAAAATATCGGGAAAATCTATCAGGAAAACACTAAATTGGAGTTTATAACATAACTACTACATAATTCTTTTTTTTAATGTTTATTTATTATTAGATATCAAACTTTTCCAAAGATGACGTAATCTATGAAGATGTGGAAAAAGAATTAAAATTTTTATTAGTAATTCTTAAATTGAAATATAAACATGATTTAATAAGGTTTCAGTAGCTCATTTGGTAAAGTGTTGATGACGAGGCAACTGAAACCAAACTAAAACCGGCTGGTTTCTATGTCTTGATTGGTCAAAAAGCTTGTTTAACCATAGACGAAGAACAATCAGCTTACAGCTGGCAACTAGCAACGGCCGGCCACGGTAATCAGCAGTGCGAGTCGCGAGTCACCGCTTGTGTTACCACTGACAACGGGTTGTTGAGTGATTTTGAAGTGTGTAGACTATCACATTGTCATACAAAGACAAGTTGCCAGTTGACAGTTTTCAGTTGCCTCAGTGAGCGGCGTGCCTTATTGTCAACGATTAAATATGAATATATTATTGTTTATTCCATTTCTTTTTTATAAATCTCTGGCGTAGCCGGGTAGTAAGATTTTTAATAAGTAAATAAATGATAACCGAATAAAACAGAACGTGATAAAATAACAGGTTAAGTTGTGTTAGTTTAGGTTAGGCTAGATTTTTTCCTTCATTTTTAATACATTCTGTTTTGTCATGGAACCCAAAGAAAATATAATCTCACCGGAGCCAACAGCGTTCTTCTTTTATTTTTTAACAAGCTTCTTCCCGCGACTTTGTCTGCGCAGGATTAGTACTTCCATTAGCCTATTTTCTTTTCCTAGGTCCCATCTACGTTTATATCAAAATTCTTAACATATTTATTTAAAATTTCTATAATTCTTGATTCGATTCAAAGTATTAGGCGAGTAGGTACTTCAAATAAATTAACTGATTTTCTTAAATAGAATTTTGATTCAAACGAAATTTGATTGTTTTGCAAAATGTTAATCTCAAATTTTGACATTTTCTATTAAACAATATAATTATTACTTATAATATATTGAAAATAGCTAGCTTTATAAAACCTATATGTTATTATGACGTATGAGCTATATTATTGTAAAGTTTGATTAAAATACATTCAGTAGTTTTTGCGTGAAAGAGTAACAAACACACATACATCCATACAAACTTTCGCGTTTATAATATTATTAATTAATTATTAAGATTTCCCCATTTGGCCGATCCCCACGTACTCTCCTTCTATTAGGCTAGGATAGGTCAGGTTAGATACTTTGTGATTATATTTAGCGTCGATATAACAGTCATGTAACAATAAAAGTACTTGTGATGTTTAAATGACGTTGCAGTGTTTACTTGAAAAGCCTACGTGCTTTGGTACTTGATGCGTAGCATCCAATAATTGAAGTTGTTTATTGGCTGTAACATTTAGCACCCCTCAATGGCAGTGACAATTCTCACAGATGTACGCCTGGCTAGATTAGGAACCTTCTGCCTTGACGGTGTACAGCTGCAATTATCACCTCATCATCTCTCCGTTTCTCAGTGGCTCTATCCAAGGTCTTGGTCATAATTTGCCAATGGGCAATCACAGGGCCATCACCAGGTTCACGATAGATGCACAGTCGCATTTGCAACCGGATCAATGTGGTTTGATAATTAGTTTTTTTTATTTTAAATTAACCATGCTTATTTTTTATTTTATGTCAGTTTTGCAAGGTTGCAGTTTGATTGCGAATGCAGTGCAATTATGAATCAAAGAATCCGAATCATAAAAAATATGAATCCTAATCGAAGTCAAAAACGCAGATCACGGATCTGCACCGATGATATAATATAATGGAATAAAAATGCAATCATTTACATAATCATTAATAATTCAGTCATTTACAAATATTTATTACAAATATACCATTAGAAAGACTCATTATTTAGAAAAAACCTTTGCTTGTGTGTGGAACTGATTTGAAAAGTTCTTATACCAACTACTTTCTTAGTAATTTATTATTATTTTTTTTTATAGTGAATACCTCACAAAAGTCCCAACTGCTCCCGTCTGGAGCCAGTGAGACTATGGCATCCCCGATTGGGGAATGTTATGAGGCTGAAGGTATGTGGGGAAGGGAAGGAGACGAGGAAGAGGAAGGGGGGGGGGAAGTATCTGGCTATTCAGATCTAGTCACTAAACACGGATAAACCCGCAACGTTTCAATTCTGAATGGTGGTCTTACACCAGGGCGATACTAAGAGTATCTCCCATTCTGGAACGTGCCGCAAATATAGGTACTATATATTATTTTAAATAATTCATTGTGAAATAACACAAATCAATTACGATCTTCGGAATGGGAGTCTAAAGCTCTACCGCTGGACTACGCCGGCCGTCATATATTAAAAAGAAGCGATGCGATAATTAGTTTTTTTGGCAGTAAATGCGTAAAATGCTGTCTCACACAGGATTCACATTTTTTTGAATAACACGGTAGGTACTATTTTTCATTCACGATCCAATACTTGGGATCCAGAACTTGGGAAGACGAGGGCTCAATGCTCAATTCTCAAATAGACGAAGCTCGCAATAGCCGTCGAACGTAACTAACACACCCCACGACTTTGTTATTCTCGAATGACTTAGACGCCAAATGTAATTTGATATTTTTCCTTTTCTCCTCTACCTCCTTGAACCAAAGCTTCGAAGAGATATTTAGGTTTTTTGCCAGGGAAGATTTAAAAATAGGCCAAATACGAACAAAGCACCTTAAGTACGCTGGTTTTAAAAACATTACAAGGTACCATATAATAAACTGAAGGATTTTCAAAACTCAGTATGCGCAATTTAAAAGGAGGTGTTTCGTATATATATATTTAAACTAGATTTGCGGATAACAATCTGATACCACAATCTGCTGCAGACAGAATGGAAGTGGTGTTGACATTAATGATTTACCTATGCTCATAAAATGAGTTATTATCGAGCATACCTTCCTAATGGGACTGCGAGACGAACAAGCGGCTTGATGGCCAGCACGTAATTGTTTTCTATATTCTCTATGCTTTTAGGCTTGCCGCGGCGCATCAAGCCTCTCCTTCAAGCCTGGCCACGCCTTCGGTGATTTCGTGGCGGTCGAAAGGGGGTTGAAAGTGAATTTTGTGCGAAATGGAATATAACAAAGACAAAGCATTATTTATTGTGTTATAATAAATTTTATATATTAATATTGTAATATAACATTAATTAGTAAAGTAAGGACAATTATTTTTCTCCATTTCTCAGATGTTTATTTATTTATTTAGGAAAATCAACAGATTGTTTATATCAATTAAAATAAAATTAAGAATACAAATAAAATCTAAACAAATTTTCACATTACTATAACTATAATAAAAAACTAAGTAGGCTGAGATAATCTTTACAAAAAATACAACATTGTGAAATTAAATAAAAATTAAAAGAAGATGTAAGAACATAAATAAATAACAATTTAAAGTTAACATATAACCTGCTTAATAAATTTCAAATCATAATGTTTGGAATTTTTTTTTTTTAAAACACAAGACCTGTACAATTTAACACATTTAATTAAGACAATAGCAGTTTCGTTATTATTAAACATTTAAGAAAATATAAAATTATTAACACCAGTAAAAAATCATTTTAAACTCCATGGATATTGAAATTGGACGGCGTTAATAGAATCGCATAAATAAGTGGTCTAAAAGTGACCTAACTACAATTTAAAAATGACATTGAATGCCGAAACAGTTTTCATAATATTTAAAAAAACTAAAATACTTGCAGAACTTAAAAATAACATTATTGAATTTGATGTACAATATTTTCTTTAAAAATCAATGTATTTCTTGAATTGAACCCAGAAATGGACAAATTGAACACAGAAACAATAGCTGCCTACTTTATAATAATTTTATATGATTTATATAATTGTTTTACACGAAACGTAATATCTAAAATCACCACTCATCGTAATGTTTTTTGTCTATGGGTACTTATTTATCTATTCTCGTTTGTCTATTCCCGAAAAAATATAAATTCGCATCAAGCCCACCGCCAGCACGTAGTATTGCGCAATGCTTGTGAGAAAGCCGCAAGCAAGCTTTGGAGACGGTCAAAAGGCTTGTCACAAAGCGCCATAGAAAAGAAACTACGTGCTTGCCATCAAGCGGCTTGGTCGTGTCGCATAGCCTTAAGGTTCCCAGAAAGGAATCAGTCATATTTATTTGCATATTTAATTATTTTATTTATAAGTTTTAGATGATATATGGTATATCATTAACTTTGTGACTCACAATCACTTAAAATGATTCTATAAATAATATTTTGATTTAAAATAAGAAAGTATACAGATTTAGGAAATGAATTTAAAAGAATTTGGCATTCTTAGATTACAAAAATATTACCATTTGTTATTTCGGCTACTGGCATTATACCTAGCTCTCTCATTAAAAATTTAGGCATATTAGATTTGTCGAAGAATTTGTTTATAAAAATGCAAAAATCAGTCATTTTAAATACATGTAGGATTTAGAAAGATTTTTTAAATATTTATATTGAGGGATCAGTAGGATTTATCGGTCAAATTAGGAATTCCACCGAGCCGAACCCTCCGATGTGAAAATATCTGGAGTCGGTGAATTATATTCCCATTTAATAGTTTGGTAGGTTAACATGTTGTTCTTGTATTGTTTTGTATTAATTATACTTATATAATACACTTGCATAACGTGGATTTACTAGATGATCATTTATATGGAAAAGTGTATGAAAGGGTTTAGTTTTTCCTATGGGAAAAACTAAACCCGGACCTGAAAATCTGGTGCCTAAAAAGATTTTTTTTTCTAAATATTTTGAATTTTCAAACCGTGATGACTGATGACTTCCAATGCAGAGCATGCTAAGATACTTGATTTTCGATGCAGTTAAGGGTTGACACTTGATATCGGGGGTTGGAAACCCGAATGAATGCATTAAATTAAATAATTATATATTTACAAAATGAATATATAAGACCATTATTTCTACTATATTTTTACTCCTACCATCATGTAGAATCACCTTCCGAAGTTAATGCACTTTACGAAGTTAGCCATATATTATTATTATTCATAATTTGTTATAATTACTTACTGTTTATTATAGAAACTAAAAAGCATATTTTATTTTTTCAGTTTCACTTCCAATGTGTTCTTTGAGTTACCCACCCCGCATCCTTCCCAGAACTTCCTCTCCTTTCTTTCCCTAAAAAGACCTTACAAATAGCATCCCCCTAAGTTGAAATAGGCCCTGAGTGAAATTATTTTTCTCAGGATCTCCTGTGTGGAGTAATGTAAAAAAGTCTTGAAAAGTATATTATAATTTATTTATAAAATGTTCTTGGAGTGATTACTCATAACTCAAGATAAATTAAATAATGTATGAACCATCGAAATATAATCGGGCATTACTTTAAAACCTAAAAATCATAAAACCAATACTGTTGTAGTCTTTTCTTTGGTTCATAACTTTGTTGATAGCGGTTACTATTGGGTCGTGTTTTCGACCTGTAAGCAAGCCTTCTCTGCTGTAAGCGCCTGTAAGCAAATAGAGGTCTGAACACAATGTTATCTTCTGCCGTTTCTAATATTTCATCATTATCGGAATTTCCAATGATACTTTCCAAAGTATTGAATTGTTCTTTGTTATTGCTTGTGTTAGCTTCAGCGAGTTCTTCCAATATTATGTCATATGTGTCACCGATTACAGAACCTTCCGAAGATGTTTGAGAACGTTCAGATGTAATGGTTTCTGTTGGTTTTGAAAAAACACATTGAACCAAACATAAAATGCTCAATGCAAATGTTGGTTGCTAAAATAAACAGAATAAACAATTAAGCACGTGGTATACTTTTGAATATTACAACCAAATTTCACATATTTGCAAATAAATTCGATTACATTGAAGAAGAAGATAACAATAATAATCTAATTTTTTAAAATATGAAAATAAACAAGACACAGAAAAATAATAAAAGATAACGGTCGCAACTGGGACTCGAACCCAGAACCTTACGACTTACCGGGACATAACACCTCTACCAATTGAGTTACTGCGATCTTATATGAGACTGTCGTAATTGTCAACTTCATATTTCAAATTTCAGAATTAACAATATTATTAATAGGTGTATGTCCCGGTAAGACGTAAGGTTCTGGGTTCGAGTCCCAGTTGCGACCGTTATCTTTTATTATTTTTCTGTGTCTTGTTTATTTTCATATTTTAAAAATTAGATTATTATTGTTATCTTCTTCTTCAATGATATATTACATTGATGGGAAGAACCTTTAAAAGTTAAAAAGAGAGTTTTTCTTGTATAAAAAAAAATTATATTCATTCAGACTTTTACAAAAAGTCAATAGGTGTTCCATAAAAATAATTCAGATACATTTATCCGAGACACTATCTAGGTAACAAATACATTCTTTAAATACTTGTTTCCAATGAAAAAGGTAGCTGCCAATAATTTGGAAAAAAAAACATTAGTCGAAGATAATATTGTTAATTCTGAAATTTGAAATATGAAGTTGACAAATACGACAGTCTCATAATAGGGCGCAATAGCAAAATTGGTTAATGCGTATGTCCCGGTTAGACGTGAGGTTCTGGGTTCGAGACCCAGTTGCAGCCATTATATTTTATTATTTTTCTGTGTCTTGTTCATTTTCATGTTTTAAAAAATTAGATTATTATTGTTACATTATTTTTCAATGATATATTACATTGATGGGAATAACCTTCAAAAGTTAAAAAGAGAGTTTTTCTTTTAAAAATAATTTAAAAAAATGAAAAAAATAATATACTGTCATAGAAAGTCACTATTGATTAAAATTAAATAAAAAGGGGTTAAGAGTTCCTTATTGTTATAGCAAGCCACAATTAAATGAAAATATAAAACATTTCTTACCTTCATGTTAAGTTAATGAAAGAAAGCAATATTATTTTTTTTTTCTATAGAAATGAAAACTATATACTATAATTATTTATAAGTGAAGGGATGTTTTTAATGCTTTAAGGTAGGTACGTTTGATCAGCCAAACTGTCTTTGCAGGCAACTCAAATGGAACTTTGAACCGATTAATATTGTATCGTATTTTATACACAAGGATATGAGAAGTTCCGAAGTGTTAATTTTTCACTCGCGTGGTAATTGGGCGCTTTGGCACTTTAAAACGTACATAAGATTGGATGCAAATTTTATACCTCAGTGAAGTATGCAAATAAGTCCAACAATAACAAAATACATAAGAGTAATTTATTCTTAAGTGACTTTTATATATCATGGATAGTGATTTGACCAGCGGCTGAGAATTAAAGTGCCAAAATTCTTGCAACTGTACAGGGAGGTTCCGATGAGAAAGATCGATTATTCCCCGTGTCAAATTATTTAAACTAAAAATTTAATATCGATTTATTTCATTCAAAACTTGCTTTAATATATACCTACATTTAAGTAAGCAATAAAAATGGTCAAAACGCATGATGATAAATTATTAACTATCGTGTACTTCTTTTAAGTATTTTTTGATAATAAGGATTTATAATTTTTAAATAATGTCTAAACAAAATAAGTGTGTAAAACAAATCTGAAATATTTTTGTTTTTACGACCTTAAATAAATATAAAAACTGAGGTATATTCGTCACAAAGCACGTTCTCAAATTTATTTTTTGTTTGAATGAATTGAACATAAATTAAAATTCTGGAAAGTGTCTTTACTAGATTATGTGTTGATTTATTTTAATTAATCCCACGAACTGGCGATGCCTGTAGGATTTTTTGGTATCATACATTTATGCGTACTATTATTTTATATTAAATATATGTATATATATTATGTTTGTTTGCGTGTATGTTTGTATCTTTTTATATTCATGCATATATTATATATGTGAACTTTATGAAAAACTTTAATTGTAACTAAAAACATGTATATAACAAAAAAATTAAAAAAAACAAAAAATTTGCTGTATGATTATATGATTTGAAATTTGTGTTGTATAATATTAGGTCCTTACATATGAAATTGGCGTTTTGCCGTACTGGCAACTTTGATCTCAAATATCTTCTCTTTGGTTAGGAATTCCAAATTCAAATTTATACAACTATTTACTCATGTATTTGTGTTTCGAAAATTATAATTCATTTGCTTTTACCTTAATTGTTTTTTTTTCTTTGCGTCACTTAGTTTACAAAATGGAAAACTTGAAATATCGCGTTATTTACGAGTACGAGTTCCACCGTGGCACCAGTGCTGCAGAAACGGCTCGAAGGATTAATGATGTGTATGGCGATGGTACCGCAAAAGAAAACACAGTGCGTTTTTGGTTCCAACGTTTTCGTTCTGGAAATTTCGACCTGCAGAACAAGCCCCGTGGACGGCCGTAGACCAAAGTTGATAATGAAGAATTGGAGACTATTGTGGAAGCGGATCCATCTCAAACCTCGTCCGAGTTAGCTGCAGGCTGCGGTGTTAGTGATAAAACTGTTTTAATCCACTTGAAGCAAATTGGGAAGGTGAAAAAGCTTGAAAGGTGGGTACCTCACGAATTGATTGAAGCAAATCAACGCTGCGTTGCATTACTTAACCGGCACAATAATGAAGGGATTTGAAATCGAACCTGTGATGAAAAGTGGATCCTGTACGATAATCGGACGCGCTCATCGCAATGGCTGAGCCCTGCCGAACCAGCCAAACCATGCCCCAAGCGAAAATTGACTCCAGAAAAGTTACTTGTGAGCGTTTGGTGGACTAGTGCTGGTTTCGTTCACTATAGCTTTTTCAAATCTGGCCAGACGATTACGGCAGATGTCTATTGTCAGCAACTGCAAACTATGATGGAAAAGCTAGCTGCTAAACAACCGAGGCTGGTTAATCGCTCTAGACCACTGCTGTTTCATAATAACGCTAGACCACACACTGCACAACAGACGGCTACCAAATTAGAGGAGCTTTAATTGGAATGTCTGACATCCACCGTACTCTCCGGACCTTGCCCCAACAGATTACCATTTTTTTCGAACTTTGGATAACTTCTTGCAAGGGAAAAATTCAACTCCGATGGGGCAGTCCAAACCGCCTTCAAAGATTTTATTGATTCCCGTCCCAATGGTTTTTTTTAGTAAAGGGATCGATGAACTACCTATGATATGGCAAAAGTGCATAGATAGCAATGGTACATACTTTAATTAAATAAATATATTATATTTAAAAAATCGACTTTTTGTTCCTCCCATACAAAACGCCAATTTCATATGTAAGGATCTAATACAATATTTCATTTGAAAATTTAACAAATCTGGCAAATCTGCCAACGACCAACGGTATAACCTTAGTTTATTAAAAATAAACTTAGTTTTAGATAGACCTCAATATTTATCATTGCGAATTAAATTTTCATTAAATGCTTGTTATGGGACAATGATTCAAAATTATTTGTAAGTTTTATAAGGTTCTAACAGATGGCGGTGCGAGTTAATTCATAAAAAAATATATATACTTAGTTATCTAGGTTAGGTAACCAACCAGTAGATGGCGTTGTGTTTCATTAGCCACAGTAACGCGTGGGCGGGTCTGCTTGTAATTAAAATAAACATCAAATGGGAAAAATCAATCCTTGCGATGCAGAGTGGTGGAACTAGTACGTTCCAATTTGGAGAAAAAGACAAATAAATATATTTTATCTCACTTCCTCTCCTCAATAAACTTCTTTCTTCCGTCTTTTTGATTTAAATATTAAAACTTGTTGCTTTATAATTTACACTTTTCACAACTTGTTGCAGAGTGTCACAATTCATCGTAATAACATGAAGGTGTCAATTTTAACATTTTATTAGTTATTGTTCACAAAGTGATATTTATATTACAGAATGTACAAAGCTCAAATTACGCATACCTATGTAATAAAATGCGTATATATTATTATTTAAGTTTTTAATCATGCAGGGTCGGAGGATAGTGCAATCCCAGCTTGGCATTTTGCATGATATATACAATTATAACATTAAAAACAAAAAAAAAGTAATACGTAAGTAATGACAATATAGTACAAATAAATTAAATTAAATTATATCTATAATATATGACGTTATACAGAGTGTTAAGGTATGTACTTGACTTACTTTAACCAGTGATTTCCGACATTATTTGGAGAAAAAAAAAGTAAGTGAAATTTTGGTCTTCGGTGACATTTTTCATGTTTTTTTTTCAACTAAAACATAAAAAATCAGAGAGCATTGGACAGTTGGGAGCGGTGTGATGGGTTGGTTTGTCACTCGTTTGAGTGATCAGCGTCGACACGCGGGAGAATATTTTTTTGTTTGATTTGAAGAAGAAAAAAATTGAAAAAAAGGCACTTAAAAAGTCACCGGATACAAATATTTCATTTACATTTTTTACTTCTAATAATGTCCCTTAACAGCCTGTATATGTAATATATTGTATTGGAGTGATTACATGTTTAATATTATGTAGGTGTGTATAGTATATTAAAATGTAGTGATTACATTTTTCAACTTCTGTATATTAACACTGGTAATAATTTTGGATATTTTTAGAGGATGATACTACTGGCCTATTTAAACGAGGCCAATGTTTAGCAGAGTGGTTTAGTACAACTAAAATGTTAAATTAATTTGAAGGAACTGTCCATATGTGGACCACTAAATCACTCAAATAACACTGGTCTTGTTTAAACAGTCCATTATACGAATCTTCGGAATCCTTGTGAGGGGTTTATATAGTAAGGGTGGGAATAAGCCGACTTCCAAAGAAGCTTATCTATGATAAACATCTAATCTAAGGTGGCAGGACGGTGAAGGGGCGAACACCAGCACTGGGCATACATAACTGAAGGGAGACCACGGTAATTATAATTAACCCTAGCACACTCGATAAGATCGATAAGGATTGTATCGATAACTTTCGGTAACTTCTCATCGTTCCCTAGCATGACTGCAAATCGCCAACCAATAAGTGACAGTTCACAATGACCGTAATACATTCGACATCAACTGTTGTTTTACGTTAGCGATCTGCAGTTGTCCTAGGGAACGATGAGAAGTTACCGCAAGTTAGCCCATCAATCGTTATCGATCGAGTGTGCTAGGGGGCCTGAGGTGCTAGCATGGTCGATCGATAAGGATCGGTAGGATAATTATCGGTAACTTCTCATCGTTCCCTAGAACAACTGCAGATCGCAAACGAATAGGTGGCAGTTCACAATGACTGAGTGTCCTTAATATATTCGATATCAACTGTTGTTTGTACGTTAGCGATTTGCAGTTGTCCTAGGGAACGATGAGAAGTTGCCGACAACTATCCTACCGATCCTTATCGATCGACCATGCTAGCACCCCTGGAGTGGTTAAGTCTCTTCAAAGGTTGTATTGATGACTGATGACTTAAACCAGTGACATACACAGCGTTAAAAGCCATAGCGTTATTTAGATTGGCCTATTTCAGCATATCGCTCGCCGATATGCTGAAATAGGCCAAGCCAAATAACGCTAGCGCTTTTAACGCTGTGTGTGTGAAAAGTGTTAGAGGTAATAAGAATTTTTTTCTGAAAACAAATATAAATATGGGTACGATTTGAACAGATAATCCTCTTCTTCACTTCTCGTCACTCGTCCACCTTTTAGCAATTTAAGTTTTTGTCTTCTGTTTCGTCTTTCATTTTCTCTCTTCTTTATCAGTCTATAAAGAAAAAGTGGCCTGAACACATTGTCTTCGGCGGTCTGTAATATTTCATCAATTATTATAGTTTCCTTTGCGCCATTTTTATCAATAATAGTCGTTATCAATGAAAAATGTTGTAAGTGTTCTTCAGTTCTTTCCGGTGGTTTTAATTGATCAAATTCGCTCGTTTTGTTTTCTAATGATTCATTCTCGTCGATTTTATATGTCTCTTCTGGTTTTAAAGTCAATTCTTTATCTTGTATTGCTGATGTATCATTTTGATTGGAAATTTTCGTCAATACGTAGCACGAGATCTCGCAATAACTGATACTAATGAACAACACAAGTTTGAAATTTGTAATCTGAAAAAATGAAATAAAACTGCTAATAAAAATTACATCGGAAACATATTCAGTTTCATTAATGGTAACACAGCAGTGAAAAGGGTTAGTAAAATAGAAGTTTCTTATTGAAGTTTGTACGTCTCGTATTAATATTAATTTAATCAAAAAATAAGACACCCAATATAAGATAACGGTCACAAAACAAATAAATCGACAATCGCCGAGCATTTTATCGAAACCGGCCATTACATTGGATTTATTCCTAAAGTCCTGGGGAGACCCAAAACTCATAGAGCACGCCTAATTACGCAGGCAATCGAAATCCATAAAAATCTTATCAATATTAATAGAGACGACGGAGCTAGGCTCAATAGTTCTTGGTATCCGGTAAAGGTATACAAAGCTAAACGCAAAAAAACTTTTTGATTTATATTATAATATTACCAGATCGTAGAGGAATGGAGCTGGCAATACGGTATCGCTTAGACGTACTTAGGCATACACTTTACCACTAACAATAAAACATCTGCCCTGATGATGGACACTGTAACGTTGTCCGAAACGTTGGCTAAAGAAGGAGATAGCGATAGCCGTGAAAATCTAAAATCATATCCATCACAAAACAAATTCACTATTTTTTCCGGGACCTATATATACTCTACCAATAAATTGATCGATGCGTAAAAAAATTCATTCTGTTTCTTTTTATTAATCTCACTTTTGAATTAAAAAAATACTAATATTATCCTTATTTATTTTTCAATATTTCATTGCAATCATTATTTCCAAGATGGCAACCTACATTATCTTTTTTTTAGGTGGCTTATTCCATTTTTAAATACGTCTATTTGAATTTCGATTTCTTTTTCTTGAATGAATGAGTGCTTATGTGGTAATGAAATTTACCCAATTTCCGAAATCCGAAAGAGCTGAAACTCGACAGATGAGAATGCACTCTATCAACCTTTGGTGACTTAGGCACACACACGCATTTCTCTGAAAGTGATGAAGTGATGGCGCAATTAGGTTGTGCCGATAAATGCGTAGGACAGTGGCGGAAAGTCGAAAGTATTTCACTACATAAAAAATAGATGTATTATAGTAAAATAAAGCTTTGTTATTAGGTACTGGTTATTTTTGAAATATTTTCATATAGAACTGTTAATATTATTTTAATTGAGAGCTGTTTATTATTTTCATTGATTAACCAAAAATATTAACTCACCATATTGTCACAATTTATTTGTAATCAATCACGTTTAAATCGACTAATTAATTTTGTTAACAAAATAAAAGTTACATTCACTGCATGATTATAGCATGAAGATTTTTTTGTAGGCTTTTATTTTACAAACACAAACTGTATACTGCTTTATATACAGGAACTCGGTTTGAACGTCTGTCGTGTTAAGATTCAAGATATATACTGCTCGATATAGTTCAAAGAAAATGTTTATATTTGTAAGCTCGATGTTTTTTGGTATTTTTTCCGTGTTAATTACAATTACCTCTAAAAATACGCACGTTTTCCATATTTCTGATAAAAACGTACGAAATAAGAAAAACAAACAACAGAGTGCATTAGGACCATTAAGGTAAAGGTAATTTGTACCTCAGTCACTCATTATTTTAGTGCTTGGTGTTAGAAGGACTCGTGAGGGATTTTTATTATTTCAAACTTTGATAATCTCGGCTGCAAATTCAATTAAAACAAAGAAGCTTGATCAACCTTTTCATCATCATAGGTTGAGACCCGTTGACCAGCGGCTGAGAATTAAGGTTACAAAATGCTTGCAACTGTACAGGGAGGTTCCTATGAGAAAGATCGATTATTCCCAGTATCTAGTTTTTTAAAGTAAAATTTTTATATCCATTTATTTCGTTCAAAACTTGCCTTAATATATACCTACATTCAAGTAAATATAAAAAATTCATAAATGCTCAAAACGCATGATGATAAATTATTAAATATCGTGTACTTCTTGAAAGTATTTTTTGATCATAAGTATTTATGATTTTTCAATAATGTCTAAACTAAATAAGTGTGTAAAAAAAATCTGAAATAGTTTAGTTTGTAAGACCTTAAGTAAATAGAAAAACTGACGTATTTTCTTCACAAAACAAGTTCTCGGATTTATTTTTTAATGATTTTACTTGAACTAAAATTAAAATTCTTAAAAGTGTCTTTACTAGATTATATATTAATTTATTTGCTGTATAATTATATGATTTGAAATTTGTGTTGTATAATACAATATTTCATTTGAAAATTTAACAAATCTGCCTTAACCTTTGGTTTAACTTTACTATATTAAAAACAACCTTAATTTTTTTAAATTTAAAAAGTACGTTTACCAGATAAAATAACAATATTTCAATATTTATTTATGTTTTTTTGTAAAAAAGAGTCAATACGTCTAGAATTTGATTTAAAAAGGACAAATTTTCGAGTATCGTTTTTATTAGTCTATTATGTCACCTGAATCGTCAGATGGACGGCCTTCAGTAGGCTGATGTTTGCCAATTTAAAAATAAGCTTCCCAAAAGCTTGATAGTATCTACAGACTTCTCAGTAAGCAAACCCAACTTGTTCTAAAAATGAGTAAAATGTCGAGTCAGTTTTTACCCACTACGATTTTTGAAATCGATAATAAAGCTGTTTTCGAAATGGATTCAGTCTCACGTAGAAATTATACATGGAAATGTAGTACAGAAATCAATTTGACAAATTCTGAAAAAACAAGATTCTCAATACCAAAATGAGGTTTCAAAAAATTACATGTCAACTCCACAGAACAAAAGTCTACATGGAAAGCTGTTTATTTTCATAAATATAAAGAGATCCAAAAAGGGAACTCTTCCAGGAATTGCCATTAGAAAGATTAGTTATTACTTATTACCATATAAGGCTATGTGATTTTCCATTGCGGAATAATCCAAAATGATTAATATTCTTCGCATGTAATAATATGTATTCACGATTCAGAAAAACAATACAAACCAAGATGTCCAGCGTCGAAGGTTGAAATAAGTAGAGGAATATTGTGAAGTTTGTATTTTTAAAAGCGTAGAATCAGATACTTCAGTCGGGCCATGTCAAGAGTCAGAATAATAGAAGAGTATGTATGAGAAGATTTATGAATGTGAATGAGGCAAGGAGTGTAAGCCAAGATCGAGTTGTTTAGCGGTCCGTCCTCTCTGCAAACGGCGTGATGTTAGTTACTTGGTTAGTGGTTCGAAAACAATATTTTTATAATAATTATAGTTCAAAATTGTACCAGTGAGAATTTTGTATGTAAGAGCCAGAAACCTTGATAGTAATCAAATAAAAATGACAAAAGGCTAATATTGGGGGAAATATTTTAATCATAGACCATTTGTGCAAAAGTATCGCAGTCGGGAAACTTAAAAGAAAATGGGAAAGTGAGAATACGAATATTTTTTCTTCTATGTCATTTTCGCTGAACTTCTCGTTGGAATCTGAATCTTGGAGTTCATAAGGTTTCATTTCACCTCGTATCGACTACATTTAGCGGTTAAGCTGGAATCAGACAGTTCACTCGAGGGAAGGTTTCCGCCATGTTTTTTCGGCCTAATCGTCCATCTTCGTTTCATTCCATGTTCACACGGCGCTATAGAAATAAGCGTTCACTCGTCCATTCTCACCACAGCGTCGCCGAGCGAGGTCAACCGCGCTGGAATTCGTTTGATATCCAGCGCGGTCCGGCCCCGAATTTTAAGGAAAAACATGTCAGATGTATCGATTTTTACGAAATTTTGTTGACACAATTAAATAAAAATAAATATAAAAAACATTATTGTTTCGTCTTATAAACCTTTTTATTTTTTATGACATAATAACACAATTTGATTTTACTTTTTTTATTACGAACATTTTCCTACAAATTAATAATCTTACATATATTAAAAAACATATAAAATACATGGATAATAAGGGGACCCAAAAATTTATATGAGAGGTGTTCCCAAAAGCAAACAAATTAGCCGAACGAATACCATTTTGACGTTTTAGCGTGCGATGTGATAGCGTCCTTTCATGGTCCTTCCCGTACAGGACGCGAGACAAACTGATTGAGATTTCACTCGGTGTTCAGACGTTTCACTTTGCTCTCTTCCGCGCGCATGCGCGCGCAAGTGATGGATGCCGAATGAAAATATCCAACATTGTTGGATCGGTTCACTTGAAGATTTCATTCGGCAGTATTCGGCACTTCCGTTTCATTTCATGTTCAGACGTGTCATTCCGAGTAAACTAGGCCGAATGAAATGCGGAAATGAGCGATTTGAACCATGTGAATGGCGCTTTAGGAATGAGGGGTGAAAATCATTCTCCCGTGGCGTTTTCGTAATCGGATTTGGCTTGAGTCGGGAAAACGGGTGAACGATCCCCGCTGCAGCGCAAATATATCCTGGTAGTTAAGTTTGAGAGTAGCGTAATATAAACGGCATAAGTAAATAAAATAATTGTGTTTTTTATGCTTACTTTATTAAACATTATAAAAGGTAAATAAGGGTAATTGAGACAAATTCCGTTATTAATGTCTCTCTTTTACAAGTGCATACATAGTACCTACTTACAAAAGACATAATTCGTATCCATTAATTGGATTTACATAACATTCCATAAAAACCGTAAATATTTTTAACTTCTGGTGCTAAATGGTTTAATTTTTAATGATGCAATGAATATTAAAAATGTCAATGCATAAACAATTTCATTGATGTTAATTTTGGCTGTGAATTATTTAATTGATTTCAGTCTTCGAACAGTCTTTGAATCACCTCGTTAAGTTTGCCCATCCTTTCATCATTTTAAATAAACGTAGGTAACAAATTAAAATTCACGAAATGTCTCTTCAGTAAAAGTAATGTATATATTCGACAGCTCCATACATCGACCTATCTTTGCGTTTCTTTGGTAGCTCGTTTCCTCACGAAGCAAATAATCACTTGTTATTGGATTATCCACCGAAAACGGGCAATGGTCGTCTGATCCTCTTCCTTCCAACGAAATAAGAATAATAAGGGTTAAATGTATTCTCAGAGTCACTAATCAGATCAAAATCGTAATCAAAGCCTTCTGTGTCATCGAGTTGGCGTTTGTGAATTCTGTGATAGATATCTATGTCTCCAGTTCTTGGAACTATATGTTCGTTTGCATCAAAAAGTCCAGTGTTTATTCCGTCACTTAAATCTGGTTGGTTAGGGACAAACGTTTCTTCAATTGGATATTCGATGAGATCGTTGTTGTTTTCTTCTTTGTTTTCTGTGCAGTTGTCGTCTGGAACAGCTACGTAGTTAATTTCTTTCAGGTTTGAGAGCAGGGCATCAGAGTTCAGTCGGACTAGTTCAACTTGTCTCAAATTTGCATCTGTATCTTCTTGGAAGGTGTTCAACGGTCCAGAAGGCATCTGCACGGAAGACCCCAAGAGGGTCACAAATATCAAACTCACTGAAGATCTTCTTGACATTTTGATAAAATTGTCTTTCACGATTCACGTTTTGTAATGAAAATGTTAGTTTATTGAGTACTTATTGCTTAAAATTATTCTAAATCTCTTTTCACAGAATACTTCCACTATTACCAGCGACAGCAAATTTGTCAAATATACAATTTACTCAAAAGCCAACTAACTATAAGAGTGAAAGAAAACATTTAAACACGTTCATATATGAAATGATCTTATATAGTGGAGAATTAACACGCTTGTTTACAGATTCAGAAAACTTATTTCAACACACTCCAGGAATGGTAGGAAAATACGCGAAAATTTTAGCATGGCTTGTTTAGTCAACATATTTACACTCTCCTGAAAATGCGAGCTGGCCCGTTCGGCCAAAACAAATTGGTTAACTCCACAATGTTTATCTCCATAGTTGACTCAAACAATTAGTTGAGCTTCAAGAACCGTCCATTTGTTTCCGTTATTAACATTATCGAGTACTTGACATTTGTTAGACGTTCGGAAAACACCTTGATCCTCAGATCCGGTGACAAGTTGACTGCACTTTCCTAGAATTATTATTAATACTTTTCTAAGAAGGAAATTTTATTTTTCATGCAAAACTAATTTGTTTGTTGACTCAAATCAATACGCAATAGCTTCCTTGGTTGCTAGCATAGCTCTCTTGTCGGTATTGTAAGCACGCGTCCCTATTCTCCCCGCAAGGGAAATTATTTACTAAGGTTTTACTTTAGGCATACTGTGATGTTTAATGTCACTTCAATACACAAATAGAAGGTCGTGGGATGCCAATTATTGAAGAAAATTAGAAAATTGTACCCCCGGATCGAGAACACAAGTTGAGTTGTGTTTGTTTCTGAACCATATTTTGAAATGCTGCGAATAAAATACATAACGAAAGATACTAATTTCTTGTTACAAATATATTTATCCATGTATATCGGAACTTTTAAAACATACGTATAAGTAGATTTTAAAAACTTACTCGAAAATGTGAGCAAGTGGAAGCGACCCAGAGGCAGACCGATGAAGAGGTGTCTAGACTGTGTGGAAGAGGATTGGATCAGGAAGAGAAGGTCAGTGGACTGTAGGCAAGTGATAAGGAACATCAGCCAATGGAGAACATTTGTGTAGGAGGCCATATCCCGCTCTGGGATGTAACAGATGGGATGTATTCAACAATGATGTTTAAAAAAAAAATTGTGTGAATATTATCAACAAAATATCTCCAATGTCCTTTCTTCTCGTCCTGTCCTCTGTATCTCATAAAGTGTAATTATGGCAAACACAAAATTATGGAATGTTGTAACGCGGCACTTATAGGAAAAAAAAACAGTATTTTCTAGTATTATTTCCAAAATGGCGTGCAAAGGTACCCAAAGACTGACAAGGAAGAATCTTTGGCTGCTTTTTTAAAACCCTTTTTTACGGAACCTGGAACAAGCAGCGGAATAACAAGGATGTAGTAGAAGGGTTATTTAACTATACGCGTTTTTTGGGGTTTTTAAATAGAAATCGAAAAAAATTATACAGTATTTTTTTAAAGTTCATTTTGGAAACATACAGTTCTATACAAAATCATTGAAAATAAAATAGTGAATGTGATTGAAACCAATTAAGTTCCAGTTATAATATATTTATATGGTAACTGATTGGGAAGCACGTAGTTAATAAGTTATAATAGTACAAAGTGTGAATATAAAATTATTAAAATGAATGTAATATACAATACAGAAATAATAGTTTCGATGTAAGTAAATTGTAAGGTTACTTTGACATTAAACGATTTAAGGGTAGAGTGGAAAATGTCAATATCCCTTAGGGAATTTTAAGATTTGCAGATACGCCCGCGAGAATGATTTGTAATGTTGTATTTAAAATAAGGTATTAAATCTGGTATTGGTATTTTTAAAACAAAAATTGGCTTTTAAAATGTCACAGGTGGCTAAAGTTTTATTTACATTTTTTACTCCAGATAATGTCAGGAATCACTGGCTAAATAAAGTAACTTTTTTATTTCTTTTATATTTACGCACCAGACTTTTAGGTCCGGGTTTAGTTTTTTCCCATAGGAAAAACTAAACCCTTTCACACACTTTTCCATATAAATGATCATCTAGTAAATCCAAGCTATGCAAGTGTATTATATAAGTATAATTAATACAAAACAATACAAGAACAACATGTTAACCTACCAGACTATTAAATGGGAAAATAATTCACTGACTCCAGATATTTTCATATCAGAAGGTTCGGCTCGGTGGAATTCCTAATTTGACCGATAAATCCTACTGATCCCTCAATATAAATATTTGAAAAATCTTTCGTAATCCTACATGTATTTAAAATGACTGATTTTTGCATATTAAATTAAAACAAATAACTTTGTTTAAACCACTAATATAATCACAATTACCTAAATACCCTGACGAAGAAACCATCGGTTTTGAAACATTTAGGTAATTGTGATTATATTAGTGGTTTAAACAAAGTTATTTGTTTTAATTTAATTAAAAATGATGCCACAAAGTGATTTTACGAAGTTTGAAGAAAAATAAAGATTTTTGCATTTTTATATAAAAATTCTTCGACAAATCTAATATGCCTAAATTTTTAAAGAGAGAGCTAGGTATAATGCCAGTAGCCGAAATAACAAATGGTAATATTTTTATAGTCTGAGAATGCCAAATTCTTTTAATTTCATTTCCTAAATCTGTACACTTTCTTATTTTTTCAGAAACAGATTTTTCAATATTACAGGAATTTGGAATAGGAATTTGGAATTTTGTCATGTAAAACTATATCGGGTCCATTGTGACTAATTGGTCTGTCTGTTAGTATAGTTTTATCATAGTAAATTTTAAAGAAATTATTTTCTAAAAATGAATTTGGTTCGTATTCATAATATGGTACTATATTATGACATTCAATCAAGTTATGTTTAATTACCAAACTTTGGTGAATTATTTTTAAAACCTGATGGTGTCTAAATGTATACTCAGACGGCGCTAATATAGAACATCCCGATATAATATGTTCTATAGTTTCCGGAAAAGCCATACATTTTCTACATAAATCATCAGTTTGATTTGTATCTTTGATTATATGCTTCCAATAATTTTTGGTATTAATGACTCTATCTTGAATAGCAAGCATAAATCCTTCTATTTCTGCGCTCAACTCTCCAATACTCAACCATTTGTTTGACGAAAGTTTGTCAACATTCGTTTGGTTGAGATAATTGAAGTGTTTCGCGTGCATAATTCCTGGTCAAATAATATTCAAATTTAATTGAATGTATAAACTATAAATATTATTGAATGTATACATTTTTTATTAATATGTATACATTTTTTAATAATATTATTGAATGTATAAAAACAGTTTATTATAAACAAGTTCTGCTTCGTAATTATTATTATGCGTTAGAGCTGTTTCGCCCTCTGAAGGCATTGTCAAACACAGCACTGAAGGCATTGTCACAGTTTGATAATGCCTTCAGAGGACGAAACAGCTGTAACGCATAATAATAATTACGAAGCAGAACTTGTTTATAATAAACTGTTTTTATACATCGGACTTTATAAATAAATAAATCATAAAGCGTAAATCGAAAATATACGTTATCCTATGGATAATCTATCAATGAGAAAGTGAAATAACTCCATACGTTAACCAGTGATTCCTAATAACCTTGATGTTTTGGTGTTTAAAACAAAAATTGGCTTTTAAAATGTGGCACAGGTGGCCAAAGTTTTATTTACATTTTTTACTACAGATAATGTCAGGAATCACTGGTTAAATACAGTAAGTCACGTACGTCCCGTAAAACTATACATTAGTCAGACATCTCCGAAAAATAGGAAATTTGAAGTATGCATTTATATGTAAAAGTATACCCTCTATGTAACTGGTACAATACTCAGATTACGCAAAAAAAACACCTCCGAATCAATTGTATTGTAGAAAAAACTTTTAGTGAATTACACTAATTGTTGATGTTTTCTGGGTCACTAGTGGGATATTTAAAAATGTAAACCTTCTCCATTCCCATCCTCAATTCCGTTGCAAACTTTTGTATGGTATCACAATGATTGAATGTTGCCTGCATTCAAGTAATGGGCACATTACCATTGGCGCCCTCACATTGTCTTTTGCAGCATTATTACGTAAATCCTTTTTATTTACCTAATAATCTAAACTTATATAGCATGTTTTTTTTATTGATAAACAACAATCTCTTGTCAATAGTTCTCCGAATTGTCGCAAGATGGGATGTATCTTACTTTGTTATCAACTAGAACTGGTCATGTGATAAGTGAGTATATAGTAGGTATGGCCTGTGTTTATCGGGTATAATTATACTTACATGGGTTTTTTGATGAATAAATTCGTGGTATTATCTACTGGTATGTATTTATGCAAATTCACAGAAACGCGATCCAGTTTGACAAACAAAAAATAACGAAATAATTTCTTATCTGACACGAAAAATAATTGAAAAAGGAACATCATTTCATTACATTTTAAGATGAAGCTATTCGCCAAATTACTATTTAGATTTATCTTTACTACGAATCGGTTTACATTATGAATATGAAAAAATATGCTGTGGATACATTGAAGCTTTTTCAACCTTCTCTATTTATTGGAATTAAAATAAAATTATTAATTACGCCACAAAAATATAATCGTACTAAAATTTTTTGTTTTTTCATTACATAAATAGGAAGTTATATAAGAAACTACTTTTAGATATACCCCTTTATGTCAAGTATGTATTCCTCTGAAGAGTGATTGACCAGCGGCTGAAAATAAAAGTTTAAAAATGCTTGCAACTCTACAAGGAGGTTCCAATGAGAAAGATTATTCCCCGTATCAAATTTTTAAAATTAAAAATTTTATATCGATTTATTTCATTCAAAACTTGCTTTAATAGTATATATCACATACAAGTAAGCAATAAAAATGCTCAAACGCACGATGATAAATTATTAAATATCGTGTACTTCTTGTAGGTATTTTTTGAACACAAGTATTTATGATTTTTCAATAATGTTTACAAAATAAATGTGTAAAAAATTCTAAATATTTTAGTTTGTAAGACCTTAAATAAATAGAAAAATTGAGGTATTTTTGTCACCAAACACGTTCTCGAATTTATTTTTCAAAAATTCTGAAAATTGTGTTGACTAGATTATTTATGGATTTATTTTGTTGTATGATTATATTATTTGAAATTTATGTTGAAAATTGAACAAATCTTCCAACGGTATAACCTTGGTATCTTAAAAATACACTTAGTTTTTCAAAATTTTAAAACTGCGTGTATCAGATAAAATAACAATGTTTCAAAATCAATTTATGTTTTTTTGTAAAAAAGAGTCAATACGTCTAGAATATGATTTAAAAATGACAAATTTCCGGTATTCTTTGGTCCCCCTTGAGGGGAAAAACGATTATTATAACGATACGATAGAATAATATTTTAATAAGTTGATGTCCTTGTACATGTACAATACATACAGCTTGACAATGTAGAATCACAGTAGGTATGATGAATGATGTATTGTATTAGGTAAATTTCATGGACATATGAATTAATGAAAAGTCATAACTACGTCATAAATAGTTACCTAAACTTTTTGACGTAGGTAGGTATTTAATACATAAACGGTTAAGGGCGTTTTCCAAAAAAGATGTCGGTGACGTAATAAGAATTCCACTTAAGTGAGATGCTGCATTTCGATTAAAAATATACGTAAATTTATTAAAGAAAGTATGAACTTCATGACAAAAAGTATTTAAATAGAAAATATCAATAAACTTCAAAAATAAATGCAATTTAAGTTTAATACTACTAGTAAGAAATTCTTTTACGTCACTTTTATCATAAAGTTTATAAAGAAAATTAAATGAAATTCATTATTTCAGATTTTTATTTACGAATTGAAAACATAATCTGTCTCCTAAAAAATATGAATAATCAAGCTTATTGAATTAAATATTAAGTTTTTAAATAAAAACATTCTTTTACGCTACTTTTGGATACTTTGTACTGTATATTTTTCGTTCTAGAAAGACGAATATAAGTTTTTGTTTTACGAATGTTTAATTATAACAAATTTAAAATTAATCATGAACTATATCGATAAAAAATAGAACAAATTTCTTTGAGATATAATAATTGATCTTAGAAAATAAATCACAGCAATAACAGGACAGTGACGTAAAGAGAAACATTTGGTAACGTTTAGGAATTCTAAGGCCTCGGCCAGACTGAGGGGCTTGCGCGGTAGCGACAACGGGCGCGAAATATCAGTCGTACGTATACGCCCGTTGTGGCTACACTGCACTGGTATGGGAAGAGTGGAAGATACTCTCAGTATCGCCCTGGCGTAAGACCACCATTCAGAATTGAAACGTTGCTTAATAATGGCTTTAACCGTGTTTAGTGATTAGATCTGAATAGCCAGGTACTTCCCCACCTTCCTCTCCCCAATCTCCTTCCCTTCCCCACTTACCTTCAGCCTCACAACATACCCCAATTGGGGATGCCATCGTCTCACTGGCTCCAGACGGGAGCACTTAAGACTCTTGTGAGGTATTCTCTATAAAAAAGGGCGATTTTCCGTACTACCGCCACCGTGCAAGGCCTCCCGCGCATGTACTTTTTCTTCCACTTGTTCTTTTTTCTTTTCTTTTTATTTTCGTTTCTGTTCTCTCCAACGTTTTCTTTTTTCTATTCTTCTTTGATTAGCTCTTTGATTTTATTTTGGTGTTTTTTTTGTCTTTGTAACTCTTTTTTCTTAAAGGCTTCATATTTTTCAGGGTCCTTTTTAATTTTATCCCTGTACCTTTTAGATTTTTCTGCATCGTTTTTAATTTTTCAGGACCGTTTTTAATTTTGTCTCCGTACCTTTTTGATTTTTCTGCATCGTTTTTAATATTTCAGGATCGAGTTTAATGTTGTGTCTGTACCTTTTTAATTTTTCTGCATCGTTTTTAATTTTTCAGGATCGTTTTTAATTTTGTCTCTGTACCATTTTGATTTTTCTGCAGCTTTGAACATAACACTGCGTATTTGAACATAAAATTAAAATAAATTATTTTGAAAAATGCACAAATAATTATATAGGTAATAATGGGCTACACGTGCATACCGTATATAGCCTGAAATGGGGAACTAAGCTGAAATGGTATTAAAGTACTTGTTAATATACACAACTTTAATCACAGGATCCACTAAAACACACAGGAATATAAATAATGCTACATTTTATACTTACTTAATTAAAATTGTATGAACCAGCTGATTTTATACTCAATTTCAGAGTTTTTTTTTTTTTTATAATGTTTCTTTATTCTTTGAATAGTAAATATATAACAATTGTGGAATTTATGGCCGCCATACTAGGCACATGCCCGTGTTATGGTGGCCGATTTTTTAAACAGTGGATATAGAATATAAAAGAACATAAAATAATGTAAAGGAAAGTAAGAAGAACTATATTATAATACAAAATGAAACACAATCAAAGCATATGAAGGAATGTAAATGAAAAAAAAAAATAATAATAAAAGAGTGTTTGGAAGAATACAGCAGAGATGAAAGAGTATAAAAAGTATAGTAGATGTAAAACTATAAAGAGGATGAAATATTAATTATATATAAAAGCAAAATTAGCACTGTAGAGTGTAGAGTGGGCAAATAGCAACGGATTATTACAATGAATATATTTTATATGTGCACGTAAAGTTATAATGGTAAGTACAAATTTATGTACAAATGACTTCTTATTGAAACTCCGGCTAATAATAATGCCGAGATTGTTATTGCTACATTTTGTAGTGATGCACCAAATAATTCGAACATATCAGAGGTGTCAAACATTTTAAACTAACAATATAAAATAATATTTAAGCTTTCGGCTAGTAAAAAGTTAATTACAAATGAAATTTTTAATCGGTGGTACAGATAGCTATGTTATTTAAAATAAAGAAATTCTTCAGAAAAATTCCCCAAACAAATTCTCTATAGAACTTCTTCAAAGGAGTTCCCTAAAGAAATTCTTTAAATAAATTCTTTAAAGAAATTTCGACCCTTTCCGGATATCCATTTTTGGACACCTTTTAGTGCATCTTTAGTAATAGTTGTTCATATCGCCGTCAATATTAGTACTTTAACACCATTTCGACTCTTTCAGAATTAATCTTAATTAATAAAAAAATAAGAAGAATAAAAATTATTCACACTTGAAATAAAATAAATTTTTTCTTTTTATGTATGTTGTGCTTTTTTGTTCAATGCCTCGTATATCACTCAACCCACATATCTACAGGCAATACGTTACATTTTGAAGACACATGCAAAGTATAAATTTAATTAGAAAATTGTAACGCACTCAAATACACTAAAAGATGGACAGAGTGCACCGACCTTTAGAATTCCATTACGTCACTTTTAAGTTCTATTCACGCGACCGTAGCGTAAGAGAAGTAGCGTAATCGCGTCAATATTTTTTCAAAATGTATTTATCAATAAATTATGAAACTTCTGTATGTTCTAACTAAACATTTCATAAAACAATAAATGAATCAATTTAATGCAAAGTTGAGTCTAATACATGCTGGTAACTTACCTGGAGAAATACGGAATCGTTGGTGGAACACTTTTTTAGTACAGCCGAGAACGACCACTTTTGTTACGATTTTTTGGCAAATTGGCTGACAAAAACCAAGCATGGCCGCCCCTCATAGACTAAATAGGGTCGCTATTTTCGAAAATATTCATCGATTTGGTAATTTTTTTTTTGGAAGACGTCAATAATGTGGTAGCGTAGTCGGAAATTCCACCATACGTTATTTCGTAGGACAACTCAATATCTGGCATTTAAATTATTTTGCACGATAATTAATCTATATTACGGTTGCAAATCGAAAATACTATCATATAGTATTAGTAGAATTAGAAATAAATACTGGGATAACATAAAATAACATTAATTTTTGAACTCTAACTGGTAGTGGTAGGTGTAGGACACACCAGAAACAGTGACCTGTAGACTTACTTATTTTAAAATAATATCGAAATTTAAAAGATTTATTCATTATTTTTAGTCCATAAAGGTATTTATTTGTTATTATATTGGTAAAATATATGGGTGGTCATTAAAACCGATACAACATAAGTTACTGGTCCTGAAAGTGATGGGACACTGACTTTTATCTATGTACACTTTTTTTGAAAAACGCCCTTAAAATAAAAATTATGTGACGTATTATAAGGTAAATATATATTGATTATATAATATGTTATAGATTATTATATAAACTTACCAAATTTTAAACCAGGCCCCCAAGCACACTCGATAGATAAGGATTGATAGAATAACTTTCGGTAACTTCTCATCGTTCTCTAGCATGACTCCATATCGCCAAGGAAAAGTTAACAGTTTACAATGAGTAAGTGTCCTTAATATATTCGACATCAACTGTTGTTTGTACGTTAGCGATCTGCAGCTGTGCTAGGGAACGATGAGAAATTACCGAAAGATATCCTATCTATCCTATTAAAGGACTGATAAGGATTGTATCGATAACTTTCGGTAATTTCTCATCGTTCCCTAGTTGAACTGCAGATCGCTAATGTGCAAACAACAATTGATGTCGAATATATTAAGGACACTTACGCCTTTCTTCCATGGAACTACTTTCAAGCGACGCGATCGCCGCTTGTGTATACCTTCCACGCGGAGAAAAATGTTATCCTAAAATACGATAATTTTATTCGTAAAAACGGTTAAAAACGGGTCTGAAGTTCTTACGAACAAATTAACAGTGTTTCAATGTTTATTGGCGGGAACATGTAAGAATACACTTTGAAACACTGTTAATTTGTTCGTAAGAACTTCAGTCCCGTTTTTACCAATAAAATGATCGTATTTTAGAATAAAAATTTTCTCCGTGCATATCTACTAATATTAGTGTTAATAAACGCCGCTACGCGCTGCACTAGCAAAATAGTATGACAGGTAGCGGTTAGCGGCGATTGAGTCGCTTGTAAGTAGCGCGTGAACGACGGGCGTTGGTCATTGTGAACTGTCACTTATTCGTTGGCGGTCTGCAGTCATGCAAGGGAACGATGAGAAGTTACTGAAAGTTATCTTATCTATCCTTATCGATCAAGTGTGCTAGGGGGCCTGATCGTGTCATCAACCGTTCTATTTTTCCATAAAGTTTCAAAACAATAAATAAATAAAATCAAATGTTTTACAGAATAACATGTGATTCATATGAACACAGTTAAAACGGACAATAGATATCACTAGTTTAATTTAAAACAACAAGTTTATTAGCATAATAAATAAATAAACAACAAAAACAAACAACATTACATAAATTAATTTTATGTCATCGGTAAAAACCCGACTGAGAAAACTGTTTGTAAACAAACATTGACCTAAAGATTTAAGTTCATAATGTAAATTTTAGTACGTAAAATAATAGATTATTATTTATAGTCTAGACTAGGTACCGATGTCATATTATTTTGTTATTCAATGTGTTTGGAAATTAGTCAATTTTTGATTTATTACGCTTAGGAAAATTCATAGTAACTTTTTTTTTTAAATTTTCTTTATTATTATAAGCAATAATTATTAGCCTGAAACACTCATCCATATTGAGAAAATCTTCCGAGAAAAGATACATATCGCTGACGGGACTCGAACCCGCACCCCTTTGATTGCCGGTCAAGAGCTCTACCATTAAGCTACGACGGGTTACCTCCTACCCGCCAAATGATTCAAGATATACCTAGTGTTAGACATATATATTATGCCTACATTTTTTGGTGAAATAATTTAACTCGTCAAATATTGATTATTTTCTTTATTCATTAAATTGTTAGTTACATGATTTGAGGATTTTTCGACCATCGTGCTAGACACATGCCCGTGTTGTGGTGGTCGATTTTTTATACAGTTCATTAGCATATATATGAAATATAAAAGAATGTGAGTGAATATAAAAGAAAATAAATTAAAATAATATTATTGAATATAAAATAATGTAAATGACTATATAAAGTAATATAAAAGAGTATGGAAGAATAGCATATATTCTTATAAAAGAACATAATAAGTTGTTACGAAACATTTGAATTTAAAACACTTTTTTTTTTTAAATACGTATTTTCATTTATTATTTTTGAATTATTTCCTTTTTTTTTTTAAATACTTACCATAAGAATACCATACTGTCAGAATCCACGAGTTACTTAGGATCAGTTGAAAGAGAAGAGAAATTTCACGTGTGAATTTCCTTCAAATCCTCACCGAAAAATTGGGTTGTTTCAACCCCCGTCAGAAAATTTTTTAACGGAAATCTCATTTCTTGAAAATTTTCGAAATATAATTATATTTTGTTTGTCGACAAATTAGAGATACCTGTTTATTTTTTAATTATTTACTTAAAGGAAATCCTGTGTTATTGTGAAAAACGATTATTTAGCTGGAAAATATTATGAAGGGCATGAATGTTTTCGTATTTTTTTTATAACATTAATGAAAAAAATATTTCTCTGAAAATAAGTAGCTTTCCTATGGAAACTACATAGGATAAATATAAAAAATATCATATTATAGGTAAGACGGTACAATTCTCGAAAATATAATTTTGCAAAAAAAAAAAAAAAAGTTATTACGAAAATATTGTCAGCCGGCTTACGGTGGGCGACTAGCATTTCTAGATTGGCATTTCGACTAGATTTCCTCTGGCATTTCAGGGGTTAAGGGGAAATCCGTCGTCGAGAAATTTGAACAATAGGTGTTTTGTAAAATGTTGCTGTCACTCTCGCTCTTACTCCTCCGAATACTGAGTGAAAGGAACAACTGCACCTCAGGCTAATAATACCCAAATAAATCGTCAAAATCGAGGTTTTGTATATCCAATTTTTCTCCTCCGAAACTAGACCGATTTTAAAGATTTTTTTACATTAATTTTTTCCTGTCTTTTTAAAATACATTGTCTAGTTTGTATACTGAACACCTGTCGATGGCGTTCAAGAATTAACTTATAAAAAAGGCAAAACGTACTACAACCGGCTGTTTTCTCTGTCTTGATTGGTCAAAAAGCTTGTTCAACAATAAACGAAGAACAATCAGCTGACAGCTGGCAACTAGCAACGGCCGCCCAGGGCAATGAGCAGTGACAGTCGCAAGTCACCGCTTGCGTTACCATTGACAACGGGGTTTTGTGTGATTGTGAAGTGCGCGGGCCATCACATTGTCATACAAAGACAATTGGCAATTGAGAGTTTTCAGTTGCCTCAGTGGGCGGAGGCGCTAAGTTCAAAAAATGAAATTGAGCTGTTGACTAAGCACGAAATGTCCGGCACACTACACCATTGACAATTCGAATTCGAATCGACCAACGCACATTATTTGAAAAGCCGTTCCATAGAAAATATATGAAAAAAATAATTTTCTTCATAATTATTTTTCCCGTCATTTTTTCCGATGTTTTAATAGTTATTCTGTTAATCGGGAAGGAGACAGATCCATTAAGATTTTTTTTAAATATCCGCAGTGGCGTCAAAATCAAGAGAGGAAATTGGGGATACGTTTGTATGGACAAAACTCCGCCCCGTTTAGTTGGCACTAATAAAGAAATGTTTCAAGAACAAAATAGAATTTTCATGATAGTATGTTTACAGAAGGTATGTTAATTGGAGTAAGCATCTGAAGGTCGTGTTGAAGTTCGCACGTATTTATTTTTTCCAAGAATTATGCTGAACGTGATCAATGAATTTGTCATCCAATTTAGGTAAAACCAGCCATACGCAACCTTTTTTTCTTCTCGGGCCACATTCTTATGTTAGCAATGATACGTGGTACGAAACATAGTATACCATACCATTTACTTATTTTGAAGGAAATTCTATCTTCAATATAGTATCAGAATTAATGTGAAATTCATGACACATTTTTTTATTAAGAGTGACCAGAGAATACCGTAAATTAGCCCCCTTTAAATCAAATTCTAGACGTATTGACTCTTTTTTACAAAAAAACGTAAAACGATTTTGAAAGATAGTTATTTTATTTGGTACACGCAGCTTTCAAATTTTGAAAAACTAAGTTTATTTTTAATATACTAAGGTTATACCGTTGGTCGTTGGCAGATTTGTTCAACTTTCAAACGATAGATTCTATGAAACACCACAAATTTCAAATCATACAACAAAATAAATCAATAAGTACTCTAGTAAACACAGTTTTAAGAATTTACATTTTAGTTAAATTAAAATCATTAAAAAATAAATCCGAGAACGTGTTATGTGACAAAAATAACTCAGTTTTTCTATTTATTTAAGGTCTTACAAACTAAAATATTTCAAAATTTTTTTAAAAGCTTATTTTGTTTATACATTATTGAAAAATCATAAATACTTATGATCAAAAAAACTTATAAGAAGTACACGATATTTAATAATTTATCATCCTTCGTTTTGAGCATTTTATTGCTTACTTGAATGTATGTATATATTAGAGCAAGTTTTTAATGAAATAAATCGATATTAAATTTATAATTTTAAAAATTCAATACGGGGAATAATCGATCATCTCATTGGAATCTCCCTGTATAGTTGCAAGCATTTTTAAACTTTTATTCTCAGCCGCTGGACAATCGCTCTTAATATCAAGCCCGGTATCAAAAAATCCGACGAGAGTACCTAAAAACAGGACGGCCTTGTTCAAAACCGGGTGTAAGTATGGTCACTATAACTATACATGTCTCATAATACACGTCGCGATAAATATAGATACCTCTATATATATTTTGGGCGGGTATGGGTACCGCCAAGAACCATTTATTGGAAAACTAACAAATCTGCCATAAGTCACCCTAAGCGGTCCACTAAGCCATAGACATAGCAGGGATTAACGGGTTAATGATGTAAAGTTTGTTGTAAGAATGCTTCTGCTCATCGACTGCGTGGCGGGCCGTACTGGGTGAGCCCGGTTGAGGGAGATCTTTGACCTCTCCAGCAGGACTGCACCGCAGTGGGGGGATCGATTCATATATACGTCGTCACTCCTGAACACAATGATCCCCAGATTCCTACACACCCCTCGTAATATTTATTTTCCCAGAATTGACTCTCCTTTCTGTCTTTAAAAATACCACCCACACATCTCCAAAGAAGACATAGGCGCTGAGGGAAATAATTTACCTCGGTGTATGTAAAAAAAAAATACTGAAAACTGAAAAGAATAGTGTTTATTTAAATTTTTTATGTTGAAATAAATTTGTTTCTAATTATTACTGTATGTTACTATCAATAAGTCAACAAGACCAAGGTGCGAATCAGTAAGCCAATTTCTGTATACTTACATTCTTCGCTTATTTCATTTTAGAATAGCAAATATACATATAAGTTGATGCGAACAGCGTGAGTAGCAAGTGGGCAAATTTTTGCAGTTTTTCTGTTACCAATTTCCAAAATTCGGCATATTTCTTTCTTTAAAAATAACTTACAGATTAGTATCATTTTTAAGGTCAATTATTTCGCGAAACCTTATATGATAATAACCCAATGCAGGTTGTTTAATAACTGCCTCTAAAGTGCGATGGATTTTCTACAAGCGTCAGATAATTTCATTTTAAAAACTGTGATTATCAGAAAAAAAAATTTAAAATTACAAGAAAGCTGTGCGTGGCGCATGCGGCTCGCGAACCATAGGTTGCGTATGGCTGGTCGATACGATGATCATAAGTTGGTATATTTTATATTTATATGGAAAATGTAAGGGTAGTTACCTACATGTTTGCGAATTTATGTATTGTTATTGGAATGTGTAATGTGGATTCTGAAATAAGATATTATAAATATTTTTTTAACAATTCATTCGTAGACGTAGGTTCGTAATTTAAAGCGGAATATAATGTGTTTGTGTTCTTTTCTGAGGCAAAATAATTCTCGAGGGTCCCAAAATTTTCACAGCCGTTTTTTGATTTATGAGCTATATAGATACAAGATACCTAAACAGTTGAAGTATTAATTTCATTGTCATGCCCGGGTTCATGGGGTGAGTTTTGTCTGGAACTTGGCGGCAGATGCGTCTGCCCACCGAGGACTTATCTTCTTACTTTCCTAAAAATATCCTCCACACAGCATCCCCAAAGATGACATAGGCCATGAGGGGAATTATTTTCGTCAGTGTAAATAATTCTACACGGAGAAAAATGTTTTTCGAAAAAACGATCATTTTAATAGTAAAAAAGGTTAAAAATGGGACTGAAGTTCTCACAAACAAATTAACAGGGTTTCAATGTTTATTGGCAGGAACATCAAAGAATAATTTGTTGGTATCCGTAATTTCGTACGTATACCAACAAATTATTCTTACATTTTCCCGCCAATAAACATTGAAACACTGTTAATTTGTTCGTAAGAACTTCAGTCCCGTTTTTAAGCGTTTTTACTTTTAAAATGATCGTTTTTTCGAATAACATTTTTATCCGTGTATAATGAAAAAAAAATCCCATAGATTGCGATTAAAAAAATAAAATTACTGATCGATACTAAATTCCAAAAAAAAAACAGAGAAAGTTGATGTATTTATAAACAACATGTTGATCACGAAAATCCAGAATGTCTGGCAACTTCATTTGCACATAAATATTATATAATTCGCAGAAACAGATATAATTTTTAGGAATGCGTAAATATTATTGAGAAATGTTTTTGAACTCACAGCACCCTACCGAGTGATTGTTTTTCTAACACACCTCCACCAATTATGAAACTTGTCAATTGAATTTGTCAAAGTAAATAATTGCTATCACGCGATCTGCTGACAATGAAGTATTCAACCTAATTCCTTAAGCAATCAGAACAACCATATAAATGTCAGGACAAAAATGAAATCCTCACAAACATCCATATTGTGCAACATTGATCAGATAGACCAAGTGACAAAGCTATCAAACAGTTCTGCTTGTGATTTAAAAGTGTTTTAAAAAATCAATCAAAATGATTTCAATGATCACGTTCGTTTTTGTGACAACGCTGTTGGCCATGTCTGAGCAGCACCCCGTTCAGCCAGCAGCTAACCCTGGAACATTCATCGCTCAGGAAGAAGACCATAAGATCCACCATGCTGCAGTTCCGGCTGTTGTAGCAGTTTCTCCAGTCAAAGCAAAACTCCCGCCTACCGAAGTCAGGAAGCCATCAGTTGTTGGACAGAAGGCCAAAGTGTCCAGTATCCAGAAGCCCCTTGCTCCTGTAGCCCCAGCCCAACATTCCATCAAAGTCAGAGATGTGAACATCAATCTCCATGACGATCTTCTTCCGTCTCCTGGAGACCAGGAACACTCAGCATTTGCAGAGGAAAGCGCACTGGAAGGAAGGAACAGGCGTATCAAGGTTCTACCAGCATTCCTAGGATAACTTACTTCTCAAAATGGTGCTTCAAATTAAAAAGAATACTATTTTAACTCACCGAATTATTTATCTAATTTTATAACTTTATATTATTATCATTTTTATAATGAATTTAACGATGGTTAATCAACAAAAAATATTGTGATGAGTAGATATTATGAAATAATCAAACTATTATGCAGTAGAAATGAAAAAAAATAAATATATATTTTTATGACATTTGACCTAAGCAGTATTTTGCTTTCGTTTAGTACTTGTATATTAACGTTGTAAATATTTATTATGTTAAATTATTCTATTTAAGATATTTAATAAAATTTATAAAACTGTATTTGTATTTGTCCTTTTAAATTAATTCCTTTGAATTGTTTCCTAAAATTGATGACAATGATAATGATGACTTTAGCAAAACTAAAAATAAATAAATGAGGTTATTTTTAACAATTATTTCATTGCCGGCAACCCGGGTGTTTATTGTTTTTTAATTGAATCATTGGACTTTTATCATATTTTTCTAATTCCCCTTTTTACTTCTGTGATCCATTTCTTCGGTAATACTAGCATAACCAGTATTTCGTACAACCACATATTATCATATTATATTACCTGTCTCAGAACAGACACATATCATATTACCCGTCTCAGAACAGACATCGTCTAGTGAGGCGGGTAACTTACTTGCTTATAATACACTATTTTATCTCAATAAACGGGTGGTTGTAGCCCGGGTTGCCGGCAATGAATGAAAATATATATATAAATATCGATCGTCCAGTTGGTCAGGCATCACCATTTAATAAGTTTTGAGATAATAACGAGGAAAGCAATATTCGAATGCTCACCATAAATCAAATATTATTTACATGTGTCTGTGGTTTATATATTTATTAAATATGCTATAAAATAACACAACTGGTACATTAGGTCACCAAACGTACCGAACCACTTGGGGACCCCTATGGCAGAAGTTATGGTTATCCAACACATGGTTCCCGGGGCGGCGGTACCTATACCCGCGTCCCAAACATCATATAATATTTTAATTTGTATCTTTACATTTACCACACATATGCCTCCGGGATTTCTACTACTTTTACTTTCGTTCTATCTCTGCTAGTTCTAGATTTCACATCCAGATTTCCGGAAAATTGGTACATATTTAAATATTATCCCAAAATAACAGAAATTGAATCAATTCCCATTCTCTTTATAAGAATGTCATGTTACTTTTTAACGCACCTTTGATAGGCCATGTATTAAAAAAAAATAAATCAAACGTAACTTCAGAATTTTTTTGTGCCGCATTTTATAAGTTTACTGTAATTCTTTCAGATTTTGGTAGTTTATACAACTGTTGTTACTAATAATATCATTTTGTAATAGAAAATCGTAAACAAATAATGATTAAAAATAAAAATAAAAATTTCATTGGTGGTTTCCGGTGGGCCAACGGCCAACAAGAGGACAAGTCGAATGCGAACAATTTAGTAAATGAAATCTTTAAATTACCAACTGGAGGAAGTATTATATACTATGTTGATAGTGTAATAACTAATAACTTTGAAAGAAAACACATGGAATGAAATGTGTACTGGCTAATAAATATTTTGAAAAACTGGTTACACATGAATCATCACTAAATACCGAAAAACTTATTATGTACCTTAAAGCCTGACAGAAAACGCCGCAAATATCAATATTGTTAAGTTTAAAACAACAACTAAGTTTCTAATTTGGGAGGCGGGTTTGGGTACCGCCGCAAATTACCATTGCATTGGAATAGGTCATCCCAAGTGGTACGCTACGTTTGGTGACATACCAGAAATGTTGGGTTCACGGGGTGAGGTTTGTTCAGGTCTTGGCGGCGAATGCACCTGCCCATTAACTGCGTAGATGACAGTTAGTAGTCCCCAGTTAGAGTTACTTAGTCCCCAGGGTTCTTCAGAAGTCTCTTCTCCACTATCCCACCGTCTTCACAGGGGTCACATCTTGCCACTGTTCTGCCGGGGACGGTGTGAAGGGTTTGAAGGACCACCTTCCCGTCCCACTGCTTACTGTCTCTCGTCGGGACTGCCTGTGGTTTGCCAGAAGCTGTAGATGCTGTTCTTGTGTTGTATGCTGCCACAGGAACGTGCTTAAATTTGCTTTTCCTTTATTTTATTTTGTAATGTACTTATATGTTCCTCTTTATAAATGTTGTCTCTCCACTTCAAGAACAAGAACAAACTGCCTCGGATGAAACACTTAAAATTTAATGGTATGTATAAATGTATGTTGTGCCGTGTAGGGACAGTCGGGGGTTTTTAGAATCATTTAATAGTAGCTTCGTTTTAAAAACAAATTAGAGTCTTGACGTGAGAATCGATAGAGGGATCCATCTGGTCCTTAAAACGATTCGGGAAAGTGGTGGGTGCCCTCGACTGCGTAGACGACATAAGCCCAGAAGGAAATTATTTTGATCGGGTCCTCCTGTGTTAATGTAAAAAAATGAAGAAAAAATGTTTGCTGAGTCTAACAAGACGCGATTCAATTTGAATTGATTTATGTAATAAATTAATCATATAATAATTAAGAATTTTGATAGATTAATTGGAAATAAATAAATAACATTATTTGGAAACCTCAAATAAGTACAACTTTTGATAGAATGAAATTAAACACAAAACCGGCGGTGATTTTTCCATACAAACGTATTCCCTTTTTATCTCTCTGGATTTTAACCCTAGAGAAAATATTGTTTTTATATAAAATAGATATCAACTACTAGCGTGTCGGTACTTTTTGTTTTTTTTTTGATAAGTTACTTATTATACAAGTTATGACCTTCCTAAAATCAATAAAATTGACTGATTTAAACGCCATCAAAAGACGTTCAGTATACAAACTAGACAATGTTTTTTTTAAAAAAAAAGCAAAACGTACAGATATAGAATAGTTTTTTCTTATGTAGTTGGTAAAAAAAAATGAAAATCAGTCTACTTTTGTAGGAGAAAAGTGGGGAATACAAAACCTCGATTTTAGTTAGGTATTAGTAGCCCGAGGTGCATTGTCCCTTTCGTTCAATATCCGGTGGAGTAAGAGCAACAGTGACAGCAATAATTTAGTAAAATCTATTATTCAAATTTCTCCAGCACCGGGTTTCATCTTAAGAAACAATTTCATAACTCTCGTTAATGAAACTGAGCAACTATGATCTCAGAGCTTATTGAACGTACTAATTTCAATTGTCGGTGCATGCATGCGTAATGTGTAAAATTATTAAATTTCAATGAACTTATAATTTTAAAATTGGTGCCGATAAGTATTAAATCATTCTAGGCGCGCTGTTAGATATTATACCAAGGGGTTCGCTACTTGGTGACTTAGCAGGGGTGCCCGGGTTCATGGGGTGAGGTTTGTCTAGGTTTTAACGCCACATGCGTTTGCCCACCTACTGGTGGCGGGCGGGCTAGGGAGACTCTGGTTGAGGAGACCTTTTTATCTCTCCAGCCGGACTTTCTCGACCCAATGGGAGGGATGGATTCATGCGTCCGTCACTCCTGAACACATTGGCCCCAGATTCCTTCCCTCCCTAATACCATTTTCCTTTCAAGAATTACCTCTCCTGCCATTCACAGCATTCCCAAAGATGACATAAGCCCCGAGGAAAATTGTTTTCCTCAGGGTCTCCTGTGTGGAGCTGATGTAAAAAAAATTATATAATAATAATTGCAAGGAATATAAAATACCTAGTACATAAAAAAGTTTTTATTATTTATCAAATAATTTTTTTTAAACAGTCCAGAGGCCCTAGCACACTCGATCGATAACGATCGATAGGATAACTATCGGTAACTTCTCATCGTTCCCTAGCGTGAATGCAGATCGCCAACGAATAAGTGACAGTTTACAATGTCTAAGTATCCTTAATATATTCGACATCAACTGTTGTATGTACGTTAACAATCTGCAGTTGTCCTAGGAAACGATGAGAAGTTACCGACAAAATATTCTATCAATCCTTATCGATCGAGTGTGCTAGGGGGCCTGATGATGGTACGGAGGTACCGAAACCGGTAGACAGTGAAAATATAATATCAATGAAGTTACTTAAAACCAAGTATTTTCTTTTCATTTATTTAAATAATATTTTATAAATTATAATGCTTATATCATCAATTGGCAACACTAAAAAAAAACTCCATTTCTTTTATCGAAATCTCCATAAGAATATCTGCGATAGTATGACGAACTGTATGGATAATAATTAGGATAATAGTAATAGATATAGACTGGTTGGACACTGACAGGCTTGGTGGATTTGTTAGGTTTGGTGGGTTTGCTTGTAACAACATTATTTGGTTTTGCAGTAGTCGTTTGATTTCTTTGCCGCTTTCTCTTGAGAGCTTGCTTTCTTTTGAATATGAGGGAAGGCGTGAATACCACACCATTTTCAGCTGCAGCCAATATTTCGTCAACGTCAATTTGGTCATCATTTATTTCGTCATCATCATCGCCATTATACAAGTCATAATATGAAGTATCTGCTTTCACTTCACGTACAATATCTATTTCAACAGGTTTGGTTTGTTGCTGCGAAGGGTATATTGGTGTAATGATGTCATCTATTTCAGAATTTATAATATCTTCGAAATAACTTGTTAATATCTCTCGTTCACTTGTATCTTTTGTATAATTTGTAGAACCATTATTTGAAATCACATTTTCGGGATATTCCAAATTAAAAATTGTTTGATTTGAGTTGATATCATTTACTGATTGATTCGAGTTCAAAGCGTTCACTGATTGATTCAATTTGAGATCATTCACTGATTGATCCGAGTTCAAAGCGTTCACTGATTGATTCAATTTGAGATCATTCACTGATTGATCCGAGTTCAAAGCGTTCACTGATTGATTCAATTTGAGATCATTTACTGATTGATCCGAGTTCAAAGCGTTCACTGATTGATTCAATTTGAGATCATTCACTGATTGATCCGAGTTCAAAGCGTTCACTGATTGATTCAAGTTAAAATCATTTACTGATTGATTTGATGTTTGAATGTAGCGCGATTGTTTTCCAGTTGTGATTTCATCAGTAACTGGCAATGACACCGCCAAATAGCTAACACTTAACACTACGGCTAATACACGGGTCAAAAACATTTCGATAATTTAATATCTATCTATTGGCAAATCAGCAAGGTTACTCTGGAGGTACTACGAGATGAATGACTTATCAGAAGAGCGTATTGCAGTTTATATTAAAACAAGAGAAAGCAGTATGGGTGGAAAAGTAGTACGTGCAATAACAGAACATTTAGCGGGAAATTTTCTTGAAATGATTATTGTTGTCCACAAGTGCGAAAACGTATTACTTACTGAAAGCATTTTCTTTGTACACTCATTAAATATAAAACAGTAAAATTAACCTGACCGGACACTTCATATTATTTGTTATCTTTATTCGATACGTTTGGTGATTTAGCAGGGGTGCCCGGGTTCATGGGGTGAACTCTCTCTACTCATCGCCTTGCAATGCAATTGGAGAGATGGATTCATAAGTCCGTCACTCCTGGACACACTGACCTCCGAATTCCTACCCACCCTCATACCTGCTTTCTTTTTAGAACTTACTCTCCTTTATTCGATCGAAAGATCCCCCACACCGCATCCCCTAAGATGACATAGGCCACGAGAGAAATTATTTTCCTCAGGGCCTCTTGTGTGGAATATATAAATATCAACAATAAAAAAGAGAATGAGAAGTACACTAAAATATATTCTATAATAATGAATATCTACTAAAGAAGACAAGTTTTATAAATTGGTGCATTTTATTATAAAAAATTACATTGTGAGTATAAAAATTAATCTACAATAAATATCTATCATCTTAGATCTTGGATTAAAATATCAAATTTTCAAATAAATTTATTTATATATTTTTAATTTATTTTGGTAATTTATAAATATCTAGACATTATATAGGTACTAGGCAGTGCACAATATATATACAGTGGTGCCTCGCATAACGAACGCCTCGCACAGCGAACGCTGCACACAACGAACTTCCTTTTCGTTCATTTCACGATTCATACAACGAACTTCGCTTCACACAACGAACTTCGCTTCACACAACGAAGTCGCCCACTTCACACGATCACTGCCGATTTATTGCATCCTTCCGCGCAGGCAGTCGTTAGTCACTGAGCAGTACGCTTAACTTACGCACGTGTCGCAGCAATCGTTCATCATTACAACGAAGTCGCCCGATCTTCTACGATCACTGCCGATTAATTGCATCCTCCCGCGCAGGCAGTCGTTAGACTCGTTAGTCACTGCGTAGTACGCTTAACTTACGCACGTATCGCAGCAATCGTTCTTCATTACGAATTAAATCGCACACGTATCACGGCAGTCGTCCTTTTAAGATAAACTCATAGATGTTGAAGAAAAGAGAGAAACAAACGACTTTGGACAGGTTTTTCACTGCACCATCGGCCAAAAAGCGGAAAATGGATGAAGATGTGCAAGATTCGATTATTTCTTAAAATTAAAAAATGTGTGTTTTTTTCATTATGTTTTTAGATGTATCTAAATAAAAATAATAACAAAAAATTTATCTTTTTTTTATGTCATCTTACCATATTTTATGCTACAGAACGAATTATTTTTTTTAACATGTATTGTTATGGGAAAACGCGTTTCACATAACGAACTTTTCGCATAACGAACTTGCTCCTGGAACGAATTAAGTTCGTTGTGTGAGGCACCACTGTATATTTATCTCTTTGGTTATTAAACTAATGTTTTCATATCTCTTTGACTGTCCAACAATGTGAGGTGTGTAGAATCAAATGCAGCAATCTCCAAAATGCTTTATTTTGAGAAAACCAAAAGAAACCTTTCATTTCAGTAATTCTCATGCATTTATTTTATTCACAAGGGGAAACTGGGGCATACAGAGCTGGTTTTAATGCAAATAAGTGCTTTTGTAGGTAAATGAGTGAATCATTAACAAAGTTGCATTATTAGTTCACTTTTGAAAAAAGTGGAGATTGCTGTATTTGATTCTACACACCTGATATTATAATTTAGTACAAACACTCCCCAATAAATCAATCGAATAGAACAATAAAAGATAATTATATTAATACAGAGTGTAACAGCACGTACCCGGAGGATTTTAAACAGAGATTCCCGATCATATTTGGAGTCAGAAAAGTAGGTGTCATTTTGTTTTTCGATTACAGGTATTTAAAAAAAATTAAAAACAATAAAAATATTTTTCAGTCACACGTCGCAACCGAGTATAATAGTCGGGTATAGGCCCTCCTTCTCGTTTGGAGTGTGATCAGTAGCAACGTTTAATTAAAATTTAACTTATAGAAAAAAAAAATCAAATAGCAAAATGACACTAGACGGTAGACTCCAAATATGCTCAGGAATCGTTGGTAAAATCCTTTGGTTACGTGCTAATACACCCTGTGTAGGTACTGGCTGGTTTTGATAAGGGAAATTGAAATAGACTTTTAAAAACACGTTTTATGAATAGAAGAAAACTTATGTACCTATATCACTAAAAGTGATTCCTGAATAATATTAAATAATCTAATAATTCTGATATTTAAAAATTATCTTCGTCTAAATTAGATAAGTTTCTTTTTTTATGATGAAACAAAGATATTTCAAGAATTTTAACAACAAAAAAGTAGTCATGCAATATGCAAAGCTGCCACGTGGCAGCTTCTCTGCAGGTTCTACCTTTTTTTATTAATTTATTGACCATAATTATTTAAGAACATATTTTAATTTAATTTCACGATAGTCTAGAAAAGTTTAATTTCAAGATAGTCTAAAAAAAATCAAACTCTTTTACCTTTTTCTTTCTTTGTAATCAACTATCTTGTAAAATACAATATTACTGATACATGAACTTGTTTCTGGTGCAAGAATTTCACGAAAATGTTTGCATTTTTTTTATGGGACAATGCTTAATATAAAATCACTGATGTCATTAAATATTTAACCTAATTGTGGCAAGTTAAATTTGTTAAATTGATTTTTACGAACATTATTGGGAGTATGATTTGAGACATTCACGGGCAAAAGATTTATTGAGATTAATTTTTGGGTTATTAAGCCGCGTTGCACTTCCTCCTTCTTTAGCCAACTTTTGTCACAGTTTGTTACAGATAATGTAGGAAGCGCAACACTGCAAAACAACCCGAAAAGGATCACGATATTATATTGATTAATTATTGTAGCTTTTAACTGGATAATAGCCGCCTGTGGCTCTGTCGTAGACTAAGATTGCAGGAGGGCTCTTCTTACGAGCGACAGCCGCATCTGACACAAAAGAAGGCTTGGCGTACACTTGTCCGGTACTGTCTTTGAACACCCTCTTCTTGGCGATACTCTTCTTCCTGTATCTGAACAGAGGCCTGAATACGATGGTTTCTGCTGTCTCCATATCATCATCAGGGTCCGAGTAGTCATCATCACCGAGTACACTTTTCCCCGAGACCTGAATGATTGCGACTGCGTCATCGGTGTCATCACCAACTCGTATATTCCTAAATGATGGCCGCTCTGGTACGTTATCTTTGTCTGACAGAGCATTGAGATTCTCATCAATTGGCGTGTTGGCATCTTTTCCTCTCGACTGGACCTGGATGTGTTTGTCCATTGAAGTGTCAGTGAAGTCCAAATCATCTAGATCCTGCCTCCGATTAAATACCTTGTCGATATCTTCTTGTCTTAAATCCTGCGCATGGACGTCTAATAATCCTTGGATCACTGCAAACACCTGTAAAAATATAATTTTAATAATGCAATTTAAACGACATATATAATAGCGTGTATCGTTCTCCATAGAGAGAAAAGATTTGCCTTACACTTTTTCTGGATAAAATCAAGATACTAAACAATAACTACACCAACATTTTTTAACAAAATACAACGAATAAAAATAATGGATGCTCAAAATTGAATGATAACATGTTATAACAGTAATAAGGAAGTTGAGTCCTTTTTTAATTTTTTTTTTATCAATGTTCACATGCAAACTTAAATACTAGTATTTTATTTTTTTTAAAGTTCGTTTTCATAATTAAATTAATTCTACAAGTTGAAATTTTATTAAGCCCGCGAAAACGCCTGCAAGATATAATACCGTGCGGGAGAGTTCGTGACGTCACCCGGTCCTTGATTGTGTGAAATATAAGGGAATTCATATGCTGAAATAGATATTTTAGTCGATAATCTGTATAGATTCATTGCCAAAAATATGTTGTGCTAATTAAATTATGTATCACTTGTGTCTCTAATTGTGTCTCTCGTGTCTCTCGTGTCTCTAGTGTCTCTCGTGTCTCTTGCCAATCTTTGTATTATTTCTCATTTAAGTGAACTTTTATGTAATTTTATAATTTTCTATTTTTATTAGTTTCGTTTTGTAATCTGTATTAAGATGTATGCTAAAGTATAATTTGTCTGATTAGATTTATGTAATTGTTTGTACCTAATTGTGTATTAACTTAGTTTTTATAACTGGATTCAGTGGATTGTTCTGACGTAAGTGAGAAAATTGTAAAAATTAAGTATAAACAAACCACTACACTATGCGTATGTACGAAGCCATCTAGAATTTGTATCGACTGTCTGGTCTCCATTTTATGCATTATATATAAACAAAATTGAATCGATTCAGAAAAAAATCACAAAATACATTTCTTACAAATCACAAAATCGATTTCATAATTATCTGGATGCAACAACATTTTTCAAAATTAATACATTGAGTGTACACAGACAATTAATTATCAGATGAAATGGTTTTATAAAATCATGAACAACATTACCGACTGTCCTTAACTATTAAACAGAATTGATATAAAAGTACCTATAAGGCACCCACGTTCTTGAAATCTATTTAAAGAAAAACATTGAAAAAAAAATTCGAATAAAAATGCTTGTCTTGTAAGAATATGTTCAACATACAATAATAATCACTCTGATGTAGATATCTTCAATTGTAATCAAAATAATAATATAAAAACTGTATTAAAAATGTATAACTGTTATATAAATGTTATAACTGTTGGTTTTCCAAATAAAATAAAATAAAATAAAAAAATAAAAAAGTATTAAAAGTGTACCAAAATGCTTAAAATGTAATGATGTATTATGTAATGACAATGACATATATTATGTAGTATTTTCTGTAATATTAATCTCCCTCTTGTTAAAAAAATTTAATTTTTTTTTGTTGTAGATAAGTATAGTGTTTAAATTTTTAGATACATAACTCTATAGTATATTGAAGAAATCTGTAATTGGTTTCTCAGTTAAGCAAATTACACATGTAAAAATGAACCACATTATAAACTGTTAATTTCCCGAAAATAAAAGAAAATATTAAAAAATAAATAAAATAAACTCTATAATTACTCGACTGATTTTGCTGAAAATTTCAAAGTGTGTTCTTAGTTGTTTGAGTTGTTTGAACGATAGAAAAAGTCGGGGACGCCCGAGGAAGACTTAACGCATCAACTCCGCACTGGAATGAGATACGGAGTCGAATTAAAGACGATATAATTGATTTTTTTTAACAGTAACAATGTGATAAGGTTTATAATAGGTACTACATGAAGTGAATGCCAAAAAAGAGGGGACGCGGAAGACACGAATCAAATAATTATTTGTGGTAAAATGAGGCGTACGCGATGAACGGAGAAAGAGGTGTAAGGAGAATGGATTTTTTGGTATCATTCATTTATGCATACAATAGTATAATATACAATATATAATAATATTATGTTTGTATTATATATATGTATATATGTTTGTGTGTGTGTATGTTTGTATATAGTGTGCAATGCACTATATAATGCACTATATATATACATGCATATGTATGTGCATACATTTTTCTATTTTAATTACATTCTATTTTTTTTTAATCTTTTGTCTTTATAACTACATTGCTCTTTGTCTTTTTACTGTTTATAAAAAAAAACTTTAATTGTAACTTAAAACCATGCAAGTAACCAATTTTTTTTTTTTTTTTTAAATGTATGACGTGGGAGTGAATGGTAGAAGTCGAGGACATCCGAAGAAGATGTGTCATGACCAAGTGACACATTTACTTGATAAAATAAACTTTTTTAATTCAAAACAATCATAATATTTCCACCTTAAAACTACACCCAGTTTTCAGGTCAGAATTTACCACCGAGCAACGCCGGGTACACGTCAGCTAGTGTCAAATAAATACACCTATACATATAACCTTGCTTGGTAAGTGTACTATAAAGGTATAAGAAAAAAACAGTAAAGAAACAATGCTATGCTATGCTTTGTTATATTTTTTTAAAACTATTTATTACCTTTGCATGAATGAAGGTGCTATGTCAATATGTACCTAGTACTGATCTCAGACCAATGTGTATTTTATTATTCTATTGTCCCCCATCGTCACCTTAGATATAATTAGAAATAATTAATACGCAATTAATAAAATAATTCAGAATTGGTTTTTTCGAGTTTCGCTTTGCTAATCCGCCAGCTTATATTATTATTTCCAAAACGCGCTGAGCAATATCAAATAAAATAGAAACCCGTGAAATAACATTTGCTTGCTAATTGCCCTCCGTGTGTTGAGGTGCAAAGTATCGAATAAATAATACCAAATATGGACCATAAGAGGTGTTTAATTTTTAGTATTAAGCCAACAGCATTTTTATTTGCAAAACACTTACCACGAGAGTCCAAAACATCTTCATTGTAGCGGACTTTTATAATTGGTATATCTACGGTTCACGGAATTACGATTAATTTAAAAATTTCAGACTGCGGTTTCCTTTAAAAGATAAAGGATTCGAAGTGATGTATTTGAATGTATATTGACACAAAATTTTATAGAAACTAACCTTCTGGAATACTTGCATCCATATTTATAAGCTTAGCGGTTGGCAGTAAGTACTTTGAATATCCGGTGTGTGGATTAAAAAATAATCGACACCGCCATGTGAAAAAATTACACAAGCACCGTATTAGTCAGGTGTGCTTAAAAGTGTTGTTTGTGCATCAACAATCGTCCCAAGTGACAAGGGTAAATGGAATTTAGCACTTAGTCGACATGTTTTCTTACGAAGATCAAGTACGAGCCGTGAAACTTAAGATATCTACCCAATCTGCAGTGGCTTAGCGGCTGGGCGAGCCATCAGCCTGGGAATCGGATACCAAAGCGGCACATTGATCATAATTTGTACAAAATATTTGGGTCCTTGACTTTCTTCTCTTCCAGAAAACACCGTGGCTGACATCAGAATTGATTCAAGCTTTAAATGTAACTAACACCATGTGTGCTAGCATGGTCGGTCGATATGAAGTTACCGACCGATTGTCGGTAACTTCTCATCATTCCCTAGGACAGCTGCAGATCGCTAACGTACAAACGACAGTTGATATCGAATATATTAAGGACACTTAGTCATTGTGAACTGTCACCTATTCGTTTGCGATCTGCAGTTGTCCTAGGGAACGATGAGAAGTTACCGACAATCGGTCAGTAACTTCATATCGATCGACCATGCTAGCACGCCATGTACGCACTCGCATGCTGCCAGCTAACAATGTATGCAAGGACATTGGATGTCTAGAGTCATTTGAAAAAAAAAGTTGCTACCTTTATAAACAAAATTTAGAATCTTGCCGTGGGAAAACGCCGTGGAAAAGTAGTGGAACACCCTCAGATGGAATGAAAAAAACACTCATAAAATAGTCTAAACTTGCTCAAACCATTAACTTATCATGTTCTCTTTTATCTGGTTACCAAAATTTGTATATAAAATTTCTGCTAATTGCCTTGTGAGTGGTTTGTTTTGAAGTCCTAAATTATTACATGGCGAAAAAAAAACAAACTAATCACAAGGAATCTTGTAACAGAGGCTGACTATCATTAATTTAATAGTATCAATCCTATGGACTGCGGCTCTTGGCTACTATCGTATCAATCATATAACGTTTGAAGTCTTGAGGTGCTTCTTTACGCCGATTTCCACCAATCGCAGAATAACATTAATATACCAAAATTCAATACAAAACACATACAAAATACCCATCTCAATCTAGGTATAACTTATTTTAACAACCTCCCATTATATCTAAAATGTCAGCTAAAATTAAAAAAATACATAAAACTACTACAAGAGTCCGCATATATTATTATTTCTTTTAAATCGTGAAATCTGTTATGGATAAATCGTGCCAATTTCTTACCCCTTTGTTGTTGTTTTTTTTAAAGATCGGACACGGTTTACTTGTAGTTCTCGTGAGCACTTAGGCCATAGGCCCATTGTGTTGTCTCCCATTTTACGTCATTCCTTTAACAGTAACCCAGCCCCTTTTATAAAGTCAGTTTTTATTATTTACTTAATTAATTGATTTTATATAATAGAGTTAGAGTTCCCTAACTAAACACAAGAGCCTCGTTTCTTTATGGTGAGGAAAGGCTATTCTTATTTTCCTTACTGTATAACTTGTAAAAATTGTATATTTATTGTAAAAAAAATAATCACTTTGTTGTTGTTTTTTTTTTCGTTTTTTAAATAAAACTGTTGTTAAAAACGAAGTGATTTTCATTGGTAATATTATATTAATATACCTACGACTTGTAGTGAAAACGAATGGACAACAGGATTACAATTTTGCCCGGTGATAGGAAATTTGCCATTACGCCCCTGCTAATATGCAACTAGTAACTCATTACTCATCATAATCATAAGTGCAATGTTGAAGAACCAGCTATTTCTAGAAGCAACAGCGATGTTACAATATTGATTTGTTTTTGAAATTTTATGAATATATTCTAGCTTTATACATACTTTAATTTAATAATGGTTCCGTGACCCGCTCCCAACTAACAAGAAAGTTAATAAATATTTGAACATTTATGGGAAAGCCCGTATATTTTATTTTGCCCTTTTGCTGGTTAGGAGCGGCTCAGTACGTTGTGCGGGCCTCGTCTGGACAGAACCATCACCAAAACAAATAAAGCTTATAATTTTTGAATTTATTTAAACAAAAACAAAAACAATTTTTACAAGAACAATTTTTTTTTAGATTTAGATTAAGATTATTTCCATCAATGTAATATATCATTGAAGAAGAAGATAACACAAATAATGTAAATGAATATGAAAATGAACAAGACACAGAAAAAATGCTCTGTAATAAATGTACTTTAAAAACGAATTAAATTATCAAATTTTGTGATGTTTTAAAATAATAAATTGAAAAGTCAATAGATGTAGCATATTCAATAAAAATTGATAAATTTATCCAAGACACTATCTAGATAGCATTTAGATCGAGTTGAATCTTACAATCATACATAAAGATAGCAGCCAATAGAAATTTGTGTTAAGAAAATGAAGACAATGTTGGTAGTCCTCAGTCGAAGTATGATGTATGACCGAATTGGAGAGGGACACATTGGCGCAGTTGGTAGAGCAGCGGCCCGGAAAGCCAAAGGTCCTGGGTTCGAGTCCCAGATGTGCCCGATTTTTTTCTGATTTTTCTGTTGCAGATTTTCGATTGAGTTTCGTTGATATTATATTCATTAATAGAATTATTATAATTTGAGGTTTAACTCATTAAGTTAAAATTTTAAAAAAATAATTGTCAGTACATATATTTTGCTGGCCAGAAAACTGGGATGACCTTTTACTTACCTAGTGTCAAATGTTTTTTAAATATTAATTTCACTCCGCGTTTGTTTGTAATTATTATAGTCTACATTTAGAATTATTTCTATCTTACTAATATTATAAACGCGAAAATTTGTATGGATGTATGTATGTTTGTTACTCTTTCATGCAAAATTTACTGAATGGATTTTAATGAAACTTTACAAAAATATAGCTCATACATCAGAAGAACATATAGGCTATAATTTATAAAGCTAGCTATTTATTTTAAATGTATTGAAAATAAAAATTATTGTTCAATAGAAAATGTCAAAATTTGAGAATGACATTTCGTAAAACAAAAATTCTATTTTGGAAAATATTTAAATTAGTGAATTTATTTTGGTACTAATACTCGCCTAATACTTTGAATCGAATCAAGAATTATAGATATTTTAAATAAATAGGTTAAGAATTTTGGTATAAACGTAGATGGGACCTAGGAAAAGAAAATAGATTACGTTAAGTACTAATCCTATATGCAGACGAAGTCGCGGGCAGAAGCTAGTGAATTCATAAAAAAATGTTGATTTATTTACTCGTATATAACATTAACTTTTTTTTCATTAAAGTAGGTCCTTTACCTATTCAGTCGAGTAGGTAATCTTAAATTGACTACACTGTTGACAATAATAGAAAATATTGGATTAAATACGAATATTTCTAATTTCACTAAAATAAATAAGTACACTTTAAAATATATTATAATCACTTTGTTTTGGCTGAAATTAGTACCCCTACGCGATGTCAGCATTATTATTTTTTTGGGTCAAAGCAATTCAAATTAAAAACGTCCATCTGCAATTGTGTCATTAATTTGATAACCGTAAACAATCATAATAATTTTTGGTTCGACGTTAATTTTAACGCCATATAGTTTTTGTGGCTAAGAATTGATAAGAAAACAAAGTACGTGCCTAAATACTATATATTATATTAAATTCCTCTCTATTTTTATCACGTTTACACTGCTGACGCAATCAACTCCTCTCTACCCCCACATATTCAAAATCACATACCGTCAAGATCAGCCAGACAAAGTGATTCATTTCATTTGCCCAAATGCAGAAAAAATCTGCATATCCCCGAATGCATAGTAAAACATAAATTTTCACAATGTGGAGATTTTCTTAGGGCCAGTTGTGTCGGTAAATTTCACGTTTGATTTTCCTTCAAATCGTCAATCATCGCAAAATTGGGTTGTTTCAACCTCCGTCAGAAGAAATTTCAACGAAAATTTCATAGACATGTATAAAAAAATTAAAAGATTCTTTTTTTCATTTCAAATTTGACACACAATAACGTCTTCCTTCATGTCAAATACGAAACGGGTTGTTTCAACTCCAAAATAACGTTCGATAAATTTGAAAATTTCACTCAGTGTTCAAATCGAATGACAATTTTGACGTCTGCGCATGAGCCTCCCAATATTTTGCTAACCGTTCGAACTCGGCTGATCACATTCACATCATTTCTATGAAATTTTTGTTGAAATTTCTTCTGACGGAGGTTGAAACAACCCAATTTTTCGGTGAATGACGGTTTGAAGGAAATTCAGACGAGAAATTTTCCGAAACAACTGGCCTTTCTTCTGACGAATGTTGAAACAACCCCAATTTTTCGATGAATGACGGTTTGAAGGAAATTCAGACGAGAAATTTTCCGAAACAACTGGCCTTTCTTCTGACGAATGTTGAAACAACCCCAATTTTTCGATTAATGACGGTTTGAAGGAAATTCACACGTGAAATTTTCCGAAACATCTGGCCTTTCTTCTGACGGAGGTTGAAACAACCCCAATTTTTCGGTGAATGACGATTTGAAGGAAATTCATACGTGAAATTTTCCGAAACAACTGGCCCTTAGCAATAACCTTCATAAATAACGAATGCGATCATGCATCATTACATGAGTATTGTATTGGGAGCATCTCTCATCCTCGTCTTATATTCTTCTTCCTCTCTCCTTCACCTCAATTAGTTTTAAGACTATAAAATTCTTACCTTTGAGCAACTTTAGCATAAGAAACTTTTTCTGCTTAGCTTTAATTAACTTCATATTATGTATATATATTGTTTATTTTATAAGCTGTTTGTTTCTTACAAATAAATATAAACAAATAAAACTAATACTAACCGAATTGAAAAAAATCAAACAAAATTTTTGAAACAACTGCCTATTCGTTTTGAAAATCATCAATATAACCGTATTGCTCTTTAAAAATGTATCCGTATAAAAATGTGAACCGCCTTATTGACTCACCAGTCCTAAATGATTGCATTTCGTAGCCCTGCAACATTTCAAAACGAAATACGCACAATGCTTCTGGCATATCTGCAAATCTTACAATGCACTAATGCCCCGTTCTGACTGAGCGATTATTTTAGTCGTGTAGCGAGTATATTAGTAACTAAACGAGTCCGAACACCATAATTTTAGTAGAGTAGGCTAGTCAGCTCTTTAGTAGATTGACACGCGAGATATTAGGTTAGTGCTATTTTTAATGACTTTTCAAAGAAGTGATGAAGATGCACGTTGTTCAGTTGTCCGGTCACAAGTTAAGTGATGTCCTACCTACCAACGTCTATCAACCCTTATTAACTAATGTGAAGATGTTTGAACATTCGAATTCATTAGTTGGGGTTTTAAAATAAGTCGATTTAAAATTTAGAGTAATACTTTATACCTTTTTGATAAATGCTCTACACTAGGGGTCCATAAGAAAACAGTTTCCTTCAGGGCCTGTGTCATCTTTGGTGATACCGTGTGGGGAGTCTTTTAACAACTTTTCACAAACAAGCCCGAAAAACATGAAATTCGATATGGGTTCAAAAGATTGGCCAAAATGGGCTCTTTCCAGTTTTAAACAGCAACAAAATTAATAAACATGTTTTGATTCTTAAAACTTGTTTTGAAAATATCCAAATATTTCCAGTGTGTACCCACCCTGTTTTATATAAACTATTCAGATATGCATAAAAACAAAATATTGATTATCTGAAGACAACGGATTTCGACTTGTTGTATACTGGGCCATCGACTTGTCACTGTCACTGTCCAAAAATTCTTTCTAACACGACCAACCCCTAAAGAAGAATAGTGAAATTTATATTTTATTTTATTAACATTTTTATAACTGCTCGGTTTTTAGACAAGGTTTGTAGAAAATACATTTAATAAGGTTTGCTCATATGGGCTTTTTTTTGGAGGAAGATTTTCAAACAACGTTGTATTGCAGTAAATTCAAATCTCCCAGTGAAAAATGGACTTCAAACTACGTCACGAATTTTTAGCCAATCACCGCTTTACCCTGACGATGAGTTAACCTTTGCTTTTTAGAGGAAGATGTCAAACAAATAAACGCTCTATTGGTATTTTTTAATCACATAATGTACGTAGGTACTGATAAAATGCATTCTGCACTATTTGGTATTATGCATCACGTCCGGTGATAATTGATGACTCCAATTTTTAAGTTGAGTACTAGAATACAGAAATAATATTCTTTATCGTCGGTACCTACGCAGTACCTATTTGAGGAAATGAATCATATCGTCCCATTGCTTATGCCATGATTCTTGATGAATGACGGCCATGCTTATGAATGACGGCCTCCGTGGTTGAGGGATAAGACTCTCGACTCGCAATCCGATGGTCGCGGGTTCGAACCCGGCGTGCGCAAATAATTTTTATTTGATTAATTTGTGTTATTTCACAATTAATTAAATAACAATAATTTATAGCTATACAGCCTTACTAAAAAAAAAACACTCCGCGGTTGTTAAACGGTGTTTCTGTAGCACGTTGTGTAAAGTCTGTACATTTCATTTTTCAAATTCTTACTAAACAAAATATATGGTTTTGATCTGACAACGTCGCCATTTTACCAGCCTTACTAATAAACTTTCTGAAAAATTTGTACAATGGTCAAACAACCATGTATGAAGAATCCTTACTAATTAAGAACTGACAAAAAATTGTTCATGGAAAGATATGTACATTGCTTACACGGCCAAGGAGGGTAGTTTATCTGTTGTATATATTTGTTCCATTTGTAATTTTCAACGAATTTCGATTTTTTTTTTAATGTCCTATATATTTATTATTTTTTGAGATGTCGTAAAAACAAATACCATTTTAGAACCAAAATTTAATTACCTTTAAGATTTTCATATCTAAAATATACTTAAATGTTTAAAAACTGTAGTATTTTAAGATTCAAACATCAAGTTGAAAAAAAAAACTCACTTACCCCAAACACTTTCTATCAAAACATTGAAATATTTGGAAAAATTCAAAATTCAAAAAACACAGTCCTTTTATTTAATGATTTTAAAATAAATCTGTCACCTCACTTTTTACTCCTTCAAACAATAAAAAAATATAAAAAAATCTTGAAATTCGCTTTTTATTTCCAAAAATTTACAATTAAAAAACTCACGTTTGAATACATTGCTTGCCCATCTTAAGGCATTAATTTCTTTGATACGTTTACTAAAATATGTATTAGACATTTTAGTCACCAAAAAACATCACTTTCAAGAATTTATAATAAAATAAAGATCTTAAAATGCAAATTATTTCTGAACATAACCTATGAACCATTTTCTGACAGCTTAATTTAGAACACACGATTTTAGTGCCACAATTTGACTTAAACTAACAAAAAACAACACAAATTAATAGCAAATATATTGAATATATGAATATAAGTGCGAATTAGTCATAAATATTGAAATCATTAACGAAAACATCATATTAATCACACAAACAATCGCGACCGACTTTCTTCTGCATTCGCGGCTATTTTTTTCAGCGGTAAAGCAATGCGCAGGCGCATCAATCACACCACCTAGCGGATTATTATGAAAACTCCAATTTACAAGTAAAATTTCCAGCGTTGCCACATGTAAAGATTCACAAAAACACCGTTTAACGGCCGCGGAGTGTTTTTTTTTTTTAGTAAGGCCGATAGTGTATTTACGGAACGTTCCAGAGTGGACGATACTCTCAGTATAGCCCTGGTGTAATAATACCATTCAGAATTGAAACGTTGCTTTAAATGGCTTTAGCCATGTTTGTGATTGACGCCGGCGTAGTCCAGCGGTAGGGCGTTAGACTCCCATTCCGAAGGCCGCGGGTTCAAACCTTCACAATTAATTTGTTAAAAATAATATATACTATATTTTCGGTTTGTCACGGAGTGGAAGATACTCTTAGTATCGCCATGGTCGCAATGGCTCCAGACGGCAGCAGTTGGGACTCTTGTGAGGTATTCACTATAAAAAAAATATCTGATTAGCCAGGTACTTTCCCCACCTTCCTCTTTCGCATCTCCTCCCCCTCTCAACACTACCTCCATCCTCACAACATACTCCAATCGGGGAAGCCATGGTCTCACTCGCTTCAGACGGGAGCAGTTGAGATTCTTGTGCGGTATACATAAAAAAGGTATTTTGCAGCACAAGTATATATAGTAAGCGCCAACCTTTAATGCCGACCTGACATTGATACAGATATTCTCGCAATGGGCGACTTTAAGGTCCAAAAAGCGGCAAACAAACTTTCTCTGTCGCACGTATGTTTTACGCATCTTTCTCTTTCGCTTACGGTCATTGTAAAGTCAGTAATGTGACTATCTGCGCGAGAATGGATAGTATCAAGTTCACGTCGGCATTTAAGTTTGGCGCGTCCTATCACTTAGAAAATGCTTGAAATTCATAAAAATAACTACTAAGTTACTTCCCGTCCTTCTTCTTTCACATCTCCTTCACTTTCTTAATTCCATCAGCCTCAAAACATAGATTAGAAACCATAGTTTGTAGTTTCTAGGCACAATCGATTTTCTTACTACGGCAATCCATGATGTTGAATACAGAATCGAAGAAAGTATGTTTTATTGACAGCGTAGTCCTGTTGTAACTCGACCATTTGGTATTTCATCTGTCTGTAAATTTATTTTTTACTTTCCGGTTCCGGAGCAAAGTGGTCGCAATTATGGATACTACCTTTTTATCCTGCCAGAACTTTTTAAAAAAAGAATAGAACATTATTTTAAATACTTCCTTTTGAGAGATCCATTGAAAATTTTGCATATTTTCCGTAGGAATACAGTTTTAAGGGACGTACTTGACTTACTTAAACCGGTGATTCCTGACATTATTTGAAGGAAAAATGTAAATAAAATTTTTGTCCCCGGTGACATTTAAATTTTTTTTTTCAACGATCGGTTACTCGGCTGAGGAAAAATTTCATCGAAAAAGTCACCGGAGACCAAAATGTCATCAACATTTTTTACTCCGAATAATGTCAGGAATAAACTGGTTAAAATAAGTCAAGTATGTCCCTTATCACCCTGTATAATGAAGTTACAAAGGAGTAGCAGTGTCCTCAGTAGCAGGAAATTTGGCCAAAATTCAGACTATCTCCACCGATGTTATTATATTTAGACGAGGACACGAAGCGAAAAAAATGGTTCCAATTTTTTACCTCCAATTCTATTTCTAACTCTACCAAAGCTCTGGCGCCGAACTACCGGAAATAACGAATCCGGTCCCCGCGCACTGCTACATGCGTGATAATATTTTTGAGGAGGGAGTAGTAGATAGTATTTGTATATAGTAGACACGCAATAGCGCCTCTATGACTAACCCGTGATTTGTGGGTCTGCTCTAGTGTGGAATATACCTAGATAGAATGTTATTGGAAGTCCCCTACTTTCAACATCATGATGGAATCGTTGTCAAAATGGTTTTGCTAGTTTTAATTCAGGTATGAAACGGTTGACGAAGTACAAATATGATTAATAGTTTCATACTCCGCCTACTGGTTAATACGGAATATTTTTTATTCAAGCAGTTAGATTTTGCTTTATTATTACGAAAATTGAGTATTTATGTCGGGGGAGATGAAAAAACATGCATTTTATATTTCAATTTTATAAGATTATTTCACCTCGCGAAGTATTTGACAGCCACGTTTGGCTAAGTGAAACGGGACTTATACAACTTCAATTACTACAATATACAACTATTTACGTGCACAAAATAGGTTATTAGGTTCTTAGGCTGGGTAACCTAAGTAATTCGTGCGTATTTAGATTGAAAAAAAAATCGCAAATATCAAATCCAAAGAAATGGCGACAAAGGAAATGTTCCGCTCCGTATTATCCGTGCGTATCCGTGTATCGAAATTCGAAGTCTGTATTATCCGGTGAGCGGTTACAGCGGAGTAGTAAACATTTACCCAAATATGGTTTACCACTCCTAATTTTAGTTAATTCGAGTATGTAACGTTTGACGCAGTACAAATATGTTTTATCACTGCTAGTTTTGATTCAGGTCAGAAAGGGTTTACGCGGTACGTCAAATGAAAATGGGTACATTCCAATGTGTTTTGTTTTACTTTATAAATATTTCTTTGCGCATTGATAAAAAGTGGTTAACCACTAAAGATAACATAACGACATACGCAAATAAATGTAAAGGACAGCAATAATTATAATTTTAGAAATGATGTAGCAAGGCAGATACAAATATAATATCTATACTATTATATAGCATATCGCACTGGGGATCCCACCACTACGTCTGTATGAGGAATCGCCCACAACGTGGTTCCGGTATCCTAGTTCCTCTTCCTCAAACAGCGTTGCTATTCCTCATACAGCGTTCCTTTTCCTCACACAGCGTTCCGGTATCCTCGTTCCTGTTCCTTAAACAGCTTTCCAGTTCCTCATACAGCGTTCCTGTATCCTGGTTCCTATTCCTCATACAACATTCCTTTTCCTCATACAGCGTTCCTGTTCCTCACACAATATTTATATTTCCGGTATCCTCGTTCCTGTTCCTTAAATAGCGTTCCAGTTCCTCATACAGCGTTCCTCGTTATCCTCGTTCCTGTTCCTCAAACAGCATTCCTATTCCTCATACAGCATTCCTGTTCCTCACACAACGTTCCGGTATCCTCGTTCCTGTTCCTTAAACAGCGGTCGAGTTCCTCATACAGCGTTCCTGTATCCTGGTTCTTATTCCTCATACAGCATTCCTGTTCCTCATGCAGCGTTCTTGTATCCTCGTTCCTGTTCCTCATACTGCGTTCTTGTATCCTCGTGTCTGTTCCTTAAGCAGCGTTGCTTTTTCTCAAACAGCGTTCCTGTTCCTCATGCTGCGTTCTTGAAATCTCATTCCTGTTCCTCAAACAACATTTCTGTTCCTCATACAGCGTTCTTGTATCCTCGTTCCTGTTTCTCATACTGCGTGCTTGTATCCTCGTTCCTGTTCCTCATACTGCGTGCTTGTATCCTCGTTCCTGTTCCTCATACTGCGTGCTTGTATCCTCGTTCCTGTTTCTCATATTGCGTACTTGTATCCTCGTTCCTGTTCCTCATACTGCGTGCTTGTATCCTCGTTCCTGTTCCTCATACTGCGTGCTTGTATCCTCGTTCCTGTTCCTCATACTGCGTACTTGTATCCTCGTTCCTGTTCCGCATACTGCGTGCTTGTATCCTCGTTCCTGTTCCTCATACTGCGTACTTGTATCCTCGTTCCTGTTCCTCATACTGCGTGCTTGTATCCTCGTTCCTGTTCCTCATACTGCGTGCTTGTATCCTCGTTTCTGTTCCTCATATTGCGTTCTTGTATCCTCGTTCCTGTTCCTTCTTTATACAGGTTCCTCATACATATTAGCGTATCACCATAAAAAAATTGAAACAAAAAAATCAGAAAAAGATACGGTTTCATCTAGGAATTGAACCCAGAACCTTAGCCTTCCCGGGCTCTGCTCTACAACTGAGCTAATTCAACACTATCCCTTTCGGTCATATTTAACTGTATCATACTTCGGCTAATAACTACCAACAATATCTTCTATCATGTATCCTGGGTTCCAATAGTTGTATGATTTAGTGAAAAAAATAATAATATTAAATGTTTATGAGTAAGGCCTCTGGTATTTGTGTATTTAATATCAGCGGTGTAAAAATACAATAAACAATTATTGCATGTCACAATTAAATACAATATATTCCGAAGTTTTAAATGGTAGAAGTCTAATTTGCTCGTTAGCCGCAATTAAAAAATATAATGAACTCTTTGACCAACGATAATAGCATTATTTTATAAGTATTGTACACAAACTATATCAAAATATGAACAAAATATTTATTTTAATTGTAAGATAGTGGACCTCAAAATAAATTCGTCTGGATGTATTAATCAGACAAACATCGCATTTATTATTATATTATGCACTTTGACCTGCCACAATGAAGTGATAGAAAAATTACCTAAGGGCATAGGTTTATCTATGTGGGTAGGTATGCTTACCAAATATAAACAAATCAATAATAATTGTTATGAATGGGTTATCTATTACAAAAATAGAATCCAAAACATTTTAAGAAGCTAGAGTTTGAACTACAATTATTATGCGTTGGTACATCGGTGTTTTTTTGGTAATGGTATCACTAGACTTATCTTGCCAGGGGTGCTAGCATGGTCGATCGATATGAAGTTACCGACCGATTGTCGATAACTTCTCATCGTTCCCTAGGACAACTGCAGACCGCAAACGAATAGGTGACAGTTCACAATGACTAAGTGTCCTTAAGAGCGATTGACCAGCGGCTGAGAATAAAAGTTTAAAAATGCTTGCAACTGTACAGGGAGGTTCCAGAAAGATGATTATTCGAGAAAGACCGATTATTCCCCATATAAAATTTTTGAAATTAATTTATTTTATTTTATTTATTTACATTTGATACATTTAAAGCCAAAACAACAGAAATAATATTACATAATAAGAGACTTGAATATCGATTTATTTCATTCAAAACTTACTTTAATATATACCTACATTCAAGTAAGCAATAAAAATGCTCAAAACGCACGATGATATAGTGTATATAGTGTACTTCTTGTAAATATTTTTTGATCATAAGTATTTATGATTTTTCAATATTGTCTAAACTAAATAAGTGTGTAAAAAAATTTGAAATATTTTAGTCTGTAAGACCTTAAATAAATAGAAAATCTGAGGTATTTTTGTCACAAAACAGGTTCTCGGATTTATGTTTTAATGGTTTTAATTTAACTAAAATTAAAATTATGAAAACTGTGTTTATTAGATAATGTATTGATTTATTTTTTTGTATGATTATATGATTTGAAATTTGGGTCGTTTAGTAGAATCTATCGTTTGAAAGTTGAACAATCTGCCAACGACCAACGCTTAGTACATTAAAAATAAACTTAGTTTATCAAATTTTTAAAACTGCGTGTACCAAATTTCCAATATTCTCTGATAATACCCTCTTAATATATTCGATATCAACTGTCGTTTGTACGTTAGCGATTTGCAGTTGTCTTAGGGAACGATGAGAAGTTACCGACAATCGGTCGGTAACTTCATATCGATCGACCATGCTAGCACCCCAGGGCTTCTATCAGAGTGCAACTATGCCTATGTATTTTTTTATTATTTGTGAATAGGGTTATCGTAAACGTACCCACGAATAATTAAAATAAACAATTAAAAATAATTAGAAACATGGAACTAAGTATTTTTTCTATTTTTAAGGATAGTTTTATTATGTTTGTACATTAACTCCACACAGGAGGTCTGAGAAAAATAATTTGACGCAAGGCATGTCATCTTTGGGGGTGCTGTGTGGTGGGTTCATGTGAGGATAGGAGTGAAAGGAAGTTTTTTTTTTTTTTTTTTTAAAAGAAAGACAAATATTCCCGGGTTACGAATAACCCAACAACATTTGAAAATCTCCTACTACCACCACACTAAGCGGAAGATGTTGCTTGTGTTGTGGTGGAGGACTTAGCCAGCCGAGGAATCGAACACGGAACGCCTGGGTGGGACCCAAACGCGATGCCCACTGAACCACTGACCGGTCAATTTCTGGGTAGAATTAAAGTATGAGGGGCGGGTAAGGCGATGGGTCGAAAGAGTCCGACAGTCTCCCTCAATTAGTTTTCCTGACCGGTCCACCACACAGTTGGTTGGAAGAAGTATCCGCCGACAAATCCCGGACAAACCTCACCCCATAAACCCGGGCACTCGTACTAAGTCACCAAATGTGGCGATACATGTAATGTAACAATTAACAATAATTTGTCGGGTTGATGTTGATGGGATTTTCGGACCAACAAATATGATTACCGACGGTAACAATATATTGTTTAAAAACATCTTCTGCGCGACTTTTCTATTTTATTTATGAAGATTTAATTACGAATTTTGTATATTCAATAATTAAGTATATTTTCTAATAGTTCAAAAATATCGTAACTTGAGGAAATATGTCGCCGTAGATGTCAAGGGGGCCAAGCCACAAATTTGGCAGAAATGAGGCGGAAGTGTTTTAAAACCTTTAAAGTTGCCTTGGTCAATGGATTTGAGCCATAAAACACTTCATTTAATACGAGTATTTTGAAAATTGCCAATAGATCTAACACACTAAGGCGATCCGCTCACTGAGGCAACTGAAAACTGACAACTGGCAACTGTCTTTGTATGACAATGTGATGGCCCGCACACTTCACAATCACACAAAACCCCGTTGTCAATGGTAACGCAAGCGGTGACTCGCGACTTGCACTGCTGATTGCCGTGGGCGGCCGTTGCTAGCTGCCAGCTGTCAGCTGATTGTTCTTCGTCTATGGTTAAACAAACATTTGACCAATCAAGACATAGAAACCAGCTGGTTTTAGTTTGTTTTCAGTTGCCTCGTCAGCGGAGCGCCTTAGATGAAAACAGTCAATGACTACAAATCGCATAGATCTTTTGTTTTCAGAATAATTTAATGCAAGTTAAGAGCCATAAATTAAAAAATTAATATCGATTTCTTTCATTCAAAACTTGCTTTAATATAGATTTACCTACATTCAAGTAAGCAATAAATATGCTCAAAATGCACGATTATAAATTATTAAATATCGTGTACTTCTTGTAAGTAATTTTTTATAGTAAGTAAGTATTTCTGTTTTTTTAATAATGTCTAAAAAAAATAAGTGTGTAAAAAAAATCTGAAATATTTTGCTTTGTATAAGACCTTAAATAAATACAAAAACTGAGGTATTTTCGTCTCAAAACACGTTCTCGGATTTATTTTTTAATGATTTTAATTTAACTAAAATTAAAATGTAAAAAACTGTCTTTACTAGATTATGTTTTGATTTATTTTTCTGTATGATTTGAAATTGTTGTATAATACAATATTTCGTTTGAAAATTGAATAAATCTGCAAATGACTAACGGTTTAACTTTAGTATATTAAAAATAAACTTAGTTTTTCAAAATTTAAAACTGCGTTTACCCGATAAAATAACAATCTTTCAAAATAAATTTATGTTTTTTTGTAAAAAAGAGTCAATACGTCTAGAATTTTATTTAAAATAGACTAATTTCCTGTATTCTTTGGTAATAAATACCCTCTCAAAGCAGTCTACGACGAAGAACAAACAACAGACAAACAAATATCTATGTCCAAAGTTTCTACCTTTCGAAACAAAAAAATGATACTTTTTTGTCACCAAAAATCCTTGAGGGCCGTTTTCTTAGCTTTGTGGTTTTGTGGCTCGACTCCCTTGACATCTACGATGATTACAATTATTAGTTTTTAATTTGCAATATCCGTTTCAGATATCTTCATAATGTCCCAATAGTTTTATGATGTAATATATAATTTCTAATTATGCACGAAGTATGCGGATCCATTTATACTTTCGTTATCATTAGCCGGTAATGCAAATAGTGCATAATACATTAATTTATTTTATATTAACCTTTGAAATCGAACCCCCCAGTGGAGGAATACTAACGATTAGTACATGCATACAATATATTTATGCGAATGAGTATCATCTTCTTTGTGGTATTATGGTTCCACTCAGATTTAACCCATATCATTAAATACTAACATGCAATATTGATCAGAATCCGTTTAGTATTCCTAATATTATCTAGTCCCGTACGATATACAGTAGAAAGCGTCTTAAATTAGTACGTATATACAGTAGAAAGTGTCTTAAATTAGTACGTATATACAGTAGAAAGTGTCTTAAATTAGTACGACTGGTCAAATTACAGCTTGTCTACTTTATTTACTTATTTTTTAGATACAAAAAAATTACATATACATATATAATTAATGAAAAGCTAGTGAGAGTACCAAGCAAAAAAAAAATTATGATAGTAAATTAAAACAATATATAATATATATATCTACATATACTCACTGAAAAACATATTTATATAAAAAAAAACAACATATATATATATATATAAATAAAACGTAATTTAAAACTAATGAACATAATTTTATAATATAATTTTTTTAGCTAATAGAAAAATTGCTGAGTAGTAGTGCTGAGTAAGACCTCGTGAAATGGAATTTAGGTACATGATATCATATGTGGAGAAATTACGTTAAGCTTTACAGTATAAAATATATAAATGAGTTAGGTATCTTAATTTAATTGCTGTTTCTATGTGTAATACTATTTCTACGTGTGTATATTTTGATTTATTTGAGACATGTTAATAACATATTACGTGAATTTGAATTTTATTATATTATTGTACATAATATCAAGATAAATAAATACTATTGAAGAATTAAACACGGTACTGGTATTAAAATAGAAATCATTTATTAAAAATTATATCAGCTTTATTAAAAACATTTTACAATGAACATGTAATTCGCTAACTTAATTAAAAAAAAAAAAAACATAATTGAATTTGTAAAATTTACAGTTGTAGGATTTACTAATCAATCGTAGTCTTGACTTCGCAAAAGAATAGTTCGCTTGAGGTATGATCTTTACGGCGTTCTCTTAGAACAGCCGTAAAGATCATAACTCAAGTGGGCACTTCACCATCCTATTTAGAGATTATTAATAGGATAACGTATATTTTCGATTTCCGATTTATTTTATTCATAAAGTCCCAGTTTACTACCCATTTCGAGTTTTTATTGGTTTTATAATTAATATACGTTATCCCACAGATAAACTATTAAGAGGATGGTGAAATACCCCCTCACCCTAAGAGCATCTAAAACATTTTTTGCGATATCAAGACTATAATTAATTACCTTGTCGTTTCATTCCCCTGTTACAATTTTACCTTACGTTCTATTAGATTAAGGTAAAAAAATTACATTGTACGTACACCAAAATAATTTTATAAATTAATTCGAACATTTGATAAATTTGAGTAAGAAGCAATTGTTTTATCTGAATTTAACAGAAGCACTGCTACTGTAATATGTTTAATCCATTATATACTATTGTTTTATTCAAAATTAATAACACCATCAAATAATCGCAGGTAGTCTTCCCCGCTTGAGAAACAACCGAATGAACCACCTTAAATTTTTGAGATTTTGTAATTACTTTTGACAGCTCTTTCGCAAATGATCGAGCTCCCAAATTATAAAAGGGAACACCTTTTTCTAGGAATCGTCAGTGTCAGTTTACTAGTGCATCGGGTCATATTGACATAAACACTACACATTACATTATCTCAACATGAAGAACTTAAAATTTTCCCTTGTGTTTGCGGTGAGTGAAATTCTGTCAAATAGATTCATTGTGGAATTCCCTTTTAATGTGACTGTTAAAAAAATTCAAGTGTGTTTTTGTTTGTTTATTACCATTTCATTTACATCCAGCATTTGTATAAAGATGACAAAAAATACAACAGTACAATTATGTTGGTGTGATAACATGCGTAGTCGCTAAAATTTATCGTCTGCGTTTTGGACAACTTAAAACTTTTTTTAAAGTACAATCCCGTTAAATCACAATTAAGCAGTTTGTCAACAAAATGACAATATTCAATTACAATGTTTGTGATCGTTAACCGTTTTGATGTTTTTCAAAAATCATCGAAAATCTTGCATTGCACTAACTTACGAGGGTATTTACCAGAGAACACCGAAAATTAGTAATTTTTAAATCAAATTCTAGACGTATTGACTGTTTTTTACAAAAAAACATAAATTGATTTTGAAAGATTGTTATTTTATCTGGTACACGCAGTTTTAAAATTATGAAAAACTAAGTGTATTTTTAATATACTAAGGTTATATATACCGTTGGTCGTTGGCAGATTTGTTCAATTTTCAAACTATAGATTCTATTATACAACACAAATTTGAAATCATATAATCATACAGAAAAATAAATCAATACATAATCTAGTCAACACACTTCATAATTTTTCAGAATTTTAATTTTAGTTAAATTAAAATCATTAAAAAATATATCCGAGAATGTGTTTTGTGACAAAAATACCTCAGTTTTTCTATTTATTTAAGGTCTTACAAACTAAAATATTTCAATATTTTTTACACACTTATTTTGTTTAGACATTATTGAAAAATCAGAAATACTTATGATCAAAAAATACTTACAAGAAGTACAGGATATTTAATAATTTATCATCGTGCGTTTTGAGCATTTTCATTGCTTACTTAAGTGTGGTTAGATATATTATATTAAAGCAAGTTTTGATGAAATAATTCGATTTTAAATTTTTAATTTTAAAAATTTGATACGGGGTGTAATCGAACTTTCTCATTGGAACCTCCCTGTTCAGTTGCAAGCATTTTTAAACTTTTATTCTCTGCTGCTGGCCAATCACTCTTAAATAGACTTTGCAGTGGTTTGAACTTTTGGTAAAGTTGTAGTACTCCGCTTTCTTTTGCATGAATTTGATATTTGCGAAATTTTGTTTCAATCTAAATACGCACGAATTACTTAGTTTAGTCAAACTAAGAATTTAATAGCCGATTTTGTGCACGTAAATATTGTTGAAATAAAGTGTAAAAGGCCGCTTCACTTGGTCATACACGGCGTCGTTCACTTCGCGTACGTGAAATAATCTTAAACAAAATGCATATATTTTCGTCTCCCCCGACATAAATACTTCCTTTTCGTAATAGTGAAGCTTAATCTAACTATTTAAATAATAAATATTAAAATTTTTAACTAAGACATATTTAATGAACTTTTTGAACAACAGTGAATTAAACGTTTTTTTTAATATGCATATTTTTTGATGCTTTAAAAATTAGATTGTTTTTCTGACCTAATTCATCCATAAATATGAGCAAGTTTCAGTAAAAACACGAGAATAAATAAAAATAATCTGTAAATTTATCAAAGAACATCTGAATGAGCACATCAAAAAACAAAATACTCCATCATGCAAGATTGAAAAATAATAAATTTAGTAAAAATAGTATCTACAATAAATATATCGAAGCATAGCTAGGCAGTCTGTTTAATTAGGCATAAATATCCACTATAAATTCTATTTAGATCTGTTTATATGCTATAGTGATTGAAGCATATATGTCAACAACATCCTTATAACCATTAATCATTACCCAAATTCTGTATACGACGAACAGGAGTAAAAAACTGTGATTGCATGATTCAGTGTTTGTCATTTGGAAATACATATAATAGAAAAAAAAACAATTATATATTCATGTTATTATACAATGTACAAATGCAACAGCAATTCTTTTTCGTTCTTGTTTTGCTGTCTTGAAAAAATATTTTTCTGTGTTCGATTCTCTGACACACCCAAATATTTTTCCTTGACTATATAAATTAATTAATATTGATTTAAAAATGATAAATTTTTTAAAGGAACTTTAATTTAAATACAGTAATTTTGTTAAATTAATCAATTGTTTAGGGGGAGGGATTAAATATACTTATAAAAATTTGTGAAAAAATTAAAATTAAAAATATTAATTTATATGAATAAGACTGGAATCGTATTAGAGTGAAATGAACTTATAAAATATTTTTTTTTTTTAATAACTTTCAAAGTATTTTTATTATAAATGTCGTTTTCATGGTTAAAATATTATATTTTTTTAATTAAAATAAAATATAATATATACTATGGTGAGGTACGCGTGACGTCAAGCCTCGGTTTGGCGTTGCTGTAAGGGTCGGTATAAAATCTCAACTCCAAAATAAATAATTAACAAGAATTAAAGGAAAAACGTAATTTATAAAAAAATTTATTGATTTATTGATCACTTGTAAATTACGTGATACGAACTTATATTACTATTTTGTATTATTTTTATGCCATCAGTAATTTAAATTTATTTTTGTTGATTTCGTAGTTTTTTCTTTTCTTGCTATTTCTTATTATATATTATGCACATTTAAATGCATCTTTGTACCTTTTAAGTATTATGTTTATTTTAAAAAAGTTTTAATACTTCTTTTTGTTATGAACACACTAAAACTCTTGCTGTCTCTGTATCACGTAGCACATCGTGTAAAATATTAATATTGCAATAGGGTTTTTCAAATTAATAAACAAACACTAAAATAAAAAATTTCAGAAATAGCTACTTGTTGATTTAGATAAATAAATTACATCACTATATTTTTTATTGGAGTTCCCTTATTGTTATGTGCAACAAAAGATAACGTTTTGCAAGCCAGTAAACGATGCATCGTTGTTCTCGGGAAGTTCATAAATGACAACCACGTTCATTGAAAAAATATTGAAAGGCAGTATAAAGTATAATGGAATTATTTTTTTATGTCAGGTGCTAGCGCTAGCCGTCGCGCCCAGCAGCGCGACGTGGCCCAAGAAGTGGCTAGCCAAGGACAAAGACGTGGTGGTGGTGCCCATACAGCTGCAGCATGTGCAGCCGATCCAGCAAGTACACTACGTGGATGCTGTGGAGCACGTGGAGCACGAGGAACAAGCTCATGTAAGGGTTAACTACATTATTTTTATAATATTGTTGACTTTATATAATATTGTTGAATTTGTTTCATATTGTTGACTTTACATAATATTGTTGACTTTATATAATTTGTTGACTTTATATTATTTATTGATTTTATATGATTTGTTGATATTATTTAATTTGTTGACTTCATATAATTGGTGGAATTTATTCACTCGAGCGCTTTTTGCCGACAATATGGCACTATTTCCACAACCACGGATTGCTTTGTTGCCAAAATATGGCATTTTTATTTATTATTTATTAAAGCTACTATATAATATATTGTACATTCAAAATATAACAAAATAAATATTCCCTAGATTCTTTAAAATGTTTTAAAGTTAACGCATAATTTTTTTTTTTTATAAAACCTACGAATATATGATAATAAAAAAAAAATAGGTGAATTCATTGACTATATAGAACTATTTTCAGTTTGTATGTCTCCATATTCAAATTCGGAGGGATTTTTTTTTTAATGTGGGCGGAAAAAATTCTTTTAGCAATCCGAGAAAAAATATTTAAATTGCTCTCTCGCTCCTGTGGTTATATAATAATTTTGACGTTATATGGGTAATTTTGTTAACTTTATATAATGTTGAATTAAGTACTATAGGTACAAACGAATCAACTTTTTGCTTGCTCCATTGAGGGTGAGGTTTAGTATATATTAGAATTTTTTAGAAGTAATTTTTTTTAAATACACAATCGTTTTACAGTGATTCATTTTTGGGGCATTGTGCCGTGTTGCTCTACCAATTTTTTTTATCTAATCTTTAAGACCGCATTACAGTGTCCACCATCCATTTGAATTACAGTAATATCGTTAGTGGGCACAACCGGCTGCCGAATCCTTTGCGATTTTTAGACATTCTGCAAACAGCCCGACATTTCGGGCTGTTCGCAGCATCGTCAGTGGAGCGCTTAATACTGTCAGAAACGTATAATGAATATAAACATAAATGAGGTAGCGCTACACGGCATAATATCCCAAACAAAAATATCACTATAATATCTACTAATGGCCGTGAAAATCTCAAATCATGTCGCACATTTGTTTTTTACGTTTACTCCACACAGGACGCCCGAGGGAACATAATACCTCGTGTGTGGAGTTATCATCTTTGGGGATGCCATGTGGAGGGTATTTTTATGGAGAGGGAAGAGTGAAGAGTTGTAGGAGGGAGGAAACATGGAGGACGGCAAATCGAATGATGTTTAATTGAAATGATCATCAAAACTCCTTTGTCAAAAAAAAAACGGAACATAATTATAATTTATATTATTTTTAGGAACAACCTATCGATGATGAGCCCGGGCAGATCGTAAAACTGTGGAGCCACGTAAAAGACAAGACCATCGTTCCACTGAAGAAGATATTCACCAAGAAGGCTGTTGTTCCCGTTCCAGACTACAAGTACGTTCACACAAACATTATAGTCAACAAGTATCATATCAACTTCTGGGATCAACAAATAAATTGGTTGGGTTAAAAAAAAAAAAAGTTATAAGAAATTGTGTCAACCGGTCGCCAATAAAAATAGAAACCCTTTTACACAGGAGGTCCGGAGGATCATAAAAATCTCTCAGGGCATATGTCATCTTTGGATATGCTTTGTAGGTGGTCTTTTTAGGGAAAGGAAGGTGAGGAAGTTCTGGTAAGAAAAAAACTATGAGGGGTAGGTAGGAATCTGAGTGAATGTGAGTGTATGTATCCAGGAGTGAGTGTATATAAAAATATTTTTCGAATTAAGGGAAAAAAAAGTTCAAAAGGTACCCTCAACCACTCTCTCACGATCCATCCGCATCCGTTCCCAAAACCCAGATACACCAATGCCTCACCTCCCATGAACCCGAGAATCCCTGCTAAGTCACCAAACGTAACATACTACTTGGGGAGACCTATGGCAGGTGTGTTGGTTATCCAATAAGCGGTACCCATACCCGCCACCCAAATTTTTCACATCGCTAATTTACGCTGTCTATCTTGTCTACCTTTTTTTATCTAGCTTCTTCTATCTGCTTATAAATCATAACCTGTTTACCCGAATGTTATTGGACTATTTTTAATTTAAATAAACCAGTTCTGCGACTCTCAAAACAAAACAGTGCCATCAAGGATTGCAGACAAGGTCAAATTTGTTTATGATATCAATTTTAGTTAGAGTTCAATCTAATACAATTTTATTTGTTCTAGGGTGTGGCCATCTCTAGGATTCTCCCACTACAAGAAGGTGCAGTACTACCCAACTCAAGAACATATCGTGGATCCTCAAATCCCCTTGGAGTTCCCTAAGGTCTACGTGGAGAGCATCCCGGAATATTTTGACGGATACAAGCCTTACCCCGAACCGATTCAGCCGCACCATGAATACAATGTCCCCTACCCTGCTGCGGCTCCTCTGCCCTACCCACCGGCACCCGTAGCACCCATACCGCATCAGCAGTATAACGTACCACATCAGCAGTATAACGTACCGCATCAGCAGTATAACGTACCGCATCAGCAGTATAACGTACCGCATCAGGAGTATAACGTACCGTATCCGTACCCCCAACCGCAGGAAAGCAATCATGAAGCGCCTGGTTCCCCCGGTGCAGAATATGCTCAAGATTCCGCATAAACGGCCTACTTTGTAAAGTAGAGATTTGAGAAATCATTGTATGGACTGTTACAGTTTGTGCAAGAGACTCACATAATTTTATTATGAATTATGAGAGATTTTTTCAAGTTTTTTGGTATGCGGACAGTTTCTGCATGTTCGAAATGGTATGCATTCCGGTTGGTATAAGAAACCGAGATGTTAATTTCTGAATAAATAGGTACACTTATAAAAGTTGAGGGTTTTGAGTAACCTCTTGAAAAAAAAATCTGTAAGGTCGTGTTGCGAGAGATACTTCCAGAATCTTTAACCGAAACAAATTATTTTGTTTTTTGTCTGTTAACCAAATTATCAAATTTAGTGATAATTAACATAACCTGGCTGAAGTAGTAAAACACTAGAATCCTTGTCCTCTTGTCTGAAGATGATTCAGAAACATCAAAACAAATTCCTTTTTTTAATTGGTTTTACCAAAGCATCGCTATCAACTGCACTTCTCATCCATATTATTAAGTATTTATTTAAGACAAAAATAAGTTTTCTATTTTTAATTTTATATTTTTACTTCATTTGAAAATAAAATTTATTTGATAACATTTTTTGTATTTTATATTTTCCCTTTGCCAATGATTACTTACAGCATCAGGATCGCATTTCATTAAAATAAGCAATACGTGTGATAAAGATAGTTTGACAAAACATGGAAGCGAGAACTCTACTAAAAATACACGGAGAAAAATGTTATTCTAAAATACGATCATTTTATTCGTAAAAACGGTTACAAACAGGACTGAAGTTCTTACGAACAAACAGTGTTTCAATGTTCCCGCCAATAAACATTGAAACCCTGCTAATTTGCTCGTAAGAACTGCAGTCCCGTTTTTAACCGTTTTTACGAATAAAATGATCGTATTTTAGAATAACATTTTTTTCCGTGTATACATGGTATTTCTATGACTTACTTCTTTTTACTATGCAAAGTTAAAGGTACGTACATACTGGGTCTACGTACGTACACTACGCTACGCACAATATCTAGACTACTTAGCAACCATACATTTTCTATAGAAATATATGCTTTAGAATCACAATTGCAAGACGCATCGCAACATGTGGCATATATAGTCATGCTGTGATGTTATAGTTCGTACTAGTGGTACGGTTACTCCTCCAACAGAAGCCCAACATATGTACAGGTTGACATTTGTAACATGAGAACGGGTCGCTTCTACAACTTGTTGAGTTCAACAACTCGGCTGTGGCCGGCCTCTGTGTTTCCTCCTTCCTACAACATGAGTCTCTTCCAGACCCACTCAGTTCACTCCTTCTTCTCCTCAAAAAGACCCTCTATACAGCATCTTCAAATATGACAAAGCCCTAAGAAAATTTGATTTCCTCAAGGCCTCCTGTGTAGACTTACGCCGTTCTTCCGTGGAACTACTTTCAAGCGACGCGATCGCCGCTCGTCTGTACCTTCCATACCATTATTAGTGTTTGTAAACGCCGCTTGGGGCAGCACTAGCAAAATAGTATGACAGGTAGCGGGTAGAGGCGATTTAGTCGCTTGTAAGTAGCTGCGTGAACGAAGGGCGTTAATGTAAATAAAAATTATATCTTTTGCTAATATTTAATTCTGGAATATTATTTTTATCAAAAAAAAACCTTTATGAAATTGAAGTAGTGCAATTTTGTCATAATTTTTTGTGAGAGGGGGAACCAGAAAATCTTGGAAAACATTTATTGTTGGGTAGTAATAAGGTTTTTTAAGATTATTTTTATTAATATTAACAGAAACAATATTGTAAGATTATTGTATTGAGACGGTTTTTATTAGTATTAATAAATACATAGAAATCTTTGTGGGTGTGCGCACAACAAATTACCAAAGTTTCAGCGCAATCGGATTTAGGAACGAGTAAGAGACAAACAAAAAACATTCATTTTTATATATTAAGTTAAGAATTATGAATTTCAGAATGAAAAATGGGTAGGTACCTACCTACCAAAATACTTGAACATTTATTAAATAACGCTTTATCATACTATTATCATAATCAGTGTATGTTTGACCCCTTAAAGTGATTTATTTAGTTATAAGTTGTATATTTGGTTTATTACGATATTATTGTAAGAAAAACACGTGATCGTTTCACCAAATTTTTGTGTTCGTTTATTTGAATGACAAGAGTAGTAGTAAGTACTCCCACTTTTGTCTGGAGCCAGTGCGACTATGGCATCCCCAATTGGGGTAAACTGTAAGGCTGAGAGTACTGTGAAAGTTCCATGATAACTCAAAATCATGCACTTTCAATACCCCTTTGAAATATCATTAAAGGTTATAAGAAAATGAAAAATAGTCCATAACATAACCTAACTGTCTTTAATTTGTGTATTTAACCAATTTTTTAAATATATATATATATATCTTTTTCATCACTTTTAATGACTTTTCGAATGAGGTGTTGAAGTTGCATGATTCTGAGATATCTGGTAACCACTGAAGAGACGGTGGAGATGGGGAGAGGAAGGTGGAGAAGTATCCGGATACTCAGATCCGGCACAGGTAAAGCCATTTCGAGCAACGTTTCAATTCTGAATGGTGTCCACTCTGGTTAGCACAACCGTTTGTTTACAAACTAAAATATTTTACACACAATCCAAATATTACGCGAAAATATCATGATAATAAAGTAAAACAAAGTTAATAAATAATATTATCAATATTTCAGGTCGTCCTTAAAAACCACTAAAATGATTGGGTACCTAAGTATCTACCTACACGGAGAAAAATGTTATTCGAAAAACGATCATTTTAATAGTAAAAACGGTTAAAAACGGGACTGAGGTTCTTACGAACAAATTAACAGTGTTTCATGTTTATTGGCGGGAAAATGTAAGAATATTTTTTTGGTGTACGTACGAAATTACGTATACCAACAAATTATTCTTACATGTTCCCGCCAATAAACATTGAAACCCTGTTAATTTGTTCGTAAGAACTTCAGTCCCGTTTTTACTATTAAAATTATCGTTTTTTCGAATAACATTTTTCTCCGTGTACCCGAGAGAAGATTGTACCTACACAAATACTAACCCTGTACAAATTGCAAGTGCTCCCCACGGTTGAATTTGGCAGCCACCTTTGATCTGGATCCCCAAAGTACCTGAAAAACACCCTCGACCCTATGCAGAAACGGGCGGTCCGTTTGATATATTCTCCCGTCTTAACAAACGGATTGCAAAATTTGGAGCACAGGCGACGGGTGGGAATACTATCCTTGTTCTACCGGTATTTTAATGGAAAATTAACGTCATTGATCCCCTCGGCACCACGTCGTAGTCGGGAAACACGACAAACGCGCGCCCAACATATGTACACGGTTGACATTTGTCACATGAAAACAGGTCGCTTCTACGATTCGTTTTCTTCAGCTCGGCTGTGGAACGATTTGCCGGCCAATGTGTTTCCTCCTTCCTACAACTTAGGTCTCTTCAAGACCCACGTTCACTCCTTCCTCTCCTCAAAAAGACCCTCCACGCAGCATCTTCAAAGATGACATAGGCCCCGAGGAAAATTTATTTACCTCAGTGGAGTTAATATAAAAAAATAATAATAATTAGGTACAAACAGTTACATAAATCTAATCAAGAGAGGCAAGAGACACGAGAGACAAAAGAGACACAAGATACACAATTGACACAAGAGACACACGGCGATCACGTCGCTTGAAAGTAGCTCCATTTAAAGAAGTCGTATACGCGATCCATATTTACGCGTAAATAATTTATTCCGTCCGATCTTTGAAAATTGAAGCATTTCGTTTCAACTCTGCCAATTTAAAATATATGTAAAGGAATAAGAGTACCTACCTAGAAATGTCTAGGATTCCTTTATATTTATTTACCTACCTAGTATTTAAGTACCTACCTAGAAATATCTATATTTGAATTATGAATTTTATTTTATTCCATTGTTTTTTTCAAATGTCATTACTTTGGTTACACTATGTTATGTGGCTGATATTTTTAAAACATTATAAAAACAACCTCTATATGACAAATAAACTTTAATTGTCGTTTCTTTATACTCCAGAGCAACACGTTGTTTTATTTGTCATTTAAAACCTAAAGACAACAAACAGTCTTATATATATTTTCGTTGTTTGTTTTTGAGGTGTTATGCCGTGTTGTGCTACCTCCTTCTTTAGCCGACGTTTCGGACAGAGTTGCAGTGTCCATCATCAGGGCAGATCCGTCGACGACGACGGATCTGCCCTGATGATGGACACTGCAACGCTGTCCGAAACGTCGGCTAAAGAAGGAGGTAGCACAACACGGCATAACACCCTAAAAACAAACAACGAAAATGCTTTTGGCCGTGAAAATCTAAAAACGTATCTTATATATATTTATGTAATTGTTTGGCGTTGGCATTTCAGAGTGTCCATTCGAAGAAAATACCTCCGTGTTGTCAGCGTATATCGATTTCTAATTTATTATCTGTAAATATCAGTTCGACTGTCAACGGGGAGCACTTGGTACATCGATATAAAAACAAAGTTACGCATATCGATCCGAGATTTTTAAGTCATTAAAATATATATTAATTATTTTTATATCACAAATATATTATAGATACAATATTTTTATATCACGAAATTAAATTTTCGAAGGTTTGCTAACTTTCAAATAATACAATATTATTTGTTTAACTAATACAAATAATATAATAAATGATTCAATATTTTAACACTAAGCTATTTTCACTAGTGGCTTTTCGACAATTAACAAAGATCTTTAAGCAGAGCAATACTAAAGCTACTTTCATCCGCATTATTTAGTTTCCATTGATTAACCTTTCTCACATATTATTCAGTTTAGATAAATTAATCAAGATACCACTTCAGGGGTCAAAATTTACGAACCGTTGACGATCCTACTTGTATTAAATGTTCTTATTTTCTGTGTGTATTTCGTTATCTCTGGTTTTGTCACGTAAACCATTTTTGTACAAGTAGTCACCAGCTACCTATCGAAAATTGCATGAATACAAGTTTTAATTTTTTTAATATTTTTATCTTGAACACAATAAACAAGTTTTTGAGCAAGATCCTATGCACTGAGCAACATAATAACTTCTCGCTTCTTGGAATATATAATAAATATATAATATATGGTACTGAAAATTCTTGAATTTGGATATCAGAAACGTGTTTTAAAATAATAATATTAATAAATAAAAATAGGGTTGCATTATTTCAGCAAGCAGAACAAGGCTGGTTCAATTCCTAAATTAATCCATTTATTTCAAAATTTAATCGTTTAAAATAATAAAATGTATATTTGCGGCACGTTCCATAGTGGAAGATACTCTTAGTATCGACCGTCCGTGGTCGAGTGGTAAGACACTTGACTCCCATTCGGAAGGTTGCGGGTTCGAACCCGGTGTGCGCAAATAAATTTTATTTGATTAATTTGTGTTATTTCACAATTAATTAATAAAAATAATATATGCTATATTTGCGGCAAGTTCCAGAGTGGAAGATACTCTCAGTATCGCCCTGGTGGAAGACCACCATTCAGAATTGAAACGTTGCTTAATAATGGCTCTAGCCGTGTTTAGTGACTAGATCTGAATAGCCAGGTACTTTCCCACCTCCCTCTTTCCCATCTCCTTCCCTTCCCCACTTACCTTCAGCCTCACAACATACTCCAATTGGGGATGCCATAGTCTCACTGGCTCCAGAAGGGAGCTTGTTGGGACTCTTGTGAGGTTTCTCTATAAAAAAAAAATTAACATTAAAAAAAGTTCATAGTAATGAACAACCTAAATTAAATTTTGGCTACTCCAGAATTATTTATGTATTAACATTTTTTTTTGTAAAATCAACAGTTTTGGCGTAAGAGCGCCGCGCCGTATACTACAAGTATATTTTAATATGCGTTTTGGCTAAAAAAAACTCATTTCCGTACCACCTTGAGGTTAGAGAAAGCGGCACGTTTTTTTATGGTGGAGTCTGTCCCCTGTAGGCCTCAATTTACAAAATTATAAATTACCAATTTTCAAAACTCCCAGAAAGCTTTTCAGGTAAAACTACTAAATGATAATAATAAATAATAAAATAATAAAAAGCCTTTTATTTCTTGCAATTAAGTATGTTACATAGTTGTAAAAAGTACGAAAAAGTATAATTAATGCTATTTGCGAAAAATGTAATATAGATATCTCAAGTTTTCATAAGCAAGAACCCTTCTCTCAGCCGAAGGTGAAGGCCTCCTCCAAAAAATTTCATTTATCTTTTGTTTTGTTCGTAGGGTTAAGCATTTTTTTGTGTTTGTGTCACTTCTTGTATTTTTGAGCGAGTTTAGAATTTCTTCTTCTGAGGGTTTCGGTCTTGATCTTCCACAGTGACCAGCTAAATGATAATACTATTGAGAAATATTTACGTTTGAGAAGTTGCTAACCGGTAGGTTTTCTGACAAGATTGCAACTGAAATATCGGTCCTTAGCAGTGTGACGCACGTGTAGGTACTAGGTACCTATGTACTGTTAAATTCGTTCATTACATTGCGTGGGAAGGTCGTCTATTTAAAATTATCAGATTTAAAAAAAATGCCATATATTTATAACTCACTTCATGCGGGCGAAAACAAGGAACTAGTTTGAAAAAATGGAATTTGTTTTAAACCGATATATTTTTGAAAATAATATGTGGGTACATTTGAATGTTTTTTTTTAATATGGTATTCACCACACCTAAACTATTAAAGTATCGTTTTTTTCTATCTATTGACATTAGAAACATTAAAATTTCCTTAAAAAGTAAAATCATTGTGATCTCCCATAAACCTAACCATCAGGCATATTTCATAACATATTTACATGTATGCTTACTGTGTATACGAGTATATATATGAATACTATGAACTGCAATGTACATTTGACTAAGTTTCACTTGCCTTTTTTCTTTCATTTATCAATATGCCTTTTTGTCAAACTGAAATTAAATTACTTAACTTATTCTCGTTTCGTCTTAATCTTCTACATCCACACTTGAAAAGTATAATTTAAAAAAATATATCTGCAGATTTTATTTTTATTTGTCATTTTCATAATATTATGTAGGAAAACCTAGCTAACAACCACTCTGTAAATTGGCATCTCAACACAGGCGTTTCCAACCCAGTGAGATGGGAAATACGTCATTGTCATTACTTTAATTAAATGTAATATTAAAATACTTAATTAAATAAATTGTCCAAAATGTCGCCAACTTTGTAATAGGACTCCATAAGATTAGGGATGTTACGAATGTGATATTTTTCACATTCGCGAATGCGAATGCGAATGCGAATGCGAATGTTCAGATTGCAAATGTGCGAATGCCAATGCGAATGTTAAGGAATCGCATAAAAAAAAACTTTAGTCAACATTAATCATCGTTTTAATAAAAACAATAAATCAATTCTTTTATACAGTAATTAAGCAATTTAATAATCGAAGTTCAAAAGAGGCATATCATCATACTTCAGAAAAGGCAATTTTGCAGCCTTTTCTCCCATGAGGCGATTTCTAAGGGGCTCGTATATAAGGCCGGCTGCCATGACAGGTTAGACTGATAAGAGTGATAAGTGATACATTCGCACTTGGCTCTGACCATATGTCAGTCGTGAATGACATATATTTGAATTCTGCTAACAGAACTTTGATTTTTTCAGCAACTTTGTGGTACAAAACTTCACATTGAACTTCATATTCTCAGTGAAAAAAATACGACCTTTTAGTGTGTATTGGGGTGCGACTAACTGCAAATGAAACACGTAATGCCGGCTAGCGCACTCATGTGCTTGCGCGAAAAATAAAATACACGTGAACAGTGGGCGAGTCATGACACGATCTGCACACATTCGCATAATTCATATTCGCTAAACATTTGCATCGATTGTCGCAAATGTTTAAAATGATGCGAATGTTTAAAATGATGCGAATATTCGTAACATCCCTACATAAGTGTTTGGCCATTTTATGACGTTTTATGTGTTAAAAATGTACGAATATTTATTTCATTACAAAAAAATTGGTTTGCACTTTGGTACAAATCATTACAAAAAAATAACAATTTGCGCATCTCCGGTGGCAAAATGTATGTTGCCTTTTGATAAAATATTCTTCCGCACAAAAGACAAGGAGATAAGAAGATTTCCCCATCTTGTATCACACATACATATACTGTATTTGACAGCAATGCCTTTCTAGGCATTCAAGTATTACCGACGTAAAAGGTAGAACTACCCCTTTCGCCGAAAGTGTGTTAAGTGCGTTACCAAATTATAATTGGATTTTTTTTTTAATTATTTTTTTTGTAATATATTATGGGGTCAGAGATTCAGAAACAATTTTTCAGAAGTAGATGGTCTATTTTAGAAACGTTTTTGTTTTGTATTGTAATTCCTACGTACCTTTTTTAACATTGTGTAGCTTTCTACATGCGAGATAATAAATAATGACATGTTGTGCCAACCCTGTTAACAATTTAATAGTATTTTGGTGAATCTCTGATAACGCTGTATTTCAAGGAAACATACGTAAATTCCCAAATGTATAGCCGACTCAGGTATATAAACTCGCCCATATCTCTAATTCAGCACAGTCTTTCTTGTTATTTTATTGACAAAGACAGCATTCAAAATGAAGTTCCTGGTAAGATTTTTAAATATTTTTCTTAATTTCTTTTTTGAATAAGTATTATTTTTTTTAAATTATTTTACCATATAAAATCATACGAAGTTAGACAATATAATATATTTTCCAAAAATGTTAATTCTTTCATTCATATTGATTTCAAAAATAATTGTGAACATTCCATTGTTTTCTCTGACTCTCTCAGTGCACTCCAGTCCTCTTCCCTATCCCGATGATCACTTTGTACGATTTATTCGAGTGCTGATAGCCTCTATTCTAGTTCTGGTAAGATCTTAACTCTGATTTGGATTCCTGGATATGTTGGTATCGTGGGTAACGATATTGAGGATATTGCAAGAAAAACAAGGAGCATTCAACCAAATTGTTCATTCCCTTATCAAAATTTTTCTATCCTCAAATTTTCTAATCTTGCAATGTGTTTGGGCAGAGTATTGGAACATTGCTAGTCAATTAAAGAGAGTCTGCTATGCCTCACAATACAAATGACTATCCCTTCAAACCGTGGTTTCAACGAATCATCCCGAAAAATATAAATATCCTCACTTATTAAAATGAGAATTGGTCATTGTTCCGTTTCTTCTCACATTTTTAAAATGCACGTGCTTGACCCCCCAGATTGTATTTTATGTGGTCCATAGGCCCTAGCACGCTTGCTCTATAACGATCGGTAGGATAACTATCGGTAACTTCTCATCGCTAACGTACAAACAACAGTTGATGTCGAATATGTTAAGTACACTAAGTCATTGGGAACTGTCACTTATTCGTTGGCGATCTGTAGTCATGCTAGGGAACGATGAGAAGTTACCGATAGTTATCCTATCGATCGTTATAGATCGAGCGTGCTAGGGCCTCTTAAGTGTAAAATTCTTCGATTCTTAAATACCTCAATGTTTTGTAAATCAAACCATCTTCTCCTAAAGAATATTTAATAATTGATATAATCGACCTGACAGGTTTAACGAAGCTCGTGTGTCACCACCGTGTTCCTGTAATTCTTTTCAATCACATTAGATAGGTACTTTTTTTCTTTTGTAATACTTTCAATCTGAATCAATTAAAAAAAAAAATGTAATGGTTTTCAAAACTTTGGCATTTTGTTTATGTAAAACTAAAGAATCTAAAGAGAAAGCTACGTATGAATTATGCCCTTACATTGAATTTAATTTATTTGTGTACATTTTGCATTTTAAATTTAATGTGAAATACGATTTGCTATTTTTTCTATATTATTACAGATTCGATGGTTTCGAAGCATACTCTTTGCAAACTATTTCACAATCGGTTTTCTGTATTAATTTAAAAAAATTCACAAAATGAATGATTGTAACTTAAGGGATGCACAACAACGTGTAAAATTCGGGATCAGGCCGCTAACAATAACGCATCTTATGTAGATGGCGATAAGATTTAAATTCCCGTTTAACGCCAGCAGCCTGTTTTGATTTATTCAATTTTGGTTTATTCGAAAAAAAAACATTGCCAAAAAGCTTGTTTTATTTTATTTTGCGAAGCTTAGGCACAAATATTTAAATGTTTTACGATCATTTTTTAAAGATTTCACATTATACAATAAAACCATAACCGAAAAGGGGTTCGTAAGTATCCTAAGTGGAAGATTTTGAACGTCAAATCAGTTTTTATAGGCCTGAAATTTTTTCTGGGCTTATAAAAAGATCAACAAAAATAATTACGCGATAATTTCAAAGGCATAATTGTTCTTCTCGCAATATTTAAGCATCTAAAATATTTCTAAGTGATCTAATTTTTAAACAAAATTGTGTGATTTGGCATTAGTTAGTAGTGCATCATTTTAACAATGTAGACACAGTAATATAATGGCTATGTTTTGTATATTTACAGTTCCTGATTACCTTCTTCATGATGGCCGCATTCGTGTTCGCCAGCCCTCCTCAGCATGGACACCATGACTCCCACGGCAAGGATGGTAAGAAATCTGCCTATCTTAATGATGTCTTATGAAATCTTAGCTTCCTATTGAATGAGAAAAAAAAGATAATTTTCTTATTATTGTGTGCTTTACAAAGCTTTAGTATAACTACACATTTATAGACAGATATTATTTCTTCCCACTCAGTGAGACGTTCGTTTTGTCCATACAAACGTTTTCCCTAATTTCCTCGCTCAATTTTAACAATACTGCAAATATTTTTTTATATAATGCAGATATCGACCACTGGCGTGTCGGTACGTTTCGCTTTTTATGGTATCATCAGCCTGAAGTGCATTTATCCCTTTCGCTCAGTATTCGGGGGCATGACAGTGACACACGGAGAAAAATGTTATTCTAAAATACGATCATTTTATTCGTAAAAACAATTAAAAACGGGACTGAAGTTCTTACAAACAAATTAACAGGGTTTCAATGTTTATTGGCGGGAACATGTAAGAATAATTTGTTGGTATACGTAATTTTGTACCTATACCAAAAAAATTATTCTTACATTTTCCCGCCAATAAATATTGAAACACTGTTAATTTGTTCGTAAAAACTTCTGTCCCGTTTTTAACCGTTTTTACGAATAAAATGATCGTATTTTAGAATAACATTTTTCTCTGTGCATACAACACAGAGAGACAGTGAGAGCCACAGTTTGGTATAAAACCTAACCCGGCAACACGGCATAACATCCCAAAACACATTTAAATAAATATAAATAAATATAATGACATATTTTTTTTTAGGTTATTAGAATAGGGTATTTTCACAAACGAGAGATTATGTAGAAAATGTATGGAATATTTAAACACCAGTTTTCTGGTTTTTCTTTAATCATCCTACTAAAAATGTTTGTTTTTCATGTTTTCATTCAAATTTATTAATTTTAAAAACGATCAAAAACCGACAAAACCGAAACGACCCGTGGTTGGCAACGACGCCAAATACGCACGTCAACAAACAACAAGTACTACTGTCAGAATTTTTTCAAAGCCGGTCAACGACTATGACGACACACGATAAAAATATAGTTTTTGCGATATCACAAAAATGGGAAATTTTGACTCGCTGCAGAAAATTTATTCGTCAACATAAAAATAAAATAAAAGTGCCATAATAATCGTAATTTGTTAAGCAATAAAACAAATATGGAAATGCCCTATTTAAAAAATAAAAAGTTATGCGATGGATTTGACGCCGTGAATATAATTATGTATCTACAGCCTCTAATGAACTTGCCTAATGATAAAATGTTTGTTTGTTTTTACAGGACACGGTTCCATCAGCCACGGTGGAGGTAAAATATATTTTTAACATTTTTAAATTGGTATTCTCAATTAATTGCATAAAAGATACAATTTTAACTCCTTGAAAATATTTTATGTATTTTTTAATTAAATTGTAATATTTTAATTAAATAAGACAATATTAGCGAAACTCAATCGAAAATCTGAAACGGAAAAATTAGAAAAAGATAAGTCACTTTTGGGACTCGAACCAGGACCTTCGCCTTTCCGGGGCGCAGCTCTACCAACTGAGCTTATGTGTCCCTATCCACATTATCTATCAATTATTATTTATCTTTTTTTCATACGCATACACTTAATGATAGCAGCCAATTAAAATGGAAATTAATCGTAACACGTTAAAGACATATAGATATATATATATATATATATATATATATATATATATATTTTAGTAAATTTTCATAAAAGTTTTAATAAATTATTAGCATACCTAAACATTCATAATTCTTTTAATAAATTATTAAAATACCTATTAAATTGTAACCTCTCCCTCTTTCCAACAATCGAAGCATGTAACAGAGTGGCTACAGTGGAGCTCTCAGTGGCAGAATTAATCTCGAACTTTGACTTTGTTTTTGCAGCCCATGGAGGACACGGTGGACATGACCAGGGAGGACATGGTCATGGCGGCCACGGCTGGCAGGCACGCGACCATCACGGCCATCATTAGGGTCTTCTGAAACAGCCTAAATATAATAAATAAGTTTTTTTTACCACAACGTAATGTCTTTTTTATATGCCATTCCTTTTCCTTCATATATACCCTTGTTTTTTTTTTTTAAATTTAGTAAAGAATAATATATTCCGGAAGTTATGAAACCAAAACAGCAGCTCATAGCGACTGAGAATAAAAGTTTTAAAATGCTTGCAACTGTACATGGAGGTTCCAATAAGAAAGATCGATTTTTAAAATAAAAATGTTATATCGATTTATTTCATTCAAAACTTGCTTAATAACTCAGGTACGGGGCCATACGTCATTCCTATGTCTACCCACGTTAAATTATCGTGAAAACAAGCTTATGTGTCCAAGCGGTTAAATATATACCTACTTTCAAGTAAGCAATAAAAATGCTTAAAACGCACGATGATAAATTATTAAATATCATGTACTTCTCGCAAGTATTTTTTTATCGTAAGTATTTATGATTTTTCAATAATGTCTAAACAAAATAAGTGTGTAAATTTTTTTTAATATTTTAGTTTGTAAGAAGACCTTAAATAAATAGAAAAACTGAGGTATTTTTGTCACAAAAAACGTTCTCGGATTTATTTTTTAATGATTTTAATTTAACTAAAATTTAAATTCTTAACACTGTGTTTACTAGATTATGTATTGATTTATTGTGTTGTAAGATTATATGATTTGAAATTTGTGTTGTTTAATAGAATCTATCGTTTGAAAATTGAACAAATCTGCCAACTACCAACGGTATAACCTTAGTACATTAAAAATAAACTTGGTTTTTTTCAAATTTTAAAACTGCAAGTTATTTTACTAGATAAAATAACAATCTTTCAAAATCAATTTATGTTTTTTCGTAAAAAAGGGTCAATACGTCTAGAATTTGATTTTAAAAGGACTAATTTCCGGTATTCTCTGGTAATAACCTCTTAAGCACCCTGTTACAGGGCTATATTGCACATTTACTTGTTCGTGAATCAGAGGCGAAGAGATGAAGAAACTGCGCGTAGGAAGATTGGAGCAGGGTTGTGAAAGACAGAGGACTGGAGGCAAGTGGCGTGGGACCGCAGCCAGATTTTAAAGGGACTAATTTCCGGTATTCTCTGGTAATACCCTTTTAAGCACCCTGTTTACAGGGCTATATTGCACATTTTACTTGTTCATGAATCAGAGGCGAAGAGCTGAAGAAACTGCGCGTAGGAAGATTGGAGCAGGGTTGTGAAAGACAGAGGACTGGAGGCAAGTGGCGTGGGACTGCAGCCAGATTTTAAAGGGACTAATTTCCGGTATTCTCTGGTAATACCCTTTTAAGCACCCTGTTTACAGGGCTATATTGCACATTTTACTTGTTCATGAATCAGAGGCGAAGAGCTGAAGAGACTGCGCGTAGGAAGATTGGAGCAGGGTTGTGAAAGACAGAGGACTGGAGGCAAGTGGCGTGGGACTGCAGCCAGTGGAGAGCATTTGTAGAGGAGGCAAAATCCCACCCGGGGATGTCATTCAAATTTTCAAATTTTTTTCAAAAATTTCAAAAAATCCCGTAAGGATGATGAATTTCGTAAGAATAATGAATTTTCCAAAAATGCTACATTTTGCCGATGTTGTTATTGCATGGTTTCTCTTCAAGAATCCAAAATTTCATCTGCGCAAGAGATCCTGAGAAAACGGGCCAAAGTTCGACCCCAAACCTCGCATTTTTGGCCCCGTAAGAATGTTAAATTTTCGAATGATTACTCCTTCGAAACATTACACTTCAAACCATAAGTTTTAGTAAAAATCCATAATTTTGACCGGTTGGGCGAAGATAAGCCCGAGAAAACGATCCTTAAAAATCGACCCCAAGCCTTGATTCTGCCAAAAAAATGATTTTTATAAAAATTAAAATTTTTGCAGATTTTGTTTATTATTCCGTTTCAAACTTATAATTAATTCTTAGTAAAATTCTGAAATTTTATTTCGTTTAAAAGAATCTGCAATTTGCCCCATAAGAGTTAGAAATGATGATTTTTCCAAAAGTGCAAATCTTTGCAGATTTTGTCAATGATTCCTCTTCGGACCATGATTTTTAGTATGAATCGCTGTGATGATGGTGACGTGTTCATGACGCCCTGATTGTATGTAGCACAGAGCTAGCAGGGCAGAGGGTCATGCAAAACTTTACTTGATGACTACACTGATGAAACTTTCCTCATAGCCTGTTAGATCTCATATTTCTTTGGCGTCCTCCCGATGGCCTTATGTCATCGTTTGAGACTGAGGCTCCCATCCTTTTTGAGCACATTGCATGACTGCGCGCTTAATTGTCTAAGCGACCATTACCAAATTTGACAGGAGGAGGAGGTTTTCTGTCATTATTTCAATTAAATATTATGATAGATGTTTAAGATGAAGCTATGTCCGTAAACGTAAAGGTCTTATTAGTTTAAATAATGATTAGTAAAGTGATTAATTATCGTTTTTGATACTTCTTTTTAATTTTAAAATGGAGATTGAACGAAAACTAAAATGGTCGTTTGTACAATTAAGCACTCAGGCCAATTTGGTCACTTTTCAAGTTTTGTATTTCTTCAGCACCCCCTCCCCAAAATATAACAGGCACTATGACAAACCAATGTTGCTGCTGTTGATGTTGATTGTGTTGATTAATGTTGATTTTGACAATTTTGATTGTGATGTTGACAATGTTGATGCTGTCGATTCTTTTCATTCGGAAAATCAGATTTCGAATAAATTTAATACCACGAAATGAAATCCTTTGCAATTTTATGAAACCTTTTAATAGCATCAAATCTCGTCAAAAGCGCACAATTATTGACTGAGCACAGAGCTTTAACTCGACCGTATTTCATCTAACAGTAAAAAAATTACGTTTTCTGTGCAGAAAATCTGCTGCAAATCATTGTATTATTCAAGCATGCCTTACTCGAAGTAGACTAGGCTAATTTTGACAATGTGGCTAATTTTGATTGAGCTTTTCAATGTTATTTTCACCTACCTGCCCGGAAGACAGTTTGTCAAAACAATTGTCATCGTGACGTTTTTTTGGTCAAATTGCATAATTACTTACAATTGATATTTAAAAAAATATTTCATAATTTTTTTTTTTTTATTAATTTCATGATTATTTGAGAAACTTCTTGCAAATCTGATTGATTAATAGGAATTTTTGGTTTTGATTTACTGTTCTATACTACTGTTCACAGAATTACTTTAATTAGTTTCCAGTCTACACGTTTATAATAAAGCATGCCCATCGCCCACCAATCACAGACGCCCTTCGTAGTGCTATTAACTCGTGATCTCCCCCATAAACTAGTGGAAACACCCACTGGTAGGCGATATTGCCCAGGTTGGGATGACCAAAATGTGTCCCAAATATTTATCCTTACTGTATTTTTACAAACCGACCCTTGGAATAACAAGGTTCCATCTGCCGTGATAAAGTCGTGCAATAGTGGGATCTATAATAAGCTACTTTAGAGTTCATTATCGCATGACGTTACCGCAACAGATGGAACCTCGTTATTCCAAAGGGTCGAAACGTCAATAAATTGAAATGTAACTCAACTTCCCTACTTCTGAAGAAGTTAATGGGAATTTGTAATTTCGGAAGTAGTTAGGTTAGCTTATCGTACAATATAATAAAAACTTATGGTAAGTTAAAATTTATAGATTTGGTCGACGTGTGTAAACAAAATAGCCGCAAAAGAAAATTTAAAAAACTAATATAATATAATCTTTTCATACCAAGTGGCTACCTGTCTATCTTTTGACGTTAACCCTAGAAATATATTCTGGGTCGCTGCGACATACGTTTTCTAAACAAAACACTACAGGAAGCTGTCCTTCTCAGTCTCCGGAGCTTCCTTCTTTTACCTTTCTAAACAAAACACTACCGGAAGCTGTCCTTCTCAGTCTCTGGAGCTTCCTTCTTTTACCTTTCTAAACAAAACACTACAAGAAGCTGTCCTTCTCAGTCTCCGGAGCTTCCTTCTTTTACCTTTCTAAACAACTACAGGAAGCTGTCCTTCTCAGTCTCCAAATCTTCCGTATTTTACCTTTCTAAACAAAACACTACAGGAAGCTGTCCTTCTCAGTCTCCGGAGCTTCCTTCTTTTACCTTTCTAAACAAAACACTACAGGAAGCTGTCCTTCTCAGTCTCCAAATCTTCCGTATTTTACCTTTCTAAACAAAACACTACAGGAAGCTGTCCTTCTCAGTCTCCAGATCTTCCGTATTTTACCTTTTTAAATAAAACTCCCCTGGAAGCTGTCCTCAATCTCCGGAGCATCCTTCTTTTACGTTTTATCTACTAATTATGTAATATTTTGGTAACATGTTTTATGTTACCAAATTACTTTTAGCAGTCCGAATTTGAATCAAATCACTTCCTCAAAGATATTATTTATATCCATTAAACTTTAAATGTAAACCTTGGAAATATTTCATAAAACACTTTGTAGATTTAAGTAAGAATATGCACTTTATCAGAATTGTTTATTTTAGGTATATTGTTGTGTATTTTTCTATTATGGTCTTAAATTATTTCAGTGTCGTTTTTTTGATTAGTCAATAACCTAAATATACTTATCACTGTGATATGTGAAATTATAAAGACTGACATATGTTTATAACGCAAACAAATAAAATAAAAGTAAAAAATATAAAAAAAGTATAACTTTATTATAGGTAGGCAATTAAGGAAAACCAAATTACTAAATACAGTGGATGGGAGGCGGAAATGAGTACCGCCCCCTGGAAACCATTTTTTTGGATCACCAACACCTCTGCTGTAGGCCACCTTAGGTGGTTCATCACCTCGAGTAGTCACCTTTGACCTCTCCAGCCGGTCTCTCTCGTGAGAGGGATGGATTTATACGTCCGTCACTCCTGGACACACTGACCCAATACTTTCTGACTCAGACCCTTTTCCTTTCCAAGACTTCCTCTTCTTCATTTCCTTAAAAATACCCTACACACAGCATACCCAAAGATTACAGGCCCCGATGGAAATTATTTCCTCAAGCCCTCCTGCATGGATTCAATGTTAAAAAAGCATATTTCCAACTCTACACCCACATGACGACCGTCCGTGGTCGAGTGGTAAGACACTTGACTCCCATTCGGAAGGTCGCGGGTTCGAACCCGGCGTGCGCAAATAAATTTTATTTGATTAATTTGTGTTATTTCACACTTAATTAATAAAAATAATATATGTTATATTTGCGGCACGTTCCAGAGTGGAAAGTTACTCTCAGTATCGCCCTGGTGTAAGACCACCATTCAGAATTGAAACGTTGCTTAATAATGGCTTTAGGCGTGTTTATTGACTCGATCTGAATAGCCAGGTACTTTCCCACCATCCTCTTCCCCATCTCCTTCCCTTCCCCACTTACCTTCAGCCTCACAACATACTCCAATTGGGGATGCCATAGTCTCACTGGTTCCAGAAGGGAGCAGTTGGGACTCTTGTGAGGTTTCTCTATAAAAAAAATATTTAAAAAAAACATACATATTTTTTTATGTGCGTTATATAAACATAAAAAAACTATGATAAAGTTAATTGTAAATATGGGAGTGTTTATGTATTCGAGATTTAGACGAAAACATTCAAAACTACTTCCTGCTTTTAGCACGCCAGATAACCCGTGTATGATAGCCATATTGTTGTTTATCATATTTTGGGTTTTTTTTCGACACAAACAAAATAAATTACCCCTTACGTACGTCGTAAGTAGACCATATTTTTTAGAGCAATCGGACCTCTGTGACCCGCGCTAGCAAAACAAACGAATTGTTATTTTTCAGGGCCTGACAAATAAAACTTTGTTAACTATTTTATTTTATTTTATTTTATTTTATTTAAACGCCCATAGGGCTTTTACATATAAAACAATACATTTTTTTATTAATTACAGTTAAAATATACGAGTAGATAAAATATAGGTAAAAAAAAATATAAGAAACAAAATTTAGGTTACAGGCACATAAAATATATAAGTTAACAAAATTTAGGTAACATAGAATATATATGAAGTAAAAATAAATAGTCTGCAAAAATCCTCCAAATCAAAAATAATATTAATAAAATCGTATAAGATTGGTATTTGCAATAGATTATGAGGTAGTTGGAAATAGTTCGCACATACGGCGTTTGAAGTTTGCCAAGTTCAAAGTATTGTCAAATACATCAATATTGTTTAAGTATTTGTTACCAAGGCTATGTAAACGTTGTATTGGAGAATGTTAGATATAGTTGGAATGAGATGTGTGTATGTAAAATGTTGATGTTTGTCTAGTAGTTCTTGTAGGTACATGTATATTTATTAAATGTAGGAGTTCACAACAATCGAATTTAGAGTTTAATAATTTTAATAAAAAGTAGGTCGTTTATTTTTCGTCTGTTCTCTAAAGTTGGAATATTTAAAATATTCATTAATGACAGGTAATTTATATGCTCTAAAGGGATGTTAAGTTTAAAATTTATGAAACGTAGAAATTTTCTTTGAACTCTTTCAACATTATGGATGTGAATTTTGTATAAGGGCGATTAGACTATGGAGTTATGTTCTATTAGACTTCTAACAAGGGATATGTACAACAGTTTTATGATTTGTAACGATTCAAAGTTTTTAATTGTTCTTAAAATAAAACTACAACCAAGCATTACGTAATTTACTAAAAAATATGTGCAGATAGGATTAGAAAAGGGAAGTGTAGGTCCTTAAGCCTCGATTAATTAAGTAATCCTCAAGCTATTCACTATCTGCTAGTATACTCGCTCAGTGTAATAATATTTACAACAAACTGGCAGATTGTACACTGAGTGAGTTTATTAGCAGATAGTGAATTCGCCAGCTAGTAGCTTGTAAACTCGCTCAATGTAATCGAGGCTTTAGGTGAAAAATCAAAACTAGGTTTTCAGCCGAAACAAAAACCGAATTTCGGCTTCTGTTCTGGTTTCGGCCGAAACCGGAAAATTGAATATGAGAGATCAATTTTATGTAGGTACTTTAACAAACTTTAATTTAATTTAATGTATTTTCACAAACTTTTTTTTTTAAATATGCAATTTATCCCAAAGAGAGTGCTTCTTGAATACCGTTAAAATGAAGGAAGACTATTTTTCTGATTGTGCGATTATTGTACTAAAATCGTGTCATTTTCATATGTTCATTCATGACTATTGAATTGAAAAATTTGAAAATTTTGAAAAATCACACGGTTACAACTGGCTACAACGTTATTATGACATAGAAAACGCCAATGTCTGTTAAGACGGCTGTCACTAACATTTCCTAGTGTGACGTCAGCGCCGCCGAATTTACGATAAAAATGAACATTTGGTGGCAAATAGAAAACGGCACATTTTAAATCAAGGCTGCCCAACCTTTTTAACATTCGGGCCAAATTGACGGTGCAAAATCACATGAGGGCCACTGATAGGGTTACCAGAATAACGGGGAGGGTGGTATGGCTAGAGAATTTCTGAAATTATCCAATCCTGGGGTGGGGGTGGGGGGGGGGGGGGTGGCTATAGATTTTCAGGTTCCGCCATCCTGTAATTTTCGTTACACACAAAATTGTATGCTATATAGTTGGATGGTTGGGCAGGCTGGTTATTTCAGTCAAACTGATTTACAAAAATTTGCAAGTTGGCGGGAATTTTTAAACTTGCTCACGCGGGCCATTTTTTTATTCGTTCGCGGGTCACATTGTTGGCAGCATTATTTTAAATCATTGTGGAAAATTTATACGTCAAAATCAAAATAGTAAAAAAATCCTTCATTATCGTTTTTTTTTTCGAGATTAAAAAAACAGTTTGTGGTTTTCATCGATATTTGGCTCCCACGAAGATCATTTTGGACTGGAAGAGTGGACGAAGAGAGTATCGGGAGAATCATATTATAGGTAACTAATGTACGGAAGTGGATGGATGATGATGTTGTGGACGCCCTAAGAAGACATCATACCGACAAGCGAAGCAAATACTTGCTGGTTCATATCAAGGTTATCGGAAGAGGATGTATTTGACGATTCTTGAATATAAATAAAGCAAGTAGAAAGTCGTGTGCGTGTCAAGACAGAGTGGTGTGAGCGTTCGGCCCTACCTGCTCTAGCCCGAATCCTCTGATCACTGTGTATGTTAGTATTATTTATCAACTGAGATGACATCGCTGGATAAAAATGGTTGCGTGATCTAGAAATTTCAAACAAAACACAAAACCAAAATTTTGAATAATTGAGATTATTATCTACATATTTGTAAGGTAAAACTAATAGAATTGCAGCCTTTTAACCCATTTCGTTTGTATTCGACTATTGCATGGACTTTCTTCCATACCACACGGAGAAAAATGTTATTCGAAAAAACGATCGTTATAATAGTAAAAACGATTAAAAACGGGACTGAAGTTCTTACGAAAAAATTAACAGCATCAGATACGTTTTAACACCCCAAAAACAAACAACGAAAAAAAAAATTAATTAACAGGGTTTCAAAGTTTATTGGCGGGAACATGTAAGAATAATTTGTTGGTATACGTAATTTCGTACGTATACCAACAAATTATTCTTAGATTTTCCCGCCAATAAACATTGAAACACTGTTAATTTGTTCGTAAGAACTTCAGTGCCGCTTTTAATCGTTTTTACTATTAAAATGATCGTTTTTTCGAATAACATTTTTTACCCTGCAAAAGAATTTTAATAAGTCTATTGTGCCATCCCTGTTCAAAGCTGATATCGGATATTTCATAAAAATAGTACTGAATCTGTGATAAACGACGTAATTCATGGAAACTTGCCTAAAATTCCAAATGTATAGCCGAATCAGGTATATAAACTCAACCATATTTCTCATTCAGCATAGTCTTGTTTCAATCACATAGACAGCATTCAAAATGAAGTTCCTGGTAATATTTTTAAATAATTCATACTATTAACTCTATTTTATATACATATTTACTAATGCTAATCATAATGCTTGGTCTATTTCACCATATTGATAAAATATGCCAACACATGAAAGTATACGGCTTGTGTGAGGCTAGAGCTTAATGCAAAAAATACACATCATTAAATTCCTGAGCAAATTTTTAAAATATCTTTGAACATTACAGATCTTTTTTTTAAATACGTGTTTATACCAAAACGTCTTGAAACGTTCTAAATTTTAATTTTTAAAAATAAATTATTTATATTTCATAACTTTTTTGTAAAGCAGTTTGTAACAAACATCAAAGTCTGCACCCATGTTAAGATCATCAAAGATCTGATATACTTTTTCATTAAAAACATTCAATGAACATTTTTCGTAGCATTTTAAAAATATTTTGATCTATTTTTCAGTGTTTTGGTTATATCCTATAAAGTTTTTTTTAGATATTACCAATATTCTTAGATTAATTACTCACACGTTTTTGTCGGGCCAACAACAAGTTTACGTTATTTTATTAGTTATAAATAAATTTGCTTCGATTGCTCGAGATTACTAGACGATCATTTTTTTTTAATTTTTCGCCAACATTAAAAAAATCATACCTTCGAATTTTAACATGGAGACATAAAAATTATTAAAGTAATATATAGCCAATGAATTAACCTGTAATTTACCGTTTATTTCATATTTCTAGGATTTATATAAAAAATATAAAAAAATCGTAAAGTTTATAACCGCGAGGATCCTGCTTGTTTGATACTTTGAAACTGCTGTCAGAGGTACTTATTCGAGTCAACATAGAATATTTTCAATTTCTGTATGTTGTTTCCTTTGGTATACTTGATAATTAAAGGTATATTTGAAAAAGGGACTTAATTTTAACCGTAAACAGCTGATCAGAAATTTGGCGCGAAAAACATATTTAAAAACATTATTTTTAACATCGTTCTAAAATAGTATACGAAGTTCGGATTTGCAACATCTCTGGTTATAATAGATAACGAATTTAAATTAACAAACATGGGAGCTACAAATACATTTTTTTTTAAATTCGCCGAATCAAGAGATAATTGGCCTTTTTTGTCCGGAAAGCAATCGTAGACATTTAAAATAGCATATATAAGCCAAAAATCGCTCCAGTGGTTAAAAACTATTTTGTCTTGGGGTCAAATCTTTCAAAACGTTTGGAACCGGCTACTCTAATTCATGGATTAATTAGTCTTCGTTTTGATATACTGTTGAACATAACTTAACTTTACATCATGAATAACATTTAAAAGAACACATAATGTTGAAACCGGCTTTACTTTATTTTTCTGTCATGTTTTGACAACTCTTCGTATTTACGTGGAAACCTCCTGTTATATTATATTTTGAAAACTAATCATTTGTTAGGTGTATTTTTATTTTGTATATTTTTGGTAGACATTATATTAGATTTTTTAGATTTTCACGGCCAAAAGCATTTTCGTTGTTTGTTTTTGGGGTGTTATGCCCTGTTGCGCTACCTCCTACACTGAAACCCTGTCCGAAACGTTGGCTAAAGAAGGAGGTAGCGCAACACGGCATAACACCCCAAAAACAAACAACGACAAAAGACATTATATTAGTTCAGTACTTGTTGTGATTTCAATATTTTATTTTATCTCATATTTCCATGTTTCAAAACTAAATAAACTTATTCATGAAAATTTTGCGAACCCCCTTGGACATTCTTTTTCGAATCATACATAGTTTGTAAACATTTCGATATTGGAAAATTGAAATGTTGTAAAGGACAATAAATCCAAAAATGAGTTAAATGAAAAATGAATGAGTAGTTTTTTCCGTTTTTTTTTTCTTTCGATTTGCTTTGTCGAAATATTTATAGGAAAATAAGTGCCACTTTTACGGCGTGCATTTTACGAGGATTTTTTTCTGATAGATAAATTAAATACTGTTATTAGAGATATTTACAAAAAATTGGAGGTATTCTGAAAGGATCTATTCTATGTTCTTTTATCATAAAAAATGCATAATTATTATATCTAGTAAAATAGGAGATATGATTTCTTGTAAAAATAAATTATTTTCGGTTTCTTGAACAATTTACAATTAGTATTTTAAATTTCCGTGATAGATTTAATTCAGAGGAATGTTATTCAATTCAAAAATTGCGCTTATTCCAAGCATGCACGGAGAAAAATTTTATTCTAAAATACGATCATTTTATTCGTAAAAACGGTTAAAAACGGGACTGAAGTTCTTAGGAACAAATTAACAGGGTTTCAATGTTAAGTTTATTGGCGGGAACATGTAAGAATAGTTTGTTGGTACCTATACGTAATTTCGTACGTATACCAACAAATTATTTTTACATTTTCCCGCTAATAAACATTGAAACACTATTAATTTGTGTGTAAGAACTTCAGTCCCGTTTTTACGAATAAAATGATCGTATTTTAGAAAAACATTTTTCTCCGTGTGGGGTTGGTAGGGAGGATACACCGCCATACAATATTGTGACGGCAAACACTCCCTGCTTCTTTCACTTTCATGTATCATATTTGTTATTGAATTGTATGTTTTTAATATTACAGTTCTTGATAACCTTCTTCGTGCTGGCCGCATTCGTGTACGGCAACCCTCACGGACATCACGATTCCTACCCCAAGAATGGTAAGAAATGATTATATAATCCCTTAGGTACAAAGCAGAAAATCTGTGTGCTGATAAATCATTTTTAAGAAACTCTTGCTTCATAGTGGTGTACTGGATGGATAAGAAAATAATTTGATAATATGTAGTTATGTTTTTGTTAGGAAGCAGAATAATGAAACAAAAAATAAACGTAAAAAGAACACTGTAGAATTGAACCGCGAGTCTAAATTTAAATTTTTTTTTTTTTTTTATAGAGAAACCTCACAAGAGTCCCAACTGCTCCCTTCTGGAGCCAGTGAGACTATGGCTACCCAATTGGAATATGTTGTGAGGCTGAAGGTAAGTGGGGATGGGAAGGAGATGGGGAAGAGGAAGGTGGGAAAGTACCTGGCTATTCAGATCTAGTCACTAAACACGGCTAGAGCCATTATTAAGCAACGTTTCAATTCTGAATGGTGGTCTTACACCAGGGCGATACTGAGAGTATCTTCCACTCTGGAACGTGCCGCAAATATAATATATATTATTTTTATTAATTAATTGTGAAATAACACAAATTAATCAAATAAAATTTATTTGCGCACGCCGGGTTCGAACCCGCAACCTTCCGATTGGGAGTCAAGTGTCTTACCACTCGACCACGGACGGTCGTCAATGTAATTGATAAACATAATATATGTCATGGAATTTTTGTGGAGGTGTAAGTAATATTGTATATTACTAGCTTCTGCCCGCGACTTAGTCTGCGTAGGATTAGTACTTCGAGTAATCTATTTTCTTTTCCTAGGTCCCATCTACGTTTATACAAAAATTCTTAACCTATTTATTTAAAATATCTATAATTCTTGATTCAATTCAAAGTATTAGCCGGTACTTCAAATAAATTCACTAATTAAAATATTTTCTAAAATAGAATTTGGATTTAACAATCATTGTTTTGATATTGTCATTCTAATAATTTTACGCACCAGATTTTCAGGTCCGGGTTTAGTTTTTCCCATAGGAAAAATGTCATCCCACATTCATGAGGTTAAGTAAATAAAATCAAAACATTTTGAACAAGTGGTTCTGTGAATAGTAGACAGTTAAAAGGTAAAAAAATAAAAAAAATGAAGGAATTGATTAATTTTCTCAAATATGCTACCAAGCAACAGACAGGCACAGTGAAAACTTTTCAAAATCTTATTTCTTTATGAACACATTGAGAGCATCTCTAAAACTGATACAAAATATATTTTTGTTTTTATAGATCATGGTCCCCAGCATGGAGGACAGAACCACGGAGGTAAATTTAAATATAATTTCTTTATTTTAATATTTCTAGCGCCAGCGTTATATGGTTTGGTCTTTTTTAGCATATCCCTCGCCATACATTCCCATTGCAAATGTATGGCGAGCTATATGCTGAAATAGTCCAAGCCAAAAAACGCCAGCGCTCACTAGTCTGAAGTTAACACGATAATCTAATGCCTACCTGTAGAAAACGCTATGATATAGTAAATTGCTCCATAAGTTAATTAGTCTAACAAAATCATAACAAACAAAATCGTAACATCTCCGAAAAATAAATAAATAAGGAGTTGATAATGAAATTATATGTAAAAGTATACTATCTATCTGGTACAATACTCAGACTACAAGTAAACACCACCAAATCAATTATAATGCATAAATAATGATATAAAATTATAGTCATTTAAACTAAATGTTGCATTTTTTTGGGTCATTTGTAGGATATTTCAAAATGTATTACTAATGTACCGGACCGTTATGCCTCCCGGTATCATTTTATAGCATATTTTATGTGTAAAACACATACACACAGAGAAAAATGTTATTCTGAAATACGATAATTTTATTCGTGGAAACGGTTAAAAACGTGACTGAAGTTCTTACGAACAAATTAACAGGGTTTCAATGTTTATTGGCGGGAAAATGTAAGAATAATTGGTTGGTATACGTACGAAATTACATATACCAACAAATTTTTCTTACATGTTCCCGCCAATAAACATCGAAACCTTGTTAATTTGTTCGTAAGAACTTCAGTCTCGTTTTTAACGGTTTTTACGAATAAAATGATCGTATTTTAGAATAACATTTTTCTCCGTGCAAGTGTAGATAATATTTGATTTATGGTGAGCAATCGAATATTGCTTTTCTCATCATCTCAACACTTAATATTTGGAAATACTAATAAAATAAATAAAGACTAATCGACAGACGATAGATATTTTGTGTCACAGTGCATATGCTATGCATGATTTGATAATTAATAATGGTAGGTCATGCAGACCTTTGTTCTTACATAGCGTAAATTTTGCATGTTTTTTTATGGCTAGTATAAATTAAGTTTATGGCTAGTATAAATTATTCAAATGTTTATTTGATAAATTATTTACTGCTTCTTAACAAGTTAACTGATAAGAAGTGAAAAATAATATTTAATCCAATCGATACAAACTTACAATAATTATTAATTCAATTTTCGTTGTTTGTTTTTGGGGTGTTATGCCGTGTTGTGCTACCTCCTTCTTTAGCCGACGTTTCGGACAGCGTTGCAGTGTCCATCATCAGGGCAGATCCGACAGATCCGTCGATGTGAATATGTAGTGTAGTGTGTGCTTATTTAGTTGGAAGCGATACCGTGCCGTCCGCTTCATTTCAGAAGAAAGTGAACTACTTTGAAAGGGAAATTTGGTGAAAGCGCAGTATTATAATATAGTAATTCAATTGTTTATTTTCATGTTTAGGTCACAATGACCACGGAGCCCTCACCCACGGAGGTCACAATGACCACGGAGCCCTCACCCACGGAGGTCACAATGACCACGGAGCTCTCACCCACGGAGGTCACAATGACCACGGAGCTCTCACCGGCCACGGTCAAGGTCATGGAGGGCACGGAGGACATGACCAGGGTCATGGCCACGGCGGCCACGGCTGGCAGGGACGCGACCACCATGGCCATCATTAGGGTCTTCTGAATAAACCAAAATTTAATAAATAAGTTGTAATAAAACAATAATTGTTTTTTTTTTGTGAATTACCTGATTTCCTCACTCTTCTGGTTTCTCAATGGGTTTATAATCAAAACACTAAGGACCGGTTGTTTCCGGTTTGGGAGGCTTGTATTGGTACCATTTATTGGACAAAACGAAAAAAATTAACAATAACAGTGCTGTTATAGCACAGGACAATATTAGTAGAAAGTAATGGTGATATTAAAGCACAGGACAAAACAGGAACATTAAAACTAAAATGTAGTATAAAATGGGTTCAGAAATAAGAAACATTCTGAGTAGACATTAAAAACATAAAAATACAATAAGGAGGAAACCGAAACCAAACAATAATATATTGAGAAGACATTAAGATTCATGAATGATATAATTTTTTACATAATGTTATTGTTAAAGCCTAGAAAGTTCAATTAGACGATTAGTAACATCTTAGTGTTGACCTTAGAGTAAGCTATCTATCGCTTGTTTGTAGGCTGGCGCCATTCCTTGCAATGCTTTCAAGGTCATTAAGCAGATATTAAACACTATTCTTTCAGGGCATCGAAGGCAATGAAGGCAATGAAGGCGATCCCTTAGAAGCGGGGTTATATGACAATACTTAGATTCACCAAAAATCATTCTCGCCGCAGCATTGAAAACGCACTGGATTCTATTGAATTGTTTCTTAGGTAGGCCAGCATACACACTATTACAATAGTCCATACGTGAGACAACGAACGAATTTAGTTAGTATTAATTTTTTTTATAAGAAAAACTCTCTTTTTAACTTTTGAAGGTTATTCCCATCAATGTAATATATCATTGAAGAAGAAGATAACAATAATAATCAAATTTTTTTAAATATGAAAATGAACAAAACACAGAAAAATAATAAAAGATAATGGTCGCAACTGGGACACGAACCCAGAACCTTACGTCTTACCGATTGGGCCACTGCGATCTATCATGAGACTGTCGTAATTGTCAACTTCATATTTCAGAATTAACTATATTATCTTCGACAATGTTATCTTCTTCTTCAATGAATTTATGAGTGATTTTGCTCTAATTTTATCTGCCTTTGAAGCTCACAGCTTCTAGTCTAATTCTCTAGTGAAACCTAGAAATTTTATTTATGTGGAAGGGATTATATTTGTATCCTGAACACGAATCGGATTGGAGTCGATGAGGGCTTGCCTTCCAGGAGAAACTATCTAAATAAATTCCCTCTTTGTCGGATTAAGTTTGAGTTTATTAACGGACATCCAACTTGAGTCTTTGTTAATGAAGCTAACCTCCTCGTTTTTAAGGACGTCTCGAAAAAAACTTGAAATCAAACGATCGGCTGCGTAGCCTTGTGATTCAAAGCCAGCCGAGTGATTGAGTTATCAGAGACGATTCGTATATTGAATTACAAGAAAATGTGACCCAAGACAGAACCCTGGGGAACTCCAAATTCGATGGGAGTTTCAGGAGATATGCATTTTTTGAAAATTACTAAAGCTACTCGTCCAGTCAGTACGGTTTCAAGCACGTTTAATAAAATACTATGATTATGATTTACCGTGTCAAACGCCGCACTCATTTTAAAAACAGATACCAAACCCAACTTACCTGCTTCCATTCCAATGATCAAATTACCCGCAAAAGAACAGTTTCCGTTCAATGAAACTGTCGATAAATGGATTGATTTTTGGCAAATAGACCGGCGGAGTTCAAGTACCTACCCCACCAATTGTTTGGCAACGATTTTCTCTAGCAGTTTTGACAGAAATGGTAGGCTGGATATTGGTCTGTTATTATCCATATTGTCTTAATCAAGTTTTCGTTTTTTTATAATCGGAGATATAATTTCTTCCATTTTTTCTTTTCTATTTCTCTTATTAATTTTCATTTTATGTTTATTTTTCCAAATTCTATTTATTAATTAATAATTAATTTTATTCTTTCTTTTAAGAAAATGATATAAAAATAAATAAAAAAATTAAATTCTTGCCACCTCGGAACAGGCTCAGCCTAGTGAGGTAGCGGCATATACCTAAAAAAATGCACTTAAAATGTATTTTTGGTTAAAAAATAATATAAAAAAAAATAAATAAAAAAAGGTTTTTTAAGTATTCGCAGTACATATGGATTAACTAGTGATTTCTGGATAATTGCGGTAATTACAGGGGCTATATCCGTAAGATATTGTTTTGATAGCCAGGTAGGTATGGGGTCTTATCTTTTTCCTTCCAGTACTTCCTCTCTTTCGTTTCCTATAAAGACTCTCCACACATCATCCCCAAAGATGACATATATCCTGAGGGGAATTATTTTCTTCAGGGCCTCCTTTGCGAAGCTAATATAAAAAAAAAATTCAGCGCCATTTTTTTTGTTTTTTCTTGATATTCGAAAGATCCCCCTCAAATGCCGATCCTAAGTTTAACTAACATTTCAGCTTTTGAACAATTTGTGATCAGTAGAAGTGGACAAATACTGTTAAATTAAATTGTTAAGCTTGACAGCTCGTTACAATTTGACGGAAAGCTGAAACGCACCTAGAATCAGCGTTTAAATTGTAGCTTGAAAAAAAATTGCCGCTGATTTACCATTTGATGACAATGTCTCTTCGTGAATGTGAATTTCTGCAAAACAAGTGGACCTAAGAAAAATAAACAAAAACAATTCAATTCCATTGATATATCTCTATGTTCAAAGCTCGTAGCTCAAAAACTCAACATGTCAAATCTCATACAAAAAAAATTGAGTCCGTCTAACCTTTGTTGAAGTAAAACTTCTTTGGCTATTGTGGCAGGTATTTATTTATTTAAACACCCATAGGGCTTTTACATATAATGCTGTACATATACGTTTTTAGATTTTCACGGCCAAAAGCATTTTCGTTGTTTGTTTTTGGGGTGTTGTGTTTTATGTGTCGGATCTGCCCTGCACATCGTCGGATCTGCCGGATCTGCCCGGATGATGGACACTGCAACGCTGTCCGAAACGTCGGCTAAATAAGGAGGTAGCGCAACACGGCATAACACCCCAAAAGCAAACGAAATGCTGTACATGTTTTTTTTTAAATAACAAATAAAGAGTTGGCAAAATACAGGTAACGTATAATATAAGAACAACAATTTTTTTTTTTATTTTATTGTCACGCCACTGCCACTTTTTACTTAAATAGCTAGAATTCACAAGAATCAGAGAGAAAGAAGGGTTAAACTGACTTGTGACTTATAACATTCTTCAAACTTGATTTTGAGGGTCATTATTATAATAACTGACTTGTCTTTACTAAAAATCAGGCACCGATCATTCATCGTAAAAAATAAGACAAATCAATCATTTCAACCAAAATCTTTAGTTAAATCATATAATAATCAACAAAACATAACAAAAACCTGTCCTACCTTATACATTAGTAAACAAAAATAAACGGATTACGTCTGACGTTTGAGTTTGCTTTGACGTTTTGTAATTCGCTGACAGGCGTCGCACTGATTATTTCCATACCTACGATGTTAATATGATAAATATAAATCGAACGTCGTTTTGAGTGGTGGAGTTATACTTGTAAGGCGTGTTGTGTCGTGATGTTCTCTGCCGTGATGGCTAGCCGTCACATCTATAAGTTGTATTCTGACGCCTTATAAAGATATTAAGAATCAATACAGCACGTGGTACGTACACACTAGCAAAGACGCGGCCGTCCCCGCGACCCTCACCTTCGCCGCTCTGTCGAAAATCGAGATCGCTTCTGACGCATCACGACAGATCGCATCATGACACAACACAACAGACTAATATAATCGTCTCCATACTAAATGTATGAAACCGATACCGTTATGACGTGTCACGTCACGTCACGACAGACAAGTATAACTCCACCACTACTTGTCGTAATACGCCTAAAGAAGTTTTACTTCAAAAATTCTAGTTACGTACTAACCTACGTGTTCACTTTAAAAAATAATCTTTTATTTTAATTTTCCTCCATCCTTGGTATAATTTTAAACTATATTCGAAAGATAAGACGTCAAATCAATTCTATGAAATGGGAGAATCAAATAGATATCAAAATATTACACAGTAATATTTCTATCTCACATAAATATTATATTCAGACGTACTTAAACTGTTCATTGAATATAAACGTGTCTTATAAATTGTTGCTGGAGAGATAAATTACTCGAAATGAATTTAATGGTAAGTTTCATGTAATATCTAAATAAATTCAATCAAACGGGAAAAATAATATGCTTATCTGTTTCGTATCAGATACCTTAAGAGGAAACCGGGCGGCGTTTTGTCCAAACAAACGTATTCCCCATTTTCCTCTCTAGATTTTGACACTAGTGCACAGAATTTTTAATTATAATAATAATAAAATCGTTCATTCATCAATAGTTCTCTTGACGAAAAGGTCACTGCTCAGCTGCAATTCAGAATGTCTCCTGCAATTCACCTGGTTTTCAGCAGTGCCTCCAATAAAAGACAGAAAATAAAATATTAAAAATAAATTAATATAAAATAAATACAATTAATTTAAATTACATAAAAATAATCAAACTAAATCTCAAATTCAACACATTTTCATTTTTAACCTCAAATTATAATATTTAAATGAATGAAGATAATATTAGCGAAATTCAATCGAATACCAGAAACAGGAAAATCAGAAAAAGATACGGATACATCTGGGACTCGAACCCAGGACCTCTGGCAATCCGGGCCAAAACGCTATCCAACTGCGCCAACGTATCCCTATCCGATTCGGTCATTTTTAACTGTATCATACTTCGACTGAGAACCACCAACATTATTTTTCATTCGGCCCGGATTGCCAGAGGTCCTGGGTTCGAGTCCCAGATGTATCCATATCTTTTTCTGATTTTCCTGTTTCTGATTTTCGATTGACTTTCGCTAATATTATCTTCATTCATTTAAATATTATAAAGATATATTAATAATGTAAATTGGAATTCAAAGGCTAATCTTAATAATAAAATATTCTGGGAATAATAAATAATACATTGGTTTGTTAACGCGTAAGAAGATAATGTCAAGAGCATAATTTGAAAACAGTAAATATTGTAGCATATAGAAACATAAAATTATAATAAAATAAAATATATATATATAGTTAGAACTCATCATCTGACAGTAACGCCGTTCTTCCATGGAGGTACGTTCAAGCGACGCGATCTGTCGTCCATTACATACATACTATTATTAGTGTTTGAAAACGCCGCCAGGCGCTATACTAGCAAAACAGTATGACAGGTAGCGGTAGCGTCGCTTGTGAGTAGTTACGTGGAAGAACGGCGTTGAAGTTAATATAATATAGATATAGGTAGTTAATATAATATAGGTATCGACCACCAGCGTGTCGGTACGTTTTCATTTTTTTGAAAAATTACTTTATTGTAGGTATTTTTTGTACACTCCAAATATCGTCAAAATTGCGTGGTTTGAACGCCATCATAGTATACAAACTATATAATGTATTTTTTAATATATTGTATTGCAAAACATACAGATATAAAATATTTTCTTCTATTACGGTTGGTAATAAAAATAATAATTGATCCAGTTTTGGATGAGAAAAAAAACGAGTGTGCTTCAGACCACACGACTGAAGTAAAACTTCTTCAGCTCCAACTACAAATACATACACGTATAATTTATTTTTTTGATACAGTAGGCCCTGACGGATAAATTCCCTCAGGGCCTATGTCATCTTTGAAGATGCTGTGTGGAGGGTTTTTTAAGGGAAAGGAAGGAAGTCCTGGGATGGATAAAGGTTTGAGCGGTGGGTAGGAATCTGGGAATAAATACGTCCAGGAGTGATGGACGTGTGAAGCCATCACTTCCACTGCGGTGCAAGGCAATGGGTCTAGAGGGTCCGGCTGGAGAGATCAAAAGGTCTCCCTAAACCAGTCTCTCCCGATCCGGCCTGCCGCGCAGACGGTCGGCAGACGCATCCGCCCCCCAAAGTCCCGGACAAACGTAACCCCATGAACCCGGGCACCCCTGCTTAGTCACCAAACGTAGCGAACCACTTGGGATGACCTGTGGCGGAGGTGTTGGTCGTCCTATAAATGGTTCCTGGGGTGGTGGTACCCATACCCGCCACCCCAATTTTCTACAAGTATTTAATTTAAATTTATTATCGTTCGCCTCGCCCGATCACACTTTTCGTAACGCTCTCGTCACGTATTCGCCAGTTTACTCCCCAAGTCAAGCGTGCGTAAAGAAGTTTTACTTCAAAAATGGGGAACACAAAACTTCGATTTTAACAATTTTATTTAGGTATTATCTGCCTGAGGTACAGCTGTCCCTTTCACTCAATATTCGAGGGGGTAACAGCATCATTGATAGCAACTGTTTGGTAAAATACATTTTATTCAAATTTATCGGCGACCGTGTTTCCTCTTAATCCTGATTATTGATTAATTTTCGCAGTGTGAATCCATACTGTAAACTAAATGTATACTCGTTCTAGCCTATTTGAAGATACCACGGAGATAATGAAAACTTCTCTAGTAATGAATGTAAATCAGCTTTACATTAAATTAAATTCAAGATTGCATATCTATTCGAACTTAGGTTGAAAATGATCCAATGTTGGTACTTTGTTGCATCACACACTTCGGGTTACCAGATCCGAAAATGAGTTTTCCTGACTGACAAAAAAATTCCTGTAAACTTAACGGATCCATAAACCATGGTTGGCTAGAGAAATTCAGGAATCATAAATTTACCACATTATCGGTACGAATGTCACCCAGTGTACACCATCCATCCTGGGGGAGGGGGCGGCTAGAGGATTTGAGGTTATGAATTTGTATGGTAATTTCACCTATATAATCATGTTTTTTTGTCATTTTATTCGATTTTGCCTGAATCCGTAATCCCTGTAATTCCGTTGCGCACAAAATTTTTTTTTTCTAATATTTTTCACAATTCCTGACAATTTCCAATTTTGTCCAATTTTCACTGTTTCCGTGACAGCTAAAATTCGGCCATGTCAGGGAAACTCCTGTGATCTGGTAACCCTAACACTTGACATCTTCAATATACGTAATCCATATCTTGTGCACACATTTTTTAGGACGCTGATTTATTAATGTTAATTAAAATTTCAATACGTTTTGTGTTTCTATGGACACAATTTTGGGGTTATTTTCCACATTGCACAACTCGGCAGCCTCCGTGGTCCTCGACTAGGAATCCGGTGTTCACGGGTTAGAATCCCGACGCCAGCAAGTGTATTCTATTTATTGAAATTTTGACTCTCCAACTAGGTAGGTCTCCCGTTCTAGGACAGTCAGTTCTAGTAGATGATTCATATAAGTATTCCAATCTATTAAGTATCTATTTATCTATTGCAATCAATCAATCTATTTCCAATCAATTAAGTATTTAATATACAATCAAATCAATTTAGTATCTAATATACAAGAAAAGGTGTATTTGTAGTGAATATACAGAAAACAGTAAAAGAAAAGAAATTTTGGTAACAAATGAAATATATTAGGCGCTCGTAATACATAATTATCATATAGCATTTACAATAATGTTTCTGTCTCTGTCCTGCCTCAAATTAGTATCTATTTTGTTATTTTCATACAAGAAAAGTAGTAAAAAAAACGGAACTAAAGAAATGTATAAGGCGCTCGTAGTAGGTAGATAAATTAGTAACCATTTTGTTATTTTTGGATAGAAGAAAAACATTATATTAGAAAAACAGTAAAAGAAAAAGAAAAATAAAATAAAATAAAATAAGGGGCTGGTAGTAGATAATACGATAGCATTTTTAATAGTATTTCTGGCCTAAAATTTGTAACCTTTTTGTTATTTTTGGATACAAGAAAAACAATAGGTATATAAGAAAAACAGTGAAAGAAAAATAAAATAATAATTTTGGAATAAAATACATATATAAGGCGCTTGTAATACATCCGATAGCTTTTTTTATAATATTTCTGACTCTGTCCTGCTTAAAATTAGTAACCATTTTGTTATTTTTGGATACAAGAAAAACAATATACAAGAAAAACAGTATACAATAAAAACAGCATACATGAAAAACAGTAATAGAAAAAGAAAATAAAAATTTTAGAACTAAAGAAATATACATATAAGGCGCTCGTAGTGCATACTTATCAGATAACATTTTTTAATAATATTTCTGACTCCATCCTATTTTTGAGCCGAAGGATGAAACTTTTTTGTTATAGTTAAGTCATTTTTCTCCCCAGATAGACAGTGCAAAACGGAATTGAAAAACTTGAGTAACTTTTTTTTAAACCTTTGTTTTTATGTTACAGTTATTTACAACAACCTTGGCGTTGGTGCTGGCCTTTGCCTGCAGTGGGAGGACTAGGGGTATGTTCTTAAAACATGTTTTATTAAATAATTATTAAGACGATAGACTTCGCTTTTCGGCCCATACAAAAAGGACGCCCGGGAAAAAACACTTTTCTACATCGAAAATTGCACAAAATGAGTATTTTTTTATACTGCCTTTTAGATGGTGAAAACTATGTCGGTATGTTTTCGAATTTTCGATGCGTTTCGTATTAACGTAAACATTCACTGTCAAACATGTACGATTTATCAAAAAATATTATTTAAGGAAAAAGTGCTGCTAACTCAACTCTCATAAAGAATTATAAAATTATAAAAAACTACCGACGTAGATTCTTCTTTCTAAAACATATATATTTTTTTAAATTTCAATTTCGTGAAAGTTTTGGTGTAGAAAAGTGTATTCTCCATAAACCCCTTTTCGAGCGATTTCTGTGGGTAAATTTGAGCGTTGTCTCATTCGCACATTTCGCATTCGCATGTATTGTAAGTGTGCGTGAGCTTATTGTGAGCGGGACAGAATGACAGACGCGGGTGTTCCGCTTGTGGTGCAAAGTCTAGCCTCGATTAGTAACGGGATGTATGTGTTTTAGATTAAAATGGTCAGAATTATTTGAAATACAGGAACTTATTTATTTTATTTATTTTTAGGAGCTTTTATACAATAAGTAAAATTTATATAGTACCTCGTAATAATATTTTGCATTGGTTTGGTGATAAATAGATACTATGGCTGTACTATCAAATGCATAATTTAAAATCTCATATAGAAATACCAAGTCAGTGAGAACATTTCTATCTGACAATAATATCATATAAAACAGTATTGGAGTTCAACAAATTTTGCTGGAATTTCTCTTTTATAACTTAGAAAACATTAGAATGTTTTTTTTTTGTATTCTATCAATAGCATATAAATATTGTATCGTGGGTTCGACGGGAGAATTGTACTAAAGTTGACTTCTAACGAAGGCAAACATTTTAAGAGTGTGAGAACACCGGAAATTAGTCATTTTTAAATCAAATTCTAGACGTATTGATAATTTTTTTCAAAAAAAATAAATTGATTTTGAAAGATTGTTTATTATCTGGTACTCGCAGTTTTAAAATATTGAAAAACTAAGTGTATTTTTAATATACTAAGGTCATACCGTTGGTCGTTGTCAGATTTGTTCAATTTTCAAACGGTAGATTCTATTAAACCACACAAATTTCAAATCATAACAATACAACAAAATACATCAATACATAATCTAGACAACACAGTTTAAAAAAATTTAATTTTAGTATAATTAAAAACATTAAAAAATAAATCCGAGAACGTGTTTTGTAACAAAAACATCTCAGTTTTTCTATATATTTAAGGTCTTACAAACTAAAATATTTCAATTTTTTTTTACACACTTATTTTGTTTAGACATTATTAAAAAATCATAAATACTTATGATCAAAAAACACTTACAAGAAGTACACTATATTTAATAATTTATCATCGTTCGTTTTGAGCATTTTTATTGCTTACTTAAATGTAGGTATACATTAAAGCAAGTTTTTAATGAAATAAATCGATATTAAATTTTCAATTTTAAAAATTTGATACGGGGAATAATCGATCTTTCTCATTGAAACCTCCCTGTACAGTTGCAAGCATTTTTAAACTTTTATTCTCAGCTGCTGGTCAATCGCTCTTAATAGTTTGAAATTTGTTAGCCCAGTTATAAATTCCAACATTTGAAAGCCCTTTTTTTACATAAACCCTACACAGAAGACCGGTGAGGAAAAGTTCACCCAAGGCCTTAGTCATATTTGGGGATGTTGTGTGGAGAAGAAAGAAAAAAGGTGGGTAGGAATCTAGGGGTCAGTATGGAAGCCAATGACAAGAAGTGACAGGAGTGTGAATCCATCCCTCCAACTGCGGTGTAAGGCGATAGGACAAAAGCCCTCCCTCAACCAGTCTTTCTCGGTACGGCCTGCCACGTAGAAGGTGGGATTTTTACTCGAGAAAATCTGAATCTTTGACATTTTGAGATATTTAAGTAAAGTCTAGTTTCATTCGATCGGTCAGTGGCCGAGTGGTATCGCGTTTGGGTCCAACCAGCTGGCTAAGTCCTCAATTACGACACAAGTAACATTCTCGGCTTACTGTGGTAGTATGAGATTTTCAAATATTGTCAGGTTATTCGTAACCCGGAAATAACTGTCTTTCTTAAAAAAACAAAATTTTTAAAAAAGACAGAAGATTCTAGAAAGATGACGTCACGAACGATCTCTCGCTGGGACTGTTAAAGTGTCAATTCATTTAGTTTTTAAAAAATCACTGAAGATAATTTACTTCTTGACTTTATGGGTGGGACAGCCCTTTGATTTGGAGGCAAGTTTTCGAAAGACAGTGCACATTACGGAGATTTCTCCACTTGGCGCTTTCCTCGCTTTCAGAACCGCTTTAGTTAGTGATGGATCATTTTATACCATTGTAATAATTTTTTATCGCCTCTCAGGTTTTTTCGTTTAAAAAAATTATCAACGGCCGAGGGTCAATTATTGTTTATCTTTAAATTAGTTGGTTCAAATCGGAGACGTAGCCAGTGAATAACCACCCAAGCCTTCAAGGGGGTGCTTCAAGGCACACAAATATAGAGGGTATGTGTTATCTAGGCGTTCGCAACTGATGTTTATTTATTTAATTAATCGAACCTTATTTTTTAGTGTATCAGCGGTGTACCGTGACGTCAACGGATGCAGTCGGAGAGTGTATTCACATTTCTCAATGCAAACCTATATTAGACGCAGCCATGACAGGAATAGTTCCAGAGGTATGTTATACTACTCAATACATTATTTTGACTGACGATGAGTGACACTCTCAGCTAAAAAAAATTTTTGGAAAAAAGGCGTCCTTGTACAAAGCCATCATTGCTGCGCAGCTCTCTCAGCCAATCGTATCCAGTCTGCTCCGAATTTTCTTCAGTCTCCCACTAGGGCACTTATTCGGTTGGGATCCTCAATCGGAATCGTTTTATCTGATCAATACCGTCATTCGACATCATCCCACAATTCAAATGATGTACATGATTTTTTTTTAAATAATTTATGAAAAAAATATACACAAACATTCCCGGGTTACGAATAACCTGACAGTATTTAAAAATCCCCAGTAAGCGGAAGATGTTGCTTGCGTTGTGATGGAGGACTTAGCCAGCAGAGGAATAGAACAAGCGACGCTCGGGTGGGACCCAAACGCGATGACCACTCAGCCACTGACCGGTCATTTGTCGTTTGTCATTGTCACCTTGTTAATACAATTGTATCCACCCAAGCCAATGTTGAAAGATCGATAGATCTTGGGAGGTACTGAAAGGTTTCATAAATATCTCTGAGGATCTTGTACGATTTCGAAGGCCCCTAATAGATCCCTTGGGTGTTTATGACCCCTTGGAAGGTACTGAAAGGTTTCATAATTTCATAACTCCTTCCGATTTTGTTTCTTGGTTTACCTTGGAAGGCCCCTAAGAGATCCCTTGGGTGCTTACGTCCCCTTGGAAGGTACTAAAAGGTTTCAAAAAAATCCCTTCGATTTTTTTTTCTAGGTTTACTTTGGAAGGCCCCTAAGATATCCCTTAGGTAGGGACAGTTAGGCCCCCTTGGAAGGTACTGACAGGTTTCATAACTTCCCCCGAGGATCTTTGTATACCTTGGAAGACCTCTAACGTCGCCTTCGGAAGTAAGAGATGGGAGATATTGAAAGGTTTCGTAACTCCCTTCAAGGACCTATCTTAGGTAGGCCCCTTAGAGACCCTTAGGTACCTAGGTCAATGAAAGGTTCGATATCTAAAAGTTGTCGAATTGTAATCCATAGCATATAAATTTGTTCAATAAAAGTCCTATTATTTTAAGAAGAAGATAAAAATAATAATCTAATTTTTTTTAAATATGAAAATGAACAAGATACAGAAAAATAATAAAATATAATGGTTGCAACTGGGACTCGAACCCAGAACCTCACGTCCAACCGGGACATACGCATTAAACAATTTTGCTATTGCACCCTATTATGAGACTGCCGTATTTGTCAACATCTTATAAAAAAGTTTTTAAAGTTTTTCTTACAAAAAAATGAATATTCATTTAGACTTTTGCAAAAAGTCAATAGGTGTTCCATAAAAATAAAATCGGATATGGTTCTTTATTCCATAGATAATTTTTAACATTCGAGACACTATCTAGGTAACAAATACATTCTTTGAATACTTGTTTCCAATGAAAAAGGTAGCTGCCAATAATTTGGAAAAAAAAACATTAGTCGAAGATAATATTGTTAATTCTAAAATTTGAAATATGAAGTTGACAAATACGACAGTCTCATAATGGGGTGCAATAGCAAAATTGGTTAATGCTTATGTCCCGGTTAGACGTGAGGTTCTAGGTTCGAGTCCCAGTTGCAGCCATTATATTTTATTATTTGTCTGCGTCTTGTTCATTTTCACATTTAAAAAAGTTAGATTATTATTGTTATCTTCTTCTTCAATGATGTACTACATTGGTGGGAATAACCTTCAAAAGTTAAAAAGAAAGTTTTTCTTATTAAAAAAATGTCCTATTATTTATTTATTCATTTTAGGGAAATCCACAGTTAACATTTCGGCAGTCGGTACATGTGTAGTAAATAAAACCAACAATAGATTTCCTCCTTGGTATCTTTCCTACAAGGAAAGAAAATAATATCAAAATAAAATAATATCGAAATATTTGTTCTTAAAATAAAATATAAAGCTGAGATAGAAAATATTAATAAGTGTAAAAATTAATTGAGAAAGTATGTCTACCTCAAATATTAATATTTTTATTTATTTGTTACTGTATATATTAATATTTAAAGAAAGATTATGTTTCCAAACAATTATCTCACACGAAGATGGCAGCTAAAATTAAGATTAATAAGTACCAAAATAAAATATAATACAAAAAACTATGCATATATGGAGTAATACTTCTTTATGGAATATTTGTGATTTTTTCAGGATATTTGCTACTACACTGGTTCAGTTGCAGTCGTTTGCTGTGACCGGAGGTCTGTGAATATTCCGCCAGGTGATTAAGTTTTTATTATTCTCATAATAAGACAAGTTCACTTTGACGATAGAGGCCTCCTCTGACGATAGAGACCTGATTTAATATCACTGTCTGACATATAAACAATGACAAGAATGATAACAGTCAAAAACTTCATTTTCTCGACCGAAGACTCGCCCTTGAAAACGTAACATATGATTGTAGGTGCATTTGCAATATCATCAGTAATTTCAAGCTTGGCTTCTTATAAATTTAATTGGTATGTGATAACCGATAACCTACAGCGTAACAAGTGAAATTTTAAACATCCATTACATTATGCTATTGTCATACGAGAAGTCATTTAAAAAACAATTATGGAAATTTATTTGTACAAAATATAAACATAATTATTATAAGCAATAATTATTAGCCTGAAACACTCATCAATATTGAAACCTCTCCCGAGAAAAGATATATGTCGCCGACGGGACTCGAACCCGCACTCCTCTGTTTGCCGGACAGGAGCTCTACCATTAAGCTACGGCGGGATACCTCCTACCCGCCAAATGATTCAATATATACCTAGTGTTTCATTCAACAATTATCGCTTATTATATTTTTTCACCTGCAAACAACCAACTTTATTTTATATGAGAAAGGCATGTAAGTGCTAACTCTCTCACTAGGTGGCGTCGAGACATTATATCTACATTTGTTGGTGAAAATACTTTAACTCGTCAAATATTGATTATTTTTTTAAAATTGATAAACTATTGTTTAAGACAAGATTTTTTATGCATAGCACAAAGGGTAACAATTATTATAAGCAATAATTATTAGCCTGAAACACTCATCAATATTGAAACCTCTCCCGAGAAAAGATATATGTCGCCGACGGGAGTCGAACCCGCACCCCTCTGTTTGCCGGACAGGAGCTCTACCATTAAGCTACGGCGGGATATCTCCTACCCGCCAAATGATTCAATATATATATACCATTTGGTTGTTTGCTGGTGAAAAAATATAATAAGCGATAATTGTTAAATGAAACACTAGGTATATATTGAATCATTTGGCGGGTAGGAGGTATCCCGCCGTAGCTTAAAGGTAGAGCTCCTGTTCGGCAAACAGAGGGGTGCGGGTTCGAGTCCCGTCGGCGACATATATCTTTTCTCGGGAGAGGTTTCAATATTGATGAGTGTTTCAGGCTAATAATTATTGCTTATAATAATTGTTACCCTTTGTGCTATACATAAAAAATCTTGTCTTAAACAATAGATTATCAATTAAAAAAAAATAATAAACATAATTATTGACATCAGGGGATATTTCACCATCCTCTATCCAGCTTAACCATATGATAACGAATATTAATAAATAAACAAATAAATACACCCAACATGTAAAACTCGGCAAACTTATCCTATATATAGCCACTATTCATTGGTTCATGTACCGAATAGTAAACACTGACTTTTTAAATAAATAAATAGTGTTTAATTAATATTATAGTATTGATAATCAATGAGGGGGGTGGTGAAATACCCCCTCAGAGTAATAATTACAATGTCTAAAATATGGAACATTTCATGTTCATAGTTTTGTATATATATGTATAGGTTTGAATGAATTTGTGCACACTGAAGTATCAAAGGTTTTCGCATCATAATCCGTTTATCATATTAATCAGATTCAATTCGATAATGTTAGTTTTTTTTAAGTAAACCTTCTTTGGGCTCATTACTCATTAGTCATTACAAAGAGTAACCCAAATATTTTTTGGACGGAAGTAACATTTTAAATCGGAAATGACGTTCGAATATGTTATGTGTCTGTTATGTTGGTACTTGTCAAAACCCAGCTGTCACATGCTGACAGTGTAAAAACAGTGTGAACAAATTTAAATTTAAGTAGAAAGTAGACAATGCTTTTTCCAAATTACTTTATTTTGTATTTCATAATATTAACCTCGTAGGTATGGCAATATTGAGTGCGACGCATGTCAGTGAATTAAAAAACGTCAAAGCAAACTCAAACGTCAGACGTCATCCGTTTATTTTTGTTAATGTATAAGGTAGGTAAGTAGAATAGGTTTTTGTTATGTTTTGTTGATTTTATTATATGATTCAACTAAAGATTTCAGGAGAACGTATTGATTTGTCTTATATTTTACGATTGGTGTCCGATTTTCAGTAAAGACAAGTGCTAAATCTTAATGAATATTGTTCACCAGTAAGCATTCTAGCTATTGAAGTAAAAACTGGCAGTAGTTTGACAATAAAAATAGCGTCGTTTAGAATTCAGAAGGCTGAATTACAGGAAAAAAAATAAACACAAATAGCAGTTACTGTACCGTTTTAGTAATACTTGCCTCAGCAGCCAAATAAGTTTTACTTTAACCACGCGTAAAGGTTAGACGCACTGATTTTTTTTAAATACATCTATTTGATTTTTAGAGGCAGGTGCGTGATGTCCTGGATGAGGAGAAATGTGGGCCTCCGGTTGATAGGTTGAGGAGATACCGGTGTGTCGTGATATCTCCGCGTGCTGTAGGTCGAGATAATAAATGCGAGAATGATTGTTGATGATAAGATGATATATTTACAAATGTACAGTATTTACAAATGCACCGTATTTACAAATTGAGTAAGTTATATTATCCCGACCGAACCGCAGATTGCGTAGTTGAGTTGCTAGGCCGCCGGCTTGTTGCCGCGAAGACTGATGAAGAACGACTGACCCCGTTTGGCTTGCTCGATCCCTTATATAGGCTGGGCCAAAGGTACTCGGAAGGTAGGTCAAACATGCACATGCGAGAAGTTTCTCGATATGGCTAGGCAGCGCTGTGTGTAATGTGTGGCAGGTCCGAGCTCTTTCAAGGTGGTCGAAATTAAAATGCCTAGCGAAGTAGCAGGTAGAAACGGCCGTGCAGTAATTAGGTAGGCCGCTACGTAAGTTGGTAGCATATGAATCGCTACAGATTTAAAATTTTGCTTTCGTGAATGAATGAATGCAAATCTTCGAAGTGGAAATTTACCGACATTCGATTGTGCTAAAACTTGTTGTCGGTCAGACAAACTCGTTGTTGATGACACTGCATGTATCAACTTTTGGTGGCACTCACGTACACCTACGCATTTTTCTGAAATTGGATGACATTATGTTTAAAAATTTACATTAGTTAATATATGAAATAAATGTCGGAAACATCCAATTGCAAGATTTGGCTTAGGTGTTAGAGGTGTTCTCTCATTTTAGACAGTCCCTGATGAGGAAGGTTCAAATCTACTAAAAAAAAATTGAAATTGGCTGGTCCAAGAGATGGCGAAACAATGTCGATTTTTTTATACATCCAGTAACCACTCCACAATTAACGGTCTCTTTAAAAATAAAATTATTTACCTGAACTGATATTGTGTATTGTTGCAGTGGATACAGGAAACAAAATAGACAGTGGAAACAGAAGAAATGGTGGTAAAGGTAGAAACAGTAACAACTGGGCTAATAGTGGAAATGGCGGAAACCGCGGAAGCAGTGGAAGTAGCGGAAGCAGTGGAAGCAGTGGCAGTAGCGGAAGCAGTGGGAGTACCGGAAGCAGCGGAAGCAGTGGCAGTAGCGGTAGTAGCAGAAGCAGTGGAAGTAGCCGAAGCAGTGGAAGCAGTCACAGTAGCGGTAGTAGCGGAAGCAGTGGAAGTAGCGGAAGCAGTGGAAGCAGTGGCAGTAGCGGTAGTAGCGGAAGCAGTGGAAGTAGCGGTAGTAGCGGAAGCAGTGGAAGCAATGGCAGTAGCGGTAGTAGCGGAAGCAGTGGAAGTACCGGAAGCAGTGGAAGCTGGGGAAATTGGGGTAAAGGGCGTTGGTGAAGAAGTAGCTATGACAACTTCATGGGTACCATGACATCTCAAGAAAGTGGCATTTCAACACCCCTTTGAAGAGTCATTAAAAGTGATAAAAAACAAATACATATGAATGAACACAATAATACTTTTTTTAATTCCACTTTATTATTTCTTTATCCAACCGGTTTCGGTTCAATCCGAACCTCCCTGAACATAATACAGATAAACATGGTATTTAAAAGAAAATTAAAAGAGGAAGAGAGAACATCAATTTACGTTGTCTGACTGTCGTTAAATAGTGATAAAACATAAATACGTCTTCCGTTTCGAAACAATATACCTCCAAATCTTCAAATAATCTTGCATAATCATTCTCTTCCACAACATGACTAATCACTGTGGACAAGAATGTTCACTACTGAAAATAGCGGATAAAATTACATATTTTGGAATAATCATAGATAAAAACCTAAAATGGAAAGAACACATCAGCTATACAATAAAAAGAATTAGGAAATTAATTTATATATTCTTACGAATTAGAAACTTCTTATCTACGAAAAATCTATACTCAATATACTACGCATTAGTACAGTCTATTCTTCAGTACGCCATTATCAGTTGGGGAGCAGCTTACAAAACTAGTTTGACCCCCATAGAAATTGTTCAAAAACTCATAATAAAAATTATACTAAAAAAACCTCCAGATTTCCCCACTGAACGCGTATTCGAAGAATTCAAATATCCAACATTTAAAAACTTATTTGTCAAAAATTCAATCGTAGAAATTATAAAAAAAAAAAAAAAATACCCATTCATAACTGAAAATCGCACTACACTTAAACATGTATTTGTATGCCCCAAACTAACAAATAAAATTAAGAAAAAAAATCACACATGAACAAATAAGAAGTCGAACGCTATTGAAGCAGACAGCATGTAGCGGAAAGCATAAAATAAATAAATGAGAAGCAAGGTGTATCAGGAGGCAACAACCAAAAAAATCGGAAAGATGGAAGGATGAAGCGAGAAGAAATGCGAAGCAAAAATAAGCGAACTCGAGAAACGGAAAAAAAGCTTAACCAACTTCCTTTATTCCTACCCATCCTACATTCCAATATTGGCTTATTAGGTTGCCATGTATACCGGTCGATTAAACTCCAACCTCCTTCCCATCCTTAGAGCACGTGTTCCAGTCCTAACAAATCAGTTCCCCCTGGTGTACCGGTCTCACCGGGACAGGATTGCTACTGTCTGGGGTGGTACAATCGTATCGTATCGTATATGAACGTAGTATGGCATCCAGAATATATGTTTAGCGCATTTTTCCGATACGAGTACACGTGTATAAATAGGTACACTACTGAACGGTGGCACCTACCTTGGCCCTACTGAATTCTTGGCGTTAAAAGGGTTAAATGTTATTTTGGTTTAAAAAAAAAATAAATAACCTGACAATATTTGAATTCCTCTAACTACCATCATTATTAGCGGAAAATGTTGTTGACGCAATGATGGAGCAGGTGAGGATAGCAGAGGATCGAACATGCGATTCCTGGGCCCCTAGCACACTCGATCGATAAGGATTGACAGGATAACTTTCGGTAACTTCTAATCGTTCCCTAGGACAACTGCAAATCGCTAATGTACAAATAACTCAAAATCCCTAAATTTAGACACACAAAATACTTATCTCTATCTAGGTATAACATATTATAACAAACTACCATTATATCTGAAAGTTATCGAAAATATTCAGGAGTTTCAGCAAAAATTAAAAAAAAATACTTAAAACTACTACAAGAGTCCATATCTCACTATCATTATTATTTCCTTCAAATCCTTTATTGATAAATCTTGCTTTTTCTTAATTATCCCTTGTTTTTTGCCATATTGTATTATCTATTTTCACACATGATATTATATAATTGAACTAAAATTCCCTCACCAAACACAAGAGCCTCGTCTCTTTATGGCGAGGAAAAGCTATTCTTATGTACTAATTTACCACCTTATAAAATGTAAAAATTGTGTATTTATTGTAAAAATAATCTTTAAGTATTAAATAAATAAAATAAAAATAAATAAAAACAGTTGATGTCGAATATATTAAGGAGACTTAGTCATTGTGAACCGTCACTTATTCATTGGCGATCTGCAGTCAAGCTAGGGAACGATGAGAAGTTACCGAAAGTTATCCTATCAATCGTTATCGATCGGTGTGCTAGGGATCATGTAAATTTAACGACACCAGTAGAAATTGCAGGGTTACTGAATTTTTTTTAAATGGGGGGGGGGGGGGGGCAATAAATATCTCACGTCAACTTTAAAAGAGTATATATACATTATTATAGAGATTTAAAAAAATAAAAAATTGTTTCACTTCTTTTGTCCCATTTTGCCCATTTTGTCCCAAGTGTCCCATTTTGCCCGCTGAACAGCTCACGTAATTAATGTATGTTTCCTTACACACTACTATTTCAATTATAATGCATTGCATAGTAAAATAAGAGATTTTTTCTCTTTTTATCAATATTTTGCAAGGACGTTTATAAGTCAGGTGTTTACTTAAACGCAGTAAGTAGTGGAAAATCCAAGAGATAATATAAATATTTATTATGTAGCACACATCTTTTTACACGGTGTTCTAAAACTAGTGATATAAGCGAGAAATTTTTGAATAAACATCATACCGAGAAGCCAAAAAAAACATGATCAGAACATTTCGATGTTTAATTGTTTTTTTTCTTTTTTCCTTTTTTCGGCAACTAAAGGGTGAAAAATATAAGAACTCTATGTTTAGGCGCATTTTAAAATATAATATGAAGCAACCGAATAAAAAAATAACTTGATTTACCCGAAACGAAAGCCCAAATCAAAAATATTTAAAATCCACAACATCGTATCATATATATCCGTCCACAAAATAGAGTCGCAATGTGATTAGATTCAGCAGTTTTCGTTTGTACCACCAGTTTCCGGACACCTTGTATAGTAACAAGCATATTAATTACGCACATTTATATTCATTATAATATAAAACAGAGGAATAGGTCCTAAAGTACTAAGCATTTAAAATATGTAATAATTAGCGATGTTATTTTCCTGTAACCTCTAATGTCAGTTATAAAGATAAATTTGTCACATTCTACACATAAACAAAATAATAGATAATAATAAATTAATGTTGTGCATCAGTAGCCTAGTGGTAAGAATTCCGATTGTGGACCTGCAAGATACCGATCCTTTTTTGAAGAAGTGAGGCAATAATCATTTTAATTCCATGATAAATATTATTTAATCTATAATTTGTTATATATTTCAAACAAATAAGTTATATATTTATACCTTAAATACATTATTGTATGAGGGTATTTCACAATCCTCTTGATAAACTAAAATAAAATAAATAAATTCTCGAAATAGGTAGAAAACTCATCTAATTTATCATATATATTACACATACAGTGTGTTAAGGGACGTACTTGACTTACTTTAACAAGTTATTCCATTTGGAGTAAAAAATATAAATGACATTTTGTCCTCCGGTGACATTTTGTTCTCTGGTGACATTTTGTCCTCCGGTGACATTTTGTCCTCCGGTGACATTTTGTCCTCCGGTGACATTTTGTCCTCCGGTGACATTTTGTCCTCCGGTGACATTTTGTCCTCCGGTGACATTTTTGAGGTTTTAAAATAGTCACCGGAGAACAAAATTTTATTCATATCTTTTACTTCATATATAAATATAAAATGTCAGGAATCATAAGCACGACCCAAGTACCTTGGACAGTTACGATTCGTAGATTCCAGTACCGAATAGTAAACTCGGACGTAAATCAAAAAAGCGTAAGTAGAACATATACGTTGTACTTTACGTGACCATTTATTTTTCCCCCCAAACCGGGACACCGAAAAAAAAGTAGGTACTTAATAATAATAATAAATGAAGACAACTTATATAGCGCTGTTTTCGCGAAAAATAGCCTCAAGATCGCTGAACAAAAGAGGCTAGATTAAAATTCATCTTGCAGTTACCAACGCATGGACGATTGAAATTCTAAACCCTTATTCAAAAAAGCCAGAGATTTTTTTAAACTAATACACTAAATAAAGCAAAATGTTACAATAAAAATGTTTTTGACTAAAATTAGCGTGGATTTTATGAGTAAATTAACTTTACTGTGTAGAAGGCTAGATCACAACTCGTCTTGTTTCTACCGCCAGGATTCTTATTTGCGAGCTATTTTGTATTTTAAAAAATTCCACTGCGAGTTTCTTTCTTTTCGAAAACGGTGCGTCCCGAAGCTGTGTTCAGGACACCGGGACACGCTGCCTGAAAACGGGACTATCCCGGTGAAAACGGGACATCTGGTCACATTATTAATTATGTTATTAATATATATTTTGTACATTTATTATTATTTATGTTTTGTTATTATTGCTATTGTGAAGTGAGGATAAAGTTTATGATACTTTATGTTTTGAAATTTTGCTGGTTATTAGTATATTAGTTACATTTAAATTGTTAATTATTTGTGCTCTTACATCTTCTATTATTTTTTATCTAATATTTACAATATTGTATTTTTTGTAAATATGTCAGCCCATGGGTACAGGACCCTTAGTTTTTTTTTAACTTTTATTATTATTAATATTACCATTTTAAGTTATGTGAAAATCTGTTATTGGATTTTATTTTTATTATAAAGTTTTTTGTAATAGATGTAAATAATCTGTTGATTTTCCTAAATAAATAAATAATTTATAATATGAACATTGATTTTGACAGCTATCACGACGATTCTGAAGTACGACTTAGGATTACAGAGATTAAAAAAATTGAATGTATATACATACGAGTATATATTGCAGGCAGTGGCAATTAGTAATCGGGCCAATGAGAAGAAATTCTTTCAAGAATCAATAGGATTTTCCTTTTAAATCTCTTCCTACTGAAGGAAAATATGCAGACATCATGAGTTTGTTCAGGAACAGTAAACACCTCCCCACCGGGAGAATCATTGGCAGGTTGATCCTACAGGCAGGAATCTATGATGAGCCTTTCTAAAAGGGTCACAAGAAACATAGAGACGCGTTACAAAATATCTTAACTCTATACAGCTTGGCACAGGTGGGTTAAGAGGGTATAACCAGACAATACCGGAAATTTGGCCTTTTAAATAAAATTCTAGACGTATTGGCTCTTTTTTTCAAAAAATCATGAATTGATTTCGAAAGATTTTTATTTTATCTGGTAAAGCTATGTTTGAAATTTTGAAGAAACAAGTTTATTTTTAATGGTACCTACCTACAAGTGATATCGATGTTTTTAATGTAACAATTTCCATATTTAAAACATACTTAAGAGCGATTGATCAGCAGCTGAGAATAAAAGTTTTAAAATGCTTTCAACTGTACAGGGAAGTACCAATGAGAAAGATCGATTATTCCCCTTCAATTTATCGATATTAATTATTAATTATTAATTAATCGACATTAAATTTTTCTAATTAATAATTTAATATCGATTTATTTCATTCAAAACTTGCTTTAATACATACCTACATTCAAGTAAGCAATAATAATGCTCAAAACGTACGATGATAATAATTATTAAATATCGTTTAATTCTTGCAAGTATTTTTTGATCATAAGTATAAGATTTATTTTTTAATGATTTTAATTTAACTAAAATTAAAATTCTGATAAATGTGTTGACTAGATTATGTATTGATTTATTTTGTTATATGATTTGAAATTTGTGTTGTTTAATAGAATCTATAGTTTGAAAATTGAACAAATCTGCCAACGACCAACGGTATAACCTTAGTATATTAAAAATACACTTAGTTTTTCAGAATTATAAAACTGCGTGTACCAGATAAAAAAACAATCTTTTAAAATCAATTTTTTTTTTTTTGTAATAAAGAGTCAATACGTCTATAATTTTATTTAAAAATCACTAATTTCCGGTATTCTCTGGTAATAAATACCGTCTTAACAAATTTTGGACGCCAACGTAATATTTCTGAAAATATAATTTTATTATTGTTATCATTTCATTTTCAATTGTACTGTAATCTAAGAAATTATTTTTATTATACTATTGTTTACTACTAGCCCTTGTGTAAAAAAATGAAAATATTATGTACCAAATGTAAAAGCCACAAGGGCGTAAAAAAAAGTAAAATAAAATAAATATATCTCCTGTGAATTTTATTTGATGGCCGCTTGAAGTATTTTTTTGAAACATTTTTTGTTTTCAAGATAATTCCGAGTCAGATGTGTCATCCAATGATCATTCTGGTTTGACAACGTGTTGTTGAACTTTTGTTATAAACAAAATCTATTATTATATAACTCATTGGTTTCTACCTGTCAGATTAGTTCAATGTTACATAATGCAAGCACCCACCTCTTTTCTAGACTTTGTAAAATACTGAGAATAAACTTGTTATTTTAATTAATTATTATTAATATGTAAGCATTTATCTTTTAGTTTTTCCTCATGAGAAATTACAATAATAAAATGTATTATTGCATGTGATCTCAATCGTACGATATTATTTACACTTGGGATTAATAACAAAGGTGGTGCGATCTTTTCGTATAGAACCTGACAATTATTGATATCTCGACAGTGGGCCCCCCAAAATTACAATTATTATAAAATTATAATTTTTGTTCATTTTTTACCAAAATCTAAAACCTAAAATCGACTTAAAAAATAAGTTGGTACGGTAATATGCACTAAATAGAAAATAAGTTTTATCCTTGATGCATTTGTATGACAAAACTGTTTTATTCGGCGATAATTCTTCTCTGTACACCCCTTCGGGACACTTAGTAATATTTACACCGTATTTTCCTTAAAATGACTGCATATTGTATACAGGGTGTTAAGCGTCTGACTTACCAGTGATTCCTGATATTATTTTAAGTAAAAAATGTAAATAAAATTTTGGTCTCCGGTGACATTTTTTTTTTTTTCTACAAAAACATAAACATCTGAAGGTATTGAGAAGTTAGGGGCGTGGTGAGGGGTTGGTTGGTTACTTGGCTTAGAGACCAGTGACGATATTTAAAAGAATAAAAACACATTGATTTTGTAAAATTTTTTGAAAAAAAAAAGTCACCGGAGACCTAAATTTTAAAAACATTTTTTACTTTAAAAAATGTCAGGAATCATCACTGATTAAAGTAAGTCAAATACGTACCTTAACACCCTGTATAAGTATGGCGGGGAACCAACTGTCGAGAGATCAACCGTCATGGAACCATATCTGATGTCAATTGGTTTTTGACTAGGTGGATACTAAAAGCACTATGATTCTTACGCGCCGGTTCAGCGTTGGTATAGTTAAGCCGGCCTTCAAGCCCGATTGTCGTTTCCACTATTTCAAACCAAATTGAGTCAATATCGGTGTACACAAGGGTGTGTAACGTATTTTTTTTAATTATTGAAAGAATAGTTAATAGATATCAATAAACAAGTCCTGCTAAGCCAATTGAATTGTTCGTCAACAGTTGGTTACATTTTAGTTACATATGAATTTTAAAAGTTATAACTTACCGGCTTATAACATATTTATATATAACATATTTCTCTTGAAGATTTTAAGTTTTTAACTTCCTAAAATAATATATGTTAATTTGTTAAGATAATATCTTTACATTTTGTACAGCCGAGACGGTTATTACATAAAATTTCCTCGATAGGAAAAAATTGAAAAGTAGGCTTCATGGATTTTGTTCTGTTATTTAAAATGTTACAGGCATAAAAACAAATTTGCAATGTATTTTTAAAAGCACCTAGGCATTTTTCGAAGGATTTTTGCTCTATTTTTTACTAGACGCTCACCTCTAATAAGAAACATCATTATCACAGTGTATCTTTAGACGCAATTAGGCATTTTTTTGCTCTATTTTAAGCTAGTCTTATATTGTGCTTACCTGTAATTAGAAGCATCATATTGAAAATGTAAATTATTGTAATAATTTTGCGATGTATAATATACTGCCAAAAAAAAAGGAAGAAAAAAAAATGTATATGCATATATATAAATATGTATTTTCACAATTTTCGCTTAATTATTTACTTATTATTATTTACTTAATTATTTTCGCTTACTTTCAAACCATCTTCTTATTATTTTTTAAGGCGTTTTTTTTATAGAGAAACCTCACAAGAGTCCCAACTGCTCCCTTCTGGAGCCAGTGAGACTATGGCATCCCCAATTATGGAGTATGTTGTGAGGCTGAAGGTAAGTGGGGAAGGGAAGGAGATGGGAAAGAGGAAGGTGGGAAAGTACCTGGCTATTCAGATCTAGTCGTTTCAATTCTGAATGGTGGTCTTACACCAGGGCGATACTGAGAGTATCTTCCACTCTGGAACGTGCCGCAAATATAACATATATTATTTTTATTAATTAATTGTGAAATAACATAAATTAATCAAATAAAATTTATTTGCGCACGCCGGGTTCGAACCCGCGACCTTCTGAATGGGAGTCAAGTGTCTTACCACTCGACCACGGACGGTCATCAAACTACTACGGATCCCTGATTTGCCCAAACTCAAAATATTTCTTAAATATTGGAAACAAGTCGTTACACGCCACTGATAATTTATAAACAGTGATATAACATTAATAGTTACGTTATATCGATGACATTGAATTGCAAACAAATTAATATTTCATAATCAAATCAGCATAATAAATATACTCTGACTTAATTACGGCAGGTGAAATAAACACAAGAAACGATTATTTAGCAAAACACATCGTAACAGTTGTTTTTTGGAACGGGGTTTTTTACGAAATACGTTCAACTTACTAAATTACGACAGTGATATATAGCTATAAAATCAAAAAAAATCTAAAATCATGTTCTTAGATATATTCTTATTTCTCTTAGTTGTTATAGACCGGACCGGTTTCGTCCTTCTGCGGATAAAATTATAGATATTTCCAACATTTTTGTTATCAAACACAACCGAATTAAAAATCTTGACACTAGTTTGACGCACTTAAGATGATAGACTTCGCTTTTCGGCCCATACAAAAAGGACGCCCGGGAAAAAACACTTTTCTACATCGAAAATTGCACAAAATGAATATATTTTTTTTATACTGCCTTCTAGAGGGTGAAAACTATGTCGGTATGTTTTTGAATTTTCAATGCATTTCGTATTAACGTAAACATTCACTGTCAAACATGTACGATTTATCAAAAAATATTATTTAAGGAAAAGTGCTGCTAACTCAGAATAAAGAATTATAAAATTATAAAAAGCTACCGACGTAGCTTCTTCTTTCTAAAAATATACATATTTTTTACAATTTCAATTTCGTGAAAGTTTCGGTGTAGAAAAGTGTATTCTCCATAAACCCCTTTTCGAGCGATTTCTATAGGTAAATTTGAGCGTTGTCTCATTCGCACATTTCGCATTCGCATGTATTGTAAGTGTGCGTGAGCTTATTGTGAGCGGGACAGAATGACAGTCGCGGGTGTTCCGCGTGTGGTTCAAAGTCTAGCCTCTTAAGGGCCGGAATTTTCTAGCGATTTGTATCATGTGTCCCTTGAACACAAGATACAAATCGCTACAAGTTTCTAAGTTCTTAAAAAAATTAATGTTATTTTTTAAGATTATTACATAAAATTCCCTGTACAAAAAAAAAATAGCACCCGCGTCTGTCATTCTGTCGCACTCACAATAAGCTCACGCATACTTACAATACATGCGAATGCGAAATGTGCGAATGAGACAACGCTCAAATTTACCTACAGAAATCGCTCGAAAAGGGGTTTATGGAGAATACACTTTTCTACACCGAAACTTTCACAAAATTGAAATTTTAAAAAATATGTATATTTTAGAAAGAAGAAGCTACGTCGGTAGCTTTTTATAATTTTATAATTCTTTATGAGAGTTGAGTTAGCAGCACTAAATCGTACATGTTTGACAATGAATTTTTATGTTAATACGAAAGGCATCGAAAATTCTAAAACATACCGACATAGTTTTCACCCTCTAGAAGGCAGTAATGTTAACGCAAGCGGTGACTTGCAACTGTCACTGCTGATTGCCCTAGGCGGCCGTTGCTAGTTGCCAGCTGTCAGCTGATTGTTCTTCGTCTATGGTTAAACAAGCTTTTTGACCAATCAAGACAGAGAAAACAGCCTGTTTTAGTTGGTTTTCTCGCCTTGCCTCGTCAGCGGAGCGCCTTATAATAAACACTGAACATGTATTTTTTTCGTTATAAATGTTACGTTAAAATGTTTAAGTATCACCTTAAGTTTTAATTTGGAATAAGGGTACGAGCGCCGCCCGGAGAATCAGTAAATAATTATTGGGTACCTAACCGACACCTGAAATCAATAGCCTTCCCATTCTTCGTTATTTTCCTAAAAAATACTGCTTCTTTTATACATATTTTCGTAGAAATAAATCGCTTTTTGCTAGTCCTAGTGAAATAAATCACATTGGGAATGCTGAATTTTTTGTAACGAAATAACTCTTCACTCATAACCCTTGCATTGGAATCTGCTCTATGCGCATTTTCATAAGGCTATATGCGTAAGGCTCTCGACTCCCAATCCGAAGGTCGTGGGTTCCAACCCGACGTGCGCAAATAAATGTTCGCTCCCAGTGTCGCCCGGGTGTAAGACCATTATTCAGAATTGAAACGTTGCTTGAAAAAAAAGCTTCCAGTATCGCCCTGGTGTAAGACCACCATTCAGAATTGAAACGTTGCTTAAAATGGATTTCGCTATGTTTGGTGACCAGATCTGAATAGCCAGGTACTTGCACACCTTCTTCTTCCCCATCTACCCACTACCTTCAGCCTCACAACATACCCCATCTGGGGGTGACATAGTCTCATTGGCTCCAGACGGGTGCAAGTAGTACACTGAGTAATTTTTTATTCTAAAATACGATCATTTTATTCGCAAAAACGGTTAAAAACAGTTAAAAATTTGAAGTTCTTACCAACAAATTAAAAGTGTTTCAATGTTTATTGGCGGGAAAATATAAGAATAATTTGTTGGTATAAGTACGAAATTACGTATACCAACAAATTATTCTTACATGTTCCCGCCAATAAACATTGAAACCCTGTTAATTTGTTCGTAAGAACTTCAGTCCTGTTTTTAACCGTTTTTTCGAATAAAATGATCGTATTTTAGAATAACATTTTTCTTTGTGTAGGTATACTCTTGTACGGTATTCATATTAAAAAAGGTGATATAATTGAATTAAAATGCCTAATCCATTATTCAAACGTCCACTGTTTGATACCTCTGGCTTTGGAAAATAATAACAAATATTATTATTATTGTTGTTTTTCCACGGACCATCAAGAGCATTATTTTGTTTTAGTTTCGATGCAGAATCGTATAAAAGGAGGGTTCCCCACTTGCTGGGATCATAACCTGTGAGCTTTCTGCCATTTTTACTTCACTTTACTTACTACACAACGATCCACTATTAACATGAAGTTCTTAGTAAGTTTATTTAAACTATTTTCTTATTTTATTTTACTATAAATAAAATGCATTGCATTCTGAAACCCAAACGTTTATGCAAAATCTTAAAAAAAACTATTGAATCTCGAAAATCACATTGTGATTAAATAATTTTATCCAAAATAATAAATATTACAAAATTATAGTTTTTTTTGTGCCTTATTTTCTGATTAATACAAGTGAAAAACATCAAAATACATTTAAAAATAAGTTAATGAAACGAATTTATTTACTTTATTTTTTGTTATTAAGTTTAATTTGTAGAACTCCATTTTAATTTTTTATTTTTATTATTGAGTATATAAAAGAAATAAAGAATTTATTTACATTGTGTAATTCTGTGCTTTTTCGATGGTATATACAGGGTGTTAAGGTACGTACTTGAGTTACTTTAACCAGTGATTCCTGACATTATTTTGAGTAAAAAATGTAGATGAAATTTTGGTCTCCGGTGACTTTTTTTATGAGAATTTTTTTTTTTAATTTTTTTTTTCTTCAAAATCAAACAAAAAAAAAATTCTTCCACATGACTTTATTGGTCACTCAGCCGAGTTACCGCCCCATTACTTACCCCGTCCTCAACTACCCAACACCTACTATTTTTTAAGATTTTGTTTTAAAAAAAAAAAATGTCACTGGAGACCCAAATTTCATTTACTTTTTTTACTCCAAATAATGTCAGGAATCACTGGTTAAAGTAAGTCAAGTACGTACCTTAACACCCTGTATATATTTATATACTGTATATTTAGACCAGTAGTTTTATTATTTATGCATTTGAATGAAAATGTTTTATAATTAAATGAAACAAACTTTGTGTAAACCACTAATCACATGTTATAATATCTCTACATGTTTCAAAACCAGTGGTTTCTTCGTCAGGATAATAACATTAATAAAATCCTGACGAAGAAACCTTTGGTTTTGGAACATGTAGATATTATAACATGTGATTAGTGGTTTATACAAAGTAATTTGTTTCGTTTAATTAAAATGATGCCACAAAGTAATTTTGCAAAGATTGAAGAAATATGTTTTGTACTTTTGATAGTTATAGTTAATAAGTTTTTTGTAGGTAGGTATACCATATTTTCCCTAAACCGACTGCATATTTTATTATGTATGCCGGATCAAAAAATGTCTTTCTTCGTCAGGATAATACTTCATGTAATTTTTTTTTTAAATTAGTTCTGGCCTTCACTTTCTTTTTATACTGAATTCTGTTATAGTGTTTCGAAACCATATTTCGAAATCAAAGGTTTCTACGTCAGGATAGTAATTCATGTTTTTTTTTTTAATTTTACATTAGCTCCACACAGGAGGCCCTGAGGAAAATAATTCCCCTCAGGCCCTATGTCATCTTTCGGGATGCTCTGTGGAGGGTATTTTTAAAGAAATGAAGGAGAGGGAGTTCTGGGAAGGAAAAAAAGTATAAAGGTTGTGTAGGAATCTGGGGTTCAGTCTAGATCATCCGCCGCCAAGACCTAGACAAACCTCACCCCTTGAACCCAGGCACCCCTGCTAAATCACCAAACTTAGCGAACCACTTGGGGTGACCTATAGCAGAGGTGTTGGTTATACAATAAATGGTTCCCGGGGCGGCGGTACCCATACCTGCCTCCCAAATTGAAAGTTAATTAAATTAATTCTGGCCTTCAGTCTCCATAATACATAATTTATGTTCTTATAATAGATTTATGTCTTCGTTAGGATAATAAGCATATGAATAATTCGTGTTCTTATTATCTTGGCGAAGAAGTCTTTTGGTTTCGAAACATGTCGATAATTGTGATTATGTAAGTGGTGTATACAACATTATTTGTTTTCATTAGATAAAAAATGGTGGCACAAAGTAAATTTGTTAAGGTTGAAGAAAAAATGTTTTATTTAATTTTCTTTTCTAGGGCGTTTTCCTATTCCTCATCATCGCTTTCTTCGCCGTGTCTATGGCTGACCATCACAAGGACGGTAAGAAATTAATTTAAATCTAAGTAAATACTGTACATCTATTTAATTACTATTTTTTTAATTGATAAACTAACATTTAAGACAAGATTTTTATGCATAGCACAAAGGGTAACAATTATTATAAGCAATAATTATTAGCCTGAAACACTCATCAGTCATCATCATCAATATATTATAAAATATAATTGGTTGTTTGCCGGTGGAAAAAATGTAACAAGCAGTAATTGTTGAATGAAACACTAGTATATATTGAATTATTTGGCGGGTAAGAGATAAGCCGACGTAGCTCAGTGGATAGAGCAGTTGACCGGAAATCAGAATTACACGGGTTCGAGTCCCGTCGGCGGCATGTATCTTTTCTCGTGAGATTTTTTCAATGTGGATGAGTGTTTCAGGCTAATAATTATTGCTTATAATAACAGTACCTACAATTATCTACAGCTCCCATATAGTTGGACTATGGCATCCCCAAGTTGTGGTATGTTGTCAAGCTGATGGAAGTGGGGAAAGGAGGGACATGTGAAAGAGGAAGGTTAGGAAGTACCTGGATATTCAGGTTTGGTCACCAATCACGGCGTATATCATATTATTAATCAGCTGTTCGATACTGAATGGTGGTCTTAAATGGGATTTCCTAAAAGTCAACGTTATCCCTTAGAGGGCTGATAGGCCGATCACGGTTCAAAATATCACAATATGACTTTAGTAAAACGTCCTTCGTTTTCGAGATATTGGCACTTTTGAATTTCGTAAAAATCGACACCTTAGATCAGTTTTTCGAATTCCACGGTTACAAAACTTCATATTCTAAGGACACGTTTCGTACTTACTAAAGTCAAGTCATCATACTTTGGTCCATCATGAGTTGGCCTATCAGCCCTCCACGGGATAACTTCAACTTTTGGGACATATAATTAATTTGCGCAAGCCGGGTTTCACAACGAATTATTATGTTATAAGATAAGCTTATAGCCATCTTAGCTTATCTTTTCTTATTTACAGATTCACTTATTTGTTATAATAGGAGGCGGTTTTGTTTAACGAGAATTTTTGTGCAATGATTTCCCGTGAAAAAATAAGACAAAGTTGTACTACAATGTTATTACACTTCAACAGCGATCCATTTAAATTTATTTCCAAAAAACGACCCGTCCGAATAATACCGTCCTAGAGGGAGTTGAATATGAATCCCATTATGTGCTAAACGAATTCCGCACCAATGGAATTCTTATTCTTAGAAATTGTTCACCAGATAAACCAAACCATCATGCGAATCTTGGACATGTATTACTAGCGGACCACGAGCGCAGCCACTATGAGATTTGACATCAAATTTGTATGAAATCGTATTAACATATCAAGTTTTTTTTTATAAACGTTACGGTTATTTATTTCAGGGCAGGGGCACGATGAACACGGAAGCCATGGCTCAGAGCACGGCAGCCACACCGGCCACGGAGTAGAGCACGCAAGCCACGGAACAGACCACGGAAAGAACCACGGAAGTATCGGAACAGACCACGGAAAGGTCATCGGAAAGGACCTCGGAAAGGACCACGGAACTGACATCGGAAAGGACCACGAAACCCATGGATCTGAGCATAGCCACGACAAGCATCATCATTAGGGCTTAACCAAACCGTACGGCTCTGATGCCTCCTAATGCCTTAAAAACTTTGTATACATTTGTAAGATATTATGGAAAAGCATTGAATGCCTTATTTTTTTAAATTAATAACTTACATTATATTTTCGATGTTTTTATTATGATCAACATTTTTCGCACTAACCATTCTTTGCAATAAACATTTCCACGTGAGTTCTTGATGTCTGCAGGGTATATACTAAAATAAATAGCCAGGATTCATTTTTACACCGTATTAATCTGTTTACCTTCAGTATATTTTAATACATTCTTTGAATCTATTTTAATAGATGGATTGTTAACTTTATCTTAAAATAATAATAAACATGTCATCACTATAGCATTACAAGTATTTTTATTTATAAGGGATTTATTAGCCAAAAAAATTGAGTGAAGTAAAACTTCTGCGACTAAAAACTAAAATCTACAATATTCATTTAATTAAACATCATCGGGTGTTGTTATAACCTTTGTTTGAACTTCGAAACTAATGATTGTTCTCGCTTATCTATTCAAATAATGGCTCCCTGCTGGCTGCTGGTAATAATGGTTATCACTTTATCAGTATTCGGTAAAAATATTGCTGTGAATCAAGAAAGTGCATAATATTTACTAATTACATTTATATCTCACTTGTAAATAAGAATATTATGTAAGTCTTGGGGCCAATTCTTTCACACAATTTGAACAATTGATCAAAGTATCTCTCTTAAAAATTTAAAAATTTAGGCATATTAGATTTGTCAAAGAATTTGTATATAAAAATGCAAAAATCAGTCATTTTAAATACATGTAGGATTACGGAAGATTTTTTAAATATTTATATTGAGGGATCTGTAGGATTTATCGGTCAAATTAGGAATTCCACCGAGCCGAACCCTCTGATATGAAAATATCTGGAGTCGGTGAATTATATTCCCATTTAATAGTTTGGTAGATTAACATGTTGTTCTTGTATTGTTTTGTGTTAATTATACTTATATAATACACTTGCATAACGTGGATTTACTAGATGATCATTTATATGGAAAAGTGTAAGAAAGGGTATAGTTTTCCCTTTGGGAAAAACTAAACCCCGACCTGAAAATCTGGTGCGTAAAAAATATATATATATAATATAACTTCTAACACAGCAAGAGCCTTGCTCACGAAACATGTAGGTTATTCATAAACGATAAAAGTGGTAAAAACTAAGTATTTTATTAATTTGAATAATATCTTTATTAAAAGAAATTTGTAACATTTATAACGAAATAAATATATTTTCAGTGTTTATTATAAGGCGCTCTGCTGACGAGGCAACTGAAACCAAACTAAAACCGGCTGGTTTCTATGTCTTGATTGGTCAAAAAGCTTCAATATAACAATCAGCTAACAGCTGGCAACTCGCAACGGCCGGCCACGGCAATTAGCAGTGCGAGTCGTGAGTCACCGCTTGCGTTACCATTGACAACGAGTTTTTGAGTGATTGTGTAGTGTGCGGGCCATCACATTGTCATACAAAGACAGTTGCCAGTTGACAGTTTGCAGTTGCCTCAGTGAGCGGATCGCCTTAGTTTACATTGGTTTATAAAACTACATAAGTACCTAAAACATATTAACAACACACAATAAAGTACATTTAAACAAGAGGTAATATTTAAAGAATAGAACTTTTACATAATTTGAAAATTAACTTTGAAATTTGACGAATTGTTCAAATTCTATGTAACAACTGGTCCTTGGTGTCCCACGATTCGACAAAATTCTATTTAATTTCACCCGGGTATGATTTAATAATTTAGAAAAAAAATACTTTTGATACTGACAATTGGCAGGGCGTTAGACTCCCATTCCGAAGGCCGCGGGTTCAAACCCGGCGTGCGCAAATAAATTTTATTTAATTGATTTCTGATATTTCACAATTAATTATTTAAAAAATAATATATGGTATATTTGCGGCACGTTCCAGAGTGGAAGATACTCTTAGTATCGCCCTGATGTAAGACCACCATTCAGAATTGAAACGTTGCTTGAAATCGCTTTAGCCGTGTTTAGTGACTAGATCTGAATAGCCAGGTACTTCCCCACCTTCCTGTTCCTCGTCTCCTTCCCTTCCCCACTTACCTTCAGCCTCATAACATACCCCAATTGGGGATGCCATAGTCTCACTGGCTCCAGACGGGAGCAGTTGGGACTCTTGTAAGGTATTTAATATTAAAAAAAAAAAATTAAAAAATTCGTGATGGAATCCATTATAATAATAGATTAAAACTACTTTAAACTTTTTTTTCCATTTTTTACCGTAACCGTTTTCAACCAAATTCAGACTGGTGGAATTATTCCAAAGTATAGTTTATATACATAACATTTGGGGTGGGTAAGGGGTTGAGGGGGTTGGTACGCATAGGATGATATTCAAATTACATGGATTTTCCCATATTTACTACTTGTGTACTAGGGATGTTACGAATGTGATATTTTTCACATTCGCGAATGCGAATGCGAATGCGAATGTCAAGGAATCACATAAAAAAAATACTTTAGTCAACATTAATCAATGTTTTAATAAAACAATAAATCAATTCTTATACAGTAAGTTATAATCGTAATTAAGCAATTTAATAATCGAAGTTCAAAAGCGGCATATTATATTTCAGAAAAAGCTATTTTGCAGGCTTTTCTCCCATGAGGGGATTTCTAAGGGGCTCGTATATAAGGCACGTGGACAGTGGGCGAGTCACGACATGATCTGCATACATTCGCATTCGCTAAATATTCGCATCGATTGTTGCGAATGCGAATGTCGATGCGAATGTTTAAAATGATGCGAATTATTCGCATATGCGGATGCGAATGCGAATGTTCGTAACATCCCTATTGTGTACCATCTCCGCTACCTAACCCGTACCCAGTCCCGGATTTGACCACAGGTCGTGTAGGCCGCGGCCTAGGAGCGGCAGACTTCAGGGGGCGGCGCTCGGTCGCTTGGTAAGTGATTAGTGATTACACTGATTACGATATGTGGCAACTTCTAAGAAGGAGAAAGGGGCGGCGCAAATGAAGTGGCCCATACTTATGAAAAGTATATTTTTTTATAAGTTACTTTAGGCCTTCAGTATACAAATTAGACAATGTGTTTTTTTGAAAAAAGCAAAACTTAAGACATATAATTTATTTTTTTTACATTAGGTCCACACAGGAGGCCCTGAGGGCAAAAATTCCCTCAGGGCAAAAATTCCCTCAGGGCATATGTCTTCCTTGAAGATGCTATGTGGAGGGTTTTTAGGGGAAATGAAGGAGAGGAAGACATGGGAAGGAAACATGTTTGAGGGGTGGGTAGAAATCTGGGGATAAACATGTCCAGGAGTGATGGATAAGTATGAGTGAGCGGTGCAAGGCGAGGGGTCGAGGGGCTCCGGCTGGAGAGATCAAAAGATCTCCCTCAACCAGTCCCTCCCGATCCGGTCTGCCACGCAGATGGTCGGCAGACGCATACGCTCCCAAGTCCTGGACAAACCTAACCCCATGAACCCGGGCACCCCTGCTAAGTCACCAAACGTAGCGAACCACTTGGGGTGACCTGTGGCAGAGGTGTTGGTCGTCGAATAAATGGTTCCCTTAATCTTTAAAATTGGCCCAGTTTTGGAGGAAAATATGGAGAATATGAAACCTCGATTTTGATGTATTTATTTAGATATTATCAGAATTCCTTCTGTATTCGGGGATGGTGGCAGGGGTAATGGGGGGGGGGGGGGTAACAGCGGCAGCAACAGTTTGAAAAATACCTATTATTCAAATTTCTCGGCGACCGTTTTCCTCTCAATAGGCTGAAACCGGTTACGGTCGGAAATAAACTCAGTGGAAAAACGTTTCAAATTATTTAAATATATTATGACTGAGTTGGCATCGCGTCTCATCGACTCCACCGTTATGAGTTCAATTCTTCGGCTGGCTAAGTCTTCCATCACAACACAAGCAATATTTCTTATAGGTAGTAGGAGATTTCAAATATTGTCAGGTTATCCGTAACCCGGGAATGTCTGTCTTTTTTTAACCGCTTGGGCCCATAAGCTTGTTTTCACGACAATTTAACGTAGGTAGACATAGGAATGACGTACATTCCGGACCTGAGTTAAATAAAAAAGAAAGTTTTCCGAACAAAACAAATTACAAATTCGAATATTGGTAACCAAAATATATTCCACTACGCCCGTATAATTTAAATTCTACAATTAAATAGCTTCTGAGCTAATCAGATTGCGGAACTGAAGTTTGCAGGGCGTTGTGTAGAACTTATGGGTTCACGACGAGTTCAACGAAAACGAGTTCATCGAAAACGAGTTCAACTAACTAAAATTCAAACTAACTTAACCTAACCTAACCTTTTTTGTGTATTTTATAAATTTGCTTTTGTAAATTTGCTTTCGATGAATTGATTTTCGATGAACTCATCGGTTACCAACTTATGTATTTTGGTTTTGTGAAAACGACTAAGTAAGAAGTCAATTTACATTGAATGGATTTTTTTAAAAATTAAAATTATTTTATTTTATTTACATGTACAGTACACTTTTGATATATTTGACAAATTTTGATACATTCTGGTGAATATGTCTCTATCTCGCGCTGCCCGGAATACAACCTCCACACCTCTAATACCCGTCCACTCTCGTAAATTTCGCAGCCAAGACATTTGTCTCCTACCAGGCCCTCGGTGACCCTTTATCTTGTCTTTTAATATTAGTTGGAGGAAGTGATATTTCTCCCCTTGAAGTATGTGACCCAGATAAGAAGATTTCCTGAATTTACTAATGTGAGCAGTTGTCTATCTGCTCTAGCCCGCCTGAGAATTTCTGTGTTGGAGATCATGTCGGTCCATGGGATTTAAGCATTCTCCGGTGAAGCCACATTTCAAAAGCCTCTAACCTGTTCATGGTATTTACTTTCAAAGTCCATGTCTCACACCCATACAAGACCGACCACACATAGCATTCATTATGTGCCTTACTTTAAATTGATATTGTCATTGCAGAAGGGGGATTTCATTTTACAGAATGCAGTTCTTGCTGCTTCAATTCTGCACTAAAAATCTATTTCTGTTTTAACATCTACCTCTCATAAACATATGTTTTATTTTATTATTTTTTACATCTTTGTGGACTACTCAGAAGGTAATGTGAAATACATATTTAAAAAAACGCATTATAAAAATGTAATTTGACGATCATTTTGTGTTTAAAACCTCTTGCAGGCCGCAGTCCCCCCGGCGGGTCCGGATTTTTTAGGCGATTTTCCCCCTTATGTATAAAGAAATTGTATGAAGAACAAAGTCAGAATCGCTTGGGCCATTCTCGTTCTTGACATAACAAAATACTGGATAGCATTTAGCCACTCCGAAAAATTCAAATTAATTGCCAATGACGCGCCGGGCACCAAAGATGGCGGACAAAATGGCTGCCGCTTGATAATATGAACGCTCTCATATTCGAAGACTATATTTATTCATTGTTTTTTTTATATAAATCCATTGTGGAAAGCATAGATTAGAGTGATTATTAGGAAGTTCGTTTTATCTACATTATTTTGATGTAATTTTTGTAATATATCACAAAAGAAATCATATAAAAATTGAATTCGTGAGAAAGGTGAGAACTGTTAAATATGTTACGTCGTATTGAAAGAATATATTATTTGTATGCTGGCTGGTTAGGCATTATAATATGTTTTGGTTTATTTGTTCGAAAAAATTATTAAAATATTTTTATGTTACTTAAATGGTTGTTTGACAGTCTTTGTTGACAATAGAAACACTAATATAATGTTTTGTAGTCATGGAAATTCCCTCTTGGAAACTGTCGTCATGGAAATTGTTATTATGGAAAAAAAACACTTTCTTCATTATTGCTGGATTTTGAGCACACATGCTTCTTGGATTGTGAATTGTATTTCCGAAGTGTAAAGGTTGACCTCGGAACATTTGCAGATCAATAACATCAAATTGTTCTAATATTCTGTACCTCAATTTTGGAATAAAAAAGGAGGCCTCCTATACTTGCAGAGAACGACAATCAAAGGTTAGTGTTTCTGTTTTTCAATAGAAATTGTACAGACAGCCATTCTTTTGTGATATACATATTATTGTTCGCGCAAATAAATTCACAATTATGTATTTTTGGGTATTACGCCCTAAGAGATCTGAGACTATTTACACGTCCCAGACTCACATATTATATATAGTTCACTGGCATTCAACAAGAATCCAACGAAGTTTAATTTTAACAGAATGATTAGTTGACTTCAAGTCAAATCTTAATTTTTTCAAAGATTAATTTATTTATGGTATAACAAAGGCGAACAATTGTAAATACACGCACGGAATCAATTATTGGATTAGATGCAGGGCCGTATTTAGGATCTGTATACCCCGAGGCTTAACCTATGTGTGATGCGGCCCACTGGGAGGTTTAGGGGGTAATTTGTTGAAAATTAACCTTCAAAAATCACATTTCACAGCAATTTTCTAACTTGAAATTTAAAAAGCAATATTTTAAGTTTTGTCATAGAAAATTTTAATGTAACGAATCAATTTAGAAGTTGATAAAATAATTATATAAAAATTAAAAGAATTCAAAATATGATTTGTTAAAATTGCCATATACATCTATCTATATTAACAAAAAATTACAAAGTTGAGATTCATATCTCTTTCCAAATGCAAAAATGAATATATATTTTTTTTAAACAAAACATATTCATTACATATTGGTTATTTATTTTTGGGGTGTTACGCCTTCTTGCGCTACCTCCTTCTTTAGCTTACGTTTCGGACAGCGTTACAGTGTCCATCATCAGGGCAGATCAAAAGATGTGTGACATTTGTTCACACTGTCTTCATACTGTTAGGGCCACATACAATATCTACACAGTTTACGCCTGATGCACTCCATCCATACTGATAGAGCTACATACAATATCTTCACAGTTTACGTCTGATGCACTCCATAATATTAGAGCCACATACAATATCTTCACAGTTTACGCCTGATGCACTTCATGCTGATAGAGCCACATACAATATCACAATTTTAAACAATTTGTGATATAGAGCCACGGGCTGCAGCCCTGGTATAATAGTGATATTGAACAAAATACATAACGAACAAGACACGCACACGAGTATTACAGAAAAGGCATACCTAGATCACGTACTCAGTACTCGGTACTCACTGACACGATGCGAGCAACGATAATCCCAAATTAACATAGTATATTACAACGATAACTATATTTTCACATGGAAGTATAAAAAATAAAATAATAATCTTTTTGTTGTATGAATGGTTTATTATTTTATTTTTACTTTAGGTCCACACAGGAGGAGAAAATAATTTCCCTCAGGGCCTATTTCATCTTTGGGGATGCTGTGTGGAGGGTATTTTTAAGGAAAGAAATGAGAGGAAATTCTGGAAAGGAAAAAGGTAGGAGGGTTGGGTAGGAATCTGGGGTCAGTGAGTCTAGATCATCCGCCGCCAAGACCTAAACGAAACTTACCCCATGAACCCGGGCACCCCTGCTAAGTCACCAAACGTAGCGAACCATTTGGGGTGATCTATGGGAGAGGTGTTTGATAGATAGATATTTCTAAAACTAGGTAGTTATGTATGTATGTACAGGTCGTTATAAAAATAATAATATTTTGATGATTTGTATAGCGACGTTTTTGTGAAAAATCTATCATCAATCAATCAAATGACCACTGTACGGGTATTTTAATATGGATGGGGTGTGTGAGGATGTTTGGTAGTATTCCTTTTATAGGCTATACAGGATATTAAGGAACGTACACTTGACATTCTTTAACAATAGTGATTCCTGACATTATTTGGAGTAAAAAATTTAAATGAATTTATGGTCTCCGATGACATTTTTGAGGGTTTTTTTTTACAAAAACATGGAAAAATAGTTATCGAAGAAAGCAAACAATTTGTGGCTTGACATTATACCAAATGAAACAAATACTTAGTTTTAAACCACTTTATTTTTGGATACGTTTTTAGATTTTCACGGCCAAAAACATTTTCGTTGTTTGTTTTTGGGGTGTTATGCCGTGTTGTGCTACCTCCTTCTTTAGCCGACGTTTCGGACAGCGTTGCAGTGTCCATCATCAGGGCAGATCCGGCAGATACATCGACGGATCTGCCGATCTGATCGGGCAGACACTGCAACACTGTCCGAAACGTCGGCTAAAGAAGAAGGTAGCACAACACGGCATAACACCCCAAAAACAAACGAAAATGCTTTTGGCCGTGAAAATCTAAATACGTATCCAAAAATAAAGTGGTTTAAAACTAAGTATTTGTTTCATTTCCTTCTTTAGCCGAGCGACGTTTCGGACAGCGTTGCAGTGTCCATCATCAGGGCAGATCCGGCAGATCCATCATCAGGGCAGATCCGGCAGATACCTCGACGGATCTGCCCTGATGATGGAAACTGCAACGCTGTCCGAAACGTCGGCTAAAGAAGGAGGTAGCACAACACGGCATAACACCCCAAAAACAAACAACGAAAACACTTTATTTTTATTTATATTTTTGTCGACAGGTGTGATGGCAGGGTGTAAATTTGGAAAATCCATGCTTCTCACACGGACAGCTGTATCTGGACCTGCTCACGCATTGGAAAACCTTTTCGTGTAGATACGCACCAGACGGAAAAACAAATACCTAATATTGTGTATCCAAAATCCCTTCAATAAAAAGAAATAAAACACAAACATTTTCTTTCTGTGATTACATTCAACGCATGCCGGGTTCTCGCTAGTAAATAAATTAAATTCAAAATGACATCAGCAGCAGAAATGTCAATCTTCATCTCCGTTTGCAAATTTAATGATCAAATTCTACAATTTCAAGGAAAACAATCTAGAAGCTTTATTATTCTTGGAATATAGATCGAAATCTCTGAGCAGACGGAAGAACCAATCATTAGCGACAATTACCTACTCGTCCACTTCGGAGCGGCTCGCGGCGGTACCGCGCGCCACTCCAGGCCACCGCGCAGAAAAGTAAAGTCCGAATGTAAGGGAACGGTTTACAGCGCAGTTCACTGTGAGACTTTTTTTCTGCGCGGCGGCCTGGAGCGGCGCGTGGTACCATCGCTCCGAAGTGTGTGTATAATTGCCGCTATTGTAGAAATTATGGCAACAATTTTAGAAGTCGGGGAAATTGACAATACAATAAAAAATCAAACCACGAATTAAATTCTAAGGACGCATATTTAATACGAAAACGCTTCCTACAGCAGTGTCAAAAAGGTTTGTTATAAACGGAAAAAAGTCAAATCATAAAACGTAAACTCATTTACAAATATGTAGGAAAATATAAAAAATACTTAAAAAGCAAAACTATAGGAAAGTACCTACTTATGGTATTTTACCAGTTCTACCGGCTAAAAGCCATGCCATGGGCTTGGAGGGGCAGGTTTTAAAAAAAAAATCAAACGTCACTTCACAATTTTTTTTGTGGCATATTATAAGTTTACAGCTTTGATTATATAAATGTCTAGATAGAGCGCTCGAGCGACGAAACGCCAAAAAAACATTCAGCTAACTGTTCGCCTTAAAGCTTGTCCTGTCCTCTCAGATGCGAAAGTATCGTTGGGCGGTAAACATGTGTTGTGTGACATTTTAAAATGACGATTTGCGCTATAACAGTGTGCAGGAATTACAAAGGACGGTTGAAAACAACTAAAAATGTTACCTATCATTGGTAAGTTACCTTAAAATAACCATTTAGTTAAAGAAATAATTCAGTTTTAATAGTGTAATTTGGTCTTAGAACAACGCCATTTGACGCCATGTTTACGGTGTTGCCTGTTCTTTAAATAACATTTTCCCATGAGTGCGTTGTTAATTTTAAAATAGGTTTTTAATAATTACCCAAAAGTAGGTACACTATACATAATAATGTTATAAATGTGAAAGTTGGTCTTTGTGTTTAAGTGTTTTTTAATTCTTCACGTTGACACTATATTTAAAAAAGTTATTAATACGAAATTTGTTTATCCATTAAAATTACAAAAAATGTGACAGGTTTTTTTGGTGAAGTATCAAGTAAACTTTTAATTTTATTCATACATATTTTACAGAATACCTAATGATCCTATATTAAGAAGTAAGTAAATAGAAATAATAAGAAAAAGCCGCGGAGAGGATGTCTGGCAACCAGCTAAAACAACTGTCATTTGCTCTGATCGTTTCCGTGCCAAAGACCTGTATTTTGTCAACAATCAAAAGCGTCGAAGGTTAAAAAAAGGAAGCGATCCCGTGTAAGGTAATTTTTAAAAATTGTAATTTTGTTTTTAGCGGCCCGTACCAAAAGGTGCCAAATAACCTAAGTCTATTACTAAAATTCTGCAACCGTCTTTTCGTATTTTTGACCTTACTAAGTAAATTTTATTGTTCTTTGTAGTTTTAATTTGTTGTTCGAATAAAATATAATAATAATAAAAGTAATATGTAAATTATTTCTAAAACTGTTTAATAAGTCTTTATTAGTTAACTAAATAAAACCGTTTTTAATGATTTTCGTTGTCTTTATTTGTTAAAAATAATCAAATAAAAATAAATTTCTTTTAACAATGATTTTCTTTTCATTTATATCATTATTATATGTAGAAAACTATTTTACTTAAATGAATTCAAAATTAACGAATTATAGGTCCCGCAAAACCGAAACATATTTTTTACCCACTTTTATGGGAAATATTTGGGAGCTGGTATCACTCAACACGCCCGCAGCGCTTGTAAAACAATACAAGTTACGCATACTTGTGTGCGTGTCACGCACACTAGTGTTTCAAATCTGGCCTGTTCTTTTTGTTGCAATTACAGCGCATCACTCTATCTAGACATTTATATAATCAAAGGTTTACAGTAACAATTCTTTCAGATTTTGGTAGTTTATACAACTGTTGTTGCTAATAATATTATTTTGTAATAGAAACTCGTAAACAAATAATGATTAAAAAAAAATTTTTCAAAAAATTCATTGGTGGCCACCGGTGGGCCAACGGCCAATTAAAGATTAAACCTTATTCACCTACTTTCTTTTTAATGTTTCTTTATTCATTGAATAGTTTGTTACATTAATTGAGTATTTTTCGACCACCATGCTAGGCACATGCCCGTGTTATGGTGGTCGATTTTCTATACAGCACATTAACATAATATGCAATATAAAGAATGTGAGAGAATATAAAATAATTATAATATAAAATAAAGAACATAAAGAGCATTTACATGAATGAATATAAAAGTATGTCAATCATAAAATATATCTAAAATCAGAGTAAGTAGTACAGAGCAAACAAATAAAAATAGATTATTATTATTATGAAGATCTATATGTGCGTGGTTATATTGGTAGGTAGTGTAGGTACCTTATTTTACATCAATTTTTGTACTAATATAAGTTAGAATTCATGTTTCAAATCCGGCGAATTACACTGGACACTGGAAAGCATTATTATTTGTTGCGTTTTCTCAGCTGGTGGCACTGGGCACCGAGTACATGGAGCCTGTACGCCCTGGGTAATCAGTGGTGCCAAACAGTGTTAAGTAATTAATTAATTAATTAAAAAAGGTTTTAAACTTTCAGCTATTAATATTAAAGTAATTAAATATGGTTCTTTACAAAAAAAAAGTCTTTTATTAGTGGTATATAAACCTACTATCTTTACAGAAATTCTTTAAATAAATTGTTCAAAGAAATTCTCTAAAGAAATTCTTTGAAGAAATTTCGACCTTAGTACCTACCTAATTATAATTTATTCTTCTTCTTTTCGTGCCCTGTCCGTTCAACGGACGTTGGCTATCATGTTGGCTATGCGGACTTTGTTTACTGCGGCCCAGAACAGCTCTACAGTAGACCACTGTCTCAAGTTTTTCAGGTTCAAGTTCTTCCAGGGCCCCGTCTTCCGGCAATCTTTCCCTGCATTATGAGATGCAAGATCTCGTACTTCTCCGGATGTCTCACCACGTGTCCGAGATATTGAAGTTTTCGGATTTTTATTGTTTTGATAACTTCTTTTTCTTTATTCATCCGAACCATAACATCTTCATTCGTAACTCTGTCCATCCAGCTTATTTTGAGTATTCTTCTGTAGATCCACATCTCGAATGCCTCAAGTCGCCTTATCAGTTCTTCAGTAAGTGTCCAGGCTTCCATTCCATAAAATAATACTGAAAACACGTAGCATCTGACCATTCGCATTCGTAATCCAAGGTTGAGATCATGACTGCAGAACATCTTTTTCATGCGGATAAAGATTGCACGAGCTTTCTCAATGCGGCATTTGATTTCAACCGAAGGATCCCATCTTTCATTTAAATTGCAGCACAAGTATACAATACTTTGTACCTTCTCTAGTTTCGTTCCAGCAATATAAAGATTGTCATTCAAGTCAACTGCGTTATTTTTGCTTATGAGCATGTATTTTGTTTTAGTTATATTCAGTTCTAACCCAAAATTCTCACAAGTCTTCACTACTCGATTCAGCAGAAGTTGTAGATCCTCAATGTTACTTGCTAGAAGTACCGTATCATCTGCATAACGCAGGTTGTTCAGAATCTTTCCATTTAAAACAAGTCCTTGCGTAGCTTCTTGCAGAGCTTCATTGAATATTTCTTCTGAATATAAGTTGAACAGCATAGATGAAAGAATACACCCTTGTCGCATGCCTCTCTTTATTTCTACTTCGTCTGTTAGACATTGTTCTACTCTTGCTGCTGCTTTCTGGTTCCAATAAAGATTTCCTATTATCCTTATATCTTTATCGTCTATCCCAGAGGTTTTCAGAATTTGAATCATTCTGTCATGTCTAACTCTATCAAATGCTTTATGGAAGTCAATGAAGCATGCATGTACATTTATATTCACATCTATATCAATTATAATTTGCCCTGAAATATAGGTAGGTCATACAAATAAGAAAAGTGTTGTCGGCGTCACAATCTATGCAGAGCAAAATTATTTTCATCGTCGAGTGTAAAAGAGACAGAGCGCTTGCTAATTCGGCTAAAATCAAAATGTACTAAGCCAGCTCAAATCTGCATGGAAGTAATTTCTAGTATGTATTACCTGTTCAGTGAGGGGGTAGGTAACTTCTGCACGAACACAAACAACTTTGTAAAAAAAATGGCCAAAAAAGAGAAGTGATTTATGTGTGAATGTAGATTGATGACCTTGCACCTGAGCCCTCCATGTTCCACGTAATTATATGTGGTGTTATATTACGAATACGTGTCTCGTTGCACAGTTTTACTGGCAATCATTGATTAGTATTCCGTGGGCGCCGTGGCCCGGCTCAATGTCAATTTTATTATTCGGCGGGTCACAACACTCGTAGTGCGTTCTTATAATCGATCACATTGATCTATTATAGGGGTCGGCAGGAGCGGCTGGCGAGCAATCCGAAAGCATCGGAAGAGCCTTTTTACGACTTTAAAAATAAAGAAGTGACCATGAAAAGATTACAAAAATTGGCTCTATCTGCGAAAACGGTGAAAGACAAAATTTCCATAATGTCTTCGATTGTAACAGAGCAACGAGGCGAAGGTATTAAGCTGGCTTCCGCAACATCAATTACAACCGATGGATGAGTCGAGTGATATTAGTGATACAACACAAGTAACCCTCTTTTTTCGATGTATGTCGGCACAAGTTCCCAAAGAAGACAAACACGTGGTGAAGATATTTCGAATGCTATAAAAACAGGTCTAGATATTAAAACTTCTTGTTATTAGACCTCGGACTTTTGATTTAATGCTTGAAAAGTTAAGATCGAATGCAACTGACCTGATTTTAATAAGTTAAGGCTGAGTGCAAAGGACAAACATAGACGGTTCATGCTTTATAGCATTGAAGTTCGCGACTTCATAATAATGGCAATTGTGTACCTACACCGAATTGCCGGCAAAATTTAACGGTAGTATCCGCCTTTATACTCCTCCCCATGTATATTACCTACATATGTGCGGCTCTCTGGTACTTTTGTTATCCTGTTTCAATGACAATTCGCCTCTACTCACCCGTTTATAATAGGAATAAGTGATAAGCATAGGCCATTGCCATAATCCGTAATCCGCAATATTTTAGATCGTCGTTTATAATTGGAATAGGAATAAGCCCATTGAATTGTCTATGACGCTGTCACTTTTATATGTCAAATGACGAAATTGTATCTAAGAAATCAATTCCGGTTCATTCATATTGATTATTAATATTATTATATATATATCACTTTCGTGTTCAGCAAATATATGTAAAATGCGATAAAATATCCAAACTCCGCGTAAATATTTGTAGTTTCGATCGAAAATACATACATCTCAGCATATATCTAAGCTTTCCGTAATCCATAACCGTAAAAGATAAAGTTGAACCATCTTTTCTTTGATTATTGCCATCTTTATAAACGGATACACAGGTTTCCTATCTTCCAACTTCTACGACTATTCCTATTATAAACGGGCCTTTACTCACTTGACAAACTGCCGACCCCTGATATGGAAAACTTTTTAGAGAGCTCTTAAGAGGAAGCCACAAGCTAAAAATGTGTATATTCTTAGTGTATCTTATATCAGCACGAATATATAGGCAATCGGCATAAAAACATTGGCAAAACGGAGTCTGGAAACGCTCGATTTCAAGCCTAAAAGTGGTTGTTATTTATTTTGTAATTTTTTTTTCAAAAAAGGTCTAATAATTTCTGAAATCCATACATACTAACGCTGCATTACAAGACGGCATGACGAAGGTATTTTTTGCACGGTAAGGGATGGGTTAATATGCGTACAAGTTCTTATATAATGACTAGACATCGAATTATATGCACTAACAAAGTGCCAAAATATGCATGCAAATATGCACTAAAAAAGGCCGAAATATGCACTAAAAACTCTCGATATGCCCAAAATATGCACAATGCTAAATCAAAAACCATTTGCATTTTTATGAATTTTAATTAACCGCGAAATATTCTTAAAATATGCATAGTTTTTGTGACAATATACAATTAAGTATTTTTTTTCAAATTTTCTATCGCAAATTTGTGACGTTTGAAACCCAGTATTAATTTGTACGCCGAAAACGACCTCTCGATGTCAACTGACGTCATTGGCCAAATTTAAAATTTGGCGCCATTTCTGGAGATACCTGTTTAGGCAGGGTATGGACCTGTGCCGTTGATGTAAACAATGTTCTTCATGTGACTCGGGGTTTTAAGCAAAATAGTGTCTAACTTTTTACAAATCTTTTCTGATATTAAATTAGGACGGCGTTGGCAAGTTCGATAATTGTTTCCAGTATTTCTATTGATTTAAATAGAGGGAGGTTTTTTGTTTCCAATTATTCTATGGCATCTGGTAACTTGTGGAAAAGTGTTGCGATGAGGGAGATGTTATGTTTAATGGATGCGTCTTCAAATGCTAGCTTGCTTGACTGAATTGCAAAGGCCTCAGAACTGTCAAATCGATCAACGAAATATGAACGATTGGGAAAAAAGGCTAAAATATGCATTAACGCCGTAATTAGAGAGTTATATGCACATGCATATGCAAAAATAGTAGATTTACAAATGCCATTAGCAAAAGGTTGGAAAAATGCAGAAACAAGAAAAAAAAATGTACCAAAATGACTACAAAGTTAAATACCATAATATATAACATTTAACTTGCATCCATATTGTGGTGCAAAGTGCAAAGGTCAACCGTCAGCCGGTCATCCTGCGACAATCTCGGCATCGCATCGGCGGGACTCGGAGGTCACGTGACATCTGCGATCGCCGCACCGAGCAGGATTAATATTGCTTAGTTTTGTTCGTTTCACCTTCACAGGGATTTGTATCGGCTATGATTTTTTTATATGGACGATTATGTGCGGATTGTTACGCGCACAAATTGGGAATAGGTATCGCATTTTCTCATTATTGTAATGGGGGTTCGCCGCACAATCGCACTTTAGAGAAAACCGCCACTGTTTTTTAGGTGTCCGAGCGACAGATGTGTCGTTAAAACCCCAAAAAAAATTAATTAATTAATTCACTTTTAAAGTTGTATGAAAATTTAAATATCAATAACGAGACATGATTGGCTGGCGAAATTTTGACGTCACAACGCACTAACGAGTCCTCACGTCAAGTTGTTTTTGTTCCAGTTGCTGCTGTCAAGAAGTGCGCAGTGACGTCACAAGCCAAAACCGCGCGAAAGAAGGCGTTTTGGTCCTAATTTGAAATGTGAATATTCAAAAAAATATTGTAAAAAAAAGTGATTGTACCCTTTCAGTGTTTACCCTATAACTGTCCTTCAAATAACATGACACGTTTTAAAAGACGGGATATTAAAAACTATTTTGCTTTCGAAATTCCTTTATCTCTGCTATATTCTGGATGTTTGGGTACCAGAGGCCCTAGCACGCTTGCTCGATAACGATCGGTAGGATAACTATTGGTAACTTCTCATCGTTCCCTAGGACAACTGCAGGTCGTTAACGTACAAACGACAGTTGATATCGAATATATTAAGGACTCTTAGTCATTGTGAATGTCACCTATTCGTTTGCGATCTGCAGTTGTCTTAGGGAACGATGAGAAGTTACCGACAATCGGTCGGTAACTTCATATCGATCGACCATGCTAGCACACCTGGGTTCACTCTTCCTGTACGGATGAGAAACCTGGGTAGGTAATAAAAAGTGATTCTCGATTTAAAAAAATCATCCGGATAACATTAGATTCCTTCGCATTCAATGCCCAAGTTAGAAAACCCGATCAAATGCAGTCGGGAACTGGTGATATCTGATATATCAAGAGCGTAAGGCCATGACCAATATGGCTTCATGGTGTATTCCGGAGGAAAGACATCTGGAAGATTCTAAGAAAGACAATGTAGAAAGTAGATGTAGGCAGCGATTTTTATTTTATTTTTAACTAGCTTCTGCCCGCGACTTCGTCTGCGTAGGATTAGTACTTCGAGTAATCTATTTTCTTTTCCTAGGTCCCATGTACGTTTGTACCAAAATTATAAACCTATTTATTTAAAATATCTATAATTCGATTTAAAGTATTAGGCAGTACTTCAAATAAATTCGCCGATTAAAATATTTTCTAATATAGAATTTCGATTTAACAATCATTGTTTTGCAAAATGTCATTCTCAAATTTTGACATTTTCTATTAAACAATAATTATCTTTATAAATTATAGCCTATATGTTATTCTGATGTATGAGCTATATTATTGTAAAGTTTCATTAAAATCCATTCCGTAGTTTTTGCGTAAAAGAGTAACAAACATACATACATCCATACAAACTTTCGCGTTTATAATATTAGTAAGTGAGATAATAACTCCACATGACATAGGCCCCGAGGAAAATAATTACCCCCAGGGCCTATGTCATATTTTAAGATGCTGGGTGGTGGATCTTTTTGAGAAGAGGAAGGAGTGAACATGGGTCTTGCAGAGACCCATGTTGTAGGAAGAAGGAAACACAAGTGGCCGGCAAATCGTTCCACAGCCGAGCTGTTTAACTCAAGAACGAGTCGTAGAAGTGACCCGTTCTCACGTGATAAATTTCAATCTTGTACATATGTTGGGCGCGCGTTTGGCGTGTTTCCCGACTATTTACCGGTGCCAAGGGGATCAATGACGCTAGTTCCTCGGAGTATCTTCCATTGAAATACCGGTAGAACAAGGATCAAGGAAGCGATTGGATGACACCAATAAAATTATCGCGGCGTGACAAAAAGGGATTAAAATTTATTTCAAAACAGAATTCATTTAGATATTGTGTAGAAGGATGTAGAATCTTCCCTCTTGGCCACCTTTAATTAGGGAGGCGGTTGTAGGTACCGCCACCCCAGGAACCATTTATTGGATAATCAGCACCCCTGCCATAGGTCATCCAAAGTGGTTCGGTGATTTAGCAGGGGTGCCGGGGTTCATAGGGTGAATGTCTTGGTCTTGGAGGCGAATTCGTTTGCCCACCTGCTGCATTGCGATCAGGTTGGGCGAGACTGGTTGAGAGAGACCTAACCTAGACATCTCCAGCCTCACTCTCTCGACCCATCGGTAGTGGGCGGGATGCATTCACGGACCCCCAGATTCTTAGCCACCCCTCAAACATTTTCCTTCCCATAACTTCCTCTCCTCCCTTTCCCAAAAAAAACTCTTGATTTTTTGTTGTTTAATATACAAATATATATATATATATATTAAAAGTAAAGGAGATGCAAAAAAGTTATCACTTTCTTACCTCTCCCTCACTCGTATTAAATAAAGGAAATGCGTACCGTTTCCGCTGGTCGTCACGATAATAATAAAAGCACTCAATAAATCCAACTACATTTCACCGTTTATCCCTTATTTTTAGGTTCTATGAATTTGGCACATTATGGCAAGCGATCACTCAAGACGTTACTCTGAGCCCTTCTGATTTTCAAAGCAACTAAGTGATATCTATTTTTTTAACTTAGTCGTTTTTCTAATTAATGCAACTTGTTTTTTTTAATAAACGTATAAAATTCAATTCAGGGATGAAGGCGTTTTTTAGTGGCGGGCAGAAAGCGGATTCCCATTCTTTATCCTTGGCCAGGGAAGTGTCCTTATTGTACCCTTCCCCCTCATTTTAGCTTCGGTATAGACTGGAGCAAGTGAGATAGTAGCGAGAGCTATCCTTGGTTTAATCGAATGGTTAGTTATATTGGATTTAATTAAATGGTTTGTGCCAAGACTGAAATTAGGCAGATGGATATATTGGGGACATGACCTTGGCTAGGGATGGAGAAGGGGAATCTGCCATCTGATCTTACAGAAATCGTTATGTCTCCCTTACTATCATAGTGAGAAATATGATCTAAACGGTGTTAGAAAGAGAAAAGAAAACCAAGCTTTATATTCAAATCAAAATTTAACCACAAATTTATCAAAATGTATAACTTTATGAAACCAAGGTTTCCGACCGCATTTTGAAAAAAGATTACGAAACTTTGGGAATTGTTTATATTTTTAGATGAACCGACATATAATACATTTGTATAATAAAATATATGTCTGTTTTTATTTTTTTCGTCATTGGTAATTTTAGTTAGAAAAAACTATAATGTGAGCCAATTTTAAAACGTTTTTTGTTTACATTCAAAAAATTTAAATTTAAAATTATTCGTTTGTTTTAAATTATAAAATTTAAAAGCGTATTCTATCACCTTCTAAAAAAAGATTTTAGATTTCGGAAACGTTCAGAAAAATTCCTTTTATTTGGATTTATTGCAAAGTGGAGATATTTTGACCTTCTTTGGGTTAAAATGAGGATTATACCTATCATAGTGCAAAAAACACTCAAAACATATCGTGGGTACCTTATCTTCTTCTAGTGGCCTCTCCTATCTGAAGTTGGCTATCATCGGGGCATCATCAATACATACCCACCGTTAAAAAATTAATGTTACCAAATGTTTGAAATTTAACTTTTTTTTATTAATTAAGTTGTTTACAAATAAAGAGCTAGTGGTAGTGTATGTCGTAATGTCCGATGAAACATAAAAAACCGCAAGAAAATACCAAGAAAGCCGCAAGTTTCCATAGAGTTCCAGTGACTATCCGAATATTCACAACAAATCTTCCATCAATACGATCATCGCTGCGTATTCCGATTCGTACAGTGATTCTTAAATGTTGAACAGTTGTTATAATTTAACCATTTAACGTAATTTTCAAAAGTATTTTTCAATATAGTTATGTACATACAGTAGAATTCGGATATAACGACGTCGCTTATAACGGCTTACCGTTTTTAGCGACGACAATGTAAACTCAAGTTCAGGGTTGCCGAGGCTTGTGTTCTAAAATACCCGCAATAAATGTTCAAAATCCCCGAATTGGGGAGAACAAAATATCAAATTCCCCACAAGCTCCTCTTGCCCTCAAATTAAAACAAAATTCTATTAAAATTGCATTTTATCGGTTTATTTTTATTTTATGGTATTTGGAACATTAACCGGATTATAACATATTATTACACCCATAATATTAAAAAATAGATTACAACCCAACAACCAATGTTTGCAAGATGAAAAATAATGACAAATAAAAAAAATATACGGTGTGTCAATAAATTTTATAGCCAGTAGGCAAAAAAGGACAGATGCAAAACATAAAGTAACATAATCACACGTAAAGTGTACCAGGTATGGCTAAGAGAATATAAATATTTAAAATTATTTTTATGCTGTACTGAATGTAAAACTTATATTTTTATATCAAAATACCATTGTAAAATTGTAACTACTACCTCCTACCTATGAATTGTAAGTTCCTCCTGTCCTAAAATGAGTTTTGTAACTCATCGGGATTGCTCTAAAAAAAATTTAAAAAAACTGAAAAAGACGAGAAAAGTAAACGAGAAAGGCGTTATTTGAAGAAATGAAGATAAAGTTTTATTTTTCTTAGTAGAAATCTTCCATTGAATGTAAGTCTTTTTCAGTATGGTTGGATAATCAAGAAATGCCCAGAATCCCTGCACTTTCCCCGAAAAAGCATTCTCCCCGCAAAATACTCAATTCTTGAAAAATCTCAAAAATTCCCCGCAATTTGAGGAATTCCCCCCAAATTGGCAACCCTGCTCTAGTTAGGTTTCTTAGTTAGGTAGGTACTAGATAAAATATCCGTTTAGTACGACTCCATTCTGCTTAAAGCGACCCATTTTATTTATTTATTTTGTATTTCACGCCCTGCTGGGCTTTTGCATGTTATTTTTAATTTTTTTATTATTTTTATCGTTTTAATGATAATTCGTCCGGTTAGAACGACGCGCAGTGTTTTGTTTACAAAACCAAGAACAATAATCGCGCCCGGCTACTCCCCGCACGCCAAGGATGCCTTTACACACGTAAGCTCACGTAAGCGACTTCTGGCCAATGGATAAATTAGTTTTTGCTTACGTGAGCGACTTATGGGAAAAAACTTACGCGTGTAAAGGCAGCCTATCACCTATCCTTATTAGCACTCGTAAATCACAGTCAGTGTTTATCATCTGTTGTGACAACTGTTGACGCAATTTTTTTTTATGTGAATACCTCACAAGAGTTCCAACTGGTCCCGTCTAGAGCAGGTGAAACTATAGCATCCCCAATTGGGGTATGTTGAGAGGCTGAAGGTAAGTGGGGAGGGGAAGGAGATTTGAAAGAGGAAGGTGGGGAAGTGTACCTGGCTAATCAAATCTAGTCACTAAACATGGCTAAAGCCATTATTAAGCAACACACCAGGGTGAGTAACTTCCACTCTGGAACATGGCGCAAATATACTATACATTATTTTTAATGAATTGATTGTGAAATAACACAAATTAATCAAATAAAATTTATTTGCGCACGCCGGGTTCGAACCCGCGACCTTCATAATGGGAGTCCAAAGCCTTAACCCTGGACTTCGCCGGCCGTCAACCAGTTCCGTGAAGCGAAAGTGTTTTTCAATTGAAGAAAAAAGTGCTACACCTTTTAGAAGGCTTATTGTTTGTTAAGCCTTTTATTGCCTTCCAGACAACATTAAAAATGAAAATAGGCTGAGTAGTTTAAAAAGAGTTCATTCCTTTTTATTATTAATAAACAAAATAGTGAGACAGAATAACGTTGTATCACCTATAACCCTAACCTAACCATTTGAACTTGCCTTATTCTAACCTTAAAAAAACTAGTTATTTGCAGTACCTAACCTTCTTGCAGTTATTTAAAACTAACCTAAGCAACTGTTCCATTAGTTCTTTGAACCCTCAGCAAATCAAATTGTTCAACGTTTGAGAGTCATTGCCAATTAGATATCAATTTGTTTTGATCCGTCGATATAATTATTCCACGCATCCTGAGTCACATTCGGATGGCACTGAGTTGACAATGAACACTTACTACTGTATACCCAGGTAGATACGTATAAGGACAGTCCGACCACAAGAAGTGATGTTCTTTATGCGTAGAATTTAAACTAGATTTATTAATTTTCCTGCCTGTAAATGATAGTATAAAAGGAAGCGAGACTTCCATTGACTGCACACTTTGTCTTCCGAGGAGGAAGAAGATAGTGTCTTTATTGAATATACACATAGTTTATTATCTACCAACACAAGATGAAGACCTTCACGTTAGTGCTGGTAAGTGCAGTTTTGGATTATTATTTAGATAATTAAGGTTACGTGTTAATCTAATAGTTTCGTGCACGATTTGCCAGACCGATAATAATTAGCTTTATGGCCGTGGTCAATATTTTTTTATCACGTAATATTATGTTGGAATTTGGATGCCCTCGCTTCTTCGTTAATGTTCATGAGAAGCAAAATAGTTTTTGAATCAGTCACCCGAAATTACAAGGCTTTTTTTCAAAGCATTTTCTTTGCAGATTGATCAGGATCAAAACACACATGAACTTTTTTTAACAGTCGACCTTTATTTTTTTTAGAGTATTTGGCAATGAACTGTGTTTTTATTTTAGATACGGTTTTAAAGATAATGTGTGTGAATTTAAGTTTTCTTCGGCTGGTTGTTTGACATAATTTTAACAATTCTTCAAAAAAGTTAAAATTCAAGTTCCATGAAAGGTCTAATAACAATATTAAAATAATTAACAACAGCAATTAATTAACAACAACAAAAAATTACAAAACAATCCGTCCTTAGTGTTTTAGTCATATTCGATCCATGGCCCACAGTGCGGATTCAACTTTTCGGGTAATTTGTAAATTAACTTAAGATGATAGACTTCGCTTTTCGGCCCATACAAAAAGGACGCCCGGGAAAAAACACTTTTCTCCATCGAAAATTGCACAAAATGAATACATTTTTTTATACTGCCTTCTAGAGGGTGAAAACTATGTCGGTATGTTTTCGAATTTTCGATGCGTTTCGTATTAACGTAAACATTCACTGTCAAACATGTACGATTTATCAAAAAATATTATTTAAGGAAAAAGTGCTGCTAACTCAACTCTCATAAAGAATTATAAAATTATAAAAAGCTACCGACGTAGCTTCTTCTTTCTAAAAAATATATATTTTTTAAAATTTCAATTTCGTGAAAGTTTCGGTGTAGAAAAGTGTATTCTCCATAAACCCCTTTTCGAGCGATTTCTGTGGGTAAATTTGAGCGTTGTCTCATTCACACATTTCGCATTCGCATGTATTGTAAATGTGCGTGAGCTTATTGTGAGCGGGACAGAATGACAGTCGCGGGTGTTCCGCGTGTGGTTCAAAGTCTAGCCTCTTAAGTATGTATACAAGGTGTTACGGAATGTACTTAACTTACTTTAACCAGTGATTCCTGACATTATTTGGATTAAAAAATGTAAATGAAATTTTGGTCTCCGGTGACATATTTTATTTGCTTTTATTCAAACTAAAAACATAAAAATCAAGAGGTATTGGACAATAAAGGGCGGGGTGAGGGGTTGGCGATTACTAGGCTGAGTGACCAGTGACGACATGTGGAAGATTTTTTTATTTGATATTGAAGAAAAAAAAAATTGTAAAAAGTCGACAAAGATCAAAATTTCATTTACATTTTTTTAAAGTCATTTACGTCCCTTAACAACCTGCATTTTTTTTTTAGCTTTTGGTGGTTTCTACGGCTTTAGCTGCGCCCATGGAAGACAGAGAGAGTGAGGGCGTCAAGGGCCTGATAAGTCCATTCTTCAAGTCTGTCTTCCACCATCACCACCGTGGCCCAACTAGTACCATGGCTCCCGAGGACAACACAGATGACGGACAAAACATTCCTGCCATGTTCACCCCATCAGAAGAAACATCGACAAGTGATGATGAGATGGTGACCCCACCTGAAATGACAACGAGTGATGATGATCTTTCCACAAGTGCTGGAAGTATACCAGCCCTTATTCCAATAGACAACGATGATGGTATTGCTGATACAGGAAGTGTCCCCGCTGAAAAGGGTACTGATGTTGATTTGACTTACGCCGCTTCTGAATCTGCTGTTTCGAAGGACGAGCCTGACTGCTGCTTCAATAAGGGAATATATGAGCAAATTCATTCCCACGATACTGCTGACAGTGCCGACAATGAGAAAGGTAAATAAATTCATTTTATTCTTTAATAAATAATTAAAGGCTTTATTATTGACTGACTAAGACTAAGAAGCGTATGCTGTAACTTTTTATCTTTTGTAGTCGATTCAGCTATTCAACATTGTTTCCTCGGACCATTCTCCTGTTCTGATTACAATTTTGTTATTGTCAATTATCACAGCGCATATGAACCGTTTTCGCGTTCTGACTGTAGTTTTTGTGTTCATAAAAATCGGATTAAAAAAAACACTTTCATATTCACTTTGCAGAACTAATGCATTCTAGTGATCTTGCTGCAGCTATTAATGTTTTAAAAAGCTGTATTTGCAGAGACACTTTTTTTCAAATGCTGGGACAAACTTTTAATCTAGCATAATCTCAGACAAATCGGGAAATGTTATAATTTTAGACATCAAGAAAGCTTAGCTTTCGATCGAGCTCGGAAATGAAATCTTTCCAATTAGTGTAGTTGTTAAATTTGATTTAAATACGCTTTAATTAATTAAATTCTAGTGACTTTTGTGAAAAACATGCCCATGTTCTGAATAAAATATTTTATCATCTAAAAAATCAAAATAAAAAATTGTAAGAGAAAACATTGCCATATTTCGGATGCATGCAAAAAAACCATTCCTATGTTTTGAGGGAAAAAATAAAGTTCTCTTTAATTATCTTCAGAAAATCTTCATATTTTTGGAGTTCTGTAAAAAAACCATTCCTTTGTTTCGAATAAAATATATTATAAGAGCTCGTACGCACTAGCGGCTGACCGCACTTTTATTTTAATATGTAACCGCTCATTTCGTACGCACTAAACCGCCGAAAAATTCAAACAATATTCAGCCGCCAATCGAACCGCCTAGGCGGTTAGCCGCTAGTGCGTACGAGCTCTTATCAAACAAATTATTTCAAATTAATCATTTTCGGGTTGTCCAAAGAAACTATTTCCATATTCTGGGTGCAAAGCCTAATTTCGGTACTTATTAATAAAATTCTAACGAGGTCTGTGATTGAAAACATTCCCACGTTAAGGTTAAATAGTTATGCCAGTCTTAAGTTCGATTTCAGGTAGGTTTAACCATAATATCTATGCTGTCGTAATAAGTTAATATGTCAAGTTTTTCACCATTTTGACCTTACTTGCCGCATAATATTTACACTGCGTCGTATGCAAGCATAAGTACCTTCATTCGGACACCATGGGTAGCGGGTGAACAGAATAAACTATGAAATACTTAAACGTAGGTGAGAGGGCTTGAATGTATTACAAGAATCACAATTGATTTTCGTACACTTTATTTAGCCTTTTTGAATGCTTAAATATTATTTTTATTTTTAACTTTTTAATTTAAAGAGTTACCGGTACCCGTCCGCGGACCATGGGTTGTGAAACACTGGTTTAGATATTTACGATTGCGCGTAGAAAGATTTCCCGTTTTTACTACTAGTAGCCACCATAACACGGGCATGTGCCTAGTATGGCGGCCATAAATTCCACAATTGTTATATATTTACTATTCAAAGAATAAAGAAACATTAAAAAAAAAAAAAGTAACAAGACATTCACATTCTTCCACTTGGGTGTTTAGTTCTTTACATAATGATAAAGTTTATTTGTTTTTCCTATCACAGATCCAAAAGAAGCGGAGCCAGCTGAATCCCAAAATTCTTACGACAAAGTCATCCCTGACACCGTTGTGGAAGACATCCCCGTGGAAGCCGAAACTTCCGAATCTGACTATAAACCAGAGGAACTCAGCAGGGAACTCAAGCCCCCTCACCAAGAGAGCACATGGGGAGAAGCTGAACAAAAGGATGTCGAAGAAGGAGAAATCAAAACAGTCGAAGAAGAACAGCCCAGACCTAAAGAGGATGAATCCAGGGAAGGTGACACCATCTACAAGAAGCCAATTGATTCGGGAAGAGGGTTCATCAAGGGAGGGTCGTACATCCCTACCTGGTCGAAATATTAAAATGTAGCCCGCTGTGATTTTGTAATTTGTGGTTATGTTATCAACTCTAAGTCAATTCTGCAAAAATGTTTGTACCTAATTATTATTATGTTTAAAGAAATAAAAGTTTGTGTGTTAAGAGGCTAGACTTTGAACCACACGCGGAATACCCGCGTCTGTCATTCTGTCCCGCTCACAATAAGCTCACGCACACTTACAATACATGCGAATGCGAAATGTGCGAATGAGACAACGCTCATATTTACCTATAGAAATCGCACGAAAAAGAGTTTCGGGAGAAAACATTTTTCTACACCCAAACTTTCACGAAATTGTAATATAAAAACAAAAATATGTTCTCGAAAGAATAAGCTATGTCGGTATGTTTTGATAATTTCGTAATTCTTTATGAGAATTAAGTTAGCAGCACCTTTTCCTTAAGTAATATTTCCCGATAAATTATTCATGTTTGACAGTGAATGTTTACGTTAATACGAAACGCATCGAAAATTCAAAAAGCTACCGACATAGCTTTTACCTTCTAGAAGGCAGTATAAAAAAATATATATTCATTTCGTGCAATTTTCGAGGTAGAAAAGTGCTTTTTCCCGGGCGTCCTTTTTGTATGGGCCGAAAAGTGTAGTCTATCGTCATAAGGACGATCATGAAATATTTTTATTATGTAGTTTTTACGGAAATGAAAGCAATCAAAAGGTTTGCTCTACGACAGTAAAGAATATTATTTATAAATCAAGTACAAACCACAAATCTAGGTTTTTTTTTATTTGAATTCCCCATTAAACTAAACTCATCCCAGCTGCATGGATCCAGTAAGACAATGGAATCCGAAATTGGGCATGTTGGAGTTGGGAAGGATAGAAGATGGGAAAGGGGCTTTTCAATGTTAAAATATCAATACAAATTCGTGCTTCCTACACTAACTACTTCCAAGCGGAAGACGTAGATTTTGTGGCCTGCCCCTCAGTGACATGCTCTAACGTCTTTATCTCGATTCTCGCCATTTTTTGGAACAAAAACGAAATATTGAAAAAAAAAAATAAACAGTTTCAGCTATAACAACATCAATAATGTCGTAACTTTCAATATTAGTACTCTATCTCGCTGAAAAGTCACGGGCCGCCACTGTTCATTCGGTATTCTCATAAATATAATCCCAAGACGTCAAAGCAATATGAAGAATGTGTAGGTATAATAATTTGTGATATTATTATATGGGTACCTTTGCGCATAGGTAGTTAATAATTTAAATGCATAACGTAAGCATCTTACGCCCATTTAGAATTTGTATTCCACACATACAATAGAAGTGTCCGACAACAACTAGGAAGAATATAATTACTAAATCATAATCAGCGCAATAAGGTGACAATGGGATTACCATGATGAAAAATATATAGAAGGCACGTTCAATGGTCGAGGAAACCGTTTCTTTGCTCGTGCACGAATCAGACGGTTCACTAAACGTTCATTTCTGTATTTCATTCGGCCTATTTTACTCGGAATGACACGTCTGAATATGAAATGAAACGAAAGTGCCGAATACTGCAAAATGAAATCTTCAAGTGAACCGATCCAACAATGTTGGATATTTTCATTCGGCATTCTTCACTCGCGCGCGGAAGAGAGCAAAGTGAAACGTCTGAACACGGAGTGAAATCTCAATCAGTTTGTCTCGCGTCCTGTACTGGAAGGACGCTACCACGTCGCACGCGAAACGTCAAAATGGTATTCGTTCGGCTAATTTGTTTGCTTTTGGGAACACGTTTCATAGAAATTTTTGGGTATCCCTTATTATCCAGGTGTTTCATATTATTTTAATATATGTAAGATTATTATATATCCATCCATTCATTCCACCATTATGGCGGAATCAGACAGTTAACTCGAGTGAAGGTTTACGCCATGTTTTTTCGGCCTAATGTTCCATTTTCTTTTCATCCCATGTTCAGACGGCGCTATAGAAATAAGCGTGCTGGAATTCGTTTGATTTCGAATTTTAAGGAAAAACATGTCAGATGCATCGATTTTTGCGCAATTTTGTTGACACAATTAAATTTAAAAAAAAAATTAAAAACAGTATTGTTTCGCTTTATAAACCTTTTTATTTTTTATGACATAATAACACAATTTGATTTTTTTTTTATTACGAACATTTACCTACAAATTAATAATCTTACATATATTAAAAAATATATTTAACACATGGATAATAAGGGAGACCCAAAAATTTCTATGAGACGTGTTCCCAAAAGCAAACAAATTAGCCGAAAGAATACCATTTTGACATTGTGATGTCAAAATGGTATTCTTTCAGTACAGGACGCGAGACGAACTGATTGAGATTTCACTTCGTGTTCAGACGTTTCACTTTGCTCTCTTCCGCGCGCGAGTGAAGAATGCCGAATGAAAATATCCAACATTGTTGGATCGGTTCACTTAAAGATTTCATTCGGCAGTATCCGGCACTTTCGTTTCATTTCATATTCAGACGTGTCATTCCGAGTAAAATAGGCCGAATGAAATACAGAAATGAACGAATAGTGAACCGTCTGATTCGTGCACAAGCAAAGAAACGGTTTCCTCGACTATTGAAACGTGCCTTCTATATATTTTTCATCATGGTAATCCCATTGTCACCTTCTTGCGCTGATTATGATTTAGTAATTATATTCTTCCTAGTTGTTGTCGGACACTTCTATTGTATGTGTGGAATACAAATTCTAAATGGGCGTAAGATGCTTACGTTATGCATTTAAATTATTAACTACCTATGCACAAAGGTACCCATATAATAATATAACAAATTATTATACCTACACATTCTTCATATTGCTTTGACGTCTTGGGATTTTATTTATGAGAATACCGAATGAACAGTGGCGGCCCGTGACTTTTCAGCGAGATAGAGTGCTAAGATTGAAAATTACGACATTACTGATGTTTTTAGATTTTCACGGCCAAGAGCATTTTCGTTGTTTGTTTTTGGGGTGTTATGCCGTGTTGCGCTACCTCCTTTAGCCGACGTTTCGGACAGCGTTGCAGTGTCCATCATCAGGGCAGATCCGGCAGATCCGACAATGTCGGATTATACATCTTCGGATCTGCCCTGATGATGGACACTGCAACGCTGTCCGAAACGTCGGCTAAAGAAGGAGGTAGCGCAACACGGCACGTTGGATCGGTTCACTTAAAGATTTCATTCGGCAGTATCCGGCACTTTCGTTTCATTTCATGTTCAGACGTGTCATTCCGAGTAAAATAGGCCGAATGAAATACAGAAATGAACGATTAGTGAACCGTCTGATTCGTGTGTTAGCATGGATTTATTATAGACGGAGAGCTAGCTACAAATATTCAACGTCATTTTATACCTAACAAATTTACTTTAGCTGTGTTTTTAGGTGTTTCTGGAATATGATATTATGGACTCCAGATACTAATATCTACAGCCTGTATGTCGGACGAATATCTACAGCTCATATGTTGGACAAATATCTATGAACTTCAGAGTGAAGACTAATGGTAGATTCAGACTGGGTCGACGCACGTATGCATCGCTACGCCTAACAATATCTGGGCTACTTAGCAACCATAGATTTTCAATGAAAAATTTATGTTTTAGAATCACATTGGCCACACGCATCGCGACGTGCGATGTCTGTGGCCACTTTCATAGAAAATGTATGGGTTGCTAAGCATTGTTTGGCGTAGCGATGCGTACGTACGTCGTCCAGTCTGAATCTACCTTATCTACAGAGCTAAGGTCGGATAAATATCTATGATCGTCCCAGTGGTGACGAATATCTATGGAGCGTAGGTGGGACTCAAATATCTAGAGGGCAGCTGAGGAAGATTTTATACGGAAAAGCATAAATTACTTCAATTACGTAAAGGCTTAAACGTTTAAAGTACGTACATGAAGTTTTTGCATAATAATACATATTTTGCTGTAATGTTGAAATTGGCATAGTATTTATTCATAGAAAAACATCCCAGTTTTCAAGTAGTTTAGCGGCAACGCTAGGTTTGTGTAACATGGTTTGTGATACAAAAGAAAGTTCCCCCTTAGTAGTGCCTGTTCGCGTCAAGGCAAGAAAAACATCCCAGTTTTCAAGTAGTTTAGCGGCTACGCTAGGTTTGTGTAACATGATTTGTGATACAAAAGAAAGTTCTTTAAACTGCAAACGCAATATTACGTTATGCCAATATGCTATACATAATTGATTAAACACAGAACTTGGAAAGAAATATTTTTAAAAAAATGTAGGGCTTCCACCCGGCCAGATGCCAAAATGATAAGCATTGAAGACAGAAAAAAAAATCAACAAATTTCCTGATGCCTCACTTCAGAGGGGGTGGAATGCTCAGTGGACTTACCGGGGACGAAGCTAAATTGGCGGATGCAGAGCGTAGTCAGGGCGAGGCGGAACCTGATGTCTGATTATTGTTCCGGAACCTAATATTGGAAGTAAAGTGATGGGTCTATAGGCACCGATATCTGTTCTCGGCTGATCGTTGCCAAATCAAAAACTGAACACCAATCGCTCGAGTGAGTAGCAAGATTGGACGATTCTAGTTTTGTCAGGTGTTGCAAACGTCCTTGCGAACTCTTTTTAAATTTTTTTAAAAATTTAATTTAAATTAAATTTAATAATGTTTATTATTAAGTTCTGTTAAAAAAAAAAAATCTCCGGCCGGGGGTCCCTCCGACATCGGGGCCCTAGGCCCTAAGTCTGGTTCTGTCCCCGATATGTTTGAACTGTTTGCAGGCCCCAATACTAGTACTTTATGTAGTTCGGTGGACACACCGCACTCGATTTTTATCGATTCTTTGCCGACCCGTGGGGGCGGGGTGATATAACTTATTAATATTTTTTTAGTAAGTGTGAACAAATCGTAATCCTATCCATTTTTTTTAAAGATTCTTTCCGTTGAACCAGAATGATTTGAAAATTTATTTGCTGGAAAAAAAACCTATTAGGATTTGCTTAATTTTGGAGCTTGAATTATTAAGTGGAAAGAAAAAAGTTATGTGCTCATCGCAATCAAGATTAAAACATTTAATCACAAAGGTATTTTTACACAACCAAAAGCGGAGTCGTACAAAAATTGGGATAGATAAATTTCCATAGACAATTTACTTGTGTATTATTTTTGTAAATAATATTTATCTCGGTATTTAAATTAGGCAGGTACATGGCAGGTAGCTATTTAAAATTTCTACAGGTATTTGTTTGTTGGGTCGTTTTCTTTTGCTTTTCTTTGAACACTTCTACGTCTCTCCGTTTTCTTATATGAAAAATGTGTTGTGGTGATTTTTAGATTCGGATTGCCGAAAATGGCTGAGAGAAGGCCGCCTGGGAACAACGATGTATTGGATATCCCGGAAAACCGCAAAGAATACCGTACAAACAATGAATTCAAAACTTTTACGAATTTCGATATGTTTTGTGTATTTTTTTCCATGGGAACCTTTGTTGCCGATCTCACAACAGGTGAACTGACTTTTGTTTATAAGTTTTGAATTTGTAAAGTTTACTTTCTTCGCTTCATAAGTTTGGCATGAGGTCACTTTGAACCAAACTTACCTCATCATTCAGTGCAATTTTCAACTTTGTTGTTTTCGTCGTAGATATAATTTTAGTAGCAGACTATTGGAGGAAGGAACACTTTTATTGGTCTCTTGGGACATTCCTTTTGATCCTGGTGCCTGCCATACTAATTCAACTATTTTCCATGAGATGGCATCTGATGGATGAAGCTGTCTCACTGTGGCACTGGATCACTCATGTCTTCCTCGTTGGAGTCTTGCACAGGTACGAACATTAATTCCTCAGGCTAAACTATACTATAGTCTTTCCCAACTGACTTGATATTTGCTCACAATTCCATATCTGTAGCATTCCCTAAATTGACTTGATATTACACATGTAAACAGTTGTTCTGAAGTATTTACTGAACTATACTGATATTTCATCACATCTGCAGTCTTTCTTAAACTGACTTCACATTTTATAAACTGCTCTGTAGTATTTCTTAACTGACTTAATATCTTATTAAACATTTATTATTAAGAGTTTAAAGAAGTTAACTTTGCTGGCGATGATTTAATTCCAGATATACTATAGTGCTGAAGACTGGGTTCGAGGCCAGGGAATCCAAGTCGGCCCACGATGTGCAGAGGCTATACCTGCAGCAGAGTGACATCTGCATGCTGCACCTCTTTGAGTCTTTCTTGGAGGCGGCCCCGCAGCTCATCCTGCAGCTCTACATCATGGTGGTCATGAGAGATTGGCACTTCTTCACTGGTGAAACTAGATTCTTCTTTAATAATTACTTCAACCTTTATAATGCTGATTCAATGCATGTTTTTTAATGAAACTTCATGGATCATATATGCGACATCCGCATATGGGGATCATCGATGGATCACATATATTATGCAACAGTCATTTAGTTTTTCTAAGATATGTTTTCTCATATCCATTAATAATCTTCAGAGGGGTTATTCTGGCTCTTGACATGACTCAGCTCAAGTATTTGATTCACTTGGTCGTGCCGTGTCTTTCTCATGTTTTTCAAACTACCAATTATTTATAATCAGGTATCATTTGTCATCACAGTATTCACAACCCGTTGGTTAAGATGAACAAGTAGCTGTCTGACATTTTTGCCAAATTGAGCTTATAAATTGTCAAGTGATCTTTGCAATGTCCTTTATCATTGAAAAAATGTACTCATGATAAAGGATATTGTAAAGAACAATTGATTTGGAAAAAATGTTAGATAATCACATGTCCCTCACCGACGGTCTGTTCTATTTTTTGTACGATCAAGAGTACCCCAAGGCCCTAATTTAGGCCCACTCCTCTTTTACATTTTCATTAATGATATTCCAGTAGTTATTTCTGCATCTCTTCACTGATGACCTAAAACTATTCTTAGAAATACAATACTAAATTTAGAAGACTGCAATTGACTCCAGTCAGATATAGATTAGTAATGAAATTTAGTTCAATTATATCTCAATGTCTAATTTTGTCATTCACTAGGGCGTGCAATGGACGCCCAAAGTTTAAAAATGATTTCCATCATGAAGGATCTTGGAATCATGTTTGATAGTTGGCTGACATTTCATTTTTGGTCTCACGTTCTATAAGATTTTCGAGTTCATGATTCGTCTTTATCCTGTAAGATCCATTTTCTAATGTAGGTCCAAATATTTTTTTGTAGAATTATAAGCTCAGAGACTATTGGCTTATTTTCATCATTTTGAATTAGGATTAGGCACTAAGCCTTACAACCATGAACCATTTACAAAAATGAGCAGATTAGTTCTTGGTCAGAAGGGATGAGTCGAAGATGCCAATTGTGTGCCCATATTCATTACCTACCTTATGAAGTCTCGGTATTGAACTGAAGTAAGGACATGTATATGTTGGTGCATTTATAACTAGATATGCCTATTGTATTTGCAGGTTTATCGGCCGTGGCTTCTCTGTGCTCCCTCTCGTGGGCCGTGGTGAGCTACGTGCGCGCGTTGAGGCGGTCCCGGGCCGGGGCATGTGGGGCCTCCTGCCGAGCGGGCCGCCCGCTGTCCCTGGCGCTGCAGGCCACGTGGCGGGGGGCCATGCTGGCGGCCCGCGTTGCCGCCCTGCTCATGTTCGCCGTGGCCTTTCAGCACTGGATATTTACTCTGTTAGGTTGGTAATCTAAATATTTTTATTTAAAATGTATGCAATACATTAGCACTGTACTACCAAGAGTTAAGGCCCACTAACCAGCGGCCGAGAATTCAGATTTCGTCAAATGACTGTCTTCCGAACGTACCGTATTCTTCCTAGTGTTTGCCGTTATCACTACAGGGCGATTCCGATGAGAAAGTTTGATAATTCTCCGTACCAGCGTTTTTAACTAATAATCGATATCAATTTTGTTTTATTCAAAATTTGCTTTAAAAAAATGTACCTACATTTAACTACGGTCATTCTTTTCCAGGCGTCCATTGGCTGGTAATGACAATGTGGGTGATCCAACAGAAGACGGACTTCTGCCCTTCGCGCCTGGAGGAGGTGTTCTACAACTGCGTGGTGGGCGTCATCTACTGCTTCTGCTTCTTCAACCTGCGCGAGGGTCAGGCCCGCTACCGCATGATCGCCTTCTACGCCGTGATGGTGTCGCAGAACTTGATCTGCCTGCTGCTCTTCCTCTTCCTTCATCCCGGCGCCATGAACAGGGATCTTGTCATCATCACCTCCTCCATAATCATAAGTGGGACCTTTCTGGGTAAACAATTCCTTTTTGGATTTAAACGGCTTTAGCCGTGTTTGGTGACCAGATCTAAAATGCCCACCTTACTTACCCCATCTCCTTCCCCTCCGCTCTTCTTTCAGCCTCACAACATAACCCAATTGGGGATGCCATAATCTTACTGACTCCAAGTGGTTTGGAGCAGTTGGGACTCTTGTGCAATATTCATATATTTAAAAAAAACAATAGATTAGCCCTCTCATACGTAATTTCAATCTCAAATTAACATCACCTAAAAGAAATTTCATAATACAACTCCCCATAGAATTCCGATTCCTCAATTCGAAAGCATAGATAATACGCTTTTATCACTTAGGGCAGGTCTAGTAATATTCATATGTCTATGATAGTTGGTTTTTACCCCTCTCCTATATGTTCTCATCTAGTAATATTCATATGTCTATGATATACATAAATGCAAGTTCCCTCCAATATAAAACAGCACAAATTTATCGCTCAATTCCCATGTTGTAGCCTGAAAAATATCGCGTCACAAGATATACAGATGAACTTAACAACCCGACTTGATGTAAATTTGTTTACCAGCTTCTAAAAATGTACGTGGAACCAGCAAAGATCGTTCATTTTGTGGCAAAAATGTTGTCGTAATTTCCTTTTGCTAGAAATAAATGTAAGATTTTTATACATAATTTCATCAAGTACATTGTGTTTCAGGACTAAGCAGCATGTTAATTTACTACCGTTGGCTGCATCCGGCGGGTCCCATCAGGTGGTGGAGTGACAAGGAGCAGTGTCCCGAACAGGCACAGAGCCCCCAGCCCAAGGGGGATCATAGCAAGGCTGCCGAAAGTAGTGCTGATCCACTGGCCAACGTCACCCTGAGGTCCCTAAAGTCAGCCTGGCACGATGCCTCAGAAAATACTACAAAGTAATTCTACCATATTATTCATAGTCTTATACTCGGTTTTCTCTAATTACAAACAAAATCCCATTACAATTTTCAGTTTGTGATGGATATTTCGATTCCCCTTAGCTCACAATGTAAATAATATGTACACCTAGAAATTTCAGAAAGAAATACTGTACAAATTGTTGAAGCTTTTTGTTTTAGTTATCTTTGCTGCTCCAGAAGAACAGATTTGTTAATCAACATATCGACAGTCCCGAAAAACAATGTCGATTCTGCAAAAAATTTGAAATCGTTCGTTGGCTTATTTTAATTACCTTGATTAAAAGTCTATATTTTAGAAATTTTAAATTAAATGAAATGATATTCTAAATATCAAAACAATACTATATTTCCTATAACTGTAAAATGCAGAAACTAAACTTTATGGGGCCAACAGACCTAGCTATAAAAGCTCAAGCGTTATATGGCTTGGCCTACTTCAGCATATCGCTCGTCATACATTTCCATTGGGAATGTACAGCAACCGATATGCCGAAATACGCCAAACCAAATAACGCTTGAGCTTTTATAGCTAGGTCTGTTGGCCCCATTAAACAGCTCTACTGCAAAACTACAAAATTGTTCTTAGGGACCGTTGATATTAATTCTATTGTATGCATCATACCTTATAGTCTAACGGGGTTTCTCACCATCCTCCCAATAGTTTATCTACACTAATAATGTATATTTTTAAAAATAAAAATAAAATACTCGCAGTGGTTAGAAAACTCTGCCAACTTATTCAATATATAGCCACTATTCATAGGTTCGAGGACCGAATTATAAACTCCAACAGTAAATAAATAAACTGTAAATCGTAAATTGAAAATATTCGTTATTAGTCTAGATAAGCTATTGGGAGGATGGTGAAAATTTCCCTAAAACTATTTATAATTATTGTTTATTTGACTTTATAGGTGTGAAGAATCCCCACAGTGTGCAGAAAACTCACCTCAGTCTGACACTGAATGCACCGACAAGAAGTTGTTACTCGATCACTGGATAGCTCGTGCCGGGAGCCCCACCTTCGCATCTGCTCCTATCGACAATGCTGATGCCACCGACGTCACAGGAATAGAATTCTACTCGGTTGCTAATACTCCTGAGAAAAACAATAGAATCCATCCTGATAAAATAGGCAACTTAAATGTATCCTTCCAATTTGAAAATGAAAATGCTAACAGAATAAAATGTGATAATTCAAATGATTCCAATACTTCCATCAAAAACAAAAGAAGAGGAATTTGTTCCACCACAGAACTAGGAGTTAAGTTTACAAAAATGGAACAAGATCAAAGTTGTTTGAAAGATATTCCAGAGGGGAATGAGGCCATAGATATGACTGCCCAAAAGCGCAGAGGAATTTGTTCTTCCGGGCAGCTTAAGGACGATATGGAGCGTATGAACTCTCACCGCGACCAACCCTCGGAAACCCTCAGGTCGGTGAGTGACGGCTCCGAAGATGATCTCGGCAATGACGGCAAAACTTCTAGTGATTCTTTAAATTTAGACCTAGATCTTAGTTTTAGTGACATAAATAGTTCGGATATTAACGAGTTCAACGAGAACATTGTGCAAAAGTTATGTTTGAGCACCTTAAAGAATATTAAAAATGTCCACCAAGATGCGGACATTCGTAATATTCAGAAGATAGCTCTGGAGATATTGAAAGATCTATATAGCAAAGGAGGGGTGAAGGATGATCAAGACTTAGAATCAGAACTCAGTTCCTCAGTCGGTCGGGATCTAGAAACTCCTAGTGAAGTACTGTCTGCGCATGACTATGAGAATATTTGTGCCGTGAACATCGCTAGGGAGGCGTGGGGCCTGCGCTCCTGGCGGGGCTGCTCCGACATGGGTGGCTCACCGCCTCCGGCCCCACCGCCTCCCCCACCTTCTCAACGCCGCCCCGCTCCCCCCCCTCCCCACCACAACTACATTACTACTGTAGCCTACGAGCTTGCCAAGTGCGAAGACAGCCGCTGCCAACTGATGAACACTCCCGAATACCATAAGGAGCCTGAATCTTCCGTGTTCATAGCCAAGCCCTATGTCGACCAGAATGAGGGAATATTTCCCATATCCACTCCGCTCGAACCCATTCTGGAAGAATTGGATGAAATAATAGACGGTGGTAGCACGATGCGAAGGAGACAAAGACACAATTCTGAAAGCGCGCTGGTCGCAACCATTGACGAAATAAGGAATGACACCATCACAGATTCCCCCAGGAATGTGTATCATCGGGCCGTCTGGGAATCTCCGTGTCCTAACTTCGAGAATGAAACTGAAAAAAATTATACTGATACTTTCCGAAAAGCCACAATGAACAATCTGAGAAAAGTTCTATGGAAAGAAGAACCTCGCAATGAAGGATGTCCGAGGGATCAAGGTGACCAGAACTTGCATCCCAAAAAGCTGGACTATGCCAAGGAGGAGTGTAGAAAATTTCCACCGACCAATAACCCTGTGAGAGTTGCTATAAAAACTGAAAAATCTCCTAAAAATATGTGTGAATTTAAATTAAAGAATGACTGTGATGTAGGTAATAAACATTTTAGGAATATGGAGGATAGGCAGAAGGTAGGGAAAAATAATAGTCATAAAAAGAGCAACGGAGCCAGAGTGCATTTCCAGAAGAAAGACCCCTTCAGGCAGTCGCCCAAAGTCAAAATGGCCAGAGATGAACCCATCACCAAATTGCCTATTGAATTTCAGCACAATTGCTATGAAGAAATGTCATTTAGGTCTCAATTAGTTAAGGATACTACGAAAAAATGTAATATCACTTCAACAGAAGATGTATCTAATTTAGGCATCAGTTCGTCTTTACAATCTCTCATAGATAGAGATTGCCAAAGTGACATAACCGTGCCAAAAACCAACACTGATACTCGACCAAATGCCAAACGAAATAATGGAAACCGACCGAGGAGAAAATTTTCATTACTTAGGGAAAAGTTTGAACCAAAATCCAACAAACATTCTGACGAGGAAATGCTGTTTCAAAGTTTGGAGAGCGTCAGGTCTTTGACCCATGAGTTAGATATTACATCTAGTCGAAGTTGTTTAAAGAACAATGCCAATATAGTGTTTGTGAACCAGGAAGCTAAAGTGACCAAGGACAAGGAGAATCTCACCCCCCCCGCCCTGGAGAGGGGCATGTGCCCCCTGCCCCCCCGCGAGGAGGTCGTCCTGTCCTTGACTCCCTGTGACCCGCCAATACATAGTGAACAGAGTAGTGCCAATCTCAAAGAAAAGCAAACTATTTTCCTTGAACAAGTTCTAGGTCCGCCTAAAATGAACAGTTGGATTAAAAAAAATTTAAATGAATATGTGAATTAAGAAACGTGTCTATTTTCTGATATTTTATTGTACATTCAACATTATAATACGTTTTTTTAATGTAATAATGAACTGTGATCAAATAAGTGGTTTGCAACACTACTTAAACCTAGTTAGTTAAGATTGCATTTATTTATGCAAATATTATAATAATGGATTACGTGCTACGTTGATTACGGATACTTTTCATTGAAATTAATTCCATTATTTGTATGGAGTTTATAGACAGATGAAGGAAACATAAAGATCTGAAATGTACACCACCAATATTATTATATGAACTAAGGAATGCCTTCTATGTAAAATTCCGTCCTATTATTTTATAAATGAAAAATTGTTATTGAGTTACGTCATTAGATTATGCTTTTATGATTCCATGACACTTGATCCCCTGACAGTTGGCCCCCTGCATACATATATACAATATGGAGTTGGTTTAGGGAAAATATGGTATACCTGCTTGCACAAAATATAATTAAGCGTCTCCGAAAGGGTGTGCAAAGAGGATGTAATGCCGAATAACAAAATAATAAAACATATTTTCATTGAAATGTGACAAGGAAAAACTACTTTGTCTGCATACTGTATAGACCAACGTATAAGTATAAAAAATCAAATAATTTCCTTTGATATATATACCAACTCATTATTAAAGATATTTTGAAGTCAATTTTGAGTTTTAAATTGGTAAATAATGCACAAATAATTATAATTTCGGGGGCCAACTGTCAGGGGATCAACTGCCGGGTCACCGCTTTTATGTAGTAAGTATGTGTGTACATAAACAAAGCAGGAAAATTAGAAAAAACCTTCTTAAACATTTTGAACTTTTCTGATTGTAAATATTTTATGTCCATAGATCTGCTTTTTTGCATTTCATATTGATGTCTATAATTTAAAAATGGTTGTTTACTCCATTTTAAAATATAATTTTTTTTTTTTATGTTTTTGTTCATGTGTGCCAATATAGGGTAAAATGAAAATGGTAAATTTTACTAAAAATAACATGTTGCTTCCATACACAATTGTAGCAAAATAATTTAAAGAAATAAACATACCTACATAATACTATCTATTGATTTACAGAAAAACTCAGTTTACATAATTCACCACATAGAATATTTAAAATATTCTCAATTATATTTTAAAATTTACCTAGCCAAAATTAATTTTACATATATGTATTTATATCAAATTGATAGCACAACATATAATACATGTTTATATATATATATATATGTACAGGTAAATCATTTTAAAGCGACTCTTGGATGGTGGATCAAAAAATAATTTAATTTAGATGAAGTTTTACGCCAAATCACTCTTATTTAGATTTATCTTTACTATGAATCGGTTTACATTATGAATATGAAAAAATATGTTTTGGATACATTGAAGCTTTTCCTACCTTTTCAACGAATGGAATTAAAATAAAATGATAATTGCGTTACAAAAAATATAAGCGCAAAGTACTAAATAATTTATTAGATAAATATGAAGTTTATATAAGAAACAACTTTTTACAAAAACACCCCTTTATAGCTAAGATTATTTTTGACTTTATTGATTGACTAACTTTTTTCATTCTTGTAAAATTATTAATAAAAAACATAAAAACAACTTTGGTGCTACTTTCCTCGTGCAGATAATACCAAAAATACGCGGAGTTTTCAAGGGGTAAAAAGTCGAATATTTCTGGTGTTTATATTCCTCTTAAACAATAACTTTGTTTTTGTTAGGAAGCTGAAGGATAAAACATAAAAATAACACCGTGGAATTGAATTGCAAGTCTAAATTTAAATGAATTGATAAACGTTGCTATGCACCCAGTATCTTTGGCCATTTTTGTTTAAGAGGGGACTGCGGGCGGGTATTCCAAACTAGTTTTGGAAAAAAATTTTACAACTTTTGATACTATCGGTAAGCACAGATACATTCAAATGTGTGCTCTTTAAAATGATTTGCCTGTACTAAAATATAAATTTTAAACTATTATGTAGTCAGCAACACTTTAACTGGTTGAAACCACTGAATAGATAATATGTACACACTAGAAATGTCTGTATTTAAAACCAACGAGAAAAATATACTAATAAAAAAAATGCCTTGAGAATCTCAAGGAAGACACTGTGTTTTTACTTAGCACGGCAGAGTTGACTTCATCTCATCAGTTGGTTTCAACCAACAATAAAAGTGATGCTTACAAAAAGTTCTTTAAAAAAATATTTTGCCAGAATTTCGATTACTTTATTTATTCAATGTCTTCCGAATGTTTTTTTTACAAATACATGCAATGAAAATAAAACATATTTTATTAAAGCCCACCACATACCTTTAATTATTATATTTAATACTAATAATTGACACTATTCTAGTCCCAGCGAGAGCTCGTGCGAACGTCATGGACGATCGTCCTCTTCCCCAAACGCCCTGTATGAAAATTAAAAAGACAAGTTACTAGAACGATGACGTCACGCAAAACCTCTAACTAGGACTAGTTTACTGAGTATTTCGACATATTAACCCCCAGACGTGGTAAACTACTAGTTTACTGAGTATTTCGACATATTAACCCCCACACTCGGCAAACTACTAGAGTATTTCGACATATTAACTAACCCTCGTAAGCGGTAAACTACTAGTTTACTTAGTATTTCGACATATTAACCCAGACTGCGGTAAATTACTAGTTTACTGAGTATTTCGATATATTAACCCCCAGACTGCGGTAAACTACTAGTTTACTGAGTATTTCGACATATTAACCCCCACACTCGGCAAACTACTAGAGTATTTCGACATATTAACTAACCCTCATAAGCGGTAAACTACTAGTTTACTTAGTATTTCGACATATTAACCCACACTGCGGTAAATTACTAGTTTACTGAGTATTTCGACATATTAACCCCCGCACTGCGGTAAACTACTAGTTTACTGAATATTTTGACATATTAACCCCCAGACTGCGGTAAACTACTAATTTACTGAGTATTTCGACATATTAACCCCCAGACTGTGGTAAACTACCAGTTTACTGAGTATTTCGACATATTAACCCCCAGACTGTGGTAAACTACTAGTTTACTGAGTATTTCAACATATTATCCCCCAGACTGTGGTAAACTACCAGTTTATTGAGTATTTCGACATATTAACCCCCATACGCGGTAAACTACTAGTTTACTGAGTATTTAGACATATTAACCCCCACACTCGGCAAACTACTAGAGTATTTCGACATATTAACTAACGCCCATAAGCGGTAAACTACTAGTTTACTTAGTATTTCGACATATTAACCCACACTGCGGTAAATTACTAGTTTACTGAGTATTTCGACATATTAACCCCCGCACTGCGGTAAACTACTAGTTTACTGAGTATTTTGACATATTAACCCCCAGACTGCGGTAAACTACTAATTTACTGAGTATTTCGACATATTAACCCCCAGACTGTGGTAAACTACCAGTTTACTGAGTATTTCGACATATTAACCCCCAGACTGTGGTAAACTACTAGTTTACTGAGTATTTCAACATATTATCCCCCAGACTGTGGTAAACTACCAGTTTATTGAGTATTTCGACATATTAACCCCCATACGCGGTAAACTACTAGTTTACTGAGTATTTAGACATATTAACCCCCACACTCGGCAAACTACTAGAGTATTTCGACATATTAACTAACGCCCATAAGCGGTAAACTACTAGTTTACTTAGTATTTCGACATATTAACCCACACTGCGGTAAATTACTAGTTTACTGAGTATTTCGACATATCAACCCCCATACGCGGTAAACTACTAATTTACTGAGCATTTCGACATAATAACCCCCAGACTGCAGTAAACTGCAATGTGCAGTTGAAGGAAATTACAACTAGTTTCTGCAGGTCTGTTTCTTTCTCAACAAAAACTCAACATCTTTGAAAAGTCATTAACCTCTTGGCCAGTGAGTTTTAATGAACATAACTGTACGTGGAGAGTGAATTTTTTTTTTGGTTCATATAAAAAATATTTTTTAATATATTATCATAGATTATTAAGTAATAATAATAATATATCTTGAATAAAAATATCATTGAAAAACAACACGTTTAAACCAAAAAACTGTTTCCTTCTTCTGATGACTGCAGAATGACGCAACAAGAATTTTGAAACTAATACTGTGAAGTCGATATTGTAGGTAAGTATTCCAAAACTTCGACAAACTATGCGCAGGTGTCGATAGATGCCAAGTTAAATATTTTCAGAAAAATGTGACAGTGTTTGAATTAAAGGAGCGGACGCAACGTTGTGGCGGTACTCTTCTGGGCAAGTTATCACTTCGCCGCAATGTTGCGGCGATACTTGCGGAGAGGTTAAAAGTGATGAAAAAAATATATAAAAAATAGGTTATCTTAAGGACTATTTTTCAATTTTTTTTTCATAGCTTTTAATGATTTTTCAAAGAGGTGTTGAGTTGACTTGATGCTGAGTTATAATAGTACCGTTTTTTTGTAGACAACGTTATTTGACTTTAGTATTTTGGAGTTAACATTGTTTGACTTTAAGCCCTCGTAATATTCCAATATGTACGTATAATATAACTGCAGAAAACCCATAAATAAAACTGATTAAAACCAATACAAAAACTCATCCAATTTCAGAAAAAAGCGTGTGTGTGCATGAGTGCCATCAAAAGTTGATAGAACGCATTGTCATCAACGAGTCTATCTGCCGAGTTTCAGGTGATTTTTTTATATATTAGGTCCTTACATATGAAATTGGCGTTTTGCCGTACTGGCAACTTTGATCTCAAATATCTTCTCTTTGGTTAGGAATTCCTAATTGAAATTTATATACATAGCTATTTACTCATGTATTTGTGTTTCGAAAATTATAATTCATTTGTTTTTTCCTTAATTGTTTTTTTTCTTTGCGTCACTTAGTTTACAAAATGGAAAACTTGAAATATCGCATTATTTACGAGTTCGAGTTCCACCGTGGCACCAGTGCTGCAGAAACGGCTCGAAGGATTAATGATGTGTATGGCGACGGTGCCGCAAAAGAAAACACTGTGCGCTTTTGGTTCCAACGTTTTCGTTCTGGAAATTTCGACCTGCAGAACAAGCCACGTGGACGGCCGGAGATCAAAGTTGATAATGAAGAGTTGAAGGCTATTGTGGAGGGGGATCCATCGCAAACCACGTCCGAGTTAGCTGCAGGCTGCGGTGTTAGTGATAAAACTGTTTTAATCCACTTGAAGCAAATTGGGAAGGTGAAAAGCTTGAAAGGTCGGTACCTCACGAATTGAGTGAATCAAATCAACAAGACTGCTGCGTTGCATTAATCAACCAGCGCAATAATGAAGGGATTTTAAATGGAATCATTACCTGTGATGAAAAGTGGATCCTGTATGATAATCGGAAGCGCTCATCGCAATGGCTGAACCCTGCCGAACCAGCCAAACCATGCCCCAAGCCAAAATTGACTCCAAAAAAGTTACTTGTGAGCGTTTGGTGACGCAAAAAAAAAAAACAATTAAGGAAAAAACAAATGAATTATAATTTTCGAAACACAAATACATGAGTAAATAGCTGTATAAATTTGAATTTGGAATTCCTAACCAAAGAGAAGATATTTGAGATCAAAGTTGCCAGTACGGCAAAACGCCAATTTCATATGGAAGGACCAAATGTATGTGGTATTCACTACTTTTCATTATTAACACTTTATGATATACAGGATATCTGGTAAGTGGCGTATAACCTTCCAGTTCAGTGGATTGGGGGCTCCAAGGTCATTCTGAAAATTTAATATCATGTTTTGTAAAAGTTCATTAGTTTTCGATTTAATTGGCCTTTTCGAAATTTTCTGAAACTGACACCCTTGTCTCTTTAGTGGCGTGGTCACAAATAAAATAATTTTCTGCCTGTCCTTTTTAAATATTATTCATGAATAATAGTGTAGCATTAGAAATATATTACCATATACTGTTGTAGTCAGCCACGCTTCACTTCATTTAGGGGTGCAATTGTTTTACAGAATTTGAACAATTTATCAAAATTCAACAAAGCTTTAGTGCAATTCGACCTTTAAACTATAAATTTGTGATACGATAAAAATTTTTACCCTAAAAGCCTTACTAATAAACGTGTTTCAAATCTTGCACAACTGATAAACAACCATTAATGTATGGTAAATGGTTATTTATTAGTAAGGCGGTCAGTTAAGTAAGCTCTTGTGTAAAAAATTTTATGAAGGCTCATGTGCCTGATTGGCTAACAAGTTATCCGTTTAATAGAGATTCTAAAATGAATAGAGAAGTTAACTCTCCATGAAATATCAGCTACATCCATTCCACAACACACAAATATAAATCAGAGTACGAGATTCTCTCAGTATCGCCCTGGTGAAAGACCACCATTCAGAATCGAGACATTGCTTGAAATGGCTTTAGCCATATTTGGTGACCACATCTGAATAGCCAGGTAATTTTCCGCCTTCTTCTTCCCCCATCTCCCTTTTCTCCATAGTCTCACTGGCTTCGGTTAAAAAAAGGTCCAATCGGCTCGGAAAACCGTGGGACTTTTACTAAATATGATATTCAATTTTCGGAAGAGCCTCAAGATTCCCCCATCTACAGTTGAAAGATTATCCACCACTTACTGGATACCCTGTATGTAGAGTTTGGCAAATAAGAGAATGCACCTGTTACATTAATGTGCAGAGACCAAATTTGGTAGGAGGCAGGGTATTTCTGAATAACTTCGGCAAAGCTGCGCAGTACACGAAGGACAAAGCGCATTCTTTAGTTTGCCAAGCTCTAACAGAATCTGCATCCACGGCTTGACTAAGTAAATCGTGTTATAACGGGATCTGCATTCACGGCTTGATTGAGGACCAGTTGTTTCGGAAAATTTCACATTTGAATTTCCTTCAAACTGTCATTCACCCTAAAAATTGGGTTGTTTCAACCTCCGTCAGAAGAAATTTCAACAAAAATTTCATAGAAATGTCTCAAAAAATTAAAAGATTTTTTTTCATTTCAAATTTAACATGCAATCACGTCTTCCTTCATTTCAAATACGAAATGGGTTGTTTCAACTCCAAAATAACGTTCGATAAATTTGGTAATTTCACTCAGTGTTCCCCGCCGAATCACAATTTTGACGTCTGCGCATGCGCCTCCCATTGAACGCTAAATGTTCGAATTCGGCTGATCACATTTAAAAAATTTCACATCACATTTCTATGGTATTTTCATTGAAATTTCTTCTGACGGAGGTTGAAACAACCCAATTTTTCGGTGAATGACAGTTTGAAGGAAGTTCATGTGAAATTTTCCGAAACAACTGGCCCTAAGTAAATCAGGTTATAACGGGATCCGCAACCACAGCTTGACTAAGTCAATCGTGTTATAACAGAATCTGCATCCACGGCTTGACTGCAATCGTGTTATAACGAGATCCGCATCCACAGCTCGGCTAAATCAATTGTGATATTTCAGAATTCTCGTTCACGGCTAAGTCACTCGCATTGACTAAGTCACTTGTGATATAATGTGATGCTAAATAATAAAAGCCATGGAATGTTGTGTTATACAGTCGTTGATACTGCAATACGTTGTATGTCAGTCACCTGATAAGTGACGAATTGGATTATCTATGGTGAGACCACCTTGAGAAATAATACCATGTTGCCATTTAATCTGCAGGTATATTAATACTGTTCTTATACATATGACATTTTGATACAATGTAAAAATCAGAAATTTGGATACCTGTCCTTTTTATTTTACATACGACCTATCGCAGTATCAGCGAGGAAATTTAGAAATAAAGAACAACACAATAAATGTTATAATTATAATAAATGTAAAATATCACAATAAATAGTAGGAATGTAACAAATGTAAATTAAAATTTGATCAGTACATATTTTTAAATGATTAATATTATCGATATAATTAATCATACAATTTTCACATGTAAAAAATTATAACCTTTTCAAAAATAAATGCCAAGTACTTAATCTTTAATATATTAACAAATTCATATTTTTTATATGTAATAGGGAATAAAATGTATTCTGTAGAATATAAATTGAAAACAAAATTTCGAAAATAAAATGTCCTGAAATTGGCTACCGTCGACTCCTGGGGAAATCAACAATTTCTTGGCATAATCAGGATTAATTTCTGAAAATTAATAAATCCCTTCATAGCAATTTTATTAGGCATTTAAATTAAATACTCTACCTTTTGCGAAAATTCCTAAACAACTAGAATTCCTAATTAAATCACTCTAGAATTCTATGACAAATAATGTCTATATTTCTACAGTCCTACACATAAATTTAGTGCCAGTATGATAATAAATGCGATTATGTACCTACGTACGCAACATAAAGCTTATAATTTATGAAAGCGTAAAGAATACATTCAAACTAAAATAACTATAAATAAAATTTGATGACTTTTTAATTAAAGCAAATAATGCACTTAATACTTGAAAAATAATTTCTTAAAAAACTAAAGCGACACCAAAGTTCTTTATGGTTTAAAAATGAGGGAAACCATTTGATGGAACCAATAATAATTATGCAAATTAATGCTTAAATATAATTATTATGAAAAATTATGTTTTCATTCAGTTCTGTCTGCTGGCACATCTGAATTAAGATTGCAAAAAAGGTATACCTGAAAGACAATCATTCAAGGATTACGGATATACCGACAACATTTGAAAATCTCCTACTACCACCACACTAAGCGGAGGATGTTGCTTGTGTTGTGATGGTGGATTTAGCCAGCCGAGGAATCGAACACGGAACGCCTGGGTGGGACCCAAAACGCGATGCCCACTCAACCATATTACTGTAATTCCCATAATTAATACAAATGGTTGAATACTGAATATTTGGACGCAAGAATTGAACAGTCCATTATAAAGAATACAATTAGATCAATTATCGTTAACTATAGATTAGTTATGGTTTTGCTTGGTTAGCAAATTTGCACCGTATTATTAGTTTGCAGAAATATATCTGTAGTTTTCCTCAATCATTTGACACACTCTTCTTCATTTGCGCTCTCCATTCCATAACTCCAGGAAAACAAGGGCCATTTGTTTCACATAACTTGAACAATTCATCAAAATTAATAATCAAATTCTGTGAAACTTCTGTTATTATGCCATTATGGGCCAGTTTTTTTTAAACTAATTATAATATATGCATCGCGTGGACACAATGACTGTGGGATAATCTTATTCTGTAGATGGTCACTGCCTATTAACAGCCTATATAGATACTCAGTAGTGCAGACGCATCACAATCTCAGATAGTCATGTCTTTAAAGCTCCACAAATGCATCATGTGGACAGTACGACTGTGTAAGCACCTTATTCTGTCAACAGAGGACCAGAATTTCCTCTTTCACATACCAGAATTAAGAAATAATAATAATCATAATCAGCATGATAAAAACAAACAATGCAAAAAAATGATAATGTTAATAAATTCTCTCACATGGCGCAGTGACGAGAGATAAAATAATAATCCCTCTTTACAGTGGTGATAAGCGATGATGCGAAAGAAAGATGGGTGAGTTTAATCGTGCGTCCCGTGGTAGGGTGCAATACCCCCGTGGTCCGTTGCCATGCCAACGTAGCACAGGGTGGCCTCATCTCAAATGTGCGCCTGGCCGACCTCCTCCTTGTTCTCGCACTTGCACAGCGCCTTCATTACACGCCACACCGTCTCTCCTTGCCTAGAAGGTAATTCATTGCATTATAACTTATTATTGTTATTGTTACATCAACGAAGGAATGGGAATAGCGGGAGAGATCGAAGAAATTTAGCTCACATGAATTAAAAAATGAGAGAAAGGTTATCAAGACAGTGACCATTTTATTTTTCTATATCTTGTTCTTTTCACATTTTCATTTAAATATATTAGGATCATCTTCTTCTTCAATGATATATTACATATGGGCGTAACCGTCAAAAGTTATTACAAGCATTTTTCAGGATCGATAGGATAATTGTCGGTAACTTCTCATCGTTCCCCAGGACAACTGCAGATCTCTAACGTACAAACAACAGTTGATGTTGAATATATTAAGGACACTTACGGCCGCTGTTCCCAATCCTACTAATCAATTACTAAGCCAAAATTTTGCCTTAGTAATTGATTAGTGCACAACTACGCTTTTTCCAACACACAAGTATCGCTTAAGCATGCCTTAAGCATTTATCTTAACCTAAGGAAGCCGGACTAGTGGATTAAACTCGTTCCGGCCGCCTCAGTTTTGGACTAGTTCTTAATTTGGACTAGTTCTTAACTAGTCAACAGAGTAGAAAAAATACCGCGAACACAATGTATGGTCGATGAAATATCACTTTGACAGAAGACACAGTTTCCCGCTCATTTCACTTCTGTTGTATTGCGTTTATCAATTATCATTTTAATTAATATGGATTGAGAAGTTCGGATGCGTGCGGAGCAGAGACGAAAAACGGTTAATTTATGCGAAAAACTATGTCGTTTTCGAATATTCGCCAAGCCAAGTGTCAAGTCCAGTACCTACGGTCAAGCTGACACTTTATTTTATATACGTTTGTTTAAAAAATATAAAATGTCAGTTTATGGATAAAAATATTTTAAATGAATTACGTGTATTAATAATAAATACAACAATTAACTCTATAATATTAATTTAACTTCAAAAGTTCTTACTTTGATGTCATTTTATTGTCTATGAGAGCGGGCGAGGCCAGATAACATAAGATGTTTGGGAACAACATAAATCGAGCGCTGCCCTACAAAATGCTTGGCTGATCGCGGCCTCAGATGAATCGATTTAAAAGTTAGGAACAGCGGCCGTTAGTCATTGTGAACTGTCACTTATTCGTTAGCTATTTGTAGTCATGCTAGGGAACGATGAGACGTTACCGAAAGTTATCCTATCAATCTATTATCTGCATACTTCACCCGCCATAACACAGGGACATCCCTAGCATGGCGGGCGAAATAACACAGTATGTACACTATGTATAAAATTCTTTTAATAAATAAATGAATCGTTATCGATCGAGTGTGCTAGGGGGCCAGGTGATTTTATTTAACTACAGTAGATAGCCAAGTTGTTTATTAAAAAAAAAAACAACAAATTAATCCCAATAACCGAGTCCCCAGTTCCGCACGCATGCAACAATGTTCCAAACAGGGGCAGGTGTGATGAAAGGTTAACCCCTAGTGTTTTAGAGGTTAACCTTTAGGGGCCGGAGCCCTGCAATTGCAGTGTTGAAGAATTGTGAGTATGCACAGTAAGAAGCACTTCAATTGCAAATTGTCGACCATATTCGTTTTGCCTTCAGATATTATCTCTACAAGGTTAGTTAAAGATAAAAATAAAAATGTCAATTTATCAAGTATGGTATTGTCTACGTGTTGAATTTAACAATTGTTTTTATTTATTTAATGAAGTTTTTTGCCATCTCCTACGGGTTAAAGAGATTGGTTGTACAAGGTGAAAAACAAACTATGAGAACATAACTTACTTGCGTTTGCGTGTGGCACAACAATGGGAAGAAGGAGATTAATAAAACTCAACATACCTTTCATATATTTTAGTCTGAATTTGGGCGAGAGTCTTGCATCTAGTGTTGGGCAGCATCAAGTAGAATATTACAAAAGATAACACGCTCAATACACTGAACATCAGCAGCATGCCGTACAGATGTACTGAAAAATAAAACAAAGCATTAATCAAGCAACCATATTCACTGATTAGGGGCCTTTATATTTAAAAAAAAAAAAGAGTCAAAAATATTGTCCATAACTGGATAAAACAGAAAAGTGGTAAATCAAAACAGTGACAAAACAGAACAAGATAAAATAATAGTTTCTTTATCTCCACTTTTCTTCAATGTTCTGATTTTCCATAGAAACAATATTGTAAAAGAAAAACAATTGATTGTTATCTTCATTAATTAAAATATTATAATTATAAAAATATACAGATTTAGGAAATGAGAAAAATATACAGATTTAGAAAATGATATTTAAAGAATTTGGCATTCTCAGACCATAAAAATATTACCATTTATTATTTCGGCTACTGGCATTATACCTAGCTCTCTCATTAAATATTTAGGCGTATTAGATTTGTCAAAGAATTTATACATAAAAATGCAAAAATCAGTCATTTTAAATACATGTAGGATTACGAAAGATTTTTTAAATATTTATATGGAGGTATCAGTAAGATTTATCAGTCCAGTTAGGAGTTCTACCGAGCCGAACCCTCTGATATGAAAATATCTGGAGTCGGTGAATTATTTTCCCATTTGGTCTCTGGTGGGTTGACGTGTTGTTCTTGTATTGTTTTGTATTTATTATACTTAAATAGTACAATTACATAGCATGGATTGACTAGATGATCATTTGTGGAAAAGTGTGTGGAAAGGTTAAGTTATTCCTGTGGGGAAGATTTAACCCGGACATAAAAGTCAGAAGCAAAAATGAGGTTTAACTCATTGTTAAAAATAAAAATATTCATCCTAGTCTTGCAGAAAAGTCAATAGATGTCGCATATTAAATAAAAATGGATAAATTTATCCACGACACTATCTAGATAGCATTTAGTTCGAGTTGAATCTTGCTTAAAAATAGCAGCCAAAAAAATATGCATTGAAAATGAAGATAATGTTTGTAGTTCTCAGTCAAAGTATGAAACAGTTAAATGTGACCGAACCGGAAAGGGATACATTAGCTCAGTGGTCAGAGCATCTGTCCGGAAAGCCGAAGGTTCTGGGTTCGAGTCCCAGATGTATGCGTATCTTTTTCTGATTTTTCTGTTTCAGATTTCGATTGAGTTTTGCTAATATTATTTTCATAATTAAAATATTATAATTTGAAGTTCAACTTATTAAGTTAAAAAAAAAATATTGTATTCTCACATGGCATCTTCAAAAATGTCAGCTGCACAATCAGATCTATAAGAAAGTAGAGTCCAACGGAAATGCCGAGGCCCCGGGCCCTCCATGCCGTGGGAAACATCTCGCAGACCAGCAGCCAGCCCAGGGAGCCAAAGCCGAAGGTGTGGAAGAACTCGTACATCAGCACGATACACACGCCGACTATCCGCAGACTCGGGATCAGGGTGGACGAAGGCAGCAGATCATCCGGAGGGCAGTTTAAGGGGTTCTCGTTGCGGTGGTATGGACCGTCTAGCAATGCCACGGGAGTGGGCAGTAAGGGGTAAGGCGGGCGAATGGAGCCTTCTGAAAATATAATACATAATATGTTATGCCGTGTTGCGCTACCTCCTTTAGCCAACATTTTGGACACTGTAAAGCTGTCCGAAACGTTGGCTAAAGAAAGTAACGGCATAATAACCCAAAAATAAAACACTATAATATTTTTGGCCGTGAAAATCTAAAATCATATCATACATAATACTTTATTTTATCGATGCATGAATTTTAATGAAGCAAGAACTGTGCGTCAAGACAAAGTTTTTGTTTTTGTTTTTAAGAGGAACGTTTGCTCGGATCGTTTCGGCCCATTTCATACAAACCTTAATTTGGATATGAGGCCAAAATACCCAACCAAATTGAAAAATTCTTTTTGTAATCAAAAAGTATATCAAAGATCTAATTAGGATAGGTTCTACTTTATTTATTTTTGCTTTTAAATATTGCCGTATAGCAGAAGCGGAACGTGAGTTTTCAGTGAGATAGAGTGCTAAGATTTAAAAAAACGACATTATTGATTATTATGTTGTTGTAGCTGAAAAATTTTTTTTTTTTCAAAATTTCAACTTTTTGTGTGAAGATCTTTCAGTTTGGGGATGCGCCGCATCCATAAATAATCCTGAAGGTAATTAAAGAAATCAGTTTTGGTTCATTTGAAACACCTTTCGAATTTTTTGTAGTCTCTTATAATTAAAAAAATATATAACCCGCCTTATCCTCGGTGTTAATAAAATGAAAAATAAAATAAAAAATCTTTAACCTCTTGTTTGTCGTAAACCCGCCGGCGGGCGCGACAAGAATTTTTGCTTTTTTTTTAAATTGCGATTTTAACCCATATGTATAAAGAAACTGTATAAATTACAAGGTCAGAATCGCTTGCACCAATATCTTTCTTGACGTAACAGTTGATTTGATTAATCTAGCTACTTATTAATTATCGGTAAAATTCGGAAATCACGCTTTTTCCCGCTTTACAAATGTTATTAATTCTTCGAAAACACCTTTGAATTGTTGGTTTTCATGTAGGGTGAATATTCAGGTTTGTGTAGAAACAATAAAATCAATTTATATTCGTATAAATATATTTTTTTTTTATATTTGTTTGCCGAATGGGAGAATCTTTTTGCTAAAGTTTCTGAGATAACTTGTAACAATATTATAATGAATAATAAGATACATTATCTGGTAAACAGAAAACAATTGCAAAACAAAACAATTCCTTTGTTTTTATATGGATATTTGACCAGAAGTCATCAAGGTAATTTCCACACGGTTTTTTGAAATATCATCTGACATTCAACACGTTAAAAGTGTTTCTTGAGGTAGTAATTTTAATATAATATTGTTTATATTAAAAACAACAAATTTTTCTTCCCATGTAAATAGGTAATTTGTAATTTAAATTTACACCCATCATAATTCTGTCATTAAAAATATATTTTTAATTTTATATTTCATCATTTTTCTATAAAAAATATAGTAAAATTATTTCTTTAAATGTTTACATACTCGCAAATAATTGTCCAAGTTGCCTCTTAGAATCAAGAAATATTAAAAAATTTAATGGCCTATATTTTACAATTTAAAGCAAAAATAAATAAATTAGCTCCTGTCCTAGTTATATATTTGATAAACCTTTTGATTACAAAAATAAAATTCAGTTTGGCTGGGTATTTTGGCCTCAATTCCAAAATTAATATTTGTATGAAACAGGCCGAAACGTTCCTCTTAAGTAGAAAACCGAGATACATACAATTATTAATAACAAGACGGATTTGGACCTTTGCTGTTCTTCAAAATATGGAGAATTTACTATGAACAGATAAAGAGATTAACACAAGCAACGCTACTTAAACAATGGGTGATCATAGCACTAAACAGAGATAAAAAGGGATACTAATGAACATTTGCATTTTGCAAACAAAATCTCATGGACAATAAGGAATTGACCTTAATGTCACTTTTGTCGAAATCCACAAATAGTAGAAATAGATACTGGTAAATTCCATACAAAACAAAAAAAAAGAAAAATAGATTATCTTACCGATAGTTTCAACGGCTTGAAAGTTGGGTTCCTCATCATGGGCTAACGGCAGCATTCCGATGGAGCCGTAAATAGGCAGCACATTGCAGACACGGGGGCCGGGAGACATGGCCGGTGTGAGCTTGCTGTCGAAGCATGCCACGGTGCTCAGGAAGGCCATGAGGAAGGCCATAAAGCCCACGGAAATCAGAATGCAGTACTTCAAGCCAATTCGGGACACCGTGAACCAAAGAGCTATTGCCGACAACATCTGGAAATCAAATTACTCTTCTATATTCTCACTCTTGACATGGTCCGACTGATGACCTGACAATAATTTGAAAAATGCCTACCATGATAGAAGACATCCCACAAATTTATTAAAAATATGGTTTTTGTAGCAGTGTTTGCAAAAGGGGGTAGGAGAAACAATTTGCTGGATTTGATGTTTCCAATGTGTAATGGTACATAAATTGAAAGTGGGTGCAAACATACCCTCACAATGGAGGTGGTCAATGCCACCGTGCTGTCTGCGATGCTGTTGCATACACCAACCAGAGAAAAGAGCCTGGGGGCGTAAGATAGCACCCAAGTCCTGCCGCACAGCTGCGTGAGGACCACCAGCCCAACGGACCTGGACAGGGCCCACATGGCTCCATTCCTGCCCAGCTTTTCTTCGTTCCTGCCAACCGAGTCTCCCTTCTTGTAGAGCCGCTCCGTTAGGTTTAGTCCCGCCTCTCTGGAAATAATGTAGTGCGGAGATTCAGGGAGAAAGAGATATGTGACGATGAAAATGCTTATGCCGAATGCGAAGATCATTCCTGGAACAATAAATAAAAACTCATCTTATTTTGGAAAATATGAGTACATAGTAATTTTGATAAGAAACATTTCCATAAATTATGTAAATGAAACACAAAAAATGAGTGTTTCTTTTATAAAATTAACTCTAAACGAACAAACCCCACCCCACGAACTTGGGCACCCCTGCTAAGTCACCAGCAGATCCGCTCTGCCACGGAGCCTATCAATTCTGAAATTGTTTACAGTCTATTCAATAGATAACTGATGCTGCATGAAATGGGCTCTTGAAATTGGGTTTTACACCACTCGAGGTCTTAAGAGTAGGTTATAGGGCAAACAGGTGATTTGCTGCAAAACGGCCCTCTAAAACAGCTGAATTACTACCTTTCGTATGTCATTGTCAGACTTGATATTTTTTGTTACCAAATAATGGACTATTATTTTCTAAACTGCTGAATTTTTTTTGTAATTGATGTAAGCATTCGACCATAAAAAATAAAAACATTGATACACCATAAAACCCACTTTTCAAACTTCAATTTATGACTTTCCGAATAAATAATGATTTTACACAATATCTTTAATTTAAAATATGTACGTAATACACATATCTGTCGAAGTACGGATTTATATTGTCGTTATCATATCTGTTGATATTAAAAATTAAATAAATACTTCATTTTGGATCACATTATCTCACACTTTAGAGCTTTTGTTCATTACGGGCCGGAAACTCCCGAGGTCGAGAGTGAGGTTACGGGCTCCGTCTTTGACAGCACATATACTTCGAAAATGCCGTCAAAATGTTTTATAAATAGGTCCAAAAGAAGGATACCAACTCACTTAATGCATTGGAATAATTTACAAAAGCTACAAAAACAATGAGTAACACAAATTCTGTTACTTCATGTAAATAGTAAATATCCTACTCGCATCTTTTCACATGTCACAATACGCAATACGCATGCGCCTGTTCAGAACAGTCTGTTACTCAGTTCATGTTTCTTGAAAGCGCCCAAGCGAGAGTTCATTAAGTGTACGCGGTGTCTGGTAGTAAATCATTTATTTCTTCAATCTTTGCAAATTCACTTATATAATAATAATATTGTTAAATGAAACAAATTATTTTGTGTAAACCACTATAATCACATGTTAAAATATCTACATGTTTCAAAACCGATAGTTTTTTCGTCAGGATAAATATATTTGGGGATACAGTAAAATCCCGTTAACTCGAAAAAACACGTAATTATTTTTGAAAAAAAAAAACTGTTACTGTTCTCTTAGGATGGCACTGTTGGCAATGGCCATTTGCAAAAGCATGGCGGTCGCACAGATCAAATATCGCGAGCAATGAGTTTTCATGTTTGTTAAGTCGAGGAAAATAGTGATTAATATACATTATTTTTCATTTCTGAAAATTGCAATACTTACTTCTTATTATTATGCAACTGATACAAAGTGTTTTTTCATTTTAAAGTTCGTATTTACCGTCGTAATTCGTAACATGGCGGTCGATGAAAAATGACATTTTGTGTTTTTAAAGTAAAAAAAAACCTATTAAAATTCTTTTTTTTTTTTAATTCCGGAAACTGAATTGATGAGTACTCGTTAGTATCTAACTACTACATATTTTTTTTGTGTATATTAAGCGTGTCGTCAGCCATCTGACAGCATAAATAAACACTGTACTACTGAAGCGTCAACCGTTATGACGTCACACGATTGCTCCGCCCCAAAATATCGTTTTGGCGGTAATTCAAAAATGGTAAACTTAGATTCGCTCTAGCAACTTTATTCGTCAACATAAAAATAAAATAAAAATGCCATAATCATCGTAATTTTTTGCTTATTTTTTTAAACAATAAAAAAAACCGTGGAAATACCCTATTGGACATAATCCCAATTCGTATTATTTTGTAAATCGGTATCGGTTTCCTTTGGCATGTGATATTTTTACGAATTTACTTCGAATAAGTTTATGAATTTAACCCTCCAAGCCTCGAGCTTATTTGACTATTATATCTCTTAATTACTCTGTCAAATGCCGGAGAATTCTCGAGTATTTCCACATCACAATAAAATCTAAATAAATCGAATATTTCTAAACGTATCCAAAAACTAAAAACTGTTTTCGGAAGGCGATTAAATACGCTTTTAAATTTTATTATTACAAGTAAACATCTTATTTTAGAAATATTAAATTTTTTAATGCAAACATAAAAAAGTTTTTAAAATTGCTCACCTGACATACTTTTCTTTAAAAACTGAACGAAATTAACTGATAACGACCAAACAAGCACATTTTTTAATAGTCGAATGTATTATGAACATTATCATCACCTCACTTTTTTATCGTTTTATACGAAAATAATTAGTAAAAAATTCACAAAATCTTAAAAGTTTTTCTTGTTCGTGAGTGTTTGTATATTTTTTGTAGAAAATTACAACACACGATTTTTAATGATTTTTTTACGAAATTACTGTGAAAATTGATATAAATCGATTCATTATGGTTTTATATGATCAAAGCACATCATTTATATGACAATTTACGAAACCGTGAACCATATTTTCGTTAAAAACTGTCACATAACCTCAAACTATTGCTGCACGAGGCCTACAAGAATCACCTAGAAACACACGCTAAACCACTATATAACAATGTTTTATTTATGAAACACTATAATGCATACATAATTTTATGTGTATTCTCTAAAAACCGGCGAGTTATCACAATATTCAATACTATTATAACAAATATAAAGCAGCCGAATTGAGCGAATTTCGCGACCATTCTGCAATATAAACATTTGCAAATGTATGGACTTTAGGGATTCCCGGTTAAAATGTCAATTCGCATTAGTGATGGGATCGCGAATTTACGATAATGATTCGAAGTACGTACTTATTACGAGTTTGTTATTTATCGTAAAAATATTGAGATTTAATTGAAATAAATATAAAATATTACGTGTTTATAAATATAAGAATTAAAAAATAACATAAACTCAATTTTAAATTATATTTATTTACCTTTATAATAAATTATTCGAATTTTTTCGTAAAGTATTCAATATGAGGTAAAGTGGGTGACACCATGGGTAATATACCGCACTTAGATGTTATCCTTCTAATTTCGATACCAATACAGAAATGGCTCCACGAGTCATTGCAACTTGTCAGTCGTCCATCATAGCAAGCGTGTTGTAGTTGTCATTGTGTAAATAGAAGGATTTATTGTAAAAAAATTAAAAAATACAAGGTATGTGCCGAAATAATTACTTTGAAATATTTCAGAAGCCCATCTTCAACTGTGTGTTAACTAAAACCCCCGCATTGTAGCACGATTGTCGTTATATTGTTCGATTACATAGTTCAAGCCGTATCGTTGTGCTTGCCGGCCAGCCGCCATTTCTGATTTATTTGTTCGGTCGGTGCATGTGCGAATTTATATGTGTTGTGGGGTAATATTCCTCACTGGAGCTGCATAAAATGGTGGCGCGAGCTTTTTTTAGGGGGTTTAGAAGTTTCGGTTGTAAATTCATATATTTTGTGCAAGGAAAATAAGATTAAAAAAAAACAATGAAAACCCAATGGGTAATCTTCAATTTGTGGATAGGCTAATTATTCAGATGGTTGGAAATCATAGAGAAGGTGTAAAGACAAGAAAAGAAGACATTCGGTAGACCCAGAACAGCGGTTAAATCATGTCATAACGCCTAATGCGAAGAAAATGTATAGGGATTGCGTCGTTTGCGGTTCTGATAGAGAAGGAAGGCAAAGAAAACGAACAATGTATCACTCAAAAGTTGTGATAACAAACCGGCACTTCATGTGGGAGAATGCTTTGAAAAATATCATACTCTAAAAAATATAAGTGATTATACGATACGTAAGTAAGACATACATTTTTAATAACATTGGACCGAATCGTCAGCTTATTTTATTGTGATAAAAATACTCAGAAAGTTACATTCATATGTACACAGTTTTGCACACCTTGTAAACGCCGTGTAGAATGTTATCGAAACTTGTTATTTATTGCATGTCTTGTGGGCTGGTCTATCTTTTGTTTCCTGTATGAAGGTCGAAACTTAAAGTAAAGTGACCAATGCAAAATAAGATCCCGTTTACTGGCCATAAAACCTAAGCCAATCATTCGTTCACGAGTTCAGGTAGACACCCCCAGTGCGGTACAGGACAATTAGAAAGGAATGAATACCAGGATTTACATTAGTTTGTTTGTGTATTTCTCCTATATTATACAAATTAATGCTACGCAGCAGAAGGAATTATGCAAATAAAACACATTAATAGCACATATGTATGATTTAGCAAGTACTTTATGCAAAATATGTACCAAATGTATCAAACATCTTAATGGTCATACGAATTATCAGATAAGGTGCTCCGAAAATTATCGAAAGTATCGAAAATTTCATTTTTAAATAAAAATATTATCTTAAACAGTTAAAAAAATTTAAACCAGAGTAGCAAATTGGTTCTGTGAAAAAATGGTGGTAGTGGAAAAGGTTTTAAGGAACCCAAAAATAAAATCCCATGATAGTTTTTATTTACTTATTTATTATAAAATAACAAAAAGTAAACAAAAATAAATGAATAATTTATACCTATTACAATAATATATTTTTAAACATTGGGTGCACGATTGTCACGCGGCGGCATAAGTTAAATATACCGCATTAGACCGCCACTCGCCAAAACTCTCCATATATAATCAAATGACAATGTTTCGATTTTCGGAAGCCGGAAGTCGAAACTCGGAAGTCGGAAGTACACATCTCTATTGTTCTAATTCGCACATCTTTTTGACTGATTACCAGAATTAGATAAAACGTAAAGAAATCACATTTTTTTTATGGAATTGCTACATGTTTTTACTGAATAGAGAATTAGAATGTATGTGTTAATGATTTTTCATTAAAACACATTCAAATTATACAATTTTGTGGGGCAAAATGTCTTTCTAAATTGACAATGACGCTCGATAGCACGACACTCGTATGTGAAATGTAAGATTTACGAGAGATAAACCATATAAACAAAGAAAAAATAATACAAATGAGTAGGCAATATGTTGTTTTACAATAATCAAATAGTTAGCTTTCCATTTTTTTCGAATTAACTCAGAAAACTTGATAATTTTCCGATGACACATTGCGGTCGTAAAGCGCATTACCAATAATGGCGCATCGATTTCGCGGCGCAAGTTTGGTTTCATAAAGTCGTACATTTAAATTTGTTCGTGATAAATTTGAATATGTAAATACGTAATGTCATCTTGTCTCTTTCTAACGCTGTTTAAATCAAATTTCTCATTACGAGATTAAGGGAGATAAGATGGTTTTTATGAGACCATTCATATGGTGCTCATGCTGGTCGATATATCGTACAAATTGACTTTATGTCAATTTTATTTCGGTACGATATATCGTACAAATTAGCCTGACCGGTTAAAGGGCAGGCCGCGGCGGTAATCGGCAGCGAAAATTTATTTATAAGGAATTTATTTAGAATATCTGAATATGAAGGGCCAGAAATCGGCAGCGAAGATTTTATTTACGCGGAAAAATTTTCGATTTTCACGGGAATAACGCCATCCGCTCACTGAGGCAACTGAAAACTGTCAACTGGCAACCGTCTTTGTATGACAATATGATGGCCCGCACACTACAAAATCACTCAAAAACTCGTTGTAAATAGTAACGCAAGTGGTGACTCACGACTCGCGCTGTTGATTGCCTTGGCCGGCCATTGCTAGTTGCCAGCCGTCAGCTGATTGTTCTTCGTCTACGGTTAAACAAGCTTTTTAATGGAAACCAGCCGGTTTTAGTTTGGTTTCAGATGCCTCGTCAGCGGAGCGCCTAAGTCGTATTATTACGAATTTACTCCGAAGAACGTACCCGAATTTGAATTTTCGGATGAAGAACTCGATTTTCGATGTCCCATGGATTTCGAATTAACTAGCTTCTACTGTAGTAATCATAATGATGAGTTCTATAAAATAGTTTAAAAGACAATAAAAGGCTGAATATTTAGAAGTTAAATAAAAAAAAACATTAAATCGACTTCAAATGTGAAGCACGAGTTTCCAAACGACGTTTATAAAATCAAACCAATGGCAATTTCATACAGAAGGCAGTGGAAATTGTATGTGGATACAGAATGCGGTGCAATAACGCATGTCGAATGTACAGAAGGGACAAGTGTGAGAAGGGACGGTTACTGCCACCTAGCGATGTAAAAATAAAGACATTTTGACAGAAAATGGATTGTTCCAAGGCTATAACATGCGCTTAAAGCCAAACAAAGTTATCTACAAAAAACATACAAATAATTCTAGGTCTTAAAGTTAAATAACGTTATCCACACAAAACACGTATATTGCACATACCATGGAAAAGTATTGTAAGTCAAAAGTAAAGTGATTGTGATTATCTATGATCCACGAAAACTGTATATAAGTTAGATCACTCCATCTCCGCAAGATGTCGCTAGTATCTCTTTTCTACGAGACCGCTTGTTCATAATTCAATCATTTGTTTTCGCTCTCCTGTAAAATTAACTTTTTGACTTAAGACACTTTTCTATGAGATGTGAGATGTAACAATATTTCAAGGGCTAAAGTTAAGCAATTTAATCTACAAAAAAACATACCAACACTAATTATTGTTAAATCTTTTTGTAGATAAAGTTGTTTGACTTTTGATATAAATAATAACCTGTGAATATGTGGAATAACTGGTTGTCCTGTGTGGTGGCATTCTGTATTCCCACGAGGGCAGAGAACAGAATGCCCATCTGCAGAAAAATTTGCTGGCATGCCAGGAGGCGGGTGCGATCACTGCGGCAAGTTTCTGTTATGTATACGCACTGGACCATCAGCAAACTGCACACTGGAATTTTTAATAACACATATATCATGAGCTGAGCATATAATTAAAAATCCTTGTTTGCTGGCTCATAGTTTCGCGACAAATAGTCCATTTACAATACAGTAATAACACGAAAAATACAAACAGAGATCACAGTGAAAGGAGAGTACATATAACTGAAGAGCAATGACAATATATAAACATAGTTTGTCGTAAAGCACATTTGTAATTGGCAAACCGTTATTACGCCTGAGTGGGTGTTTTACAGAACATAGGTAAGTTGATCGGGAAGGGTATTTTCTACCTTTTACGCCGGTCCTACTTGAATGCCTGGAAAGGCACTGCTGTCAAATATTTTTATTAATGTACACCAATGTCTTTGTAAGATGTAACTATTCGTATGTGTATAAAACATATAAATAATGTTTATGTAATACAAGATGGAAAAATCTTCTTATCCCCTTGTCTTTTGTGTGGATGAATATTTTATCAAAAGGAAGCATACTATTTGGAGGTGCTCAAATTGTTATTTTATTTATACCAAAGCGAAAAAGAATTTTTTTGTAGTGTAATCAAATATGTACATACATTTTTTACACATAAAACGTCATTAAATGGCCAACACTGACTTTAACTTCGGTTTATGAAGTCCAATTACAAAGTAGGTTATAATTTTGTACAATACTTTTATATTTGGGGTATGGTGAGCATAATATAAAAAAATCATTTAAATTAATGTACTTATTATTTTCAAAGATATATCGGTTTAAAACCAATTCCATTTCCTCATACGGGTACCTTGTTTTCGCCCTTTCAAAGTGTGTTAATATAATGATAAAAAGTGGACATAAAAAAAAATTATAATAAACACAATAATATTTTGTTTTAATTCCACTTTATTAATTTTTAATCCAACTAGTTTCGGTTCAACCTGAACCTTCCTCAGGGATGAATAAAAATATACTAAACATAATACAGATATACATGGCATTTAAAAGAAAATTATAAGAGGGAGAGAGAACATCAACTTAGGTGGGGACGATGGAGGAGGTAGCTAAGAGGGAGGGGTGAAAGTGAACGGGGGTAACGGGAATATTTTAAAAATGGGGCTATTCGATAAGTCTAATTGTTTATTAAGTAAATTTGTTTTATTTATTTTAAATGATTTTTTTATTTCAAGGGCTTCAAGATTATTAAGTCGTAGACCTATTCCATTTCTATGTAATACATCTATTCCGGAAGATTTATTAAATGAATGATCTTTATCTATTAGGTGGGTAGCAAATTCTGAGAAACCTACACTGTTTAGACATCTCTTAATAAATCTTCCGGAATAGATGTATTGCATAGAAATGGGATAGGTCTACGACTTAATAATCTTGAAGCCCTTGAAATAAAAAAGTCATTAAAAATAAATAAAACAAATTTACTTAATAAACAATTAGACTTATCGAATAGCCCCATTTTTTAAATATTCCCGTTACCCCCGCTTACTTTCACCCCTCCCTCTTAGCTACCTCGCCCATCGTCCCCACCTAAGTTGATGTTCTCTCTCCCTCTTATAATTTTCTTTTAAATGCCATGTATATCTGTATTATGTTTAGTATATTTTTATTCATCCCTGAGGAAGGTTCAGGTTGAACCGAAACTAGTTGGATTAAAAATCAATAAAGTGGAATTAAAACAAAATATTATTGTGTTTATTATAATTATGTATTACCACAAAGTGTTTGCTACAAGTGAAAAATTAAAAAAAAATTATAGATCTGTTTCAATCTTATAAAATGGAGCCCAGATTGTTAAATTGTACTCTAAATTGCTTCTCACCAACCACTAATTTAACCACACTCATCTGCCGCTGGCCCGCCGGCGGGCGAGCGACAGTTGAGAGGTTATATAAATTACATATTTATATAAACTGCGACACAAAAAACTCTTTATTTTACGATGTTTAATTTATTTTATTTAATATTTCATTATAATGTACACAAATTGTACAGCACCCTTGAGGTGATTTCTCACAAAAACGATGCTCTACAAATTATCCAATTATACAGGGTGTATCGGCACGTACCTGACAAACTTTAACCAGCGATTCCTGATAATATTTAGAGTAAAAATATTATGGGAAACTGCTCCGGTAACGTTTATTTTCAATAAAAATTTTTTTAAAAATTCCACATGCCGTCACTGTCCACATCTCTGCGCTACCCCCACCTCGCCTACCGCCGCGACGTCTATCGGGTTATTGGTGCGGGTAGCGTGGTGGGGGTAGAGTGGAGTGGTGGACAGTGACAGAGTGTGGATTTTTTTTTTTTTTTAATTGAAAATAAACATTACCGGAGAGCAAAGTCGCCATAACATTTTTTACTCTAAATATGATCAGGAATCGCTGCTTAAAGTTTGTCGGGTACATACCGATGCACCCTGTATGGTAGGTGGGCTAAAATTGTCACAGTTACCTGTAAATCATGAAACATTGAATTCCTTAATGACCTGCATTTTATGATTTAAAACACAAAACAATAAAGAAGCCAACATCCGTAGTGTGTATATATTTGCTATATTTATGTTTTGATGAAAAAAAAAATTATTCTGTTTGGTCAAGTATTTTGGTCTCAAAGCCAAATTATTGTTTTGTACGCTGGTTTAGTGGCACACGCTGAGCTTATTTTTTTATACAAATAGCTGGCTTGACGCGCCAGTTGGTGATTTATGATACAAAAACAAAATTTGGTCTGCACACAGACGACCTCGCGCGGCGCGGCGGCCCAACTGTCTCATTAAGAATTCGCTCTTTCTGATAATATTCATAATAGGCATTATAATGGAAGGTTTTTTATAACAAGTTTCATAGATTTTATAGTTTTCAATAGGGTATTATAAAGTTATTTTACATGGTGGGGGGGAAAGACATTGGGAAGTACCTGGCTATTCAGATCTAGTCAAGATCAAAAAAGTCATTTCAAGCAACGTTTAAATTTTTAATAGTGGTCTTACACCAGGGCGATACTAAGTGTATCTTAAACTCTGGAACATGCCGCAAATTATTTTTTTTACGTTAGGTCCACTCAGGAGGCCCTGAGGAAAATGCTTTCCCTCAGGGCCTATGTCATCTTTGGGGATTCTGTGTGGAGGGTATTTTTAAGGAAAGGAAGTTCTGGGAAGGAAAAAGTTATGAGGGTTGGGTAGGAATCTGGGGTTCAGTGTGTCTAGATCATCCGCCGCCAAGACCTAGACAAACTTTACCCCATGAACCCAGGCACCCCTGCTAAGTCACCAAACGTAGCAAACCACTTGGGGTGACCTATGGCAGAGGTGTTGGTTATCCAATAAGTGGTTACCGGGGCGGCGGTACCCACTCCAGCCTCCCAAATACAATATATTTTATTTTTAATGAATTAATTATGAAATAAAACAAATTATTCAAATAAAATGCCGGGCTCGAACCCGTGACTTTTGGATTGGGAGACAAAAGCCTTACCCATCGACCATGCGTGCTAAAACAAAAATAAATGTTTGTTAAGTCAGCATAAACAGATTTGGCTCCTAATTATTTTTTTAATTGTTGTCATGTAAATATTTGGCTTTTTGACGAATAAATTTGCTGACCACTGTGATGGACCATTTGTAAGAGTAATTCTTTTTGCCATGAAACCATGTTGCCAAGGTGAAATTACTTTTTTGATCTCAGGCAAGAGTGTAAAGAGCCGAGCAGTTTGAAATGATTTCGGGATTGACGAATGGATACATATAGGTCTATAGTTAGAGATATCAGACTTAATTACCTTTCTTAAAGATAAGAGACAGAAAGCTTGCTTTTTATTTCTTCGGAAAGGTGCCAATTTTGATAGACAAGTTAAAAAGTTTAGTAAGAGGATATGTCAGGACAGATAATTTAAGAGTGTTTTACCAGAGAATACCGGAAATCAGCCATTTTTAAATCAAATTCTAGACGCATTGGCTCTTTTTTACAAAAAAACATAAATTGATTTTGTAAGATTGTTATTTTATCTGGTACACGCAGTTTTAAAACTTTGAAAAACTAAATGTATTTATAATATACTAAGGTTACACTTTTGGTCGTTGGCAGATTTGTTCAATTTTCAAACGATAGATTCCATTAAACAACACAAATTTCATATCATATAATCATACAACAAAATAAATCAATATATAGTCTAGTCAACACAGTTTTCAAAATTTAAATTTTATACAAATTAAAATCATTAAAAAATAAATCCGAGAATGTGTTTTGTGACAAAAATACCTCAGTTTTTCTATTTATTTAAGGTCTTACAAAGTTCTTAGGTACAAAGGTCTTACAAAACTTCTATTTATTTAAGGTGATCAAAAATTAATTTGAAGAAGTGTATAATTTTCATTCATTTACCATCTCCCGTTTGATCATTTTTATGGCAGTTCCAAACATAAATTCTCGCATTCATTAACCGCTGAGATGCGGCTGTGCGAGGTTCTGTGTTCGCGACGCTCATAATGACTACATTTTGCTTTACTAATACCGTTTAGCTTCATGGTTGTAAAAACATCCGCGTGCAGCGCTGTTAACAAAAACGGAATAATGGATTGCTGGATATTACCTCTTAAGATAAGACTAATAACAAGATCCTGCATTTGATTACCAGTTGCAACCATTACCTTTTATTTTTCTGTATCTTGTTCTGTTTCGAGCTTCATTTAGATTTATTAGTATTATCTACATCTTCAATGATATAAATAATAGATTACCTGAACATCCTGACAGAAAACGTGGAATGAATGGAATTAAGTAGGTCCCACTCATGACACCCAGGAGAGAGCTTATTGACAGGATCAGAGATGCACCAAGCATAGTCCCGCGACGACCACATTTATCCATTACGAATCCTAAAAATAACAAAACAATTTATTATTATTATTTATTATATTATCAATTAACCCCGATACAGGCGAATATTAACCCCGATACAGGCGAATATTAACCCCGATACAGGCGAATATTAACCCCGATACAGGCGAACCCTAGTGGGGTTAATAATTAATGCTAAACAATGTATTTTAATTGTAAATAAATAAAAAAAGGGGTTAATTTACAAACAGTACCTATTTGTTTTCTTAAAATAATCACAAACGCCCGATCAAATAAGCCTTAAATTTGATTATTGTCTTGAATATACCTACATAATTACTAAGATTTATTACCATCGAGGTTTTTACCTAAAAAGGGCGGGTTGTAAGTTTATCAGAAGAACTAAATAATTTGAAGTTTTAAGTCATAGGATACGAAGTTATGTAGAGTAACTATTTAAATATGATTACCTCCAAACGGGGCAGCAATGATGACTCCAGCGATCCAACCATTGATTAGCATTCGGTGTTCAAAGCAATTTAGATCCAAAATACTGCCAAGGGAGAAAAGGAGATTGGTGCCTATTGTCATATCAAATCCAAAGGAAAGACCCACCAGCAACGCAACTGATCCTTCCACATAAGATTGGATCGGTGTGAATGTTGCGAAGACATGTTTGCGTCCATTTAGCGCGAACAATTTATTTTTCTGTTTGGTATTCGGAACACCATCAGTTTTCTCTCTGGGTTTTACATTGTCAGTGTTCAAAATCAAGGGTTTACGGAAATCGGATGGTATTGAACCCAATAGCTGCGCCGTATCTTCCGAATCAGACATTACCTACAAAGGCAAGAATTTTGAACGGGAAAATTGCGCGAATTTGCTAAACAGCGAATACCAGATATCTCCGAAAGAGCGAAAATACCACAATCCCAATTAATCAATATCTATGTACCCGAACTATGCACTATACGGCACTTGCAGTTTTGCATAAATAAACCAATCCCCAGTATTGTATTGTATTATTTGGTATTATTATTTATATACAAATACATAACTTGACATAACTTATCACTGCAATCTGCATAATACCTGAAAGGTTGCCAACGCACATGTTATAAAATACCCACAATGGATGTTCAAATTCCCCACAAGTTCTTTTACTTTCAAAATGAAACCACTCTATTGAAATAACCATTTATTTTTATTATCTAGTCATATTTTTTATTATCTAGTCCTCTTCCGTTCAGGATTTAGAATCAGAAATTTGTTTGCTAAACAAAATGAAATTATACTACATTTTTTAAGCTTAATTTGTACAAGTCCATTTTAAATTAAATAGTACTTAAAAAATACAAATAACTTTATTTTCCAGATTCACGAGATGAAAAAAAATGGTAAAAAGACTAACAAGACATGGTAAAATAACCCATGTTTGGTATGACATGGTTTAAAAAAAACATGGGGGCATAAATGACCCAACAAACCATGGTGAATCATGAATACATCTGGCAACAATATATAATATAAAAGTTGTAATAAATTATGTTTAAATTATGTAGTCCTTTTCTTAATAGTTTAGGGCTATTAAAATCTGTAGTTTTATTTGCTCCACAACACACTCGCGTCACTTGCAAGTTCGTTCAAGCATTGCGAATGGGCCCTTTTAGAAACAACGATTGTGGATTAGCGATGGGCACAATCGATGAATAATCGATTATTTACTCGATCTTTTTTACCATCGAATGATTTCGATTCATTTCCATAGAAAAATCGATTCTCGCTTCTCGATGTCAAATTCATTCGAATGCACAGTCCGAGAGAATCGGTTTGAAACGTCATCGAACTTGGAATCGATTCTCGCTTCTCGATGTCAAAATTCTTTCGAATGCACGGCCGAGACAATCGGTTTGAAACGTCATCGAACTTGAAATCGATTCTCGCTTCTCGATGTCAGAATCCATTCGAATGCACAGTCCGAGACAATCGGTTTTAAACGTCATCGAACTTGGAATCGATTCTCGCTTCTCGATGTCAGAATTCGAATGCATAGTCTTGAAACGTCATCGAAAGTGATTTTGCTTGTCAAACGAAATATTTTATAGGTACATGTTATAATCAACCTGATGTGTGACTTTTATATTATGAATGAATACTTTTAGGTAACGATTTACGTTTTCACTATAGTTTATACGTAAAAGATTGCGATGGTGATAGCTTTCAACAATTTAAAAATGTTTAGTATGAGGTTATGTATCATCTATTTGGGTATTGTATATTTAATTTAAAATAAAACAATAACTTAGTATATACCATTTTTATATTTAATGCCGACGTTTCGCTAAAACCGTAGTTTCTTCAGGGCAGTAAATAATACTCTACTAAAATCAGCAAGTAGGTAATATGTTTTCATAATATCTGCTTTATATGACCAAATATATTTAATTTATTTGAAATTAACAGGTGTTTCTTAGTTTGTAATAAAAATGAAACGATTTCTATAGTAAGAAAACTTTATTTAATGATAAACTACAAATATAAAAATATAAATACAAATAATTGCATACGAAAAGGTGTCCATAACCTACATGTTATTTAGAGGTTATTTTTTTAACAAAAACGACATAAAATTATTATCTTCGTATTAAACACAGACACACTGTCAATATTATTAATGGGAATTTGTACCAACCGGCTAAACTAAATATCTTATTAGTAATTTTATTGTTGTGAGATGCCCACATATTTGAAATTCGTGGAAAATGGAATAACACTAATGTTGCCATCAAACAAAAAGGAATTTGCCAATTTGCCATTGCCAGGAAATAAAAACGGTGATTGAATTATTGTTGCAGTACTTACTTACTAATGTTGCGTTATTTAAACATGTTATTTAGAGATTGTTTTTGATCAAAAATGTCATATAATTATAATTATTTTCATATTATTAAACATACATAAATATTTTTAATGGAAATTTTTACCAATGGGCTAAACTAAGTAGCTTAACAATAATTGTTATGTTGTGAAATGCATACCAAAAAACAACAAATAAAATTACAACAAACAATAAGCGTTGCCATACATGATGCACCATAATAATTTTCGACTTCCTACCACCCCCCCCCCCCCCCCCCGTCACAGACAAAAAACCTGCCCCTGACCGTAGCTATTGCTCCCGAACTCCGAGCAAAAAATCGATTAATCATTCGATTATTGTGATGTCTCGATTAAAAAAAATCGATTATATGAAAGTTTCGATCATTCCCATCGCTATTGTGGATAAATATTTTGGATTATCATTCTATGCAATTCTATGGGATTGGTTTATTTATGATTCTAAATTGTCTGTGAATTAGTTTGACATGTGTGTTTGACGTTCTTCGAAAAGTTTTGAACCAAGTGTTATTTTGTATCGCCGGCTTTCTTCTTCATTATTTAATTTATTAATCCATGTTTGAACTACTGAAGTTATCATTTTGATTCGCCATAATTAATCAGTAGGTAAATTAATACCAATGTTATCTTGTAAACCCTCTGATTCCGATGGAAAAAAATATTTTTTATTGACTTATCAACATAACCTCAAAAGGCTCACGTTTATCCGTCGATTGAATTTGATCTGAATCTATTTTTATGTTGTTATACGTTTTATTTATCATGATTTGGTGATTATTCCCCCAACCGCCGCACGCGATTAATCATTTTATACGGGAAATGTTGAACTTTTATTGAATTAAAATTGATTTTTAATGCATCTTTTACTATCAATTCAAACGTAATTTATACACAGTAATCAAGTTGAAACGTAGTGCAGTTTCCAAAATCTGCTCCTAATAAGTGCGGCGGTTAGTTGAATATTTACCCAAACAAGGAACCTATTTTGTTCATCTAAGTAGTTAATCGTTGTTTCTTGTGGTAATTGTTAAAATGAAGTGTAATTTCAATAGTCTGTGCCTAGAAGTGCGGCAGTTAGGTACCTAAATAACTACCGTTGTTTTAATTTCAGACCTATCCCAAGAATATTCCCAACATGGATAAGAAGGATTCCAAGAAATTTACCAAAATTGGCCGACAGTCTAAAAAAATAAAAGATCAGCTGACTTTCAAAAGAAAAATGAAAAAAATGCTGTCATGTGATAGTGTAGACAAAATGATGATGGATGAAACAGAAATAATGGATATTGATTACATGAATGACGCCTGTGATATTGGAAACTTTGATTCAACCAATGGTGAGATTATAGATGATGGAAGCAAACATAATAAAATCGACCAGAAGATAAAGAAAAAGAAAGTGCACACTGTAGAAAAAGATCTAGTTTTGAAAAACACAATTAATAAGAATATTAAGGCAAAGGATACCTTGAAAGAAGAAAACGAAATGTTGAACATCATTTCAGGTATAATCTTGTCTAAATCAAAGCAAAAGAAGAAACCAATTGAACCCCCAAACAATCCAAAACTCGATGGGAAAAAATCTAAGAGAGTGGATTCAGTTTTCGATCCAAATAAAAGCCTTGCTCAAAAAATTATTGAAAAAATAAAACAAAAAGAACCTACAAATAAACCACCATTAACCATGTCTCCAGTTATTGTAAAGAAAGCATCCGGATTTCCAATGAAAAAAAATGTTTTGATTGATATGGATGAACTCATAAGACCCAAAAGAAAATTGTCTAAGAAAATTGATTACAAATATTCTGTCCTTGAAATTTTCAATCATTGCAAACCTAATGCTAAGGCGGAGATATTTTCAATTCTTCCCCAAGAACCTGTCCGATCTTCGAACGGCAAAAATTCCCAAAGTTCTAAGGCCTCAGTTGAAGAAACAGTCAAATCTTCAGATAAAATAAACACTACATTGGATTCACTAACTGATATCACCGACATGACCGATGAGTCAATAGCTAAAGAAGCTGAAACTCCAAAACCGAAGCTTCCGGTGAAACCCAAAATGTACAGCCTATTTGTACTTGCGGATTGCTGTGTCGTGATCTTGAAACGTGCCACAAAGTTGTATTTTTGTGGAAAATTGAAAGCATCTTTGATATACGGATCTGCCGAAGTGTTGGGCCACAAGTTGACCCAAGTGCCCCAGGAAATATACAGCTTGCCCAACTATAGTTTACTGTGTTTTGAGAGTTCTGAAGGAGCAATCACCGCCCCAAGAGTGTCGCAACTTACAAATGTTGGAGTACCTATAAGTAAAACACAAGAAATCCTCGAAGCAACTTGTGAAGGAGATTCTATCATACTGCTACAGCCTCACAGCAACCCAATGACAGATTTCATGTCCAAACACTTTAGTTCCGACTATAATACTGATTTATTCAAAAGAGCAAAGTTAGATGAAAATATTAGTAATCCCGAAGCATTCAAACTATTGCAGTGTCATTTTTCAACAGAATCCCGCAAAGGATTATATGCCAAACACTTCCTCTCCGAAAACATATCAGATTTGATCTTAAAAGGAAAAAAACTAACTCGTAAGTACATAGATTCTTAAACTTTTGAACTGTCAAAAAAGCGATTTACCCTTGAAATCATTTGTAACTAATTACTTGTATTATTTTTTATAGCTACTAAAAGAAACTGTACAATTCTTTGCGGTGGAAAGAACGCGGGTAAATCTACCATGCTACGATACTTGGTGAACAAAACAATAGTAGCCGGCCCTGTCCTGGTTATTGACTTGGATCCCGGCCAACCCGAGTTCACCATCTCGGGATTAATATCGGCCACTCTTGTTACGGAACCTCTGTTGGGCCCCAACTTTACACATCTCAAGCAACCGGATAGGTAAACATTGCAATGCTCTGTTCACTTTTATTTACTGAAATATCTACATATCATTAAGACTCTTCTTTACTTTCTGTGTCCACATATATATGCAAGTGCTTTCGGTCAAAACAAGTCAAAACAAAACACAAATATATATGCTTTTTGATTACTCCAGTCATATTAGCACTTCTTCCTTGGTCAGGGCGAGTAGCTGATTTTATGGCACTTATGAGAAGGAGGAGGAATAAGGGACAGGATTTACATGTTCTAGAATGACCTGTCTCTGAATCTGGAATTCCCTTAAAGGGATATATTGTCAGAAATATTGGCACCATCCACCATCTTTTTCATGTTTTTTATAAATCTAATAATTATATTCCAATTATTTAAAATGTTTAAGTTGCTATATTGAATGTGTGGTATTACACTTCCCTCCTCACATCACAGTATTAACAATATTATTTTTTTCACAGGAGTCTCTGTCTAGGAATGATCAATGTAGCTGAAAATGAAAAGAGGTACATCAAGTGCGTTCAAGATCTCTTCAAATATTGCCATGAGAACCCCAACTATGCATCAGTCCCTTGGTTTATAAACACCATGGGATTCACAGGTCTCTTGGGCTTGAAATTGTTAACCACAATCATCAACATTAACAAGCCCACCATTCTTGTGGAGTTGAAAAGCTGCGTGACAAGAAACAATTATGATATTCAGCTGAGTTCAGAGAATATCAACCATTACCAGAAAACTTGTAATGTGGATGTAGAGTTAACCCTCCAGAATCAGGATTACTCGTACTATGGCTTGGATCCATACCAGGAAGAGTGGAATTCTAGCAAACCATCTATTTACCGAGATATGGAACCTAAAGTGGAAAGGCTATTAAATGCTTTGGCCTATTTCAGTCCTATTGCTGTGGGAAAATCTCTTTCAGTCTTAGAAATGGTGCCTTATGTGTAAGTTATAATTTAAATAAGACATTCCTCTTTAAATACATGCTACGCAATATTTCCATCTGTAATCTTAATAAATTGCAACCACTCGAGCGATGGGTGTTCGGTTTTCGATTTGGCCATTCGATTTAATTAATATTGTTGCTCAAAATATTAATATGGAAACATATAAACTACTTACTGCAGTTTAAAGCCAATGAATAAGTCTAGATTTCACCATCTATCTCATATTTTTAGGTTCTATAAATTTGGCACATCATGGCTCAAAACTTGTCATAATGTGCCAAAAATTATTCGAGAGTAAAAAGCGGAAATTTGTTATACATAATATATGTTCTGATAATCTGGTATGAAGCAGCTATATCTCTCAAACAACCTCATAAAATTAACACTTCCCTTTCTGTCGGGAATTTCTAGGTTAAGACAACTATTTTAAGCTTACAATGCCATTTCCATCATGAGTTATGGAGGTATGAAATTACAATTCATATTTTCTGTAAAAATTTAGACATTTTGCTTTTTTGTTCCACGTTTTCAATTACCTATAGGTATATTTACTATACCATAAGAAAAATATGTGGATCTTTTTCTGATTTTTCTGTTTCAGAATTTTGATTGAGTTTTACTAATATTGTTTTCATTAATTAAAATATTATAATTTGAGATTATTTTACCTATTAGGTTAAAAATAATGTTCAAATTTGAGGCAAAGGCAGGCTGTGCCTAATAGCAATAATTTTTTTTCCAGCATCTCACTGGACGATATTGGGTTGTCCTTTAACAACATTTGTGTGGACTATTCTGGCGCCCTGAGTGTCCTCAATGGCAGGATGGTGGCTCTGTGTAGAGACGAGCGCTTTAATACTCCAGATCAGCCCAAGAACACCATTTCTGAAATTGGACTTGCATACTGTTATGGATATGGTAAGTTACCTACTAGATCACTTAAATTCAATCCTTATTCAATTTAAATCCCCTCTCCTGAATGTGTTGATATTGTAAAACAGCCATATTAGGCGTCCCCACAAATTTAAGGCTTTGTTCGTTATTAGAAATTCTTATTTATCATATTAATCCCTCAGGCTAATTTGTTCGCTTATGGGAACAGCTCATATAGGTCTTATACAGGGTGGCCACAGAACCTGGAAAACCTGGAATTATCAGGGAATTTTACCGAACCTGGAATTATCAGGGAAATGTCAGGGAATTTCAAAATATTTTTAGAATATCAGGGAATTCCAAAAATAAAACAAAATTAGTTATTTTACGATTTGTGAAGTCTTAAAATTGTGTTTTTAGTACTTTTACTTGTGGCGTGTGTAACAAAAGATATGCTGACAAAGACAAACTAGATAGGTATGTATTTTTTTATTATTATTTTCATTAATTATTTTTTGATAATTAATATACATATCTTTGTAAAAGGGACTTAATTTTAACTGTAAACCGTTGATCAGAAATTTGGCGCTAAAAAAATATTAAAAAAATTATTTTTAACATCGTTCTAAAGTAGTCTTCGAAGTTCAGAGTTGCAACATCGATATAATAGTTAAAGCATTTCAATAGCTTCATTTTAAGACCAAAATAACATAAGTGGGAGCTACAAATAATTTTTTTTGCTGAATTTAGAAATAATTGGCTTTTTTTATCCGGAAAGCAATCCTAGACATTTAAAATGGCGCATATATAAGCCAAAAATTGCTCCAGTGGTTTAATAGATTATTGTGATGCAAAGAAATAATAAATGCTATACATGACGGAATTCCCTTTATTATTTATCCAACGAACGATATTCCCTTATATCAAATTAAACATATCAGGGAAAAATGTAGAAACTGCCCTGGAAAACCTGGAATTATCAGGGAATTTTCAAATCCGTTTTTTGTGGCCACCCTGTCATAGTAATCATTGTGTTTCCCTTATGTACTGTCATGGTGAGAAAGAAGAACTAAACGGTGCTAGAAAGAGAAAACACCACACTGTCTATTCAAACCTAAAATTTAACTACTATATTATTAATATTCCATTTATTTGGATTTTATTGCAAAACACTCTGACTAAAGCCAAAGCCAGCCTTAGAATGTCAAAAAATAAAAGATGCGCTGATCCTCAATTTGATATTCATCAAATATGTTTGAAACATCTATATTTTATGAACATTTAAACTGTCCTGTGCTGTAAATGCGCCATACTAATTTTCAATTTTTTATTTTTTTAATGCGATTTTAACCCTTATGTATAAAGAAACTATATGAAGAATAAGATCAGAATCGCTTGCGCCAATGTCTTTCTTGACGTAGCAGTTAATTATATTAATCTAGCCCCTCCGAATATTTTTTTAAGTAATTATCTATGGCATTCAGCTGTCATATTTTTTTCCCGCTTTACCAGCTGTCAACTTTTTAAAGAAGTATAAATGTAATTAATTCTTCGAAAACACCTTTGAATTGTTGGTTTGCATGTAGGATGTATAATGTATATTCAGGTTTGTGTAGAAACAATAAAATCAGTTGAAATTCGTATAAATATATATTTTTTTAATATTTGTTTGCCGAATGTTAGATATTCTGGGAAAACTTGTAACGATATTATCATGTAATATAATATGAATAATAAGATACATTATCTGATAAACAGAAAACAATTGAAAAAAAAAAACAATTCCTTCGTTTTTAAACGGATATTTGACAAAAGTCAGGAAGGTAATTTCCACGCGGTTTTTCCAAATACACCTGGCACGTGACAGGTTAAGCTCGCAGACGTCATTAAATGGTATCATAATTTAGATTTTATTTTTGCAGGTTTTGTAAGGGGAATAGACACGGTAGATAGAAAGGTGTACATCATTTCCCCGGTGAGCCCCCGAGACATATCCAACGTGAACACCTTGGTATACGGAGAGAGCAACCCCAGCTGCACCAGCATGCTGCTCTCCGGCCTCCCGCAGGACACGGTGGTTCCTTACGCCACTCCCAACCTCAACACGGCCCAACACGCTTATCTGATGAAGAGTCCAAGACGTAACTTTAATCCATTCCGTCTATTAAATATGAAAAACAACGCTTAAATATGAAAATTATTATCAGCAATACATTACCGTACTAGTAATAATTATAATTGACGCACATTTCCCCAGATTTATTAAAAAAACTAGAATTTTCCACAGTGTTCACTTTTAGAATTCAGATACTTATAGATTCCAGATCCAAAGTTTTTAATATATATTATGTTTTTATAAAATAATTTTTCTCACTGGAGAAACTTCTAGGTGCGTACTCTTTCAGGAAGGAGACTAATTTTACATATCCTGTTTTTCCTCAATAAATAGTGTACACATATAAAAATCAACAATGTCTTTTTGTTCTAAAACTAAACCAGAACTTAAAAGTCTTCGTAACGCAAATAAATGAAATGAAAAATAGAAAGTAAAAAATTGGTTGAAAAATTCACATAATCCCGCATTTAAAAAAGTTTTCAATACTCTTATTTGTTACTTTAAAATCAAACTATTTCTGTATTACGATTAACGATTATTAAAAAAAAATTGTCTGATTGCAAAGGTTGTTATTTTTTTCATAATAATTTATACTTACTAAAATTTTCTTCTTATTTTGAAACCCACTTTTTGGGTCTGTACATATTGTTAATTATTGTTTAAATTTTATGAAAAAAATATTATTTCACTTGGTATCCAACAATGCATTTTTATTTATTTTAATCTTAACCTTTTGAAAGCCAGCATAGGAAAAATATTTTTTTTCATTACGACATAAGAAATTTTACATTTCTTGCTAATTCAATATTTAAACATTTCTTTTGTGATATATTACAAAAACACATGAAAATAATTTAGATAAAACGATCTTTCTGATAATACCTGAAATCTATTCTCTCCACAATGAATTTATATCAAAAACAATGAAAGAATATGGAGTTTCTAAACCAACTCCGTCCATATTTTGACGCGGCGGCCATTTTGTCTGCCATCTTTCATGCCTGCCGCATCATAGACAATTTATTAAAATTATTCCAAGAGGCTAGACGCTATGCAGTATTTCATTACGTCAAGAACGAGAATGGCCCAAGTGATTCTGAACTTGTTCTTGATACAATTTCTTTATACATAAGGGACAAAATCGATGGTACGTACGTGGATGGTACGATATTCGTACGGCCAATGACAGGTTAACAATTTAAAATGAGGGTCGGAGTGTGATTTTTAAATCAATCAACTTTGTAAAAAAACCTGTATTTTGCTAAGGAAGGTGAGACCAGTCGCACAAGTTTAAAAAAAATAAAAATACAAAATTTAAATAACCCTCTTTATTAAGTTTTGGCCAGCCAGTATTTATAACATTGGGTAAGTTCTTCCGCTGTAATACAAAAATCTTTTAATTGAATAGTTACAGTAATATAATAAATAAACTCTTAAATTCCATACCATATTGTTTATCTTAAGTATTACGTAAGTGTTTAAGTGCAATTAATAAAGTAGACAAGGGACATCGACAGTTATGTATCAGAATGTACAATCAGTAACTTTAAGGTTTGTTACCAAAATACCTCCCACGGCATTCACAAGGCATCCGCAACAATTTAACACTTCTTTTCAATGGCGAGTTTAGGCCTGGTTTATGAGAGGGCTGAAGCAGCATAGGCAGAGACAGCACCCAAAATAAACATGGCAAGATGGGGCAGATACTCGAAGGGTATCCCTGGATGGTTTTTAGCTAGGAATACCAGCATTTTAGCCTTCTTTTCAGAGTAAGGTGGGTAACGGCATCTGAAATAAATAATGGAGAGTTAGAAATTTAACAGCACATAAAAGTTGAAATTTGTTTTTTGAAAAACGTTTTTTATTTTTACATTAGCTCCACACAAGAGGAGGCCCTGAGAAAAATTATTTCCCTAGGGCCTATGTCATCTATCTTAGGAGATGTTAGTATGAGGGACGGGTAGGCATATGAGTGTGTCCGGGAATGACGGATGTATGAATCCTTTCCTCCAACTGCGGTGCAAGGCAATGGGTCGAGAATATAATGCTTGAGGTCACAAGGCCTCTCTCAACCAGCTTCTCACATCTGGGAAAAGAATTAGGTGAAATGGGTACAATAGGCCCATGGGAACTACGTATCTCTATACCATCTCCGCTTTAATAAATAAATATGGAAGAGGGAAACAGACAATGGAGAGGAAGGTTGGGATGTACCTGACTAATTAAATTTGCTCACAGCTACTTAGCTAAAGGCACTTCAAGCAATGTACAGTTCTGAATGGTGGTCTCTCACCAAGGCAACACAAGGTGTATCTATCTCTCTGGAGGCACAAATAATATACATTTTTTTAATAAGAATAACTCTTTTTAACTTTTGAAGGTTATTCCCATCAATGTAATATATCATTAAAGAAGAAGATAACAATAATAATCTAAATATGAAAATGAACAAGACACAGAAAAATAATAAAACATAATGGTCGCAACTGGGACTGAACCCAAATCTCACGTCTTACCGGGACAGCACTCTACCAATTCAGCCATTGCGATCTATTACGTAGTCGTATTTGTCAACTTCATATTTTTTATTTGAAAAAAAGGTAGCTGCCAATAATATAGAAAAAAAAACATTAGTCGAAGATAATATTGTTAATTCTGAAATTTTAAATATGAAGTTGACAAATACGAGTCTCATAATTAGAAGGCGGCTAAGCGGTGGCAAAACGAAGAATTCCAAGTCACGAATCCGCAAAAACATCATTCGGAGATATTGAAATTTGAATTTTTGAAATGATATGTTTTTGTAATAACGAATCAATTCTAAACTTCAAACCTCAATATCTCCGAATGATGTTTTTGCGAATTTTCAACTTGGAATTCTTCGTTTTGCCACCGCCTAGCCGCCTACTACTCATAATAAATCGCAATGGTTGAATTGGTAGAGCACCGTTCCGGTAAGACGTGAGATCTGGGTTCGAATCCCAGTTGCGACCATTGTGTTTTATTATTTTTCTGTGTCTTGTTCATTTTCATATTTTAATTTAGATTATTATTGTTATCTTTTTCTTCAACGACAAATAATATACTTTACCCATTTACCTAATCCAAATAAAATATATTAAACTGGCGATCGAACCCGCAATCTTGAATTTAGAGAAAATTAGCTTACTGCTCTGCCATGTAGATCGTCAATAATGTTTACTTCATTTTTTTAATGACAGAATTAGTATAGGTACTTACGATGCAAGTTTTTCCAAGATTGAATTGAAGTTCTTGGCTAGACAGCTCTTGTGGTGTGTGAATGTGTCAAATGTAGCTTTACTATGATAGGATCCCATGCCACTTGCTCCTACGCCCCCAAATGGTAGAGACAAAACTGTAAAAAAATAGGTGGTTTAGAGCACTCATTAACATTTTAAGATAAATATAAATAAGTATCTCTTTGATTGACTGAAGAATTGCAATTTTTTTTCAGTATATAGGTGTAACAGCACGCACCCGAAGAATTTTAACCAGTCATTCCTGAGGATATTTGGAGTAAAAAATGTAGATGTCATTTTCTGTCCGATGATATTTTTTTCTAATAAAAACAAAAAAAAATTTCAATCATACGTCGCTACTGATCCCATCCCTATACGTCGCGACGGGTTTGAGCAATCACTTATTAACCCTTTGAAGGCCAGCATAGGAAAAATATATTTTTTCAATACTACGTAAAAAATTTGACATTTCTCACCTTTCTTACGAACTCAATTTTTATAACATTTCTTTTGTGATATATTACAAAAATAATGTAGTTAAACGATCTTCCTAATAATCACTCAAATCTATGCTTTCCACAATGGATTTATATAAAAAACAATGAAAAAATATAGACTACGACTCCGTTCATATTATCTCGCGGCGGCCATTTTGTCGGTCATCTTTGATGCCCACCGCGCCATGGAGAATTAATTTGAATTATTCGGAGAGGCTAGACGCTATGCAGTATTTTGTTACGTCAAGAACAAGAATGGCCCAAGCGATTCTAACCTTGTTCTTCATGTAATTTCTTTATACATAAGGGACAAAACCCGCCGGGGGGACTGCGGCCTGCAACTGGTTAAGTGACCCGCTAGGCTATAAACATACTACTTTCAACATTTTTACTCCAAATATGCTCAGGAATCGCTGGTTAAAATCCTTCGGGTACGTGCTGATATACCCTGTATATGTAGGTATATATATATAATAATAATAATTGGATAATTTGTAGAGCGCCATTTTTGTGAGAAATCACCTCATTATATATATAATTTTTTTATTGCAGCCAACTCTTGCTGCGTTACCTATACCTAGGTATAGTATTTGCAAAAGTATGTGTGAGACAGGTTGCCAAAATCTCATTTCTGATTCAGTTTGGGCTATTGGGTCATTAGTATATTGATATACAACATGTTCTTCACCCAAACGGGAATTTAGTAAGTAGGTATATTTAGAAAACAATAACAAACCTGCCATCTGCAACACTGTTTCATTAACACAAAGTCCTCCAGAAGAAGTGTTAGCAATCATGAGGTCCACATCTTTCTGTTGCTTGGAGAATATGTAGAGAACTAATGGTTTATCCCTACATAACAAAGTTTCTTTAGAATAACTTAGGTATATAATATCCAAAGAAAACCTTCTCAATCATATTAATGATTTTTGGTGTTTTTATAATATTGGCTATAACTATTTATATTATTATTATAGTTTTTTAATCTTCAATTTACATAACCACTTGAGCGACAGAGCAATTAATTTTTTTTTTCTCAGATTGCTAAAGGAAATTTTTCCGCTCACTTCAAAAAACTCCGAATTTGAATATGGCATACAAACTGATTTGTGACCGGTCTACTCAGTAAAAACGTTTTAAGTGTATGAATATTGAGTACAAACTTTTCCTCACATGATAATAATTCATCATGTCTCGAAGTGTCGAAAACTGATAATTGGTGTTTTTAACCTTAGGTTAGGTTAGGTGATGGTGGGAGGGGGGGGGGATGGAAGGGTAGGTTAATGTGAGTTATGATGTGATGAATTATCATGTGAGGACGTATCGTTTATGATTAAGTTTATTATGGGAACTCGGATATTGAAATCCCGTATTATGATCAGACATGGAACCAAACTGATTATAGTTCTATGTAGCCAATGAATTCCCCTATCTTTTGTCTATTATCACATATTTGTAGGATTTATAAAAAAATATATAATTAAATCTTTAACCTTAAAATATTTTTAAAAAACTAGAGAATATTTATTTTGCTATATTTTGAATGTACAATATATTATATAGTCGTTTTAATAATAATAAAAAAAAAAATTTAAATTTGCCACATTTTGGCAACAAAGCAATCCGAGGTTTTGGAAATAGTGCCATAATGTGGCAAAAAGCGTTCGAGTGGATAGGTAGATAATAATTAAGGATGAACTATATTTTTAATTGTGAATATATAGGTATTTAATGAAATATTATTTCAGATCGAAATGATAAAAATAATCTTTACTTTTTATTCTCTGGGATATGTGCCTTTATTCTTTGATGTGTTCAAAAAAATGAAGTAGCGCAGTAAAGGGACGCATGGAGGCACCTTATCGAAGCGTTGCGTCCCTGACACAAATAGGAAAAAGGGGGAAAATTAATGAAAAAAAACCTGCTGTTGATGAAATTGATGGCTTCATAGGCATTTTCCACATTGACTATGGGGAGCAAGGGGCCAAATATTTCCTGTTGCATTACGGGATCATTTGGCTTCACGTCAATAAGAATTGTAGGTTGAATGTATCTGTCTGTAGGATCAGTTTTGCCTCCGTAAGCCACTTTGTTCTGGTCAATCAATGAAGACAGACGGCTGGAAATAAAAATAAATATTAGGCCTACACAAAAAATACAATTATTTAGATCCGTAACAAGAATCTTGTGTGACCTGAAAATGCCTATAAAAATTAAAGGAAAGATAAACCAGACTATTGTTAGACCCGCGATAATGTATGGCTCCGAATGCTGGACTATGCACAACTCCTACTCTAGGCAACTCGAAACAGCAGAAATGCAAATGCTGAGATGGTCGGCAGAAGTATCATTAAAGATAAGATTAAAAGATCACGCATTTGTGGTAGCCTGGGTGTCACGGACATAAATAGTAAGCTGGAGGAACGATAGTTGAGATGGTATCGGCACATAAGACGGAGACCACATAGTGAAGCAGGCAATGTCTATGGAGCTTTATCGAAAGTCATCCAAAGACCAAAGAACTCCTGGATGACTCAATGCTCCAAAATACTACAGGGAAACGGCCTGGATGGAAGCGATACCCAGAACTGAAGAAGTTATAATCTGAGAACGAGAAGAGGCGACACCAACAGCCCAGGCAAGTTGGGACAGTGCAAGGAAGAAGAAGAAGACAAAAATTAGAATTATGTGAAAAGGGAACACCTGAAGACCCTTCATTCACTACGGTTTCAACTATATATGTATTTCACAGTTTCCCACATTTTCTGGGAAATTCTAGAAAACTTGATTTGATGAACCCAAGCACAAACAAGCAATATAGTTTAATGTGTAGGTTGTAGGTTCATCTTTAATTTCATAGCTGTAGGGTGCTCTAGCCATTTTTAGTTTCCAACGTTTATATATTTAAATATATTGAAATGGAGTTAAAAAAATTGTTACTACGGCAACACTGAGTAATACCGATTTTAGAACAAAAATCGAAATATGTGGGGTTCTGTTTGATTTTTGAATTTGACAGGTTGACTGAACGCGAAAATTGATAAAACTCAATTTTTTTTAATGATTTTTTTTTCCTAAAAATGTACCAATACTTACTTGAAATGATTAATGTTTATGATTCTGCAGAAGTCTGGAGAGTTTTGAGGGTTCTCAGTGTACCAGGAATCTAGAATGCCCTTGGCTCTCTTCATGAACTCCCCCTGCACCTCCTTGGTGCAGAGGATATAGTCAGGGGCTATGCAGGTCTGCCCTGCATTGATCAACTTGCCCCACAGTACCCTCTTCACAGTTATGTCCATGTCTGCCGAGCTGTCGATGTAGACAGGACTGAAAAATAAATAAAAAATAAAGTAACTACCGAATTCAAGAATGAATTGTGGAGTGTAAATTATTCTTAAGAAAATATTATTAACTATATAGATAATTGGAAAAGACTTAATAAGATTTTATCTCTTTGAAATGTGACAGCCTCCGTGGTCGAGGTTGTAAGGCTCTCGGTAAGCAATCCGAAGGTTGCGGGTTCAAATCCCGGCATGCGCAAATAAATTTTATTTGAATAAAATGTGTTATTTCATAATTAAATAATTTTAAAAATATAGAATATTAGCGGCACGTTTAAGAATGGAAAAAAATCTCAGAAACACCATGTAAGACCACCATTCAGAATTGACACATTGATGCCATAGCCTCATTTGCTCCAGACGGAAGCAGTTGTGGTATTCATTCAGTTGTGGATTTTTATAAAATTCACTTAGATTGTGTTTTGCCATAAGACATCGTGATTTGCCTGAGAAGAGATAAGTTAAAGAGATTGGATAATGGCAGATCTCCTGCGACACGTTCCCATAAACATTAGTTACCATAAACATTGAACTTAATATTTCTGCAAACATGAGAAATGGGGTATGTCTGTACACATTTTGCAGACATATTCAATGTTTCTGGAAACGCATCGCAGGAGACCCGCCTTCAAGCCATGTCTGCAGCGACAATATTACCACAAACGTTGAACTAAATGTTTGTGCAAACATGAAACATTGAGGCACGGCACAATGTTTTTGTTTTCCGTGGCCGATGGAAAACAAAAAACATTGTGGCCCTGCCCCAGTGTTTTTGGTTGTTGTCCGATGTTTTAAAAACATTTAGTCCCTGGAGACCCGACTTTAAAAGTATAATAACTTATTGGAACATAATGATAATCCCTGGAAAATAATACACAGCCAAACCAACTTCACCCATATTGCTTTTTAATGTTTCGCAAAAAAGTTACCAGGTAGTTTTCAAAATAAAAATAACATTATTGTTAGATGAGGTAATTAATATGTATGATGCATGATTATTGGATGATACCTTCAGATAGAAGGAAAGGGGTCAGTGATTAGTTTGGATTTAGTCTAAATTCATAAAACATGTTGGTTGCACTTATGAAGGAGTAATACCTCTTTCCTCCCAACTCTAGGGTGACGGGTGTGAGGTGCTTGTTGGCAGCAGCGTGTACCATCCTTCCCACCTGCGTGGATCCAGTGAAGAAAATGTAGTCGAACTTTTGCTTCAAAAGTTCTGCCGTCTCCTGCACTCCTCCCAGTACCACCTGCACCACATCCTGCAATACACAAATAATTATACCGGTCAGTAGCTGAATTGACATCGCGTTTGGGTCCCACCCAGGCATCCCGTGTTCAATTCCTCGGCTGGATAAGTCCTCCATCACAACACAAGCAACATTTTACGCTTACTATAGCCGGCGTAGTCCAGAGGCAAGGCTTTGGACTCCTATTCCGAAGGTCGCGGGTTCGTATTATTTTTATTATTTCACAATTAATTAATTAAAAATAATGTATACTATATTTGCGGCACGTTCCAGAGTGGAAGATCCTCTCAGTATCACCCTGGTGTAAGATCATTATCCAGAATTGAAACGTTGCTTCAAATGACTTTAGCCGTGTTTAGTGACTAGATCTGAATAGCCAGGTACATCCCCACATTCCTCTTCCCCATCTCCTTCCCTTCCCCGCTTACCTTCAGCCTCACAAAATATCCCAATTGGCGATGTCATAGTCTCACTGGCTCCAGACGGGAGCAGTTGGGACTCTTGTGAGGTGTTCACTATAAAAACCCGGAAATATTTGTCATTCTTTTAAAAAAAAAAAAATCATTATCACTTATCACTCATTACTCATCAGTAGTAGGCGGCCGCGCTGGGGCTATTACAGTATCGTACTCAGGAAAAAATAAGTTCATCACACATATTTTTAAACCACTTCCCGGTTTTAGTATGCAAGAAGTTGAGTATGTTGTTAACAATAAAAATTGACCCATTAAAAATGACGTGATATATAGGTACATACTTTTTATATACATACGTATATCGGGGATATCCTTGCCCTGTAGAAATCACAAGTGCGCCCCACTGTTGAATATGACAGCTACCTCTGGTCTGGAGCCCAAAAATACTTTTAAAAAATCCTCGACTCTAAGCAGAAACGGGCGATCAGTTTGATAGTTTCCCCAATTACAACTGGATTGATATCTTTAGAGCATATGCGTCTCAGGTGGGAATGTTGTCCGTGTTCAAATGGAAGATGCTCCGAGGAACTAGCTTATGTCCCTTCGACACCATTGCATAATTGGGAAACACGCCAAACGCACGTCCAACATTTGTACACGGTTGACATTCATGTCGCATGAGAATAGGTCCTTTCTACGGCACGTTCTAACTATATTTATGGTAGAACAGACTGAGCTCTTTATCTATAATTAGAATTTTCCACATTCACACGATGCAGGAGGTACCTACCATGGAAGTAAGAAGCCATGGAACGACAATAGAACCCATAATCTATACTAGAAAATGAATCATACGTTCCGTAAAATGATGTAAACAAATGATAAGTCTGAATAAACAACAAAAAGAAAACCAAAAACAAAATAAAAGAAAGAAAAACCAGAATGGTAATGATAATAAGAAATACCTATGTTATGACTGATGAGTAAGTAATGAGTAGCGTTGGGCAGCATCATAGAATTTTTCTACGATTTTATCTCACTGGGGTTTGAGTTAAAACCGATGAAAAATTCGATGATGCTGCCCAACGCTACGTCGGTTGCAATAAAACAGCCGAAAAGCTCAACATTCAGCACCCCCATGTAGCCAGCAAGCCACCATCAACACTTCAACAATACGAAGAAGAATAATCAACAACATCGTAACTCATTGAAAAATCTTACATGATCCAGGTATTTGGGTATCAGTTCTGCGATCAGGTTGGAGCAGGCCACAGACAATTCCGAGGGTTTGAAGATGACGGTGTTGCCGGCTGCTATAGCCCCGGCCAGAGGCACAAAGCCAAGTTGGATGGGATAGTTCCACGGAGACATCACAAGCACTACTCCATACGGATCCTTGTAGATCAGTACTCCGTCAAGTGTGTTCATCAAGCCTTTATGGCGCTGGTGAACAAAAGATTACATCATTAATAAGTCATGTCACATTAAATGTACCATGTTAATATAGAAGCAGGCATAATATAATAATTAATATAAGAGAAGATTTTGTTAATACATGCCTAAGGGACAAAAATTGTGGTGTCTTTAAGAGGAACGGCTGCGAGGCCGCTTTCATACAAAACGTAGTTTTGGATTTGAGGCCACAATACCCAACCAAACTGAAACATTATTTTTGTAATAAAAAGGTAGATCCAGTGTCGATCTCAGATAGGAGCATTTTTTTTTTGCTTTTAAATAATGACGTATAGGCATTGACGAAGTATATTGGTCGAAGCGTATAGGTAATTAAAGAAATCACTTTTTGTTCACTTTCGACGCAACTTTGAAATTTTTTTGTGAGTTATTTATAATTATTACAAAAAAAATCTGCCTAATCCTTGGTTCTAAAATAATTAAAAATAAAATAAAAAATGTTAAAAATGCGTTTCTTAGGGTAGTAATTTTAAAATATAACCGACAAGTTTTTGTTCCCATGTAAATAGGTAATTTGTAATTTAAATTTACACCGATCAAAATTGTTTCTAAAAAAGAGCAATATTTTAAATTTTATATTTCATCATATTTAAAAAAAATATATAGCAAAAATTATTTTTTTAAAGTTTAAATTTATTCTATTGCCTCTAAAATCATAAAATCTTTAATAGCCTATATTTTAAAAATTAAAGCAAAAATAAATAAAGTAGCTCCTATCCGAGATCGACATTTGACATACCTTTTGATTACAAAAAAAAAATCAGTTTGGTTGGTTATTTTGGCCTAAAATCCAAAACTACGTTTTGTATGAAACTTGCCGGGCACCCAATAGATGTATCAAAGAGTTCTGGTAACAAATAACGTTTAAAATATTATTTCTGGAAAAATATATTATTCTATTACGCCAGAATAAGCTACATAAACTAAAAGTTTTTTTATTATTGTAGAAAGCAATCGCTTTGTGGTTTGACATATTTAATAAAAATAAAACAGTTTTTTGTTTTAAATATCGTGGTTTTAAAACAAAAAAGTGTTTTATTTTTATTAAAAGTTTTTTCTCAAAACTCTCAGGAGTAACTTTTGCAATTTTCTTATAAACTTCATTATTATTATTTTTTATTATGTTGTCTTATTAGAGGCAAAGTAACAAAGAGGAAATCCATAATTATTGGTTATTGTGAGTATACTACAAATGTACAAACGGATAAAAAGTAAACTATCACATAAAAAAAAGGTTTGATTATCTATATTATAAAAATTAATGTTTGTTTGTTTGTTTGTTCGTACCTTATGCGCGCATTATGCGCGGCCATACCGTTCATCCGATTGCGATGAAACTTTGAGAATATGATGTGCGCATACCCGGGATGGTTATAGGATAGTGAGCTCTGGCGTTATGAAATTATTTCCTATAATATTCATACGATTCCGATTAAAATTTCATCCGATTGCTATTAAATTTTTTTGTTGTGAACATGCCCGTGAATACTTCTATATCTATGTATACTGGGGAGCTCTGGCATTATGAAATGTGTATTAAAAAAATAAATGGGTACGCAAGTTGTTGGAAAAATGGGTGTATTTTATGGAGTTAGACAGCAGGGAAAACAGGCTGGGGGGAGGGGTATGCGGGAAGGTCGGTTGGAGAATAAAGGAAGGGGGCTTCTAGGGAGAGGGGAAGAAGAAGTAGGTGGAAGCGGAAAGGAAGGAGCGTGAGAAGAGGGGGGGGGGGGGTCGCGAGAAAAGGGAGAGCGGAAGAGGGGAAGGGGACGCGGGAGGGGAAGAGGAAGAGGAGTCGGAAGGGGAACGGGGACGAATGGGAAACGACACAAAGGGAGAAACAATTTATTTATTTAATTAGCATTTCAACGCATGCCGGATATCAGCTAGTAAGCAATACTTTCTAATAACCATAAGCAATTATTTCTATAACGAAACACCCCACACAAGGCACTTCTAGTTTTCATCTTTATTTTATGGTATTAAAGGTTTTTTGCTGGACAGCATTACCTACCACCAATACCTACCACTGAATATAGAATCAATCTAGATGGAAAATTATTTGAAAATAGTCAGAATCCAACTAGATTATCTAGAAATCCAACTAGATTAGTATCGGACTTCCCTTTTTCAAACCAAAATCAAGTAGGTAACTGGCGTGTTGAATTAGATAAGGCCTCCGTCGTCGAAGGGTAAAACTCTCGTCTAGCAATCCAGAGGTCGCGGGTTCAAATCCTGGCATAAGCAAATAAATTTTATTTGTCTAATTAGCAATATTTCATGGTTTAATCTTTTAAAATAATATTTTATATATTATATTTTATATTCAAGTATAAAATATGACCATACTTTATACTTGAATCGATTTTGTTTTGAATTCGAATTGATTTTATTTTGAATTCGAATTGATTTTATTTTGAATTTATTTATTATATTTTATTTGAATTTATTTTATTAGCTTTTGAATTCCAATTTACGTTTTTAATTCACTAGATTTACAGGAACGGGTTTAGTTTTTCCCATAGGAAAAACTAAACCCTTTCATACACTTTTCCATATAAATGATCATCTAGTAAATCCACGTTATGCAAGTGTATTATATAAGTATAATTAATACAAAACAATACAAGAACAACACGTTAATCTACCAAACTATTAAATGGGAATATAATTCACCGTCTCCAGATATTTTCATATCAGAGGGTTCGGCTCTGTGGAATTCCTAATTTGACCGATAAATCCTACTGATCCCTCAATATAAATATTTAAAAAATCTTTCGTAATTCTACATGTATTTAAAATGACTGATTTTTGCATTTTTATGTACAAATTCTTTGATAAATCTAATATGCCTAAATTTTTAATAAGAGAGCTAGGTATAATGCCAGTAGCCGAAATAACAAAAGGTAATATTTTTATAGTCTGAGAATGCCAAATTCTTTTAATTTCATTTCCTAAATCTGTATACTTTCCTATTTTTTCAGAAACAGATTTTTGAATATTACAGGAATTTGGAATAGCTACATCAATAATATAAGTTATTTTTTTAATTTTGTATTTATTTATTTATATATTTTTATTTCTATTTCTTTTTTTATTATTTATATTGTATGTGTTGAATTTGAGATTTGGTTTGATTATTTTTATGTAATTTAATTTAATTGTATTAGTTTTTTTTATCTTAATTTTATTTTCTGTCTTTTATTGGAGGCACTGCTGAAAACCAGCTGCATTCAAGGAGAAATCCTGAATTGCAGCTGAGCAGTGACCTTTTCGTCAATAGAACCAATGTGTAATCAAAAATGTATACCTATATATTGTAAAAAAAAAATCTATTGATGAATAAACGATTTTATTATTATTATTATTATAAAGTGTTTTGCGGCACGTTCCAGAGTGGAAGGTACTTTCAGTATCGCCTTGGTGTAAACCACCATTCAGAATTGAAACGTTGCTTGAAATAGCTTTAGTCGTGTTTGGTGACCTCCCTACCCACAACCTTCAGCCTCACAACATACCCCAATTGGGAATGCCACTGCCTCACTGGCGCCAGACGAAAGGAAGCAGTTAAGAATCTTGTGCGGTATTCACATAAAAAAATAATTGAAAAAAATACAAAATAATTCATATTCTAGTCTATAAACGCTTTTTATGAGTTATGCTTTGAAATATTTAGAAAAATTAATGGTTCGCGCACCTACACAAGCAATATGAATATGAATAAATAGTTTTGTCAATTAAAAAACTCAAATCTTTCAAGAAAGGCTAACAAATACAATATTGCATCGGTGATTCAATCCAATATTGTATTTGTTAGCCTTTCTTAAAATATTAAAGTTTTTTAATTAACAATACTATTTGTTAATATTTATATTTCTTGTGTACTTTCGCGAACAATAAAATTTTCTTAATATTTCAAAGCATAACTTCTAAAAAGCGTTTATAAGTAAAAATACTATACGAGCGCCATCTGCGAAAGCGTAGAATATGAATTCTTTTGACATTCACCTTAATGTTATTACAATTATTATATACGATTCGGGAGAGGGGTATGGGGACTGTCGCCCCGGGTACTATTTAATGGATAACCAACGCCCCTGCCCATAGATCATCCCAAGTGGTTCGCTACATTTGGTGAATCAGCAGGGGTGCCCGGGTTCATGAGGTGAGGTTTGTCTAGTTCTTGGCGGCGGAGGCGTTTGCTCTATAATATAAATACAAGTGTATGTACTTATTTAGCTCTTACCTTTTCAGGCTTCACCCAATCCCTCAAATTATTCAGAGTATCATTCAGGTCATGCTTGATGTACTCCACCTCCAGGACGGAAGCCTCCATACGGGATCTCCTCAGGTCCTTGCCCAGGGCCTCGATGATCCTCTCGGAGTTCTCCTCGTACAGCCTCATCAGGGCCTTGAGCTGCTTCTCCCTGAAATCCACGGGTCTGGTGACCCCTCGGTCGAAGGCATCCCTGGATCGCTGGACTATCTGGAATATGGCAAAGAAAAAAGTCATCAACCAATCTGTTATGGTTTGTGGTTATAATTCATTCTTCTTTAGTCGTTTCTTTGCTGAGGATCATGAATCATGACCACCAGTCCAATACTGAACTCTCGAGTGTAGTCAATTTAAACTCTACCGGTTTCGGAAGAACCCTTCCTTCGTCAGGAGAATATTATAACTAACCTATGATACAAAATATTGACAGATATATACAAAAAAATGTAGTTGTTTCAGTGGGATGTTAACAAAGGGGGAGGGGTAATTGCGGGAATAGGGTATTTCCACGACTTTTTTTATTGCTTAAAAAAATTAAGCATAAAATTACGATTATTAAGACAGTTTTATTTTATTTTTATGTTGACGAATAAATTTTCTACACCGAGTCTAAGTTGCCCATTTTTGCAATCCCGCCAAAACGTCATTTTCGACTTGTGACGTCATAAGAGTCGCTCGTTCTTGAAAAATTTCCGACAGTTCTACTTTCTCTTTCTAAGTTCAATTTGATGCCGTGCGTACGAAGCGTCGTTGTCAATCACGGGCCGTTTTGGTTTCGTAGATTTTTGAGCTTTTTTAAATGAATAAATTTGAATGAAAACGTAAAAAACCCAACATTTATAATACGATGGTTAAAATCAGAAAAATGATCTTTTAATTTTTCATAAAATATCAGAATCCCTCGTTTGTGAAAATACCCTATTCCGGCAATAATAGAGCGGTTTATTGGAAATATATCTAGAATGGGACTAAACGATAAATAAATTTGGTTATTTAATACACTAGCGTTATTATTAAGGAATTTTTAATTTCAAGTGCTTCCAAATTATCTATTTTTTTTGCTTTTATTATTACGGTGAAGAATTTTAACCCCTGTGTCCTTAATAAAAAGTATGATTGGTGGAAATAAGATGATTGGCAATCTCCGAAAAATTATTGTTATTTAAACATTTTAAATGTTCCGTGATTCTAATATTTACATTTCTGGTTGGCTTGCCTATGTAGAACGATATCCAATGATTGTCCATCACATAGGTAAGACACTACATATTGTGGATGCCCATCAGTTTTATTAAATCATATTATAGGTAGAGTTTTAAAAAATATATTAAAAAGTCAATTTTAAAACCTGTAAAACACAGTGTCAAGTTGGTATTATTGGATTAGGCAGTGCTGACGTCACTCAGCCCCATGGTTTATTTATGCTCAGCCCCATTCGCGCCCATCGCCAGTTGAAGTTGTAGTGAAATTTCATGTTATTGGTTTGTTTATGGGATTATTTACATACTGATTAAAGAGATTTAGCCCTATAATATAGTTGTTGTGTTATTTGAAATACTTATGCCCTCAACCTCAACAATTAAAATGATGACGGAAAAGGGACAATTTGCGGACAATCTGATAATTTGACAGTGGTTGATATCGAAATGTCATGTTTTTCAAATATATTTCGGACTATATAAGTGCCGAATTTCGTGAAAAACAGCTACTTAGCAAGTAAATCAACTTAATACTTGTTTTTGAAAGTCATAGTTAGCTGTAAAAAATGTTTTTAATAATGTACAGTAGAGAAATTTGGCTGCTCTGAGATTATAGTCATATTTGACATATTGTTTTGTTTTTGTATCAATTACTCGGCTTACGGTGTAATTTGCATTTGCAATGAATAATAATGTATTTGTATACCATAATAGTAGCGATGAGATGTTGACATTTTACCTAATGTTTTTCTATATTAAAAGCAGTTAATCTTGAAAGAAAAACGCCTCGACTTCTAACAACCAAAATCATTCATCCTTTGATTCTTTCCATACAAATTGACTGATTGACAAACACCTGTTGAAAATAAATTTTACTTTTGGAACGTGGTGACGTCACACGTAACACCATAGATGTGGTGGTTTGCCCGATCTTGAAAAATTAAAACTTTGACAATTATTTTAACTAAAAACTAACTATAGAAATAAAAATAAATATGCAGTTATTTAAGTTAGATGGTCATTATTCATTTTTTTTAAATTAAAAAATGGACTGGAGTTCCTTATTTCCTTATTTCGTAACAGATGACGTAAAAACAGTTGTCAATCTCTCCACATATTAGGAAATGGAAAGGGTCTGGTTACATGAATGACGTCAGGAACGTTTCGATCTGCTGTTTTATTAATTAGGTAGTTAGGTAATAACTAGTGTTATTTCTAACGTAATTTTTAAAACGTAAATTTCATTTAACAAATTAAGAGCCCTGAAAGTTTCTAAAACTAAGAATTTATTACCCAAAGTGGATGTAAACATGCTCTGAACTTTTTACCCCCTTCCCTAATACAATTTTTAAGTTGCTTGTCTAGCTCATTCTCATCGACAGCTCCTCAAAACAACTAGTTACAACTTTTCGGACGGCTGATTTTTACTTCTATAAATAAGTTTACCTATATAATGCAATGACCCAACGACATTGAGAAGCGTGATGTATCTCACCTACCTATGAAACTCACGAACCTCATACGAATTGCATCATTTCGTTTTTCATTGAGGCCACAGCAATTCACGTTTCATAATGTTGTCTTGCTAATAAGAGAGTGCTTATGATTTTGTGGAACGTTGTAATTTTTATTGCGTTACGGCCAACATATTAAATGTTTCAATTTCGTAAATAATTAGTATCTATAATTTAACACTTCAAAATTAGATAGTAACGACCGTTGTTCCCAGCTTTTCGATAGATCGGTCTGAGATTTCGATCAGCTAAACTAATTTGTTTAGTAACACTCGATTCGTCTGTTGGCCGGAGAGTTGCGTTGAGCATTTGAGGAGTGTTGGGCCAAAATTTCGGCAACCACTGGAGCGATTTAGGTTCAAATTTGAACCGCTTTTATTTTTCTGCGATTGACATCGGTCCAAAATTGGACCACATTTAACAAACCTACAAATATGGGATAAACGGTGAAATCTAGGTGGATTATTTAACTTTAAACCGTAGTAAACAGTTTAGGTATATGTTTCCATATTAATATTTTGAGGAATGATATTAATTAAATCGATTGGCCAAATCAAAAACTGAACACCTGTTGATCAATAGGATTGGGAACAACTACCGTAAGTAGTAGGTATCTAGCTCAAAAATAATATGGTAGGTACCGAATGCGATGAATAAAACCTTAAGTATCTATTAGGTTATTTGGTATAATGATATGCTACCAACAACACAAACGGTAGGTAATATTAGGCGCTCCGCCCACTGAGGCAACTGAAAACCAACTAAAACCGGCTGTTTTCTCTGTCTTGATTGGTCAAAAAGCTTGTTTAACCATAGATGAAGAACAATCAGCTGACAGCTCTCAAATGCCCAGGGTGATCAGCCGTGACAGTTGCAAGATGGTCGCAAGTCACCGCTTGCGTTACCATTGACAACGGGGTTTTGTGTGATTGTGAAGTGTGCGGGCCATCACATTGTCATACAAAGACAGTTGGCAGTTGAGAGTTTTCAGTTGCCTGAGTGGGCGGAGGCGCTACAGCTTGACTTTAAAGGCGGTAGCGTCGCTAGGGAAGATTTTCAAAATAGAAAAATTCTGTGAATTAATAAAAATGTTTATTCGTTCGCCAGTAGTTCCCCATTAAACCGCCTGCAAAATTGTGTCAAGCTGTACCTTCAATAGAATATTATAGTTTGGGTCTCCATATTATTACGTTTTCCCATGTAAATAAATGATGAGATAATAACAGGGAATGATGTTAAATTGTAGATCTCGTACATTCTCTATCGACTTGGAGCTTGGAGCACAGAATTTTAAAACAGCTAAGTAAGCCATTGTCTGGTGTAATTGAGGCCATACGCGGAAAGATGGCGACGTGAAAAAGTGTGTTCTGAGATATTGATTTCATTTGACTATAGTGACTCATATTTACACATTAAAAGTAAAAAAAAATATATATGTAATAATTAATAAGTATTTCAACTAATAGACAACATGTTTTATGAATTTTAATAAATAAGTTTTAGAGGGTTTCTCACCATCCTCCCAATAGCTTATCTACACTAATAACGAATATTTTTGATTTGCGATTTACGGTTTATTTATTTATTAAGTTGTAGTTTATAATTCGGTACTCGAACCTATAAATAGTGACTATATATTGGATAAGTTATCCGAGTTTTCTAACCACTGCTAGTATTTTATATTAATTTTTAATAATATTCGTTATTAGGGTAGATAAGCTGTTGGGAGGATGGTAAGAAACCCCCTTAAGTAAGTACCTACAATAAAAAATATTTTTCCATAAATCCAATTTGAATGTCTATGAAATATTCATATTTTTATAGTGAAATAACTTGTGAGGAAAAACTCAAATTGTCATATATTAGTGTACCGTTATTAGTTTGTTTATAAGGGTACCTATTCTTAAAATATTTTTAGAAACTTCACCCCGATAGATGGCGTTATTTTCAATATTGTCGGATAAAACGCTTTCAAAATGTTATGCTTTTTAATATTGAGATGAATTATCGGTTTGCGGAAATACATAAGATAAATTAATCTGCGAATTTTTTTTTTGTACCTGTATAGCTCCAATCTTAGGAAACGGCATAAAAACACACATTATTATCGCAATACTAACACGTACAATTTTTTTTTGCCAAAACTTGCGCAGGTGTTTGTACAGTCAAATTTTGTTACCCAATCAAAACATATTGCGAAAAAGAGTGTATTTCATATTTCTAGCCTTGAAGCGCGTTAGTTTAAAGGGGACAGAAGATAGAAATTGAAGAAGAAAATAACACTAATAATCTAAACGAATATGTGAAAACGAACAAGACACAGTAAAATTAAAGATTCCTAATCCTAATGGTCGCAAATTAATTATTATTTTTTCAAAAAATTAAGCATAAACTACAAAAAATGTACTTTCCTATATTTCAATAGAAAATTAATAAGAAATAACTTGAAAATAATATTTTGTGGCTAAGATTATTTGTGATACTTTCCATTGATTAATTCTTTTCTTTCTTATAAAATTATTTAAAACCACTTTTGCGCATCGACCGTTGCTAGCTCCGGTTGCCAATCGATTTTTATGCCTATTACATGCATTCTTGGTGATATAAGATCAATTTGATCTAGTAAGAAAAGACATGCTTTTGGCTCGTGCGTTGTGTACCTATTAATATTGTAGACACACATTTGACATAAAGAAATACAATTATTTTGATTGTTTTCTGATTCTTGTTATTTAGGATCGATAAATGAACATAAGAGGTAGGTACATCTATACTAATTTAGTAAAAAAAAAAAATTAGACATTATTCTGATGGGTCTCCGGAGAACGAAGCGAGCATTCTAATGTGATTCTTGTTAGAATTATTTGCGATGCGATTTTGACCTCTATGCTTTGAAAAATGTGTGACAAAATCTGAATTGCTTAATAAATAAAATTCCACCTTTAATTTTATATTTTCTGCTCTGGCTACTAACAGGTTTAAAAAAAACTGTGTGTTTAAGGTGAATGTCAAAAGAATTCATATTCTACGCTTTCGTAGATGGCGCGCGTGTTGTATTTTTACTTATAAGCCCTTTTTACAAGTTATGCTTTGAAATAGTATGAAAAATTTATTGTTCGCGGAAGAAAAGAAGCAATATGAATATTAACAAACCGACCCTTTGGAATAACAAGGTTCCATCTGTTGCTTTAACGTCATGCGATAATGAACTCGAAGGTAGCTTACCATAGATCCCATAATCGCGTGACGTTTCCGCAACAGATGGAACCTTGTTATTCCAAAGGGTCGAAATAGTTTTGTCAATTAAAAAACTCAAATCATTCAAAAAAGGCTAACAATTACAATATTGGATTTAATCACCGATGATTTAGTATTTCAAAGTATAACTTGTAAAAAGCGTTTACAAGTAAAAAAATACTATACGAGCGCCATCTACGAAAGCATAGAATATGAATTCTTTTGACATTCACCTTAAGGTGATTGTCAAAAGAATTCATATTCTACGCTTTCGTAGATGGCGCTCGTATAGTATTTTTACTTATAAACGCTTTTGACAAGTTGTGCTTTGAAATATTAAGAAAAATTTATGGTTCGCGAAAGTAGACAAGCAATATGAATATTAATAAATAGTTTTGTTAATTAAAAAACCATAATCTTTCAAGAAGGGCTAACAAATACAATATTTCATCGGTGATTCAATCCAATATTGTATTTGTTAGCCTTTCTTAAAAGATTAAGGTTTTTTAATTAACAAAACTATTTGTTAATATTCATATTGCTTGTGTACTTTCGCGAACAATAAAATATTCTTAATATTTCAAAGCATAACTTCTAAAAAGCGTTTATAAGTAAAAATACTATACGAGCGCCATCTACGAAAGCGTAGAATATGAATTCTTTTGACATTCACCTTAATTGTGTTTTTAATTAAAACCGGGAGATATAACGGGCCGGTACATTAGTAGGTATGACATTTTGAAATCTCCAACTTGTGAACTAGAAAACATGAACTTTTTTTTAATTGTCTACAAAGTTTTCTGCAATATTTGATGGTGTTTATGAGTAATCTGCGAATTGTATCAGGTGAGAGTACACTTTTACATATAACTGCATTCAACTCAAATTTTGATTTTTCTGAGATGTCTGACTAATCAACTAGACGATCGAAATATTGGCTTTTTGTGGGTAAAATTTACGAGCATCAAAACTGGTTAGCTTTGTTCTAGAATGTGGTGAATTTTCCATCCATTTTTTTCTTTCGTTCTGTCTCCTGACTTATTTTTATTTTTTTATTATTGTTTCGTTACAATTCAATTTTTAACCTCGCTAAGACAAGCCTGTGAACACGTGCTTTCTGAAAAGTATATACTTTTATAACTTGTAATTAATTACTTCCTATCAGTAATCACAACAAAAATATATAAATGGAACTTAATTGGTTGATATTATGTTCACTATCTTATGTTAAATGATATTTTGCACAACTGTATGTTTCCTTAATAGACTTAAATCACAGACATATGTCTACGACTTAAATAAATAAAATTAAAAAAACAGTACCTAATATCTAATAATTGGGCAAAAAGATAGAACGACTATTCAGCAGAAACAGAAAAAACTTTCGACACTATGTCAATCACAAGATGATTTTTGCTGACAATGATGACATACAAAAATATGTACCTACATTAGTTACCTAAGCCAAAGTTCAAGCGGTAGTCAGTGTTTGCACCTTTAATTTGAGAGGAATAATTTAAAGACTGGTTTGTAAAGCCATCCATCTTATTTTTCAAGTTCGTATAAAAAAATCGACATTAATGATTTCTTGACTATTTTGTTATTAAACACAACTAGCAGTCACAAACCCGCGGATTTTTGGTGCTAGCGGACGGCAGGCGTCACGGCAGTAGATTGGTAACAAAGTTAACGTACAAATATGGTTTGGATAAGGCGGGGCGAATGAATTGTACGCGAAGTGGGGTTCTCAAATTTCAACCATACAGACGCTAGGACAATTACTATCAGAGGCCCTAGCACGCTCGCTCTATAACGATCGATAGGATAACTTTCGGTAACTTCTCATCGTTCTCTAGGACAACTGCACATCACTAACGTACAAACAACAGTTGATGTCGAATATGTTAAGGACACTTAGTCATTGTGAACTGTCACTTATTCGTTGGCGATCTGTAGTCATGCTAGGGAACGATGAGAAGTTACCGATAGTTATCCTATCGATCGTTATAAATCGAGCGTGCTAGGGCCTCAGATGATTCAAAAGGTATCGAGGCTTCACTCAGGATCTACGTCATCTTTCAGAAAATATGTCATCGTTGGGGATGCTGTGTGGAGGGTATTTTTAGAAAAGGAACGAGAGGAAGTTCTGGGAAGGTAAAAGGTATGTATAATAAGTGGGTAGGAATCTGGGGGTCAATGTATCCAGGAGTAACGGATGTATGAATCCAACCCTCCTACTGTGGTGGAAGGCGATGTTCCGGGAGAGTCCGGTTGGAGAGATCAAAAGGTCTCCCTCAACCAGTCTCTCCCGATCCGGCCTGCCACACAGTTGGTGGGCAGCCGCATTCGCCGATGAGACCCGGATAAACCTCATACCATGAATCCGGCCACCCCTGCTAAATCACTAAACGTAGCGGTGACCTGTGGCAGAGGTGTTGGTTATCCAACAAATGGTTGTCGGGTGGTGGTACCCATACCCGCCTCCTAAATTGAACTTGGGGAGATTTAATCTTGTAAGAGGGGAATCACATCATCAGTCAAAACATACCACAGCTGAGCTAGGCACTAGAACAAATCGCAAAAACGTCCTGTTCTCATGTGAAATTTTTCGAGTATAAGTATAAGTACATGACACACGGCACATTTTTAATGGTTTTTAAGGAAACTACTAACTAACCATCACGCCGTTTCCCCGCAGGGGTAGGCAGAGAGGACGGACCGCCAAACAACTCGGTCTTGGCACACACTCCTTGCCCTCATTCACATTCATACATCTTCTCATACATACTCTTCTACTATTCTGACTCTTGACATGGCCCGACTCAAGTATCTGATTCACTTGATCGTGCCACGTCTTCCTTGGGCGTCCTCGGCTTCTTCTACCATTCACATTCGCGTCATAAATTCTCTTTACACTCCTTTCTTCATTCATTCGCTCAACATGCCCAAACCATCTAAGCGTCCCTTTCTTAATCTTACTTATTACTATCACATCAGCCTTGAATTTTTTTAGGATCTCCACATTCCTCACACGATCATACATGGTTTTACCACACATACGTCTCAGAATCTCATTTCTACAGCATTCAGTCTACTTTCATCCTTTCTGTGCCAGTTCCATGCTTCACTGCCATACATCAGGGTAGGTACCAGTACTTTATTGTGGACTGCTGGCTTCGCTTCCGTGAACAACTTTTTGTTGGCTCCAACGGCGTTAAGGATCTAAATTAAAACGTACCTATACAGGATGTGAAGGGACGTACTTGAATTACTTCAACCAATGAATACTTATAATAATACTTCAATACTTACAATACTTCACCCGCCATAACACAGGGACACCCCTAGCATGTCGGGCGAAATAACACAATATGTACACTATGTATAAAATTCTTTAATAAATAAATAAATGAAAAAACAGTCGTTTTGGACATTTACAGTCGGGTGATGGGTTAGACGGTTACTCGGTTGAGTGACCAGTGATGACACAAAGAAAAAAATGGTTTGGTTTTGATTTTTTTTTAAAACATCAAAAAAGTCACCGTAGACAAAAACCACATTAAAATTTTTTACTCCAAATTGTGTCAGGAATCACTGGTGAAAAGTAAGTCAAGTAAGGTCCCTTAACACCCTGTATACATTTTTTCTAAATTTACATCTTAAAACTTTTGGTTTTGTTTCGTAGATACTATTACGAAACATTTATATTCAATGACAAAATAAAACTTGTTTGGCATTTGAAATCAAATATAAAAATAACGACAAGGACGGCCTCTGAATTAGCAGTTTTCGTAAATAAATAATATTATAATAATGTAAGAAATCTGTTTATCTGAAACAACAAAAGCTCTTTTGTGAAAAGATAAACTTTGTCGCCTGGTTTCCATCTAAAAATTTTTGGTCAACGAAACTGTTTTCAGATCACAAAATCATATCCAACAAGAACGAGTCTGAGTAGTGACATTTTAAATATTGAATAGGTAGATTAATAGATTCACAACTACTGATCATAGAATAGAATTCAATGATATGTGTTCACAACCTCAATAAAATTATTATAACGCCGTACTTATAGTTTTTGGGCAACTGTTTAGTGACAGGAAAATCTAATCATTATATTGCCACGTTAAGTATTCTGTTTAATCACTAATTATCTAATTAAGTATTAATAAAACATTCCATGTTATAATCGGATGTTATTTATATCAAGGGAAATAACCCTAATTATATTTATATGACCAAATAGGAAAGCGTGATATTTCTCACCTCTTTTAACTCTGAAATATTCACATATCCATTGGCGTGCGGACCTAGAAACAAAAATAAATTCTTAGTTTCATCACAGAGAGAATAGTTATTAAGATAGGTAACTAATAGGACAGAGGTATTTCATAAGAACATAAAAATGTATTTGGTAAGGTTGCCGAATTGTGTTTAAATATGCCTAAGCAACGACGCCCTTCTAAGTGCCAAGGGTTTCCACAATTACTAAAAGAAACAGCTACCAAATTTTGAACTTTGATTGAAAAAAGTAGCCACCAGTTCACCAACACCATTTAAATGAAGCTACCTATGGGAGGATGGTGAGAAACCCCCTAAGTTTACATTTTCTTGGAATCTTGTAAAATAAACCAATAACCATTTCACAACCAATGATATGTCAAAACCAATTCCTTTACATTTGTTCAGGTAGGTACAACACTTTTAAAATTAAAAATAAATAAAATTTGCAGAAAATCAAAAAATCATAATAGAAAAAAGGGAGGCGCGAAAATCGTTTAAATTTTAAATTACTGTATTTTTATGGATGTATATTCTTATTTTATCCATTATTCGAGAGTAGTTTTTAGTTACTAGAGTAGTTTATAGACTGGAATCTGGGTAACACATTTTTTTTTTTAAATTTTTCTTTATTATTGCTTAGTGATTATATAATTCATACTTTTATTATTAACCATGCACAATGATAGACATATCGTCGCTTCAGTTCGTTTTTAGCCAACAGACCAAAACGCAAACTTTTTTTTACAATAGAAGCACATAAATTTTGGAGGATGTAAGACAAAGTGCGTATTGAAAACCCCTTAAATAATTGTTTATAATTTTTTTAACGAGTATCGCATAAATAAAGGCTTTTTGAGAACATTTGCATACTTAATTCAATTTCATGAAAAATGGTATGTTGAACAAAAACGAACTAGAGCGACGATACGCCAATGCATAGTTGTAGATGACAAATCTTTGCAGAGTTAGAAATAACCCACTATTTTTAGAGTTGCATTTACAACTAACTACACCCGCACACAATAGCAACAATTATCATTAAAAACAACTACCAACAAATAAAATCGTCTGTACACGCAATTGCAACAAATTTAATAATGCTAGTTGGCAGGGGTACCTAAATAGATGATTGATTAGGTATTTTATGAAAACTTCTTATGAGAATAAATTAATAGTAAAATGTTATAATTTCCGAATTTACAAGAGATGTTTTTATACTTCTATAAACCTTACTTAATATTGCTTTAAAAATCTGGTGAAAAAAACGAAACGATAACCGATGGAAAAAAATTGTTTCAGTGCATACTTTTTAAAGCAGTTGTTTGATGCAAGCAAAATATTAGAGAGGCAATAGAATGAACCGGCCGAACCGTCACTATCAAACAAAACAAAGATTTTAACAAGGGAAAACTTCATAAATAAAATCCACATTCAATTAGATTCCAGTTTTAAATCGATAGTTTTGCATTTCGTCTGTCTGTCAATTTATTTGTGTTTCCTTTCCGGTTCAAGATGGTGGCCCTTAATTGTTCAGTTTTCTTTTTTGTGAAATCGTCTTCTTTCTTTGGAATTTCTTATTTGCATTCCTAAGGCGCTCCGCTGAGGAGGCAACTGAAACCAAACTAAAACCGGCTGGTTTCTATGTCTCGATTGGTTAAAAAGCTTGTCTAACCATAGACGAAGAACAATCAGCTGACAGCTTGCAACTAGCAACGGCCGGCCACGGCAATCGGCAGTGCGAGTCGCGAGTCACCGCTTTCTATACCATTGACAAGGGTTTTTGAGTGATTGTGCAGTGTGCGGGCCATCACATTGTCATACAAAGACAGTTGCCAGTTGACAGTTTTCAGTTGCCTCAGCGAGCGGATCGCCTAACTGCCTCAAGAAAGATTGAAAAAAGAATTATCATTGAGAAAGTGACGTTTTTTGGACAATTTGTATAAATATTTATTTTAAATTTTTTAGAATATGTATATGTTTTAACGGTTTAATTATGTAAGTAGGTTATTCAAGAACTTACCTTCGTACCAATCTTACGATTTCGGAGGTAATTTTGGTTTTTATTTATTTAACAAGAGAAAATTAGAAACATACTTTTTTGAACGCTATGTCTACAGTTCTACAGTACAAAGAACCACAATATAGTCAACTACAATCTATTAATGAAAAATATATGTAGTTCTTTCGTTAGTTAGTTCCACCTTTGCAGGGTCGTCATTCTGTAATGAAATGAGGAATCGATCGCTTGGCTTCTGATAATAATGGCATTTTTTAATGTCTACCTCCATGAGTATTAGGTAGTATGGAAACTGGGAACTGCGACTGGGAACCCCTGCCAGATACTTATAAACAAATTAATACTTAATTGATGATAAAATACATCCGCGAGTTAGACTTAATTGTACAAATTAGATATAATTGGATGATGTACCTAGACCTAGGTATAAATAATAATGGATTTTTTCATTACCTAATTCTGCAGGGTAACTTTTTTAATAAAAATGTAAAACAGGATATAAAATATTAAACTCCTTTCATTGTTAAAAAACGTACCCACAGTAATCAAAATTTAATGGTTGTAAATAAATAGGTATAAAAAAAGAAAAACGAAAATATGGAACTTTTACGTATTTTTTTATATTACCTACGTAGGTGACATTTTGTTCTAGTTTTCCTATACTATAAAGGATTAAAATTTTATTGAATATTGATGTGTAATATAATATGGCCATAAACGTTCATGTACATCAGTGTGTTATTAGGGGACATACATTAATTACGTGTGCAGTTTTTGAAAAAATAAGACCCCTCCCCCCTCCCCTTTTGGTGAGATTAAGTGAGATTTAGTGGGACCCCCCCGCCCCTCACGTGAGATTTTTTTCTTAATCTCTAAATAAATGTTTTTCATAATAGCCATTTTTTCAGCGGGAAAAATGGGACACTTCAAATATTTTTTATTTATGTGAATTTTTTTTTAAGATGTTCACTGACTCGGCATAATTTTTTCCCTTCATGTTTGAGAGGCGGGTATTGGTACCGCCGCCTCGGGAATTATTATTTGGATAACCAACACCTCTGCCATAGGTCACCTAAGTGGTTCGCTACGTTTGGTGACTTAGCAAGTGTGCCCGGGTCTTGGAGGCGGATGCGTCTGTTTACCTAGTGCGTAGCGGGCCGGATCGATAGAAATTGTTTGAGGGAGGTCTATTGACCTCAAGCCGGACTTTCACGACCCATCGATTTGCACAGCAGTTGGAGGGGTGGATTGATATCTGTCATTCCTGCATACATTGATATTCCTACCCACCCTTTGTACCTTTTCCTTCCATAACTTCTCCTTCCTTTCTATATTAACACCTTATACACATTTTTTTCTTTCTATATAATATTACAGTGTTCAGATAAAGTTATTAATATTTTTACATAATAATATAATGTATGAACTTTTTATTATGTTGTTATTGTTTATGTTGTTATACACCAACATTACCTCATATATATAGATAATATTTTTGAAATTTCTAGATAACCGATAATCTAGAAATTCCAATATTCGTAAGCCCTTGTTAGAGATCTTGAAAGATTTGATTAAAAGGTGACGTCTAAGTCTAGACTCTAGACTTAGAGCATTTATTTATGTTATTTTTTTTTTGCAAAAACGGTACAAAAACCAATACATTGCAAAAGCGGTAAACAAAATTACAATTAAATTTCGACAAAATAATCTCATTTAAATTAGGACAATAATTTATCAATGTTGTAATAAAATAACTCTGCATTTTTACGAGGCTATAATAATTAATAATGGCAACATTTAGCAATAGAAATTTAGCAATATTATGATATATCGGTGCGAATTAAAATAAGTTAAGTACCTACCTGCATATCTATCGTAATGGAATGAGAGCAGAAAAGAGAAATGGTAGGCGCGAGTAGGTACGGAAAAGACATATAAATTGTATAATTGGTACAAACGAAAAACTCACTCATTTTGACGGTGGACAAATTAATCCTTTTTTTAAATTAATTTGATATTAATATTCGTCGGCACTTCACAGTAACAACATTGACACTATTTATTATTCACAGCGAAGCCTGTTACCACATCTACGAGAACGAACGGTCTCGGAGAGACGTCAACGGCCGACGAGTTTCTTTTTACCACTTGCTAATATAACTTGGTTTGGTAGCACAACCATCACCGGAGACTGAAATCAAGTGAGACGTGGTTGGGCCTACAGATTACTGGAGAAGTTTAGGCTACGTTATTTCGTGGTCGGATGCGTTTGCGGACGATGATGACTTGAACTAAATCTCTAAAGACCGTGGCCCGTGCCCCGAAAACCTGTTTGAAAGAACGGTCAGCGGATCTCTCGTAATACGAGTACTCTATTCGCATTTAAACGTATAGATTATACATAGGTATTAATCTTTTATGCCAGGAAGACGGAAAAAGTGATAATACAAGCGAATGTCAATATAGTCATTTCTCCTAAGTGGAGAGAAATCTCCCATTGAGATTCATAATAAGGTAGGTAGGTACTACGGTAAAATATCTCAGGGGGTTTCTCACCATCCTCCTAATAGCTTATCCATTACCCACTATAAAGTTTATTTATTTACGGTTTATTTATTTATTAAGTCGGAGTTTAATATTCGGTACACGGACCTGTTAATAGTGGTTTTATATTAGATAAGTTGGCTGAATTTTCTAACTATTGCAAGTATTTTATTTTTAATAATATTCGTTATAGTATGAATAAGCTATTGGGAGCATAGTGAGAAGCCCCCTTTATGGATGACCTGAAGTAACCTAGCAATAAATTTTCTTACTGGAGCGTATTCACTCTCACTTTTCAATTACTCGTAACCATATAAAGTCAGTAAAGTGATAAGTTAGTTGACCTACCGGCTTATTTCGTAATTAATTATTAGGGAGATCCCAGTGAGGTAATCATTATCTCTATTTGTTACAAAAACGAAGATAATAAAATATTTATTATTATTACTATTTAGCGAACTATGGTCGACATAAGTACCTAATTATTTAAATACGAGTGTATGGCCAATCCCAATGCGGGTACAGCTTGACAGGTTAGTCAGTTCCTCCGCGGAAAATTATGTAGAAATTTGTATTTATTTATGTAAGTAAGTATACACACTTTACTTTATATGTATACACACTCTTATTACCTATTATTAGAAGCTATTACAGGCAGGTATATCACTTATTTGAGTTACCTACGAATAAAACTTTAACAGATATGTAGGTACTTACTTTAAATTCAATTCGACTCAATATAGGAATAAAAGATGTCGTAAAATTTTAACAAATTACCTACAATAAAATAAAGCGTTGTTGTTTGTCCGGGATCAAAATTCTGAACTTATTCTTTTGATCAGAGTTCAGATTTGAAATAGGTTTAGAAAAAAAATTTCCGCGAGTTTACGTTTTATGTACTTATGTAATCACATTGTTACTAAAATGGTTGCCATTGTTGACACAAGCTGCTGCCATTGGTCAGCAATGTCAACAGCCAGATTTTTTTAAAATCGATTCACTTTATATATAGGGGCATAGAGGTACAATAAAATTATTAGAGGTGCTGCGTGGTACACATGGTTCCATGTCTAATCGGACTATGAGATCTCAGCGTCTGAATTCCCATAGTAAATTTATTTAGACACGATACTTCCTCACATGATAATTCATCACATCATAACTCACATTAACTTAACCTAACCTAACCTAACCTAACCTAACCTTACCTAACATAACCTAACCTAACCTTACCTAACCTAACCTAACCTAATGTTAAAAACCCCAATCATCAGTTTTCGACGCTTCGAGACATGATGAAATATCATGTGAGGAATTAACATCCGATGAAAAGTTTGTACTCAATATTCATACACTTAAAAAGTTTCCACTGAACATTCTGGTCACCGGTACACATATAGGTACAACATCAGATTCACTTACCCGTTTCGTCTCCAGTGGAGATTTCATTCTGAATTTCTTTTACAGGAAGTGCAGTTGAGGCTAAAACGCTGATTTCAATTGAACTAGGATTTTCTAATCGCATATCGCCTTTCTTTGATGGAATATTGGCACCAGTGTCAATCACTTCGCTGTTGTAAATTTCCTCGAAGTCGATGGTAAATTCGCTGGCAACACTGCGATTGTCATTATTCGCGGGAGATTTCCCGCCAGAAGGTTCAATTTCGGTTAACCTTTCAGTTGACTTCATTTTAAAACCCCTTTCAAAAGAATTTTTTTTGTTTATATCGACACACTAATTTCACTGCTCATAAAAAAGTAAAAATACGTAAGCGCTGTATTTTATTATTATTTTTAAAACGATTTAAAGTTATAATAAAATAGTTTTTCCAATCTTCTGTTATGAAATTCTTTGTGTGAAACGAAAAAGAAATGAGAAAAAGATCTTCAAATATTATTGAATAAATTTAAACTCAACCACTTCTCCTTATCGTGTTTTTAAATTACTGAATCATTTTTTATTTAATATTTTTCAATAAAATTGCATTAATATCATAATATCAACAATTTTTCCTTGTAAGAGCGTAAAGAAGGGGTAATTATGAATACTTAAATCAAAACCCGTTTTTTCTTTCTTTTATTTACCGCCTTAATCACTTCGTAAGCGGCAACTTACCTATTTAAAAAATATATGACTATTCCAGCCCAAGGTTCCTAGAATATTATAAGTATATCGTTTCTAAGATCCTTGATTAAAGCCGAGAAAAAAATGGTGTCTACCCCAGCAAACTACTATAGTATAAACCCCAGTGTAACTAGCTAAAACTAGGCATCCACTTGCTATTTCTAGTCGTACGATTGTCCATTTGCTAAAATAAAACTCTTTTTGTCAAATACAGAGGCACACACATCACATGCGACTAAATATTTCGCACGAGAAATCGCGTGAAAGTCTATTTAGAGGTACAATTAGTATTTCACATATCAGGGCGAAAGTTTGGCTAAAGAAGGCGTCAGGACCGGTCCTTTGCATGTGCAATTAACATCAGTCCGCTCCGTACGCCGTACTTTCCAAGGCGTCAAGGAGCCAAGAGGCTAATAACACCTAACACGGCGCCCTTGATGTTTTTAGGCGCTAGGCCAGGCGCCGTTTGGCTCAGGACTGGCCCTGATAAGGAGAAAGAGCAAAACGGCATGATAACCCAAAAACTAATCACGACAATATAATTGACTGAGCGTAGCGAAGTCCTGTTTTAACCGAACTATTTGGCATTTAAACTGTCTGCAAATTCGTTTATTACATTCCGGTTCCGGGATCAAGATGTTGGCAATTTTAACCTGCATTAGCCGATAGGGACGAAAAAAAATCACATCTCTCAATATTCGTAGCTATGCTGGAGAAAATACTTATTTTAGATTATATACCTACTAGTTTTATTAAAAAATATATATTATAACACTTTATCTGGTAGGACGATAGAATTTACAGAAATACCTAATTTGCGAAAAATTTTGCTTCGGCACTAGTCGAATTAATGGTTGATTAAAGATGTTTTATTCTAATGTGACATCATCGTGTTTTCACTAATTAAGTACGTTGGTAGGTATATAAGAAGCACCTACCCACAAATCTTACGATTTCAGAGGTAATGTTTTGATTTAAAATAAGATTAAATTTTAATATACTTTTTTGGACGCGAGGTCTACTAGTTATATCACTTTGCCCTTCCGTGTGAATAAACATGTGGAAAATATATTAAATGTATTTTATTTAATTTTTTCACAAATTTGGTTCTCGAGTTAATCACGAATTGAAAACTGATTAATTGCACTGTGTAAGAGATTCAATAATTAATTATTCGTTTAACTAAGCACTTGTTTATGGGAGGCGTCTCTCTTATACGGAGAAATTAGATAGAGTGAATAGTAAAAACACACAAAGAGTTGAAAATCAATATTAGCTTCATAAACCTTTGTGATGTATTTATAGCGAACCTTCTATGGTGAATATTATTTATTATTAATATCGGTCAGCCAATAAAAATCATTGTTGTCATGTCATTATAGTTTGCAATTTTTTAATATTAACTACAGTCCCAACAGTGGGAACTGTCTAGAGCCGGTGATACTTTGGCATACTCCGTGGTCGAGGTACTCGAATAGCGATTTGGAGGTCGGAAGGTTCAAATCCCGGCGTGTGCGAATAAATTTTATTCGATTGATTTGTATTTTCACAGGTTCGATGTCAATTCAGAATCAACACAACTCAACAACTCTTTAAAACTTTGTTAAAAGCTATTAAAAAATATATATATTTAAAAACAGCCCTTACCCACCCTAACATAACATAACCTATTTACCCTTTTTTTTCATAACTTTTAATGACTTTTCATTGGGGGCGTTGAGTTGAATTCATTCCGAGTTATCCGGTCACCTTATAGAGAAGTTGAGTGAAAAATATTTTGACTTATAAAAAATATGTTCATGTAGATGACATGCAAACTTAAATACCTTTTTTTAAAGTTCGTTTTCATAATTAAATTAATTCTACAAGTTTGAATTTTATTAAAGCCCGCGAAATCGCCGGCAAGAGTATAATACCGTGCGGGAGAGTTCGTGACGTCACCCGGTCCTTGATTGTGTGAAAAATAAAGGAAAATGTTTACAAAACCGGGACACGCTTAAAATGGACGAATAAATAAATTTAAAAAGTTGTAGTAGTTAGATATCAACTAGTACTAATCAATTCAGTTACCGGAATTTCAAAAAAGTGCATTTTAATGGTAATTTTTAAAATTTAAAAACACGAAATGTCATTTTTCACCGACCGCTGTATTAGGAACTGTTGCAAGTTTCATTGAAAAATGACATTTCGTGTTTTTAAATTTAAAAAATAACTAAATATTTGATTAGTACTAGTTAATATCTATAACTTTTTAATAATATATAATAATATCGACTGTACCGAACTACTATCCTTAATTAATTTCAATATACCTTTAAGACATACACGACATACTCGTACTGTTCCACACTCTTAATTACAAAACAAATGCAGCAACTAATTCGCCAATTCGTGCACTTCATACATTCAATATTATTTGCCTAAATTCTAACATCGACATTTTCTCCGATTCACTGCCCAAATTTAAAAAGGGAATCATGTTAATGAAATTATTATAAACTATTCTGTGCGCATATCCACCCCACAGATCGCCACTTCTCACACCTACAAACATACTCACACATACACACACACATATACACTACGCACATCACCCGGTAATCACTACATATACATACCACAAATACGACATTACAAAGAAACATATCATAGGTACCCACCATGAAATATTATTTAATATCTGTAAACTGTCTCATCACTGTAACCAATATACTGTTTGTTTCTGTAATATAAAATAATGTAATAATGGTCAATTAGACAGGTAGGTACATAACAATTATATGGCAATAAAAAGGCAATGGATATATGTAATATCATTATGTTGTATTATCCAGCCCAGGGGTGCCCAACCCAAATCGTTTGGTGGGCCAAAAAATATTATTACTTAGGTTTGGCACATATATAAAAAATAAAACAAAGAACTAATTCCAAATATTTTATTACCGTATAATTAATGTGACATCGGGGAAGGGGGAGGGCAGTCAGTATATGCTAAAATACTAACCGTTAGATGCGTCCATGAATACAGGTAAATGGCGGAAATTATCGTTAATTTTTATCCGTAATTCGTTTACCAAAAATGCAATTATTGTGAAACCGCGAGCAATATCTATGTGTGTTATTTGCAGTCTCCCTCCACTTATTAAAAATCAGGCCAGCTGCAATCAATCTTCCGAGAAATGTACGAAAAAAATACACTGATTGGAATTAATTGCGAAAATAATGGGTCATGCGCCTGGCGCTTTTCAAGCAATAAATCAAAACCCCCATCGAGAGTCCGAGGTCTAAAAAAAAGAAAGTTCTACTTTCACCAAATATATCTTACATAAACGTGATAAATTTAAGCGATTGATTTTTATCTTTTTTGTATGAATACCAAAATCTAAAACCTCATTTTGGGCCCCAAAAAATTTTCAATTTGGCCGCAGGTTGGGAATGCCTGATCTAGCCAGTAGGTATGTCATCCAAAGCAATCACAATCACAATTATTATCACTATTGCCCAAAAGGTTCCTTTCAATCATTGTAAAATAATAATATTATTCTAAAATTAAAATAATCAATGCCTATAGGTACTCCTGAAGGGTGGAAGTCACATTTGTACAGGTTATAGGGAAGTTGAGTGAAAAATGTTTTGACTTATAAAAAATATGTTCATGTAGATGACATGCAAACTTAAATACCAGTATTTTTTTATTTTTTGTTACGTTCGTTTTCATAATTAAATTAATTTTACAAGTTTTAATTTTATTAAAGCCCGCGACAACACCCGCAAGAGTATAATAAATACCGTGCGGGAGAGTTCGTGACGTCACCCGGTCCTTAAAATATTTACAAAACCGGGACATGCTTAATATGGACGAAAAAAATAATTTTAAAAAGTTTTAGTAGATAAAATGATTATTTACCTTTTTAAAGTTTGTTTGGATGCAAATTTAAAATCAAATTAAATAAATCTTTATTGTATAAAAAATAAAATAAAAAGAACATACATATATAAAAAAAGGGTATAGCTTATAGGCACACCTTATTTATTACAGTTATCCCAAGTTATTAAGTCCCAGTTATTTTTAACTGTTTTTTTTTTGGTAATTATTAATTTACCTATGAGAAAAAAATTGTTTTAGTAAAGCTGGCTTCTCGCAGCCCGTTGTATTGCAAAAAATGTTTTTTTTAATAATACGCATAAACCTGATTACTTCTGTGCAATGTTTTACAAAATTATCCATTCTTCTTCTTCTTTCGTATGGTCGGGGGTCAGAGAGGACATCTAGGTCTGCGAGCCGGTCTAGGGCCTCAGGCGTTGCGACGCGTCGCCTTGTGAACCTCATATATCCCACCGGGAAATGAATGGAGCGGTCATTGGTTGACCTCATTTTCGGTGGTCTGTTCACACATCGCCGACTCTTTAAGACCCATCTATGCATCAAATGGGCACAACGGCTATGGGAGCACCTTATCTTATCGATGGCGAACCAGAGTTTGCGAGGCAGTGAGAACCAAGGCTGTTTCTCAGTGGGGTCTTGTACGATATGGGCATTTTCCACGTTGGCCGATTGCCACTCACCGACTCACCTATCTTCTCCTCTGGGGAGAGATTCCACCTTTAAGAGAGATGTTCCCTTTATCTTGTATTGTATGTATACAGAGGATTTCAAAATTTCCAGAATTTTCCCCAGATTGGCTTGAGATTTTTGACCACATCCCCAGATTGTGTGCTTTTCCCTTTTAAAAAAAATGTTTTTTTTTCACTCTCGGTTTTTGGCTCGGTGGACAGATCCGCCCGATACGCCGAGCAGATCCGTATGTGAATTAGAAATTCCAGCCCTTTTATTATTAAAATGACATTCTAACTTAAATAGGTACCAGTATTTTTTGTTATCATGGTTATTGTTAATAATTTTCATAGTTTTAATTTTTCGGTCTTCCCAAAAAGCACCAAATCTGGGGCTGTCTGTGTGACGTCACCATTCACAAAAGTATACGTTTTTTAAGGTATTTTAGAGGCGAGCCATTTTTTATTCGATAAAAATCTTTTAAGAAAGGCACCGATACAATATTTCATCGGTGATTCAATCCAATATTGTATTTGTTAGCCTTTCTTGAAAGATTAGAGTTTTTTAATTGACAAAACTACTTTTTAATATTCAAATTGCTTGTGTACTTGCGCGAACAATAATTTTTTAATATTTCAAAGCATAACTTGTAAAAAGCGTTTATAAGTTTAAAAAAATACTATATGCACGCCATCTACGAAAGCGTTGAATATGAATTTTGAATATCGCTACTTGACCTACTCACCCCTAGATGGCGGAAGTTACTATTTTTAACTTTGGTGACTCAAAGAGAAGAGAAAAGGGTAACATTTTTTTATTATTATAGTGTTTTCGGATCTTCGAAAGTGAAACTATTACCAGACATATAAGTAAAAATAAAACCGATCCATCATACACTGTGATATTTGAATTATTTACTTGTTTAATTGAAACTTATATCGGAATCAGGTAAAAAAATGTCTCATTATTAGTAAATTAATTAATTAAAATGATGTGTATTTTGCCCTACAGCAACAGTGATAACAACTGATTGTTTTTTTAATATCATGTTTATTATCGAGGCTTCTGACTCACATAAAACTGATAACGTGATAACTGATTGAATATAAACTATCCTTAGAAAAGCATTGTTTTGATTTTTCCCACATACCTACCTAAGTACTAAACTTGCACAACCGTTGTGAAAAGGTGACTACAGCAAGATGTATGTAAAAATAAATAATAGTAAATTTATTGCCTATGTACTGTGGCACCTGTGCCAATTAAGACATAAAATTATATAAAATAAATACAAAGCAAAAGTGTGTAATGGTTCAGTACCTACCTATCTATTTTTAAAATACCTACCTGCCCAAATACTGCCTTTTAAAATATTGGTGCCTACCAATTAATGTTTCTAGAAAAGAGAGTTTTTAAAAAATTCAAAAAATCAACAATGTTTCCAATTTGTTTTTTTCTATACAAACAAAAGTGACAGCTCATATGTGTAGAGGATTTGTGGACAGGGCAGTTCTTTTTGCGATTCTCTAGATAACCCGAATTCTAAGAACTCCCGTAAGTACAAATATGACCCAACTACCAGCTATCGATACCTTTACTCGCAGTATATTATTTGTCATCCTATGTCCAGTTGACGTAATCACTATCAATTTGCAATCATGATGTCATGTTTATATCCTTTATTGTCATTTTTCTAACACTAGTCGAGATCATTCTTTTGTAGAAACACTATCCGATTGCGAAAAAAGTTTATCTAAAACAAAGGTAAGATTATTTACGAAAATTTGTTAGTTTATTGGTATAATGCAATTATATGTATAAATAATTCCACATTATTATTTGCACACTGTAGCATGTGATTCATGTGATTGTAGAATCATAGAATGTAGTGTCATTTTACTCATTTTCATAATTTTCCTCACAAGATTGGAATTTTTGTTCAGTACCTACCGCGCACTCTTTCCGATTGGTTTTAAGTACAGTGTTTATCAAAAAATGATTAAAAGTACGTAAATAAATAGTTTATTAGTGGTTAAAAGTTTTCTTAGTGCCAAATTATTTTTGTTGCAATATTTATTTATCAGCATTTACAAATCATGAAATATAATTTGTCTGGAATATTATTTTTAAATGCTGGTATCATTTAAGTGCGTTCCCTCAGAAAAATATCTTGTATGATGGGCGAAAACAGTGCCCGAGAATAGTGTCGATAGAAGTGTTTCCAACGGAATTTAGCCAGAATTTTCAGGTATCTACAATAAATTAGTTATTGCGATCGCATGAGACGATACTATGTGGTGGTGCTCTTCTTCTTCAGCTAGTTCAGGTGCTTATTTACGTTTCAGGGCTTGTCTAACAATCATTTCCAGACCCACTATCTCTGTCTTAGACGGCGGCCATTTTTAAAGTCTCGAAAGGCGTTGACGCTCGATATTACATTTTGCGTTTTGTTTTGTTCCGCAGAACCGATGGCCGCCATAAGAAAAAAACTAGTAATCGTCGGTGACGGCGCGTGCGGGAAGACCTGCTTGCTGATAGTGTTCAGCAAGGATCAATTCCCGGAAGTGTACGTGCCGACAGTGTTCGAGAACTACGTCGCCGATATCGAGGTTGATGGCAAGCAGGTCGAGCTGGCCCTTTGGGATACGGCGGGCCAAGAGGACTACGACCGGCTGCGGCCGCTCAGCTATCCAGACACTGACGTCATCCTCATGTGCTTCTCCGTGGACTCTCCCGACTCGCTGGAGAACATCCCTGAGAAGTGGACACCCGAGGTGAAGCACTTCTGCCCCAGCGTGCCCATCATCCTGGTCGGCAACAAGAAGGATCTGCGCAACGACCCGGCCACCATCAGCGAGCTGCGCAAGATCAAGCAGGAGCCCGTCAAGCCGCAGGAGGGCCGCGCCATGGCGGAGAAGATCAACGCCTTTGCGTACCTGGAGTGCTCGGCCAAGAGCAAGGAGGGAGTGCGGGAGGTGTTTGAGACCGCCACGCGTGCCGCGCTGCAGGTCAAGAAGAAGAAGAAGACGAGGTGTTGTCTGCTCTAAGGTGTATCTTCCGGTGGACTCTTTACCAATTGTTTGCATACTGCCTGTGCACTGCACCTGCGGTCACTGCCCTAGACAGGCATATTGCCACCTAGTGCTTCCTAAGAGGATGCCCGGAGAGCCTGCCCAGTGCATTGTGGTTGGGTGGCTGTTATCTTACTATCAACATACCTCACCCGTGTCTTAGTTTCTGTTTCTAACTTTTCTAGTGTAATAGAGCACAAATTGTAACTGGGAAGGCTTGTTTCTTATTATTGGATTCCACTATTGTGAATTCATATTTATATTAAATTCTATTAAGTGCCTGTTGATTATGATGCATTAATAAACCTGATGCAGCACTTGTGGCATTCTTATTGAAATATCAAATATGTCTATTAATTAATAATATGTTATATGCGTGAAATATTAATATTGACGATACTAGGTTTTAAAATAGTATGCATGCTATGTATCAGGTTAGGATTTATTCAATAAACCCGGCCTCGCTGCCCGCTGTCCGCTGTTCTCTTTCCAGGATAATATTATCTTTTGTATCTAAATGTAACCTGGAATATAATACAGCCAGTTTGATCCAACTGGGTTCAGTAACTGGATGTTTTATTTAGTGTAAAGGCCCCCCAGTCACTGCCACCTTCCAACTAGTTGCCGGCACTGGCTCCTGTACTAGCACCAGTGAGTGAGATTCTCACTGTCCCCGCCGTACCCACTATCCACTATCCGATACGTCGAGGAATACGAGATAAGATTGTGAAGGAGATTAAATACTTTGTTACTGTTGACTGACGACTGACTATGACTGTTGACCCATGTCATTATGACTGCAATCAATCTTTGCTTTTTCTGTTGCCAGTCAGATCTATCCGAATGGTGACCCGACTAACTGTTTTAATCTTGTGGTCGATACTAACTTTTAATTTGTTTCTCATCTCCCCTTGTATCATTGGCTTGCGATCTTAACGTCTTCAGCTTGTGCTATTCCCTTTTCCCGTTTTATCTCATTGTTGTTTTTCAAGTTGGACAAGGCATGCGAGAGGAAATTTATACCATAACAATAATATTAAATTTATGAAACTATTACTCTATAATTTAGGTGAAACCTTATTTTACAGTGTTTTTTAATAATAATACATAGTTATGCGAAAATGAATAAAAAAATGTCCACATCTTTGTATAATAAATGTGTCATACTCGTTTTAAACCACAAAACAAAGTGAATATTTTTTTTTATATTCAAATATTTGTAGCTTTGACCGAAGCGTATTAGTGAGAATTGGACTGGGGTGCAATATTCACTAATAAGTTTAGGCTTAATGTAAGAACATTGTATAAAGTCCCCATCATCAACTGATCAGTGCCAACCGATACCGATTCTCGGACAGAATCCACAGTATTCAGACCCAGTGGGGGGAATGAATGCGGGCTCGTCTCTATTGCGAACAGAATAACGCTTGATAGGATTCGCGGCAGCTCTGAGTCTAGCCCGCTTCAATCACCCCTATTCAATAAATTATATTCAATCTACTTGTACTTCTACAGTATTTACAGGACTAAACTTTTGCTATTGTATTTCATTTTAACTTAACCCAATTAAAGAAATAAATTATTGAATGTATTATTTTTTTGTTAAAGTATCGAATAAGATAACTAAATGTGTTCTCTAAATGCATATATTCTAACCTATTGCTACTCATTGAAGTACAAATCTGACATTTGTGGTTTAATTGTCTTTTAGTAGCCGAGAATTCTGTTCCAAATGTTTTGATAGTGGTGGTAAGGGTTATGTGCTTTTACTAACATGTATATCAATGTATTTTTGGATTCCATTTGGTGTTTGTAATGAATGGGGATGTCAGTAATTATTATGTAAAATATATCTTATTATATCATTGACTTCATTCTTCATCTACTCATAACTCACTCTCACCAGATTACCCTATTTTTGTCATAATTTTAAGTGAAGTAAGAAGGTGCTAAGTGATAAAACACAATTCAAAAATAATTCAGAAACTTTTATTTACCATAGTTACAAGTTTTCTCACCTGAAAACTGCTTAGTTTAGTATATTGCACAAAATAGAAAATAAGTAGATGTACCCTGTGGGCACTGCAACTGTACTGATTTAATGGTCTTGTACTTGAAGAAAAGCGCAATGGCAGTAATACATAATACTTCAAAGCCATTGAGTTATGTAAATATGTAAGCTTTCTTGCAAAGTCAGTGGTTCTAATATAATCAAACCTAACACTCTGGAGTTGGATAACGGGTTAGGGCTTTAGTTATCCTTATTATGGTCCTTTTTTGGGCCACAGCCATAAAAATGAATATTCGACATGGTGGATTGATAATAAATAACAATTAAACTAAATCAATTGCTTAAAGGTCAACGACTAGATAAGTGTGCCATGATTCACTCTGTTGCTGCCTTGTAATGATATTTTCTACGTCGACAGCACAATCAACAAGTAGTGATCTCATGAGTAATAAAAACAAACTGTTGAATACACTTCAACTTCTGACTAACCATTTTCCACCAGATTTATTTACCTCAACTGTTTGGGTCAATAAAAATAATGTAAGATGCTAACGGCCGCTGTTCCCAATCCTACTAATCAATTACTAAGCCAAAATTTTGCCTTAGTATTTGATTAGTGCACAACTACGCTTTTTCCAACACACAAGTATCGCTTAAGCATATATCTTAACCTAAGGAAGCCGGACTAGTGGATTAAACTCGTTCTGGCCGCCTCAGTTTTGGACTAGTTCTAAAAAGTGTCAACAGAGTAGAAAAAATACCGCGAACACAATGTACTATCGATGAAATATCACTTTGACAGAATACACAGTTTCGCGCTCATTTCACTTCTGTTGTATTGCGTTTATCAATTATCATTTTAATTAATATGGATTGAGAAGTTCGGATGCGTGCGGAGCAGAGACGAAAAACGGTTAATTTATGCGAAAAACTTTGTCGTTTTTGAATATTCGCCAAGCCAAGTGTCAAAGTCCAGTACCTACAGTCAAGCTGACACTTTATTTTATATACGTTTGTTTAAAAAAATATAAAATGTCAGTTTATGGATAAAAATATTTTAAATAAATTACGTGTATTAATAATAAATCCAACAATTAACTCTATAATATTAATTTAACTTCGAAAGTTCTTACTTTGATGTCATTTTATTGTCTATGAAAGTGGGCGAGGCCAGATAACATAAGATGTTTGGGGACAACATAAATCGAGCGCTACCCTACAAAATGCTTGGCTGATAGCGGCCTCAGATGAATCGATGTAAAAGTTAGAAACAGCGGCCGTTAGTGTCAAAAGATCAAACCAAAACACTTCAATCACAGTCTTATATCAATGTCTAACAGTAGATACTGACCACACCCACTAATAATTATTATTCTTATCTTACATCTTGGCTTGGGTTTGAACCTGTAAAAGTGTTTATAATTTTTGCAATGCACTAAACACTATCCAGGATAAATAATTAAAACCGTAGACATTCAAATTGATGGACCGGCTAATCAAAGAAAGGGGAACAAACCAAGTTGCACGGAGCAGAGAGATGGCGTGACCATCCTCCTTTCTGTAATTTGTTAATAGATGAATCTGACGGTATACAGGCAACTCGCATTATAATAATTACTATTTAGTCCTCGAAAATAAAATCTGCTTACGAATTACTAGTCCCTTTTACAATGGCGCACAAATTGCTGGCTGCGTAAAAAAACTAAACTACAAATCGGGTAAACAAAAGTTCTGGCTTTTTTCCAAATTTGAATATTTAGTTAGACACTTTTACAAATATTTTATAATTTACCCATCTCTCTCATTTTGGCAGTTCGGTTAAAAAGAACATTCAGATCCTGCGCAGAAAATTCCCACAATGGACTGCGCTGCAAATTGTTGTCTTGCTTTAGTGAACCTTACTTTTCTGCCCAGGGTCTGGTTATTTCAATGTGTGCTCTTCGGCAGTCAACTTATGACTGATGTTGAAGCTTATTCAAAGCACTCTCGAACCCTCCTGGTGTCAAAAATATGGTCTCATGCTTTGGCCTTCAACTCGTTGAAATGTTACCCAAATTTTATTTTAGGGCAAGTCTTACAATTTGGATGTATTAAAACTTAATAGAGGTATACTTGTATTATATACATAACTGTTGGCTAGCTTTATGCGTAGTATAAAACTTAGTTTGTATTTTTTTAAAGCCTAATAAAACCTGCATCAAATACAATAATAGATGTCAACGGTGACATCTATTATTACAACATGACAAGTTAAAATATTGTTTTGAGGATGAAAATACAGTTTTATAATATTGTTTGTAATCTAGCTGTAGAACATAAGCTGGAAAAATTTAAATACTAAAACAATGTGTATTAGTTATCAAATTATTTAAAAGTTATCAAAATTTAAACATTGGCACACCTTTAAGCTGGAAATAGTGCCAAGCGTATATCGGTCGCTCGCAGTAATATGTAGGTGAATGAATGAATGAAGAGCTATAGTGCCACGTGATTTCCGCGTACTAGAACCATTGGTCCAGCTCGTCAGCGCTACGTCGACCGATGGTATGCTTTGTACTATTTCCAGCCTTGTTAACACGTAACTGTTTTCTTACACGATTTTCTAACAGTTAATAAACTTTATAGGTCAAATATTGTCATACATTGTAAAATATTATTCTGTAAAAAAGTAAAGTCATAAGGAAATGCGCAGATACCTAAGCAAGATGGTGAATTTCCTCACTATGTGATGAAGGCTTCAAAAATGATTATTCTATCGAGTCTGGCAAATTTTAGTCAGACGTCTAACCCGGACCTCTCATTCGGAATGCAGGCGCAGTTGGAATGGAACGGAGGCGTGTTGCTGAGGTGCCGTATTTGTCCAAACTATCCCCCTCCACGGTTAAAAACCCCCTCCACGGGTTCTTGCTGCTAGGCCCTGCTGGTGGCGGGCAGCACAGTAGTAGCTTGGTAATAACTTCACGTACCAAGATGGTTTTGCATAACGCACGGCGTCAGAGGTGTATTCGATGTAGGGATCTTAAATTTCAACCGTACAGTCGCTAGCGTATTAATAATAATTACAATTACAATGCTTTCCTACCTCAATATGGACCATTCTATTGTTGTGTCATAGATGACATCGCCCTCCCTTTTCACCAATTTATAGGTGTAGCACTGTAAGTCAGAAATTCTAATCTATCTTTCTTACCTCAAAACCGATACAGGAAAAATTTAAAAAAAAAGTTCTAATACAAATACAGTGAAATCCTCGTAAGAACCGAGGGACCGGAAAAAAAAATTTAGGCGGGAAAACCTTATAAATGGGAAAAACGGGGCAATTTGGTCTTCAAAGGACCGAAAAAACCAAACTTCTAAAGCAGGAAAACATCTTAAGCGAGAACTTCTTAAGAGGGTTTCACTGTACACTTTTCTTTGCACAGTAAACTTGGACTGTTTTCAACTAAAAGGTGAAAACAGTCCCAAGTTTAAAACATACCGACATAGCTTCTTCTTTCGAGAACATATTTTTGTTTTTAAATTACAATTTTGTGAAAGTTTGGGTGTAGAAAAATGTTTTCTCCCGAAACCCTTTTTGGAGCGATATCTGTAAAATATTTAAATATTTTTTTGCTTATTTCTGACTTCTGTTCTTACATCCCCGACCCACTAATTGAACTGTGCGGGATTTGATCTCTCCTCAAGCCGCCAAATCAAAATCAAATGTGTGAACCATAATGTTACGGAGGCCATGCCATGAGCACCTCTAGACTAGAGATGCAACGGATATCCGGTTACTATCTGGTATTCAGCCACATTACTGCCATCTGGCCAGATGCTGGATAGTTACCTAATATACGACCGAAACCGGATATTGCACAAGTTATGTAAATAAAGCAGGTAGACAATATGTAAAATATTCTTATTTCATTAAAAACCATGAACGGTAAGGTAATTAGTATTTAAAATATACTTAGTGAATAAAGACCAGCTTTTCAAAGAATGAAGTCGCACAACTGATCGTATTTTCGTGCTGTGCTGTGCCGTTTACCTCCCAACCCGCTCCCCGAGCATGCTCTCTACCAAGGGCGGATCCAGCTTTGGCGCCAGGGGGGGGGTCACATAATCGTGGTCAAGTCACAAGAAGTTGTAATTTAATTTTGATAATAATAGATGTAAGTAAAAAGAAGGTATTTTATTAATAAGTATAAGTAAATCTATATTGTGACAAAAATATATAAAAACATAATGTTTAACAATTTTAATTAGTGGTCCACCTAGGTCCAGAACCCAGTCCAGGGGGATCATGACCTCCTCCCTGGATCCACCCTTGCTCTCTTCGAATATGATCTTAAATGTATAATTTCTTGTACGCACAATAATTCGAGCCTAGTACTGGCCGGATATCTGGTATCCGGCTAATTCATTATCTGCTGCATCTCTGCTCAGGGCTGCTATTCCCGAGCAACGATCAAACGTTGCTCGTTATGCGTCTCCTACGAGCGAAAAAGTACCCGTCGCACAGTGGGCTGAAAATCGCCTTTCATAGACATAGAGACTTGAATTTTCAAGGGTCTTTTTTTTGGCTAGAAATGGATTCTGCTGATCATTACTATGCTATAAAATTTCGTATGAAGCAATTGTGTGTACAAATGAAGGAGTTATCATTTTTTAAAGAAAAATTTGTATGGCACTGACATTAAAAATGAGGCTATCTCTGGAATCATAAGGTTGGCCATTACATCCTTACACACAGATATACTACTATTTTTTTGTATTTTTTTGACATACTTGCTAGTGTCCGACCGAACTTTCGGTTTCGGCCTAGTTTCGGCAAAAAAATGGGTTTCGGTTTAGTTTCGGTTTCGGCTGCCATCCAGCCGAAACTACGGCCGAAACCGAAACTGAATTCGGGAGGTTTCGTACTGCGATCGGATATGTTCGGTACACTGAGCTGCGAGCGACGAAGTGTCATTTTGCTGCGTTAGCACTCTTAGTCGTGTCAGGACAGTCAGGACTTGTTGATTTGCATACGTCAAAGGACATCCTGCTCTGATTACTTCAACATTATTGAATCCCAGATTAAAAATTACATATTTGAATTCTGATGAAGTTGATAATTGTGCGCGGGCGTCGTTAGTGCAACAATGAACAAAAGCTGTAATTCTGGAGAACCACAGCTATCTTATCTTGATCATCTAGAATCGCGTTTTCTGAAAGAGGAGAAGGGCTATAGGATGCCCATGACTTTTAATGGAAGCAACTTCTGGTGTGGATAATGGTGATCGCACACAAGTTGAGCAAATTATTCAAGCCTACTTAACAGAGCCAAGGTTACAAGAAACGCAGATATTTATTCTTACTGGAATTCTAGTCCATTTCTGTCTTTGACAAAGGTTGCAGTGAAATTCTTGTCGGCTCCACCGACGGATGTTTCCAGTTAACAACTATTTAGTGCTGCTGGTCAAATTTATTAAAACCGGAGAAAAGATTTCTGTGGCAAAAAAGTTGATAAAATTATTGTTTCTCACTTATAATATGAGATTGTTTAATTATGAATACTGATAATAATTAATTCATTAAAATTATTAATGATTGCAGCACATTGGAGCTCTTCACAGTTTTTTTTAGTTTGAGTTCAATTCTGAATGGTGATCTTACACCAGGGCGATACTGAGAGTATCTTCCACTCGGAACGTGCCGCAAATATACTATATCATTTTTTTATATTAGATTTTATTTTTAATCAATTAATTGTGAAACTACACAAATTAATCCAATGAAATTTATTTGCGCACGTCGGGTATGAACCCCCGACCTTCGGATTGTAAGTCTAGAGCCTTACCTCTAGACAACGCCGGCCGTATTATTAATAGTACAGCTATTTGGTTCGAAAAAAAGAGGTTACCTGGAAAGTTTTCCGGGAGTTTTGAAAATTGGTAATTTTTGGCTCTTTTCGAATTTCAAATTTGCCAACTCGTATCTTTGCCGGTCGGATAGTAAAATATTTTGGAGAAATATACGAAAAAAACGTAGTAAAAACGTACAAAATTATTGATTTTACCAAAAAAAATTGTTTGTACGTTAATTGTAGGAAATTTTCTCTAGTTTAATTTTGTACATACATATTTTTATCGTAAAATGAGTCGGAAAGGAGATATTGTCAAAAAATTCTATTAGGTGCCATTTTTCCAATATGGCGGAGCGAGCGGCAAAGATACGATGTGGCAATGTTGAAATTCGAAAAGAGCACATCGAAATCTATAAAATTACCGATTTTCAAAAACTCCCGGAAAACTTTCCAGGTAAAACTACCAAATAATTGGGCTATAAGTATTATTTGTATAAAAAATATTTAGTTGTTGAACTCAGTAGATAGGTAATTTTTATTTTTATTTTATTGAATTTCATTAAAAAGAGTTCCTTACAAAATGACCAAAGTTTAGAAGAAATTATTTTGTTCTTAATATGTAAGATATTATAAAGTATTTTTTGTTTAGTGTACCTAAACAAATTAGAAAAAAATAATTTTTTTGTACCTATTTTTTTATGTTATTCGTAAATAACGTTTAAAAAGAAATAACAGACCTACCATTTCTTATTTTAATATTATTTACCAAAGAGTTCATTTGAAATAAATATACCTAGAATAAGTAGTTATATGTATTTCAAATCAGTATACCTAGAATAAGTAGGTATATTTATTTCAAATCATTATTTCAAAAAGCACAAATAATTTATTTGAAATACCAAGAGACAATTTTATGTTATGTTTATTATTAGTTCAAATATCCGAGACGGGATGTTTAATATAAGCCTTTAAAATAAAGGCTGACTGATTAAGATTGATTATTTTTTTTCCCATGATAACATGACCTTATATGGAAGTTTCGGTTTCGGTTTCGGTTTCGGCCGAAACTGAGATCAAAACCGAAATTCGGTTTCGGTTTCGGTTTCGGCAGTAAAAAGTAGTTTCGGTCGGACACTACATACTTCGTATGGTGGCGCAACTTGCGCGTTTTTTTTTTTAAATCCTCAAAGTTGAAAAAAAAACTTTTTATGTTGATGATTCATTTTAATGCTTAAATGCTTTACATATGAGTATGCTTTGTCTAATTTACAATATTTTATTGACACTATAAACTAAAACAGTCTAAGAAATAACAAAAGTTTTTTTACCAATGTGGCGCTATATCTACTTTTTATAGTAGGTATTTAGAACTTTTAATTGTATTGGATTGTATGATTAAAAAACTGTTGTACACACACATTTGATTTGTATTAAAAAAAATTATCAAAAATAAAATCAGTAACTAAATAAAACTAAATAAAAAAATTTAAATACTGAATTAGTAGAAAAAAGGAAAAAATACAATATTTAAGAATCAATAAACAATAAAAGTTAAACTTATTTTAAACTTCTTCGTCACCATCAGAATCCACTTCAGAATCAGGCTCTACAATTGACATTACATCTAAGAACTCTATCTGAGCTTCCTGATCCTGAGGTTTAAGCAGGTCTAAAGTTTCCTTAAAGTATGTCTGCCTCTTATGGGCATCCATTTTTGGTCTTATAGAAGTAATAAGAGGATCCGAAGAGACTATAAGCATATTGAGGACATCCTCGTTTGATGCTTGTCTGCTCTTCTTCCTCGAATGGTGTTCTCTGAAACTCCTAAAATCTTTATTTCGGGCCTCAGAAGCTTCTTCCAAAAGACTCCCAATCGGCACAATAGCATTTTCTGCGATTATGTCCCCTCCATGAATTAATAATTTGTGTACGGTCGACGACATGTAGTACCAATTATACAGTTCAACGTATTTTTCCGCGGTTACTTTGGAGTATTCTTTAAATTTAGGCACGTCTATAAGCTCTCCAGATGTGATAGATTGCAGAATCACAGCAAACCTGCGGATCAGGTCTTCATCTAGTACAGTGATCGTTGCAGTTTTATCAGGAAATTCAAAAAATCTCCTCGCTGTGTTACCATCGTTAGTTGTGCCTGATCCTTGTTTAACGATGTCGATCAAAAGATTGAGATCATCTTTAAATCGGTCTTGGATAAGTTTTTTCCTTGCCTGTAACAACTCTTTGTGATCTTCTTCTCTCACAGACCACTTCTTGAAATCGAGACGATAAGCTATGTGTAGAAGACATTCCATCACATTAATGCGGGCATGCAATGAAGATAACCCAAACTCATATACACCAGGAGAAACGGTTTTTGACGCAACGGTATTTAACTTATTCATTTCCGCAGGCTTAGCCAAACACAGGTAGCAGGCTGCATTTGATTTAGCTTCAGAAAGCTACGTACAAATTTTGCCATCAATCATCGTCATCATTAATTGATGACTAACCTCATTTCCTTGGTGTTTTGAGGGAACCAGAGCCTTGATTTCGTTATCCATTCTAGTTTTTTCATTTATGACAACTTCTTTGCTCTCCTTCAAAAAACTGAACTGCACTGGACGGCAATACGTAGATGAACAGGGTTTTGGATTCGTCCATATTATATCATCGCCAGCTATCAACTTTAATGGAACCAAAGAGGTCATAAATATGCTCGAGTCATCTTGCTCGTTCACCATTTTTTGCTTATCTACTTTGGTTGGATGAATAAATAAAAAAACTAACTTTTGTCATTTCTTAAACTGTTTTGGCTTGCAGTGTAAATAAAATATTGTAAACTAGTCAAAGCATACTCATATGTAAAGCATTTAAGCATTAAAATGAATCATCAACATAAAAAGTTGTTTTTTTTTCAACTTCGAGGATTTAAAAAAAAAACGCGCAAGTTGCGCCACCATACGAAGTATGTCAAAAAAATACAAAAAAATAGTAGTATATCTGTGTGTAAGGATGTAATGGCCAACCTTATGATTCCAGAGATAGCCTCATTTTTAATGTCAGTGCAATACAAATTTTTCTTAAAAAATGATAACTCCTTCATTTGTACACACAATTGCTTCATACGAAATTTTATAGCATAGTAATGATCAGGAGAATCCATTTCTAGCCAAAAAAAAGACCCTTGAAAATTCAAGTCTCTATGTCTATGAAAGGCGATTTTCAGCCCACTGTGCGTCGTCGCGACGAACTTTGTCGAATGTTTCAATTTTACGTATTCTTGAACTTCGAACGGTAGAAGAGATGATTATATTGGCAGCCCTGTGAATATTGTCTATGTTCCTGATGTTTTTGTGATTTCTATGGTGTCACTGTCAAACGTCAAACGTAAACAACAATATTCAAAGCAAAACAGAAATGGGGATTGGTTTATTTATGCAGAAATGTCTGCAGGATACATTACGCAAAGCCAAAAGGAACTACTAACAGAATTAGTAAGTTCTGATAAAGAAGTGAGTGAGTGAGTGGGAAATGTTCGGTGAATCCCGAAGGAGGTGGTTGGCGATTTCCGAGCAATTGAATGCCGGCAGGAGCTAATAAAGACTTGGAAAACAAACACTGGAGAAAGGTTTGTTTTAATTCATTTCGATTAATTTGTGTTTATTGTACATTTAATATCTATATAATGTATATTTGTTACCCTAACGCTTCGTTCAGTTGAAGCTCTGCATATGACAAATTTCTATTCAACAAAATGAACACCAAGCTCACATCTCACACGAGTTCCACACCGAATCAAGTTAACTCAACACCTCTTTTGAGTCATTATAAAAGCTATGAAAAAAAATAATTTTGAAATAGCCCTTAATCCTAACTTATTTAACCAATTTTTTTGTATATTTTCATCACCACTTTTAGTGACTTTTCTGAAGGGGTTCTGAGTTGTCCGGTCACTGCTCATAATGTGTTTAGTTTTGTATGTTAAAAATCACGAAATTGAAAATAGTTTTATTTATTTATTAAATGAATTTTGTACATTGTGTAGATATTGTGTTATTTCATCCGCCATGCTAGGGATGTCCCTGTGTTATAGCGGGTGAAGTTTCCAGATAATATAGTTTATGGTGATCAAGTATAATCATAATATAATAATTGATGATATTGAAGTTTACAGTTAACACCGAAATGAATTTATGATAATTAAGTTAACCTATAATATTATAATTGATAATGGGGCTAAGTTACTTCAAAGCCGATTGTTTCAAAATTCAAGTAAAATTGTGTGATCTTGACGTTGTCATTCTTTTTAATATTTTAAGATCTTAAAGTCTCTTTCCACTGACATTTTGTGTAAATAATTAATATAATTCAAAAATGTTTTCAGACATGGAAAGGTCAAAGGCCAAAATGAAGAATGCCTCCTTGAGGCGGCATGCGGCCGGGACAGGAGGCGGACCACCAGCGCCAGCAGTCAGCCTCAATGCGAGTGACGAACTGATTTTGAAATGAGAAAATGAGTTGAACTGTCGGAGGTCAACTTTGACTTTTCATCTCTCGGAGGACCCCAGCCTGTTGCTGGCTGCAGCAGCTGGCAGTCTGTTGAGGTGCCGCTGCTCTTGGAGGCCATACCTCCCCTTGTAGAACCCCCTACCTTTGAGCCTCCACCCACACGGACTCCCGGGCGTACTGCGGCTTTAGCAGAGGTTCGCAGTACGCCTCAGCAGAGGTTTGCAGATTCTCTCCTCTACCCTCATTGAACAGGGGGAGAGGAGTTTGTAAACCAAGAAAAAAAAATTATGGCATGTTGGCTGCAATGACGAGGCTAACAGATTTAATTGAATCTGTTGGTTCTCGGTTAAATTTAATTGAATCTGTTAGTTCTCGGTTAAATTTGGCGGTTAAACTATTGGAAGAAATAAAGGCCAAATCCTATCCCTTGACAATTTGAAGTCTTATTTCTTCCAGTAGTTTAAACACCATTTTCAATAGAGAATTATGAGATTTAATTGAATCTGTTAGTTAAGTCTATTATTTTTTTTGGTTTGATTAAGCAAACTCCTCCCCTGTTGCAGCCAGCAGCTGGCTGGAGAGAGGAAAAGTCCATGTTGACCTTCAACTCTTCAACTCCCGTATGGCCCGTAATCAACACTGGGTTTATAAGTAAAACTAAATGTAGTGGTTAACTTGGATTCAAAATATGTAACTTTTTTTATAAACATAATTTTCTTTATAATATAAAATGTATTGTTTAACATTTCATTTTTTTAAATGTTTGGATTTTACGTTCACATAATGAAGTTATCGCTGCATTTTTATCATGGAAAAAATTGAATGTTTTAATTTAATTAAAAACAAAATCATAGTGGTTTGTCAGTACATTAAATGTACTGTGGATAAATATAATGTTTTACTAATTAACACCAGAGTTGTAATTTTAATAGAAAATATGAGCTTTGATTAGATGAACTAATCAAGTCTCATATTTTCTATTAAAATTACTACTGTGGTGTTAATTAGTAAAACATTATATTTATCCATGATAAAAATAAAACCCTCATTCATTACGTTGATATTAACATTGTCTACTAAATATCTTTGTTTATTTTAATAACTCAGGTACGGGCCATATGTCATTCCTATGTCTACCTACGTTAAATTATCGTGAAAACAAGCTTATGTGTCCAAGCGGTTAAAGAAAAAACATTATATTTATTTATGATAAAACTAAAATGCTAAATAGTATTACAATTTTTATCATATAACGCAGAAAACATTATAGACACTGTAATGTTTTCTGCGTTAAATGATAAAAATTGTGATACTATTTAGTAGCGTTATAGTTTTATCGTGGATAAATATAATGTTTTTTCTTTAAAATTAACCAAAGACATTTAGTAGACAATAATAATCAGTGTAATGCATAAGAGTTCTATTTTTATCATGGATAAATAAATATAATGGTTTACTAATTAACACAAGAGTTGTAATTTTAATAGAAAATATGAGACTTGATTAGTTCATCAGCGCACTAATTCTTTATTTTTAGCTTGTAATACAAGATATGTTGAAATAATTACAATTGTAATTGAACAACTGAAACTGTAATGTTTTCTGCGTTATATGATAAAAATTGTGATACTATTTAGTAGCATTTTAGTTTTATCATAGATAAATATAATGTTTTTTCTTTAAAATAAACACAGATATTTAGTAGACAATGTTAATATCAACGTAATGAATGAGGGTTTTATTTTTATCATGGATAAATATAATGTTTTACTAATTAACACCAGAGTTGTAATTTTAATAGAAAATATGAGACTTGATTAGTTCAACAGTGCACTAATTCTTTATTTTTAGCTTGTAATCCAAAATAAACTAACTAACCATCACGCCGTTTCTCCGCAGGGGTAAGCTGAGAGGACGGACCGCCAAACAACTCAGTCTTGGCACACACTCCTTGCTTCATTAATATTCATACAACTTCTCATACATGCTCTTCTATTACTCCGACTCCTGACATGGCCCGACTCAAGTACCTGGTTCACTTGATCAGGCCATGTCTTCCTCGGGCGTCCACAACTTCTTCTTCCATTCACTTTTGCGTCATATATTCTTCTTACACTCCTTTCTTCGTTCATTCGCTCTATATGACCAAACCATCTGAGGGTCCTTTTCTTAATCTTACTCATCACGCTTACATCAGCCTTGCATTCTTTGCAGATCTCCAAATTTCTCACACGATCATACATTGTTTTACCACACATACGCCTCAGGGATCTCGAATAATACAAAATATGTTGAAATAATTACAATTGTAACTGAACAACTGAAACTGTAATGTTTGCTGCGTTTTATGATAAAAATTGTGATACTATTTAGTAGCATTTTAGTTTTATCATAGACAAATATAATGTTTTTTCTTTAAAATAAACAAAGATATGTAGTAGACAAAATCAATATCAACGTAATGAATGAGAGTTTTATTTTTATCATGGATAAACATAATATTTTACTAATTAACACCGGAGTTGTAATTTAATAGAAAATATCAGACTTGATTAGTTCATAAGTGTAATAATTCTTTATTTTTAGCTTGTATTACAAAATATATTGACATTGTATATTGAAAACTGTGTTGTTTCTGTATTATTTGATGAAAAATATGATATTCTTAGTGTTAAATACATTTTTTATGATCACACCGTTGTTTTCTTACATTTTACATCACTATATTATCACAAAATATATAAAAGCTTTTGGAAATTCACTTTCGAAATTATACAATACTGAACGTGGGGCGAGACCCACCAAAGAGTCTGGCGTCTGCTGTTAGTGATGGGGCTTATTATTTTGGGGTAAAGTTCGGTACTTGGGAAGCACTCCGAAAAAATAAATTGAATTATTTTTATACTAACTTTGGGCTGGAAAATCCGAATCTGAAGGAATTAGGTCGGGGAGGTCAATATCAACTGAGTTACAGGACTTTAAAGTTTCGTACACAGGAACAAATCCGCAATACATTTTTGACACAATTTGTATAGAAAAAGTCAAAGTAATGCAATGTTCGTATTCGCTGCTGCCAACCTAAGAAAATTAAGTGTTGCTATTAAGCAATAATATCAATATTATTATGTGAATAGAATGTGTCAAAACACGAGAAAAAGAAATAAAAGATAAAAATAAATCTGGATGTATTAGGTAAACACTAATTTAGGTACCGGAGTTTTGGAAATAAAATGACGTAAAAAAATCATGTTTTTTTCTAGTAATTTTTTTTTTTTATATAATACATTCACTTTTTTATCACAAACCATGTTACACAAACCTAGCGTAGCCGCTTAACTACTTGAAAACTGGGATGTTTTTCTTGCCTTGACGTGAGCAGGCGCTATAAAGGGGGAACATCCTTTTGTATCATAAACCATGTTACACAAACCTAGCGTAGCCACTAAACTACTTGAAAACTGGGATGTTTTTCTTGCCTTGACGTGAGCAGGCGCTATAAAGGGGTAACTTTCTTTTGTATCACAAACCATGTTACACAAACCTAGCGTAGCCGCTAAACTACTTGAAAACTGGGATGTTTTTCTTGCCTTGACGTGAGCAGGCGCTATTAAGGGGGAACTTTCTTTTGTATCACAAACCATGTTACTTATTATATTTTTATTGTTTAATTATATATAGGTACTTTGAAATTATTATTTCACATAGCAAAAAGTGTTTTATTTGGAAAATCACAGTTTTTTTTATATAAAGATACAGACCAAGTAATATAATATCAAACCAAAAACTAATATTATTATTCTATTATTATAAGTTCATCAATGTAAAATGCATCCTGAATATAAATTGACGCCCAAAAATACCAAAGAAAAGCAAGAATGTAATACAAACAATTAACAATGTAATACAAATATGTACAACGAACATATATTATATTACCACTTCAAAGTCCGGCACAACCCCCCCCCCCCCCCCCCGACATGGGTTTTGATTTGTCAAGGTAGTTCCCGCGAAATCTGGGGAAATTCTAGGGAAATTTTGCTTCGAAATCTGGGGAAATAATTTCTTTGAGCATACCATCCCTGATTCTCATTCTTTGCTTACATACACTTTGTGAGAGTTTACTTTTCTAGTTCGTCTTTTACAATCTTCAAATAATGTTGAATTTCCAAAAAATATTCAAGGTGTGTGAAAATAATAATGAAATGTTGGCTAAATTAGTCGAATGGGGCCTTATTCCTCCAAGTGGGAGTTATAATTGTCCGGTTTGTGGGAAAGCGATGGTGTTACATTGATATTATTGCTTAATGGCAACACTTGGCAATTTTCTGAGGTTGGCAGCAACGAATATGAACATTGAATTACTTTGACTTTTTCTATACAATATGTCAAAAATGCATTGCGGATTTGTTCCTGTGTACGAAACTTTAAAGTCCTGTAACTCAGTTGATATTGACCTCCCCGACCTAATTCCTTCAGATTCGGATTTTCCAGCCCAAAGTTAGTATAAAAATAATTCAATTTATTTTTTCGGAGTGCTTCCCAAGTACCGAATTTTTTCCATCCTATTTCGAACAGCTCTACCAGCCACTAAATCTGGGTTAAATCTATTAACAGCGCCAGGCTCAAGTGGAGCCATTCCTCCAGAAAATCAGCCCTTAATTTAGATTATGATCAATCAGGTATTCGGATTGTGGTTTAACTTTATAAACCTCTTTGCGGGTGCGAACGTCCGCGCGGGAAAACAATAATACTAGATTTTGACAGCCAATTCCACAGATACGCCAACAACCTACCAGGAGTGTTTTTTTTTTTAGTAAGGCCGTTAATATATATTGTGTGAGAATAAACCTGTGGTCAAACTAGTTAAATAAATAAAACCTAAAATGCACCAACATGGCCTGGGGCCTAGGCTCTAGTGCTCTTAATATATTCAATAATATTTGCCTAAATTCTAACATTGACATTTTCTCCGATTCACTGCCCAAATTTAAAAAGAGCATCATATCAATGAAATAAACATGTCAATGATATAAACTATTCTATGCGCACACACTTCTCACACCTACCACCATACTCAAATACACTCAAGCACATCTACACTATGCACATCACCCGGTAATTACAAATAAGACATTCAAAGAAACATATCATAGGTACCCTACATGAAATATCATTTAATATCTGTAAACTGTCTCATCACTGTAACCAATGTACCGTTTGTTTCTGTAATATAAAAATAAAAAACGTTTGAACCGGAATGAAATAAAACGCGTAAATATTGCTCTCCATGGTTTGTCATTGTACATCAGTTATTGCGGGATTCCCCCCGTTTAAAGGAGTGACTTAAAAAAAGGGGGAATCCCGCAATAACTGATGTAGGATGTTGCCAACTATATTATAGGCGCTCACTTATAAAAGGGAATAAAAGAGATTGCTTTTTTTGACCTTTGTCGTTTCGGAAGTGAAAACTATATGGGCACGTATGACAGTTTTTTTTATATGTGACATTGTGGACAATATTTTACTAATTTTTGCTTACCTCACGTTAGCTACGGCGGTAGCTCCGCCCCTGGTAGGTATATTGGGTTATGTTCTTTATTTTTATTGAAAAGTGCCCTAGCTTTTCCAAGTGACCAGTGACTACTGTGGTAGCTAGGACACTCGTTTTTTTTTTAAAGAGAGAATCGCCAGTAGCCATATACTCTCTGAGCTAGTGATAGAAAATCGATAAAAAGTACAAAGATAAGTTCAGTAACATGTAAAATAATGTATTAAGTAGGTTAGTTGTTAGTAAGTTAGTCACCACCATGCAAGTTAGTTTAACACAGTATTCTAGATCTAACTAAGAGCTTATCTCTGAACTGAAATTGAAACTAAAACCAAACAAGTAGTGATTAAAAAAAATCTAAAAAAGGTCAAAGGTAATTTCAGAAAGATGTACAATAATGTTTTAAGTTTGTTAGTTGTTAGTCCCCACCATGCAATATGGTTTAAAACAATATTGCAGATCTAACTATGAGCTTATCTGAACTAAAACTAATACGGATAATTAGCGATTAAAAAATATCGGAAAAAAGTTCAAAGATAATTTCAGAAAGATGTACAATAATGTTTTAAGTTTGTTAGTTGTTAGTCCCCACCATGCAAGATGGTTTAAAACAGTATTGCAGATCTATCTATGAGCTTATCTGAACTAAAACTAATCCGGACAACTAGCGATTAAAAAATATCGGAAAAAAGTTCAAAGATAATTTCAGAAAGATGTACAATAATGTTTTAAGTTTGTTAGTTGTTAGTCCCCACCATGCAAGATGTTTTAAAACAGTATTGCAGATCTAACTATGAGCTTATCTGAACTAAAACTAATCCGGACAACTAGCAATTAAAAAATATTGGAAAAAAGTTCAAAGATAATTTCAGAAAGATGTACAATAATGTTTTAAGTTTGTTAGTTGTTAGTCCCCACCATGCAAGATGATTTAAAACAGTATTGCAGATCTAACTATGAGCTTATCTGAACTAAAACTAATACGGACAACTAGCGATATTGGAAAAAAGTTCAAAGATAATTTCAGAAAGATGTACAATTATGTTTTAAGTTTGTTAGTTGTTAGTCCCCACCACGCAAGATGGTTTACAACAGTATTGCAGATCTAACTATGAGCTTATTTGAACTAAAACTAATCCGGACAACTAGCGATTAAAAAATATCGGAAAAAAAATCAAAGATAATCAGGAAGATGTACAATAATGTTTTAAAATTGTTAGTTGTTAGTCCCCACCATGCAAGATGATTTAAAACAGTATTGCAGATCTAACTATGAGCTTATCTGAACTAAAACTAATCCGGACAACTAGCGATATTGGAAAAAAGTTCAAAGATAATTTCAGAAAGATGTACAATTATGTTTTAAGTTTGTTAGTTGTTAGTCCCCACCACGCAAGATGGTTTAAAACAGTATTGCAGATCTAACTATGAGCTTATCTGAACTAAAACTAATCCGGACAACTAGCGATTAAAAAATATTGGAAAAAAGTTCAAAGATAATTTCAGAAAGATGTACAAAATGTTTTAAGTATGTTAGTTTTTAGTCCCCACCATGCAAGATGATTTAAAACAGTATTGCAGATCTAACTATGAGCTTATCTGAACTTAAACTAATACGGACAACTAGTGATATTGGAAAAAAGTTCAAAGATAATTTCAGAAAGATGTACAAAATGTTTTAAGTTTGTTAGTTGTTAGTCCCCACCACGCAAGATGGTTTAAAACAGTATTGCAGATCTAACTATGAGCTTATCTGAACTAAAACTAATCCGGACAACTAGCGATTAAAAAATATTGGAAAAAAGTTCAAAGATAATTTCAGAAAGATGTACAAAATGTTTTAAGTTTGTTAGTTGTTAGTCCCCACCATGAAATATGGTTTAAAACAGTATTGCAGATCTAACTGTCAGCTCATCTGAACTAAAACTAATCCGGACAATTAGCGATTAAAAAATATTGGAAGGAAGTTCAAAGATAATTTCAGAAAGATGTACAATAATGTTTTAAGTTTGTTAGTTTTTAGTCCCCACCATGCAATATAGTTTAAAACAATATTGCAGATCTAACTATGAGCTTATCTGAACTAAAACTAATACGGATAATTAGCGATTAAAAAATATCGGAAAAAAGTTCAAAGATAATTTCAGAAAGATGTACAATAATGTTTTAAGTTTGTTAGTTGTTAGTCCCCACCATGCAAGATGTTTTAAAACAGTATTGCAGATCTAACTATGAGCTTATCTGAACTAAAACTAATCCGGACAACTAGCGATTAAAAAATATTGGAAAAAAGTTCAAAGATAATTTCAGAAAGATGTACAATTATGTTTTAAGTTTGTTAGTTGTTAGTCCCCACCATGCAAGATGATTTAAAACAGTATTGCAGATCTAACTATGAGCTTATCTGAACTAAAACTAATACGGACAACTAGCGATATTGGAAAAAAGTTCAAAGATAATTTCAGAAAGATGTACAATTATGTTTTAAGTTTGTTAGTTGTTAGTCCCCACCACGCAAGATGGTTTAAAACAGTATTGCAGATCTAACTATGAGCTTATCTGAACTAAAACTAATACGGACAACTAGCGATTAAAAAATATTGGAAAAAAGTTCAAAGATAATTTCAGAAAGATGTACAATAATGTTTTAAGTATGTTAGTTTTTAGTCCCCACCATGCAAGATGATTTAAAACAGTATTGCAGATCTAACTATGAGCTTATCTGAACTAAAACTAATCCGGACAACTAGCGATATTGGAAAAAAGTTCAAAGATAATTTCAGAAAGATGTACGATTATGTTTTAAGTTTGTTAGTTGTTAGTCCCCACCACGCAAGATGGTTTAAAACAGTATTGCAGATCTAACTATGAGCTTATCTGAACTAAAACTAATCCGGACAACTAGCGATTAAAAAATATTGGAAAAAAGTTCAAAGATAATTTCAGAAAGATGTACAATAATGTTTTAAGTTTGTTAGTTGTTAGTCCCCACCATGCAAGATGGTTTAAAACAGTATTGCAGATCTAACTATGAGCTTATCTGAACTAAAACTAATCCGGACAACTAGCTATTAAAAAATATCGGAAAAAAGTTCAAAGATTATTTCAGAAAGATGTACAATAATGTTTTAAGTTTGTTAGTTGTTAGTCCCCACCATGAAATATGGTTTAAAACAGTATTGCAGATCTAAGTATGAGCTTATCTGAACTAAAACTAATCCGGATTATTAGCAATTAAAAAATATCGGAAAAAAGTTCAAAGATAATTTCAGAAAGATGTACAATAATGTTGTAAGTTTGTTAGTTGTTAGTCCCCACCATGCAAGATGGTTTAAAACAGTATTGCAGATCTATCTATGAGCTTATCTGAACTAAAACTAATCCGGACAACTAGCGATTAAAAAATATCGGAAAAAAGTTCAAAGATAATTTCAGAAAGATGTACAATAATGTTTTAAGTTTGTTAGTTGTTAGTCCCCACCATGCAAGATGTTTTAAAACAGTATTGCAGATCTAACTATGAGCTTATCTGAACTAAATCTAATCCGGACAACTAGCAATTAAAAAATATTGGAAAAAAGTTCAAAGATAATTTCAGAAAGATGTACAATAATGTTTTAAGTTTGTTAGTTGTTAGTCCCCACCATGCAAGATGATTTAAAACAGTATTGCAGATCTAACTATGAGCTTATCTGAACTAAAACTAATACGGACAACTAGCGATATTGGAAAAAAGTTCAAAGATAATTTCAGAAAGATGTACAATTATGTTTTAAGTTTGTTAGTTGTTAGTCCCCACCACGCAAGATGGTTTAAAACAGTATTGCAGATCTAACTATGAGCTTATCTGAACTAAAACTAATACGGACAACTAGCGATTAAAAAATATTGGAAAAAAGTTCAAAGATAATTTCAGAAAGATGTACAATAATGTTTTAAGTATGTTAGTTTTTAGTCCCCACCATGCAAGATGATTTAAAACAGTATTGCAGATCTAACTATGAGCTTATCTGAACTTAAACTAATACGGACAACTAGTGATATTGGAAAAAAGTTCAAAGATAATTTCAGAAAGATGTACAATAATGTTTTAAGTTTGTTAGTTATTAGTCCCCACCATGCAAGATGGTTTAAAACAGTATTGCAGATCTATCTATGAGCTTATCTGAACTAAAACTAATCCGGACAACTAGCGATTAAAAAATATCGGAAAAAGTTCAAAGATAATTTCAGAAAGATGTACAATAATGTTTTAAGTTTGTTAGTTGTTAGTCCCCACCATGCAAGATGTTTTAAAACAGTATTGCAGATCTAACTATGAGCTTATCTGAACTAAAACTAATCCGGACAACTAGCGATTAAAAAATATTGGAAAAAAGTTCAAAGATAATTTCAGAAAGATGTACAATAATGTTTTAAGTTTGTTAGTTGTTAGTCCCCACCATGCAAGATGATTTAAAACAGTATTGCAGATCTAACTATGAGCTTATCTGAACTAAAACTAATACGGACAACTAGCGATATTGGAAAAAAGTTCAAAGATAATTTCAGAAAGATGTACAATTATGTTTTAAGTTTGTTAGTTGTTAGTCCCCACCACGCAAGATGGTTTAAAACAGTATTGCAGATCTAACTATGAGCTTATTTGAACTAAAACTAATCCGGACAACTAGCGATTAAAAAATATCTGAAAAAAGTTCAAAGATAATTTCAGAAAGATGTACAATAATGTTTTAAGTTTGTTAGTTGTTAGTCCCCACCATGCAAGATGATTTAAAACAGTATTGCAGATCTAACTATGAGCTTATCTGAACTAAAACTAATCCGGACAACTAGCGATATTGGAAAAAAGTTCAAAGATAATTTCAGAAAGATGTACAATAATGTTTTAAGTTTGTTAGTTGTTAGTCCCCACCATGCAAGATGATTTAAAACAGTATGCAGATCTAACTATGAGCTTATCTGAACTAAAACTAATACGGACAACTAGCGATATTGGAAAAAAGTTCAAAGATAATTTCAGAAAGATGTACAATAATGTTTTAAGTTTGTTAGTTGTTAGTCCCCACCATGCAAGATGGTTTAAAACAGTATTGCAGATCTAACTATGAGCTTATCTGAACTAAAACTAATCCGGACAACTAGCTATTAAAAAATATCGGAAAAAAGTTCAAAGATTATTTCAGAAAGATGTACAATAATGTTTTAAGTTTGTTAGTTGTTAGTCCCCACCATGAAATATGGTTTAAAACAGTATTGCAGATCTAAGTATGAGCTTATCTGAACTAAAACTAATCCGGATTATTAGCAATTAAAAAATATCGGAAAAAAGTTCAAAGATAATTTCAGAAAGATGTACAATAATGTTGTAAGTTTGTTAGTTGTTAGTCCCCACCATGCAATATGGTTTAAAACAGTATTGTAGATCTAAGAAATCATCTTAAAATTAAACCGAACCACGAGTGGTTGCCTGCCGGAAACATTAAACTAACTTAAAAGTAAACCTGAATACACAATGTAGCTGACCTTAAATATATCTTAAGATTAACTCAAAACTAACATTAAATTAACTTATAACTAACTTAAAAATAAACTGGTTCTTCAGGCCGACAGCGTCGCTCCACGACGTATTCTGTGAAAAGCAAAATACAACGTTAAAATAAATCTTAAAGACAAAAAAAATCATTAATGGCCGTCGATACTAGTAACTGAACGCTAATAAATATATTGCACATTCTAGTCAGGTACCCTTTACCACATATCACTACCGATAAATTGCACATTCTAGTCAGGTACCCTTTACCGCATATCACTACCGATATATTGCACATTCTAGTCAGGTACCCTTTGCCACATGTCACTACCGTTGTATTGAAACAATGTTTTACCGGTTTTAGCCTATTACGGCTAGACTGGTACGATTTTTAAAACTATGACATGTACATATAAATAAGAATTGTGCAATATATTATACATGCGAGTATAATCAACCCGGCATGGGTATGCAGAATCATTCTGAAGGGTCTGAGAATAATAAAATAATGGACCATGCGGTATTGGGATTATGCGGGATTCTAATAACACTATTGCGGTTAATCATTCTGAAGGGTCTAAGGATAATAAGAGAATGTTCCTAATACCAGCCTTTGGAAGGAAAAATAAAAAAAACAGACACTAAAAATAATTAGTCCTGAACTGAACTGAACTTAAACTGAAGAAAGATGAGTGTGACTTGTACTGTGCTTAAGTTGGAAATGATGACCAGTCTACTCAGTGAAATTTTTTTAAGTATATGAATATTGAGTACAAACTTTTCATCGGATGTTAATTCCTCAAATGATAAGTCTCGAAGTATCGAAAACTGATAATTAGGGTTTTTAACATTAGGTTAAATAAGGTTAGGTTAGATTAGGTTAATGTGAGTTATGATGTGATGTATTATCATGTGAGCAAGTATCATCGTGTCTGAATAAATTTACTATGGGAGTTCAGATGCTGCGATCTCATAGTCCGACTAGACATGGAACCGTTGGAAATATATCTGAAGATCATTACAATAACCATAGAAAGCTCAAAGATTCAGTTAGAGAGGAAAAATTTAAAGAGTTAACTGTCAACATTTTTATGTTAGTTTACCTGTTATTGGTTTATTTATAGTTTGCCTCATGAGGAGTAGAGTAGACATTTATTATTGTTAAAAATTGATAAGAAAATTGATCATAAATAAGTGAATAACATTTAAGTCAATGTGCATAAATTATTAAGATAAGTAATGTATGTATTTTTTCTTTATTTGACAGGTAAATAAAAATTAAACGCCTGGGTGAAAAAAACAATTAAATTATTTCATTTACACGTAAGTTGCAAATCTTGCGTTATTCTAAAAACATTTAAATAGTTCAATACCCCATAAGTGTAATTAATATCTAGCATAATTGTGTAGCTGGAATGTAAATAACTAAATAGAGTGATATGCGGGACCGAAGTGAGTAACACGTAGAGTTGAAGAGCCAAAATCTTAAGCATTTTAGGAAAAAAAAATTTTTTTGTACCTCTAAAATTTTTACTTAACCACTTTTTGCCTCATTATGGCACTATTTCCAAAACCTCTGATTGCTTTGTTGCCAAAATGTGCCAAATTTTTATTTTTTATTTTTATTAAAACGACTATACAGGGTGTTAAGGTACGTACTTGAGTTACTTTAACCAGTGATTCCTGACATTATTTGAATAAAAAATGTAAATGAAATTTTGGTCTCCGGTGACTTTTTTAATGTCAATTTTTTTTTTTCTAAATATTTTTTCTTCAAAATCAAACAAAAAAAAATTTCTTTCACATGACCTTATTGGTCGCTCAGCCGAGTTACCGCCCCACCACTTACCCCGCCCCCAACTACCCAACACCTACTATTATTTATGTTTTTGTAGAAAAAAAAAACATAAAAATGTCACCGGAGACCAAAATTTCATTTACATTTTTACTTCAAATAATGTCGGGAATCACTGGTTAAAGTAACTCAAGTACGTACCTTAACACCCTGTATAATAGATACATTTTAAGATTTTCACGGCCAAAAGCATTTTCGTTGTTTGTTTTTGGGGTGTTATGCCGTGTTGCGCTACCTCCTTCTTTAGCCGACGTTTCGGACAGCGTTGCAGTGTCCATCATGGACACTGCCACTTTGATGATGGTCCTGTCCGAAACGTCGGCTAAAGAAGGAGGTAGCGCAACACGGCATAACACCCCAAAAACAAACAACGAAAAAAGACTATATAATATATTGTATATTCAATAAATAACAAAATAAATTTTCTCTAGATTCTTTAAAATGTTTTAAGGTTAAAGATTTAATTATATTTTTTTTATAAATCCTACAAATATGTGATAATAGACAAGAGATAGGGGAATTCATTGGCTACATAGAACTATAATCAGTTTGTATGTCTCCATATTCAAATTCGGAGGTATGATTTTTTTTTAATGTAGGCTGAAAAATTTCCTTTAGCAATCCAAGAAAAAATATTTTAATTGCTATGTCGCTCCAGTCTGTTAAAATTGGTAACTCCGTGCGGTCCGGGCTGTTACTACTGAATGCATCGTGAACCGTTTTGTTTACGCTGTTTTGCTATAATATGACCGACGATGTTTTGTGTACACTCCACTAGGTATCACTGAATTTAAAAAACTGTTGTAAAAAACAATGAAATAACTTACCAATTCCTCGGAAGTGTTGGTTCCTGTTTTGTTCCCCCGGAGTACTGGAATACTGGAGATACCAGGAACCAACCTGAAAACACCAAAAGAAACATTGTCATAATGTAAAATCAAGATATTGTTAAAACCAATGAAAATGGGAACAAGGGGACTGAAGGAACAGAATAGACAAAATGTTCTATTGCTTCTCCTCCGAAATAAAGATTATATAGATTTTTTTATAATTCCAAAAAGTAATTAAATTTTAAAATTGAAAAGATAAATAACATTAAAAGAATGAGATAGCTAAAAAAAAATTATTTATATCGCATTAATGCACTATTTATACTATTTGTCCAAAGAAATGTAACCATGTCTCAATAATGATTATTTTTTCAAACTCTTTAATTAAATATATCATTGAAGAAGAAGATAACAATAATAATCTAATTTTTTAAAATATGAAAATGAACAAGACACAGAAAAATAATAAAAGATAATGGTCACAACTGAGACTCGAACCCAGAACCTTATGTCTTATCGGGACATATACCTTATAATATAATATAGATTTTCAATAATGATTGAAATAACCTTCAAAAGTTAAAAAGAGAGTTTTTCCTATAAAAAAAATTAATTCTTTAACCGCTTGGACACATAAGCTTATTTTCACGATAATTTAACATAGGAATGACGTATGTCCCGTACCTGAGTTATTAATAACTCAGGTGCGGGGCATACGACATTCCTATGTCTACCTACGTTAAATTATCGTGAAAACAAGCTTATGTGCCCAAGCGGTTAATCGAGTTAAAACAAAACTTTGCAGTTGCTCAGTCAATTAAAAAAGTAAATCAGCTTTATAATATTTTATTCATAGTCACGATCAATAATGAGCAACCCCCGGGGGTCCGGCTCAGGCTTTCAGCGGCCCCGCGTCCCTATTCATAATTAAATCAAAGTTATTTTGCGCAAAGTAGGTACGTTTCATTCTAGTTTTCATAATAAAAATAATTTCTTTATTCAGAAATGTGGGGAAGTTAGTGCAATCCCACAAATACCATAAAGAGTGCAAGTACATAATGACATAGTATAGACAGAGGTATCAGCAAAAATGTCATTTTTTTACTTTCAAAAGTCATATTGACAGAAATACTTTCAAAAATCAATTGAAAAACTTGATATCTGGGGAAATGCATGTGAAACATACATTAATGAAGTGCAGGTAATTCAAAATAAGCTTATCAAAAACTATTTCACTACGAATCCAAAACATCCACAAAAAAACTATATTTGGAAACCAAACTGTTAACATTAAGAAAACTATACGAATTCAATATATGTCTCCTTCTATACAAAATAAATAATAAACTCATGCATACAAACACAGAATTCATTAAAACGTCCCAAGTACACAAACATTTTACACAACAACACGACAACATACATTTAAACGGTGACCGGTCTAGTCAGTGAAAACTTTTTAAGTGTATGAATATTGAGTACAAACTTTTCTTCACATGATAATTATCATGTGAGGAAGTATCGTGTCTGAATAAATTTACTATGGGAATTCAGACGCTGAGATCTCATATTACGATTAGACATGGAACCCATTTAAAGACCATTCATACTAACTACGGTACGCAATCCATCAGTTATGAGGGAATTGCCTGCCAGATGATATTAAAAACGAAAAAAGTGTGTAAATTTAAAAAAAATATATTCATTTTTATTCACAAACAACAATATAGTGAAAGTGAAAAATATTGTATGATAATATATTGTATGATAATAAAATGTTATTTAATCTACTGCAATGTAATGTAATTTAATTAAAATTCTAGTTAAGTAAGTGAAAATGTTATTTTCTTTTTTTCTGGAATATAAAACTTATAAAAAAAGGAATTAATTAATAGCAAAAAAGTGGTTGAAAATATTTGTTCAAAATAAAAAAAAATGTATTTAATTTGAGTCAGATTCAGATTCCCGACGCTTTGTAGGGAACCCGCTTGCGCAGCGTGGGTATAAACTGTGAAACCTAAAGTTTAAGTTTAGACTTACGGAAATCAATAATTCATTTGTGTGAAAGCACTATGAAACCATACATGATTTTACTTCAATGGCAAGCCAGATTTGTAAATAATCAACATTCATTAAATGAACTGTGGAAAAAACATGGAGTTAACAATAAAACCATTAGAAAAAAATTGAAAACAGGAGAAAAATAACTTCAATTTTAGTAGAAATTACTTCCAGGAACAAATTATTGACCTCCAAACAAACTGATCACTAAGCTTGAAATGAAAAATGAAACAAATTGTACAGAACAATTCTAAAAGTCTATTTAACGGCAGTAAAAAGGTAAATTAATAAAATTTATTTATTTATTTATTTATTAAAGAATTTTATACATAGTGTACATATTGTGTTATTTCGCCCGCCATGCTAGGGATGTCCCTGTGTTATGGCGGGTGAAGTATGCAGATTATATGGGTAATGAAGTACATTTACTGATTATATAATAATTATGATAATGAGGTAATTAAAGTAACATGAAAAGTATCTATGGTATTTAAAGATATATTTTATATTATGTAATGATATATATTATGTTTCTGCATTGTATAAAATTTTAACTTGTAATATGTTTGTTGAAACAGCCCCAGGGGCTAAGGGCGTTAAATACATGATTAAATAAAAATATTGAATATAATTGTACAGAGGCTCTGTGCAATTATATGTGAGGGAAATGTGCTAATGTAGCTGACAAACACTACAAAATATTAGAAGTATATTAGCAGAAAATATCACAAGTACTGTTGCAGCAAACATCTATCTACCCAATAACTCCAATAATGATAGACAATTTAAACATCACAACTTAATAACTCAGGTACTGGGCATACGTCATTCCTATGTCTACCTACGTTAAATTGTTGTGAAAACAAGCTTATGTGCCCAAGCGGTTAAGCCCACAATGCAAGATAAATAAATTAATACAATCATTAAAGAATTGAACCCCCCACCCGGACTCTTGGGAGCGACCGTACCGCACGCCGCTCTAAGGCTGGAATCAGACGGTTCACTAATCGTTCATTTCTGTATTCCATTTCACCTATTTCACTCGGAATGATAAGTCTGAACAAGAAATGAAATAAAAGTGAAACAAAGATGGGAACATTCGCTCGAGTAACCATAGAGTAAGCCTTCACTCGAGTGAACCGTCTGATTACAGCCTTAGCCGCCGGGCAGAAAAGTAAAGACCGAAAGTAAGACAACAGTTTACAGCACAGTTCACCGTGAGACTATTCTGCACAGTGGCCTGGAATGGCGTTGGGACAGTCGCTCCCAAGAGTCTGTGTGGGGGGGGTGCTAATGACTCATCTACAGGTGCTGATAGCATAGACAGCGCCGGATCTGCCATACGTTCAAAAACGTGCAAAAAACCTGGCGCCCACTACGAAGGGGCGCCGTGATAAAATAAATATTGTTTTAAAATTCAATTAAAATATTCCCCGAATCGTTTAAAAATTACTCGTAATACGGAATTATTAGTTCGCGCTGGCAACACTCACTTTCCGTGATATATGCGTGAACCTAATGCGCGCGCATCGATGGTTAAAATTTAACGAAATACGGATTTGACTTACGTCAAGGAATTTTTTTCCAAATACAATATATTTCATACGAACGTAAGACCTATTTTTCCTTGTTGCTCTTACGACCATTGTATCGTTCGAAATTCAACAAACATTGTGATTGGTTCATTAATCGCTTCTCGTACGCATCTCCCTTCGTTGATTACAAGTTGCTCTTTGATGATAGTTCGTCGCTTTCGCCGCGTTATTGGTTTATTTATGTTGCCATTCGCGCGCGATTTGGCACCATATTAAACAAACTGATCAGAATATTATTATTTCTGAACTAAACTGCCTCATGTTTTATATTATATTTTGTTATGATGTTATTATTTTGTCCAGTGTCATAGATAGCTACCGCCAGGTCACTTGGAAAAGTTACTCTTGATTCTTGTTGGCGGGATATTAATTTATTTTAAACGTATTGCATAATTTTTTTTTTTTTTATATGTAAATAAATTTTTTATCTGAATTTTAGAAAAATGTTGGGGGGGGGGGGGGGGGGCGCCATCGGTACTTCCTGCACCGGGCGCCAGATTTCGTAGAACCGGCGCTGAGCATAGACGCCAAGACCATTAAAACTCAAGTAACCAACTCCCCAATCCACTTACATAGTTGATAAACCTTAGTATAAAATAAGGTACTTTTTAGGATGTTTAAATACAATACTAGTAATTGCTATTTATAATTCATGACCAAAAAATTATACCAAAAACTTCAAGAACAAATTTCAATGTACCTACCTACCTAGTCTTATGTAAAGCTTTCAATACAAAATCTCATGATACACTTTTTAAGGTGAATGTCTTTCTTGAAAGATTTGAGTTTTTTAATAACTCAGGTACGGGACATACGTCAATCCTATGTCTACCTACTTTAAATTATCGTGAAAACAGGCTTATGTGTCCAAGCGGTTAATTGAAAAAACTATTTGTTAATATTCATATTGCTTTTGTACTTCCGCGAACAATAAAATTTTCTTAATGTTTCAAAGCATAACTTGTAAAAAGTGTTTATAAGTAAACAAAACACTATACGCGCGCCATCTATGAAATTGTAGAATATGAAATTTTTTGACATTCACCTTAAGAGCCATTGACCAGCGGCTGAGAATAAAAGTTAAAAACTGTACAGGGAGGTTTCAATAATGTTTAAACAAAATAAGTGTAGAAAAAAGATTTGAAATATTTTAGTTTGTAAGTCCTTAAATAAATAGAAAAACTGAGGTATTTTCGTCACAAAACACGTTCTCGGATTTATTTTTTAATGATTTTAATTTAACTAAAATAAAAATTCTGAAAAATTAGTTGATCATCTAAAAACTAGATTATGTATTGATTTATTTTGTTGTATGATTTGAAATTTGTGATGTATAATACAGTATTTCGTTTGAAAATTGAACAAATCTGCCAATGATTAACGATATAACCTTAGTATATTAAAAATAAAATTAGTTTTTCTAAAAAAATTTAAAAATGCGTTTACCAGATAAAATAACAATCTTTCAAAATCAATTTTATTTATAAAAAAGAGTCAATATGTCTAGAATTTGATTTAAAAAGGACTAAATTCCGGTATTCTCTGGTAATACACTATGGGAAACGAACTTATAGCTATTTTACTGGAAGCAAAAATCAAAAAACAATTACATACCAAGTCCGCAGAAGCGTTGATGATCCCTGTAGGTCCCCCGGAGTGCCAGCAACCACGTCTCCCGAAGTCCTGGAGGCTGGAGCACGCGAGGTTCAACCTGAAAGACACGAAAGGAGATGTTATTATAATGTGAAAGCAAGACATTATTAAAACAAATGAAAATGAAAGGCGAGGGGTCCGAAGGAAAAGAATTAAGACAAATTTTCTATTCTTTTTCCTATATATTAAAAATATGGAAGCAGGAAATATACAATTTGTCCAAAGAAACATCACCATCTCAAAAACGATTCTTTTTTCTAACTTTTTCAGTTGATTTAAAACACAACAATGATAAAATCTGGGCCCGGCTCGGACTCTCGGTGGTAATTAATTACATCAAGTTATTCCACATAGAATATGTGCAGTGTTTAAAATTCGGAACATATTAATTCTAAATAACACTCCAACAGGCAACATATTTAGATAATTCTAAATAATACTCCAACAGACTAAACATAATTTTTTTGAATTATAACAACCACACGGCAGTGTATTATTATACAAACTAACCTGGAAACTTCAATGGTGGCAACTGGACACACCCGAGTCTGAAGAAAATCAAATCATCAGACCGCTGACAGCGCATTGACTTTCTGGAGTAAGAAGACAGCTGGTGTTCTGTATCTCATGAAACAGAAATGTTTACAAAACACAAAAAAAATATTTAAATTCAAAGCATAGCACATAAAATGTATAAAATCAGGTGAAAACTTATACTTATTGTTTAAGAATGAATGTGAAGCCCATGTAATAAATAATAACAAGGCTATCTTTCCTTAGCCTTAGAGGTAAACCCTTAGAGATAAACGCCTTAGAGATAAACGCCTTAGAGGTAAACCCTTAGAGGTAAACCCTTAGAGATAAACGCCTCAGAGATAAACGCCTTAAGAGATAAACGCCTTAGAGATAAACGCCTTAGGGATAAACGCCTTAGAGATAAACGCCTTAGAGATAAACGCCTTACAGGTAAACCCTTAGAGATAAACGCCTTAGATATAAACGCCTTAGATATAAACGCCTTAGAGGTAAACGCCTTAGAGATAACGGTCTTCGAGCTAAACGCCTTACAGATAAACGCCTTAAAGATAAACGCCTTAGATATGAATGCATTCAATATAACGATCTTAGAGCTAAACATCCTAGAGACAAACGCCTTTAAGATAAATGTTTGGAGATAAATGCCTTTTAGATATGAACGCATTCAATATAACTGTCTTAGAGCTAAACAACCTAGAGACAAACGCCTTAAAGATAAATGCCTTGGAGATAAACGCATTAGAGATTAATGGTCTTAGATCTAAATGGCTTAGAATAAACGCCTTACAGATACACGCCTTACACATAAACGCCTTAGATATGAATGCATTCAATATAACGGTCTTAGAGCTAAACAACCTAGAGACAAACGCCTTAAAGATAAACGCCTTACAGATAAATGCCTTACAGATAAACGCCTTAGATATGAACGCATTCAATATAACGGTCTTAGAGCTAAACAACCTAGAGACAAACGCCTTAAAGATAAATGCCTTGGAGATAAACGCATTAGAGATTAATGGTCTTAGAGCTAAATGGCTTAGAATAAACGCCTTACAGATAAACATCTTACAGATAAACGCCTTAGAAATAACGGTCTTAGAGCTAAATGGCCTAGAATAAAAGCCTTAAAGATAAACACCTTAGAGATAGCAGTCTTAAAGCTAAACGGCCTAGAATAAGCGCCTTAAAAATAAATGCCTTAGAAAAAAACTCATCAGAGGTCTTAGAGCTAAACGGCATAGAGACAAACACCACAAACGCCTTGGAGATAAACGCATTAGACATAACGGTCTTAGAGCTAAACAGCCTAGAATAAATACCTTAAAGACCAATGCCTTAAAGACAAATGCCTTAGAGATAACGTTCTTAAAGCTAATTGTCTTAGAGCTAAACATATTTGAGCTCAACGGCCTAGAGCTCAACGCAGTTACCACTTAGCGCAGTAAGATACAGCAGGACGAATACAGCAAGACTCAGCAGACACTGAACCAAATTTCAGCTTGATGACGGCACATCCTTCGTTGGAAGAGAAGGTTACACCTGGAAAAATAAATAGAATTAGTTTTTAAAAAAACTCGTAATCAAAGATAAATAATTAGAAAATGCTGAAATTTTTGTTTTGTATTTTGAATAAGGCACAATTTTAGTCTTTGTGCTAAATTTGTAGTAACCCAACGTCAAGGGTAATTCTGTATTTTGCTTATCATTACTGTTACAGAAAAAACCTCCTCAACGTAAGGTGCGTTGGTAAAATTTCGGAAACACTATTTATATTGAAATGGATAACATTGCATTGAAATTACAAGTACGTAAAAAAGAAAAATTTGCATAATCTGCGTTTAGGATGACCGCTATACATACAGGCCCGCCCATAATACAGGCCGTGCAGGGCGAGCATCGCATGCGGGCGGCATTCTCACCCCAACATCCTCCTTCCCAACCCCCTCAGTCCCCCATGTCCTCATCCCAACTCTCGCTCCACCCCTTGGGAGTTGGGACTCTCACTACCCTGAAAAAGAAAATTAAACTACCCCCTAGCCTCTCTCACTCCACCCCACCCGCCATATGTCGTTGTGGTTGTCCATAATCTGTGGAAGCCCTCGACCACAAGAACCTGGCACCACCCTAGGTGCAAACCCACCACACTAATAAACTTATGAAGGTGTCGTCACGATTGACAGTAAATGGATTAATTTATTCAAAATAATAAATAAAAACAATTTTTCAAAAAAAAATTTACATTAACAAATAAATATTTTGTACAACACAAGCGCTCCTCTTTTCTGATAAGGTATACATGACCAATCATGGACCTTAAATAAAATTATATTTTGTAAAATAAAAATGTAGAAATAACATTTGTGTTTGTTATTTTTATTATTGATAATTGTTTTTCTGTTTTTGTTGATGTTATTTCGCTTCTCTCTTAACCGCTTGGGCACATAAGATTGTTTTCACGACAATTTAACGTAGGTAGACATAGGATTGACATACGCCCCGGACCTGAGTTATTAAATAGGTTATGTTAGGTTGGGGTAAGGGCTATTTTGATTTTTTTTTTTCATAGCTTTTAACGACTTTTTAAAGAGGAGTTGATTCTCAGTTGACATGGAACCAAATAAATAACAAATCCTTTTGGCTGTGAAAATCTAAAATCATACCCTCTGCTATAATGTTCTATACCGTACGAGTAAATTACATTCTAAATTATTCTGTTTTATTGCTTTGTAACACATAATTAATATTTTAAGTATACGCACTTATTTTTTTATGTTATACTTTATTTTATTTACTATTTGAGGCTTAAATTATATTAAATCATCTTATTAGTATTTTGCTAATTTACACTCAATTTTATTACATCATCATTTGTATTGTTTTCTTACAATTACTGCAACTGCATTTATCTTGTTATACTTAATTACTGTAATCAATGCGTAAAATTTTCATGTAAAAGCTCACTAGGGCATTAATAAATGATAAATAAAAATAACCCAAAAATAAATCAAGATAATCCCAATATCTGGTACATTTTTAAAGTATAGTTAAATTTTAATATTTTATAAAAACTTTCCTCTATGTGTCAAATGTTAGAAGCACATGTATGTATACCACTAGCAGATGCTCAGTACTCGACAACTCAATTAAAAAAATGTCATAGAATTCAGACATAAATTATTCTAAAAATCTGTCGTCCGACGCAATAAAAGCAAATTTTCATTTCACTTAATTGAAATTTTAAATGCCGTGTTTTCCATAGCCCCGAACACAAATAGCTGTCTTTTATAGTAGTAAAGATGAATCAAAAGGTTTTTCTAAAAAAATATTCTTATTAAGCATGTTCAGTCATTCCGAAAGTTTACCAAACATTTTTCTATACAATATAATATGCATCATAGTAAATTTGATTGTACCTCACCGTGATAATGGAATTATTTGTAGCCATGAATCAAAGAATGTGTGTTTCTATAAAAGCCTTCTTCTCAGCAGTATAGATATTTATCATACAAAATTCTATTCTATGATTTCCGTGGAAACAAAGCCGTCAGCTTCAAAAGTGAAAACACATTAAAAAAATCAAGTTATATTTTTTAAGTTAATGTGAAAATGATGCTCACCTTCCCGCTTGACCTCGTCTTCCTGGGTGTTCAGGACAGGGGAAAGGGGACAGGCAGCGTGGGGGCCCAGTTGCCCAGCTGTAAACTGGAACTCCCATTTCTGGTTCCGATTCCAGTACTCCCAATTATTGGGCCTGAAATTACCATACAACTTTAAAAATAGAAAACATAAAAAGGTATGACTAGGAGAAAAAAAAATTACCGAAAAGACAAGTAATACGAGACAAAAATAGGTAGAATAGTATAAAGATAAAATAGTATTTTGTGTTACATAATTTTAATTTAAAAAAAAAAAATCATATTGTTAATTAATATTGAGATCAATAACTACAAACAATAAGTTATTTAGTAAGCAAGTTATATTATTATAACACTTTATTAACAACATATTTAAAGGATACTGAAGTGCATGACATATTAGAACAAAGATTATTAACAAGATAAGCATACATACAGGTGATATAAAATAATTACCCACTTTTAATCACTAATTACTGCATTATGCCATATTTTATTGGTGGCAATTATTTCACTAACCGCCGAACTTGCACAGTGCACTTGCAACTTGCATCGAAAATTACACTTTGTTTTAACAATTACAAAAAATCAACTCTTTACATGCCCAAAACAGGTTATTAAGTTCTTAGTTTGGGTAAACTAAGTAATTCGTGAGTATTTAGACTTAAACAAAAACTGACGCAAATCAACCTACACAAAAAAAAATTAGAAGGCGGCAAGGGAATCGTTTTATTCAGGAAATTTTGAACATTGATTGAATATCATTGGAATTTTAATGCATCTTTTACCGTCTATACAAATGTAATTATTTGTTTCCTGTAGTTATTAAAATAAAATTTTCTGTAATTTCCAAAATTTGTGCCTAATAAAAGTGCGGCGGTTAGTGGAATATTTACCAATGCATAATACCGTGACAGAGATTAGGAGTTGCAGATTTCAATACGTCATTTTTGGAGTTCGGGTCCTGAATTTTCAGGAATCTCACCACTATTATGCTAGTGATAGACTCGGCTATAAAAGCGCGATTGGGCTTGGCGTATATCGGCATATTTCGGCACGGTCGAGCCAAATAACGCTGGCATTGTTATAGCTAAGTCTGCCAGCCCCATTATTGTTTAGAAATAAATGCTACAGTGCTGCCATAAAATAAACTACGAAATCTTCCACGGAATGTTCATTTTATACAACAGGGTTACATAACAAAGAATTTCCTAGAATTTTTTAATTTCCCTTGCAAAAATGTTCTTCCCGCTTCCAATTTGGCCGAGAGCATGCTTATAAAGAGCATGTGTATTCATTTGTTGGCTTTGAACATGCTTATACATGATTATGGTCAAAATAAGCATGCTAATTTATGAGCAAATGTATACAGTCGAAGAGCATGCTATTTATGAGCTTGTGTGTCAGTACCATAATTATGAAAGCATTGTTGATTCTGATATCAGAGGGAAACACCAGTGTATCAATTAAAAACAAATGGATAGTAGGGAAAACATTCATTTGTTCCTTTCTATCACCCCAGGAATGATGCTATGTGTGATCACTTTGTATTTATTTAGAATTACAAATTACAAAAATTAAAAATTGCAAAAATTCATCTGACGAGCTGATTATTGGTCTCAAGGAAATCGTCGTCTCCCTTACTGTTATGGTGAAAAATATTATCTAAACGGTGTTGAAAGAGAAAAACCACACTTTATATTGAAATATAAAAGTTAACCACAATCACAGAGAATTAAAATATCGATCGTCCAGTTGATTAGCCAGACATCTCCGAAAAATCGAAATATGAGTTGAGCATGCCGTTATATATAAAAGTGTACCTTCTATCTGGTACAATACTCAGATTACTCATAAACACCACCAAATCATTTAATTATAATGCTGAAAAACTTGTATGTGGAATAACAAAAAAATTATGTTTTCAGGTTAATTTGTAGGAAATTTCAAAATGTTATACTAATGTACCGGACCGTTATATGACCATTCCGATGTTATTTCTTAGCATATTTTATACGTAAAACACAGACATGTGTAGATAATATTTGATTTTTTGTGAGCCTTCGATTATTGCTTTCCTCATTTATCTTAAAACTTAAATGTCTTAGTAAGCAACTGGACGATCGATATCGATCGACGACATATTATTATAGACAATGACGTGATGTAGTGAAATAGTTGCTAATTAATTAATATGTGGTGATATTGTGCACCTATTTCACCACATTGTGTCAACGTATGTATTATCCAAAATTTTTATATTTTAAAAATTACATGGTTATTTCTAATAATAAAATTTGAAAGTCTACTTTCGAAAACAGTTTTTAGTTTTCGGATACGTTAACAAATAATATTACATTTATTTGGATTTTATTGCAAAGCGGGAATATTTTTAGTCTGACAAAACACGCCAAATATTTGAAGGGTTAAACTCTAAGAGTATGGATGTTAGAGAGACGGCATGTGAAGTGTGCCCGCGCGCTCCAAGTGTGTCTTTTTGAGAATTCTACCCACACGGCTGACATTGGCTGTCACCATGTAAAATGGCTGCTGTCGGAACGTATTAAACAGCCAAAAACCAGCAGCCAATGTAAGCCGTTTGAGTAAAATTCTCGTAAAGGCACACTTGGAGCGCGCGGGCACACTTCACATGCCGTCTCTCTAATATCCATACTCTAAGGTTAAACTACAGACACACATGCTCATTTAAAGCCAAAGAGCATGCTACCTAGTAGCATGTGTGTCAGTGAGGTTGCTAGTAAAGAGCATGCTCATTTGAAGCCAAAAGAGCATGCTCACAAATCAAACGGCTGTCGATTTGAGAGCATGCTCTTTTGGCTTCAAATGAGCATGCTCATTACTAGGAACGTCACTAACACACATGCTACTAGGTAGCAATTGCTACTAGGTAGCTTGCTCTTTGGCTTCAAATGAGCATGTGTGTCTGTAGCTTTATAAGCAAGTGTGTCAGTACCATTATGGTACTGGTTGAAACGTAGTGTAATTTGTAATTTCCAAAACATGTAGGTACCTATTAAAAGTTAGGCGGCGTAATATTAACCGCATTTTCTTCAATAGAAGTTAAACATAGTTTACCGATTACAAAATCAAATTTATGTAGAAATTCACTGATGAATCACGTAAAACCACAACATTATTTAAAATGCAATGCACAATTTTCTTGAATAACTCAACGACATAGTTTTAAAAAAAACTTTCGAAGTATTTTTTTCGAGTTTGTATTATTGCACGAATTAATTATGAGGTTTATAAAAATATAAACTTACCCGCGCTCCAGGGAGAAGGCTCGACCATCCTCACCCGGCGGCTCCCTAGCAGTGACCATGCAGTGACTCAGTGACTGCGAGCGTGGAAACGCAGGCCCCCTCCACGCACCAACTCTACTAGCGACGAGTAGGTTCGACTGGGTTCGACACTAGAGATGGGTGAGTCCTGCATTTTGCCGGAGGCCTCCGAGGAGTGCTTCCTTTTAAAAGTACTCGAGTTCTAGCAGGTCCCGGGCTCGAGTTCTTGGGGGCGGACTAGGTGTTTTGCGGCTACCGGGACGCACGGGTTCGGAGCCGGACCTCGGAGCCGGATTCAGATAGAACCCGCACAAAAATCGGACCAAGACAAGACCTCACAACTCGCGAGTGGCGCAAGACTGCGGCCACAGGGATGCCGGTGGAGGCATTCGGTTTTCGGCTCGGTCTTGGACCGGGTTATCTGGAAGTAGTCTATTTCAAAAAGGATTAGGAGTAGGAACCGCCTCTAAGCATGTGTGAACAGGCTGGCTTTTGAGCATGCTCATTTCAATCCGATCTCAGTTCGTAATAGCATTCCGCATTTGAGTATCTCGTTTTTGTTTGTAATTTTAGAGAGTAGCTCGTGAAATTTCTGCGGAAGCATTCGTAAATAATTTTTATATATTTTTTTATATCCGTTGATATCTTCTCGCATTTCTACTAACAAATGATTATTTGCTCCAAGGTTTGCTCTTCTAGTTGTCCAATTACGAACCCAAATCGATCTTTTTTATCTTCTTAACCCTTCAAAAATTTGAGGTTTTTTGTCAGAGGCTAAAAATATTACCGCTTTGCAATAAAATCCTAATAAATGGAATATTTGTTAACGTATCCGAAAACTAGAAACTGTTTTCGAAAGGTGATGAAATAGGCTTTTGATATAGAATCTTTGGACGAAAGAAAATAAAACGATTGATTTGGGTCCAAGATGTCATCTGTTACAACAACATAACAGAGACAGTTTCATCCGCAAAATAATGTTATTGCTTGCAATGCAATTATTAAATAAACTATAGGTGAAAGAAAAAAAAAACAAAAAAAAAATATCGATTTGGGTTTTGACTGAGATCGGATCAAAATAAGCATGCTCAAAAGCGAGCCTGTTCACACATGCTTAGAGCACTTCCCCTTCCACCCACGAATCCAGTAATGCCACTAAGTAGCATTTGCTCATTAGTAACATATGCTCTATTGCTAATAATGATCATGTCCGTCAGTACAGTAACTTGCGCGAGTTCCGTGTATGTCCGGGTCAAGTTCGGGGTCAGAACCGTTCGTCTCGGCACCCGCCTCGGCTCCCAGTACCCAGTTCGTAACAAGAACTCGGAACCTGGAACCACTCCTAGAACTCGAGTACTTTTATTCCTTCTCTTCGGAGCCCCCGGCAAAACGCGGAACTAGTTCGAGTGGTGGGGGATTTATTAGCATTTATTCCGCGCGCCACCGTTGTGTTCATTTTCTGCCAAACCGCCGTTGTGAGAGCAGCATGGCGAGCCTCGCTCTCCAGTAAGTTTCATTTTTAAACTTTTTTATTGTAAGTAGTAATTAAACAAGTAGTCTAATAAGCTAAAACGAATTATTGCGTTTTCAAATTGTGCATTGCAAATAAGGTTGTTTTTAAAATTATTATACATCGCTAGCGGAAATTTCAAATGCTGGATAGGACAATAAATCCCACAAAGAGTTTAATTTCTCAGTTTTTTCCTCTTTCGATCTGCGTAGTCAAAATAATTCCAGGAAATAAGTCGGTCTTTAAAACGTGCGTTTTAAAGGGATTTTTTTTCTGAAAATTTAAATCATAAATTAAACACTGTTATGTATAAGAAACCAATTTTTTTAAAGTTTTCTGAGAAGTATTCAATTCGACAAAAAAATCATAATTATTACCGGTCTGCAAAAAATCTTTCTTTTTGCTCTTTCGAACAACAATTTGTTCTTTACAACATTTCAAATTTCCGGAGTCGACATAATATATTATGGAAGTAGTTTTTTTTTTAAATTTAGAATTTTCAGTGATTTTTTCTTCGATTTAAATTTAACTTATATCAAAGAAAATACAAATTATTGTGATTATTTTACATTATTAGCATTCGTATAAATTATTGTGAAAGAATTACACCACATTATGCAATTATTTCGCGACATACATTATACCACCACGTGTATCAACTGAAAGGAAGGTTCAAGTTACCCAATTTCACGTTTAGTTCCATGTCAAGAGTCGGAATAATAGAAGAGTATGTATGAGAAGATGTATGAATGTGAATGAGGCAAGGATCGTGTGCCAAGACCGGGTTGTTTGGCGGTCCGTCCTCTCTGCATACCCCTGCGGGGAAACGGCGTGATGGTTAGTTAGTTAGTTAGTTACGTTTAGTTCGATTGTCTTAAGGGTACTACGCACGATGCTGCATTTGTAGCAGCCCGACCCGTCGGGCTGTTTGCGGCATGGTGCGTACAGGGCCTTAATAATAAAATATTTTTTTATTATACATTTCTAAACTCTAATCATGTGCCATTTCAATAACGTTAAAAGGCTTCCTTCTACTCGCCATTCTTATAATAATTTAGACTGCTCAAAGCAGTCTGACATAATTGTCATTTTCTATTTCGTAGTTTTTACTACTGTACGTAGTACTGAAAAAGTGCCAAATTCTCACGTGTGATGAAAAATATTTTCCTTAACTCGGCAAACAATAGTAAAAGCCAACGAATAGCATTTAATTTTTAAATGCACGCGAATTTATATTGTTTTAAATAGCGCAATGCACACAAATTCTTCGAATTTCTATCTTTATCACTGTTTGAATTAAGATTTTACTGGAAACATAAGTGTTTTTGGCCTGCCGCATTTCGTTAAGATTGTGAGTAGCAAGTCTAGATTATTTTAACGTCATTGGCCTTATCTTTGTGAGGTAGCTAGCATCTTTTCTCGCAAGGTGCATGTTATGGTACTTCCATACCGCATCTTTATACTATTCTAACAATCTTTATACTATTCTAACTATTTTTGTCTCGTATTACTTGTCTTTTCGGTAAATTTTTTTTCTCTTAGCCATACTTTTCTATGTTTCCTATTTTTAACATTGTATGGTAATTTTCCCAGGCCAGTAATTGGGAGTACTGGAGTCGGAACCAGAAATGAGAGTTCCAGTCTACATCTGGGCAACTGGGCTCCCACGCCCCCTGTCCCCTTTCCCATGTCCTCAACACCCAGGAAGACGAGGCCAAGCGGGAAGGTGAGCATCATTTTCACATTAACTTTAAAAATATCAATTGATTTTTTTAATGTGTTTTCACTTTTGAAGCTGACGGCTTTCTTTACATGGAAATCATAGATTAATAGAATTTTGTATGATGAATATCTATACTGCTGAGAAGAAGGCTTTTGTAGAAACGCACATTCTTTGATTCATGGCTACAAATAATTCCATTACCACGGTGAGCTACAATCAAATTTACTATGATGCATATTATATTGTATAGAAAAATGTTTGGTAAACTTTCGGAATGACTGAACAGTGAACATGCTTAATAAGAATATATTTTTAGAAAACCTTTTGATTCATCTTTATTACTATAAAAGACAGCTATTCGTGTTCGGGGCTATGGAAAACACGGCATTTAAAATTTCAATTAAGTGAAATGAAAATTTGCTTTTTTTGTTGCGTCGGATGACAGCTTTTACAATAATTTATATCCGAATTCTATGACATTTTCTCCGTTAAATCACAGGAGACCATATTTGTCCCAGCTCACATAGGTCTCACAGAAATCGTTGTTTCTCCCTTACTATCATAGTCAGAAATGTGATCTAAACGCTATTGGAAAGAAAATACAACAAACTATATATTCAAATCTAAAAGAAAACAAAAAAAAAATTAAAATTTACCCCTTTCTGAAACCAAAGTTTCCGATAGCAATTTGAAAAAAAATTATGGAACTTTGTGAATTTTTTAAGAATTTTTTTTACATGAAATGAAAAAAAGTGAGGTGACAGTAAGGTTTATAATTCATTTATCTAATGAAATAAGTATGTGTTTTATTTTTTTTTCATTATCAGTAATTTTAGTTAGAAAAAAAAGTAAAGTGAGCCATTTTGAACACTTTTTAAAGTTTTCGCAAAAAAAAAAATTATATTTAAAAAAATACATAGTAATTTTTAATATAGAAATTTCAAAGCCTATTTCATCACCTTTCGAAAACAGTTTTTAGTTTTCGAATACGTTAACAAATGTTCCATTTATTTGGATTTTATTTCAAAGCGAGAGTATTTTTAGCCTCTGACAAAATATGCCAATTTTTTTAAGGGTTAATTGAGTTGTCCGAGTACTGAACATCTGCTAGTGGTATACATACATGTGCTTCTAACATTTGACACATAGAGGAAAGTTTTTATAAAATATTAAAATTTAACTATACTTTAAAAATGTACCAGCTAATGAGCTTATTAGATTTATTTTTGGGTTTCATTTTTATTTATCATTTATTAATGCCCTAGTGAGCTTTTACATGAAAATTTTACAAGTTGATTACAGTAATTAAGTATAACAAGTTAAATGCAGTTGCAGTAATTGTAAGAAAACAATACAAATTATGATGTAATAAAATTTAGTGTAAATTAGCAAAATACTAATAAGATGATTTAATATAATTTAAGCCTCAAATACTAAGTAAAATAAAGTATAACATAAAAAAAGTAAGTGCGTATACTTAAAATATTAATTATGTGTTACAAACCAATAAAACAGAATAATTTAGAATGTAATTTACTCGTACGGTATAGAACATTATTGCAGAGGTTATGATTTTAGATTTTTACAGCCAAAAGGATTTGTTATTTATTTGGTTTCATGTCAACTGAGAATCAACTCAACACCTCTTTAAAAAGTCGTTAAAAGCTATGAAAAAAAAAAATCAAAATAGCCCTTACCCCAACCTAACCTATTTAATAACTCAGGTCCGGGGCATATGTCAATCCTATGTCTACCTACGTTAAATGGTCGTGAAAACCATCTTATGTGCCCAACCGGTTAAGATAGAAGAGAAATAACATGAACAAAAACAGCAAAACAATTATCAATAATAACAATAACAAACACAAATGTTATTTCTACATTTTTTTTTTACAACATATAATTTTATTTAAGGTCCATGATTGGTCATGTATACCTTATCAGAAAAGAGGAGCGCTTGTGTTGTACATAATATTTATTTGTTAATGTAAGTTTTTTTTTTTGAAAAATTGTTTTTATTTATTATTTTGAATAACTTTATCCATTTACTGTCAATCGTGACGACACCTTGAGAAGTTTATTAGTGTGGTGGGTTTGCACCTAGGGTAGTGCCAGGTTCTCGTGGTCGAGGGCTTCCACAGATTATATATGGGTGGTTATCCCTGGGGTGGAAGTTGAGGGAGAGTTGGGATGACCTAACCTAACGGTAGATTAACATAGATTACATGGTAATAACGTCTCTTCTAGCCCTTCATTATTTAGTATCAAGAATACCAAACGACAAATGGCGGGTGGGGTGGAGTGAGAGAGGCTAGGGGGTAGTTTAATTTTCTTTTTCAGGGTAGTGAGGGTTCTTTACTTTTTATTATGTGAATACCGCACAAGAGTCCCAACTCCCAAGGGGTGGAGCGAGAGTTGGGATGAGGGACATGGGGGGCTGAGGGGGTTGGGAAGGAGGATGTTGGGGTGAGAATGCCGCCCGCATGCGATGCTCGCCCTGCACGGCCTGTATTATGGGCGGGCCTGTATGTATGGCGGTCATCCTAAACGCAGATTATGCAAATTTTTCTTTTTTACGTACTTGTAATTTCAATGCAATGTTATCCATTTCGATATAAATAGTGTTTCCGAAATTTTACCAACGCACCTTACGTTGAGGAGGTTTCTTCTGTAACAGTAATGATAAGCAAAATACAGAATTACCCTTGACGTTGGGTTACCACAAATTTAGCACCTAGACTAAAATTGTGCCTTATTCAAAATACAAAACAAAAATTTCAGCATTTTCTAATTGTTTATCTTTTATTGCAGGTTTTTTTAAAAACTAATTCTATTTATTTTTCCAGGTGTAACCTTCTCTTCCAACGAAGGATGTGCCGTCATCAATCTGAAATTTGGTTCAGTGTCTGCTGAGTCTTGCTGTATTCGTCCTGCTGTATCTTACTGCGCTAAGTGGTAACTGCGTTGAGCTCTAGGCCGTTGAGCTCAAATATGTCTAGCTCTAAGACAATTAGCTTTAAGAACGTTATCTCTGAGGCATTTGTCTTTAAGGCATTTGTCTTTAAGGTATTTATTCTAGGCTGTTTAGCTCTAAGACCGTTATGTCTAATGCGTTTATCTCCAAGGCGTTTGTGGTGTTTGTCTCTATGCCGTTTAGCTCTAAGACCTCTGATGAGTTTTTTTCTAAGGCATTTATTTTTAAGGCGCTTATTCTAGGCCGTTTAGCTTTAAGACTTCTATCTCTAAGGTGTTTATCTTTAAGGCTTTTATTCTAGGCCATTTAGCTCTAAGACCGTTATTTCTAAGGCGTTTATCTGTAAGATGTTTGTCTGTAAGGCGTTTATTCTAAGCCATTTAGCTCTAAGACCATTAATCTCTAATGCGTTTATCTCCAAGGCATTTATCTTTAAGGCGTTTGTCTCTAGGTTGTTTAGCTCTAAGACCGTTATATTGAAAGGGTTCATATCTAAGGCGTTTATCTGTAAGGCGTTTATCTTTAAGGCGTTTATCTTTAAGGCGTTTATCTGTAAGGCGTTTATCTCTAAGGCGTTTATCTCTAAGGCGTTTATCTCTAAGGCGTTTATCTCTAAGGCGTTTATCTCTAAGGCGTTTAGCTCTAAGACCGTTATCTCTAATGCGTTTATATCTAAGGCGTTTATCTCTAAGGCGTTTATCTTTAAGGCGTTTATCTGTAAGGCGTTTATCTGTAAGGTGTTTATCTGTAAGGCGTTTATCTCTAATGCGTTTATATCTAAGGCGTTTACCTCTAAGGCGTTTATCTCTAGAAAGATAGCCTTGTTATTATTTATTTCATGGGCTTCACATTCATTCTTAAACAATAAGTATAAGTTTTCACCTGATTTTATACATTTTATGTGCTATGCTTTGAATTTACATATTTTTTGTGTTTTGTAAACATTTCTGTTTCATGAGATACAGGACACCAGCTGTCTTCTTACTCCAGAAAGTCAATGCGCTGTCAGCGGTCTGATGATTTGATTTTCTTCAGACTCGGGTGTATCCAGTTGCCACCATTGAAGTTTCCAGGTTAGTTTGTATAATAATACACTGCCGTGTGGTTGTTATAATTCAAAAAAATTATGTTTAGTCTGTTGGAGTATTATTTAGAATTATCTAAATATGTTGCCTGTTGGAGTGTTATTTAGAATTGTGGGGCTTAAAAGCAAAAACGCCACTCTCCATAAATGACGAAATTAAGTTATAAATGCCAATCTATGCACAATGTCCGTAGCTACAAGATGGTTTTTAAGATTCTTAGAAAAATCAACTGCAAATCATGGAAAAATCGAAATGAAAATAGGGTTTGGATGAAAATCACCACTCTCCACAGCGATTAACAAGCAAAATAACCACTCTCCACAAAAGCCAATCACAAGCCTGAATTCAAAATAAATTCAACATGACCAATGAACACATTATTGCAACATTTTTTGTTATAATATTTCATTTTGAATTATACTTTTTAAGATTTTACTAAAAAATCACACGAAAAATGCGAAGCATTCTTTGATTGGGTTTTTGTCATTTGCAGAAAACAGTACTTTTGGAGAGTGGCGTTTTTGCTTCTAAGGCCCTCAATTAATATGTTACGAATTTTAAACACTGCACATATTCTATGTGGAATAACTTGATGTAATTAATTACCACCGAGAGCCCGAGCCGGGCCCAGATTTTATCATTGTTGTGTTTTAAATCAACTGAAAAAGTTAGAAAAAAGAATCGTTTTTGAGATGGTGATGTTTCTTTGGACAAATTGTATATTTCCTGCTTTCATATTTTTAATATATAGGAAAAAGAATAGAAAATTTGTCTTAATTCTTTTCCTTCGGACCCCTCGCCTGTCATTTTCATTTGTTTTAATAATGTCTTGCTTTCACATTATAATAACATCTCCTTTCGTGTCTTTCAGGTTGAACCTCGCGTGCTCCAGCCTCCAGGACTTCGGGAGACGTGGTTGCTGGCACTCCGGGGGACCTAAAGGGATCATCAACGCTTCTGCGGACTTGGTATGTAATTGTTTTTTGATTTTTGCTTCCAGTAAAATAGCTATAAGTTCGTTTCCCATAGTGTATTACCAGAGAATACCGGAATTTAGTCCTTTTTAAATAAAATTCTAGACATCTTGACTCTTTTTTATAAATAAAACATAAATTGATTTTGAAAGATTGTTATTTTATCTGGTAAACGCATTTTTAAATTTTTTTAGAAAAACTAACTTTATTTTTAATATACTAAGGTTATATTGTTGGTCATTGGCAGATTTGTTCAATTTTCAAACGAAATATTGTATTATACATCACAAATTTTAAATCATATATATATAACAAAATAAATCAATACATAATCTAGTAAACACATTTTTCAGAATTTTAATTTTAGTTAAATTAAAATCAATAAATCTGAGAATGTGTTTTATGACGAAAATACCTCAGTATTTCTGTTTATTTAAGGACTTACAAACTAAAATATTTGAATAAAAATTTATACACTTATTTTGTTTAAAAATTATAGAAAAATCATAAATACTTATGATCCAAAAATACTTACAAGAAGCCCTTAGGCCCTTAGCCCTTAGGGCTGTTTCAACAAACATATTACAAGTTGAAATTTTACATAATGCAGAAACATAATCATATCATTACGTAATATAAAATATATCAGTAAATACCATAGATACTTTTCATATTACTTTGTAGTTGTGTGTAATTTTATTAATTTATCTTTTTACTGCCGTTAAATAGACTTTTAGAATCGTTCTGTACAATTTGGTTCATTTTTCATTTCAAGCTTAGTGTTCAGTTTGTTTGGAGGTCAATAATTTGTTCCTGGAAGTTATTTCTATTAAAGTTGAAGTTATTTCTCTCCTGTTTTCAATTTTTTTCTAATGGTTTCATTGTTAATTCCATGTTCTTTCCACAGTTCATTTAATGAATGTTGATTATTTACAAATCTGGCTTGCCATTGAAGTAAATCATGTATGGTTTCATACTGCTTTCACACAAACGAATTATTGATTTCCGTAAGTCCAAACTTAAACTTGAGGTTTCACAGTTTATACCCACGCTGCGCAAGCGGGTTCCCTACAAAGCGTAGGAAATCTGAATCTGACTCAAATTAAATACATTTTTTTTTTTTTTTAATAAATATTTTCAACCATTTATTCCTATTAATAAATTCTTTTTTTAATAAGTTTTTTATTCCAGCACTTATTAACTAGAATTTGAATTAAATCACATTACATTACAGTAGATTAAATTACGTTATATTTTCATACAATATATTATCATATAATATTATTTATTCACATTCACTATATTGTTGTTTGTGAAAAAAAAAATTTTTTTTTTTTAAATTTACACACACTTTTTTCGTTTTAATTTCATCTGGAAGGCAATTATATAAATTGCCCCCCTCATAACTGATGGATAGCTTACCGTAGTTAGTATGAATGGTGTTTAAATGGGTTCCATGTCTAATCGGAATTTGAGATCTCAGCATCTGAATTCCCATAGTAAATTTATTCAGACACGATACTTCCTCACATGATAATTCATCACATCATAACTCACATTAACTTTTTCAATTGATTTTTGAAAGTATTTCTGTCAATATGACTTTTGAAAGTAAAAAAATGACATTTTTGCTGATACCTCTGTCTATACTATGTCATTATGTACTTGCACTCTTTATGGTATTTGTGGGATTGCACTAACTTCCCCACATTTCTGAATAAAGAAATTATTTTTATTATGAAAACTAGAATGAAACGTACCTACTTTGCGCAAAATAACTTTGATTTAATTATTAATAGGGACGCGAGGCCGCTGAAAGCCTGAGCCGGACCCCCGGGGGTTGCTCATTATTGATCGTGACTATGAATAAAATATTATAAAGCTGATTTACTTTTTTAATTGACCGAGCAACTGCAAAGTTTTGTTTTAACTCGATTAACCGCTTGGGCACATAAGCTTGTTTTCACGACAATTTAACGTAGGTAGACATAGGAATGTCGTATGCCCCGCACCTGAGTTATTAATAACTCAGGTACGGGACATACGTCATTCCTATGTTAAATTATCGTGAAAATAAGCTTATGTGTCCAAGCGGTTAAAGAATTAATTTTTTTTATAGGAAAAACTCTCTTTTTAACTTTTGAAGGTTATTTCAATCATTATTGAAAATCTATATTATATTATAAGGTATATGTCCCGATAAGACGTAAGGTTCTGGGTTCGAGTCTCAGTTGTGACCATTATCTTTTATTATTTTTCTGTGTCTTGTTCATTTTCATATTTTAAAAAATTAGATTATTATTGTTATCTTCTTCTTCAATGATATATTTAATTAAAGAGTTTGAAAAAATAATCATTATTGAGACATGGTTACATTTCTTTGGACAAATAGTATAAATAGTGCATTAATGCGATATAAATAAATTTTTTTTAGCTATCTCATTCTTTTAATGTTATTTATCTTTTCAATTTTAAAATTTAATTACTTTTTGGAATTATAAAAAAATCTATATAATCTTTATTTCGGAGGAGAAGCAATAGAACATTTTGTCTATTCTGTTCCTTCAGTCCCCTTGTTCCCATTTTCATTGGTTTTAACAATATCTTGATTTTACATTATGACAATGTTTCTTTTGGTGTTTTCAGGTTGGTTCCTGGTATCTCCAGTATTCCAGTACTCCGGGGGAACAAAACAGGAACCAACACTTCCGAGGAATTGGTAAGTTATTTCATTGTTTTTTACAACAGTTTTTTAAATTCAGTGATACCTAGTGGAGTGTACACAAAACATCGTCGGTCATATTATAGCAAAACAGCGTAAACAAAAATTGCAAAACCGTGTAAATGCTTAACTACTGGAGCGACAGAGCAATTAAAATATTTTTTCTCGGATTGCTAAAGGAAATTTTTCAGCCTACATTAAAAAAAAATCATACCTCCGAATTTGAATATGGAGACATACAAACTGATTATAGTTCTATGTAGCCAATGAATTCCCCTATCTCTTGTCTATTATCACATATTTGTAGGATTTATAAAAAAAATATAATTAAATCTTTAACCTTAAAACATTTTAAAGAATCTAGAGAAAATTTATTTTGTTATTTATTGAATATACAATATATTATATAGTCTTTTTTCGTTGTTTGTTTTTGGGGTGTTATGCCGTGTTGCGCTACCTCCTTCTTTAGCCGACGTTTCGGACAGCGTTGCAGTGTCCATCATCAAAGTGGCAGTGTCCATGATGGACACTGCAACGCTGTCCGAAACGTCGGCTAAAGAAGGAGGTAGCGCAACACGGCATAACACCCCAAAAACAAACAACGAAAATGCTTTTGGCCGTGAAAATCTTAAAATGTATCTATTATACAGGGTGTTAAGGTACGTACTTGAGTTACTTTAACCAGTGATTCCCGACATTATTTGAAGTAAAAATGTAAATGAAATTTTGGTCTCCGGTGACATTTTTGATGTTTTTTTTTTCTACAAAAACATAAATAATAGTAGGTGTTGGGTAGTTGGGGGCGGGGTAAGTGGTGGGGCGGTAACTCGGCTGAGTGACCAATAAGGTCATGTGAAAGAATTTTTTTTTGTTTGATTTTGAAGAAAAAATATTTAGAAAAAAAAAAAAATTGACATTAAAAAAGTCACCGGAGACCAAAATTTCATTTACATTTTTTATTCAAATAATGTCAGGAATCACTGGTGAAAGTAACTCAAGTACGTACCTTAACACCCTGTATAGTCGTTTTAATAAAAATAAAAAATAAAAATTTGGCACATTTTGGCAACAAAGCAATCAGAGGTTTTGGAAATAGTGCCATAATGTGGCAAAAAGTGGTTAAGTAAAAATTTTAGAGGTACAAAAAATTTTTTTTTTCCTTAAATGCTTAAGATTTTGGCTCTTCAACTCTACGTGTTACTCACTTCGGTCCCGCATATCACTCTATTTAGTTATTTACATTCCAGCTACACAATTATGCTAGATATTAATTACACTTATGGGGTATTGAACTATTTAAATGTTTTTAGAATAACGCAAGATTTGCAACTTACGTGTAAATGAAATAATTTAATTGTTTTTTTCACCCAGGCGTTTAATTTTTATTTACCTGTCAAATAAAGAAAAAATACATACATTACTTATCTTAATAATTTATGCACATTGACTTAAATGTTATTCACTTATTTATGCTCAATTTTCTTATCAATTTTTAACAATAATAAATGTCTACTCTACTCCTCATGAGGCAAACTATAAATAAACCAATAACAGGTAAACTAACATAAAAATGTTGACAGTTAACTCTTTAAATTTTTCCTCTCTAACTGAATCTTTGAGCTTTCTATGGTTATTGTAATGATCTTCAGATATATTTCCAACGGTTCCATGTCTAGTCGGACTATGAGATCGCAGCATCTGAACTCCCATAGTAAATTTATTCAGACACGATGATACTTGCTCACATGATAATACATCACATTAACCTAACCTAACCTAACCTAACCTAACTTAACCTAATGTTAAAAACCCTAATTATCAGTTTTCGATACTTCGAGACTTATCATTTGAGGAATTAACATCCGATGAAAAGTTTGTACTCAATATTCATATACTTAAAAAATTTTCACTGAGTAGACTGGTCATCATTTCCAACTTAAGCACAGGACAAGTCACACTCATCTTTCTTCAGTTTAAGTTCAGTTCAGTTCAGGACTAATTATTTTTAGTGTCTGTTTTTTTTTTATTTTTCCTTCCAAAGGCTGGTATTAGGAACATTCTCTTATTATCCTTAGACCCTTCAGAATGATTAACCGCAATAGTATCCCGCATTATCCCAATACCGCATGGTCCATTATTTTATTATTCTCAGACCCTTCAGAATGATTGTGCATACCCATGCCGGGTTGATTATACTCGCATGTATAATATATTGCACAATTCTTATTTATATGTACAGGTCATAGTTTTAAAAATCGTACCAGTCTAGCCGTAATAGGCTAAAACCGGTAAAACATTGTTTCAATACAACGGTAGTGACATGTGGCAAAGGGTACCTGACTAGAATGTGCAATATATCGGTAGTGATATGCGGTAAAGGGTACCTGACTAGAATGTGCAATATATCAGTAGTGATATGCGGTAAAGGGTACCTGACTAGAATGTGCAATATATTTATTAGAGTTCAGTTACTAGTATCGAGGGCCATTAATGATTTTTTTGTCTTTAAGATTTATTTTAACGTTGTATTTTGCTTTTCACAGAATACGTCGTGGAGCGACGCTGTCGGCCTGAAGAACCAGTTTATTTTTAAGTTAGTTTTAAGTTAATTTAAAGTTAGTTTTTAGTTAGTTTTTAGTTAGTTTTAAGATATATTTAAGGTCAGCTACATTGTGTATTCAGGTTTACTTTTAAGTTAGTTTAATGTTTCCGGCAGGCAACCACTCGTGGTTCGGTTAAATTTTAAGATGAGTTCTTAGATCTACAATACTGTTTTAAACCATATTGCATGGTGGGGACTAACAACTTAAAAAACTTACAACATTATTGTACATCTTTCTGAAATTATCTTTGAACTTATTTCCAATATTTTTTAATCGCTAGTTGTCCGGATTAGTTTTAGTTCAGATAAGCTCATAGTTAGATCTGCAATACCGTTTTAAACCATCTCGCATGGTGGGGACTAACAACAAACAAACTTAAAACATTATTGTACATCTTTCTGAAATTATCTTTGAACTTTTTTCCGATATTTTTTAATCGCTAGTTGTCCGGATTAGTTTTAGTTCAGATAAGCTCATAGTTAGATCTGCAATACTGTTTTAAATCATCTTGCATGGTGGGGACTAAAAACTAACAAACTTAAAACATTATTGTACATCTTTCTGAAATTATCTTTGAACTTTTTTCGAATATCGCTAGTTGGCCGTATTAGTTTTAGTTCAGATAAGCTCATAGTTAGATCTGCAATACTGTTTTAAACCATCTTGCATGGTGGGGACTAACAACTAACAAACTTAAAACATTATTGTACATCTTTCTGAAATTATCTTTGAACTTTTTTCCAATATTTTTTAATCGCTAGTTGCCCGGATTAGTTTTAGTTCAGATAAGCTCATAGTTAGATCTACAATACTGTTTTAAATCATCTTGCATGGTGGGGACTAACAACTAACAAACTTAAAACATTATTGTACATCTTTCTGAAATTATCTTTGAATTTTTTCCAATATCGCTAGTTGTCTGTATTAGTTTTAGTTCAGATAAGCTCATAGTTAGATCTGCAATACTGTTTTAAATCATCTTGCATGGTGGGGACTAACAACTAACAAACTTAAAACATTATTGTACATCTTTCTGAAATTATCTTTGAACTTTTTTCAAATATTTTTTAATCGCTAGTTGTCCGGATTAGTTTTAGTTCAAATAAGCTCATAGATAGATCTGCAATACTGTTTTAAACTGTATTGCATGGTGGGGACTAACAACTAACAAACTTAAAATTTTATTGTACATCTTTCTGAAATTATCTTTGAACTTCCTTCCGATATTTTTTAATCGCTAATTGTCCGGATTAGTTTTAGTTCAGATAAGCTGACAGTTAGATCTGCAATACTGTTTTAAACCATATTTCATGGTGGGGACTAACAACTAACAAACTTAAAACATTATTGTACATCTTTCTGAAATTATCTTTGAACTTTTTTCCGATATTTTTTAATCGCTAATTATCCGTATTAGTTTTAGTTCAGATAAGCTGACAGTTAGATCTGCAATACTGTTTTAAACTATATTGCATGGTGGGGACTAAAAACTAACAAACTTAAAACATTATTGTACATCTTTCTGAAATTACCTTTGACCTTTTTTAGATTTTTTTTAATCACTAGTTGTTTGGTTTTAGTTTCAGTTTCAGTTCAGAGATAAGCTCTTAGTTAGATCTAGAATACTGTGTTAAACTAACTTGCATGGTGGTGACTAACTTACTAACAACTAACCTACTTAATACATTATTTTACATGTTACTGAACTTATCTTTGTACTTTTTATCGATTTTCTATCACTAGCTCAGAGAGTATATGGCTACTGGCGATTCTCTCTTTAAAAAAAAAACGAGTGTCCTAGCTACCACAGTAGTCACTGGTCACTTGGAAAAGCTAGGGCACTTTTCAATAAAAATAAAGAACATAACCCAATATACCTACCGGGGGCGGAGCTACCGCCGTAGCTAACGTGAGGTAAGCAAAAATTAGTAAAATATTGTCCACAATGTCACATATAAAAAAAACTGTCATACGTGCCAATAGAGTTTTCACTTCCGAAACGACAAAGGTCAAAAAAAGCAATCTCTTTTATTTCCTTTTATAAGCGAGCGCCTATAAAATAGTTGGCAACATCCTACATCAGTTATTGCGGGATTCCCCCTTTTTTTAAGTCACTCCTTTAAACGGGGGGAATCCCGCAATGACCGATGTACAATGACAAACCATGGAGAGCAATATTTACGCGTTTTATTTCATTCCGGTTCAAACGTTTTTTATTTTTATATTATAGAAACATTTTAAATAAAAATATAGAATTATATACAAGCTCGTGACACATATTACGATGAGAGATTACTTACGTAAGAAATATGAGAGGAATAAATAGAGAGACAAGTGACACATATTACGATGAGAGATTATATATAGTCTTGTTATATAGTCTACACATTGGGTACATAATCACAACGTATGTCGATGATCTGATTCTTCGATTCTCTTAAAGATAATTTATCTTAGGCTTTAATTAGGCAAACCAAAATAAAGTGGCGCTTGCAAAGTTACTAATTTATTATAATCATATAATAATAATTAAATAATTTGTAGAGCGCATTTTTGTGGAAAATCACCTCAAGGAAGCTGTGCATATTAAGTGTTGTGTGTGGATAATCCACCATCATTCAATAATAAAACCATGACAAATAATATAGAGTAAACAGAATAACACAAGGATTTTAAAAAAACTAGTATAAACTTTTAACCAAAATGATTTTGCACTATCCTATTTTGAACGGCCCTACCGGCTACTAAATCTCGGTTAATTCTGTTAACAGGCCCATGGTCAGCAGCCGCTTCACCAGCAATCAGTCCTAAATCTAGATTATGATCAATCAGGTATTCTGGAAGATCAAATTTATCTTCTACACACATATTGTGAAGCACTATGCATGCATTGATAATTTTGGACGCCTTTTCAGGAGCATAATGCAGAACTCTGTGTTTACAAAGGCAACGAAATCTCATTTATAAGACACCGTTACATCTCTCAACAGTTGACCTGATTGACCTTAGTTTTGTGTTAAACCTATCTTCAGGAGATCCAGGTACAGCCCTATCGACTTGAGTCATTAACCAAGATCTCAAAGGGTACCCAGAGTCCCCCAAAAGATAATATTCGGACTGACCACTAGTATACAGCTGCTTCAGCACGGGTTCCACAGAACCTGCCTTCCAGATGAAGGCATCGTGAGTGCTCCCTGGGAAACGTGCATCCACGTGCAAGATTCGGAGATCTGAGTCACAAATTAATTGTACATTTATGGAGTGGTACGACTTCCTATTCACATAAATGTACTCTGGAGTGTCTGGATCTCTTGTTTTTGGAGGGAATATGGCAACGTGGGTGCAGTCGATGCATCCTATTATCCCAGGGAACCTGTATTTATTGTAAAATCAAAAATAAACAAATATTATTGATAGAGTAATCATAGATAGATAATAAAGTAATCATAATGTTCCTCTAATAAAAACTTACTAAGTCCTTATCTGGTTTAGTGCCTGGATATTTGGGGGAAATTTTACCCATTGGTTGAAGATTATGGGGTTGTTTAGGGCATTCACCACTTCATTCAGTGCCCGTGATATTGACGGTTGCGAAATTGCAATGTGCAAATTGCACCCCACTGGTAACTGGTAACTACCCGTGGCAAAAAAGTTTAATGCTGCTAATACCTGCAAAACGACATTGCAACCGATTAATTAGAAGTTTACATGTGAAAACTATCAACGGTTTCTAAAATAATGTTTATAATCACTTTAGTTTCAACATCCAGAGCTGAAGAACGGGGTGGGGGCGTTATGTACGGAGATACGAGGATTATCAGCCGACGTACTAAACTTTTGCTTAGCCTAAAATTTCGGATGAAGTTTTCGTCTGTTATCTCAGCGAACGAATCGACCCTCTGGCGAAAACTTCTTGTCGGTCTCAAAGCAACTTGCTCAGCTTGCTCCACATTTTGTACTGCAGCAAAAATCGCCGGTAAATTCGCCATTATATAAAATTTGTCACAACAACTCAAAAACTCGCCGTCCTTTAAAAAACGCGCGAGTGTCTGTTTGACAGCTCTACTGTCCGCGAGTTGCAACGACTGGTTCCACCAGTCGTTGCCGGGCTCGATTGACTTTTGACGTTTTGCGTGTAAGTGTGAAACTCAGGAATACGCACGACGATCGATGTACGTACTTTCTCATGAGCTTGCGAGTGGCCCTGAGTCAGGAATAGAGCCCCAGAATAGCAGCCCAAAGTTCAGTGTAGGTATTGTGATGTTCACCGTTTCACCTGAAGATGGTTTTGCGTTATGTCCGAAATTAGCATGAGCCTGGAAAGGTGTTATTATTATTGTTATTATCGGAGGATTGAATGACTTGTATTACAAAATTATTTTTGATCAATCGAAGGTCAAGTATGTGTAATATTTATAAGAGGTACTTATTTAAAATGTTATTGCTGATAAGATTATTTGTTTTACGAGCGTCGAGTTTCCAAGTATTGCAGTTGTTTGCTTAACATAAAAGTTGACTTGGCATTCGAGACCGCCAAGTCAACTTTTGGGTCGACCCAATTTTCATTTCAGTAGATAATAGCTCGCATGCGAGGATCGCGCACGATAAATTATCTACTGTTTCGATAAATGCGTATTTTCAACCGTCGCACGGTGGACGGAATGCAGAGAAAACACGAATTAATTGTTTGCTGGCTAAATATTGATGCAATTTTTTTCTTGTTGATCTTATTAATGAATTATAACTATTTTGAAGTAAAAATTAATAATTTACTCTTGCGTAAAAATTTACAACAACAAAATAATACATTTTGATGATATAAAAAATATCTAGGAAAATAAAACATATTATTTTTAAACTTTACATATTATAATTCAGATCTATGAACACAAAAATAGAAAAATGGTAGAAAATCTAAGTGCTTAAGGTAACTCCGTTGTCATCAGAGTCTAAATCATCATTCAAATTTCCAGAATCATTGGACGGAATTCTTAGTAGACTTAAAACTTCCGTAGGTAACACAGAACCTTTTTTTTTATTAAGTGGTCGAATAGAGGAAATTACAGGGTCTTCTAGCACCAATCAGGGAATATCTTGATTGGTGCTGGTTCTGGAAACTTTTCGGCTATGGTGTTCTCGGTAGTACCTTATCTCTTTATGCCTCGATTCTTGTAAATCTCCAATTGGGAGTAAAAATAATTTCATTACTGTCGCACCATGTGTTAGGATTTTATGAACACTTTTCGGCATGGGGTACCAATTATATAGACGCACATAAAGCCAGACAGTGTCTAAAGCATATTGTTCGAAACTATTTTCGTCGATGACATATCCACTGGACATTACTATAAAATTCGCATCGATACCTGTTATTTCCGAAGACAGAATATGATTGTCAAAAAATCGATGGGCAGTATTGACATCATTGGTACTACCGAAGCCCTGCTTTGGCATATCTACCAGTACGATATTTTTTTCTCTGAACTCTGAACTCTGAACTCATTAATAATGTTTCTCTTTCTTGATCCAACTTTTAGTTAATTTTCTTGTCCACGGACTTGCCATGATTTAATTTCGAGACGATATGAAATGTGCAATAGACATTCAAAAAATCTAATTTGTGCATGCAACGTTGACAGACCAAATGAAACGTGCTAACCCCGCACTCTAGATTTACAACTTTACTGAGATCATTCATGTATTTGGGCCTGGCTTTAGATAAATAGCACATTTCTGTCCAGTTATTGTTTGTCAGTGAGTTGCAAACCTTCAAAATGTTCGAACCTACCACTATGTGGTATTTTTGTATTATATAATTAATTAAAAACTCATTTGATTCCACGGAAGTGGCATTTAATATACCCCGTTCTTTTAATGCCTCGAATAATTCTCCCCGGGGAATGCATATAGACCTTCCTGAAAATAACAAAATTGTTCAAGGAAGGACAAAAAAAGAACACAATTTATATATGAGATAAAAGGTGAGACTTTAGTCTACAATACGTATATACTCATAAATGGGAACAAATGATGTTTTGTTTCTAAACGCTAAATGAAATAAGCATTTTAACAGCAAAAAAAATACAAAAATAGCAGAAAATTAGATGTTAGTTCAAATCTCACATACATGTGATATCGATTTATAGTTTAGTAAATTAAATAAAGACTACATTGAGAAACGTTAGTCGTAACAAACTTTTGTAAATATATCCAAACGTCACTCAATACACAACCGTCTCTGCTCATGCGTAGGAGCGAACTGAAAAAAGCTATGCCAAACATCCAATTTACGACACACTTTGCGGCGTTGCCAAACTTTTATCAAGCGCTATTGACATATTTAAATAAACACATAAAATGCAGAAACTATTTTGCTATACTAAAAAAAATAAATGTATTTAAAATTATAACGTTTGCAAAAACCACTTAATTCGGGTTTTTTCTCCATTCCGTCCATAGTGCGTCGTAGATAATGTAAAACAACCGATATTAATACCAACATAAAAATGTACCAATTTTATTTTTTTATATGGTAACCCGTGTCTTTGACTCCATAGATTTGATACATTTCGGCTGTCAATTTTCGATTCACTTTGTTGTTCGTTGAAGAAATTGTTTCCTCCCGCGTGTTTTTCAAAATATTACCGACTTTTGCTTTACTTTTGGACTTTCTGTTACTATTAAATTTGAATCCATCGCAAATACGCTGAATGCCATTCCCGGTGGATGCGAAGACTGGAAACATTATGTAGGTTCTTATAAAAATAAATTCCATGATAAATACAATAAAATAGAATTGCGTTCTATAACGCTACTCTGGGACAGGCATTGCTTATAAGAATAGCATAATCCGCAAATTAAACAAAAATACAATAAAATAGTATATGCTGATTACCTACTCAACTTTTAAACTTAATATTGTATAGTTTTATATTTTATTGTCAAAAAATTGTTATACATTGTAAAAAGGATTTTGTAATAATATATAATAAATAAAATAAACATTTCTTTTAATTATTAACAAATCTCCTGAGGTATTTGATATCAAATATTGCATTGTAACACACACACACTTGCTTACTAAAATGCGTCGTACCACTATGTTGGAATGGAAGTAAGGTGAGTAATAAAAAGTAAAGGTACTACAAATTTTAATATATTTTATCAATTAATTTGAGCACCAAATGTTTAGATAGTCGAACATTTTTTATAAACAGTTCATTACTCGGACTAAATGCATCATTTCTTGAAAAAGTTTTTCTTGGTGGCCTTTCATTTAAATATTCGGCCTGTTCCATGTCTTCGATCGCTTTTATGTACGTCAAATCTTCAAAATTCACCATTTTTATAATAATTAACAAAAATACGACACACGCAAACCGTACAAGTAACACTTTGACAGTTGAACTACTGCTAAAACCAATAGTCAAATTATCTACTGCTTTGTTATAGATAATTATCTATTAGAAATTCCAAAATACGCTTTCTATCGAAAATTAGTAGATAATTACTCGATGATAGAAAAACCATACACAACGTAGGTAATTATCGCATGCGAGCAATTATCTACTGAAATGAAAATTGGGTCCCGTACTTTCATGGGTTGGCCTATTTCAGCATATCGCTCGCCATACATTCATATTGAAAATGAGAGTATAGGTAAAAAAATATATCTAAATGGCGGAGATTATGTACTTTTGCAGTATTTCCATTGGTGATCGGACAACTCAGAATCATGCAACTTCAACACCTCCTTTGAAAAGTGATGAAAAAAATAGGTTTGGTTAGGTTATGGGCTATTTTTTTATATATTTTTTTTTCATAATTATTAATGACTTATCAAGGGGTGTTGAAGTGCCACTTTGTTGAGTTGGCATGGAACCATTTCAATTAAAAAGAATAATATCAAAAAACATTTTGCCATAATTAAATCGATTGAATCGAGAGATTGCACCCAATTGTTTTGATTATTATCCATGAGATAAAGAAATTCTTGGAATGGAAAATACTAAAAGATGCAATTTGTAAATAATATAGGTCAACCAATGACGTTACATATAATACTCGCCATGTCTCACAAACTCAAGATAGAATCTGGCAAGTAAAAATCACTCGTATGTTTTCAGTGAATTCTTGATGGGACCGACAGACACAAAAGCTCAAGCGTTATTTGGTTTGGCGTATTTCGGCATATCGGTTGCCGTACATTCCCAATGGGAATGTATGACGAGCGATATGCTGAAGTAGGCCAAGCCAAATAACGCTTGAGCTTTTATAGCTGTGTTTGTTGGACCCCTAATTCAAATTTTATTCCTTTATGATAAAGATAATAGACATTCAAAGATGTGTGTGCATGAACGACATAGATCATATAGGACCGGCAGCGTTTGCATATTTCTGCCGAATACTACATTCTACATCACAGGTGAGATGCCAAGATACACATTAAGACGAAAACAGAATACTGTTTGAGACGACCTACTGTCCTAGGTTTTCTTTCTTACTTTCCTTATCTAATTGCGCTAAAATACTTCGGGAAATAATTCTATTTTTTGTAATACTATGCATATATTTACGAATGAAATGTTATTCCTTGGTTTTTACTAGTGTTTACCGTGTAATGGAAACATTTTCTCATACACACGAGGGCATTTTGGCGCTGTTTTAATTCTATTTACTTACTGGTAGGACACGAACTTACGCAACGCGTGGCGGACAGATGAGTACGAAATCGAGTACAATGCAATTGCCTTGTTTTTGGCTTACCACTTTGAGACGTCTACCACGCATCTGTAATATAATGTAATTGGGGTCAACCCACAGGCCATCTTCCTGAGGGGTGTGTCTCTTCATTTCTCACATATTAGAATCGTCAGAAATATGTTGTTAAAAATGCTCAGAGTAACGCAAGTTAAAGAAAATGAAAATTAGGATTTTTTACAGCACAGAAGTGCTGGTAAGTGTTGAATTAAAAGAGTGGCTGTGTTTCTATAAAACAAATGTTTTTTTCACACTGCACAAGGGTTCTACCAACTCAGCAAGATTATGTTTTGGGGCAGAGGTTGCTAGATACCTATTATATCATTATTTATTTTTAATGATAGATAGGTATATTTGACACTGATAGTCGTGTGCCATCGTGGTCTTAAGGTTATATTCTTCTGGAGCAGTATTAAACCTTGGACATAATTGGAGGGCCATTCAAAACTATTTCTCTAATTAGTGAGTTCCTTTGTGAAATAAAAATATAATTATTTTTGCTTTCAGTACGATGGATGGAGACCATTAAAAAAATACAGTACGGACCCGAACCATTTGGACTGCTTTAATGATTTGTTTTAAATACGTCAGATGTCACCAGTGTTAACTATTCTCATGAAGTATTTTTTTGCCGGCTGCAAAGTGGGGGTCATCTTCAAATTTAAAAAAGTTATTTTCAGTTCAAGTAGCTCCAATTTCTACAGAAGCGGGTAGGTGAGTCTACCTGTTTTTTTAATAATATGTCAGTCGGCACTCAGCACAAAATGTGATAATCTTTCTCAATATAATAATATATTATAGTGGACCGCCTGAAATCAATATCTTGGAGGTAACTGAATTATTTACATATAATTTCAACAAAACAACAGGTAGACTTACTTACCTACCCGCTACTGTAGAAATTGAAGTTACCAGTGCAAATAACACCTTTTTTGTTTTGACCTGGAACCATAATACAAACTTTTGTAAAGTATGTGGGTTATAACTTAATTTTGTAGTAATTTTCTCTAGCTCAAAAACTAATTCAATAAATTAATAATAGCAGGACGGTACCTACATAATATTCAAATTACTTTTTATCTAGTAGTATTCGACACATCCCTAGTCCCTAGGGTTACCTGCAGTGTTGGCAACTTGGAGCGATTTCTTCCGAGGTTGCTGTGGCAACAACGTCAACTACAACTGAAATAAACATGAATCTAGGCGTAGATGTCAAATGTCATCAAACGTCAAATCTACAATAAAAATACGTTGAACAATGAACATAAATTGGTTTTGTTGTGATAGAAAATCATGACTGAAAAATTTATCGATACAGCTTTTACCGATTAAATAAAAGTTACCCCTTTGCGCAATCCTGAATGTTTTGAAAGTTTGTCATTTCGATCAAGTAGTTCATTCCACAAAACATGTAATTTTTGTTCTTCTTAAAATCTAATAAGCGATTGGTTTTCGGGCGCGGCAATTTTTAAAAAATGTCACATAAACCCAAACGCAGAGATCTAAGTTTTGTTGAAAAGCGCAAGATTCTGAGTGCGTATAAAGCATTGCCGAGGTGCAGTCAGAGACAAGCTGCTATTAAGCTCGGAGTGTCCCAGTCTCTCCTGAATAGACTTATTAACCAAAATAAGCTATCACAATTGTTACCTTGCGAGCCTAACAATCTAGACAGGAAAAGAAAAAGAGGCGGGAAAAGCAAGCCTGTCGAAGAAGCATTATTTAGATGGTACACGAGTTTAAGGGATAATCCAATCAGTACAAGTATGCTTTTAGAAAAGGCAAAACTAATTGCAAACGATCTTGACGAGGCCAACTTCGTGGCGACCAGTGGCTGGCTCGGTAGATGGAAGAAAAGACATAACATTTCGGCAGATACAAAGCTCTTTGGCGAAAGTTCGGGCAAAAGTAGCCAAAGTTTTGTTGAAGTTCAAATAGAAGAATCCAAGGCAGACATTGACAATTCAGAAAAGCTATCATACCGCTCGCAATCGGGGAAAATTGCAACACACAAACACAATGATGATGTTAAACCTAAGATAACTAATGAAGAAAATTCTGGAGATGAAGAAGTCCACTACATTGTACCTAATTCTAGCGAAATCAGAGAATCTCTGGATATATTGCAAACCACTTTAGAGCTCAAAGGCGGGAACAAAGATGACTTGAAAATGTTCTACAATTTAAAAAATCGTGTTGAATTTTTGATGGAGAAAGAATTAAAGCAGCAAACATTAGAATGGTTTTACGGAAATTAATTACATTAGTTTTTCTATTTATTAGGTCCTTACATATGAAATTGGCGTTTTGCCTTACTGGCAACTTTGATCTCAAATATCTTCTCTTGTTTTTTCCTTAATTGTTTTTTTTCTTTGCGTCACTTAGTTTACAAAATGGAAAACTTGAAATATCGCGTTATTTACGAGTTCGAGTTCCACCGTGGCACCAGTGCTGCAGAAACGGCTCAAAGGATTAATGATGTGTATGGCGACGGTGCCGCAAAAGAAAACACAGTGCGTTTTTGGTTCCAACGTTTTCGTTCTGGAAATTTCGACCTGCAGAACAAGCCCCGTGTGACGGCCGGAGACCAACGTCCGGAGGCAAAGTTGATAATGAAGAATTGAAGGCTATTGTGGAAGCGGATCCATCGCAAACCACGTCCGAGTTAGCTGCAGGCTGCGGTGTTAGTGATAAAACTATTTTAATCCACTTGAAGCAAATTGGGAAGGTGAAAAAGCTTGAAAGGTGGGTACCTCACGAATTGAATATTACCACACTTTATCTGAGTGAAGCAAATCAACAAACGCGCGTTGACTGCTGCGTTGCATTACTCAACCGGCACAATAATGAAGGGATTTTAAATCGAATCATTACCTGTGATGAAAAGTGGATCCTGTACGATCAGCTCATCGCAATGGCTGAATCCTGCCGAACCAGCCAAACCGTGCCCCAAGCGAAAATTGACTCCAAAAAAGTTAATTGTGAGCGTTTAGTAGACTAGTGCTGGTGTCGTTCACTACAGCTTTCTTAAATCTGGCCAGACGATTACGGCAGATGTCTATTGTCAGCAACTGCAAACCATGATGGAAAAGCTTGCTGCTAAACAACCGAGGCTGGTTAATCGCTCTAGGCCACTGCTGCTTCGTGATAACGCTAGACCACACACTGCACAACAGACGGCTATAAAATTAGAGGAGCTTCAATTGGAATATCTAAGACATCCGCCGTATTCTCCGGACCTTGCCCCAACAGATTATCATTTTTTTCGAAATTTGGATAACTTCTTGCAAGGGAAAAAATTCAACTCCGATGGGGCAGTCCAAACCGCCTTGAAAGATTTTATTGATTCCCGTCCGAATGGTTTTTTTAGTAAAGGGATCGATTAACTACCTATGAGATGGTAAAAGTGCATAGATAGCAATGGTACATACTTTGATTAAATAAATATATTATATTAAAAAAAAATCGACTTTATGTTCCTCCCATACAAAACGCCAATTTCATATGTAAGGACCTTATATTTTATTAAGATGAAATATGTTATTTTATTTAAATGCCTATTTTGTATTGGTTTTGATAATATATTTTATATTTGTACCAGAAATGTGATCATGAAATTATTATTAAATTTAACAAAGAAAATTCAGCAATGATATATTTATATAAAAATAAAAGAAATACCTTTTTAACAAATCTGTTTTTCAGGAGCCAACTACTGCCATAATAACTATCAATAATAATAGTGAAAACTCACATTCATTATCTTCATATTATCTGGGTTCGGAGACAGGAATATTTAGGTATTTGTTCATGTATCCATATGAACTGCACGGGATTATCTATTCTGCTTACACTTATTTGCTGTAGATCTGTGATCGGTAAAACTTCCAACAGATCTAGATTTATGGTCCCAGCGAGAGATTGTACCTGACTTCGTTCAAGTATCTTGTCTTTTTCGTTTTCAAACAAGACGCATGAGAAGAAAGAGGACGTGTTTTGAAATAATATGCTGTGAAATTTTCCATGTATGCATCTCCACATTTTTTTCTATTCGATGACACTTGTATGAGCTCTCGCTGGGACTAGTTTACAATAAATTTATATACATATCTTATGGTCATCTCAAGGACTCAACCTTCAATATAATAATCATAACAGAGTTAATTCCCAGTAGGTACTTACCCAGCCATTTCAAACTTGAATCACAAACAAATTTGAATGTAACAATAATCCCAATACAAAATTACTGTAAACATTTCAACTCCTAGAATCTAACGAATGCAAATAAAACTATGTATGTATGAATAGATATGCTTGATGTTATTTTTTGAGATATATTTCGATATTATTTAAGAGTGCGTATTTTGTTCATAATCTGTTTCTCTCCTGTGTATCACTGTGTACTTATGTATCACTTGAATGTAAAAGCCTTTTATGGCATTTAAATAAATAACTAACTGAAGTCCCTGGCTTTGCCCAGGTTTTATGCATTTTACTTTGGTTATCTGGGACACCATTCCGTTTAATTGGGACAAATTCGGATGTGAAGTTGATGCGAAACGTGTCTCAGTAAACAGTGTCGTAGCTAGGGGGGGGGGGGGGGGGAAACGGAAGGGGAAACAGAAAGAAAAGAAGTGAGTTGTTGTTGACATGCCCGAGAAGGTTTCTATATAGCAATATTTCTATATTGGTGAGTTCTGGACTTATGAAATTTGCAAAAAAAATAAATATTTTATGGAGTTTAGCGGCAGGGAAAAAAGGCGGGAGGGGGAGGGGAATCCGGGAGGAGTGGAGGGGAATGAAGGAGGGGTGGTTCGTGGGAGGGAGGACGAGGGAGGGGGAAGGCGGAGAAGGTGGAAGGGGAATTCGTGGGGGGAAGGGGACAAGGATGGGGAAGAGGTGGCGGAAGGGGAACGGGGACGAACGGGAAATGTCACGCAGGGAGAAACATTTTTTTTATTTAAGTGGCATAGCAATGATGCTGGGTATCAGCTAGTATTCATGGGTAAGGTTTGTCTAGGTCTTGGAGGCGGATGATCTAGACACACTGAACCCCAGATTCCTACCCAACCCTCATACCTTTTTCCTTCCCAGAACTTCCTTTCCTTAAAAATACCCTCCACACAGCATCCCCAAAGATGACATAGGCCCTGAGGGAAATTATTTTCCTCAGGGCCTCCTGTGTGGACCTAATGTAAAAAAAAAAAAAAGTATTGAATAAAAGAATGAAAGATATTGTTGAAAAGGCAATAGATATTGCTGTGAAAAATCATAAGACTACCATATTCCAACTCCAAGTTGGCCACCGATGCAGGACTGCAAAAGGACATATTGGAATCAGTAGCGTAGACAGGGAGGGTGGGGGGGGGGCAATGGGGGGTGACAATAGACCGTGAAAAAAAATTGTGTGTACGAAGGTAGAATATTGCCACACAAATATTTTACACATGAACACTGTCTGTTGTTTTTAGCAAACTAATATTAATTAAAAATTACTTGTGGACAACAATGACCCAAACAATTGAGCACGAGGCAATACAAACTATAATTTTTGAGATTTTAGAAAAGATTTTATGTATTTAAAAACATACATTTTTTAAATTTTTTATTAAGAATACTGCTCAAGAATCCCAACTGCCCCCGTCTGAAGCCAGTAGGACTATGGCATCCTCAATTGGGGTATGTTGTGAGTTGTGAGGTTGAAGGTAAGGGGAAGGGAGATGGGGAAGAGGAAGGTGGGCAAAGAATACCTGGCTACGTTTCAATTCTGAATGGAGGTCTTACACCAGAGCGATAGTGAAAGTATCTTCCACTGTTTATCCACTGGCGCGACAGAGCAATTAAAATAATTTTTCTCGGATTGCTAAAGGAAATTTTTCCTCCCACATTAAAAAAATCATACCTCCGAATTTGAATATGGAGACATACAAACTGATTAAAGTTCTATGTAGCCAATGAATTACCCTATCTTTTGTCTATTATCACATATTTGTAGGATTTATAAAAAATATATAATTAAATCTTTAACCTTAAAACGTTTAAAAGAATCTAGATTTATTTTGTTATATTTTGAATGTACATATATTATATAGTCATTTTAATAAAAAAAATAAATTTGAAAATTTGCCACATTTTGGCAAGAAAGCAATCTGAGGTTTTGGAAATAGTGCCATAATGTGGCAAAAAGCGCTCGAGTGGTTAAGAGGGTAATATTAATTCTACTCTCATTCTTCTTTCGCCATATCCAACTTTCAATTTCATACATCAATATGAAATAATTTATGATAAAACAATACTATTACAATTATAATATTGTAAGTTGAGACTCTCATTTTATTACTTATTAAATTTGATAATAATTGGATTCTTATTAATTCTATTCTTGGGGTGGGGTGACACCAATTTTCATTCTTGGGGTGACACCATATCATGCGCACCGGGTGCCACCCATGCCAGCTAGGCCACTGATTGGAATGTCTTTATCGATTCAGTATTGAACATCAAACTATGTAGACCGAAGTCCGTTCAAAGCTTCATTGTTGGAGGTTGTGGAGAAAAATATTTTGCTTTCGGCGAATAATGAGAATTGAACTTTGTAATTAATTTTTTATTTAATAAAGTGGAAAAACACATTCGAGAAAACTTGAATAAATGTACGAATTAATACATTAAATATAATAAAGCTCAACAAATAAAAAATAAATTTTCCTACCTTAAACTTTGCCTATTTAGGACAAAATTGTCTCAATGTGTCCCAGTGAAGGAGTGAAGCGGAATCGACTGCATATCGTCCATGCAACCGTAATACGTAGTAAACCACCACATGTATGTATGAAAAAATGCTTTTTTTATTGTTTTTAAGACAATAGGGAGGGAAAGGAGATGGGGAAGAGAAAGGTGGGGAAGTACTTGGCTATTCAGATCTGGTCACCAAACACGGCTAAAGCCACATCAAGCAACGTTTCAATTCTGAATGGTTGTCTTACACCAGGGCGATACTGAGAGTATCTTTTACTCTGCGTGCTGCAAATGTGATATATATTATTTTTATTTAATTAAATTGTGAAATAACACAAATTAATCAAATAAAATTTATTTGTGCGTGCCGGGTTCGAACTCACGACTTTCGGATTGTGAGTCAAGAGCCTTACCTCTATGGCCTTATCCCTTAACCTGTCATTGGCCATACGTATTCCGGTGTACCATCGATTTTGTCCCTTATGTATAAAGAAATTGTATGAAGAAAAAGGTCAGAAGCTTGGGCCATTCTCGTTCTTGACATAACGAAATACTGGATAGCGTCTAGCCTCTCCGAATAATTCAAATTCATTCACAATGACGCGCCGGGCATCAAAGATAGCGGACAGAATGGCTGCCGCTAGATAATATGAACGGAGTCGTATTCGAAGTCTATATTTTTCCATTGTTTTTGATATAAATCCATTGTGGAAAGCATAGATTTGAGCGATTATTAGGAAAATTGTTTTATCTACATTATTTTGATGTAATTTTTGTAATATATCACAAAAGAAATGTTATAAAAATTGAGTTCGTAAGAAAGGTGAGAAAAGTCAAATATTTTACGTCGTATAGAAAAAATATGTTTTTCCTATGCTGGCTTTCAACGGGTTAAATCGAATGGCCGAATTGAAAAACCAATACCCGGAAATCTCCATTGATCGAGTGGATAATATAGGTTGGCAAAGGTAAAGTAACGCCCAGGGCCCACATTATCAAATAATGTAATAAAATATGTGTAAAGTTATTTGTATCAAATAAAATAAACAATTAAATTTCATTTCCAATTATTTATTTACTACAAAAACTGATACATTATACAATGGTAATAATAGATGATCAGTTCAGAGGTGAAATTATTGAAATAAAATAAAATCTCATACAAAATTTAAGTTGGGATATACAAAAAAACACATTAAAATGATGTATCCATAGAGGTCTCTGAAAATATACTTACTGCAATTGATACAGAAACAGTAAATATTATGATTCTTACAGAAGAAAATTAAAATAACATATGTATGTATTTATAGATAACACGTGGGTTACATTACAAGTTAAAAACCTACATTAAAAATTCCTTGGTTAAATTCATATCCTAGTCCTTCGTTCACACTCTCGATACATTTAATTTTATTTTTAATTTATATTAAATAATCATTAAACGGTTATAATTTATTTTCGTTTATACAATGATTATAACCTAGTGTAATCAAGACCACTGTAACAGACGAGTACAAACTAAGTAGGCCTATACAAACACTTCTACATTACCTCACAGTCCCTACACTGTTTTATAATACAAGTCCTCAACGAATAAAGGCACCTTACCTACTAATGTCCTGAAATGCCAACTCGTTAATGCCATTTTCACGTCCAATGTTTGGCGCCGTAATAAATAACACATTTGATTGTTTGGTGATAGAATTTTTTTTCTATGTGAAATTTATTAAATTACTCAATCAATCTGATTTCAATGAACACTCTTTAACGATTACGCTGCTGTATCATATATCGTAAAGTGATTTACTCTTAGGACCAGTTGTTTCGGAAAATTTCACGTTTGAATTTCCTTCAAATCGACGTTCACCGAAAAATTGGGTTGTTTCAACCTCCGTCAGAAGAAATTTCATCGAAAATTCCATAGGAACAGTTGTTTCGGAATTCCCTTCAAATTTGAATTTCCTTCAAATCGACATTCACCGAAAAATTGGGTTGTTTCAACTTCCGTCAGCAGTAAATAGCAACAAATAACGTTCGATAAATTTGAAAATTTTATTCAAGTGTTCCCCGCCGAATCACAATTTTGACGTCTGCGCATGCGCCTCCCATTATTTCGCTAACCGTCCGGACTCGGCTGATCACATTCACATCACATTTCTATAGTATTTTCACTGCTGACGGAAGTTGAAACAACCCAATTTTTCGGTGAATGACGATTTGAAGGAAATTCAAATTTGAAGGGAATTCCGAAACAACTGGTCCTGTGGAATTTTCGATGAAATTTCTTCTGACGGAGGTTGAAACAACCCAATTTTTCGGTGAATGTCGATTTGAGGGAAATTCAAACGTGAAATTTTCCGAAACAACTGGTCCTTACTATTTGTTAAAGAAATTGAATTATAACCAATCGAGCGATTTAGGTCCAAATTTAGATTTCAATGAACACTCTTTAACGATTACGCTGCTGTATCATATATCGTGAAGTGATTTACTCCAACTAATTGTTAAAGAAATTGAATTATAAGATTTACAAATTTTAGTGCTACAATCAGATAAGTCTAGTTGCCTAATTGAAACATGGTAGCTAGAGTTACCCAATTATAGGATTTAACGATACCGTTTTTTGGAGATACCCACAAAAACATTTTCAAATAACTCTGATGATTCAATGCGTTACGACTTTTCTGTTTGTAGCATTCATAGACGAGGAAATGGAGCTAGGCTTTTGATGTGGAACTCAAAAATGCTGATTTCCGAGTTACCCAGTTGTAGCAATTACCCCACGATATGATATTTGTTTTTCGCAGTCGATGAAGAAAATTTTTGGTCGATATTAGTTAGATCTTGATTAAAACCTTCTTCATTTCATCATACTAGTGACATTTTAAATATTTCATCAATTAACTTTCAGCGAGTTAACTAAATTCTTACTTATTCCTGGCCTTGTGATTATGCCCCTGTCTGACCCTCACTGGTTACAAGAGTGCATGCGCAGAACACTAATCAAAATCTTTACAATTGAACTGTGCGTTGATATATTGTTGTTCTTGTTTGTCTTCAAAAAATTTTTTTTTTTACCCACATATAATAAAATATGTTGAAAAAAATAAAGTGCTATCGCTTACAGCGATTGCTTACTCTGATACTTTCCCCTTTGAGAACGTCAAGTCTGTTATTGAAAACATTTATAAATCATGTTGTGTAAAAATTAATAGTAACGTCTGATTTTAAAATGATAGAAAATGTTTGCTCACTCATGGTAATATGTGAATCAGGAATTAATTATTTATGCCTTTAAATTGATTATAATATATAAGGTTCTCCTAGCCATGTATGTACTTATAATGATGTACAAATGGCTCAGGGAAAAACTTTAGAAAACTGTAAATTTTTCCCTCTCGATAAAACTGAAAACACCAAGTATGTAATTCTTTTCATTTGGATTAAATGGCAATAATGCAGCTATAAACGACCTTACGAACTAGGGTGATAAGATAAATGATACGGTAATGTTACATTGGTATGAAAGAACACCTTAAACATTAGATTACTGCCAAAAGCATTGTATAAAAATGATTAATTGTATTTATTGGAAAAAGTACATCATGTGTTATTCCCTTACTTTGTACAGGATTACTTTTTAAGTCTTGTATATTAAGTTAAAATGATATTCATTTTTTGATAATTTTAATTTATAATTCTACACATAACATGTATATTAACAATATTAATTATTCAATCGGTTGAGAATACAAGAACAGAGAAGATGATAACCATTCTACCTAATTATTACTTACATCAGCTAAATGATTCGCATTTAATTCAAATGTCCATCGCAACACTGTCCTTTAAAGGAAGACTCATTTCTTTTGAAAGATTAATTAAATACGACAAACCTGTGCCGGGTCAAGCGATCAGCAACGGTCAACCATCGGTTTAATGATAAATTAACAATACCTACAAATAATTCAAAAATTATAGCGGAGATTTGTTTCTAAAAGGTTATCAAAAATGTTGTCAAAATATATAGAAACACTTCAAATGTCAGTTTTTGTTCAGAAATAAAAGTATGGATTGGCTGAAGAAAAAAAAACACCACAGCAATAATACATGAACAGTACATAAATCTCAGCATTAAAATATTTTTATGTTTTAGATATCTATCTACGTACGGTTATATTATATGTGCTTGGATATTCATCAAAAATAAAACTGACTTACAAAATAAACAAATCTTTGAATTCAAAAAATAAAAAGAAGTGAATATTATTAATGAAGAAAAAAAAATGCTGTAGAACAGTCAAAATATTCTCAAAAATAAAAATAATAAACATAAATACATTTGGTAGCATGTAACTGTTATTTAGCCCTGAGGGGAAGATTAGGGTGGAACGTATGGTGGGGGCTTCCTGTAAGTGGGGGTGGGCTTAGGCCTCGTGTTGCGGGCCGTCTCCCGGGATGCCGTGAAGGGGGGCGGGGGGTGGTAGGGTGCGTGGCTCGGCGTGGGGGAGCCGCTGTCCCCTCCGTACTCCGGGGGCGGCAGCAGCGGCGGCTTCTCCTCCTTCATTATCACCGGACTCTTATTGGACGGGTCGGGCTTCTCGTCCAGTTCGTCCTGGAAAATCACCGGAATCCCCTTGGAACGGAAGGCTTGCCGTTCTTCGTCGTCGCCCATACTCATCTTGCCCATTCTGCGCTTCTTATACAAGACACATGCGATCAATGTAGCGATGAGAATCATTAAAACAATCACGATTATGGGAACGATGAATGTGATCAAGTAATCGTCCGATTCAACTGTCTTTGAAGCATCTTCGTTAGGTCTCTTAACTAAAGGTACCTCTGGGATTTTGATGAAGGTTGTTTCGGGTGAACAAGCTCCTAACGGCTCCATGCTGACAGATATGACTGGGAATTCGTGTCCCATTATTTCATCGGCCCTCTGGGTCAGTACTGCGTCGTCTCCCACGAGGAATTTCCTCAGCTTGTTAATTTCTCCTTCGGGACACCTATCCACTGGCAGACTGGTGTTGTACCAGCTAACTACGACAGGATTTGTGGTGACACTCTTTATCAGGATCGAGGATGTGTCTGAATCACCAAATAGGTCCTTCAGACTCTCTACAAAGGACCTCATGATGAGGGGAGACTTCAAGAAGTGCTGATTGGGAGGGTCCAAAGTCATCTGGAACTCCACAGTAGCCCTGATGTGCGGCGCAGGATGCACTTCCAAAATTAGTCCATCGTTCGCTGTGAGTCCACTGCTGTCTTCCGCAATCTGAAAAATAAATTAAATTGTAAGGAGAGCATTGTCTAGATTTAAGTATTTTGGTACTACATACAATGAAGAATGAAAATAATCTTACAAGTTGATATTCTTTTCGGCCAACATCTTTGTCCATTGGAACTCCGAAGAATTCTTGGTTTTTGCTATCAAACTGGAGCCAGTAGAAGTTGGGTAGGTTGGATCTGTCTCCTCGTATAAGGGACATCTTCAGGTTGCGTGAACTTCCATCCTCGTGATCGTAGAAGGTATCCTAAAAACAAAGTAAAGTGAATATTAAATAACAAAGCCTATCAAATAATAAGACTGTGTGACATCTCATTCAGCAAATAAAAGAAACTCCCTTGGTCACTGCTCGTCTCCAATGGATTTTGTGACACAAGCAATAAATTCATACATTTGGTCCTTCAAGCCGGATATACAGTATGTACAAGATTGGAGAGTTTTTTTTTAATGAAAAAATAAAATATTATCTTCACAGGTTTAATATAACCTAACGTATCACGCGGAACGTGCTCCATTTCTTTTGTCCAATGCTGCTAGAATCAGACGGTGTGTGTACCGTGTGACGCGTTAGGTTGTAACCAGCAGCGGCATGACATGACACGGAGAAACAACAATGCACAAAGACGATTCACAAAAATACCAAGAGCTTTGAAAGACAGGCAATATGAAAATAAGACTCAAGGAACAAAAATTACCAAATTAAAAGAGAGAAAGGGGTGAATTCATTTAGACTTTAACAAAAATTTATCTGAACATTATAGTCACCCTGGTAATTATGAAATCTTCCCCACCAAATGTAAAAAAATGAACAAAACACCTTTTGAATACAATCTAAAGAAACACTTAATGGGAACTAAATAGTGGAAGCATGGACCGATATATAGACTTGACAACATGTCATCGATGCTACAAATATAAATCAATTTCTCAATTGGATTCTCATTTGGAGAATGATTTTTTTTAATTTTATTTTTTATTATTTATACCTCACCAGAGTCCCAACTGCTCCCGTCTGGAGCCAGTGAGACTATGGCATCCCCAATTGGGGTATGTTATGAGACTGAAGGTGTGTGGGGAAGCGAAGGAGACGAGGAAGAGGAAGGTGGGGAACTACCTGGCTATTCATATCTAGTCACTAATCACGGATAAAGCCATTTCAAGCAACGTTTCAATTCTGAATGGTGGTCTTACACCAGGGCGATACTAAGAGTATCTTCCACTCTGGAACGTGCCGCAAATATACTATATACTATTTTAAGTAATTAATTGTGAAATAACACAAATCAATTAAATGAAATTTATTTGTGCACGCCGGGTTCAAACCCGCGGCCTTCGGAATGGGAGTCTAACGCCCTACCGCTGGACTATGCCGGCCGACTTTGACTTATTTAAAAAAAAATTAATCAACTCAATTACTAATGTGAAATCAGATATGAGCGCATCAGCAAAATGCTGCCTGCTCATTAACTAATATTAATAATAATGCTTTTAGTAAATAAACTAAATGAATTAATTTGTTAAATCCCAACAGATGTCACTTTTTTGTCCAAATATTAGAACTCTACTTTACCCTAACTTTCAATTTATATTATCCAGTATTTAATTATTTTCGTCTTCTGTAGTACTTACTTCGGGAACTTTGAAGACGAGGAGCTTGCCGGCCGTGGCGTTGATGTGGTCGATCTGGTTACGAGGCATGGGACCGAAGTTGTCGGGATGGGAAGGGGGGTTCAGCGTGGGGGGAGAGGTGCAGGCGCCCGTGCCGCGCCACGACACTGACTTGACGCGCAGCTCCGGGGACATGGCCGACATAAGGGCGGAGGACGGGTCGCCGTCGGGGGTCGATTGGAGAATCTGTAATAAAATTAAACTCAATAAAAAAAAGTTACAAACTCTACAAGTAGGCCTTGAGGCAAACAATTTCTCAAAAGATCTGTGTTGTGGGAGAGGCCGGCAATCATTCCTGAGCTGTTGTTCCAAGAACGAGCCGTAGAAACGACCTGTTCTGGTGTCGGTTGAGTACAAATGTAGGGCGCGCGTGGGCGTCCGAAGGGATCAGTGATGCTAGTTCTTTAGACCATCTTCCATTGAAATACCTGGAAAACAAGGGCGACATTCCCACCTGATGCTCTAAATATTGCAATCTGAATGTCCTATGGATATCAATATTGATGGCACAATCTGAGAAGACCTGAAGTACAATAAATTTAACTAGCTAATACGCCATTTCTCCATAGGGTATGGAATGCCACAGGACTACTATAATACTCTATCACCTTCTGGTTAAAATTAATAATGCCATCGGTAGGTACTATTTTATATTCAATAGGCAGGTACTTAATACGTACCATGGGTAGGTACTTAAATGCTTATTCTAATATTTTTCATTATATAATTCAAATTGTTCTAAAACAAAAGAAGTTTGCTTTGACTTGATTTGCAGAGAAAAAATGTGTTCCATTTACAAAAACCTAGCCACATTGCAATCAATATATTTGGATATAAATGAAGAATAGAAAAAAAGTAGGATCAGATACGTATATCAAAACGTATTTAATTCTGCAAAAACCGAGTACCAGAGAATCTCACCTGCTTAAGAAATACACAGAGTGCCTAAAAAGCGCCACCTTCTGTTTTGACATTGTTTGATTTTATCCGGTTACAATTTGCTTTATTCACAATCTGAAGGGTCTGAGATGGACTGAGTTATAATAACCCAGAAAGTGCAATACCACAAAACTTCATCTTGGGACACATTCATTGCTTGGTAAATATTGGATATCGATGGCATCGGTTAATTCGCACTTTTAAAAAAAAAAAATGTTTGGATTCACCTTAACTCATTAACCGCTTGGGCACATAAGCTTGTTTTCACGACAAATTAACGTAGTTAGACAAAGGAATGACGTATGCCCCGTACCTGAGTTATTAAATGACAACTATTTGCATTGGGGGAAGTGGAAAATATTTAATTCTAAATTCCAATTACGTAAAATTAAAATTAGCTTTCGTTCTGTGAAACGAGACCGTCCATTTTCAAACATTTATTGTCAAATGTCATTTTGTTATGTTGGTATTCTTGACACTATACGGAGAGATGCTAGAGCGAAGCATGGGAATCTCGCGCATAGTTTAAAAAACACAATAACAACGAACGGTTAGACACAAAATCGCGCAGGCGTTTTTTTTATGTTAAACTAAAATTCCGCCTAATTGCTAACATGCTTGAATTATTTTTTTTTTCATTAAAAAATTATATTTTTAAATAAACTATTTCTGTGATGAAACAGCTCCTGCTTGCGTTAAGGTAAGAAATACATTCCAGTTTTCAAGTAGTTGAGCGACTATGCTAGGTTTGTGTGACGTGGTTTGTGATACAAAAGAAAGTGCCCCCTTTATACTGCCTGCTCACGTCAAGGCAAGAAAAACATCTCAGTTTTCAAGTAGTTTAGCGGCTACGCTAGGTTTGTGTGACGTGGTTTGTGATACAAAAGAAAGTGCCCCCTTTATACTGCCTGCTCACGTCAAGGCAAGAAAAACATCTCAGTTTTCAAGTAGTTTAGCGGCTACGCTAGGTTTGTGTAACATGGTTTGTGTAACATGGTTTGTGTAACATGGTTTGTGTAACATGGTTTGTGTAACATGGTTTGTGTAACATGGTTTGTGTAACATGGTTTGTGTAACATGGTTTGTGTAACATGGTTTGTGTAACATGGTTTGTGTAACATGGTTTGTGATACAAAAGAGAGTGCCCCCTTTATAGCGCATGCTCGCGTCAAGGCAAGAAAAACATCCCAGTTTTCAAGTAGTTTAGCGGCTACGCTAGGTTTGTGTAACATGGTTTGTGATACAAAAGTGAATGTATTATTTATAAAAAATAATTACTGAAAAAAAAACCATGTTATTTTACATCATTTTATTTCCAAAACTCCGGTAAATTAGTCTTTACCTTATACGCCCAGATTTCATGATATCTTCAAAATCTTCTAGCCGTTCGTGATACATAAAAACGTATCAGGAATACCTACATACCAAAGTGACAGCGAATGAGCAAATGGTTACAACAGGTTACAAATATGGCTAAAATCTCACAAGAGGAAGGCTAATTTTAATTTTACGTAAATGAAATTAAGAATGAAATATTTTCGACTTCTGCCAATGCAAATAGTAGTATGTATTTCAATGTAATTAAGGTGAGTGAATCAAAAGATTTTTTCAAAAAAAAGTGTCTATAATCTAACTCTAAGTGACCAGCTCAGATATGGGGGCTCCATCGAGGCCAGTAATATGTTAGCCTCTCAGAAACTGGGCATACTGTTTACTGTCACTTATTTTGGCATTTAACAAGTAAACTACAATAAATTAACTCGATTTGATTCTATTCTCTCAATTTTAAGTACGAAAACATATTCCCATTATACTTTGTGTTATTTCAAAAGCATGAATAGATAGAAATGAATAAAAATGACTTACGTCCATCAGCCTGATGATATCACTCCTGGGACAGAAGTGCTTGGGCAGTGTGTCATTAGTCCACATGAATTCGACGGGATCGGCCTCCAGGTCCACGCCTCTAACTGTAATCTGGTCCATGTCCGTGTCCCTGAAGAGATCTACCAGACCCTTGAGGGCGCGGATCTGCCAGTCGATTACGGCTGGGTACTTCTTCTCGATGCGCAGCTTCATGGAGAACTCGTGGTTGACGGCACGCCGCCCCTTGTGCTGCTGGACCGTGATGTCCAGGGTGTCCGTCACGCTGGCGCCCTGGCTGTCCGTGGCTTGGATTATGTACTCCCATTTGGATACATGCTCCTCCAGAGGCCTGGAAAGGTTCAATGATTTAATAATGTATTTATTGAAACTTTACGCTCAATTGTGGGGCTGTAATTCAAGCTATTCAAATTAATAACAAGTGCAAAAAAGTAGAAAAGGTAAATATTTAAATAAATTAAAAAATAACTTTGTTTTTCATCACCACATATATTTAATTTTTAACTACAAAATTATTGCCATCTGCGAACGTACGTAACATAGCCGTTTGCAAATTTGAAAGCTAAAATATATGTAACACAAACATCATAATATGGTTTTAAAGTGTATGTAATGGAAAATTTCAGAGTTTTATCTACCTGCATAATAATAGAAAAAAATTCAAAGCATTCAAATAAGAATATACCACCAACGTTCAAATTTAGATATTTCAAAACTTGTGCAAATGGGTTGGTTACTTTTGCCTGAATGGGGACGATAATATTAATTTTAATAACTTTAAAATAATTAAAATAGAAACACACAAAAAGAAAAAAAGATTTAGGCGCCACCTGGATTTCAACCAAGTTCTACCCCTTGCCGGGCAACCATGTTTTCAATAAATTATACTATTTCATCTCTCGTCTAACCTGAGATTACGTACATGCATAGTTGGTTTCAGCAGAATTTAAAGTTTAAAAAAAATGCCAGTTGTACTTACAATCCATAGACTTCACGTGTTCTGGGATCAAACTGCACCCAAGAAGAAGGCTTCAGTGGAATGTGTTCGATGTCATACATGGACAGCTGCAGATTTGTACCGTCTTCAGCGTCATTGAAGACATCCTCGGGAATGATGTAACTGAAAAATAATAATGTAACAATATTTAGCTAACATTACGATAAAAACTCAATTTATGACTATTCAGTACAAATTTTGGTATTTGTTGGGTGGCTGCATCATGTTTAGCGTTTTGTCTTTAGTGAATGTATACAAAAGATAACACTATAAATAAATATTACATTAAGGGATGGGGGGGGGGGGTAAGGTTTTAAAGGCGTATTTTCATGATTTTTTTTGGGAGATATGAAAAATGTTGGTTTATTTATTTCATATACACGATATAGTATAACATCTGACGTATCTTTAAAAAAAATTTCAAATAAAAATATCAATAAACAAGTCGTGAGAGCAAATATCGAAGGCAGCTCGAAAAAAGTTGTTATGCGGTGAACATCATAACTCGTTACCGGATCATGCTAAACAAAAAAGTCAAAATGAATTTAAAAGGAGATATGTTTTGCCTGGTTTTTCAATGGTTTTTTTAAAAAAAATTATTTTTGGTAGCATTTTGAAGTGAAAAACACGATTTTTGCTAAAAAATTTCAGTGAATTTGTCATTATAAAATGTAAAAAAATGGTAAAAAAAAACCCTCTGACTACCTGTAGATTGTGTAGAAATAGTGTACAAAAATTCAAAAGGATCGGTAAAGTAGATTTTGAGTTATGATGTTCACGAACTTCAAAAATGTTATTGTGAGAAAATCGATTTAATAACTCAGGTACGGGCCATACGTGATTCCTATGTCTACCTACATTAAATTATCGTGAAAACAAGCTTATGTGTCCAAGCGGTTAAAGTTTTTTATACTCGAAAATCGAAAAGGACCGGTTGCTTGAAACACTGCTGTATCTTCGTAAGTTTGCTCCGATTTACTTGAAATTTTGACACAATACTCTCAACATGTTGTACATTCAGAAAAATTTAAAAAAAGGCTTTAAAACCTTACCCCCACCTAAGTCCACATCTGTATGTTATCTGTGAGAATGATGTGGTGAGGGGAGAAAGGAGTGAATCTTTTTTAATACCCTTTTCCTTTCCAGAATTTCCTCTCATTCCTTTCCCTAAAAAGACCTTCCACACAGCATCCCCAAGGATGACATAGGCCCTGAGGGATTTTTTCCTCAGGTCCTCCTGTATGGAGCTAATGTGAAAAAAAATGACAGCAAGGGAGACACAACGATTTCTCTGAGACTGATGAGCTATTCCCAAAAGTGAACAAAATGACTACTAATAGCTGTTTGTTCGCAAAACCCAACAAATTAGTTTGGGGGGTTAATGATGGCAAAATCGATATTTATTAAAAAATAGGTTAGAAAAACTATTTCATTTAGATACCTGAAGTATTTCCCAGAGGTCACGGCCATCTTCTTAGTACGGTGCTGTTTCTCCGGAGGTGAATTTGTCGGCAGTGTCGGGAAGTTGAATTCAACGGTTTCCGTTGTTCTGCCGATGATGGTGCTGGACCTCTCAGAGGTGGTGTCTACAGGCGTGGTTTCCTTGTTGGTATAGGGCACGAAGGAGTCGTAGGGCGTGGACTTTGAAACTTCGGTTTGAGGCGTGCTGGGCTCCGTTGGGATGTGTTCCGGCTCCACCGGAGACGGTTCGTGGTGGGTTTCGGGACTGGTGGGAATCTCCGGGACGATGGGATCCATGGTCACATCCTCGGTTGGTTTCTATGGGCAAATAATTTATGAATGTTATAAATTGCGCATGTTACAAGCGGGAAAGGGGTTTAATATACATTAAAAACTCAAGCATGCCATTATTATATTATATATTAATGCTCGTAACCACCAGATTTTAAGTCAATCGCAGTCTTGCGAAAAACGACCACTCTGCCCCTCAAGTTTAACCGACCTCAAAGCTGATTTTCGCGAGACATCGACCGTGGATAAAAATACATACGATTTTTTCAGACCTGATTTGTATGGGAAAAATTCAGCCAAAATTTTACCAATTGCAAATTTTCATATAAAAAAACTGATGCAAAAAAAATAAACTGCTAATAAAACTGATGTATGAAAACCAAGCGGCGAAAACTAGAAGCGCTCATTATTCGACGAAGAAATTCAAAGTTGTATTTCCAGCCGCCAGGTTCGCCCATCAAAAAAGGAAAAATTTATCGTCAGACCTTCACGAAAAATTTGTGAAAGAGCCTCAGTACTAAAATCGTAAAGTGTATATTTTTTTAAATATAAGGCGTCTCACCTCAAAACTTTACATTCCGACGAGCCTCGAGGTAAATCAAAATTGCGACTTAAAAAAGATACCTGGCTTAGATGTTTTTGTATTATTTCGACTACGACAGGTTTTGGAACATAAATAATATATTATATTTATGACTTTTCATGGAAATTTTGTCAGGATTCGTTTTCAAACGTCGGTAATTTCTGACGTTTACGAAAAAAATTCCGAGTTAAAAACTGTTAAAATGTTCGTAGCCAGTAAAAAAAATGCTTTATTACGTATAAAATAAGTTTCACTTGCGGAAATTTTGTCAGGATTCGTTTTCAAACGTCGGTAATTTCTGACGTTTACGAAAAAAATTCCGAGTTAAAAACTGTTAAAATGTTCGTAGCCAGTAAAAAAAATGCTTTATTACGTATAAAATAAGTTTCACTTGCCAAATAATTCGAGTTCATTTGTTTTTTCTAGGTTGTGTAATGTCATTTATTGATTTTGTCGACACCCAGCTCGAAAATACGAAATGGCTTTAAAAATATCGATCTGGGCTTTCAAAATTTAGTAAAACCTTTTCGACAAGAGTTTTACGAATGTAAATCGACAGTCATATTGACAATGTTTCTTGAAAAAACGTCCGTTATTTTAATTTCCAATCTGACATTTGAAAAAAAAAACATCTCAAAGGCGCATTCGGAAACCGGTATAAAATAATGGTTGACACGATTTACCTGCTCCACTGGCGGCAAGATTTAGTACCACTCTAATTTGCTAAGAAACATTTCAACATCGGTCGAAATTCAAATTATTCCCAAAGAAACTGGAGTGTTGAAAATGTTACTACATTTTAATCATAGCTTCAAATATCGAATGTCGAATGCATTGCGGTGAAAAATTTCCTTTCTGATAAATATGAATTATTTTTTTAATTATTATTAACGATTTTTTTTCTTATTTTTTTTTTTAAAGAAAAAAGAGTCGTTCGGTCGCGACTAACGCTGGTGTGTCATAGAAATATTTCTCCAATTAAGGTTCTTAGATTTTTTTTATTTTTCAGTACAATTATCGTTATGAATAATTATTTATTACTAAAATAGTATGTTTGTTGATGAATTCAAAAACTGGACACTCGACCGATGTCATTTCCAGAAAAATATTTTAAGAAAAACAAAAACAAAAAAATTCTTCTGAAAATGCACAATTTTTAAATCAATTTATTTGGATTGAAAATCGGGAAAGAAATTATTCTGGATCATGTACTATCAGGGAATTCAGTAGAGATGGCCTATTTTGTTGTGTTCAAATAGTGATGTTAAACTGCATAAGTACTTACCCGCTAACTTGAAATATTTTCTATGCAATTTTTAGGCGATAACGAGTAGGTACCTATCCGGACAATAAATTATTGGTTTGATGTGATTATTTTTGATTTAAAATTTTCAAATAAATAATATTGGGCCATTTCTGTGCAAAAACTTAAGTAAAAAAATTATCAAAGATGGTGGCAAATATTTGCCAAAATTCGTATTGTTAGTTTGTTTTTCAATAAATAATTTTTTTTTAACAGGTTTGTGAAAGATTTTTTCTGAAAATTTTTTATTGCAATTAAGTTTAGTTTCATATAATATTTTTTTACCAAGTAGTAAAAATTTGTAAAGCGCCGTTTTTGTATTTTGCGTGTTTATAGTAACTTTCAAGGTGAGTTGTGTGCATTGGTACCGCCGCCCCGGGAATAATTTAATGGATGACTTAATTAATGGGGTACTTAACTCGAGTATTTTTATTAAATGTTCGGAAAATCTATTGGAAGCCGTTTTTACAATAGCTCCATACAGGAGGACCTAAAGAAAATAATTCCGCTCGGGGCCTATGTGGTCTTTCGGAATGCTGTGTGGAGGGTAATTTTTAGGAAGGGAAGGAGAGGATGTTCTGAGAAGGAAAAGGGTATGAGGGGTGGGTAGGAATCTGGGGATCAGGGCGTCCCCTCAACCAGTCTCTCCCGATCTGGCCTGCCACTCAATTGGTGGGCAGACGCATCCACCGCCAAGACTCGGACAAACCTCACCCTGTGAACCCGGGCACCACTGCTAAATCACCAAACATAGCGAACCACTTGGAGTGACCTATTGCCAAGGTGTTGGTTATCTAATAAATGGTTCCCGGGCGGCTGCACTTCTTGCTTCATCCACATTCAAACACATCCACATTCAAACATCATATTTGCATTTAAGAATTGTTTTTGAAGACTTTTCTTAGGTTAGTCATGCGACATATCGATTCTGACCGAACCGACCTGAAAGCTGATTTTCGCAAGACAGTACGAAATTTTCTGACCAAATTTGTATGGGAAAAATTCAGTGCGGATAATTTTACCAATTGCAAATTTTCATATAAAAAAACTGATGCAAAAAAAAAACTGATACACCTTCACCCAAGCGGCGAAATCTAGAAGCACTCATTATTCGACGAACAAATTCACTAAAAGTTATATTTCCAGCCGACAGATTCGCCCGTCAAAAAGAAAATATTTAGCGTAAAACCTTCACGACAAATTTCACTACAAAACAGTAGCAGTACTGAAATCGAAGGTGTATATTTTTTTTAATATAAGGCATCCTCACTTCAAAATTTTGCATTTCGACGAGCCTCATGTAAATCGAAATTGCGGCTTAAAAAAGATTGTCGGTTACATGTTTTTGTATTATTTCGACTACGACAGGTTTCGGAACATTGATAATATATTATATTTTTGACTTTCCATGGAAATTATCTCAGGATACGTTATTAAACTTCGGTAAATTTTGACGTTTATGAAAAATTGCCAAAAATAAAACGTTTAAAATATTGGCAGCCAGCTAGCTACCTAACGGTGATTTTAAATACTGGGTAGGTACTTTATAACTTGCGGCTAACTTCACGGCTAAACACAGCGAGCATAGTAACACGGCCGATATCAACAACCCGTAGCATTTTCCTTATAGGTTTTGTATGAAAATGTTTTTTAAAAAGATGGCGGATTTCGATTTTCGGGCTTTGATTTAAGGGGTTTGTGCTAATGTTTGTGTTCAGTCTTGCCATTATAAAAAAATATGGAGAAGCTTATCACTGGGTAGGTACTGTATGTATGTACTGTAGGTAAAACTTTTTTTCACGTATTTCAAATTAATGATATGAAATAAAAAAGGCACCAAAGATGGTAGGTACTTTCTTCCATCGTATTACAAATTAATGATATGAAATTTTCAAAAATTACCAAAGATGGTAGCATATTTTGCCAATATATAATTGTTGGTTTTTTTATAGACATTTATTTTTTTAACCGGTTTTTAAAAGTTTTTTTTCGGTAATTTTTTATTGCAAGTAAATTTATTTTCATATAATATTTTTTGTTCAGTAATAAAAATTTGTAGAGTGCCGTTTCTGTGTAAAATCATCGATGCCAGGGATGGTTTCTACATATGATATTGAGATTTGGAATTATTTGATATACTATTCATCCGATTGAGATGAAACTTTGGTAATTCGATGTTGGCATGCTCGGGATGGTTTCTATATAAAAGAGTAAGCTCTGGCATTATGAAATTATTTCCAATACTATTCATCCGATTGTGATAAATTTTGGGGATATGATGTGTGCATGTTCGAAATGGTTTTTAAATATAATAATAAGCTCTAGCGTAATGAATTTATTTACAATAATATTCATCCGATTGCGATGAAACTTTGGTGAGTTATTGTGCGCACGCCCGTGATTTTTTCTTTATATAATGGAGAGCTTTGGCGTTATCAAATTTTTACAAAAATTTTCAATAGGTGTAACGGGCGTTATTAGAAAAGTGAGTGTATATCATATAATTTAGAAACAATTTATTAGTGAAAAAATTGAGCGGTAAAATTCTAGGCCCCTTTTTGCGAGAAAAGGCCCATACTGAACGCCTTAACCAGGGCGACCAAAGTGGCTAAGTAGCGGGTGTACAAAATAGAGCGATTAACTTACAGTACTCTTGCTTCATCCACATTCAAACATCGATTATTTATCTTCAAATATTTAATTTTTCAAAAAATGTAGACACACACTTCTTGCTTCATCCACATTCAAACGTCAAATCGCTTAGTGCTTTAACCAATTAGTTGCCTTGCAACGGGCAAAAGCTAGTATACTATTAAAGCGCAATATATCAACAGTCCCGAAAAACATTGTCGGATGTGCATTTTTATAGTTTTTGTTGAGCTGTTTAAAGTTTTATTTTTGTATATTTACTGTTTTTGAGATCAAGAAATATAGTGTTGTTTTATTATTGTGCATTTCACTCAAAATTCCGAAAATACAGACTTTTAAATCATCAAAAGGAATTTACAAGAAGCCAATAAAACGATTTTCAATTTTTAGCCGATCCGACTTTGTTCTCTGGAACGTCGATATGATTGTTTTTAATTCTTGTTCATATTGGATAATGTATTGTATAAATATAATACATAGTAACAATCAGTTATTCTGTTTTCTTTTAATAGTTTCGACGATATTTTAAGCTCCTCATATATTAGAAAAGAAATTACAAGCTGAAAATATTTGCATTGACCTAAATATTTCACAGAAAATACTAGAAAAATTGACACCGGAGCTCACCACTCGAGAATTTTTTGCAACTTCGGGAAGAAATTAATTTATTCTCAAAAGTATCCAACAAGCAAAAATCATTATTATGGCCGTGACGGCCGGCATAGTCCAGTGGTAGAGCGTTAGACTCCCATTCGGAAGGCTGCCGGTTCGAACCCGGCGTGCGCAAATAAATTTTATTTAATTGATTTGTGTTGTTTCACAATTAATTATTTTAAAATAATATAAAGTATTTTCATTGTTTGTTTTTGGGGTGTTGTGCCGTGTTGTGCTACCTCCTTCTTTAGCCGACGTTTCGGACAGCGTTGCAGTGTCCGCTGCAACGCTGTCCGAAATGTCGGCTAAAGAAGGAGGTAGCACAACACGGCATAACACCCCAAAACAAACAACGAAAATGCTTTTGGCCGTGAAAATCTAAAAACGTACCCAATATATAGTATATTTGCGTCACGTTCCAGAGTGGAAGATACTCCTAGTATCGCCCTGGTGTAAGACCACCATTCAGAATTGAAACGTTGCTTGAAATGGCTTTTGCCGTGTTTAGTGACTAGATCTGAATAGCCAGGTACTTCCCCACCTTCCTCTTCCTCGTCTCCTTCCCTTCCCCACTTACCCTCAGCCTCATAACATACCCCTGTTGGGGATGCCATAGTCTCACTGGCTCCAGACGGGAGCAGTTGGGACTCTTGTGAGGCATTCACTATAAAATTTTTTAAAAAACCCTTCATATCATTAGGCCTAAAGCAGTCCCGTGTCGATTTGAGTTTGCTCCTCTAGAATGTAATTATTTAAATATGTATAAAGTTTTATAATTTCTTACCTTGACTTCTTCCGTTGTCGATTCGGTTACTGGAATAATAACAGGAGCATTGTTGGTTGCTTCAACCTTCTTTTCAAGGATTTCTTCATCCACACCGAGCTCATCATCTGTCTTATTGCTTCCGGCGGGCACTATTCCCACCTTATCCGTTGTCTATCAGAAATAAAAAACAAATGCAATTAGACTTTTTATTGGCAGGCAGAATTCCAGCAATGAAAAAAAAAAACTTGAAATAAAGGTATATATTTTACGTAATATCTTTATGAAAAAAAAAAAATTTTAAAACTGACTTGGTAGGCAAAAAAAGTTTAGAACACAATATTTACCAACCAGAAAACTAGAGCATGATAAAGTAATTTTTGAAACAACATAATCAAGATACCTACTTCAAGAGTATTATTTTTGAACATGCTGATAAATTCAGAAAAACAAATGTTGGATATCATAAAAAATTCATAGCACTTTTGTTGTTTTTTGAGTTATTGAGCTGTGTTGTGTTAATTCCTCCTTTTGATGCAACGTTTCGGAGAGCCTTGTAGATTTCATCATCAAGTTCAGACGAACCATGAGATAATGCTTATTTGCTACAATTTTATTTTATATCATTGAAGAAGAAGATAACAATAATAATCTAAATTAAAACTAAATCAAGACACAGAAAAATAATAAGACATAATGGTCGCAACTGGGATTTGTTTATTTATCCGAGACAATATCTAGGTAACAAATACGTTCTTTGAACACTTGTTTCCAATGAAAAAGGTAGCTGCCGATAATACGGAAAGATAAAAACATTAGTCGAAGATAATATTGTTAATTCTGAAATTTAAAATATGAGTTTGACAATTATGGCAGTTTTATAATCGGAGGCAATGGCTGAATTGGTAGAGCGCCATCCCGGTAAGACGTGAGATCTGGGTTTGTCCCAGTTGCGACCATCATGTTTTATTATTTTTCTGTGTCTTGTTCATTTTCATATTTTAATTTAGATTATTATTGTTATCTTCTTCTTCAATGATATATTACATTGATGGGAATAACTTCAAATGTAAAAAACAGAGTTTTTCTTATAAAAAAATGGATTTTATTTTGATTTAAGTGTGATGTCATGAGGCTACACCGTCCATAATTTCGGGAATACATATTGTAAGGCCGAAGATGAAGAAGTGGGGAGGTAAAGAGGAAAGTTGGGAAGAACCTGGCTATTCAAATACGGTAACTAAACGTAGCTAAAGGTAATTCTAACTCTAAATTCAATTATAGTGAACTCCTGGTCAACCTAAACGAAACACTAGAGAGACATTATCACTTAAAACGTGTATATCGCATTCCAACTGTTTGCATTTCTTAAAACATTGTTTACACAGTCTCGGTAACAAAATGCGGATAATAAATAATAACAAGCCATATGGATATATTAATTAGACAATAATTTGGATATATCAAATTTCAAAGGCCGTCTGCGCGATCTATTTCTATCTAGTTTATAAATTATTGTTAACCACAATTTTACATATTTTTATTAATTATATTGATTTGGTGAATATTGCAGATTATAACTTGTATTATAGAAATATTATATTTATATTTTATAACTTGTATTTTATTAAATCTTGTGTATTATTATTATTATTTTCATTGTCAAATGAAAATATTTTTTTATCAGTGTAAAAAAATGGTACTAGATGTAAAACCCTTGTAATTTTTTTGTTAATTCCATTTGTGAATAAACTCAAAATAAAATTTTTAAATTGCCTTCACTGCGTTTTTAACACATAGCCTGTGGTTTCAGAGCTGAGGAACTCACCGCTCTACTACAGAGGTAGTTGGATATTGCAAGGTTCTTAGGAACGTTTGTTTCCAAATGTAGGAAGAACAACACAGTTAAAGAACCAATATAACATAATGGTAGGGACAGACACGAAGCTCACATCAAAAGATACTGTGTTATAAAGTATCTTTTCTACCGATACACTACATTATAAAAGATTTCTTCCTACGGTAGGAGAGGGGTCAGTTGAATTAGAAAGCGGTCGAAGGAATATCATTTCTTTGTACTGGATACAACACGTGACACTCGGTGTTTTAAAAATGATCCCCTCTCCTGTTTACGGCGGAGGGGGGGGTTGCATAACTTTTCTGATATCACCCCGGTAGGGGTTATGGAAAATAACGTTGATTAGCGAAGATTCAAACCGCGCTTATAACATATGATCTTTTTACGTCTGGCGGGTCTGTATGGGATTGTATGGCGAGCGCTATTATGTTATAAATATCTTTTTGATGTGAGCTGCGTGTTTGTCGCTACCTTGATGCTGTTAAATGCTAATAAATAATAAATCCTTTCAATTGTTCATAAGCAGGCCTCATAACATACCAGAAAATAAATCAAATCTTTAGCAAGACAAGAATTAAAATAAATACATATTCATTACCCATAAATCATTGCATTCCATGGGGAGGTATCAAAGAACATTATTAATTACAAACATTATATTATGCACAATCACAATAGTAACCTATTTTTACTAAACTAAACATAATTTTCTACTTGTAATCTAAAACATTTTATGCTTTTACTCTACAATATGAAACAAATGCTTGTAAATAATATAATGAAAGATTTTTGGTTGAGCGCAAAGATTTTTATGATGTCATAAATTTACTTTTAAAAATATTCAGAGGGGCTAGATTAATCAAATTAACTGTTATGTCAAGAAAGATGTTGGCGCAAGCGAATATACAGTTTCTCTATACATAAGGGTTAAAATCACATTTAAAAAAAAAAGAAAATTAATACCGCGCGCGCCGGTGCGTTTACGGCACAGGACAGGTTAATAAAACACACATGAAAAGAAATCACTAAAATGTCTATATTAACCCTACAGGCCTCTGGTATATTGACCGTTATATTTCTTAACCTGTTGTCTGTCGCTCAGGCAACGGCGTTAGGGATTAAACAAAAAAAAATTATGCAATTTTAACCCTTATGTATAAAGAAACTGTACAAGGACAAGGTCAGAGTCGCTTGCGCCAATATCATTCCAGACGTTGCTTTTCAGTAGTGTAGCCTCTCAGAATGCTCTGATATTAATTTTCTATGGTATACTGCCATCATACGACCAAATGTCGGCCGACATTCCAGAGGTTAAAGACGCTGACAGAAAGTCAGAGAATTTGTGTGTATTTCCATTTTGCAATAAAATAAAATAAATGGTACATTTCCGAACGTATATAGAAAACTAAAAACGGTTTTTGAAAGGTGGGGAAATAAGCTTTCAAATTTATTATTAGAAAAAAGCATATAATTTTTGTAAATATTTGAATTTTGAAGACAAACATAAAAAAGTTTTAAAAATTACTCATTTTACATTTTCTAATCAAAACACTGAACCAAAATTATCAATAATTAATAAAAATACATATTTTATTAGATAAATGTATTATAAATATTATTGCCACCTAATAATTCCATTGTTTCAAATTATACAATAAAATTTGTAAATTATACAAAATTCACTAAGTTTCAAATTTTTTTCTAAAGTTGCGGTTGGAACCTGTGGTTTAGCTTCTTGATTTAAATATAAAGCTTGGTGTTTTCTCTTTCAAAAACTGTTTAGATCTTATTTCTCAACGTGACAGTAAGGTAGACACAATGATTTCTAGGAGACCGTACGAGCTGTTGACTCTATGGATAATAGCTATTTGTTTAAAAAACCAAACAAATTATGAGGGGTTAATAAATAATTTGACAAAAATTTATAATAATGTATATAGTATTCTTTAACAAAACAAAAGAATTAAATATAATTTTCATAAAAACAGAAAGTCAATGGACCAAGTTTGGGGGGAAATCTATGTAAAAAAAAACTTTAAGATGTGAAAAGTATATTATTTCGAATTGAATTTAAAAGGCTATGTTTTAAGTAGCGTTTAAATAAAAGTTTAAAATAGCATTATTTTAAAAAGTGGAAATATCAATACAAAATATTATTTATAATATAAATTTGTGTAAACCGACTTTAGTGCCTAACTTAAAAATATTGAAAAAATGTGTTTGGTTATTATGTAATTTGTTTAAATAACATCATAAGTGAAAATAAAAATCATCAATAACATAATAATTAATGTATTATGAAACCAAATTATTTAGTATCGAGGTTTAAACAATAATTTGGTGAAACATCAAATGTGTAATCTAATGTTTTGTGCAGCACATAAAAAAAAATGATTATCCACTACCGTAGTATGTATTAAACCTGTCAATGAAAATCTATAACATTTTACATGGTAACATTGAGATCTCATCTAAAACATACATATAAAAAGTTTTCCTGTGAAAGTGTACACAATTTGTATGCACAAAAATTTTGTAAGTGATTCATTTTGTTAAATTTTTTTGATAATATACATACATATATGACGATACATAGCAAGCTAAAATAGGACATAATACAATAATATTTATACATATCTCCACAGAAAACTATACTTTTGTAAAATGGGAAAATCTTTTAAAACCTTTTTTAGCATTTACAGCGGTATTTCTTTTCAGTGGCGATTTGTAGCAAGCTATATATTTTTTACATATACAATATTGCATTCATTAGAAATAAGAGTGATATATGGTTACGCATGCGTCATGCTCGGGAGGTGGTACTAGCTTAGCGGGCGGGTACGGCGGAGTACCAAAGACAAGACGACACAAGGGAAACAGACAACATCCATGCAAGATAAGTTGTATAACGGACGAACCTGTTCAGTAATGGCAAGTGTAGTATATATTGAGTTATCTTCGCTTGGCAGAGTTGTGTGCGTGGGGTTAGAAGGGCCGGCTGTAATGGGAGGGGAGGGGAGCGGGGGGTCCCAGGCAGATATTGGGGGCGTAGTAGCCTCGTGGGCTGAGTCGGTGACTGGGAACGGGGAGGGGGGGAACGTGTCCGGCTGCACAGGGCTTGTGAATTCGGGGGGAGGACTGTTTGTCTCTGGCGTGGGGGGAAGCACCTCCTCCTCCTCTACTAGGATGTGCTCCTTGTCGGGTGACAGGGTGGGGTCTGAGCCTCCCTCGTCGTGTGGCGTGGTGCTCTCTAGGACCGAGATCTTCGGGGTGGTTTCCTTGAGGACAGTGTCGATTGATTCTCCGTGATGATGTCTGTGATGGTGTGGCTTGGGGCTGGGGACCTCGGAAGTAGGGGTGGGGGTGGGGGCTTGGGGGAGCGGGGGTGGAGGTGGGGCGGGGGTGGCAGTGGGGACCTACCATCACGCATGCCATTAGAATTAGTACGGTGCTTTAACTATCTTAACTGATTTCTCTTACAATTAATACACCCTTGCTAGAGCTTGCACAAACGACATTCGATTTGTCTCCCTACTAGATACTCTATAGATAACACCGTCCATGTCGGCTAACACGAAAAACAGACATTCACAAAACATTTAATTATGCCCAGTACCAAGCTCCAACAAGGATATCCATTTTGTAGGAGCATATCACCTTGGAATGTTTTGTCAAAATACCAAAGTACCAAAGAATACCAAAGATAGGATAGAGCTGCATAGAATCCAAAACATAATGTATTTATATCTTAATTACTTCATAATATTTACTCAACATTACCGTAAGTGGTATATTTTATTTCCAACAGCAATAAATAATGCAATAATTGACTTTAAAAACGAAAATAAGTAATAATTTGTAATGCACTACATGATGCAATATAAATATTCAAAGGGATCAATATTAACCATGAACCAAGAAGTAGGTAGTAGGTATTCATTAAATTAATAATATAATAATATAGAAGGTACGTATTTACACAGTTCGGTATGACTGACAAGACATCGACATGTGAAAAACAAATGCTATCAAAAATTCATAAGGAGGTCGGGAAAATAAAATCAATGGTTGACCTTATGGATCAAATGTTCAAATAAACATGCTGAAACCATTACATATTACATACCGGCACAGAGGTCAAACGCAAATAACCTCTTTATTGATCTCATTATCTACCTTTGATAGCTTTATTACAGCCAGCACTCTGAACAATATTATATTTAACAATAGATCAGCACACACAAACACAACAGAAAATAGATCCTTATGTAGAAAAAAATTAACTGAGAAGTCATGAAAAATTATTAAAAATTTTGGCATTTTTGCAATTATTTGTGTAGAAAAGTTGAGTTAAGATTTGTGCATTGCACTAGAGATCGATTCATAATAAAAAAGTGTTTTTTAGGTCATCAAAAATATCAATGAAAGATGCAAATTATATGTACATATTAAATAAATGCTGGCAAAAAAAAAGCATTTCACAAACGTGATTGTTATTGTGGTTTTTGATCAAAATCCAGCACACAAAATTTGTTTGAAAATCATTTATAAGAATAACAAAGTCACTTGAAATAATCATTTTTCAGACAAGTGGTTTTTGTAATGATTGAGAAAGACCAGTAAAAAGAAGTACTAGCGTTTGAATGTTTTAATTATAATAAGACGCGTTTTTATCTTTGCGTAGAGAGATAAAGGCACAAAAATGAAAAAGCAAAATTAGTAAAAAATGTTAGAGAACTCACCCCATCACCTCCTTCATAATCGTATTCATCATATCCACTGTTGTAGTCTTCATCATCAGCTTCCCCATCATCATAGGTTGATCCCTCCATGACCTGTCTGCGTCTCCTGGGGTACGGAGACTGCTTGGACCTGATCACCTTCCAGGACTTGACAGGGAGATGGACGACATCGGAGATGGTGCCCTCGGCTACTTGCTGCTTGATCTGGTGGACCAAGATGCTGTGCTTGGTCCAAAGGACTCCGCTGCAGCCCACCTGGACATAACAAGTACATTTATTGAGATTTAATAGAAAATGTTTTAACCCTTAAATGGCATTGCTTGTCCCCGTAGAATTTTGGCTTCTATTTTAGTTTCATCTGAAATCAAAACCGAAAACAAAACCTTATCTGTTTATTTCAAAAACACTACTGAAATTAGGCATTTTCTAAGTTAAAACTTGTAAGACTTTATTAAAAGTTAGTAATAAATAAAATGCACAATAAAATAAAAGATTAAATGTAATGAGTAAATTGGTTTGCTTTAAGCGCTTTTTGGTTATTTGTTATGACACAATTATTTTATAACCGTAGTTTAACCCTAGTGTAACAGCTAAAATGCCAAGCGACCCGCCGACCCGCCATTCGCCGGTTGACATTGTTTTCGTGACTGACTAACTTGTTTTTTTGCAAAATTATATTTTTGTAAATTGTACTGTCTTACCAGATAATGAATTTATATATGTTTATATATAAACATTGTATATACAGTACAATCTCACTAATCCGGCACTTCACTAGACCGATACGTCCAATAATCCGGCACCCTCCGCCCGCGCCTCCCTCGCCAAAGTTTGTACATTATGTAGGTATAAAGTAATTTTTTTTTTTCTTTTTTCACAGTCCTTCTCACTAGAATTTCTTGTTCTGAGGCGGCCTGTAGTTTTTTTAAACTTTTGTATTTAGTAAAAATGATATGCGCTCCATCGTCACGATGCCGTCTAGCATTCGCAGTCTAACCTCAAAACTTATCTCGTGTGCACGTGTGTACGTATTTGCCTGTTGTTTTGAAGTGAGAATAGTGTGTAATTAAAAATGTCAAGTAAATGGAAACACAAGACACTAGATTTGAAAGATAAAATGGTCATTTTAAAGAAGTCAAAAGTAGACCTTAATTATGGAGCATTTTAAAACTATATAATTTTGAGATATGTTACAGTTACAATAAAACCTGTCAAACAAGAACACAAATATGTACATACATTACATACATTATATTCTCTTTATGAAATGCTTTGTTTTATTTATTATGATTTTTTCTCTATATAATCCAGTAATCCGAACATTCCAATAATCCAGCACCCTCTGGTTTTTAATAGTGCCGGATTAGTGAGATTGTACTGTATATCTAACCTATGCCGTTTCCCAGGATAGCTACTGACATTCAGAGAAATGTTTTTTTTTGCTGTCAATTTTTTTATAATATTGTTTTATTATATTTTCCAGCTAAATAAGTATTTTACAATAAAAATAAGTCACAAGATACTTTCCTGTACAAAACAAAAACAAAAAAGTTAAAGCGCCCTTTATCACCACTGATACTTATATATTGGCAGAAACTGAAACTTCATTCGGTCACTAATCCCGGGGACCCACATTCAATTTTCTACTTTCTGACAGCTCCCTAACACAAGTACAAAGTCTACTTTCGAGCGTCACATGAGAGTTCGTTTTCTTCCCCACGCCACTTAAGGGTTAAAACGAAGATTTCACATTAAAAAAACAGAATTTTTCTAAACAGGTACATAGTCGGGAAACACGACAAAGCCTAGCATATGTACACGGTTGACATTTGTCACATGAGAACGGGTCGCTTCTACGACTCGTTCTTGAGTTCAACAGCTCAGCACGCAGCATCTTCAAAGATGGCCTCCTGTGTGGAGTTAATACAAAAAAAATATATATATTGATATTTTTTATTAAATTGTCAACTTACAGTGAGAATGATTTCTGAAGATCCCTTAACTTGCTTCTTTTTGGCTCCATGGGCTCCCGACATCAGGACCAAGTCATTCTCAGCATCCTTGTTCTCGAAAACTTCATGCGGTTGAATTATAAATGCATTCTGAAATTTATTTACAGACCGTTATTTTAGGCAACTCACAATGAGAAAATAAAAATCAATAGCTTGTGAAAGATAAATATGAGCCAGTGAAATAAAACCTGGAAAGACTTGGTCTCGCAGACATTGAAGGATCAGATTTAAATATGCAATTATATGAAGCATATCAAAGCAGGAATGCAATACCTGACTAATAGAACAAGTTAGGGACGTTCAGGTAAATCCTGGAATGAAATCGTCTTACAGACACTGGGTAGATAAAGTTACTTTATTGGAATATGCAAGATATGTTAGTCAGGATTGACTAATTTAATAGAAGTCAAGGTATTATACAGCGTCCTTGAGATGATTTTTCACACAACGTGCGGTCTAAAAATAATCCAATTATTATTATCAGGCTTCCACTTGAAACCTGTAATAATTTGGCCTCACAAACACTGATTGATACGATTTTAAATGAAGCAAGAAATGTGAATCAGGATTGCGATACCTGAGTAATAGAAGGAGTAAGGAATATTAATTCTGGAATAATGTGGTCTCACAGACACAGGATGATTTGGATGAAACAAGAGATGTGAATCAAGACCACGACACAACTAACAGAAAGAGTTAGGGCCATCCAGGTAAAACCTGGAATAATGTGGTCTCACAGACACAGGATGATTTGGATGAAACAAGAGATGTGAATCAAGACCACGACACAACTAACAGAAAGAGTTAGGGCCATCCAGGTAAAACCTGGAGTAATGGGAACTCACAGACACATGATGATTAGATTTTGGAGGAAGCAAGGGATTTGAATCAAGACAGAAACACAACTAGCAGAATGAATCGGGGCTATCCAGGTAAAACCTGGAATAATGTGGTCTCACAGCACAGGGTGATTAGATTTTGGAGGAAGCAAGAGATGTGAATCAAGACAGAAACACAACTGACAGAAGTAGTCAGGTCCATCCAGGTAAAACCTGGAATAATGGGGACTTACAGACACATAATGATTTGATTTTGGAGGAAGCAAGAGATTTGAATCAAGACAGAAAATAATGAATCAGGGTTATCCAGGTAAAACCTGGAATAATGTGATCTCACGGCACAGGATGATTAGATTTTGGAGGAAACATGAGGTGTGAATTAAGACTGCGACACAAATAACAGAAGGAATCAATCCAGGTAAAATCTGGAATAATGTAGTCTCACAGGCACTGAAATAAGGGATGTATGCATCTATCGTTTTACCAATGTGGGAATGTTTAATGGCACTTACATAATCTAATCCCATGAAGTGTGCCAACTTCATGATAGCATTGAGGCGCTGTTTGGGCGTGATCTGGTTAAAGGACTTGTTGATAATGATCACCAGCCTAGTCTCATCTTCTCCCATGTGGCACTGGTGGTCTCCATGAGAGACCATCGGTGAGTCTTTCTTGTCCTTCACCTGGAACACAGAAAATCATATTTCACTTTTAAACTTTATTCAATTTTAAGATATCTGCAAAATGAGAGATGTACTACAACCAAAGATTTACTGTACTGAAAATATAAGTAAAAATCATGGATAATAGAAACAAAGGAAGAGATGATAAGGAAAAGAGACGACTGTCAAAGAGAGTCCAAATTACAAATTATCAAAGCGGAAAGCAATGAAAATTACGCGTTTGACGTTTAGGTCGAAACAAAATATGGGGCGCTGCTGTGCGCAAGTACAATTATTTACAGTAAGACGGGTGAACAATCTTCAAGTTGCTTTTGTGTGGTTTCTTTGGTATTAATTAGGGTTAAAACGGCTTTTCTCCCGTGTTTCATTATCTATAGTAAAAACTATTGAGACAATTTACTACAGAGGAGTAAGCATTTTGTACAGAAATCTGAAGGTTTTTTTATGTATCTAACAAAGTGGTTTTACAAATGTCGTAAATGAAAAAAATCATTAAGTGAACAGCAACATGTGTTTTGCAATAATATATGGGTTAGAGGAACAAATGTAGAAGGAAATAATATTATGTATGAAAAGCATGGATGATTTCAGAATATCGTATTACTTTATTTATCAATATTCATTACAACAGTCATTACTGATTTGTTGATCAAAAAATGGTTAGTTTGTTAAACCAAAACATGAAAGTAATATGTATAAAATTAATAATTGAACGGTAACCTGATAAAACAGAGCAGTGACAAAACAGAACATGATAAAATAATAGATTAGGTTTGATTAGGTTGGGTTGGATTTTCTTCAATGTTCTGTGTTGCCACTGTACCGTGTTGCAATGGAAGGAAATTGCACACACCTCAATGGTGAATACATCGGTGGCAGGCGGGCAGTCATTGTGATCCTTGTTCTCCGACAGGGCTGTGACCAGCACCCGGTGCTCTCCTCGCTCCTCGGGTCCGGGGACTCCTCGGATAACCCCGTGGTGGCCATCCACCCACAGCCACGAAGGCAGGGGGCCTTCTACTCCAGTCGCCTGCAAACAAAAATAATTATTGGACATTGAAAGTAAAAATAACTTTTATACCAGTTGTTATTTACGGTTGTAAGGCATGGTGCCATACAACAAAATTTAATAATTACAATAATTATTACCTTATAGCCAATAGCCTTTCCCGCGAAAGCCTCTTTGGGAATGCGTAGGTGGAACATGTGTCCAATATAGGCGGGCATGTCAGGAACCCCCCATAGTCTCCGTACGGGGCAGTCTTTACTTGAAACTGGCTTCAGGGTAGAGTGCAACTGCAAAATAAAAATTATATCATTATTATATAAAAAGACTAAACTCTGCAATCATGAACCGGAAGCTGAAAATAACAACAACAAAAAAATAACAATACAATAAGTTACTTAGTGCAACTGTCATTTCTGTCTGAAATTAATTTTGGAGTCCCGAGCGTTAGAACTAGAGAAAAATCACTTTTCCATCTTTATAAATGTTCTACCAATCTCCGACAAAATGCTTTTATATTCAGAGCCTGTAATATATTTAATAAGAAATTTAATGATATAGACATATTCTCGTGTAATTTAAGAAACTTTAAAAAATTTGTCATAGCTAACATTGAATAATTAAAAAAATTCCTTTTGCAAGTTATCATGTAGTTGCTGTGAATCCTTTCCAATTACTTGTCATCCAATTTATACACATTTCTTCCCTTTAGTTGTAGGTATAATATATATTTTGTACATTTATTATTATTTATGTATTGTTATTATTGCTATTGTGTAGTGAAGATAAAGTTTATAGTACATTATGTTTTGAAATTTAGCTGGTTATTAGTATATTCGTTACATTTAAATTGTTATTTATTTGTGTTCTTACATCTTCTATTATTTTTTATCTAATATTTACAATATTGTATTTTTTGTAAATATGTCAGCCCATGGGTACAGGACCCTTAGTTTTTTAAAAACTTTTATTATTATTATTATTACAATTTTAAGTTATGTGAAAATCTGTAATTGGATTTTATTTTTATTATGAAGTTAATTAAAAGTGGAAAAAGTTTTAAATTTGTTTTATTATACTAGTAAATAATCGGTTGATTTTCCTAAATAAATACATTTCTAGACTTCAGACATCAATATTTCATTGAAGTAATTTTTGTCAATTTCATATTTAAAATTCAGAATTAACAATATTATCCTTCCAACTATTTTTTTCCCATCTTTTGGCAGCAAACTTAATAAATGATCATAAATGTTCGAAGAACTGTTTTGTAACCTAGATCGCGTCTCGGATAAGCACATAGGATTTTATTTATATTGGACACCTATTGACGTTCTAAATGAGTATCCAATTTGTTTTGGATTAACTTTTGAAGGTAAATTAAATTTAATATAATTAATTTAATTGCCGGCAACCCGGGCGTTTATTGAGGTTTTACCCGTCAATGTAATATGTCATTGAAGAAGAAGTTAATACTAATAAATTTAAATGAAACATGACAGAGAACAAGACACAGTAAAATAAAAAGGTAACGAGCGCACCTGGGAATCGAAATCAGGATTTCTTGTCTTACAGGGACACAGTAATTAAAAAAGTTATTCCAGTAAAAATTGAATATCAATACTAATTTAAAATTTAAAAAAATTATGTAGTGCACAAATGAGAAACTCAACGAAAAATCGTAATGCCTGTGTCAGACCACGCGATATGCGCGTCATACTTTCGTGGCTTGGGCTATTTGTGAAAGTGAATATCGCACAAGAGTCCCAACAAAAAAAAAAAATTACAAATTATTCTGTCACAGCTTTAGTCTAGTAGATAATACCAACCATAATTTAAACTGCGTTTAAAACAATCTATATAATTCTATTTGTATTATAATCTTAATTTTTAAAATTTAAAATTTTTATTTCTATCTAGAAAATATTTTTCTTTCTTTATTTTTCAGTTCACTATTATTTTTATATTTGTATTTAGTTTTATCTATGCTCAAAATTTGTTAAAAGTTATCGAAATTACTGTCACTAGCAGCACGATGGCACGAAATAAGTGCCAATAAGTAAATAAAGCTGACCTGGGAATCATCAGAGTTATCGAAGGCAAAATCTCCGTCTAGTTTATCTATGTGAGTTATTCTGGCACAGCAGCACGATGGCACCAAATGAGTGGCAATTAATAAATAAAGCTCACCTGGGAATCGTCAATGTTATCGAAGGCAAAGTCTCCGTCTAGTTTAGCTGTTAAAAGTTATCGAAATTACTGGCACTAGAAGCACGATGGCACGAAATAAGTGCCAATAAGTAAATAAAGCTGACCTGGGAATCATCAAAGTTATCGAAGGCAAAATCTCCGTCTAGTTTAGCTATGTGAGTTATTCTGGCACAGCAGCACGATGGCACCAAATGAGTAGCAATTAATAAATAAAGCTCACCTGGGAATCGTCAATTTTATCGAAGGCAAAGTCTCCGTCTAGTTTAGCTGGTAAAAGTTATCGAAATTACTGGCACTAGAAGCACGATGGCACGAAATGAGTGCCAATAAGTAAATAAAGCTGACCTGGGAATCATCAAAGTTATCGAAGGCAAAATCTCCGTCTAGTTTAGCTATGTGAGTTATTCTGGCACAGCAGCACGATGGCACCAAATGAGTAGCAATTAATAAATAAAGCTCACCTGGGAATCGTCAATTTTATCGAAGGCAAAGTCTCCGTCTAGTTTAGCTGTTAAAAGTTATCGAAATTACTGGCACTAGCAGCACGATGGCACGAAATGAGTGCCAATAAGTAAATAAAGCTGACCTGGGAATCATCAAAGTTATCGAAGGCAAAATCTCCGTCTAGTTTAGCTATGTGAGTTATTCTGGCACAGCAGCACGATGGCACCAAATGAGTAGCAATTAATAAAAAAAGCTCACCTGGGAATCGTCAATTTTATCGAAGGCAAAGTCTCCGTCTAGTTTAGCTGTTAAAAGTTATCGAAATTACTGGCACTAGCAGCACGATGGCACGAAATGAGTGCCAATAAGTAAATAAAGCTGACCTGGGAATCATCAAAGTTATCGAAGGCAAAATCTCCGTCTAGTTTAGCTATGTGAGTGATTCTGGCACAGCAGCACGATGGCACCAAATGAGTGGCAATTAATAAATAAAGCTCACCTGGGAATCATCAAAGTTATCGAAGTCTAGTTTAGCTGTGTGTGTGTTGGTGTGTGGTACTGGCACCAGCAGTTCGATATCATTAAATGGATGAGAAAAGTAAATAAAGCTCACCTGGGAATCATCCAAGTCTAGTTTAGCTGCGTGTGTGTTGGTGTGTGGTACTGGCACCAGCAGCTCGATGTCATTAAATGGATGAGAAAAGTAAATAAAGCTCACCTGGGAATCATCAAAGTTATCGAAGTCTAGTTTAGCTGGTGTGTGGTGGTGTGTGGTACTGGCACCAGCAGCTCGATGTCATTAAATGGATGAGAAAAGTAAATAAAGCTCACCTGGGAATCATCAAAGTTATCGAAGACTAGTTTAGCTGGTGTGTGTGTGTGTGTTGGTGTGTGGTACTGGCACCAGCAGCTCGATGTCATTAAATGGATGAGAAAAGTAAATAGAGCTCACCTGGGAATCATCAAAGTTATCGAAGGCAAAATCTCCGTCTAGGTTGGTTGTGTGTGTGGTGGTGAGTGGTACTGCCACCAGCAGCACCAGTAGGAGCCGTGCTCCAGGCATGATGGCACCGAAGGGGTGCCGGTATAGCACTATCACCGTCGCCTGCGTCCGGACGACGAGGGTGCCGCTTTCATAAATGCATATTTTAAATCTGCGAAAAGGAGAATAATAAGGTTAGTTAATGGATCAGAAAATGAGTTTCATAGGTTATTGTTAAAATACCTGAAGGACTTGGCATACCGATCCAAATACGTACCCACCGAACACTCTGTCCAAACGGTTATACAAAAACGGAAAAATTACGTTTAAAATTAGTTTGTCCGATTGTCCGACCGAATTATTACGCCGTTCTTCCATGTAGCTACTTTCAAGCGACGCGATCGCCGCTCGTCTGTACCTTCCATACTATTATTAGTGTTTTTAAACGCCGCTAGGTGCTACACTAGCAAAATAGTATAACGCCGTTCTTCCATGGAGCTAAAGCGACGCGATCGCCGCTCGTCTTATTTTCCATACTATTATTAGTGTTTGAAATCGCCGCTAGGCGCTGCACTAGCAAAATAGTATGACAGGTAGCGGTAGCGTCGCATGTAAGTAGCTACGTGAACGATGGACGTAACAGATAGCGGGTAGCGGCGATTTAGTCGCTTGTAAGTAGCTGCGTGAACGAAGGGCGTTAGTCTAATAATAATAAAATATTTTCCGAAAATGCAATAATTCCTTACAAAATAAAATAATATGAAAGCATAATACACAATGCGAAGAAAATTGTTTTGAAAATACTTCTCATCGAAAGCGTTAAAATCAGCATAAAATACATTGTAGAACGAAACGGGCCGAGGTATGGCAGAGCGATTTTTTTTTCAAAACATTTTATCTAAAATTTTATATTTGTAAATCATTTTACGTTTACGAAACGGCAGAACAAACACCTGACCCCCTAGCACACTCGATCGATAACGATTGATAGATTAATTTCGGTAACTTCTCATCTTTCCCTAAGACTATTGCAGATCTCTAACATACAAGCAACAGTTGATGTCGAATATATTAAGGACACTTAGTCATTGTGAACTGACACTTATTCATTGGAGATCTGCAGTCACCGAAAGTTATCCGATCCTGATCGAGTGTGCTAGGGGGCCTGGCCCCTCGATCGATAACGATTGACAGGATAACTTTCGGTAACTTCTCATCGTTCCCTAGGACAACTGCAGATCACTAACGTTAAAACAACAGTTGATGTCGAATGTATTACGGACACTTAACAATGATTATTGTCACTTATTCTTTGGAGATTTGCAGTCATGCTAGGGAACGATGAGAAGTTACTGAAAGTTATCCATACAATCCTTATCGATCGAGTGAGCTAGGGGCCCTGAGGCTAACGATTTAAATCTTAGGAAATATCAAGGACACGATGTTTCATATTCCAGCATAATATTATGATTATAATCTGTCCTGTAATTCCCAGGGAAATTCCGATTCCAAATGTTTTGACATGGCGAGAATAAAGTGCCTACTTAGTTCGCTTTGAAATAACTGCAGGGAAATTGCATAGCTGCTTTGTGTGGATGAGCTTTGGTTGTTTGACTTTGTAGCCCCATTTTCAAACGCAAACGCAGGCAGTGCCGTCATCCAGTGGGTTTTTGGAAACCTTTCGATAGCATCGTACAGACGTGCCGGCCGCACAACGCACGTGAGCCGCCCCCAACTAGCAAGTAAGTCAATAAGTACTTTAACATTAATGGGAAGGCCCGGATACATTATTATTATCACAATTGATTTCATACACTTTATTTTCCGTTTTTTCTACTTATTTATTCATTTGATAATTGGGAGCGGCTGACGTGCGTTGTGCGGCTCTTTGTGTACGAAGCTAATGAAAAATTGTATAATTGTGATCGTAAATAAACGTTTACGTTTCAGTAATTTGTTATTTATGAAGGTTATTAATATTTTTGCAAGTTTAATGACAAAATGGTAATTTTTGATAAATATATCATTTCATTATGTTTTGTGTCCTCTTTTGTTTGATTAACTATGATGACTCTATATTTATTTATTTATTTATTACGCATTACGTATGCACGCCCTAATGGGCTTTTACATTTAAGTTTAATAGATGAGTACCACAGTTATTTAAAAAAATTCAAAATTAAAACAATAAAGAAAACATAATACAGTGAAAAAAAAGTAAAAAGCATATACCTACAACAAAACATAACAACAAAAGCATATAATAAAATTAGTTGCATAGGTAAAAAAGATAAGAAGTTTAACATTAATAGATATTCAATATAGACAAAAATTGCAGAAATTATAAACGTCTATTTATGTCTCGATATATGAAAGAATTGAAATAAACAAAGTTTATACTGATTATTTTTAAGGTGAAATATATTTCCCAGATCAGAATATTTATTTCCGAGACTGTGAAGTCTCGGAATCGGGGAATTTTGATAAGAGAGTGTCCTGGTGTTGTTAAAATAAATGGGTAGTAAATTTCGGAAAGATCTTTTAGGTATGTGGAAGTTGATTAATTGAAGCAATGCAGGACAGTCAATTTTGTAATGCAGTATTTTAAGTAATAGTATAAAATCTGTGATTATTCTTCTTTCTGAAAGTTTTAATAGGGACATTTTATCTAGTAGGTAATTATAATCAATCTTTTCTAATGGAATATGCAATTTATAGTTTCTATATCTCAAGAAATTATGTTGAATCTTTTCAATGTTGCCGGAATGAATGTTGTAAAAAGGAGACCATATCGTAGAGTTATACTCTAGTTGGCATCTAACAAGGATTTTGTACAACATGATAAATGTGCCTAACTTATTGAAGTCTTTTGAAACTCTCAAAACAAATCTAAGAGTCTTAATAAAATCGTGTATATATATATATATATATATATATATATATATATTTATTTTTTAAAAAAGAAAGACAAACATTCCCGGGTTACGAATAACCCAACAACATTTGAAAATCTCCTACTACCACCACACTAAGCGGAAGATGTTGCTTGTGTTGTGATGGAGGACTTAGCCAGCCGAGGAATCGAACACGGAACGCCTGGGTGGAACCCAAACGCTATGCCCACTCAACCACCGACCGGTCACGTTTTATTACATTATGTTATGATTAAGGTTTTTACGGGTGTGAGATGTAGAATAATTTTCTCGGTTTACCCGCGTAACGTGCTCCTTAGAAGGACTTTTTAACTCCTGACGTTTCGGACAGATCTCACTGTCCATCTTCAGAGGCCTTATGTCTTGAGTCAGTTTTGTATCAAACTGACCGCTTCGCGACGCCGAACGCTCTGAATTGCGCGTCGAAGCCGTTCAAATAGAAAATACCTACTCGACGTTACGGCACTTTGACGCTGGCGCCTTGCGCGCTAATTACGCCTCGTGTTGGACGGGCCTTAACAGGTGAAACATGTTATTTTCGATTTACATGGAAAAATAGAAGATTCGAATTGTTTCATCATAGTTTTTGATTTAAGGCGAAAAATATTTATCAATAATAATCGCGTTATTATTTACATGTACCTACCTAGACATATACATAACTATGCTCGGATTGGAATAAAATACCGAAATCAGAATAAAAAATGAAGCAGCTCGTAACGAAAAAAGATCGTGATTTCCGTGGCGCCCCTTTATACATTTTTTACGCCATAAGACATTCGAAATTAAAAAAAAATATATCCAGCGCCCGTCAATTCGAGCACCAGATGTTCCGCCAAAAAGAGTAAAGAAAGACATTTGTCGAGTTCAATGTTTGCGCGGCCATTGGCAAACAGAGCTCTGTGCGCTACTGTAAAGACAGCACTGAACTCGGTGCACCACCTACGTGCAGAGTATCTACGTGCAGTGTGCACTGAACTCTGTGCACTGCGTTCTGTGCGGCGGGCACTGGTCTGGGCACCGGATGCATGGCAAAGACTTTTATTTGAACCGATTTCATATCCTACACGAAGGAAACTGCAAAAATTCAGAAAATGGAATGTAGCGGCAATTCACTCGCAGATATGAAATTGTATTACTTGTTAAAATAGATGTAGATTATTTTCATAGTCCTCCTCACTAGGAGATCCTGTACTGAGGGGAATTACGTTTTGGATAAGTTTTCAACGACTTCTATGGTACAACTCACAGAACCTCTTCTCTCTAAACATAACTCACGGTTCGAGAGATTTTGCTGCGTATGTTGTCGAATTTAAGGCTTTATGGATGACATAAATAAATACAGCACCAATAAAATACTTTAAACACCGCATTATTAGTAAAATAAATATACTGTTCGTGTTCATGTTATAAAGAAGTGGCGATATAAAGTGTGTCTTTGAATTAGATTTTTTTTTTCAAATTCACAGTTTTATTCCGAGATTGATGAAATTTTGCACACTTGACGTTCTAAACAAGAGGAAAGTCACTGTCTACATCTGAAAATCTCTGCATAAAGTCACATTTATAAATAAGTAACGAATTGTACGGCTTGTGGAGAGATATCGCGCGGTTACTATAGCAGCATCATATACATAGATTCGTGTGATTTAATCTCCATATATCGCACAAACCGCCCAAATCAAACCAATTTCCCTGGCCAGCCATTTGGCTGCATTCCTTCTCTCGTGTAACCAACATAATAGCGTGTAATTTAATACTCGCAAGCCTGAGGGATGAGTCTTACGCTTTGTTTATTGCGGGAACGTTCAGCGCGGCGTAAACCAAGCGGTAGCGCCTCCGCCCACTCAGGCAACTGAAAACTCTCAACTGCCAACTGTCTTTGTATGACAATGTGATGGCCCGCACACTACACAATCACACAAAACCCCGTTGTCAATGGTAACGCAAGCGGTGACTTGCGACCATCTTGCGACTGTCACTGCTCATTGCCCTGGGCAGCCGTTGCTAGTTGCTAGCTGTCAGCTGTCTCGTAGTTCGTCTATGGTTAAACAAGCTTTTTGACCAATCAAGACAGAGAAAAAGCCGGTTTTAGTTGGTTTTCAGTTGCCTCAGTGGGCGGAGCGCCTTAGTCTTTAATCCCAGCCCAAATTGGGCCTATATTTGAATCACGAAATACGCTTACGACACTTCTGGTGTTATTATTTATTCTATGGTTATACCTTATGCAACTTGGCTACTAATAAAGCGTGCAGATTCGGTGGCTTAATAATTGTACTGTAATTGTGCTTGACGCTACTGAAGGAGTAATTTTTAACGATTTGAAAGAAAATTTTGTTTTAAAATATCTTTAATAGCCCCCATCTTAATAATAAAATTATTAGGTTCCTCTGAAAGAACTTTTGCACCTTAAATGGCAACTTTGCACCTTAAATGGCAACTTTGTACCTAAAATGGCAAATATCTCCAAAAATACTGTACCAATAACCATTGAAAAGATATTTTAAAACATTTCTCTACTTTTATTGACGTACATTATTTAATCAATATGTAATAAAAAAGAGATCTTCTTTCTAATTTATTTTGTGTATATCAGCGATTTTTGTGACTGGATCAAAGTAACCTTCTCTTAAGGAAAACATTGTTTTTCTTTTCCAGATTTTCCTGGATATCCAGTGATAAATAAATAAAATGATATGATTATCTCTACTACCGCATAGTTTGCTGTGAAAAGGTTATTAAAAAGCATAGTTACATAACTAACAACATTAAAACACACATATTGTGTAAACAATTGCATTATTAAGGTTCCACGTCTAATCGGACTATGAGAATTCAGCGTCTGAATTCCCATAGTAAATTTATTCAGACAAAAATACTTAATATTATTATTCAGACAAAAATACTAATAGATACTTCCTCACATGATAATTCATCACATCATAACTCACATTAATCTAACCTTACTTAACCTAACCTCACCTAACCTTAAAAACACCAATTATCAGTTTTCGACGCTTCGAGACATGATGAATTATCCATGTGAGGAATTAACATCCGATGTAAAGTTTGTACTCAATATTCATACACTTACAAAGTTTCCACTGAACATTCTGGTCACCATTATTAAATATTGTGTACTTCTTGTAAGTATTTTTTGATCATAAGTATTTATGATTTTTCAATAATGTCTAAACAAAATAAGTGTGTAAATTTTTTTTAAATATTTTTGTTTGTAAGTCATTAAATAAATAGAAAACTGAGGTATTTTTGTCACATAAAGGCTCCGTCAAACAGAAGGCGTACTTACCGCGCGTCAAGGCGTCAGCGTAAAGGCTCCTTCAAACAGGCACCAAAGCGCCGTAACGTCGCGTACTTTCTATTTGAACGGCTTCGACGTGTTCAGTACAACACAACGCAGCGTTATACGTCCGGGACGTTTTAACGCCTTGACGCGCGTAAGTACGCCTCCTGTTTGACAGAGCCTTAACACGTTCTCGTATTTATTTTTTAATGATTTTAATTTAACAAAAATTAAAATTATTAAAGCTGTGTTGACTAGATTTATTTGGTTGTATGATTATATGATTTGAAATTTGTGTTGTTTAATGAATCTTTTTTTTATTTTTTATTATTTATTAACCAAAAAATACATGTTATGTACATTCTTTTAGGTATATGCCACCTCACTAGGCTGAGCCTGTTCCGAGGTGGAATCTATCGTTTGAAAATTGAACTAATCTGCCAACGACCAACGCTATAACCTAAATACACTTAGTTTTTCAAAATTTTAAAACTGCGTGTACCAGATAAAATAACAATCTTTCAAAATCAATTCATGTTTTTTTTGTAAAACGAGGTTAATACGTTTAGAATTTTGATTTAAAAATTATTTTTTATTTATCATCATGCGAGCAGCTAGTATATATAGTAGGTATCTAACGTAAATTCTACTCAGGTTCAGTAATTAGATCTCCGTGTCTTTATGCTAGTCTACCTTCCCTTCCTAAGGGGGTAAAGGTTACCTCTAAATTGCATCGCTCGTACGTATAAGGAAAGCTCAAGTGTGCCGGCTTTCTTGTTAGTTGGTTTCCGTTTACCGGCCGACCTACCACGAACTTGTTTTACTTTGTTCCACTTTTCGCAATTTTTTACACAATATATGTGTTTTAATGTTGTTAGTTATGTAACTATGCTTTTTAATAACCTTTTCACAGCAAACTATGCGGTAGTAGAGATAATCATATCATTTTATTTATTTATCACTGGATATCCAGGAAAATCTGGAAAAAAAAAACAATGTTTTCCTTAAGAGAAGGTTACTTTGACACAGTCACAAAAATCGCTGATATACACAAAATAAAATTAGAAAGAAGATCTCTTTTTTATTATACATTGATTAAATAATGTACGCCAATAAAAGTAGAGAAATGTGTTAAAATATCTTTGCAATGGTTGTTGGTACAGTATTTTTGGAGATATTTGCCATTTTAGGTACAAAGTTGCCATTTAAGGTGCAAAGTTGCCAATTAAGGTGCAAAGTTGCCATTTAAGGTGCAAAGTAAAGTTCTTTCAGAGGAACCTAATAATTTTATTATTAAGCTGGGGGCTATTAAAGATATTTTAAAACAAAATTTTCTTTCAAATCGTTAAAAATTACTCCTTCAGTAGCGTCAAGCACAATTGCAGTACAATAATTATTAAGCCACCGAATCTACATGTTTTACTAGTAGCCAAGTTGCATAACGTATAACCATAGAATAAATAATAACACAAGAAGTGTCGTAAGCGTATTTCGTGATTCAAATATAGGCCCAATTTGGGCTGAAACTGATGCTTTAGTACCCAAGTTGCATAAGGTATAACCATAGAATAAAGAATAACACAAGAAGTGTCGTAAGCGTATTTCGTGATTCAAATATAGGCCCAATTTGGGCTGAAACTGTGTTTTTGAACACAGCGAAAACTTTGTGTTCGAAATTCACAAAGGATAGAGATTACGATTTCAAGTGAGACGGAACGCTGGGCGGTTGGACTAAGCGCCTCCGCCCACTGAGGCAACTGAAAACTCTCGTCTTTGTATGACAATGTGATGGCCCGCACACTACACAATCATTCAAACACCCGTTGTCAATGGTAACGCAAGCGGTGACTTGCGACTTGCACTGCTGATTGCCCTGGCCGGCCGTTGCTAGTTGCCAGCTGTCAGCTGATTGTTCTTCGTCTATGGTTAAACAAGCTTTTTGACCAATCAAGACAGAGAAAACAGCCGGTTTTAGTTGGTTTTCAGTTGCCTCGTCAGCGGAGCGCCTAAATGGAACATTTGTTTACATACAAACAAGGACTTTGGTGACTTTCGCTATACGTATTGCTTTAAATGGCGAAAGCTATATTTAGTGTTTAGTTCCTACTAAAATAGATATTACCCCAGATGCGTTCTCAAAGTTTTTTCGGGAAAAAATTGAATCTATTCGTGCATCCACATCTCACGCCCCTCCGCCAATTTTCACTCTCAATTCCAAAGGAAATTTGTCTTCCTTCAAATCTACAACGCTGGAAGAAGTAAAAAAAATAATAGCAAGTTCGCCAAATAAGCAGTGCAGTCTAGATCCTATACCAACGTGGTTATTAAAAAAATGTGCAATTGTCTTAGCTCCGTTCTTAGTTCATGTTTTTAATAAATCTCTCAGCACAGGTCACTTCCCTGAACCTCTAAAGTCAGCCATAGTCACACCCATATTAAAAAAGCCACAACTAGACTCCGATAACTTAGGTAATTATCGACCCGTTTCAAATTTACCTTTCATTTCAAAAATCCTAGAGAAAATTGCTGCAGCACAAATAACCAGTCACTTGAATTCAAATAAATTATTCACAAATCGTCAATCCGCATATAGAAGGTTTCACTCAACAGAAACCGGACTACTTCGTATGCTGTCAGATATAACTCTTGCCATAGAGTCAGGAAAATTAGCACTCATCTCACTCCTAGACATGAGTGCAGCATTTGATACGATTGATCACAACTTCCTCATTAACAGATTAGAGAAAACATTTGGTTTGAATTCCGACATCAAAAATTGGCTGGCATCCTATCTATCTAATCGCTTACAAGCCGTGAAGGTTGGAAATAAACTGTCTAATTTCGCTGCACTTTCTTCAGGGGTACCCCAGGGATCCGTTTTAGGTCCACTTCTCTTCATCCTTTTTACAAATGATGTCGCCAAAATAATCGAGTCATTTGGTCTCTTGTCTCACTGCTACGCTGACGATCAGCAAGTTTATTTTTACTGCACTCCAAACGAAATCAACAGTCTCAAAATCCGTGTAGCTGAATGCCTAGAAGCAATAACTCGTTGGATGTCTTCAAACAAGCTGAAACTGAACCCATCTAAGACCGAGTTTCTCTGGGCGGCCACAAACAAACGGCAACACTTGGTAGACGATTCACCTGTTTCCATTTCTGGCAGCAATATTATTCCAAAGAGAACAGTTAAACTTCTTGGCGTTAATCTAGACTCGGACTTTTCGCTTAAAAGTCAAATAAATAGGACAGTAAGCACCGGATTTTTTCACCTAAGACAACTTAAATCAGTTCGAAGAAACCTTCCTACAGAGGCAACAAAATTACTCATCAACTCATACGTAGTCTCACGTCTCGATTACTGTAACGGTATTTATGCTAGCCTTCCGAAATGTCAAATCGACAAACTTCAATCCGTGTTTAATGCAGCGGCACGGCTCATAACCGGGGTCTCTAAATATTCGCACATTTCAGAACACCTTCACAACCTTCACTGGCTTAAGTGCCCTGAAAGAATCCAGTACAAACTGTGCTGGATGGTGTTTAAATCCATCAATGAAATGGCCCCACATTACATCTCTGAACTATGCGTCCCGGAAAACATTGGTCCAAGGCAGTCAACCCTTAGATCAGCAACATCATCAGCTCTAGGTAGACTGATAGAACCTAAACGAAAGCCAAATACTAAGTTTGGAGATCGTGCATTCGAAGTATCTGGGCCTAAGGCTTGGAACAAACTCCCTCCGGAACTAAGGTGCATAACAAGCCCAACAGAATTTAGGTCAAAACTAAAAACCTACTTATTTAGGCTCTCATACCCTTAAATTTAATAAATCTATTTGTATTATGTATTGCCTATAATTTATCTTAATCTATTTTCTTATTAGATTAACATCATTCGAAGCCTTCACAGCAATCCGTCGCTTAACGAGAGACTGAGACTTCATTTAAGAAAATAAATAAAATTCATGTACTACTCTGTACCGCCCATTAATTAATTTTGCTTTTCCCAAACACGTTCATTAAATAACATAATATATATATCAAATAATTACTTTTCCAACAACATGTGTTCGCTATTATGTCCTCTGCGCGCAAACTGTATATAAATAAACATCTTTTAACTTTAATCTCAAGTGACCTACCAGGTAAGTATGGTCCTGTACATTTTCATTGAAAAAAAATAAATATATATAATAATAATAATAAAAAAAAAAAAAAAAAAAAAAAAAAAAAAAAAAAAAAAAAAAAAAAAAAAAAAAAATAATAAATAAAAAATAATAAATAAAAAATACATGTACATTTACATTTTTGGGCTGCACCGCGCTGGTTGTTCAGATGCATTGTACATATAGTTTTGTATCGCTGATCAAAGAACCGGTGGATTTGCATCCATTGTTTTAGCCATAGGTTTTTTATATTTTCTAGTGTGTAGTTAGAAGTAAGATTGTAGAAATTATTGAAATTTGTACAGCGCCCTTGAGGTGATTTTTCACAAAAACGGCGCTATACAAGTCATCCAATTATTATTATTATTATTATTAGTGACCAGAATATACTAGCCAGGTATCTACTTGTCAACCTTCATCAACTCCAATATTTCGCAAATGGGGTGCCAGTTTCTCTGGCTTCCCGCTTCAGACATACCTACAGATAGAGTTAATACGCATCATATTTTTAAAACCCCCGATATAATAATGTATCTAAGCAATAAGAAAATACATAAACTACATTAATTTAAATCATTAATTAATTCAAAAAAATAGTCTCTATTAATAAAAGAAGATTTTCTGCCAATGTGACGAATTAGTTTAACTCCCTTTTAATCCAAAGCATTTGTCATGGAAATCAATCCCACATCTACCAATCTCAGCCCAGTGAGAACTAATATAGCTTAGTAGATATAAGAGTAGGTACACTGACCATAGGAAAATGTTAACAAAAACAAACACGTAATGAAAATTCCGTTCCGTTGAATTTCAAAAGGTCGCCACTAGAAGGGGGGTGTTGTGTTCTATCACAATGGGGGCACCTACTGTTCTGGTGATTGTTAGATCGAAATTACACAGGTGTGAAATTCACGTGCAAATATTACACTACCAGAATTACACGAGAACGAAAAATTACATTTGGTCAAAACTACACCTACGTAACTAAAAAAATTATATTTTTTTATGAGGTTTAAATTTGAAAGTGTGTGCTAATAATCGTATTAAAAAAAAATTAGGTGAGGTTTGTTTGACGGGTGTAATTCCAGAAGGTGTAATTCTCTTCATGTGTAATTTTATTCATACGCAATTCCGTCCTAGTGTAATTCTACGTGGCAGTGTAATAATATTGGTACGTGTAATTCACGTCTGTGTAATTTCGTCATGTAACTGCATGAACGAAAATAATGGGGGGGGGGGGGGTGGCAATAAAAATCTCACGTCAACTTTAAAAGAGTATATATTATTATAGAGATAATAATTTTTTTTTAAGTTTTACTTCTTTTGAAGTGTCCCACTTTGCCCGCTGAAAAAATGGCTATTATGAAAAACATTTATTTCAAGAGTAAGAAAGAAAATCTCACGTTTTTAATCTTAGAATGTGTGCTAAATAAATTACGCATTTGCAAAAATTTAGGTTAGTTCTTTTGACGTGTGTAATTCCAGCGAGTGTAATTATCTTCACGTGTAATTTCGTCAAGATGTAATTCTGCATGGCAGTGGTACGTAAAATTCTACTCCTGTGTAATTTCGTCATGCAACCCCTTTTAGAGGCACCTACCCCTCTTCATGTTTCAGTGTGAATTTACTTGTCTCAGCCGAGTGAGCTAATCCGATATGGGGCGTGGGGCTGCGAGAAGCTTCCCGGCAGAGAGTTGAGCACTGAGCACCCAATCCGCCGGAAAAGTCACTAACTACCTGCATAGTTACCGGGTTACGTGGGGCGGATCATTCGGCGTAGGCAAATCGGAAAAGCGATACTGGATCGGCTGCCTTCGTTAATTACCATCGGCCTCCATGCGAGGCGATTAGCGACGGGAAAAAAACTATGTCGACAAGCGGGATAAACCTTCAGGCCTATTTTGTTAAAAGGTCAAAATATTTCCGCTTTGGAATACAATCCATATAACTGAACGCATCCGAAAACTAAAAACTGTTTTTGTAAGATGAAGTAAAAAGCTTTCAAATTTTATAATTAGAAATAAACATAAAATTTTTTTGTTCGTATGAAGCAGTTACTTTGTGATGTGACATTATAATTTAAAATAAAACCATAACTTTGTACACACCACTTTTATTTTTTTATACTTAATGCCGATCGGGTTTCGCTACAACCGTAGCTTCTTCAGGGCAGTATATATAATAATCTCTAGTAGTATAGTAGAGATTATTATGCCCAGTATATATAGAAGTATAATCTCTAGTAGTATAGTAGAGATTATACTGCCCTGAAGAAGCTACGGTTGTAGCGAAACCCGGTCGGCATTAAGTATAAAAAATAAAAGTGGTGTATACAAAGTTATTGTTTTATTTTAAAACATACAATTATTTAAATATAATTTTTTTTAATGCAAACACAAAAAAGTTTTTAAAATGTTTATGGGGCCAACAGACCTAGCTATGGTCTGTTGGCCCCATAAACATCTTACATTGCACAAAAAAATTGTAGTTATAATTTATTGGTATGTTGAAAAAAAAACGAAGGTTTTTTAAAATTACATTATCTATTTTCAATTTTTGGGACATCCACTAAATGTGTTTTTTTTAAATGTGTTATTTCAGAGAAATGCGTGTGTGTGAGTGTGTATGATGTTGTTAGAGGGCAAATGTTAGTGTTAAATGCACTGTCATCGACAACGAGTGTATCTGCCGAGTTTCAGCTCGATCGGATGTCAGGAGGTGGTTTAATTTACTCTTCCAAGATTTGCATTCATTCATCAAAAAAAAATTTATATAGAAGTATTTAAAAAAGTCGGAAAGGCCCTAATATGGTCACAATTGATATCATACATTTAATTAATTATTATTTGGTAGTTAGAAATGTGCGATGTGGATTGTCTGCACTTCTGCACAACACATTTTTACAAAAAAAGTCCACAACCTACCTGTGTACTACTTATTTATTACAACATAGTTGTGTGGAAAGCACCGGTTATGTGGAAACCGATTAACATGTTTACTTAAATTAGAAAATGATGTAGGTTGAAAAAGTTATAATGTGTATAATCTTACTTCTTACTATATTATAAACGCGAAAGTTTGTATGGATGTATGTGTGTTTGTTACTCTTTCACGCACAAACATACTGAATGGATTTTAATGAAACTTTACAATAATATAGCTCATACATCAGAATAACATATAGGCATAAAGCATTCGTAAAGCTAGCTATTTTCAATTTATTACAAATAATAATTATTGTTTAATAGAATATGTCAAATTTTGAGAATGACATTTTGCAAAATAATGGTTAAATCAAAATAAATTATTTGAAGTACTCGCCTAATACTTTGAATCGAATCAAGAATTGTAGACATTTTAAATAAATAGGTATTAAATTACTTTTGGTATAAACATAGAGATGGGACCTAGGAAAAGAAAATAGGCTACTCTACTACTAATAGGAAGTCGCAGGTCAGTAGCCAGTTTAAAATAAATTAGTATCCTAATTGGAATTGTTTCCGTTGGTGCAAAAGGTTGTTGAAAGGGCCTCCTAATCTATTATAAATTTTATTATATTGTAATAATTAATAATCACGCGAAATCTCTCGATAATCGAGCAAGTGTAAGTTGTTGAGCCCACATGGAATCATGTAGCACATTATCCAACTTGATTAAAGGCGGCGAGCTGGAAAATGAACAATTAGTAATTACTGATATCACCCGGCCCCGGGATAAGAGATTTCTGATAAAGTGGCGCTGGGGTAATTTTTCCCAGGTGTTAATATTTATTAATGAGGGAAGTAAGTACATTTAGAAAGACTGGAACATTTGCAGGGTTGGAATATTTGTTTGTATTGATTATTCATGTACTTTCTGCTTCCTTCAATAGATGTCGATAGCTTAGTTTATAATACAAAGTTATGCTATATCCCAACAGATGGCAGTTAAGTAGGATATCAGAAGAGCACTATATATCACCGTTCGTGTCTCAGGTATGAACGGTTGTGATAACGGCCGAAGGCATCGGTGAGAACTACTTGGAGCCTAGTCTAGTAAGGACGGTTGTCCAGTTTAATATTTACATAACTAAATAAACCAAATAGTAATCACTCGAACCTATAACTTAATCGGAAGATACCCAACATATCTTAAGTTGCCTTACTCAACTAAGAGACTTACATTAAGAGACATGACAGAAACCGTAAGTAGGTAATAAAATTTAAAAAAAAAAACATTTTTGGAGGAAAGCAAGAAAAAAGGACAAAAAAGTCACGAGGAAGCTATTTTTACGAATTGTACGTTCTGTTATAAGGCATGTCGAGATATTAAGAGTGGAGATTGAAAAACAATCGTCGTTCCAGAGTCGAAGATACTCGCAATGTCCTGATAAAGAGAATAACATCAAGATATAAATACTTACAAACCTTCAGACCGGAAGCATTCTTAAAAAAATGTATGTCATAGTTTCACTGGCTTCAGGCTTTAAAAAAAAACAAAGAAATTTCAAACCGACACAACTATCATTAATAGACCAGTTAAATAAGTGTACAAAAAAAATCCGACGGTAAACTCAAGCTTTGGACAAAGTCACCAAAAATACCAGGTAATAAAAGCATTCAATAATCTCACTAAAAAAATTAGATAAGAAATAAAAAGATGGATAAAAGAACAAAAAAAGTCAACATCACAAAAATTTATAACATAGAAGAATAAAACGTAAATAACATCTTATAACACATCACTATACAATCAAATCATACCTCAAAATATTTGCCGATTTATTTTTTTTTCATTACCGCCTTTATGTAATTTATATAAATCTGTTATCTCGTATCTTATTAAATTTTGCATTGTAAAATGGGGGGCTCAGCACGGGTAAGGCACCCAGTGAGGCCCACATCATCAAATAATGTTTTAAAATACAAATTATTGTACCAAATATCAAAAAAAAACTAAAATAAATTGAAATCCAAAAAAAATAAAATTACGGCTGCGAAAAACAAAACAGCAAAATGCAAGAAATAATATCAAGTATAAGCTATTGTTTATGTCTATAAAAAGATAACGAACTAATCAAGATAAACCCATTAATCATAAATTGTGGCGGAATACAAAATAAGCGAGAAAATATATTTTTAAAATTAAAACAAGAGGATTTAAAATTCAAATAAACGAAAAGAAAAATTGCCAATCTTCTAGAAATAGCAACATATTTAGAACGCCGTTGTTATCGGAAATTGTTTCGTCATTTACTCCCCGATTGTGATTCGCCAATAAAAGTTGACGCTAAGTGGATGGATCATGCGGCTCGCGTGCTTGGAGGAGGTATCGGCACGCAAAGATCCGGAACAGAAAGTTGTGGATTAGTTCAGCTTTGGCCTGGATATTATGTCTACTGCTTTCAAAGATAGGGAGGTTTGCTATTACTGAATTTAAAGGAATATTAGATCTAGGCCTTGTAAAAGAACTGACCTGAAATCTAAACTTATCTCTTCAGAAAGATATATCCACAAAACTAATAATAAAATCAAAAAGTCAGTTCTTTAGCAAGGCCATAGCAGTTAAATTGAAAAATATTTAATTTGTATCGTGGGTGAGTTTCGTGTTGAAAGTTTGTATCCCTTAAATCTGGAGCTTTTTAAATTCTGCGTCATTTGAAAAGACCAATTCGTGCAACTATATCATAAAGCCCGGTTAAATAAAAGTAGAATGATGGTTGTATATTATATTCTTAAAGTAATTTAAACCGTACTATAAAGTTATTTTCCAGTTTTTTTAAAAGCTCTTGAAATGATATTTCATAAACAATTATCTTATTATTGGATGTGAAAAAACGTGTAAACACAAAATAGTTTACTTCGTAAACTCTGGTAGAGTATAATGGAAAAGTATGTATTATAGTGTAAATTTTGTTTACATTATCATAAACATTACAATATAGTCACAATCGTACGTAAATAAATTAGACTCCAATAATGAAAAACAAATAAAAAAAAGCGAATGCAATAGAAATTAGCTTATTATTAAAAGTTCCCGAATATTTCAATAGATAATGATTATATATACGAATTCTTTTCTCTAAGAAAATAATTAATTGTCGTTTGTCACCTGTCACTCATCTAAGGTCTAGCTCTAGATGATTGACATATTTAAATTTATATTTTTACTGTGAGGTGTTCTTGAGTTACTTGAGGTAGGGAGGTACTTGGTACTACCAAATGACAGCCAGTCACATGAAAATATTGTGATTTTAATGAGCGGTGATGGGAATTCATCTGCAAAAGCCCTCGACACCTGAGATGACAGAAAGCGATCATTCATGAGACACAATTTGTTGAGTATTATTTCCAAAGGTAAGATATCCTTCCTATTGTGAGAAAATGTTAGAAATTGATAGGGTTCCCGTTCAAAAGCATTACATTAATTTTAGTTTATTTATTCTACACCGATCATTTTAAATTTTAAGATATTATTCCAATTAATAGACAAAGCTAAGAGAATTTTCTGAAAATCTGCCTCGTTTGAACCTCCCGATTCTTTTTACTCGGAAAATATCATATTATAATATCTTAAATATATAATATCAGAAAATCTGTTTTTCTGAATCAGCAAAACCTTTCCAACGGTGATCACTACCAGTATTACAGAAGAATTAGTAATTCATACAGTTAGAATTTGTTCGTGTTTTTGTGACCAGTTTCTTGAAACCGTGAAATTAAAACAACTTTTCAATCAGAAGCCTCACTATTGTAATAAAACAAACAAATTCAAAGCAGATTTCATTTGCGTACAAAAAAATATTGCAAATTCCACGCTCATATTATAAACATCATCGCTGATTATAAATCACTGAAAAAATAAACCTTCCGTGTCCGTGAACTCGGGTTTCAGCTTAGCCCCGAAAATAAATCATAAAAGACACGTGCTCTGGTTCTGGTTTGGTGCTGTGTTGTTTTTTCTAAGATGAATGCATGTGCTGAAAGTTTATTTTTCGGCTTCGAAGACTAAATAAATAAATTCAGTCTTGAAGATCGATCCGGGTAATGCTATTTTTTATCTAGAGTGACGGACTAATAAAAAAATCAACCCGTTATAATAACAAAGTTTTTTTTTTACTATAACAGATCTTTTTCAATTTTCAGGCCATCTCTTGGGCCGGCTAGTACTACAGCTAGTACTTCAGAGAAATGCGCGTGTGTCCGTGCATTGTCGTCGCTAACGAGTCTATCTGCCGAGTTTCTATTTAGCGCGATCGGATGTCGGGAAGTGAGTTAATTTCTACTTCCAAGATTTGCATTTATTCATCCATTAACGAAAACAAAATCTAAATACAAACAGATGACGTATTTAAAAACCAAGAGAAGAGCAAAGTTTGAACATTTGGATTAAGATTGAGGCGATCCGCTCACTGAGGCAACTGAAAACTGTCAACTAGCAACTGTCTTTGTATGCCAATGTGATGGCTCGCACACTACGCAATCACACAAAAACCCGTTGTCAATGGTAACGGAAGCGCTGACTCGCGACTCGCACTGCTGATTGCCGTGGCCGGCCGTTGCTAGTTGCCAGCTGTCAGCTGATTGTTCTTCGTCTATGGTTAAACAAGCTTTTTGACCAATCAAGACATAGAAACCAGTCGGTTTTAGTTTGGTTTCGGTTGCCTCGTCAGCGGAGCGCCTAATTTTACATGAGTTTATAAATAACTAGCTTATATTTATTACCCATTGTTAAAATGATTAAATTAGGTATAGGTACCTACCTAATACGTAATATTAATTAATTAACACAGAAGTCTAGTAACATTTCAAAATGACTATTAGATACAACGTGCTGAATTTTTAAAGTGAGATGTTGTCGGAAGTTTAATAACACGGCTTCGTCCATAAAATAAAGAAGAACACAAGAAATGTGTTTCGTGATCGAAATATTTAAAATGGTGAAATATTTGTCCAATCGAAACGTAGATTTCCAATACAAAACCGTGTTTCACCAAGATTACCGATATCTTAACCCATTTTTTTATTATTGAAAAATATCCAATTTACAATAACAGGACTTATCCAATTTTGCGACGTTTAATTGATATTTCAAAGCTCCACAGCCAGTAAGACGAAAGTTGTGAAGACTAAACATTTTACATTTCACTTTGTGGCGCCAATTTAATTAAATTAAAACTAAATTATATTGTATACACCCCTTATTTAATCAAAATTATCTGCATGCCGACCCTTTGGAATAACAAGGTGCCATCTGTTGCGGAAACGTTATGCGATAATGAACTCTAAGGTAGCTTACCATAGAACCCACTATTGCATGACGTCACAGCAACAGATGGAACCTTGTTATTCCAAAGGGTCGATGCTTAGAAACCAATTGTTTCTTAGACAGGAGAAAATGTATGGATGTATGTATGTTTGTTGCACTTTAAATCAATATTTAATGAATGGATTTTAATGAAACTTTACAATAATATAGCTCATACATCAGAATAACATTCAGGCTATAATTTATAAAGCTAGCTATTTATTTTCAATATATTGAAAATAATAGTTATTGTTTAATAGAAAACGTCAAAATTTGAGAATGACATTTTGCAAAACAATGATTGTTAAATCAAAATTCTATTTTGGAAAATATTTAAATTTGTGAATTTATTTGAAGTACTCGCCTAATGCTTTGAATCGAATCAAGAATTATACATATTTTAAATTAGTATAAACGTAGATGGGACCTAGGAAAAGAAAATAGATTACTCGAAGTATTAATCCTACGCAGACGAGGTCGCGGGCAGAAGCCTGACCAAGATACCATCGAACACGTTGAAAATTTTGATTAAATAAGTGGATTGTACGAAGTGATTTCTTTTCAATATCAAATTTTTAGGTTTAAACCAAAAAATATATTATTAAAACTTTGGGATAAAATATGCTAAACTAAACATAAACAGTGGTTGAGTGTGAAATAATCACTCTTGTAAACAAACTTGAAGAAATGTTTTAAACAACTTTAAATTGTATTAACCAACTTCGATTTTTATTACGTTTACCATTTATATTTATTGTTTATTTATCAATGTTACTCATCAAAGACTTATCGCACTCAGGCGAAAATGAGGACAATACTTTGTTTTACTATTGCGTGCCGGGAGATGTTAAAAATATAGGTTAAATACACAACAAATTAATACACGCTATCGATGTATATTCTCCTTTGTTCACAACTCGGGAAATCCAACACAGGTCACACCAATATATTTTTTCAGCTATTTTATGGCCGATCAAGAACTGGAAATAATAAATTAATATGCCCTCACAATTCCCCTTGAAAGACAAACAACGGTAATTATTGTGATTTATATAGCTGTAGTTTAGAAGTTTTCGTTTATCGTAGTCTTCACAAATATCTATTCACTTTCCATATAGCACGAACAAGAGGTTTAAGAAAGCCAGCACCGAGAGGTTAACATATTGGAACAGTACAGGGAAGTGGTAGCCATACAAAGGGTATCGGACAGGGGTGCATAAGTCTCGTAAGGCCAAAATCAGGCCAAATTATATTTTTCACCCGCTATAACACAGGGTCATCCCTAGCATGGAGGGTGAAATATCACAAAAAACTATATGTACTTTTGATAAATCATGTATTTAAATAAATAAAATAAAATTAAAAAATTAAGAGGAAACGATGGCACACTTTGCCCATACAAACGTATTCTCCTATTTAGTCTTTGGATTTCGACACTGATGTAAATATTTTTGATTATAACATACATTTCTCATTTTAGGAGGCGTTAATGGAAAACATGTCTGCCATAGGTCACGCCTAAGTGGTTTGCTACGTTTGGTGACTTAGCAGGGGTGCCCGGGTTCATAGGGTGAGGTTCTGATCTCCAGATTCCTAACAACTCCCATACCGTTTTCCTTCCCAGAACATCCTCTTCTTCTTTTCCATAAAAATATCTTCCACACAGCTGATGATGACATATACCTATTATTAAAATTTCTCTACGCCCGCGTGTCCTCTTAAGGTTATATCTGTAATTCACACGCGCGCCGTATTAATAAGATGTGTGAAAAATGTAATATCGTATAATAGCGATAGCGTATCCTAACCGTTCCCAGTAGAGAAATAAAAGTAAAAGTAATAAAGTGCGGGGGATAATAACATCCCGGGTCCCGGCCCTAGACTGAGTTCCAGACATAACGCGTCAGAGGGAGGGGAAGGGGACTGGGTCCATGCACGCTGCAAGCTGCGAGACTACACTGCTACATAACAGGCTCATAGGGGTGACTCGGTGGTAGCAGCGGTGGAACAGTACAGGGAAGTGGTAGCCATACAAAAGGTATCGGACAGGGGTGCATAAGTCCCTTAAGGCCAAAATCAGGCAAAATTATATTACTGATACGATTAGAATGGTGACCAAACAACTTAATTCAACTCCACACCTCATTTGAAAAGTCATTAAAAGTTATGAAATTTTTAGGGTATGGTATTCTCAGCCTAAACTTTTAAACACAGCTTTAAGAATTTGAAATTTGGTTAAATTAAAATCATTAAAAAATAAATCCGAGAACGCGTTTTAGGAATAGTCGGTATTTTTCATTGGAACTTCCCTGTACAGTTGCAAGCATTTTTAAACTTTTATTCTCAGCCGCTGGTCACTCGTTTTTAAGATAAGACCTTAATTATTGATCATCCAAAATTAATTTACAGGTTAAGAGTAAAAAGCGCAGCAGGATTAAATGTCACAAAAATAAGCTTTATGCATAATTGATGAAAGGGAGAGATTATGTTTTTTTAATTAATCAACCGTAATAGTTTGACCTCGTTAACAAAACACCTCGCAGCCTAAATCTAAAATCTAGTAGGTTATCGAACACGTTTTTCTCAAAACAATACATATTTTAATTTGATTAGATCCGCTCCCTCCTCCTTCTCACCCCAACATGCTACACTATAAGGAATTATAACACAAGAGAAAACCCTTTATCGGGTTCATTTTTAAGATTGTTTAATTATCATACAATAATAATTAGAATTGCACCATTTCGTCAAAAATTACCTCGAGGGCGATGTACAAATGTATATGTCCACATAATCGTGTTGATCTCTTAAGGAAATAATAATAATAATTGGATAATTTGTAGAGCACCGTTTTTGTGAAAACTTGTTGTGAGTTCTTAGGCTGTATCTAATTTTATTATTTACAAACATATACAGAAAACATACTTACCTGGCAGGTCACTTCTGATAAACATACTTTAATCAAAAAGTTTACGTTTGGAGAAAATACGACTTTGTACGCAGAGGACACTATATTAAAAACACTGGTTTTTATATTATCTACCACCATTTAAAAAAAAAAAAATATATATATATAAATAAATATTTCACAAGAGTCCCAACTGCTCCCGTATGGAGCCAGTGAGTAATAAATAACACAAATTAATCAAATAAAATTCATTTGCGCACGTCGGGTTCGAACCCGCGACCTTCGGAATGGGAGTCCAAAGCCTTACCGCTGGACTACGCCGGCAACCATTACTGTTGATATTACTATTTATAAGAAAATTAGTGGTAAAAGTTATTTATTTTGAAAAAAACTGGAGAATTTAGGACTCTTATAAAATGTCCTTAAAAGGCTTTAGTTCTTATTTACTTACATTTTTAAACTATTAAACCAACATAAACAAATAAAAACATGAAGTCATTACAAGAGTGTGATTCAATAATAATTATTATGTATTTAAATAAATCTACGCATCATGAATTAAATTTACAATAATGAATAGATATTATTTGTGGTTTCGTCAGTTTGTTTTGACTACTGGAAAACCACACGCGATAAGATTTTTTTTCTAAATTTAGTAACAAAATACTGATACCACCAAAACCGCAAAGCCGCATTTCCCGCAAAAACTAAAATAATAAAGGATAGAATGCTCTTTATATTGCATTGATTCCTTTAAAAAAAAAACCAAAGGGACTTGCTGGTGATCTTCCTCGCTCAAAGGTCGTAATAACTTTCCTTATTTTATTATTAAAACAAAAACAATGAAAGGTTTATTCAGGGGTTTGTAATTTATTAAACAACAAAAACTTTATTGTCGGTGGTTTGGATTCTGAAGGACCCCTAAAAAACGAACAAAGCTCAAATCGACTGAATCTAAAAAAATATACACGTATTTGTGTTTGTGAGTAGATACTGCATGTGTATGAAAATTTTACGTTGGTACGATGTTAGCACCCTTTCAGTTCAATACATTAGCGGCATTGTTCCGTAGAATTTATTAAAAAGGTCAAACCGAATTTTCAATTTCTATACGGCAATATAAAATATTCACAACGAGAATCCAGAAAATTATATTTATTTATAAGTTGTACAGCGGCCCGATAGAATTTAATAACTGGCGTTCTTATTCATAGCCTCTTTAATTAAGCTTCTTGCTGTGCCTTGGAAATTAAAATCTATTTTAATTAAATTAAGGATTATTAAAACGATGGCATTCTCTAAATTTAATACTAAATACCTACCGATTTAATATGTACCCACCGTCAAATTGGTTATTAAAAATATATGTTGAAAATGATAATTTTCATATTATATTTAAATTTGTAACGAGAAAGAAAAACAAAATTGTAACAGATACCCTTTTCTCAGGTGTTTTATCGAGCGTAAACTTTCAAGGAAATTCAAAAAGTTTTTGAATAATAATTATTGTAATAATGGTTCTTCCGAGAAAACCGACTTAGATAATGTTATTTCTCGGAATAATTTGATTCTTGATTGTGATAATATTATACTTTAGAAAGAGTAGGCAATCTCTTTCAATTTAGAAGTAGATATAGAAAGTAGTTGGTGAAATTTGATTCAAATCAAAATGTGAAAGAGCCTCTTTCGCCCTTTAAGTTTGGCGGAACAAAACCTCTGAAAGGCCACCCTAGTCTAGACGCCACGATATATATTTGCCCTTTCACACTATATGCAGTAGCTATGTAGGTAGGGAAACAGGAGGACGTAGTAGGTACACACACTGTATTGTAAACTACAGTCCCCAACTCCAGAAGTGCAGCCTCTCGAATTGATACCAAACAATAGCCGAAAGAGATCAATATAGCGTAGAGGTTGGGGGTCGGGACTACCGCGCACAGACAAGATCAAAATACGCCATCAATTGTGATTGACTTGGTCTGATAAGCATGTCTGTAGGCTATTTTTGTTCAATAATAACAACACAATTACACAGTTAGCATGAAACCCGGTGGTGGAGAAATTTGAAAAATAGATTTTACAAAATTTTTGCTGTCACTGTTGCTCTTACTCCACCGGATATTGAGCGAAAGGGACAATGCACCTCGGGCTACTAATACCTAACAAAAATCGAGGTTTTGTTTTCCTCACATTTCTCCTTCAACTTTTTTTTACCAACTACATAAGACAAAACTATTCTATGTCTGTACGTTTTGCTTTTTAAAAAAAACATTGTCTAGTTTGAATACTGAACGTCTTTTGACGGCGTTTAAACCAGTCAATTTTATTGATTTTTGGAAGGTCATACATAACTTCTATCAAAAGTAACTTATCAAAAAAACAATAAGTACCGACACGCTAGTAGTTTATATCTATTTTATGTAAAAACAATATTTTCTCTAGGGTTAAAATCCAGAGAGATAAATAGGGAATACGTTTGTATGGAAAAATCACCGCCGGGTATCCCCTTAAGGATCTCAGTTTTGTGATATTTCATTGCATGTGCGCTTTAACCTAAGAGTCTAGGGTTATATTCTATTGTTGATTAATAATAATAAGGTGTAATGTGATTTAAGAAAAGCATTTAAATTTTATACTGCCAAAGTCTATAAGAATAGACAAAATAATCTGTGCATTATGAACTCTTTGAAATACTTTTATCGGTAGATATTAATCGCGATTCTTTTCAAACAGAGTTAGGTATTCTATTTGGATTCGAGAATCTGATATATCAGGAAGTGTTCGGTTAGACGCATTTAGCTTCCGCCTATTTAAACAACTTAGTTATCATGCCTCTCAACTGGGAGAGATGTACAATGTTGCGCACAGTTTTTCAGACACCTGTTTAAATCATCACACCTGAAACGCAGCCGAGGTGGATGTCCGTGGGATGGCGTATCTGTCTGCATTCTGCATAGAATGCCTCACAATAGACAGGAAACAAACCACAAGAATGACGATTGTACTTGTACCTACCCTCGTGATGAATACCGGTTAATTATACCCAGACAACAATACCACACGGCTGCGGGCGTATGCAAACAAGTATAGAAAGGCACGCCGAAAAGGTACAGGATAAAATGGTCCTCTGCAGTAGATATATAGAGTGCAGAAGTAGATGCGGTGTTTGACTACAATTTTTAAGCTTAAGGGAGAATTTTATCTATTCGCAAAATATAGTGAGACATTTGTGGTCGAAAATCTCACCTCTGCCGGTAAAAAAACTTGCTTTCTACTATCGTATTCTACAATTTTTCATTACTCCGCCTAGGAGGTCCTAGGGGAAACCTCAGAGTCCATGTCATATTTGGGGATGCTGTTATTTTTAAGAACAAGTAAGTGATATAAAATGCATTTTTTATTTATTTTTTTATTATTTATTAAAAGCATAGTTATAATACATCAACAAACAAGTCCCGAGAAGCCAATTGAATTGGCTTGTCAGCAGGTACTTATAATTAAGTTACATTTACATAATTTACATCTTATATCTACAGCATCTACAGATAACATTTTTTCATACACAATATAATTTTTTTTTTCCGATAGCTAGTTTTTCACCATATATTTAACTTTATTCATAGAATTACATTGCTTCATAGTGTCAGGTAATAAATTAAATATCTTCGGTATGTTGTATTCAAAAGTTCTCTGTCCGTACTTATTATTAAATTTCGGAACTATTAACCCGCCGTTGCGCGTGAATCTAGTGCTGTATTTATGTTCTAATTTCTCTTTATGCTGCGGGGTAAATATATGCTGAATTATTATTTTGTGCCATAGTATAGCCATTGCAAAGAAGAGACCTATGCTGTAGGAGGGAGAGAACACACACGTCGTCAAATTGTATAAAACGCTGCAAGGATTGGAATAGGCAGAGCAGAAGACGCGATACCTAGAAATTAAGTCTATTTTACTATTAGGTTTATTACTACTGGCGAATTTCATATTGCAGGGTACATGGCTAACAAATGCTCAACAGTCCAGTTACACGGTTAACATTAGCATCCAGATTGTGTAATTTCTGCCTCCTATAACCATGGTTCTCTTTAATAACAGGATTCACTACTTCTTCTCCTAACAAAGACTCTGGTACAGTACAATATCCGCATATAGGTAACTCGAGTCCTCCAAGGAATACTCAAGCCGTTAGAGAAAATATTATGAAAAACCAACCTTCTAGAATCATCGCTGGGTACCTGAAGCCGAAGCACTTACCCGCCTACTTGCAATACAGGAAAACTTCAGACCATTTCACAAATTACCGAATAGGGAAAACAAAGTGTAACAAATTAGGATAAGGGGAGGAAAACAACAAACAACTTTTAGAAATAACAAAGTAATTTAAACAACATGTTATCAAAATATAAAGAATATAATCAAAATATTGCTATATATTATTATGCAAATGAAAATAAGTTATTTTGTTATTTTAAAACAAAGAAAAAATGTTTTGCGGTCCTGTGAATGGGTTTCGAAAAAAACGATTTATAAAAGGAATATTGTGAAATTTGAAAAGTTTAGTTTTCGTTAAAAAAATACAAACATTCCCACGTTACGAAAAACCTGACAACATTTGAATGTGTTTGCATATGAAGACTTAGCTAGAACAGGATTGAACCCGCGACACCTAAGTAGGAAACCGAGGCTTTGGACCACTCTGCCATTAACTGGTCTTCTGTATTAATTCGAAACAAAATGATACTAAAAATCCCGAGTGTTATAATTCAGAAATCACCCTTTCGAGATAATTGACATTTAAGATTACGTAAAAGTGATGGTAAAAGTTTGAACTCTCACCGAGTAGGTAGGTACTATTCTATTTTTGGTGGACTGGCTTGAATTTAAATGTGAATACCTCACAAGAGTCCCAGAAGAATAGCTACCCCTGTATCTTCATTAACACGATGGTCCCTTAGTGGTTTGAAACCACTGAACAGATAATACAACCTAAAATGCCTTCCATGTAGATTTGAATGGAAACCAATGTTGCCACCGACTTAATACCATTTGGTTCTAGCCCATCTAGCACGCGCACTGTCTCTCTTCTACTTGCCTGACATCGTACATAGCCATCCATTTGAATTTCATAATGATGACGAAACACAACTTTGTATAGGAAATTTAAGAACCGATTCTCCGGACTTTACTTTTATCACGAAACACACCCACATCACACTTCTTGTGTTCTTCTTTATTCTATGTAAACAAAACATACTTTGTTTCATCCCATACTATTTATTAATTCGGAGTTTATTATTCGGTAATCGAACCTATGAATAGTGGCTATATATTGGATAAGTTGGTAGTGTTTTCTAACTATTGCAAGTATTTTATTTTTATTTTTAATCCTATTCGTTGTATTATGGATAAGCTATTAGGAAGATGGTGAGAAACCCCCTCAGTCTAATAACAGTCCCCTAAGTCAAGCTACATTTTAACTACTTTAATGAACATTTATAAAATGTCCTATTCGCTTTCTAACTAAAAATACATTATTTTAGCTAAAACCGCAGCGATAAACCGAGTAAAACAACTGGTTTTAATATTTTGACAGTAAACATCCTGCTATCTTTGGTTTTCCTGTATAAAAATACAAATACACGAGTGAGCCAAATTAATTATGGCATAATTATATTCAAACAAAAAATTGACAGTTTTGTTTGTTAGACTGTGAGTTTTGATCAGTTGATTGAAATTTAAATGCACGAGAAGGCATGTGGGTAAATTGTAATTTGAAACCGATGATTGTATAAAAAAAAGAAATATGATACTGCACATGATACAAATCACGCTATAATGAACACAAGTGTGTTTGATTTCATTCATACAAAAATAAATAATTACATACTGTTGAAGGTACAAAACGAGGACGACTGTTAATTAACAAGTCAATCAACATAAATAGGTGAAAATAAATTGAGCTATGAAATATTATGTAAGGAGAAAGGTTTGCTGTGTTATATATACGCTAAATCTACCCAAATAACGACATTGGGCCGGTATTTCAGTTCCTTTTTAAGCTCTCTTTTTAAAGATCTGATTTGTTAAGTTGATATCTGGAAGGAACCCTGATAACATTCCCGAATATAATGAAACACCGGCCATAGGCATTATTTGACTTTGAGTAGGAAGTATGTGGATTCGACTCCGCTGTGTTATACGAACGATTTATTTATAGAAATGAACTCCTAGTACCTACACGTATTCTGAAGTTAAATTTGATACACCTTTCATAAATTGAATTTTACAGCTGTCGTAATGAACATTTTAAATTTTTATTTTTTATTATTTATAAAATTTTTATAAGTTACCGTTTTTTGTAATTTTTTAACTACCATACGGGGCTAATGCCGTGTTGTAGTAGAAATAGTCACAGATATTTTTTTTTAATCGAGAAACCTCACAAGAGTCCCAACTGCTACCTTCTGGAGCCAGTGAGATTATGGCATCCCCAATTGGAGTATGTTGTGAGGCTGAAGGTAAGTGGGGAAGGGAAGGAGATGGGGAAGAGTAAGGTGGGAAAGTACCTGGCTATTCAGATCTAGTCACTAAACACGGCTAAAGCCATTATTAAGCAACGTTTCAATTCTGCATGGTGGTATTACAGGGCGATACTGAGAGTATCTTCCACTCTGGAACGTGCCGCAAATATAACATATATTATTTTTATTAATTTAGATATGTAGATAGATACATGAAATTACGTAGTTTTCAGATATAGGCACAGCATTGAAGTACCTATTGATGAAATGTGTGTTTTATTTTCTGAACTACGATGTAAATATTGCTCGTTTAATGTACCCAGCTTGGAGTATAATTATAATCAAGAACATATAAAAAAGAGTGTTCTTGTATTTTGTAATTCTGATTTCGTACATAGCGAACTTTTAGCAGAGCAATAAATTACTATTAAATGTTAATATTTTTCCGTAAGACAGTTTTGTTTTATAATTTATTATGTTTAACTAACTAGGTCAGTCACTAGATAATTGTCCTAGGTTGGGAAATTAATAGCCTGCAGGCGGCAGAATTTTGTTTTAGCCTCTGTGTAGAAAGTAGGTATATATAAAAGCAGATTGTATATTATGATATAATATAGACCAATTATTAAGAAAAGAACAAAAAAAATACAGATTCTAAAACATAGCATATTTAAACAAATTAAATTAAATTTATATTAAGTTAACATAAAGCGTAGGCCAGTGAAAAAATCGAATAAAGACACTTAAAACTACGTAGAAGACAAATAAACTACAATAATTAAATAACTTTAGTCCGCCTAGGCCAGGACTCCCTAGTGAGGGCTAAGAAATACAATATATATATTTAAATTCACCATTATATTTTTTATGTACCTACAATTAGTTTATAGTCGCTAAAAAAATAAATAAAAAAAAAACAAATAATAAAAAAATAAAGGTAAAATAGGTACCTATATATTTTAGTACGAGTTGGTTGGAAACTCCACTCAAATAATTAGTAAAACAAAAACTGATTTGATAACACTGAAGAGTGTTGATATTAATACCTATTTGATAGTTAGTAAAAATATACAAACGTAAAAACAAATATTATGTTGAAAAATTGGCTAGCTGAAAGAAATACCTAGTATGTATTAGACTCTAATACAAACAATTTCTAAATGCATACACTTTTCTTATATTTGTTATATCATGTTACACCTCTTTAGGCTATATCTCTTATGGAATAGTTTTATTGTTAAATAATAACACTGTTGACCTTATCAAGGTTGATTAAAAAAACCTTTTTTTATATTCTATGAAGTTAAAAGAACCCACTGATAAACTACCTAAAAGAAGTGTTATTGTAATTGTGACTTTTTCTATGTTTTTTTTTTGTATTATTTTTATTTGATATTATATTGTATTATTTTTGATTGTTTATTTAAATAATAAAAATAAATAAAATGTTGAACTTAATTTTAGGTTCATAAATAATATACCCTACGTATTTATAACCGGAGCTAAAAGTAAACTTACTAGATCTTATGACTTATGAGTCTGGTAACGCTTTTCTGACATTATAAATTGTGAGCTAATTAGCACAATGTACGTTTTGCGACCGAATTATAATATATTGATTGGTACCTATTTATTTAGAAACGTTCAATCAAATCAAATATAATCGTCACAAATACTATACGACATCAATGCAAATACAAGTCACGATGTGCTGTAAATTATTATTCATTATAATCATTATTATTGAGGAGTTCAAATCAAATAAAGGATAACATCGAATTTGTATCACGAGTCACACAGAACATAGACGCCGAACGTTAAACGCTGTTTGCCAAAAAGTGTAAACAATAAATATGGGTGGCGATATAAATTGGACAATCGATTTATAAACAGCTGTCTGAAGGCCACAATATATCCAACGTAATATTATTTGTCGTATTTGAATGCCATTACATACATTACCGAATCTGCATTGGTCAGATAAACAAGGACATTTAATTTATAACCCATTTATATAAATAAAGTGGAACGCCTGCGCAGTCTTTTTCATACAAAACTTAATTTTGGATTTGAGGCCAAAATAACCAACCTAATTGAAAAATTTTTTTTTTTAACAAAAGATAGCAAATGTCTAGTACGGATATGTGCTACTTTATTTATTTGTGTTTTAAATTATAAAATAAGGCCATTAAAGAAAGCAATTTTGCACAAATGTAGTGGCAAATTAAGCATTTTTTTGTAAGTTTATTATAATCATTAAAAAAATAATTTTGCTCTATCCTCTATTCTCCACTGTGTTAAGATAATGAAAAACAAATCATTGACAAAGCTTTTTTTTGGGTAGAACTTTTAATGTAATTTTTTAGGGGTAAGGTTTGTCTAGGTATTGGCGGCGGATGATCACACTGAACCGCAGATTCCTACCCAACCCTCATACCCTTTTCCTTCCCAGAACTTCCTCTCCTTTCTTTCCTTAAAATACCCTCCACACAGCATCCCCAAATATGACATAGGCCCTGAGGCAAATTATTTTCCTCAGAGCCTCCTGTGTGGACCTAATGTAAAAAAAAATTATGTAAGTACAATTTTTTACAAATTATTTACAAATTTTTAAATTATGCATCATTTTTATTAAAACCAAAATCAATCATTTGTAATTTAAATTTACGCCCATCATTTTTTTTTTTTTTAAATGTTATTTTCATTACGTAATTCATTATATTTCTATAATATAATTTCTTTTTAATAAGTATCATTACCTAACTCACTAAAAATTTCCAAAGTTACCTCTAAAAGTTATCAAAAACTGATTTTGTTAATGGCCCATATTTTATAACTTAAAACACAAATAAATAAAGTGGCACAAATCCGTACTAAATATTTGCTACACCTTTTGATTTACAAAAATGTTCAATTTGGTTGGGTATTTTGGCCTAAAATCCAAAATAAAATTTAGTATGACAAAAGGCAGAGCAGCCGTTCCCTATGGATTTACAAAATAAACAGAATAAAAATAAATAAGAACATTTAAAACTATGATTTACAAGCACTATCAGCAGTGTAACGTGATACAGAAATCGTGGCTATAGACGAGTTTAAGTTAAAAAAGTACCTTTCTCTGAAGCTAGTATGTTTTTACGCATCTTTCTCTCTCGCTTATGTTAATTGTAAAGTAAACAATTGCGCGAGAAAGGATGGTACAATTTTAAGGCCGGTCTTAAAGTTTGACGTGTACTATAACTGCGCAGTTTTGCCAGAGTTTAATAAATATTAAGAAAATTAAGAAAATATTTCTTATTGAAAATATGAAATAAAGTGAACAAGCAATATGACACCTCTTTTTTATTTAGTCATTGCTTGCCTCAAAGTCTTAAACCTGACGGCAAAATGATTATTTCAAGGCGCCACAGCTCATGACGAAAATGATTTTGAGTCAAACAAAGCTACGCATAAATTAATTTGCAACTAGTTATAATCTAGTGAACCTTAGTTCTTTTATATAGTCTTAAACCTTTGAATTGTAAAGCACACGCAAACTGTAATACTTTTTTAAAATTTTTATTATTTGAAATACATAGGTACATATATTTACAAAAGAAAATCATAAGTCTTTAAAGCTAATTACAATAAAAATAGTTTTTTAACGAATCTACCCAATTCAATAAAGAAAACATTTCTCGTGTTTGAATTGGGGTGTAGTGCCATTACAAAGGTAAAAGAAAAAATAAAAAAGAAGAAAAAATTTGAGGTAACAAAATACATAAACTTATATAGAATGTTAACAAATATACATTGATAGTGGAATTGAGTATCAATGTATATTTATAAATGTATAGGTATATTATAAAGCACATTAATATTAATAAGGTTGTTGACAAATATTAAATTGAATTATGCCTATAACAGGCACAATCCTCGCATTATGTTCACTTTCATTATGTTATTTTTCTATTGAGTTTCTTCTCTCAGAATTTCTGAGAACCTATTTTGAAGATGCCTGTCATACTGACACATTGCGCCAAATAAATTCCGAATTCAAATCACGTGACTTGTGTCAAAAGTCTAGAAAACGCGCGTGATTTTGGCGCCAGGATTTGAGGCGTCCACGTCTCAACACCGGACGCGTGCTACGTAAATTACATTATGAATTGAAAAGGGACAGCGAAAAATGAGAGAGCGAATGAAAAAAATTGAATTCCAAAACAATTTTTATTCGTATTCTTGAAGGCAAACTTCTAAACATCCTGTCGAATGTGTGTATTATTAGTGCACACATAATTTTTTAATGTAGGTAACGAGTTTTCTTTTAGATTACGCTTGCTTGAATCTTAATATATAGAACAAAGTCGGGTTAGTTAAACCATTTATAACTCAATAACGGCTGGACAGATTTTTATGATCTTTGATTTGTTGGATTTGTCTCTGTCCCGATTAACAGAATACCTAATAAAACATCGGAAAAAATCTCGGGAAAAATAATTATGAAGAATTTTTTTTTTCATATATTTTGAATGGAATGGCTTTTCAAATAATGTGCGTTGGTCGACATAATTTGAATCAATTCGAACTGTCAATGGTGTAGTGTGCCGAACAGTTCGTGCTTAGTCAACATCTCAATTTCATTTTTTGAACTTAAGAGTACATATTTATTTTAACTTAATAAAAACTTAATTTAATTCAGCTAATAAATTAAACACACCATTTATTGATTCTGAGGCGGTGCGAAGTTTGCCGGGTCAGCTAGTTTGATAGATTTTTCAGTAAAATACACTTTTTTCTATACATCTTAAGACGATAGACTTCGCTTTTCGGCCCATACAAAAAGGACGCCCGGGAAAAAACACTTTTCTACATCGAAAATTGCACAAAATGAATATATTTTTTTTACACTGCCTTCTAGAAAGTAAAAGCTATGTCGGTAGCTTTTTGAATTTTCGATGCGTTTCGTATTAACGTAAACATTCACTGTCAAACATATATAATTTATCAAAAAATATTATTTTAGGAAAAAGTGCTGCTAACTCAACTCTCATATAGAATTACAAAATTATGAAAACATACCGACGTAGCTTCTTCTTTTTAGAAAATATATATTTTTTTAAATTTCAATTTCGTGAAAGTTTCGGTGTAGAAAAGTGTATTCTCCATAAACCTGTTTTCAAGCGATTTCTGTAGGTAAATTTGAGAGTTTACGGCAGTCGTCTCATTCGCACATTTGACGGGTCGTGGCAAGGAGTGCATGGTCGGGGGGGGTGGAGCCATCGTTTTGGATAATAGTGATGGTAAGACCATTTTACATAATAATAGTGATGGGATTGATTTTTCTTTTATTCATGAGTTCTATTTAATTTCATAATAATGTATTTTAGATAATACATTTTTTACAATAGGTAATAAAAATAATTACTCAAATTAACACAAGCAATATCTTTCGCTTAGTGTGATGGTAGTAGGAGATTTTCAAATGTTGTTGGGTTATTCGTAACTCGAAAATGTTTGTCTTTCTTTAAAAAAAAAACTACATAAATAATGCTTAGTTAAACACAAAGAATAAATGTGAAATATTTTAAAAACAAGCTTCCTCGATCACCGAATAACATGTTCGGCGGAAACTTTTCTTTAAGTGATGGGCAACAAATTTGCAATCTTTTTAACGATTTTTTTAAAACTTTTTTTGTCCTTCCTCAAACTAAAAACATTCCCACAAAAAATGTAGATGTAGTCAGTTATAATATTTTATTACATCTTTGAAATCTGAAATTTTTTGTTGTGTACGGTCATTTTACATCACAAAATATAAAATATATCGCATACAACAGGGATTATGTTTTCATTACTGTCGTTTTTTTTTTTATAAATAATATTAACTCCTTACAGGGTTTCTCACCATCCCCCTAATAGCTTATCCATACTTTAACCACTCGAGCGCTTTTTGCCTCATTATGGCACACTTTCCAAAACCTCGGATTGCTTTGTTGGCAAAATGTGTCAAATTTTCAATTTTTTTTATTTTATTAAAGCGACTATATAATATAATGTACATTCAAAATATAACAAAATAAATATTCTCTAGATTATTTAAAATGTTTTAAGGTTAAAGATTTAATTATATGTTTTTATAAATCCTACAAATATGTGATAATAAACAAAAGATAGGGGAATTCATTGGCTACATAGAAGGCAATTCAAACACCAGTTACCTTTATTGTGATATATTTAAATACCTGTTATTAACTATATATATATACCTTTTATAAGATTACTTTTTCAATAACTTTGATAAACAAACAACAGTCATATTCATGCAAGTTATCTTATTTTATTCTTTTTTTTTTCTTTTTCCAGTTTTTATTAATACAAAATATGTATGTAAGACCATAATTTGCAATGCAAACAGCAATTAGCTATTTTGTTTTAATCCTTTGTTTTTAAGTAGATAAAACTTTTATTATTTTTTATTTTATTTTATTTTATTTTATATTTTTTTAATTTTTTTATTATTTAAATAATTTTGTTAAAAAAACAACGGTTATCTTCATATTTTAATTGGTTATTTGTTTAATTTTATTCTTTCTCTTCTCTTTTTGTTTTCTTCTTCTTATTTTATCCTACACATTTATATAGGACTTTTTATTATTATTATTATTATATTATTTAAGCATCTGTGTTCCATATATCATCCTAATTTGATTGCCCTAAAACGGGATTCTTCCTAGTTGGGTAGCCAAAACATTCAATAAATAATGTATATGTATAAAAAAGTAAATAAATAAAAAAATAAAAATAAAAAAAATCAGTTTGTATGTCTCCATATTCAAATTCGGAGGTATGATTTTTTTATGTGGGCGGAAAAATTTCCCTTAGCAATCCGATAAAAAATATTTTAATTGCACTGTTCCTCCAGTGGATAAGGGATTTTATTAAAAATAAAATACTTGCAATAGTTAGAAAACTCGGCCCACTTATCCAACATATATAGCCAATATTCATAGGTTCGAGTACCGAACAATAAACTTCAACTTAATAAATAAATATACCGTCAATCGTAAATCGAAAACAAACTTTATAGTATGGATAAGCTATTAGGAAAATGGTGAGAAACCCCCTCAGACAATTAGCGCAAATGAGGGGGTCGCAATTCTGGTAGTTAATTTTTTTATAATAAGTTTTATAAACTGATCGCCTGTTTTAAAATGCTAGTATTCGACCTTGGCGCACTTGTGCTCGAGCTACCATTTTGAAAAACTAACGGAATGTAAACCAAGTAAAACACTGTTTTTTGACCTGATTTTAGCGGATTTGAACCTCGATACCTGATAGAGACGAAAAAACATAAAACATATACCTAAGTCTTTTGTGAAATTTTATGTTCTACAAAATTGGTGATCATAATTTTTCTCGAAAATGCACTGGAAAAGAGATAATTAAGAAAACAAAAAACCGGTAGTGCAATATGCTTGTTTGTGCAAACTGGTAAGTTTTTTTACGGCTTTATAGTCCAGTCATAGGAAGGAAACATATTGGAGCCACCCCGGTGCCAATTACAATAGAAGATCCACCAGAAGGTCCTTCTGAAAATGATATTTTGCCGCTGCACCAAGGATTTTGTAATTTAGAAATGTGGATGCCGAAAAGCATTGATGAACTGTTATGCAGCCTGCCCCCGCTGCCAAGGGAAATGCCTCAACTGCGTGCCTGTTGCCGAGGACGACGATGAAGACGACATTACTGAGGATGAAGATGCTATGAATGAACAACCATTGCCAGGACCTTGCCAGACGTCCAAAGAGGATGAAAACGTTAATCCATATAAAGTTCAGAGTGTCACATGATGTTACTGAGAACAGTGAGGTTTATAATTTGGTGTATTAATGTAACGAAATAGAATAAAATTATCATGAGACTTTTCATTATAAACTATAATATAAAAATTTTCAAGTAACATGATTTTTGTCTACTTTATTTAATAACTGGAAGTGTGGTCAAACAAATTTTTAGGCGAACGAACAAAATTTGTGTGTCAATAGTAAGTTAAATATCTTTAGCAGCTTTATTAACCAGTGACATATTTAACAATTTTTATTTAACTGTTGTATATCTTTCTAAATGTATTTATGAAATATTCAACTAACTGTATCAAGTGTGCCTAATCTGTTTTAACATCTGTGTATTTTCCTTTAAATGCCCTTTAAATTCGTGTTCTTTTGTAAAAATAATTTTCATAATTGTATAATGTTGTCCTTCCCGAAATGAGTTTTATTAAACTCAATGGGAATAATGTATTATAAATATTATGTATAATTTTGTAATATATTATCACAAAAAAAAAAAAAAAGTTTTTTTCTGAAATTGACAACACTTAAAATTAAAATTATAAATAAACTTAAAATTGCTGTAAATGTTGACTGGTTGGAGATTAATTTCCATATGTATAATATATATATATATAAATTACTCCAAAATGTAAAAAAACAATATTACAATTAAATCATAAATATCTCGGAGTAAAATTCTTAAATTCATTACCAGAAAATATTAGAAACATGAATACCAATTTAAAAAAATTTAAAACTCACCTTAAAAAGCACACTCAAAACCTGAACTAAATCATAACAAATAAATAAAAACTATATAATAACACCCCTCCCCCCATACACACAAGCCCTGCTTTTTTATGGGGGTACATCAAACATATATATATTATATAATTAATTAGTGTATAAAATGTATTTGTAATTTATGTATCTTTTTTGAATTATTAATAAAAATATATTCTGAAAGGGAATATAATTCTATACAATTTTTTGGGAGCGTATAACTCAAACACGGCTGGGAATTTGGAAATCACACATAGAATAAAAGTTGAAGATAATTTTATGAGCATTCATGTAATGGAAAAAAAATTACCCGCGGACCACCGTTTTCGAGATACAAGCGGAAACCCGAATATTGGGACCATCCCCCCCCCCCTTTCCCTCCTAGCTCGACACCTAGACGTCAGGACTTTTGGTATGTTCACACCCTAAGCACCCTGATCAAGTTTATGAAGGAATCACTTAGGTACCTGCTCACGCACTCCACACCTCCTTCCTTGACTGGATTATTACATATCAGTACTTTTGAGAGATAGAAGATAATAATAAATTTAAAATAATTGTAGCAAAATTTAGGTTCCACGTATTTACCACAGCTACTGGGGGAAAAATTTGCACTGTTTGAGATATTTTAGAAAAACAAGATTTTGTTGCGATTTCGTCTGTTTTTTTTTTCAAAATGGCGGCACGAGCACGGGTGTGCAGGTCGAAAACTTGGATTTTACGTAAAGGAACCAGTTTATAAAACATTAAAAAAATGGAACTACCGGAATAAATACCATCCCGGATGGCTAATTGAACTGGCCTACAAAGACCAATGTCGGTGATTTATTACGATTACCCGCCGACCAAATGGGCAAATCATCACCAATCACCACCTTAGCCACCACAATGTAGTTATAATTTTTTTTACATTAGCTCCACACAGGAGGCCCTGAGGAAAATAATTTCCCTCAGGGCCTATGTCATCTTTGGGGATGCTGTGCACAGGGTATTTTAAGGAAAGGAAGGAGAGCGAGTTCTGGGAAGGAAAATGGTATGAGGGGTGGGTAGGAATCTGGGGGTCGGTTTCTCCAGGAATAACAAACATGGAAATCCCAATGCGGTGCAATGGGATGTTCTGGGAGAGACCAACGGAGAGATCAAAAGGTTTCCCTCAACCAGTCTCTCCTGATATGGCCTGTTACGTAATTGGTGGGCAGACGCATCCGCCGCCAAGACCCGGACAAACCTAACCACATGCCCCCGGGCACCCCGGCTAAGTCACCAAACGTAGAGGGTGACTAAAACTTAAAGGGGTGACCTATGGCAGAGGTGTTGGTTATCCAATAAATGGTTCCCGGGGCGGCGGTACCTATACCCGCCGACCAAAATGAATAACATAATATAATAATAACATTTATAGTTTTAAATAGCGCAGGAAATTATGATAAACAATACCTACATGAATTATCACTTCTAGTTATTGCCGAACATTCACTAATTGATTATATTATCCTATCAATGTGATTGAGGTATCACAAGTCAGGCGAGATCTAAATACTACGAATAACAAATAATAATTCCGAATTCCGAATGGTAGGTACCTACCTAGATGATTTGCAGCAAGGCGCTCGAAATAAGAATATGATATTATGCGGGGACCGGGGACACTGTATCACGTGTTAGTCGAGTGTGCGAGCGTGCGAGCTATTCAGTATTGTTGTGTGCAGTTGTATGTGTGAGCTTCATCTGAGTGGGACAGAGTTAGGAACAATAAATACCTAAACTTTCGGCGTATGGCGTAAAGTCTAACCTCTTAACATCGCGTTAAAATGTGTTCAAGAATGTATAGAGATTACATTATTATTTTTTGTATTTCTTGGGCATTAACTATGTAACAATTTCTAGACATTTTGTTTTGAAGGGTTTTAATTTTCAATGTACTATCGTTACTTAAATTAAAATTTATTATTATTTAATTAATGTAGGTTCTCAGGAGATATAACGTCTATTCAGAAGGGCCATCCTATATCTTTTCTGTTATATTTTGTGTTAATTGTTGTTACGAGACAATTAAGGCAAAAATGCAAAATCCATCAGATATCATCGTGTGTTCAATTTTTTGCGATTTTCTGTGGCTTGTCTACTATGCCTGTCGTGTGTTAAATGAATTAATTACCTACTTATAAACACGAATCACTATTTATTAGTTATTAAAACTACTTTTACGTAATAGGCTTAAAAGCCTAATAGGCTTTCATAAATGACTATCCGTTTGTCATATTATTTTGAAGTTTGTGCGCGATGACATTCGATTCGCAAATTTTCCCGCGACTGAAGGCGGCAAAACGCGCCGTTACCTCTGGCGTTAGGATAACTACCTTTAAAAGTTAAGCGCAGTATTTAGCTTGTTTGCGCGATGTGGAATACGGCATTTAAGAAAACTGTCAAAATGTGTTGTAAACGAAAAAGAAACAGAATAACCCTTCCGGTCTATTTTGATTTCAAATTTTTTTGAGAAGGCAGACGTTCATGAATATAGTTACGAAAACAAAGTTAATAAATGCGTTAGGGTCGGCGTAAGCTGGGAGTCAGCATGTGTCGCACGTGCAGTATTTGTTTTGCAATGTATGAAAAAACATATGCTGAGAGGCTGACCTCGCTTCATACAAGTCCATACATTACAAAACAAATTCTGCACGCGCGACACATGCTGACTCTCAGCTTACGCCGACCCTTATTATTGAGTGCGTTATTCTACAAATGCCCTGTGTTGCCGCCAGCGGTAAGTGAATTTGAACATAAAATATAGGTCATTTGCACCATGTTCCGAAGTGAAACATGTTTGATTGGATTGGAGTGATCAATATCTCATATATCTAGCGAGAAACCCATTTTTAGAAAGTAAACCTTGTTTAATATGACATTATCTACGTGTACTAAATGATCAAATCAAAAGAGCGACATATGTACTTCTCAAACTTTCTCTACACCACTTCCTTCCGCCTCACAACGCCCGCCTTTTTAATGCGAATACCGCCCAAAAATCCAGGAGCCAGTAGGACTATGGCACCTCCGTTGCGGAGAGTTGTGCGGATGAAGGAGTGGGGGAGTGGAATGAAATGGGAAGATGAAAGTTGGTAACCACATAGCTATTCGGATTTAGTCACCAAATACAGAAAAAAACCATTTTAGACAAGTATCTACAACTCTGGACATACACTATATATTTCAAATAGGGATAGCACAATTCCGGTGACCCGATAGTTGATCCCCCAACAGTTGGCCCCTCGACATTTTAATTATGATAAATCCTTTTTTTTTGTGCATTTACCAATTTCAAAACCTAAAATTGACCTCAAAATCATGACCTTTAATAAGAAGTTAGTATGGATATTAACCGTTAATAACAGTTTATAACAGAGTCGATATTGTGTACTTATACGCTGGTATATATACGGCAAATAGACAAGTAGTTTTTATTTAATGCATTTTAATGAAAATGTGTTTTATACTTTATTATTCGGGGACACGTAGTTATATTTTTATGTAAATAGGTATATCTATTGTTATTTCCCTAAACAGACTGCATATTGTTTATAAGTAGACATCGGATTATATGCACTAACCAAGTGTCAAAATATGCATGCAAATATGCATGCAAATATGCACTAAAAAAGGCCGAAATATACACTACAAACTCTTCATATGCCCAAAATATGCACAATGAAAAATCAAACAACCATTTTTATTTTTATGTATTTGAATTAAAGACGGTACTAAAACAGCGAAATATTCATCAAACTATGCATAGTTTTTGGGACAGTACAAAATTGTATTTTTCCAAATTTTCGAACGCAAATTTGTGACATTTTTCACCCCTTTGTATGCCGAAAACAAACTCTCTACGTCAAATGACGTCATAGGACAAAATTCAAATTTTGGTGCCATTTCTCGAGATACCTGTTTAGGCAGGACATGTACGACCTACGACGTTGAAGTAGGCATGTCCTTCACGTCTTCAAGACTCGGGTTTTTAAGCAAAATAGCGTCTAACTTTTTGCAAATCTTTTCTGATATTGAATTAGGAAGGGAGTTGGCGAGTTCGATCATTGTTTCCAGTAATTTCTATTAAATATAGGAAGGTTTTTTTGTTTACAATTTTTCTATGGCATCTGATAACTTGTGGAAATGTATTGAGATGGGTGCGATATTCTGTTTGATGGATGCGTCTTCAAATGCTAGCTTGCTTGACTGAAAGGCTTCAGAACTGTCAAATTGACCAGCGAAATATGCACTATTGGGAAAAAGGCCAAAATATGCATTAACGCCGTTAGTTTATATGCATTTGCATATGCAAATGCATATAATCCGATGTCTATTTATAAGTATGCCAAAGGCCAAAATATGCATTAACGCCGTTAGTTTATATGCATTTGCATATGCAAATGCATATAATCCGATGTCTATTTATAAGTATGCCGGGGGGCCAATTGTCGGGACATCAACTGTCTTGGAAGTCACAATTCCACTTGTTTCGGGCAATTTGAAGCTTAGAACTTAAAATAATCCTAAACCATCGCAATATGACAACGCAAAATCGTTTTGATGCAGAATCAACCAGAATCATTGGTTGAGGTTATATTATTAAAATACTTTAAGGATGAAATTGTTTTTAATAGAGACGTTCATAACTATGAAACAAGAAATATAAACAGAATTCGATTGCCACAAATGAAGAAATCAAAATCACAGAACTGCATAATGTACAGAGGACTAAAGATGTATGATGAAATGCCTGAAACTATGAAGAATGAATGTATTTAAAAAGAAATGTTATGATTACTGTAAAAATATTTAAATTTATCAAATGAAATGTTACATTGTGCTTATTAGTTTATATTCATGTAGTATAAACTAACTCAATAATAATAAAAAAAAAAAAAAAAAATTACTTTATTACATCTTCCGATCCTTGCCGGTAATATTAGGATGCATATAATACGACGGGAAGTGTGTGCTAAACACAGCTGCGGCGCCCATTGTAGTTGTGAATTATGAACAAACCCTGGATCTATTAACTCTTAACGCATCTTCAATCGCGCCATGATATGAATACCAAATGCCAGACCCTGCTGCTAAAATAGATGAAGTCCATTCGAAGCTTGTTCGAAGTAATGCGCAAACTGAGATGGCTTGCACTCAACTTTTTAATACGAATCTACTGATTGAATAAACAAGGAGACACTCCTTTACTTCAATTCATTAGATTTAAGGGTGTGAGAAGTGTCACATCACTACTGTAAAGTAGGTCACATCACTAGTGGAAAGTACTTGTGATCATTATGTCTATGGTGTACGCTCTCTCTGTGTTGAGGTCTGGTCATGTCAAGTCGTAAATAAATCTTCATTATAAAATATAATTGAAAGTGTTCTCAATAAGATCCTCAACTATTTACCCAACAAAACAAGAAGTTGCGTCAGAAATAAAACTGACAGCAATAAGCTTTCAAAATGTATGAAGCGTGATATACAAATGAGCAGGTACCTACCTAGTAACTAGTTATGCTTTGAGTTGGTGTTTCATCTAGAGAGGCTATAATCGATTATGTATACACATTTAGAATTAATACTACACTTAATGTGTTGGTACAGTCTATCATACATTACGCTATAATTTGTTTGGGAACTGTCTATACAACTTTAATGTCTGATTGCAGAAGAAATCTTTTAACAACTACTTACTGATTAATATCTCAACATTGCTCAAGAAATCTCTTATTAGAAGGATTGTTTTCAAATAATAAGTAGGATTTTATTGATTATTTTGAAAATTTAACAAACAAAATAATTCACTGGTAAGAAGTATACCGATCTCCACTTACCAATTGTACATTACATTGTTAAAAAAAGTGGGTAATTACCATTTTTAACAATAACTCCACACACTCCTCAACAATAAAGCCATGACGAAAAATATCTCAGTGGAGGGTGTGTTTAGGAAGAGGAAGGAGGAGAATTTCTGGGAAGGGAAAAGGTACGAGGGGTGAGTAAGAATCTGGGATCAATGTGTCCCACTACCGGTTGAAGACGTCTAACGTCCCTCAACCACTCCCCGATCCGACCCGCCGCGAAGTTTGTGGACAAATGAATTCGCCACCAAGACCTAGACAAACCCCACCCCATGAATACGGGCAACCCTGCTAAATCACCAAACGTAGCAAACCAATTTGGATGACCTATGGCAAGGGTGTTGGTTATCCAATAAATGATTCCCATATCTCCCAAATTGGTAACCTTCTTACCATTCGAAGTTCAAAGCTTCGTTGGACTCCAAGATACCTACCTAATATCAGTATCTGCCTTTATAAAAAGAGACTGGGAAAAACGAGAAAGCAAAACTGAACATGGTGTGTTATTCGCCTGTTGGCTTCCATCTTCCGTTCGGTTGTCAGCGTTTCATTTTTTTGGCAAAGCCTTGAAACGGAATCAAGCGTGATATTATTTGCATGAATAAGGCGTTTATTATGCGTGGGTCAGAGTCGAAACACTGGCGCATTATTCAAATATCATAAGTGTTCCCAAAGACACTGCCTCGATAAATGTATTTCCTATTTGAAAAATTCAAACAACAGGACACACTGTTTTAAATCTTTATAATTTAAGAGCAGTATTCAGATAAGCATACGAAAAATATTATGTTTCTGTCATGAAGACAAATAATCAGTATTTTTCCGCTTGTATTCCGTTTTCAACTTTGCATTCCAAATAGTAAAAGCCGAACCAGTTGAAATGTTATGTTATGAAAATATCAGGGTAATGTACTCAGTCTACGTTGGAATGCCATTAAAAAGTTGCATAGTGCGGAGTTTATGGGGCATAGACAATGAAACGAGATAAACATTTCAGTAAATTAATAATAATAAATAAACGACACGGTTTTGTTGGCCGTTTGGTGTAAAAATAATATACCTATAAATCACAACATTCAACGACATATGTTTAAAAACCACAAACACAAATAAAAGTATGAAAGTGTAAGAAAATATAAGAATAACAATATAAGAAAGAAAGTGTATGAAATGTTCACTAAAAATATTATTGTTATGTAAAAAAAGAAATAAAAAAATTAACAAAAAAAAAAAAATGACTGTAAAGTGAGAAATAAATTATTTGGGAAAGTTTAAAATTGTTTTAATATATTATTATCTCCTCCCACATTCTTCCTTTGTATTATTATTTCTCGTCCATTCATTAATTAAGTTTTAAAACCCGTTCACATCTCAGGCGAAATTACCCAATGACATTCTACGGACTTACGTAATATGTACTATAACCATGTAATTTAATTTAACATACCTATCTTATAACTTGTATTATAATGTTCTGTGTATGTCTTAATAAACCCATAAACAAAATTATAATGCAATTCCACCACGAATACTTGTCAATATCAAAAATAGAAATATTAAAAAGATTCACGTTCCTAAAGTAGTTGAACAAGGAAACATAGTGGGTAAGAAGTTCCAGCGTAGGTAGTCGGTAAAGAATAATACTTGGAGCATACCTAACGCAATAAAACCAAACGACGAGAGTTATACTCGGTAGGATCAATAAATAGCAGGACTGAATTTCTGTGGCGCGAACTGAGCGGTGGAGGGGCGTCGGACTACCTGGGGGTGGAAGTGCACGGAGAAAAATGTTATTCGAAAAAACGATCATTTTAATAGTAAAAACGGTTAAAAATGGGACTGAAGTTCTCACGAACAAATTAACAGTGCTTCAATGTTTATTGGCGGGAAAATGTAAGAATAAACATTGAAACCCTGTTAATTTGTTCGTAAGAACTTCAGTCCCGTTTTTACTATTAAAATTATGGTTTTTTCGAATAACATTTTTCTCCGTGTGGGGAGCCTTCCTAAGAGACCGATATTTTTTCCAGTCACCTGCGGGCTTTAAGACGTGTCGTTGCGATCCAACTTCCAGCGGCACCAACAACACCAAACTTTCCGCATCCGAAGAAAGCCAGAATGAGCAAGTCAAGGGTCAAATCCATGCTCATCTCCTCCCTGGTTCATATTGGTGTGGTTCACAGGAAGCTGGTACCCCCTGGACAGACTGTGAATGCCATTTTTTACGTGGACGTGATTGACAGGTTGCGTAAATGCGTTCTCCGCTTGCGGCCAGACCTCGCCGATTCTAGGAAGCTTCACCACGATAACGCGCCGCGCTGCTTGTGGGGAAATTTCTGACCAAACACAATAAACGTTGTCTCACCCACCCCCCTCTACAGTCCAGATTTGGCACCGCCGGACTTCTTCCTCTTTCCTCGGCTCAAGCGGGACCTCAAGGGAAACCGACACAGCTCCGTAGAAGACGTCCATGGGGCCGTGACGGCATCTCTGAAGTGGATTCCGGAAAGCGAGTTTCAGAAGGCATACATACAGTGGGAATCGCATAATACGGGTTGTGTCAAAGCACAAGGGTGCTATTTCGAGGACTACTAAGGCTTTGTACAGATTAGTTCAATAAAAAAAATAAATTAATTCAGTCCTACTACTTCTTGATCCTACCCTGTATAACTCAGAATGTTCCATGCCAGGCCAGCAAAGAAGCAGTATAAATATAATTCAAGTCTCGTAGAGGACATTAACATGGCAGGTCAGTTGTCGTCCCAGACATCCCATTACGGAGAGGAAGCGGAGGAAATTGAAATGGAAAAGTCTTTCCGATTGCCGGCAAGATTGTTTACTCTGGAAACGGGTTAATCGCCAATTTTGTCACACACACCCCCACTGCTTTATACACCCCTGGTAGATGGTAGATAGCAAAGAGTTGGGGGGGGGGGGGGGTGAGCTATACACAATATATAATACTAATATTTGGATGATTTGTTTAGCGACGTTTTTGTGAAAAATCACCTCAAAGGCGCTCTACAAATTTATAAAATATTTCTACAATCTTACTTCAATCACATGCTAGACAAACCATTATAACAATTTGTAGCTAAAAGGTTTATCGATCACTGATACAAAACTATATGTACAATGCATTTGATTATTACTGGAAACGCTTTCAGAGCACACCATCGAGGAACAACTAGAAGTAGTTAGTACAAGTGACTGGGGACGAAGTGGGCAAGTGGCGTCCCTTATCGATACCGTGACTGGCTTTCCGAACATCGGAGGGATATTACTACACTTAGAACCAGTTGTTGCAAAAAATGAAAAAAAAAAAATCATTTCAAATTTGACAAGTCATTCCGTTTTTGCGAAAAATCACCTCAAAGGCACTGTACAAATTTATAATTTATAATTTCATTTCTACAATCTTACTTCTAACCACATACTAGACAAACCATTATAACAATTTTTGGCTAAAAAGTTCAAATCGATCACTGATACAAAACTATATGTACAATGCATTTGACCAATGAAAGCGATACTGCGTAAAAATGTACATATATTGTTTTATTTATACTCTGTACAGACAGAAAATATACAGAAGAAAATACCTGGGAGGTCACTTGAGATTAACACTGTTTATAGTTTATTTAGAGAAATTTAGATACAGTTTCACGCAGAGGACACAATTGGAAAATTAAAAATGCCATTATTTAATCCTGATATATATTTTAATAACAGTTTATAAGATGTTCTTTAATTAGCGTATTTGGGGAAAAAAGCAAAAAAAGTATAATGGTACAATACTACAAGGATTTAATTATAATATTTGTATTTCTAAATATGATTCTTTCCTCGGTAAGAGACATATTGATGTGTAGTTATATTATATTGTTACGATGTTAAAGGAATATAATTTAATTAAATATATCTTAAAACAAAGTAACTTTGTATTAGTTTATTTCATACACTCTATTACAAAGCGAAAATTTAATGAAATATTACAAACAACCGACATTTTAAATAATAAATACATAAACTTAAACACAGTTATTTCCGTAAGTATCCTTTCCTATATTTTTAATCTTTATCCAAAAAGCATACACTAAATTATAAATTCATTCGAGTATAGTGTTTTTGTAACCAAACGAGAGCTGAGATGAGTTTTATTAAAAAAAACTGTAAAAGCAAAAGAAAACTCATCTCACAGGGGAACATCGAATTATAAATTAAGTTAAGTAAAAGAAAATTTGATACGCACAGCGCACAGGTGAAACTGTACGGACTAGATATTTCAAAGCCTTAGGCGAGTACTTTGTAAAAGTGGACACTTCTGCGTTATTGCAAGTGATCAGTGACATAATGATATCCTCGCCCTTTTGACCAAGTCACCGCATATCTAGGGCTGAGGATAGGGCCGGAACGAGCTCAAGTGTTGAGAGGGTCTCGAAAGGCCAAGGGACTTACATTAGCGAGGAGGATGAGAAAAGGACTAGGAATATCGATCAGTACATAAGGGAAATGAATGTCAGAAATAATGTACTTTCACATTTATTATAATAGCATCTAACGAAATTTACGTCTAAGGGTGTAAGAAATCGGGGCAATTTCTACCGATTTCTGACACGTTTTCCGTTTGAAGTTTTTAAGCTCTTAAAAATATATGTTATTCTTTAAGATAGTATCTATACATTCTTCACGCTGAAACGGTAATTATTTGAAATTCCCTCGATATAAATAAATCGCAAAGTATGCTCCTTCATCAGGGGTGAACAAATTATATTTTATCTTATTGAACAAATAAAAAAAGATATCACTCGAGAACTCGCCGCGACCCAACCCAATTATTTGATTCACTTGAGGCGTCTCCGTTTTTGTAATAGTTTATAATATCCGATACGCCTTTCTGTAAGAAATCAAAACCGAACCATAAAGGCGTGACTACTCTTACTGACTTTACTTTATTTCGGATCTCCTCGTTCGTAATACTACCATACATCACACACACACCTCATGGATTTACTTTCACTTTCGTCCGTCCCTTATCCCTTACCCGTTCTTCGCCCGACTGTCATACATCAGGTTTGGTTCTAACGCTCATAAAATGATTTCGTTTCAAGAACCTTCATTACAGTGTGAGATCTAAAGGGGTTCCCTTTTTTTCGTATCTTCACATGACCCCTATAAACTTTAGAGGGCACTTATGACAAACCCCATCTTCAGAACAGAATGTACCGTATCTACCAAACGATTCCTGTTTTCCCAAAACTCCCAAAAGGGTTGGAATTCTGAAATTTTCTAAATAAATTAATTAATACGAAGTCATTAAAAAACATGTTTTCATAAAAGGTATGTAGGATGAAAATGAACAATGAAATCTAAACTACCGTAATATTGTGTAGGTATGAAAATAATGCCAGATCAAAACCGAAAATCATTGAATTGAAGGCGAATGGCTAGGGACTGGAGGCGAATGACTAGGGACTGGAGGGGAATAGCTAGGGACTGGAGACGAATGGCTAGGGACTTGAGGCGAGTGGCTAAGGACTAAATGTGAACGGCTGGGGACTGGAGGCGAATGGACGGAGGCGAATGGACGGAGGCGAATGGACGGAGGCGAATGGACGGAGGCGAATGGACGGAGGCGAATGGCTAGGGAATGGAGGCGAATGGCTGGGGAATGGAGGCGAATACCTAGTGACTGGAGGCGAATGACTAGGGACTGGAGGGGAATAGCTAGGGACTGGAGACGAATGGCTAGGGACTTGAGGCGAGTGGCTAAGGACTAAATGTGAACGGCTGGGGACTGGAGGCGAATGGACGGAGGCGAATGGACGGAGGCGAATGGACGGAGGCGAATGGACGGAGGCGAATGGACGGAGGCGAATGGCTAGGGAATGGAGGCGAATGGCTGGGGAATGGAGGCGAATACCTAGTGACTGGAGGCGAATGACTAGGGACTGGAAGCGGATAGCTAGGGACTGGAAGCGAATTCCTAGGGACTGGAGGCGAATCCCTAGGGACTGGAGGCCAATAGCTAGGGACTGGAAGCGAATGGCTAGGGACTGGAGGCGAATAGACTGGAGGCGAATGGACTAGAGGCGAATGGACTCGAGGCGAATGGACTCGAGGCAAATGACTAGGGATTGGAGGCGAATGTTTGGGGACTGGAAGCGAATAACTGGAGGCTGGAAACGAATGACAGCATTTATGGAGGAGTCCGGGATATAGGACCATGATGATGATGGTGTATGAGTAAAATTTCATGACATAATCGCACAAAAAAATAATTAATTGAATTTTTTTATATTAAGGGCACGGCGTTAAAATAATGCCACAAGCAAAGGCGTCAAAACATATTATTTATAACAAGATAAAGGAAAAATATGGCTGTCATAAATAATTTCAGTAGGGAGGTACTTCTCGCACATTATTATCTTCTTTGAAATATAACATACAACTGTTCGGAATGAAAAAAAAAACAACTACAACTACAATAACTGACAGGTACAACACATTATCTTAATATTATATTATGTTTTATTTAAAAAGTAAGATTGAAAGCTCTGATAAGACTTTTTCACATTAGCTCCACATAGGTGGCCCTGAGGAAAAAAACCCTCAGGGCCTATGTCATCTTTTTATATGCTGTGTGGAGGGACTTTTTAGATTCTGGAAAGGAATAATTAATAAAGGGTGGGTAGGAATCTGGGGGTCAATGCGTTCAAGAGTGACGAACGTATGAATCCATCCCTCCTACTGTGATGCAAGGCGATGGGTCCGACTGGAGAGGTCAAAAGGTCTTCCTCAACCAGTCTCTCCCGATTCGGCCCGCCACGCCGTAGGTGGGCAAAAGCATTCGCCGCCAATACCTAGGCAAACCTCACCCCTTGAGCCCGGGCAACCCTGTTAAGTCACCAAACGTGGCGAGCCACTAGGGTCACCTATGTCAGCGGAGTTGGTTATGATTAGAGGATGAAACAGCGGACAACAAGTGCAGCACGTACACTTCTGTTATTCCAACTCTTGACATGACCATAAAAAGCATTTGATTCCTTCAATGTGGCGCGTATTCCTTATACAATCCCCACACATTCTTCCATTCAAGCGCCTGCCGAATAATATCCACACGACTCGGCTATATGGGTGTAGAATATCTAAACATACCTTCCAGAATCATGTTAATTATGCTTCTCATTCCTACTTCAGTCTACTGTCGTCCTTTGGCCTAAACTTAGAGTAACAATATGCATAACTGCCATTCAGAACTCCGAACTACTAAGCTGACACACACCATGGCGGACACGGTCCAAGTTAGGAGGTTACACACGACCGAAAACAACTCGAACTTGAAAACTAAATTCGTATTTGGGTTCATAAAATATTTTTTACAAATATTTATATTTTATATTTTACATATTTTTTCACAAATATTCAACAAAGGTTTATTTAAAATTACATAGGTATTAATTTTTTTTTACAAATCTTCCACAAAGGTGTAGATATTAAAAAATAATATAGGTAAATATAAATTTTTTTTTTTCAAATATATAACAAAAGTATATTTAAAATTACGTAGACAAACTAATAATATAATTAGGTAGGTAGGTACATAAAATACGTAAACATTTTTCTATAACATCAGGAACAAAATCACGTCCGCTCGAAGACGTCATACTCTTTGACTCGAGGTCTGAATTATTCATATTGAGAGGATTTTGGCTCGGCGATCGCTCACAGGCCGGCTCGGCGTGGTGCCATTTGGCTCGTTGGCTCCGTCATATATGTCCACTTTAACACAAAATCCTTGGATAACGCCTGACCAGTGACAAAATAGGTAGGTATCTACTATCAGTCCTCTTTAAACTTTTGAAATCCAAGATTAACCTCTTGTAGGCCGCAGTCCCCCCGGTGGGTTTGGATTTTGAAGCAATTTTGTCCCTTATGTATAAAGAAATTGTATGAAGAACAAGGTCAGAATCGCTTGGGCCATTCTCGTTCTTGACATAACGAATTATTGGATAGCATTGAGCTCCGAATAATTCATATTAATTGCCGGAGTGACGCGCCGGGCACCAAAGATGACGGACAAAATGGCTGCCGCTTGATAATATGAAACTGTCATATTCGAAGTCTATATTTATTCATTGTTTTTTTATATAAATCCATTGTGGAAAGCATAGAATTTGAGTGATTATTAGGAAATTTGTTTTATCTAGATTATTTTGATGTAATTTTTGTATTATATCACAAAAGAAATGTTATAAAAATTGAATTCGTAAGAAAGATGAGAACTGTCAAATATTTTACGTCGTATTGAAAAAATATATATTTTTGTATGCTGGCCTTCAACAAGAAGAGAACATTACACAAGATTTTTCATAAAATTAAGGACAACACCTCAATTTCTGAATACGCTTGATCAATTTAACACGTTTTCCTACATACATGTGCATTCATAATCCACATTACGTATGCATAACCTAAGCCCTCTGGTTTGAAATTGTCAACATAGGGGTTGATAATCATCGTCTAGATTTAGGAAAAGCTGAAGCGACGAAACGACAATGCTCAAGATTCTCATAGATTATTAAAAAAGGCGCAGACACATTTTGAGGGCAGGACCTCTCCCTGTCGCCATGGTATCTCAAGAGTGTATTATTCCAAGCCCCAGCTGTACAGGGAACTTTGAAAATTGGTTTGGCGAGAGAGGGAAGGTTAGAGGGAAGTTCCGAGGTCTGGAAGGGTTGGAGGGTTTGTTTGGGGATAGCGGGTGGAGGAGGAGGAAGAGACGCGAAAAAATGTGGTTGAAACAAACATTCGGCAATTTATAGAGGAAACGCGGAATACACGGCCGAGTTAAGCACGAAATAAATAAAAAGGAAAACCATTATATCGCGGGGAAAACTATCCATCATAACCACGCGAAACGGGGCATGAAAGGGCGGCTGGGAAATGTTATTCTAGAAGTCGTTATAAACAAGAATAACAGGTTTGTATAAAGTTTGGAATTTTAAGGAACTACTGAAGCAGTTGAACCTAATAACTTAAAATAAACATACCGCGAAAAACTATATTGAAGATAGGTAGTCACAGAAAAAAAAAAGAGTATTGTTTAAATAAAATACTCGAGTCGGGTAATGTCAAGAGGTGGAATAACTATGAAACGATGTTGGAATTTTTAAAGAGTCCGATATTAAAATGGCTTATTAGTATATCATGAAACGGAGATTTGCGAAACATTAGTTCTAAAAAAACTCATGATATGTGTACTAACGTGTTCTTACTTTATTCGGGTCTCCCTTTTAGAGAAACTAATTAAATAGTAAATATAATTTTGCAAAAATGAACATTTAAAGCCCGGTATTACCCGCTTAAAAAGAAGAAGGATAGATACGGCAAAAAAAGATTATTTTTATTTTTTACTGTTTAACTTAATGAGTTAAACCTTCAAATATAATATTTTAATTAATGAAGATAATATTAGCGAAAGTCAATCAAAAATCCGAAACAGAAAAAATCAGAAAAACATACTAAACACTTGTTATTTATTCGTAAGAACTTCAGTACCGTGTTTAACCGTTTTTACGAATAAAATGATCGTTTTTTAGAATAAAAAATTTCTCCGTGTAATTACTTTATTTGGGTTCTCATTTTTTCTTCTTTTAGAGAAACATTAGAAATAGTGAATAAATTTGTAAACTTAATGAAGAAGGGAAAAGATAAAAATCACAAATAAATATAATAAAAATCAGGTACCTACGTACGAATTTTTGATTCAGAAAAAATGGGAAAAATATTTAATTTAAAAAAAAAAATACATTAAAATCTTTCATGCAGTAATTTTTGTTCGTGAGGCCTGGGTTTTCACAATTAACAATAAAAAAAAACATAAAAGTGCGTAGACATTAAGGCTCAGCTACTTATTCAAATAATGTATTTTCTAGAAATCTGACACGTGCTCCAAGGCGTAATTTTTTTTATAATGGTGTGGAAATGGTGAAAGCTAAAATATTTAGGGTGGCTTGGCTCGGAAAAGCGTGGAAGCCGCCCGGGGCCTTCCGTCACCAGGCAATAGGCAGGTAACTACCTCACCTTGGAAATTTGAAACATTCATTGGAGTTCTTCACGCTCAACCACTTATTACTAAAATATGCTAACTACTTGGGATTATGAAAACAGTCCCTTAAACCTTGGAGGTGTATTTTTATATAGAAAGTATTAATATTCTTATACATATTCTCAAGTGACCTACCAGTCCTGGTAGGTCACTAGAGAATATTTGGTCCTGAATATTTTCTTAAAAGTAAAAATAAAATACATATTTATAAAAAAAGAGTGTGCTTTAGACCACACGACTGAAGTAAATACTTCTTTAATTTTCTTTCTGGCATCGAATAAAACCATTCCAAACATCAAATGTTTTTCTTTAAGTATTTCTATTTTTTTTAATTTTCCTTTAGATATTTTGCATTTAAATATTTTTCTTTTGAATATTTTTCTTTAAAATATTTTGTTCTCAATTCTTTTTCTCCCACATGTCTCCTGCACTTATTATGTATCTCTATCTCAACCTTCCCTCACCCTCTACATTATTCATTCCCCTTCTCCTTTCAGATATACGCATTGTTACTTTACTAATCAGTTTAAAAAAAGACAGAATGAGTACTGCAAACTATTTTAAAAATCAGTCTTACTTCCCGGAATCATGTACAGAATTAAAGCTCTCTATCTTACATACTATACCTCAACTAGACCGATCCCCCCCCCCATCCTACCCTCTCCCAAATCCCCTTCAATCGACTTGTTTATGTAATTTTTCATATCATCTTTAAAATCATTTCATACAAACTTATATACAATACCCATGTGGAAACCTGTAAATGGTACAATTAATGTAACTTGATTATTTTTGCCTTATTAATAATGTGTACTGTTGGTCTCGCAAATAAAATAAAATGAAATAAAATAAAATAATAAAATAATAAAATAAAATCAGTGAATAAGAATCTATATTGAAGATTCATTTGGATTGTTACCAATCATCGTGACAAATCAGTCGTTTCAATGCACTGAGTTCGCACACTCTAAACGAGAATTTGATTAAGTAATTTTATTTTGGGAATTACGCTTAGAATGGGATTGTTGATTTAATTCTTACAAAGTTTAAAATAAAACTTTTTTGATGCGGATTCTAGTTAGAGAGCGACGTTTATTCACGTTTGCAGCAGGAATATCAAAAAATTCCAATCGAAAAAGTGCTAGTTATTAGTCAGATTTTAACATTTAGAATGTGAGAAACATCAACACAACTATTGTCAGCATAAATGCCAGCACCCATTCCAAACGTCATTACTATGGATTTGATCACTGTTGTTACGATTAGATTGTGAGGAATGAACCCCAAAATTAATTTAAATTTATTATCATTCGCGTCGTAACGCCGTAATTTCCGTAACGCATTCGCCAATTTACCCCTCAAGTCAAGCGTGCGTAAAGAAGTATTTACTTCAAAAATAAAATAGTGTACATTTTTAGGCAGTATCGCGTTAATTAGTCATATGCATTGTACATATAGTTTTGTAAATTTTAAGCGTCAGCCACACTACTCGCGAAGTTGATCGAAGTTAATGAAGAAGTGAGCCGAGTAGTGTAGTCTGGAGAGGCTTTGTGTTCGAACTTCGGAACGCCTTGATTCCTTTGACTCTGCGCAAAAGACGACAACAACCGGAAGTCGGACGAAGCGAGGCAAAGTTGCACGAAGCGAAGTGAAGTTCGTATCTACACTATCGTATTCGATTGACTTCGCTAGTAGTGTAGCTGACGCTTTAGGAAAACTCAGTTCTGGTATTGTTGCATTTAAACAGGATTTTGGAACGAGTAGCTCTCGTGGGTTCTTACGACCTTTATATTCAAAACATAGCGTGGGAAAATTAAAAAAAATATAATATTACTGCGGGTTTTTTGCGTAGGTACCGATTTTGGTATGTTATTTGCGAGAAAATCCCGAATGGAAGATGCTCTCACTATCTCAACCTGGTGAGAGACCGCTATTTAGTTTTGGAAAGTTGCCTGAAATGCAACGCTTGTGTTTAGTGACTAGATCTGAGGAGCCACTTTCCCAAATTCATCATCGCATCCCATCATAAGCGTATATACGGAGAGAAGAGGTTTAGGGGTTTGAACCCCTCCCCCCTCACATCGATCTCTTCCGTAGAAAAAAGACACAAAATAAATAAAAAATCCACGTTTACGGCTCGGCGACGGCACAAAAAAGGCAATAAACGTATGTTCCTTATCACAATAATGCTACAGCTCATTCTTACACAGGAAATAACGGTGAACAAACAATAAGACACACATGTACGTGTTGTCTGTTTCCCCCAAAATAAATGCTAATCATTTTCTTGCCTCTCACCGTCATGCCATTGCGTCACCGTGCCGTTTCCGCGGGAATACTAAAAAGCAGCTAATAGTAGATTCATTACATTCCTGGTAAATGAACAGTATTATTTTCGTAGATCTCTTTTTATCAATGTGAAAAGGTAATAAGCACTCACAGAGCAAAAATGCGAACACCTCAGCACAGGCTCTCCCAGTGAGGTGTTCACAAAATGCTACTATTAACCTTCTTACATACCTTTTTACATAATGTTAATGAATATGAACTTTTTTTGTACTACTACGTAAACCATTGTAATTATTCGTTAAATGTATGTACAAGTATAGAAGTAAATAAATAAATAAGCATTTTTTTTTTGGGTCAATTGCATATTTAATATATATATATGATAAGTTGCGGTGTGCAGAGGTCCCGAAAAACTTTCTCACAACTTTCCCTTGATGGGGATACAATATTTGCATTGGTTCTGGGCAAATGAGACTCTTGTGGACACGGAGAAAATTTTTATTCTAAAATACGATAATTTTATTAGTAAAAACGGGACTGAAGTTCTTACGAACAAATTAACAGTGTTTCAATGTTTATTGGCGGGAAAATGTAAGAATAACTTGTTGGTATACGTACAAAATTACGTATACCAACAAATTATTCTTACATGTTCCCGCCAGTAAACATTCAAACCCTGTTAATTTGTTCGTAAGAACTTCAGTCCCGTTTTTAACCATTTTTACGAATAAAATGATCGTATTTTACAATAACATTTTTCTCCGTGTAGGTAATAGGTATTACGTAAAAAAATAATATTCTCCAGTAAAAATCCCCTTCTACAAACTTTATATTATTAAATAATAGCGTGGCAGTTTGTCCTACAAAATAAACTACCTCCATTAAGTTTATCGTGCAAAGAGGGTTTTAAATATAAAGTTATTATTCATGAGTTTTCTTTAGAGCACAGTTGTAAATCATATTTTCTCATTCAAAAGATAAAGTATTCTTCGAATAATATTTTACCACCAATAATAAGTTAGTATAATAAACATATCCGAGACACTTGTTGGTTGAGGCGCTTGTCCCGGTAATACGAGAGAACCTTACGAGTTACCTTTTTATTTTTCCGTGTCTTGTTCTTTTTCCTATTTTCGTTTATATTTTTTAGTATTACCTTCTTCCTCAATGATATATTACATTGATGGGAATAACCTTTAAAAGTTATCATAAAAAGAGAGTGATTCTAATAAAAAATTAATAATAAAACTATTGAGATTTTTGTTTTAGAAATATTTATTTAGTAGGTAATGTCACTTTTTTACTACATAAAATTTATTGTAGATCTTTATTATTTAACATTATATTTTTCCATCATACCAATATATACATGTACAATTAATTATTTAAGTACTAACTAATAACTGCATTTATGTACACTCCTCTTCCATACACAAGCAAATGCTTCTAATGGAAGAGTAAAAAATAATCTAAGATATAAAATTATTATCATGTATAATGTAAAACACATTGTTAAAAAAAAAATATCTAAAAGCTGAGTTTACAAGTTTTGTACATTGAAAATTGAAATAAAAACCTTAAAACAAACAAACAAAAAACAATTGAAATAGTAATAATACAAGGTGCATAATCCATGGAGTTCATAATTTACAATATAATTTTGTTTAAAAAAAGGTTATAAAAGAGAAACTCTTTACCTTATAGGTACAGCCCATCAACTATGCAACATAATCATGATCAAAATAAATTCCTGGAATATAATATTAGGGTTGTAATAAGTTGTTATTATTTTGTTATTTTGATCATATCACATTCACTTTAAAATTAATTTACACTAATCAATATATATAATAACAGTCCAAAAAAACGTGCGGCCCGAAAAAACTCAGAAACGAATCCCGGTACGATCAAGGGAATTATATGGCGTGGTAGATCTCCCTTCCAGGATGAGGGTTTCCGTTTTTACCTAAAGGGCGTGCTTTTGAAGATACGAGGGCTGTAAGTTTCACTCTCTAGAAATTTCAAGAACCGTCTTCCGGAAAGTTCTAGAAGGTTCGATAAAACTCTAGAAAGTCTGGAAGGAGTGGCGGAATAACATCCCGGAACATTCTGGAATGTTCGGGAATCAGGAACATCATTGTGGATCATTCCAGAACACTCTCGAATGTTGTCCTAAGCGAAGCCGGGTACCCCAGCTAGAAAGAAATATATTAAACGGTTCTTTTTAGCAGCGCTTTTTAAAAAGCATTCACTGAAGTACACGCGTAGTGAGTATTTCCTCTTACAATTTTTAAGTTGATGATATTATGTTAAGTTTATTCGCAAATTCAGTTAATAAATACCCACTATCTTTCAGGTTCTTTCCACCCTGTCTATGTTGACGACCCTGTTGACGGCCGGCGTAGTCCAGCGGTAGAGCGTTAGACTCCCATTCTGAAAGCCGCGGGTTCGAACCCGGCGTGCGCAAATAAATTTTATTTAATTGATTTGTGTTATTTCACAATTAATTACTTAAAATAATATATAGTATAATTGCGGCACGTTCCAGAGTGGAAGATACTCTTAGTATCGCCCTGGTGTAAGACCACCATTCAGAATTGAAACGTTGCTTGAAATGGCTTCAGCCGTGTTTAGTGACTAGATCTGAATAGCTAGGTACTTCCCCACCTTCCTCTTTCTCGTCTCCTTCCCTTCCCCACTTACCTTCAGCCTCATAACATACCCCAATTGGGGATGCCATAGTCTCACTGGCTCCAGACGGGAGCAGTTGGGACTCTTGTGAGGTATTCACTATAAAAAAAAAATACTTCATTCGGTTGACGCAACTACATACATCTACCTTCCTCCACCTATTCAAGTACCTATCTTTTTCTGACAGTGTGTGGCCAATTTACCAACGAGTGACATTTGCAACAATAAATCATGAAACAAGAAGTCTATTAATGAAGCTTGTGCATTGAAAAACAAATTTATCTCTCAGAGCAATTTAATATCGACTCAAACCAGTGACCATCTGGTACTCCCTCGGTGAGTATAAGTTCGAATCTCTTAAGTGTATGTAAATGTGCAGTGACACTATCAGTATCCCTTAAAGCCACAAGAACGCTTCTTATTAATAAAAATATCAGAAGACAAAGGGGTAATTCAGTTCTTTAAAATTCCAATCTTTACCAACTCCCATAGTTGTGTCAACTTGAAACGTATTAAAAATTATTGATTACAGTCCACAGATTGATTCAGTCAATATTTCTGCGACTGCACCATTCTACATACAAACTACAGCATTACCAAAGATGGATGGCTTCCGTTTGGAGAAAACATACGATGGTGGTGAAAACGTAAAATATCACTTCGCAACGAGTCATTTCTGAGATTATCTGTAGATGTATTCCCAAAACCAGTGAGGTTGTCCATTAGGGCAGTGAATACGTTAAACATTGTACGAAAGTCAGCTGAGGATCGGCACAGGTGACGCCAACCGGAAGTATGAAAGGATTTATAACATATTTATATTATCTGGGCCGAGGAAATTGTTTGTAGCATGCGTAGCCCACCGCGATACACGCTCAATCCTGACTTAATGATGGCCGTTGAAAAAATCGCGTGGGTCACGTGATGCCCAAAGAAAATCGATGCGAAATAGCACAATGATGTACATATTGTAAGAAATAACGTAATATATTGACGCAATGCATTGAAAAATATTCGACTAGACGGGATGTTAAAATCTACGGCGCCGAAATACATTAAAAAACCCCTACATTTGCTCTGAAGGTAATAAATAATAGGGAATGAAATAAATAAATAAATGTTTTTCAGATAATCCTGTATATTTTTTGCTAAATTTAAAGTACGTTTATTATTATGTTCTGCAGAACTAGATAAACAACTATACTTCAAAACTTGTAAATATTAATAATAAACATTATTGAATATGTATAACTTTAAAATAAAAAAAAAGTCAAAATTGAACTTCAATAAAATTTTCCAAGGCAATTTTATTTTACATTAGCTCTTCACAGGAGGCCATGAGGAATGTCATATTTGGGGATGCTGTGTGGAGAATCTTATTATAAAAAGAAAGAGAGGAAGTTCTGTGAAGAAAAATGTATGAGAATTAGGTAGGAATCTGGGGGTCTGTGCGTCCAGGAGTGACGGATATATGAATCTATCCTTCCCACTGCAGTGCAAGGCGATGTTCCCAGAGAGTTCTGCTGGAGAGGCCAAAAGGTCTCCCTCAACCAGTCTTTCCCGACCCTACCACTGCGCAGTCGGTGGGCAGACGCATCCACCGCCAAGATCCTATGCTTTAAAAAGGCACTTGCAGAGAAGAAGAATAGGGAAAACTCATTAGAAATATATAAGTTGCATTTCTAAAGAGTACCAATTATTTACTATCGCAGGGATACGGACGGATTAGAATTATTTTCTCTAGCTTTGGTACTACAATACATCTGAATGATGCTTGAATACAACTCCTTCTAGTCCTTTAACACATCGCATTCAAGTACGAGTCAACTTGTACAAATGAAAGTGCATAACTCCAAGAGATTACCATCCCTCGTGATTAGAAAGAGAAGCAATAAACAGAGAAGCATCAGTATTTCCAACACGTTCCCAGCATTAATCCTTTTAATTGCCAGTCGCGATATTCAACGATATTAAAACATCCACTGCCAAATGAATTACTACGACGCTTTACAATGACTAGAAAGGTGAGTTTTATTAGAGAAGTGATGATACTTTTAAATAAGTACCTAAGTGCAGCTGCCTGACACGTGTATTGCATTCATCAGATAATTGATTTATAACACGTATTAAGGCACCTTTAAAGGGTCAGATGCGTGGAAGGTCAGCATATCTTGATTGCGAAACTACTGTTCATAGGTAGGCAATCATTAAGTTAATTGTTCCGAACAACAGGTATATTACGACAAAGTTAATGAAAAGAACGCGTAAGATAAAGATAAAAAAATCAGAAGTAGTGAAGAACGAGAGTATAAAACTGCCACGGCACCGGTCAGCAGGACATGTAGGAAAGATGCAAGGAACTTATGAATGAAGAAGTTTATAAAATTAGCTTGCAGGACGAAGGAAGGTTTAATCTCAGCCTTATGCAGCACGGTGGTGGAAAGGCGGACATTGCATCTTTAGTAATTATTAAGAAACTGGGCTTTCTTATAGACGGCCAAGAGCCAAGACTCTCAGGGGGCTGATTCGCCGATGATGACGAGTAGTTGAACAGCAAACAAATTCTATTTTTACCTGGTTTTAAGGGCATACTCTGGGAAGATTATATTGCACTATAATTGCTCATTATCTTGGTTGAAAAATGTACGTTACACTATATAATAGGTATTTATTTATAAACTACTGTACAGATTAACCACTCTATGAATATACTATTAATGTAGAATTTAAAATTTGATTCACTTAACAATACATTATATTTTAGATAAATTTTAAACATGCACACATAAAGAATTTAATTAGAAATAATTCGGTTAGAAATAAAAAGAAAGCCATAAAAAGGTGGAATAAAACACGGAACCTTTAGGAAAACAGGAGAATTACTTTTATTCCCCATTTACATAGGTTTATGCGATTCAGGATGTACATAAATAACCCACGTTCTCTGTACAAGAATACAGTTGGCAATTAGTTTTGTAGTGAACATTAAGAAGTTCTTACAGCGTCTTTCCAAGTGTTTCACGGGTTTCTTCCAACCCTTATCACAGGCTGAGAGACTTAGCGGGGGGAAGGGGTTGGGGGATGGGGGGGGATACAGTCGAACCGTATCTCCAGGACGACGGGTTAATCTCTTAGCTGCAGCCCAAATTAGAATACTTATTCTAATGAGGCGCTATAAAATTAAATAAAACGACAGATACAAAGTGAAACGTAACAAGATATTTATTTTCTCAGCAAAGGAAGGATAAAGTCACGCCAAGGTCAACATGAAAATGCCTGCCTGGTTAACTTCTTCCAGTGAAAGATTCTCTCGGCATAATGGCGATGAAAGAGCATTTATTTTAATTTTAATATTAATTTATACTACATCACAATGGTTTACAATTAAATATAAAAAAAAAACAATAAATTATCAGAAATAATATTGCGAAATGAAAAAACTGTTAAGGTGTGTTTTAACATGGAATTTGTTATGTTAAAAATGTCATTGAATATTTGTTGACTAAAATATGTAAGCGGGGAATTGGCGAGTTTACTTTAAAATTTGTTTGTGAACGGTTACATTGAAAATGATGTTTGTGACGAGTAGGTACTCTTACGTTGACTAGACTCAAGATTTAGCAACATTCGAGCTCTGAACTTACAATTTAAAAATATTAATAATACGTTTTAGCTATGTTTAGTGTTCAGAATCAACATGTTTGTCTTGGTCTTTCTAATATTTTTGTATCACTCAACCCCTCCATCACTCCCCGCGTTTCAAAAAATGCGTTTTTGAAATGGCATGCATTTCAAAAACGCCTTAATCTTTACAAAAAGTAGAACCTCTGGCGGCAGAGTTACATGTGCTTGTCAAGTTAGTGGAGTCTATCAAACGGACTACCCGTTTAATCACAGTCATGGCGCTGAAGCCTTAAAACCATTTCAAAGTTTTTTTTTTATCTTTGCCAACAAGCCTTTCTATGTCAGCAACGAAAACTATCGCATTAATATATTCCACTAAAACAAATTTTATTTTGTTGCTAATAATATTGTGTATCCACCAAGCGTACGTATCTTAATACTAAAAACCGTTTGACCAAATGAAGATCGGAGATCCTAAAATAAATGAAAGCGTTAAAAACAAGTTAATAAAACAACCCTTACATGGTTCAGATATGTAGAGATGGTAGTCTGAAAGAAATAATGTTAGAGAATATTTTTTATAAGCCAAATATTTCAAACTTTGCTACTGACTTAAGTGTTTCTAGACTCATTTTTGAATTCTGATAAACTGTCTATTCTAAGGTGCATAGTTATAGTATGGTAGTAAAAATTACAAAAAATTGTTACTTATAAAAATTTATTATGTAATTTAAAAAATTAAATACCACACGACTAAAGTAAAATTTCTGCGTAACGCTAGCAAACTCGCAAATGAACTGCTGACTGAGATATATATATATATATATATATTTCATGCACTGGCTATGAGAGGAAGAGAGAAAGAAAATGTGCGCGCGCACTGCTCTCTCTTGCTCCTACAGTGTGATACAGCCCGTTCGCCTCGCTCGACTAAATTTTCGTAACGCTTTCGTCACGCATTCGTTAGCTTACTACCCAAGTCAAGCGTGCGTAAAGAAGTTTTTACTTTAAAAAATTATCTTGAGTCGGGTCATGTCAAATGTCGGAATAAATAAGCTTATGTATAAGATGTATACAGCAAGATGGGGTTCGGAAATCGCTTGATTGTTACCTGTTTTGTTAGATTGTATTATTTTTCCCCTTATCTTCTATTATATTGCAAAAAAAAACCCTTTGATGTATCTTCGATTGGTGTGGTTCGTTCAATTTGTGACAGTTAACAATGGCACGTGCTTAGCTATCACTAAAATAATATTTTATCCTTTTCCAGAGAAGGTTTAACATCGCCAACTTTCGAGGTTATCTGGGTCAATTGCGAAACGTGAATGTAAATTGACCAGGAATTTCTCTGCAAAACCAAAATATTATAAAGGTTTTATTGTACGTTTATTCCGATATCTGAAGGTTCTGAATATGCGTAAGTACATTAACTAAAACGGTTACCTAAAATATTATCATTTCGTTTTGTAAAGATTAAGGGCGTACCCGCCATCTTTATATATTGACCTTGGGGTAACCTTAACCTTATTTTCGTGAGAAAAAAAACTTAACATTTCCTGCTCGTATTTTATTTGCCCAAATTTGCGTAACATTTCATGCGGTATTTCTATGGAAGATGCTCCGAGGAACTAGCGTAATTGATACCTTTGGAACCGGTGCACAGCCCAACACTTGTACACGGTGGACAGTTATCAAATGATAACGGGTCGTTTCTACGATTCGTCCTCGAGTTCAACAGCTCGGCTGTGGAACGCATATTCATAGCAGTCCTAACACAGTAATTACAATATACGGTTAAAAACTTCTCGCCTGTCTAAGAGCCTCGGAAAATTGACACCGAAATTTCACACTTTCTGAATAACACAAAATGTAATTATGCCCGTTTCTATTATTATTTCAGCGAGCCAAAATAAGCGGCAATATAAACAGGGAAATCTAATGTGAACAATTCACTCTGAACAATCAGTGGCTTATATGTTTATTTTACAGCATGTTACGGAACAATTCCAAGCAATATGGGATAAATTAGAATGGGCCTTTTTTAAATACTGTATAATATGTTTCGCCTACGAAGAAAATACCATTACAGTGTAAAAATAATATCCTTCGCGCAAATGTAATCATCATATTAAAAGGGGAAAGTAAAATAAATACAAATGAAACAATTTCATTTTCATTTATTTCAGTCTAATTCGTAGAAACACGAAAAAACGTTTCCGTGTTGTAAGTAATTGTAATGTCTCTTATATCCACTCCAGAGACATTCGTTATTTATCATATCAGTACTGGGACCAGTACTAGAGGATGCCTATTAAAAGACTCCAGATTTTTTTAGATCACCGTGACTGCTTATTGACGTATCGTAATTTATAAATATAGTTTGGAGGATTAAGAGGGTGTTACCGGAGAATACCGGAAATTAGTAATTTTAAAATCAAATTCTAGACGTATTGCCTCTTTTTTACAAAAAAACAAATTGATTTTGAAAGATTCTTATTTTATCGATACACTATATTTTAAAATTTTTAAAAACTAAGTTTATTTTTAATATACTAAGGTTATACCGTTGGTCGTTGGCAGATTTGTTCAATTTTCAAACGATAGTTTCTATTAAACAACACAAACTTCAAATCATATAATCATACAACTAAATAAATCAATACATAATCTGATAAACACAGTTTTCAGAATTTTAATTTTAGTTAAATAAAAATTATTCAAAAGTAAATCCGAGAACGTGTTTTGTGACAAAAATACTTCAGTTTTTCTATTAATTTAAGGTCTTAAAAACAAAAATATTTCATTTTTTTATTACTCACTTATTTTGTTTAGACATTATTGAAAAATCATAAATACTTATGATCAAAAAATACTTACAAGAAGTGTACGATATTTAATAATTTATCATCGTGCGTTTTGAGCATTTTTATTGCTTACTTAAATGTAGGTTAAGTTAAGTTAAGTTAATTAAGCTCAAGACCTTGTCCGAAAGGCGTGCAAGATGGATCGGCCATATAATACGACAAGAAGGCCTCTTGCATGCCATAATGGAGGGTATGACCGAGGGGACAAACTCCAGGGGACGCCCACGCCAAGAGTACCTGGAGGACCTGCTGGTGGACATGCGCTGCTCATCATATGCAGAATTCAAAAGAGCCGCACAAGATAGGGAAGAATGGAAGAAGAAACTTAAGGAAATTGCTGCAAACCAATCCCAGGATTGAAACCAGAGAGAGAGAGAGAGAAATGTAGGTATATATTAAAGCAAGTTTTGAATGAAATAAATCGATATTAAATGTTTAATTTAAAAAATTTGATACGGGGAATAATCGATCTTTCTCATTGGAACCTCCCTGTACAGTTGCAAGCATTTTTAAACTTTTAGAATTTTATTATTTTTAAAGAAGTTTTACTAATTATTTTTTAAAGAAATTTTTCTCAGCCGCTGGTCAATCGCTCTTATACGACTCAAGATTTTGTTTGGATCACCGTGACTGTTTATTGACGTATCGTAATTTATAAATATTGTTCGGAGGTCTAATGTCATTTCTAACGGGATTTTGTTACAGGCAGTCAATAAACCACAAAAAAATTGTTCACGGTGAACGGAGAAAGTAAAAGGGTGGACTACACCTATAATACTATCATAGGTTGAATAGTGAAAGGTAAGAAAATAATTTTCGTTATTATATCTCACTGCGAAGATTCGGACACAATTACATTTTATTACTCCAGACAGCAAAGACGCGAAGGGGAAATAACTCGTAAGTTATATGTAATTGAAGCCGACCAAATAAGCCACGCTGCGAATTATGGTAAATCTCATAAGCCAGGAAAACCCTAAAATGGAATGAATGGTCTGTCTTGTGTCTTGTTACATATCTTATTCCTCTTTCCTTACTTTCTAGTTTTTGTCCAAGAACCGAGATGTAGCAACATTATTTGATAGGAGAGCAGAAAATACAATAATTCACATGGCAATTGTATATTTATATAATGACAGGGAGCCTTCAATAATATCCATTACACCTGGTGCGAAGATAGAAGTTAGAAGGTAGGTTTATGTCGGTCCAACAATGACCTCATTAGTCTGGCAAGCATGTAAACTAGGCTATATGTTTCCAGTCAACAAACCGAACATCGAAAACACCGAATTGCATTAAAAATATAAATATTACTGTAATTATGACCATAATAGTAATTCAAGATTAATAATAATGTAAGGAAGTCGTGGCACGAGCAAGTGAATCAGATACTTGAGTCGGGCCATGTCAAGAGTCAGAATAATAAAGAGTATGTATGAGAAGATGTATGAATGTGAATGAAGCAAGGAATGTATGCCAAGATCGAGTTCTTTGGCGGTCCGTCCTCTCGCCGGAATAATTAGTTAGTTATTTAAAGTGAATTATATAAAAGTGGTTAAACTAAGAACTAATTAATTTTACAAAATAAGTTTGCTGTTTTTGAAGAAGTGATTGCAGCGAGTACAGATAAAAGTGTAAAGAAATTAATGATCAAATATTATATACTTATCCGTTTAGTTTTATTCCTTCTTCATTATTATAAAAAAAGTCATTTGTTTCCAAATTATTATTATTTAAAATTAAACCAAGTGAAATTAAAAATAATTTTTTGTTAAAACCAAGTATTTATTAATTTTGATTAAATAAAAAAATTGAAGAAACTATAATTTTATATGAAATATCAACTCACAAAAATTTTAAACAATTTCGAATTGGTATTTATAATAATATAGCAAGAGTTAGCTGTGGAAGTTTTACATAAAACGAAATTAAAATGAATTACGCAATAATGAGTCTAGTTTTTTAACTGTTAATTCGTGGTGGAATTCCATTGTATTAGATATGAAATTAAAAAAAATTGGAACAAAGTGAAAAAAATTGTTTAATTTCATATCTAATTACACAATAGTACAAAAAGAAAATCCGTATTACAGAATTTAGTAGAACAGATTATCTCTGAAGGAAGGGGTTAATTATTATAATTTAATATGGATTACTTCTTCTTCGTGTGCCCTAACAGGTCCCCCTGAGGTTGGCGAACACTCTGGTTTATGGATTATAATATGTAATAATTAATTAGTAACTGATCAGTGTGCTCTAAATTCCTGAATTATTGAAATAGGTACGACCATTTAATTTAATTGTAAAAACTACTTTGTCGCAGTCTAATAATTATGTCCATACCAGTAGAGGAGTTACCTAGGGCAGTCTACATCAATGAGTTGGTATTTCTAACTGGGATCTACCTGCCAGGGGAATATATATCATGTAATATGGCTTTCGGCATGACAGACGACTTGTGGTAGGTACATCCCGATGATAGTTTGTGGCGGACTGGTGAAATACGTTCCGGGAAATTGATAGGAAATACGCGTGCGGTTCGAGAAAATTGAAACCGATCGTACTTTGGGGCGGAATACAGTAGCAAATAATGCCATTTTAGGCGGAATGTGATTCAATAAAGAAGAAAAATAATTATATTTATTGAATTAGAAATGACATCAAATTAAGCAGTAAAAATGATATCATCAGGCCAACAGGAAAAGCGGGTGAAAACGATTACTGACTGAAAATTTAAAAAAAAATGAAAGGGGTGTCGATTACACATAGTACGTGGGATTTCAAAAAAGAAGTTATTTAGCGTCATGTATGCCTTATTCACCAAGACACACCCGAAAGACAAGCCAATCGCGAGTTTAACATTTGAACACAATTTACTTCAACCGCATTTAAACGGCTTTGGGTTTCCTCAGTTCTAGAAAATGGCTCTCTTCAAGACCAAGGTTTATTTCTTCCTTTTCTTAAATCACGCAGCATTCGGAATTCACATAGCATCCATATAGTACAATGAAATGGAAATGCGGACGAGATTGGTAAACAAAACATTCAGTAATTTTTTTTTATTTCGAAACACCTCCGAATTTATTTGGGTCTAAGATTCTTTACCTCAATTTCGGAATTTACGAATCTACATAACAAATATAACGATGAAAAGAAAAGAAATCAAGAAACTCTCATCTCCGATGTAGGCATTGTACTCCTGCGAGAATTCGCTCGACCCTTCGCTAATAGAAATAGGTAAGTTGGAGGGGAACTGCTGGAGAAAATTCAGGGAAATTCTGCACGAGAGGCAGTCACTTCGTATTAATTCCAAGTACAGAATCGAAAACGACCTCTGAAGCGGGCACTGAAATAATCTAATTATCCTGGCTAACCGTTGCTAACTCTAATCGATTGTAAAACTTTAGGAATCATACAGCAAAATATGTTGCAAAATCACATTTATGTTGCAAAATCACATTTATTTTACAGACAAGCTTTATAATATAGCGTCCTGTTCGCCATCTTGAGGTCGGAAAACAGTCTCAAGAAGCGGCCGTCTGAGACAATAGGGCATTGAACATTCTCCAATTTAAGATAAGTCTACTCTTTTTGAATTAGAAGAGACACAGGCAGAAATGTGAGAAGTTCGAATTACATATTTTTAAGGTTTTTAGCACTGAACAGATAAGCAGATAGAAATAAAAAAAAATGCTTGCTCATTTTTCGTATTCCAGAAGTACGTGAAATTTTTCCTCACTCTTCTGGAGAAATAAATTGTTAAAACCTTTTCGAACATCAAAATTCTTTCATGAAAAGATAATCAATTTCATAGTCCTATCAAGGGACCTAGCAGCCGAAAGTAATGCAATTGGCGACATCATGTTTCTTACAAGTCGGTAAACATCGCACTTCTTGAGATTATAAATTCTATTCAATGGTTTTTTATAGTTGCAGGGAGAAGATTTGTAACATTGGGAAATTGTTTAAAAATGAGGAAAAGAATAAATGAAAATCAGAAAACTGTATCAAAAGGCTACCTAAAGGCTAAAAGGACATTGGCAAAAGCAGAGAGGTGAGATATTCGAATTGGATGTTTTTTTGTCGGTTGCAGGAAAGTTTTGTTCAGAAAATCGGTTCGCAATGAAAAAGAGAATGTTCCAAATTTACAAAAGAAGTCTAGAAAATTGAGAAAGACAGCTCTTCAAGACTCTTTTGTAAACTAGTTTTGGAACTTAAAGTCACACACAACGAGATTTATTGACAGATTTCTGCCTACCAAGGGCTTGTCACTGTCACACGAGTTTGCAAAGAAGGATAATGTCACAAATCACTATTCAGATAAGAACTTATACATAATACAAGTCTTTACATACTAGAACCCACAGTTACGACCACCTTTGATTCATCTTAATTTTATTTTATTATTTTTATACATTGGATACATTTAAAGCAAAAATAACAGTAATAATATTGCATACTAACAGAATAAATTTTAAATATGTACAAGTGTTTGTTAGGTCGATATTAGTTCCTAGCTGGGCAGATTGCCTGTTCTAAGGAACCAAATGTTTATGAAATGCCAAATAAAATATGCTGCAATTTTTAAATTAATTTTTTTTTTTTAATATATACTAAGTTTTTACTAAATGTGCCATTAATAGGTAGCCATGTATAAATTTAAGTGACACTACATAATAGTTTTTTGGATTCCTCCCTACCCATGCCAATCAACCATTTAGTTATTATTTAACCTATGCAGGACATTTTTGATATTAAAGCCTGGGGGTATTTATTGTATAATAGTTTCGGTCCCAGATATGTACGAATGTACCTACGTCTTTTGATACTTTGCCGTATTGCCGTGGGACCACGAGATCCTTTCTGGTGTGACTTCATATTTATGATCAATTTTGTTAAGATTTTCTACACTTTTGTGTACATGGATAAATAATTATAAAGAATAAAATCAGAGTGCCGAAACAACAAAAATAATAGTAGTTCACCGAAAAATGCTAATTAGTTATTTAAAAAAAAAAATAAACATAAGTCATTTTTGGTGTCCGTTAAATTCACCGACGATAATTCACCGCGAGGACGGTTCACTGCCCTCAATTCAACGCGGAAGATTCACCGCAGAGAAAATTATCTGCCATTACTCAGAAGTGTATTTTTTTAAACTGAAATAACTCAGTTCAAATAATAAGTATATACTAAAAGAAAGTAAAATAAATAATAGCAGGTTAGGTTATGTTAGATTTACTATCGAAGTATATTAATACGGTAATGCATGTACGGTTCAAATTAAGGAGCCCGACTCTGAGTAAATTTCCGACGCCACACTGTATGGAAACCGTTCTGACCCGTCCGTGTACGTGCAATTTTCCACGGAGCTGCTGCCGTGATATTCACACTTATCACTACTTCACACGTGCGATATGCAAACGGACGTGGCGCCATCTATAATACTATATTTAAGGAAAAAGTATGAAGGGTGGATAGGGATCTGGGGGTCAATATGTTCTGGAGTGACGGACGTATGAATCCATCCCTCCCATTGCGCTACAAGGCGATGGGTCGAGAGAGTCCGGTTGGAGAGATAAAATGTGTACCACCAACTAGTCCCTCCTTATCTGGCTCGCAACGCAACAGGTGGGCAAACTTAAGTGCTGCCAAGACCTATACAAACCTCACCCAATGAACCTGGGCACCCCTGCTAAGTCACCAAACGTAGCGAACCACTTGGAGTAATCTATGGCAGGGGGGTTGGTTATCCAATAAATGGTATGGAAGAAGAAACATTTTTCGCTTTCATTCAATAATAAGAACATTTATGTAGGGGTGAAGAGTGTTCCTCTCATTATTCACGGTCTTAATATAAGAATGTCTACTATTATATATATACCTATTAAATATAAGTATACTGTAGTTTAATGTTAATAGTAGTTAGTTTTGCAAAAGGGTGATGATGCCTTATAAATAGTCAACAACACTTAAACTGGGCGAAGCAGAACGAAAAGCCGCCCGCAGATATTTAATACCAGCAATCCTTAGAACTAATCCAACATCTATTGCGGGCGGTGAATTTTCGGTGGTGAATATACCTAGCACCGTCATTGTTTGCAGCAAAGAAACAGCACTTTGAACACGGAAAAACTATGCTCTTCTAAAGCAAGAAGAAGACACGATTTTACTTTCGAAAAAAAACATCCACCTACTGACCCTTGAAATAGCAATAATGATTGATCTAGCTCTTGTGCTAAATCTTCTACCAGGAGAGCAGGGATCAGAAGTGGTGCACGGACGCACCGTGTGTACCTATGTATATAGAAATAGGTACCAGATGTGATTATACTCAAGTGTTTACCATTGGGGGCACGAGCCTCGAACACAACCACAATCACAAGGCACACACACCAACACAAGTATAATATACATACACCAACTACATCTACAACATACACCAACAATGCGGAGGGCGCCATTAATAGGAGAAAATTCTTCACGCCAGGGAATTCCAAGCTTATAGAGATTATTACGAGATAAGCTTTTGATTTGTCGGCCCATTTGTTTTTAATGTAATTGCTGCTTCGGTGAATTTATTTCAGGTTTCAATATCGCCTACGTCAAATACTCCCTTGTAATATTATATTACAAGAGTGGAGTGGATCCTGAATTCGTAGGAAATACATATTTAATAAGTTTATAAAAGCCTCTTATTGTATTGAAAAAATATAAAAGCTATCTTTAAAAGCTGTAAGTACGTACAAGAAAATAAGATCTTTAAAATTATATTATGTAATACCTGGACATTTATATTTTGAAAACATGATGGAATATGGTTTTCAATACACCCACTAGGTTGGGCGAAGTTTTGAGGATGGTTAAGTAAAGGAATGCAGAAAGTTATGTGTATTTATGTTAATAACGGCCTTAAATAGGACCGGAGAGGAGGGAAGAAAGATGAAAAATGCACGCCGTTTTATGCAAGAAGATCGAGACAAGCACAAAAGTTCGATTCTAAGCGGCCGACATCAACTATTATTATGAACGGGTGTTTTGTTCTTGTTCGGCGAGTTTCTCACTGTTGTTAATTGCGATGTTTGTGGTTTTTTTCAGATGAACAATACTTCTAAGATGAACGGGAATTTCAATAGTACGAGTTGTGTTTATTTATCGTCTGGTTTACAATGAATATTTAACTGAACCAAACGTCCGTTTAATTGATGCTCTGTATATTTCTAAAGCAAAGGGAACTCGGCACTGAAGGTGCTCAGCTGGTGATTGGATATTATCAGCTATTAACGTATGGTATTAGACACGAACGGTTGACAATTGACACTCTACTATAGTACTACATTACTGACATTTATTGAGACACCTAAAAACGAATATACATATAACTACCTATAATAACGACATCTGTTGAAGGACATTGAAACTACATACATATCCAATGTAGTGCATATATTGGATTTCACAATTTTAAAAGAATGAGCAGTCAGATCGAAATGAATCATTTCGATAAAAACATAGCTATAGAGCTGAATAAACAAGTCATTAATTTAACATTTAAGATCTAGATCCCAAATTAATTGAAACTATTTTTTTCAAATATATTTAAAAATGTAAAAATAAGTCAATACATAAAAATTTCTGGCAAGCTAAAGTTTATTAGTCAAGATATTAAGAGGCTAGACTTTGAACCACACGCGGAACACCCGCGTCTGTCATTCTGTCCCGCTCACAATAAGTTCACGCATATTAGAATACATGCGAATGCAAAATGTGCAAATGAGACAACGCTCAAATTTACCTACAGAAATCGTTCGAAAAGGGGTTTATGGAGAATACACTTTTCTACACCGAAACTTTCACGAAATTGAAATTTTTAAAAATATATATTTTTTAGAAAGAAGAAGCTACGTCGGTAGCTTTTTATAATTCTTTATGAGAGTTGAGTTAGCAGCACTTTTTCCTTAAATAATATTTTTTGATAAATCGTACATGTTTGACAGTGAATGTTTACGTTAATACGAAACACATCGAAAATTCGAAAACATACCGACATAGTTTTCACCCTCTAGAAAGAAGGCAGTATAAAAAAATATATTCATTTTGTGCAAATTTCGATGTAGAAAAGTGTTTTTTCCCGGGCGTCCTTTTTGTATGGGCCGAAAAGCGAAGTCTAACATCTTAAACAACATATTTCTAAAAAAAAAAATTAAACACGGGATTTCCGAAAAGAATTGGAAACCTGCTGAATGATACTTGTAAATTGTAATGCGTGATATTTTGTCACCAGATATTAAATGAATTTGGTTTCAAAATACGATGCCGCAATCAGTTAAGTCAAACATTTCAATTATTCTAAGCCATCATTTCGGGGACAGCCCCGCGGTTTGACGCCTCTGTTTCGATCCAAAGATTGTCACGGACCATTAATTGGGAGTCCGATATAATTTATGTCCCAATATTACAATAGTTGGGAGCGGCGCTCAAATCAATGGGCTCATTTAGGGACGGACGTGTGGCGAATCCCAAACAATAATTCTCAGCGCAAAATCAACCGAGTTGTAGAAAAGCCAGTGGTTCAATATAATCCAACAGTTAATCAATAATAAAACTGGATATGATGTATTCAAGTAAAAAACTATTTAAAAAAAACCTTTTAAAGCTATCTAAAATATCAATAATATTCCAAATACATGAAAAAGAAAAACATACAGATAAGTAATTTTCCAATTCACATTGATTGAATATTGTTTCAGTAATCTTAATATATAAAACAAAGTCGGGTTAGCTACACCATTTATAACTTAAGAACGGCTGAACCGATTTTTATGATCTTTGATTTGTTGGATTTGTCACCGTCCCGATTAAAAGAATAACTATTAAAACATCGGAAAAAATCACGGTAAAAATATTTATGAAGAAAATAAAATTTTCCATATATTTTGTATGGTACGGCTTTTCAAAAAATGTGCGTTGGTCGACATAATTTGAATCAATTCGAACTGTAAATGGTGTAGTGTGTCGAACATTTCGTGCTTAGTCAACAGCTCAATTTAATTTTTTGAACTTAGAGTAGGTACCTGTTTATTTTAACTTAATAAAAACTTAACTTATTTCAGCTAATAAATTAAACACAACATTTATTGATTCTGAGGCGGTACGAAGTTTGCCGGGTCAGCTAGTCTTAATATATAAAACAAAATCGGGTTAGTTAGTTACCATTTATAACGCAAGAACAGCTGGACCGATTTTTATGACTTTTGATTTGTTCTATTTGTCTCCGTCCCGAATAGCAGAATACCGAGTCTGGCGTTATGAGATTTGCATTAAAAATGAGAAATTAGGTTAAACGCGAGTTGTTTGAAAAAATTTGGGTGTATTTTATGGAGTTTAGCGGCAAGGAAAAAATGCTGAAGGGGAAGGGGAATCCGGGAGGGACGGAGAGGAATTAATAAGGGGGGGGGTTGAGGAGGGGTCACGAGAAGGGGAACAGTGAGAGAGGGGAGGGGGAAGGTGAAAGTGGAACGCGGGAGGGGAAGGAGACACGGGAGGGGAAGAGGAGTCAGAAAGGGAACGGGGACGAGTGTGAAAGGACACGCAGGGAGAAACAGTTTAATAATTAAAGTTATTAATAAAACACAGGGTCAGCTAGTTATTAATAAAACACAATGAATTAACGTTATTTATTTTAGGGGTATTGTGTTGTGCTGGGCTTCCTTCTTTTAGCCAAAGTTTCTGTCCTGCTGACGGATGCTGTAACGCTGTCCAAAACATGAGGAAGCGCAATATGCATAATACCAAAAAAATAAATCACAATAATACTTTTGGACTGTGAATATTTCAAATGATGGAAATAAAAAGAAAATAACATCACCAGTATTTATTTTAACCAATGGTAGCTGTTTTGCCTTACATTCGCCATAAATAGAAATACATAATACATTAGTGAGGCAGTTTTTAACGTTTTTTTGAGTAGTTATTTTTTGTTGTTTTTCGTTTGTATTTCATGTAAAATATTAATATTAAAAAGTATTGTAACAATAAAATCGAGCGATTGCTTAGATAAAGTTTGATCGATGTAAGTTTCAGTAACGGTTAATTTGTTTTCTCTAAACTCTGTGAATTTCATAAAAAAATGAGCTATCTGTTGTTTGAATTGTAAAAAGTATTTTTTAAAATAAAATTTAAATAAAGTTTTTTTTGTATAAACTTCACACATCTTTAGGGATGGGTCCATCTACAACATGGGTCATAAATAGACCCATGTTGTAGGCCGGTAAATCGTTCCACAGCCAAGCTGTTGAACTCAAGAAAGAGCCTTTTTTTTTAATTTTTCTTTATTCATTAAACTGCTGGTTACATATTTTGAGAATTTTACGACCACCACGCTAGGCACATGCCCGTGTTGTGGTGGTGGTGTTGTTGTGTTCTCATGAAACAAATAATGTCAACCGTGTACAAATGTTAGGTACGCATTCGGCGTGTTTCCCGGCCGAATGGATCAATGACGGTAGTTCCTCGAAGCATCTTCCATTGAAAAGCTAATAGAACAAGGACAGCATTCCCACCGGATGCCTGTGCTCTAATGATTACAATCATTTGTTAAAATAGGGGTTTACTCTGTACAAAAACGGACCGCCCGTTTCTGCTTCTGGGTTTTTCAAGTATTTTAGTGCTCCAGATCAGAGATGAATGCCAAATTCAACAGTGGGGCGGGCTTGCGTTATGAACAGCATCTGAGAGGCAATCTTGACTCTGGCTTCGAAGAAGCCCCCGTGCCTAAACTAGTCACTTAGAGTTACACCAAGCATATCAAAGGAAGGCATGTTGGCAAGATTGCTTCCGTTGGAGGAATTGTCATTTCGTTCTCTTTTAGACGTAATTGGACATGATTGGGTCTTTGAATCATTAAATTCGACTAGTAGAACCCAAGAGATACCATCTCCAGGTAACCGTCCATTATCTGCTACAAAGCCCTCCGAGCCGTTGGAGTTGGTGTATCCTTCGGGGGCTTGCCAAACAAAAAGATATTATAATTAAATGAAACAATATATCTTAGTTACAACAACTGATTTATTTAGTTACACGCCGACCGGTTTCGGAACAACCGTTCCTTCTTCAGGGCAAACATACAAAAAAGATATTAAATCAATAATAAACGTCGTTTTAACAGGAATTGAGCAATGCATATTACAACGACGAAAGCAATATTCCTCATGTAAAAGGCGTTATTTATTCAATGGAAAAATATATACACAAAGGGATCGGGAAGCGGATGAATGTTGACTGAATCTGCCCAACAACCATAAAATTTCAAATGAAATGGATGTTTTCATAGAAATCGACAAACATCAATGGAATTCTCCTTTGAGAAATGTTTTCATCTGATAATCTTCTTGGAATAATATTTTAAATCAGAAACTGCGCAGAACCATGGTATATTGAAATTCCTATTTTTGTACTTGCGGGGATAAATTGTGAAAAAAAACAGCTACAATTAAAATATGTAATTAAATTCTTCGGATCTGCCGAGCGAAAGGGGGAAACCGAAAACTTTATTTGAGAATTAAATTAAGCAAATTTGGGGCATACCTTCGAGGAATAAAATAACTAAACAACAGATTATATATTATTTTTTTAAATAATTAGATCTAATCAAAGCTTTTCTGCTATACAGTTTAGATTTTCAGCTTTAAAAATAAAATTGTGAATTGACTTGAAGGGATGAACCCCATTTGAGTAATTGCAGCAAATAAAAGTTAAACGGCGTTCAGGGATGCGTTCAAAATGGACACAAACAAAAAAACTTTTGACATAATGTTTCAGGGGAAAGCTTTTACTCTGGATTCATAATAAATAATTCGGATTAATTTTGAACACGTGAACAAATCCCTAGCGATTTTCATACAGAATTTTATTGTACATCGCCTCGATGTTTGATTCGATGGTATAAAAATCAGAACTAGGTAAGTCTCAAGTCTCAACACCGTAGAGACACGATTTTTTTGTTTCTTGGTAATCGAGACAAAAAAATATCTTACAATATTATTGAATTTAAGAGAAAAATGAGGGACCGTAGTTATATTTTCGATGTAAAAATATACACATATATAGATAGTTATCTGATGCATAAACAGATATTTCGATAGTCCAGGTGGTTAATCAGACATCTCCGAAAAATCGATTTGAGTAGAGTATGCAGTTATATTAAAAGTGTATTTCACTATCTGGTACAGAACTCAGATCTCATAAACACCACCAAATCAATTATAATGCAGAAAAACCGGCACTGAAATACACAAAAAATGATGTTTTCTGGAAAGTAGGAAATTTAAAAATTTCATACTAATGTACCGGACCATTATGCTTCCAGGTGTTATTCTTTAGCATATTAAATAAGTAAAACACATACACGTGTAAATAATATTTGATTTATGGTGAGCATTAGAATATTGCTTTTTTCATTAGCTCATACCTTAGTATTTGGATATGTCAGATTAATCAACCAGGCGATCGACATTCTGGGTTATCAGATGCGTCATCTAATATTTGTCAACCCTTATTTTCTAAATTATATATTATTAAAAGCTTTTTTGTTCAGAATGTCTCAGAAAAAACATAAGACTAATAATAATTTATTTAATGAGGTATTATACTGTATTAGCGCAATGAAATATATCCCATAAATGATAAAGAATATGTTGAAAAATAAAATAAACGGAATTAAATCTAAAAGAATGAGAATGACAGATTCTTATAAATTTATTCTCAGGTTGTTTCATCACAGAATCTCTATTCGAAACACTAAACTTGTATTCTCGGGAACAGGCAAGTTCCCAGCCTGAGTCAACGCGCAAAGTGGGACAAATAATGACGATATATTTTTATCATTTTGCTATCATTAACAAAAGTAGGCAATAAATAGAAACATGTAAATTCTTGAATAGTTGAAATGTTTTAATCAATTCATAAGCAATTTTTATAGAAGTATAAAATACGGCCGTTTGCTGCGTTGTCATTATTTTATTGAGGTCACTTACCGTTTCTAGTGGAAAAGATGGATATCTGGTAAAGTCTGAAAAAAGAGAAAATAATTCATTAAAAATTATGAATAAACACAATAATCAATCAGATTGAATTCATTACAAGTTCATCAGATTCGTTTTGTCAAGTAATGAAGGAAAAATAATGAGAATATGATTTAATAAAAATCTTACGCAGCTTAAAGCTTATCTTAAAATATAAAACAATGTCAGGTTAGTTACACCATTTATAACTCAAGAACGGCTGGACCGATTTTTATGATCTTTGATTTGTTGGATTTGTCTCCGTCCCGATTAACAGAATACCTATTAAAACATAACGGGAAAAATAATTATGAAGAAAATTTTTTTTTTTATATATTTTGTATGGAACGGCTTTTCAAATAATGTGCGTTGGTCGACATAATTTGAATCAATTCGAACTGTCAATGGTGTAGTGTGCCGAACATTTCGTCCTTAGTCAACCGCTCAATTTCATTTTTTGAACTTAGAGTAGGTGCCTATTTATTTTAACTTAATAAAAACTTAATTTATTCCAGCAATAAATTAAACACAACATTTATTGATTCTGAGGCGGTACGAAGTTTTCCGTGTCAGTTAGTAATATATAAAACAAAGTCGGGTTAGTTACACCATTTATAACTCAAGAATGGCTAGACAGATTTTTATGATCTTTGATTTGTTGGATTTGTCTCCTCCCGAATAGCAGAATGACGAGCTCTGGCGTTATGAAATTTGCATTAAAAAATTGAAATAGGTCAAACACGAGTTGTTTGAAAAATGGCGTATTTTATGGAATTTAGCGGCAGGGAAAAAAGGAGAGGGGAAGGGGAATCCGGAGGAGAATTTAGGAGAAAGGTACGCGGGAGGAGTAAGATGGAGGGGGGAAGGCGGAAAAGGTGGAATGGGAATGCTTGAGCGGGAGAGGGGAGAGGGAAAGTGAATGTGGAACACGAGAGGGGAACACGTTTAATCACAGGAGACCATACTTGTCCCAGCTCACATATATCTCATAGAAATCGTTGTGTCTCCCTTTATCATAGTGAGAAGTATGATCTAAAATCTAAATTGTACTGGAAAGAGAATAAAATCTAAAATTTGATCACAAAAAGTAAAGTACACCTTTATGAAACATTTTTAAAACTTTTTAAAGTTTTCATCCAAAAAATTTATATTTAAAAAATTACATGGTTATTTTTAATAATAAAATTTGAAAGCCTTTCATCACCTTTCGAAAACAGTTTATAATTTTCAGATACGTTAATAAATATTCCATTTATTTGGATTTTATTGCAAAGCGGAAATATTTTTAGACTCTGACAAAAAACGTCAAAATTTTGAAGGGTTAAGTTGCATTTCAACGCATTCCGGGTCAGCTGTGTAAGATAAAAACAAGTTTAAAAATATTAAATTAAAATGTAAAAATATGGCATACGCACATAAAATATTTCTTAAAATAATATATTTATAAACAGAGATTATGCCTGTTTGAATTGAACTGTTTCTTTATTTTAAGTTGGCGTCCTTCCAGGAATCAGTTGTCAGTTTTCAATTCATTGGGGATATAATAGAGTGTTTTATATTGATAGGTTTAATACAAATAACAATATTTTAGGCGTGGCGTGGTGGAACTGAGTATTGATCACTTCTTGAACATCAGATAATTTAGAAAGCCGGCAGGCCCCGCAGGTGTAATTATTGAAACATCCGTCAAACGGAAATGACAACACTTATTTACTCAAGAGTTCAAGAATTCTGATGTGAAAATAAGTTTATTTACTCAAGAGTTCAAGAATTCTGATGTGAAAATAAGTTTTTTTACTCAAGAGTTCAAGAATTCTGATGTGAAAATAAGTTTATTTACTCAAGAGTTTAAGAATTCTGATGTGAAAATAAGTTTATTTACTCAAGAGTTCAAGAATTCTGATGTGAAAATAAGTTTATTTACTCAAGAGTTCAAGAATTCTGATGTGAAAATAAGTTTATTTACTCAAGAGTTCAAGAATTCTGATGTGAAAATAAGTTTATTTACTCAAGAGTTCAAGAATTCTGATGTGAAAATAAGTTTATTTACTCAAGAGTTCAAGAATTCTGATGTGAAAATAAGTTTATTTACTCAAGAGTTCAAGAATTCTGATGTGAAAATAAGTTTATTTACTCAAGAGTTCAAGAATTCTGATGTGAAAATAAGTTTATTTACTCAAGAGTTCAAGAATTCTGATGTGAAAATAAGTTTATTTACTCAAGAGTTCAAGAATTCTGATGTGAAAATAAGTTTATTTACTTAAGAGTTCAAGAATTCTGATGTGAAAATAAGTTTATTTACTCAAGAGTTCAAGAATTCTGATGTGAAAATAAGTTTATTTACTCAAGAGTTCAAGAATTCTGATGTGAAAATAAGAAAAATAAAACATTATTATTATTTTATTTTTTTTATAATGAATACTTCACAAGTGTCCCAACTGCTCCAGTCTGGAGCCAGTGAGGCTATGGCATCCCCAATTGGGGTAGGTTGTGAGGCTGAAGGTAAGTATGGAAGGGAAGGGGATGGGGAGGAGGAAGGTGGAGAAGTACCTGGCTATTCAGATCTAGTCACCAAACACGTCTAAAGCCATTTCAAGCAACGTTTCAATTCTGAATGATGGTCTTACACCAGGGCGATACTGAGAGTATTTTAGAATAAAAAAGTCTAAAGCGCTACCACTGGACTACGCCGGTCGTCGTATTATAGTCTACTTCCTTAATTTTTTCCAACCCGTAAAACACACATCCATATTTGATGTGATAAAATGTTTTGTTTCTACGTACAATTACAACGAGTATAAATAATGGAGAAGGAGGGCATCGTGGCTGAAAAACCAGAGAGCTGTTCCAAACAAAGTCCGCGTAGCCAATATGATAGCCTAAGTCCGTTGAACGGACAAGGCACGAGAAGAAGAAGAATAAATAGTGAAACTGGGCAGACCCTCGGAATTTACATTACTTTAAAAAAAGCTATTAATCGTATTGTGAATGACACAAATTTAATAAGAATAAAACCCAAGACATCACATCAAAGGCAAATGTTTGTTTGTTCCGTGTAAAGTGTTAAGCGTTCTTAGAAAAGTTTGTCAAACGTAAAATGAAATCTTAAGCTCGGCTGACTTTTTGTTAGGAAACTTTCCTCGAGCTGCACTTAAGCCAAAGCGTGAATAACTAGTGCTTGCAAAGTGTCGCTTATGAAGGGCTTCAAAATATGAAAATAGAGATAGCGAAGGCTTTATGGGAGGAAGTCGAGATGAGTTGCTGGGAATGAATGCAGTCTAATACACAACTACATCATCAGCTAACGAGCTCTTCAGAGGCATGATAAGTAAGTGATGAGCAAACTAGGGCACATGTACCTCGTCAAAAGACTCTTCGGTAGAGAATACTTCTTTATAGTGTTCAAGAGTAGTCCTGAGAAATGTAAGTCAAGTGAAAGTCATAGCAAATGGAAATGAATTCACGCAATCGTCGAGGAAATGGAAATCTTTAATATTATAAACGCTAAAGTTTGTATGGATGTATGTATGTTTGTTACTCTTTCATACAAAATTTACTGAATGGATTTTAATAAAACTTTACAATAATATAGCTCATACATCAGAATAACATATAGGCTATAATTTATAAAGCTAGCTATTTATATTCAATATATTGAAAATAATAATTATTGTTTAATAGAAAATGTCAAAATTTGAGAATGACATTTTGCGAAACAATGATATTGATAAATCAAAATTTTATTTTAGAAAATATTTAAATTAGATAATTTAAATATTTAAATAGAAAAGTGAGGAAATACTATGCAGTGCCACGATAAACAGACGGCGTCTACGGTTGGCAAGGGGAAGCAGAGGTCGCCCATAGATAAGACGGTATGTCGAAAAAAAAGCCGGCTTCGAATTGAACGAATTCTAACAAGATGCACCTGTCTACTATCTACAACCTCGGCCCGTTCGACTGCTAGTCAACTGTCCTGGCCACCAGACACCATCGACCACTTCAATAATTACTGTTTCTTTTTCACCTCATTTTGTTTTGCTTCTTAGCGCACGATTTATGAAAGAATATTTTTCACAGCGGAAAAAGCTAAAGAAAATAACGAAGAGAATTTTCCTCGGGTGCTTACGCCAGTCTGAGTACGTTCATTAGGTAATCGTTGAAAGGAACTTTGACTCATAATTCCTTCGTATCCCGGTCTCTCTTGAAAGAGTAAGGGGTGTTTTCTTTATCGTCGAGTGTGCAGTTTTTACAGCGAGTCATTTTCAGAAAACTGTATTAATATACTTTTTTTTATCCGGCGTTGCTCGGGTTTTGTGGTTTCTATGACAACTATGAATCATGCAATGTCAACGTCAACACTCCTTTGAAAAATCATTAAGGGCCGGTATATCAGTTGGTCTAAAGCTCGGCTTTGACAAAATGTGGAGCTCAGCATGGCTTAGCACACAATCCGTATATCAGTCGTAATCCTAGAGTTGACCAATTTTGAACGTTTAGTCTATGATAATTTTAGTCATTTCCATGGCGAACCAATCTATGTATGTAAGTATCTATGACTCTGTGGTTATTATCAAACGACCAAACGCCAAACGATGTCAAAATCGTCATCACCCGAAGAAAGTTTGAATTCCATGTTGATAAATAAACGTATCCTCCAATATAATTTATTGCGTCCGTACGTAGCAGATCGAAACCGAAGCAATGTGAAATCTGATAGATGACAGATGTATTTTTGCCAATAGCGCTACAGCGTCTAGCAAAGGAACTATTCTGCGGCTTACCACGGCTTAAGCGGCCGATTTCGGCGGTTTAAGTTGAGTGAGGAATGTGCTCCTTAGCAAAGACTGATATACCGGCCCTAAAATTTATGAAAAAAATACCTACAAAGGGATCCACTGCATCGACAAGGCTCCTCCACACGTCCCTGTCATGCGCTGATTGATCGTATTTAATTCATCACACGTATTTAACCAATTTAAAAAATATATATTTTCAAATTTAATGTCTTTTCAAAGTAGGTGTCGAAGTTGCATGATTCTGAGTCGTGCAGTCGCCGTTTTGTTATAATAATAACAGGGTACTTTGTATAGCGTCGTTTTTGTGAACTATCACCTCAAGGGCGCTGTTTATTATGCAAAATTCCTTTCAATTTCAAGAGTCCCAAGTCCCAACCGTCTGGAACCCAAACTTCTTATTAAAACAGCTAAACCCCAATTTCGGTAAGTTGTGAGAATAAGTAAGTTAAGTCCATTTTTTTATCAATGTTCACATGCAAACTTAAATACTATACAGTATTATTTTTTTTAAAGTTCGTTTTCATAATTAAATTAATTCTACGAATTTGAATTTTATTAAGCCCGCGAAAACGCCGGCAAGAGTATAATAAATACCGTGCGGGAGAGTTCGTGACGTCACCCGGTCCTTGATTGTGTGAAATATAAGGGAAAATATTTACAAAACAGGGACACGCTTAATATGGACGAAAAAAATCAATTAAAAAAGTTGTAGTAGTTAGATATTAACTAGGTAGTACTAATCAATTCAGTTACCGGAATTTCGAAAAAAGTGCATTTTAATGGTTATTTTTTAAATTTAAAAACACGAAATGATATTTTTCAACGAAACTTGCAACAGTTCCTAACATAGCGGTCGGTGAAAAATGACTTTTTATACTCTTGACGGCGTTTTCGCGGGATTTAATGAAATTCAAACTTGTAGAATTAATTTAATTATGAAAACGAACATTAACTCAGGTACGCGGCATACGTCATTTCTATGTCTACCTACGTTAAATTATCGTGAAAACAAGCTTATGTGTCCAAGCGGTTAAAAAAATAAAAAAAATACAGGTATTTAAGTTTGCATGTCATCTACATGAACATATTTTTTATAAGTCACAATATTTTTCACTCAACTTCCCTATTGAGGTAGTGGGGAGGGGCAGCAGATGGGGAAGAGGAAAGAGGAGATGTACATGGCTATTCAGACCTGGTAAACAAATCTTAAAAATGTTTCTGAACTATGGTCTTCCATCAGAGCGATGCTAAAAGTGTCTAGGACTATATTTCTATCCAGAAAATCTAGTCTAGGGACCTTAAAGACTGCAAACAGTGTCTGGTTGGGCATTTACACAGCTACACTTACATACATACATCTATACAAAACTATACACATACATGAACTGCTGTACTTGTAGCTAGTATTGTCACATTTCCTTCCTACCCTTCCCTATAAACCTGTCACTTTCCTGTTACCCACATCAGTCCATAATCGACCATCAACCTGTGAACATCAACATTATTTATCGCATCCGCATTTTTTCGCTATTGACCGCCGCAGAGAAGAAAGTACAAGTCCCGCAGTGAGTAATTCTCTCCTTTTCCTTGTGTGCTTACCTTCTACTTGTGCAGTGGTTCAAACACATAACATACATATTTCAAGGTCCTTCTTTTAAAAAACTACACAAAACACGCATCAGTGTCTGTAATCAAGGTAAACAGTGACTGTAGTCAAGGTCTCAGCCACACGGAGAAAAATGTTATTCGAAAAAACGATCATTTTAATAGTAAAAACGGTTAAAAACGGGACTGAAGTTCTTATGAACAAATTTACATAGTTTCCTGAATTTGAAACCCTGTTAATTTGTTCGTAAGAACGTTTTTAACCGTCTTTACTATTAAAATTATTGTTTTTTCGAATAAAATTTTTCTCCGTGCATCAACATTGCAAATAATACGGCGCCTTATCTTACTTTTTTAGAAAGCTGTAAATAGTTACGTTGATCTAAGAATTTAAGATAATAAAAATATCTTATCGCCAGAGCTCATCGGTCGATTTTTTTGCTGCTTTAGAAATCAGACAAACATTGTTTGCTTTATTTGATTATTAATTTTAAAAAAATAAAAAAGAATATATATATATATACCTACACACACTTACAGTAAAAATTAATAATTTTTTGTTAATTAACATTTTATAAACTAAATTAAAATTTCGTGAAAATAATGTTAAAGAATGCGTATAATATATATACATGGAATTCAGTAAGAAAAAACGCAAGAAAGAAAGCTACGGAAAGCTTTACGTCTAAAGCCTGACTTAGGATCGAAAATTCAAGACGATCAAAATGTCAAAAGCTTTGAGGACCCGGAGATTTAACGATTGGCAGCAGTCAGGAAAGTTTATTGTATACGTACTTTGTCACATCATGTACATGTCAAATGTACTCCATATTAATAATCGATCGTACGCGTTACTTCATATCGATATTTCTTTAGGTTATTACTAAAAATGTAAATGCTGTGAAATTTTGTGATATATTGTGCACTTACACGAGGAATTAAGGATTTTTTTCTAATTTTTGTTATAGATTGGTAGATATATTTACATTTTATAATGTCCACATTAATAAATAGTACGCATTTTTTTACTTATCGTTTATTGGGTTAATTGTAAGAAATATGGTGTCTATAAGCTGTTGATACCCTTTGAACGTTATATTTCAGTTGTACGGGGTGGGGCAAAAGTCATCATTTAATTGGAAAATGCCATAATTTTTGCAAATGGTGGCAAATGTCAGTTTTGATTTGACATTTGTGAATACAAAATACATGTCAAAACAGACATGAATCGCCATACCCCTCAAGAACACGAACAATTGTTGTTTTGATTGGCACAGACTAGTGAAAATCACCAAAACTCTAGTTTAGTGAGTTGCACTAGCCGGCAAGATCACCAGTTTTAACCGTTCCAGACTTCTTTTTGTGGGGTTTCTTGAAGTCACGAGTCTAGACAGAGAAAAATGTTATTATAAAATACGATCATTTTATTCGTAAAAACGGTTAAAAACGGGACTGAAGTTCTTACGAACAAATTAACAGTCTTTCAATGTTTATTGGCGGGAAAATGTAAGAATAATTTGTTGGTATACGTAGGTACGAAATTACGTATACCAACAAATTATTCTTAGATGTTCCCGCCAATAAACGTTGAAACCCTGTTAATTTGTTCGTAGGAAATTCAGTCCCGTATTTAACTGTTTTTACGAATAAAATGATCGTATTTTAGAATAACATTTTTCTGCGTGCATGTCAATAAGCCTCAGACTTTTGAAGCCCTCAAAGAGAATATCCGCCAAGAATGTGAGAACCTATCGCCGGAAGAGTGATGGAAAATTCCATAAATCGATATCATATTTTCAACTTTAGAAAAAAAATTAAGACATAAAATAAACACAATCCAAAAGCACAACAAACATTTTTTATTCATAAAAAAATTACAGCCAAAGAACATTGGGTGACAACTTTTGCGCCAACTTGTACAACAAAGTTTTTTTTGTATTTGAATTTGCATTCAAACGTCAAGCGTTACGAAAGTTTATTTATCATCATTATTTTTTTTATTCATCTAGTACACAACTACACAAGTAAGAATATCTTAAAAATGATTTACCTATTGTGGGTAGAATACATCTTTACGTCCCTCGTAAAAGTAAAGAAAAAGGTGGGACGGTACGTAGTGTTAAGATCCAAGAAAACACCTTATAAGGGCGTCGTAAGAATTCACGTTCAATCTTTCAGACCTCTCGGTGAATTCCCAACTGCCGAAACAAGTGTCAAAAAACTCATAATGTGAGGCAAAGTATCGGATAAAATAAACATGTAAGGCCAAGGCCTAAGAGCCTACTTGCTCGCTGCTTACCTGGGAGAAAAATAAGGGTGGAATTTTCAAAGAGGAAATATGAGATCGTCCTCCCCCTCGGGAGAAACAAGATTTTAAGAGGCTAGACTTTGAACGACACGCGGAACACCCGCGTCTGTCATTCTGTCCCGCTCACAATAAGCTCACGCACACTTACAATACATGCGAATGCGAAATGTGCGAATGAGACAACGCTCAAATTTACCTACAGAAATCGCTCGAAAAGGGGTTTACGGAGAATACACTTTTCTACACCGAAACTTTCACGAAATTGAAATTTTAAAAATTTGTATTTTTTAGAAAGAAGAAGCTACGTCGGTAGCTTTTTATAATTTTATAATTCTTTATGAGAGTTGAGTTAGCAGCACGTTTTCCTTAAATAATATTTTTTTGATAAATCGTACATGTTTGACAGTAAATGTTTAAGTTAATTGGAAACGCATCGAAAATTCGAAAACATACCGACATAGTTTTCACCCTCTAGAAGGCAGTATAAAAAAATATATTCATTTTGTGCAATTTTCGATGTAGAAAAGTGTTTTTTCCCGGGCGTCCTTTTTGTATGGGCCGAAAAGCGAAGTCTATCGTCTTAAGTTTTTCCCAGGCAGTCCCGGGCACTTCAACGGCCAAGGGGTTATATTTCAGACCTGTATTAAATCTAGTTTCGTATCACCCCTAAAGGGTTAAAAGCAAGAGGTAGGCTTCGTCTTTAGTATTTCCCTAAAAGCTAAAAATATAGTTTTATGGTTTCTCTTATTGCCGTGTTTTAACGAGGCTTTTACAATTTAGAAATACTTTATGCGACGCTTTATAAATATTAAAAATAAAACATGATTTTACAGCGAGGTTTAAGGCCAAATATATCAGATTACACATAAAAAAGTAAATGTAAATTTTATATTATACTGGGTTTTAAGAGACGTACCTACTTTAACCATTATTATAACAATAATTATTAGCCTGAAACACTCATCCATATTGAAAAAACCTCCCGAAAAAAGAAACATGCCGCCGACGGGACTCGAACCTTCTGATTGTGTCCTTCTGATTGCCGGTCAGGTGCTCTAATCTAATCCACTGAGCTACGGTGGCTTATCTCTTACCCGCTAAATGATTCAATATATACTAGTGTTTCATTCAACAATTACCGCTTATTACATTTTTTCACCTGCAAACAACCAACTTTATTTTTATATGAGAAAGGCATTGTAAGTGCAAAATTTCTCACTAGGTTGCGTCGAGACATATAATACATCATACTCATTTTTGGTGAAATACGGCTTATCTCTTACCCGCCAAATGATTCAATATTTGACGAGTTAAAGTATTTTCACCAAAAAATGTAGATATAATGTCTCGACGCCACCTTAGCGCTTACATGCCTTTCTCATATGAAAATAAAGTTTGGTTGTTTGCAGGTGAAAAAATATAATAAGCGATAATTGTTGAATGAATCACTAGGTGTATATTGAATCATTTGGCGGGTAGGAGTTATCCCGCCGTAGCTTAATGGTAGAGCTCCTGTCCGGCAAACAGAGGGGTGCGGGTTCGAGTCCCGTCGGCAAAATATATCTTTTCTCGGGAGAGGTTTCAATATTGATGAGTGTTTCAGGCTAATAATTATTGCTTGTAATAAAAATATACTAGCAAATTTAATATGACCGGCAATCAGAAGGGCACGGGTTCGAGTCCCGTCGGCGGCATGTATCTTTTCTCGGGAGGTTTTTTCAATATGGATGAGTGTTTCAGGCTAATAATTATTGCTTATAATAATTGATACCCTTTGAGTTATGCATAAAAAATCTTGTCTTAAACATTAGTTTATCAATTAAAAAAATAATAATTACTTTAAACAGTTTTTTCTGATCTTATTTGGATAAAAACTGTTAATGAAATTTTGGTATCCAGTAATATTCATTGTTTTTGTTTTTGTTTTCTAAATACAAAAGAAAAAATATTTCCCGTATTGTTACTGGTCACTCGGCCGAGGAACCAGTAACATGCCCAACCCCGCAACCAACTTTTCAATACCCACCTTCTGATTTCTTATATTTTTTTGTGATAAAAAGGAGTCACTGGAAACCAAAATGCCATCTAAAATTTTTACTCAAAATAAGTTAAAGTAAGTCAGGTATATTCTCAACCAATATGTTGTTAGGTCCAAAAATGAAAATTTACTCGTACATTAGAGAAAAAATTTCAATTATTCTCGGAAATCCAAAACATAAAAACATTCACTGGTTTGTGAGCTTAGCTATACCAAATAACTAATACAAATAACTTATACCAAATAACTAATACAAATAACTTATACCAAACTTATATCAATCGAAAGACTGCACTAGATATAACAGTTATATTGACCTGAGCCCAGACGTGTAGGCTCATATATACAATATGAACGTAATAATCAGTTTAAAAAATATCAAAACAATTTTTCTACCTTTTTGAAAATCCAAAGAATAATGAAACTGATACACTTGGGCTTAAACTCTCTGGCGTTTGCCTATTTCAGCATATCGAGGGAATGTATGGCGAACGTGGGCGAACGATATGGTGCCACGAGCGTATTGAGCAAGTGTGCCAACAACATAATGCACAAAGCATTATTATTTGTTTACAAAAGAATGACAAAAAGGCTAAAATATTCAAAAGAACACGTATCAATACCACCAGATATTATGAAGGAGTTTTATTATTCATGAAGATATTTAAAAAAATTTGAATCTATTCAACACACGAAATAACAATGCCTTTGTTTTGATACAACAGAGACAACTATGTAAAGAAAATAGTGCTATAAAAATAAAAAGTGAGGGATATTAAAAACCCGAACTCAAAGAAAAACCACACACCACTTTTCCTATTCAATAAAAAAAAACCAATTCAGTCAAACCTAATGCAATGATGAATTTAAGTCACAAACAGACTTATCTTATTTTTATAAACATAAATTAAATAATATTGAAATAACTTTAAAAGGTTAATAATAATAATACAATTTCTTGTTTTAATTTTGCTTTTTGAGAATAGGTACTATACAAATACTTTTCTCATTTAGTACATATTATTGTTTGCTATACTATATTTTACGATTGTACCACCCCAGCCAGAAGCCCGTCCTCTGTCCCGGTGAGACCGGTACACCAGAGGGCACTGATTTGTTAGGATTTGGAACACGTGCTCTGAGGATTGGAAGGAGGTTGGAGTTCAACCGACTGGTATAAATGGCAACCTAATCAGTCAAAATTGGAATTTAGGGTAGGCTTGAATAAAGGATTTGATCGAGCGTTGTATTTTTTACTTTATTTCTTTCTTCTTCTTGCCTCTTCTTGGCTCTTGATTCTTCACGGTTCTTCCGGGTCTTTAATGTTTCTTCATGTCTCTTCTTGTTTCTTCATGACTGTTCGTGACTCTTATTGGCTCTTATTCATTCTTCCTGGCTCGTGTATCTTATTGACTCTGCTTTTGTCTTATTGATTCTTCTTTGATTGCTGTGAACTCTTGTATTTAATAAATCTACATGTACCTACACGAACTACTAGACAAACATTAACATTTTATATACACACATCTCATTCTAACTATAAATTCCTCAATACAACGATTACATAGTCTTGGTAACCAATATTTAAACAATATTGATGTATTTGACAATAATTTGAATTTGGCAAACTTTAAACGCCGTATGTGCGAACTATTTCTACTTAATTCATAAACTATTGTAAATACCAATTTTATACATTTTTATTAATACCTATTATTATTGATTTGGAGGATATTGGCAGGCTATCTATTTTTACTTTATTTATATTCTGTATTACCTACATTTTGTCAACTCATATTTTATCTAACCTATATTATGTGTCTTTATATTTTCTGTTACTTACCTGTATTTTATTCATTTCTAACTCTTCACTGTAATTAATCAAAACATGTATTGCTTTATGTATGTCAAAGCACCATGGGCGTTTAAATATAAATAAATATAAAAATAAATGTTTTTTTACTTAATTCCAAAAATGTAATGTTCTGTTCCACTAAGAAAAAAAAAGCAAACATAAAAATGCCAGAATATCATCGATAAACGTACTAATAAGTGATAATTGCATCGGCTACTTTCAAAACATCTAAACGTATCTTAGTTCTTTTGTATAGCAGTTGAGTGAGCATTGAGCAAGTGAGTGGGATCGAAGTAAGAAAGTTCTTTATTAATAATCAGCTTGGCGCCAAGTCGGTAAGGTTGATGACACGCGACGTCACTAATTGGGAGTAATAGACAATTACTATTGAATTACTCGGGGCAGTCTTCACTCAGTGAAGCTGCCTATACCCGCCGAAGCTCCCGAGTATTTCAACCTTTTCAATGAAATGATAGGATTCATCAAAAGAACACGATCGTTATCATAATAATATATATATATATATAATACAAATACGTTACTATTATTTGAGATTGCAGATACTACAAAATAAAGCAATGCGAACTTGCGAACATACACGAGAGATAATGATAATTGGATAATTTTTTCAGCGCTGTTTTCGTGAAAACATCACCTCGAGGGCGCTTTCAACTGAATTGATCCTGGTTACGACTTAATTTCATGTTGATGTAGCATTATTAACTTTGCGATATTTATTCATTCATTCAAAGTCACTAATTTGTATTTTGGATACGTTTTTAGATTTTCACGGCTAAAAGCATTTTCGTTGTTTGTTTTTGGGGTGTTATGCCGTGTTGTGCTACCTCCTTCTTCGTCGAATCGACGGATCTGCCGGATCTGCCCTGATGATGGACACTGCAACGCTGTCCGAAACGTCGGCTAAAGAAGGAGGTAGCACAACACGGCATAACACCCCAAAAACAAACAACGGAAATTTTTTATTTTGATGACAAATGAGAGCATTACAAAAGAGAATCCTATTTCAATGGGTAAAATGCTGCTTTTTATTATTTTTAATTGATTTTAAAACATTATATATTAATGTGGGCCTCGCAGGGTACTTTGCCCATGCTGAGGGCCCAATTTTACAATTTAATAAAATTCAAATAAGTTTCCCTCATTTTTTGTATCAAGCGAAAGATTGTTGAATGCTTTTATTGCCTAGTATTTGTGGTGTCTTTGTTCTAAGCTTGTGTTAACCGAATGAGTTTTGATGTTTTTTTGTACGCTTGTCTAACTGGTCTATTAATGATATTTCATGTATGTCGAAATTTGTTTTTTGGTAAAAAATGGAGTTTGGTAGTGTTTTTATGTACAGTTGGCGAATATCTAGCGCTTCAAACATGTTCAATATTTGGCCTGTGCTTTGCATAGCGCGTTCGCAATCAAATCACTTCAGTCAGACAAATGGTGTGGTCGATACGATACGATTGTACCACCCCAGCCAGGAGCAATCCTGTCCCGGTGAGACCGGTACACCAGGGGGCACTCATTTTTTTAGGACTTGAAAGACGTGCTCTGAGCATAGGAAGAAGGTTGGAGTTTAATCGACCGGTATACATGGCGACCAAATAAGCCAATATTGGAATTTAGGATGGGCAGGAACAAAGGAATGGATTGAGCACCATAATTTTTTCTCTTTATGTCTTCCTTCTTCCTGCCTCTTCTCGGCTTTACTTGTATTTTATTGGCTGTTATTTTCTCCGCTTGTCTCTTCTTGATTCTTCTTATGGCTTCTTGTCTCTGCTTCTCACTTCTTGTATCTTCTTGATTCTTCCTGTCTCTACTTGTCTTCTACTGTCTCTGCGTAACTCTTCTTGTCTTATCTCTTCACGCTCCTTCTTGGTTCTTCTTGGTGTTTCTTGACAGTCAGACAAATGCTGTGGTCAGATAAAAATAATACCATCAGTAATAATAGCTCAGTTTAACTCCTTAATAAACGTTTCATGTCATCAAGTTCATATTATTATAAGAGCAAGTTATCAATACAAATTTTAGAGTGAAGTTAGTTTATTTATGAAAGTTCCAGTGTGTCGAAACATTAACGAAACTGTCTGCAAAGTACAAATTGAGTAAGCGCTCAGGACCGAGAACAACTTAGTAACTAATACACCGAACATTTCCCTTGTCAGGACAAAAGGGAACAATTTCGCTCCTCCAGAGTAGGCCAAAGCACATCAGTGTAGACCAGGGTAGAACCAGAATGGGTCAGAGTTAGCTAGAGTTGCAAATCCAACAAACAGCATTACGCTGGGACGATCGGCAGTAGAACACAAAATTAGCGCAAACATTGCGGGTATCGAAGTGAAACTTCAATTCTTGAATAATAATGGCAAGTTACAACATTGAATTATTTATCTGATGGGGTATATTATTAACTATAATACCTACAACAATGTAGCAAAAGTATAAATAAATGGCGAGAAAAAAATTAATGAAAAATAATTGCAATTTTTTACATTTTCTTTTATAAAGGATGTAACAGCACGTACCCGAAGGATGTTAACCGGCGATCACTGAGCATATTTGGAGTAAAAAATGTACATGTCATTTTGCAGGCAGATAATATTAATTTCAATTAAAAACATTTTTGTCGTGTTTATAAACCAGCAGATCACTTGGTAAGCATTGCGTCTCGTTCCAGCAGCACGGTAACACACGAAACAGCGCGCGTATCACATGATCCGACGTATAGTGGGATCAGGATTGAAAAATATTTTTGTTGTTGTTTTTAACAGAAAAAAATATCAATGAAATTAAAATCGCAATCTTAACTAAAAAACAGAAATACTTTCATTGTTAGAAGCATTTAAGACGATAGACTTCGCTTTTCGGCCCATACAAAAAGGACGCCCGGGAAAAAACACTTTTCTACATCGAAAATTGCACAAAATGAATATATATTTTTTTATACTGCCTTCTAGAGGGTGAAAACTATGTCGGTATGTTTTCGAATTTTCGATGCGTTTCGTATTAACGTAAACATTCACTGTCAAACATGTACGATTTATCAAAAAATATTATTGAAGGAAAAAGTGCTGCTAACTCAACTCTCATAAAGAATTATAAAATTATAAAAAGCTACCGACGTAGCTTCTTCTTTCTAAAAAATATATATTTTTAAAAATTTCAATTTCGTGAAAGTTTCTGTGTAGAAAAGTGTATTCTCCATAAACCCCCTTTCGAGCGATTTCTGTAGGTAAATTTGAGCGTTGTCTCATTCGCACATTTCGCAATCGCATGTATTGTAAGTGTGCGTTAGCTTATTGTGAGCGGGACAGAATGACAGACGCGGGTGTTCCGCATGTCGTTCAAAGTCTAGCCTCTTAAACTCCCAAAACGTCCATTTGCACAGCTTTTGATGCCTGTATATGTGCAACTATTAACAGCACACAACGTCCATTCCAATATGATCTCCTTCTTTCTTCAAAGTCTTCTTCTTCTTTAGTCCTCTCTTTCTTTCAAAGCTACATAGATAGCTTTTAATGAAAGAGGTAAAAAAAAGCTTCAATGGCTTCTTCTGTTTGGTGAGCATTTCTCTATGACCAAAAGTGGTAGGTAGGCTTTGCGTAGATTTTGAAGTTCGGATAAAAATAATAATTGTACATTGCACATATTAATTTGAAAACGTCCTTTTATTATCTTCCGCTGATTGTTATATGACTAACTAAATAAATCAGGGGGCAGGTTCTGTACTATCTGTACCTATTAACATATTTGTTTTATATTAAATTCTTTTTATGAATCGTTTTTCTTCGGATAGGCACAGCTTATCAGCCTTTATGGACTGGACTCTGTCACCTCACTATTGTTATTTATGTCACATCACTACTGTAGGTAGCTATGATTATATGGTTATCTGTGGTCTATTTCTAAAACAAGTCTAATGTCAAAGTGTGAATTAATAAAGTCATATAAAACAGTCATAAGTATTTCCTATAAATCATTTATCACAATAAGTAATAAACAATACACACGCCACTGCCTTGCCATATTTTCAATTTTTAATAAGAATTTTTGGAAAAAATAATGTTGTAATCTTAAGAGAAGCTTGGTAAAAAATATATTTAATTTGTGCGTATAAGTACACGATCCACCAACTTTCTTATACGGACTGTCATATTATGTTCAGTTTTTAGTATTCAATTTTTGGCACAAAAGAGCACGAGCCGGTAATACTTTAATTGATTTAAACATGGTAAGTATATGATGGTTAAAATAGTTTTGCTTGCAAGCAACGTTATCATCATCCGTGTACATATTTTCTGTTGATCTCGCACGAGTGTCGTCAAGAAGTTATGCCATATCTCACAGTCGATTTTCCTAGAGACAAATAAATTACATACTTTCATAGTTTTTATGGGCGCATAAAATTTTGTTTTATTTAAACCTTAGTACAATAGTTCACAGTCGCTTGCAGAGATTTGAAATTTGTTCGTAATGAGAAATCAATATTTTTTTTTTTTTTTTGCTTTTTAACTTAATGAGTTTAATCTCAAATTATAATATTTTAATTAATGGAGATAATATTAGCGAAAGTCAATCGAAAATCCGAAACAGAAAAATCAGAAAAAGATACGGATACATCTAAGACTCGAACCCAGGAAAATTAGCCCGGATTGCCAAAGTCCTGGTTTCAATTCCCAAATGTATCCGTATCTTTTTCTGATTTTTCTGTTTCGGATTTTCGATTGACTTTCACTAATATAATCTTTATTAATTAAAATATTATAATAATTTTTTTTATTTAGCAAACAACCCCGACTGAAAAGTTTAAAAGTTCCAAGTTATAGATTTTTTCTGAATCGTATCAGTGAGTTATTATTACTGCATTATACCTGTGATTTGAAATAGATAAAAAAAATTATTGCGGTGTTTTCCTCACTGAGATTTTCCGATTACATATGTAATACGAGTTTAATATCAAATTGGCCTAATTTTGAGTCCACCCCTGAGAGACGGAGGTAGACAAATAATCAGAGATAGTGGAAGACTTTAGATACCTGTATCTCATTGTCTCATTCCCGGGGATGAGTAAGAGATACAGAAGGAGGCACGACAAAGAAGATTTATGCCACCAACAGAGACGGCCGCCCAATGCGGGTACATTTTATATTGTATCAAGAAGCTGCCTGAGATGGGATCTGACTACTAACAAAACATGGCCCATATATTGCAACCAAGCGATGTGGGTTAGGTTAGGATATGTGGGTTAGGCTTAACCTAACTATAGATAGAGCAAAACAATCTGTATTATGCTGCAAAAATGGACAAAATAATATAAAAAAAAATGTTGCACGTGCAGATCCTTAATTACCTCTGGTGAGCTCAATATGTATATTGAGCTCACCAGAGGTAATTAAGGATATCATAATGTATATTTAACTGATTCCATATTGTTTGACACACATTTTTCGGTCGTTCAAAAAAATCATAAAAAAATCGTACGTAAAAAGAAAAAAACTCTCTCATTAAAAATTTAGGCATATTAGATTTGTCAAAGAATTTGTATATAAAAATGCAAAAATCAGTCATTTTAAATACAGTAAATGTAGTTTAAATGTAGGATTACGAAAGATTTTTAAATATATTTATATTGAGGGATCAGTAGGATTTATCGGTCAAATTAGGATTCCATCGAGCCGAACCCTCTGATATGAAAATATCTGGAGTCAGTGAATTATTTTCCCATTTAATAGTCCGGTAGATTAACATGTTGTTCTTGTATTGTTTTGTATTAATTATACTCGCATAGCGTGGATTTACTAGATGATCATTTATGTTCCAGGAGAATTCCTGAATTGCAGCTTTTCGTCAATAAAACCAATGTTTAATCAAAAATGTATATATATGTAAAAAAAAAAACTATTGATGAATAAACTATTTTATTATTATTATTATATGGAAAAGTGTGTGAAAGTATGGGACCTGAAAGTCTGGTGCGTAAATGAAGAAACAACTTCTATAGTTATACCTAAATACCTACCTACGAGCAATAAAAAACTTAATTCCTTTTATTTTGAAAACGACGTTTAAAATGGATTTTTGTATTCCATAAATCAATATTAACCAATAATTAAAAAAAATATTACGATTCCTATTTTATGATATCGAAATACTAAAAATACAATCCATATTATATGAATTTCAAAGTTAAAAATGCGTTATTGTAATCCTTGAACGAATATATTAGGAATTAACACATTTCAAACAAATCAGTTGTGGGAATGCATGTGGCTTTGTCTAATTGATATTGAAATTAAACATGTACAATGTACATGGTTAACGTGAAAGTGCCATAAATAATGTGGACAGAATTATCGGAGGATAAACTCCGCGGTTACATGGTGTAACGGTTACTAGTCAGGACTGAATTCTGATTTTTTATTGTGATTGGCACAATATCAATTTGTGCTATTCCACTTCGGGTGCGCCGACAATCGAACAAGCACTATCGCACCGACTATAAAAATGTCGAAAAAGTTGTATAAACATGATATTTAATAATTCAGTGAAATTAGTATACGAGCTTATTATTACTATAATATAGATTAATCAATAATTTATTGCAATTTTCAAAAAAAAAAAAATAGACTTATCTTTAGATAAAAACCAGGTAAAAAACATTATAAACGAATTATCTTCAATATGGGAATGGGGTATGAGTACAGCCGTCCTGGGAACCATTTAGTGGATAACCAACACTTTGCCACAGGTCACCCAAAGTGGTTTGCTACGTTTAATGCCTTAGCAAAGGTGCCCGGATTCATGGGGTGAGATTTTTCCGGGTCTTTGCAGTGGATGCATCTGCCAACCAGCTGTGGCAAGCCGGATCGGGAGAGACTGTTTGAGGGAAAACTTTTGAACTCTCCAGCAGGAACATCGCCTTGCACCGCAGTGGGAGGGATGGATTCATACTTCCGTCGCACCTGGAGGCACTGACACTTAGTTTCCCACCCACCCCTCATACCCTTTTCCTTCCCAGAACTTCATCTCCTTCCTTTTCTCAAAAAACCCTCAACACATCATCCCCAAAGATGATCTATTTACTGTTTTAGTCGCTGAAAAAATTACTACTTGTCAATCGTGGACTAAAGTTTTGTTGACCAATAATAGTTTTCATTAAAATATGTAGTTAAAATAGTAGTTTTCATTATGTTTTTAACGGAGGTTTTGTATACTAAAGCTTGTCAAGTATAAATATTTAACGATTTACAGGCACACGCTACGTAATAATAATAATAATATTTGGATGACTCGTATGGCGCCGTTTTTGTGAAAAATCACCTTAAGGGCGCTGTACAAATTTCAATACATTTCTACAATCTTACTTCTAACTACACACAAGACAAACATAAAACCTATGGCTAAAACATTGTATCCACCGGTTCTTCGATCGGCGATACAAAATTATATGTACAATGCATCTGACCAATTAAAGCGATGCTGCCTAAAAATGTACATGTACATGTACGTGTACATTTACGTACTTAAATAACAAGAAAAAAACATTTATTCTTTACGATGGGAAAAAACTGAACGGCAATAAATTAGATACGTTTTTTAGATTTTCACGGCCAAAAGCATTTTCGTTGTTTGTTTTTGGGGTGTTATGCCGTGTTGCGCTACCTTCTTCTTTAAATAAATAAATTAAGTTAAAAAAAACATCTTTTGTAATTCTAGAACAACAAAACAAGGAAAATCAATAAAGAAAGCAACATGTCACTTCGAATAATTTGTTTGCTAATCTACAATTACAATTATGGCAAGAATCAGCACTGTCCACAAAGTAATGGGTGCGGGGAATTGGAAGACAGGAGGGGAAGGGTCGAGGGGGAAACACTAGGTGAATCATCCACAATGTTATTAAGGGTTTGAAGCACATTTGTATGATAAAAGCAGGTTTACTATTTGTAAATAAAATGTCTTATACAATAGTACGTGAACTAATTGATTTAAAAACTTTTATGGGAAGAAATCACTTAGTAATAAGGACATCATTATAATTTGGATAAAATATTTTGTTTGGAGACCACTTTATCTTTTTAATAGACAAAGTTGCAGACGGGTGGGCGCCGTGGATTTGATTTATATATAAATCTACAGGTTTATTACGAAGTTTATGAAATTTTGCAAACTTGAATTTCAAGACAAGGGGAGGGTCAGTGTATAAATAAGATTTCTAAAAGCCGTATTTTCGTACTTTTTGTGAAATTTTACACACCAGACGTTCAAAATAAGAAGAAAATTAATGTCTACATCTGATTTCGAAAAACTTTAAATAAAGCCCGATCAACGCCGAGAACATTATTATTAATATCTATATATATAAAGAGCGTTCCGGTGTGACTTTGTTTTGTATACAAATCTACAATTTTAGTCCAAAATCGATGAAATCCCCTCTTGACCTTCAAAATAAGAAAAAGTTTACGTTCTACATCTGATTTCGAAAAATTCTGCAAAAGCCCGGACAACATCAGGGACTTCAGCATGAATCTATCTATATTGGTAAAGACAAGCTATGTTAAAAAAAAGAGGAACGTCATTATCTAAGTCTGATTTAAAAAAATCTAGCTTAATATAATCGAACCAGTATAAATTAATAAAGTAAACCACCATTTTATAAATATATAATTTGAGATATAATAATTTGAGTTAGGCCCCTTTGATTTTATTGAAATAAAATTTCAAAAATACATAAGAATATTGGTGTCAATCTAAAAGACTAACGTTTACTAAAATTATTCTAAAACAACAGAAAAAACACATCGTAGTAATTTCCCGGAGGCACATCTGTGCAGAAACAAAAATGGTGATGAAACAAAAAATACACATTTATTCAAATTATAAATGATTTTTTTTTTATTCTCAACCTGTCGCAAAAAATAAAGCATTGAAATAAGTAACACTTTTTCTTGAAAACAAGGTTAAACTTATTTACAAAATCATAATATTTGGATACAGAGTACTAACCTTGTATTTAATTTTTCACAATTCAAAAGGTAGTCACAATTTTATATTCACACGAGTATAATAACTTCAGCTGTTATATAGTAATTATAAAGAAGGAGCCAACAACACTTTAAATACTTTATGTATATTTTCGCTATAAATTTAACTGCATATGTTACGGTACGATATCGTATTCTACCAAAACGTTCGATGCGTTCGATGCGTCCGACCCGCCAGCTAAAACAATACTGCCCCTCGATTATTTTTCAACTCGCTACGGTCCCTACATGATACGGGCCGTGCGAAATGGCACGAAGGAATTTCGAACTTTACTTCATGTCATCATTACCATAATTTCTTTAACTTGGTATGATGTGATATTTCTCTCTAAATACATAACGCCAGTTGAGGTAATTAATTTAATAAGATCTGTAAATATTTATGTATTTTTTTAGTAGACCGTTACGGTTTTTGTGGTAAGATATATTATTGCTAATTTTACTTTAAAAACATAGAACCAAAACTAATAATAACGAAATAGAATTAGAAAAACCCAAGTAGAAAATAAAGAAAAAAAGTTTTTTGGGACTTTGGGATTTTGGGGCTCCCAGGAATAACCGGATGGCATAGAGGACTACGCTTTCTTCTTTAAAAAACCTTATCTGTAAAAATACAATCAACTATAAAACTAAGTAAACCACAAACCGTTTCCATGAAAAGAGCTGAGAGATTAGACCGACACACAACTCTGTTTTGGAATGCATTTGTTTCATTTACATTCATACGCACGCTCAACATTTGTGCACGGTTTAAAATTGTCACATGACAACTGGTTGTTTTTAGGATTCGTATGGAACGATTTGCCGGTCTCTGTATTTCCTCCCCCCTACAACACGAGTCTCTTCAATGCCCATATTCACTCCTTCCTCTCCTCAAAAAGACACCTCCCCACAGCTTCACGTCATTCAGATGCTTGACATGACCCAACTCAAATACTTTATTCACTTGATCGTGCCATGTTTTCCTCGGGCGTCTCCGAATGCTTCTACCACGAAAATGTTCAATTCCTAACCCCTGACAGAGTTTCCTTTCAATTCCTCCTGAACGGTGGCAAATCCAATGACTTCATTGGGGACTTTGGCAGCGTCCTCCTCATGCAAGGATCCCTTCCTGGGAACACATATTATTCTCGTGGCACTCCTGTCTTCGTTCATCCGCTCCACAAGCAAAAACCATCTAATCGTCATTTTCCAAATCTTGTTCAAATTACGTTTTCTTCATTTTAAAATATTAACAAGTTTGATAATGGCCTCGGGGCCTGAAACGACTGGTAATAAGCAATAATATTTAGATTGTTTTATAATCAAAGCGAATAAATCAGTCCACACATAATATTATCTTGATTAGGAATCCAATTGAGGGAGGTTATCAGTTCTGAATCAGAAGCTCCTATATCTATTAAATCCAGCGTCTAAAATAACGCTCGTACATCTAATGGGTAATACGCATTGTACCTACAAACGGAAGAGCAATAATTTATGTCGCCCCAAGATCAGAAGCGCGTATTATAATGAGGTCCAATTTTCAGTAGCATTATTTGGCTCAAGATACAGAGCAACAATAGAAACAGAAGGGGTCATATTGCCAGGCATTGGTGGATTATGATTATAGGGAGATGGGATATATGAAGATAGGTAAGGTGTTTGCAGAGAGCGAGGGGGAGGGAAGGGCAGTGGCGCAGCTATAAACTCTGAGGTCCGCAAATAATTTATTTTTGTTAAAAACAATAATACTTACAACCACCAAAGTAAGCACCTACATGAGATATAGTCAATGTTTTTAATAATAATTAGAAGGCGTCATTGAGGTGATTTTTCACAAGAACAACGAAAGCAAATCATCAAAATATCTACTATTAAATTCTAGGTCGGAACGTCTCGGAAATTTGTTTGTAGGCGCAACGCAAAGTAAATGATTTTAAAAAATAAAATAAAACTTTCACTTCTTCAAGTGAAACCCAGACGAAGTTAAGCATTGCTTACGAAACATGTTGGTTTTTTAAACAATAAACATAGTTAAACTTATTATAATTAATTAAGTTATAACATTCAACAAAACACCTTTTAAAAATGGAATTCTGTTAGAGAACATTATTAAATGTCGCACTAACCTTTTTGGGGGTACATTTTTTTCATAATACCCAAACCGATTTCGACAAAACCGTGCTTTCGTCTGGGGAGGTAATTAATAAAATTAGCCGGCAAACTCGTAGGGTTTCATTAATAATATTCCATAACAAAACGGCTTGTGACACAAAAAAAACTTATTTGAGTTAACAGAACATCGTCAATAAGTGCACCCAAAGCCCGCCAATATAATTACGCATGCATTTCTGAGAAACTTTTCTTACACGGACTTATTAGACTTTGCACACCATACCATATATGACAACAATGCAATAAATTAAATTGAGTAGGCACTTAATAAAATAATTGTCGCTGTCTTAGTCATTACGTCATTATAACATTTAAAAGTGTCAAATCAAAAATCTACTGTGCTGACGCATAATTGTCATTTCGGCACATTTCACAAGCGTCAAATTGCATTACTCGGTCAACTTACACATTTCATTTTGAAAATTTTGTTAATTAATTATTTAACATAAAAGAAAAAAAAGTTTAATAATAATAGCCTCTACAATACTTTCTGTGTAATTAAATATATGTTTTAGTTTCATGCGAAGGGGAATTTCTACAGTTTACAAGAAAAAAACACCGGAAAGCTACAAAACGATCGTAAAAAATTCCTCCGTTTTAATCAGATATTTTATATTTAATTCCATATATCCGTTTGTAATATTAAAATCTGAAAGAGTCTTCAATCTGCTTTCAAAACCATCAGTTTTTCATTGTGGTACGTTCAAAAACAGCGATTGTATTAGATTCACAATAAATTTTTCATACAATAAACACCCGCGAATACTCCGGCATGACGCTAGAAACAGCAAATGCAGTGATGCCAACATAAGGAGGTGTTTTAATTTGTAGTGTTTCATTAAGTTTCTAATAAATTTTCCATATAACAAAAGATAAAATTTATACATTAAGAATCAGCTATATATATTTACTTTTCCCAGGAGTTCCTGATTATTAAATTATTCTAGGAATCTGTCCATTATCCAGCTCACCCAGATACCGGGACAGTCCACACGCCACTGCCCTGAGCCGGGGGTAGTGGGCGTCCAAAAGGCGCCTCCTCCCCTTAATCGTTCATCGACGCGATCCAATCAAAAATTATCCAAATCCAAACGTACGCTGACGTATTTGTGGACACTGGCTCCATTCCCTCTACTCTTAGCTCCCTCGGGGATACGCTGCTCCGAGCCGCACTCCGCACTTAGCCAGGCAAGTGGTGATGGGAGATTTAGGGGAATTAGTGAATCATGTATTTTTAGAAAATTACTCAAACCATTACTCCATTGCTGACTGAACATTTTATTTTAAAGTCTATCAATAGACTAATTCTTGATATATTTTTATGTTAAATTCCATCAATAGACTAATTCTTGATATATTTTTATGTTAAATTCCATCAATAGACTAATTCTTGATATATTTTTATGTTAAAGTCCATCAATAGACTAATTCTTGATATATGTTTATGTTAAAGTCCATCAATAGATTAATTCTTGATACATTTTAAACTGTTCACTCGTGGTGGATAGATCGACTGTGATAATTTGAAATTGGCTCAGGGATCAGGAGCTACAATAATTGACCAATATAGTCATTGATCCCCTCTGCACCGGTGCATAGTCGGGAAACACGCCAAACGCGAGCCCAACATATGTACACGGTTGACATTTGTCACATGAGAACGGGACGCTTCTACGACTCGTTCTTGTATTCAACAGCTTGGCTGTGGAACGATTTGCCGGCCTCTGTGTTTCCTCCTTCCTACAACATGGGTCTCTTCAAGACCCACGTTCACTCCTTCCTCTCCTCAAAAAGACCCTACTCACAGCATCTTAAAAGATGACATAGGCCCTGAGGGAAATTATTTTCCTCAGGGCCTCCTGTGTGGAGTTAATGTAAAAAAAAGAAAGGAGTCTGAGAAACTGCTAAAAAAATTTACATTTCTCTATTTTTCTTATACCTACCTATCTTCTTCAGATTTGAAAATACTTAAATTATTTTCCCTGTGGAGATTTGAAGTAGATAGCTATCTTGCTTTCTGATATTTAAAGGTTTGAAAACCGAAGAGTGGTCTCACCAAATGTGAAACTAATCTAAAGTAAGTAGATAATCCGAGAACACAAATGGAAATTTTATCGGTTTTGTGTTTCAAAAATGAACATTCACGCGATTACGGATCGGCTAATGGCCATTTTAGGGTCCGACCTTTGCCCCCGCAATAAGCCTACTTTCTCAATTATCATCGGTTTAGAGACACTAATCCTGGCAACACTGAACACTCGTTTAATCCGGGCCCTTAGCACTCAACAGTCTTGAGGTCGGGCACATTCCGTTATTACTATATTCGATTGAAAAAAGAAAAGGGTACAAATATTTTTTAATAGAAGAAATAAACCATAATATTTACCAAGCCACAAAAAACTATAATACTCTCCCTTCTGAATTGCGATGTATTATCAACCAATCAGAACCAATAAATACAATAATTTTTTTTTAAATATTATTTTTTAGTTTTATACAAAACATATTAAAACAAACAACCTAAGTATGAATCGTAGTTCCCTTATCAGGCACAAGAGCTCCTCTTTTCTGATAAGCTATACAAGACCAATGATGATGAATATAAAATAGTTTGTAAAATATATTTGTATACCTAAATGAAACCCATATTCTTTATATTAAAATGAATTAATGTGAGACCGCCGACACCACAACACAGGTATGTGCATAGCATGGTGGTCGTAAAATCCTCAAAACATGCAACTAACAATTTAATGATTTTTTTTTTTTTTAAATATATAATAAAAATAAAAACCTTGTTAAGACACTCCACACAAAAAACTTGAGTCGTTCCCAACTAAGCATAAGTTAATAAATACATGACTATTGATGGGAAGTTCCGAATACATTATTATATATTATTAAAACAAAAATTTATCTACTAGCTGTACGTGCAATGTATGGGCACAGTGAACGGAATTTAAAAAATATGTACACGAGTATAAGTAATCTGTCAAAACCTCTGCTAAGGTCGCAATTTTGAATAATAGTTGCCATAAACTTTTTTTTAATTCCTCGACCGTTAATTTTACGACAAACATGTCCAAAGTAAAAGAAGATAGAATTTCTAAGATTTTAGAATGTAACCATTTTTTTATAATCATCAGCATAACGTGTTACAGAGGTAGAAAGATTTCACATTTTCGTAAAATTATTTTATTATTTCTGACTATTCATCTCATAATTATGATAATTTTGTGAATTCATTTGCACACTACCATGAGAGAGTAAATGGTGCTTTTTTAAATAGAAATTATAAATAAAAAAAAATTGGCAGCTTTCATACAACATTGCTACTTTAGCAGAGTTCACCAAAGGTTAAAAAATGAAATATTCTTTCTTAGGGTACCTTTACCAGAAAAACAAAAAATATTTTAGACCACCTTTTGCATGGGAAATGCCTTTTTATCTCCACTGATTGGGGTATCAAGAGATGTAGAAATATCGTAAATCGAAAAGACCCTCCACACAGCATCTTCAAAGATGACATAGGTCTCAGGGCCTCTTATGTGGAGCTAATGAAAAAAAAATCTAAGTTTCAATTAGATATTTGATATATCTAGTTCAAAATAAACGGATTACGTAGGTATGCATAAATGCATATCTAATCTCAAGCAATAGCCTCAATTATGATACAAGAGAGGAATGTACGCCAATAGAAATATTGATTTTAAAGATCGGAAGATTCATAATTACTATTAGGTCAAGAACAAAATTTCTAGCGCTCTTAATTAAGATGTTTAAAGTCATCATGTGATGCTGCGTACGACATAATGTTCAATGCAAAAAATATATGTATTCATAAACGAGAAATGTGACATTGAATTAATCCAAAGCGTGTAAAATATAACATACAGAGCTAGAAAACAACCATCAAGAGTGAAATTTCCTTACAAAAACATAGCTAGTAATTTTTGTAAAATAGTAAAAACAAACAAAAACTGGTATTTACTTATATTTACAGATTTCTCTGGGTGTGAAACGGTTCAGATTAACTGTGGGTGAAATTTAAAAAAAAGAAAACAAAAGATATAGATGTTCTAAAGTTACGCAACACAACAATTTCAGTCACTTATGGGCTGGCTACAAAAAACGTTAACGACAATCCAAATAATTTGTATTACCTCACGCATGGTTATTGCAAAATCTGAAGCTCGCTACTTAAGATATAGTATCCGGACTGCACTTTGGATCCTTCAAATTTCCGATAACTGATGACTGATGACGTTGCGGAATCTGCATTAATCCAACTTCCATCAATCAAATCGGTAAATATATCCTGTGCTGAGCTTGAGGGGGTCGAACCCTCGATGCTTGGACTCAAACCCAACGTCAGATACAGCAATAATTTATAATGGGCGTATCGATATGACTCATCAGAGATAATCCGAGTATCATAAATTGTAGAAAAAATAACATTCTGTCTACAATTCGAGTTAATTTTCAAGTAAAGGGACCTTATAAAAGTGGACTCTTTTCGCTAGCTCGCTTCAAATCCAAGTATTAAAAATAACATCCCGTTCTACTGAGTGGCAGACATTTAATTCGAGTGTCTGCAAAGGTGGCTAAGTAATGTAATCGCACTTTAACTTGAGCAGTGCCCAGGGAGCATTGAAGGAATTGTAATTGGAACGAATGAGGTCCTTACTCCCGTCGTAAAGAGCAAGAAAAGTAGGCAGGGGCCTCTCTAGTGGTACACTCAGTAATTAGGGACTAAATTAATTCCTTAACATTGTTGTGCCCTGCTTGTTAACAGTTCAAATCGAGGTGTAGTGAGACTGATCTAAGATTGATAAATAAAGGACGAGTTGAAGGTTTCTCTATAAGAAATCCTTTTCCATAAGGAATAATTAAAAAACATATCGACTTGTTTTATTTTTTGAATATATACTTCAAGCGCCTGTAGATCTTTGTGGAAATTATGTTGAGAGCTTTTAATAGTTTATTTTATCTAGAAATTTCAAGCCAAAAAGGTGGGCAAATTGCAAAACGTATTACAGGAGAGAACTTTTGCTTCAGCATATTATGTAGCACAACAAATTGATTTGCTTCTTAGTTATATAGCTGGGCAAATACCCATAATACGGGTATTTGCCTAGCTTGGTAGTCGAAAAACCATGTAAAACAAACCTGTAACAAACAAAATGAATAAAAAAAAAGAGGTTAAGATGTATTTTTAGGTAGGTAATCTTTATTAACTTTTCAATATTGTAAACAGCGATCATGGACTGCGAATAACTCATCACAATCTATAATATAAAAATTAATGTTTGTTTGTTTATTTGTTCGTACCTTATGCGCGGCCATACCGTTCATCCGATTGCGATGAAAATTTTGGGAATATGATGTGCGCATTCCCGGGAATTTTAAAGGATAGTGAGCTCTGGCGTTATGAAATTATTTCCTATAGATACTATTCATATGATTGCGATTAAAATTTCATCCGATTGCTATTATTATTTTTTTAATTGTTGTGAACATGCCCGTGAATACTTCATATAAATACTGGTGAGCTCTGGCATTATGAAATTTGCATAAATAATTAAATAGGTCACGCGAGTTGTTGGAAAAATGGGTGTATTTTATGGAGTTAGGCGGCAGGGACAAGGCTGGGGGGAGGGGTATGCGGGATGGTCGGTTTGAGAATTAAGGAGGGGGGCTTCGCGGGAGGGTGGAGGAGGGAGAGAGGAAGGGAAGAAGGTGAAAGCGAAATGCGTAAGGGGGAGGGGGGGGGTTTGCGAGAAAGGGAAGAGCGGGAGAGGGGAGGGGAAACGCGGGAAGGTGAAAAGGGAACGCGGGAGGGGAATAGGAAGGGGAACGGGGACGAATGGGAAATGACACGAAGGGTGAAACAATTTATTTATTAATCAGCTAGTTATAAATAATTAATGACCGATTAAATTTCAAGTCTAAAAGTTTGCAGATTTTAAATTGGTTTATAAATATATTCATTTAAATCACAGCATTTAGAATTCAGAAAACAGCACAGTAATGAAAATGAAAAACAAAACATCTCGACATATTTTTGCAATGCCACGGGAATCAAACCCATAACCTTCCGACACAAAGCCAAATGTTACGCGTTTGGCTATATTCTGGTTTCTAAAATTGTTTATTAATTCAACTATCAGAGTGATTTTATACGTAATAATGCTTTAAGGGGATACCCGGCGGTGATTTTTCCATACAAACATATTCCCTATTTATCTCTCTGGATTTTAACCCTAGAGAAAATATATTTTTTACATAAAATAGATATCAACTACTAGCGTGTCGGTACTTTTCGTTTTTATTGATAAGTTACTTTTTATAGAAGTTATGACCTTCCAAAAATCAATAAAATTGACTGGTTTAAACGCCGTCAAAAGACGTTCAGTATACAAACAAGACAATGTTTTTATTTTAAAAGCAAAACGTACAGAAATAGAATAGTTTTTTCTTGTGTAGTTGGTAAAAAAAAAATTGTAAATTCTACATTTTGGAGGAAAAAAGTGGGGAATACAAACCTCGATTTTAGTTAGGTATTAGTAGCCCGAGGTGCATTTTCCCTTTCGCTCAATATCCGGTGAGTAAGAGCAACAGTGACAGCAACAATTTAGTAAAATCTGTTTTTCAAATTTCTCCACCACCGGGTATCATCTTAAGAACATGGCATAAAACAGCTAATTAAATAGTATAAACAGTTTATATCTATAAATAACTTATTATGGGATCAATTACGATATTAATTAACTATTGCATCAAATCCAATCAATGCAGCATCCGGAACCACCTGTTTCTGAAGATCAATTATCTACCCTCACGATACTTAGATAATAAGATGTCTCTAATGCTTCTCCATTGTGATGATAATGTAATAATACAACATTGGATTAATTAATTACGCCACACAACAACACCTACCTATTATACCTAGTAATAGCTGATACCAGGCATGCGTTGAAATGCCACATAAACACACAAATTGTTTCTCCCTTCGTGTCCTTTCCCATTCACCCCCCCCCCTCACGCTTTCTCCTTCCAATTTCTCTCCACAATGAAAAATCAATTTTCGTAATGAAATTATAAAGCTATAACTAAAACACGTATTTTGACACATTTCAATGAGAATGGACCATAGAGGGGCCACTGATATGTAGAAAAAATAAAATAAAACATAAAAATGTCACCGGAGACCAAAATTTCATTTACATTTTTTACTCCAAATAATGTCAAGAATCACTAATTAAAGTAAGTCAAGAACATATCTTAACAGCCTGTATAAGACAATATAATTAATTGGTTTATAAATATATTCATATAAATCACAGCATTTGGAATTCAGAAAACAGCACAGTAATGAAAATAAAAAAATAAAACATCTCGACACATTTTTGAAATAGAAAAAGGTACAAAAAAGATTTTTGCGTTATCTGTATATGAGGTAATATACGTACTATCCATTCCTGTATCCATCCTTGTTCTTAACAGGGATGCTCGATTTCAACACCTTAGAAGCCCGCAGAAAAATATTTTTAGGTAAACACATTTTTAAGCTAATCTCTGGTATTATACTTAATCCGCCTATGTTAAAAGAGGTTCATTTTTATGTCCCTAACAAGTTTACTCATGGGAAATCCCATGCACTTTTTTATGCTCCGAAAGTGAGGACGTCTGCCTATCAGAACGCGCCAATAAACAGAGCGACTCAACTGCTTAACGATTCTGCATTGACCATCGACATTTTCAATGTCACTTACAGACAGTTCAGCAACTATCTTTTAGCACATGTCACAAAGTAGTAAAACTGCCCTTGTGTACTTTGTAATTTATAATCTTCTCCGTGATATTTGGTGTATAACTGTTTTATGGAGAACATGAGAAAATAAATAAATAAATAATAAAATTAATACGACATTTGTAGGAATTAGTTTAGATTTGAAGCCACGGAACAAACTAGAACTTTCTTTGAGATGAGTTCAGCAGTCCAACATCAATTTTGTTCAAAATGTAAATGCTATAAAATATTATTCGGAGTTTCAGAGACTAAAATAAAGGAGAAACAAACGAAAACAAAGATGTAAACTTTAATTTAAAAGATTAAACACTCTTTTAAAATACTGAATTTCATACTGGAACCACTTCACAGAAACGGTTAACCGAAAATTGATTTTCAACCCTGACTTTCTCCTCCTTTTCAAATATTCCCGAATCACGAAAGATAATCTCACCTTCAAAATAACCAATTTTCATCATTCTTCTTCGATTCCGTAAATCCAATTTGGCAGGCAATATTTTCAATTTGGGAGGCGGATATGGGTACCGGGGAACCATTTATTGGACAATTAACCCCTTTGCCGTATTTCACCCCAAGTGATTCGCTACGTTTGGTGACTTAGCAGCGGTACCCGGGTTGACGGTGAGAGGTTTGTCTACGTCTTGGCTCCCAACCGTCTGAAGCCGGTGAGACTGGCATCCCCAATTGGGTTAAGTTGTGAGGCTGAAGGTAGGTCACCAAAGACGGCAAAGCCATTTCAAGCAACATTTCAATACTGAGAGTATCTTCCCTCTGGAACGTGCCGCAAATATACTATATTTTTATAAATGATTAAATTGTGAAATAAAACACTTGGATCAAGTAAAATTTACTTGGGCACGCCTGAATTTTAACCGCGACCTTCGGATTGCTAGTCGAGAGTCTTACCCCTCGATCACGGAGGCCGTTGAGATGATGTGATTGCTACTATTGATTGTACCGAGTGGTGGTACACTTACACTGAACACTAGTAGTTAGTTGTCAGTCAAGGTTCAGGCTGACGGCTGACAACTGACACCGGTTTGTCAAGGCGGTGTAGCACAGGTCCGGTCGACACACTTGTGGTACACACGGTACCTACTTGGTCTGCGAAGGCACTCGGTTAGTACGAGTAAAGAGTGTTAATTATATTTATTTATTTATTAAACGCCCGTAGGGCTTTTGCAGACATACATGTATACATTTATTAAAAATATGTCCAACGTTTACAGACATATCAATATATACATATACATTATATGTACCTATAGTTAGTGCTATGGTTGTCACCGTGAAAAAGATGGCGGAGTCGAGTGGACTTAACAGGGACACGGATATTTATAAAACTGTGATGATGAAGGCAGTCTATGAGGTTATACAATAACTTTTTTTTTAACATTAACACCACACAGGAGACCCTGAGGAAAATAATTTCCCTCAGGGCCTATGTCATCCATGAAGATTCTGTGTGGAGGGTCTAAGGGTTTAAAAAGTACAAGAATGTGATTTGGTTCTCCGGGTAGTAAGTAGTGATAGTTTTAGATTAGACATTAGTATTGTAGCAGATATCAATTAATTACAGGTTATCTCAACTTCCTTTGTACTTTCTCCAAGCGGTGAAGTTAAAAGAGTTATGAACAGTAAGACGCAATTAGGCGTACCAAGTGAAAAATATGAGCATGCTCATTTATGAGCATCCAGTATATTATCCAGGTATTCCTAATATCCAGGTATTCCAGTACCTGTATTCCAAAAACATTCGTGACTCCAATAATAAATCACGAAAAGAAAAGTTTTTTCATCTCGCCAATGCGCACCCACAGCTGCCGCGAACTGAGATCGGATCGAAATGAGCATGCTCATAAGCAAGCCTGTTCACACATGCCTAAATCATTCCCCCTAACACCCATCCGTGACGTTACTAGCATGCTCAATGCTAGTAACGTCACGGACACAGATGCCAGTAAGAAGCATTAGCTCATTAGTAGCATGCTCTCGTGCTACTAATGAGCATGTCTGTTTGTACCATCATATCATCATACTACAGATACTTAGATGAATCAATGGAGTGAATATTCGTTACTGAGAAGACGCGCGTGGTTTCACTCATTTCATTAGGTCCAGTGGACATACTTTGAATAGCTACCATATTTATTATTTGTTCGATTAGTATGAATATAAAGTGTCTTGTATTTATACAATGTCATTGGATTCGATAGGCATTTTTTCTTTCTTTTGAAAAGCCGTAATGATTTTTAGACAAATATTTATTTTTGTAAATACATTTTGCTTCACGAATACTTCAATTACGATATCACAACCATCACAATATAAGATTTTGTAACTAAAGCCGTAACTCAAAAGTCCACACGAGAGATGAAGTCAGGAAACATAAATATGCATTGAAATCTATTCTGTTATAAGGAGAGACGCCAGGCGACACAATCGTTTATTAATAGAAACGCACAATGCGCCGTGTCATCAATCGCCACATCACGCTCGCGCACACATAATGAATTATGCAACTGAAAATATGCCGTCGGTTTCGAACGAATTAAAAACGTACCGTCAGCCGTGAAATTTGCCGTACGAACTAGAGCTGGGTCAATCGATCATTTTACACGACCTGAGTCACTCATGTCACACTGGCGTCGTGAGCGGGTCGCGAACACCCGCTCTTTTCGTGATCCAAACTTCCCGATTACTTGTCATCTACATGCGCTCTGTATGTCACCCGTGATTCGTGATCCAAAGATCCAAACCGGCCGAAACACCCAAAACCCGTGAGATGTATTGACTTTGTAAAAAGAGCCCGCGCATTGTATCGAAGTTTTTAGATCGCATTGTGCATTGCGTTTTACCTTTTGATGGTCTACAGTAAAGCTAATTATTCGCCCAGTCACCAAGTAGATTTTTTTCAATCACTAAAATAACCATGTTTTGATTATTTTAGAGGGTACATCTCTCTTGGACTTTATTTTTGAAAATGTAATCAGCTATCTGAAAACAGAATAAATATATATACCTATATACACCTCACCGATAACTTAATACCAGCGTATTAATAAGTGTAAGATTAAAGATTTTGAAGTTGCTTAATATCTCGTCTGGTAAAGTTTCTGACGTCACTCACCATAAGTGTATTCAAGTTCACAAATACATACAAGTTTTTTTTGTCTTATAGTTACGATACGACACTACGGGAAGGGATACCAGGGTTGTATCCCGTTCCGAGGAAAAAATGAAATAAAATTAATTAATTTTATTTCATTTTTTCCATTTGTTGTTATTGTAAAATGTTTCATTTTTTGTCAATGTCAATGTCAATGTGTCATTTTTTCCATTGGTTGTCATTGTAAAATGTGAAAAAATACTTACCACAATTACGTTGGAATTTGGTAATGGAGATTTTGATCAGATCATTTAAGATTTAAGCTAATAAAATCATACAGTTGATAAAAATAGTAATAAGAAGACAATAAATAATTACATCAATGTGAATGAAGCAAAGAGTGTGTAAAGACCGAGGTGTTAAACGGCGTGATGGTTAGTTAGTTAGTTAAATAAGTAAAACGCTAAATTAATCGAAAACAGAGAACAAATTCTTTTTTTAAATAGTTATTTTGGATCCAGGAATTAGGCTAAAATTCACGAATGATTTTTCGATTAAAATGAGGGTTCTTAAAGTAAGTTATTCCTAGATAGAGGTAGGTATTTTTAACATACTCAGTGTTCAATTTTGCAATTTTAATTTGAAATAATTGACTACTCCCCTGGACAAGCGAACACTCCCGCATACATTTATACATCACGTGACACATACCACATAGCCGATATATCCCTCTATAGCCCGGCCGTACGCTACGGCGGGGCTCCTGCTAAAAAAAAACAATTTACAATACCTACTAAATAATATTAAAACCGTAAGCACCTCTTCCTCGTTAGAACTCGTCGTTTTATTTTTTGACGCCTACGTAATTATTTACGTAGGAACTCAACTATTTACGTAATTAATAACGTTTAAAATTAGTTTAATGTTAAAGTAAAATTGCTACAATTTGAGCATAAGCTGAGATAAATAGATATGACGATTCCCGAGATAAAATAATAAATAAAAACTATTTACAAAATTAAAAAACCCTACGATTTATGTTAAATATCTCCTACACTATGGGTTCACGTAAAAAATCCTTTAAATCGTATTTAAAGTAAGTAATTATTTCTATATTGACTGGTAATTTATAAGACTAAAAAATTAAAACCTTCGGATGTAGTCACACGTAAGCTCTTTTTCCTGCTCTACCGATGGCTAATATATTTTAATTAATTTTACTTTATATTCGATCTTCACATTTTTTCCGTACACTTCATAGTGCGATATTTTACATAATTCATAAAAAGGGTTGCAGGAGTCCAGCCTTACCACGAGCCTGACGCGTGCGAAGTTCACACACTGCGAACTTGCAGTCTCTAATGTCTACCTTTCTCACACTTACATACTGTTCTTCATTCTTATGTCGCGTGTGTGAGTGTGTCGCGATACCCGGGTGTTGAAAATACCCGGGTGTTGACGAAAATATGATCTGATTGTTCTTTGGTGGATCGTGAGAAGGTCTCAATGAGCAGGTCACTCACGATCGACACAGGACTAGTACGAACCATTCGGCAGAAGAGCCGTAGACGTAGACAATATAAAAATGTGCACATTGGTGAGAAACGAAAGGAATGTTGTGCTTCGTTCTTTTATTTTTTTATTGTTTGAGCACCGCACTATGAGACTTTGGCATTCTAACTGAAGTTTTATGTATTTATTTCTTTATTTATTCAACGCCCACAGGGCTTTTGATGAGGATTCGCCTCATCATTCGATTCCTCCTCATCAAGACCTATGCATGGAGTATCTTGACGCACGGCTGCGAAACATGGTGCCTATCCGAAAGAGATAAATGGAGACTAGGGGCTTTTGAGATGTGGTCCTATAGAAGACTATTAGGAATTTCCTGGAGAGACCACATTACAAATGAGGAGGTTCTCCAAAGAATCGAAGGAGGAAGGCACCTGCTCAGGACCTTGTCCGAAAGGCATGCAAGATGGATCGGCCATATAATACGACAAGAAGGCCGCTTCCATGCCATAATGGAGGGTATGACCGAGGGGACAAACTCTAGGGGAAGCTCACGCCGAGAGTACCTGGAGGACCTGCTGGTGGACATGCGCTGCTCATCATATGCAGACTTCAAAAGAGCCGCACAAGATAGGGAAGAATGGAAGAAAAAAATAAAGGAAATTGCTGCAAAATAATCCCAGGATTGAAACCAGAGAGAGAGAGGGCTTTTACATGTTAGTACAAGTACATTTGTTACATTTTGTTGGAAGTAAATAAATTATACATTTCGTAGCTAGTAAAAATTACCCAAAAATACAGGAATAGTGTTAACTAAAGTTTAGGAGTGTGAAAACAGTTTAGGAATAGTGTTGGAATAAATATTTTACATGATCCACAAAACTCACCAAGTTGATATTAAATATGTCAACATCACCTAAGTATTGGTTTCCCATGGAATGAAATTGTATCGGAGAGATGGCAAATGTATCGGAGAGTGGGCAATGTAGTTAGGCTTATGAATGCTGCAGTACAATAGTGTATTTTGTCGTGTTGTTACTGTGGGTATGTTGTAATGCTGAAAGCAGCTGGGAGGGGACGGAGATGGGAAATACCTGGCTATTCAAATTTTGTCACCAAACACGGCTAAGGCCATTTGAGTTTTTATATCGACAGAACTATTATGAATGTTCACATTACGAAAGCGGATTATTATTCAATTATTCTACTACTCCATAAGTTGAGCTCTAGGATCTCGAGTTTATGGGAGGAGTATTTACACGCAAAAAATAATGTTCTAATTAAATATGTAAACAATAATCAAAGAGATGAAATAAATACAAACATTATTTAACATAGGTATACAATTTAGGAAAAAAATATGTTATTGAAAGACAATATCAATATACGAGTATATTTATACTTTTAACATTGATAATACACTGAAGTAAGGGTAAACTAAGGGTAAATTAAGGGTACAATAAATCATTATCTAATTTCAGGGACTTAATTTGCTTTTTGAATTTAATTTAATTTTTAATTGTCGTCATTAATTAATATTGCAATTTGAGGTTCAAATCATTAAGTTAACAACAACAAAAATCATCTTTAAGAATAACTTGCAAAGTGTTTATCCTAAAATATTTAAATTAACGCCGTCTATGAACGAGCAACTTATGAATAATTTTACGATTATAATTATTCAAAAACAGCTTACCTGAGTGCCGTATTTTGCCCGACTTTGAAGGAGTCTATCTTCGGAACTAGACGTTATTTGTTTTTGCCTGTTTCGGCTGACAGAAAAGTAGCAATGTTTTAATGAGTACTTCAAAAGATAACGTTGATTCCTTGTCAAATTCTCAGAATATGACCGTTGCGTTTTAGCAACTTTTGAAGGTTATGCCGATCAATATAATATAACATTGGGAAAGAAGATAATAGATACTAATAAATCTAAGCGAATTTTTATTTATAATTATTTATTTAAAAATTATTTTACTTACTAACTTACTAAACGAAACATTAAGCACAGAAAAATAAAAAGGTAACTGTCGCAACCGGGACTCGAACCCAGGATCACTTTTCAGAGAGTCGTATACATAAAATTAAAAACCTTTCACATTCACAGCCCGCGACATTGTAAATAACTAAATGTATAAACAATAATATTTTTGTCTTTCAATAACAATTTTTTTCTAAATTGTACACAAATAAATTGTACATAATATTTGTATTTATCTCATAAGTCTTGTTTACATATTTAATTAGAACATATTTTTTTGCATGTGCTCCTCCCATAAACACGAGCTCTTAGAGCTCAACTTATGGAGTAGTAGAATAATAATGAATAATTGTATAACTTTGAATAATGTGATGTAAAATCTTTTTCTTAGAAATAAAAAAATAAAAAAAAATAACTTGTAAGCTTATTACGGTAATTTCATAAAAATTCTCCAGACTTAAAAGTCTTGATTTCTAAATATGAACTCTACTTTTGACACTAATCTTATCATCAATGTAATTAAAATCTATCAATAATAATGGAGGGTAGCAGATGATCCAGTGTTTTTATTATATTGTAGTAATTCTAATAAAAGTTTGTTTATCAGAAGTGGCCTGTCAGATAAGTATGTATTCTGTAACTGTTTATAAATAATAATATTAGGAACTGACAATATATTGGAAAGGGGTTATTTTTCACCAAAACGGCGCTCTAGAAATTATTATTAATATTATTATACGAATATGTACATCTCTGGAACTAGCTTAAAATATACCTAATATTTTATTTTGAATAATCCTTTTGCCGCGTCAGGTTTCAAAACTGCGATCTCTGGTTCCGGAGACAAGAAGCTTACCGCTCTGCCACGGAGCTTGTCTCCATGTAATTCTATGATTTAATTTAATATCCCCCATGAAGAAATTAGGGGTGCTTAAATTTGGTGCTTAACCGCCTTATAAATAATTCAGAGTTGCTTGAAAACATATTTCATATTCTTGATAATTTCATCAGAGCACGAAGACATAAGTTATTCATTATTTCAATATGAAGAACTAATCTTCCATTAAGGCTGACTCTTGGATTAATAATTGCTTTGTTTAATAAACATATAAAATACAGAAATAGACATTTTAATCTCAAATATTATGCTTAAGGTTAAAACCATTACATTTTTTTTATTTATTATCTTGGTCAATTAAATAAGCAGAGATTCAATTCTAGCAATTACACGCATTCAATCCTGTGCTAGATAAGTCCATCACCGCACAAGCAATATTTTCCACCTGGTAATACATACCCCCTTAACCCCACTCTCGGCGACCCTGTCTGTCTATGAGCATTAGTTTCCGTTTTCTACATAAATATCTAGATTAACCAATAACAGGGTGAGCACATGATTTAAATCACTTGATTTAAATCAGTGATTAAATCGCGATTAAAATCAAGTGATTTTTTTCAAAAAATCATTATGTAAATTAACACTTTTTTACTGCAACCAAATCACCCGCCTGAAGTGCCAAAAGACTTTCCACGCCTAAAATGCCATGGGATTTCCTATGGCACGCACACACGTGCAATGCCAAAACTACTGTTTACACAATTTGTGGATTTCCTGAAATATAAACTCGCGACCGAATCTGGTTATTCAGCATTGATTAGTGAAAGTGTGAAGTGCAGAAAAAAAGTCAGGAAGAAAAAAAGATACTGTATTGGTTCATTATATATGTCAACCAATATACACACAACCTTGACAAATTATATATCTAAACCTTTCTCATGAATCCCTCTTTTGGTGAAAACCGCATGAATAGTTATCGTAAAAACAGTTGTTTTGAGTTTATCGCGAAGAGACAGACAGATACTGCGGAGGAATTTAATTTATAATATGTAGAGATAATTAAAATTAACAACAACAACACTGGTTTTCTTTTTACATAGACCGACTTCCGAGTTAAAATAGACGAAATATTAAAAAAAAAAACAATAAAAAACCTGATTTAAATCAAATAAATCCGATTTTTTTAACAAAAATCATGATTTTTATCCACACTGACCAATAGTGATATATGTAAAAAAGCATTGTGTATTGAAAATTCTTTAGATAGCTTCGGTGGGCATGGTGGAAAATAAGGGAGGAAGGTGGGGGGGGGGGGGGGGTCGTCATAATAGCCCGTTAAGGGCACATTACATTATCACTGAACCAAGGAAGGAGAAGTTTTGAAAATATTGTAAGCGCTCAGCCGAGATGCGCCCCCAAATATCTTGCGCCCTAGGCTTCACAGCCTAAAGCTGCGTATTCATGCTAGTCCTGTGTCGATCGTGAGTGACCTGCTCATTGAGACCTTCTCACGATCCACCAAAGAACAATCAGATCATATTTTCGTCAACACCCGGGTATTTTCAACACCCGGGTATCGCGACACACTCACACAAGCGACTTAAGAATGAAGAACAGTATGTGAGTGTGAGAAAGGTAGACATTAGAGACTGCAAGTTCGCAGTGTGTGAAACTTCGCACGCGTCAGGCTCGTGGTAAGGCTGGACTCCTGCAACCCTTTTAATGAATTATGTAAAATATCGCACTATGTAGTGTACGGAAAAAATGTGAAGATCGAATGTAAAGTAAAATTAATTAAAATATATTAGCCATCGGTAGAGCAGGAAAAACAGCTTACGTGTAAATATATCCAAAGGTTTTAATTTTTTAGTCTAATAAATTACCAGTCAATATAGAAATAATTACTTACTTTAAATACGATTTTAAGGATTTTTTACGTGAACCCATAGTGTAGGAGATATTTAATATAAATCGTAGGGTTTTATTATTTTGTAAATCGTTTTTATTTATTATTTCATCTCGGGAATCGTCATATCTATTTATCTCAGCTTATGCTCAAATTGCAGCAATTTAACTTTAACATTAAATTAATTTTAAACGTTATTAATTACGTAAATAGTTAAGTTTCTACGTAAATAATTACGTATGCGTCAAAAAATAAAACGACGAGTTCTAACGAGGAAGAGGTGCTTACGGTTTTAATATTATTTAGTAGGTATTGTAAATTGTTTTATTTTTTAGCAGGAGCCCCGCCGTAGCGTACGGCCGGGCTATAGCTATTCGGCTATGTTATATGTGGTATGTGTCTTGTGATGTATTATGCGGGAGTGTTCGCTTGTCCAGGGGAGTAGTCAATTATTTCAAGTTAAAATTGCAAAATTGAAAACTGAGTATGTTAAAAATACCTACCTCTATCTAGGAATAACTTACTATAAGAACCCTCATTTTAATCGAAAAATCATTCGTGAATTTTAGCCTAATTCCTGGATCCAAAATAGCTATTTAAAAAAGTCTTTTTTCTCTGTTTTCGATTAATTTAGCGTTTTACTTATTCAACTAACTAACTAACAGGGGTAGGCAGAGAGGACGGACCGCCAAACACCTCGGTCTTTACACACTTTTTGCTTCATTCACATTGATGTACTATTTATTGTCTTCTTATTACTAATTTTATCAACTGTACGATTTTATTAGCTTAAATCTTAAATGATCCGATCAAAATCTCCATTACCAAAATCCAACGTAATTGTGGTAAATATTATTTCACATTTTACAATGACAACCAAAAAAATCAAAATTAATTAATTTTATTTCATTTTTTCCTCGGAACGGGATACAACCCTGGTATCCCTTCCCGTAGTGTCGTATCGTAACTATATTAGTGTCTGTGACCAATCACTTCTTGAAGGCGTGCACCTTAGAACAAAAGACAAAACAATCTTGTATGTGTTTGTGAACTTGAATACACTTATGGTGAGTGACGTCAGAAACTTTACCAGACAAGATATTAAGCAACTTCAAAATCTTTAATCTTACTTACACTTGTTAATACTATTGCTGGTATTAAGTTATCGGTAAGGTGTATATAGGTATATATATTTTTTTCTGTTTTCAGATAGCTGATTACATTTTCAAAAATAAAGTCCAAGATAGATGTACCCTCTAAAATAATCGAAACATGGTTATTTTTGTGATTGAAAAAAATCTACTTGGTCAGGATTCAGGATAGCTGGGCGAATAATTAGCTTTACTGTAGACCAACAAAAGGTAAAACGCAATTCACAATGCGATCTAAAAACTGCGATACAATGCGCGGGCCTTTTTTACAAATTCAATACATCTCACGGGTTTTGGGTGTTTCGGCCGGTTGGATCTTTGGATCACGAATCACGGGTGACATACAGAGCGCATGTAGATGACAAGTAATCGGGAAGTTTGGATCACGAAAAGAGCGGGTGTTCGCGACCCGCTCACGACGCCAGTGTGACGTGAGTGACTCAGGTCGTGTAAAATGATCGATTGACCCAGCTCTAATTCATGCACGCAAGTGACGCAAACCCCGAATTATGGTAAAGGAATGAAGAAACCGCAAAGGGCGCGAAACGCCACTTTGTTTCTGATATTTCTTTCCAATAATTCGTGGTTCCGTTCGCATCACGTTGCATGCATGTGTATACGCAGCCTAAAGGTTAATCGGGCCTTGGTTGCACCTGCGAGATTTTTTTAGGTACTTCGTAAATTATATCTAGTTTAGTTATTTTATTTATTTATTCATCTTTATTAATTAAATTACGTTGGTTAATTAAATAACGCCCGTAAGATTTCCACATACATAATATAAATCGAAATTTTACATAATGCAAAAACATAATTTATATAAGTAAATGTAATAAATATCTGTGAGAACAATAAACACTTGTCTTGTATTAAAATATATCGACTATAAAACTATTTATAACCATAAAACGAGTGACCATTTTCACGTAGGTTCCGCTAACAGACAACTCCTCTCAACAAAAGTGAACCGATTGCAAGGCTCCTCCATATTTAACAAAAGCATATTAGTTAAAAAATACAATTCCTTACCACTAGATCAACCCAAAATCGACACTGTTAAATGCCGGCAATCGCATGATCCGGAGTTTGCAAAATTGCGTTATGAGCTGTCAAATCAGAATAAACAACATTACGCGAGTTGTACAGATCACACAACTACTAGTTATAACAGATCAAAGATGTGCAAGGAGAAATTTTTCATGTCACCATAGAGCACCGTCGATACCTTGAGTAAAAAGTGGCTTTTCGAGAACCGGTTTAGTTAACTACATTACAATTCAAATAAAGTAATAAATTAATTTATCACTGATCAATGATCAGTATCAGTACAAGTATGACTTGACTACACGCAATAGAGCGAGAAAAATAAACGTACTTGGCATCGTTGTGGTGATGCATTAAAAGTATGCAATCTGCATTAAAGTTTTTAAGTAGCTGCGTCTTCGTCTGCAAACAAGAACCTATCTAAATAGTAAAGAATAAGGTCACAAACATTTCAGATAAGTAGGTAGTACCTACAAACAATGCTCAAAATTAGCTCTTAATTTTCCTAAAAAAATCATGTTTTAAGTGCCAAGCTAAAGTTGCAATTTGTACTTTTTTGCAGTGGTATATTAAGATGATAGACTTCGCTTTTCGGCCCATACAAAAAGGACGCCCGGGAAAAAACACTTTTCTACATCGAAAATTGCACAAAATGAATATACTTTTTTATACTGCCTTCTAGAGGGTGAAAACTATGTCGGTATGTTTTCGAATTTTCGATGCGTTTCGTATTAACGTAAACATTCACTGTCAAACATGTACGATTTATCAAAAAATATTATTTAACGAAAAAGTGCTGCTAACTAAACTCTCATAAAGAATTATAAAATTATAAAAAGCTACCGACGTAGCTTCTTCTTTCTAAAAAATATATATTTTTTAAAATTTCAATTTCGTGAAAGTTTTGGTGTAGAAAAGTGTATTCTCCATAAACCCCTTTTCGAGCGATTTCTGTAGGTAAATTTGAGCGTTGTCTCATTCGCACAGTTCGCATTCGCATGTGTTGTAAGTGTGCGTGAGCTTATTGTGAGCGGGACAGAATGACATACGCGGGTGTTCCGCGTGTCGTTCAAAGCCTAGCCTCTTAAGAGATGCGATAGCAAATCTGTATAGTGATGATGGCATCATAAAGTCTGACCTTTAATTCGGATTAGTCATATTAACTCGTTTAGCCACCAAATGTCTTAATTTCTTTTATACAATGATGTAATTAATTTAAGTATCGACTTTTGCGGTGGGTTCAGAGCCAATAAAGATATTTAATGTTGTCTCAAAAGTCGAGCGGATTGGAAAATTTTCAAAATATAAATAAGTTCATAAAAGCTTTTCATTGTACTGTTGATAACTCTATTGAAAATACAAGAAAAATATACTACTAAAATAAATATAAGCCTCATTGCCAAGACGTAATGCGAAAAATATTTATTTTTTCCATTGTTTACTTTATAAAGAAAGATACACATTGCCAGGTTACGAATAACCAAAACATTTGAAAAACTCACCCCGCAATTATTATAAAAATTTGCTAATACAATATTTGTTATCGGAGGAATTAAACCAAAGACGTATTTTTAAAAAAAATACCGCACAAGAGTCCCCAACAGGTCCCAACCGCGCAAAGCGATTGAAACTATGCCATCCCCAATTGGGTTATGTTGTGCAGCTAAAAGTAAGTGGAGAAAGAAAGGGGATGGGGAAGAAAGAACCTAGCCATTCAGATCTAGTCACCAAACACGGCTAAAGCCATTTCAAAGTAACGTTTCAATTCTGAACGGTGGTCTCAGACCAGGGCGAAACCGAGAGTATCTTCCACTCTGGAACGTGACGCAATGAAACCTTATAATATTTTAAATTATTGAATTGTGAAAACACAAATCTGAACCACTGTCGGTCGATCACGATTATCTTTTTTACGTAGTTTCCTCAAATGACTGTAGGTATCAGGTATTCCAGAACAGGATAACTAGATTATTATACCGCCACCCAAGGTATCTACGAATATAAGTCACCAATTTGACCAAACTTTTGGTAGATAGTATCGATGACATTGTTATCAAACAAAGGTTACAGGCAAAACTAGCATCATGGCTTCCGATAACGTTCCGTGCATTGAATCAGTAATGACTCCACCCTTTTGAGCTGAGTAGTCACTGAATAGATACTCTGCACTCCGTACAGATCGGATTGTGCAGCCGCAGGCTCGGAATGCATCAACAACGTGTGCGGTTTATGCTTACCACACTGATCCCGCTCAGACTGGTGACACACCTAGCGTTAAAAGCGCCAGCGTTATTTGGCTTGGCCTATTTCACTATACAATACCATTGCAAATGTATGGCGAGCGATATGTTGAAATAGGCCAAGCCAAATAACGCCGGCGCTTTTAACCCGTCAGGTCTATTTGTTCGTTTTTTGAACAACTCACACGGGTCTGTGTCTCCCTTACTATAATGGTTAGAAATATGAACTAAGCAGTGTTAGAAAAATATATAATAATAAAAAATTCACAAAGTTTCATAAATTTTTTTCAAACTTTGGTCGCATATTTTATTTATTTGATCAAAAATACATATTATACATAACAGTGGCGGTCCGTGAGTTTTCAGTGAGCTAGAGTGCGAAGATTGAAAAAAACGACGTTATTAATGTTGTTGTACCTGAAAATGAATTTTATTTTTTTTCAAAATTTAAACTTTTTGTACGAAGATCATAAAAAAAAGTTTAATTTAAAAAAAAAATATCATTTTCAGCTACACAACTTCAATAACGTCGTTTTTTAAATCTTAGCACTTAACTCACTAAACTCACGGACCGCCCCTGATACATAATAAGAAAGCTTTGGACTGTCCAACTATAAAGATTTCCCGTTTTAGGACAGTCAAATTGCAAATTACAATATGCTTAATATTAAATGCCAATCACATACTTATCAGATTCACAGCCAAGTACTAGGATCTGAAAGCAATAAAGCAACTAAGTAAATTAGTGGTAAAAAGCTAATGAGAATTCAAAGTAAAAAATATAAAATGATAATATATATATTTAAGACCTATATGAGCGGTTCCCAAAAGCGAACCAATAAGCCTGATGGTATAAACTACAGAAGAAATCTGATTGTATAAAGCAGCAAAAACCTTCAAACGGAATGGTATTTCTAGGTCGACGCAACACTTTGTGGTGGAGACGAGAAGTAATAAGTAATTATAAAATTTTATTTACAGCATTTATCAAAGTACTGTGTACCGATACACATGACTGTGTGAGAGAGAGAGAGATTTCCATGCAAGCAAGTGACAAAGTTATGTAACCGCTTTGCGCTAGAAAGTAATACAAGAACGCATTGTATCTAAGCGTTGCCAGGCAACCAAACATTGTTGGATATTAGTTACAAAGAAAGCAGATGTTTTATGCAATGCTTTAGTAATACGCTTTTATATGTATTTAAAATGAACCCTAAATTAATCTATAGGTAGATTTGTAGATATTCCATTTAAAAAAAGTGTTACTAAGCAAAAGTACAAAGCCTGCGATTGTACAATAACTAAAAAATGATCTGCAGTCATTTTTATTTTAAAAAACAGCGTATATTATTTATAATTCTCCGAAAAGCATAATATTAAAAACAAAAATAGAATGAATAATATATTTATTACTAGCTGACCCACCCACGCGTTGCTTAGGCTAACGAAACACAACGAAATCTACTGGATGTTTACCCAACCTAGATAAAACCAAGTGTTGTGTCAATAAATTAACTCACACCGCCATCTGTCAGAAAATTATGGAACTTACAAATAATTTCAAATAATTGTCCCACAAAAAACAGCATTCGCATTATTTACAACTTTATTCGCAATAATAAATATTGAGGTAAATAATCGAGATAAAAACTATCCTATCTTTTAAGTTGGAGCAAATTACACACAGTAAGCCAAATTTCATCACAATCAGTACTTTCGGAGTCAACCTCGGACGAACATTGTGTCACGAGATTTTTATATATAAAAGATAAGTTTTGAAGGTCAAACACATGTAATATTTTTCTGTGTCATGTTCTGTTTCATGTTTCGTTTAGATTTATTCATATTATTTTCTTCTACAATGACAATGAATAATTGAATGTAGATTGTGTTGTTTTCGATGTATTCGTTTGCTAACGACGATTATTTGCTGATTATCTATTTACGTGTGTACAGCAGATAAATAATATTATTGCAACGAACAAAAACACAAAACAAACATCGTCAGAGTCCGAATAAACAGTGATTTTTGTACGTAAATCAATAAAATATTTAATAACCGGTTAATCACAAGATACCAAATTTGTCCCAGATCACGTAGGTTTCATATAAATCATTGTATCTCCCTTATGTCATGGTGAGAAATATGGTCTAAAGAGTGTTAGAAAGAGAAAATTCCACGCTCTAAATTACAATTAAGAATTTAAAATTTAACTTAAATTATATTTTTAAAACATTTTTATTTTGTATTAAAAAGGTAATATTTTAGAAATTTTATGTTGCTTCTAATAATAAAATTTGAAAGCGTATTTAAAAAACAGTTTTTAGATTTCGGATACATTCAGAAATATTTCATTTATTTGGATTTTATTGCAAAGCGAAGGTTTTCTGACCTTCTGACAGAATATGCCCGAGATCTGATGGGTTAAACATTGTGTCCATGATGTGTTGTAAGCTTTTGGTGATCTCACACATGACGTGAATATTAAACGCTAGCCACACGTGGGATAAAATGCCCATACAAGTATTATCGTAGTTACAGGTAGCAGGTACAATCATCGTGCTAAATGGAACTGGGGACTTTACGAAATACGGGGGGCATCGCCTTGGGAGAATCTGAACCGTGGTTCATTGTTAATAATCTTGTTTTAATTAGAGACCCATGTCAAAGCAATGTGAATAGCAATAGGAAACAGTTTATTAATGAGAAGGAACTTTAATGTCCAAAGGTTTCCTGGTTACCGCCATAATATGATTGGACTTGTAGTTTTAATACAGTCCTGTCGTTTAGAGCGCACCTTCTCCCCACTGTCCATCTATAATAATAATAAAAACTTAACATTTGTATAGCGCAGTTTTGTGTTATTTCACCTCAAGTATTCTTAAGGCTGGGAATTCTGATTTTCTACCGATTTATTACATATGTCCCTTGAACACTACGTTTCTAAGTTCTAAAAAAATTATTTTTGAAGATAATCTCCGGATACTGTCGAGCCGAAACGGTAATCACATCAATTTGTAGTCATAACCGCTTGGGCACATAAGCTTATTTTCACGTCAATTTAACGTAGGTAGACATAGGAATGAAGTATGCCCCGGACCTGAGTTATTTTAATAAACTAATTTCAATATTTAGAGCACAGGCGTCGTATAGGAATGCTATCCTTGTTCTACCGGAATTTCAATGGAAGATGCTCCGAGGAACTGGTGGCTTCTACGACTCGTTCTTGAGTTCAATAGCTTGGCTGTGGAATGATTTGCCGGCCTCTGTGTTTCCTACTTCCTACAACATTGGTCTCTTCAAGACCCATGTTCACTCCTGTGTGGAGTTAATGTGAAAAAAAAAATAGTATGTTATTTAAAAGCATCACAATTTTACGAATTTCCCGGCTGTCAATGTTTACGTTGATGTGTCGGCTATTTATCTTAACCGATTAGGCACATAATCTTGTTTTCACAACAATTTAACGTAGGTAGACATAGGAATGACGTATGCCCCGGACCTGAGTTATAAACAAATTAATGTTTTTTATTTTTATTTTAGGAGCTTCGTTGACCGAGTGTGCCTATTACATCAAGTGGTTCAATCTTCAGTACCGAAATCATCTGCTATATTTCAAGATGTGAATTGATTTCCACCTTCATTCATACATTCATTAAATCGAAAAAATAAAAGTAAAATTCAAATATTATATTGAATTTTAAAAACATTTTAGAACTAACTATGTGAGCGGATCCATAATTATTAAAAAAAAATCAGTTCAATATTAAGAAAACCAGGGTACTTTGAGAAACACACTTTCTAGTACACTTTCTCTCTAATAGTAATCTATCTTAAAGGGTTTCTCACCATCCCCCTAATAGCTTATCCATGCTATAAAGTTTATTTTCGATTACTGCGGTCTATTTATTTATTAAGTCGGAGTTTATTATTCGGTACTCAAACCTATGAATAGTGGGAATAAATAATATTGGATAAGTTGGCAGAGTTTTCTAACTATTGCAAGTATTTTATTTTAATTTTTAATAATTTTCGTCATAGTATGGATAAGCTATTAGGAGGATGGTGAGAAACCCCCTTACTGTTATTAGATTTTTTATAAGTCGTTCCAAAGAAAATTTATTGAGACTTGCACCTACCCTACTTCCAGAAACAGTTTTTCTTAAATATGGAATTACCAATACGGCGTCTTATCTTATTGTTTGTCAGTTCTGAAAGTTTAAAACTCCCCACCTGATGAGGTAAATGATTTTTCGAACTTAAAACACGAGAAACATCTACTTAACTCAAGACAGAAAAATCTGTACGTACTAAATTCATGACGTCAGAGCCTACCTTCCCGGGAGATTTTACTGCAACATATAGTTACAATATAATTGAGATTAAAAAATTTATAAAAATAATCAACACTACCATACAATTTTTCGAGTGCCTACATTAGGTAACTACTTAAAAGGGAATTTAAAGTGTTTACGTATTGTTTCCATCGACTGATAAAATGCAATATTAATTTATGAATCTGCTACATTAAACAATCACGCAATGAAATGAAAAATAATAAATAAAGTACACGAAATACACAATATAACACAAAATACATAATATGGCCCCACTAACGAAAAAATAACGATATTAATAATTCTTTCAGCGTATATCCTCATTTATATTACAAACAGTAACTGCCACTTAAAAAAGGCGTAAGTTTAAAATTAGATTGACTGCAGCAGTCAGAAGGAATGATTCATTCGATGTGAGTTATTTTATGTTTTACTGGGTGTTAAGGGATGTACCTCACAAACTTTAAACAGCGATTCCTGGCCGTACTCGAAGTAAAAATTGTAGCTAAATAAAATTTTGAAAAAAAAGTTATCCTCAACATTAGAGTAATATATGAACTTGAACAATATACAATACAAGAATAATGATTCCACTTACAAAAAATATTTTTCTTAAACATATCTACGAACATCAAAATAGTTATTATTTGAGGTCGGTCGAATTCGTATCTATTTAAACGATAAAAAATTTATAATAAATAGTCAGAGGCCCTAGCACGCTCGCTCTATAACGATCGATAGGATAACTATCGGTAACTTCTCATCGTTCCCTAGGACAACTGCACATCGCTAACGTACAAACAACAGTTGATGTCGAATATGTTAAGGACACTTTTAGTCATTGTGAACTGTCACTTATTCGTTGGCGATCTGTAGTCATGCTAGGGAACGATGAGAAGTTACCGATAGTTATCCTATCGATCGTTATAGAGCGAGCGTGCTAGGGCCTCAGGAGTACAAATTTATGGATTAACTTCGCGCCACATAAAACTACTGAAAGCTCTGGCATAGTCATTTGCCGAAGATTTTTTGAAGTGGACTCCTGTGGTCTTTTTATAGTCCGGGGAGGAAGAAAGTGAGTTGTAAACAAACACGGAAACTTACTATAAACAGCTTAAATATTGTGATTTATTACCTTGCTATGGTACAAATAATAATTATGCTCTAGCAAAATGCCCGACATGGGACAATTTTGTAACGACCGTAAGGTTGAGATCACACGACACTAACTTATTGAACCGAGAATATTGGAAAATATGTAATGTGCCCATAACAATATTATCAGAATACGTGGTTAATATGGAGGCACGCCAAAATAAAACTGGCAAGAGTACGAGGTGTGGCTATTAAATAACGAGATTGACGCTGCTGCAGAAGAAGTACGCATGCGCCAAATGCCGGCAACCGACAGTTGTGTGGCGTACGGCCTTCTCTTTCGAATGTAGTACCTTTCGCTTCTTTAAATAAATCCGTATAGCCGTAGCCTTCGTTCGCATACGGGTTGTTTTTTCTTTTCTTCTTCCGGAAAAAATGATTTATGAAAAATAAAAAAAATAATCAACGAATTTTTGTGAAATTAAACGTGAAACTTGGAAAAACCGCTACTGAAGCTTATAATTTATTGAATGAAGTGTATGTCAATGAATTTCTATTGCGTGGACGTGTTTTTGAGTGGTGTAAGTAAGCGTTTTCAAGATGGCCGAGAAGACATTGAAGAAAATTCATGCACGGGTCGCCATTCGGTGTCAAAAACGGACGACAATATCGAAAAAAAAATCGGTAATCGTTGGGTAAGTATTCGTGCGATATTTGAAACTGTAGGAATTGACAAAGAATGCGTACAGTAAATTTTACATAACAAATTTTATCATACAAAAAGTGTGTGTCAAAATGGTGCCTAAAATTTTCACGTTTTAACAACAAGAACTCGCAAAAATGTTTGTTCCGACAATTTATAATGCCTTATTTGCCGGATCTTGCGCTGTGCGACTTCTGGTGAAATCTTTATTAAACGGAACAAGATTTGAGTGTGTTGAAGCTGTGAAAGAAAAAGCGGCAAGCGTCCTGAAGCAGCTGACAGAAAAAGACTTCCAGCACTGATTCGAACAATGGAAAATTCGCATGAAGCTTTTTAGGGACAGAGGAGGGGTGTATATTGAAGATGACAATAAGTAAATATTTGTGAAATTAAAATAAAATGTTTTACAGCGTCTGTCTCGTTATTTAATAGCCACACCTATCGTGTTCGATTAAGCTACAGTTTCCCAAACTTATTGGCTCGCCACCGTCTTTTCCATCCATTTTTCATCAGCACTCCCCTACTTCACCCACCAGTCCAATTCACTTCAACTTATTCATTTTAAAAACATTACAAAAATTATTATTTCAAATCGTTCCAATGAAAACTTATTGTTTCAAATGTATGAATTTATATCTATAGGCAAGAGAAAAATGTTGAAACAAAACCGTTCTAAAGCTCCACATACGAAGAAAATTTTTATTCTAAAATACGATCATTTTATTCGCAAAAACGGTTAATAACGGGATTTAAGTTCTTACGAATAAATAAACAGTGTTTCAATGTTTATTGGCGGGAAAATGTTAGAATAATTTTTGTTGGTATACGTTTAAAATTACGTAAGTAAAGGTAAGAATAATTTGTTGGTTTACGTTTGAAATTAAGTATACCAACAAATTATTCTTACATATAAATCCCGCCAATAACATTGAAACCCTGTTAATTTAATCGTAAGAACTTCAGTCCCGTTTTTAACCGTTTTGACGAATAAAATGATCGTATTTTAGAACAACATTTTTCTCCGTGCAGGGTGAGTTTTTACACCACTTTGAGAATCACTAACACAAGCAACTGTTTCTAAATTTTAACACATTGTAAATAGTAATCCACTGCGATTTTCACAGAAAGCAATTTATTCGAAGTTTGATATTTATCTATTAGCCTTCAGCTGTGTTCAAAGTTCTCCCGACGGGAACACGAAGGCATGTTAGCTGTTGTTTTCTAGTAAAAATGTACAGAATGGTGTAACATTGATTGGCAGCCCTGATTAGGATCGAAAACCAGCAACTTTTCCGTTTAAGCTGAGAACATGGCAATTATTATTTTCGTTCCTTATATATTATCAGATAACCATAATTTATAACACATTTGGCGACCTGTTTGAATGAATAATTTATTCAGGGAAGTTCGTCGAGTTGACGGAGTTGATATGAGAATTCTATACATTGGTGGGTTGAATAATCGTTTAGATTTGCCGCTGATCAGTTTTGACAGTAATCACGTGAACTTTTAACATAGCAAAATAATGGTACCGCAAGGTGTAATAAAAAAATAAGAAGTATAAAGCCAAGGTTTTGTAGAATCGTTTACATTCTTACCGAGTTAGTTTGCGTTGGAAAATAAAACCCGCTGTGAGTAAACATCGAACTCAATCCGACTGCATACTCGCCGAACTGTGGAAAACCTCAACGCTCTTGACGCAAGTGTATGGATGATTAAGTCGGAAAACACCCCGGAAAGACCAACCTGATGTTGGGGTACCCTCGAAGATCATATGTAGGTATTTACCTGAAACAAAACAAAAAATTAAATTATTTTTCAAAATATATTTTTTTAAAGTAATTATTAGATATTTTCACAGATAATTATCACTATTGCTTAGTCATAACTAGTAGGCGTCTAGGCGGTGGCAAAACGAAGAATTCCAGATTGAAAATTCGCAAAAACATCATTCGGAGATATTGAGGTTTGAAGTTTAGAATTGATTCGTTATTACAAAAACATATCATTTCAAAAATTCAAATTTCAATATCTCCGAATGATGTTTTTGCGGATTCGTGACTTAGAATTCTTCGTTTTGCCACCGCTTAGCCGCCTCCTAGTCATAACCTAGGTAATATTATAAACAGTAAGTAAGTACAACATTTGATTTTTTCATATAATTATCTACAGAGTAAGTCATCATTACAGTGAAGGTACCATCACACCAGTCAGATATCTGAATAATTTACAAATTGCAGTAGAAATGAGATCCTTAAAGTGCATGTGTAGTAAAATCATGTTCGTGATCTTGACCGTGTCATGCCTTTGAAATAGTGTGTCAACGAATTAAAAACTATTCTTTCGCTATCAAAAATAAAAATCAGTTACATTCAGCATATTGACAATTTATACTTTGTTCCCTGTTATTTAAGAGGCTAGACTTTGAACCACACGCGGAACACCCGCGTCTGTCATTCTGTCCCGCTCACAATAAGCTCACGCACACTTAGAATACATGCGAATGCGAAATGTGCGAATGAGACAACGCTCAAATTTACCTACAGAAATCGCCCGAAAAGGGGTTTATGGAGAATACACTTTTTTCTACACCAAAACATTCACGAAATTGAAATTTAAAAAAATATATATTTTTCAGAAAGAAGAAGCAACGTCGGTAGCTTTTTATAATTTTATAATTCTTTGTGAGAGTTGAGTTAGCAGCACTTTTTCCTTAAATAATATTTTTTGATAAATCGTACATGTTTGACAGTGAATGTTTACGTTAATACGAAACGCATCGAAAATTCGAAAACATACCGACATAGTTTTCACCCTCTAGAAAACAGTATAAAAAAATATATATTCATTTTGTGCAATTTTCGATGTAGAAAAGTATTTTTTTCCGGGCGTCCTTTTTGTATGGGCCGAAAAGCGAAGTCTATCATCTTAAAGAGATGGCGCCAGTTCAGGATTTTCATGAATGCAATCACGAAGCATTTTTATTATGTATTGTTAGATTGATATCACTGTCTTATTTCTCCGACCGGCTCCGGGGATTTTCTTGAGAACTTAATGCCTTCACCCCAATAAACGGAACTCGGGAACATAAAACGGATATGGAATGTCCATCTAAAAATTAACCCGGCGCGTCGTTAAGGAACCACCAACAATGGCTCTATAAATATGTCGTTAATTATTATCACAGATGGAAACCATGGAACCGAATAGGCAACGCGTCCTATGCAATTGTTTCAACGTGCATTTTAATGACGCCATTAACAATATTATTTACTGTTTGAAAATGCGACAGACGCGAACCCATCTTAGCAAAATATTTGAATAGCAAATACCAAATGAGCCCAAAACAGATTGACGCCATTTATATTTTCTAAGAACGACAAATTGACGACGCATTATTATTGAGATCACCATAAATATTCAAATGAGAAACATGAAAACACTTTGTACGTAGGTACAAATCATTATGCAAATAATAATTTCTTGGTAAGAGTTACTGCTAGCCTTCTAAAACCATTATATGAACAAATATACACAACATATACACAATACCTACGCAGATTTCACCCAATTTGGGCAAAGGTTTTACCGCATTCTTACGGAATTGAAAAAGGCCACGGGAGTCTTCGAATGACCCAATCTGAATGAGGCCCAGGATGTTGCGACGCCTAGCAAGGAAAATTAACATGTAGCTAATTGGTTGAATTCCCTTGTCGGAGTGTGAACTAACTTTTTGACAATAGATTAATTTACTTTATAAGTAACAGAATCACGGTTTTCCCTCTGACCCAGATTGTAAAGATATTCTAGCATAAGTTCAAATGTTCCCGACTAGTATCGTAGTAGCTTGGTGAAAGTCCGGTATATAAAAGTGAGAAAAAATATAAAGATTTTTAATCTTAATATAAGAGTGGGTAGTAATTCTTGTTAATTTCACCTACTTACTCTTTTTATACACCCTTTTTAAAATGTACATTTTAATAAAGTTCTTTTAACACTTCTTTAGAAACTAAACCCAAAATACTGTGTTGCTTTGACAGTGATTAAGTTTTATAAAACACGATTAGGTCCCTTTTATGGATCGCAGAAAAAGTAAAATCACTAACCTTTTTCCATCCATTTAATCCATTTTATATTTGGGAGGCGGGAATGGGTACAGCCGCCCTGGGAACTATTTATTGGACAACCAACACCTCTGCCATAGGTCACCATAAGTGGCTCACTACGTTTGGTGACTTACCAGGGGTGCCCACTTACGGGTTAATGGGGTAAGGTTTGTCTAGATCTTGGTGGCGGATGATCTGGACACACTGAACCCTGGGTTCTTACACAACCCTCATACCTTTTTCCTTCCTATCCTTCCTTTCCTTAAAAATATTTAATATATATTTAAAAATAAAAAAATTTCTTTTAATGAAACGCCAAATTTCAAAATAACATTATATTTCTTGATCTCAAAAACAGTAAAAAATGCAAGAACGAAACATTGAACAGCTGTAAAACTACAAAATAGCACACCAGACAGACCTCGTTCTTCGGGACCGTCGATTTTTTGAAAAAAAAATTTTTTTTTCGCTGAACTGTTAACATTTAGTCCTTTACAGACAGCATTTGAAATTTCCCTGATCGACATAAAACATTATCAGAGTTACCTACTGCGTATTGAGTATGCAGTAGGTACACATGTATGTTGTTATTAATTATACGAACAAGCATAGCATTCACTGCTTGAGGCGCTGTCACCGTGTAGACATTTATTTAGGAAAGTATTGGTTACAGGCAGATAGATTGCTCATTTGAAATTATAATCCCAATAATGTCAGTGCACATGCGCGGCCCGGGCAATCTAATGCCCCGGTCGCGCACGTGTGCCTGCCATGCAGTTCGTTGTTTGTGCAAAGTGAACCGTGAAAACGGAGGCGCCACGGCGAGGAGGGGCAAGGCAGCCGCTGCATTCTAGACTCGCTTCAAATTTATTCTAAGCAAACTAAACCATCGACCAACAATTGAATACCTCATCGGAAGAACGATCTATATGGAATATCACTTTTGTTCAGGAGAGACAAAAAACAGTTTCACACCTAACTAACTAACTAACCATCACGCCGTTTCCCCGCAGGGGTAGGCAGAGAGGACGGACCGCCAAACAACTCGGTCTTGGCATACACTCCTCGCCTCATTCACATTCATACATCTTATCATACATGCTCTTCTATTATTCTGACTCTTGACATGGCCCGACTCAAGTATCTGATTCGCTTGATCGTGCCATGTCTTCCTCGGGCGTCCTCGACTTCTTCTACCATTCACATTAGTATCATATATTCTCTTGACACTCCTTTCGTCGTTCATTCGCTCTATATGTCCAAACCATCTAAGCGTCCCTTTTTTAATCTTACTTATGACGCTCACATCGGCCTTGCATTCTTTTCGGATCTCCACATTCCTCACACGATCATACATGGTTTTACCACACATACGCCTCAGAGTTTCACACCTATCATATTTTAAATATAAAAAACTTACCAAAGCAGATATAACCAACCAATATATATTATAATTTTTTTAAAATTGATAAACAAATGTTTTAGACAAGATTTTTTTATGCAAGCACAAAGGGTAACAATTATTATAAGCAATAAATATTAGCCTGAAACAATCATCCATATTGAAAAAAATTCCCGAGAAAAGATACATGTCGCCGACGGGACTCGAATCCGCACCCCTCTGATTGCCGGTCAGGAGCTCTACCTTTAAGCTACGGCGGGTTACCTCCTACCCGCCAAATGATTCAATATATACCTAGTGTTTCATTCAACAATTATCGCTTATTACATTTTTTCACCTGCAAACAACCAACTTTATTTTTATATGAGAAAGGCATGTAAGTGCTAACTCTCTCACTAGGTGTCTAATATTCATATGTAGTAACTGTGCTAACTCTCTCACTAGGTCAACTAATATTTACATGTATTAAAATAAATACAAATTTTGGAATATACGGGGTGTTAAGGGGCGTACTTACGAGTAATTACTTTATTCAGTAATGTTATTTGGAGGATTTTTTTTAAATGAAATTATGTTCTCTGGTGACTTTAAAGTTTTTTTTTAAATATTTTTTCCAAAATCAAACACACTAAAACTTTCACATGTCATCTAAATGCCAAATTGATGTATAGTCCTTAAAAATAGCTTTTTGGCATATAGATCCTTCTTCCGGGGAGATATTCAATTATATGGATGTTCTAAACTCAGGTTCTAGGCGTTAGTATGAGGCCGCGTCGGTCGTGTCAACATTCAGATGGAATACCCATTGGCCGAGGACATATATGGCCAGTAATCCGCATCGGAGGACTGGAAACAATGGCGTGAACGTTACGACTTTTAATGATTGAATGCAAACGGATTAGAATGTTGCTTTGACGACCTGCGGAAGGCTCTGGGTCTTGGGTTCGAGACTCGGTTACAGCAAATAAAAAAATATTAAACTTTTACAGTCCTAGCTGGGTGGGTTCTATATTTACTACCGGAGATTGGGAAATCTTTACCCTGCAGACAGTACTGCACATAACAACTTTTACCAGTAACGTATATTTCGAAGTCAAGACTATTTTAAATAAATATTAAGATTGTTTATTTACACTTCGTTCCAGAATGGAAGCCAATTTCTTTGATGAAAAATTAGGATCAGATTCATGATCGAAACGTTACTTGGATCTTGGATGACTGTGACGTTGAGTTACTATTCTTCGTCCAAAATAAGATCAACTTGCGAGAGTACAAAATTTGGTTCCTACTGCGCATACCCCATCCCCTTCTTCGGTCCCTTCACCAGTGCGCTGTTACTCCGCCCATAGCTCAGTATCTCCTGGGTCGTCGTCTCGTATGCTCGCGTCTTAGGATTTTAACCCATTCAGTCCCCATAATAAAATGGATAATCAAACATAAATGTTTCAGCCGAGTCCAAATTCATTATCACTGTCACAAACGCAAAGAACAAAAGAGGCATTAATAATTATGTCCTTTATTTAATTGCAATAAATAATATGAAAATAAATTTATATCCAAATTTTAAAAAAAATCGTTTCTATAAAACAATGATGTAGATACTGTACGTATAAAATTACTAAATGTTGGCGTTGATCAGTTTTATTTATTTATAGGTTGTATACAACCTTAACCCACAATGAAAAATATTTAATGTTATTACATTATATGTTAAAAATACACATATCTAGGGAACCTGATATCTCGCATACTTGTACCATTCCCACAAATTTTGAAAAAACTAATGTTAAAATATACGTTGAGTGATTTGACTGAACATATTTTCGAAAAATTAATATACATCGATAAACGCTTTAATAAATCTGATATCACATAAATTGCTATGTGTATATTGTAAAGCCATTACAACAATTATTTTAATGAATAATAAATTTAAAAAATTTAATTGCAGGTAGGTTGAAAATAATAATCAAATGATTAAGTTAATTTATTTAAACAGCGGGGTTTAATGTGTTAACGTGCGTTGAAGCAGCGGAGGGGGGAATGGGTGGTGACATGCGCGTTCACGGGACGATCTAAAGATGAACGGAGAATAGATCTGAGTGTTCAGGAATCTACTTACCAAAGTTCTTCTCCTACCTAAATTGCTGCCTTTAAAACAAAAATGCTATAAACTCACCACACCTAAACATTTAAGTCACCATTTTTACCTCCCATTTAAAAATAACTCTTTAAAGTCATGACAATTTTAAGAGATCAAGTAGGATGAAAGCTAAAAGACAAATCGAAAATATATTATAAATAAAGCTTATCAACGGTTAAGTGGTAATATTCTTAACAAGATGGGAAAAGCCCATCTTTATATCTTCAAAAGAAATTGAAAGATTCTCATAAATAGAAAAGGTTGTCAGGAAAGCGCAAAATAACTAAAAAAAAAACCTTTTCTATCATAACTCCACTTCATCACCTTCAGATTAAGCGGCAAGATCAGGGGTACCCAACCCATATCCTTTGGTCGGCCAAAAAAATGTTATTGAGCTTAGGTTAGGCCACTGAGGTAGGGGGGGGGGGGGCGTCCATGAACATAGGGTAAGTTGCGAATATTACCGTCAATTTTTACCGTTAATTCGACTAACACGCGCATATGTGTGTCCTTTGCACTCAACCTCCACTTCTCTTCTTCCGACAAATTTCCGGAAAAAATATACCGATTGGAATTGATTGTGAAAATAAAATCCTTATTTTGATAAGTGCGGCCATGCGCCTGGCACGTTTCAAGTAATTTATAAAACCCCCCACAGGTCCGAGGTCTAATAACAAGAAAGTTTTAATTTCACAAATATTATATAAATATATGAGAACGATTTTTTGTTTTTTTTTTTTTGTGAATACCATAATCGGAAACAAAGAAATTTAGCTTTATTTACTTCATCTTAAATTTACTTCATCTTCAATTAGGCCGCAGGTTGGGCAATTGGGCATGCCTGGACTAGGTCCATAATATTCAGAAAATACTGCGCGTAAACTCAGCGTTTTAACCGGGGAACAGCACTGATAAAGGGAGATTGTATCGAAAGTACGTGAATGAAGAAGTTGTAAAGATAAGAGATCGGGAGGGCAAGATTACGGAAGAAGAATGATCAACCCACAAATTTCTGGGATCCGGGTAAGCCCGATCAAAGAAAAAAGATTAATGAAGTTTTACACTGGTAAAAAAGGAAGATGAAAAGAAGGAATACAAAAATCAAGATTTAAAATGTAACTACCTATTACATTTATAATATATAAGGTAAAAGATGAAGTGATCGTTCATGTAAAATAAACGAAAGTTAAGCCAGGGACAAACACAGCGTTAAAAGCGCCGGCGTTATTTGGCTTGACCTATTTCGCCACATCGCTCGCCATACATTTACAATGGTAATCTATGGCGAGGGATATGCTGAAATAGGCCAAGCCAAATAACGCTAGCGCTTTTAACGCTGTGTGTGTCACTGGCCTTACTTTGTTTTGCACTAAAATGTATTATAATATATTTGATGTCAACTGGATTTAGTTTCGACTGGAGTTTAATTAGTTATATTAATATTTAAATTATTAATTATTATTATATCAGTAACTGAATTTAAAATTTTAATGGAATAACTTTTGAAGGTTATACCCATTATAAAATCATAGGAGACAATAAATCTAAACGAGACATGAAACAGAACAAGATAAAGAAAAATAAAAGGTAATGGTCGCAACGGGGTATCAAACCCATAATCTCTTATCCTACGGGGACACAGCGTCTTAACCAATCACATTCCTAATATATTACATTGATGGGTATAACCTTCAAAAGTTATTAAAAAAGTTATTCTAATAAAATTGGATAAAATAAACTTTTAGAAAAAGTTAAAATCCATATAAATAAAATCGGCTAGGTTATCCGAGGTTAATAAATAAATGCTATAAGAACTTTGTAATCATTTCAAAAAATAGCAGCTAAAAATATGCGAGCATTGTAAATTTGAGTTCATTTTAAATTATTACACTGTTGTTTTGTAATCCACTTTTATGTAAAAAAATGTCATTATTCTGAATTTAAAAAGTATTTGTACAGTAAATAAATAATAAATAAATATTTTATTTATTTAATCACAATTATCAACATGTTGATAATTTGGTTTGAGATCAACAAAAAAAACTTAAAATATGTCCAATGGCCGAGAAGGTGTTTGTCCCGGTAAGACAAGAGATCCTGGTTTCGATTCCCAGTTAATACTGTTACCCTTTTATTTTTCTGTGTAGAAAAATAAAAAGGTAACCAAATCAGAGATTTGAACGAAGATCTGAAAATAATAATGCAACTCACCAGAAATGTATATATTTTAGGATTAGTTTCTAATTTTTTATTTCTACATACGTTATTTCTAATTCGCCAAATACCTTCTTCTTCTTCTCTTTCTTCTCACGATCTCCAAGCTAAATAGTGTTTTAACATACTGCCGAGAATTAATTTGCAAATTAAGTAGTTTTCGTTCAGGTCTTTCAACTTTTCATACGATTTAGGAAATGGGCATAGCTTCAAGTGTTCAGAAAAGAGAGCTTAACGAAATAGCCCGAACAGGTAGACAAAACATCGACCTAATAGTATTTTAATAGAGCTCCGCGGTTAAATATAAAAAAAATCGAGCTTTTTCATTCACATCGTTTCCGATATTGCTGCACGCCATTCGCCATAATCCGGCGGCTATGAAACAAAGATGGTATCTTTATTATTAAAGAAATCAGCGAGGAAAGGCAAGAGGTAGCGTGCCATCTGAAATAACTGAAACTTCCCCGTGAAATGTGCACAACTTGCCGCTGCTGCTTCACGCTATCTGCCGTTCAACTTCCCACATCAAACTTACAAATGAGAAGAGTTAAATTGAAAACTTTTACAAAATGCTCGCGTTCTCTTTTTAGCGGCTTCTGTGGGATTGTTCGAGTGTGGAACAAAGCGGTTAATCTGACCGGCATTTTTTAAAAGCTTTTGTTGCTTATTTTTTGTTAGGCGAATTATAATGGCGCCCCGTGTCGTGCGGCATCTGAACCTTTTTCGTCTCTCCTCATTTATTTTGTTTTATATTATATTCCTGAAATGTTATTATTGCGATTTTTTTAAGCAGGGTCATTTACAAGGGGATTATACTAAGTCCCAAGTTGGAACCGTCACACGATTACAATCAAGAAAATGTTTTTCAGTTATAAAATTTATGATATTGCAGCCTCAAATCTAAAGCGTAAGGAAGGGGTGATTTTTTAGGACATCCAAGAAAATCTTAACATGATCCTAAATGATGTTTTTCATTTTTTTAAATTATGATAACGCAGCCTCAAATCTAAAGCGTAAGGAAGGAGTGATTTTTCAGGAAGGAAGGGAAAGATGAAAGTTAAGAGAATGAATTTAGAAACCTCCCCATTTTGGACAAGCAACTTTTCTCCACACTGCTACCTACGGTGGAATTGCATCTTCACTACCGCGTGATATATATTACCCGGCAAACTTCGTGACGCCTCAGAATCAATAAAAAATGTTGTGTTTAATTTATTAGCTGAAATAAATTATTTTTTTATTAAGTTAAAATAAATAGGTACACTACAGGTTCTCAAGCGACAAACTCTACAAAAAAATTAACGTTCTTGATGTTCGTCAAAACTTCATAAAAAAGATTATTAACCATGTACATAAAAATATAGAAAATTTTAATAAAATTGATCACAAATACAATACAAGAAGTCACAACAGAAAGGATCTCTTCGTCCCAGGGAACAATACGGCAAAGTATCAATAGACGTATGCGTATCTGGGACCGAAATTATACAATAAAATCCCACCAGACTTAAATATTAAAAATTGCAAAATGTCCTGCATTGGTTCAATAATAACTAAATGGTTGATTGGCTTGGGTAGGGAGGAGTCTGAAAAACTATTATATAATGTGACTTAAAACGATACATGGTTACCTATGAATGGCACATTTAGTAAAAACTTAGTATATAGGTATTAATTAAAAAATAAATAATAATTTAAATTGCAATTGGCACTTTACACACTTTGGTTCCTTAGAACAGGCAATCTGCCTAGCTAGGAACTAATATCGACCTAAAACAACGTAATAACACTTGTATTCATTTTAAATATATTCTCTTATTATGTAATATTATTTCTGTTATTTTGCCTTCAATGTATCAAATGTAAATAAGTAAATAAAAAAATGTTCAAAAATTTTCAGTTCAGTATATAGGGATTATGAAATTCTAAAAACAATTTTAAAAAATCACTCCACCCAAATGTCCAGAATGAGGAGAAATATTTTTATTATATAATAACGTTTAGTGGCTGAGTTGGCAACGAAAGGCGTCATGAGTTCAATTCCTCTGCTAGCTCCTCCATCTTTGCTTAAGCAAAATTTTCCGTTTGTAATGATAGTAGTAGGGAGTTTTTTCAAATATAGGTTATTCGTAACCCGGGAACGTTTGTCTTTCTTTGAGACTCCCGAGGTACGGGCTCACGTGACGCTTCACCCTACCCCTTACACATGTCATAGTCAGTAAATAAATGTCAGTGAGCCTTGAACTTCCGTGAAAAGGGTAGCTTTGAAGCTGTCCATCTATGTACTTTTAACCACCCAAAATGTTTGATATGAAATGTCAAAACATGGAGCTTTGGCTAACTACCTGTATTGAAACAATAAATAATATATTACAATGTATAAATTGCCTGTGCTGAAGCAACAAAAATATAGAACTGTGAGCTCTGGTGTCAAGATATTTGCAACGCACATTCTTTCTGAGATTTTAAGGTCAATGCACAGATTAGCAACAATGAGAAATTGAGCTTTGAAAAATGATTTCTTTTTTGAAAGCTCCATTATCACATAATTTTTCTTCACCAATTTTCCAGAGCAAATAGATTTTGGTTGATACTTACGTATGGAAAATGTCTATCTATTATTCGGATTCACGACAACTCAAAATCATGCAACTTCAAGTTGACCAAAAACCATGAAGTCATTAAAAGTTATGAAAAAAATTAATTGAAAAATAGCCAATAAAACGTAATTAATTTAACCATCTTTTTGTTCATCAGTCTCAATGCCCTTTCAAAGGAGGTGTTAAAGTTGCATGATTCTGAGTTGTCCGGTTACCCTATTATTCAGATAAAGGATAGCGATCTCTTGAATCTTGTCTGAAAACTGTCACTGTAAATCTTCTATATAAATAAAATGCAATGTTCGTATGTGTGCGCCCTATAGACAGGAGAATCTATCAAACGGACCGCCCGTTTCTGCACATAATCGAGAGTGTTTTTGGGAATTTGGGGCTCCAGACTATTAAACATATAGTATCTGCTAGCCCTGTACAGTATGCCCAGCTTCTGAGGGGCTAACTTAACTCTAGCCTGCGTAACTGATATGTTTGTAAGGAAAATGTCCATTTGTAATTCGGTTTCACGACAACTCAAAATCATGCAACTTCAACAACTCCTTTAAAGTCATTAAGGTGGTTTCTCACCATCCTCCCAAATCTCCCTATCTACACTAATGACGAATATTTTCGATTTACGATTTTTATTTATTTATTAAGTTGGAGTTTATAATTCGGTACTCGAACCTATGAATAGTGGTTATATATTGGATAAGTTGGCCGAGTTTTCTAACCACTGTGAGTATTTTATTTTTATTTTTAATAATATTCGTTATTAGTGTAGATAAGCTATTGGGAGGATGGTGAGAAACCCCCTAAATGTTATGAAAAAAAATTCAAAAACAGCCAATAACTTAACCTAACGTAACTTAGTTACGATACGATACGATTGTACCACCCCAGCCAGGAGAAATCCTGTCCCGGTGAGACCGGTACACCAGGGGGCACTGATTTGTTAGGACTGGAACACGTGCTCTAATTTTTGGTTATATATGTATCAATATTTTGTATCATAATATAGTTTTAATATTCTAATAGTTTTAATATTCTCCTGACGAAGGAAGGGTTCTTCCGAAACCGGTAGAGTGTAATTAAAATTTAGAGTGGTCTAAAACAAATTTATATATTTTATTGTAAAAAATGAAACATTTAATAATCGTGATTATACGGCAGGGAAGAAAAGAACAAAGTAAATAATATAATTATTGCAAACGGCAGCTCCGTTATTATTTATTATCTTAGTATAGCAATAGAGATAACAAATGCGATCCAGCGAAATGGTTATTCGGCATAATATTATGAACTCCAAATGTGATAGAGGCAATTTGCTGGTCTGATGAAAGAGTTCCTTTCATTCCTGTTAAGTGAAGCGTGCCGGTCATTATTGATGCTAGCCATGCCACAACATTCCGGGCTCAATCATAAGTGGCCACCGGGTACCAGGACCAGGCTGCCACGTGGCTTCTATTCTACTGAGTGGCCAGTGGCCATCCAGCATCAATCTCACATCAAGTCAACTGACGGATGCACGCAGCAAATAGGCATGCAAGGATGATAACATTGATAAATGATGTTTATCAATTTGTAATCAAAAACCAATGAGAATTTTAATGAAGCCATTATCAGATCTCGGGCATATTCTGTCAGTTCACAAAATTTCCGCTGTGCAGTTAAATGCAAATGAATGGAACTTTTCTGAATATATCCGAAAACTAAACACTGTTTTTGAAAGGTGATACAACATCCTCTCAGATTATTAGAAATAAACATATAATTTCTGAAATATTAAAATTTTTAATACAAACATAAAAAAACTTTTAAAATTGGCTGACCGTAACGTTTTTTCCATCTAAAATAACTGAAAATAAATAAAAACGCGCACTTATTTTATTAGGCACATGTATTATATTATAATCTTTATTATCACCTCACGTTTTGGTCGTTTCATAAAAAAAATATTAATAAAAAATTCTCGGAATTTTATACATTTTTATCAAAATGCAATCGGAATCTTTGGATTCATAGAGGTGCACATTTAATTTGACCTATAGTTTAATATAAATCGTGGAGTTTTCTCTTTTCACCACCGATGTCATCATATATCTCACCATGACAGTAAGGGAGTTACGATTTATATGAGACCTACGTGAGCTGGGATAAATTTGGTCTCCTGTGATTAACCAGTTAAATATAGTAGATAATGTCAGAAGCTCCGTTTAAAACCTTTGGCACTTTCACATTCTGCAGCAGATTATAAATTAGATACATAAAATGAACTGTAGAAAATAATACATAACAGATGGGTTACTATTAAGTACCTACTATATTAAGAGGGTATAACCAGAGAATACCAGAAATTAGTCATTTTTATATCAAGATCTAGACGTATTGACTCTTTTATACCAAAAAAAACATAATTTGTTTTCGAAAGATTGTTATTTTATCTGGTAGTCAGTTTTTAAATTTTGAAAAACCGAGTTAATTTTTAATCTAGTAAGGTTATACCGTTGGTCGTTGACAGGTTTGTTAAATTTTCAAACGAAATATTGTATTATATAACACACATTTCAAACCATAAAATCATACAGTAAAATAAATCAATACATTATCTAGTGAAGCCAGTTTTCAGAATTTTAATTTTAGTTCAAATAAAATCATTAAAAAAAAATCGGAGAATGTTTTTTGTGACGAAAATACCTCAGTTTGTCTATTTTTTTACGTTCTTACAATCTAAAATATTTCAATTTTTTTTTTTACACAATATTTTTGCTTTAAAATTATTAAAAAATCATAAATACTTATCATCAAAAAATACTTACACTAAGTACACGATATTAAGACGATAGACTTCGCTTTTCGGTCCATACAAAAAGGACGCCCGGGAAAAAACACTTTTCTACATCGAAAATTGCACAAACAGAATAGATTTTTTTTATACTGCCTTCTAGAGGGTGAAAACTATGTCGGTATGTTTTCGAATTTTCGATGTGTTTCGTATTAACGTAAACATTCACTTTCAAACATGTACGATTTATCAAAAAATATTATTTAAGGAAAAAGTGCTGCTAACTCAACTCTCATAAAGAATTATAAAATTATAAAAAGCTACCGACGTAGCTTCTTCTTTCTAAAAAATATATAGTTTTTAAAATTTCAATTTCGTGAAAGTTTCGGTGTAGAAAAGTGTATTCTCCATAAACCCCTTTTCGAGCGATTTCTGTAGGTAAATTTGAGCGTTGTCCCATTCGCACATTTCGCATTCGCATGTATTGTAAGTGTGCGTGAGCGTATTGTGAGCGGGACAGAATGACAGTCGCGGGTGTTCCGCGTGTGGTTCAAAGTCTAGCCTCTTAAGAAATTAATCATCACGCGTTTGTGCATTTTTGTTGCTTACTTGAATGCAGATATATGTTAAAGCACATTGTGAATGAAATAAAGTGGATGTTGAGTTATTAGTTAAACACTTTAATACGGAGAATAATCAATGTTTCTCATCGGAACCGCTCTGTACAGTTAGTTGCAAGGGCGGGATCGCAAGTTGAATAGAAATTAGGAATGCATAGTCATAAGTCGAGGTGTATCGTAACCCGCCTCACTAGGCTACCCTTTATTGAGACAGTAATTATTTTATATAGTAAAATAGGTTCGCTGAATGCTTTGATGAAATAATAGTAATAATAATAATAATATTATTAATGAGTCTAGTTTAGAGCCTAAAAAAATTGGCGTATTTTGTCAGAGGCTAAAAATATTCCCGCTTTGTAAATAAATCCAAATAAATGGAACATTTGTTAACGTATTCGAAAACTAAAAACTGTTTTCGAAAGGTGATGAAATAGGCTTTCAAATTTATATATTAAAAATTACTACGTATTTTTTTAAACATAATTTTTTTTTGCGAAAACTTTAAAAGGTTTTAAAAATGGCTCACTTCACTTTTTTTTCTAACGAAAATTACTGATAATGAAAAAAAAATAAAACACATACTTATTTCATTAGATAAATGAATTATAAACCTTACTGTCACCTCACTTTTTTTCGTTTCATGTAAAAAAAAATCTTAATAAATTCACAAAGTTCCATAATTTTTTTTCAAATTGCTATCGGAAACTTTGGTTTCAGAAAGGGGTAAATTTTAATATTTTTGTGGTTTTCTTTTAGATTTGAATATATAGTTTGTTGTATTCTCTTTCCAATACCGTTTAGATCACATTTCTGAGTATGATAGTAAGGGAAAAACAACGATTTCTGTGAGACCTATGTGAGCTGGGACTATTATGGTCTCCTGTGATTAAACGGGTTAACTGTTAATTCATGGTGGAATTCCGTTGTATTAGATATGAAATTAAACAATTTTTTCACTTTGTTCCACTTGTTTATTTACACCGGGACCGGTTTCGTCCTACTACGGACATTTTCAGACTGGTAGTTGAAGATTAGCATAAGAATTTCAACTACCAATCTGAAAATGTCCGTAGTAGGACGAAACCGGTCCTGGTGTAAATAAACAAGTGGAACAAAGTGAAAAAATTGTTTAATTTCATATCTAAATAATATTATTATCATCAAATGAGAAGTGTAGAATCAAATACAGCAATCTCAATTTTTTCAAAAGCGAATGATGCAACTTTGTTAATGATTCACTTATTGACCTATAAATCAGTTATTTGGCATTAAAACCAGCTCTATGTGCCCAAGTTTTCCTTTGTGAATAAATTTTTTAACTTATAAATGCATGAGAATTACTGAAATGAAAGGTTTCTTTTGGTTTTCTCAAAATAAAACACTTGGGAGATTGCTGCATTTGATTCTACACACGTCAAATGTTGTGCTATAAAAAAAACTGTTTTCATAAACGTTTATAGATTATTCCTTTGAGAAATTTAATATAACAAAGATTTATCAAGTTGTGGCTTTTTTTGAATACCAAGTACCGACGACTTCAGAGATTTACTCGAAATTTTACGACCAAAATAATTTCTATAGGCATCCTTTCTGTATGGGAAAAGAGAGCAAGTTGTGTTAGGCGCAGTATCTAGACGACGGTTTAACGATTTATGGATTTTTTATAGCCTGAGCAGGTCGTTTAAGGTTTAAGTAAACCTCGCATCGAACAAACAGCCCTTAATCGCTTGACGATTTTTTCCTTCCGCGTAAATTCTCCGAAGATATTGTCAGCCGTTCTGCAATCTAACTTGAACAACACATCAATCTTGCCACTTAGATTTCTACACAAACCGCCAAAAGAAATAAACTAATGGCATTAACAGCCGTAGAAGAACGATCGTAAATAAAAGGGGTCAAATTAACCCTTCAGGCTAACTTATTTGCTTTTCAAAAAAATTTATATACATAGGTCTCATGGAAATCTATGAAGGTTAGACATAAGATCTAAATTTACTATGTAGATTAGAAATATGGTCTAAACGGTGTTAGAAAGAGAATACAACTCGCTTTGTATTAAAATCTAAAAGTTAACTACAAAAGAAGTAAAATGTACTCCTATATGAAGCCAAAATTTCGAATCGCAATTTAATTTTTTTAATATTAAATTTGGGAATTATTAATTATATTTACATGGAACGACAAGTGAGGTGATAATAACGTTTATTTTTTAAATTTTATTAGGAAAATTTACAGATTAATAACATTACATGCATTAAAGAAAACATTAGATTATAATAATTAGGTTACAACCCAATAACAAATGTTTACATCATGCGCAAATAAAAAATAAAAAAAGTCAATAATTATTAACTATTATTTTAATTTTATATAATATTATAGAGATAGGAACTAGATAAACTATCTAAGCATAATCTAGATATACTTTCTAATACTGTGTAATATCTTAATATATAAAACAAAGGGTTAGTTACACCATTTATAACTCAAGAACGGCTGAACCGATTTTTATGATCTTTGATTTGATGGATTTGTCTCCGTCCCGATTAACAGAATAACTATTAAAACATCGGAAAAAATCACTTCATATATTTTGTATGGAACGGCTTTCCAAATAATGTGCGTTGGATGACATAATTTGAATCAATTCGAACTGTCAACGGTGTAGTGTGCCGAACATTTCGTGCTTAGTCAACAGCTGAATTTAATTTTTTGAACTTAGTGTAGGTACCTATTTATTTTAACTTAATAAAAACTTAATTTATTTCAGCTAATAAATTAAACACAACACTTATTGATTCTGAGGCGGTACGAAGTTTTCCGGGTCAGCTAGTTTATAATAAATTTATCCAATTAAACATGCATAATAATAATAATAATTGGATAATTTGTAGAGCGCCGTTTTTGTGAGAAATCACCTCAAGGGCGCATGTGCTTTTATTTTTTATCGTTACCAGTAACTGATAACTATCAGTAATTTTAGAAAAAACATAAAGTAAGTCATTTTAAAAACTGTTTTTATGCTTGTATGCTAAGTTTTTATATTTCAAAAGTAATATGTTTACTTTGAATTATAAAATTCGAAGGCGTATTTTATCACCCTCCAAAAACAGTTTTTAGTTTTCAGATACGCTCAGAAATAGTCCATTTATTTGGATTTTATAGCGAAGCGGAAATATTTTGACCCTCTAACAAAATATGGACGAGGCCTCATGGGTTAACTGATGGCATAAAGAGCCATACAAAAACGATGGTAAATAAAAGGGGTCAAATTGAGATAATAAAAAATACATTATTTGTTTCGGTAATGTATGTAGCGATTACTCAAAACTACATTTGTGGATCTTATATTGTGTTGAAATATAGCTGATGAATTAGGTACTGAAGATTGAACCACTTGATGTAATAGACACACTAGGTCAAAGAAGCTCCTAAAAATTAAAAAAACATTAATTTGTTTAAGATAAATGGCCGACACATCAACTTAAACATTGACAGCCGGGCAATTCGTAAAATTGTGATGTTTTTAAATAACGTACTGCTCAGCAGATTTTGTTTTTATTTTTACATTAACTCCACACAGGTCTTGGGGAAAACAATTTCCCTCGGGGCCTATGTCGTCTTAGAAGATGCCGTGTGGAGGGTCTTTTTGAGGAGGAAGGAGTGAACATGGGTCTCGAGAGACCAATGTTGTAGGAAGCGACCAGTTCCTCGGAGCATCTTCCATTGAAATACCGGTAGAACAAGGATAGCATTCCTAAACGACGCCTGTGCTCTAAAGATTACAATCCGTTTGTTAAGACTGGAGAATATATCAAACGGACGTTACACAAGTAATATGAATATGATTAAAAAGTTTTTGTTTTGTTTGTTTTTGTTATGTTTATTTAGATGTATGCACATTTTTTTCATACATCTAGTAAGAAAATACAATAATACAATTTAATTAATACAGTTTAAAAAATACAAATTAAAAAATGCAAATTAAAAAATACAAATTAATAAATACAATTTAAGAGATTAATTTAAGATTATTAATTTAATTATTATTTTTTTTTTTTTAATCTAATCAATGATTGTTTTTAACATATATAGCACATGTCCTACGAAAAGTGCTAAGGTTTGAGGCTTCCTTAACGGCATTCGGTAGGTTATTATACAGTTTTTGTCCTTTATAAAACACGCTATTTTGGGTGCACGAAAGCTTAGTTTTGGGAAGCCTAAAATCTCTGCATCTTCTCGTAGGATAATTATGAACATTTTCGTGATACATAATATTACTATTCAGATAACTTGGCAGCATATTATTTTTGAGTTTGTACAACATTGTTAAGGTATTATATATTATATGTTGTTTGGTTGTCATCATATTTAAATTTTGTAACATAATTTTGACTCTAGTAAAAATGTTGCACTTTAAAATGATCCTCATTTTGTCAATTAAAAAACTTAAATCTTTCAAGAAAGGCTAACAAATACAATATTTCTTCGGTGATTCAATCCAATACTGTATTTGTTAGCCTTTATTGAATGGTTTGAGTTTTTTAATTGACAAAACTATTTATTCATATTCATATTGCTTGTGCACTTGCGCGAACAATAAATTTGTCTTAAGGGCCTTCCTTACTAGCGATCTCAATCGTTGTATGGAGTATCATGAATTCTCAGATTCAAATGACAATCTAAGTTATTAATCGTCAAAATATCGATAATGTAGCCACGTTAAGCTATCATAAATACATTTTTCTGTCGAAATATATATTTTTATTAACAACTTATTTTCGTTAAATACTATATAATGAACATCTAAGAATTCTCCTACTCATTCGGCTCTCCGAGGTGGCCGCGGATGCACGCTTTTTACGGTCCGTCGTGTCAATCTTTTTTCAAAGTTCGAAATTCCGCGTACGTAATTATTATATTTCCATGTGACGCCGACGTTTCAACAATATTCCACTCTATGCGTTCCGCGTAGGGACTATAATAGTGTGCCGCCTTTTTTACGTTTCAGCTGTGAGTTTCCGTCGAAGCTGTGTAGTGTCAAATAGTATTATTAAGAAATAATTTATTGTTAACATTTTTTCGGGTTTCTAGGTAATAAACAATTTGATATTTTTAAAATATAAAGTGTGGAAATGGCCAATAAAAAACTTAGATCACTGTCAGAAGATACAAAGTATCCCTTAGCATTGAGGAAGATTGTCAAGACGTATTTTACGTCTTAGAATGGCTGTACGTTGTGCCATAAAGTACCGGAAGGCTATGAATTGTAGTCAAGAGGAAAACATAAAACAGCTATATTTGGATATATTGAATGGGCCAAAACATGTATTTGGAGACCACTCACTATGCAAGAAACGGGCATACTTTTGCAAACGGGATACTGGCGAAACTAATTACGTACCCAATATGACTTCGAGCTTGATAATGTCCAGAATCATGCAGCACGTTCGACTTTTGGCATCTAATGCTCGAAGTTTAATACATGATGTAGGCAGCAATACTGTGGAGTGCTATAATAATGTTGTGGCTAAATTTGTTGGTGGGAAGCGTATCAACTAAGCTCTAAAACGGTCCTACAAAGGAAGGTGCGCTGCAGCAGTAGTGGCGTTCAACACCAATCTTCCACACTATTATTTGCATAAATTTGCAACCGGTAATAGTCCCGGAAAACTCATAAAGCACTTAGAATTAAAAAGATTGCAGAAAAATAATCAACAAGTATTAAGTAAAAAAAAGAAAAGAAAAACCCTGCAGCTAGCTCCAGCAAAAGATCAGCATTATGGTCCCAATGCAGAAAAACCTGATATGGACCAAGCATCGTATGAGGCAGCTAAATATGATTTTTTAGAAAGGCTTTTTACCATAGCCAAAGATAGGCAAGCAATTGAAAGGGTGACAGTACTTCAAGCATCTAGTGGAAAGTGGATCGAGATGCGCCGCAATATGATTACGGCATCGTGGTTTAGAAAAGTGTGCAAACGGCGGCAAAATATCAGTTGCGTTCCATTAGTCAAAAATATACTGTACCAGCAAACCTTATCAAATATTCCTTCAATTCGACACGGACAAAAATATGAATACAATGTCCTGAAGGAGCTTGCAGAAATAGAAAGCATTGCCATAGAAAAGTGTGGTCTTTTCATAGATGAAGAGTATCCGTATAAGTGTGGTCTTTTCATAGATGAAGAGTATCCGTATATGGGTGCGACCCCAGATGGAATTTCTTCTGAAGAACAAAAATGGAGAAATGCTGGTAAATACATCTCACGATTGGTCTTACCAGGTTCAGGGCCAAAAAGTGTAACATGTAACAAAAAGAGATATTTGTATGTTTGATGTATGGACTGAACTCGGAATAAAAATCGAAAAAATTTTACGGGATGACGAATTTTGACAGACTAATATGGTTGAACAGCTGAAACGCTTTTACAATTTTTGCATGCTACCCGAATTAATTGATCCTCGACATAATCGCTGCATGCCTAAAAGAAAAAATGAGTATTTAGAAAAGTGCATAATAGCGAAAAACAAAGTAAAGTAAAATTGGTTTCAGCTAAAACCAAAACACGTTAGAAGGAATTGTTTCGAAGAAATCAATAACATTTTATTTCATTGAAGTGTCTTCAGGAGAAATTTCATTTATATTGCTAATGAATGTAGTTTATATTTTTAGATATAGGGAAGAGGAGGGTTGGAATGTTCCTGGCTATTCAGATCTAGTCACTAAACATATCTACGCCGTTCTCAAGCAACTTTCAATTCTGAATTATGGTCTCTCACCAGGGCGAAACTGAATGTATCTTCCACTTTGAAACGAGAAACAGATTCGTTATATGTACCTATATAAATTTTATTTAAATTCTACAATATGATTTACTTATAATAAATTAAATTAAATTTGTTTTGTCCTCGCCGGCTTTTGAATCCGTGACCTCAAATCAAACTAGACAATTTAGTATTAACAGTGCCCCGCCGCACTGCGAAACCAGGCTGGAACAAAGGCCAAGCCTTTTGTCACTCTTTATAATTGTATTACTACATGTATCTTTTTCATCTATGTATGTATCAAAAAAATCCAAATAAAAAGTTATATTAAACGATTTAAGTTACTGAGAACCTCCTCCATCAATTAGGCTATCGTTATATTGCATTACATTCTAATATATATTTTAACATAATTTTCATAATCACAATATCTTTAATTAATAATAATTTGTTTTGTTCTGTGCGACTTGATTGTGAATGGAACGCACCGGCCAGCTGCAGGTGCAGGCGGGTTCGATATTCGAATTCGAGCTGGAAACGTTTAATACCGAGGGCCGTTAATATTTCAAAGCATAACTTGTAAAAAGCGTTTATAAGAAAAACAATTATACGCGCGCCATATACGAACGAGTAGAACATGAATTCTTTTGACAATCACCTCTACAATACACATTTGTGTAATATTTTCAATAATCGAAGCCGGTTAGCAAAGCTAGCATTAAGCGAGTGTAAAAAAGCACCGATGAATTCTAGATAAAACCCGTTAAGTTTAAGTTTAGTAGAAAATAAGGTAGGTGTAATGAAAACAGCACACTTTTAAGGATTGATCCCTACGCTTCAATAAACCCCAGCTTCCACATCGGGTTTAGAATTAAACGGATTTGTTTTGGGCGCAACGTTTGAGAGAGGAAATCAATGGTACTTTTCTCAGAGTGAGTTCTTCTGCTCGAAGCTGGGACAGGGTTCACACAAGACAAGTATAAAAGGACAGCTGAAGAAAAAATAAAGACAAAGATCTATGTGTACTCTCACAACATCAAAAATTCAAAATATTTAGGCAATACTGCCAATACTATCTATTTAGTCATGCATAAGTTGCATATTTTGAAAAGAGCTTTTCAATATATCTATTTTTAATTTTTAACCGCTTGGGCACATAAGCTTGTTTTCACGACAATTTAACGTAGGTAGACATAGGAATGACGTATGCCCCGTACCTGAGTTATTTTGATAAACTAATGTTTAAGACAAGATTTTATGCACAGCACAAAGGGTAACAATTATTATAAGCAATAATTTTCAGCCTGAAACACTCATCCACATTGAAACAATCTTCCGAGAAAAGGTACATGCCGCCGACGGGACTCGAACCCACGCCCCTCTGATCGAGGGGACTCGAACCCGCGCCCTTCTGATCGAGTCCTGTCAGCGGCATGTATCTTTTCTCGGAAGATTATTTCAATGTGGATGAGTGTTTCAGGCTGAAATTATTGCTTATAATAATTGATATCTATTTTGGATACTGATGGTATCCGTGGCGGAATTCCATTATAAAAACATATTAATTTTTAATATAATATTAATTCCACTATAATAATAAATTTAAAAAAATGCTTTTTTTCATAACGGTCTTTCACACTAGCTTGTGTAGAGGCATTACAAAATCTAAAATTCAACCGAACAAAATGTGTATTATATAAGTTATTAATCGCAAAAAACAAACATTTATCTTAAATGTTTATTTAAATTGCTAATTTACTTACATTTGCCAAATACCTTACAGAAAACGTTATAATTCAATTTTTCTTCGAGGTAGCCGGAAATTTAAAAAAAAGCGCATAACAAAGCACTGCACGAATATAAATAAGAAATTAAAACAGAGCGCAGTGAAAATAGTAGGTCATTTTACAGGGGCAACAGAGAACGTAGTTTAAATGCAGGCATGTCCTCTTTTTGGTTACTATGTGGTAACCCTATGCTTGGATGACTTAGGAACTTTAGGAAATGGAATCCGTGTCAAAAGCCCAATAAAAATTCAAATGAATCCGACAAGGAAAAACTTTTGCTTCTGAGGGATTACTAAGGACAAAGCTCCGAATCTACATTTTTTTAAGAAATTATATTTCTAAACAAAGAAGGGAAGTAGGGTGATTTTTTCTGTTAGATTTGTCGTTTGTGAGAAAGAGGGAGAAGTTACGATGGAGCTATAGGCGGTAAGCCTTACCCCTCAGGCTTCGACCATATTTTGACAATTGTGAGGTTCAAAATATTTCCGCTTTGTAATAAAATCCAAATAAATGGAATATTTCTGAACATATCCGAAAACTGAAAACTGTTTTTAAAAGGTGATAAAATACACTTTAAAATTTTATAAATCTTTAAAGTTTAAAATTTCTGCATGCAAACATAAAAGAGTTTTAAAAACGGCTCACCTTAGGTTTTTTCTACTAACTTAAATTACTGATTACAAAAAAACTCAAACATATTTTATTAGACAAATGAATTATAAACGTTATCGTCACTTTTTTGTCGTTCCATGAAAAAATAATTAATAAAAAATTTATAATTTTTTTCGTATTCAGTTCAGTTTTTTCGGTTCCTGTGCCGGCAACCCGGGCGTTTAATGTATTTAAATTTATTACATAGTTTTCTTTTACCTGTCACACTAGACAAAGCCTGTTCCGAGGCGGGTTAGGTAATTGCGATCCGGTTTCATAATGGTAACTTTTAGATTTGAATACAAAGCGTGGGGTCTTCTCTTTCTAACACCGTCATATCATTTCCTCACTATGATAGTAAGGGAGACACAACGATTTCTATGAGACCTATATGAGTTGTTCCGAAAAGCAAACAAATTAGCCTAAGGGCCGGCAAGAGATATTTCCTCAACGTCAGCAAAATGAAAAATTTGAGAATGAACGCTTAGACACAAAAAAAGTAAAAATAACTTAAGTTTATCTTCATGTGATGGAAACGAACTTTACTATATAGAAAAGATTCGTGAAACTGCTGACATAAGTTCACAACACACATACTCGAAAATTGAATGACGTTATTTTCTTTCTAAGTACATCAATTTGTATTTAGTACACATTTGCTTCTCAAAATACGTTGAATTGGAAAATATCTTTGTAAAAAAAGCACATTTTGTCAGATCCTTTGTGGAAAAGCAATTAAAGTTATTTCAATATGCTCGGGCAAAAAAGAAAATTGAATAGTCAAGACTCCTTTGAAGAAGTCAAACTTAATCAGACCACTTGTTTTTTCTTACCAAACTTTTCGTTGGGGGACCCTTGGGAACCAAATGTGTGTATTTACCTGAAACGAAAAGAAAAAATCAAATTAACTTTAATATAATTCTAGTAAACAAACAATTTACAACGTTTATGTAATCTAAAAATCGACATGTTTGATATTGACGGCAGCGACAAAGACTCAAAGGATGAAATCAATTGCTTTGAAACAATGTATTTAAAATATGATCCCACTATAATATTATAGTGTATAAGCAGCAAATTGTATAACGTCCTATATATTTACGAGTATAGTGAATTTGCGGCCAAAAATAACCAAAACTGAATTTCTCTTGTGACTTAGTGAGTTTTATTCGAATGTTTATATCACTTGCTAGCGTAAATAAACCGCTAATGCCTACAAATTGGCGTATTTAACTTAAATTTGTAAAAACAATTACTACATATAAATTTTCTCCCGCCCACCCTTCATATAACATTTTAAATGAATTAATTATGAAATAATACAAATGAATAAAATAAAATTTTATTTTTTCATACAACGAAAATCTATTTTCATTTTACGTAATTGAAATTTTGAATGCAATATTTTCCATCGTCCCGAATGCAAATAGTTGTCTTTTATAGTAATGAAGGTAAATCAAAGGGTTTTTTTCTAAAAAAATATTCATATTAAGAGGGCAAAACCAAACATTACCGGAAATTTGTTCTTTTAAATCAAATTCTAGACGTATCGACTGTTTTTTCTTTTACAAAAAAACATGAATAAATTTTGAAAGATATTTATACACGATATTAAATAATTTATCATCATCATCATTAGCGCTTTGGCATTTTTATTTCTTACTTGAATGTAGGTATACATATATTAAAACAAGTTTTGAATGTTTTCGGTTAAAAAAATTTGATACAGGTAATAATCGGTCATCCTCATCGGAACCTCCGTGTTGCAAGCATTTTTTAACTTTAATTCTCAGCCGCTGGTCAATGTAAAAAAAACGTATATTGTTTGAAAATTTTCTCTCTACATTATGTGTACGCAACGTCCTCGCAATATTGCACAAGTTCATTAAGTCCACACTTGGCCGATAACAAAACAATGTGAAAAACATTTCATGGAGAGGGTTATCATTTCATTAGGTCGGTAATAAAGACAAATTAACAGCTGAGAAGCAGCGGGGTTAATATGAAATAATTAATCGAATTGCCATAGAATTAGTGCCACTAAACGCACCAACAATGATTGATATATATTATTGCGCGATGGCTTCAGACGAACAGCGAGGTCTTTTTTTTCTCTTGGTGATGTATGACAAAGCTAGCCTAATCTGACGTTGACTGTTTGAACAAAGGAAAGAAAAATTGCGTGATATAAATCATTTGTACCATTTAAGATAAATGTGATTAAAACATTTCTCCCAGACTCGAACGCTTAAAGGTTAAGTACGATAATTTATACCTCCTATTACCAGGTTTTGGAGTTTTGGGTAAAGGTTAAAAAAATCACGTAAATCGTTTACGGATTGCAGGACTGAAAAGTGTGTTGTTGGTTGAATTATATTATAGAAGAACCAATCAGATGTTCGAGTCCCAGTTGCTACCATTATCTTTTATTATTTTTCTGTGTCTTGTTCATTTTCATATTTTTAAAAATTAGATTATTATTGTTATCTTCTTCTTCAATGATATATTACATTGATGGAAATAACCTTCAAAAGTTAAAAAGAGTTTTTTTTATTAAAAAAATGGATATTCATTTAGACTTTAATAAAAAGTCAATAGGTGTTCCATAAAATAAAATCGGATATATTTATCAGAGACACTATCTAGGTGACAAATACATTTTTTGAATACTTGATTCCGCTGAAAAAGGAGGCTGCCAATAATTTGGGAAAAAAAACACTAGTCGAAGATAATATTGTTAATTCAAAAAATTGAAATATGTACATATTTGACAAACATGACAGTCTCATAATAGGGTGCAATGGCAAAATTGGTTAATGCGTATGTCCCGGTTAGACGTGAGATTCTGGATTATTTTTTATCTCAACCATTATCTTTTATTATTTTTCCGTGTCTTGTTCATTTTCATTTTTTATTTTATTTATTATTATTATTGTTATCTTCTTTAATGATATATTTTATTGACGGGTTTTCTCACCATCCTCCTAATAGCTTATCTACACTATTAACAAATATATATTTTCGATTTACGATTCACGGTTTATTTATTTATTAAGTTGAAGTTTATAATTCGGTACTCGAACCTATGAATAGTGTCTAAGTTGGCCGAGTTTTCCAACCACTGCGAGTATTTTATTTTTATTTTTAATAATATTCGTTATTAGTGTAGATAAGCTATTCGGAGGTGAGAAACCCTCTGATGGGAATAAACCTTTAAAAGTTAAAAAGAGAGTTTTTCTTATAAAAAGAAAAAAAAATGATATTTGCAAATCAATCCATTTACATTATTCTTGTCGTGGATTTCTGTTACAATAATTTTTTCTTAATATTTCAAAGCATAACTTGTAAGAAACGTTTATAAGTAAAAATTCTATACACGCGCCATCTACGAAAGAGTAGAATATGAATTCTTTTTACAATCATCTGTAAGTCGAGTACGTCCTGTAACTCCCTGTATAGTTTTGATGTGTTACGGAGATGGACGGAGAAAGCCGATTAAGGAGATATGACTCGCTAGTGGATGCAGAAGTCGGGAAAAATAACATAATAATGATAGAGTTATAAAAGAAAAAGATTTATGACGTGAAAACAGATTTGTGAAGCTTTCCTGTCTCTCTGGACACTCTCTTTCAAGGCAGTGACATTAATGTTAGTTAGTTAAATATAGATAAAAGCCAACGTGAAGCAAAATAATTAAAAGGCGGTAAACAAGAACACAAAATACACATTAATTAAACAAAAAACACAAAATAACCTCAATTCCTCAGGAGAAAACACATAAAATAGTATACCTACCAATGTTGACTTTTATAATAAATGCCTTTTCGTTATGGGCAAAGTAACATTATTTGTTTATAGTAGGAAGGCTATTACTATGATGTTTTAAATTTAATGGCATCATTTGTTTGTTTGATGTTTTATGGTTGGGTACTGTATAGGTACTTCTATTGCCCTGTAATGAGGTCCTTTTACAAAGATAAATTTGTTTGTTTTGAAGAACGGCGAACATACATTTCATTTCATTAAGCAGTAATGGCGGGGTTCACCCAACTTTTACAGACCTTCGTATTATGTTTATGAATCGTGATTTTAGAAAAATATTAATATGTTCATCTTTACACACATATATATTTTTTTAAATTTGTTATATGTGTAGATTGTAGATATATAAATGTATCTTTTTTAAAAGCCGTTAAATCATGAGTCATGTCATTGGGTTTAAGTCGTTGAAAATGATTATAATAGACTAACTAACTAACTAACCATCACGCCGTTTCCCGCAGGGGTAGGCAGATAGGACGGACCGCCATACAACTCGGTCTTGGCACACACTCCTTGCCTCATTCACATTCATACATACTCTTCTATTATTCTGACTCTTGACATGGCCCGACTCAAGTATCTGATTCACTTGATCGTGCCACGTCTTCCTTGGGCGTCCTCGGCTTCTTCTACCATTGACATTCATGTCATAAATTCTCTTTACAATCCTTTCTTCATTCATTCGCTCAACATGCCCAAACCATCTAAGCGTCCCTTTCTTAATCTTACTTATTACGCTCACATTAGCCTTGCATTCTTTTCGGATCTCCACATTCCTCACATGATCATAGATGGTTTTTACCACACATACGCCTCAGGGATCTCATTTCTACAGCATTCAGTCTACTTTCATCCTTTCTCTGCCAGTTCCATGCTTCACTGTTATACATAAGGGTAGGTACCGGTACTCTATTGTGGACTGCTAGCTTCGCTTCTGTGGACAACTTTTTGTTGGCTCCAACGGCGTTCAATCCTCCATTAATGGAGTTACCTGCATTCACCCATAATACACATTTTTTAAATTGGTAATTTAAAGTAAGATTTAATTTTTTTTAATAACTTTAATTGTTTACTATTGAGAGTATTGAAAACATGGATTGTTACAAACCTTACTAGTACTGAGAAGCGTTAAAATGATGCGCTTCTCTATTTTATAATCTGGTAATATTTACACGTATCGTAATATAGTAACACGTGGCAATTCCTGACTTTATTTAATTAATGTAAATGAAATTTTGGTCTCCGGTCACCGTGCACTTTTTTTTCTTCTTTAAAATTAAACAAAAATAAATTTCTTTCGCATGTCGTCACTGGTCACTTGGCCGAGTAACCGCCCAAAAAAAACTCTCACCCCGCCCCGAGCTGTCCTACTATTTTATTAAGATTTTGTTGAAAAAAAAAATTAAAAAAAACATCAAAAATGTCACCGGAGACCAAAATTTAATTTAATTTTTTTATTCTAAATAATGTCAGGAATCATTGGTTAAATTAAATCAAATACGGCCTTTAACACCCTGTATATACATTCAAATGTGAAATATTAGCGAAAGTAAGGTATATAAACTGAAGCACTGGTGTTACGTGGAACATTATTAACAAAAATATATGTACAAATGTACTGGTGCTTCCGTCTCAGTGAATATTTTGATAAAAGCTTCAAACAAGTCATGTTATGTTCAGAATTCCATAGCGATAATATAATGAAGTTGGTTGGTTTCAGCTTTCAGCGGTGGAGGTGGGGAGTAGTTATGGTTTGTTGTATAGTGTGGAGAAGGGATAGTGGAAGGAAATGTCGGGAGGAAATGCCAGCCACCGATAAAAGCGACGCCAGACGCCATTTTCCGGTGGCGCTAATCGCACACCCTGACACCCGCTACCCGCCACCCGATACAAACTGTACAAGATACTCTAGCACTAACGGCTACTGGAATATGATGAAAGAAAGAGCCCCTTATCGCAAAAATAAGAAATACATTATGCACATACAGTCAGATAACAAAACTAAATTCACATCATGACATTATTAATGTATTAAAACTGACAAAAAATAAAAGTATGTATATCGAATTTACTAATTAATATAATAGTGAATTGGTCATTAGAATATAAATTATAAACAAAAACATGATTTGTATCGCAATGATTTTGATAACCACAGACCAAACTGTCCATTTGCAATATGTATACAAAATGCAATGTCGCCAATTCTTTCGCAGCAGAGTTAAAGACTTTTATTAGTAATAATACGAAATAGAAAACGTACAGTCTTTATTCAAGGTGTAACTAAAACGTCATTTTACCATTGGAAATACAAAAAACGATTATAATTAATAGGCGTAACATTTTTGAAATGTAAAAAACTTTCATACCCTTAACATGTTAAATAACACAACCAAATGCGTTTTTTATAATTTTCGGAGCACAACTAAGCTATTTTTCCTATCAAGGGAATTTCATATAATTGCTTTTTCGACTCGTTACAAATGTATAGAGTTTATCTATAAAAATATATTTTTTTAAGAAATCCGTAGAAATTATAAATTGGTAGAAAACCGGAACGGGGAGTGACGCAGAAAAAAGACAAGCATTAAAGATGGTAAAAATTAAGGTTTCTCAGGGAGATTTGGTTGCCTGAAGGTTATTTTTATGTAATTACAGAGTCTCAACTGCCCGGAGCCTGTTCGTCAAGACCATGCGGAATATTGTGAGGCATAATGTGAAGGGAAAGAATAAAGAAAAACATAATTGTTTATAAAAATCTACTTACAGAATTATAGACAAAAGAGGGTGTATAGTACATAGTAGTCCGAGTAGTCTAGTTTCACTGTCAGTTCTCCGTATTTGCTTTACATATTGAAATTACATCTTCTGTCTTTTTTGTTTTCATATAAATCATGTGAGAAGAAAGATGACGATAGTCAATGGCGTACTTACGGCCTCTCGCTGGGATTACTACACCATCTTCTATGTTGACACGAAGTTAGAGAGATACTGTATTATTTTATTTAAGTAAAGAATTCATTATAATTTTATTTGTCATCGGACTTAGAACCTCTGTGTACTCACCGCTTTACCACGAATGATGACAAATATGTTGATATATTAATCAATAAATACAAGCCCTGAGCAAAGATTTATTTATAACCATTCAGATACGAATACGTCATTTTGGCTTATTTTCTACAGTTGTAGTATCTGCTTTACCATGACGTCTTGTGAATCCGACACAAATCCTTGCAGTATGTAGTTGGCTCATCTAAAGGAAATAGTCACAACAATATTATATAAGTATATATGTCGATATGAAAGCCGGAACTAAGGAAGGATGGGAAATACGGGACGAGGGGAAGAGAGAGACTCTTGGGGGTAATCTACTAAACAATGGTATTTGATCGACCGACTTCACTAAGCAATCATTTAATAAGAGTTTGAAATCTTCTGAAAACCTAAACAAATGAATTGACTTAATTAATACTTAGCCAAGGTTGAAGCTGGAAAGCACAGCTACCAAGTACTACAAATAATGCAGGTCGTTAATTGAACAAAAATCGAGCAATCAAGATTTATGGTATAATTATTCCAAAAATTAAAAGCATAAAAGACCTTAGAAAGTCTAGTGCAAACATGAGTGCATTAAAAAATACTTAATTATATGCTGTTAAAATAATCCCCTGAGTCATAATTTGGGAATGACTAACATAACGACTTCAGTAAAATTTAAACAATACAGTAATTGGGGAAACTTTACTTGGGGTAAACCATTAATAATTTCTAACATTTTACTCAGAAATCAATAAGGGTATAAGTAATTGAAATAAAAATACCTATCTAGAAATAGTATACTGGTATCGTCTGTAAGTGGGCTCTCCACAGTTTGATAATGCCTTCAGAAGGCGAAACAGCGGTCACGCGTAATTATAATTACATAGCAGAACTTGTTTAAAAATAACTGTTTTTATAAATTGAATAATAATAGATATCATTAAATATATAAAAATAAAATTTAAATGGAGTTCTACAAATTAAACTTGTTAACGACAAATAGCATAAAAGAGATTCGGGGAGTTCGTGAGACGAACATAACTAATTTGGTTAAATATATAAATTTATAAATAATATTTTTTTGTATTTTTGAATGAATTATTTTATGTGTGACTACCATATCACGGGCATAAGCTTAGTATGGTGGTTAAAAAATGTAAAACACTGAAATTTAAAAAAATTATGAAATATAAAAATATATATATTTTAAATTAAACAAATTACTTTGTGTAAACCACTATAATCGAGTTGATAATAGTGGTTTACACAAAGCAATTTTTTTTCATTTAATTAAAAATGATGCCACAAAGTAATTTTGCAAAGATTGAAGAAATACATATATATATATTTTAAAGTAATAAGTAATAAGCTAAAAAGTAATTAAGGATACCAAATTCTAATTGCATTGAGTGAGACCGAGATGTAATTTACCACAGAAGCCAGGGTGCTGCCAAATGAGTTCTAAAACTACTGGAACGTCAACGTGCTACGTGGTGTAAGGTAGGGTTAGGTAGCGCAAAGTAGTGTAAGGATGTGTAAGGTAGTGTAAGGTGAATGGTGAATGCATGTGTTGTGTGTGCTTAGAATGATCATGATGGATTTACGCCAAACTGTCAACCGACGACGGTGGCGATCCAGTGTAAGCTCTGAAGGGTCATTAATCATAAAGTAAGTTACCTCCGCTCTCGCTTTTAATGCCGGAATCAGAAATAAAAAGAAAAATGAAAACTGTAGGAGACGGTGTAAGTCGAAAGCGTAATAATCCCACTTTTCTATGAGGGCTGATAATAAATGGCGCAGGAGGTATTATTAATCAACTTTCATATACCTATGCAAGGTAACTGGTAATTGATGCGAAATACCAAAGACATATTAATAGAGAGATAATTGCAGACTAAGGAAAAAAGAGGTTATTTCGTTACTTGACAACAACTACTGCGAATTGACAGTAGATGCATCGCAAAATTAGCTTGCTTGTTCTTAAATATTTTGCATTAAGTGCCAATCATTCTGTAGGTATGTACGTAATATTCAACGCTACGTATTACGCAACAGAAATTTTAGTTTCGCATCCCTCAAGTCACGAGAATTCGGTCAGCTGCCATACGGAAAGCAGTGAAAGCACTTTGCGAGGGGCTGGCGTATGTGACGTCACGCAAACTAGCAGGTACAGAAAAATGTCGAGTGTATTATTTGCAGGCAAGAATATGACCTTCTGCTAAAGTAATAAATATACATCTTGTTTTTCTAATTCCCTTAATATTACTTGGATAATTTTTATAATGTAATTTTTTGTGAAATATACTACACGGACAAAGATAGTAAACAACTTGAACTAGATTTAAATTATCTTTAAAAAAAATTACTCACAAATATTTATAAACGAAAATGCTGTGATATTTATAGATTTTGAGAATTCAAATTAGGCGCAGGATAAATCTGGTCAACGAAAAAGGAATAAGATACCAATAACTCACACAATGGTCTACAAATAACTTGTGAAACAAAAGTCGTAACTTTATTATTTATTGTTGTCCTTGACAGATAGATGTCAAATAAATGTATTTATTTGACTTTATGTTACATAACATTGCGCGTTATGTTAGAACGATTTGCTTTTATGTTAGGACGATTGTCAAACAGATTTCCAACGAAAATGGTGAAGAAGTTGGGGAATGGTAGAACAAATAAAGCCCGTAAAGAGTTTTGTTTGAAACTTTAATAATTTGCGAGCAAGGCGATAGAAACAACTCCAGTTTGCCACAAAAAACTTTGCCTAGTAATGCGCAATTGATAGTGAAATTTCACAGAGTTACCACAATCTATGTAATCATCTTCCATTCGGGGAAATTTTGCTAATTACAAATTAAAGCAAGAACTAAATTTAACTACTTGAAGAATTTCAGACGGCCTTGAGCAGGAAATGACTTTTGAACAAGTTCTTTCAGTAGAGCTTTTACTTCTATCGATTGATAACACAACGAATACAAAAGTGCTACGTCTAGCCTATACAAATACGTTATATTGAACGAACGAATAAAGTGAATAAAAGGTTTCGATTCGAACGTGACTAGCATTAATGAAGTTTTTTTAACTGCATGGTTAGTTTTGGTAAAGCGAATGTGAGACGCAGGACTATAAAACATATTGTTAGTGGATTATTAGGTCAACATTTTTTTGAATTGATTTTACTTTCTGGAACACAGGCTTTTTAAACTGATGTATAATCACAGGAGAATAAATTTGTCCCAAGTCACACAGGTCTCATATAAATCGTTGCATCTCCTTTACTGTCGTGGTGAGAAATGTGATTTTTTAATAATTATTTTTTTATGAAACCAAAAACTTGAGGTGATAATAACGATTATAAAACATTTGCCAAATAAAAATATTGTGTTTTTTCTTTTTATTCCTTAACAGAAATTTTAGATAGAAAAATCGTAAAGTTAGCCATTTTATAATTTTTTTTGTGTTTGTATTAAAAAAATCATATTTTAGAAATTATATGTTTATTTCTAAGCATATTGTATCACCTTCCAAAACAGTTTTTAGTTTTCTGATACATACAGAAATATTCCATTTATTTCGATTTTATTCCAAAGCGAAAATTTTCTGACCTTCTGATAGACTATGCCCGATATGTGATGGGTTAACGTTAACGTGACCAGACGTTTCGTTTTCACCGGGACAGTCCCGGTTTCGGAAAGAAAGAAACTCGCAGTAATTTTTTTTTAAATATAAGAAAAAATAGATAATTTTAGAGGCGAAAATACTTGAAAAACCACAACCTGTGAAATTCTCTGCCCCCCCCCCCCCCCCCTCGCCAGGATGGATGGTGTGCTAAGTTAGTTTATAATTCCTGAAAATTCTGAAAACTTTACTTTATTTTTGTACCTTTTTTTTACGGTGTCCCGTTTTAGGGGAAAAAATAAATGGTCACGTTAGTTAACGTACAAATTAGGTGTCAAGATAAGGAACTAAACGTCCGAATAAACAGACGTAATAAATAACGGTGTTTCAGTATCAAGATGTGGGCGAGGAATTAAGGCTTTAATGTTTTAAATAAATAAATTAAGAATAATTAATACGTGGACGGTTCGCGCAGTTACCTTGATAAATTGATAGCCTAATATTCGTGCAAACAATAAACCGATTCTTTATCGCGCCCGTAAATCTTTCCTTCGTTTCCCATCTCGCCAGGAGCGGTGGCGATAAATGATAACGCTATGAGAATGAAGGAATTCCTGGATATAACTCACGGCGAACCGAGCCGTTCTGCTTACCGAATACTAGAAAGGTAGACTCATAAATTATTCCATTCGGCCATCTTACAAGATAGAATAACAAGTAAGTAAGAAATGTGGACACGAATTTTGTGCATTAGCGAGGGACTCGGTCGTGTCCCGTGTCATGCCTCATAATTGTGAAAATATGAGTTAATTCTTTTTTGTAAGCTTTTATAATGGTCACTTGATGAAAATTCTCCAGTCGTAAAGAATCATTAAATTCTCAAGTCTTTCAAAGTAAGTATTAACTCACCTTTGGCATTATACTTCTTATAAGTGAATACCAAAAGTGATGGGGTCAGTAAATGTAAAATCATGCAAAGTCCAGTGTTTTCAATATAATGTCCTCCGCGTGCAAATTGGTATCTTCTCCAAGCATAAACTTTCTTATTAAAGTGTGTTTATCGGAAGTGACCGACCAGGTAAGTATGTTTCTGTATACAATTGTAAATAATAAACTTAAATATAGCCTAAGAATTATATTTTAAATTGTACAGCGCCCTTGAGGTGATTTCTCACAAAAACGGCGCTATACAAATTATCCAATAATAATAATAATAATAATGCCTCGTCACCGTGGGAGAGGCAGAAGTGGTAGAAATAGAAGAAAACTAAGTAGGTAAGATGTATAGGGTATCCGCGGAAATACTACTTGGAAATAAATCATCACCTCAGCTGCACAATATTCTAACTGAATTATTTTTTTCAAAAATAACATTTTCCCGCCAAACCATTTCTTTTGCTTATTTCTATGACCAAAATAATTTTCAGAGCCATCTGTGTTGTATTTCCGTAGATACTTGTGTGACGAAGTTCTAAAATCAAGTTTTTTAAAGCTTCATTTATTTGACAAGATTCTAAAATCAGTTCGAACCTTTTGCAATTGCCATTTTGTTAGTTTCCGACAGTTTATTTTATTTATTTATTTTAAATGCATATTTACAGTTATACACACCCAATAATGAACATACATTTTATTTTATTAAGTAATAATAGCGTTTTTGAACTGTTGAATATTTAGATGAAATATATCTATATCAGGGGACAGGTAATTTAGTAAAAGAATCATTTTTCCGAGCGGCATATAGTTGATAGTTTTTACGAGAAGTGTAGTTGGTCGCTTTAGTTGGATAGGATTCTAACTTCGCCTTCAGATGTTCTGAGGTGGTAAAAGTTTGCAAAGACGAATTCTTATAATTTATTTAACAATTTTTGATGTTGAGGTTCAATTTTGTATCAAGTGTTTTAGTTTAGTAGAAAATATTTAATTATAACGTCACCCTATCTTGGAACGGCATTAAGGAAACGTAGTTAGAACCTTATGCAATTAATTATTATGCTCTAGCTGTTTGCGCATGGTTCTATCTGCACATATAAATATGTTCTAAAATGTTAAGTATACGTCCTATTTAGATAAATTGATTGCGAAGTTCGAAGAAGTAAATATTTTTTCTTTAAAATATATTAAACTAATATACTTTACACAAGATTCAAGCTCAAAATCAGAAATCGGTAAAAAAGATTATGAGAAATCGTCGTACCCCACGTCCCAGAATAAGGTAAAGTAAAGTTAGAACCCTGTCCAAGCAAAGTGACGAAATTAATATCGATTAAATGACAATGATTTCCTCGAGGATGGTTATAAATAAGAATTACATTATTTTTTAACTCGGTTAATAGCATCGCATTGATCAGCGGCAAATGCCTACAAGACAGTAAAAAAAAGTAAGAATTTATTATCTTTTATGTCTTTTTATGTCTTTGGAGAGGCGAGATAAGAGGCAGGACCTTTTCCGAAATGTCTTCCGTTTATCTAGGAGCACCGTACTTACACCTATAAAATACGTGGGATTTGAAATAATTTTACGAAACTTAGTTCGTTAACAATTGAAAATATTCCCGAATTGAACGGCCTTAACTTGTGATTAATGATACTTATTTCCTTAATTGGTGTCTCCGAGAAAGGATCTTCAGGAAAGGGAAAGCGAAATTAGAAGGGTGGAGAATAAGGATGCGGAAAAAATCCAAGAAGACGGATAACTAAACCTGGCAGGAAATTTACCTCACTTTGGCTGGGAGATATTCTCGTAATGTAAGTCGCAATCTACAAGAAAAACGGACGTAATCACGGAATAAGAGGCCGAAAATAAAAATAAACGTAGAGTGGGGAAAAATATAATAACGTCCTCCATTCAGACAAGTTTAATTTGCACGCACAGATTTTACTGACACAGTGAAATGAGGATTTTCAGAAAGATTGTTAATGGCGAGATTTGCACTCATTTTTTGTCTATACAAATGGCAACTATGTAATAAGACAGGGAAATATAGGGATAATCGTGTCACTTTCCCGAGAGAATTCCAACCTAATGTTATTGCTTCTTCTTTTATTCAAACATCTTGTTTCCAAGATAAGTGAAAGGCTAGCGAAAAAACCCGACTAGTGTCAAACCTTCGCTAGAGCGCGGGGCTATTTGTGTTTACAGTGGTCCGGGTAGGTACTTGGCACCACGTTCCATGATGTTCACAGTTTCCGGTTCCCGCGCTTAAGAGATATCTTTTTTCCCCTTTTGGTGTAATTTTTCACGAACAAGAATTTGTAATTTCCGTAAACTTGGAAAAGGTACACATTACAAATTCTGGCCAAGCGGGTTGGAAACGATGCAGAATAATAATTATTACTCACAGGACGCACACAATAAACTCGATGCTATCAAGATTACAGGTGTATTTCCGTGGCGAGATGGATACATCGCATGTCAAAAGCCCGTTGGGTTGGCACCTACCCTACCTGCCCTGAATAATACAGGTAAACAATATTGGCGTATCAGCAAGATTGACAAAGCCAATTTTTTCATCGAATTTAATACAGGTAGATTACGAAAATATTTTAAATATTCCTTATAAATTTTGTATCGTACTAATGTATTGATAACTTGGCTATAGTGTTCGTAAAACGAAACATAAAAAAAATCAAAACAGAACCTTAATAGAGAGCCAGATAGAAACCGTTGATTAAAGATTCTTACTTATAACTTACTAGCGAAAATCCCCCCATTTCCCGGATTTTCCGCAAAGATTTACTGCTACAAAAATTAACTAGAGTTTACAAAAACAATAGTTTATTTGTGTAGCAGTGATACCGTAGAAAAACTTTGCCTCACCGTTAGCTCAAGGTGGAAACTCTCAACACTATTCATTTACAACAAATTCATTTACTCAACACTATTCATTTACAAGGTGGAAACTCTCAACACTATTTATTCACTATTCATTCACAAAGACAACGTAATCGAATCATTATTGAATTAATTATCTTGTTCCTGACTAAAAACGGAAAAAAATGGATTTCCATCTTAGACGACTAAAATCGACACCGTTATTGTCATACTAGTAATAAATACATACTCTCTAACGCCGTTCTTCCATGGAGATACCTTCAAGCGACGCGATCGCCGCTCGTCTGTGTTTTCCATACTATTATTAGTGTTTGAAAACGCCGCTAGGTGCTACACTAGCAAATTTATTTGACAGGTAGGGGTAGCGTCGCTTGTGAATAGCTACGTGGAAGAACGGCGTAATAGTTCAGACTTTTCGATAACTGAAAATTCAGTACGGTAATTTGAGAATTTCGAAATGTTTGAATCGCTTCCATTCGAATTAATTTTTAACATTCCAACGGGATATTCGGTTATGCTCTCCGCTGCGGTGATGTATTTAGGTGTATGGGAAAATTTCATGGAACATTGTACGGGAAATGTGTACGGATTATCATCGTAAGCCTTCCCCGTACGTGGCGATTCCCCTGAATAATTCAATTTGTAAGGTCGGTAGGGCGATAATCACGAGAATATATTTTTCACAATGCCAAATCGATATTTTTCAAGCAGCCTGAACCAAGTGGGTGGATGGCGGGTCAATCGAAGAGTACGGGGCCTTTTTAAATGAAGCAGAGATTTTAAACTATCACAAAACTGAACAAGACTGCCCTGTAAATTATAGGGTAAAGTTATTTCTTCTTGCAAACTCACTTCATTGCATCATTTTATTTAAATGAAACGTAACTTTTGTGTAAATTACTGTAATCAATGTTATAATATCTACATGTTTCGAAACCCATGGTTTCTTCGTCAGGATAACATGAATAAAAAAATAAAAAAAAACAAACAAGTATAGACAAAATAACAATATACAAAAAGATTACAGAGATATGGGATTAATTACTTTAAAATATTATAAAAACAATTATATAAAATGAAATATAAAAATTATTTTAGAATATGTTAACATTAAATTATGTAGGTATTAAAATAATTTTTAAAATTTAACCATTAATTAATCAGGTTGTTACAACAAAAATAAATTATTATAAATATAAGTATTAACATGAAAACAAATTTAAGAGATGGCTATTTGAAAATAATATTTAATTATTAATAATATTTAATTTACTATTAACACTTTTCCAAATTTCTAAAATTTCTCGATTTATCGACCGGGAAGACTGTGAAGCTATTTCTCTTTGAATTTGAGTAAAGTACCCGTTGCGCATCCAAGAAAAATGGGAATAAAACATTTATAATTATAGCGAATCTACGATAATCAACCTGACACGTATGTATCTACTACCTACTATTACTAATTGAGTTACCTAAATATGTTGTTTTTAAATGAACATAGGCATTTATTTTTTATAAAAAATATATTTCAACTGTATCCATCATAAAACAAAAAGGACTTAAAACACCGCCCAAAGAAGCGAAGCTAGCAGTCCACAGTTGATTCCTGGTACCTACCCTGATCTACGGCAGTAAAGCATGGAACTGGCAGAGGAAGGATGAAAGTAGACTGAATGCTGAAAAACTGAGATCCTTGAGGCGTATGTGTTGTAAAACCATGTATGATTGTGTGAGAAATGTGGAGATCCGCAAAGAATGGGCCATTTGAATGAATTAGACACATGAGTAGGGCCATGTCACGAATCAGAATAAGAGAAGAGTATGTGTGAGAGATTGATGAATGTGAATGAGGCAAAGAGTGTGTGTCAATACCGATTTGTGTGGCGGTCCGTCCTCTCTGCCTACCACTGCGGGGAAATGGTGTGATTGTTAGTTGGCTAGTCATTATAACGCGTAGCTTTTTCGTTTTATTTTTTTCGGTTTCCAATAGCATTATGAGTAAAATTACAATTTAAAAAATCGCAATTACTTCAAAGACGTGTGGGGACATAGTGAATTGAATACAAAACTTCATTTTACTTGTGAATTGGTTGGTCTATACGGACATGTAATCTCCCCTGAAATACTCAATGATGGTATTTTATTGGATGCCTTGAACTAAGTGAGTAGGAAGTTGTATTATTCCTGCCTTTTATGAACACCCGTCCATAGAAATGGCCGAGCTTACGCTTCGCCGTTCTGATACGGTAAAATGAATAATTCAATAGATCGCTTCATGTAGTGGATATGGTAAAAGAATTTACCTTGTTACTTATTGGGAAAAATATTCACTGTACAATTGATTTCAGTAATATTGAGGAAAAATGGAATTTCTTCATGAGATAATATATTAATGTGTATAATTATGTACCTATGTACATTATTAATAATGTAGATAGTAATAATTAATTGTACATTATTAATAATGTACAATTATTAATTATGTACATATTCATGTGGATAATTATGAACCTATCTATAATGTGTAACTAACCAACCATCGAACCGGTGACACAAGGTAAACTATTAGAAATAGTTGCTTGAAATGGCTTTGGCTAGTTTTAGGCTTTATTTGAACAGCCAAGTACCTAATTCCCAACCTCCCCGTTTTCTATATATATTTTTTCACATTAGCTCCATACAGGGCGGCCCTGAGGAAAATAATTACCTTCAAGGCTCATGTCATCTTTGAGGATGCTGTGTAGAGGCTCTTTTTAGGAAAGGAAGGAAATTGTACGAGTGGTGGGTAGGAATCTGGGAATCTGTGTGTCCAGGAGTGACGGACGTATGTATCCATTTATCCAAATGCGGTGCGAGGCGATGTTCCGAAACGGTCCTGCTGGAGAGGTCAAAAGGTCTCCTTCAACCAGTCCCTCCCTATCTGGCCTGCCACGCAGTAGCCGGGCAAATGCATTCGCCGCTAAGATCTAAACAAACCTCAACCCATGAATTTATTTTTGGTCAGTAAACATATCGAACCACTTGGGGTGACCCATGGAAGAGGTGTTGGTTATCCAGTAAATGGTTCCCGGGGCGGTGGTAGTCATACCCGCCTCTCAACTCCTAACCGCTCCCTTCAGCCAGACAACATATTCAAATTGGGGCTATTTTACTCTCACTCTGCGAAGTTGGAACGCTTGAGCGGGATTCACATTAAAAATGTAATCTTTTATCCATCCTAAAAAAACTCCAAAGAAAGAGCAAGAAATAAAATAAAACATTTATTTCTTCAATACACTTAAAACTAATTGACGAGGAGTTCCCCAAGGAAACAAAATGGGATCAAACTACCAAACAAACCTATCGACATTGTTCTCCCACTTTTGTTTAATTAAATTACTAAGATATCTCAGGACAAGGGTTAATTTATCAACTTCTTTCGCAATCAAAAAGTTTAGTCAGTAGCAAAGTGAGAAAGTTGAAAAATGATTTAATGATCCGTGCCAAAAACTATTCATCTGAGAATTAAAAGTTATGAGTTATGACTAATTTATTATTATTGAGAATTCTCGAGAATAAAGAATAAGACGTACACGATGAGCGATTTCAAGAATATTTTTTCAACATATTTTGGTAGAAATCATCACTTTGAGGTTTGACATATGAATTAAAACAAATTAATCTATTCAATTTAATTATTTTGTTTATAAAAAAAAACAATTCTCATTCGCATTAGCGATTACCACATACAATAACAATCTTGGTTACCAATGAATGACGTTGCATTTTATTTATAAATCATTTTTCTTCCTGCAGTGTAAACACTTTCCTTCTGAATTGAGACAGGTGTTTTAAACAAACAATAATTTAGACAAATGTTTAATCAAATCAAAGGACAGAGACGACAAACTTAGTCGCTCGGGAATATAAATTACATTGTAGTGATTGTTCACCATTTTATATAATAGTAAAACAAAACGAAATGTCAACATTGGAATTAAACAGCATCTTGATGCTTAAATAATAATGGCTTTTCGGAAATCGCCAATAATTTTATTGATAGAGCTCAAGCTATCAATCATATCACCGGTGCTAATATTATTCTTCACAAAAATGCACAAGGCAACAGATTACATAATTTAGAAGCGCTTGAAATAAAGAAAACCGTTAAAGCCAAAAGTCTAAATCTTAAAAATCAATTAAATGTCTCCATTAGCCCAATTATAGGTATATTTCCAAGAAACTCAAAAATATCCCACTAATCCTTAATTACCCCTTCAGTTCATACTTTCTCGATTTGGATATAATATGTTAACCCATTATGTACACATTATCTGTCTGCTTCTAATTTCATGCTATCTCACTATTCCTTAATTCTGTTATGTTTTGTCTCACTACATGTATGTGTTATGCACACACAGTGTATAGTAACCTTCAAGGACGTTCTTGTGAAATGCAACTTTTTTATTTTATTATTTAATACCCACTCGTAATGAGTTTATGAAAAAATCCTTTGAACACGAACGCCCTAAGTTAATAAATAGGCAGAGAGGACGGACCGCCAAACAACTCGGTATTGGCACACCTCATTGCCTCATTCACATTCATACATCTTCTCATACATACTCTTCTTTTATTCTGAATCTTGATATGGCCCGACTCAAGTATCTGATTCACTTGACGGTGCCACGTCTTCCTTGTGCGTCCTCGACTTCTTCTACCATTCACATTCGCGTCATAAATTATCTTTACACTCCTTTCTTCATTCATTCGCTATGTAAAATTGTATGGCAAGAGGAGGAAAAACAACAAAAAAGCTCGAGAACGTAGAAAGGCAGGACTACAAAAAAAATTGCATTCAAACGTATGCGGACATTAATAATTAATGTTACCAATGGAAGATGTACAGAATTCACTGTTCTGCACGATTAGAAAACCAAGCACGAATCGATAACTCATTTGATTAGTCACATTGTTTCGCAAAGTTTCAAGGGTAATGTGGTTTAGGTTTCTGTTCAATTACGAACAATCAATTAAGGCCTCTCTAATCCTTCTTGTGTCTAGGCCTGAGAGGTTTAGGGACAAAAACTAAAGGCTCAGTGTGAAACTAAACTAACTGCTACATGTTGTATCGTTAGCGGCGTAAACTCTACTCTAGCGTAGTAGAACATTGTATTTACAAGTATGAAAAGGGATTTTCAGATTATTAAGAAAATGAAGTAGGTACGAGTGAACGACGTATGAGTGAACGACGTACAAGTCGAATACTTTTTTTAAATTGGCTCCTCACAGAAGACCCTGAGTAAAAAAATCTCCCATATAGGGATGCTGTGTGGAGGTCTTTTTATGGATAAGGAGAGGAAGTTATGGGAAAGAAAAAGGTACGAGAGGTGGGTAGGAATCTGGGGTCAATGTGTTCAAGAATGAAGGACGTATGAATCCATCCCTCCCACCGCGCTGCAAGGCGATGCGATGGGTCGAGAGTCCGGCTGGAGAGGTCAAAAGGTTTCCCTCAACCAGTCTCTCTCTAGGCAAGACGTAGACAAATCTCACCCCATGAACCCGGGCGTAAACGTAGCAGAAAGCATTTCTGCTTGTTCTATTCTTTAAACGGCAGCTGAAAAATATGTAGGAATACTACATACTTCCCTTCGACAAGATTTTGGTACGTTGCTAGCTCAAATCTCGTCAAATGCAGAGAAGTTTTGAGTTGCACTCAAGTTATTAATTGGGGGAACATAATCGCTGAGCACAAGAGTCCCAACTGCCTGGAGCCAGTGAAACCGCATTTAAGAAATGCTACGAAATTGAAGTGGGGGACAGGAAGCAGATACTATTTAGTTGAGAAAGCATTTCAAGGGACATTTAAATTTAAAATGGTCGTTTAAATTTAAACTGCTAATATAATTTAAAATAAGATTGTTATTAGTTATTACCATAGGCAGAATATGTGTATATTGTTTTTACATACAGGGTGTTATGGTACGTACTAGACTTACTTTAACCAGTGATTCCTGACATTATTTGGGGTAAAAAATGTAATGAAATTTTGGTCTCCGGTGACATTTGTGATGTTTTATTTTTCTAGAAAATCATAAAAATAGTAAGAGCTACACAGTTGGAGGCGGGGTAAGAGGTTGAGCTGTTACTCGGCTGAGTGAATAGAGACGTCTTGGGATAATTTTTTTTTGTTTGATTTTGGAGATTAAAAAAAAAGAAAAAAAAAGTCACCGGAGACCAAAATTTCATTTACTTTTTTACTCAAAATAATGTCAGGAATCACTGGTTAAAGTAAGTCAAGTACGTACCTTAACACCTTGTTTATTCACATCGGGTTTACAGCCCGCGACCTCTGAAGTTTTTAACAGGTCACTGAAAACTGTTTAAAAAGTTTCTCTACCATTCCACTTTTATTTTACGCAAAAGGATTGCCAACTGCACAACAATATGCAAATTTGGGAAAATAAGCCCATGGGTGCTGGACACAATGTAAAGCAATTACACAATATGCAAAACGAACAGGCTTTATTAAAAAGTCCGACAGATTTAAATAGGCACAGGTGCCTAGTTATAAATTGGCAAACTCAATTATGCTGATTTTTGCTTTTTACAATAGATGACATTGAACAACGCGATATAAGTTCACGTATGCAGATAATTGCAGCTGCGAATATAAATAACTTAAACACGTAATGACTTTTTTTAGAAATAATCAATTCACCCTAAAAAAGTGCTTTAAATGCCTACCGTAAAAATATTAAAATGACAAATAATATAACCTACACTCGATTTGTCGCGATGATGTATCAATATTATTTGGCACTACGCATAATCTAAAAACAATAGACTTATTACCATATTTCATATATGTAATAGGTACTCGTGAAATGACGTGGGCCTCACTGGATTCTCTACACGGAGAAAAATGTTATTCTATAATACGATCATTTTATTCGTAAAAACGGTTAAAAACGGGACTGAAGTTCTTACGAACAAATTAACAGGCTTTCAACGTTTATTGGCGGGAAGAATAATTTGTTGGTATATACACAATTTCGTACGTATACCAACAAATTATTCTTACATTTTCCCGCCAATAAACATTGAACCACTGTTAATTTGTTTGAAAGAACTTCAGTCCGGTTTTTAACCGTTTTTACGAATAAAATTATTGTATTTTAGAATAACATTTTTCTCTGTGTACTTGTGATGACGGGGGCCTCCCTGGATTCTGTACTCGTACAGAGGCCCTTCACCAAACGGTATAAAACCACAAAATAAGTGTTTTTTTTAAATTAAATATGTCAAACTACAAAGTGATTTAGGATTTAATTTTAGTGATTTTCTACAATAATATTCACAATTTTATTGATTTGCTTAATATAATGCCTTAATATAATATTAATAATCCGCCCTTAATACATATGTACGCTCTAGGAGCTATTACATTAATTACCATTAAATCGTATTTTTTACGTGTTACGTGTATAGATTTACGTGTAAGTATCATTTTTACGACTCATTTTAAAAAAATGTGAATTTTGCTATTTCCACAAGAATAATGCGAATGTTGGCATTTTTCACGCAATTTTATGGCATAATAATAAGAAAGGAATAATACATTCTAAATATTTCCTTGATAAGCATAAATAGAACGCAACGAATTTCACTTCCAAAACGACGCGTACTGTCATTAATTTTTCAATATAAACGACGTTCCGCTTATTTTTTGTTGCAAAATACAAAAAAGAAGATAATAATATTTGTTGCAAAATACTTTAAAGCTACTCATAACATAACAATCACTAATATATAAAAAAAATACGAGTGTGCTTTAGACCACACGACTGAAGTAAATATGTACCTCTTTAGTAATCTAATCTAATTTTCTTTCTGGCATCGAATAAAACCATTCCAATCATCAGTGTATTATATATTGAAGATTCGTTTGCATTGTCACCAATCATCGTGACAAACCAGTCGTTTCAATGCACTGAGTTCGCACACTCTAAACGACAATTTGATTAATTTTATTATGGGAATTACGTTAAGAATGGGATTGTTGATTTAATTCTTACAAAGTTTAAAATAATAGCCAGAACCCATTCCACACGTCATTACTATGGATTTGAGCACTGTTGTTACGATTAGATTGTGAGGAATGAACCACTAAATTAATTTAAATATATTATCGTTCGCCTCCGTAACGTTCGTAACGCCCGATATTACGACTCTCGTAACGCTGTAATTTCCGTAACGCATTAGCCAGTTTACCCCTCAAGTCAAGCGTGCGTAAAGAAGTATTTACTTCAAAAATAAGTGGATACGATAATTTCAATTTTCAAATCCGTAGGCTGTTACAACCTGTATTTCTGTATAAAAATATGTCGATTGATGTGCCACTTTTACACAACATGTTGGCAAGGTTCTTAGATGATGATTTTAGTGAGATTACAATAACCTGGATTGTAGAAAAATAGTTTATAAATAGATTAAACAATTAAACAATATAATTTCGGATGTGCGTAACGTTCTAAAATTAAAAAAATATTTAGGTTATTATTGTTAATTTCAGAACCTACATATATTATATAATGAATTTACACCGTCGTTCTTACAATATTTTGCGGTGTAATTGTCAGCTTTGGATTCTGGTCCATGGCATTATATAGGTCATATCATTTTTGTATTTAAAAATAATAATTTTTTGTATAAACTTCATATCCCAAGACTTTCACGGGTCTGCTCTAGTATATAATAAGAATGGTGACGTTGGACCAAAATCAGAAGGTAATAAAACCAGAGCTGCAGCGCACAACGTCCCGCTAAAGGTCAAATGATAACTATTGCCTTTTCTGTAGGCCGCTCGACAAATATGGACATTGGACGTGGACCACATAGAACCGGAATATGGTGATGGAATACGAAGACGTAATCCCACCGGCCGCCAAAATACGCTCATTGCAATATTATGACATGGCCGATGTGCCAAAATATTAACTGGCACACGGAGAGTTCTTTTATACTGGTGTGCATAGGTATATTATAATTTTTTTTTATTTAATTTATTTCTATACTTATACATACATTTACCAAATAATCACCTTTACATAGTAGTACAAAAAAAAAAATTCAGTAACAGCATGTAAAAAAATTTATAGTAACATTTTGTGAACACCTCACTGGGAGAACCTGTGCTGAGGTGTTCGCGTGTTTTGGATTAAGTGATATTCTGTCGACATGTAAATAAAAACACAGTATTCTCATTGATATTGTCAAGAAGAGCACTGTGGTTCGACACATGTCGGCAGTATTGTAGACATAAATTGGTAGCAAAAGTTAGATTAATAATTCCATTCCATTGTAAGAATATGTAGTAAATACACAATTTGGCTGTCCTGAAACGGGAATCCTTCCCAGTTGGACAGACAAAGGATCATTTTGTATTGTATTGTTTGTAATATATAAATAAAAATAAATAAATAAACTGTCTTCAAAAGCAGGTAGGTATATTTTGGACCACACGCTACTGGTATATACATACCTACCTACTCTCGTTTAGGGTAGGTAGTCCGTAAGGCATTCATTCCATTAAAGGTTAATTCTATTTTTATTTTTTATATGAATACCTTACAAGAGTCTCAAAAGTTCCCGTCTGGAGCCAGTGAGATTATGGAATCCCCGATTGGGGTATGTTGTGAGGGTAAGGTAAGTGGGCAGGGGAAGGAAATGTGGAATAAGAAGGTGGGGAAGTATTTCTAGTCGTGTTGTCAGAAACTATTTGGATATCAAATTAACATTCCCCTCAAACTTCGGGCATATTTTGTCGGAGGGTCAAATAAACGAAATATTTCTGAACGCATCCGAAAAATAAAAAGTGTATTTGAAAAGTGATGAAGTATGCGTTCAAATTTTTTAAACATATTTTTTTTTTAAATGCACACCTAAAAAGTTTTCAAAATGACTAACCTTAAGTTTTTTCTAACTAAAATTACAGATAAAAACATATGTATACACATTCTATCATCGGCCATGTCATAATATTGCAATGAGCGTATTTTGGCGGCCGGTGGGATTACGTCTTCGTACTCCATCACCATATTCCGTCCATATGTAACTTTATCTTCCACTCACTTTTTGTCGTTTATGTAAAAATAATTAATGAAAAATTCCCAAAACATCATAATTTTTTTTCAAATTGTGGTCGGAAACTTTGGTTTCATATAGGTGTACATTTAATTATTTTGTAGTTAACTTTTAGAAGTATAAAACATAGTGTTTTCTATTTCTAACACCGTTTAGATCATATTTCTAACCATCACAGTAAGGGAGATAAAACGATTTATATGAGACTTATGTGAGCTGGGAAAATTTGTTCTCCTGTGATTATACGGGTTAAGGCGATGCACCATTTCTCGTAAAATTCAAGACCAGGCCGGTAACAATAACACTCCTCATGTAGATGACGATATGGTTTAATATCCCATTTAACACCAGTCTGTTTTGGTTTATTCAAGAAAAAACATCGCCAAAAAGCTCAAACATGCATATGTAATTTTTTTAAAATAATTTTCTAAAGAATTTAATTTTATACATTATACAATAAAACCATAACCAAAAAGGGATTCGCTAGTAGGAGGCATTTTAAATTTAAAGCAGTTTTTATAGGCCTGAAATTTAATTTTTTACTAGGCTTATAAAAATAAAACTCGATTATTTCAATGGCAAATAGTTACATTCCTGGCAGTATTTAATTAAAGCATCTAAAATATTTCTAAGCGATTTAATTTTCAAACTAAAACCACACGATTTTGCATTACTTTTTAGTACTTCGCCATTACAAATATCTATCTACCTTTCGTAATATATAAATGATTTGAAAATTAGAAGAAATAATTTAACTTTAATTTATATTATAAAAATACTCCACCCGGATTCGTCAGGGAAGAAAGTTAATGACAAAAAGTAACGAAGACAAGTTATTATGAATAATAAACATTTTCTGTTAATACTTGACTTAAAAAAAAAACCTTAATTTAATTATTAATATTACCCACACTCAGGCAGTGCCTTAGCGGGTTTTCATTTCTTGTTTATACCATTTGTTATTATATTATGTTATATGTATAAAGAAATGTAAATATATAAAGTTTAAAAAAAATTTAAAATAGGTTTTCAGGTCTCATATATCAAACTTATTTTATTTGATCTATCTAACCTATTTAATTTCCTAGATGTAACATTTTAACAATTAACATGTCTATGTTGAGATGCAAGACTTGAATATGTAAAATGAAGGTAACAGCAGGTCGAAGTAGGTGGTTCCAAATCCCTTTCTACAGTAGTACGTAAGTCAAATGTGAACAATCCACCCGATTAAGGTCCGGATAGAATCAATACTCGCCGGGAAGAAGGGCACGAAGGTTTTCCTGCGGTGATTGGGCTAATTTGGGAGTTACAGCTTCCCTTTACAAATGAAATAATGAATGGGCGGATCTGGTGACAAAAAATGGTCGCCAGATGAGCTGCCCGTAAAGCCGTTGTGTTTTTTAGCTCAGATTTCAATTTATTATTGTATAATTGATCGCATGCTTAGCAGTGGCGGTCCGTGAGCTTTCAATTAGCTAGAGTGCTAAGATTGAAAAAACGACGTTACTGATGTTGTAGCTGAAAATGATTTTTTTCTTCAAAATTTCAACTTTTTGTATGAAGATCTTCAGGATTCTTTCAGTTTGGAGATACGCCACATCCATAAATTAAAAGATCTTCATACAAAACGTTGCAATTTAAAAATAAAATAAAATTCATTTTCAGCTACAACAACATCGATAACGTCGTTTTTTTTTAAATTTTAGCATTCTAGCCCACTGAAAACTCACGGACCGACCCTTTGCCCCAAGCATTGCTTACGAACTGGGAGCAGACGCGCATTTCTATCGTTTCGCTATAGAACAGTGGACGGGGAACCGGAAGATTAAATAAGATTTTTAAAATGTCGGCAGTAAGACCAGCATGACAAAAAAAAAGGTACATGTGAAGAAATCATTTGAAAAAATAAAATTAAAAATATATATATACAATATACCTACCTACATATATCTAATTTTAAGCCTGTTTGACTGTTTTCCGAAAAATATTCAAAATAATTCAATATTTATATAATTTGACCGATGACATTATTTTTTGGATATATTGAATTAAAAACGAAAAAATAACGTAAAATGTTACAAATCATTTTAAAGGCAATTGGCGTAATTTATCCATTTTTAACTCTTGGTGGTTCTATCTCAATAGTTGGTAATATAAAAAAATTCCCCGACGACCTGTGCTTTAAATGCAAAGATTAATATTTGAAGTGGGTAGGTAGGTATTACTAATGCTTTCATAGAATCGAGTACGTAATGGATTCCCATTAAATTGATGAAAATATCAAGTATCTTGCTATTTCTAAAGCATCTCCGAAAGTTAATGAATCATTTCCATCATCAGTGCATAAAATGAATGCGAATTTACGATATTAACGTTAAAATCTCGTGTTCTCTTCGAAGCCATTTGAATAGTGTGAACCAAATGTTTTGCGAACATAAACACAGTTGCGCACGACCTATACATATGTATAAATACAGTCACCAAAATTTGTTCGGCAGTATGTATTTAAGAGAATTTCAAATAATTCTTCATTTTCGTAGAAGTGATTACAAATAGTGGGTTTCCAAAAAATTGTGTTTTCATTCTAATCAAATCAAATATTTATTTCTTCAATCTTCGCAAATTCACTTTGTGGCGTCATATAGTGCAGTAATGAAAGTCTGAATAATGAAGGCATAATGAATGTATTTAAAAAGAAATGTTTTGTTTATTATAAAAAATATTTAAAGCTACAAAACGAAATATTATCTTGTACATATTAGTTTATACTCATGTTGTATAAACTAATTCCATAAATAAAAAAATAATAAATATTTATGACTGCATCGGAAATTTTAACCGCAAACTACAATTTAAATCCGCGAAAAGACTACCTCGCTATAGAGATTGTTATTTTTAAACGGTTGACTAATATGGCTTGACTGTTATTTTTGTAGGGCAATGAATAGAAAAAATGTTATTAGACCCACACCGCCTCGCAGTTCCACATTGAAATAAAATTAAAATCATCCAGAACATGAAATAATATAGAAACTGATAACTAACGATAAATGATAGGTAGGTAGGTTGGAATGAATATCATAAAAAAGTAACAAGTAAAAAAAATCTACGAAATGCTCGAGATTTTACAGAAAAAGTAAAAAAAAAATGGTTTTATGTGATAATGCGGAAAATTACGAGAGTAATCGAATGTTTAAATGTTAAACAATTAACTCGTTATAAGACAGTTTTTTTTAATGGGGATTATAAATGCTCTTTTATAATTATTGGCAAAATTCGCCTTTTGCTAGAGTTTTTTTATTGTATGTGTTATAGGGAGAACTAAATATGTTTTTGTCGATCTTATTGTCATAGCATCTACGTTATCAAAGCTGGGGGTCGGGGGCAGAGCCTCCTTTTAGTTCGGAAATAGTTCTGTCAATATCGGCTTCTGTGACTGGGTGAAATTTATTAATTTGACATTGTGTTATTTGTTGTGGATTAGATATATTAGTCGTATTTATGGATTTTGCTAGGTTTTAAGTATAAATTTATTTTTAATTTTTTATAGGTAATAAACGGAGTTTAGAGGTTACAGTTTTAAAGGCAAAAGTGATTTTTTCGATTTGTTCGATTCTTGAAAGAAGTCCAAACCCCAAAATTAGATCATCCAATCTTAGATGAAATGAAAATGAAAACACACTTATCTAATAAGTAGAGTAACGCGAAAATGTGAAAAGAGCAAACCGATCTTCGTCTAAAGATAACTAAAAAGTTTTTACTTTCTCTCTTTCTCACAAGGAATACAAGAGCGCTGGCGCTGGGCGCAACGCAAAAGAAACTGTAAAACGGGCCTTTGTTTAATCCTCCGCATTTGCGCAGATTAAGCAGAATGAGGGAATTCATTGAATAATAATTACGAAGTGGAGCGAAGTGCCTGGGATAGAGAATAGGGTAGGAGGAGGAAAAAAGATTTTATTCTAAAAAATAACAGCGAGAGAAAATTTTACAGACTTAATCCGCGCCATGCTTCTTTTGCTCTGTGCGCTTTGAGCTTTCCGAGAATTAAAATGCTAAAATAATAACAAGAAAAGGTGAATCGGTCGAAAAAGGTCGAAAAAAAACTTAAGACTTTTGAGCGACTTTTGTCGCGAGAAAGTTAGTCGACTATTTAAAAAAAAATCGCCCCAATGTCGCGTCGCTGCACGTGTGAGCATGAGCATGGATTTTGGAACAGTCGGCCGCGACACAAGTTATTGGTATGCGCCTGACCTGACAATGGAACAAATTGACTTAAAAATTAAAGCTAAAAAATAAATAAAATGAATGCATATGTATATTTGTATATCCATTCTCGATGTTCTCATTCCAAAATGTTCGATGGTAGCTAAATGGGCATGCCAATCGCTAAAAACAATCTTATCTCAAGCAATTTTCACAGAGTTCAAACGGAAAAAATAAATTGTTTAAAAAAAGTTGTTTTATAAATAGTCAATTCATCCTAAAATAGAAAAATAATCTTTCCACAATAACAAACACAACAAATGCAGGTAAGCACTGGGTAAGTCCTTAGTATTAACTAACCATCACGCCGTTTCCCAGCAGGGGTAGGCAGAGAGGCTTGGCACACACTCCTTGCCTCATTCACATTCATACATCTTCTCATACATACTCGTCTATTATTCTAACTCTTTGCATGGCCCGACTCAAGTATCTGATTCACTCGATCGTGCCACGTCTTCCTTGGGCGTCCTCGGCTTCCTCTACCATTCACATTCGCGTCATAAATTCTCTTTACACTCATTTCTTCATTCATTCGCTCAACATGCCCAAACCATCTAAGCGTCCCTTTCTTAATCTTACTTATTACGCTCACATCAGCCTTGCAATCTTTCCGGATCTCCACATTCCTCACACGATCATACTTGGTTTTACCACACATAAGCCTCAGGGATCTCAATTCTACAGCATTCAGTCTACTTTCATCCTTTTTCTTCCAGTTCCATGCTGCACTGCCATACTTCAGGGTAGGTACCAGTATTCCATTGTGGACTGCTAGCTTCTTTAGTATTAAAGTGATACAAAAATCGATTTCAGTGCTTCTCAGAACATTACTTTGTAACTTACCATTGTTTGTTCATATAGCTGTATTGACAGACTTTCAAGACATTCCAATGCTCAAAAAATATTAGCCAATAACATTTATATGTCCCAACGTGATGATATTAAACCGGAACGACGTGATACATAGGAAGATACGTAATAAAATATTTATATCACCGGCGTTATAGGTATTTTTGGCGTGAGTAAGATTATATTCTGCGAAGGAGGCATTTAATATTCCGATACTGACTTCGCTTATTATTATAATACGGTATTATTTAGTACAGGGGTTCCTAACCCAAATCCTTTGGTAGGCCAAAAAAAAAAACTTATTTGAGGTGGGCTACTCGATGGGGAGAGGGGTAAATCGGTGTCCAAATACGCTACGATTGTGAAACCGCGACCTTCTAGAACAGCGTTTCCCAAAAGGTGTTCCGCGGAACCCTGGGGTTCCGTAGAAGCATCACAAGGGTTCCGCGCTCCGTCCAGATTTAACGTATGTATAATTTAACAAACAAAACAATGCGCACGGAAGCTCGATCGAGCGCGCTTGACCGCCTTCCCTTCCTCCGCCGCCACCCTCCGGCTTCCCTCGGCGGGCGACCCGTACCACAAGAAACCGTCGACTCTTACAGCAACAGAGTACGAGGCTTTGATAGATATCAAATGTTCTTCTTCCTTACAAAAGTTGAATTCAGAAAATACTAATCTGGATGAGTTTTGGATTGGACTTAAAAACGAATATCCAGAAGTCGTCGAGAAGGCTATCACAGCTTTGTTACCGTTTGTGACCACTTTCCGGTGTTGGTTTTTCGGCTTACGCTTACACAAAAAAACAAATACAGAAACAGACTGGATGCAGCTCCAGATCTTCGTATTCAGCTGTCTGACATAAAGCCTGATTTCAATGCTATTTTAACAAAAAATGTAAAAAAATATCACTCTTCACATTAAAGTAAGTTTTACACAAAACTTTTGATCTTTCTTTTCAAGGTAAACATGAAAGTATTATAACTACATCTTTTTCTTATAAAAATAGGGTTCCGCCTAGAAAAGTATGATCGATAAGGGTTCCGGGGCGAAAAGAAATTGGGAAACGCTGTTCTAGAAGACATAAAATGACCATACCTGGACCTATGTGTGTCATTTGCACTCACCCTCACTTATTCCTAGTGCAGCCACGCGCCTGGCACTTTTCAAACAATAATGCTTGTGACAGACTTAGCTGTAAAAGCGCCAGCGTTATTTGGCTTGGCGTATTTCGGCGTATCGCACATCGGCCAATGGGAATTTATGGCTAGCGATATGCTGTCAAATATATAAATCAAAAACTCATTCGCGAGTCCTAGGTCCAATAACAAGAAAGTTCTAATTTCACAAAACATAATATAAATAATGTGAATTTACGAGAATGATTGTATGAATACCAAAACATTTCATTTTGGGCCGCAAAAATTCTTCAATTTAGCCGCAGGTTGGGCATGCCTGATTTATCACATATATGCTTACATTATTATAATACGTACAACGACTTCGCAGGGCATTATTATTCGAGCTTTGATATTAGTTGGCTTTGCAGTCAGCCTAGACGGTCTGGGCATAAAATGTTGGGACAAGAATGATCTGAAGTTTCCCTAGCAAATAAACAAATATTATCGTGAACTTATTATTTGGATAAATATGAGAAGTTGACGCTGATGTAGGTACGAAGAAAAAAAATGTCCACAAAACTAATACTTAAAAATGTGAATTGACAAAGTGATTAAAAAAGTGAATTGACAATTCGGGAACGTGAAAAATTCAAGGATTCAATTTTTACAATGTCAATTTGGGAGGCGGGTATAGGTACCGCCGCCCCGGGAACCATTTACTGGATACCACCTACCACCACCTACTACCACCACCCCTGCCATTAGTCATCCCAAGTGGTTTGGTGAATTAGCAGGGGTGCCTGGATTCACGGGGCGAGGTTTGTCTGGGTCTTGACGGCGAACGCGTTTGTCCACCTACTGTTTGGCGAGCCGGATCGCAAGAGATTGGTTGAGGAAGACCTAATTTAGACCTTTCCAGCCAGACTCATTTGACCAATCACCTTGCATCGTGCATCGCAGTGGGAGGGATGGATTCGTACATTCGTAATTCCTGGACACATTGATCCCCAGATTCCTACCCACCCCTCTTACCTTTTTCCTTCCCAGAACTTCCACTCCTCCCTTTCCCTCCACACAGCATCCAGAAAGATGACATAGGCCCTGATGAAAAAAAATCCCTCAGGGCTTGCTGTGCCTGCTGCTTAACATAAAAAAATAATAAATAAAACACCTTAAGAGGGAACTTGGCATACCCATAAAACATTCTGTCGAAAAGGTTATACAAAAATGGGGGCGAAGATGGATCCAAAACGTATTACTTATTAATTATATAAACTGAATTTAAGGTATGAACAAAATAATAATTATAATAGGTATCTAGATTTTTTGCTCGATAATACCAGCAACTAATATTATCAGTAGAAGTCTCTGTAATTCCATAAATTTATCAATATTTAAATTAGTAGATTCCTGTTTTACCATGGTAACCATTTTCATCGTTTATCAAAAGAACAATACCTATTGTTGATTCCTTTTTACCATAGTAACCATTTTCTATCATTTGATTGAGCGATATCTGTAGATTCCTGTTTTATCATCTCAATCAATTTTTATTTTGTTTTACAAGACTGAATTTTCTCTCTTCAAGTTTTCGATCGAACAACAGCTTGTGACCGATGCGTCATCTGTTTTATTATTATAAAAGGAAAGTATTTGATAATTAATGTGGTTGAAATGACAAACGGTGCCCTTTATTTACCAATTACTGATTTTAGTATTTTATTTTTGCTAGCGAAAAATGATTTAATTTCTATTTAATAAAGCTAAATATATTTAAACAATAACCGCTTTATTTGCTCACAAAGAATTAAAATTTCAACATTAAAATTTATTTGCTGTCTTAGATAATCTTTATGTAGATGTTGTTAGAACTACATTTAATTAGTATTCCTTGAAGTAGGCACCTACTATTTAGTAACAACATGAAAAAAATTGAATGTAGAGTAATGGTAGATTCAGACTGGGTCGACGTACGTATGCATCGCTACGCCTAACAATATCTGGGCTACTTAGCAACCATAGATTTTCAATGAAAATTTATGTTTTAGAATCACATTGGACACACGCATCGCGACGTGCGATGTCTGTAGCCATTTTCATAGAAAATGTATGGTTGCTAAGCATTGTTTGGCGTAGCGATGCGTACGTACGTCGACCCAGTCTGAATCTACCTTAATGTTTGTATACCATTCGGACTGAATGTTCGGTATGTATTAATCGTTCCTCATTATAATTATTTATTTCGGCAAGTATTACCTAGTTTATTTAAGGACAACTACCGTACTTGGTATGAGGTAAAAATAAGTCTAATTACAAATTCAGTGCTTGTAATTTTAGATGCATTTCTTTCTTTCTAGTCGTACGAGTAGGTAGGTTCCATAAATAATTATGTAAGATTTACAGATTATTTTTGATTATTTGGGCGCGGTAAGCTGATATATCGGGTGTACACATGTCCCTGTCATCTGATCATATTTAGCAAATACAAAAAGTTATAAAATGTCACAAAATATCATCACTTTATTTTAAATGGACTATTCACACTTCTCACCAAACTGTGAAAAAACAATAAACGCACCGGAGAGAAAATAACAAGATAACGACATGAATTTTCCACACTTACTAATTAATATATGAAATACACATGTGTAAAGGGCTATTTTTTGTTTGATTTTAAATTTTGGCCGTTTAAAAAAATTTGCAAGACTTTGGAGGCAACTGTTTTTATATTAAAAAAAATTCTTCCCCTATCTACCGCGTTAACATAATGAAAAAAAAAACAATAAAACATTTTAAAAACAGCCCTTTTTAGGTATATAATTTAATTTACATAAGATAAATGTGTGTTAATATATAATATACGTAAATCGATCATTTGTAATTTAGGTGTCCACCAAAATGATTTTTTTAATCATTTTAATTTTATATATCATATACATTTTATATACATATATATTTTATATACCATGTATAGCAAATAGAGCAAAATTATGTTTTAAAAATAATTATCATTTACTCACTAAGAATTGCCAAAATTGCCCCTAAAATCATGCAAAAGTGATTTTTTGATTGGCTTGTATTTTATAATTTAAAAGAAAAAAACATAAAGTAACACATATCCGTACCATATATTTGCAAAACCTTTTGATTTAAAAACAATTCCTCAGTTTGGTTAAGTATTTTGATTTAAAAACAATTCCTCAGTTTGGTTAAGTATTTTGGTCGACTCGAAGGCCGAGCAGCCTTTCCACTGTCTAAAACATTATATTAGAAAATTTAAAGAAAATTGTCCACACGATCAGGTACTTTTTCGCAATCTGCCAATAAGAAAGAGTTCAGCATGTAAAAAGGCACATTAGTCAGGAGGGTGTAGAAAAAAATAGTACAAAGCTTTAAGTACAAGAATAACATAATCCTAATCTCGTCCAGCAGGACTTGGCACAAAAGCGAACGGTGCGCGGTGTTTGCACCGGAATTATCACGGTTACAAAACTACCACAAGCTCGCAGCAGCCGATTTCCCATTAAGGTAACTACATCTGGGAGCGGTCCAAATGGCCAGATAATCTCTCCGCTCACCCACTTTGCTCCGAACAAGCGGAACGCGAACAGGCCGCTTTGCATATCCTATCTCCTGATGTTCCTAGACGGCCTAATGGTGAAATAATGTTACTGTGTTACGCGATTCAATGGTTGTATACCGCTTCGTTTGTAATGGCCAAATGTTTTTGGCCATCAGTAACAGGGTTGTTGTGGATGCAAAAATTTTGACATCCGCGGGTGCGGATTATTAGAGGTTCACATCCGCGGATGCGGATTTGAGGATTTTTTAAAGATATTTCAATTTTAAGTACATAAATAAATGAAAATTGATTTAATTTTAATGTTTTATTTAATCATGTAAAAATAAAAACTGTTTTTAGCAGCCTTACTTAATGGCATTTTAACTTTTACAGTGAACAAAATTATTTTATAATTAAATTAAAAATTGACGAATTACATTTAATAAATAGCATCTCTTACAAAATAAGTCCAGATACTGCTTTTTATAATCGACTGTTTTTATTAAATTTACTTTTCACTTAATATTTGCATCGAAATATTCATCAACCACGCAAAAGATGGCTAAACACAGTGAACAAACATTGTAACTGATTCACAATGGGAACCACATCGATAAATAAAACAAAACAAACAAAATCTGTAGGATCTTGTCACCAATGTGTGCCGTCCTATTGGTCAGTTAGCAAACGAACTTTGTGCTAGTTGCTATCTTCTTTCAACAAAGAAAGCAACCAGCTAACACGCGCGAGGCACGCGCCACTCTGGCCCGCCCACTTTCTTTATACGTCGTTACTTGTTGTAGATATGAATCCGCATCCGTAAAAGCTCTGCATCAATTGAAGCGGATGCGGATGAAGATGTCTGAATTAATGCGAATAATAATTGGCATTTGCGGATGCGGATGCGAATATCCGTAACACCCCTGATCAGTACCGTGGACGCTACCCTATTCGGTTACAGATTTGTCTCTCGCAAGGGTAAATATTTTTTTTTTTGGGTTCCCGGGGAGAATAAAAAAATATACAATATAAGAAGTAGATACCCTCAGTATCATCCGGGTAAAATATCACCATTTAGAATCGAAACATAACTTAAAATTTGAATAGCCGTATTTAGTAACCACTGACTAAACGGTTACTCATTGTAACTCAGGTGGTACTGAGGTACCTACTTGCCAACTTTGTCCTTCTTCATCTCCCTACCTTCCTTTTAGTCTCACCATAATAAATACATCTCCTCATTGTTTACAAATTTATAAATTACTCCTATGTAGAAGCTCCAAAAAACGGCGTTAAAATATATTGACAGTGGTTTGATAAAACCAAATGGAAAATAGTTCAACTGACTCCGAAAAGATTTGCGGTTTTCGCATAAACAAATGCTATGTCAAAAAAACACAAAATAAAAGCTTTAATATGTGAGTAACCGATTTTGTACAACATTTACTTCCCGAACTGCACAAAAAATTAAGCCCCGTTCGGAAAGTTTTCAGCATTGTTGAGTTGTGGATGTTTAGCCTCTTGTAAAGATTGCTGTTCCTACTTCCAGTCCTATAATATATATTCTAACAAAGTGGGTCCAAACAATGCACACCGAATCAGTGCGAACAATGAACAAAACGAGGCAATAAATTTAGAAGGCAGTCTACAAAAAATAAAATGAAATCATAAAAACATCAAATCATTCTGTATCTATTTCGCTATTAAATAAACCACGATACAAATCTTTATGAAAGTAGATAAATAAATACCTAAATAGGTTAGCATGTCTTTTGAAACGGGAAGAAAATAGATACGATCTATGAAATTCAGGACTAAAGCCGCGATGTCTCCCCCAGCCATAAAATAAAGAATAACAGAAGTAGTTCCTTGTGAACGTGATTTGTGATCCAATTACAGGCCTAATTTCAGCCTACATTTTCATACAAAACTTTGTTTTACTATAAGTACGAAATTCTAATGGGGTGGCTATATACAATTTCAGGCAAGTAGAAGAAACGCATTAAAACTGATATTAAATGATCCTGACAACCAAAAAGAAAGGTACCTTGTATTTAACATTAAAATACATGTTTATAGCAAAATTAAAAATAGGTTTGGAATGTTTGCTTTGTTGATAGTAACAAAAATGCTAAAAAAATAAACATGGAAAAATATAAACGCTTCAATGCCAAATCTAATCTCTCCAGTACCTAGATTACATGCATTTGAAAATGCTTTCTAAGAAGTTGATGTGTTCAACTGCACGGAATATAGTTACAAACAGGCTATAAAAACATACCTCAATAAGTCAATGTTAGCACAATACCTGCTATTCTTCTGCATGGGTTATATATAATTTAATTAGCATAATTTATCTCACGATTACATTTCCACTATTATGTATTTCACATATATCGTCGATTAAATGGAAAAATGACATTTTTCCATTTTTTTGGAAAATAGGGTTATTAGTTAAAACAAGTCTGATATCAACATTATTTCATATCGATAAATTACACGTCAAGATCACCAAATGTTGGAAGTGTCATTTCTGTACTCTATTTCCTACTCTCTAATCCGCCATTTTGATTGTAGAAGAACGTCGCTCTGCCATTTGCAACCCAGCCACGAAACTGACATGTGCCTTTTTATAGAAAAGTGACATCTCTTTCGAAATAGTGTTTGGATACGATTGTAAAAGTTACGAAATATTTATAGAAAAACTTATTTTTTAAGAGAAATGTGTCGCAATATTCTTTTATGTATGAAGAAAAATGACATATCTTCACAAAAATGATCCCTTTTTAAATAAATTAATGAAAATAATCACACCATCTTAATCCTTATGTAAATATCTCTAAAATATATATAACAATTATATTTTAATATGCAACTTAAAAAAATATATATAAAAGTAAAAACTTTAAACGCATGTATTGTAAAATTTGTTATTTTTTAATAATGCCACTTATCTATTTAACCGACGATAACATAAATAAATTAGTGATCGCTAAATCAAAAGGTAGCACAAAAACACGAGATTGTATCACCAATGCAACTAAAAACTATTTTCCTTCGGGGATGTACACGTTAAATTACTTCTAGAAAAATCTGAGGATACAGTAAACCATATAGGTTTATGTAAACTAGAAACTAGCATGCGAGTGAAATATGTAGTTTTTCACATTATAAACAATTCATTTACAATTAATCAATTTAAATTTGAAATTCTTTGTTTATTCGCATTGAACGAAAGAAAACCCAGTAAACATATTTATTGTGTGCCTATAGGTACTGCTACTGCTGCGTTACTAGTTTTAATTAGTGAAAACGACTACTAGCGCTGATTTTAACCCCTTGGGTATTTTGTGATTATGAATTAATTTAGAAATACCCGGATGACATTAATTTTCAAACAGATTCTCCGTTATCTACAAAATGAAATACTGTTTTTGAAAGCAGATGAAAGAATTTCAGATTTTAATATTTCGATCGTTTTTTCTTGCCAATATAAGAAATATTATTTATACGAAACTAAAAAAAAATATTTAATTACGCGAACAAATAATAAAAGTTATTGTCATGTATTTTCATATAAAAAAAGAAAAAAAACTTACAAAACTAAAGCAAACATGCAAATTTTTACACTCTTATTACAATTATTTTAATTTTTTTTTATAAATTAATAAAAATAAATAATATTAATTTTTAAAAAATGGAAAGTTGTAAGTATATAAACTTTTAATAATGATGATAATTTTTTTTAAATAAATTCCTTGTACAATTACAAATTATAGTTTAATGCACAAATTTTATATTTGCCAAAATACGACATTAACAAATATTAAAAATACAACATTTTCAAGAAAAGAAATTAGGGCATGATGAAAATCTCGTCAGTGAGGAGATTCTTTCAAGGATTAAAAAAAATTCCCCTTTGAATCTCTCTTCGCTAACGCTAATTATATAGGCAGGTATATATATATATGTTGCGACTTTCCAACACTGCCTAAATGATGTATCTCACCGTAATACAAAAGGAGATAAAAACGACTTTGATGAGTCCGTCTCAGTTTGAGCCGTAAATAACACAAGAAACGAATGGTAAAAGCGTTTTTTATTACTACGGAGCACGTGTAAGAAATAAAAATATGATGAAAGATATCAGATAATCTTTCCTGAAATTAGAGATAACAGGTAGGTCGTAATAGCTACACCCCTGAAGCTAGTCACCAACTGGGAGGATACCTTCAGATATAATATTCATTATTTCCTTGAAATTTTCTTTGAAAAGTGGAAATGAGGACTTGTATACAGGAGAAATGCCGGTTGGCGTTTTAACGATGTGGCCTGCAGCAATTACGTGGTATGTACGGTACCTACCGGGAAAATGATCTCAATCCAAAAGACATTCAGGTTACAATCAAATAATGTTAACATTTTCGCGAAAGAAGCAAAATGTCAAATACTTTTATTTAATTTGAACCCACCATAAAAAAAATAAAAATATTCGTGGCGGGGAAAGAAATATTGAATATTCTATACTCACCCGTTTGTTGTGTGTCAAAATCTAAGCGAAAAAAAATAATTTCTCGGGAGACCGTTTGAAACTTCCAATTATTGTCCAAGGTAAAATAATAATTTCAGCGATTTGGCAGAAATTTGTGAATAAGAATGATTTATCTTAGTAAGTATAAAAGCAAAAAGAGGAAAGAAGACTAAGTAAAATAACGAAATAATTACGAATTAAAAGCTTAATTAACAATATTACTTTTATCATATTTATATTGACCCAAGACCACATACTCCTGCCCAAACAAAGAGTCTTAATTTTAAAAACAAAAAGAGATAAGAAAAAAAACGAATACACCAGACACAATTAAATTACGAAGTAAATTAGATTACACATGTTGTCCTACATACCTCTGCAAAAGTAATCCTTAAAATTCCAAAATACAGCAGTTCATACCTGAAACAAACAAAAAGAGCATTAAAATAAATGAAAAGTAATAATTTTTCGAAGAAAACTTCTTCGGAAAGGTTTTCACTTTGTGATGTCATTATTTATTTTAATTAAAAGACAAAATAACTTTCTTTTCATCACTTTTTATTTATACACATTCTACATGTTTCGTGAACGATGTTCACCTCATCAGGAACAAATGTATACTAAACTTAAAAATTAAATATAGATTACATATGGGAGGAAAGGCTAGAAGAAAAAGGAAGGGGTAAGGGTGGGGGAAGTTAATTACAATTAGGAATTTCAAAGTCATTACCGGTCTTTCCCTGCTAATGACTTTGAAATTCCTAATTGTAATTAACTTCCCCCACCCTTACCCCTTCCCCTTTCTTCTAGCCTTTCCTCCCATATGTAATCTATATTTAATTTTTAAGTTTAGTATACATTTGTTCCTGATGAGGTGAACATCGTTCACGAAACATGTAGAATGTGTATAAATAAAAAGTGATGAAAACAAATTTATTTTGTCTTTTAATTAAAAGAAAAGTATTAATAATAAACTCATATTAACAAACACAAAAGGTGTTGATGAAAACCGGCATAATTATGTAAAGATAATTTTTTTTCTAATAAAACAAAACAATAAAAAACGACACGTAAAAAGTAATTGTGTTTCAATATAAAAGATTTTTCCAATCAATTCATAGTAAACCAAATGAAATCGCAGTTTCAAACAGCATAACATTGACGCTAAAAACATAACGTATTATCATAACAAATTCAACGGTTTATGCAAACATAATGAATTTGATGCACTTTGGCAAGACATGTTCAAATCGGTTAATATTATTTAATATCACAATTGGAATCGTAAACGCATTATATCAGAATATATTTTCGAAATACAGAAAATTGATAGTACAGCACGCCCAGTGTATAAAATCCGAATCGTGAATAAAACGTATAAAACCAATAAACCTGCCGATAACGGCGATCATTCCATTCATACGGAAAAATAGAATTTTTGGGGCATGTCAATTTATAATATTTTCGGATGAAAGAGATCCGAAGTGTTTGCCAAAGATGAATCGATACCATTGTATTCAAAATGAATGGGAAAATAATATCACGCGATGCGAGATTTTTCAAAGCGCTTCACCTTTCGATGTAAAAATATACATTTTAGTGAAGAAAGAATATAAGAAATTTGTAAGTCACGGAAGGGATAGAAATAGGGCGTTTGATGAAGCAATACGACCGCTGTGTGGGTGGAAGAATGCTCGTACAGGTGACAGACAGGTGGTAAAAAAAGAAATGGACAGTACAAGAGTTCAAGAAAGTGACAGTTATTGACAGTTAAATTATTATCAGCAAGCAATATGGAGATTGAGTTGACGGAAAATTAATTGAATGGAGATGGTACCATAATGAAAAGTGGGGACGGAACAGCAAAAACTAACGATAGAAAGGATAAGTGATACGTGATGAGTAAAAACGAAAAATTAACGAGATTTAACACACCTACTATTTATAGTACGTTCTAAACAAAATCTTAACTTAAAGCAGAAACTTCTCCTAGAAGAAATTTCAGTTTTTTCGGTAACGGCGATGTTCCGAGGGAGTCGAACTAGAGAGGTCGAAACCAGAATCTCCCGATCTGTCTTGCCACGCTACTGGTGGGCAGATGTTTGTAACGATATTTCCATCAAGAATTATGTAGCTTTGAAACAGCCGTTAATTTTTTTTTTAAATAGTACAAGACACAATATTGTTTGTACACATTGTCGGGTAGTAACTGTCAGTAACTCTATAAGAAGAAAAACAATAAAACATAAGGGTAAGTACTTCCAGTACCTTATTTTTGTATTTAAGTAGAGAAATAAAGCTGCTGATTACCTTTTGAGGTTAAGTATCTTGTTACTAGCTTGTAAAAGCCCACGAAGCCTTTTTTATGATTCATTACAAACTTAACATTAGCTTTCAGCTTTACGTGGCACTGAATATAAACATTCATTTCCTTTTCGCTTCGAGTAAAAAAAAAAAAATACGTCGGAATGTATGTATGTTGCACTCCAAGTAAAACAGGTATTTCCGGAAAATATTTGTAGGTTTAATGTTTTATTAAAAGCTTTCAGTCATAACGATGTAAAATGGGAAACATGTGGGAGGGGGTTCACGGGAGGGGAAATATGCAACTCACTCAGAAAATTCTAAAATCGAAGGGGTGAAACTCAAATGGAGGCTGTTATAAAAAATATTATTAAAATCTCATTTTCTTTTTTACCCTTTAATTTAGATTTTTCTTTTGTTAATTATTATAGTTTACTGTATATACCTATACTTTTTTCTATTTTCTATTAATTTGTTTTATTACCTATCTTGATTTTTTTTATAGTGAACACCTTACAAGAGTCCCAACTGCTCCCGTCTGGAGCCAGTGAGACTATGGCATCCCCAATTGGGGTATGTTATGAGGCTGAAGGTAAGTGGGGAAAGGAAGCAGACGAGGAAGAGGACGGTGGTGAAGTACCTGGCTATTCAGATCTAGTCACTAAACACGGCTAAAGCCATTTAAAGCAACGTTTCAATTCTGAATGGTTATCTTACACCAGGGCGATACTAAGAGTATCTTCCACTCTGGAACATGCTGCAAATATACTATATTTATATTAAATAATTAATTGTGAAATAACACAAATCAGTTAAATAAAATTTATTTGCGCACGCCGGGTTCGAACCCGTGGCCTTCGGAATGGGAGTCTAACGCGCTATCGCTGGACTAGGGGCCGTCAGATTATGTTATTGCTCTCTAGTTGTTAATTTTATACATCCTTGTTTAGCACTTGTATTACATTTAAAGCTATTCGGGAGTAAATAAAATTATAAATAACACGCTTCACGCAAAAAAATGTATACATTTTTAATGTTTTATATTATTATTACGTGACAAATATTAATGGAGTAAAAATCAATTATTAAATGAGAAAATAAATAAATTTCTAACTTGACAAAAGATAATTTATTCAGTATATCGAAGTATATTAATACGGTAATGCCCGTACGGTTCAAATTAAGAAACCCTACTCCGAGTAAATCTCCAACGCCACACTGTATGGAAACCGTTCTGACCCGTCCGTGAACGTGCCCTTTTCCACGGACCTGCTGCCGTAATATGCACACTTATTACTCGCTCACATGCCATTTGCAAAACGGAAGTGGCGCCATCTATAATACTATATTTAAAAAAAAAAGTATGAAGAAGAATAAACATTTTTCGCTTTTATTCAATAATAAGAAGATTTATGTTGGGGTGAAGAGTGTTCCTCTCATTATTCACGGTCTTAATGTTAGAATGTCTACTATTGCCGGAGCGGGTTTTTCACTGCTAGTAATTGAATTAATAACTAGAATCCCGAATTTGCGATAGAAAATCAGTAAAAACGTTTGGTTTGTTATAATAACTACTAGAAGTTATTACTTATTATCATACTCGGCTTGGCCCGAGTTTCCAACACCCTTTCTCTAACTGTAGATAACAGTGATGTACTGTTTTTTTAACAGATGAATATTTCAAGGGTGCATAGCTCACAATGTATACCGGTCGTTTAGTTGATTAAAATCGAAATTTGAGTTGAGTATGCAGATATATAAATTAGCAATATGTAAAAGTGTACCCTCTATCCGGTACAATACTCAAATTACTCATAAACACCATCAGATTAATTACAATGTAAAAAAAATGTTTTCTGGGACACTAGTAGGATTTTTCAAAATGTCATACTAATCTACCCGACCATTATGTCTCTCGGTGCTATTTTATAGCTAATCGTGAGCATTCGAATATTGCTTTCCTCGTTAACCCAAAGCATAGTATTTGGAGATTTGACTAATCAACTGGGCGATACAATTGTCGCTTCTAGTTAAAAATAATTGCGTAGTAAAAAAAAGGACAGAAAGAGCTGTCCAAATTTCATAACACCAGAACTCATCGTTCTAAATTTGCTGCTTCATAGTCATATAGTATTAAGCAGAATAGTAAAATAACCTGCGTAATATTACAGCCAAAAGCAATTAAGGATTATACTTTGTCGCTTATTTCTCTACTTCGCAAGGGGATTTTAAAGAAATTATCTTTTTTATTTTTTATTTCGCCGGTAGGCACCGCCTTAGTATTTTACTCCACTGGGATCCTGTGCCGACTCTAACCCCCATTAAAATTTAAAAAAAATTATACGCGACAATTTTCATTCGCTCTCGAGTATTTCTCCCTCGGTGAAAGATTCTCAAAATACAACACTTAAAACAGCTTTGAAAAATAAGCTACACACAGACTTACTCGCGCGTTTTGTGAAAATCTTTAGTGTGGAAGGAATTGTATGGAATTTCATAAATGCCTAAATAATGCGAACAAACATTTAGGGTCGGCGTAAGCTGGGAGTCAGCATGTGTCGCGCGTGCAAACGACGCAGGAAATGTATGGAATTATGCGACATGCTTCGTATAAGCCCATACATTTCCTGCGTCGTCTGCACGCGCGACACATGCTGACTCCCAAGTTAACCCCTTTCTGAAACCAAAGTTTCCGATAGCAATTTGAAAAAAAATTATGGAACTTTGTGAATTTTTAAGATATTTTTTTACATGAAACGAAAAAAAGTGAGGTGACAGTAAGGTTTATAATTCATTTATCTAATGAAATAAGTATGTGTTTTATTTTTTTTTCATTATCAGTAATTTTAGTATTTTAAAAAAATTAAAGTGAGCCGTTTTGAACACTTTTTTAAGTTTTCGCAAAAAAAAAATATAAAAAAAATACATAGTAATTTTTAAAATAGAAATTTGAAAGCCTATTTCATCACCCTTCGAAAACAGTTTTTAGTTTTCGAATACGTTAACAAATGTTCCATTTATTTGGATTTTATTGCAAAGCGGGAATATTTTTAGCCTCTGACAAAATACGCCAATTTTTTTAAGGGTTTTAATATACAATAAGCAAAAGTAATTAATATTATCACTATAAGTTACTGGAAGGTCTCCGTGGTCGAGGGGTAAGGTTCTAGACTAGCAATCCGAAGGTCTTGGGTTCAAAACTCGGCGTGCGCAAATAAATTTTATTTATTTCATTTTATGTAAATTTACCATTTAATCAGTTAAAAGAATATATAGTATATTTGCGGCACGTTCTAGAGTAGAAGATAATTATAAAAAGAATAGCAACATACTTCCGCACCTTCCCCTTCCCCATCTCCTTCCCCACCCCACTGCCTTCAGCCTCATAACAAAATACCCGTAAATTTGTATAGTGATCGACGAACCAGTGGATGCAATTTGTTAGCCTTGGTATTTTATAATAGTTTGACCAGTCTGTAGTAAGAAAAAATAATAATAATTGTAGAAATATATTATAAGTCTGTACACGGCGCTATAAAAATCATCCAAATATAATTATCATTATACCCCAATTGGGGATACCGTAGTCTCCCTGGCTCCATGCGGGAGCAGTTGAAACTCTTGTGCGGTATTCACATTAAAAAAAACTATTATTTAGTTACATAACTAAAATAACTATCAGAGGCCCTAGCACGCTTGCTCTATAACGATCGATAGGATAACTATCGGTAACTTCTCATCGTTCCCTACGACAACTGCAGATCGCAAACGAATAGGTGACAGTTCACAATGACTAATTGTACTTAATATATTCGATATCAAATGTCGTTTGTCCGTTTGAGATCTGCAGTTGTCCTAGGGAACGATGAGAAGTTACCGACAATCGGTCGGTAACTTCATATCGAGCGACCGTGCTAGCACACCAGGTAGGTAAATATAGCATTGAGGAAAAAACGAAACAAATGGCAAAGACAAATGAAGAAATTACGAGCGATGCGGCTATCTTTACTCAGATAAATTATAAAACTACAAGCCAACAAATATAACACCCATTATTATTGATTTACGTGCTAGTTCAAACAATGTTAGCAAATAAACACCGTTCGAAATCCGCCCAAAAACATACAGGTTTTCATCAAAGGTTGAAAGGTTCTCAATAATAAAAATAAAGAAATCCAGTTTCGTGTCAGATTTGCCGACAGCGAAGATCTAAGCAAATTGAAGAGTAGTATACTCGGAAACCTCCAATGTACATAAACAGCGAGGTTATAAAATTATTTCGGCTCGTGCAAATCTTGGTCTGGACGGGGGGTGAAAAACCATCTAACTGCGAGCACAAAGATGTCCCATAAAAAGTTGTTTTTAACTAATTGACCGAAAAAGTGTACAATAAATAGCTTTTGTATTTTTATGCCGCGGGCTTTCGTAACAGCTGGTTGATAATCTGTGGAGTTTGGTTCCAGAAGGTCTAGCACAGTGATCTCGATAACTTTGATCGATAGGCGTAACTTCCGAAATCTTATATCGATACTGAGCACAGTTTCACTGTTGACAGCCGAACCAATATTGGAAGAGAATAAATAAGAAATTGATATACGCTGGCGGATTTGTATACGAATTCACATCCCGAAACGTCAAACGAACAATCAATAAGTTAAAATATTAATAAATTGGAATGTTGAATTGAAATCTTCTTACTAATATTATAAACGCGAAAGTTTGTATGGATGTATGTATGTTTGTTACTCTGTCAAGCAAAATTTACTGAATGGATTTTAACGAAACTTTACAATAATATAGCTCATACATCAGAATAACATAGAGGCTATAATTTATAAAGCTAGCTATTTATTTTAAATATATTGAAAATAATAATTATTGTTTAATAGAAAATGTCAAAATTTAACAATGACATCTTACAAATTTCTATTTTAGAAAATATTTAAATTATTTGAAGTACTCGCCTAATACTTTGAATCGAATCAAGTATTTTATACATATTTTAAATAAATAGGTTAAGAATTTTGGTTTAAACGTAGATGGGACTTAGGAAAAGAAAATAAATTACTCGAAGTACTAATCTTACGCAGACGAAGTCGCGGGCAGAAGCCAGTACTGACATAAATATGCGTGTCCGCATTTACTTTTTTACTCACTAAGCTGGAGTAGATTAGTTAATGAGATCTTTATTTATACTTCAACAACTTTCGTTTCTCAAATATCGAATGGAATAAATTGATTTGAGTCTTAAATGCATTATTTAAGTATATAGATCGCGTATACGACTTCTCTTATTTTTAAGAGCTACGTTAGTTCAATCCATTCATTAAATAAGACGGAATAAAGTACAATGTTCACTATCATTGACAATCGATTTGATCAATACCGTTTTGACATAGGGTTTTATCGATAGTCGATGCTACTAGACCTTCACGAACACTTCTGTCCATGTATTTTGAAAACATAAAACCTGTGACATGTAGATGGGAAGGGTGTTTAATAATAATAACAAGTTGTTACACAAAAATACAGAGATAATGTATAAATGTAGGAGACATGTATCAGAGATGAATAATTAAGTGAGCATTGCTTGAAATTTCCTTCTTTGCCATTAAAATAAAGTTTTTTTTAAATGCAATTTTAACAAAAGCAACGAGTTTCGAAACCTACGGCTTAAACAAATTCGCAATTTTGTGAAAACTACTAAACAACCAAATATTATAAGTTAGGAGACATGGCCCGATCAAGTGAATAAAATACTTAAGTTGGGTCACATCAAAAATCAGTACAACAGAAGAGTATGTTTGAGACGACGTATGAATGAAAATGAGCAAGGAGTTTGTTCAAAACATAGATTTGTGGCTTTTCATCCATCATCTGTGGCAATTTATTCAATTTTACTTTTCTTTTTTTTTTGAGAAATATATGAATTATTACATTTTCTTTCGTATTTAATAGTTATCGCATGATGTCAAACGGTTGTCGACATCCGGAGCGAGCTTTTATCGCTGGCAATTGAGACTAAAATATCCCCAGATGTAGCGCTTTATTGGGTTAGCTGAGGCTGTAAAAGACCAGCTCGTCGTTTGCTCCTTTGCTCGCATCGGGCTCGGTGACCGGTGAGCCAGACACTTCGCCGACTGAACAAGATAATCATTTATATTATGTGGAATAAATTTAACTGCGATACCCAACATATGAGGGGGTTTCATTCTGATAGCTGCAGACGGCAGTACGGTAAGTGATTTCCACCGAGTAGATTCTTATGGAAGAATGCATTACCGTCTCACAATGTGGTAAAAATGTTGCGAAAAATTACTAGCAACAATCAAAACAAAACTGTCGAAATTAAAGCAATGCAAGCCCTGAATTTGGAGATGCCATGTACGCTTTGAGCCGATCGCGGCACGATTGGAATTGCTTACGGTCGTTGTTCAAATGCACAATACGCTCTTCCCAACACCACTCTTCGATCAAAAGGACTAAATGAATAACTTAGCTGATCGGAGACTCAGATTGATCGATCGAAAAGTTGGGAACAACAGTCGTTAGTCGCGTTTACTGTCTCTCACGAATTTCAAAAAACAAGCTGGTCGTTAGTAGGAAATCAGAAAAATAAAGTCATTTTAAAAGGCATAGGTGTTTTAATTTCAACATTTTTAATAAAGAAACTAAAACGAATGTATCTAAGTTTTATTTTGGACGAATCTAAAAACACAAGTATGAGGAATTCGAAAAAAAGCCATCGATATTTAAGGTAAATCGTTAGCCATGAGAGTCGTAAGTCATAAGGCGGTATTAATAGCAAAGGTAAGGTTACATGAAACAAAGCGCAATCAAAAACAAATAGTAATAATAAAGACGTTTGCCCGTACACTTCATAAAAATAGCCGCATTATTCCGTGGAATCGAAGTATTGTATCCATGGCCATAAAGCCGGCGTCACGACGGAACAAAAATAATCAGCGTTTGGTTTACTTTATGGACCATTGTGCAACCGATACAAAAGACTTTTGGTGGTGTCACATTCCTGTTAGGTTATTTTTCCAATGTTTACGAGGACATAAACAGCACGCTGCTGGCTTTAGGAACGACTCCCTAGAACCTTTTGTTCCGACTGTTAATTCCGGATCGTGATAACTTGGTGATACTGATAACACTGCGATTTCGGCTTCGGATTGTCGGATTTCGGTTTCGAGGTTATGCTTCCTCGGAAATTGAAATTGTTTGTATTTGCAAAGAACTTTGGTTACACGACCGATTAAATTTTATATTTCAAAAGATGTTTTACAACAAAAATAATTATTTCAAAATATAATTTCGCCTCTGACCCAACAATATTATCGATTATAATAAGAAAAGGTTTGCTGAAGTACCTAGACATTTTCGTCTTCATATAAAAATGTTTTGCTATTGCTTAAAAATATGTTGAGCTAATTATATTATTTTCACTTTGTGTGTCTTGCCTCTCTTTGTATTATTTGTCATTTAAGTGAGCTTTTATGTAAATTTGTTTTTTTTTATGTAAAGACTATGTTTTCTTTGACTGATCTGGTTTTTGTAATTTCATGTAACTGCATTTTAATAACTGGATAGTTATCACGTTTGTGAAAGACATCTGTAAAACCCAATATAAATAAATAAATATTATGTTTCACCTTCCAGGTGTGCTAGCACGGTCGCTCGATATGAAGTTACCGACCGATTGCCGGTAACTTCTCATCGTTCCCTAGGACAACTGCAGATCACAAACGTACAAACGACAGTTGATATCGAATATATTAAGGACATTTAGTCATTGTGAACTGTCACCTATTCGTTTGCGATCTGCAGTTGTCGTAGGGAACGATGAGAAGTTACCGATAGTTATCCTATCGATCGTTATAGAGCAAGCGTGCTAGGGCCTCAGGACGTGGAAAATACATGTACATCGTTTTACACCTTTTTACATCGTTTTACACACAACGAAAAATGTAGAAAAATTAAGTTTTTTGAAAAAAAAAAGTAGAAGAAACAGATATGAAAAGAAAATAATAAAAATGCACTAGTTCTAAGATTATAATTTAAAAATATTATATTTTAATTAATGAAGACAATATTAGCGAAAATCAATAGAAAAATCTGAAACAGAAAAATCAGAAAAAGATGGTGTCACAATTGAGACTCGAACCCAGGACCTTCGGCTTTCCGCGCTGCTGCTCTGACCACTGAGCTAATGTGTCCCTATCCAATTCGGTCAAATTTAACTGGAAAGCTGAAGGTCCTGGGTTCGAGTGCCAGATGTGGAGCCGATGTTCAGAGTGGAAGATACTCTCAGTATCGCCCTGGTGTAAGACCACCATTCAGAATTGAAACGTTGCTTAATAATGGCTTTAGCCGTGTTTAGTGACTAGATCTGAATAGCCAGGTACTTTCCCACCTTCCTCTTCCCCATCTCCTTCCCTTCCCCACTTACCTTCAGCCTCACAACATACTCCAATTGGGGATGCCATAGTCTCACTGGCTCCAGAAGGGAGCAGTTGGAACTCTTGAGGTTTCTCTATAAAAAAAAAAAGATGTGACCCGATGTTTTTCTGTTTCAGATTTTCGATGGAGATAGCTAATATTGTCTTCATTAATTAAAATATTACATTTGACATTTTAACTCATTAAGTTAAAAATAAAAATAAAGAAAAATATTATATTAAATCACGAAACACAATATTATTAAAAAAAAAATTATTACCAGATACTTTCTATTTTTTATTTTAAATATAATTGGTTCAACTCTTTGTTTCATTAAGAAACCTTTTTTTTATTCGAAACAAATAAAAATCAGTCAACTAGCACTTGAGGTGAAATGACACTAATTCTAAAACAGGGAAAAAAATTACGCACGTACAGTATAGTATGACAAGAAATTCACCAACACGTGAGGATTACATCATGAGATCATTACTTATAATGACGGGATCCTTATTGCACGGTGAGCGATATTCTCAAGGGGGTAATGGAAACGGTTCGTAGAATAGCAATAAGTGTAGTAACATTAGCATTCGAACAGCACACGAGGGGCAAGGGGCAACGGAATAGTATTCAGCAATACACATACTAATAATTGAAAGACGCTAAACAGATATAATTGGCAGTGTTGAACTGTTGGCACGAAATTGGAGCAGACTTGTTAAGAGGCTAGACTTTGAACGACACGCGGAACACCCGCGTCTGTCATCCTGTCCCGCTCACAATAAGCACACGCACACTTACAATACATGCGAATGCGAAATGTGCGAATGAGACAACGCTCAAATTTACCTACAGAAATCGCTCGAAAAGAGGTTTATGGAGAATACACTTTTCTACACCAAAACTTTCACGAAATTGAAATTTTAAAAAATATATATTTTTTAGAAAGAGGAAGCTACGTCGGTAGCTTTTTATAATTTTATAATTCTTTATGAGAGTTGAGTTAGCAGCACTTTTTCCTTAAATAATATTTTTTGATAAATCGTACATGTTTGACAGTGAATAATTTAAGTGAATAAGTTAATACGAAACGCATCGAAAATTCGAAAACATACCGACATAGTTTTTACCCTCTAAAAGGCAGTATAAAAAAAATATATTCATTTTGTGCAATTTTCGATGTAGAAAAGTGTTTTTTTCCGGGCGTCCTTTTTGTATGGGCCGAAAAGCAAAGTCTATCGTCTTAAGGCCGCAATTGTAACCAGAGAGACCATTTAACGATTTTTTTGCTGACAAATATAGAATGTTTCTGCGAAAACGTAACATAAAAATTGGCAATAAAATCCGCCATAAATCGATGATGCGAAAGGTTACCAGAAGATAAAAATACGAATGATGGTAAATTTGAAATGAAAAATCACTATCGAAATTATAATATAGTATCACCCATTATACCCTATACTTTTGGCCGTGGGAATCTAAAGAAATCTTTGATTATAATATAAACGATGCATGAGTTTTTTTGGGAGTTTTTATTTCAAATTGTAAATCATTGTTTAGTAAAACTAAGGATCAGTTGTTCTAAAAAATTTAACAATTCATAAAATTTTTTAAGTTAATTTTCACGTTCACGTTAAACTGGCCTAGAATGATATAATTACAAAACTTGAATAGAACTTACGCAGAACGTGAAAATAAACTAACACTCACATTTGTGTTAAAAATTATATTGATTTAAGAACCACGCCAATGATATTATTCAGTCAAAACAACTCTAAAATAAGATTTCGTTTATGTTCGGGATAAAAAAATAAAAATAATTATAAACATATATTTTTTGACTACACAAAAATATATATATTTTTTTTAAATTACAAAACCCGATAAAGAATTTTTGACAGATGTGCTGTTTTTATACAGAATATATGTTAAAAATAAAAATTAAAAAGATTTTAGCACTATGAAATGATATGCTTTCTAATATCCCTTGCGTAAAAAAGTAACCCGTGATACCATTAGGGAACACAGATCTCATTATTTTATATCCTGCGGGATTTATACGTGTCATTCGTTTGGCGAGGTCTGGTTCGCATTGTATTCCATTATAAACAAAGAAAATTTAAGCAAAATAGCGGCGTGTTCAGGATGGTGAGAAAATCTAATCGCATTTGTTGCGGCAAAGGCCCGATATTCTAATTCTAATTGATAAGAAGTATAAAGAAGAACAGAGGGAGCGTGGGGAGTGGAAGGATAGGAAATTTTTTCGCGCCTGACAGTGTGTAACAGGGATGTTATGGATAATCACATCCGCATCCGCAAATGCGGAATATTCGCATTAATTCAGACATCTTCAACCGCATCCGCATCAACTAATGCGGAGCTTTTAGGGTTGTGGATTCATATCTGCAACAAGTAACGACATGTAAAGAAAGTGGGCGGGGCCATAGTGGCGCTTGCCTCGCGCGTGTTTCCTAGTTGCTATTAGGGTTAATATATAATCCACCAAGAAACATTTTGGAGGCTGAGAAGGCTGCGATATTACTATTTATTAAATAAAATTCATTAATTTAAAATGTTTATCATTAAACAAAGTTTTTAATTAATGCATTAAAATGCTAATAAGAACTATTTTGATTTTGTTCTATACGATTAAATAAAACATTAAAAGTAAATCGATTTTCATTTATTTATGTAGGTACTTAAAATAGTAATATCTTTAAAAACTCCTGAAATCTGCATCCTCGGATGCGAACGCAGAACGTCGAATAATCCGTGTCCGCATCGGCGAATGTAATTTTTTTTGCATCGGTAACAACCCCTGTATGTATGACCGAAGAACTCGTGGCAATCATTTTTACAACTAACTGACTAACTAACTAACTAACTAACCATCACGCCGTTTCCCCGCAGGGGTAGGCAGAGAGGACGGACCGCCAAATCACTCGGTCTTGGCACACACTCCTTGCCTCATTCACATTCATACATACTGTCGTTTTATCAGGCCGTCCCAAGTAAATTATCGAGGAAACGGGTAAAGGCAGGGGTACACCACCGGATTAAAGTTGATAATAAATAAGATGTGTAAATGGTAAAAGCAAACATTTTATGTAAATAAATATATGTATATAAAATGTCTGCTTTTACCAATTAAATTTCGCGATACTATTTTTACTGCAATAAAATATACAAACAGTTAAATTGAGTTTTTGCATTTCTTGGGCATTAACTACCATTTACTAGACAGGCCATATCATCTATAAAGAAAAAAAATATTAATAAAAAAAAAATTCAAATACCAATACATATTTTAATATCTGCGCCTTAGAAATCTTACAAATAAACAAAAAAATTAAAGCAGAAATTAATTTGGTTAACAAAATAATAGCACCCTGTAAGTCACCATTATTGTCAATGTTTCCTTGTTATGTTGACTCCTCCCAGCGTTCTCCTCCCCCTTCAAAAAATTTCACCACATCCTCTACTCCCAAAGATAGTTTTAAGATCAGTGTATGACCGAAACCGGCAGAAGATAAATAAAATTAAGTGACAAATGTACATCGGGAAATAAAACTCTTCAAAGTAAAAGTTAAACGGATATTTGAAAGCCCCACATCTGAAGGCGTTGCAAGCTAGTTTTAGTTATTGGTTTTTCAAGATATTCGATAGAAATGCCGTGCAAAATTCAAGATTGACAAGACAAGTTGGAGTTTTGGTTGCTTGAATCGTGTAGTCTCCGCATCGGCAAAATTCGTGTTATTTTCTTTGTTATTTGACTATTTCTCCTGAAAAGAAAAACTACCTAGGGTACATTTTAGCCATCTATACGCGAGGCAGAACCTGTTTATGTTCACCGAAGACCAAATAACTACTTACAAACTGCACAAAAGTGTGAACAATATAAAACAAAAACTTTTAGGTGTAACTACAGGGAGGTTTCCAAACTCTGACTAACGGCATACGGAAAAACTCGACGACTGGACTGCACCATCCATTGACCATATACTATACTATACTCCATAATAAATTGTATTATACACGGTGTCCGGAAACTCGTGGTACAAGCTGGAAACTGACAAATCTACAAAGAACCAAAAAAATACTTTTTTTTCGATCTTGGGCATTTAAAAAAAATTAACTTTTTTCGGCAACTAGAGGGTTAAAAAACTTTTGGTGTTTGGCATACGCTTCGAAACATTTTAAGACATCATAAAACATCACAGTAACCACTTGCGAGGGATGTTTATCACAAATAAACCACGATAATACTTTTATTGATACAAAAAATTATTGCACGCAACTGGTGTATTAGGAATTAGATTATATTACAATGTAAATAGAATAAAATACTGAAAATGTAAAATGTATAGAACGTAAATCGTAGTGGGGAAATCATCATGGAATATAATGATGTCAATACGAATATAGTAAATAAAAGTCTTAACTTCAATCCACTAACGGGGTTATTTTCACAATCGAAAAATAAATATTCACAAACACGTGGGAACTTACGAATGTATAAAGTATAAGGCATTATGCATTGAATTTTCAAACCCTGTGAATAAATTGTAACATAGCATATATTTTTATTAGACGATCTTCTATTTTCGTTAGAAAGTAAGGTCAAAGGAAAATATATACCATCCACCTTACAATTATAAAACAGCATATTTTTATCAGACGACTTTTTTGTATTTTTTTATTTAGTGATAATATTCGTGGAAAAGTAAGGGGAAAGGAAAATATAATCCTCCTCCTTATTAATAAATTTGAAAGATGTGTTAAATTAGTAGTAAGGCCCCTTGTGTTTAATAATGGAAAAGGGACAAATGACTAAAAAATGTTAGGTTGAATTTAGCTCAATCTTGTTGAACTGAAATATTGCACGACACCTGTCACCGATTATAGCATAAGGCAATCTGTCAAAAAGATGTCGATATTAATATCGAGCAGATACTATCGTTATATTTTTTATAAAATGCGACAGAAATTAAGATAAAAAAAACTTATTTATAGCAATGTGTAGTTACCTACATTTAATATTGTAAAACTTATTATTAATAATAATAAAAACGAAACATTTTTACAGTGCAGTTTTGTGTTGTTTCACTTCAAGTGCGCTAAACTATAACAAAATTAAAAATAATCGTACAGTAATTTTGAATAAAGAATATACAGCTTACACATATACAGGTTGTCCGGGGATAAAGTGCATTAACTTCGGCGTGATGTGATTCTACACAATATAAGTAAAAAAGATAAGTGACTTTTAAGTTAGTTTTAAGATTGCTGATGAATGACACGGATGTGTCGAAACCGGTAGCAGAGAAATAAAATTAAGTAACAAATGCAAATCGTGAATTAAAACTTTATAAAACAATAGTTAAATTAATAAGGTATGGAATAACAGCTTGGGGATTTTCTTGTAAAACAAATACAGACCACGTTCAATCAGTGCAAAATTCATTGGTTAAATTATTAGCTGACTAACTAACTAACTAACTAACCATCACGCCGTTTCCCCGCAGGGGTAGGCAGAGAGGACGGACCGCCAAACACTTCGGTCTTGGCACACACCCTTTGCCTCATTCACATTCATACATCGTCTCATACATACTCTTCTATTTTTCTGACTCTTGACATGGCCCGACTCAAGTATCTGATTCACTTGATCGTGCCATGTCTTTCTCGGACGTCCTCTACTTCTTATACTATTCACACTTGCATCATATTAAGGCATAATATACCATACTTTTATCAGAGTCTCAAAATTCTTTCAGTAAGAGCAATTCTGTGGTACAAAATTATATTTCAGCACATAAATAACCCTTTATATATAAACAGGCTGGAACACAACCATTATACTCGATTTAACTTTAATGAAGGACTAATTGTACCTAAGCATACAAATAAATATGGACAAAGAACGTTGAATTACATGATTCCCAGTTGTTTAAATATGTTACCTGCTGAAATTAAAAACTGTGCCCAAAACACACAATTGGTGAATTTACTGAAGACTTGGCTTACGGAAAGAATTTATTTGTATTAGCTTACAATGACATATTATTCTAAATACTTTAAAATTGTAACTTATGTTTTTCATAATTTTTCTTTTATCTTTTTATAAAAATATTATATTTCTGTAAAAAGTTTAATTTTATTTTATATGTATAATTGTAAAAATGTATCTATTACATCACAATAATAAGATCTTTAATGTAAAGAACCCGTTAGACAAACTACTAAAAAGTAGTTTATCGGGACTTTTTGTCTTATACTTGTAAAGTGTATAAAATAAATATTAAAAAAATATATATGTATATTTGAAAGTCACATATCTGACGATGTAAATTATATTGCGAGCTAGTTTTAGTTATTGGTTTTTCAAGACATTCGAGAAAGAAAAATCAGTGTTTTAAAATCCAACTTTTAGGGGTACTTTTTATGTAAAACGATAAAATCAGTCCGTCGTATGCGGCCAGCACTATGTACTTTTTTACGCTGTTATGATACGGGTGACTGGCGCACAGCAAATTTGTCGGGAAGTTTGTACCTTACACTGAGGATTTTTAATAGGTACGTCTTTTTGTATGGGGAAAAGAAAGTTGGAATTTCGGAAAAAGTTGTTAATCTTTTTTACTCCTACCATCATGTAGAATCACCTCCTGAAGTTAATGCGCTTTATGCCCAGACATCCTGTATATGACAATACTTATTATTACAACAAGTATATAGTTTAAGTTCGTACAGGTAATAATAATAATATAATACTAGGTACCTACGATAACAGAAATTAAAAAGAAAAAATCAGGAAAAGATAGATAATAACCGTGTACAATCAATCGACTTTGACGCGAAAACTGTAAAAAACCACCAATTCGTTCCTAAGCTTATGTTGTTATACTTGCATTTATTCATTGTTATCAAGCTTAACTTATAGAACTCCATTTTAATTTTAAGTTTTTCTTTATTTATATTCGATAATATAAGTATTTAATTTATTTAAAAAAAAAAGTTTTTTTGAACAAGTTCTGCTGTGTAATTATTTTTACGCGTGACCAAATGCATTATCACAGCTTGACAGTGCCTACGAAAGGCTGTCAGGAACGCAATCACGAGTAACAACAATTACACAGCAAAACTTGCTTATAAATAAAAAGTTTTTTAATAAATTAAATAACAATATTATTGAATACATAAAATAAAAAAAATTAACCCCTCAGGCCTCGAGCACAATTTGACAGAAGGTCAAACTATTTCCGCTTTGCAATAAAATCCAAATAAATTAAATATTTCTGAAAGTATCCTAATACCAAAAAATTAGCCCGAGGAGAAAATAACGGAAATAACACACAAATACACGTGATCTTATAGTGATACGAAGTCAAGTATGTAGACGGTGATGTTTAATGTTTTCTCTATTTCCTGCCAATATAATTTAGCAAAATATTGAAAACGAGAAGGAATGCATGGAGAGCGTTTTCTCACAAGAAAACAAATAGAAAATGTATGATGTTTCTCTAAGAACTAACAACGGATGTGATGTGATGGATATTCTTAGAAATATATTTCAATGTGTTCTTAAGTTGTGATGTTCGCGTGAATACCATTATAATATTTACTTAGAAAAATTTAAATAAATATGAAGAATAGACAAAGTAACAACATGTTGAAGTTATAATATTGTGGTTATCCATTATAAACAAATAAAAGATAATATCCATATGTAACAAATCACTTTGTATAAATCACTAAAAACTAATAGCTTATCAACATCGGGGTCCGCGTAAATGTAAATTTGCAGATAGCAGCATATTGATGATAAATATATTAATAAAAAATAAAGAAAGACTATGTTTGCTAAACAATGTAATTGTTTATATCTTTATAAAACTATTAGCACACACGATATGTGAGCCAACTTAAGATTAATAAATACATGATATCAAACCACACATGCATACGAATTCCGTACAAATTTTGGTTCTAGACCATTTTTAACGCGGCTATACACTTGCATAAAATTGTATATCGGCATCCCATTTGTATTTCGTGTTCACGGTGAAACTAAGTTTCGTATGGAAATATAGTTCGAAATTAGATACATAATTGAATCACTAAGCACTCCCACAAGACACTTCTTGTGTTATTCTTTATTATATGCTAGCAAACGTATAGAAAACGAGGTATCAAAATTTAAGGTAATTCACTACTAAGCAATACAAAATCATGTGATTTTGGTTAGAAAAATAAATTGCTAACAATATTTTATATGCTTTAATTAAATACTGCAAGTAGAACATACAATTTACCTTTAAAATAATCGAGTATTTTTTTGATTATTCTCTTTCTAAACCCAGAAAAAAATTAAAGTATCATGCCTTTAAAAACCGATTACAAATTCTACGAACACCTTTTCGTTTGTGGTTTGAATGTACATATAATGTAGAAAATTAAACTCTTTGGAAAATTATCGTAAAACATTTAACCGCTGGGTACATAAGCTTGTTTTCACGACATTTTAAAGTAGGTAGACATAGGAATGACTTATACCCCGGACCTGAGTTATTAAATATCTGTGCCCGAGCTTCGCGAAATAAAAATAAAACACGCTTTTTGGCAATGTTTTTGCGGGAATAAATAAAAACGTGAATTTAAACCTTATCGCCATCTATATAAGGAGTGTTATTGTTAGCTGCCTGATCTCGAATTTTATACGACATGGTATCGTAATTATAATCGTTTTGTTTATATTAGCGCGCACTCTCTAGCATTCTTATTTACATATCTTCCCTACAAACCATCTTCTTTTGAACCTTACTACTGAGCCTTAAACAAAGTCACAACCATAAAACTACCCTAAGAATTTTCTACTAGATTGATTATTACGAGATACAGTTGATATCCCCATTAACAAAATACGCCTACGTTAATCATCGCTTACAACTAAATATAGAAATTTTATAATTAATGACGTAATAGGAATAACATTGTGCGGCGCTAATGTACAAACATGATGATATCTCGTTTTCACTCATTACAAATAATAACTACTGAGATTAATCACCCAAGAAAGAGAGTAAGTGAAATATAAATTCTTCAAAAGCAGCATCGCTTTCAGAACAGTTTGAATACATCAGCAAAATCAACAAAACCAAGAAACATTATGGCGTCGTTTAATTTGCAAATTTTTGTTTCCGCAAAATGTAACTTAGATGTAACAAAATTAAAACAACTTTCCTGAAATGATGATCCTAACTGAAAATACATTTTTTACTCGCGACTGATATTTTTTTAGCCCTTCCATTGCGGGAATTTTTTAGCCATTCCGTTGATCTATAATTGGAAGTATTTATTATTATATTATATTATTTTCAATTTTTAAATTTTTTTTTTTAGAAAGACAAACATTCCTAGGTTACGAATGCCTTTTTCTTTTTTTTACAGTAGCTCCACACAGGAAGTCCCAAGGAAAACCATTTCCCTCAGGGCATGTGTCATCTTTGGGGATGCCGTGTGGAGGGTCTTTTTTAGGAAGAGGAAGGAGAGGAAGTTCTGGGAAGGAAAAAAAGGTATGAGCGATGGGTAGGAATCTGGGGATCAGTGTGTCCGGAGTAATAGACGTATGAATCTACTTCTCCCACTGCGCTGGAAGGAGATGGGTCGAGAGTCTGGCTGGAGAGATCAACTTTAGGTCTCCTTCAACCAGTCTCTTCCGATCCAGCCCGCCACGCAGTAGGTGGGCATCCGCCGCCAATACCTGGACAAACCTCACCCCATAAACCCGGACATCTCTGCTAAGTCATCAAACGTAGCAAACCGCTCGGGGTGACCTATCACAGGGGTGTTAGTTATCCAATAAATGGTTCCCGGGGCGGCGGTTCTCATATCCACCTCCTAAATTGTAAACTTAATATTTGAAAATGTCTTACCTAACTTTGTTAATTATCACCCTATAGCGGAAAATGTTGCTTATGCCGTGATGGAGGACTTAGCCATTACAGGAATTGAAATCATGGCGGCCATGGGTGTGAGGTGTGACCCAAACGCGATGCCTAAAAAAACTGAAGTTCAACAAAATTTTCTTTTTTGCGGATTTAAGGTGATGATTCAGACAATTTTATTTTTTATATTGACTAGGGAATTGCGTCTTTACCGACTGTGAAAACTCATGAATCAATATTTGCGAGAGTCGCGATGTAGCAGGTGCAGGTCGACAAAATCTCATGATGCAGCCGCATCCATCAGGTTAAAAGGTGTGATATTCGTTAACGGATGATTGATTACTTTGCCATGACGATGCGAAAACACGTCACGTAATTCACTATTTCTCGTTAACATGTGTATTTTTTTACGATCTGTAATTAATTTCGAGCTTGAGTTTTTGCTGTGTTTTCAAGATTTGATATAAAATGAAAATATACGCTCCTTTGGCCCAGTAATATTTTAAAATTATTTACAGAAACCAAAACATATACATTTTTGTTTTTATGTCTGTGTACACACAAGTAAATTACTTAGTCACTAATGGATTTTTCGCACTTTGGTAAGAAGTAAGTCGAGTGGCGAGTAACTCGCTACTTGACTAACCAAGGACGAGTACAGTACATTAGTAAGCGGCGCGTTGCAAGATGCAACAAAGTTAGTAAGCAAATTAAGCTGATTGTAATGCTTATTTTAGAAGAAGTGGAATAATAAATTAGTGAGATGAAAATAAATAAACTATGGCCCAAAAAGAGATAAATAGACATAAAAATAAAGAATTTTAGAGTAGCATTTTCGCTCCAACGGGACAACATATTGCAAGTAACTGCGCCTACGACCCTACGAATGAATTGCGTATGTCAGTGCCCAGGGACGCATGGCGGTGGAAGCAAATCGCCCAAAATAATAGAACTAAATGGATTCACTACTAAAGAGTTGACTTACATACTCTACTAAAATTGTGGCGTTCGGACACGTTTAGTTACTAATTTACTGGCTACTCGACTAAAGTACATGCCTAGGGCGAACGGCTATTGACAGAGCACACATTTTATGTTGTTTATTTAAAATGTATATACGTTATTAATAAAGCATAAATAATGTCAGATTTTTTAAACTTTATTTAGTATCAAACTAATTTATGTTGGTTGTGATGTGATGTGCAATTAATTACGTTCAGTGAACTTTTAATTTAAAAAAATTAGAACAGACTGGGGGAACAATTTAGTATAGATTGCAAAAAATATTTTATCTTAAATTCAAAAGGTTTTTGAAATGGTATTTCTTTTTAAATATTTGACAGATGATTTTTCAAGTTTACTAACAGTGTTTATCCGAAGGGTAAATTTACGACGTCTCTCTAACATGTCAACAAAAAAAAAAATAATAAAATAAAGAAATCTGACAATATTTGTTTTTGAATAGGAATGAAAATACTCCTATAAACACGAGCTCTTAGAGCTCAACTTATGGAGTAGTAGAATAATTATGTATAATTGTATAACTTTGCACAATGTAATCACCTGTATGTAAAATCTTTTTCTTATTAATAAATAAATAAATAAAAATATTTAAAAAAATAATTTTATAAAAAATTTCAGCTTCCCAAATCCAACAATTATAATATCCCGTAATTTTTCATGGGTCTACGCTAGTAACATATTGCAATTATGAAGCAAGCGTTGTATTCATTCTGCTTAGCCTTGCACAGAAATAGCGTGAAATTTAGATAATTTAGTAAGATTAATTCGATGGGGATTTAAAACCAAAAAATATAACCAACTTCTTTTTGACAATGTCGACACCACTCAACGTATAAATACATCCAAATCGTGCATTCAGTGAGTAAATATATTACGTTATTTGAAGTATCTACGTAATACGTGACCCCTTTTTAAATACATCTATTTGAATTTCGATTTTGTTATTGAATAAATATGGGTTTAAAATGGAATCTTGGAAGTGGTAATTTACCCACTTCCCGACATCCAATCGAGCTGAATTTCGGCAGTTAGACTCGCTGTCGATGACAATGCATTCTATCAACACACACACACACACACATTTTTCGGAAAGTGGATATTATATTTAAAAAATTACAGCAGTTAATATTACGAAATAAATGTCGGCACTATCTATCCAATAATGATTTGGCTTAGGTGTTAGCGGTGTTGACTCCCAGCATCTGGAGTGAATGGTTCAATGATCAGTAAGACAAAAAACTTCTCTTAAAGCTTTAAGACATTTAAGAGTTCACATCAATCTAAGATCCAGTGTCCGGGAGAAAGGTTCAATCCTCAGTTAAATTAAAAAATTATATCTTTAAAATTGGCTGTTAGCCGGCCCAAAAGATGGCGCAATTAGGTCGAAAATTGAAAATAGATATATTAAATAGTAAAAAAAAAAATAAAAAAAAACTGTTTCCAATTGATTATTTTCAAAAATCACACAGGCACACTAATGACAGCGATGTAATGGAAAATGAATAATTAAAAATCTCCAACGCATTGGACTTGGTACAAAATCGTTACCTACCAAAATGTCGAGTGAATTGTTAACTGAAAACCCATTGGAAACCATTTGAAGCTCTGAACTTCGTCATCGGCAGAGTGATCGATGCATAATGATAAACATTTGAATTCAAGGAGCCACAGCTAACAAATAATGCACTATCGCTGGCCGACAAGACGGTTATCGATAAGGCATTCACCTTAGACCCTGTTTCTCAATCCTCAAGATGATAGACTTCGCTTTTCGGCCCATACAAAAAGGACGCCCGGGAAAAAACACTTTTCTACATCGAAAATTGCACAAAATGAATATATTTTTTTTATACTGCCTTTTAGATGGTGAAAACTATGTCGGTATGTTTTCGAATTTTCGATGCGTTTCGTATTAACGTAAACATTCACTGTCAAACATGTACGATTTATCAAAAAATATTATTTAAGGAAAAACTGCTGCTAACTCAACTCTCATAAAGAATTATAAAAATATAAAAAGCTACCGACATAGCTTCTTCTTTCTAAAAAAAATATATATTTTTTAAAATTTCAATTTCGTGAAAGTTTTGGTGTAGAAAAGTGTATTCTCCATAAACCCCCTTTCGAGCGATTTCTGTAGGTAAATTTGAGCGTTGTCTCATACGCACATTTCGCATTCGCATTTATTGTAAGTGTGCGTGAGCTTATTGTGAGCGGGACAGGATGACAGACGCGGGTGCTCCGCGTGTGGTTCAAAGTCTAGCCTCTTAATAGGCCTTTAGTTATTTTTTGGCGTAATTAAAAACAAAAGGTGTTTCACAATCAAGCGAGAATGAACTTTTTTTTTTAACTCAAAAAGAAAGACAAACATTCCCGGGTTACGAATAACCCAACATTTGAAAATCTCCTACTACCACCACACTAAGCGGAAGATGTTGCTTGTGTTGTGACGGAGGACTTAGCCAGCCGAGGAATCGAACACGGAATGCCTGGATGGGACCCAAACGCAATGCCCACTCAACCACTGACCGGAGAAAGGTCAACGAACTAATCTCACAATTTACGCAACTTTCATTTTGGTTATAAAAATCTTTGTGTATACAGGGGGTATTACTATCTAACGTGGGTTCCTATCATTATCTTATCTTACATCTAGCGCTTTACAGTCCGTAACGTACAAACAATTTCCAACAATTATTGAAGGAAAATGATGACTGGTAGACAAGGCACAACCACCAGCATTACAAATTACTTGAAAAGCTGTTACTAATAAGGTTTAATACGCTGCGACAGTTCCGCTGGGCAGGACATGTGGCAAGGATGGACGCCAGTCGAAAACCTAAGAGGCTTCTTTCTAACAAGCCTGAAGGACACTAGAGTATTGGAAGATAAAATTTAGGTTGTTGGACGTGGTAAAGACGAACACTGCATCCTTCGGCATAATGCAGAGGACAGCAGACCGATAGAAATGGAGGTAATTCCTAGAGGTGGTCAGAACTCTTCACGATTTGAGCACTGATGATAACGATGAGATAGAATAATTAAATTAAAAGACGCCACAAAGTGATTTGGCGAAGATTAAGGAGAATAAATTTGTAAATGACGTGTTAAGTTTGTTTGTTTAACAGTCCGCACTAATATGTATGACGTTACGACATAAATGGTCTAGGACACGCTTAGCTAATGCACAGGTAAACCCACATTCTTTTAAGGGCAATTAAATACTATGTCGAACTGTCCGTCCGTTTACATAACATGTCAAAATCAAACGGCTAAATGAAGTATTGTCATGACACGCACGGGCTCTACTTACTGTACGAGAACATTGGTTCAAAACTAACTCATACTGAAATAGTTCGGTTTTGGAACAACCTGTCGGCATCTCTGTTTATTCCGTCCAAAATAAGGTTAATTTTCAAAGTAAGTTTAATTGGTCAACTATGATATCCGTAATTTTTTTACACATTTTACATACCTGCAGCAATATAGTAGATGATCTCAAAAATGCAGCGCAACTTTAAAACCAGAAATATTTATTTTTGTGTAACGAAAAAAGTGAATACTTTCAATTTATCGAACAGAGCAAGGTAGTGATGATGTTATCTACGTTTACCTATATTAACTTTTGTCCGGACGAGGATTAAAAAAAACACATGTCTGTCTGTCATTTTTTTTCTAAAATTTCGGGATATTTATTACTATAATATATTCGTAATAAAACAATTTTAAACTTTTTCCACTTAATTTATTTCTGACCGTAACCGGAATCAGCCTATTAAGGCCATCTTTAGACTGGTACAATTTTTCTGTAAACTTTGGTTTATATACATAATATTTACGGGATGGGGGTTAACAGGGATGGTACACATGGATTTTATTCAAATTAGACTGATTTTTCCATAATTGTTGCTATGTCGTGTTGCACTACTGAAATTCCTATAATTTAGTTATTTGGCATAATTACCGCGGGTTCTAAAATAACATTAATATTTATGTATTTGGGAAAAACTGTACATGAATTATTAGCAACCCATTTTAATGTTATCACATAGGTGTCTATTGATATCATATTTTATGAAAACATGGAATTTTTATTGATATTTGCGATGTTATATTTTAAAATTAAAAATCTAACATAGATGCGTCTTTGCAAGACGACGACCCGAAAAAAAAATCCGGGGTCTCAGTATTTGTTATTAAAAATATAATATATGGAAGTTTGGGGAGAATTGGTCGGTTGGCAACCGTCGCGTCGCTATCGACAGGAAGGGACTTCCATAAGACACAGACGAGCACTTCATGATGCACCGCCGCATATACCCAGTGACTGTGCCCCGGTGCATCCGATGCAGGCGTAATGTACTGGATGTTGACACCGGGGGTATTAGTGGCACGCCGACGGAAATACTAACAGATAAATATAATACAAATAACTCAAGCATTACCAGTAGCCAATATTGAACAGAACTATTCCGTTGTAAGATCACGCACAGCGATTAAATTTTGTAATAGAATTTCGCAGGAGTTTTCTGATGTAAAAATAAATTAACGTTTTAATTGACGTCGACGATGCAGAGCTTAACTATAATTGCTTAGTTAGGAGCTTAAATGTGATGACTTGTCCTGTGAAAAATCACCTCTAGCAAATCACCAATCACCAAAATCACCTCAATAACTTTCGGTAACTTCTCGTCGTTTCCTATCATGACTGTGGATCGCCAACAAACAAACAACAGTTCAAATCAAATAAATTAAGAATACTTAGTCGTTGTGAATTCTTGTTTATTCGATAGCTGTCTACGGTCATGCTTGGGAACAGTTTCAAGGTACCGTCATTATAGATATAAACCTTCGACCAAGTATTATACTTCGTCAATGATATAAACCTATATAGATCGATCGTGCTAGATACACAGGGCGCTGTATATTACCGAGATAAATATAATACAAACACTCTTTAGTAGGTAGGTACCTTCTAAAAAAAATTTTCAAACCTAATAAAGTACTTTTGTTTAATTTGTAGTATTTTTTAAAATAAATATTACAATATTATGGTAATAGATAGCTAACCCCGCCACGCGTTGCTGTGACTAATTAAACACAACGCTACTACTGGATGGTTACCTAACCTAGATAACCAAGTATTGTGCCAATAAATGAACTCATACCGCAATCTGTTAGAAATTTATGGAACTTAAAAATAATTACAAAGTATAGTCCTGTAACACACATTTAATTCGCATTAATAAATAGTAAGGCCAATAATCGAGATAAAAAACTATTATATCTTTAAAGTTGAACCAAATTACACACAGTACCTAAGTACCTAAGCCAAATTTCATCAAAGCAGTTTCGGAGTTTATCCCGAACAAACATCGTGAAGCGAGATTTTTATATATAAAGATGAATATTGTACTTTGACATTTTAGCGGGTGCTTACAATGAAGAATAAAAAAATATATAAAAATGACGTAGGTACACAATGTATTTGTTGGTTGATAGTGATGCCCTGAAGGATGGTACTTTAGTTAATTGCGATCAATAATTTATTTTCGACTACAATAGCATTTCATGTAACGTTTCAGTCTTTCAGCAGGGCGTTACTGAAAGTATCTACTGCATTATAAATTATACCCATATAAACACAATCAATAATAAAGGAATGAAAATGATTGGCTTTATTCTTCGAAATTCCAGAGGTTTCAGGAATATTTCAACATTAAAATTTTTATATACATCCCTAATTCGTAGTCAAGTCGAATATAACTCCTCGATCTGGTCCCCCCATTATAAAATTCATTCAGATTCAATCGAAAAAATTCAACATAAATTTCTAAGACACATTAATTTTAAACTCGGTATTCCCATTGAAAACATTAACTATAACTATTTGATGAAAGAACTAAATTTATTAAAACTCTCAGATCGAAGAATTATATCTGACTTAATATTTATGTTCAAAATTGTAAATGGTAGTATAGACAGTCCCAATTTAACTAACCTCATGGAATTTCACATACCTACTAGAGCAACTCGTTCCAAAGTCCTGTTTAAATGCAACAACACCAGGACTGAGTATTCCAAAAACTCGCTTGTACCTAGGTTACATGCAGTTAGTAATAGATACGCAGATGTGGCGGATATATTTAACTGCACGGAAAGTAGGTACAAGAGGGCTATGCTATCATATATTTTCAATCAATATTAATTTATTTCTTCAAACTTCGCAAAATCACTTTATGGCGTCATTTTTGAATTAAATTAAAACAAATAACTTTGTTTAAATTTAATATTAATTTAATCTAAGTTTACTTTATTTTGTGCTATACAATTTGTATGTACTTGTATCTCTTGCTCATATCTCATATGTCATTTCACAATCAAAATTTGCCACAATCAATTGTTATTCTCTTTTTTTGTTTTTTTTTTTAACTATTCCTAATATTTGCTTTTGGTTTGTAATGTGACATGTAAATATTGTTTATGGTATGTTTATACCGTTGAAATTAAATAAAAAAAAATTATAACTAGCTGGCAAATTCACGAAGTGGGTAACTTGAGAAATATCAGGAAGAAGCACATATTGCGTAGGTACTTTCTCGTTTGTGGATCCCAGTTTCTGGAACACAAGAGATTTCTAAAGTCCATATTTGGAGCGGTGGCCAGGTGGTTGGAGTGTTGTGTTGCAAATTGAGTGGGCCGAGTTCGAAACTCAAAGTGGGTAGGTGGACACTGAAAGCCTTAGCATACAATATTTTTTTTTTTAAATTAAGCCGAGGTTCACTAATCAGGTTGACACTAACTGCAGTTGTTAAGATGAAACCCGGTGGTGGAGAAATTTGAAAAATAGACTTTACTAAATTGTTGCTGTCACTGTTGCTCTTACTCCACCGGATATTGAGCGAAAGGGAAAATGCACCTCGGGCTACTAATACCTAACTAAAATTGAGGTATTGTATTCCCCACTTTTCTCCTCCAAAAGTGAATGATTTTCAATTTTTTTTTACCAACTACATAAGAAAAAACTATTCTATGTCTGTACGTTTTGCTTTTAAAAAAAAAACATTGTCTAGTTTGTATACTGAACGTCTTTTGACGGCGTTTAAACCAGTCAATTTTATTGATTTTTGGAAGGTCATAACATCTATAAAAAGTAACTTATCAAAAAAACGAAAAGTACCGATACGCTAGTAGTTGATATCTATTTTATGTAATAACAAAATTTTTTCTAGGGTTAAAATCCAGAGAGATAAATAGGGAATACGTTTGTATGGAAAAATAACCGCCGGGTATCCCCTTAATTTCGATCAAGTTAATGTCTAATATCTCTGTGATCTAGCATAGCGGTTCGAAACCTAGCGTGCTCATATATAGTTTAATAATTTATATGCGTCATTTCACATTAAAAAAATGATAAAGATAGGAAGGTCTGTTATCCTACGAGAAGTTGTCGAGATTTTATGCTAAACTTTAATGCAAACAAAACAGCGTGTATAAAGGACAAATATTTTTTGACTGTAGAGATTTTTTTAACTCGACCGACCGTAGCGAACAATTGTTTTGACTCTACGACTTTGCATTTCATCTGTCGTTGTGTAAAATAAGTTCCTATCGACCGCAGCACATTAGAGACCTTATTTACGGACAGTCCACGTACGAAAAAATTGCATCCATTTATATTCTAAATAAACGTACAAACAAATAATTTGTAACACGTTCCGTTCAGAGTAGTAAATACTGTTAATATTGCCCTGGTGAAAGAACACCATTCAGAATTTGACTTGTTTGAAATGAATTTAACATTGTTTAGTATATACGTATCTATATATATATTTTTAAAAAGGTACTTCACAACATCTCCCTTTCCCCTCCCTTTAACACCAATAGGGGATGTCACAGTCCCACAGGCTCCAAATCAGATTTGGGAATTCTGGAGTGTTTCTAATGTTAAAAGATTATAAATTGTTTCCGTAATTAATATCATAATGGGGTGTTACTCGATAAAAAACAACTAATATACTGTTTGTTTTGAAAAGTTTTATTTTCCTATTACTTTCGTTGTTACTGTTACTGTGTTACTGTTGTTTTAGTTTGTTACTTAAATTATGCGTAGAAATAGAAACAGAATAGAAATACAAAAAAACTAATATACTTTTTATGCATAAAACATTAATCTAGCGAGTTTTTACAGGGATTATTGAATGGATCATCAAATATTCACGAAATCACCGCGAATTGGAAATAACAATTTTCGATTACAACAGAGAAAGCTACCATTAAGCATTAAGAATTAGTAGATTTAAAAAATATAAATCCCTTTCTCTTTGTGCGATGTTAAAGCTCCGTTATAAGCATTCAAAATTTTCGATTTCGCCCTCCAAGCGCGAGATATGTAAATACGAATGAAAGAAGTGCGATGAAAATATTGAATAAAACACAAAAATTGAGTACGTAGATCTGAGGTAGCATTTAAATAAACACTTAATTTTTTTCATATATTATTGTGAAATAATTACAGAATCAGATGAAATTTTCATAATTTTCGGAGCATATATTGCGATTTTTTCTATTGAGGGAATTTACTTATTGGTTCCGCCGCCCAACGGTCTCCTCAAGGTGTTTGCCGCGTTTGATGACTTATCAGGGATTCCCGGGTTCATGGGGGTGAGATTCGTAAATATTATTCGTCTAGGCCTTGGCGGCGGTACGTTTGCCTATGCGTTTGCGTATGCGGTTGAGGGAGACCTTTTGACCTCTCCTGCCGGACTCTCTTACGACATCATTCATTTTGTTTTTTAAAGAAAGACAAACATTCCCGGATTTCAACAACATTTGAAAATCTCCTACTACCACCACACTAAGCAAAAGATGTTGCTTGTTGTGATGGAGGACTTGGTGGATGGAGGAGCCGAGGAATCGAACACGGAACGCCTGGGTGGGACCCAAACGCAGTGCCCACACAACCACTGACCGGTCCTTCATGCGATTCATACGTCTGTCATTCCTGGACAGATTGACCCACCCCTCATACCCTTTTCTTTTCCAGAACATCCTCTCCTCCCTTTCCTTAAAAAGGCTCCCCATACAGAATCCCCAAAGATGACATAGACCCTGAGAAAAAATATTTTCCTTAACGCCTCCTGTGCGGAGAAAAAGTTAAAAAAACTCGGTATCTAAATAGATTACCTTAAGAATTAACATATATTGCGAAGAGCTTAAAAACTTCACGCGTTCAAGGGAAGTATACTATTGTCGGTAGAAATTTAAATTACGGGGTCTTAATATTTTATAATTTACTGTGGCAATATGTTGTATTAGCTTCGGTTGAGAACTCTTTGTGATTAAAAACTAGCTTGACTAATCCCCGGCGCCAGCTAGACTAGAGATTTTGTTTCAAAGCCAAGAATTACGAAATAAGTTATTGTGAATTATTGTGAGAGTGAAATCTGTTCTCGGTAATAATGGGCTTAAGAGGGTATTTACCAGAGAATACCAGAAATTAGTCATTTTTAAATTAAATTCAAGACATATTGACACTTTTTTACAAAAAAACCAAAATTGGTTTTGAAAGATTGTTATTTAATCTGGTACACGCGGTTTTAAAATTATGAAAAACTAAGTGTATTTTTAATATACATAGAGCTCGTACGCACTAGAGGCTGGACGCACTTTTATTTTAATATGCAACCGATCATTTCGTACGCACTAAACCGCCGAAAAATTCAAACAAAATTCAACCGCCAATCGAACCGCCTAGGCGGCCAGCCTCTAGTGCGTACGAGCTCTAAGGTTATACCGTTGGTCGTTGGCAGATTTGTTCAATTTTCAAACGATAGATTTTATTAAACAGCAAAAATTTCAAATCATATAACCATACAACAAAATAAATCAATACATAATCCAGTAAACACAGTTTTTAGAATTTTAATTTTAGTTAAATAAAAATCATTAAAAAATAAAACCGAGAAGGTGTTTTGTGACAAAAATACCTCAGTTTTTCCATTTATTTAAGGTCTTACAAACTAAAATATTTCAATTTTTTTTTACACACTTATTTTGTTTAGACATTTAAAAAAAAATCATAAATACTTAAGATCAAAAAATACTTACCAGAAGTATCTACATGATATTTAATAATTTATCAACAAGCGTTTTGAGATTTTTTATTGCTTACTTGAATGTAGGTATATATTAAAGCAAGTTTTGAATGATATAAATCGATTAAAAAAATTTGATAGGGGAATAATCGATCTTTCTCATTGGAACCTCCCTGTACAGTTGCAACCATTTTTAAACCTTTATTCTCAGCCGCTGGTCAATCGCTCTTAATCGATATATCTTTTTAAAAATAAGTAGAAGAATGATGAATTTAAAGAATATTAAAACATGAAAAATAGTATGGATTCCTACTATCGTATGCTATGTGTATATATTTCTATCACGGATCGGCTCGTGGTAGGAATACAGGAGTGAATCTGCCCGCCGATCAGATCCGTGTGTGAATTCTGCTGATAAGAGGACCCATCAATAAACAAGACTACTATCTAACCCGGCTAAAACGGATGTGATGGCTCGCCAGTCGCCTACCCTCCAAATCGTCATCAGACGTCAGACTAGATTTATAAGTTTATACGATATGATTGTACCACCCCAAGGAGGAGGACTCCTGTACACCAGGTGCATACCTCCGGTACACCAGGAGGCACTGATTTGCTCGAACACGTGCTCTGAGGATGGGAAGGAGGTTGGAGTTCAATCGACCGGTGTACATGGCAATATTGGAATTTACGAAGGGCAGGAAAAGAGGATTTAACTGAGATGTTTTTTTCTCTTTATACCTGAATTCTTCTTGCCTCTTCTTGGCTTTTCGCGGTTCTTTCTGGTCATCCGTGTGTCATTTTGGCTCTTCTTGGTTTTTCTTAATTCTTCACGACTCCTCTTCAAACTTCTTGTCCTTTCTTGACTCTTTTTCGTCCTTCTCGACTCTTTTTGACTCTTCTTGGCTAGCATTTTTCTTCTTGCCCCTTATTGACTCTTCTTGGCTCTTTTTGACTTTTTTTGGCTCCAAATTAGAGTTATAAGGATGATCTTTAATTCGTAGCACAAAAGAAAACTATATGATTTAAAGAGCACCGCCACCGCTTCAAATACTTAGAAATCTTAAGGGGATACCCGGCGGTTGTTTTTCCATACTATTCCCTATTTATCTCTCTGGATTTTAACCCCAAAGAAAAAATTATTCTTAGATAAAATAGATATCAACTACTAGCGTGTCGGTATTTTTTATTTTTTTGATAAGTTACTTTTTATAGAAGTTATGACCTTCCAAAAATCAATAAAATTCACTGGTTTAAACGCTGTCAAAAGACGTTCAGTATACAAACTAGACAATGTTTAAAAAAAAAAGCAAAACGTGCAGACATAGAATAGTTTTTTTTATGTAGTTTGTAAAAAAAATGAAAATCAGTCCACCTTTGGAGGAGAAATGTGGGGAATACAAAACCTCGATTTTAGTTAGGTATTAGTAGCCCGAGGTGCATTGTCCCTTTCGCTCAATATCCGGTGGAGTAAGTGACAGCAACAATTTAGTAAAATCTAATTTTTAAATTTCTCCACCACCCGGGTATCATCTTAAGCACCGAACTCGCGAAATGTTTGGAAGGTTTTGTAATTATGTTTTTACTTTTTAAAGTAATTATTATGGTGGTTAAGAACCGTAATAATTCTGCGGCGCTATTAAATGAATTAATCTTTCTAAAGCTCTGAGCAGGCTTTTCAAATAATAAAAAATAAGCATTGTAATTAAAGCACGGATAAATTGTGTTGTATACTAACGTTATAGTTGTTTCGTTAACATTAATATTATGGAAGAATACTTTAAAACAGGCCCATTTTTTATGTAAAACCGCACAATGCACAAGGTCAGTTGGCATTCTCTGGTGGCATCCCCTCTTTAAGGCTGAAGGAAGTGGATGGAGGAGAGGAAGGTTAAGAAGAACCTGGTTATTCAGTACTCCTCACTAACCCAACGCGATGCCAACTCAGGCACTTACCAGACATATAAAGAGGTATAGGTTTATGAAAACATAATAACACGGCAATAGGTATCTACTCTCCTCATTACCTCATTAGCAGGTCTTATAAATCATCTTCCACGAATCAATCACGAAAATCACAGAATGCAAATTTACAAATCAATACCTAAGGCAGCCGCCCAGCATGGTGATTCAATATATCTTTATATGATGAGGTGTACAATATGAAAATATAATATGGTAATACTCTAGTATAAAATATTATAAATAGTATTAGAAGGTCTTGGTAATATTTTTCGTGAAAATCACATAATTCACATTCACAAACCAATATAAAGAGGTGTATGTACATGAAATTATAAAACGGTAGTACTCTCCACGTTAGCTGGTCTTGTAAATCATCTTCCACGAATCAATCACGAAAATCACATAATACAGATAAAAAAAAAACAATATAAATCTAATGAGGTATATCGTCGTTGCATATTTAATATGAACAATGTGACGATTTTGACGAAAACGAGTTAAATATACAGTTATTTTGCGTTTTTTTCTCCATCTTCTACAATATGAGCCATGTAAAAAATATCAAATATTAAAGGCGATAGAAAATAAACCATGTGAGGACAATCAAAATAGTATATAATATTTTTTTAAAGGTCATATCCTCTGCATACCACTACACGTACACGTATGTATATAATATTAACATAATTTTGTGATACCTAGCTGTCAAATTTGAATAAATTTAAATTAAATATTTTCACATTATTATGGTTTTTTAAATTATGACGAAAACTGTATACAGAATATGAACCATGTGAGAACAATTGTACATAGAATATGAAGCATGTGAGAAAAACGCGTTAAAATTCAATTTTCTGGCATAAAATAAATGTTTGCCATAAAAATATTTTAGTAATGAACGAACTATATTTTTCCTACTTTGTACATAAATAGAATTGTTATATTCCGTTTCGGTATTTTTTTAAACAGTTTTTATCGATTTTCTCAAAATGTACTCAGTCTCACATGATTCGTATTCTATATGCAACGACGATATATAAAAAAATAATATGGTAATACTCTTCAAGCAAGTCTTATAAAATCATCTTGCACGAACCAATCAGTAAATCTCACAGTGGAGATTCACAAATCAACATCATGAGGTGTATATGAAAACATAATACATTTACCACAATATCTGTCCCGGATAGCAGGTAGTTGTAACTCATCTTCCAAGAATCAACCACGAGAGATACAGAGATTTCAGATTCGCAAATCAATAAAGGCGAATCAGCAAAGTATGTCTGCAGTGCGATGTGCCCGGCCATCGGGTTATATTATCAATTTATTAGCGTTGACCGCCTTTCGCCGTTGCACAATAATTGATTGAAATGTCCTTGGGCGGAGACGGCGACACTTCGGTCAGCGAACGCCGGACGGCACTGCGAGACAGACGGACATTTAGTCATAATAATTTTTGCTCGAGAGAGACGTGTTGGGAAAACATCGCATAAAAAGAAAAAACACTTTGAAAGCATTTTTCTGAGCCAAGTATATGGATGTTTACGAGAAAATGCACAAACCTATATAACATATTATAGATGTATTATAATTAATTATTAAAATAAAATAGGTTCCAAGACAACTCAACAAAGTGGCATTTCAACACCCCTTCGAAAAGTCATTAAAAGTGATGAAACAAAATATCCCATAACCTAACCTATTTAACAAAGTTTTTTTTCATCCCTTTTATTAACTTTTCAAAGGAGTGATGAAGTTGCATGTTGTTTAGTTGTCCGGCACCGATAAAAACACCTAATCAAATTATTTTATATAAATTTTCCAGACAGTTTTTCATTGTTATCTGTTTATCAAAAATCAAACAGTATAATGACAATCGCTGTAGCTGCTTATAAGAAATCGGTCTCCAGAGTTTTAATAGACACCAAAGGAAAAAGCAAAATCGTTTCCCTATTATTCCCGTGTTAGAGTGCCTCAAAAATTACGTCGCGTTAAAATACCCTTTGTCGGAATAAGGCTTTAAATTTATTACTACATTTACGAAAAATGACAAATCAAAAATGCAACCAAGTGTTAGATCTGTGAACGAATAGATCTGGAGCAATGTTGATTAATACGATTTGACAGCCTGAAACGCTCTTGCGTACTCTGTCGGAGTTAAAATGTACTATCCAACACTTCTACCATCTTGACAGGACTGACCAAACACGGAACATACAAATTTATTGACGGACGAAATGCAAAACTGCTCTAAACAGGTAAGCCAATCATTCGTCAAACTTTTACTAGCAATTGCGCCCAAACGGTACGCGTGGCAAAAAATTGTAAGTACCTATCTAAATTATATGCAAGTGATTTTAGGGCAGGATATATTTTTCTCAAAGTTGATAGTTTTGAGTTGAAATAAAAAATCGGAAACGATTCTTTTTTCACGTTTTATGGATTAATTATGGATAAAATCCCTAGTTCGTAGTCAAGTCGAATATAACTCCTCGATCTGGTCCCCCTATTATAAATTACATTCAGACTCAATCGAAAAAATTCAACATAAATTCCTAAGACACATTAATTTCAAACTCGGTATTCGTATTGAAAACATAAACTATAATTACTTGATGAAAGAATTAAATTTATTAAAAATCTCAGACCGAAGAATTATATTCGACTTATTATTTATGTTCAAAATTGTAAATGGTAGTATAGACAGTCCCGTTTTAACTAACCTCATTGAATTTCATATACCTACGAGAGCTACTCGTTCTAAAGTCCTGTTTAAATGTAACAACAGCAGGACTACGTATTCCAAAAACTCGCTTGTACCTAGGTTGGCAAAACTCGAATTCGTAATGAAGTACCCCAAAACACATAAATGATGGAAAACGTCAGAACTACACCAGTTTGTTTCAACAAACTGCCTAACTACTAGTATATTGTCCGGTTTCTATATGTATGAAAACGTGTCGTGCAGTAGGCAACACATATCTCTAGTTAGCTCGGTTCATCGCAGTCGATGATCCTTGGCTGATAAAAATAAATATAGTATGACTAATAAGCAATAAAGAAATGATTCCTCTGAAGAGGTCAAACATAATGAGCCGGTTTTGTGTTTTCTTACCAACATTTTCAATGGGGGACCCTTAGAAACCAAATGTTTATATTTACCTGAAACGAAAAGAAAATATCAAATTAGGCATATTATAAAAGTATTTTTTATTGAAACAATTCATTAAATAATAGATAAAGATGTTACACCAAAAATAATTTATTTCGTATTAACATGCAGCTTGTGTCTACAAAAAAATATTAATTATTTTATTGGATATATCTCATATGTAGAAAGGCATCAGTCTGATCGGAATATTTAACAAGTTATTTGAATATAGTAGAATTGAGATCTCAAGATGTAGCAAAGGGCGCTTAGATTTGCATTGGAGATGTAGAACAGTCCGCTTTGGACATGTAGAACTGTCCGCTTTGGACACGTAGAAAGAGTAGACGACTAAAGAATCATCGCGAGAATACAATTAGGACGCGCAATTGGACCTAAGAAGTCGGGGACGACCCAAAAAGATAGGACACCATAAAGGGAATCAAATACTCTTAGTAATGAAAATAATTGCTAACTAAGTACGGGTTGATTCACAGATTTTGAACAATTCAACAAATTTTAATGTTAATCTTCAAGTTCTGTTATTGTGTATTTATTATGTTGCTGCATAGAAGTAAAATAAAAACAAAACTTTATTAGAACTTTCACAGAACTTAAAATTAACTTCGAAATTTGATGAATTGCAATTTTTTGTGAAACAACCCGTCTTAAGTGTTGGAATTATTGAAGAGAATATTTCCCTTGATGTATGTGAGTGTATTTCAAAACAGAGGCCGATGAAAATTTAAAAAATCACTAAACTTATCGTTTAACTTTTTACGACCTTGTCCCCGAAAAGTCACATAATTTAACGAATAAAAACATAAATAAAGACGCTAGTTTTTGTGCAGGAAATGAACGAAAATGTTTTAACAATATAGAATTCATTGCTTTCATTAGAATAACAGAGACCAGTATAAAAATTAAAACTAATAGGTAGGTTTTAGTAACCAGGCGACAAATTTATGTTTTCAAAGTTACCTACGACTGCAAATTATTTATTATACCAAACCTCATTTATAAAGTTGATTTTCATTGTTGTAGGCGGGATTAAAACTGCCTGACGGTTATTTCTTACAAGAATACAAGCGTTACCGTGGGAATAAAATAATGAAACATAATACATATTTTATTGCACAGTGGGAACCTTTTATAAAATAAAATAAATACAATTGTCTTCAAGGGGCAAAAGACACTATCTAAGATAGAGCAAAAACAAATCGGTTCCACGTATAATATAATTATAAGGAATAAGACAAGTAGATACAAAAACAAGAGATCTGAAAAAAATATATAGTAAAAAAAAAGACAATTTAAAAAACGAGTAAAGGTCACTGGCTTTGAAGTGTTAAAGATTTGAGCGTCAATTTGAAGGTTAATTTACTTTTAAAAAACATAGAAATTTTCTTGCAGTGCACGATGCCACTGTACGGTTGTGCTATTTATGTACACGGCAATGTCAATGGCCCAAACTTCTAGTAACGTTGCAGGCTAATAGAGGCACTTTGTAAAGAACACAGTATAATATCGCAATAACTCTATAGTTACTTTGTATTGGTTCCGTTCACTTCTTTTAAGTGCCCTCGATAATGTCTAGTAGTGTGCAACGTATTATTGCGAGGCACGCTACTAAAAAGTTATAAAACGATTAATAAATAAAATTTGCTGGTGCTTTGCAAATTGGTCCGTTTCGAACAAGTGTCTTCGTTTAATACACAAGTTGACGGGCGTTTCATGTGCATTTTAAATTCATCGTGATGATGTTTTTCGAACAATAAGAATTACCTACAAATTTATGGAAATTTCGATGAACTTTGGTTCATAAGTCATAAGTTTCCGAAATGTATAACGTGAATAAATTTTAGCATAAAAAGGTTCTATTAATAAGTTGGTCATGTCTATAATACTAATATATTGTACAGTGTGTATATAACTGTAAATGGTTGCAGTTACATACCTACCATCATGTTATATTGGTTTATTAGAACACTTCCTGAGGTACACGTGCTTTATTAAAATCAGAGTCGATAACTTGACAGTAAGACGGGAAAATCTAATCAGTTGAACAGTCGAAACAGTTTTGTCCAATTTTGCCAAAAATATATTTAATCACTCGAGAAATAGAGATTTTCAGGTTTTCGGTTTTCGATTTTGCCATTCAATTTAATAATATCATACCTCCAATATTAAAAAAGGGAAACATAATATAATATATTTTAAATTTTATTATTTAATAAATGTTTATAAGTTATAGTTTTTTGTCATTTTTTCAACTACCATACTAGGCTAGCTAATGCTCGTTTTGCGGTGGTCATATGAACTGTTGATTGCGGTTTACAGCCATTGCCAATGAATCCACCAAAATTTCACCATTTATCCCAATTTTTTTAAATATACCTACATATTTTTAAATTTAAAAATATCGTTAAATTTACAATGCATTTTATTTCGTAGAAATCACCTTAAATATAAATCTTTAGAAATATAAAAATCATACGTAAAATATCGGAGGTTCAACGAAGCGTTGCTAAGCGACCAAACGTTGTTTAGATAGTCAAGTAATGTTCGTTTCCTTCTCGCAAATGAAGCTTTTATACACACAGCAAATTGATAAAGTTTAGGGTACTATGAGTAAAAAAATATTCCTTAAAAGAGCTATTGTATTTAGAGGAGAAACGTGGCGAGTTTGATAACTTGTCTACATAATATTTACCAGACAAAAAAATACGGGATATTTTTTCAGTACGCAACGCACATAATAAAATTTTGAATTTATTACGACATTGAAGACAGGTAAAACGTACCGGTGTGTGCAAAGTTCATCAAAATAATATGACCGAGCAACTACAGTCAACTTCCGGATGTGTCATCAAATTTGCATAAGGAAGTATTTACACGTACCTACAATAATAATAAAGCATTCATGTTATTCATTTTCATCAACGATACTCGCCGAGAAATCGTTTGAAGAAATCATTTGCTTGATTTTTCTTTATTATTATTCATAAATAGGGCGGCGTTGGTAAAAGTATTATATTATCAAACCATTAACGGAAAAAGAAACATCCAGTAATTGTTATTGGAACATCGTTAATAGAGTTGACTCAGAAGGTATCGATTCCCCAAGTAAATGGAAATAGGAACCTACCTTCCTAAATATTGAAAAAACCAATTAAAATAAAATAAATATTTAAGACGTTGCCTTTTATCGTTAAAAAGTAGGAACAGGTAAAAGGTAGGAAATGATAATTTTGTATTGCAAATACAATTATTTTTATATAAACCTTGATAGCTGGCTTAGACATCTTTAAATAATTTATTTTGAATGCGAATGCATTTTTTTAAGGTTCACAGATACGATACGATTGTACCGCCCCAGCCAGGAGCAATCCTGTCCCGGTGAGACCGGTACACCAGGGGGTACTGATTTGTTAGGACTAGGAACAAGTGCTCTGAGGATAGGAAGGAGGTTGGAGTTTAATCGACCGGTATACAATGGCAACCTAATATAGTCCAGTCAAGTTAAACATGAAAAGGGGGTCGTGCTTGCAAAAGGTCCGATCTTTCTGAATTTTTTATATGTTATTAGGACCTATACCAATATTAAAAAAACAGATTTGCAATTTCCAAAGTGCTGTGCGAGCGGCGGTGTACCCAAAAAACCATAAAATTTTCGGACTTTTTTCAGTTTTTGCTCAATATCTTAGTGAAGGAAGGGTCTGACCGGTATAGTTGTTAAACACTATTTTAAAGTAGACTAAATTTGCTACAATTTGAGACCAAAATAAGTTATATACAGCAATTGGTTTTTAAGATACAGTTATTCGAAAATCAACAATTTTTTCCAAAAAATGATTTTTTCTCGAAATGGTCACTTATTTTATGAAATATTTTCTAAAATACGATTCCCACCTCAAATATTATATGAAATGAAGTTGTAGTAAATTTAAATAGCTTTCATTTGAAACTAAATTGCTACCTGTAGGCCCAGCGGTTCTCTCAAAAATTGCAGATAACCAAAGTCAAAGTGGGTTTTGGGGGAAATGCAAATAAACTGATCCCACGTCGTTTTATGGCTTTACTTATCAAACAGTTACAATTTATTTATTTTTGTTATTGTTAACAAATTTTTTGATGGAAAAAGAATAAGATAATTTACCTATCGGGAATTACGTGATCATCAAACATTGTTTTATATACCTACATACTAAAATGCTTGTACAAACATCATGGTACCTACTATAAGGACAAATTAGATTCACTCAAAAAAGAAAATTAATATAAATCATGTAGGATTGTGTTTTGATGGCCAAATCATGCCATTATTTTTATCTTAGATGGCACGGTCTTGGGCTCGCACGAAGATGGTGTCTCGAAGGCTGTGATGGACGCTGGGAGAGGCGTCCAGTCTGCAGTCGGGTCATCTTTATCGTGTACCATGCACAATTTGCCAGAGGAATGAGCAGTGGAGTCCAGCCTTTCTGCATCTGCACAGCTCCCAGAGCACCCTTTCTTGCATTTACATGAAATTTTTCGCAGAAGTGCAGGAGGTGCGGGATTAACGGTGGTGGGGATGGGGGTGAGTCCCTGAGAAGACAGCTTCCACCCCCAATCAGTGGGATTCTAGTTGACACACCTCTACTTCTGCACTTGGAGGAAGCACCTTGCTGCATGGTGGCCTGCGGCATATGACTTGTGGCAACGGGCGAGGTTTATGCTCGTTGAAGTGACAAACGTCTTATATCTCAGGAAATCCAAAGTATCCCTCGCGATGTCACCCCCATATGAAGCCACAAAGCACTTGATGTCTGCTTCTCTCACGGCTTTTGGGGTGGACGAAGGACGACCTACACTTGCTCAGCAAGTGGTTCACTCTTGCTCATGAGTGTGGTGATTTTGGTCTTTCCTTGGCCAAACGGTGCTGTGATAGTATCGCACCCGGTAAACGCTTGGGTGAATAGTATATAACGTCCCTGCACCCCTAGCACGGTCGATCGATATAAAGTTACCGACCGATTGTCAGTAACTTCTCATCGTTCCCTAGGACAACTTTAGATCGCAAACGAATAGGTGACAGTTTACAATGACTACCATGCTAGCACCCCTGGTGGTTGTAGCAGGTCGTAGAGTAGTGACAGCAACCAGCTTCGCCCTTCGTGCTCTTCTGTACGTAGACTTTTGTCTCTTCAGCGCCTAAACCATTGAGAAGAACGAGCAGGTCGGCGTCTTCTCCCACTAAAGCGCCGTTTGTACTTAATTTGATTTGTACTTCACTGCTGGAGGTCACATTTTGAGCAGAAATATAGTTCTGCATACGTGGGATGTTTTTGTCTCGTATTACTGCTCTCAGGCGGGTCACGCATATAAAGCCTTCCATCTCATGAAATGTGTTATCACCGTCTAGGGTGTTAACGTTCACCTCCGTATTGTCAGAGACAAATAGGATAAAATCTTCTTTTCCTATTAGTGGTGAGGATTCATCTCGCAAGATCGCCGAAGTTTCAAGCTGCACAGCTACTGAATAAGAACAGAATAACCCCAGCGCAGCGCACATATTTTGGGTAAAATTAGATATTAATTCCAATCAGAAGGGAGGAAACAAAAGATCGAGTTCGTACAGCACTATCAGAGCACTTCTTCTTCCATGTTTCAAGGAGGCCACGCATGTTTTTGAGAACAACAGTCTCAAAAAATAGCTGTACTGACTCAGGGATGACAGAATCAACATTGTTGAAAAAATCCTCCGAGGTGGGATACTGACTGGTTTTATACACTTGTGTGCGGGTATCTTCTACGATGATTTCTGCTGCTGCCTTCACAACTCTCACCGCTCTTGCTGCGCACCGCCTTTTTGGTCCTTGTACCAATCATCATACAAAATTTTATTGCCGTAAGTTTTCGCTGTTCTGACATCAGGGATACAATCACCCCTAATTTGCTGCAGAAGGTGTGATAAATAAAAATGGCATTCATCACTGTTTTCCAATAAGTAATCGTACACATACTCCATCGCTTCTTCAGAATTACTGGCTGGACGATACCCTCTCTTATTCCCAGTAGCAGGTGGTAATCTTAATAGGCTCACGTAGCACAATCTGTGGGTTCCGTCTGCAGCAATCAGGTCGCCAATGGCGAGGAGGCGCTCCTCCAATCGTCACCTCGGCGTTTAGCTGTATCTAAAATAGTTTGCTTCATGCCCAACTTCTCAACTGTACGGACCACATTCCTTCTTGCCAAGGGCAGTTTGCTTTGTTGCCCGAGAAATTATTCAGTGATAGCATCACCACACAAAATTCAAATCCCTCTCAAGGTAGGAGCCAGTTTACTTGATAATCTTGTCGATAAAGTCTTCGGTTGGGAAGCAGAATCCCTTCCTTCAACGTTACACACTGCTGTATATCTCTTCCTGGTTGAAATTTTAGAGGAAATTTTTATTTTCTGTGAGACCACGTTTTTGACTCACTTCAATTAGTGTTCGAATTCCTCGTTCTTTGATGATTACAACAGGACCTGTATCGAGGTCCTCACGACACACAAAACACACGCTCGGACGGATAGACATTTTGCAACACTCTGAGAGCTGCCCTGGAAGGGCCTGGTGCGTGTAAGGAGGTCAAGGGAGGGGACAACGAAAACACTTGGGGAAAATCCGTCCGTTATCTGCCATTTTTGAATTTTTGAGTGAACCGCTAGACCCACAGGTACCAATCCGGTCTCAAATGAAAGCTAATTTAATTTACTACAACTTCCTTTCATATAATATTTGAGGTGGGAATCGTATTTTAGAAAATATTTCATAAAATAAGTGACCATTTCGAGAAAAAATCATTTTTTGGAAAAAATTGTTGATTTTCGAAGAACTGTATCTTAAAAACCAATTGCTGTATATAACTTCTTTTGGTCTCAAATTGTAGCAAATTTAGTCTACTTTAAAATAGTGTTGAACAACTATACCGGTCAGACCCTTCCTTCACTAAGATATTGAGCAAAAACTGAAAAAAGTACGAAAATTTTATGGTTTTTTGGGTACACCGCCGCTTGCACAGCACTTTGGAAATTGCAAATCTGTTTTTTTAATATTGGTATAGGTCCTAACAACATATAAAAAAATCAGAAAGATCGGACCTTTTGCAAGCACGGATGTACATCTTGACTGGACTAATAAGCCAATATTGGAATTTAGGATGGGCAGGAATAAAGGAATGGATTGAGCGTTATGATTTTGTATTTCCTTTCTTTATGCCTTCCTTCTTCATGACTCTTCTCGACTCTTTTTGAATCTTCTTGTTTTGTATTGCAAATACATTATTTTTATATAAACCTTACTACCTGGCTTAGACATCTTTTAATAATTTATTTTTAATGCGAATGCATTTTTTAAGGTCCGCAGAGTGGATATACTTTAAAAGTCAAGATAAATGTGTATGTCTCAATTTTTTTTTATTTTGCACAATGGCATCCCCAATTGGGGTATGACGTGAGGCTGAAGAAAGTGGGGAGGGGATGGGGAAGAGGTAGTTGGGAAAGTACCTGGCTATTCAGATCTGGTCACAAAACAAGGCTAAAGCCATTTCATGCAACGTTTCAATTCTGAATGATGGTCATACAACGTGTCGCAAATATACTGTATTTTTATTTGTTATTGAAAAAATTATGACATAACACTAACCAATCGTATAATCATCATCTTCTTGATATCAAAATAATCCCCGCGACCTCCGGATTGCTGGTCAGGAGCCGTACCTCTCGACCACGGAGACCGTCAGAACGTCATAACGCTAGAGTTCACCCTCAGAGAGTGTTTGAAATTAAATGATAGGTGAGAAAGAACAGAAGCAAAAATTTGGGCCCTAACTAAATATCTCATTATTATCAATTTCATGGTTCAACCTATAAACGCTCATGAAGTAGAAGAACAATGAAACACAATATGTTTTTTGTACATTATTTCCGTTAATTATATTTTACGCGTTTTCAATTTATCATAATTGCGTGACTGTGATGAATCTAATTCGCGTTCATTAAATAGTTTGATGCATGATGACAATATTTCTTCATCAAACACAATTTGCTGATAAAACAATACATGGCTGGTTTACGGTCAGGAAAGGCTAAATTAATTTTTCTATCAAAAGGTCGACAACCATTATGAGCGATTGACCAGCGGCTGAGAATAAAAGTTTCAAAATGCTTGCAACTGTACAGGGAGGTTCCAATGAGAAAGATCGATTATTCCCCGTATCAAATATTTTAAATTAAAAATTTAATATTGATTTATTTCATTCAAAACCTGCTTTAATATATAACCTACATTCAAGTAAGCTATAAAAATGCTCAAAACGTACGATGATAAATTATTAAATATAGTGTACTTCTTGTAGGTGTTTTTTGTTCATAAGTATTTATGATTTTTCAGTAACGTCTAAACAAAATAAACATGTAAAAAAAAGAAGAAATATTTTAGTTTGTAAGACCTTAAATAAATAGAAAAACTGAGGTATTTTTGTCACAAAAGACGTTTTCGGATTTATTTTATAATGATTTTAATTTAACTAAAATTTAAATTTTGAAAACTGTGTTGACTAGATTATATTATTGATTTATTTTATTGTATGATTATATGATTTGAAATTCGTGTTGTTTAATAGAATCTGTCGTTTGAAAATTGAACAAATCGACCAACGGTATAGTATAATTAGTATATTAAAAATACAATTAGTTTTTCAAAATTTTAAAACTGCGTGTACCAGATAAAATAACTATCTTTCAAAATCAATTTATGTTTTTTTGTAAAAAGGAGTTAATACGTCTGGAATTTGATTTAAAAAGGACTAATTTCCGGTATTCTCTGGTAATAAATACCCTCTTAACACAGTACAAAGAACTGCACTTTCCACCGACTGGTAGATTGAAAGAAAACGGAGCACAGGTAACCCTACCTCAATTAGATACTGGTGTAGTTATTTATTACTCTCTTTGTTTTGTTCAGGTTATCAGGGAAAAATAATGGTGAAGTCGGAGCGAAAGATTAACTAGCTTTAGTGCAAGATAGCCAGGGACATGTCGTGAATGTCCTTTTTAATTTATTTTTTTATGTGAATACCTCACAAGAGTTTGTCAAATATTAGTTAGACCACCCACTGTGAAATTGTGAACTAGGATTATCAAACATAATGGGCACTTCCGTGCCACCGTATTCCTATTAAAGGTTGAATTAATTTTCTTATAAGGCTAGGAAATAATAATTACAATCGTTTTACACGGAACGCCATTTGATTGCTAAACTCGTAGGGTATTTCACCATCATCTTAATAGCTTATCCACAGGATAACGTACGATAAATTAAAAATACTTGCAATAGGTAGATGAATTATTGGAGCAAATTAAAAAAAAAATTCTAAGGTATCTTTTTATGAGAGTACATGGCGAATAACTGCGATTTATGCATCACATGGATTTGCTCTCTGAAACGCACTAAGAAACTCTCCAATCTAGAAGGAATGGGATCCTTTCAGTAACGGCTTTTAAAATTATAAACTCTTTCATTGACAGCCCATACTTCTTGGCATGCTACAAGCTATTCGTACCGAACGACTACCGCCAGGGTCACCACCACGACTTGCTCTGTATTCCACATGGCAGAACGGACGTTCTGGCCCAGCATAGCATGACAAGAGGTATGGTGCTGATAAATGATATCTCCAGGTCTCTTGACATCTGCAACATTAGCCTTGAAGGTTTCAAGAGTAATTTTAGACAAGAACTGTAAAATATATATTATTGTAAAATGTTCATTTATTTATGTAAAGTTATGTATATGTCATGTGTATTGTAATAGGATTTTTCAATCTGTAGGTAATACACATAAAAAAAACCCTGCTAAAAAAACTTTGCTAACTTATCCTATATCTAGCCACTATTCATAGGTTAGAATAGTAATCTCGAACTTTATAAACAAATGCATCGTAAATCGAAATACACGTTATCCAATGGATAAGCTATCAAGGGGGTGGTGAAATAGCCCTTTAGAATTATTTTTAAAAACGGGAAGAAAAAGTACTTCAATTCAAATAATTCAGAGAAATCATTCGTTTCCCCAGTTCAAAATGAAACAAAGTAACATAAAACAATTCCGAAAGAAGAAAAAAAAGAAGCAAAACGAACTTTGGAACTTTTATCGCAGTCATTTTTCTAAAGTTTTATAAAGGCGTGTCGTAAAATGGTTAATTGGACCCAAAGCTCGTCGGTTATTCAACAAAATAGCATGTTATTTAAGGCGGTTTCCGTCCCGAGCCCTGTCAACACGTCACCAACTCAGATTTGGGAAGAAAAAACCACACACGCTGCTGTGCATAAATAATGTGATGAATTATGGGTATTGAATATAAATATTTACGTTAAAAACTCCAACAAACGTTAACACGCCGGATGGGAAATGTGTAGAATGCTTACATTGTTGATAATTTACAGATATTACATAGTCGTATAATGGAATGAATGTACATCCTAACAATAACAAAAAAATCGATATGAATAACATTTTTATGTTTTCAGGTAGGTACACGGAGAAAATGTTATTCTAAAATACAATCATTTTAATCGTAAAACGGTTAAAAACGGGACTGAAGTTCTTACCAACAAATTAACAGGGTTTCAATGTTTATTGCCAAGAAAATGTAAGAATAAATTATTATTATTAATTATTAGAACTAATTTCGTACGTATACCGACAAATTATTCTTACATTTTCCCGCCAATAAACATTGAAATCCTGGTTATTTGTTCGTAAGAATTTCAGTCCCGTTTTTAACCATTTTACGAATAAAATGATCGTATTTTAGAATAACATTTTTCTCCGTGTGCTGCGCGGTTTTTAAAAACATTTCCTCCACACAGGAGGCACTTACGAAAGATAATAATTTTCCTCAAGGCCTTTGTCATCTTTGAAGATGCTGTGTGGGGACTCTTTGTGGGAAGGAAGGAGTGAATTTGGGCCTTGAAGAGACCAATGATATAGGAAGGAGGAAACATAGATGATGGCAAATCATTCCACAGCCGAGATGTTGAACTCAAGAACGAGTAGTATAAAATTATACCATAACTTTATAGCATCCAAACTTCTTCCCTGCCTCATTTTTCAGGTTTTAAGTGCTTAAACAATTTTTTGTGTGTGAATACTGCACAAACATCCCAACTACTCTCAAGCATTTGGAGCCAGTGGGATTATGGCAACCCCAATTGGGGTGCGTTATGAATATCGAGAAAAGGAGCGAGATGGGGAAGAAGAAAGCATGGAAGTTGAACAACCAGAATAATTCGGATTAAGTCAGTTTATTTCAGTTCAGATAGCTTTGCAGCACCAATCATCAGGGTAGGTTAAACGCACAAGAAAAATAGTCTACATATCCTAAACAATTAGTTAAGATGACATTTTTCAATTCTTAGGACTTAAATTCTTCCTGTGCCAAGGATTAGAGGACTCTCCTTCGCCTAACAGATAAACAAGAGCGATCCTGTTAAATCGTTATCCTTCCCACCATTGGGGTCAGTTAAATAACAAGAAAAAAAGACTTGTGAACATTTAGCTAAATGGATGAGTAACTTAGAGAGTATATCGTCGTCGCATATAGAATATGAAGCATGTGACTCTGAGTACATTCTGAGATAATCGATAAAAACTGTTTAGAAAAATAACGAAACGGAAAATAACAATTCTATTTATGGACAAAGTATGAAAAATATATTTCGTTCATTATAGGAATATGTTTATGGCAAAGATTAATTATTCTATGCCAGAAAATTGAATTTTAACGCATTTTTCTCACATGCTTCATATTCTATGTACAGTTTTACTCACATGCTTCATATTCTATGCAAAGTTTTACTCACATGCTTCATATTCTACATACAGTTTTTGTCATAATTATAATACCATTATAATGAAGAATAAACAATCAATAGAACAGGCAATCTGCCTAGCTAGGAACTAATATCGACCTAAAACAACGTAATAACACTTGTATTCATTTTAAATATATTCTCTTATTATGTAATATTATTTGTTATTGTGGCTTTAAATGCATCAAATGTAAATAAAATAAAATAAATAAATAAAATAAATGTCAATTTTTTTTTTTGGATTTGACAGCTAGGCATTATAAAATGATGTTAATATTATGTACATACCAAGGCAATTGATTTGTGTAGAGGTATGTAATGTTATTAGTATGTATGTAGTGTTGTTAAAAAAATTATTATGTACTATTTTGATTGTCTTCACATGGATTAATTTTATCGCCTTAATAACTCAGGTACGGGGCATACGTCATTCATATGTCTACCTACGTTAAATTATCGTGAAAACAAGCTTATGTGTCCAAGAGGTTAAATATTTGATATTTTTACATGGCTCATATTGTAGAAGATGGAGAAAAAAAAGCAAAAAAAAACAGGTTTTCAATAGGAAAATAACCGTTTGTTTCCTACGGAAATAACTCTTAAATTGTCATTTTTCGTTCATGAGTTTTGTATAAAAATAGGAGCTAGATTATCTGAAAAAAAACCGAGCTAAGAAACTAAACTCTTTTTTGGAGCTGAACCCCATTGTGGATCTAATTTTAGCTCTAAAGAAGCTGAGTTGGCAACACTGTCCCCGCGTGTTGGTTATTGAAGACCCTTCCTTCGCCAGATGAATAAGCGCGGTCTTGTTAAATCTTTCCCTTCTTAATTTGGCGCTAACGAAGCGTCAGTCAGTCAGTCTGTCTCGCACAGTCCATGTGCAGTTCGTTCAAGCGTCAGACGCACTTGAATAATAAATTGTCGCAATTATAAGGCGACCCTTTGTTCAGCGCTCACCCACGGGTTCTGGCGGGCTTGTGGTCGGGGCATTTGCTAGGCCTCTTCCTGCTGCCACGGCACTATACAAAATAATAACCCGCAAAATGGTTTCATTTATGCCAGTGGAAGGTTCACATTCAGATCTACATGGCAACATACGGTTTAAACCCGCCGACTGGAATCGAAAATTCTGCAAAGGTGCTGCCGCTGAGAGCTTCGATGTAGCTTTCCGAAAGAGTGAGAGATTTATTTATTTTTTGTTTCTTTACAAGGTAGGTATTATTGATTACAATTCAATTTTTAATATCACAGAGCCTCTGTGCTGAGGTTAATAATTTTATAAAGTAATAAAAATAACAAAAAATAATATAGATATTAAAACAATAATACTGACACATTAAGAGCCATTGACCAGCGGCTGAGAATAAAAGTTTAAAAATGCTTGCAACTGTACAGGGAGGTTCCAATGAGAAAGATCGGTTATTCCCTGTATCAAATTTTTTAAATTTAAAATTTAATATCGATTTATTTCATTAAACACTTGCTTTAATATATAACCTACATTCAAGTAAGCAATAAAAATGCTCAAAACGCACGATGATAAATATTTTTTAAGTAAGTATTTTTTTAATCATAAGTATGTAGAATTTTTCAATAATGTCTAAACAAAATAAGTGTGTAAAAATATTTTTAAATATTTTAGTTTGTAAGACCTTAAATAAATAGAAAAACTGAGATATTTTTGTCACAAAACACGTTCTCGGATTTATTTTTTAATGATTTTAATTTAACTAAAATTTAAAAATTAAAGCTGTGTTGACTAGATTATGTATCGATTTATTTTGTTGTATGATTATATGATTTGAAATTTGTGTTGTTTAATAGAATCTATCGTTTGAAAATTGAACAAATCTGCCAACGACCAACGGTTTAACCTTATTATATTAAAAATACACTTAATTTTTCAAAATTTTAAATCTGCGTGTACCAGATAAAATAACAATCTTTCAAAATCAATTTATGTTTTTGATTTAAAAAGGACTAATTTCCGGTATTCTCTGGTAATACCCTCTTAATTCGCCGGCTTGCTGGAGAAAGTTCTGCCACACCTAAAGCGCCGTTGCCGTCTTTCTTTCTGTTACATGAATCATTTTTTGCTATAATGAGCTATCAGAGATCTCTATGCCCAAATCAAATTGTTGTACGATAGCACAAAACTACACGCGTCAATAACACAAAAGGTTGACTCAAACGCTACACGCGTTAATCGTATTAATTATCTTTTTCAAATACTAAATATTATTATTTTTTTTAAATACATGCATCAGTTTACAACATAAACATGAATACCGACTAGACAACTTACAGGCTTTAGACATTTACAGAGAAGGAGAGCCAAAAGCACTAATAGTTAAAACATTAAAAAACCTAAATAAAAGTCCGATACTAAAGTTTTTACCCCATTGATAGAAAACACGTTCTTGCCACTCTTCTACCAACTTCCTCCGCTGACCATCAATCTATTTTTAAAATAACACACTGTAAAAGCGCCCTTAAAATATGTATTAGACATTAGATTTTAGTAGAAAGGCATCCCACTTTACTGTCATGAAACTCGCCTATTGCGACGATTAAAATAGTCTTAAAGTTTGGCGTGTACTATACTGCCCTGACGAAGCGCCACGGAGCTAGCGAAACCTGGTCGGCAAAATGTCTCATTTAAAGTGGTGGTTACTAAATTATAGTTTATTTTAAATTATTTTTTCCTGATATTTTCATGGATAATAAAATCCCTCCCTCCCGGGAATATCGCGGGTGTACGCAATAGGAAGTTCATTCAACGAACAAATGTTATTAAGTATTTTCCACAGGAAAATAGAGTAAATACGTGGGGCAGTGGCTCAACTCTACTGCAACATATAATATAATATTATTATGAAAACGAGCTTAACTATAAATACATACACTTATTGATTATTCCATTAGTACGATTACATTTGCTATTATTACTCGGTGCCATCAGTCATAATTATCCGTAATTATAATTCGCACAGCGGTGAACAAAATAATATGCATACCCCGACATAAAGCCAGTGACACACACATCGTTAAAAGCGCTAGCGTTATTTGGCTTGGCCTATTTCAGCATATCCCTCGCCATAGATTACCATTGTAAATGTATGGGGAGCGATGCGGTGAAATAGGACAAGCCAAATAACGCCGGCGCTTTTAACGCTGTGTTTGTCCCTGGCTTAACGAGCTGAACGGGTGGATATAGCAGTGGTTGTTAACCGGAGTTCCTCGGAACTTGTCATTATTTTGGAAGTTATTTCAAAAGGAAATTTAGTTACAGTTTTAAACACCTCGAACTCGAATTTTCAGCATTAAGGAATATAAAAGTTAAAAAAAACAAAAAAACTTTCGCCCCAGGAACGATTTGTCTAATGCAGAGGTTCCCAAACTATTTAAGGTTTACGGACCACTTTTCATAGTAAAAAATTATTTTAGTTGAGAATTTCAAAGAATCATCAGACACCCGATATACACCATGTAAAAATCTTCCATAGTAATAAAAATAATGTATCATATTTTTTTATTTTATATTCAACCTTGCGTGGACCCCCTGACGTTGTTAAGGGACTCCTCAATGTTCCCAGGGTCCCCTGGGGGTCCATACGGACTACTTTGGGAAGCACTGGCCTACAATGAAAGGTAAAGCCAAGACATCATTTTTGTTCTTTACTATCGAAACCGATAAATTTTCGTGGACCCCCATTTTATCACGCCATCGTAGACCCCCATCGAGTCTCACGTGGATCCCTGGAGGTCCACCTGGACCACTTTGGGAATCACTGGTCTAATGTCTCTGTTATACGATTCAACGAGAGTGTAAATTTGGCAAAAAAAAGTTTCTTAACCCCTCTGGCCTCTAACAAATTTTTTCAGAATTTCAGAAAAATTCCATTTTACAATAAAATGTTATTATTAAAAATAAACATAGTTTTAGAAATAATAAAATAAACATAAAAAGTATTTCACTCTATAGTATAAGAATGACTTTCAAAGTGACTTTGTTGTCTCTGGATCGATCGATATTTATTTTTCCGGGGAACCGTTTATTTTTTAAACTAGGCGATACTTTTTTAAACCATGATATGAACAAAAATATCCAAAAAAAACTAGAACATCAATGACAGGCCATTTCACACGCGTTCCGAAAATGTAGGTATCTACAACAAAAACCTTTCCGCTACTTTTAAAAGGTTAAGAAACACTAACATAAGATGTAACACTTCAATCTCCTGTTTGGCGGTGTTACGGTGTGTTACCGAGATAAACAAACAGAAAGACAAAATTAAATATTTATACCGCCAAAGTGAACTTTAGACGTGAACTTGGCTAAAATAATACGCTAATTCATGAACTTGTTTTTATTTTTCGAATTCCTCGAACAGGGCGGGTTGTTCAACGTGACATGAACAAGCCGCCACCGAAAGAGTGAAATTCGTATGTGTATTTATTTCCGCACGGTGACTTTAATGAGCAAACAAAATTTAATTTTCTCGGATCGTAAATCGCACCGAGATCCCCCTTTTGAGGTCGGTGCGGAAGCATATTTAGCTTGCCATAGATTTCAATAAATTTCAAGAGAGTATTTCTCGGGTCACAGCTAAACATGGTATAACTCGGTCTCTGTACACATAATTTCACAAAAAGAAGGAAAAGTGTAGGAAAGGCCAATCTCCGTGGCAGAGCGAACAGTTCCTTGGCTCTGAATCCGCAGGTATCCCGGAATGAGAAATTGTACGTCGTTTCGTAGTAGAAGACGCTTTCAGCGTATTATCGCCCTTTTGAAAAATCAGCATTCGAAATCGAAAAGATGCCTGGTAATGATATTGACGATAGTGACGAAATCTGATTAGGGACGCCTCAGTTCTACTGACTCCGGGTAGTTGGACCTCTTGTGCGTCGAGGGGTAAAGCTCTCGACTAGCAATCCGAAAGTGGTGGGTTCAAATACCGGCGTGCGCAAATAAATTTCATTTGATTAATATGTATTATTTTAAAATTAATTAAATAAAAATAATATAAACCACCATTCAGAATTGCAAATTTGTTTGAAATGGCTTTAGCCGTGTTTAATGACCAGATCTGAACAGCAAGGTACTACCCCACCACCCTCTTCCCTGTAGAGGTAGTAGGTACTTTCATTCTTACAACCGGTGGCGGCTCGTGACTTTTGGGTGTGCTAGAATGCTAATATATATGTCATTACTCATTACTGATGTTGTTTTAGCCGAATTTTTTTTTTAAATGTATATATACTGCTCCCGTCTGGAGCCAGTGAGACTATGGCATCCCCAATTGGGGTATGTTGTGAGGCTGAAGGTAAGTGGGGAGAGGATGGGGAGGAGGAAGGTAAGGGAGTACCTGGCTATTCAGATCTAGTCACTAAACACGGCTAAAGCCATTTTAAAGCGACTTTTCAATTCTGAATTCATTTTGTGAAAACACAAATCAATCAAAATAAAATTTAGCTGCGCACGCCGGGATTTGAACCCGCGACCTTCGGATCTCTAGTCAAGAACCCTGCCCCTGGACCACAGCGGCCATGTTTTTTTTCGGCTACAACAACACCAATAATTTAATATTAGCACTCTAACACACCAAAAGTCATGTACCGCAACTGCCCACAACATACCTTAATTGAGGATGCCATAATCTCACTGGCTCCAGACGGGAGCAGTTGGGAGGTATTCGTATAAAAAAATTATTTTGAGGTATTCGTATAAAAAAATTATTTATAAGTTTATATTGGCTGCATTATTATTTTTAAAACACGAACTGTCTTGAGCAGAAGACGGACGATTTTAAGTTTTACGAATATGTATTCTAAATTCCAGTCCACTATGCAAATACAAAGTGCAAATATGTAGTGGATAATATTTGCCTTGACATTTCAGAGATCAGACGAAAGTAACATGCAAGCAGTGGAATGGTTCGTAAATTTTATGTTACCTAGAACAAATTTAAATCTTTCAAACAAAAAATTAAAAATATATACTAATGAACTAGTTACTACTCAATAAATTTAGTACTAGTTGGCGTCAATAATACATTATTGATTTGCTGACCCCTCCGCCTGCCATCAAACAATCCCCTATCACAACATAACCCAAGCGCCACTCCTAAGTGAGCGCTGGGCCTGAGCTCACCCAAGACCACGCCCTACATATTCGATTATTATTTATTGATTTTACTTGTTTTTCTTAATATTTATTGGATTCAAATTTTATTATATGTACTATCAATCTATATAACTATATGAGACGTGTGAGATTGCCCTATCCTCCCTACATGCTCGAATAAAATTATTATTATTATTATTGAAGTAAAACTTCTTTAGGCGCGATATGACGAGTAATTCAGATGTTTTTCGGACGGAAATAACGTATTCAAACGGAAATGACGTTCGGATAGCGGTAAAATTACTGCCTTCTGTGTTTGTTTGTATTTTTAAAGGGTTCTCGCCTTCGTTAGAATAATTTTATTATTTTCAGCTAGGATTAAAAATCAAGAGCGAATCTATATTCATAATTTTTATTGCATTTCTGAACACAAGCGACCAAACTCAACAGCCGGTGGTGTTGCTGTGAATCATTCATCTGTAGACATTCATTGTACCGTTTTGCCTGCCACAAGTCAAAAAAGTTTTACTACAACAGCGCGTAAATGTACGACGCACTCATTTTTTAATCATTAAAAAGAATAAGTGTCAGAAGATATCATTAAAAACCTTATCCATCTATAGCGAATAGCTATCAACGCTTTGGAAAAACCAATAGTAAAATAAATGTTATTTCGTTATTAATTATTACTTCACCGTGCATTTGTGGTTTCGTAGGTCATTGCACCAGTCTAGCGCAGTCATTTTATCCAGAAATTTATCCTACAAGTTTATCTCTCAAGTAAAAGATAATTAATCATAATTTGTATTTCTCCCTATTATTAGATACGGGAATTCAGTACGAGGAATCCGCACCGCGGTTGTCTTCCCGCAGCTCTGTGGTGATGACCACAAATTATCTATTCTGTGTAATAATACAAATGATGAATGATAGTGAACCCCTGAACTCGGAATTATTACAATATGCATAGAATGAAGTGCACTCTGTTGTGACAGACGAACGAATTTATCTGCAGAGGACAGTAGATGCATTTGATATGAATTATTATAGGTCACCGGCGTAGTGTGAATTTCTCAGGCCCCACAACAACGATGTAAACGGGACTGCAATCCGTACAACTATTTTATAAGAACACGAAGGAAGATGCAAGTGAAGATTTAGAAATGATTCGTATTGCGAGTAAACTAGTCCCAGAGAGAGCTCGTAAGGACATCATCGACGATCGTCCTCTTATTTTAAGGATCTTATTTGAAAACAAAAAAGACAGATGATACTAGAACGATGATGTTATGCGATCTCTCGCTGGTACCTCAATAACTAAATACGTTTGTTCCAACTATAGGAATCGCATTTAGCGATTACCTTTGCAATCTAAAAAATTTGATGACATAGTAAAAAAATAGTTATAATTTATAACACGGTTTCATAAATATATTTTAAAGTGTGTAGCACAGACTGCCTCAGTGGTCAAAGAGTGACGCTCTAAGAAGGTAAAAAGCTGGATTTAAATCCCGGTGTGCACAAATAATTATTTTTTGATAAATTCGTGTTATTTCACAATTTATACATTTAAAATAATAAATAGTAAATTTGCGGAAATTTGCGGAGGGGAAGATATTCTCAGTATCGACTGGTGTCAGACAACCATTCAGTATTTAAAATGGCTTAAAATGGCTATGCAGAGTTTGATGACCTGATCTGAATAGTCGGGTACTTCTCTCCCTTCCTCTTCCCTGTCCTTTCTCTCCATACTACCTTCAGCCTCGCGGATCGCCTTATTTGAAATATTTTTTTAATAAGATTTAAGTACAATATGCCGTAGGTAGGTACTTAAAAAATAGGATATAAAAAAGTACCTTCCGATGACATTATGAATTTTTGACCAAATTATTTTAGCTAACAAAGCGATTTTTGGAAAAGCTTTTAACGTGAATCTTGCCAATAATTTAGCTGTGTAATCAATCGGGTCAAAACACATAGGACAATGGCTACGCCCCTGCTGATGCTGTTGTAATATGGCCGTTGCTCCAATATTCTTAGTCTGATGACCCAAGTGTCAATTACCCCTCATGTCAGCCAGGCTGGATGATGGATGGTAGAATAGGAGGAGATCCCACCAGACGGAGTGGGACATTTGGCTATATATGTCTAAGTCGGTGATGGTCAATCGCCGGTTTGCGAAATGGTTAATTTTGGATTTGGTCAATTTAAATTAATTAATTTTTCAGAGAAAACTTAATTTTTTAAAAAAGTTTTCCTGTTGTGATGGCATTATTTATTTTAATAAAAAGACAAATAACTTTGTTTACATCACTTTATTTATTAATACACAATCTACATGTTTCGTGAACATTGTTCACATCATCAGGATTAAATGTACACTAAAGCTAATAATTAAATACAGATCACCTACGGGAGGAAGGGGTAGAAGGAAGGGAGAGGGGTAAGAGTGGGAAAGATTATTATTTTTTTTTCGGATTAGGGATTTCAAAGTCATTGAAGGGAAAGACCGGTTAAGTGCGAAAATGTTCAAAAGTGGGTTTATAAAAATTTGTTGCTTATTAATTATGTCTGAAGTAAAATATCAAAATTATTAATCTGCGATGCCTTATAACCTGTGTGAATAATTTTTAGCCCCAAGTTTTTGAAACATGTAGATTGTGTATAAAAAAGTGAAGTAAACAAAGTTATTTGTCTTTTTATTAAAATTAACTAATTATTTATTAATTAAAAATCTTGGGAAGGGTGGTGCAAAATACTTTAACGAACATTAGGTAGCTAGTGTGACGGGTCGTTAACAAAATAGTACAAGTGAAGAAACGGTTCCATGGCCACTCAACATAGTGGCATTTTAACACCCCATTGAAAAGTCATTAGGATGAACAAAAAAAATATAGCACTTAACCTAATTTATTTAGCCATGTTTCTTTTATCACTTTTAAAGATTTTTCTAAGGAGTGACGAAGTTGCACATTGTTGAGTTGTCCGGTCACCGAAAAACACTGTGGCCACTTAAATAAACTATTCCCACCTACCTAAAGAAGCAGCAACATATAAATCACGAACTTTTTAGTGTAGCATAAAGTTTTTTAGTTGTAAGTATAGTGTTAAAATTTTTAGATACATAATACTATAGTATATTGAGGAAATCTATAATTGGTTTCTTAGTCAGGAAAATTACACATGTATAAACGAACCACATTACAAAACTGTTGATTTTCCTAAAATAAAATAAAAAAATAAAATGTAGGTACTGTCTCGTTGAGCCAGTGATATTATGACATTCCCAATTTGGGGTGTATTGCGAGGCTGAAAGAATTTGGAAAGGAAATGAGATGGCGAAGAGAGATTTTGGGAAATACTTAGCTTATCAGATGTAGTCTATAAACATTGTTTCAAATAATGATTCGAATACGAATTCTGGTTTTTAAAAGACCGATACACAACTATGTTGACACAAGCTCCTTGCAATCCACATTCATGCACCGTCGTATATAGGGATTTTAACCAGTGATTCCAGACATTATTTGGAGTACAAAATGTGAATGAAATTTTTGGTCTCCTAGTGACTTTTTTGGTGTCTTTTTATTATTATTTTCAACACGACATAATACCCCAGAAATAAATCACGATAATACACAAATTATATTTTTATTTATTTTTGCACAAGCGATTTGCTAGATATCTTATTTTAAAAAGGTTGACAAAGTCTGGTTAAGATGGTCTGCTCGAGTCGAGTCGAGTTCAGCGTGACGTCACAGCGACCGAACAAGATACATAACGTAGCGGGTGAGATTTCTAGAGAAAAACTCTCAGCAATACGAGTGTTTGTCATCGGAAATTCTCCACTCGAAAAATGAACAGAATTTGAGAGAGAATCCGTGATCAATACATTTCCGCACTAACAAGCAATATTATACCTTTCTGCAGAGGGGGAAGGGTTCTTAGAAACCGGTGGACAGCTGACTTAAAATTAATGTTTGAAATGGCTGATTCAGAAATGTGGGTCATATAAACCATATCGGGACGCTTTAGGGGTCGAGGGTGCGTTGCCAGTACCCAGGGCAGCACCGAAAAATGTTGTTTTTTTTAGCAAAACGTTTAAAAAATGCATTTGATAATTTACTCAGATCTATGATCCATCGTCACGACAATTGTACATATGAACCATTCATATCAAAAGTGGTCTGAACTCTGAACACCAAATAAGAAAACTATGTGCTAATACATAGTTTTATGCTACGAGTATATTTGATAAGTAGGTGCCGAGTATGATCCACATAATATTACACGGAGAAAAATGTTATTCTAAAATACGATCATTTTATTCGAAAAAACGATCATTTTAATAGTAAAAACGGGACTGAAGTTCTTACGAACAAATTAACAGTGTTTCAATGTTTATTGGCGGGAAAATGTAAGAATAATTTGTTGGTATACGTAATTTCGTACGTAATTTCGTAAGTAATTTCGTACGTAATTTCGTACGTTATTAATTTATTATAATTATAATTTGTTGGTATACGCACGAAATTACGTACGAAATTACTTACGAAATTACGTACGAAATTACGTATACCAACAAATTATTCTTACATATTCCCCCAATAAACATTGAAACCCTGTTAATTTGTTCGTAAGAACTTCAGTCCCGTTTTTAACTGTTTTTACTATTAAAATGATCGAATTTTCGATTAACATTTTTCTCCGTGTATTAATTTTACATCTGTATTCAATTAGAAACATGAATTTTATCGTTTCGATTAATCTCAAAAATAATTAAAAAAAAAAAACACCAGGGTAGTAGCATGAACCATTCGAATCAAAAGTACCTACGCTAAATATGTTTAGAAAACTCTTTGTTTAGTATTTAATATATCAATTGATAAGTAGGTACAGAGAATGTTTCACATATTATTAACTGTATACATCGATCAGCCGGTGATTAGCCAGACATCTCCGAAAAATCGAAATTTGCATTGAGTGTGCAGTTATTTGTAAAAGTATACCTTCTATCTGGTACAATATTATTTTTTTCTCATAAACACCGCCAAATCAATTATAATGCAGAAAAACTAGTACATTAAACAAATTTTTGATGTTTTCTGGGTCACTAGTAGGATATTCCAAAATGTCATACTAATCTACCGGACCGTTATGCCTCCGGTGTTATTTTATAGGGCCGGTATATCAGTCTTTGCTAAGGAGCACATTCCTCGCTCAACTTAAACCGCCGAAATCGGCCGCTTAATCCATGGTAAGAGGCAGAATAGTTCCTTTGCTAGACGCTGTAGCGCTATTGGCAAAAACACATCTGTCATCTGTCAGATTTCACATTGCTTCGGTTTTGATCTGCTACGTACGGACGCAATAAATTACATTGGAGGAATAAGTTTACCTATCAATATGGAATTCGAACTTTCTTCGAGTGATGACGATTTAGACACCGTTTGATTTTTGGTGGTTTGATAATAACCATAGAGTCCATAGATACTTACATAAATAGATTGGTTCGGCAAAGAAATGACTAAAATTGTCAAAGACTAAACGTTTAAAATTGGTCAACTCTAGGATTACGACTGATATACGGATTGTGTGCTAAGCCATGCTGAGCTCCAGATTCCGTCAAAGCCGAGCTTTAGACCAACTGATATACCGGCCCTTAGTAAATTAATACGTAAAACACAGACACGTAAAAATAATATTTAATTTATGGTGGGATTCGAAAATTGCTTTCCTCATTATCAAATTGAACTTGAAATGGAGATGTGTGATAATTCAACTATACACTAGACAATCGACATCTGTATCCAATTACAGGCAGGAATTTTGTCGATTCCATCAATTTCGAAATTAATAAACGAACTGGACGTGAACACCACACAAAAAATAAAATACATCAAGGCAGCTACTTTATAAAAAAACTCACGTGCCTTTTTCAGAGCGGTAGGCTCGTGGATAGGTACTAACCCCCGTTTTATGATTTATTTGGTCGAGTTAACTGATTTCACGTTGTTGGAGCGGAGAAATCGGATATTAGAAATATTTCACAGAGGTCAATTTAGGAAGTATGTTTAGGGAGATAGAAAGGCTGATAGGGATATTGAAAGGAAAACTCCAAGGCGGGAAACTCCATTAATGGAGGACTGAACGCGGTTGGCGTAACAAAAAATGTCAAAAGAAGCTAAGCTAGCAGTCCACAATGGAATGCTGGTACCTAACCTGGTGTACAGCACTGTGGCATGGTACTGGCGGAGGAAGGACGAAAGTACACGGAAAAAATGTTATTCTAAAAAACGATCATTTTATTCGTAAAAACGGTTAAAAACGGGACTGAAGTTCTTACGAACAAATTAAGAGGGTTTCAATGTTTATTGGCGGGAACATGTAAGAATAATTTGTTGGTATACGTAATTTCGTACGTATATCTTACATTTTCCCGCCGATAAACATTGAAACACAGTTAATTTAATCGTAAGAACTTCAGTCCCGTTTTTACGATTAAAATTATCGTATTTTAGAATAACATTTTTCTCCGTGTAGACTGCACGCTATAGAAATGAGGCATGTGTTTGTAAGATCAGCTAACCGGAGCTAGTGAGACCATGGAATCCCAATCGGGGTATGTTGTGAGTTTGTGTGTAGAGGGGAATGTGAGATTGGGAGAAGGAATGTGGGGAAGTACGTGGCTTTTCAGATCTGGTTACCAAATACGGCTAAAGCCATTTCAACTTTAACTATCAGCAACTTTTCGATTCTGAATAATGATCATTTACTAACGCGATACTGATACTACTTGGTTTGCACGCGTGTGACGTGAAATGATATAGTTGATATTTCGTGCACAGTGGACTTTTCTATTTCTTGAATTATAAATGATTTAAAAAAAACTAATACGTAACAATAGCTCCACATCCAAAATAAATAGTAATAATTCTCGTTTCTAAAAAAATCAACCCGTAATAATCTTACCGGGTTAACCGGGTCAAATTGCGAGTGGGTAAGGTTGATATTTATTTCTTATTATTATTTCGAATTTCAGAAAAATGTGCGTACGATTGCCACCAATCACAATTAATCAAAACACAAATTTAAAGTTTAGGAATAACACTTGTGACACACACAGCTAACTATAAAAGCGATAGCGTTAATTGGTCTGGCGTATTTCGGCATATCGCTCGCTGTACATTCCCAATGGGAATATAATATGGCGAGCGATGTGCTGAAACAGGCCAAGCCAAATAACGCTAGCGCTTTTATAGCTGTGCCTGTCGGATCCATAAAACTTAACTACAGCAGTAACGCAATATTAGTCATAATTTGATCATAAGTATGAAGGCTGGAAATCACGTCCAATGAACTATCAAAAAAGACAACCTAACTTCAAATCTCGGGCGAAACCGGGCAGTTATTTATAGCAAGGATTTACTTTTAGATCGAAGTGAGTAACGCAGAAGCATGCGTGTTAAAAATAACACCATGCGCAATACGTGAGAAGTGCAACAACTTTGTACAAAGATCTCTTTGGGTGGTGTCTTAAAATTTTATGTACCTAAATGCTTCATTTGTAAGCGTTTGTACTTTGTCCATTTTTCATGGTTGCTAAAAACGAGGGTAAGTTGTTTCGGACATAAGACTAATTAGGTGAATCACAAGGACAAATCACAGAATTCACGGGAAAAATGGTTTTAGTATAACGCTGTTCTTCCATTGGAGCTACTTTCAAGCGATGCGATCGCCTGTACGTTCCACACTATTATTAGTGTTTGTAAACGCCGCTACGCGCTGCACTAGCAACGTATTATGACAGGTAGCGGGTAGCGGTGATTGAGTCACTTGTAAGAAGCTGCGTGAACGAAGGGCGTAAGATTTCCACGAAATTGGATTTAAAAGAAAAGGAACAAACTACTCGTACATATTTTTTGCAAAGTTTTGTAGCTAGGTTAGGTAATAATAATAATAATAATTGGATAATTTGTAGAGTGCCGTTTTTCGTGAAAAATCACCTCAAGGGTTACCGTAATAAGGAGCGACTTTTGAATAGGGGATGACTTTGATCTTCGCGGATATCTGCAATAATAAATAATTCTCGATACCAATTAAGAGGGGAAGGACTTGGAAAAGAGAATGGTGGAGAAGTACCTGGCTATTCAGATCTGGTCACCGGATTGCTAGTCGAGAGACTTAACCCTCGACCACGGAGGCCGTCAACATAGATACACATTTGATTTGACATTACCTAAAATATTTAAACTTGATAAGATATAAAACAGATTTCATCGGAGATTTAACGGCTTTGTCTCACTCGATAAATAGCTAACTTTCCATTTCGGGGTTTCTTCCCTGTCAAAGGATTCCCGTGAATTACCCGGGCAGCATAAAATCAGTGACCGCAGAGGGTATTTGCATAAATCCCACGTCGTTTCAGTAACAAAAAAAACGGCTTACTTCTCATCAAGCTGTTTTCCTGTGGATTATTTGCTTTCATATCGACAAAATGATTCAAGGAAAGACTTTCGTGTAACTATTTATTTGAATTTAATAAATGTGATACATATCCCTTGTACGAAATATCATCAAATGTACTGACGTCAGTTGTTTGCGATTTGTGAAATATGTTTGCGTATTCCTGCGTAATGTAATGTTATTAAAATTCTTCCAAGTTCAATGTTCTTTAATTTGAAAAAAAAATTTGAACTGATGAGTATAAATCATATTAGACAAGCGATAAAGTACGCAACTACCACAATTACTAATTACTTTATCTTAATAATTAATAATAATAATTCTAAACGAAAAGTGAATTTTCGTTGTTCAAATTTTTGACCTATTATATTATATTTGTTTATAAAAGGTCACATCCTTAGTAATATATTTTATGAACACTTTCAGCTCCACAAATCCCACAATTATAATATCCCGTGATTTTTCACGGGTCTGCGTCAGCTCTTCTGTATAATGGAAGAATGTAATCATTATCATTAATTATTCCGCTTACCGGTTAATACGAAATATTTTTTATTCAAACAGTTAGATTTGGCTATATTATTACGAAAAGTGAGTAGGTATTTATGTCGGGGGAGATGAAAAAATATGCTAAAAATACTTAAGCGAAGTGTTGGACGCCATGTTTGGCCAAGTGAAGCGTACTCATAACACTCCAATTACTACGAGAAACAACTATTTACGTGAATATTTAATAAGATTCCAATGCACATAAAAGATCAATCAAATTGCACCACCAAACTAAAAACCAAAATTAAAAAATGGTTAATAGATCAAGATTTTTTATATTGATAGTTTTTTGTAATCTTATCTTATGTATAAATATAAATATGAGTAATCTGCCTGTGTTAAAACTGTCTCTCTGAATATTTTATGCCGTTATTTTGTAATTACTTAAAAGTTATTCCTCTGTATGTTTTTCCATGTGCCTTTGTATTGTTATTATATAATAAGTTATTCTTCTGTACTTATTTTGCAAATTATGGTTTCTTGTAATATGTGTACTTAATCATTATATTATAATTATTGTTAAATTGACCTGCTGACAAACTGCTTTGGCAGTTTAGCGGGTGTTCAAATGAAGAATAAAAAAAATAAAAATAAATAAATAAATAAATAAAATAAAATAAAAATAGGTTACTAGGTTTTTATTTTGGGTAAAGTAAGTAATTCATGCGTATTTATTATAACAAATTTTCGCAAATATCAAATCCATTATACAAAAGAAATGGCGGCAAAGGAAATGTTTTCGACGCCATTATTGGCCAAGTCGCTCCGTATTATCCGGTAAGCCGAGTAATGCATCCCTTTACAAAAATCCAGTGCCAAATGTCGAATTGATGTAGGAAAACTATTCCATCGAAACAGATTATACAACATTTATACCCATGTTATTGGATTAATCGGTAAAGTAATAAAGGGATGTTTGCCAACAAATGTGCCATGTCTATGTTAATAATACTGTCAAGTCATTTCAGTTGACGTGGAGCGGTCGTTTTGAGCTTACAAAGTAATCTTCGCTGACAATAATGAACAGGCAAAGTTTACCGCCGGAAAACATAGAACAAATGATGGCTTATTGTGCATCTTATTTTAAGACAAAACTAATTAATAAGCTTTCGGATTCCACTAGAAGTCGGGATTTATTTCAGTTCAGAAATTCTGCATACTGCTTCATAACACCGTATACATAGACCTTTGGAGTTCCTAGCTTCGTTTATTTAAATGTAGAATCGTTCTTTAAAAATAAATTAAGATTCCATGCGATAACCTTGAAGGAATAATTATATGTTATTTATACCAGGGGGGGTAAGTGGTGGATAACCTCCAAAAAAAGATCAGAAATTCTGAGACCAACTACCACGGGTATTCCTTTTTTGTCCAGAATACTAATAGAGGAAAACAATTAAACCAAGTCAGTGGACATCTTCAATTTATCACCAAACAAATACAAAATGTTGTTACTGAGGCAGTTCAGTTATGTAGAATATATACTCTATAATTTTTATAATTCATAAAAGCCCCTAAAAAGGCGTTAATAAGTATATAAATAAAATAAATTTAATAATCTTCATCATATTTAGATATAAAAATTCTTGTGCACTTTTTCCAATTTTACGTGCAGATTTTCAAGTTTTTGAGAACACTATTTGTTAGCAAAATTTATTTGTAAAAATGACCTTAACATTTAACCATCAATCATTATATTACATTACATTCAATTCCATTTGTATGCCTCTGTTCTTGCAGTGTTATTGTGTACAGTTGTGCAGGTTCCTATTTTTGGGAACCTGTGTAACTTCCTCCTCTACAATTTTGTCACTATTAATACCAACTCTGTACCTTAGGACAACTTGTATAATTATCTGGATATGTATGTGTCTTCACTATTTTATGAAATTGTTAATTTTGTATGCATCAGTTCTTGCAGTGTTATTGTGTGCAGTTGTACAGATTCCTATTTTTGGGAACCTGTACAGTGTACAGTACAGCTTCCGTCTCTACAATTTTGTGACCACTCTTAATACCAACTTTGTACTTTTCGACAACTTGTATAACCATCTGACTACTTATATAACCGTCTTCACTATTTTTCTATATTTGATAAATCTGTATGTAACAACTATGTACAAAGATCTCTTGGTGGGGGATCAAAATTTGATGATGTAAATTCTCGATTTGTAAGGGTTTGAACATTGTACACTTTTCATGGTTGCTGAAAAAGGGTAAGTTAAGACTAATACGGTGAATCACAACAACAACTTCGACTTCACAGGAACCCTGGTTTATTTTCCGATTTTCCACGAAATTGGATTTTAAAAAAAGTGGCACAAACCACATATTTCTTGCAAACTTTTCTTTCCGCCTCACAAAGCAACGATGCCCAACCGGGTGGCGATGTAGTTAGCTGCCAACAGGGACGCTCTTGTGAAATTTAACTTTCTTATTTTATTATTAAATACCCACTCGTAACGAGTTAATGAAAAAATCCTTCGAACACGAACGCCCTAAGTTAATAAATAACTAAACTAAATATAAGACTTAATCTCTAATACAAGTTTGAATTATATTGAGTTGCATTGACTCCCGGGCCCCAAGGGGTGCTAGCATGGTCGATCGATATGAAGTTACCGACCGATTGTCGATAACTTCTCATGGTTCCCTAGGACAACTGCTGATCGCTAACGTACAAACGACAGTTGATATCGAATATATTAAGGAAACTTAGTCATTGTGAACTGTCACCTATTCATTTGCGATCTGCAGTTGTCCTAGGGAACGATGAGAAGTTACCGACAATCGGTCGGTAACTTCATATTGATCGTCCATGCTAGGGATGCAGACAGGCACGGCCGACTTTAGACTAGAAAGCTATGAGGCAGGCCATTGGAATCGATAGTCAGTCTCTGCTAGACTTTTTTAAATGTTGATAAATTTTATGCCCCCAACACTATTCTATCAGTTAATCGCTTTATTATGGATAATGCATTCCGGAGTAGAGAAGAGTGACCGCATCACGTAAAAAGTTATGCCTCGAATACATTTGCTAACCGGGCCTAGAATTATAGGAAAGGAACGAAGCAACCGCAACCATCGTTTCAAGCTGTTCGCGGTTGATTCGTTCCTTTTCCATAATTCGTGGTTCGGCTGGCGTCTCGGTACGCAAATGTATACGCAGCATTATGAGTGCCGTTGTTAGTTCGTTGATGTGTTCCTGGAATATGCAGTAACGCCACTTGCACCAGAATAGATCCTCGCTCGGACAAGATATATAGATACAGAGACGGTATACCTTGTCTCACCTTATTGATTCTGATTATGTTATACCGGGGTATCACTCGAATACCATAATACGGGCATTTGCCTAGCTTGGTAGTCGAAAAGCCATGTAAAACAAACCTGTAACAAACAAAATGAATAAAGAAAATTTAATTTTTTTTTTTTTTAAATTACAAAAAACAAACACAGAAGAAAAAAGATATTTATTTGAAAGTAATAAAATACTTCATGATTATTTTTACTTTAATTATATTTTTATGTACATCTACCCATCTCTTTAACAAACGTTTTCGTTCTTTCACTCTTCATACTTTAAAAGTTTTTTTTAAAATTATTATTTAATTATGCATGCTTGATTTTACAATGATGCATACTGGTTCTAAGCTATTTACATTATTATATTTACAAACCTATAGCTCCAAGCTTAAAGCTCCAAGCTAAAAGTTCCAAGCTTAAAGCTCCAAGCCTTAAGCTCCAAGCTTAAAGCTCCATGGCTAAATCTCCGAGCTTAAAGCATAAAGCTCCAAGCTTAAAGCTACAAACATAATGGTTCAAGTTTAAAGCTCAAAGTTTGAACCTCCAAGCTTAAAGCTCCAAGCTCCATGTTTAAAGCTACAAGCTACAAGCTTTAAGCTCCAAGCTTTAATCTCAAGTCTATGAGCTTAAAGCTCCGAGCTTAGTGCTTAAAGATCCAAGCTTAAAGCTCAGGGGTTAAAGCACCAAGCCTATATAGATATAGAAGTGCCTTCCATACAAATTCGAATCGAAATAATGCGAGAACTTTTCATAGACTATTTTCTAGAAGCGGAAATTGTGAAATTCATCCGATAGGTACGAGTACGAGTTGATTTGTTGTGCATTTTACCAACTACATTTTGAATGCGTTTTGAAATATATTTTGAAAAACCAAACATAACTTTCTAACGGAAATAGCAATCGCGATGTAAAACAAATTGTACTCATCGTAACGCGTGCATATGTATATTTAAAAAAAAAACTGACCTAGTACTTGAAACGTATTATAACATATTGACTCGTATAAATAGACTATCCTCATATGTCACTCAACGGTTTCATAATGTTTATCAGAGAGTTCAGTGCTCCAAAACCTTCTACGTCAATAAGGTGATGCTTCAAAAAATGACGCTGTACAATTTACATTTTTTTTTATTCTGCTACAGAGCAGCGGATTTTTGATCGATAGTTCCGATTCCGTGTGGCAGGCCGGATTTGGATACTCTGGTTGAGTGAGACCATTTTCCTCCCTCCCTTCCTTCGACCCCTCCTATCTATTTCCTTCCCATATTTTCATCTCCTTCCTTACCCAAAAAAAAAACGAGTGTGCTTTAGACCATACGACTGAAGTCTCTCTTGCTCCTACAGTGTGATATAGACAATAGACCTGCACTGTGTCTCAGATATACGAAAGGTAACTGGCTATGGGAAAAAGAGAGAAAGAAAATGTGTGCTCGCATCTCTCTCACTTGCCCCTACAGTAATATACGAAACTTAATTCTCTCTCTTTCTATCTTCACTAACTTATATCTCCATCTCAACTTCCGTTCGCCTCGCCCGATCACACTTTTCGTAACGCTCTCGTCACGCATTCGCCAGCTTACTCCCCAAGTCAAGCGTGCGTTTTACTTAAAAAAGAAGCAAGAAGTTTTACTCCAAAAAACCTACACACGTCATCCCCAAAATTGACATAGGCATAAAATATTTCCCTCTGGGGCTTCTGAGTGGAGCTTATGTAAAACATTCGAAAGGTTTTTCAATACCGTACGGACGTTCTTTAACTTCGAGATAACCACTGGAGCGACAGAGCTGTTAAAATATTTTTTCTCGGATTGCTAAAGGAAATTTTTCCGCCCACATAAAAAAAATCATACCTCCGAATTTGAATATGGAGAACTACAAACTGATTATAGTTCTATATAGCCAATGAATTCCGTTATCTTTTGTCTATTATTACATATTTGTAGGATTTATAAAAAAAATATAATTAAATCTTCAACCTTAAAACATTTTAAAGAATCTAGAGAATATTTATTTTGTTATATTTTGAACGTACAATATATTATATAGTCGTTTTAATTAAAAAATGCCACATTTTGGCAACAAAGCAATCCGAGGTTTTGGAAATAGTGCCATAATGTGGCAAAAAGCGCTCGAGTGGATAAACGCGGCACAGCACAATCAACGCTCGAAAAGAAAAAGAATCCAACAAAACCATCAGGAATCCCGAAATAACACACGGTTATCCGCACTGTAAAAAAGTGAGTGTTCCTACATACACACGTACACCAAACGGCTTGCACAGGTGACGCGTAAAGCTATTCCCGTTCTCGGTTCGTCTCATTTCTTTCATTGTGACCAAAAAAACCGTAACGCGAGTTAGTGCATTCGGAGATTCGTCATTATTATTATTGTATCCATGTACCCAAGTACAATCATGCATAATATTGACTCAGATTTGTAAGATAAGATATGCGGCTTATCTGGCGCCGGAGAAACAAGATTTGGTCATGTTCGGAAACACTGCTGCACTTTTGGCTTTATTTATAGAAACGACTTTTTAAGAATACACAATTTACAATCGTTTGTGTATACCTAAGAGTATATTAATACTCTTAGGTGTATACTATGCCTTAGGATTCCCATGGTAAGATTCCGTCAGGCTAATTTTTTCGCTTTTGGGAACAACTTATGTACTCGTACGTGTCATAGAAATCGTTGTGTCTCCGTTACTACCATAGTTAGCAATATGATGTAAACGGTGTTAGAAAGGGAAAATATCGCGCATTATATTTAAATATAAAATTTAACCACAAAATAATTAAAATTTATATACACTCGCGAGCAAAAGTATCGAATCACTTTACATTTTTTCATGTGCACACAATATCTTTGTAAATCGGATTTTTCTAAATTACTTAATAAATGGAATTATGTTTCTTGGAATATTAGCTTTACAAAAAGCTATGAAACATGAAAATTGGCCCAGGATTTTTCCAATTATGGGGAATTTCCCGGCTTGTGAGCCTTTACGCGTTACGACGTGCATGAGTTGCACTACCCTTGACCCCTATATAACGGGGGTAGAGAGGGGGTTTCTTAACAGTCACTTATCAGAAGTCTACCGGTACACATCTCCGCATATTATCCTGTGAAGAACACCTGGAAAAAATGGAAGCCACTGAAGCTCAAGTTGCCGTAGTCATCCAGCTCCTGCAAGAAGGGCGTAGTCAACGTTCAGTAGCTGCTGAGGTGAATCTGAGCCAATCTACAGTTTGTAAACTTTACCAGAGGTTCCAACAAAATGGGGCTTTTAATCCAAGACCAAGAAGCGGCTGCAGAAGGTGCACATCAGAGAGGGACGACCGCTTCATTGTCTCAACATCTCTCCGAGATCGTCACAAGACAGGAATTACCATCCAGCAGCGTCTGCGTGAATTGCGAGGAGTGGCTGCCAGCGAGTGGACAGTGAGAAGAAGACTCAAGGCAGCGAATTTGACACCCAGGAGGCCTGCGACGGGGCCCAGGTTGCCGGTGCGGCACCGTACAGCCCGAAGAGCTTCTTCTTCCTTGCACTGTCCCAACTCATTGCCTAGGTAGGCTGTTGGGGTCGGCTCTCCTCGTTCTCAGGTTGTAGCTTCTTCGGTTCTGGGTATCGCTCTCTTCCAGGCCGTTTCTACTTAGAATTTTAGAGCATTGAGTCATCCAGGAGTTCTTTGGTCTTCCTCTGGATGACTGTCGATGAAGCTCCATAGACATTGCCTGCTTCACTGCGTGGTCTGGTGGTCTCCGTTGTATGTGACCATACCATCTCAACTGTCGTTCCTCTAGCTTATTGTTTATGTCTGTGACACCCAGGCTACCACGAATGCGTGAACTTTTAATTTTATCTTTTAGTGACACTCCTGCCGACCATCTAAGCATTCGCATTTCTGCTGATTCAAGTTGCCTGGTGTAGGAGTTGTACATGGTCCAGCATTCGGAGCCATACATTATCGCGGGTCTAACAATAGTCTGGTATACCTTTCCTTTTAGTTACCGTACAGCCCGAAGAGCGTTTGCAGAAATTCATAAGAATTGGACCATTGCGCTATGGACCCCAATTCTCTTCTCGGACGAGATCAGAATGTGTCTGAATGGCTGTGACCGAAGGGGAAGAGTCTACAGGAGATCAGAAGATCGATATGCTCAGTGCTGCTTCTCCGAAAGAGTCGCCTACGGAGGTGGCTCTGTTATGTTTTGGGGCGGCATCTCGTATGACGCGCGGACTGGGCTGGTTTTCGTGCCTGGCGGTGGTCGTGGCGGTGGATTGACTGCTGCCAGGTACATAACGGAGATTATGGAAGAGCATGTCATCCCTTATGCTGTTATTTTTGATGAGGGGTTCGTGCTAATGCAGGATAATGCCCCTTGTCATACCGCAAGGGTCACCACTGCCTACCTCCGCGAAGTGGACATCGAGACCATGGACTGGCCAGCGTTGAGTCCGGACCTCAACCCCATTGATCACATGCGGGACTACCTGAAGAGAAAGGTTCGGGCTCGGGATCCTGCCCCGGCCACCGTTGACGAGTTGAAGATAGCTTTGCTGGAGAGTGGGATGCTATTCCTCAAGACTACGTTAGAAAACTAATTAGGTCGATGAAAACTCGCTTAAATTGTGTCAGCAGGGCTAGGGGTGGCAATACCCGTTACTAATTTAATTATAATAAATCGTATTGTATGTTAAATAAGCGTTTTATTCCAAGTTTGCCTGTTTATTTTTAGAGCATTTTCAGGCTACTTCCGTTATTTGTTTTTTTTCAGCATTTGGACATTGAATATTATTAAATTAGCACATTTTCCAATGCGCTACATTATTAGCTTTTATTTGGTACCATAATTTTTAGATTCGAGTGGGAAATACAAAGATATTGGATGCAGATGAAAAAATGCAAAGTGATTCGATACTTTTGCTCGCGAGTATACCTCTCGACCGAAATTAAAGAAAAAAAATGAACATTATGCCACAAATTTGTCTAATAAAATATACCTATGTATGTGTTTAAAAAAAATAAATCATTATCAATATTTTTAATTAGAAAAAAAAACATAAGGTGAGCAAATTTTTATACTTTTTTATGGTTGAATTAAAAAAATTATATTTAAAAAAATTATTTGTTTTTTTCGAATTTTCGGATACGTTTAGAAATATTCCATTTATTTGGATTTTATGCAAAGCGGAAATATTTTGACCCTCTGAAAAAATATGCTTGAGGCCTTAGGGTTAATAATAATAAGTTCTTTATTCCAGAATGTGGGGAGGTGAGTGCAATCCCACACATCCCATAGATAGTATATGTACATATAATATTGAAAAGCATAAATATTTTATAGATATGAAACGTAAAAAAGATATAAAAATAAAAGTAAAGTAAAAGTAAAAATCAAAATCAAAATCAAAAAGTAAAAAAGATATAAAAATAAAAGTAAAGTAAAAGTAAAATCAAGACACGGAAACGCAGGAATCCATCGGATCTAGGATTGTGGGAGTATGTGGGAGTAAGATCATACAGTATTTTTTATACAAAAAACCGCATCAAAAAGTTTTTGAAAATTAAAAAAAAATATTCTGGTAACGTTTCTCAAAAATTGTCAGAAAAGTCGCGGCACGCCACTTCAGCAAACGATTTGAAGCAGGAACTCAACTGACTGACTAACTAACTATCACGCCGTTTCCCCGCAGGGGTAGGCAGAGAGGACGGACCGCCAAACAAATTACATCGTCTCATACATACTCTTTTATTTTTCTGTCTCTTGACATGTATCTCATTTACTTAATCGTGCCATGTCTTCCTCGATCGTCCCCTACATCTTATACCATTCACACTTGCGTCGTATATTCTCCTTGCGCTCCTTCTTCGTTCATTCGCTCGTAAACTATAATACGAAATTGCAGGATTCAAACTTAACCTTATAACCATTTCAATGAATTTGGCTTTCACACTTTCAATAACCGATTAACACATTTAATGACTGAAATGAAAACAATAATTAAAAATCGACAATTTATAACCATCCTTATTTTTGTTATCGACGTACGCATAATACGAGAATATAAATAATAAACAAAAACCAATTAAAATGACAACAAAGAACGACTGTTATTATACAAATAAAATTAACAAACCCCGATAAAAATGCTTATTTCTAGTCATTAGTTGACAATGGTAGAAAGTACATTACAAACATTATCAACGGTTGTATAGTAAGTAATAAAATACAAAGTATATTTGAAGTACCTACATCGACACGAGCATGTGCTTAGCATGGTGGTCGTAAAATCCTCAAAACATGTAACTAACAATTTAATTAATAAAAAATAAATAAAAAAACTGAAACCATTTAATAAGGAATTAACGAATATGTCACTAATAGAAACGTCGCGTTTTAAACGTTGGGGTTCTCTTACCACCAATCTAGTAATTGTTCTGTCATTTCACACTAAATTAGTCACGCAATGTAGGTACCTAAACAATTACTTGTTTTCCCCCAAATTGTGTGATATTGTAAAGTTGTAAGCAATTTGCCAGGGGCGTTTTGGATCCGAAAGCAAAATTATACGTTTCAACAATAAAATTCACGAAAATCAAAAATAGGTTGATCGTTGAGGAATCTCTCAACAGGTACTTAGGTACTTAAAGAGTGGAAATTTCTTATCAAATTATATGAATTAATTGATAACTTAAAACGAGTATGAATTAAAGTAATTGGCGTTTATTTATTTTTTGTTCATATACATTAAATGTATAAAAATATTCAATTACCCGGTCCCCTGTCTGAAGTCTGAAGAGCAAGTTATATATCATAATCCCAATATTATATAGAGGTATGTAATGCTAAAATGTAGGACCAAATTCTTTAACTTTATGTATGAATCTTTTTTTCTCACACACCCTGTTAATATTTTTTACTATGAATTAACGATGTACCAATAATAAACATGTAGTAATAAAAATTGCGCATAGTAATAAAAGGGGTAAAGAAATTCAGGTTTTCACGTTTGATAAACATGCAAAAATATGCGGCCTTGAGATAAGGTGAGATTGCGAAATATTCACATAAAAAATAGTTTATGTAAAATATTCACTGTTGACGGCCATTGAAGGACTGAATATGTAAGCATAAATACGTGATGTTACATTCTGAATATCTAAAACGCCTTCCATAGAATAATATTTATATGAGTAATGGAGATAACTAAGAGGTATATAAACGCCAGAAATATTTGAATACTTACCCCATTAGCACTCCGCGTGTTTTTGGTATTATCTGCACGAGGAAAGTAGCTCCAAAGTTGTAATTTTTTTTAAATAATTTTACAACAAAAAAAAAAGTTATACTGGAAATAGTCAAAAATAATCTTAGCCATAAAGGGGTATTTAAAAAAAAGTCATTTCTTATACATACAACTTCATATTTATGTAATGAAAAACCAATTATTTTGTACTTTACACGGAGAAAAATGTTAGTCTAAAATAAGATCATTTTATTCGTAAAAACGGTTAAAAACGGGACTGAAGTTCTTACGAACATATTAACAGGGTTTCAATGTTTATTGGCGGGAACATGTAAGAATAATTTGTTGGTAAGTATAGGTAATTTCGTACGTATACCAACAAATTATTCTTACATTTTCCCGCCAATAAACATTGAAACACTGTTAATTGGTTCGTAAGTACTTCAGTCCCGTTTTTACGAATAAAATGATCGTATTTTAGAATAACATTTTTCTCCGTGTACGCTTATGTTTTTTGTAACGTAATTAATAATTTTATTTTAATTCCAATAAATAGAGGAGGTAGGAAAAGCTTCAATGTATCCAGAGCATATTTTTTCATATTCATAATTTAAACCGGTCCGTAGTAAAGATAAATCTAAATAATAATTTGGCATCTTAACGCGGTGAAAGCCTGACGGTATCTACAATTAGTTGGCTTTTCGGAACAACCCATAGAGGTCTCATAGAAATCGAGTCTTACAATCATAGTAAAAATATGATATAAATATTTCTTCAAACTTCGCAAAATCAATTTGTGGCGTCATTTTGAATTAAATTAAAACAATAACTTTGTATTAAACCACTATTATATAATCACAATAATCTACATGTTTCGAAACCGATGGTTTACTACTTTTTTTTTACTACCCTGACGAAGAAACCATCGGTTTCGAAACATGTAGGTTATTGTGATTATATAATAGTGGTTTAATACAAAGTTATTTGTTTTAATTTAATATGATATAAACTTTATAGAATATTTTATTACAACTCTTAGATATGACCTGACCTAAATACTTGATTCATCTTTTCTTGCCACGTGGTACTAAGACGTATGACAACTTTTCCCAACTAATTAAAGCCAATTTCTTTTGGCAACCGTACCTTGGTTTATCTAGTGTACGTTTCCAAACTACAAACCACTGGCTTTGTTTTCATTCTATGCATTTAGTCTACTTTCGTTCTTCTCCTGCCACTTCCAAGACTCCATGCCATTTATCGGGGTTACTATTAGAATTCCAATATAGATTGCTAGCATGACGTCATTCTGAAGATTTCTCAATAGTATTAAGTCAGTCGTGAATTCTGCACTCAGTCCCTCTCATTAATTAATATATCAATAATAAGGGTATCTAGATGGGATGTATTCAATTTTCTAGAAGCAGTTTATGTTATTAACTCGTTTAATCACAGGAGACCATATTTGTCCCAGCTCACATAGGTCTCACAGAAATCGTTGTTTTTCCCTTACTATCATAGTCAGAAATTTGATCTAAACGGTATTGGTAAGAGAATACAACAAACTATATATTCAAATCTAAAATAAAACCACAAAAAAATTCAAATTTAGCCCTTTCTGAAACCAAAGCTTCCGATAGCAATTATGAATTTTTTAAGAATTTTTTTTACATGAAACGAAAAAAAGTGATGTGACAGTAAGGTTTATAATTCATTTATCTAATGAAATAAGTATGTGTTTTAGTTTTTTTCATTATCAGTAATTTTAGTTAGAAAAAAAAGTAAAGTAAGCCATTTTTAAAACTTTTTGAAGTTTTCGCAATAAAATTTTATATTTAAAAAAATACATAGTAATTTTAATACAGAAATTTGAAAGCCTATTTCATCACCACATTTCGAAAACAGTTTTTAGTTTTTGAATACGTTAACAAATGTTCCATTTACTTGGATTTTATTGCAAAGCGGGAATATTTTTGGCCTCTGACAAAATACGCCAATTTTTTTAGGGGTTAATATTGATGCGTGGAGGAGGTACATGTATTTTGCAAAATATATGCAGATAATAAAATGTGTGTAAATAAATTTATGTACTCGTATTTTGCGAATCATCAAATAATTGGTTTTTTTAGGTCAGCAAAACTTAGACTAAGCACGAATATGGCTTTCTTATGCTATTTCGCTTGAATAAAGTTTGTTATGTGAAAACCAAAACCAATGGCAATTAGGCGGATGTAAAATTTTTTTACGGTGTTAAGATGCTAGTAAAATTATGGACAAAAAGGCAATCATTAAAATTTTACACATGTAAAAACACCAATGAATGTCTAGCTCGGCCAAAAAGAAATTCAATTTATTATTACTGTCCAGTATTGGCATTCGTGCTTTATTCTTATCGTGTTATCATCCCCTTACCATACACATCCCTTCCTTAACCTGCCTTACAACATCACCCAACAGATTTGTTATAAGAAAAGATTTCTTTGAAATTTATAATCCAAAGTAACTACAATTTTTTTTAAATAATATTAAAATCTCAAAAAGTTTGAGAAAGTTCCTCTATAACGTATTTCGACCGATGATATCCCAAAATGTGGTTTGTGTGTTAGGTCGAGATCATCCAGGATTGCCATCGTTTTGTCTGCGATGTCAGCCCAAAATCCCAACAATATATCCCCTTATTCAAGTTTGTCGGGGATTTTGTTGAAATAGTCACAATAATACAGGAGCGGCTGTAAGTGTTATCACTTGCGAAGTTTCAGAAAGGATGTCGATAACAATCTTCAACCGATCGCAACGTATGAGAGATGAAAGAGAGTCGTTATTCGCTCTTATATCCTTCTGGATATTCCTTCGATATATACCGTCCTACTCATTATGACAAAGTAGTAAGTACAATGCACCTACATAGAAGCGAAAAAATACTCGAAAGTGCGACTGCCAATTAAGAGGAAATTAGTGCTTTTTAAATCAAATTCTAGACGAATAAACTCTTTTTTACAAAAAAAAACATAAATTGATTTTGAAAGATTGTTATTTTATCTGGTGCAAGCAGTTTTAAAATTTTTAAAAACTAAGTGTATTTTTAAGATACTAAGGTTATATAATACCGTTAGTCGTTAGCAGATTTGTTCAATTTTCAAACGATAGATTCTATTAAACAACACAAATTTCAAATCATATAATCATACAAAAAATAAATCAATACATAATCTAATCGACACGGTTTTAATTTTTTTAATTTTAGTTAAATTAAAATCATTCAAAAATAAATCCGACAACGTGTTTTGTGACAAAAATACCTCAGTTTTTCTATTTATTTAAGGTCTTACCACCTAAAATATTTCAATTTTTTTTTACACACTTATTTTGTTTAGACATTATTGAAAAATCATAAATAGGTACTTATGATCAAAAAATACTTCCAAGAAGTACACGATATTTTATAATTTATCATCGTGCGTTTTGAGCATTTTTATTGCTTACTTGTATATATTAAAGCAAGTATTAATGAAATAAAAATATAATAAATTTTTAATTTCAAAAAAATTGATACGGGGAATAATCGATCTTTCTCATTGGAAACTCCCTCTACAGTTGCAAGCATTTTTAAACTTTTATTCTCAGCCTCTGGTCAATCACTCTTTATAATAACAATTAGTAATAATAATAATAATAAATAACAACTGCCTGATTATTCATTTATCATTTTACGGAAATACCGCGCAAGAATTCCAAGGGCTACTAGTAGGATTATGGCATACCCAATAAAATAAACATTATATGTACTACTTTAGAGTCTTTTGTTGCTGAGGCAACGAGGAACTTTTTTCCTGGCGATAATCAATAATTATTGTAAATCGATTTAGTATTTCATCGATATTTCGCAATTAAACTTGCAATTAAACTTGCAATTAAACTTGCTCAATCACGGGTCGGTAATGAACATTTATTACCTGTAAACATCATTATCATCAATTACTATATTATATGTAAATTTCATTATCATAAATTCATTGCTGCATTAACTGTAAACCCCATTATCATAATTATTATATCATCAGTAAACGTACTTCATTACCTTAAATTATATAATCTGCATACTTCACCCGCCATAACACAGGGACATCCCTAGCATGGCGGGCGAAATAACACAATATCTACACTATGTATAAAATTCTTTTAATAAATAAATAAATAAACATAAATTGGGGGCAGTAAGAACGCGTGATAGAGTGCTCCGTTGTATATACTAATATACATTACTAGCCCTTTGATATGTCAATTGGCATGGGTTGGTGCTGCGCGTATATTCGTATTAAATACCCGACGCGTTATCCATTCGAGATATTTCGATGGCGCTCGGTAAATGCCCGAAATAGCTTTGTAAATACCAGACGTGTCGGAATTATCGGACAATTATAATAATAGGAAATTATGTGCTTCAGATACTATTTAAGTGTTAGGTGAGGTTAGATTAGGTTAAGAATAAAACGTGATTATATTTCGTACGTGTGCATCAAATTTGCTCGACGTCTCATAAATAACTGACGTGTTAGATCCAACACGTCTGGTATTTAGGATGTTACTTCGGGTATTTACCGTGTGCACTATCCCTCTCGAAATATCACGAAAAGATAACGCATCAGTATTTAGTACAAACACATGCGACGCTGAAGCAGTGTTGCGTACTTGTGTATCACGCGTCCTTACTGCACCCGGTTTATCTTGTTTTTTACAGACCCATGAGGGAGCGGGCTTTGATGTTTTTGCATCAATTTTATTTATATTTATGTTCAGAAAAATATTTACGGTGACCGTTCCGGTTGCGTTAAATGTTTATTAGAAAAAAAATCTGACTGATAAACTTGTTTGCATTGCAAAAATGTAAAATAGCATGCTAAGAGCGTGCTCGTCAGAAATTTTCAAAATGATTTTAACTGTATTATTTACAACGCACGGTATATTTATTTTTACACCCACCAAAAGTTATCATAATTATAAAATTTAAAATTTTACGTAGAAGAGTATATTATAAATTATTATTGTTTCATCAGAATAAAATAGGTTTGTTATTGTATTCTTAACCTCCCTACATCTATACAGGACGTAAAAGCACGTACTCGACTTATTTTATTAACCGGTGATTCCTGACATTATTCGGAGCAAAAAACTAAATAAAATTTTGATCTCCGGTGATTTTTTTCGAAACCAAACAAAAAAAAAACTTCCACATGTCATCATGCCATCACTGGTCACTCAGCCGAGTAACCGCCCAAACCCTCACCCCGACCCTACCTATCCAATAAATACTCTTTTATGTTATCAGTTCAAAAAAACAACAAAGTTTCATTTAAATGTTTTACTCCAAATAACGTCAGGAATTAACACTCTTTATTTGTTTCTTCCTCGGTTTTGTGATTATAATGTATAACTTTGTTTATTGATCTTGTTGTTTATATTTAGGTACTTAAGTTTGGAACATTTCTTTATATTAATTCTCTCTTATTTATTTTTGTACTGCCTGTGAATAAATTTGATTCCCCTTAAAATATGCAGAACACTTATAAAAGGTTTTGTAAATTCCTCCCGATTAAACAATAACATTTTTATTTCATCAAAAGTCCCAAAATGAGTTTTATAACAATATACATAAATTATTGTATTTACTTTCGGAGGAAATTTTGGTGTTGATTTAAAATAAGATAAAAATAGAAACATACTTTTTTGAACAAAAGGTCTACTGTTCTCAAAGCTCAAAACAAAACTTAAGATTTCACGGATTTTCAGCTAAATACGATAAACGATTCGGATCATTTTTCAGGATTCATTTATGCAGACCCATTAACACGTCTTCACTTCATTTAGATAATCAATATTGACAATTGAAATTTTATACGAAAAGCTTCTAATTTATTATTACACAAACTCGGAGCGGATAACAGGCGGCAACAAAGTAGGCTCTTGAAAATTAGCAGGATGCAAATTTATGTAAAATGTTTACTGTGGCCCTCAACTTATTCTCTTAATTCTTGGCTTACAGTTCTCGGAAGTCAAATATATAGGTCATTATGCAGTAGAAACCTGAGGCGTATATGTGGTAAAATCATGAATGTCCGTATTACAAATTTGGAAATCGAAAAATAATGCGACGTCGATAAGGGTAGGTACATAATTTGGGCTTGTATAGCGGATGAAGGAGAGAAAGGTCTGTCAGTAGAACACACGACTAATTATTAGTAAACGCAGAAGTCGGGGGTGCCCCAGGACGACACGATCGAGTAAATCACATATCTTAAATTAGTGGTAATGAATTGAATTAAAAGACGATGGATCTTCAACAAACCACACCCTTGGGGTCAGTTCTTTCACAGAATTTGAAAAAATGTCAAATTTAAAAGTTAATATTCAAGTTCTGCGAAAGTTCTATTCAAGTTCTGCGAAAGTTCTATTCAAGTACTGTGACACAACTGACACAACTGACCCATTGTGAAAGAATCAACAGAACTTGAAAAGAATTTTCACATTCAATCAATTTGGTAGGCGGGAATGGGTAACCAACACACCTGCCATAGGTCACCCCAAGTGGTTCGCTAAGTTTGGGGACTGAGCAGAGGCGCTCGGGTTCGTGGGGTGAGGTTTTTCCAGGCCTTGGTGGCGGATGCGTTTTCCCACCTACTGCGAGGCAGGCCGGATCGAGAGACTGATTGAGGGACACGTTTTGAAGCCAGACACTCCAGCCAGACTCTCTCGACCGGCGCCTTTCACCGCAGTGGGAGGGGTGGATTCATATTATATCCGTCACTCCCGGACACATTGACTCCCAGATTCCTACCCACCCCTCATACCATTTTCTTTCGCATAACTTCCTCTACCTCCTTTCCCTTACTCTTCACACAATGTCTCCAAAGATGACATAGGCCTTGCGTGGAGCTAATGTAAAAAACACAACCAAATATCAACGTTGAAAATTAATAAATTTTTCTACTTCTATAATGCTACGACTGACACTTAATATCTCATAAAAATATGCCACCCACGGTCAGACTTTTTAAGTAGGTACTACGTAATTAAACCTTATATCACATCATCACATGCTACATCATTGAAAAAATCCACCAATAGAATACACCAATACAAATAATCTAACAGGTTCGAACTACATTTCCCTAATGTAATTCCAAGCTAGGGCAACGTCCTATTTAAATATTTTCCATTAAAATATGATAAACTAAAAACTTTACACATGACTGAACCTCAAAATCAAAAATTGTTAAATAGATTACGAAAATTCGTCTTTGCAAACATGGTAAGGCGGAGTTAGAACCCTATCCAAACAAAGTGATCAACTACGATGCGCCTCGAACAACAAACTATCAACTGTCAGACACAAACGAAATAGACAGTGTAAGCGATGTTAGAACCTTGTAAAATAAATGTAGCTTGACTTTAGAATTTCTTCATACGATCTTCATCGAAATGAGCAAAATAAATGGTTTTGTATTTAAAGATTATTTTTGAAAAAAAATGTCAGAACTTTGTCCAACTGAGGTGACGACGTCATAGTGAGGAAAGATTTAACCACTCGAGCGCTTTTTGACACATTATGGCACTATATCCAAAAACACGGATTGCTTTGTTGCCAAAATGTGGCAAATTAAATTTTTTTATTTTGTTATTGAAGCGACTATATAATAAATACACCGTACCTACATTCAAAATATAACAAAATAAATATTCTCTAGATTCTTTAAAATGTTTTAAGGATAAAGATTTAATAATATTTTTTTATGTGATAATAAACAAAAGGTAGACGAATCCATTGGCTATATAGAACTATAATCAGTTTTTATGTCTCCATATTCAAATTCGGAGGTATGATTTTTTTAATGTGGTCGGAAAAATTTCCTTTAGCAATTCGAGGAAAAATATTTAAATTGCTCTGTCGCTCCAGTGGTTAAGACTGAGTGTTGAAAATGATGTGATTGTTGGGTTGGGTTAGGTTAGGTTAGGAATTCTGCCACGAAGTTTGCCCTTCTGCAATGTTATATTTACGATCTGAAATGCGATCTTTCCATCGACGCTGTTCCCCTATGGCGAAACTTCACCATCATAAATCAGAGATTTAAAAACAACAGATTAACTAACTAACTAACCATCACGCCGTTTCCCCGCAGGGGTAGGCAGAGAGGACGGACCGCCAAAAAACTCGGTCTCGGCACACACTCCTTGCTTCATTCACATTCATAAATCTTTTCAATAACAAAAGATTATTTCCATTATACTAATTTATCCAAAGAAGTTTTCACATAACACTATTATTCTTTGCAGGTCTAGCACGGTCGATCGATAAAACCCTCTTTTCAATACGATATTGACTGAATAAGTCATCTACGGTGAGTTGGCGTTATTTGCGAGCACGGTCAACAAATGAATCCGGCATTCGGTTGACAAAAGCCGAAAATTTTAGCGTGACAATTATAACAATTTTAGATAAACTATACACATACACTACTTTTTTCAATAGTATCGTCCGTTATGCAAAATAAATAGCTTATTGACGAATGGAGGTGAACTAAAGAAGCTCTTAGAATTGAAAGAAATAATATATATTCGATAGATCCATAGACTTAATTAATTCATCTAAGACGCAATCAATCATAATGACAGAAACGAAATAGGTTCAGATATGTATATCATTAACTAATCAACTCCTGTTGTATCAAAAAGTCCATGCCGAAGTTCCATTGTATATTAAGGATAGTATTTTAATTAAAAATCGTGATTTAATTAGAATTTTTAATTTTTCGTAGAAGTTTGACTTTAAGAATGTAAATCCATAAGACAGATCAGCGGATTTTACCAGCGTATTACAATTTCGTATTTATTCCCTGTCGATATCGGTTCGCCTGTCAACAGTGCAACCGTCTTCGGGATATCGATATATCGTCGGAAGTTACGTCTATTGAATCGATATTGTAAAGTTATCGATTTCACTGAGTTGGAACCCATTAAGATGATACCCGGTGGTGCAGAAATAGATTTTACTAAAATATTGCTGTCACTGTTGCTCTTACTCCACCGGATATTGTGCGAAAGGGACAATGCACTCACACCTAACTAAAATGGAGGTTTTGTATTCCCCACTTTTCTCCTCCAAAAGTGGACTGATTTTCAATTTTTTTTTTACCAACTACATAAGAAAAAACTATTCTATGTCTGTACGTTTTGCTTTTTTGAAAAAAACATTGTCTGGTTTGTATACTGAACATCTTTTGACGGCGTTTAAACCAGTCAATTTTATTGATTTTTGGAAGGTCATAACTTCTATAAAAATTAACTTATCAAAAAAAACAAAAAGTACCGACACGCTAGTAGTTGATATCTATTTTATGCAAAAACAATATTTTCTCTAGGGTTAAAATCCAGAGAGATAAATAGGGAATACGTTTGTATGGAAAAATCACCGCCGGGTATCCTCTTTGGTATATTATGTTTTTTGTGGCTATCCGAAAATTTATTGTTTATTTAAAGCCGTTGGATAAGATTACCTTACTGCTACCGAAATGGATGTTGACAACTTAATGGACATAATACCATCGAACTATCTGTGTATTTTTCAAAAACAAATAAATAACGCAAGATAATGTTGTATCCCATGTGAATTTTGAATTACTCATGGCAGTCAAATATAATGCCAAGGAACTTGGGAGTATTGAAACTTAAGATTCAGTTTTGCTATTTTTTATAGACCAGTCCAAGGCTGATGGCTGATGGGCCAACGAATAGGCAAATATGTACATAATTGAATAAATCGACATTTTAGCATTTATTAGCAGAAAGAAAAAATAAATATCGACACTAGCGTGTCCGTACATTTGGCTTTTTGATGAGTATACTATCTACACACCGTGCTGCGAACAGCAGCTTTTGGCAGCTGGCTAAAAATCGAAGGTTGGAGGATGTCTCCCGTCTCTTTTTTTTCCATGCGAACCCGTAACACTCTGTTTCACGTTGACTGCAAATTGGAAGAAACCGTCTGCCGTTAGTACCAACCGAGGAAATGAGATGGTGATATTGAATTTGTTGTGTTAATAAAAGAGACAGAAGACAACGTGAAACAGAATGTTACGAGTTCGCACGAGGAAAAGGGAGACAGGAGACAATAGCCAGCTGCTAACAGCCGGCTGTTCGCAGCACCGTGTGTAGAGCCCATTACTTCTTATAGGAGTTAGGACCATTAAAAATCCTTAAATTGCCTGGTTGGAAACGCCATTGACAGACGTTCAGTTCAAACAAGAAAATATATCTTAAAAAAAACCAAAACGTACAGATATAGAATGTTTTCTTCTAATACGGCTAGTTAAAAAATCTTTAAAATCGGTCCAGTTTTGGAAGAGAAAAGTGCGGAATACAAAACGTCGATTTTGTGATTTTATTTAGATATTATCAGCCTGAGGTGCAGTTGTTCATTTCGCTCAGTTTTTCAAGGAGTAAAGCGACGTCTCCTCAGACATGTTTGCACACTTTGTGGATAGTTAAGTCGGGGCCACAATGTTTTTTTACTTTCCGTGGCCCATGGAAAACAACAAACGTTGTAGCCCTGCCCCATGTTTATGGTAATGTTTGAGGTAGTGTTTGTGAAATTGGTCGCAATGGACCGGTCTTAAGACCGACAGTGACAGAAACAGTTTGTTAAAATACCTATTGTTAAAAAATTTCGGTGATCGGGTTTGCTCTTAAGGGGATACCCGGCGGTGATTTTTCCATACAAACGTATTCCTTATTTATCTCTCTGGATTTTAACCCTAGAGAAAATATTGTTTTTACATAAGATGGATATCAACTACTAGCGTGTCAGTACTTTTTGTTTTTTTTTTGATAAGTTACTTTTTATAGAAGTTATGTATGACCTTCCAAAAATCAATAAAATTGACTGGTTTAAACGCCGTCAAAAGACGTTCAGTATACAAACCAGACAATGTTTTTTTTTAAAAAAGCAAAACGTTTTGGTAAAAAAAAATCGAAAATCAGTCCACTTTTGGAGGAGAAAATTGGGGAATACAAAACCTCGATTTTAGTTAGGTATTAGTAGCCCGAGGTGCATTATCCCTTTCGCTCAATATCCGGTGGAGTAAGAGCAACAGTGACAGCAACAATTTAGTGAAATCTATTTTTCAAATTTCTCCACTACGTTTCATCTTAATAATAAAAAATATATATCTATAAATAAATAAACTAAATATTTTAGGATAAATAAACGTAGAAAAATATGGAGAGCTCTGCAACCGTTAAAATGGCAACACCAAGATGGTTCAAAAGCACAAGGGTGTAAACATTTTGGAAAAGACACTCATATTGAAGCAGGCATATTTTTCACATCGGTTATATACGGTGTTCAGAAATAATAACAACAATAATATTTGGATGATTTGTATAGCGCCGTTTTTTCAAAAATCGCATATTAATTGTATTCTCTAAGTGGAGATGATCCTATATCAAATTCAAAAAGTTATTTATTGTAATTTGTTTTTTTGAACATTTGCAAGGGAGATAATTGCGTGGAAAGATTTTTGTATTAAAAAAAAATAACCAATTGCCCTGAACAAGTGAAAACAAGGCAACTCCATATTTTGTGGAATCTTTTGAGTCTGAAGAGGGAGAATTGGGAAGTACCTACCTGGCTATTCAGATCTGGTGTCTAAACCGTACATATCATAATTACAAGATAGGGGCCTTAGGCGATCCGCTCACTAAGGCAACTGAAAACTGGCAACTGTCTTTGTATGACAATGTGATGGCCCGCACACTTCACAATCACACAAAAACCCGTTGCCAATGGTAACGCAAGCGATGACTCGCGACTCGCACTGCTGACTGCCCTGGCCGGCCGTTGCCAGTTGCCAGCTGTCAGCTGATTGTTCTTCGTTTATGGTTAAACAAGCTTTTTGACCAATCAAGATATGGAAACCAGCTGGTTTTATAAACGGATAAACGGGTTTCAAATTTTACACAACTGATAAAACATCAGTAGGGTAAAATGATGTTCTATCAGTTGTGCAAAAATTTAAAATACTTTTTTAGTTAGTGGGTAGGTACCTACGCTAGTACTTGATACTACGCTCCAAACGTAGGTACTTACCTAAAGCCGTTTAACGCCTCCGCCCACTCAGGCAACTGAAAACTCTCAACTGCCAACTGTCTTTGTATGACAATGTGATGGCCCGAACACTTCACAATCACACAAAACCCCGTTGTCAATGGTAACGCAAGCGGTGACTTGCGACCATCTTGCGACTGTCACGGCTGATTGCCCTGGGCGGCCGTTGCTAGTTGCCAGCTGTCAGCTGATTGTTCTTCATCTATGGTTAAACAAGCTTTTTGACCAATCAAGACAGAGAAAACAGCCGGTTTTAGTTGGTTTTCAGTTGCCTCAGTGGGCGGAGCGCCTTAGACTAATAATGATGATCGCTCAACAGGGATATCGTTCTGTACCTATCCAGTGTCTTCATTAAATTTATTGTGAACTTATCATTAGGCATAGATAAATCTAACCAATTTGTGGAAATCTTGATCAATGCTATTGATACTATGGATACGTGCATATTAAGTATTGGAAAATATAAACCAAGATAGTAATAATATTGGCCTACTAAGAATACGATAAACCAAACTAAACTTTAAATACTTAAAAATAGTTCAACAACAACTGATAAGAAGAATTCAGCTTTCTAGTCGTTGATTGCAAATCAATTCGTTACTTGCATTTTCATAAAATCAATAAAATGATATAGGTACTCTTTTTAGATCTAAATAGAATATTGTAGACTGTTCTAAACATAATCAAAGAATAATAATATTATAAACACTGGTAAGGTTGTAATAAAATATGAATTTAAAAAAATTATGACAAAAAATCACAAGTAAACAAATTTGATTTCAATAGGTACAATAATATATTACATTCACCGATTGTAGATGCCAACGTAAGTATGTAGTAATTATGTTTTTAATTTCTTATTTTTGAACACGAAATAATGATAAATAAATAAATTTACATCATCACAAAATCAAGTCAGAATGCACTTCCTCTTCTAGGAAAACCCACACACGAAACGATCAACCTACACGACTGGTTTATTTACTTCATTCAATCTCTTGACTTGCAAGAGAAATTCCTTCTACAATACTTTAATTGTGTCCAAACATGTTTCGTTCAACAGAATGTAATTTGTTTGCCATTTATCTCTTTATGTGCGCCCATATAATATTTATTCAGAGATGTAAACAGTGCGAAAACGCCAAGTCAAGGCAGCCGGTGCGTATACCTTTTACTACGAATAACCGTACCTTACGCATTGCACATGGCAACTGCAAAATGTTTTAGTTTGCATAAAACCCCACTATTCAACCATATTATTGACAAAAAAGATTCTTTAGACCTACCTTTATTGTGTTTTCTAGCACTCTTAGGAATAGGAGGAACTTTTAGTCTTTTATTTATCAAAATTAAAACCAACGAACACAGACAACACACGACTCCAACGAACCCGAACTCCCGTTTGTGAATAAAATACAGAATATTACTTCGCGAGTAGAGATGGTCGATATTCCTGTCCCGGTGACAAAACGGTCACTGTAACGTGCGGTATTATTTTTTATGCGAGCAACCGGCTCCTTTTGGAACTGGATCGCAACATAAAAAAATATATAGGTATAGTGTGAAACATGATGCGCTGTTACTTGAATTAAGAATATAACTTTTCAAATTAATTAGTAATCTCTTTACAACTATTTCAAATTCACCATTAACCTCAAAATGGAAAGCTGGTGAGATTACAGAGGTAACACTAGTAAACAATAAAAGTTTTATTTTTATTTTAAAGGAACTACTTTTAGAAAACACTGACACAATATAATGTATCAAAAATATAAAAGTAAATGTAAAAGGTCCAAAAATAAAGTTACAGATCTAATTTTATATCCAAAAGTCGATATTTTATTGAATTTTTTAAAATTGTTGTACTGTTTTTGTTTTTTGTTTTGTCATTGTTATAATCAATTAAATGCAAACCAAAAATTATATTGTAATGAAATTGTGCTGCTCTGAAATATCTTTAAATTTTTAATAATTTAAATTAATTTTTGTATTATTATTTTAAAATGTTCGACTATATCGATTCAATTTACCTTTGAAAATGAAAAAAACCCATGTGAACTCATGCCGTGAAGGACGATAATATACAAGTTCTTATAACAATAATAAAAAATATATATTTTGACGAATTTAGGAATATATATATAAAAAGCAGAACGGAAAGATCGAATACATCATCGCGTAGTTCCATTCTTATTTAAAAAAATCCAAAATGCTACAGTTGCGATGCCTTCCTCAGCAGAAATTTTCACCAATCTGAATAATTTTCTTACTGAATAAGATGTAAAAAAATAAAAACTATAATATTATAACAGATATGTTATGAGTCGTATTGGGCTGTCAGGATTAAAACCCGATAGCAACTAAACTTGACGAATGTAAATACTTTAGAAGCCGAGCAAAGAAAACGATAAAAATATGCCGGCTCCACATAAATCCTCGAGGAACCGGTTCCATTTCAGTCTCCGGTAACATGAATCGCAGTGACAGCCGTTTTCGGATAACGACCATCCTTATTTGCGAGAGTATCGCAAGTTGACAGCCACTCCCAGCGCAGCTGTGTGAAAATGGCGGCGCGCCGGTTGTTTGTTATACTACTAACGCCATCTATTTTCTAGAATGCACATTTAATGTCGGTATTGAGGGATCGTCTAAAATGGTAAAGAAGAGAAGCGAGGAAGCGGCAATTTTAAGTAAACACGTTGGCATTTTTAACAGAAGATGTCGTTATTATCATCTATCGTCGTTGTTTCTCTTTTTTTGTTTCAGTTTTGCACGCTAGGTTTATAGCCCAGTCAATCTAGACAAAAAACAGGCCCTAACTCGGACAAATTAGGGGAAAGCTGAATTTTTACAAGTGGATAGTACTTTTTTTAGGGAGTATTTTCCAAAAAAGTCCCCACCCCTCCCCCGCTTGCTTCCCCCCCTGTCCCCGCCAAACCTTGAAATTGAAGAGTTCTATAAAATCTATTATATCTTCTAAACTATAATATATATCAGAAAAAAAAAATCATTACTAAACTTCTCACAAAATTTCCTAAAAATTATATAATTTAGCTTTTTTCATTATCTGCGTTAGTTTAGCCAGTAATAATGAGTTTGTTGTTAAAAAAAATTTTTTTTTGGAAATTTTTTTTTTTGAAGTTGAATATTTTTGTTGTCTGAGATAATATGAAAAAATACTTTAAACAAATCATTTGCCAAATTTAACAAGCTTTAAAACCGTGTATAACAATGTTTACTTACATCCTTTATTATTATCTAAAATAGTGGATAAGCGCTTAATGGCGTGTGCTTGCTGGCGGTAACACGGAGCGCGGGGCCGAGCGACATGTTATGTTTGTCGCTCTTGTCGCGTCGCTACTTGTTGTTTTAAGTTGAAACAAATAAATAAATAAAATATAAAGTTAGTTTGATCTCCTATGTCTTAAGGTTAAGGTGTGTGTCGGTTTTGTACGTTATATTGGACTTGTTGTGCCAAGCGTTAAGTGTATCAAGTTTTTGTGCGTTTTACCATCTTCATCAGGTAAAAACATTGAGAAAAACTTAATTAACCAGAAATTGACACACTGAAAATGTCTGAAGAGAACCTATTGTGTATTTTTTTTAAAAAGACCTTACAGGAAATGTTGTTGTAGTAATGGAAGGGTTACAAATGCTAATTAACGCTATTTTTTTAAATAAATGACAATAATCATGTAAAATTAACAATTTTAAATACCGCAACCGTGCACGTAGATTATAAATAAAAAAATACAAGGCCTAGTAGTATTAAGGCTTTTATACATGTTAATTGTAGCCCGTCGACCAGTACACCACAGCCGTTTCTACGGCATTTAGAAAATACATTTAATTTCATGGAGAACTGTACCTATAGTTTGTGACAAAAAACTGTTTTTAATCATAAACTACCCCATACATATGTGTTTGTGACAAAAACACAGTTTTTAATCATCAACTACCTCATTCATATCTCGAACAAATACATATAAGATAAACATTGATTAATGCTTGCAATACAATATATGATAGGTGTGCAAATAGGGGTGCAAAAGTAAAATCTAAACTGTTAAGTGATCTCGCTATCACGACATTTACAAGAAGTTCTTTAAAAGTAAACCAACTCAGTATGTAGGAAGATCTAAAGATAATAATTCAGCGAAAAAAATTCTTAAATTCTGTAATTTCTTTAAAAAATACTGACGAATGTCAGTTTACATAAGAGTAATTAAGGGAAATAGTAATAGACATTTGTGGCACTGATCTTCCGTACTCAGATAAATTTCTGAAAAAACAACTAATTGACTATTTTTAGGATCGGATGTATGCGTATATTTTGCATGTCTCGCTCAAGTTATACTAGATAACTGGTACAGAAACAAAGAAAAGATTGCAAATCTGCAACGTTTAAGAATTATACGTGCTGCCGCAGAAATAATCAGAGAAGATATTCAAAAAATGCCATTTCATTGTGAAATTTTATCCTGCTATTCCGGAAATCAGTCGTGGGGTGATGATTTATTTCCTGATACTCTGAATCTGTTCACGTCAACTGTAACTAAGAAGAGATTGTATGATATGTATATGCGAACATACAAAACAAAACTATTAAATTTCTTGTCATTTTATTAAACTTTAGTGAGCAAATAATTTTTAATTTTAAAATGTAAAATTTTCTCCACCCACACTTCTTCATTTATGTTTTATTAGTCAACCAATGTTTGATTCTTTTCATTAGTTTCATCATAATTTAGCTTTAAAACCCAGGCTAAATTACCTATTGACATTTTACAGATTACGTAATAGGTACAAAACCATGTAATTTATTTAAAATACCTTACAACTTATATTTAATGTACTGTGTAAATCTTATAAACAAATAAATAAATAAAAATAAAATAAATGATAATGGACCTGAAATTACGAGTAACCCCGCCACAATAGCATCTGCAGGCCAATTAGTATCAGACTGAATAGTATCTGAATAGTACCAGACTCAACTGTAATATGTGACGATGTCTATGAGGTAGGGTTCAAAGCTATGAAGAAAATGACAGGGCAAAGTTTTTCCTTAGTAAAACTACACAGATCGGATATGGTTGTTACTCAAGCCAGTAATAAATCTGTCAGAGTTGGAACTAAAGAAGCTGTAATCAACCATCAGCAGGTATTCAGTAGTATATTATACGTATGTGACAGTCCTGAAAAGCTCAAATTCTACTTTGAGTTTGAACTAACTTCGCATCCACCTTCTTTATTTGATGTCGTTTCTTTAAAGAAAGGTAAGAAAGCTTCCACTATGAAAGCATTTGACGATGGTATCGTTGATGTCAACTTCACAAAGGATGATTCTGCATTTATTCTTGATAGTTGATACTTATTAGATGCAGTAGTACTCTACTTTCCATGATATTACCAAAATATATGCTAATTATGTGTCTCAAAAGTATGGTTCAAATGTAATAATAGTTTTTGATGGTTACACTGAGAACGCTACAACAAAACAGCAGGAGCAGTTGAGAGGAGAACATCAATTGAAATTATATTTTCTTATGATACTGTCTGTACAACACCTCAGATAGATTTTCTCTCCAATTCTCAATAAGGAGAGGTTAATAGAAGCTGTTAAAACTATGTGTCATGCTGCAAACATACATACAGTAACTGCAAACGATGATGCTAATACGGAAACAGGGGTCAGGCGATTTAGTCTTTACAGCTTGGTAGCACTGTATTGGTTGTTGGAACAGACACAGATAAGTATTGCTAGTAGCATTAGCCCCTCCAACGGAAAACAAGCTTTTTTTGGAAACAATAGCCATTTCTACTAACACCGGTACAGTGTATTCTGTTCAGTTTCTTGCACATATGTATGGTGATCAAAGAAAACTCATATTATTGGCCCACGCTGTCACAGGATGTGACACAATCTCTGCTTTGTATGTTGTCGGAAAAATGAAGGCTGTAAGTCTTATAACCACACCGACAGATTTGAAAGATGTGGCTTAGCGTTCCATTCAGCCACACATGGAAAAGGATCTGCTCTTTGTATATGGTGAACGCTTTCGTTTGTAAGCATTGGCAAAATACAAGAATCTTGACGAGGCTAGATATTTTAAATTTAAGCATTTAAATGCCAATATGTCTCTTAAATCTAAATTTGATTTTGCACAACTTCCACCAACAAAGAACGCGGCCCGCCAGCATCTCCTAAGGACATTCCTCCAATTTATACATGGCTTAGGAAATGATCTATCATCTAATGAATGGGGATGGCAAAGAAGAGAATTTAAGTTAACACCTATATCAATGACATGTAGGTACGGCGGCTCCAATTGAGCTTCTCATGCTGATTTCTCGTAACTGTAAAACCTCTTGTGATATGTGTGGCCACTGCAGTTACATACCTTCAAATACTGATGAAATATTTGAAGACGACTGTGATGTTCAGTGAATAATAAATCATATTCAGTAGTCCCTGAAAAGTTATATAATTTTTGTATTGTTATTCTTTACATACTTTTATTGCAAAGATTATTTATTGTTAAGTATTTTCATATCGTGAATCAATTAAAAAGTACTTAATATTTCAATTTGTAACCAAAATAATGCTTCCTAAACACAAATCGGCCACCTACAACCACGGAGGGTTAGGCCTTACCGTCGCTTGCTCGCCGCGGCGCGCCGTGCCGCCCTGCGATTGATTCGGATTTTGGCCAATATTAAAGAAAAAAGTAGGCAATGTTATATATCGCTTTAAAGCTTATTAAATTTGGCAAATAGTTTGATTGAAACATTTTAGCGTGTTTCCTCAGACAAAAAAAATATTCACATTTTAATCAAAAAATTTTGAAAAAAAATTTTTTTTTCGCGACATTGTCATTATTATTTGCCAAACCGTAGTAGATATCAAAAAATATTTAACGTTTTTTTTTTAGACAGCTTTTTAAGAAGTATAACGGTGAAATGTTTTTTCAGATATATATTATAGTTTAGGAGATATAATGGATTTTGCAGAACTCTACAATTTCAAAGTTTGGAGGGGGGCAGGGGGGGAAGCAAGCGGGGGAGGGGTGGGGACTTTTTTGGAAAATACTCCCTGTAAAAAGTACTATCCACCTGCAAAAATTCAGCTTTCCCCTAATTTGTCCGAGTTCAATGCGTTCATTGACTATATAGTTTATTTTATAAAAAAATAAAATTGTTGAAAAAATAAAATATTACTCATGCACGATACACTTTTTTTTAATCCGTGGTTCAAAGAAAAGTATTTTTTTCTCCTAGGTTTCCTCCAGGATTGCTCGTGCTTTTATTTTATTCCCTTGCGTAGAAGTTTTTAGTTTTGAATCTTTTTCCATAGGTGGATGCTGTTTTTTTTTACAATGATTGATAAAAACACACGGTAAAACAGCATCCACCACATCATTATCGTTACTAAAATGTATCCTATACATAGTAAAAATATGGAAAAGTGGGACATTTGTGGAAAACATTATTTCCAATGCTTCAAAGTAGAACTTTGACGGCCGGCGTGGTCGAGAGGCAAGGCTCTCGACTCCCAATCCATAAAAAAAATATTTGATTAATTTGTGCTATTTCGCAATCAATTATTTAATAATAATGTGGAGGGAGTTTCTCACCATTCTACCAATAGCTTATCTACACTAATAAAGAATATTATTTAAAAATAAAAAATAAAAAACTCGCAGTTGTTAGAAAACTCGGCCAACTTATCCAACACATGGGTTCGATCCAATACATCCGAATTATAAACTCCAACTTAAATAAATAAATAAACCGTAAATCGTAAATCGAAAATATTCGTTATTGTTAAGTGTAGAAAAGCTATTGGGAGGATGGAAAAAAAACCCCGAGTATATTTGCGGCACGTTACAGAGTGATAGATTGATTCCTCGATAGAGGAAATGAAACGTTGCTTGAAATAGATTTAGCCGTGTTTGGTGACCAGATATTAATAGCCAGGTGCTTCCTCATCTTCCTCTTCCCTATCTCCTTCCCCTCACCACTACTTTCAGCCTCACAACATACCCCAATTGGGGAAGCCACAGTGTCATTGGCTCCAGAGGGGAGCAGTTGGGACTCTTATGCGGTATTCATATAATATTATACTTTACCCTTGTAATTTTTCGACTCTGCCTTCTCACCAGTTTAGAATGCTTGGGTTGGGACAAGGGGGATGAATTTAATTATAAAGATTTATTAAAGTCCTTGGATTATTGAGGTTTGTCCAAGTTAAAATAGAATCTTAATTATATCTACTTATTTATCTTAACTATTTATATTTATAGTTGTCAATTAGTGGTTCGGGGTCAATGTTAATTGTTCACTATAACTACTATATCACTGAATTCTCTGCGATCATATATAACCAGACAATACCGGAAATTAGTCATTTAAAAACAAAATTCTAGACGTATTGACTCTTTTTTACAAAAAAACATAAATTGATTTTGAAAGATTGTTATTTTATCTGGTAAACTTACTTTTTAAATTTTGAAAAACTAATTTTATTTTTACAGATTTGTTAAATTTTCAAACGAAATATTTATTATATTATACAACACAAATTTCAAATCACATAATCATACAGCAAAATAAATCAATACATAACCTAGTAAAAGCACACTTTTCAGAATTTTAAGTCAATTAAAATCATTAAAGAATAAATCCGAGAACATGTTTTGTGACGAAAATACCTCAGTTTTTCTATTTATTTAAGGTTTTACAAACTAAAATATTTCAATTTTTTTTTACACACAGGTATTTTGTTTAGACATTATTGAAAAAACATAAATACTTATGATCAAAAAATACTTACAAGAAGTACATGATATTTAGTAATTTATCATGCGGTTTGAGCATTTTTATTGCTTACTAGAATGTAGGTATATATTATATTAAAAGTACATGATATTTAATAATTTATCATGCGTTTTAAGCATTTTTATTGCTTACTTGAATGTAGGTATATATTAAAGCAAGTTTAAAAAAAAAAAAATAGTTTTAAAAATTTGGTATGGGGAATAATCGATCTTTCTCATCGGAACCTCCCTGTACAGTTGCAAGCATTTTGGAATTTTAATTCTCAGCCGCCGGTTAATGGGAATGGGTCAATTAAAATCATTAAATAATAAATCCGAGAACATGTTTTGTGACGAAAATACCTCAGGTTTTCTATTTATTTAAGGTTCTACAAACTAAAATATTTCAATTTTTTTTACACAATAGGTATTTTGTTTAGACATTATTGAAAAAACATAAATACTTATGATCAAAAAATACTTACAAGAAGTACATGATATTTAATAATTTATCATCATGCATTTTGAGCATTTTTATTGCTTACTTGAATTTAGGTATATATTAAAGCAAGTTTTGAATGAAATAAATCGATATTAAATTTTTTGTTTAAAAAATTTGATATTGGGAATAATCGATATTTCTCATCGGAACCTCCCTGTACAGTTGCAAGCATTTTGGAACTTTAATTCTCAGCCGCTGGTCAATTGGAATGGGTCTTAACGTAGGTATTACTGAGACTCGTCGAAGTGAATAGGTAAGTAAACAAACAAATATCCAATTTTCTGAAAGTAATTAAAAATGTGCCCGTGCTCGGTCCAATAAGGTTGGATGTGATTGCAATTATTCTCCCCTTGTTATTTTACGATCGTTTCATTCGGAGTATGAAAACTATCAAGTGCTGACATTTTTCTGTTGTAATTGTGGTTAGGTAGGTAGAAATCTTCGTTTTAATTGGTTCCCGTCGGTTTCTCTCAATTGAAAGTAAATAAATTCTTAGGTTACTGCTGCACTTTATGTCGTGTTTTTAATTGTTTAAAAGTGTAGTCTTGCTCCACGACACCGTTTGTCAATCTCCCACCGGAGTGACTGGATATCAATTGAAACCTAGTTTTAGTCGCTCTTCATTATGAGGCCACGTTTTAATTTTTTTATTATTTAATGTTCTCAATAATGCGTTTTTTTACTGATGTGTATGTACCTATCCTGCATTGAGCAGGCTGCAAATATATAATATTGAGTAGGTAACCCAAAAATAGTAAACTCATAGTATCTACCCTATAAAACAGGGGTGGGGAACCTTTTTGCCGTCGTGGGCCATATGTATGCTTGTAGTATCACCCGAATGTATCAGTGAATGGTTTTCTTGCATTTTACAGTAAATGTATTGACTGCAATAAAATTTTAATAATTTTGTATTTATTTAACAATTTACAATAATTTACGTGGAATGATTTTTTTTTAAACTATTTTTTATGTCTGAAGTGTGGCAATATACAAAGAAAGCACATAATATTTTTTGTCCTTTTGAATAGAGTTGACATCAATAATGAAATATTTTTTAAATATTAATTTCACTATCGTGTAATAATTAATAATGAGATATGAAATTAAAACCAAAAATCAATTTTTGATCTCGTATTTATTTGTATCTTAACTGATTTCAAATAACATAGGTGCATACGGAAGCACACACCTGTCGACTATGTTATAACTTTCTTTGGGTTTTGAAATAATAACTTAAAAATGTATCTGGAACAGTGTGAAAGAAAACCGTTCTCGCTTGAATTTTTGTCGAAAATTTTGTTGAAAATTCGAGTGTAATTTTTTGTAGTGCTTTCAGCAGGCCGCACCAAAAGGGCTCGCGGGCCGCACAAAAAAGCTTCGCGGGCCACAGGTTCCCCACCCCTGCTCTAAAGGAATGAGTTCTTAAAAGGAAACACTATCGCCGATAATTTGAAAAATGCGACTTTTATCAAAATATTGCCATCACTGTCGCTGTAAAAAAAAAGAACAAACAGTTTTCAACTCAATTCGCTATCCTGTGTATGTCAATGTGATGGTCCGCACTCTACACAACTTCTCAAAAACCCGTTGTTAATGGCAACGCAAGCAGTGACTCGAAACTCGCCATGCTAGTTCCTACGATGACAGCTGATTGTTCTTCGTCTATGGTTAAACAAGCTGAGATAATTACTGAAATCGTAAAATTGAGCCGTGATAGAAGTTTGGTTGGAAACCATAGCAACCAGCCAGTTTTGGTTCGGTTTCAGTTTCTCCGGTGAGCGGAGCGCCTTACTCCCCCAATATTGAGCGAAACGGACAACTGCATCTCTCATTGCTGATAATACCTAAATAACCACCACAACATGTGAATATAATTGTGACCACCACTACACGGGCATGTGCCTACGTTGCGGTCGTAAAATTCTCAAAACATGTAACTAGCAGTTTCATGAATAAAAAAAAATTTAAAAAAAAATCGAACCTCAAATCGAAAAAATCAAAACCTCGATTTTGACGATTATATGTCGTCAAAATCGAGGTTTTGTACTCCCTATTTTTCTCCTGCAACACTGGAACGATTTTTAAGATTTTTTTATGAACTGCGTAAGAAGTAAGAAAAAACATTTTTACTGCAAAAAAACTTAATGTTTCTAAAAAAATATATTTCTTTAAAACTGGAGACAATATAATCAATGCATGTTATTACAATTTTTGACACTCCAACTACGAAGATTTTCCTGTTTTAAGACAGTTCTACAACATCTCAAAGCGGCGACTCCTGCGACAAAATGTTTAACAAAATATCCGACAAAAAATAATACACTAGGGCAGGGCAACAACGTTTTTTTGTTTCTATCGGTCACGGAAAACAAAAACATTGTGGCCCGGACCTAACCATCCACACATTTTCGTCGGAGGAGACGTCGCTGAAAAATACGCTTTATTACCAGAGTAAAAATACGTTCAGTAAAGATACGTAACATACGTAGTATTCGTATATTAATTTTATAAATACGTATTTCTGGACTTTGACAAAAACACGGTAAATGTCTAATTCCATAAAAATATATTCAACGTTGTTTATTTCAAATGTACATTTCTTTGGATGCTATTATCTTTAGCTAAGGGTGGTATATACCTACTATTTAAATACGAATTCCATAAATAATTGCGGTCTGTTTGTATTTTTATTTCCAAGGTAAATAATTCAGAGAACCTAATCGAGGTGTGTGCGAATATTGCGATTTGCCAGAGCCGGTGGAGCATTATTGTGATGGGGAGGGCAGGACACGTGTTCCGGGTCACGTGGCACCCCCTGAACCTTCCCCTTCCCTACCTCCCACCACTCAACTCACGTCAAAATTACCGAAGCCCCTGAATGTGATAACAACATCATGAAAGTGACGTGAAATTCTTCATTTTCTAGGAAACATTATGAAATTTCTTGCTAAGCGACAGTTATTGAAATTTAAAGAAAGACGGAAAAAAATGTCGTCTGGATTCGTCTTTAATCAGCAATGAGAGCGGATTTAATTTATAATATATTTACAGATCTTCGCCAGAGCTAATTCGCAGTATCTTTAAGAACCTGGTGAAAGATCAATGTTTATTAACTAAACGTGGCATAAAGTGGCATTAGCCGTGTTTAGTGACCAGTTTTGACTAGCCAGGTTCTTTCTAAGTGTCATCTTTCCCATTTACTTCCCCTCATAGCCTCACAACATTATTCAAATTGGAATGCCATAGTCACAAGGGCTCAGCGAAATTTAGATTTTTGTCCGCTAACTAAATGTACATATCAAAATGGTTAATTTGTGTATTGTCAATAGTTAAAATCGTAGGTCCAAATAAATACATTCAGCGGAATAAGCACAACTTTAAATAGATAGTCGTAAATTTTATTAAATTATTCTGAAATTTCATGACACATCTACAGTTTTTTTAGCTAATTTACAATTGTTAAATAAAAAAAATTCCCGTTTCCGAGATAGAAATATGTATTTTATAAAGAAATGGTGCTTTTTTATCCAAAAGTACCTGATACACGATTTATTGTCTTTGATATTGAATCTTCGTCGGTAGTAGGTTGCATGCAAACCATACAATTTTTCGTCGTCTCGATAGACATTAAGGCGCTCCGCCCACTGAGGCAACTGAAAACCAACTAAAACCGGCTGTTTTCTCTGTCTTGATTGGTCAAAAAGCTTGTTTAACCATAGAAGAAGAACAATCAGCTGACAGCTCGACTCAGCAACGGCCGCCCAGGGCAATCAGGCGTGACAGTCGCAAGATGGTCGCAAGTCACCGCTTGCGTTACCATTGACAACGGGGTTTTGTGTGATTGTGTAGTGTGCGGGCCATCACATTGTCATACAAAGACAGTTGGCAGTTGAGAGTTTTCAGTTGCCTGAGTGGGCGGAGGCGCTATCACATATACAAAAAAAAATGTTCGAAATATGAACGCATAAATGTGTCTAATTATAAATATTGTACATAATATTAAGTATTTAGGTAAAATTACTGAACAAAGCGAGAACACAACATATCTAAGATTTTCAAACGCCGAAACCTTTGGAGACTAACAAAAAACATTATTCATATTTTGAAAAAATAAGTTGCCAATTTTTATAAGAAAAATTCCTTTTTGTAACTTTTGACGGTTATTCCCATCAATGTAATATATCATTGAAGAAGAAGATAACACTAATAATCTAAATTAAAATATGAAAATGAACAAGACCCAGAAATTAAACGATCTCTACACGAAAACTTGTTTCCGATAAAAAAAGATAGCTGCCGATAATATGGAAAAAAATAGTCGAAGATAATATTGTTAATTCTGAAATTTAAAATACGAATTTGACAAATACGACGGTTTTATAATAGGTGGCAATAGCCGAATTGGTAAAGGCGCCCGTCCCGGTAAGACAAGAGGTTCTGGGTTCGAATCCCAGTTGCGACCGCTTTCTTTTATTTTTCTGTGTCTTGTTCATTTTCATATTTTAATTTAGATTATTAGTGTTATCTTCTTCTTCAACGATAAAATAAATTGTCGCTTAGCTATTGATTGAAAATTACACTTAAAACAAAACTGATCAATCTTCTCTATTTAATATTGGTACAAGTGGTGGTAGTTCTTATTATGCAATAACAATAATTTAAATCAGCCTTAACTTGAATATGCATTTAATAATTTTCAACAACCCGTAAAATGATTTAAAATTTAAAAACCGAAGCGCTGAAGGGGAGGCTGGGGAGAATAAATCACGGGGTTAATTGCCATACACTTGTCCAAAGCGGCATTCTATAAGAGGTTTTGATAGTTTGCCGAGTACAATGTCACAATTATCTTCACAGATGAGTTAACTCCGACATGAGCGGCGGTTGCCAGCAATAAATGGTCGCTTGTTAATACAAAAGGGGTTGCAATACCCCCCCGCCCTCCCCTTGTTGACAGAATCCTTCCAACAGTTTGAATTTAATGCGAAATTAAATTTTCTATTACCCCAACAGTGTTGCAATCTTGTTGTAATCGTAATGTGATTTTTCAAATAACAGAGCCGTAAAACGTACTTAACTAAACTAAAATGTACATTCACATAAGATTATAAAACCTACAAGTACTTATAATCAAAATTGATACGTAAATTTGGACTGAACTTAAATCTTTAAATATATCTATTTATTTACATAAGTCATCATCTTGTAACATTAAGTCATCATTTTTTAACATTAAGTCATCATTTTTTAACATTAAATATTATTTTGGGATGCTCTGTGGATGGTCTTGAGGAAAAGAATGAGTGTTAATGGGTCTTGATTATGTCGGAGGAAGGAAGAAACGCAGAAACCGGCAAATCATTCCACAGCCAAGCTGTTGAACTAAAGAATGACTCACAGAATACCCATTCTCAAGTGACAAATGTCAACCGTATGCAATTGTTAGGCTCGCGTTTGGCGTGTTTCCCGACTGTGCACCGGTGCACACATATTTATTTATTACACGCCCTATGGGCTTTTACAATCTAGTTTATAAGTTAAGAAGTATCACAGTTATTTGACATAACATTATTTTTCTTGTAAATAGGTACTTTAAAATTATAATAATAAAGAAAACATAATACAAAAAAAATGTTACAACAAAAGCACATAATAAAATAAAATTGAAAGAAGTCTCACATAAATTGTAACATTGTCTCGATAAGTAAAGGAATTGAAATAAACAATATTTAAAGTGAATTTTTTTAAGGTGAAATATATTCCTTCTTACCCCTTCCCCTTCTTCTTAACTCTTCCCCTTCCTTCTAGCCTTTCCTCCCATATGTAATCTATATTTAATTTTAAAGTTTAGTATACATTTGTTTCTGATGAGATGAACATCGTTCACGAAACATGTATATTGTGTATAAATAAAAGTGATGTAAACAAAGTTATTTTGTCTTTTAATTAAAATAAATAATGACATCACAAAGTGAAAACCTTTCCGAAGAAGTTTTCTTCCAAAAAAAAAAAAAGTGAAATATATCTCCCAGATCAGAATATTTAAATTTTGGGAATTTTGATAAGACCGTGTCCTAGTGTTGTTAATATAAAAAGGTAGTAAATTACGGCAAAATCTTTTGGGTATGTGGATGTTGATTAATTGAAGCAATTCAGGACAGTCAATTTTGTAATGACATGATATGTAATAGTATTAAATCTGTGTTCATCTTATTTATGAAAGTTTTAATAAGGTCAATTTATCTAGTAGGTAGTTATAATCAATGTTTTCTACAGGAATATGGAATTTATAGTTTATATACCTCAGGAACTTATGTTGAATCTTTTTAATGTGGTCGGAATGAATATTGTAACAGGGAGACCATATCGTAGAGTTATACTCTAGTTGGCATCTAATAAGGGTTTTGTACAACATGATAAATTAAATTGCGTAAATTATTGAAGTCTCTAAGAAAATAAGACAAATTATTGGTGACGGTGTTTAGGTGTATTCTTTGCCATTTTTAGGGTGTCATCTAGGTGCACATATATGTATAAATAAGAAAATATGTGAAAGAGATACATAAGAGCAATTGGTGACGTGTTTAGGTGTCTTCTATGCCATTTTTAATTTGTCCTCTTTGCTATTTTGTATATCTTTCACTCATTGTTTTTTCTTATATATATATTAATGTTTATATTTTATCACATAAATCTCTATGTTAATACTCCCTACTATATATTTACAGAATTTTCGTTTAGATATACTCGTATAACTTACTTTCATATGTTTATATTTTTTCACGTAAATCTCTATGTAAAACACAGAATCAAGGAGTATATGCTGTGTCTTAACATGCTCATGCTTAATGTACTTTATGTGCTCATATTATATATTCGCAGCAATTATATATATACTCTGTATACTTATGATTATGTTATATTTACTTTATATGCTTATGTAAAATGTTCGCAACAACCAAATCCTTATATCTCTTGTATACTTTATATGCTTATGTTTTCATTTCATATTCTTCATATGCTTGTGTTTTATAATCTTTATAAGCTCATGTTTTACTTTCTTTATATGCTTATATTTTATATTCTTTATATGCTTAGGTCTTGTATTCGTAACAACAATATGTACACTTTTTATACCTATTCTTATGCTACATATACTTTATATGCTTATGTTAAATATTCGCAGCAACTAAACCCTTATTTCACTTGTATACCTTATATGCTGATGCTTATGTTTTATATTCCTTATAAGCTAATGTTTTATTTTCTTTATGTGATTATGTCTTATATTATAACACCCACAAGCTGCCCTATCGAGAGACCTTCTACAATTAACTATGGCGTCTAAATACATAGATAATGACAGTGATGTTCTATTCAACATAGATACCCTTAACATTCTCGATGCTTCAAAAGTAATCACGCATTTCGAGGGCAATTTTTGGTTGAAAATACTCAACCAAAACATCAGAAGTGTCACCAAAAACTTCGACAACTTACTAGTAGCCTTAGAACAAATTAAAATAAATTTTGATATTATCATTCTCACCGAATGCTGGATTAATGACGATTTTATTGCGCCCAGCATACAAGGCTACGATGTTTTCACATCAAAGACACATAAAAACCGTAGTGATGGAGTGATAGTATATACAAAAAATTCTATTTTTGGATCAATGATTCCCGCTGCAATACTAGATGCAAACAGTGTGACCATACAATGTCGTGATTCTGTTGTCATAATTGCCATCTATCGGTCTCCATCACATACTAACATATCACAATTCCTAAACTCATTGAACGAAAATCTTCAGAGGCATAATAAATTCACAAACTGTATCATAGCTGGAGACCTGAATATTAATATAATTGGAGATAGGCACCACCAAGCTGACGACTATGAATGTCTTCTTGTAAGTTACGGTCTCCGATCTGCTGTCAATTTACCTACAAGAGTCACGCCTACATCTCAGTCCTGTTTAGACCATATTTATGTCAGGACTAAATTAAGTATCTCTGCAGCTATAATAAATACGACAGTAACTGACCACTTCTCTACAATGATTACCCTTTCGAAGAAAAATAGTGACAAGAGAGACAATCAACAAAATACAGTGCAACTAAAATACACAGATTATGAAGCTATTAGATCATCTCTCGATTCCATATCCTGGGAAAATGTTTTAAATGAAACAGATGTGAACACCGCGATGATGAATTTTACTGAAAAAATAAATATGAGTGTTATAAAATACACAACCTTTAGAAAATTGGTTCATAAAAACAAAAAAATTAAACCCTGGATCAATGAAAACTTAGTTAAATGTTTGCATAAGCGAGATAAACTGCACAAACAGTCTTCAAACTCACCGAATAATATTAAGCTCCAAAATTATTACAAAAAATATAGGAATATCTGCCGATCAATTGTGAAACAAACAAAAGAAGAATACTACAGACGAAAAATTGAAAAAAACAAAGATGACCCGAAAGTATTATGGAACGCAGTAAAGGAAATTAACAATGTAAATAAGAAGCCAGCAGCCAAATTCCAACAAATAGAAGTTAAGGATACAGTAATAACTGATCAGACTGATATTGCCAACAAATTAAATAATTACTTTGCAGACATTGGACAAACACTAGCCCAAACACTACTAAATAAAACGAACACTGACGAAGATACACTTGCTGATAAATATACTAATAATGCACACGATAACAATACATTTAGAGTAAAAACTTTCCAAACTAAAGACATAATACATCACATAAATAAACTGAGAAATGATTGTGCGACTGGACCCGACGAACTTGACACTAAACTAATAAAAGAAATAAAACACCAAATAGCCCTTCCCTTCACCTACATCTGTAATCTTAGTACTGCTAGAGGTATATTTCCCAGCCATTTTAAAAGTGCAAACATAGTACCTATTTACAAATCCGGAGATAAAAAGAATCCCTCTAACTATAGGCCTATATCACTTTTAAATGTTCTCACAAAAGTACTCGAAAATCTAATGAAAATCCAACTGGTAGACTACTTAGACAAACATAAAATTTTATCAGAAAATCAGTATGGTTTTCGAAAGAATATGGGAGTACAGGATGCAATATTAAAAGTGACCGAAACTATTATAAATAATGTTGACCAAAAAAAAAGCTGCATTGCGGTTTTTCTTGATCTAAGTAAAGCTTTTGATACAGTGTCCCATAAAATCCTCCTTAAAAAATTAGATAACATAGGTATTAAAAATTCTGCATATAACTGGTTCAAATCATATATAACTGAACGCAGTCATGCACTAAAATTAGGCAACGTAACAAGCCAAAACAGATACATAACCTACGGAGTTCCCCAAGGAAGTACATTAGGACCCATCCTGTTTTTACTTTATATAAATTGCCTGTGTCAGTTAGACATTAGCGGTGAAGTTATTTGCTTTGCGGATGATACTGTTCTTGTTTTCACTTCTGACTCCTGGACAAATGTATATAAAAAAGCTGCTGAAGGAATCAACCGGATTAAAAATTGGCTAGACAATAACCTGCTAACACTAAATATAGACAAAACAAAGTACATGACATTTAGTATAGATCCCAGACGACAACCAAGACTCGATGAAAACTTAACCATACACGACTGCACATCTAAAAAAAACTGCCAATGCAACCCACTAGCGCGGACTCAGACAATCAAATACTTAGGCATTTACATTGACAACTATTTCAGGTGGACAGAACAAATAAATAAAACAGCGGGTAAAGTCAGAAAACTTATATATCTTTTTAAAAACATTCGAAACATAATGCCAATGAAGACTTTAAAAACTATATACTACGCGTTAGGCCAATCGGTTATCACCCACGGTATGATTGGTTGGGGTGGTGCTGCTAAGACTATCATGGACCCTCTCGTCAAAGCGCAAAAAGCCTTAATTAAAGTTATCACAAAAAAACCTTATAGATTCTCTACAATACAGTTATTTAAGGACTTCGCAGTACTGAACATACAGCAACTGTACATCAAAATTATATCTATACATTACCAAAAAGACAAGCTAAACCAACATACTGTACAACACAACTACTGTACAAGACATAGACATCAACACATGACTCCGAAGATAAATACCACCTATGGACAAAGACATTACCGTAATCTGGCTCCAAAACTTTCAAATTTAATTGAAAAAGACATTAAAGACATTCACCTGATAAAAAGCGTAAATCTAAAACACAAAATACATACATGGATTGTAAACAAGGGCATTATATACTGCGGACATATGATAACTTCTTCAATATAATAGCTACCTGTATTAAATTTTATCTCTATTTTTTTTCAAATAATTTAAGTTCTTTATATCATCTCTTCTCCATTTTTTCTTTTCTTTTCTATTTCTCTTTTTAATTTTCATTTTATGTTTATTTTTCAAAGTTCTATTTATTAATTAATAATTTATTTTATTCTTTCTTTTGAAAATTATATAAAAAATATTAAATCACTGCCACCTCGGAACAGGCTCAGCCTAGTGAGGTGGCATATACCTAAAAGAATGTACATAACATGTATTTTTTGGTTAATAAATAATTAAAAAAAAAAAAAAAAAAAAAAAATAATGTGTCTGTACCTAATTATATCTAGTTAATATTATAATATGCTTGAGATAAGCCAAACCTGGTTGTCTGTCATTTATTAAGTCAAATAAAAAATTGTGTATTACAAAGTGTATTTTTTCATTTAATATGTAATGTTACACCCTAAAGTATTTATTTCTTTGGAAAAACAAGGATATGGAATACATGAAAACGTGAACAAACTTTGTCGAAAATACCCCGGGACGCCTTGTCGATGCAGTGGCCCCCGATCCGAAGAGGAAAGAGGAGTTAGAATTATTACTAGAGTCAAAATTGTGTTACAAAATTTAAATATGACAAGCAAACAACATATAATATTATAATACCTTAACGATGTTGTACAAACTCAATAATAATATGCTGCCAAGTTATCTGAAAAGTAATATTATGTATCACGAAAATGTTTATAATTATCCTACGAGAAGATGCAGAGATTTTTGGCTTCACAAAACTAAACTTTCGTGCACCCAAAACAGCGTGTTAAAGGACAAAAACTTTATAATAACCTATCGAATGCCGTTAAGGAAGCCTCAAACCTTAGCACTTTTCGTAGGACATGTGCTATATATGTTAAAAACAATCTTTGATTTGATTACTCCACTCTTATTTAATAGCCTTCCAGAATATATAAAGTCATCTAATTCCTTGTATACCTTTAAAAAGAATCTCAAATTATTTTTGTTTGCCGAGGATTGCCAATTAATTTTTTCATCTTTGTCCTTCATAAATTAAAAGTTTATTCTATTGTCTAAATAATTTTTTCATCTTTGTCGTGCTAATAATATATTATAATATATTATATACATATATTTATTATTTATCTTAGTCCTTCAAAATTCAAATCAACTATGGTTACCCTACTTTGTTTACATTGTAATGTGCCAAGAGCCTTTAGCTTGCCCCATTATCTGTGAAGTATCATTTTTATTTTACCTATATTATTTTTGTTTTTCCTTTTGTGTTATTTTGTTACTTTAAGTAAATAATTGTTAACCTCAACACAGGCTTGTCCTAATGAGGTTAAATATTGTATTGTAAACTGTTATACCTAAAATGTGAAGAAGAAACAATAAACAACAATAAACAATTACAAATATTATACTGTATTTCTTAAATTGTAGTCAACTGTATTTCTTAAATTAATCTCTTAAATTGTATTTTTTAATTTGTATTTCTTAAACTGTATTTATTAAAGTGTATTATCATATGTATTATCATATGCCACCTCGGAACAGGCTCAGCCTAGTGAGGTGGCATATACCTAAAAGAATGTACATAACATGTATTTTTTGGTTAATAAATAATTAAAAAAAAAATTAAAAAAAAAATATTTTCTTACTAGATGTATGAAAAAAATGTGCATACATCTAAATAAACATAACAAAAACAAAATAATTATATATTTGTCTACAACATTAAACTAACCGTTCAATATTTTATAAGTTCGTAATTTAATACCTCTATCCAACAAAGCTGTCTGCTCTCAGACATGCCAATGCAAAATAGTGCCTACCAACCTTCTATTTAGAATAAATTTATTATTAATCACAATTTTCCTAACGCAGATTTGAATAATCACGAAGTCAAAAAGCATTTCTCCCGCCGCATGTTCCCCTGGTCAACGAAGTGGAACATTTCAGTTTCATATTGTCCTCCTAAGAAACTGACATTTTAAGTAGCAAGGGTTCATCAATATTCATGATTGTTTTCGTTTCATAATATACACATATTCTGTATACATAATTTAAATAACACAAAAGTTGAAACATCCCTAAAATTTAGGACCAAAACCAATCGCACCCCTCCACAAAGAAGGTCAAAATATTTCCGCTTTGTAGTAAAAACCAAATAAATAGAATATTTCTAAACGTACCTGAAAACTAAAACTATTTTTGAAATGTAATGAAATACGCTTTCAAATTGTATATTTCGAAATAAACATACAACTTTTTAAATACAATTTTTTTAAATGCAAACATAAATTGAATAACATTAATTCTGTAATAAAAATAAAACACTTATTTTTTGTTTTAAAACCACGATATTTATTAATTTACTTTACCGACCGGTTTCGCTTTACTCAAGCATCTTCAGGGTACAAATTAATACTAAACAATAACTACAAAATGTGTGCTTATATATATACATATAGAGAGAGACAACAATATATACATATAGAAAGAGACAACAATTTAAAATTATTACAAACAGTGGGGATACATTAATACAAAAGTGTTTTATTTTTATTAAATAATATGTCAAACCACAAAGTGATTGCTTTCTACAATAATATTAATTCTTTATTTTTATTGGTGATTTTTGTTTTTGTAATTTTTTTAATTTTTTTTTATAGTGAATACTTTACAAGAGTCCCAACTGCTCCCGTCTGGAACCAGTGAGACTATGGCATCCCCAATTGGGGTACGTTATGAGGCTGAAGGTAAGTGGAGAAGGGGAGGAGACGAGGCAGAGGAAGGTGTGGAAGTACCTGGAAGTACTATTCAGATCTAATCACTAAACACGGCTGAAGCCATTTCAAGCAACGTTTCAATTCTGAATGGTGGTCTTACACCAGTGCGATACTAAGAGTATCTTCCACTCTGGAACGTGCCGCAAATACACTATGTATTATTTTAAATAATTTATTGTGAAATAACACACAAATCAATTAAATTAAATTTTATTTGCGCACGCCGGGTTCCAACCCGCGGCCTTCGGAATGGGAGTCTAACGCCCTACCGCTGGAAGCTTGTGTTAAGCAAAACCGGCCGGAATAAAAAAAAATAAAAAAAATTGTAGTTACAAACAAAGATATTATTTTATTTAAAAAAATCTTACATTATTTAATCCCTGGATGGAAAAAATGCATTTTACGTATAATTTGTGGACAAATATTTTTTTTTTTATGTATGCAAATACGTAATTCTTGACCGATTTACAAACAACATAAATAATAAAACGTGTAAAAGGTTATGACGTAACCAAAACACCGTTGTTTTGTTGTATGGAAATAGACAAATGGAAAACTTTTTTTAATTTCCCTTTTGTGCTCAGAAAAGAAAGAAATTTGTTATTTGGCTAAATCATATTGCGCCGGTCTATTGACGTAAACATTTTTCATAAAAACATTCCATTCCATTTTCAATTTGGAAGGCTGGTACGGGTACCGCCATAAGTTACCCCGAGTGGTTCGCTACGTTTGGTGACTTAGCAGGGATGGTCTCTTAGTCTCAGTGGTGGATGCACCTGCCCATCAGCTGCGTGGCAGGCTGGATGGAGACTGGTTGGGTGAGACCCTTTGAACTCTCCAGCAGGACTACCTCGACCCATCGCCTTGCACCGCAGTGGGATGGATGGATTCATGGAGTCCTTCACTTCTGGACACACTGATCCTTAGATTCCTACCCGCCCTTCATACCTTTCCAGAACTTCATCTCCTTCATTTCTTTTCAAGACTCTCCACACAGCATCCCCAAAGATGACATAGGCCCTGAGAAGAATTATTTTGGAGTGGAGCTAATGTAAAAAAGTACCTAATAAAAATTATTTACAATTTTGAGGAAATAAATTTTTATAATTAGGTAACTCTAATTAGAACAAGTATTTTTCCATGTTTCAATTAGGCAACTAGACTTAGCTAGTTGTAGCATTACAATTTGTGGAAGTGCTTAAGTTGCTTTCGTTGCATTTTTGTATACAACAACTAGGTAAGTGTAGCGTTCAGGAACTGGATTGGGATAATGTCTTCAATCTTATCCTCAGTACTACACACTGAGTATATGTAATTAATACGATAGAGGTTCGTTATACGAGATCGTCGTTTATTGAATACAAATGGTTACAAAGTAAACGTCCAGCCTAGCTGGCGGTAAGATTATTAACGGAAGCCCGGATCAGCGCTCGCTAGCGCGCTGCCTTGAAATGACCCACTTCGGGTTGCAACTCCGTCAACGTTCGGGACGTTGCTCGGCGGTAGAGCCCGCCCATATATCATAGAGTAAGAGGCAGTGTTGCAAACACCACAGTATTGATACCATTTTTGTAAATAAATACATAAAATAATACGATTAACAATTTTCTTATTTCCAAAATATAAGTATTACGATTCCCAACACAAAAATCTACGATTTATTTATACTTATTAGTATAAATATACAATAATTGATTTATCAGATTGATTATCATCTTGTAATTTAATTTCCCAATAAAGCTGGTTTCAGAGTTACCTATGTAGTTGTAGTAATTACCCTACAATATGGAACTCATGGGATTGCATCACCCTCCCAGAGTCTGGAATAAGCGATACAAAATTTAGTATTATTTTCATATACCTTTGCTGGAAGTTGTGTTACTGCCTTTTATTTTCCCAGTGCGGTCAATTTAAAAACAAATTAGATATATTTCGTTACAACTGGATGATTCATAGCGCTGCTGGCATGTATATGCAATATGAACAGTTTGTAACCGAAATTCACAAAGCCGAACCTTCTATCAGGGTTGATCCGTAAAGAAATTAATTTGTTGTATAACTTTGAGCGGAGTTAGTCAATTACGGTTTAGGAGCAGTGTGCTGAGGATAAGAGTTCAGGAAGGCCCGCGGGCTTAACATCAATAAGCTGAGCCCAGCTAAGCAGAGGAATAAAGGTTAATTATCAGAATACCTACCCTTTGTGGAGCCATTCTTACGAAATGGGCAGTCAAAGTAACCACCCGTAACGATTGAACATTGAAATTACTTGTCAGGCACTGTGGCTGTGTATTGTCGATCTCTGGTGAGAATGAATAGTTTTATAGGCGGTTAATGCATTATATTATATGTAATATCTGACCTGTTGTACCTGCAACACAATTGAACATTGGTTTAAGATGATACTTAAAAGAATTCAAAATTTTCTCTTTCACAGATGGCGATATGTTTATTACTTTACAAGCTTCTGCCCGCGACTTCGTCTGCGCAGGATTAGTACTTCTATTAGCCTATTTTCTTTTCCTAGGTCCATCTATGTTTCAACCTATTTATTTAAAATATCTACAGTTCTTGATTCGATTCAAAGAATTAGGCGAGTACTTCAAATAAATTCACTAATTTTCATAAATAGAATTTTGATTTGAATGAAATTTGATTGTTTTGCAAAATGTCATTCTCAAATTTTGACATTTTCTATTAAAAAATAAATATTATTTATAATATATTGAAAATAACTAGCTTTATAAAGCCTATATGTTATTCTGACGTATAAGCTATATTATTGTAAAGTATCATTTAAATCCATTCAGTAATTTTTGTATGAAAGAGTAACAAACACACATACATCCATACAAACTTTCGCGTTTATAATATAAAAATAAGAATTAGTAAGATATAGTAAGATGAATTAATATTGAAATGAATAGTTTTATCCACAAACAAACTCAAATCTTCCAAGAAAGGCTTACAAATACAATATTACATCGGTGATTCAAACTAATATTGTGTTTGTATACCTTACTTGCAGATTTGAGTTTATTTATGGACATAACTATTTATTCATATTCATATTGCGCATGTACGGGCGCAAACAATTAATTCATCATAATATTTTAAGGCATAACTTACAAAAAGTGTTTTTTATTAAAACTATTAAACTGAATGAACAGATTATTAATTCTTTTAAGTATCACCTAAAATACTGTCCCTACCTATGCACTCATATTTTTTGTTATGTTATGTTTCTATTGGAACCTACACTACAAAATTTTATATTTATACGATTGTAGGAACAACACTAGCCACTATCACTCCGTTCCGGAGAAATAGATATAACAGGAAAGAATTGATTGGTTTTAGGTTTTTGTTTCATCATAAATAAATAATAATCACAATTTTTATTTTTAAAGTTTTAAAAAGAAATACATACATTCTTAAGTTAAAAATAACCTGAAACAATTTGAATAAAAAAAATCTCATACTACCTCACACCAAGCGGAATGTTTGCTTGTGCCACGATGAAGGATTTAGCTAACAGAGGGATTGAACCCGCGGCGACCAGGAGGGAATCGGTTTTATCCACTGAGCCACTAAACAGTTATTAATTTGATAATTATCCTCCTACAATAATAATTGCTCCCAATAACAAACATTTTTTAATCCATTAAATAAATAAATGTTCAGATTGGCGTTGGTCATTATAGGAATATCTCTGTGTTAGGTGGACAAAATATTAACATTTATAGAAAAACGAGATTTTTATCAGATTCTAAACAAAACAATTATAAACATAACCCATGAGCAGTTAATAAATCTGAAAACTGAAACGTTTTACGTGCTGTGAACTCGTGCAATATTTAAAAAAATATACATTTTTATCTTTATTCTTTTAATTGTGTCCATGCGGTATTTCATCGTACATATTTAATTAAGCAAGAGGGCAAAAAAAAAAGTTGCCGGAAGAAAAAAAATAAGTTATTATGCCGTATTGTGCTTCCTCCTTCTTCAATGTTTCAGACAGCTTTGCAGCCTCCATCATCAGGGTAGATGGTAACGCAGTCCAAAATGTTGGCTAAATGAGGAAGCGCGAAGCACGACCTAAAAATAATCGCGAGAATACTTTTGGCAGTGAAAAAGTCCGAGTTTTGATCATACTGAAAACAGTGTTATTTAAGGTAGAAAACCAACTTGTAACAATAATCTATGGACATGTGTAGGTCTCCTATCTAAGATGACTATTTTCTAAAGTATGGTGGCCGCAAAGGAAAGCTATTTTTGAAATTCTTATACGCTGTACAGTCTGGGATGATTGAAAAAGCTATATAGTCAAAGCAAATTTTCTAAGAGTCTGGGGAACACCGCGTTCGCTTTTGTAGACTAACATAGACAACAGCGCCGGATGAAGTCCAGTGGTGGCCCCTAAATAGTAAATATTATATTCTTGATCTTAATCTTAAAGTATTCAAAATGTTCGTCGTATGCTCTAAGATGGTTATATATGATTTAAAAGAAACAGTATTTTTGAACTGATTCTATAATGTTTTTATAATTGGAGTAATGTGAATTCCAATTCTAAATACAGAATTCTTTCCCAAAAAAAGAAAATAGGGTTTTTTTACTGAAAAATATGTTAAATACTCCTCCTCGGACATAAAGATTTTCATAAACGCCCGCCAATAGCCTTCTTTGGCTAGCGCGTTCTACAAAAGCGTATGGATACAAATTTGCATGGACAAAAAATGGTAAAGTCCTACTTAGAGAAAAATCATGATTCCGCAAATTCCCACTACAATAATTCGGTCCCCATATAAGAGATACCTCTTAATGAAGACAATTACACTGCGATAATTGTAATGAAATAAGTGCAATATTATATTATAACATTTTCCAACATTGTGACATCATTGACCACCAGTTATTGAATGTGTCGAGGTCATTTTGAAGCAGTTGTCGATCGGAAATAGACTTTATTTTATGACAAATTTTAAGATCATTGGCGAAAAAAGCATAATTACAGTTTAATTTTGAACCAAGGTTATTTATGAATATTAGAAATAGCAGGGGGCCAAGATTTGACCCATATGGTACACCAGAAATTACAACTATAGGGAATGATTTGTATATATATTAATAAGCACTAGTTTTCTGTTAATAAATATGGTTTCACCCAGCGAAATACGAATAGGTCTTCATGAATTCATATTTGATCAAGTGTTGTTATAAACCTCATTGTAATATTTAATCATAATATCAACATATCTCAATGAAAATATAAAAGATATAAAGACCTAGAAAGTAAAGAGGACCCCTTTCAATTCCGTAATTTTTAGCAATAAAAAATATTTCATTGAGAATTTTTTGATACGTAAAGCTTCAACAAGCTAACGCCCTGGACAGACACGGCGTTAATATCAAAATATATATCTTTATAACACAATAGTGCTCGCCATACAATCCCTTACAGATTTGCCAGACGTAAAAAGATGATGCGTTATAAGCACGGTTATCTGTGTGGAGGGTATTTTTAAGGAAAGGCACGAGAGGAAGTTCTGGGAAGGAAAAAGGTATGAGGGTTGGGTAGAAATCTGGGGTTTAGTGTGTCCAGATCATCCGCCGCCAAGACCTAGACAAACCTCACCCCATGAACCCGGGCACTCCTGCTAAGCGAACCGCTTGGGGTGTCCTATGGCAGAGGTGTTGTTTATCCAATAAATGGTTCCCGGCGCGGCGGTACCAATTCCCGCCTCTCAAATTAAATAAAAAAATACCTAATTTTAGTTATAATTGAATAAAACATGAAAATATTTGAAAACTTCACCGGGTTGAAGTTTAGGGACCCTTTAGGTTGTCTGATTGACAGAATTTTTGTTGGTTTTTTCTTTTGAACACTTTTTTGTAATTTTTTAATCCGATATCGCGGAGCCCCCAAATAAAACTGTCCCATATGCAATTGCCTAGTCCACTTTAAGATTAATCCAGCACTGACAAACAAGCACGAAAAGACTAGCTAAGATTAGTATAGACTGGCATAGTGCTGCATTATGTTGTGGTATAATAGTAAAAAAATCCCGATGATTCGCCTTTACCGGCTTCCCTCGCTATTTGAAAAGCACAAAGTGGCGCCCCCCGAGCAGTTGGCCCCCTGCTCCCCATGGCCCCCCACCTATCGCCCCCTAGTGATCCGCCCCCCCGGCCGGATGGATGTTAACGTCAGTGTGTTGTCAAAGCGAATTAGTTTTTTAATGAAACATTTTCATCTAGTCTACGTCGGTCGGGGCACCTTTGCATGCACTTTTTCCAAAAAGATTGCTACCGATTCTACGCGGTGCTTACGCGGAGAATTTTTTTTAACATTATCTCCGCATAGGAGGCCTTGAGGAAAGAAACCCTCAGGGCCTGTGTCATCTTTGGGATACTTTGTGGACTGTCTTTTTAGGGAAAGGGAGAAGAGAAAGTTCTGTGAAGGAAAAATGTATGAGGGGTGGAGTGGGCATCTGGGGCCCGTGGTCCATTGTATCCAAGAGTGAAAAACGTAGGAATTCATCGAGGCAGTCCTGCTGCAGAGGTCAAAAGGTATTCCTCATCCAGTCTCCCCCAATCCGGAACGCCATGCATAACTTGATCGAACGTTGGTCAGAACTTGGTACAGCAAATAAATATACTACCTATTATTTTTACTTAATACGTTGTTAAAGGGTTTGCTAAAGTAAACTTACTTTATCGCATTATTACAGGCTTTGCTTTGTTAATACATTATAATGTTAATTGTATCCGTTTGTATAGCTGTTTGTATCCCAAAATAAGATAGGAAAAAACAATTCAATGTAAAGCAACCGATTTCCAACCGATTGGTGGCAAATTGGTCCATTCAAAACAATTTTTTTAAACTTTAATTTAAAAGTATATCATTCCACAGAATAAAGTTATTTATGTACTCTTTTACACCAAATATGCTCAAAAGGCGAAAATTAGTGCTAAATCACTATTTAAGATTAATCTTTACTACGAATCGATCAACATTATGCATACAAAAAATTTGCTTTGGATAAATTGAAGCGTTTCCTTCCGTTTCCAACTAAAATTACTGATAATGAAAAATAAAATAAAAACACATATATATTTCATAAAAAAATGAATTATAAACATTACTGTCACAAACATTAAATCACAAACTTTCCTATTTTTTTTTCAATTTGTCTTCGTAAAATTTGGTTTTAAAAAGGTGTACATTTTGATTTTTTTGTGGTTAACTTTTAGATTTGAATAAATAAATAAAATAAATATAAACCACATTTGCCTTTGAAACTGTAACGTCCAAACTCCGTTTATTATCTATAAAAAAACTAAAAATAAGTTTATACTTAAAACCTAGCAAAATCCGTAAATACGACTAATATAACTAATCCACAACAAATAACACAATGTCAAATTAATAATTTTCACCCAGTCACAGAAGCCGATATTGACAGAACTATTTCGGAACTAAAAGGAGGTTCTGCCCCTAGCTTTGATAACATAAACATACTTAGTTCTCCCCATAATACATATAATAAACCTAAGTCTAACAAATGGCGATTTTCCCAATAATTATAAAAGAGCAATTATATCCCTCATTAAAAAACAGACTGTCCTAAAGATACACAAAATTACGGCCCGATTTCCCTTCTATCAAATATGTCAAATATATGAAAAAAATGTAAAAAAAACAAATCTGTACATTCTTAGAATAAAATAAAATAATTAATAAAAACCATAAGTACTCATGACGCGATAGCTTAATACAAGCTAATACAGTATAATACAAAACTCAAGACATACGGCCTCTGAAGATGGACAGTGAGATCTGTCCGAAACGTCAGGAGTTAAAAAGTCCTTCTAAGGACATACGTTACGCGGGTAAACCGAGAAAATTATTCTACATATATATACATACAACATCATAACATAAACCTAGGAAAAAAATACTTCCAACAGTTTACCGGAAAAGATAAGAAAAATTGAAGAAGATAAATGTCTAATAAAAGCGATTAAAGAGCAATTCAATGTAAAAACAAATGAATGATGAATTTATCATCATAATTAACATATCTAACTGTCTATTTATCCACTTATTTTTAAGTTCAAAATTACTATTTAATAATTTTAAACATCATATTTAATTATAGGTACAAAATATTTTTCATTCTGACACTCGCTCCTCTTCTAAACACAAGCGTCCGCTTCTAGGAGAAAAACATCAAAAATCAAAAAAATAAAATAATAATAATTATAATTAATTATGGCTTTTCCGGAAACTATAGAACACATTATGTCAGGATGTTCTATATTAGCGCCGTCTGAGTATACATTTAGGCACAATCAGGTTTTAAAAATAATTCACCAAAGTTTGGTAATTAAACATAACTTGATTGACTGTCATAATATAGTACCATATTATGAATACAAACCAAATTCATTTTTAGAAAATAATTTCTTTAAAATTTACTATGATAAAACTATACTAACAGACAGACCAATTGGTCATAATAGACCTGATATAGTTTTACATGACAAAATTAAAAAAATAACTTATATTATTGATGTAGCTATTCCAAATTCCTGTAATATTCAAAAATCTGTTTCTGAATAAATAAGAAAGTACCTATACAGATTTAGGAAATGAAATTTAAAGAATTTGGCATTCTCAGACTATAAAAATATTACCTTTTGTTATTTCGGCTACTGGCATTATACCTAGCTCTCTTATTAAAAATTTAGGCATATTAGATTTGTCAAAGAATTTGTATATAAAAATGCAAAAATCAGTCATTTTAAATACATACAGAATTACGAAAGATTTTTTAAATATTTATATTGAGGGATCAGTAGGATTTATCGGTCAAATTAGGAATTCCACAGAGCCGAACCCTCTGATATGAAAATATCTGGAGACGGTGAATTATATTCCCATTTAATAGTTTGGTAGATTAACGTGTTGTTCTTGTATTGTTTTGTATTCATTATACTTATATAATACACTTGCATAACGTGGATTTACTAGATGATCATTTATATGGAAAAGTGTATGAAAGGGTTTAGTTTTTCCTATGGGAAAAACTAAACCCGTTCCTGTAAATCTGGTGAATAAAAAAAATAGCCTGTCTTATTCTTTTTATTCTTTCTAATTTTCATTTACTGTTTTCAATTTTAAATTTTCTATTTCCATCATAATTTTTTCTATTTTCAACATGTATATATTTAATCCATATGTTTAAAGGCATGTCTTTTTATTTTTAATTTTTTTCTTCTATAACTTTTCCTATTTTCAACATCTTTTTATATTTAGTTCTTATGTTTACATTAGACATCACAAAGCAACTAATAACTATATTCCATTGGTCACCAAGAAACAGGCAGTCGCCTAGTATGGTGATCTAATGTATCACATATATGTAAATGTTTTAATGTGTATAATCATGTATTTTATAAATAAATAAATAAATATTCGTGGTGATACATGGCACTAAAAATACATACATGTTTGGCTTGTGGCTTCTACTTAAAACCCTTCTCGTACTCTCGTACAAGAGTTTACAATAACTATGGAAATAAAATATCCGTAGTCAGAAACCATACATTAATTCGATTTTCGTCAAAATAGCAAATATTCCCATTTTAACACTATTAAAATTATTATTTATTTCAAAATTCCTCATGCGCAACGTATCGGCGAGCTCGTCATACACAGTGCCTCCTTGAAGATAGTAGCGGGATGAAAATACGAATAGAAGAGAAAAAGTAAGAATATTAGCATAATTCTACATTTAAAATTTTAATCACAAAATACATTGATTAATAGATGAACAACGTGGAACGGATAAGATAGAACTCCACTGGGAAATAAAATATTTCTTACTTCTCTTCGGAAAATGTTCGGAAAAATGCGAGTAAAATAATGCAAAGTTAAATTCGAAGTCAAAAGTAAAAAATCTATTTAAGTTCTTCTTCATTAATTTTATATAACTTTCTTACTTCCAATCTTTCCTTTTTTGATATCCTTACCCTACCCATTTTATTCTTCATTCTCCTAACATAGCCCAAGTTGGAGTTGCCATAATCCTACCGTTTTTGAGCAATTTGACCTTTTTGCGGAAATGCCACAAAAAACCGCAGAGTATTTTGGGCCAATTTTTGCTTAACGCAAAGAAAATTTGGTATATTTAATTTTTTTTTTATATAAACAAGAATTAGTTTGACTCGCCTAAATTATTTTTGATGTAAATTATCATGAGACTAGTTGACCAACTCGACACAAATCAACTTATTATTTCGACGGTTCCATGACAACTCAACAAAATGGCATTTCAATACCCCTTTGAAGAGTCATTTGATTGAAAAAATAGCGCATAATCTAACCTAAACTAACATGTTTAACCAAGGGTTTTTTTCATAATTTTTGATGACTCTTCAAAGGAGTGATGAAGTTCAAATTGTCCGGTTACCGTAGGAAGGAATGTCCTTTGCGTGCGAATAATATCTAAATTTCTCTAAAAATAAACAGTGTTAAAATCAAGTGATCTACCAAGTAAGTATGGTCTTTTGTGCCTGTGGTGAGTATAAATAAAACAAATAAATATACATTTTTACGCAACTTTGCGTTCATTGGTCAAATACATTGAACTCTTACAACTAATCCAACTACGAGTTCCCAACAAACGAACCAGATCAGACAAAAAATTTAGCCTCCCTCGATGCAACACAAATTCTAAGCAAAACTCCTTCATTTATCGTGCATCACACACTTTCAATACATACTATACACAATTTGACATTTTTAACTCTGCACCACACTCCTTGAAAGTCACACAGGCAATCTCTTGATACTTTACTATAACTACTTACATACCATACATACACCCTACTAATTTATTTATTTTATTTATTTGTTTATAAGATTTACACAGTACATTAAATATAAGTTGTAAGGTATTTTAAATAAATTACATGGTTTTGTATTTATTACGTAAATCTGTAAAATATCAATAGGTAATTTCGCCTGGGTTTTAAAACTATATTATGATGAAACTAATGAAAAGAATCAAACATTATATAAAACATATACAGAATAATAGATCCACCCCTTTCCCTTCCCTCCCACCATTCCATCCCCATAGGCTAATGTAACTCCTTTTCTTTGTTTACACTAAAAAATTAAGACACTTCATTGGAAACCTACTATTGGTTAAATGATTTACACATGTTTTATTATACTTTATAAAATGGTGTAACTGTTGGTTTTCCAAATAAAAAAATAAAGAAAATAAAGAACCAGTGAATGTAATATTTTAGCCATAAGTTGTTATAATGTGTTGTCTAAGTTGTAGTCAGGACTAAGATTATAGAAATAAATTATAGATTATATTATAAATATATACAGCACTGTTGAGGTGATTTTTTACAAAAAAGGCGCTACAAAATCATCCAAATTCAGGAATATATTTAATGGAAAAAATAAGAGAGTAAGGCACTTAAAAAATTAAAGCGATATTTATTTAAGAAACTAAACAGTTTCGCTTTAGACTGCATAGAGTTAAACAAATAATGTTCAAGTAAATTGCGTACCACATTATTTTTAACCGTTTGTTTGTTCAAAATTCTAAACAACCCAACGCGTTTGTCTCATTTGCGGAGATGAAACCGCAAAATCTTATTGGAGGGTGTCGGGGTGATGTCACACGTCACTAACAAATCGGTTACGAAATCACGAATTAATTGGAAGAAATCTGAGCTACAAGAGCTCAATTACAGATAATATCGATTCAGCCGTTTTAGGAGTCCAGTTACTAAATTAAATATTGGAAATTGAAACGCCTTTTCTGAAATAATAAAACGTCGTTATTTTGCATTCGGAAAAAAATATTAACGGCCCTCTACGTAAGCTAACAACTTCTTGTAAAATTGTTTCGAATTCTGACATTCTCATAGAAAATACTAAGATCAAAATAAAATCTTTGCAATCATTAATAATATTTTTTACTAATGATTCATACAATATATTATACATTTTCATTTCCAATTTAGGTACTATGGTTACTTAGTACATTAAATTTAATTAGTAAATCGTTATGTAGGTACCGTATAATTAACATCTTAATTGATTGAGTGCAGCGAAGTCCTGTTTAACTCGACCGTTTTTCATTTCATAGATTCGTAAATTTGTTTGTTACGTTCAAGATGGTTTAGTTTGTAGGAACGTGGATCGTAATACGAGCTGTCAAATGGGGATTTATTTTTATTTTCATGGTGAATACCTGACAAGAGTCTCAACTGCTCCTGTCTGGAGCCAGTGAGATTATGGCATCCCTATTTGGGGTATGTTATAAGGCTGAAGGTGGGGAAGTACCTGGCTATTCAAATCTAGTAACTAAACACGGCTAAAGCCATTTGAGGCAAAGTTTTAATTCTGAATGGTGGTCTTACTCCAGGGCGATACTAAGACTATCTTCCAACCTGGAACGTGTCGCAAGTACACTATATATCATTTTAAATAATTAATTGTGAAATAACACAAATCAATTAAATAAAATGTATAATTTACCGCTGGTCTACGCCGGCCGGATAATTAATATTATGGTTGATACTGGCGTGCCTGAAGAAAGTTTAAAAAATAATTGTCATTGAGATATAATATAAAAAATTATAATTACAATTTTTTATTTGAATTTCATAAAATATGTAGGTATGGTTTATAATCAGCTATCATAGGTATTTAAGTACATACCTACCTACTTAAAAATCTTATGATTTCACAGAAAATTTTTGTTTTGTTATACTAAATAAGAGAAATTAGAAACGTACATTTTTGGACGCGAGGTTTACACTTTGTCAAATAAGAGTAGAAAATATAATAACCGGAACTAAAAAAATTGTAGGCTGGCAACACCAATTTTACTGTCAAAATGACAGTAAAATAACAATAACACTGTTTATGAAGAATACTCTAAGTGACATTTTAAAAAACATTATTTTCAGTTTTTTAGTCAATAACAATTTTAATGCGCTTAATATAAATTTTCTAAAACATGTTTTAAGTATGATTTTATTCAATATACATGTTTTAAGTATAATTTTTTTTACGTGAATATACAACATTGTCAGCTATCATAGTTTTTTTTTTCTCAGTTAATTCAGAAAGTACCATCAGGCGAATTGTCAAGGAGAGCGAAAATAATAAGGGTAAATTCAATTCAGCCATTTATCCATAGGACGCAATGGCTGAATTGGAAAAGGCGTATGTCCTGGTTAGACGTGAGTTCTGGGTTCAAGTCCCAGTCGCGAGCATTATCTTATTATTTTTCTGTGTCTTGTTCATTTTCATATTAAAAAAAGATTATTATTGTTATTTTCTTCTTCAATGATATTACATTGATGGGAATAACCTTCAAAAGTTAAAAATACAGTTTTTCTTATAAATTTTTTAATATATTTATTTTATTTCAGATGTGCGAAATGGTCCGAAATTACAATTACATGCGATAAATTTGTTGGACCCTCAACCATTTAATAGTGGAACAATAAAATTAGTGTGTCAGAAAATACCATTTAACTAAAGCTCAACCAAGAAAAAACTTTCCAATTAGGAGGTCGCAATTTTAACTGACGCCCCAATAAACAATCAGTTAGAATCGCAAGTTAAAATGAGAAAGGAAAAGAAAGACAAAAAATTTGAAAAAAATAGAAAAACAAAACTAACTAAAAAAACAAGCACCCAATAATACAAAGGCGGTAACAAAGACATAACTCTGTAAGAAGACTATTTATTATAGAGGTGAACAAATGAATTTTGGTGTCCGCATCACCCAGCGAAGAGAAGCCACCACTTACGGAATATGATGACAGCGACGCAAACGTATAATGAGCAGTGTATATGTTGTACTTACCCCTATTCTAATAATGTTTCTGGTGAGCTCCAGATAGGAGGCCTTGCGGAAAATAATTTTCATCAGAGCATATGTCATCTTAAGGGATGCGTTAAAGAAATGAAGGAGAAGAAATTCTGGGAAGGAAAAACGTATAAGAGGTAGGTAGGAATCCGGGGGTCGGTGGGTTCAGGAGTGACGGACGTATGTGTCTATCCCTCCAATTTCAATGCGATTGATTGAGAGGGACCGGTTGGAAAGATCAAAAAGGTCTCCCCAAACCGTCACAACCTGCCCCACCCTTGTCACAACTGACCCCTCGGGTGGGGCAGGTTGTGACAATTTCCATATTTTCCAAAAATAATATTTTGTCACTTTATCTACATTTGTTAACAAGATCCATAATACCAAAATAATGTAGCCAAGAGTATTTTCTATTAAAATTTCAAACCTTTGATTTCATTAAAGTTTTTCCTGTTATACTCAGTTTTGTAATTTAGGCACAACATGCCCCACCTTCCCCTACGTCATATCCTATTGAACTTTGTATTGCAAAATGGAGACCTCAACACAGCTAAGGCATTCAGCAAGGCCACTAATATAAATATCAAATCACCAACAACAAATAAATAAAAAATATAAAAATTCTCAAATAACAATATTACGACACACAAACAATGAGATGAAATTATTAATTATTTTAACTTCTAATTGTGTCTTCACAATTTTCACTTAGGTACAAATTCTTTGCCTACAAAATGACATTAACTATTAATAAATCGATTATTTATTAACCAATTGCCAATTGGTAAACAAGGGGAGAGATGAAATGGTAAATTATGATACAAAAAAGTCGAGAAAAAACCCAGCTTGACCCAAGCCATCCCCGGACGCTATAAGGATAAGAAATGAAATTTATACTTCAAATTATGAGGAATAATTCAATCAATATTGGAGAATTAGTCGGGACAAATAAGAAATAAACCGTTGGCACAAAGGTCAATATTGACATGTTGATCGCAATATTGACGAATGGGTTCGTATGACGCAGAATTATAGCAGCACGGGTCACGAGTCATGACGTGCTTTTGTTCCCCTCGATTCAGTGGTGTACAATGATCATTTTTGGAATTTTCGGGGTCTTCCATTTAGTGTATTTAGATAAATATATTTTTTTTGATATTTGAAATTACAACGTTTCGTACGAAAATACATTTTTTTACCTGATAACTCGAAAACACAGATAATTTGTGAACAGTTCGCAGAAAATCAAGCGGTTAAAAGAGTCACTAACGAACAAATGTAGACTTATTTTTAAATTATTTTTAAATAATTATCCGTAATTTTTCATCTCCACGATGTCTATCATTGCGATCGATATTCCAAACTAGCGATGGGAATGATCAAAACTTTTATATAATCGATTTTTTTAAATCGAGACATCACAATAATCGAATGATTAATTGATTTTTTGCTCGGAGTTTGGGGCAGGATTTTTGTCTGTGAGGTGAGGGGGGGGGGGGAGGGGGGGTAGGAAGCCGAAAATTATTATGGTGCATCATGTATGGCAACGCTTATTTTTTGTTGTAATTTAATTTGTTGTTTTTTGGTATGCATTTCACAAAATAACAATTATTGTTAAGCTACTTAGTTTAGCCCGTTGGTAAAAAATTCGATTAAAAATATTTATGTATGTTTAATAATATGTCAATAATTATAATTATATGACATTTTTGTTCAAAAACAATCTCTAAATAACATGTTTAAATAACGCAACATTAGTAAGTAAGTACTGCAACAACATTTCAATCACCGTTTTTCTTTCCTGGCAATGGCAAATTGGCAAATTCCTTTTTGTTTGATGGCAACATTAGTGTTATTCCTTTTTTTCACGAATTTCAAATATGTGGGCATCTCACAACAATAAAATTACTAATAAGATTTTTAGTTTAGCCGGTAGGTACAAATTCCCATTAATAATATTGACAGTGTGTCTGTGTTTAACACGAAGATAATAATTTTATGTCGTTTTTGTTAAAAAAAAATAACCTCTAAATAACATGTAGGTTATGGACACCTTTTCGTATGCAATTATTAACAGATTATCATTAAATATATAAATATGATCATTAAATATATAAATAAAGTTTTCTTACTATAGAAATCGTTTCATTTTTATTACAAACTAAGAAACACCTGTTAATTTCAAATAAATTAAATATATTTGGATATGTCCATATGAAAACATATTACTTGCTGATTTTGGTAGAGTATTATTTACTGCCCTGAAGAAACTGCGGTTTTAGCGAAACCCGGTCGGCATTAAATATAAAAATGGTATATACTAAGTTATTGTTTTATTTTAACCCGTTTAATCACAGGAGACCATATTTGTCCCAACTCACATAGGTCTCACAGAAATCGTTGTTTCTCCCTTACTATCATAGTCAGAAATGTGATCTAAACGGTATTGGAAAGAGAATACAATAAACTATACATTCTAATGTAAAAGAAAACCACAAAAAAATTAAAATTTACCCCTTTCTGAAACCAAAGTTTCCGATAGCAATTTGAAAAAAAATTATGGAACTTTGTGAATTTTTTTTGAATTTTTTTTACATGAAACAAAAAAAAGTGAAGTGACAGTAAGGTTTATAATTCATTTATCTAATGAAATAAGTATGTGTTTTATTATTTTTTCATTATCAGTAATTTTAGTTAGAAAAAAAAGTAAAGTGAGCCATTTTGAATACTTTTTAAAGTTTTTGCAAAAAAAAAAATTATTTAAAAAAATGCAAAGTAATTTTTAATCTAGAAATTTGAAAGCCTATTACATAACCTTTCGAAAACAGTTTTTAGTTTTCGAATACGTTAACAAATGTTCCATTTATTTGAATTTTATTGCAAAGCGGGAATATTTTTAGCCTCTGATAAAATACGCCAATTTTTTTAAGGGTTAAATTAAATATACAATACCCAAATAGATGATACATAACCTCATAATAAACATTTTTAAATTGTTGAAAGCTATCACCATCGCAATCTTTTACGTATAAACTATACTGAAAACGTAAATCGTTACCTAAAAGTATTCATTCATAATTTAAAATTCACACATCAGGTTGTTTATAACATGTACCTATAAAATATTTCGTTTGTCAAGCAAAATCACTTTCGATGACGTTTCAAGACTATGCATTCGAATTCTGACATCGAGAAGCGAGAATCGATTCCAAGTTCGATGACGTTTAAAACCGATTGTCTCGGACTGTGCATTCGAATGGATTCTGACATCGAGAAGCGAGAATCGATTTCAAGTTCGATGACGTTTCAAACCCGATTGTCTCGGTTTAACATTTCGATTAATTCTAACCAATGACAACGCTTATCTCACTTCGATTAATTCTGACCAATCACAGCAAAGGCTTTCGATGACGTCTCGGACTGTGCATTCGAATGAATTTGACATCGAGAAGCGAGAATCGATTTTTCTATGGAAATGAATCGAAATCATTCGATGGTAAAAAAGATCGAGTAAATCATCGATTATTCATCGATTGTGCCCATCGCTATTCCAAACTGCATGAAGATCTGATTTATCTGAAAATTTTATTTATCTGTGTGTGTCATCTGATCTGAAAAACTTTATTTATAATTAATAGCATAATATATTATATACATATATTTATTATTTTATCTAAGTCCTTCAAAATTCAAATCAACTATGGTCACCCTACTTTGTTTACATTGTAATGTGCCAAGCGCCTTTAGCTGTAACAATATTGTTCTTTGAAGTAACATTTTTTTTACCTAAATTATTTTGTGTTTTTTGAAGTATTATTTTTGTTTTTCCTTTTCTGTTATTTTTGTTACTTTAAGTAAATAATTGTTAACCTCAATACAGGCTTGTCCTAGTGAGGTTTAAAATTGTATTATAAACTGTTATACCTAAAATGTGAAGAAATAAAATAAATAATAAAAAATATTTGTGTTATGTTATAGGTCATCCCAAGTAGTTTGCAACGTTAGGTGACTTAGCAGGGGTGCCCAGGTTCATGGGTTGAGGTAAGTCTAGGTCTTGGCGGCGGATGCATCTGCGTAGATACTGGTTGAGGGAGAGACTGGTGGAAGGAGACCATTTGGCCTTTCCAGCAGAACTCTCGATCCATCGCCTTGCATCCAGTGGGAGGAGTGCACGGAGAAAAATGTTATTCGAAAAAACGATCATTTTAATAGTAAAAACGGTTAAAAATTTATTGGCGGGAAAACGTAAGAATGATTTATTGGTATACGTACGAAATTACTTATACCAACAAATTATTCTTACATGTTCCCGCCAATAAACATTGAAACCCTGTTAATTTGATCGTAAGAACTTCAGTCCCATTTTTAAACGTTTTTACTATTAAAATGATCGTTTTTTCGAATAACAATTTTCTCCATGTGAATTCGTACCTCTATCATTCCTGGACCCAGTGATCCCCAGAGTCCTACCTACCACTTATTATTTATTTTTAATTTACTTCAGAATTTACTCTCCTTTCTTTCCATAAAAAGGCCCTGCGCACAGCATCCCCAAAGATGACATATAGGAAAAATATTCTAAGTAAAAAAAATCTGAAGAAGGCACGGTTGTGCTGAAACCGGTTTTGCACAAAGGATCTGTGCTTCACTTAATAATATTATTTTGTCACAAAGTCACCGATTTCATATTGAAAAAAAAAATCACGCCCAGTTACAAAAGCTGTAATCGCGGTATAAAATACATTAACCATTGTAAAATACTGTCATTCAGAATACCTATATGAAAAAAAGCTAAAACTGCACGCTGCTGTTATCGCTAAACCCCTATCCCAGAGGCATTAAACCTTTTTTAGTTTATTTTTTAAAGCATGAAAATACTGGGTGGCACAGGCAGGTAGGCATTCAAAAACATTTCAGTGTTTCTGGTAACAATGCTGTAGAATCATTTTCATAAGTTCCATTTAACTAACAATGAACGCTACGACTCAGCGTACATTATTTAAATTAAATTAGGAAAATCTTTTTTTTTTTACGTTGGCTTCACACAGGAGGTTTTGAAGAAAATAATTACCCTAAAGGCCTATGACATCTTTGGAGATGTTGTGTGGATGGTATTTTGAGGAAAGAAAGGAGAGGAAGTTCTGGAAAGGAACAAACGAGTGTGAAAGTACAGTATTTATAAAATTGTTCAAGAACGAAATGAAATCACAAATAATCTTCATGCTCTGTCTATGAGAGGAAGAGAGGAACTGTTCTCTCTTGCTTCTACAGTGTGATACAGCCCGTTCGCCTCGCCCGTAATGCATTACACTTTTCGTAACGCATTCGCCAGCTTACCTCCCAAGTCAAGCGAGCGTAAAGAAGTTTTACTTCAATAATCTTCATGCACTGGCTATGAGAGGAATAGAGAAAGAAAATGAGCGCGCGCACTGCTCTCTCTTGCTTCTACAGTGTGATACAGCCCGTTCGCCTCGCCCGTAATGCATTACACTTTTCGTAACGCATTCGCCAGCTTACCCCCCAAGTCAAGCGAGCGTAAAGAAGTTATACTTCAATAATCTTCATGCACTGGCTATGAGAGGAATAGAGAAAGAAAATGAGCGCACGCACTGCTCTCTCTTGCTTCTACAGTGTGATACAGCCCGTTCGCCTCGCCCGTAATGCATTACACTTTTCGTAACGCATTCGCCAGCTTACCCCCCAAGTCAAGCGAGCGTAAAGAAGTTATACTTCAATAATCTTCATGCACTGGCTATGAGAGGAATAGAGAAAGAAAATGAGCGCGCACACTGCTCTCTCTTGCTTCTACAGTGTGATACAGCCCGTTCACCTCGCCCGTAACGCATTACACTTTTCGTAACGCATTCGCCAGCTTACCCCCCAAGTCAAGCGAGCGTAAAGAAGTTATACTTCAATAATCTTCATGCACTGGCTATGAGAGGAATAGAGAAAGAAAATGAGCGCACGCACTGCTCTCTCTTGCTTCTACAGTGTGATACAGCCCGTTCGCCTCGCCCGTAATGCATTACACTTTTCGTAACGCATTCGCCAGCTTACCCCCCAAGTCAAGCGAGCGTAAAGAAGTTATACTTCAATAATCTTCATGCACTGGCTATGAGAGGAATAGAGAAAGAAAATGAGCGCGCGCACTGCTCTCTCTTGCTTCTACAGTGTGATACAGCCCGTTCGCCTCGCCCGTAATGCATTACACTTTTCGTAACGCATTCGCCAGCTTACCCCCCAAGTCAAGCGAGCGTAAAGAAGTTATACTTCAATAATCTTCATGCACTGGCTATGAGAGGAATAGAGAAAGAAAATGAGCGCACGCACTGCTCTCTCTTGCTTCTACAGTGTGATACAGCCCGTTCGCCTCGCCCGTAATGCATTACACTTTTCGTAACGCATTCGCCAGCTTACCCCCCAAGTCAAGCGAGCGTAAAGAAGTTATACTTCAATAATCTTCATGCACTGGCTATGAGAGGAATAGAGAAAGAAAATGAGCGCGCACACTGCTCTCTCTTGCTTCTACAGTGTGATACAGCCCGTTCACCTCGCACGTAACGCATTACACTTTTCGTAACGCATTCGCCAGCTTACCCCCCAAGTCAAGCGAGCGTAAAGAAGTTATACTTCAATAATCTTCATGCACTGGCTATGAGAGGAATAGAGAAAGAAAATGAGCGCACGCACTGCTCTCTCTTGCTTCTACAGTGTGATACAGCCCGTTCGCCTCGCCCGTAATGCATTACACTTTTCGTAACGCATTCGCCAGCTTACCCCCCAAGTCAAGCGAGCGTAAAGAAGTTATACTTCAATAATCTTCATGCACTGGCTATGAGAGGAATAGAGAAAGAAAATGAGCGCGCGCACTGCTCTCTCTTGCTTCTACAGTGTGATACAGCCCGTTCACCTCGCCCGTAACGCATTACACTTTTCGTAACGCATTCGCCAGCTTACCCCCCAAGTCAAGCCAGCGTAAAGAAGTTATACTTCAATAATCTTCATGCACTGGCTATGAGAGGAATAGAGAAAGAAAATGAGCGCGCGCACTGCTCTCTCTTGCTTCTACAGTGTGATACAGCCCGTTCATCTCGCCCGTAACGCATTACACTTTTCGTAACGCATTCGCCAGCTTACCCCCCAAGTCAAGCCAGCGTAAAGAAGTTATACTTCAATAATCTTCATGCACTGGCTATGAGAGGAATAGAGAAAGAAAATGAGCGCGCGCACTGCTCTCTCTTGCTTCTACAGTGTGATACAGCCCGTTCGCCTCGCCCGTAATGCATTACACTTTTCGTAACGCATTCGCCAGCTTACCCCCCAAGTCAAGCGAGCGTAAAGAAGTTATACTTCAATAATCTTCATGCACTGGCTATGAGAGGAATAGAGAAAGAAAATGAGCGCGCGCACTGCTCTCTCTTGCTTCTACAGTGTGATACAGCCCGTTCACCTCGCCCGTAACGCATTACACTTTTCGTAACGCATTCGCCAGCTTACCCCCCAAGTCAAGCCAGCGTAAAGAAGTTATACTTCAATAATCTTCATGCACTGGCTATGAGAGGAATAGAGAAAGAAAATGAGCGCGCGCACTGCTCTCTCTTGCTTCTACAGTGTGATACAGCCCGTTCATCTCGCCCGTAACGCATTACACTTTTCGTAACGCATTCGCCAGCTTACCCCCCAAGTCAAGCCAGCGTAAAGAAGTTATACTTCAATAATCTTCATGCACTGGCTATGAGAGGAATAGAGAAAGAAAATGAGCGCGCGCACTGCTCTCTCTTGCTTCTACAGTGTGATACAGCCCGTTCGCCTCGCCCGTAATGCATTACACTTTTCGTAACGCATTCGCCAGCTTACCCCCCAAGTCAAGCGAGCGTAAAGAAGTTATACTTCAATAATCTTCATGCACTGGCTATGAGAGGAATAGAGAAAGAAAATGAGCGCGCGCACTGCTCTCTCTTGCTTCTACAGTGTGATACAGCCCGTTCACCTCGCCCGTAACGCATTACACTTTTCGTAACGCATTCGCCAGCTTACCCCCCAAGTCAAGCCAGCGTAAAGAAGTTATACTTCAATAATCTTCATGCACTGGCTATGAGAGGAATAGAGAAAGAAAATGAGCGCGCGCACTGCTCTCTCTTGCTTCTACAGTGTGATACAGCCCGTTCATCTCGCCCGTAACGCATTACACTTTTCGTAACGCATTCGCCAGCTTACCCCCCAAGTCAATCCAGCGTAAAGAAGTTATACTTCAATAATCTTCATGCACTGGCTATGAGAGGAATAGAGAAAGAAAATGAGCGCGCGCACTGCTCTCTCTTGCTTCTACAGTGTGATACAGCCCGTTCGCCTCGCCCGTAATGCATTACACTTTTCGTAACGCATTCGCCAGCTTACCCCCCAAGTCAAGCGAGCGTAAAGAAGTTATACTTCAATAATCTTCATGCACTGGCTATGAGAGGAATAGAGAAAGAAAATGAGCGCGCGCACTGCTCTCTCTTGCTTCTACAGTGTGATACAGCCCGTTCACCTCGCACGTAACGCATTACACTTTTCGTAACGCATTCGCCAGCTTACCCCCCAAGTCAAGCGAGCGTAAAGAAGTTATACTTCAATAATCTTCATGCACTGGCTATGAGAGGAATAGAGAAAGAAAATGAGCGCACGCACTGCTCTCTCTTGCTTCTACAGTGTGATACAGCCCGTTCGCCTCGCCCGTAATGCATTACACTTTTCGTAACGCATTCGCCAGCTTACCCCCCAAGTCAAGCGAGCGTAAAGAAGTTATACTTCAATAATCTTCATGCACTGGCTATGAGAGGAATAGAGAAAGAAAATGAGCGCGCGCACTGCTCTCTCTTGCTTCTACAGTGTGATACAGCCCGTTCACCTCGCCCGTAACGCATTACACTTTTCGTAACGCATTCGCCAGCTTACCCCCCAAGTCAAGCCAGCGTAAAGAAGTTATACTTCAATAATCTTCATGCACTGGCTATGAGAGGAATAGAGAAAGAAAATGAGCGCGCGCACTGCTCTCTCTTGCTTCTACAGTGTGATACAGCCCGTTCATCTCGCCCGTAACGCATTACACTTTTCGTAACGCATTCGCCAGCTTACCCCCCAAGTCAAGCCAGCGTAAAGAAGTTATACTTCAATAATCTTCATGCACTGGCTATGAGAGGAATAGAGAAAGAAAATGAGCGCGCGCACTGCTCTCTCTTGCTTCTACAGTGTGATACAGCCCGTTCGCCTCGCCCGTAATGCATTACACTTTTCGTAACGCATTCGCCAGCTTACCCCCCAAGTCAAGCGAGCGTAAAGAAGTTATACTTCAATAATCTTCATGCACTGGCTATGAGAGGAATAGAGAAAGAAAATGAGCGCGCGCACTGCTCTCTCTTGCTTCTACAGTGTGATACAGCCCGTTCACCTCGCACGTAACGCATTACACTTTTCGTAACGCATTCGCCAGCTTACCCCCCAAGTCAAGCGAGCGTAAAGAAGTTATACTTCAATAATCTTCATGCACTGGCTATGAGAGGAATAGAGAAAGAAAATGAGCGCACGCACTGCTCTCTCTTGCTTCTACAGTGTGATACAGCCCGTTCGCCTCGCCCGTAATGCATTACACTTTTCGTAACGCATTCGCCAGCTTACCCCCCAAGTCAAGCGAGCGTAAAGAAGTTATACTTCAATAATCTTCATGCACTGGCTATGAGAGGAATAGAGAAAGAAAATGAGCGCGCGCACTGCTCTCTCTTGCTTCTACAGTGTGATACAGCCCGTTCACCTCGCCCGTAACGCATTACACTTTTCGTAACGCATTCGCCAGCTTACCCCCCAAGTCAAGCCAGCGTAAAGAAGTTATACTTCAATAATCTTCATGCACTGGCTATGAGAGGAATAGAGAAAGAAAATGAGCGCGCGCACTGCTCTCTCTTGCTTCTACAGTGTGATACAGCCCGTTCATCTCGCCCGTAACGCATTACACTTTTCGTAACGCATTCGCCAGCTTACCCCCCAAGTCAAGCCAGCGTAAAGAAGTTATACTTCAATAATCTTCATGCACTGGCAATGAGAGGAATAGAGAAAGAAAATGAGCGCGCGCACTGCTCTCTCTTGCTTCTACAGTGTGATACAGCCCGTTCACCTCGCCCGTAACGCATTACACTTTTCGTAACGCATTCGCCAGCTTACCCCTCAAGTCAAGCGTGCGTAAAGAAGTTTTACTTTAAAACGTACCTATGGATTAAATTTTAAAAAAAACGAGTGTGCTTTAGACCACACGACCGAAGTAAAATACACGGACAAACTAAGCCACCAAACGTAGCGAACCACTTGCGGTGACCTATGGTACAGGTGTTGGTGATCCAATAAATAGTTCTCATGGTGGCGGTACCTACACCCGCCCCTTAAATTATTATTTGTTCGGCTCGATGGAGGTTCATTTTCATTATTTCATTTCGCTTGGAAAGGTCTAAAAAATCTAAACACGCATACAAATATTTTATCGATTTCAATATTGGCAACATCTGCGGTGGACACGGGTCTGAATAAATAAAGCATCAAAATTAATATCCTGCATACCTTTGTCTAAACTGTATCCCATTGAGCGTTTAGCTTTATATTATTATTTGCCTGGTATAGACATCCATATTGTGGATTTTAATGAAATACATTGGTCGAATGTTGCGAAGATATTAATCCTATATGTGTAAATATGCTATCAACGTTGGATGTTGTGCGAATCAGTTTCAAACGCAGATATTGCATTCTCACCGAACACCTAAATTCGAACAGTCCGGTCGTGAGTGGAAAACTAACTAAATAGCCTGGGGGTGGGTGGAGCCCCCGGGGGAGGGTTGGACCCCAAGCGGCCCCAAGATAACCCCATAAACCCACTTCAGACACCCCGTCATGTCCCCACAAGCAGCCGGTAGCCACGGCCCATGGATACTCAGAGACGTACAGTGAAAACCGGTACAAACAGGGACGCTGCATTCATATGATGAAAAAATGTCTGAAAACAAATCTCTTATCCGTAAAACGTGTATTGTAAACGTACTGATTGCTAGACTAAGGTACTTATTCTAGAAAACTTCTATAATATAAAAAAAATAATGTTTGTTTGTTTGTTTGTTTGTTCGTACCTTATGCGCGGCAATCCCGATTGCGATGAAACTTTGGGAATATGATGTGCGCATACCCGGGGTGGTTATAGGATAGTGAGCTCTGGCGTTATGAAATTATTTCCTGTGCTATTCATACTATTGCGATTAAAATTTCATCCGATTGCTATTAATTTTTTTTTAATTGTTGTGAAAGTGCCCGTGAATACTTCTATATCTATACTGGTGAGCTCTGACATTATACAATTTGCATAAAAAATTAAAGAGGTCACGCGAGTTGTTGGAAAAATGGGTGTATTTTATGGAGTTATCAATATCAACATCGAGATATCAAAAAAGTCTGGGGGGAGGGTTATGCGGCAGGGTCGGTTATCCCTATCCGATTCGGTCATATTTAACTGTATCATACTTCGACTAGAAGAACTACCAACATTATCTTCATTTTCTTAACAGATATTTTATTGGCTGCTATATTTATGTATGATGACAAGATTCAACTCGGACAAATAAAATATGCGTTAAGAAAATGAAGATAATGTTGGTAGTTCTCAGTCGAAGGATTCTGTTAAATATGACCTAATCGGATAAGGACACATTAGCTCAGTGGTTAGAGCTTCTGCCCGGAAAGCCGAAGGTCGTGGGTTCAAGTCCTAGATATGACCCGATCATATTCTGATTTTTCTGTTTCAGATTTAGATTGAGTTTCGCTAATATTGTCTTCATTTAAAATTAAATTCACTTGCGCAGGCCGGGATTTGAACCCTTGTCCTCCGGATCGCTGCTAGTCGAGAGAGAGGCAATCATTATATCGTTACTAAAAAAAATTTTAGCAAATCTGTTTTTGGAATAATTTAACCCTACCTTTTCTTTAAAGATTCTAATTTTGTTCGATAAATGGTAAATTATAATATGTGAGTCTGGGACGTGTAAATAGTCCCAGTTCTCTCTGGACGTAATACCCAAAAATATATAATTGTGAATTTATTTGCGCGAACAATAATATATTACAAAAAAATGGTTGACTGTGCAATTTCAGTGGAAATACAGGAACACCAAACTTGTATGTCTGCAAGTATGGGAGGCCTCTCAATGATTCCAATTCACGTTCAGATCACCAACACAATTCTTGATAATATTTAGATCCGCAAATGTTCCGAAGTCAAGATTACACGACGGAAATATATCCACAATCATAAAATGCGTCTTGCTCGAAAACCACAAAATGGAGAGAGAGTTTTTTTCATAATAACAATTTCCGTGACGACAGTTTCCAAGAGCGAATTTCCATGACTACAATACATTATATTATTGTTTCTATTATCAACAAAGACTGTCAAACAACCATTTATGTAACATAAAAATATTTTAATTATTTTTTCGAACAAACAAAAGAAAACATATTATAATGCCTAACCAAGTGGCTCGATCCTTAGGAAAAACTTTGTAGGTAAAAGATGAAAAGGTTGTTTTCAACTAAGGTCTTTAAAACCTAATAATATGAATTTTTTAGGCGTTTTGATTTTTTGGCCCGGTGGTATTCCTGCGGCGACCCTGAGTTGTCGGCTACCCGATCGGCGCGCTAAATTGGAGAGCTTCATTTATTTTTAGAAAATTGGATTGACTTGTAGTGCGACGAAATGTAGTATAGGACAGCAGAGTGATCACAGCGGGTGGCTGGCTGCCCCTAATCATTCTCTATACAGTTATACCAACACTGAAAAGATAATTCCAAGTGAAATTTTATATAGTGACCGAGCGAAACTAGATTTTCAGCCGAAACCGAAGCCGAAACCGATTTTCGTCTTCTGTTCTAGTTAAACCGAAATCAAAAATATTAAAAAAAATACACCAAAAAATAACCATGAACCGTGAAATTAGACGTTTTAATTTAATTTTTATATTTACTTTGAAAATGTTCATTGTAGAAAATGTTACAGCACATTTTAATCAGCGATTCCTGAGCGTATTATGAGTAAAACAGTAGAAGTCATTTTGCGATGATATTATTCAATTAAAAACAGTAAAAATATTTTTCCATCACACGTCGCAATTGAATAATCAGGCATAGCTTAGCGGCGGGTCACCTAATAAGCACTCCTGGGGTGCTAGCATGGTCGGTCGATATGAAGTTGCCGACCGATTGTCGGTAACTTCTCATCGTTCCCTAGGACAACTGCAGATCGCTAACGTACAAACGTCAGTTGATATCGAATATATTAAGGACACTTAGTCATTGTGAACCGTTACTTATTCGTTTCTGATCTGCAGTTGTCCTAAGGAACGATGAGAAGTTACGATCGGTCGGTAACTTCATATCGATCGACCATGCTAGCACGCCTGGGGTGCTAGCATGGTCGATCGATAAGGATCGGTAGGATAATTGTCGGCAACTTCTCATCGTTCCCTAGGACAACTGAAGATCGCTAACGTACAAACGACAGTTGATATCGAATATGTTAAGAACACTTAGTCATTGTGAACTGTCATCTATTCGTTTGCGATCTGCAGTTATCCTAGGGAACGATGAGAAGTTACCAACAATTATCCTACCGATCCTTATCGATTGACCATGATAGCACCCCCGGAGAGCACTACTCTCGTACCTGCAGGAGAAAGATAACACAAGAAACAGCGCGCAAATTACACGATCCCGTCGGGACATGTAGGACTGGGATTTGTGGCGACATGTGTGTGTATAAGGCAATTCACCCTTAGAAGAGTGCTAAGTGACAAGTGAAAAAAAAATTTTTTTTAATAGAATAAAAATATCTTCGTACACCAAAATGACAAGTATATTTTTGAATTCAAATATGCTCATGAATCGCTGGTTAAAATCCTTCGGGTACGTGCTGTTACACCCTGTATCTATAGCGTTAAATAAAATGCTGATATGTACAAGTTTAATAAATAAATAAATTGACTGATAGTTCTCCAATGCACGCTAAAGGTAGTTTAACTGTAAAGGAATTACAAAAATACAAAGATCTTACAACTACTTACTATGGTTAACTTATCAGTATAGTATTAAATGACGAAAACTAATTATTATATAAAAGATAAACTTTGACAAAAATAAACTCTTTAAAATTTGTTCATTGAACGGGTTGTTTCACAGAATTTAAAAAATCCATCAAATTTGTTATTGTTAAACAATGTTAATAAATAAGTTAACAATATCTTAATAATATGTAAACAATGTTAATAAATAAGTTTTGTGAAAGTCCTACTCAAGTTTCATTACTAACCAAGAACTGTGAAACAACCTGAACAGAACTTTAACTTTAAATTCGAAATTTGATGAATTTTTCAAATTCTACGAAACATTCCGTCCCATAATAGCTTTTATTGAACAACTTCTTTAAGAAATATTAATTAAAGTTATTCTTATACGAGTACCTAAAGTCGAACGTGATCGTCAAGAACGCAGGTTTCGGTTTCGGCTGATTTTTAGGTGAAACTGGCCACAACCGAAAGTTCGGTCGGTCGCTAGATCCATATAGATGTAAAATAAAACTGATTTACATAAGATCTTTGGACTGCTAGAGCCTAAATGAACACAAAGATATGGATTTTTTGTTCAAGAAAGAACTTCGACGTTTTAAAATCATTTTCTGCAGAAGTAAGAAGAAATTGAGCTTAATTAGGGGACACAACCACAACACTCTACTATAGGTTATATCTTCAGTGGATACCAACTACAAGCTGCAAGTGTGTATCACATATAACAGGAGTTAAGAGTATTGTGTCATTATGAGAAAATAACACTTGGGGGCCTTTCACACTAATTTATCGTTAATAAGGTCATTGACGCCATAATGTTATGACGAAACGAAAAAATATAGGGGATGTCGAGACTTATACTAGGAGTTCTTCTATGTCATGCAATTATTTTATACTTCTTCAACGAAAATTGCTTCACTTCTAATCTGTTAACACTGGGTTTGAATGTCTACGATTTTACAACATTTTTAAACTAAATAAAAATAATTTCAAATAATCATAGTTTTCAAAAAAATATTCCAATATATATATTCTTCATATGAATAATAAAGGAAAACGCTTAGTAACTAAGAAGCCTTGGATATAAAGAAATCACTTATATAATAATCGGTCCATTATTAATAAACAAAAAATATCATTTTAGGATCCCATCTTAGACATGTTCATTTCACCGTCCATTCTATCTCCTCCTCCCACTCTTCACTAATCTCTAGTCACGCCCCCACCCCCACTTCAACACTTACTAATATATTATGTTCACCTATTGTTTTGTAATGACAAGTTAGAATTTATTTTTTCATTTTTAGGGACTATATAAAATAATTGTACATACAAAATATAATGGTGAATTTAAGTATAGATCTTCTATTTCTTAGTCCTCCTCACTAGGGAGTCCTGTGCCTATAATTATAATTTATTTGTCATCTGTGTAGTTTTTAGAGTCTATATTAGATTTTTTTACTTTGACCACTTTCAGTCATACTTTTGTTATATTTTTTTTAAATCGATAAACTAATGTTTAAGACAGGATTTTTTTTATGCATAGCACAAAGGGTAACAATTATTATAAGCAATAATTATTAGCCTGAAACACTCATCCATATTAAAAAAACCTCCCGAGAAAAGATACATGTCGCCAAATGAATCAATATGTACTAGAGTTTCATTCAACAATTACCGCTTATTACTTTTTTTTTTCACCTGCAAACAACCAACTTTATTTTTATATGAGAAAGGCATGTAAGTGCTAACTTTCCCACTAGATGGCGTCGAGACATATTATGTTTTTTTTTTTTTTGGGAAATAATTTAACTCGTCAAATATAGATTTTTTTTTTAAAATTGATAAACTAATGTTTAAGACAAGATTTTTTAATTAATTTTTTCAATATGGATGGGGTGTTTCAGGCTAATAATTATTGCTTTTAATAATTGTTACCCTTTGTGCATACTTTTGTTCTTGATTTTTGCTCATAAATTTTTTTATTTAGTCTTGGGAAAAAGATGTTGTAGAGTTTTGTTGCAAATTAAGTGTATTTTCTTTGTCCAAATGTGGTTTTTAACTTGGAATATTTTTTGTGTCATTTTTGTTCGATCTAATTTCCATCACAAGAATTTGTACACCACATAAATGACATTACAAATACGAAAACATTAGTATTTCTACTGAGAACCATTAAAAACTTAAAATCATTCCCTCTCATGATAATTTTATTTGACTGATTAGTTTGTAACCAATTAGAGAATAATTACGTAACTTTATCACGTCACCATAAAATTAATATTAAAAATGTAAAAGAATTTTTCTATAATTTTTTACTTTTAAGTGATAATCTCCTTGGAACTAATTAACTAAACTTTTTTCATTTATTTTTATTTTTAACTTAATTGGTAAAACCTCAAAGTATAACATTTTTATGAATGAATTGAATTGTCTTCATAATGATTTTTTTTAAGTAAATGCCTTACACTTGAGTATCGGCGACCGATAAACGACCTATTTTTCTATTTTAAAATCGTACATTTACAGCTCGACTGTTGCAAACTCCTCAGTGTACCAATTGAACAGTTAGTTTCGATTCATTAGGCATATGGACCTATTTTAATGTCACATTTAAAAAACAAATTATCTAGCAAACTCGCCGATTCCTCGCATATTAGTTAAAAAAACAATATTCAAATGATATCGACACTTTAAAATAACAATTTCTACGTTAAAAAACAAAATTTTAACCAATTTTCGAAAACTTGAGTTTATTTTTATTTTTCTTTTATGGTCCGATGCTCTGTAGGGAACCCGCTTGCACAGCGCTGGTATAAACTGTGAGACATAAAGTTTAAGTTTAGACTTACGGAATTCAATACTTCGTTTGTGTGAAAGCACTATGAAACCAATACATTATTTTACTTCAATGGCAAGCCAAAGATGAAAATCTATCCAATAGTAAACCACTATAATGTAAGAAATTATTTTAACAACCTGTTGTTTATTACTAACTCCTTTGTAAGAACATGTAAATATTATATAGGTACCCAATGTAAAAGCCCATGGGCGTATAACATAGTAGATAAATAAATAAACAAAAAAATATTCTTACACTGTTGTAGTACTACTTTCTCCTCTTTAAAAAAATATAGTTTTTTTTTAAAGTAGAACAATATCCAATCAAACAAAAAAACATCGCGATCAATTGTGCTTCTGTTTAATTTGTTGTCGACATGACTGTTTGTAGACGGATTCTTCTAGTTTCAACAAAAATCCTCTTCACATATTGTGAAATTTTTGGCAACTAGAAATAACTATCGATATTATAGTCCAAACAAATAGCCAGTCTGAACGGCTGAAGCTTTCTTGGGTTTCATTTTCTAATTTTGTAATGGAATGAAAAAAAAAACGTTAAAGAACACTTTGGTTTGGGGAGAGGCGGGCCGCACTATTGCCTGGTTTTACTGTTATGTTCTCCCAGGTTAGGGGTTACTTCACCTAGGGTCGGAACCTAGTAAGTAGAGAGAGAGAATGAAAACAAATTTATATTATTGAAGAAGAAGATAAAAATAATTATCTAAATTAAAATGTGAAAATGATAATTTCGTTAATTTTGATATTTGAAAAATGACTTTGACAATTAGATATAGCTGTTTTATAATCGGACGCAATGGCTGAATCGGTAGAGCACCGTCTAGGTAAGACGTGAGATCTGGGTTCGAGTCCCAGTTGCGACCATTATGTTTGATCATTTTTCTGTGTCTTGTTCAATTTCATATTTTTGTCATCTTCTTCTTCAATGATATATAACATTGATGGGAATAATCTTCAAAAGATAAAAATAAAGTTTTTCTTGTAAAAAATTAAAACAAAATTGGCTGCTTTTAAAGACTTTTTTGCGTTAAGGGAAGATTAAGAGGAAACCCGGTACCCGAGAAATTTGAACAATAGGTTTTTACCAAATTGTTGCTGTCGCTCACGTTACTCTCCCGAATACTGAGCGAAAGGGAACAACTGCACATCAGGCTGATAATAATACATAAAAACATCAAAATCGAGTTTTGTAATCCCCAATTTTCTTTTTAAAAACTGCACCGATTTTTAAGACATTTTAAATAACTGTTTTAGAAGAAAATACTACATGTCCAGTTTGCATACTGAGCACGTTGATGGCTTTCAAAACAGATAATTTTAATGATATTTGGAGGGTCCTAGCTCCTATACGAAATAACTTATCAAAAAAGCAAAACGTACCGACCCGCTTTTGGCCGATATCTGTATTACATTAAACATATTTGCGGCAGTATCAAAATCCAAAGAGAAAATCGAGGAATACGTTTGTATGGACAAAACTCTTGATGCCAAATCAGTATTTTAGATTTATCTTCACTACGAATCGGCTTACCATATAAATACAAAAAAATATGCTTGGATAAATTGCCGTTTTATTGAGTTGAATTAAAATAAAATTGTTAATTATTTTATTAAAAAGCGTAAAGTAAAACTTTTATGACTAAAGTTATTTGTGACAGTTTCCATTTCCAATTTCCGATTCATTTACCTTTAAACCTTTTAAATAAGAAAGTACAAAAATATAACAAATTAAATACACTACGACTTAGTAGGGTCCTATTCTGAAATAATCTGGTAGAAGTGTTTTTATTATTTTCAGATTGGAACACTTGTTCAAAATTTATCCCAAACAAAGTTATGTGTCTGCGATCCAAATGCATTGTAACATTTTACCGAGTTCACCTCTGTGACCTTTCGTAAGAGACCAGAAATGAAAACTTATGTTTTTCGTAGGGTGAAACGAGGTTTTACCATACTGACCTTTAGGTTAATGAGGTGAATTAGCCCCGTAAATATTATTGAGACTATGTACGTAAAATTTAGTTGAGATTGGATATGTAGACGTTGAAAGTTATTGAAAAACTGTTAATAAGGAACTCCAGTCAATATATTTTTTAATAAATATTTACCTCCTGTTTTTGAAATGCCGTTTTTTTATGGTTAAATTATTATTTTTATGAACGTTTTAATTTTTCAAAGCCCGCCAAACCGTCGAAATCTGATGAGATATGCGTTACTTCATAAGTACACCGTTTTTGTCGGTTGTCAGTAAAGCCATTCCACACTGGTCGGTATGAAATAAAAAAATCTTGAAATATATTTACAATTAGCAAGAAATCAAAAAAATATGTACAAAAAATACAAAAGACTGTGAAATACATTGAAACCCTGTTAATTTGTTCGTAAGAACTTCAGTCCAGTTTTTAACCGTTTTTAATATTAAAATGATCGTTTTTTCGAATAACTTCTGATTCCCAGAACTTCTTCTCCTTCCTTTCCCTCAAAAAACCTTCCAGACAGCATCCCCAAAAATGACGTAGGCCTTGAGGGAATATTTTTCCCTGGGGCCTCCTGTGTGGAGGTAATGTAAAAAATAATAATAATGGAGACGATATTGTGAGCTGAAATGGTGATTTGGAAATTCGATAAAGGTCGTCCTATAACAAAAATTAAATTAAAGAACAAAATGAAGAATTTTTTTACAAAAAAAATGCTTGATCACCGGTTCTGATTCTCATTCAATATCTAAATTTAATGAAGGAATTAAAGCGTTGTATTTTTATTGCCCCTTGCATTTCCTTCATAAAGGTATGACATTACTGGTTAAACATCGAATTACCGACTTCCGCTATAACAAACGAATGAAAATGGATTTTTCCTCCCTCAAATTTCTTACAGTGATGAAAGAACCCCGTAAACTCACTTCCAAGTTATCATATTAAGTGTTCCATCTTCCGCAGCAGAATAAAACAAATGCGGAACTTTACTTCTAATAAGCCAGAAAGCCTTTCCAAGTTCCGGAAACGGAAATACCCGCACTTCCTCTGCAGCCGGAACTGGGCAATAATTGGAGTAATGCAATCAGGACTTAGAAGTGTGCAATATGTCGACTGACTTCCTTCCCTGAAAACCAAGCGCTCGAAACAACAGACTCCCTTTGCTGTGTATATCTCTTTTGTGTGAGTTTATATCTCTTTTGCGACCACTGTGCTTGCCACACTGTAAAGTGGGGTGATTTGTAACAAACAAATCATCATAATTCTGTATATTAAGTGTTTTATGTTTATATTAATTTATTATGTGTAAAGGTAATGAATGCGACAAAATAAAACATATCATTATATTGGCGTTTTAATAAGATAGTGTTTTCTTTGTGCATTTGAAGTTTGCTAAAGCGGGTTTTCATTATTGGGAAGTGATAGGTGGGTACATATAGTACACGTCAAACTTTAATACCTGAACTTGGTACGATCCAATCTCGCGCAAGTAGGTCATTTTACCGACTTTACAATGACTGTAAGCAAAAGAGAAAGATAAGTAAAATGTACGTGCGACAGAAAAAAGCGTGGCCACTTTTCTGACTTTAAACTCGCCTATTGCGATGATTTCTGTATCAACATCAGGTCGGTATTAACGTTGGTAGGATTATGTCAGTGGGGTACATAGCTCTATTGTACATTAGTGTGAGCCGCAACAGTATGGCGAAAAAAAAAGTGTCTTATTTCCATAAGCGCTACCGATAAAAAGTTGTCTTAGGTCTTTATTGTTAATAAAAAATTAAAACAAAAAATTATTATTATCATTTTTAGGTTCCACTTAGCGATCGAAAAATGAGAAAAAAACATTTTTTGTGAATTATTCCAAAGTAGTGAGGTAATAAAAGAGTTACAATTACAATATTCACAATAACAATTTATTTACTTCTAAAAGGTTCATAACATTAGGAATTACAGTCATAATTATTATTCCAATTATAAAGAATAAAATATTATAAATTATTCCGGTATGACATCACGTTTTGTTTCAATTTTTGGCATATTTTTCCTGGAGTTTATGGTTGTAGTGATAAGGCCTTCTCTATTCTTCTTGCCACATACTATCGATGATGCTTCAGTCACAACCTTCACACAACGTTCTACCGCTTGTGTGTGACAGGGGAATCTCTCAAATTTGACCAAAATGGAGCTGACTTTTGATGTTAGATTAATTTCCTCTAATTCTTCTCTCGTGACATTTTCCAAAATGGGAGGATATGTGATTGGTGTATCCTGCCAAGATATCATATCAATATAGGATTATGCACTAAAATTCAATTTCGGTACTTTATATGTTCGGTGTTCCGTCCGGGATAACTCTCTAGCTTTCAATAAACGCCTTATTCCAAGCTCTTTGATGGTAGGCGATTCATCGGTTATCATTGATAACAGTAAATTTTCAGGATGAGCGTAATAAGCGTTTCGCTGTATCGCAGGATTAATTATTACCTTTAATTCGTCCGGAAGATAGCGCGAATAGTTTATCATATTAAAAGTATGCCTCGCACCATCTTTGCACGATCCATGTAGTTTTATGTCAAACCACATAGGTATGTATGCTCTCATGATAAACGTAGCTAATATGACCAAATTTTGTGATGGCGTTGGGCTTCCAATATACAGTCGTAAAATACGACTCGCTGTGGTAAGACACCGTGCATGTGACATCACTCCTGGGTTTCTTCTGGCAATATCAGGATGACAACGTCCGCTGGAAACTGCTTTAAAAATATCAAGCAAGTATTTTTGATCAGTGCTTAAATCCGAAAACAGGACGTCGGTCGAATAGTCCACATAAATTTTGAAAAAGATTGCACCGGCAAATTATGGCAATTGAGAAGATTCGAACCTAAGGGGCCGGAAAAACCAAGTCAAGAAATGAGAGCCTGGTTCCACGATTAACGATACGTGTTCTTTAACCACCGTGCTTTTATAATATTTATGTCCTTTTTTATATTTACTAAAGTCTTGTCCTTTCGACCATCAAAAAATAATCCACTTACTTTATGCCAAGTCTTTATGTTGAAATCATTTAAGACGGCAGATGCGATTGCTGCACCAGCTCGATCCGATATCCTGAACCTGTCACGGATCTTGGAGAGAATTGTTAAAGACGGAGATTTGCTGGTTGTGGGAAAGGCTGTGATATTAGTATTAAGTAGCCTACTTGATTTTGCAACCGGAGAAGATGATTTTGATGTTGAGGTGGAAGACAATGATACAGTGTCTACAAATTCTAAAGTTTTGTCTTCACACATCTGTTCATTTAATTTGGTAAGATCTTTTCTCTTTCTCTTCACAGACTTTTCCAATTGTTTCGTAGTCGGTATATCAACACTGCCGATGAACATTTTTCTCTCACCTCTTTGATCTTCCAAAAACTCTTTTTCTTTAAGAGAAACTTTCATTGCTTTCGAACAAGTGCAATTATTGTTTTTACATTTACAAGAACAAATATCAAACAGTCGGGAGCTTGTTACTTTAAATTCAGACACTCTTTTTTGGAAGGAAACTGTAATTCTTTTACATTTTCTTATCTTCAACAAGTTTTTGTATTTAAGATGATAAGCCTTAATAATTTTTGTAATTCTTTCTTTCGAAATGGTTGGCAAAGAAGCTTTTTCCCATATTTTCAAAATACTTGTAGTTACCTTCACAAGAACATCACGAAACGGAGGGTCTTTGGGACCATTGATAGATTTCCACTCCAATCGTACCCACTCATAACATTTCAATACGTCTTCGTACGTGGGCAACACATTGTATTTAAGCACTGTTAATCTTTGAAACTACGAGTATGTACAGTATATTGAGTCTAAACTGCTAGCTGGGAACAGAGGGCGTTAATGATCAGTTACAAGGCTTATATAGACACTCTGTCTCTCTTCATCTTCAGTCTCTGTCAACTACTACGGAAGTCAAGGTGAATCCTATCTCACAAGCACCTTAAAAGTACCAATTATGGGGCACGTAGTTAACTGTCTAGTATTAATTTTACTCATTTTTACACTAGAAATATTTTTGTAACCCAAAAAATACGCGTGACCTCTCCCCTCGAGAGCAGTTTGTGAACGCAAATACAGAACGGCTAGTATTGCGCGCTGCCCTTATTGCGGGCGGGGTGGGGGACTGCGGGCGGACGTGCTTTAGTCCCATATTACTGCAAAAATAATTAATGATAGTTATATCTACTGAACCTACATACTTTATTATACTAAATCTCATATATGAACATCATTTAACTATTCCAGAATATTTTATAAAGAGACTGAAAACATAGGAATATTTTGATATTTTCTCAAACTTCAAGGGGCCGGTGGAGCCTTAGGACATTTTTTGTTTTTTTTTTTTAATTATATTTTTTTGATGTTTTAGATACACAGACAACTTTTCATCACTAGCGTCAAAAGGAATTCTGAAGAAAAAAAAATCGGCCCACACTATTGTACATTACTCTACGACCAAAGGTATGCTGCGGATAGTTCTTGTAAAGGAAACCTAAAACGTTCAATACAACGTGGTCCTCCGAGCCGGATCTTCTTGTCTCCAGTGACAGTTTGGGTATTAACAGTACATTGAATATATGAACATAGCCATTTTCCGCTAATTGTGCTGGCTATGTGAATAAATGAGAGTTTAAGTTCTTTATCAAATTCATGAAAAAAAAAGAAATTTATCGTATTTTTAGATTATCAATGTATGGTTCGTTTTATCGTCTGCATGTCATTGGTAAGTACTATCACGAAAAAACGAACATTTTTGAAAAAAAAATTATATTACACCCTCATTACCTCTTATTTTCAATTATTATGTAACTTATCTAAACTAAACAAATGTACATAATACAACTTCATAATTTTGAAAAGTAATCGGAATCAGAAACACTGGTAGAAGGGTAACCATGACTGAGATCAATTCTCCCAGAGGATCAAGGAAGTCTTAAAAGTTCAAAAAAGTTATACTATTAATCATATTTTCAATTCAAACATTGATATTTTAATTGTTTGTTTTTGGGGTGTTATGCCGTGTTGCGCTACCTCCTTCTTTAGCCGGCGTTTCGGACAGCGTTGCAGTGTCCATCATCAGGGCAGATCAGGGCATAAACGATCATTTTAATAATAAAAACGGGACTGAAGTTCTTATGAACAAACTAACAGTGTTTCAATGTTTATTGGCGGGAACATGTAAGAATAATTTGTTGGTATACTTACGAAATTACCAACAAATTATTCTTAAAATTTTCCGCCGATAAACATTGAAACCCTCTTAATTTGTTCGTAAGAACTTCAGTCCCGTTTTTAACCGTTTTTACTATTAAAATGATCGTTTATTCGAATAACATTTTTCTCCGTGCACTGTGTCCAGGAGTGACGGACGTATGAATCCATTCCACCCACTGCGGTGCGAGCCAATGGGTCGAGAGAGTCCGGCTGCAGATGTCTGGGTTAAGTCTCCCTCAACCAGATTCTTCCGATCCGGCCCGCCACGCATTAGGTGGGCAAACGCATTCACCGTTAAGACCTAGGCAAACCTCATCCCATGAAACCGGGCGCAGAGTGTTGGTTATTAAATATATGGTTCCCGGAGCGGCGGTACCCATACTCTTTAAAGTACCCAAATTTATAAAGCTTAAATCCATTTAAGTTTACACAGAAATCAATTGACAAATAAACACAAAACTTTTGTTCTTTATCTTCTTAACTAACTAACTTAAATACTAACTTTCACACACTTGCAAACAAATTCACCTCAGATATCGACATACCATTATTAAGTTTACCATTATTTAAGAGATACCTGAACGATATTTTTATTTACCATAACTTTTTAAAATTAGGGCATAACATAAGAGATGTCGGATATATTTTTGAATTTTTTTTTATTTATGTAAAATGTAAAAACTTGTTCCTCTCCTTTCTTTTTCTATATCTTGCACTTTATTATTTTTTTTTTTACCAGCTAAAAAAATTATATTTTAACCTACATTGCATTATTATTTTTATTATGTCTACAATTGAAAAACTGGTTTCTGTTTTGTTTTCTTTTTTCTCTCTTTATTTTTCCTATAATATATTATTTTCACTTAAATTTACCTTCATACCTACTATTTACTTAATGTTCTTATTTTAAGTTGATCTTTTTTTTTATCCAAACATTGTGTCTCTGTATATATCATATCATACACTTACTACGTACAAGTACGTAAGGGCGTTGAAAATGAGTAAATAATAAAATAAATATGATTACTTTAAAATAATATATCGCTGTAATGCCACCTAACATATTATAGTTTGTGATAATATTATAAATAAATAAAAATAGTGTAAGAAAAATAAGGTTTACAAGGAACATTATTAAGGTACCTACTGTTTGAAGCTTCGTTTAGATATGCATACGAAATGAGTGTTTTATTTAGTTTTGAATAGTTTTATATCACATTTACATGTGTTACTTAATTTTTAAAAATTGCTAAGTGGATGACAGGGATGTGTCGAAACCGGTAGCAGATAAAAAAAAATTAATTAACAAATGTACATGTGAAATAAATATCTAAAAAACAAAATGTTAAGAAATGGTTACATAGTTACCTAATGCCCAAGAAATACAAGAAATTAGTGTTTTATTTTTATATTCTTGTTACTTTCGTGACAGGTTTTATCCATTCCCAGATATAACGACCTCATTCAAAATTGTACAAATACAATGAATTTTATTGATGTATTATATTTTTATGGATATTTTAAGACAAATTTATACATCTTCTTATATTTAAAGCTGATAGTCTGTTTGTGATCTGTAGTTTTATTCAGAGATTAATGAAATTTTGCACAGTTGATCTTTTAATTAATATTTTAGTTAATGTTTAAAAGTTAATTAACTTTTAGGTAATAATGCCCAAGAAATACAAGAAAATTGTATTTTATTTTTAAATTCTTGTTACTTTCGTGACAGGTTTTATCCATTCCCAGATATAACGACCTCATTCAAAATTGTACAAATACAATGATTTTTATTGATGTATCATATTTTTGAAGATATTTTATGACAAATTTGTACATGTTCTTATATACGAGGCGTATCCAGAAAGTAAGTGTAGTGAATTTTTGTAGGTTACAAATTATTTATTGTAACAAAAAAATTACATGGTTACCGTAGTACATATGTAAGCTATTTTTCGACATAGTCAGTATTCCTTTAATATATATTTTTTTTCATTCCATTCATTTTTATCCATTCTCGTATAAAGCTGAGAGTCTGTTTGTGATTCCACAATTGATCTTCAAAACAAGAGGAACTTCACTGTTTGATTTTAAAATAGTAATAACAATATGAAAATCTAAGAGAGGCTGTTTGTGGCAGGCGGTGTAGATTTAATGTTTATACAAATTTACAGTTTTATTCCGAGATTAATGAAATTATGGACAATTGACCATCAAAACCAGAGGAACTTCAGTCTGATTTTAAAAAGACGAGCAACGCCGGGGAGTACAACAACGAGACACCAGTCCAAAAATAAAACTGATTAAGAGCGATTGACTAGCAACTGAGAATAAAAGTTTAAAAATGCCTGCAACTGTACAGGAAGGTCCAATGGGAAAGATCGATTATTCGCAGCATCAAATTTTTTAAATAAAAAATTTAATATCGATTTTTTCACTCAAAACGTGTTTTAAAATATACCTACATTCAAGTAAGCAATAAAAATGCTCAAAACGCACGATGACAAATTATTAAATATAGTGTATTTCTTGTAAGTGTTTTTTGATCAAAAGTATTTATGATTTTTCAATAATGTCTAAACATAATATTTTAGTTTTTAAGACCTTAAATAAATAGAAAAAATTAGGTATTTTTGTCACAAAACACGTTCTCGGATTTATTTTTTAATAATTTTAATTTAACTAAAAAATAATTTTTAAAAACTTTGTTGACTAGATTATGCATTGATTTATTTTGTTGTATGATTATATGATTTGAAATTTGTTTTGTTTAATAGAATCTATCGTTTGAAAATTGAACAAATCTGCCAACGACCAATTGTACTTAATTTGCATTTTTAAAAATACACTTCGTTTTTCAAAACTTTAAAACTGCGTGTACCAGATAAAATAACAATCTTTTTCAAATTAAATTTATGTTTTTTTGTAAAAAAGAGTCGATAAGTCTAGAATTTGTTTAAAAAAGGACTAATTTCCGGTATTCTCTGGTAATACCCTCTTAAATTACGTGGAATTTAATAATTCACGTATCCGGTAGACAAAGAAAGATTTGCGGAATTAAAGTAAATCTGACTTCCCAGCGTCTTCTTGCAGGTTGTAGGGGAGTAGTTTCCCCTAGTGTTAACTCGTAGAAGTGTTGGAAACGGGAAAAGGCCGGCCGTTTGGGCCCCATTACCCCGCGCTCCCCACGTGGCCGACACGTATCTATTTCCTATTGATATTGCCCCACATTCCTCTTCATTTCCGCCGGAAGCGTTCCACACTTTCCGCTTCTGCTTCCTACTTCCTACTTCCTTCTTCCCGGGAAGGACGGCTTACCAGCTCCGGCAACACTTTAAGACGCTCACTTTTTTATTTTTTAGTTTTTTTTATTTAAATAAGTATTTAATATACAATCATCATGGTATACAATCAAAACACTCTCCTTAGGGTGAATTGCCTATTTATAAAAAAAAGTCTTAGAAAATAGATAAATAATAAAATCTTTAACCTTCTCTCTGAGAACTTAAAAACCGAAACCCAAACCCATACCTATAAAAAACAATTATCACAATGCATCCTTACATTTGGAAACTATGTTATATAAAATTTGTTACTTAAATTGAAATGTATAATTTTAATAACTATCATTAGTTATTATTACTACATTTAAAAGCCATGATATATAATTTGTATAATTTAATAACTTATAATTCAGTCAACTCTCCGAGGTAGCCCGGAAATATAAAGATTTTAATTGTTAAGAACCTAATTAGCACACGTGAAAATCGAACCTGAATTTTCGATTAATTTCTGGTTTACACCTTAGAATTTCAATTTAAACATAGATTTTTTTAAATATATTTTTTTTATGGTGATGTCGTATTATAATTCTTTTACTTAAGTAAACCATACTGCCGATTTTTAGTAAGGAGGACCGTCTTGTACCTGTAACCGTAACCTCGAAAAATACTTCTCGCTTCATTCACATTCATATGTCGTCTCATGCATATTCTTCGGCTATTCATACTCTTGACATTAATCGACTATTGATTCACTTAATCGTGCCATGTCTTCCTCGGGCTTCCCCGACTTATTCTTTATTTGCGTCATACACTACTTACACTCCTTTCTTGGTTCATTCGCTCAACATTTCCAAACCATCTTAGCGTCCCTTTAATAATCGAAGAATGTTAGCATTAATGCAATTAGAGAGCACAAAATTACAATAAAAAAATTATCTTGTTGATTAATTACCTGTTAACCTTTAATGTACGTATACAAGTGTTTTACCTTTAAACTTTTCAACCTGCAAATTTAAAATAATATCTGTTCGCATCACATTATTTTCAATAATTAGATGGATCTTTCAGCATGTCCAATTAATAATTGACGGCCGGCGTAGTCCAGCGGTAGAGCGTTAGACTCCCATTCCGAAGGCCGCGGGTTCGAACCCGGCGTGCGCAAATAAATTTTATTTAATTGATTTGTGTTATTTCACAATTAAATATTTAAAATAATATATATTATACTTGCGGCACGTTCCAGAGTGGAAGATACTCTTAGTATCGCCGTATCGTATTGATCCTGTTACTTGCATATTCATAAATTATTATTCGGTGGGTGTAGCCCAGTGGTAGGGCGTTAGAATCCCTTTCCGAAGGCCGCGGGTTCGAACCCGGCGTGCGAAAATAAATTTTATTTAACTGATTTGTGTTGTTTCACAATTAATTATTTAAAAAATAATACATAGTATATTTGCGGCACGTTCCAGAGTGAAAGATACTCGAATCGCCCTGATGTAAGACCACCATTCAGAATTGAAACGTTGCTTGAAATGGCTTTAGCCGTGTTTAGTGACTAGATCTGAATAGCCAGGTACTTCCCCACCTTCCTCTTCCTCATCTCCTTCCCTTCCCCACTTACCTTCAGCCTCATAACATACCCCAATTCGGGATGCCATAGTCTCACTGGCTCCAGACGGGAGCAGTTGGGACTCTTGTGAGGTATTGACTATAAAAAAACAAAAAAAAAAATCCTTTAAGATGGGCGTACAAAGTACTTCAACCTATCTTAAGATGAATAATACATCCAATAATTTATTTTTAATGCACTGTTGATTTCCAGGTAGTGAAAGGGTTTAGTTTGTAGATTGGGGTGGCGTTGTTGGTGTCAGCCTGGGGAGAGGGGGAGAGGGTAGGAGCTGTCGAAATGTCCCTTACTTCTTAGTAAATTAAATTTTAAGTAGCGACACGGGACACGTTTGCAAAGCAGACACATATTTTAAAGAAAATCGATATAAAAACACTTTTTCACAATTCTTGGTTCAATTGGAATATTTTGGGATTTTGAGGCTAACAAAGGTAAACAGAAGTAATATCTTATTATTTTTAAGTTCAAGAAATGTTTATTATACATCACTCTTTATAAATTTTTTTTGTCTGTAGGTACTTATTTGTCTATACTTGTAAGACTCTTATTATTTTTGTTAGTTTTAATTTTATCCCGATAAAGAAACCATTGGTTTTGGAACATGTTGACATTTTTGATTAAATGAGTGGTGTTTTACAAAGTGATTCGTTTTCGTGAAATCGCGAAGACGAATAAATTTTTTTATTATAGTATATTGGTCTTCGATGTCATTTTTAGCACCTTTTTAGGGTTTTTTTGTTGACCTCTTTCGGCTAGATTTTTATTATTTCTATTTTTGAAACTGATAATTCGTGATGGATTTCCATTATAATAGAATAATAAAACAAATTTAAAACTTTTTTCACTTTAATTTATTATCCGTAACCGGTTTCAGCTTGTCGAAGCCATCTTTAGACTGGTACAAATTATCCTTAACCTATCGATTTTATACAAAACATATTAGGGAGGTGGGTGATCTCCAATTATGGTTTTATTACATTTTTTGCTAAGTGATCGTTGACCGTCCAACTTTCTAATTATTTTGGTTATTCCCAGTAGACTAATTACCTAGGATTTTTGGGAGATTTATATTGTTGATTTGTTATCAGTAATCACTAATCACCATTTTTCTTATTTGTTTTATGTCTGGGAGATGGATGTTGTGAAGTTTTGTAGACAAATAAGTATAGCTTGTGTGTCCGAATATAACTTGGAATAACTTCAATATTTGGGTAAGTTTATTTCAACTTCCATGACAATGTTTTTAATTTACTAGTAAGTAATATTTCCGGTAGTTCCTTAAGCCAAGATTTGATGTCCTTAATGTAGTAATTTATTTTTGTTTTGAATTGGTTTGATACTGTGTGGGAGTTTGTAATATTACTTTACTGCTTAAGAATTAGAGATTCTTTGTCGTTCTAAAAAAAGTAGTATTACACTTAGTTATGTTCGTATGTCCATTCGATTGGCTCTGGTTTTATGACTATAAGAAATGATTGCGTCTGCGACTTTTTTGAGGTGAAGAAATCTTTTGACCTGCTGTTGACGCCCTTATGGGGACCTTTAAATGGTCTTGATGATGCAGTTCTGAGTTATCTTTGGTTGTTTTACAAGATTTGATCCTTCTGCCCCCCTCATAATATTCCATATTCCTGAGAGAGTGGTATAAAACATAATTTACTCTCTATATATATCCTTGTTACTATGTTATGTACTATAATATACTTATTATACTCCTTAATTTTATGAAAATGAACCACATGTAAAAGCCTCAAACCCTTATAATAAATAAATATTTTAGGAAAAGAAACCGTTTTTATCAAATATGATTTTTCCATCAAGCAATATTTACTAGTTTATTTTTTCCAGAACTCAGGACACTTGTTAAAATAATATATATTTCAAGCGCAGAAAGTAAGAAAGCTAGTTCTGTAATTAATTTTATTTGTGTATCCATTCCACAATACTGAAAATGATTAAATAGTTGTTTATAAAAAAAACTACCCACGTTAGTGAAATAAATAAAATACACATATTTATTTTACTTTAAAAAAAAATAAAGGGTTCAAATTTTAATGCCAATACAATGGTTTTACAATTAGGCGACTTACAAATTTAGAAAATAGAAACAAATGTTTATAGGCAAATAAATATTTTAATTAACCGAATATTTAAAGTTTTTATTTTTTTTGTTATTTAGACATTTTGGTTAATCTTTGAATATTTTGTGTTAATTTAAAAAAGATTTTAATGTATACCTATTTTAGAATAATATTATTTATTTGATATAATTGTTTTAGTATGTACTAATTACACACCACTCATTGTAATGTTTTTTTGTCTATAGGTACTTATTGTCTATACTTGTCAGTCTTTTCTTATATTTGTTAATTTTATAAGAAATAAATAATTAGTTTTGAAACGTGACGATTATTTTGATTAAATAGTGGTGCATACAAAGTTATTTATTTTATTTTTTTTATTTAGTGAAAGATTCTACATATTATATTATACATTATTTTAGTGTTTTGACTGCCCAACTGGGAGGAATCTTTTTTCTCACGTAATTAATGTATGCCCCCTTATGTAATGTCGCAGAAAATAATGCAGTTCTAAATTAAAATTCATTTTGCTGTTGCGCAGGCACTAGGCACTCTAGGCAGCGCCCAGAGGTATGAAATTCTTTCTGCATTTCTGCAGCAAAGCCCCTTAGCTCTTGGTAAGACCCAATGATAGTCAAGAACCTTCGTGTATCTTACAGAATACAGGGCGGTTGCACCTATGGATGAATTTTGCAAATTACACACAAATAAACGAAAAGCAAAAGCACTTGATGTCGGGGGAAAAATAGAAATAGAAATGTAAAAACTTATGGATGAATTTTACAAATTACATACAAATAAATGAAAAGTAGAAATACGAAGAAATATCGGGGAAAAATATATAGTAGAGTAGGAATTTCCCTATGCAACAAAAGTCAAACTTTTCATCTTAGTATAAATTAACGTTTTACCCGTTTAGTGAAAATGATAATAAATTATTGTAGGTTCAACAAAATCTTTGAAAATAATATTCCCTTCGAATTGTTTATGTTAAACTGTTGAATAGTCTACCTAATACTTGCCTTCAATAAATGTTTCGAATAAAGTTTTTTTTTACAAGGTTAAAATTGTAAGGTAAAAGTAATTGATATGATTAATAAAAAAAAGTAATTGTAAGGTAAGGTCATTGTAAGGTAAAATTTTTTTGAAGGTATTTTGAAGAATGCGTCCCATGAAATATTAAAAAAAGTGAAATAAATGGGAGCATCTTTGTAGATTAGGGTATATATATATATATAGACATTGGGTTAGTTGTCTTTTTGAGAATTAAGTAGATATTTCTAACCTTTATAGCTCATGATGAAATAACACAACTCGAACTAGTAATTGCAGACAGAATGACACAATTATGCAAATTAAAATTAGTAATTTCACTCTATAGTTAGATTGATATATTATTAGTAGTTATGAGAACAGTATTTCGCTATTTAAGAAATCAAAACTAAAATTATCCCAGAATTCATAGATCTGCATGTATTCAGCAAACGATAAACTACACGTACCTAATATTTTTTTTAAATAAGTTATTTTAAAATTTGTCCAAAGAAATATTTTTGCCAACTGATTGACAATTTTTTTTTCAAAGTTTCTTTATAACGGTAGGTATTATTATATTGAATATTCCGATTGGACCGTTCGTAATAGGAACAGAGACTATGCGAACTCTAGCGGGATTATAAGGTAGTACCTGACACGGCCACCATCTTGAACTGGGACCGGTGTTTAATAAACAAATAAAATGCCAAATGGTGGACTTTTAGGACTCAGATAATTATATTCTGAGACAACGGTAGGGAACCTACTGTGAAAGGGGGGGAAGGGGGAGGGGTGTCATAGACCTATATTTTACCAAATACGATTTTTTTCACACATAATTCCATATTTTATATTTGCGCACGCTGGGTTCGAACCCGCGACTTTCGGATTAAGAGTTGAAAATCTTACCCCTCGACCACGGAGGCCGTAAAATCATATAACGTGCAACTTATAACTTATTTTTACACTCCACTCAGAACATGCGAACGGTTTCCTTTGAAATGTGACGGCAGATCAAACCGCGATTGTAATTTTAACATTACGTTCGAAACAAAAAATTGGATTTAACTTGAATGAATTTTTGTGCGAGTGGGGACTAATTATTATTGAACCCAGAACACAAAAATGTTTTTTCTCTAATTTTTGCAGCACATAGTCTGCAAAAAGAATTTTATAACTGCACTTGGAACACAAGAATGGTTCCCTTCGAAATGCGTCAAAAAATGAATCCGTAACTGATTTTTTTTTTGGTGCATTCTGAACACAAGACTGGTTTGTAATGAATTCGCGCCTATCAGTACATCAGCTTAAATTATGATTGCACTTATTTTTTTATTTGCGCATTGAACACGAAGATGATTTTATTTTATTTAAATGACCTGAAAATGTACCTAACACAATGAAAGAGAACATTTCTCGATGTACTTAATTTTTTCATCACGATGCATCAAAAGTGCTCGCGTGTCGCACCAAAAAGAACCGCGGGCCAAGTGCGGCCCACGGGCCGCAGGTTTCCCATGCCCGTTCAAGAGAATTATTGCAGTTTCCACTCTTCTTCTGAAATCCGAAGGTTGTAATATAGAGGGAGGTGATGCAATTCTCTAGAAAGGCTGAGGGAGGATGGGAGAAGTGTTTTCAATTGTTGGTTTCCCCGAGGAAGGCTTAGGGATTATTTTGCAATTTCCCGACTTCACTCGAAGCTCGTTATATTATTCTTCCAAGTATTGAAGTTTTGCATTTTCTTTCGATACAAAACAATTATATAACTCTCATAAATGTACATTCTGTGCTTATGTAAATAATCACGAACCTGTAAAGTATTGCGCTACAAATAGACTTACTACTAATACCTGATGAATCGTAAATATATATTTGTTTATTACATTATTACACATACACAATAAAAAAATAAATTGGCACATCTCTAACATTTTCTAGTATTATTTCACCAGCTATGCCAGGGATGTCCCTGTGTTTATACAACATTTAAATTCAAAGTGGGGGGGGGGGGGGGGGTAGGGAGCATGAAAAGTGGAAGGCATCGGGAAAAGGCATGGGAAAGGACACGTAGGGAAGCCGTTAACGTAGGGGTGCGGGAGAAGGAAGGTTTGAGGTAGGGAATAGCAGGGGGGGTATAATAATAATAGCGGTAGGGAATAGCAGGGGGGGGGGTAAATTTGGAAAATACGTGATTATCACAAGGGCCTTCTCACGCGTCCGAAAACCTTCTAAACACTTCAAAGTAAATTTTTAATTTAGTGCAAAGGGCATCACAAAACTAATAACACTTAATCTACTTGCTCGATCAGATAAGACAAGTTTTCCTTTTCAGTGAAAGCAGCAGTGCATTGACACCATCACTCGCTTTGAACACCTTCTACCTTCTAGACTCACCACAGACAGAAATTGCTTCTAGCTCTTTCATCTAACTCCCTCAATCTAGTCTCTAGTCTAGAGTAGTTTTTGGGTCTCGTCTCCACTGCGATGCGACATGGCGACATAGCGATATGGCGACATGGCGACACAACGACAGAGCGACACCTCCCGCCGTGTTATGACACCGCAAGTTAGAGTTTAGCGCGCTTGACGCAGTTGCATTGTCATAATTGGGTGCAGTTACCGGTTTCAGTCTCAGCCGAGACTCAATTTGCGATAAGCAACAATCAGTGTCATCTGGCAGCGGGTGGCGAACTACAACACCCTTCAAGCAACATACATACATAAATACACGTACCATATTACACCGCACTCACGCTCAAACCGATTTGTGTCTTTGTTCATGTGGGGCGGGAATTACTTTACAAAACTAGGTTGCTCTGAAAGGTGACTGAATAAAGCTAAAAGTGCAACTTTTCAAAAAACAAATAGATCCAGACCTTTCACTCAATTTTTCAAGTTTAAATAACATAGTAAGCGTTCCGCTTTATTTGATACGAATACAGGATGACCAGGATAAAGTGCATTAACTTCGGGAGGTGATTCTACATGATAACAGGAGTAAAAGAGATTAACAACTTTTTCCGAAAATTGGAAGAGGGAGACATGGCACCTTTCCAGCCGGACTCTCTCAACCCATTACTTTATTTTTTCACCTCAATTACTTTACAAAACTAGGTTGCTGTGAAAGGTGACTGAATAAAGCTAAAAGTGCAACTTTTGAAAAAAAAAATAGATCCAGACCTTTCACTCAATTTTTCAAGTTTAAATAACATAGTAAGCGTTCCTCTTTATTTGATAGGAATACAGGTGTCCAGGGTAAAGTGCATTAACTTCGGGAGGTGATTCTACATGATAATAGGAGTAAAAGAGATTAACAATCTTTTCCGAAAATTGGAAGAGGGAGACATGGCACCTCTCCAGCCGGACTCTCTCAACCCATTACTTTATTTTTTCACCTCAATTACTTTACAAAACTAGGTTGCTGTGAAAGGTGACTGAATAAAGCTAAAAGTGCAACTTTTCAAAAAAAAATAATCCAGACCTTTCACTCAATTTTTTAAGTTTTAATTACATAGTAAGCGTTCCACTTTATTTGATACGAATACAAGATGACCAGGATAAAGTGCATTAACTTCGGGATGTGATTCTACATGATAACAGGAGTAAAAGAGATTTACAACTTTTTCCGAAAATTGGAAGAGGGAGACATGGCACCTTTCCAGCCGGACTCTCTCAACCCATTGCTTTGCAACGCAGTGGGAGGTATGGATTCGTACATCCGTCCTAGCTGGACACATTGACCCCCAGATTCCTTCCACACCCCCATATTTTTCCTTCCCAGAATTTCCTTCCCATAAAAGATCCTTCACCCAGCATCCCCAAAGATGACATGGGCTTTGAGGGATTTTTCCCCAGGGCCTCCTGTGTTGAGCCAAAAATGAAACATTTACAATAATTGAAATGCGTTTTTGAAATTTGTTTTTGTAGACAATGTTAATCCCCTGGACAAAGGAAACCTGGAATGGGAATTAAACGTAAAACTTATCGGTTACGTTAAATAAAAAGTTTACATTTCAGCAAAAAACAATAGCTTGATCAAACACAATTGACTAAAATACAAAGACTTCTAACAACTAACCGGCCAGTTATTTGGTTGCATGGATTGGCGTTACGACAATTCTTTGCAAATTTTTGTTCAAACCTAAAATTCCACCATTTTGAATTTTAAAACATTTTTTCAATTTGCCGAAAATCTTTTTTATTATGACCTCACGGCAGCTGAAGAATACAGACAATGTTTCGCCAAATCGTAAATTTAAAATGATGTTAACATTTTCAAATGTTTTATGAGAATCAATTACGTCAAATCCAGATCATGAGCAAAATATGCAGGCATTTTCTCAACTGCACGATGAATGCTGCCAAACAATCCCATAAAACTGAAAAAAGCATCCTCAGAGATGACATAGGTCTTGAGTGAAATTATTTACCTCAGGGCCTCCTATATGGAGTAATGTTATGTAAACATAAAAAAATGACATTCCATCGAATGCCATATGTTTAACCAAAAACTTAATTTCATTGATTTCTTTTTTTTTTATTAATTCCTCACATTTTCTCTTTTACTTTTAGTAGTTTGTATTTTAATGAAATCTTTTCCTCAAAGATATTATTGATATCCTTTAAAATTTAAGTGTAAACCTTAGAAATGTGTATATATTTTATGTATCACTTTGTAAATTGAAGATGCACTTAATCAGAATTGTTTGTATTAGGTATATTGTGGCATATTTTTTTTTATTATGGTCCTATATTTAAATGTCGTTATTTTATTGGTCAATGACATAAACATATTATTCACATGTATAGACTGTTTATGACGCAAATAAATAAAATTAAAATTTAAAAAAATCCATTCCGGAGACGATAGAAGAGTAACAGGAGTACGTAGTCGCAATAAATGCAAAATATAGCAAAATGGCTGAAAATAATCAGGTTCAAACTGAATGTCAACAAAATATATAGGCAATAAAACGCATAACAAAGGGTAAAATTTGACGATTAAGGATTAAAAAAAAACATTTGTAAACTAATACCTAGATTTCCTAGGAAATCTTGGATTCATAACTAACATTCCCAGCTAATTTTGAATATGTGCTAAAAAAGGTATCATAAAAGTACATTTTATTGGGAGACTAAGAAATAAACTCAAAGAATCACTACAAAGCGCATTTTCAAAATAATAGTTGCAACATTTTATTTCCCATGTTTATCCCTACGATATTATATTTGGTCAATAAAAGAAACCTAAACAAACTAGATCTGAATCAAACTGATTTTTTTAGTTTGTCGGACAACATTAACTAAAAGAATAATAGAAGAAGAAAATTAGAACTGTATAAATATGTACCAAGATATATAAATACCAGTACGAGTTATAGAACAAACAATTACCAAAGAACAGTCACATCAATACATGAAGTATTATAAAATTATGTTCTAATGCAGTGGTTACCAACTTTTTTGAGAAAAGGGACGGATTTGTTTCTCTGAAAACCAGGGGGACCGGATGAAAAATAAATTCTTATTCCGATTAGAATCCTGTTAGATTATTAACTTACATGGTCTTTTTAATATAATATAATTTCACAAACAACCAAATGTACATCTATACCTACTTGTGTTGTGCCTGCTTTCATGCTTAGTTTATTATTTATGTACTATATACTTGTTATGATGCTCCTGTATAACTTACCAATGTTACACGAAAAGCCTCAAAGGCGTGAATAATTAAATAAAAAAAAAATATATATATATATATATACAGGTTTAAGAACATAAAATATAATATAAATTACTAACTGGAAAAATAAGAAAAAAAAATATTACATACTACAACTGCATTTGGACGAAGCTCGAATATGCACACGAAAAGCTTTGTTCACAATTTTAATGGTTTTAAACTATTAACCAAATACACATTCATACATTTTTATACCGCTGAACACCAGACTAATTCGAGTGTGCAACATGTAAATTAGTATTTCTGCGAATTAGAATGTTCACCTATGAGATTTAACAGGATTGGCCGGGATTTTAGCGGGATGAGATAACTCACAATTTACAATGGTTCCCTCCACCCCCACCTCCCACTTCCCACCTCCCACTTGTGCAACTCATCTCATTAGCTTAACCTTATCCCACATCACCTTAATTGGATGAAGTGAGATGAGTTGTATGTAGTGCTTCAGAATAATGTGGAGTGCACTGGATGGACGCAATGTGTTGTGTTGTGCTGTTTTCTGCCCAAACGTGTTTCACATTCCTTACAAGACTGAAGTGTTAATTTTGTAAATTACCCTACCTACTCCGTTCATATCAAATAATATTAGAACACTGCAAAATTTATAGCTTCTTAGATAAGGCACTACCTAGTAATTAACTAATGTTGACTATAAAGTGTTGGGATATAAAGTGTTTACACCTGTATTTTTTTTATACTAGCTGTATAAAGGAGGCCTTCAGGAAAAAAATTCCTTCAGGGCCTGTGCCATCTTTGTGGATGCTGTGTGGAGGGTCTTCTTTATGAAAAGGAAGGGTATGAAGTTCTGTGAAGGACAAAGGTAAGAAGGGGGGATAGGATTCTGGGGGTCGGTCAGCTCAATGTGTCTAGGAGTGACAAACGTATGAATACATCCCTTCCACTGGTGTGGAAGGCGCAAGTCCGGCTAGAGAAGTCTGGGTTAGATCTCCCTCTCTCAATCTCTACCGATCCGGCCCGTCACGCATTAGGTGAACCACTTGGGGTGACGTGTTGGTTCTCGAGGCGACGGTACCCCCATACCCGCCTCCCATAATTCAATTATTGAGAAATTGTAGCTTATCATCGGCAATTATGTATATTATTATAAATAAAATATGTCCTACCCATCATATAAACATATCCGAGTTCGAGTCTAGGAAGCATCCAAATCTTTTTAATTAACATTTTTCTAAAAATATTTTTTGAATACTTAATATTACGTCAATTCATATTGATCATTGTCAAACAAAAAATATTTATTAAAAATACTAATTTCGGTTGTTCAGAGGTCTAGCATGGTCGATCGATAAAATATATATATATATATCAATCCGATATTGACTAATATATTTGCGAACTGACGATCGTTTAGAGGGAATAACCAGCGAACACCGGAAATTTGTCCTTATTAAATCAAATTCTTGACGTATTGATTATTTTTTTATAAAAAAACATACATTGATTTCGGAAGATTGTTATTTTATCTGGTAAAGTAAATTTAAATTTTGAAAAACCATGTTTATTTTTAATATAGGTTATACCGTTGGTCGTTGGCAGATTTGTTAAATTTTCAAACGAAATATTGTATTACACAACACACATTGCAAATCATATTTCATACAGTAAAATAAATAAATACATAATCTAGTAAAGACACTTTTCAGAATTTTAATTTTAGTTCAATTAAAATCATTAAAAAATAAATCCGAGAACGTGTTATGTGACGAAAATACCTCAGTTTGTCTATTTATTTAAGGGCTAACAGACTAAAATATTTAAAAAAAATTTAACACACTTATTTTTCTTAGACATCATTAAAAACTCATCAATACTTCCGATCAAAAAGTCCTTACAAGAAGTACACGATATTAAAATATGTATCATCACGCGTTTGAGCATGTTTATTGCTTACTTGAATGTAGGTAGGTATAATATATTAAAGCAAATTTCGAATGAAATTAAGTCGATATTGATGTTTGAAATGTTTGAAATGTTTGAAATCTATATAAAGATCTCATTAGCTAATTCATTCCCGTTTAGTATCAAAAAGTAATTGCAAACTTCTAATCCATATTTAGGTTAGTATTTGATTTCCACATTACCAATCAATTAATAATTGTAAGTAATTGATTGGCGATTGTTGGAATTCATCGACAAGTCCGCCAGTGTTGCCAGCGTATATCGATTTCATATTTATTCCCTGTCAATATCGGCCTGGCTGTCAACAGTGCAACCGTGCTTGGTATAAAATCGTCGGAAGGTACGTCTATCGTTTCGATATTGTAAAGTTATCTACAAGTATGTTACTGTGGTGTGGAGCTCCTGGGTTCGAGTCGCAGTTGCGTCCGTAACCTTTTTATTTTTCTGCGTCTTGTTTTGTTTTCTATTTCGTTTAGATTTATTATTAGTATCTTCTTCTTCTTCTCCAATGATTATTATTCAGTCCGACATAAAATATGTGAAAACTCTTCTTACTCGATTCCTCTGCATCCAATTTCCAAGAATTCTCTAGTAGATATATTAAAACATCGGAATATTCTAAGTCTTCTTTATTGGAACCGGATAGAAATCCCTCATTGCTTTGCTTCCAAATTGGTCATGCTTTTTTCAACGAGCAGAAAACAATGTGTGCTAACCGGATTTTAATTGGTTTTGGAAGCCGCACAATAAATAGGGTCTCAATAAATTATTATACGAAGTTTGTCGAGAACCGACAGAGATTCTATGTAAATGTATAAACCATAGGTTCTATTTGAGATCCATACTATATTTGATTGGTAACGCGTGATAGAATCACCAAGTTGAATAAGGGTAAACTTTATTATTATTAATAAAATAATAATTTTATGTATTTTCAAACATCAAATGATCGTTCATGACAACTCAACAAAATGGAACTTCAACACATAAAAAATAGCACATAACTTCTTTGCCATTTTTTAAATTTTTTCCGGTCTCCTTTTCCGGCCTCACTGTACTTTGCCCAGAGGTCCTCATTCTACAATTTAATATATATAAGAAATAATAATAATAAATAATTAAATAATATTAATTTAAAAGTATGAAAGGGGATGAGGTTTATAAATACTTAGGATACCCGCAAACGAATAGATTAGATCATACTAGTATTAAAAATTATATTAGGATTAAATTTCAAACTAGGATCAGCAAAATTTTACAATGCAATCTATCTGCTATTTAAGTATCTCAACCAAACGTATGTTGACAAACTTTTGTCAAACAAATGGTTGAGTATTGGAGAGTGAGCGATATGAGGATTTATGCTTGCCATTCTATAAAGAGTCATTAATACTAAAAATTATGGGAAGCATATAATCAAAGATACAAATCAAATTGATGATTTATGTAGAAAGTGTGGCTTTTCCGGAAATTATAGAATATATTATATCGGGATGTTCTATATTAGCGCCGTCCAAGTATACATTTTGGCACAATCAGGTTTTAAAAATAATTCACCAAAGTTTGGTAATTAAACATAACTTGATCGAGTACTGCCATAATATAGTAGCATATTATGAATACGAACCAAATTCTTTTTTAGAAAATAATTTCTTTAAAAATAATATACTATGATAAAACTATACTAACAGACAGACCAATTAGTCATAATAGACCTGATATAGTTTAACATGACAAAATTAAAAAAATAACTCATATCATTGATGTAGAGCTATTCCTGTAATATTGAAAAATCTGTTTCTGAAAAAATAAGCAAATCTACATTTAGGAAAATGAGATTAAAAGAATTTGGAATTCACAGACTAAAAGAATATTACGATTTGTTATTTCGGCTACTGTCATTATACCTAGCTCTCTCATTAAAAATTTTGGCTTATTAGATCTGTCAAAGAATTTATATATAAAAATGCAAAAATCAGCCATTTTAAATATATGTAGGGTTATGAAAGATTTAAAAAAATATTTATATTGAGGTATCAGTACGATTTATCGGTCCAGCTAAGAGTTCTACCGAGCCGAACCCTCTGATATGAAAATATCTGGAGTCGGTGAATCATTTTTCCATTCGATTATCTGGTAAGTTAACATGTTGTTCTTGTATTGTTTGATATTAATTATACTTAAATAGTACACCTGCATAGCTTGGATTTACTAGATGATCGTCTGTGGAAAAGTGTGTGGAAAGGTTTAGTTTTTCCTGTGGGGAAGATTTAACCCGAATATAAAATCTGGTGACAAAATTTTATAAATAATTAAATAAAAAATAATAATATTTAATTGAATACTAAAATGAAATAATATGAGACGAAATAAAATAAAATACAATAAAAAAGGCACGATAGTGAAAAAAAGGGCAAATATTGTGAAGTAATGAATTGTAAAAAATAAGATTCGATTAAATGCCATTATGTCATTCATCATGCCAAAAACCTAATATATTATTTTTTTTTTTTTAATTCATCACATTTCCTCTTTTACTTTTAGCAGTACGAATTTAAATAAACTCTAATTGATATCCATTAAAATATAAATGTAAACCTTGGAAATATTTCAAAAAACCCCTTTTGTAGGTAAGAAGATGAACTTTATAATAATTGTTTATATTGGATATACTGTTGTTTATTTTTCTATCATGGTTTTACATTTGAATGTCTAATTAGGACAAAGCCTTTAATGTGTTTTTTTACGCTTTTCTAACCCTTCTATTAATGCTGTGTTTGTGTAAATTTGTTTTTCAGTCAAAATTGTAGTTTAGAAGTATCTCTTTAATGCATATATTTGGCGTATATATATAGTTCGTCAACCATATTGAATATTTGATCTGTGTCAGTCGTTCTATATATTACCTTTAAGATAGTTTTCCGTGTGATTTCCATATGACCGATGAGTGAGTTTGTTGTTCATCCCCAAACAATGATTCCGTATTCTATTATAGATTGACAAAGCGTAAAATATATTGTTTAATGTTTCATACATGTTTCTTATGTTTAGGAAAGACTTATTTTTATTTAAAATTGTTTTAAAAAAGGGGAAAAGAATGTGACCTCACTAAGATACCCCGTTCTAAGGTCACATTGTACTTGGTTATGTGTATGAATTATAAGTAAGTACCAATGTTAAAATATTACGTGGGAAAAATTATAATCAATATTCAGAAGAAAACACGATACAAGCATTAATCTTTGTTATGTAGGTTGCAACTTGTTTGAAATATTGTTCCCATGTCCTTCCAGAGAATATTGTTTAAAGAAGTTTATTTATGGTTTGTTTGATATGATGTGTCCATCTGAGGTTATGGTCAAGTAAAGGTATTGTATCTTTTCTGTTTTTTCAATAAAGGGCCAATCTCAGATGTTGGTGTTTATACATTTATGTATTTTTATGTTGTTTGTCTTGTTTTTCGATGTTCCGTGCTATTTATACTGTACTTAGTGAATTTTGTTTTCGATATGTTTAATGTAAGTATGTTTGTGTTTAACCATGTTTCTACCCGCTTGAATTCTAATAGTTTGTTTGTGCCTATACATACGGTATATGAATATGAATAAATAACAATGTTTTGTCCGTATAAAAACTCAATCCTTTCAAGAATGTACAAATACAATCATCGATACAATTTGTGAGTACAATATTATCTTGCGTTTTTATTCGGGATAAACTATTTATTCATGTTCGTATACCGTATGTAAAAGTTACCGCAAATGGTTCCATGACAACTCAACACAGTGGCAATTCAATACACCTTTGAAAAGCCATATACAGTCATTAAAAGCGAAGGAAAAAAATAAACTCATAAACCTAACCTAAGGTAACCTATCTAACCCCTTTAACCTAGTTGTTTCATCACTTTTCACGAATTTTTAAAAGTGTGTTGATTTGTCCGGGTGGGAAAACTATCTGGCAACAATAAAATACCAATCTGCAAAAAACTAAGTTTTTTTTACCGTAATACATCTATTTTTAAATTTAACCTAAACGCGCCATCTTCGAGCGATTGACCAGCGGCTGAGAATAAAGTTTAAAAATTCTTGCAACTGTACAGGGAGGTTCCAATGAGGAAGATCGATTATTCCCCATACCAAATTTTTTAAATTTAAAATTTTATATCGATTTATTTCATCCAAAACTTGCTTTAATATATACCTACATTCAAGATGGCAATGAAAATGCTCAAAACGCAAGATGATAAATTATTAAATATCGTGTATGTCTTGAAAGTATTTTTTGGTTGATTTTTTTAATAATGTCTAAACAAAGTAAGTGTGAAAATTTTTTTGAAATATTTTAGTTTGTAAGACCTTAAATAAATAGAAAAACTGAGGTATTTTTGTCACAAAACACGTTCTCGGATTTATTTTTTAATGATTTTAATTTAACTAAAATTTAAATCTTTAAAACATTGTCGGATCCTGATGATGGACACTTGGTGGGGTGCTTCGCGGGAGGGGGGGCGAGGGAGAGGGGAAAGTGAAGAAGGTGGAAGAGGAATGGGTGAGGGGGGAAGGGGGGGGGGGGGTGGTTCGCAGGAAAGGGGTGAGCGGGTGGGAGAAGGGGGAATGCGGGAAGGGGAACGGGGACGAATGGAAAATGACACCAAGGGAGAAAAAAAATATTTGTTTAATTAGCATTGTAACGCATGCCGGGTATCAGCTAGTAATAACTGAACATGTTGACTGAAATAAAATGACTTTTTGAGTGGCTTATGTCGATCCAAAGATAAAAAAAAAATGCATAATTTCGGAATACGAGGGCTGTCTGTAAAAAAGGTCTCCGAAGTGCTGTGGTCTCTAGGAACAATTTTACGCGCGATTCGGCAACATAGGCGTGTAGCCTGGTTCCCCCACGCCAAATCTCCACCACGCTGCACTATCTGCGATGCTTAGTCTCGGCGTGGTAGCCGTTCGCGATGAAGCTTCCACTCACCGCATGTGAATTACAACATAAAAAAGGTTTATATTAGACTGAACAAAAGTGTTAGCACAGTATGACCAATTGAAAATTACCAGTTTTCTGCTATATAGGAACGTGTCACAAAGTAGGGAACTTCTTTCACCGTTTCCCGGGGCGGGCAGTCGGTAGTGGGTTCGAACGGATGGCAAAACGACACCATTTGTGCGGTTGCAATTTTTAAGAGCTATCATTACCCCATCACCGAGATCTACGCGGGTGGTGGTGGGCTCGAGGAGGAGGTGGAGCGGGGGAGGGGCGGCTGTTAACTGATTTCCCGTGGGCGCGATCGATTCGACACACGATACGGGCACACGACACGCCGCTGGCGAACTGGGAAGAGGACGACAACCGGTGCCGAGCGAGCAAAAACGAGCCAGAAAATTGGTTTTGCTGACTAAAAATCTTTTCACTTCTATTTTTTCCATTAACGGTTTTGATACATAAGTCGTAAGGGTACATTTTTATATAAGCTCCACACAGGAGACACTGAGGAAAAAAAATCCCCCAGGGCCTATGTCATCTTTGGGGATGCTGTGTGAAAGGTCTTTTTAGGGAAAGGAATGAGAGAAAGATAAATCCGCCTAAAGCCAGTGAGAGTATGGCATCCTCAATTTTGTGTACGTTGTGACGTTGAAGGTAAATGGGGATGGGAAGGAGATGGGAAAGAAATAGGTGGGGAGGTGCCTGGCTATTCAGATGTAGTCACCAAATACGGACAAAGCCATTTTAAGAAAGCTATCCATTTTGAATGGTGGTCGTACACCAGGGCGATACTGATAGTATCTTCCACTGGAACCTACCGAAAATGTACCTTATATTATTTTAAATTATTAAATTGTGATAAAACAAATCAATCACATAATGATTCGATTGGGATTCGAATCCGCATCTTGCCCTTCACCACGGAGGCCGTCAGATATGTATGAAGAGAGGGATAACCGAAAAACCCGTGGACTAGCAATGTGCAAATACTATGGCAAAACCATTATAAGATCTATCTTTGAGGATGCAAAAATGTCAGACAGGGACATGTGGTTTATGAGGGAAAAAATAAGGTTGGATGCTCCTTGTTTGACCAAGGAATCCGCAATATCGTTACCAATCGTGCCAACACGTCCAGTAATCCGTGTTTTTAGCCATGTTTAGTGACTAGATCTGAATAGCCAGGTACTTCCCCACCTTCCTCTTCCTTGTCTCCTTCCTTTCCCCACTTACCTTCAGCCCCATAACATACCCCAATTGGGGATGCCATAGTCTCACAGGCTCCAGACGGGAGCAGTTGGGACTTTTGTGAGGTATTCACTATAAAATAAAAATAAAAACCAAATCACTTTGGGTGGATCGACACTTCAATAAGGCATACAAAGTGATCATAAGGATCAAGAAGACGACTGGATTTAAGTTTATGGAGGGAACTGAGAGGGTTAGAGGGATCTGAAATCATTCCAAGGCAATATTCAAAATTATTTTTTATTCTATATTCGAGAGATTGAATTATTGCAAATATTGTAAATTTGTTTTAAATTTAATGAAATAATCTGTCATTAGAATTATTTTGGTAAACGTTTATACCTATACCACGGTGATCCGACAGTTAATCCGACGACAATTGGCCCGCCGACAGTTGATCCCTCAGACAGTTGATTCGCCGGACAGTTGATTCGCCGGACAGTTGATTCGCCGGACAGTTGATTCGCCGGACAGTTGATTCGCCGGACAGTTGAGTCGCCGGACAGTTGATTCGCCGGACAGTGGATTCGCCGGACAGTTGATTCGCCGGACATTTGATTCGCCGGACAGTTGATTCGCCGGACATTTGATTCGCCGGACAGTTGATTCGCCGGACAGTTGATTCGCCGGACAGTTGATTCGCCGGACAGTTGATTCGCCGGACAGTTGATTCGCCGGACAGTTGATTCGCCGGACAGTTGATTCGCCGGACAGTTGATTCGCCGGACAGTTGATTCGTCGGACAGTTGATTCGCCAGACAGTTGATCCCTCTGCCAATTTATCCGTCCGCCAGTTGATCCTCTAAAGGATTATTTATGTTTTACGTCCTCATTTGTAAAATACTAGGCTTGTCCGTAAAATAAGGTCTCCAAGATGCTGTGGTCGCAAGGAAAAATAGCAAAAAACGAACTACAAAGCGTAATTCACACCTGGCAGGTGCTGCTAGTAGAAGCTCCATCGCGAACAGCTGCCCCACCGAGACTAAGCGTCGCAGAGACTGCAGTGTGGTGGAGATTTATTGAGTGTTGCCGGATTGTAGGCAAAATCGTTCCTCGCAGCCGCAGCACCTTGGAGACCATATTTTACGGACAGCCTAGTAAGTCTTCAGAGAGGATGTGCGGCCGTATAACCAATGTCGATATATTTATATCTGCAAGCGTTTTAAGTGGAAATCGGCTACACAAAATATTTTTACTACAGTAATGCAGAAACCCCAAAGAAGTAAGTATAGTGGATACGTACAAAATTACGTATACCAACAAATTATTCTTACATGTTCCCTCCAATAAACATTGAAACTCTGTTAATTTGTTCGTAAGAACTTCAGTCCCGTTTTTACTATTAAAATGATCGTTTTTTCGAATAACATTTTTCTCCGTGCAGGACGGGTAAGTGGTGGATAGCCTCCAATGTTTTTTTTATTCGTGTATGTTTTATCACATGTGAAAAGTTCCTTGGGAAGTGCATATGTTGAAGTAGCGTACATATCTTTTCATCGGCATTTCGGCATCGATTTTCCAGCTTTTATTTGACAGTTGTTTTGACCATACTTCCGTAACGATTATATTTGCGTCCTCATCTTCGTACGGTTTTTCTAAGAAGGTGGGTCGTTTCTTCCCGATGTTGTCACAAAAAGTTGGTTATGAAAATTAACCAAGGTTACAAATCTCATCAGCGTCCGAATCTCCTACAATATGGGGTATATCTGTGCTTTAGTTTTTAAGAAGTGCGTTGGTTGTTTTTTTTGCCAAAATTATTTAAAATCTCAATCCTTAATTGAACCTGATATTTTGTTATTTTTTATCTTTTTTACATTTTCTTCTCAATATTTTTTTTCTGCCAAAGGACCCAACCGGGGTCGTCCATTTTCAATCTATTTCATAATTGCATAGAGTGATGCGTTACGCGAAGAAGTACACAGCCAAAAAGATTTGGCTTTGGTACCGTTATGTTTGCGTCTATCGTATATCGGGTATAAACAGGACGTAGGTACCGGACAGATGAGCTAAAGCAAATAACATTTGGGAGGCGGGAACGGGTACCGCCGCCCCGGGAACCATTTATTGGATAACCAACACCTCTACCACAGGTCAACCCCAAGTGGTTCGCTACGTTTGGTGACTTAGCAGGGGTGCCCGGGTTCATGGCGGGAATAAGTACCGCCGCCCCGGGAACCATTTATTGGATAACCAACACCTCTACCATAGGTCAACCCCAAGTGGTTCGCTACGTTTGGTGACTTAGCAGGGGTGCCCGGGTTCATGGCGGGAATGGGTACCGCCGCCCCGGGAACCATTTATTGGATAACCAACACCTCTACCATAGGTCAACCCCAAGTGGTTCGCTACGTTTGGTGACTAAGCAGGGGTGCCCGGGTTCATGGGGTAAGGTCTGTAGGTCAGCGGATGATCTAGACACACTGAACCCCAGCTTCCTACCCAACCCTCATACCTTTTTCCTTCCCAGAATTTCCTATCATTCCTTTCCTTAAAAATACCCTCCACACAACCTCCCCAAAGATGACATAGGCCCTGAGGGAGGTTGTTTTCCATAGGGCCTCCTGTGTGGACCTAATGTAAAAAAAAAATAACGTGGTAAAATAGAAAATAACTTACGTGATAAAATGAGAACATCTGAGTTATAAATGATAGTAAGAAAAGTTTCCAATAAAACGTTACCCTCCTCTGCCGCTTTAGGTGGGGCAGAAAGGGGTGCAGGGCTAGACCCAGTAAGGGGGAGTAAACAAGGAGGTGTGGGGAAGAGGAAGGAGAAGGTTGGGTGGTACCGACAGCAACCTCATCACAGAAGTGTCATCTCGCAACATGCGCGGCGTATAGCTCATGCAAAGTGAATACGCTCTCTACTCGATTTGTTCATTCTAATACATTAAGAATTGTCCGGAGAACCCTAAGGCCCGATTTGTTTTAAACGAGGACGAGATTTTTATTCCGTGTCACTTTTCATTTAGTGATGACGTTGTTTTATGAAACTACACTGCCATAGGTAAAACGTTATTTGATTTGAGTCGAGTACTATATACATAAAAATATGTAGTCAATCTATCTATACATCCCCTCAGGCAAATTTTTTTATTCACTTTTCGGAACTGTTCCAATAGGCCTCATAGAAAGCATTATATCTCCCTTACTATCATGGTGAAAATATGAAAGAAGAAACACTGCGCTTTATATTCGAATTTAGAAGTTAACCTAAAAAAAACTAAATTGTGTTCATGAGGCCAAAGTTGGAATTTTTTAGGTAAAATCTGAATGTCGAATGGTCAAAACGGTTGTTACGGGGTTAATATCAGCTGTTTAATATTTTTTAAAGTATGAAGAAGCATCGACTCGGTTCAAAAGATTTTTTAACAATCTATTTGCCGATTTTTTTTTTTAATTTTCCAAAATGTTCAGGTGGAAAAAATAAAGTTTTATTTGGGTAAACTAACTAACTAAATAACCATCACACCGTGTCCCCGCAGGGGTAGGCAGAGAGGACGGACCGCCAAACAACTCGGTCTTGGCACACACTCCTTGCCTCATTCACATTCATACATCTTACCATACATGCTCTTCTATTATTCTGACCCTTGACATGGTCCGACTCAAGTATCTGATTCACTTGATCGTATTATGTCTTCCTCGGGCGTCCTTGACTTCTTCTACCATTCACATTTGTGCCATATATTCTCTTGACACTCCTTTTATTTCTTCATTCATTCGGTCTACATGTCCAAACCATCTAAGCGTCCCTTTTTGGGTTTCCTATGTGATATAGACTCACCAGTTTCTTGCTTGTACTACGAGTTTTCAGACACCGTCTATATCTTATTTTATAACAAATTTTTTGGTAAAAACGGCACAACTATGTCTGTCCGAAACCAGTAATTTTGAAAGATATACAAACATTCCCGGGTTACGAATAACCTGACAATATTTGAAAATATCCTACTACCACCACAGTAAGCGCGAGATGTTGCTTGTGTCGTAATGGAGGACTTAGGTAGCCAATGAATCGAACACGACACGCCCGGATGGGACCCATCCGCCACTCAGCCACTGAATGGTATACTTATTACTATTATTATGTTAAAATAATAATAATGACATTTGCATGACTTGCATGGCGCCGTTTTTTATAAAAAATCACCTCAAGGGTGTTGTAGAAATTTCAATACATTTCTATAACCTTACAACTGCAACTACAGACTTATGTATAAAATTATAATCATTATAAAAAACATATGGCTAAAACATTGCATCCTCCGGTTCTTCGATCAGTGATACAAAACTATAAAATATACAATGTATCTAACCAATTAACGTGATGCTGCCTATAAATGTACATGTATTTTTTTTGTGGCATTCCTAAATGGGGGTATTTCGTGAGGCTGAAGGAGCGAGGAAAGGAAGCAAATGGGGAAGCGGAAGTTTATAAAGTACACGACTATTCAGATCTGGTCACCAAACACGGCAAGAGCCATTTCAAGCAATGATAGATTTTGAGTGGTGGTCTTTATGATGATACAAAGAACATCTACCACTCGGGTATGAACAAACATCATAATTTCACCAGAAAATACTCATTGGGTTGGAACACAATGATTGAAGACCACAATAAGGTAGGCAACAGTCCCCAGTCAAAGGGCACAGGACATATTGGAAGACAAAGTTTTTTAATTGAAACGGGAAAGTTTGATTTATGTTTCCGACGAAGCAAATATTGCCATCAGATATATCAAATATCGTATTTTGAATTCATCCCCATTTCCATTGGAGGGGTGCACGTGGGAAGGGCTGAAACGCCAATCTGGTTTTGAGCGTTAATCACAAATACAACCCCATTATAAAATATGTCATTTTTTCGTCATCATCAAAATCATCCCCCACTCAGCTGCATAATATTAACATCTGTAAATATTATTTTTCTTTTATACGTTGCACTTTTTTTAATTTTTATATCATGTTTATTATCGAGAATTCTGACTCACATAATGTTGTCATTTTTTGCTTCATCTATTTTTAAATTAAAATATCAATATATTGTAATTGTAATTTGTAATCTCTACTGTTCTTTAAAGGTATTTGGTCTTTTATATAAGAATTCACTTTCAAATATTATCCAATTTACATGATCTGATAAATTTCAATATTCTCGATATGGCATGGAACTCAGTTGAGGCAATAGCCAATAGAAGTTCAGAATTTAATAAAATTGAGGTCATCAATACTGTCACTCTTTATAGTTCATATTTAATGCATTTCGATAATGTGTGTTCTACATCTTCAATGTGTTCACATATCGAGCACATTGGAGAATCAGAGAGGCCTATCAAACACAATATTCTATATTACGTTGCACTTTGTTTTATGTCAAGTCCTAGAGCCGTTTTTTTTTAAATTTAATTTATTATCTCAATATTGCATTTAAATAAAGTAATGATGTATTGCTTATCTTACTAGTTGTGAAACACCTGTGTTGAGATGCCAATTTTTACAGAACGGTTGTTAACTATAGTACTATGAAAATGACATAAAAATAATATATATATATATTTTTTTTTTTAAATTATACAATTCAAGTATGATAAGATAAAAGACAATTGAAACTCATGCATATATGTACATAGTTGGCATAAATGTAAATATGTTAAAAATTACTCCTGATGGATATGTTTATTGAAGGTAACCAATGATTTTACTTTTAAATGAACTTTTGGTTTGCGTGTTTTTAATGTCAGTAGGTAGAGAATTGAATAGATTAGTAGCATTGTTGCCCATAAGAGGTTTGACAAACTGGAATGTTAAAAAATTTAGGTTTAAAGATATTGACTGTCTTGAGGCTCTAGTGCTTATTCGTTCTCCAAACATACTCGTATGTGTATTTTTAAATTGATGAAGCAGGATATTTTTAATACAATTTTTTCAAGTTAGGAACGTTTAGAATATTAAAAATAAAATCAGTGCTGGTCCTCAACGGGACTTTGTGAATAACCTTCCGAATTAGTTTTTGAATCTTTACTAAAGGCTCCAGACAAGTATTTGTGGCACTATCCCAACTGATAATTCCATACTCAAGGGACGATTGTACAAGAAGAGCACAGAACGTTGTGTCCAACGTTTCGATTGATTAATCTTAGCATACTGTGAGGCACCGCTAAGTTATGTGATCTTAAGGAAACGCTCCAATTTGCCTGTTCCCAACGTTTTAACTTTCATAATGTCGAATTATTGCTCGTGTGTCAGGCCGTCTTCTTTCATAGGCAATAAAATGACGTCAAAGTAAAAACTTTCCATGTTTAATTAATATTGAAACGATAATTATTGTTTCTTCAAACTTCGCAAAATCACTTTGTGGCGTCATTTTGAATTAAATTAAAACAAATAACTTTGTTTAAACCACTTATATACTTATATTAGTGGTTTAAACAAAGTTATTTGTTTTAATTTAATTGATAATTATTGTATTTATTATTTAAACAAATAATTTCTTTTAAATAGTTTAATAAGTAAACCGACATTTTATATTTTTTAAACAAACATATTTTATATGTGAAAAATAAAGTGTTAGCTTGACATTCTTTTTTATTTACTTTACGTTTGACGGAAGATAGGTCTCAAACCTGCTACGATTTTGTTATTTTGTTTAAAAAGTCTTCATTTGTAATGTGGAAACTTCCGGTTGCAGAGAATCGTAAAGCTACAAGCAGTTGATTGCATGGCAAAATTAGGCTAAAAACATATAAAAAACATCTTCATAATTTAATGGTTAGTTAGTTAGTTAGTTAACTAATATCTGCACCTTGTCGCCGCCTGTGTACCTACCCGATGTTATCATCATGCATTACCACCCATTCCTCTATATCTACGATAGTCATGCGCCCATAATTCAAATTAAAAAAAACCCAATTCTAAAAAACCGACAAGAGCGCGAATGAGATGACAGATAACGATGGTTTTCGTGGTATTTTTTTCACTCTGTTGTCAGTTTTATAAGTAGGTCTTCCTGAGGTAAGCGTTAATCCACTAGATTAGTCTGTTTACATTGAGTAGTGCATGGCGATGATTGTGCTTTGGGAAGAACGTATTTTGCGCAGTGTTGATCCGAGATTCCGGCTCAGCAGTTGATCATTAGGATTGGACACAACGGCGGTTATTATCTAAATTGTATTAGATTTTATTAGTATATTATTTATCATGACATACTTGTACTGTAATTATTTGTAAAATTTTAATGTAAAAGCCCACCACATTAATACTCGTAAATAAATAGATAAGTAAATAAGTAAATAATAAACAAACAATCAAATAAATAAATAAAAAAGATTTAAAAATGAATTAATCCTGAATTAATTAACCAACACTCAAATAAATAAATAAAAAAGGTTTAATAACGATTGGATGAATGAATGAATAAATGTTCGAATGAATGAAAGAATGATTGAAAGAATGAATGAAAGAACGAACGAATGAACGAATGAATGTACAATGAATGAATGAATGAATAAATGAATGAATGAATGAATGAAGAAATGAATGAATGAATCAATGAATGAATAAACAAAGAAATACACAAAGATTGTTTCAACAACGATACCTCAATATCTATTTCAAACAGCAAAAGACCAAATATTCTTGGCTCTATAACTATCCCGCGTTGTAATACCACCACAGCCCAACAATTTTATAAATATTTTGGAGTCAAATGGTTTAACCAATTACCCCTTAACTTAAGATTGGAAACAAACTATAAAAAATTCAAAAGGTTAATTAAAACAATACATCAATAACATATTACAATCATTGTGACTGTGACTTTGGAAATCCCTTTACTTATATACTCTTTTTTTTTTTTTTTCTCTCTTCTTCTTCTTTTATATCTTTTCTTTACTCAATTCTGTTTCACGTATAATGTATGATATACATATATAAAAAAAATTAAATATTATAATTTTCATTATCCTTAGTACACATTTTAAAAATATATTTGAATTGTTTTTGCTGCTCCACCTTTTTTACACGAGCATTGCTCAAAAAAAAGGTGAATCACGATATTAAAAAAAATGTATTAAAAAAATATATATACAATGTATAATAACTGTATTTGTAAAAAAAAAAAAAAAACGAATGAACGAATTAACGAAATAACGAATGTACGAATTAACAAAAGAACAAATGAACGAATGATTGAATGAAAGAATGAAAGAATGCAGAAATGAATAAATGAAAGAATGAATGAATGAATGGATGAATGAACGAACGAACGAACGAACGAACGAATGAACGAATGAATGAATGAAGACATTAATCAATGAATCAATAAATCAATAAATCAATGAATGAATGAATGAATATATGAATGAATTAATGAATTAATGAATGAATGAACGAATGAACGAATGAACAAATGAACGAATAAACGAATGAACGAATTAACGAATGCACGAATTACCAAATGAACGAATGAACGATTGAACGAATGAATGAATGAATGAATGAAATAATGCATGAATGAATAAACGAAAGAATGAATTAATTGATTAATTAATGAATGAATTAATTAATTAATGAATGTATTAATGAATGAATGAATTAATGAATGAATGAATGAATAAATTAATGAATTAATGAGTAAATGAAGAATGATTTGATATCTTTAAAAGTAATCGACTGGTAAAGTAAGGGATCGAAAAAAAACGAGACGCCCTGGCGTACATGATTACTGGGCATCTGAAAAAAAATCGAACGGATTCTTAATTAGTAATAATGATACGTTTTTAGATTTTCACGGCCAAAAGCATTTTCGATGTTTGTTTTTGGGGTGTTATGGCGTGTTGCGCTACCTCCTTCTTTAGCCGACGTTTCGGACAGCGTTGCAGTGTCCATCATCAGGGCAGATCTGGCAGATCCGACGATCTGCCAGATAGCTGTCCGAAACGTTGGCTAAAGAAGGAGGTAGCGCAGCACGGCATAACACCCCCAAAACAAACAACGAAAAAGTAAGAATGTCGCTGTTGCCGGGTCCTTGGAAAAGTAAAAAAAAATCACAAAATGGCGGCCGTTCGAAAATAAAGTGTTTTACGTTATTTTAACACTTAAATTTTTTTTTAATAGTAATTTTTTTTTTTACCTGATTCTGCTTGGGGCCATAAAGGGATGTGTGGAAAAGGTTCGTACCAATTTTCAAATAAATCGGTTAAGTTGAACTCTAAATATCATGTACGCCAGCTTGAAAAAAGTAGTTTCAAGAAAAACGCGTTTAAAGTTTTGAGTAAAATTTCAGGCAGTTTTATTCATATAATGGGTGCGGTGTTCTTGCGTTACGTTACTAGGATTCTCAGTTAAAAAAATCATTATATTTGCATTATATATACATTATATAGGTATATAATATAAGAAAGGTATTATGGGGTAATCCATCTGCAGGTAGTCGGGCAACGTCTACCATGTATAGTTCATTTTAGTTGGCGGGCCACAAAAGAGCTATAATTCCTAAAATAATTCGAAAAAGATCTAAAAATTGAAAATACATACGTAAAAAAATTTTTTTTTTTCGAAATTCTAGCCTAGAATGCCCCCTTAATGCATACACATAATATATTCACGTTACCCGCTTCACTGTTGATTTGGTATCTGTGTATATCTGACATGCACTGATTAATCCACAAAACTTTTCCATTACTTTTCTCTTCAGTGTACCTGCCAGTTAGAATTGCCTTAATTTTTTAGCAGAAACTTTAATAGTCTATACGAGGTGAGGTGGAGTAATGAGTGGAGGTAGATTCAAACGAAAAGAAACTTTTCATTGCGCTTCCGACAATGGGGCCAAGAGGGAATGAAACGACATTGTCGATTGCGCCGACAGAATTGACATGTGGGATCGTAAACATACATATTACTCACTGATATACAACCCGGTTAAAGTTTGACGACAGTGGTTGTATTTATTTGTTTATATAACTTAAAAAGTACATACTCGTATGTACAGTGGTAACATATGTGCTAAAATAAAAATAATATGTTTATCGAGACATCGCCGATATCAAATAACAAACAGCAACATTTATTAAGAGGTAATTAATATCCAGCAATCTTTGATCAAAGATTAATATCCATTATTCCGTTTTTGTTAACAGCGCTGCGCGCGAATGTTTTTATAACCATGAAGCTAGACCGTATTAGTATTAAATTTATTGCGAATTGTTGTCAAAATGAGCAGCGCGAACAGACAACCTCACACAGCCGCGTCTCTGCGGCTAATGAATCGCGAGAATTTATGTCTTTTTTAAAACTGTGTTGACTAGATTATATATTGATTTATTTTGTTGTATGATTATATTATTTGAAAATTGTGTTGTTTAATAGAATCTTTCGTTTGAAAATTGAACAAATCTGCCAACGACCAACGGTATAACCTTAGTATATTATAAATACACTTAGTTTTTCTGTCCCGTGGGATATCTGCCCAGATATCAAACCAGAAGTGATTATCCAACATAATTAAGTGGAAAGCATATTTTAAGAGGGTATTACCAGAGAATACGGGAAATTAGTCGCTTTTAAATCAAATTCTAGACGTATTGACACTTAATACAAAAAAAAATTTTTTTTTTGAAAGATTGTTATTTCATCTGGTAAACGCACTTTTAAATTTAAAAAAAAACACAATTTTTTTTATATTCTAAGGTTATATATACAGTTGGTCGTTGGCAGATTTGTTCAATTTTTAAACGAAATATTATATTATACAATACAATACAACACAACACAACACAAATATGTATTGTTAGTTGTAAGAAAATTGTAGCATAATTGGACTTACCTGTCTGTATACAAAAAAATAATCAAATCATATAATCTTACAACAACATAAATCAATACACAATCTAGTAAAGACATTTTTCAGAATTTTAATTTTAGTTAAATTAAAATCATTAAAAAATAAATCCGAGAACGTGTTTTGTGACGAACATACCTCAGTTTTTCTATTTATTTAAGGTCTTACAAATTAAAATATGTCAGATTTTTTTGACACACTTATTTTATTTAGACATATAGACTATAAATTTAAAAAAACATAGACTATATATTTGAAAATCATAAATACTTTTGATCAAAAAATACTTAAAAGAAGTACACGATATTTCGTAATTTATCATAGTGCGTTTTATTGCTTACTTGATTGTAGGTATATATTAAAGCAAGTTTTGAATGAAATAAATCGATATAAAATTTTTAATTTAAAAAATTGATACGGGGAATAATCGATCTTTCTCATCAGAGCCTCCCTGTACAGTTGACAGCATTTTTAAACTTTTATTCTCCGCCGCTGGTCAATGGCTGTTAAGCATACCTACCGACAAATACATAATATATGTAGATATGAATGTATATATAATATGTAGTTATTGGACATATCGGCAGATAAGATTGTCGGTTCCATGGTGTAACGGTTAGCACTCAGGACTCTGAATCCTGCGATCCGAGTTCAAATCTCGGTGGAACCTGATCTTTTTTATTATGAAATTTAGTTTTTAATTATATTTCTAACGATTTTAGCCAAGTAAACGATATTTCAGAGGAAAATTTAAGCAGTCTAAAAAGTAGTATCAATCAAAAAGAAATTGAAATAAAAAATCGCACTTAAAATATACATCTATATTCAAATACCTGCAAAAAATGTGTGAAAGAGAAAGACATTTTCTTTAAATATTTAATAAATAAATTTTTGATTTCCTTATACATAAATATATATAATTTATTTTTAGTTAATAAAAAAAAAATTTGCCCCTGCAGTGAGTTAAAATAAATTTGCTTGGCAAACTGAGAGTATCGCCCCGGTGTAAGAATTTATAGAAATATAAATAAATAGCTTTAGCCGTGTTTAGTGTCTAGATCTGAATAGCCAGGTACTTCCCCACCTTCCTCTTTACTCCTCCTTACTTGCTCCTCATTTACTTCAGCCTTACAACATAGCCAAATTGGGGATGCCATAGTCTCACTGGTTACATACGGGAGAAGTTGGGACTCTAATGAGGAATTCACAGAAAAACTAAAGAAAAATTATTTATGACTTGCATCCCATTTCCCAAAACTAAAATGAGCGCATCGATTATCAAGTGCGTTCTCTTGCCAGACAACACTATATAATTGGGTTAGTGTAGTTTTAGAATGGTTTGACTATTTCATAAAGCAAATCTACCCGTCAAAATATTTTTTTTTTTAAATATAAAAGGTTTTTTTCCGAAATTTATTCACCAATAGCATTTAAAATAATATAATTTAATAAGATAGACACAGCTGAAAATAAAAATCTTAAAAAATATACACTTTTAACAAAAAGATCAGGTTCCACCGAGATTTGAACTCGGATCGCAGGATTCAGAGTCCTGAGTGCTAACCGTTACACCATGGAACCGACGAGTTTATCTGAACAGATTAGTAAATGAATTTTATCTTACTTATCTAGTAATTATATATAATATGTTATGTATTTCTTATTATTAGTCAAATAACAGACATCTCAGATAACCCTAGGAAATGAAACACATCAATCAAAAGATTTGATACAGAATTAAATTCAATAACAATTAAAAATAAAAATTATGTTTAAAATCTTATTTATATCAGATAAAACAATGAAAATTGTCATTCTAAATTTAAACCAGTAGACCAGTTGAAGATTCTAGAATAGTCCAAGTATTTTTAACTTAAAAATAAATGTATACGCTCAAAATGACGTAAACGTATTTTGAAGTTGCTGATTTGTACTAATTATTCAACAGATAGGTTGATCTATTATACACGACACCGATTCAAAATATTTATAACCCCTTGGGCTAATTTATTCGCTTTTGAGAAGTGCTCATATAGATCTCATAGAAATAGTTAGATCTCCCTTACTGTCAGTGTGAAAAATATGATCTAAATGGTGTTGGAAAGAGAAAATACTACGCTTGATATTCGAATCTAGAAGTTAACCATAGAAAAATTAAAAGGTGCATATTTATAAAACCAACGTTTTTTTTTATAAAATGACAAAAAAATTAGGTAACAAAAACGTTTATACGACATTTGTCAAAATGAAATATGCATGTATTTTTCTTTTTTTCGTTCTCAGTAATTTTAGTTGGAAAAAACTTAAGGCGAGCAATTTTTAAAACTTTTTTATGTGCATTCAAAATGTTAATATTTCTAAAACGATATTTTTATTTCTATTAATATAACATTTAAACGCATATTTTATCACCTTTGTAAAACATTTTTTAGTTTTTGAATACATTCAGAAATATTATCTTTATTTTTTTTAATTGCAAAGAGAAAATTTTCAGACCTTCTGAAAAAATATGCCCGGGGCCTGAGGGTTAAATACAAAAATAAAAGTTTTAATTATGTTGGTGATTGAACCCTCAAAAACCCGATACAGAGTTGGCTGTCTTGCCGTTAAAGCACGTAGGCCGCTAATCACATGATGTAAATAACGCGTACAGGTCGTTGCTTCATAAAAAAGTGAAAGGTCCCGTTATTCGCTAGCCGTATGTATGTAGATAAAAATGCTCTCAATAAGTTGTGTATAGGTAGGTACCTATATTTTATTACAGATGTGCTCTCGTTTAGCCGAGTTTCACACCTTTGATAAATTTAATTACAATTTAATTACGGTAATGACCCAATGAGCTTCCTCACCACTTGAACGTCAGTAGGTATATATTTTTTAGTAGAAATATTTAAAAATATTGAAGGGGAACATTTAAAAATATTGGGTGATAACTTGCCAGATTGGCGGGCAAAATAGTTGAAAAAGGTTTTGAGTTAAATGACGTCACAATAGTTGTCATTGCTCCATAGTGGCGCTGTGAATGGGGTATAATGACGCCAGCGGCGTTTTGATCTGTTGGTTTCTAAAATCATTTTTCAAAATCGATTTATTTAGTGGAAGAATAACCATACGAGTACTAGTATACCATTAACATTTAAATCTTATACTTTCTACTTATTTAATTGCTATATCTTTTTTTATTTCTCTGATTATATCAAATGTATTTTGAATTATGTAGACGCCCTAATTGGGTGTGTACAAATAAATAATTATGTAATCAGAATCGACATTTTTGTTGGTCTCGCTGAATATGGGTTTTTGAATTCGGAATTGGTAAGGTATCCCACCACTTATAAAATTCATATTGTGGGGCGGTGTTCCCCAAACATGGGAATTAAAAAAAAATTACAGTTTTCCTAAAAAAAAATCATAATATATCAGTAGGTACGTGAGAATATATAAATATATAAATTCTCATAAATTCTATAAATATCTAAATAGTCACGAGAATATCACCTTCAACGGGGCAAACCACACATTAAACATGCCTCAATGCAAAACCAACTCAAAACAAAATACATGAATTCACCGCGCTTCACACATCTTTCATTTCATATAGGAAATTCGACTTATTCATCACAGTACCTCACGTTTTCAACCTAAAATCAATAAATAACATTTACAATGCTACTAATTACACATAATAAGATCCATCTATTTCCCCTTCCATCCACCATCCCATTTCAATAGGTCAATGTAACTCTTTTTTTCTTTATATTCACTAAATAAATTAAGATACGTCAGTGAAAACCTATTATTGGTTGAATAATTTACATGTATTTTATCATACATTATAAAATATTATCACTGTTGGTTTTCCAATTAAAACGGAAAAAAATATAACAGACGTAAAAATAAACATAAAATTATATTCAGAGCAAAATTCAAAAATATATAATACTAGCTTCTGCCCGCGACTTCGTCTGCGCAGGATTAGTACTTCGAGTAGCCTATTTTCTTTTCCTAGGTCCCATCTACGATTGTAACAAAATTCTCAACCTATTAAGAATAAAATATCTACAATTCTTGATTCGATTCAAAGTATTAGGCGAGTACTTCAAATTAATTCACTAATTAAAATATTTTCTAAACCGGAATTTGGATTTAACAATCATTGTTTGGCAAAATGTCATTCTCAAATTTTGACATTTTATATTAAACAGTAGATAATTATTACTTTTAATATATGGAATATAGCTAGCTCTATAAGTTATAGCCTATATGTTATTCTGATGTATGAGCTATATTATTGTGAAGTTTCATTAAAATCCTTTCAGTAGTTTTTGCGTGAAAGAGTAACAAACATACATACATCCATACAAACTTTCGCGTTTATAATATCAGTAAGATTAGTAAGATATATTCAAAAAAAATGGTATCTGGCGACATTATAAACCAACTTTGATATTCGCGGGATATCTAAAACATAAGAAGAATGTGTTTCATGGCAGAGTTTTCTGGGCTGAAAAAAAATATAGAACGTCACAACCTCCGATAGAAGAGCTATAAAAAGTTTGAAAAACAATAAAAAACGGGTAAATAAATTATATTTGTGTCACTCAACTCAATTCCAGCCGTCACCCCAACAAATTGTCAGGTGGTGCCAACATTATCAGGTCCGTGACCCTCTTGCATCACTAGTGCAATAGTGTATAGGGCGATAGTACTCCGGTCTACAGTCTACAGACTACAGAACCCCAGGTGAGGCCTTATCTTCAACATCCCTGCCGTTATCGCCACCCGACACAATATACACAGAAACTTACACGGTTTCATTTTTTATTTGTCTAAATAGCTTTCCAACGTTAAATGATTGATATTTTATTAATCAAAAAGTTTGGCATACCTTTATTAGCGTATTTATTATTAGTAGGCTTCCGAGAATATTGATAATTTTGGAAACAGGCGCACAAATTATTTATACATTATTTATTTGTGACCAAATTTTAATCCCTCCAGCTGCCTGTACGATAAAATATAGTAACAATAAATAAAATAATCTAATATATAAAAATCTTGTGTCACGGTGTTTGTGGTCGCACTCCTCCGAAACGGCTGGACCGATTTTTATGATTTTTTTTATGTATATTTGTTAGAATGAGAATAGCTCTTAAAACATATTTCATACCGCAAGCTCTGGCTTTATGAAATTTGCATAAAAAAATGAAATAGTTCAAAGAGTTTAGCGGCAGGTATTAAAGTCATGAGGGAAAGGGGAATCCGGGAGAGGAATTAAGGAGGGGATGGGGTGTTCCCGGGAGGGGGGACAAGGGAGGGGGGAAGGCGGAAAAGTTGGAAGGGAAATGCGTGAGGAGGGTCGCGAGAAGGGGGACAGCGGAGAGCGGAGGGGAAGGTGAAAGTGGGAAACGGGATGAATGGGAAAGGACACGCAGGGAAAAACAATTTCTTTATTTAAGTGGCATTGCAACGTATGCCGGGTATCAGCTAGTAAAATATAATAAGAATGAATTTTTAAATTTCAACCTCACAATATCTTTTTTGCTAATATTTAATTTTATATTTCACCGTTTAAGGCAGTTGGAGCGAAATTTAAAAAACCTTCTACATATTATTTACTAATAATGTCTGACGTTGTCTCTGAATTCATTAAGGATTCGGCCATATTTTATTATCAAAAATCATTATTAAAACTCTAGCGTACTAGATAGGTATATTATAAATACCACCATGTCTTTGGATTAAAAAGATCACTGAGATTATTCAGGTACGTACTTTAGCCTGAAATTCAAAAACAAAAAATATTCATGTATAATATAAATCAGTAGAAGATAATGTAAAAAAAATATATGTCAGTAGAAGATTTCGCCCCTGCAGTACCACTGTAAAAGATGATCTTCCTTTTCTTCGTTTTATACATGCGAACTTTGGGCAAACTACAAAAATAGTAGTATTGAAAGACTTCGGGTCCAGTGCAATAACGCCGTTTGGTCTCCCCAGATATTGCAGCGTTTTCCGGATGTTCGCGGAGGGGCAAGTACCCGGTTATGCAGCCCTTATTAGATCCAGGGTGGCAGTGACGGAAAGGATATGCAGCTCTGAAAATATCCTCATCATGGAAGCCCACCTCAGTCCATCCTCCAGCATCGACACACCCTGGACAAAAATACTAGCTCCTATTGTAGTCAGAGCGTCCTAAAGGCTTATATTAATATTTCTATTACACCTATTATTGTTTTCTTATCTTTAATTTTTTTATGTACTCACCTGCTGTTTCTTTGTTTTCAAATATTTATGTATGTATCTTTATGGAATGTGGTGGACTGCAGTAACCTCCCCAAATACTGGAATAAACACATATTAATTAATAATATAATCACAATTACCTACATGTTTTGAAACCGATTGTTTCTTTGTCAGGGTAAAAGATAATAAATACAGGGTTAAAAATTCTACACACAAACACAACAGATTTACAATCAGCAAAATTAGAAATTTTTGAAATTAGAAAAAGTCTTAATAGTAAATGAAATATTATAAATAATCTAATATTCCTTTAAAATAGCCATCTGTTAAATTTATTTTCTTATTAATACTTATATTTAAAATAATTTATTTTTTCATATTCTAAAATAATTTTTTTATATTTAATTTTAAATTATTTTTTTTTACTATATTTTTTAATTAATCACCCTTCTCTATAATATTTTTGTCCATAGTTCTTTTTAGTCTATGCTTGTTTGTTTCTTTTGTTATTTAATGTTATTACTACCCTCACGAAGAAACAATCGGTTTCGAAACATGTAGGTAATTGTGATTATATAATAGTGGTTGATTTAGAGTCATTTGTTTCATTTAATTAAAAATGACGCCACAAAGTGATTTTGCGATGTTTGAAGAAAAATATTTATTATTTATATAAAACAGGCCCCGAGTGCGTTTCTTTTTGCATGAGAATAATAATCTCGTAGTCGTAGATAGTAGGTGATTTTATCGATGTTTGTGTAGTTCGTATCTGGGTATTATATCAATAATAATTATCATTGACAATATTGCTGGCAGGCTTTTTATGTTCTCTTGTTAGCAGACTTAGGGCGATTTGATTGAATTGGGTCATTAGAGTAGAAAACATATGTTATGGGGTGGCATTTCAATTGGTTTCAAAAAATATATATTTAGACAGTAAAAATGTAGATACCTTTTGTTAAATTAATATTCAAAGAGCAAGGTAACATATATAATGTAATGTCATAGTCATAGTCTTTTAACTATGTAGATATCAATAAATAGTAGGTTTTTTGGCTACAATGAAATTAAATTAAAAATACTAAGCAATGAGGTATTACGCAAACGAAAGTTGGCATACAATATTTCCTATTATCACGGACTGTCATAGGTTACAGATCTTAAGAGTGATTGACCAGCAGCTGAGAATAAAAGTTTAAAAATGCTTGCAACTGTACAGGGAGGTTCCAATGAGAAAGAACGATTAATCTCCGTATAAATTTTTTTAAATTAAAAATTAAATACAGATTTATTTCATTCAAAACTTGCTTTAATATATATCTACCTACATTCAAGTAAGCAATAAAAATTCTTAAAACGCACGATGATTAATTATTAAATATCGCGTACTTATATTAAGTATTTTTTGATCGTCAGTATTTATGATTTTCAATAATGTTTAAAAAAAATAGGTGTGTAAAACAATTTGAAATATTTTAGTTTGTAAGACCTTAAATAAATTAAAAAACTGGAGTATTTTTGTCACTAAACACGTTCTTGGATTTATTTTTTAATGATTTCAATTTTACTAAAATTAAAATTATTAAAACTGTGTTTACTAGATTATATATTGATTTATTATGTTGTATGATTATATGATTTGAAATTTGTGTTGTTTAATAGAATCTATCGTTTGAAGATTGAACAAATCTGCCAACGACCAACGGTATAACCTAAGTTTATCAAAAATGAACTTAGTTTTTCAAAATTTTAAAACTGCAATGAATTTATGTTTTTTTGTAAAAAAGAGTCAATACGTCTAGAATTTGATTTGAAACGGACTAATTTCCGGTATTCTCTGGTAATACCCTCTTAAGGACGAACGGTTAAAACCAAACTAATTAAACGTGGTAAATAAAATGAATACATGAGAGCTTTATCTTTATTGACTATTTATTATTTATAATAATAATAAAAAAATTGTGGCTTTTTTCTCTAAATCTAAATGGAAGTTTCTTCAGAATGTTAGAACCTGATGCTACAATAATGAAATTCCTAAACATCTACACTGTGTTTTGGATCATTTTGTCTTCCGATTACTAATGAGGGTTTATCTAACAATTCGTGTATATTGACGTAAAAAGTTCACATCTTCAATTATAGTCAAATCGCTTCATGGCTACATACACGTATACATTCTATCCTGAACAAGAAACCATTGGTTTAGAAACATGTGGATATTTTTTTTATTAAATGGTGGCATAAAGTTTGTAATTTTACTGAACAAAAGTTTACTGTTATAAAGATCACAAAAAAATCGAAATATTATATATAAACGTCCAAAATGTATTTTTTGAACCTTTTCAATTATTCATAATATGCTCTCGGAATTAATAATATTATCACGGTTCTCCAAAAAATACAGTGAAGGGTAAATTAATAATAATTTATTTACATATATTTTACATGATTGGTTTATTGACAACAAGGTGTATTATTTTTAAACCGAAAGGCAACGGAGACCTTTAAAACCAAAAGTTTTCTTGAAAAAAATGTATTTTTGTAATGGCAAATAATTAAGATTAGATTGATATAGAAACCCACTACATAGGTTTTCAATGATCGTCAACGAATTCGTAATATATGTTTTTCAAATTTTTATTATTTTTTTTATACGCCCATAGCGCATAATAAATAATGGTTTCATATGGTTTACAATTGGATAAAATAAAAAAAAATGTAACATACTAAACATTTTTAGAAATAATATTTTAACATGAATGATTTACTTAGGTATGTTTTATACATTGATTTTGACATGTTAATAATGCCGATGTTAAATGTATATTCGTTTGCCAAACTAATGGCGGGTTTGCTACACAGTTTGTTGTGATGTAAAGCTTTTGATGGTTCAATGCTAAAATCTTTATGTTAAACCATTGTTTGTAATATGATTTATGTGATGTACAAATTCTTGTTTTTCTTCAAATATACCTCCGAGGTCTCTCATTTTAGTTAATGTCTCCAGTTGTATATTACAATCGCATAATTGAATAGTATTGGAGATTTGTTTCGACAGAAAGTTATTGAATTATTTCTTCAAACTTCGTAAAATCACTTTGTGGCGTCATTTTTAATTAAATTAAAACAAATAACTTTGTTTAAACCACTATTATAATCACAATTACCTACATGTTTCAAAACCGATGGTTTCTTCGTCAGGGTAGTAATAGTACAAATAACTTTGTTTAAACCACTATTATAATCACAATTACCTACATGTTTCAAAACCGATGGTTTCTTCGTCAGGGTAGTAATAGTACAAATAACTTTGTTTAAACCACTATTATAATCACAATTACCTACATGTTTCAAAACCGATGGTTTCTTCGTCAGGGTAGTAATAGTACAAATAACTTTGTTTAAACCACTATTATAATCACAATTACCTACTTGTTTCAAAACTGATGGTTTCTTCGTCAGGGTAGTAATAGTACCCTAGTAGTAGTAATAGTAGTAATAGTACCCTGACGAAGAAACCATCGGTTTTGAAACAAGTAGGTAATTGTGATTATAATAGTGGTTTAAACAAATTTATTTGTTTTAATTTAATTATTGATTTATATTTGTTAATATTTAGAAATAAATTGTTACACACCAATTATACAAATTATTTCTATTGGATTGAAGCTATTGACAAACATTAATATGGAAAATTTCTTTAGAATTCTTTATGTCATCTGGAAAGAGTATAGATCTAACATTGTTTAAGAAGATGTTATGTCATTAATAAAAAGTAAGAAGAGTACAGGAACTAAATGGCTACCTTGAGGTAAGCCACTAGGGGCGTAGATTTTTTTAGATTTTTTATTTCCATTTTCAAAAATGATTTTCTTTCATTTGGATAGTTAGCGAACCAAATTATCAATTCGCCCTGTATCCCAAAGCTTATGAAGAAGTAATTTATCTGATATTTTATCAAATGTCTTCGTAAAATGTGTATATATTCTTTCGACTAGATTTTTTTAGAAATAATAAGTTCTTTATTCCAGATTGTGGGGAGGTGAGTGCAATCCCACACATCCCATAGATAGTATAAGTACATACAATATTGAAAAACATAATGAGAAATGCATTGATTGTGCAATAAATTAGTGTAATTTTGATGTAGAATTGAATTTGTGGTTTTGGACCGTATAAATCATAAATTTATATTGTTTTAAATCTATACCTAATGCTATTTTTATTAGGATATATTTAGCTATTAAAATAGTTGGGGGATACCTAATTCGAAGCGTAAAGTATAGTTTGTAGGTAATATCAGTGTCATCGTCTTTTCTAAAAGTCCAGTTAACAAATGATTATTAAAGATTATGGTAATAGAATGTGCTAGTATAAGTGCGCATTGTTTTAGAAAAAAACACATTAAAACAGCAAAATAATGTTGAATAATGTTTAAATCGTCAAAACCATCCAATCCCATTGCTGCTTTATACACATACCAATAAGTTATGCAAATTTAACAGTCAGTTCAAATTCGAGACGCGGTAGTGGGCTGGGTGTTTTAATTCTCCATCAAATAGCGATACTGTTGTAGGTACTTCCTAATTCATTATTCGTCCTTTTCCCGCGTGGCGCCTGGCCGCGAGTAGCAGAGGCAGAGGCAGACTTCCACGGCTACGCGGCGCTAGAGCCGCTCGGGAAAGCGCATGACGGGTCGGGGGCGCAGGGCGCAGGCGCGCAGGGCGTGGCGGTTCATCGCGAGCCTTCCTCTTCATCAGTCCACCGTTGGACCCCGTCACAGGCAGTCGCTACACCAACCACTCCCTTCCCCACATTCACTTAGCGCCAATCCCGCCCGCATCCAAAACTTGTAACATATTTCAAACTTTAAAATTCAAAACGAAATTAAAATTCCGAACGCTCCTAAATCCATCCACATCGCTATTTCTCGCTTTTCAGCGATTATTAACCCCACTTCCGCACTTTTCTGGCAAGTTAAACCATTTTAACTGCCGATTAAAGTTTCGAATTTAAAACTTAACTGCCTCGGACATAAATACAGTTTTTTAATTGATTTTATGTACATAATGTATTACATGATCAGACACTTTAATTTTTTAAATTTAGTGCTTCGAAAATAGCAAATAATAATAAATTTTCTAACTCGTTTTAAATACTGTTTGCCGTCGGCAGCTAAACCAAAGGTAAGAACTTTTTATTACTTTTGTTATCATCTACATGTATTTTACTTTACGTAACTGCGGAAATTGAAGAAAATCTATGTGCGCCTTTCACACTTTTGTACAATTACGTCGTTCGAAATCATCAGACAAAAATAGGTTTTTCCTATTATTCGACAATTTTCATTAAAATTAAAAGTTTATTAACTTGAATCGACTAAAGAAAAACACCATAAAAATATGTTATATAGCTACTAGTGAAATATTAAATAATAAATAACAAAAAATTCAAAAAGTCTAACATACGTTTTAATACTAATTTGTTTAATTTCTTAAAAGATTAATTGTTACTGTTTTAAAACTCCCCTAAAAACAGGGTTTTTATAGGCAACAAATTTTGCAAGGGAAAGGACCTAAGGAGATTAAAAAATAGCTTAATTTAAAAAAAAATTCTAAGATATTTTAATGATATCGCAAACGAATATTATATTATATTTATTTCCAATATTTATAGATTTAATTTTAAAATGTTTCATAAAACTTAAAAGTAATTTTTCAATAATTTACAAAATGATGTATTTTATATCTATTAGAAGCTGTAGTAAATTATTGATTATAATAAAAATATTTTAAAAAGGGGTGAAACCTGTTTTTTTACTGGAAAAGACCTACAAATAAAATTATTCAAATATCACACATTATAAAACTAGACTTATAAAATATATATTCAATGTTTCAAAGGAATACTAAACATTTTGAAACGAAACGAAAATTTTGACACGAATACGATAAATGGAACCGTTTAGTTTTATAAGACCTCCATCACGACACAAGCAACATTTTCCGCTTACTGTGGTAGTAGTAGGAGTTAACGCAAATAAAATTAATAATTAATTCATTCAAATACTTTTACCATTTTCATCTTCATCCCTTGATTTTCTCTATATTGAACAGTAACCCTAAGAATATTTCTTTTGAACATTGGTGAAATTTATTACGAGTATTATGTGTAATATATCTTCATATGAAACACAGAATTCCTGGTTTAAATTCTGCTGAATTATTTAATTTCGTGCCAATATTATTCTTCTCAGCATTGGTTAAATTGCTTAGGAATTCGCTTAATATACTCGGAGAGAAAATATGAAGCAGGTAAATGCTCCCCAGTCACCATCTTGAATTCTTGTTCTTAGCTTGAGTATTTACAATACACATTCCCTTGAAATATTTAATTTGTTACCTTGTTGATATAGGAAGGGTTGAAGAGAAGATTGCCTTTATTTTGGATGCGCGGTCGGGGTGGGATTTCATACATAATTCTCGTCGTGTGTATCACATTTCATGTTCATTACCGACACCGACATTACCCGCGTTTCATGTGCCTGGGCCTTGAACCGGCTAATCAGGCCTTACTTTAACATTCCAACTTCAAGATACCTTCCTTGGCGGTGGCTGAACAAATATTTCATAAATTCTCACCCGTTAAACTATTTTCCAATATCAATTATTGCATAACACGCACGCATAAGAAGTCTATTTTCGTAACTTTAAAATATCAAGGATTTAATTTTTTTTTATTAATGTTAACCTCGATACCTTCGAAGCAAAATAAATGCTAGCATCTTAAGATATTAATCAAATTATACATACATAGTATGTAAGTGCATAATATACCTACTAAGGCCCTTAATAATTTATTTTTTTAAATTTTTACATGACTGGTGTTCAACCGTTTACCATACGTAAAATGTTATGTACATGTACAGCTGTGCAAAATTTAAAACACTTTTAATAGTAAGGCTGTAAATTTGTTAGTTTACCTTTTCCTGTAGAAGGAAACTAATCAGAGATTAAGACAAAATTAGTTTACTTAACTTATCAAAGCTATTGAGTCTCTTAGTTTATTCTGCTTTTAACGTTTAAGTAGAATTTTTAATTACACTTCATAGTCCACTTTCAACATTTAGGTTTACACATTAGGTACCTTACCTATAAATTTATCATTAAATATTTAACGAAGAAAATAAAAATATCGCAGAACGTAAATTAAAATCTACGGTGTAATGAAATGTGTATTAGCAGACAAATTTAATAGTAAATTTAACCGGGACACTTCAGAGGAACGGCTGTGCGGCTGGTTTTATTCTAAACGTAGTTTTGGATTTGAGGCCAAAAAACCCAACCAAACTGAAAAATTATATTTGTAATAAAAAGGTACGTCAAATATCTATCTCGGACATCATCTACTTTTGTTTGGTTTTAAATGATGACGTACATTTAGGTAATTAAGGAAATCAGTTTTGGTTCATTTTGGAAGCAACTTTTGATTGTTTTGTGAGTTATTTATAATTATTATAAAATAAAATCTGCCTAATCGGTTTTAACATAATGAAAAATAAAATAAAAAAATATAAAAATGATAATAATGCGATTCTTTGGGTAGTAATTTTAATATATAAACGATAAGTTTTTGTTTCGATGTAAATAGATAAATTGTAATTTAAATTTACCCAGATCAAAATTGATTCTTAAAAATAAATATTTTTTATTTAATATTCCATCTTATTTTTTAAATAAATAAATACATGGTAAAATTATTTTTTTAAATATTTACATTTACTCGTAAATAATTGTCCATATTGCCTCTAAAATCATAAAATATTAAAATCTTTAATAGCCTATATTTTATAATTTAAAGCAAAAATACATTTTACATACCTTTTGATTATAAAAATAATTTTTCAGTTTGGTTGGGTATTTTGGCCTCAAATCCAAAACTACGTTTTGTATGAAACTGGTCGTGCAGCCAATAGCCTTAATTAGTCAATAAAATAATTTAAGAAAATTAAACATTCGCATTACATTGAAAAAAATAAACCAAGTTGGTGCACCCAGGTATAAGGGTCTTTGGTGGAATTATGAAGTATCTAGGTATCTGTATGGCTTTTGAAATGCCTTTTCAATTAATGTATTTAAAAATATCTGCACCACAAGGAAGAATTGGGACTCCTCTTTTGATTTTCAGTAAATTTATCGCAAACATTATTTAAAACTTTCTTATCGGCATTTTACTGACACTAATCTTGAAAAATATAATACTTAATGCGCTAGTTCGTAATTTTTTTTAAAAAAAAGCAGACATTTCCATTAAAGTTTAATATTGAAGTGAGTCAGTCTTTTACAAAAAAAAAAAGTAACCGGAAATCGATGAAAAACCGGTAAAAAAGCAAAAAATTTGCCATTTGGTTCTTCAAAAGAGAGGATTTTTCTTCCTCTATTCATCAAATGTCTAAATTAACTTAATATAATTATTCGCTATATTTCAAAACAATATCACTAATTCTCCTCAAATAATGTCAAGATGAGAAGCCTAAAGGCACACCTGAAGAATGTAACTGAAATATTAAGTCGCTTTAATGTGAACCTTTTACTTCATTATCAATGGAATAATTTTGAGACAACACCACTTCCCCGTATCGCGTGAGCCCTTAGCATAAATTTTGCCATTAGATTAGGCAAGGTATTAAATGTCAAATAAGGCTTTACAGTAGATTGTTCTGCATTCCTCTGACATGAATGTGCGTGCTAGATTTTTCTCTCCTCTTAAGGGTAGAATAAATTTGCAAGTGAAATTTAAGTCATTCTCATTTAACCTCAATCCATTCATGCTCTATATCGGCAAGTCTCGCGTAAACCAAAAGGGTTTTGCTTCTTTGCTAAGTGATTGTTTGAAAATGACTCTGTGAACTGCTTTTAACTTTTGCACTCGTTGAACAAAACATCAAACTATTTTTACTTTCCAGAAAAGGAAATTTATTAAGAAAATGAGTTGTATGAGTGCATTATTTTGATTTACGTATCTCAGCGTTTTATTTATTTATTTTCTAATTATACGACACAATTAGCCATATTTCTGAAGAAAAAAGAAATTATATTTTTTCCTGTCGACACATTGAAATTATATTTATTTAGATATTTGACATAAAAAAACCCAACTTGCAAATAAAACGGAAACGGTGACCACAAAGTTCTTTTTATAGTAGAATAACTTATTAAGTAAAATCTCAAATTTTAGTATTTAATTATTAACAACTCTCAAACGTAAAACGACAATCTAAGAATTTAACCCAGCATTTGTAACGTTAGCATCCAAAAAGGGTAATTTTGGTTAATTTTCGATCGAAAGTATGACACAGTTAATTATGACTGAAGTTGATAGGGTTGAATTAGCTTAGTGGTTAGAGCAAAGGCTGAGGTCTTGGTTTAAATTCCTAGATGAATCTTTTTCCTGATTTTCTGTTTTCGTTTGGGAGTTGTTAATATTAAGATAGAAGGTCTAGACGGCCTGGTAGGAGTCAAATGTCTTGGCTGCGAAATATAAGATAGTGGACCGGAATTAGAAGTGTGGAGGAGCAGCGTTAGACAGAGAAAAATTTACCAGAGTGATCGCCAACGTCGGGTGGACCCCGGGGCACACGATAAAGAAGAATATTATCTGCAATGATTACAGATCTTTTTCTTACGATCCACGAAATAGAAAATATGATGTACTTGTGTCCAAATTTTAGGGCGACACAACAACATGAAACTAGGACTGTTGTAGAACTTGTCTTATAACAATTATAAAGACTTGAAATACATACGAAGAGAAAATGTAGCTTTTATATAAACAACAAAATTAATGGTTTGATAATTTAAAAATTCTAGGTTTAAAGCTGAAAAGTGTTACCATTACTAGTTTAGAATACTTAAGAAGAGATATCTATGTCCAATTTAGCCCATTTACGTAAATAACTGAAAGTAACAAAATTCTAGAACTAAAAATATTGGAAATGTGTGTGCCGTTTTAATCTTTTTGCTAACCTAAGATTTTTCGTAAGATTACGGAAACATTAATTAAATCAAAATGGTTTATATGATACGAATTTTCTGAATTAAACTTGTAAGCTCTTTCGGAATCATGAAGTTACAATTCATTTGTATAAATTTGGTTTGGCTCTCCTGAAAACTTTTCGTTCACTTTCTCTCTCCCGTCATAGAATAAAGAAAATACAACTTACTAATGAACGTACACCAAACTCGGATAGATAGGTTTTAGCTACTTATTTCATAGCTAGTCCGTAATAGCAAAATACACCATAATATAATATATATTTGTTATTGGTTTTTGTGCAAACATTTTATGTATATGTTAAAAAACCCGAAACAGGGGTTTGTAGCATCCTCAATTAAGGTATGTTATTGTTATTATTATTTTTTATTGTACTCATCCAATTGCAGTACAATCTTCTCATTCGACACTGCACTCGGGAACAAAATAAGGTAGTTGAGTCCTTTTTTTTATCAATCAACATGCTAACTTAAATAAATAAATACTAGATTTTTTTAATTTAAAAAAAAGTTTGTTTTCATAATGAAATTAATTAAGTTTGAATTTTATTAAGCCAGTGAAAACGACCGCTAAGAGTATAATACCGTGCGGGAGAGTGTGTGACGTCACTGGTCCCTTGTTTGTGTGAAAAGGTAAAATATTTCCAAAACCGGGTCACGCTTAATATGGACGAAAAAAATAAATTTAAAAAGTTGTAGTAGTTAGATATTCGGAATTCGGAAAAAATGCATTTTAATGTTTATTTTTTTAAATTTAAAACACGAAATGGTCTTTAGAAAGTCAAACGGACTTTAATAAAATTCAAACTTGTAGAATTAATTGATTATAAAAACAAATTTAAAAAAAAAATACCGGTATTTAAGTTTGCATGTCATCTACATGAACATATTTTTTATAAGTCAAAATATTTTTTCACTCAACTTCCCTATTATACAAAAAAAATCTTAAAGCTTTTTAAAGAGGATTCGAATACATCGCGTATTTAAGAGGCTAGACTTTGAACCACACGCGGAACACCCGCGTCTGTCATTCTGTCCCGCTCACAATAAGATCACGCACACTTACAATACATGCGAATGCGAAATGTGCGAATGAGACAACGCTCAAATTTACCTACAGAAATCGCTCGAAAAGGGGTTTACGGAGAATACACTTTTCTACACCGAAACTTTCACTAAATTGAAATTTAAAAAAAAATATATTTTTTAGAAAGAAGAAACTACGTCGGTAGCTTTTTATAATTTTATAATTCTTTATGAGAGTTGAGTTAGCAGCACTTTTTGCTTAAATAATATTTTTTGATAAATCGTACATGTTTGACAGTGAATGTTTACGTTAATACGAAACTCATCGAAAATTCGAAAACATACCGACATAGTTTTCACCCTCTAGAAGGCAGTATAAAAAAATATATTCATTTTGTGCAATTTTCGATGTAGAAAAGTGTTTTTTCCCGGGCGTTCTTTTTGTATGGGCCGAAAAGCGAAGTCTATCATCTTAAGAAATGTTATTCAAAAGGAACCAATACTTTTGCCATGCTGTGCCTATACTAGAACATCTGTTTTGCAATGCAGTATATTGAACAAGTCATGTCGACGACTACGGCTAAAGTTTTCAGGCACGTCTAAGCCAAAGCATTCCAAGGGAAACGGGCTATCAAACTAAGTATTGCAAGATTTACATAACATCTAGTTTCTAGACTAAGTTGTGTGTGCATTCAGATCCGACCACTAGACATACTAAAGCTATTTCAAAAGAAAAAAATTCTTAATTCTGGTATTTTACGTTTACTGGTAAGGGCGGGTGGCACTGAAAAACTACCACTCATCATTGCCTTAATCGTAATTCAACATGTAAGTACCCACTTTAAGCGCAAGAGACAATAAATTTGAATGTATTTTTAATACTTACAATGGCCGTTGTAGTCCAGTGGTAGTGCGTTAGACTCCCATTCCGAAGGACGCGGGTTCGAACCCGGCGTGCGCAAATAAATTTTATTTAATTGAATTGCGTTATTTCACAATTAATTATTTAAAATAATATATAGTATATTTGCGGCACGTTCCAGAGTGGAAGATACTCTTAGTATCGCCATGGTGTAAGACCACCATTCAGAATTGAAACTTTGCTTGAAACGGTTTTAGGCGTGTTTAGTGATTAGATCTGAATAGCCAGGTACTTCTCTACCTTCCTCTTCCTCGTCTCCTTCCCTTTCCCACTTATCTTCAGCCTCATAACATACCCCAATTGGGGATGCCATAGTCCCACTGGCTCCAGACGGGAGCAGTTGGGACTCTTGTGAGGTATTCACTATAAAAAAAAAAATGTATTATTTTTTTAAAAAGCCTTACAAGAGAAGATATTCCACACATTGCATGGATTATTATGCAGGCTAAACTTTAAACTATTGTAATGATATATATCAAACAATTTGATGTTAGCTTTTTGTATTTGATACGCTAAGCTCTGCACCTCCCTGTCCAGTATTTTAGGGATTGACCTGCACGCTGCCCCGAGGACCGTTTATCCATTATTAAGGCTGTTGTCCAACCCTTCCCTGAACTGTTACTTTAGCAAACGATCCGTTTAAGCTCTCCCGGTGAATGTACGTGGATCGGACACATTGAAAAGGAACACGTGGGTGAATAACCCAAATATCCGATGTTTATTTAATGCCCGCTTTGGTTTGCCATCCCGGTGATGTGAGAGAGGGTTGGCGCCAGGGTAGGGACGAGATATTACGACTAAGTCCTTTATTTCCAAAGTCTCAATCGTAATCTGAAAATGCCAATAGCGTGAAATCGTTGCTGTATAAAATAAAATAAATAATAAAACAAAGTTTTTGAGAAACGAACCAAAAGTCTAATGAAGAGTATCAGAAGTCATCCTCACAAATAGTCAGTTACTAAATAATTTTTCCTGAATCTGAAGAAAACTCAGACAACAGCTCTAGTCTGAAATTAAAATAAATAAACCCTGAATCTGCTTCACTTCTACTCCTATGAGGAACGGTGTACAAAAATATCATCTCACATTTCAAAAACCAAAAAAACTGCACGGTAATTTTGATTTATTCAAATTGTGAATTAATCTTAATTTTCATATTTTTTAGCCATCTCGGATAATCCCGAGATAAAAAACTCTATGTAATTATATTATCTATAATAAGCCTGTCTTTATTCTATGTTCTATAACCTGTCTTTATTTTTATTGTTATGCTGTTCTGAATGTAAAACTTATATTATGATATCAATACCTTCATCATTACTCATTACCTTTGTAAAATTGTAACTACTGCCTCCTATCTACGAATTGTAAGTTCCTCCTGTCCTAAAGTGAGTTTTGTAACTCATCGGGATTGCTCTAGCAAGAACTAAAAACAATTTAAAAAATAGAAGTTTAATGGTCTTACACTAGTTCCAGAGATAGGTCATACGTACATCATATGATATATTTTTATAGTACATTATAGTTTTTTTTTTTAAATATTTTCAACCGTCAGTAAAGATCGTTTTACAGTAATTATTAAAATAAAGTTCAATTTCGTTGGTATTAAAAAAGTAATACCTACATTTTGTGAAGATACGATTAAAAATGAAGAAATATATTGAATGCCTAAAAAATAAACCAACGATAAAAAAGTCATCATGAAAGTGCCCCATTGTGGATTCTGTCTTTGACAACCGTCCATTGAAAATATAGCATATATAAAATGTGTAAAGCACAATTTATTATAATAGCATTTATTCCAATACCACCGTGGTATTTTTTAAGGTTTTTGGATGTGTGACAGTTGATAAACGCTTCAAACTTGTGTCTTCATAGAACCATTCACAGAATTATTAAAGAAAATTAAGTTTGAGTTATAAAACTTATGATTTTGTATTTATTAAGCAATAGAGAACCCGCCAATTTTATCACCAAAAATTCTGCAAAAATAATTTATTAAGATTTGTTTAATGTAATTAGCAAATATTGTTATTAATCTATCAAATAAAGTGAATTTTTCTCCGCAGTTCATAAAATAATTGATACTTAATAATTATATAAATTACAGAATTGTCCAAAAACCTATCGAATAATGGTAAAAATATTATCTCCTTGGTCTATTTAATTTTTTTTTTCATACGGTTTTTGGGATGTTTAGCAATCATGAATTATGTAAAATACAGAAACCGGTAGAAAAAAAAACTATATTAAGGGAGAGGAGATGCAATTTTCTGATGTATAATTATATAATGTATAGCTTAGATCTTAATTAGAATATTAGGACAGTTTTTTCCATGGAAATTCAAATGAAATGAAAAAACAAAATGGCCATTCAGCGCCATTTTGTTTTTTTTTTTACAGTTCCTGTTAAACCAAGTTAAACAAACTGTAATCAGCTGAAGAGGACAAATATGATGTTGTTGCTTGACAGCTTGTTACAACGCGATATAATGCTGAAACGCATTTAGAATCGGTGTTTAAATGTAAAAAAAAATACGAAAATGGTTCCGACTGGGTAATTGATTGACTTTGCCATACGTGAATTTCTGCGAAACAACTGTGCCTTTGGATTTCCTAACCATTAGCATTTCCCGAGTACCTTGGAAAATCAATTATTGAATCGATAGGTTCATTACGAGGTATTTAGCGAATATAAATTAGACATTTAAACACGAAAATCGGTAAAAAATATGTATTCTGAATGGCCATTTGATTGTACTTGTCACATGTGAATTTCTGCCAAACATCTAAGCCTTAGATTTACTTATTTGAATTTTTAAACGCTTGTGTGGATGGCCATTAACATAGGAATTCATTTCCATACCTTGGAAAGTCAATCATTGAATGGAAATGTTCATTATGAGGTATTTTTATTTTCATTTGTACATAAAAAATTGTGGATAATTGTATACATGTAAGGATCGTGAACCAATACGGTCCTGGTAGATAAGTCATACAGTTGAGCAACTGTACACTCATTCACACATACGGGCGTCGGGTGTACGGAGGTTGGCCTGAATAATAAATTACAAGGCAGGTGGTGATGTTATCACCGCGAGTCACACATCACCCATCGCCCATCGGACATCACCCAGGCATCAGACGTTACGCGTTACACAGGTCGCGTGATATGTGATGCCCGGACAGAGTTCATATTACTTTGTTCTGATAAATATTATCTATTTATATGGTTTTTGTCGACAGTTGGTTAGAAAAAAGGGTTAAAAATAAAATGATATTGGAGACATTAGAACTGTGATAGAGGAGGAAGGAAAATTTATGTCACGTCGATTGTGAAAGAAGTTTAAAATCGGGTGGTAATATTTAATGTGGATTTTGGAAAATAGTGAAATTTATTTTTATTTTTGACTGAACTAGTTAACCTCAAATTGTAATATTTTAATTAATGAAGATAATATCAGAAAAAGGTACGGTCACATCTGGGACTCGAATCCAGGAGCTTTCGGCTTTCCGGGCCGCGACTCCAACTGAGCTAATGTGTCCCTATCCGATTCGGTCATATTTAACTCTATCATAACTTCGACTGAGAACTACCAACATTATATTAATTTAATTAATCAAAATAGTTAAATATCCCAATGATAACGGTACGTGAAACGCCGCTTGCGGTTGCTTCATTCCTCTCCCATAATTTGTGACTTGGCGTGACACCTACCTGTTCATACACAGCATTAAAACCCATAACTATATTAAAATTATGAAAAATGTTTCAGGATATTGTCAGCTTGTTGAAAATTGCCCCCGATTCAAGGCGGTATTCATTGTTAATGCAGTTGTTAGTATATTTATATAATAACGTGATCACATCGTTGTGTTTGCCCTATCGGAGGTTGGACACCACTGGGAATGTTATTACTCCGAATGCAGCAGATTAGAAATAGATTTTTGAAAACTTAAAAATATATAATTGATATTTACCTAATGGTCGCCTTCCAACCTCGCCGTTAAACATCCGCTAATAAATAAAATGTTTTTTTAGCGTAGTTATATATTTATTGTATTTAACAGGTCGTTTATGGGAACGGCGCGTTAGGCGATAACGCTAAGCGGAACAAATTGATGACATTCATAGGTTAATGTCGCGCCCGCATTGTTAGCAGTTACTTCTTGTTAGCTTTTAATTATTATTGGTCGGGTGTTCTATCCAGGTACAGGTGACTATATGTGACTCTATCTAACCAGTTGTACGAGAAATTCAAATGTTATATCAATTATTTAAGGTGTATATAGGGACATCTGTTGTGGCGTGGTAATAAAATTTGACTTCAAATGGATTGTTTGTATTCGATTGCCATCGAAGAACAAAAATAAGTAGATATTAAAATAGTAGATGTAGGTTCGCAAATGATTTAAAAAATATGTAATATGTATGTAATCACATTCGGGAGATTTTCAAAATAATATTTATTTTACTTCTCAACTAAAAAATTGCCATCTTTTATTGTGAGTGATTAGCGAATTTTAACGAGGTTCTTGTTATTACTACTAAATTTGTATACATTTCTCCTAAAAATACTTACAAACTTAATTACTTGATACTGGTTAGAATACTCCTTTGGGTGAAGTCATTTATAATTGGAATTAAGGTTCTTCAGGTCAGATTTCGATAAAGCAATTATTCTAACTAGCAGGCAAAAAAACGCTTCCGCGGGAAAACTATATGGTATGTGTACTTCAATAGTTCTATTTGAAAACTATAGATGGCATCACTTCCGTTTGTATCTAGTACGTGGAGCGAGTATGTACGACAGACGTTAGCGTATTAATATTATAGATTATGTCGTCTTCAAAACCGAGGATTTTTTAACATTAACTTCACATATGAGGCCTAGAAGAAGATAATATCCCTCAGGGCCTATAATTTTTGGTGATGCTGTGCTGAGAGACTTTTTGAGGAGAGGAAGGAGTGAAAATGGGTCTTAATGAAACCCATATTGCAGGAGTGGGGGAAACACAGAGGGCTACGGATTGTTCCACAGCTGAACTAATTGCGCAGATTTATGGAAAATGCATCCCATAAATTGATGCGTTTTGTCTTTAATTAAATTTTATAGCTAAAAGTGTGGACTACTTGCAAAGTTTGTAGACTAATGAGTTATATAGGGCACCTCGAAAATATAACAATATGATTTTTGAATCTGTAGTGATGTTGATTCAAAAGTTTTATGACTTACTAACATTGTTTAACAGCTGTTGTTAGGAGCACCGATAAATTAACAAAGCGAATTATAACGACGGCAAACTTGTAAATACTCGTAGTCAGTCAACTTCCAGCAATATTTCCGTGACAGGGACGGCATGATAATAATCTGCCCTAATTGAGGAGGAATAATTGAATTAAACCGAATCCGGGTGCGCCGCAAACAATGGGATAGTTACTATGTGACAGAGTAGCGAGAAGGCTCTGCGTTGAAGGGTGGGATGAAATAACTAAACAGCTGGAGCCTTCTGGTTGAAAATTTTAAACCTGAAAAGATTTTCAAAAGAGAAGCATTATGAATACCACCTCGGAACAGGCTCAGCCTAGTGAGGTGGCATATACCTAAAAGAATGTACATAACATGTATTTTTTGGTTAATAAATAATAAAAAATAAAAATAAAAAATAGAAAAATCTTCCTAAATAGTTTTTAGAAAAAAAAACGATAATTTTTTAACGCATAACGGTGTTTTGAAGAAATTAATAAGTTAGAATAAAGCTTTTATTTGACTAAATCATCAAAAACCTAGTTTAAAAGTCAAGGTACAGTTTTATTTAAAAATATAAACTAACACCATCTATAATATTTTTCGAAAACTTCAACAGTTCTTCAATTTGAAAAGTAGAGATGGCAGCATTTTCGTTTGTATCGTGGAGTGATTGTGTACGACAGGTGTTAGCGTATTAATATTTTAAATGTTTAAAATTGGTATTCACGATAGTTTATGAAATAGATAGAAATAGTTAGACCGGTCAGTGGTTCAGTGGGCATCGCGTTTGGGTCCCACCCAGGCTTTCCGTGTTCGATTCCTCGGCTGGCTAAGTCCTCCACCACAACACAAGCAACATCTTCCGCTTAGTCTGGTGGTAGTAGGAGATGTTCAAATGTTGTTGGGTTATTCGTAGCCCGGGAATGTTTGTCTTTCTTTAAAAAAAAAAAAAAAAGTTGACACATGCGGCGTTTTAAGTTTGCCAAGTTAATATCAAAAACATCCATTTAATTATTTGTTACCGAGACTATTTAAACGTTGTATCGAGGAATTCAAACTATAGTTGGAATGAGATGTATGTATATAAAATGTAAGCGTTTGCCTAGTGGCTCGTTTAGGTACACGTAGATTTATTAAATGCAGGAGTTCTCAACAATCGAATTTTACAGTTTTACTACAAAAATGTTATTAAAATCATCACACACATTTATATAATCTTCGATGAAGGCTGTGTGTATGTATGTGTGTTGTAGGTTAGGGGTTAGAGAATACATTCAACACGCCTCAACCGAACCTGCGGGTTACTAGCAGGTACCGGGTAGATACCCCATTCACTTAGGATGATTAAACAATAGTGGGACTGCGGTCGGCACGGGTGCAGTTCGCATTCAATTAATTACCGATACAATGTGTTTTAAACTACTAAAAAAATTCTTCATATGCCTTTTTTATCTTAGACAAGCTTCTGCCCGCGACTTCGTCTGCGTAGGATTAGTACTTCGAGTAATCTATTTTCTTTTCCTAGGTCCCATCTACGTTTATACCAAAAATCTTAACCTATTTATTTAAAATATGTATAATTCTTGATTCGATTCAAAGTATTAGGCGAGTACTTCAAATAAATTCACTAATTTAAATATTTTCCAAAATAGATTTTTGGTTTAACAATCATTGTTTTGCAAACTGTCATTCTCAAATTTTGACATTTTCTATTAAATAATAATTATTATTTTCATTGATATTGAAAATAAATAGCTAGCTTTTTAAATTATAGCCTATATGTTATTCTGATGCATGAGCTATATTATTGTAAAGTTTCATTAAAATCCATTCATTAAATTTTGATTCAAAGAGTAACAAACATACATACATCCATACAAACTTTCTCGTTTGTAATATTAGTAAGATTCATACGATCTAAGTTCCGGTTAAGGAATGCGAAGATTTATAAGTTGTGTTTTATTGTTATCAGTCAGTTGAAATATTGGTATTCGCATTTACGGAATGAGAGGCAGAAGGAAGCAAAGATCAGAGTTGATGGAGAGGGAGCTTTTAAAGTTGTTCGCGGTTAAGATTCGGTCTGATGAAACTATGTAGCCAATAGTATCAATGCTGAATATTGGTGCCCTGAATGGGCGCAAATATCTTACGTTATTTAAAAACGTGAATACTGCACGAGAGTACCAACTGTTCCCCTCTGGAGCCAGTGAGTCTATGACACCTCTATTCGGGTAGGTTATGGCTGAGGGTAGTGGGGAGTGGAAAGTGATGGGGAAGAGGAAGGCTGGGAAGTACGTAGCTGCTCCATTTGGCCACAAAACAAGGCAAAAGCCATTTCAAGCAATTGATTAGATTGTCTACCAAGATATTGTGCTTTCGAAGTAAGGCGACGAAATCAGATGTTTGGTTTCAATGGTTGGTCGAATTATTCTATAGAATTTGTAGGACACGCTATATCTAGAGTTGTTATTTCGATGGATTTAATGCAAAAATTAAGTACTTATATTATATACTAGCTTCTGCCCGCGACTTCGTCTGCGTATAGGATTAGTATTTTCTTTTCCTAGGTCCCATCTACTTTTATACCAAAATTCTTAACCTATTTATTTAAATTATCTATAATTCTTGATTCGATTCAAAGAATTAGGCGAGTACTTAAAATAAATTCACTAATTTAAATATTTTCTAAAATAGAATTTTGTCATTTGAAAAATGTCATTCTCAAATTTTGACTTTTTCTATTAAACAAAAATTATTATTTTCAATACATTGAAAATAAATAGCTAGCTTTATAAATTATAGCCTATATGTTCTTCTGATATATGAGCTATATAATTGTAAAGTTTCATTAAAGTCCATTCAGTAAATTTTGCGTGAAAGAGTAACAAACATACATACATCCATAAAAACTTTCGCGTTAATAATATTAATAAGATTAGTAAGATATTAGTAAGATTACTATCGCTTCTAAATAAATAAATAGATACGGTTGGTTTCCCGAACAATGGGTATGGGCTTTATCCCCAGGTTTATCTCATTCTGTATTTAAGTGAATTTATGGACATAAATAAAATTTGTGACACTAATTTACCGCCTTGCGGTGCGAACGGCATAAAGGTGCGAATAAAATCTTTTGTAGTTGACTCTGCGGGGTAAAACTTGCAGTTCATACGGAGGGATGCATATCTCATGGAAATTCCCACACGCTAAACTTTAACTAAGGTGAGGTGGCAAGGGAACATGCTGAAAGAAAGGCGAGGTACTCCTCCATTGCTACTTGCTTCTTTACCTTGGCTACGGTAAGTGGAAAGGGTAGAACGGTAAGCAAATGAAAGTACCTCGCCGCTCCGTTTAGTTTGTCTAGAGCAGAAGTTCCAAAACTTTCTTGCCTCGTAGACCATTTTACCGAATACGTTTCCTTTGTGTACCTCTTGCCAACTTGCCTACCGAACACTTATTGAAAATTTCTAAACCTATTAATGTCAAATGTGTTTTTAGCGGACTCAGTGCTAATCACTTTAATATTGATAGCGGAAATTTTAAATGTTGTAAAGGAAAATAGATAAAAAATGAGTTAAATATGTCATTTTTCCTTTCTTTCTCCCTCTTTTAATGAACGTCTTTTGAATTTCAAGTTGATTTTTTCTGAATAATAACAAATTAAGTATTGTCATTAAAAGTATTTTCAAATAATGTTAAGTATTCGAAAAAATCTATTCAATGTTATTTTATGGTTTAAAAAAAACGTTTCGCTCTCCTGAAAAATTAAAACAGTTTTTTTTAATTTTCCGTTATCGATTTGGTGTTTTGTAGGTGCACAACTATAAAAACAGAAATATATGTACACATTTTATTCAGACCTTTATTAAAAAGAGACCGAATGCATTTTAACATAAAACTATACAAGTTTAAACATACAAAGACCAAAAATATTTCTTTTACGCCCCTAGGGCTTTAAATTAATAGTATAAAATCTCCAAGTCCAGTGTTTTGAAAACCGTTTTTTATTCTGCTAAGACCCCCTCCCACCCTCCCACGAGATATGAAAATGGAAAAGCTATTAAAAACTTTCTTCAGTCCATGATGCAGAATAAACACAGGAATATCTTTCTGGAAGCAAAATTGCTGTCACAATTAATAGTCTCACTGCGCGGAAACAATATTTTACACGAATTTTGCGACGAACGTAGCCTCTTTTTAGATAATTCAATGATACATAAAGTTATTTTTATTATCTTATAAAATTATTATATAACTAGTGAGGTTAAAAAATAAAATTTAAACAATTATAGAAAGAAACAATCAATAATAACAAATCCTGAATCATTAAATGATAAATTAAACCAACACAGATTGTGTGAAAGTTGATGATTACTTGATGTAAATAGGATTCGACTCCACGTGTACCCTAATTTAAATCTTGTGGTCCTCAATTTTTTTCTTCCTGTCATGGACCGCCAGCAGGTCATAATCGACCCCTGGGGGTCCATATAGGCCACTTTGGGAATCTATGGGAAGAGCAGCAGTTTTCAACTGTGGTACGCGTACGCAAAGCAAAAATTGGGGGTACGTAATATCGTTGTGCGAATGTACATAGGTTTTAAAATACAGCTCAGTTTTCAAATTTCGGCGGTTCACGCTCGATGGTTTGGCAGCCCGAATGCTAAACAGATTTGCGGCTCTACCCATGTGAAATTGAGCCAAAACTTGAAGCAAAAAACAAGCTCAAGGGTCACATCGACTGTATGTTAAAATTTCATAATTGATGATTCAGAATGTAACAGGAAATTGGGCTTTTATTTTAAGTAGGTACTGATACATAAGAAACTTTTTTTCTAGAATTTTTTTCAGGTTACAAAAATTCATTCTCTCAATACACTTTGTGAGTTTGGAGTTGTGTATGGAAAACATGAATTTTTTTCGTCGAAATAAAAACACATGGAACAAAATTTGTTTAATTTCGTATAAAGAATCACTGGTTAAAATGCCCGAAGTCGTTACAATGTGTATAAAATTGCTTTAATTATTTTTGTATATTAAATTCATGTAATAATGAGAGTATTAAAAAAATAACAAATGAAAAATGTCTTTCATCACACGTGTACACAAATTGGAAGATGGATAGAGGGTACGGGGTACAACATTTTTTTAGTAAGAGTCAAGGGGTACGCAGGCTTAAAAAGGTTGACGACCGCTGGTCTAGAGTCTAGAGTCTGGATGAAAAATATGGAGCCAAGTTGATTACTTTATTTGTAGTTGGATCCACTTACGTTTTCATTCCTGGGGGATTTCCAGCGCTGAAACAGCGGTAACTAAAGCAACCCTTTCTTAAGGGTTTAACGGCTGCATGCTTGATGCGGCACTTTTATTCTGGCAAGCCTAAATTAAAAATGACACTTTATAACCTCATTTCACGGATATTTCATATTATCAACACAAAAACCACTGTACAATTTATATACCTACACATTAGGCTACTTCAAAAAGTTAAATTTCGCACCCCTGAAAATGCTTTCAATAGCCAAAATATTTACATATATTATGTATAATATATATATATATTTTTTTAATTTAAAAAAATTTTAGGGGTCGCTACTATTGATCAAAATTTCGAAAATACGCGTCGTTTAGGGCAATAATTGCAACCCTTCAGACTAAAGATGTCACATATGCTGATATGCAGAATTAAGTAAGTAACAGACAGGTTAATTATCCCTCTCTCGACTTCAGCAACAATAGTTAGCGTGTTTTGAACGTGTTAGTGCGCCCGCTAACGAGGCAACTGAAAAAAAAAAACAGATTGCAACTAAACTCGCTATCCCGTGTATGTCAATATGATGGCCCGCACACTACACAATTTCTCAAAAAAACGTTATCAATGGCAACGCAAGCAGTAACTCGCAACTCACCGTGCTTATTTTTTATTTTTTTTATAGAGAAACCTCACAAGAGTCCCAACTGCTCCCTTCTGGAGCCAGTGAGACTATGGCATCCCCAATTGTGGAGTATGTTGTGAGGCTGAAGGTAAGTGGGGAAGGGAAGGAGATGGGGAAGAGGAAGGTGGGAAAGTACCTGGCTATTCAGATCTAGTCACTAAACACGGCTAAAGCCATTATTAAGCAACGTTTCAATTCTGGATGGTGGTCTTACACCAGGGCGATACTGAGAGTATCTTCCACTCTGTGACGGCGGACGACGACGCGCCAGTTCCTGGTTGCCAATTTTGTTGTCAGTTTTCGAAGTGACAGCTGAAATGTTCGTCGCCTATGGTGAAACAAGCTGAGATAATGACTGAAATCGTAAAATTGACATGCGCATGACAGAAGTTTGGCAGGCAACTATAGCAACGCGCAGTTGTAACTGGTTTATTTATGATTGTAACCATAGCAACAATCAGTTTTAGTTTGGTTTCAGTTTCTCCGGTGAGCGGATCGCCTTAGTATCGCAATTAGAGACTTTGATTAATAACATCCATTTTGCTCTTGGACTGAATTTACAATCGTGACAATCTTCGCAAAACAACTTTGTGGCGTCATTTTTAATTAAAAGAAACAAAGAACTTTGTGTAAACCACTATATAATCACAATTATCAACATATTTCGAAACCGATGGTTTCTTCGTCAGGATAATTAGAAGAAACCATCGGTTTCGAAACATGTCGATAATTGTGATTAAAGAGTGGTTTACACAAAGACATTCGTTTAATTTAATTATGATAATTTAATTTATTTTAATCTTGCGTTAATCTACATTTTGTAATAATTTGCATAAAATAAAAACTCAGTTTAATTACCAACTTCTTATATTCTTGGGTCAAACCCCTACATTTTCACAGCTGGTAGCAAATCCCCATTAAAAATTAAAAAAAATGTTTTAAAGAGTTTTAATTTTCAATGTACTATCGTTACTTAAATTTTAATTTTTATGCTACCGGTTTCTTCACATCCGTGCCATTCACTAGCAAACTTAAAACTAAACTTAAAATTTAAAACAAGTACAGAAATGAATTGGATGTTATTAGGTGGGGGTAGTGGGAGGGGTGATTTTAAGGGGGGGGGGGAGAACAGTGGGCGGGGATTTAAAAAAAAAATTAATATAGTAATTCCCCATCCGACCCTCCCACATACCCCACCCCCCTGCCGCTTAACTCCACAAAATACATCCATTTTTCGAACAACCCGCGTGACTTATTTAATTTTTTATCCAAATTTCATTATGCCAGAGCTCACCAGAATATATATAGAAATATTCACGGGCATGTTCACAACAATTAAAATTTGTTTAAAAGCAATCGGATGAAATTTTAATCGCAATCGTAAGAATAATATAGGAAATAATTTCATAACGCCAGAGCTCACTATCCTATAACCATCCTACAACCATGGTTATGCGTACATCACATTCCTAAAGTTTCATCGCAATCGGATAAACGGTATGGCCGCGCCTAACATACAAACGCACAAACAAACAAACATTAATTTTTACATATTATGTTAACAATTCAAGCCAATTTTAACCCGTATTCCCAAAAAGTCAAATTCTATGATGCATACAAAAACGTAGAAAACCCAAAAGCTTATTCCAATAAATGGATTCTTTAACCTACGATGAAAAAGGATTATCTACCAAAATAAATTAAATTATGAGTATAGTAAATTATTTTCTTGATACACTAGTTGTGTATCTTAATCACGTGTAAATTGTGATACATGTCCCCTTAAATAATAATACAGCGCATAATAGTCCGAAATAATCCTAATTTGTAATTCCGTATTTGAAGCATGCCATATCAATTCATAACCATTCTTTCGGCAAAGTAAGAGAAATCTCTTCCCGGCCGGAACCTCCTGCCAGAAAGAATCACATAATAAAGGAAGTCCATAAATATCCGAGACACAGGACGGCCATACGTTGGCAGGACCTACTTCTGAACTGTATACATGTACAGTGAACACTGTATTGTGTAGGGGGGTAGGTAGTATTCTAGTACCGCTGTAGAAGGTACTACGGGGAGGGTTGGAGGAAGACCGTGTTGCCAGATTTCCGTTACAATATATTCCCCGACAAAATAGGGTGCGCTACCCTCAATAATTGTTGAAAATGTTTTCTAAGATAATTTTCTGTACTTCTAAATTTTCATAAAATATCTTAACTGATCTGGTGAGATACATTAAATCTAATATAGTGCTATTCATGTACTGGCAATATCAATTTCGTGTCCCGTTTTATAGAAAGACTTTTGAGGTATACTGTTTTGAATACTTCGAATAAAATAAAATAAAAATATGAATACAAAGAGAGATATTTAATTATTATCTAACATAAGAATAATACGAATTTTAGTTTCCAAAAATCACTCTACTCAAATGGCATCCTTCTAGCCGCAAACATTCTTGCAATCTTATATATTTCATTTGTTACCAAAAATTTACTTTTACTGTTTTCTGTATATTCACTTCAAATACACTTTTTCTTGTACATTAGATACGAAATTGATTTGATTGTATATTCGATGCTTAATTGATTGTAAATTGTTTAATAATTATATGAATCATCACGTACCTACCTACCTACCTAATATGTATGATACCTGTAAATTTGAGTGTCCTAGAACGGGAGACCTACCTAGTTGGACAGTCAAAAAGTCAATAAAATGTAAATGTATTGTTGTTTTAAAAAATAAATAAATCTTTCCTTCATGTTGGCCAAAACTCGCTTGCAAAGTTCTGGACTGATAGCTGCAATCTCTTGTCAGATATTTTCTTGTAGGGCCTCTATTGTTGATGGCGAATTGCTATATACGCGAGATTTGAGATATCCCCACAAGAAAAAGTTGCAAGGGGTCAGATCGGGTGATCTAGGGGGCAGGCTATGTCGCCGAAGCGACTAACCAATTTTCCAGGAAAAAGCTCTCTTACTTTAGTCATTGAGTCCCTAGCGATGTATGCCATGGTCCCATCCTGCTGAAAATGGGTTTTGTTATTGTAACCAACATGACGATGCAGATCCGGTATAAAAAAATGACAAGCATCGCGCGGTACCGTTGTTATAAACTTCTAAACTTCTGTACCCACGCCCATATCAATTGGTCGACGGGCCATCCTTCAATCGTCGGATATCAAAGTGAGAACAAAATCGACGCCTCGCCACATTGATCGAATTATTTTTCGCGAAATACGCCTCATCCCTCTCAACCCTCAACCGCAAACGTCCACTGACTCATGGCTACCGCAAAACTCCCGCATGAGCGTCAATAACATGACGGAAAGATTGCAAGAATGGAAGGACGCCATTTGTTTGGAATGATTTTTAAAAACTAAAATCCGCATTATTATTATGTGAGATAATAAATAAATTACTTTCATTGTATTCATATTTTTATTTTATTTTTTGAAGTATAAAATCTGCCGGCGGACATCCTGTTAACTCTTGGTGACCGAACAACTCAAGAAATTGACACTTCATCAGTCATTTGAAAAGCCACTAAAAGCGATTAAAAAACTAAGTTAAAGAGGTTACATCAGGTTAGATTATAGGTTATTTTTATTTTTTTATTTATTTATTGGCTCGCCAACAGAATACATCACATAATTTTTACAGTAATTTACATTTATACATGGTTGTAATGATGTTTCTAATTATAGGTGAGCACAACATTCATCTCACTTTTAAAGGCCTTTAAAAGTGGTGTTGAAATGCCTGAAAATAAAAATGCCACTTTGTTGGGTTGTAGTGGAACCATAAATAGTATTAAATATCTAAGTCGGGAAAAAATGTTTTATTCTTAAATGTTGAACTGGCTAAGGTAGTTTTTGCTTACAAAAAGTGCTTTCTCACAGTTTAATTCATTGTACTCGGAATAAATAAAAAAAACTTATTCGGTAGGTACTCAACATTCAGAAAAAATGTAATTTTATAAAATAATGTACGACTACAGGTAAATTATTAGAGCCAAAAAGATGAATGTGAACCTAATCTACAATATACATTTCGTAGGAAATTTTACGTTCTTAGACGATTTACTCCAATCAAGTGACTTTGTCGGTGTGTTGTCAAACATACTTCACCGCAACGTAAAAATAACGCCTTAATTATAATACAAACACAAAAACGATTAAAAAATTGACTCCCAACTTTTTGCATTATATGTAAAAAAAACACAGGGATGAGGTCATTATCATATTTTGAAAATGACTCAATATTTTCAATCCTATTAAGTATTATTTGTAGATCCATAAATATAGATAAAATAATTTGAGAACATCGATAATATCTCTTTTCATAATTTAAAATTAAAACGAGATTTAGGATCGAGAAAGACGCGGACGTGGTCGCCCCAGTTCGCCGGAAGTCTGTTCAGGAGAAATCTGTTTTCCCGCCGAGCACTTGTCACAATGTCGCCGACAGGGGGCGCCACATATTGTATTATTCAAAGGCAATTTGTTTTATTCGATAGCTTTTTCCCTTAATATTACGTAAAGTGGGAAGTAACTGTCAATTATGTGAGAAATATATATTATATATGTCGTGAAGTCTTTTGCCGCCCGCCGACAAGTGGCATAACGAGATATTCTGCCGAGAGATATTATTCCCTGATCTAGAATAGTGCCACCTTTAAGGTGTATATAAAAACATCATAATTCAGTGACACAATAATAACAAGTTTTTGTGCATTTCATTGTTTGAAATACATTAGCTCTTCTAGATGAAAATAATAGATGAATAATTTAAAAAGTTTTAAAATAACTTAATGATTAAAACCGCAAATTGAAATTAGTTACCATGTACATTAGGGTGGTCCAGGCCCACATAGTAAAAAATTTTTATTCAAATATAGGTGTAGCCACACCCTAGATTTGTTACACCTACAATTCCTATTATGTGTACAAAATTTCAGCCCCCTATCTTATATGCAAGGGGGTGCTCACCGAGTTAGAAGTTTGTGACAAAGAGTTCAGGATTTTAAGTAAATCACGTAATTTAAGGTTTACTAATATTACAAGTATTTTAATTAAATAAGTATGCAAAGCATTTAAATGTGAAAAAAATTTGATAACAAAGCAATAATTAACGTAATATTAGTCGCAATCTTTCAAAACTGTGTTTGTTAACTCCTTTTTGGATGTTTCAGTAGAAACGATTTTTCTGTTTTGTTGAACGATGTGAAAAAAAAATTGCTTTTCTTCCTCATTCTTAGTGAGTATCGTGTTGTTATCTTCAAATAGTTTAACACCTCTCTTCGTTGTATCATTAACAATACGCAGATTTTTGACGCAGCTTTTGCCTTGAAGACAATCAACATTGTCATTCCAAGTCTCAGGGGTAATTGCAAGAAAGAGTCCTTGACATCAAGAACTAAGAGCATTTTCAACGTTATTTATGTTGCAAAAGCTTCTAATGTAACCTCCAAGGCAAGCTTAGCAGAATCACATCACACTGAACGATTACCGCCGTCCGTATTTATTTTTTGATCAACGGTATGTTTCTCAGCATCAGACAGCTTGTTAGAAAACAAGGCAACTAGTTCATCTGACAAATACCTTAAGTGACGCTCTAAAACACCCCTGATACTGATTTCGGAATCAATGGCTTCGTACAATTTTAAGCTCTTCCAAAGTAGTAAGTCATTTACTAGTGCATGTACTGCCAGAGGCGCTTTGATCCAAACTTTGGGTAGGTGAGCACACCAAAACTAACAAATCGAACAATTTGTTTTTCTTCTCTCTTGATTAGTTTAAATGCTTGTAAATTATTTCGAAAGAGAAAAATCTTCAAAGCATACAGCAATTTTGACATCCAATGAGCATGATGAATCGGACTTGGAGCGTGCCAATGTATCATCGCAGGTGGTTTGTTCAAAACAATCATGGTGAGCTCTATTAGGTCTTCGTAATCATCACGAACTTGATTTTTTTTTAGATAGAGCGGTTGTAAGACTCTCAAGAGTATTTTTAGCGAACAGTATTTTTAGTATTTTCGTTCTTATCGCGGCCGAGACAATCGTAGTGTTCCTTCGGTAATGTTTCCCAAATATCGCTGAATCTTTCGAAATGTGGGATTTGAGGAGAGCTTGATGAAAACAGAGTAATAAATTTTTGAAAGCATTATTTAAATATGTGATGACGACAAGAAAGTCACAAAAGGTCACGTCCTGTATTTTCTTTTAAAAGAGTGCAAGCTCCCTTTTTGGCATCGGTGTTAGAAGCAGTAGTGTCAAAACTCATAGCCCGGACTTCATTTGTGACATTCCACTGTTGCATTGTGTCAAAAACAGCATCAGATATTTGTTTCCCCGTTCCTGTAGTTATCAAATTCAAAGCGCTTGCATGGGCAAATACCAAAAAGTTTTTCTAGATCTTTTGTAAACAAATGCTACATTTGTTTGTGCTTCAGAATTTCTTCCTCTATTTTTCTTCAATAGCAGCCAGTTCTTATGAAACTTAATCAGTTTTTCAATGGAGTGATTTTGTTGTCCGGTCGGAATACTAGATTTACTCCATATTCTATAAGTTCTTGAATAAGTACATACGCGGAATCGTTCACATTTTTGGATTCATTTAATATGTGGTGATAACGGAGTAAAACATGTCGAAGATATTGGATTGAATGGAAGAGTAGGAAGTTGGTAAAGCCTCATCAATGGCCCAATATCTCGAACCCCAAATAGAAAAATTTCGTATTTTTTTCGAGTAGATGAACATATTTTATTACACTGATTCACTTCATAGTCTACTAAATAAGTATCAAAACTGTTTAAATTTGTCTACAAAACTCATCAGCAGCTTATTTTAATATTTATTTAATAGTTTAACACACAAAACTGTCCTGTAACAAAAATTAAAAATTAAGCATTTTACACAAAAAATTCGAAAACAACACTCGATTGAGCACCCCTTTCTACTTAAACTATCTCGCTGAAATTTCACTACGTTATTACTATGAATACATGTAACAAATTCACGGGGTGGCCAAATGAAAAATACAAAAAAAAATTTTTTGGACCACCTTAATGTACATATACACGTAAGTAAGATTTCTTTCACAAACGAAAGTTAGAAACAAATAAAAATAATATAAAGATAAGGTGGAATCTAGGAATAGGTAGTTTTAGTCGAAGTATGATACTGTTAAATATGGGGTTTTGGCTATTAGCTCAGTGGTTAGAGCAGAGCCCCGGCAATACTAAAGTCACCTGTTAATACTTGCGTAATATAATATTATTCTTACATGTAAGATATGTATATTTATCATTCGGGGCCGACATTACCGAAAAAGTCTATTAATACCCCTATTATTATGTTTGACAGAATTAGGCTTTTTCTATTTTTAATATATTTTTTTACTCCTTTGGCCTTAAATATTTATTTTGAATACAAGTTTTCTGTTATGTTTATTTACGTCTGTTATCAGGCCATTTTGACGTCAGGGCAAGTAGGGGGGATCAAACACAACTTGACTCTGCCCTAGTCTGTATATCGCTTGCTTTGACCACATCATATACGTGTTCATACTTTTTTGTTATCGTGATTTTTGTCATGACCCCACTCAAGATTTGATTCATCTGATTGTATCGTTGTTTCCTGGAACGTCCCCGACTTCATCTTCATTCCACTTCCGTGTCCAAAAAGTTAAACATAACGATTTATTTATTAAGAAATACTTATAGTTATTGGTAAAATATATTTCCCGAAATATTCTTTTTACTTTTATCTATGGTCTTTCTATAAAATAACAAGCAACGTTTTTAACCCAGATTATCTGTTTATCAGTCTAAGAGACAACTTTTTTTTTTCTTAATTTTTTTAAATTTTTTAAATTTTTATTTATTACATACGAAGCAGAACTTGTTTAAATAAACTGTTTTTATACATTGAATAATAGTATTATTGAATATATATAAAAAAAATAATAAATAAAATAAAAAAAAAACTAAGAGATAACGTTACGCAGTGGATTGGAACCCTCTCATAAAAACGCCCTCATCTTCAGATTTTGGTATCCCCCAAGGTACTGCACTAGGACCAGTATTATTTGCGAGAATTATATGCAAGTGACATTTTATTTCAGTCAATATACGACCATATATATAATATATGACCAAATTATTTAATTTTCTGACGTGAAAAAAATTAGAAAAGTGCAAATTAAAAACCATTGAGGCTTTATATATAATGAAGATAGTTTTCGACTATATCGACGATACATATAGGCATAAATCAATGAAGATTTAAAAAAATTATAAATTTTCTTATTTAATAAAAATACGGTGTAAAACAAATTGGTAAGAGTAACTTACATTGGACCAAATATCCTGGGTAAAACGTAAGAAAGATTTCTCAACTGTAGGAGACTTGATTACTCTTCTCAGCGGTGGATAAACTTGCAACCCACCGAGCCGTGCAAGAGGTCTGCTTACATCGGCAGCAGTATATTATGTATATAGTCTCTACTGGCAAACGCAGAGGACTAGGGGGAATTATTTCACGAGCAACTTTTAAATTGAACGGACCTCCACATTAGCAAACAAATTCTTGTAAAAGTTTTACGATTTCTGAGATTTAATCGAAATCTTAGCTTTTGGCAGCCACCTCTGATCTGGAGCCCAAAACTACCTGAAAAACCTTTGTTTCTGTGCAGAAAAAGTCCGTTTAATAGATTCCCCTATCTTAACAAACGGATTGCAATCTTTACAGCACAGGCATCACAGGTAGGTATGCTTTCCTTGTTCTACCGGTATTAAAATCGAAGATGCTCCTAGGAAATAGCGTCATTGATCCCTACGGCACAGGTGTGTAGTCAGGAAATAAGCTAAACGCGCACTCAAAATATGTAGCTGAACGGGTCGTTTCTACGACTCATTCTTGAGTTCAACAGCTTGACTGCGGAACGATTTGCAAACCTCTGTGTGTCTGCTCTCTTTAAGACCCATGTTCAAACCTTTCACTCACACCTTCCTTTCACACCTTCCGCACATAATTTACAAAGAAAACATAAGGCCTGAGGACAAATATTTTTCTCAGGGCCTCCTGTGTGGAGTTAATGTTAAAAAAAGAACCCAGCTCAAACAGCGAAAAAGCAGCTGATCAAAACCTTTTAATGAACATCTTAACATTTTCAAAAATTGCACATATTTGATAATTATTCCGGAAATGTTAAGTTGTAAACTGTATTAATGTACAGTGTTGCATGCCTCAAGTGTTTATCAAATTTATTACATGAAAATTAGGTCATACATCTTAGCTGTTATATCTCCTATTTTCCAATGTTAATACAACTTAAGATGAGTTGGGTATCTTCCAAATAAGTTTAAAGTACTAGTTGATTTATTTAGTTATCGTAAATATTTACAATGAATATTAAACTGGACAAACGCTCTTAATAAACTTGGCTCTAAGTTGATCTGCTAATCGTAACCGTTCGTACTTAAGGCACGAACGGCGATAGATGGTACTCTTCTGATATCATACTCAGTTAAGTATAACTATCATAGCAAAACTAAGTATTACTAACTAAGCTACAAAGGAAGCTGAAACTACATGAATAATCAATACACTACACTATCTATAAAGAAATTTCTCAGCTTTAACCACTCGGGTCTATCGCCTTTGTGTACATTTTTGGTATTAATGAACCTGTCAGTTTGATAAAAAAATTATTATTATTTCCGCTTTATATTTAAAGCTCAATAAACGAAATAATTCTAAACGTAGCCGAATACTAAAAACTGTTTTTAAAAAATATTGAAATTTTTAAATATTAAAATTTAGTATGCAAACAAACAAAAAAAATTATAATTGATACACCTGTCATGTTTTTAGAAGAAAACGGTACTATAATCACGGAAAAAGTACAAAACCATTTATTTTATCATACAAATGTACAATAAACAATTCTATCACCTCACCTTAGGCATTTCATACAAAAATATTTAATAAAAAATTAACTAAGTTTATAAGTTTAACAAAAAGTCATGCGATTTGGCCTGTGAAACTGTATCTACAAAATAAGTCGTTTTTGACTATTTCAAGGGACAACATAAAAAAGTAATGTGAAGCGTTATTCATTCTAGATATTTTCCTTTTGGTTTTAGGGTTAACAACGAAGGAATTATAATGATTTCTGTGGGAGCCAACGTGTTAGCTTGAAAACAAGCTGCTATAGTTATATTGTCGTGAAAACAAGCTGCTATAGTTATATTGTCGTGAAAACAAGCGTAGGGGTCTGAGTGGTGGATATAAAAACGCATAGTGCTGACGTGTTAGTACATTAAACATCATAATAAAAAAAATCAGAATGTTTAAATATGAATGAAAACATGGTCAGAAATTTAAAATCAGTCTAATAAGCAAATTTAAAAACATTGCCAGTTAAGAAAATAATACCTGCTTAAAATTGATGAATGGCAACCATTCTCTTTTCGTTGTTTGTTTTTGGGGTGTTATGCCGTGTTGCGCTACCTCCTTGCGTTGCAGTGTCCATCATCAGGGCAGATCCGGCAGATCCGGTAGATCCGACGATGTCGTATTGACCTCGTCGGATCTGCCGGATCTGCCCTGATGATGGACACTGCAACGCTGTCCGAAAAGTCGGCTAAAGAAGGAGGTAGCGCAACACGGCATAACACCCCAAAAAACAAACAACGAAAATGCTTTTGGTCGTGAAAATCAAAAAACGTATCTGGCATCCATTCTAGTTCTAAGATTTAGGGAAGCTAGAAGTCTAGTATGGCAATTCTGGTAGCCACTTAGTGCATTAGATCCGGCTGAAAAATCTCAGCATGAAAAGGGAAATCCCGCAGGGAGAAAGTCCGCCACCACGCTCTGCCGTGTGTCGAGTTACATCGGGTGACCAAGCAAACTAATACTACATTTATAACAGTTTTCACATTTAATCTTTGTCAAGAATTACTTTTTCACGAATCCGTTCTTCAAAAATCCATTATCTTTCCTGTACAATGCAGTTTGACGAGTTTTTTAAATTCATCTGTTTCAACTTCACAATTTGTGAGAAGAACACGAATAATCTGCTATATTTTAAAATACATCTATTTTAATTTCGATTTTGTTTTCTCGAATAAATGAAGTGGAAATTAACCAACTTCCCGTCAACCGATTGTGCTGAACGGCAGACTCGGCAGACTCGGCAGATAGACTCGTTGTCTATGACAATTCATTTCATTATCACTCATTTCTCTGAAATTCGATGACATAACATTAGTTAATCACTCGAGCGCTTTTTGCCACATTATGGCACTATTTCCTAAACCACGAATTGCTTTGTTGCCAAAATCACTGTCAGAAAATATGTTATTGTATTTACTACATGTTCTTCTGAAAAATTAATTTTGTGTAATATTTACAATTTGGGAGGCGGGAATGGATACCGCCGCCCCGGGAACCATTTATTGGATAACCAACACCTCTGCCATAGGTCACCCCAAGTGGTTCGCTACGTTTGGTGACTTAGCAGGGGTGCCCGGATTCATGGGGTTCATTGTCTAGGTCTTGGCGGCGGATGATCTAGACACACTGAACCCCAGATTCCTACCCAACCCCCATACCTTTTTCCTTCCCAGAACTTCCTCTCCTTCCTTTCCTTAAAAATACCCTCCACACAGCATCCCCAAAGATGACATATGCCCTGAGGGAAATTATTTTCCTCAGGGCCTCCTGTGTGTACCTAATGTAAAAAAAAAATCACCGTACTGAATATTTGTGTATACCGGTGTTTCTCGCCACCTGGTCGCATCATATTTTCTCAACTCTCACCTCCATGCAACATTTATGCTCTCGGTGTGTTATTCTTCTTATCCTGTCCCACCGAAGGTATTATTCTTCACGGGGAATGCCAGTTGAGCCTTTTAGTTTCATTCCCGCCAAGGTGAATTTATTCCGCAAACTGAAATACAGATCCCCCAAACCGCAGATGTTTTCCAGGCACACTGATCTCACGAAAGTAAACAGCACAAATTTAATACATAATAAAGTGGAATTAAAACGTTAGTTTTGCAAAATTATGTACTAATAATTCTTCCTCCACCTTTTTCCTTCTTCTTCTTCCTATCTCCACTGCTTTTGACGGCCGGCGTAGTCCAGAGGTAGGGCGTTAGACTTCCGAAGGTCGCGGGTTTGAATCCTGCGTGCGCAAATAAATTTTATTTAATGAATGAATCGCTAAAGACTTAACCATAAAATTACTATACACGTCTCTAGTTAGAAGTCAGGTTGAATACAATTCAAGCATTTGGTGTCTCATTTCAACTCTCATTGTGTACAAATTGAAAAAATTCAAAATAAATTTTTATGTTTTATTGTAATTTTTTTTTATCTATGTTATGCAGTTGTTTTAAATGAAATTTGTAAAATGTAACGATATCAATAAATAAATAAATAAATAATTGATTTGTGTTATTTCATAATAAATTATTTAAAATTATATACTTTATATTTGCGGCACGTTCCAGAGTGGAAGATACTCTTAGTATCGCCCTGGTGTAAGATCACCATTCAGAATTGAAACTTTGCTTGAAATGGCATTAGCCGTGTTTAGTGACTAGATCTGAATAGCCAGGTACTTCCCCATCTTCCTCTTCCTCGTCTCCTTCCCTTCCCCACTTACCTTCAGCCTCATGACATACCCCAATTGGGGATGCCATAGTCTCATTGGCTCCAGATGCAAGCAATTGGGACTCTTGTGAGGTATTAACTATAAAAATTTTAAAAAACCTTTACCCTCATCACATACGGCAATCGGGAATGCCATTGTTTCACAAACTATGAACATGCCAAAATGCTGCTCCGCATTTCAAAACTAAGTTCTATTCAAACATTTTTTGGTATATACCAACTTCTTTGACATACTTGTTCCATTCCTTGGCTATGAAAGCCTTCCATTCCCTCACAACAGGTTCATAAAACACTCTGCATGCTTCGTAGGCTGTGCTGTAAGCTGTAAGGTTGCTTCTAGTACCGGAATGCTCAAATCTTATAACGTTTACGGGCCAATTTCCGGAACGAGAGTTTGACATGAATGTGGTTACCATTCCGGTTCCTGTGCAATTCCACCGACGCGACGACGAAATAAACTCATTTGCCGGTGTTTGAGAGTTTGGTGGCTATTTCTAGCTGCACGAGTATTTTTTTTTTTACAGTACGTTGTAATAGTCATCATAAAAATCACAAAAAAATTAATTCATTAGTCTAACAAAAGCTCAGACACGAAGCTCAGAAGAACCAAAATAGAGCTGTGAATCAGCATACCACAAAACAATCTGTTTTGTGTTCAATCTTACTAATATTATAAGCGCGAAAGATTGTATGGATGTATATATGTTTGTTACTTTTTCATGCAAAATTTACTGAATGGATTTTAATAAAACTGTACAATAATATAACTCATACATCAAAATAACATATAGACTATAATTCATAAAGCTAGCTATTTATTTTCAATATATTGAAAATAATAATTATTGTTTAATAGAAAACGTCAACACATGAGAATGACATTTTTGAAAATATTTAAATTAGTGCCTTTATTTGAAGTACTCGCCTAATACTTTGAATCGAATCAAGAATTGTAGATATTTTAAATAAATAGGTTAAGAATTTTGGTATAAACGTAGATGGGACCTAGGAAAAGAAATAAATTATTCGAAATACTAATCCTATGCAGACGAAGTCGCGGGCAGAAGCTAGTTATAAACATATTCCAACATAAAAAATGACAGGATTTAGTGTCTATTAATAAATTACTTGTTATATTAGTAATTTGACACAAACTGAGCGAATTTCTCATAAGCACTTTTCTGTAAAAATAATACATAATTTTGGAGCTATCGTAGCCAATTTTTTTTTGTAGCCAATAAGACTACATTTTTTTGGACAAAAGTATAAACATGAGGGGTATTTCACCTTCCTGTTCATGGATTCACACGATAACATATATTTTCGATTTATTAAAAACTATTTATTTTTTAAAAAGTATATGTTTACCATTCGCTACTTGAACCGATGAATAATATCTATATATGGGTAAGTTAGCTGAGTTTTTAAAAGCTGTTATTAACTGTGAGCATTAATTTGTTTAATTATAGATAATCTTATAAGGAGGTTGGTGAAATACCCCTAAATGTTATAAAATGATTTTTTTCAAAAGGTTGTATAATAATAATAATTTATAAAACCATTAACAAAATATCCGCGCCGCAAAAAATATATTTAAAAACAAAAACGTAAATAAAAATATAAAATCTTCAAAGAATTATGACCTATTTGCTCTAAATAGGAATATGAGATCGCTAATTAAAAAAAATGCTGCATACTTTCCCATAAAGTTTTATTTCTCAAGGTAACCAAAAGACAGCCGAGTCCCTTTCCACAAAAAAGGAGAATACGACTGAGCCTTTAATAAAAATATCAATATGTATTTTCCTGTCAATAAAGCAAATTGCCCATTAGGCGAAAGCGTCGTCTGTCGAGGAAGAGGTCTATGGAGGAAGAGTGTACCATATAACAATATTTGAAAATCATTATCGACGTAATAAAAGAAGTTCACCACAATGGCGGTCCTGTCCTTTATAAGGGAGAAAAGAGACAGGGGCGCATTGGGAATGACCAGGGGGCAAAAGAGAATTCAGATTCCCATGACCGATGAGGCTCAAATTTACAAACATATTAAAATCCATAATACTACGTATATTATTTAGTTATAATTTTATTTAAAAAAAACATTTTTATGTATCAGAAATGCAAAAATGGTGCAAATCTAATAATGTATTTCATCGGTATTGAGATGGATTCATTTTTATATATTAATTTTTTAAGATAATTGGTTTTGTTAGTTTTTTCTAATCGGCTTGTTTAAATGTAGAAAACTGTTAGATGCATTAAGTTGCGAAAAAAATGTATGATGATATTTGAAGTCTTTTAACCACTCGAGCGCTTTTTGCCACATTACGGCACTATTTCCAAAACCTCGGATTGCTTTGTTGCCAAAATGGGGCAAATTTTCGAATTTAAAAAAAAATTAAAACGACTATATAATACATTGTACATTCAAAATATAACAAAATAAATATTCTCTAGATTCTTTAAAATATTTTAAGGTTAACGATTTAATTATCTATTTTTTATGAATCGTACAAATATGTGATAATAGACAAAAGATAGGGAAATTCATTGGCTACATAGAACTATAATCAGTTTGTATGTCTCCAAATTCAAATTCAGAGGATTTTTTTAATGTGGGCGGAAAAATTTCCTTTAGCAATTCGAGAAAAACTATTTTAATTGCTCTGTCGCTCCAGTGGTTATACTGGTTCATGTAGCAGAATGTTTATTTTCTTAGAATGCCATTTTTGACTGAGCGTAACGAAGTCCTGTTGTAACTCGACGGTTTTGCGTTTCGTCTAACTGTAAATGTGTTTTACGTTTCTATTCGTTGAAAGATGGTGGCCATTTTAATGATTCAGTAAAGATTTTTTTTCAAATGTGAAATCAAAATTTTATCCGCTACTTACTAGCCTTAAGAAAGTTTGAAAAAAGAATTGCCGTGTGACGTTTCCTTAAACATAATTCTGTATTTGAAATAAAAAAAAATTTACAAAATAAATGGTTTATAATTAAGCAAGTAGTTATTAAAGTAAAAACGTGAATCATTTGTGATTACGGGAGGTTCACACCTTCATTTGTGATTACGGGAGGTTCAAGGAGAAGGACACTTCTGTAAAAAAAGTGAGTCCAAATAGACTCATAATTTTTTTTAATTCTAAATATTTGAAGACCTAGTTTGATTGCTAGTCTGTCTCTGGACAAAGGTGATTCCAAGAGGGTTATATTGGTGATACAAGGGGGATGGGAAGGGGGTCGGGTTATATTAGGCGATGGGTGATATAGTCTCATAAAAGAGCCATAAAAAGAGTGTGTCGAACTCCGCCGCCATTCCGAGACTAGTCATCAATCATTTGCAGCGAGTCCTCTCTAACGATGCGCGAGATGTTCTATGGAACGTTACAATAAACTAAAAATCCTTTAAGTTGAATTCACTGAGCTTTCCGATTACACTTATTAAATAAATGTCAATCAAATTCAATATAAATAAAAAACAATATTCATATTTTTATAAGAAAAACTCTCTTTTTAACTTTTGAAGGTTATTCCCATCAATGTAATATATCATTGAAGAAGAAGATAACAATAATAATCTAATTTTTTAAAATATGAAAATGAAAAAGACACAGAAAAATAATAAAAGATAACGGTTGCAACTGGGACTCGAACCCAGAACCTTACGTCTTACCGGGACATACACCTCTACCAATAGGTGTATGTCCCGTAAGACGTAAGATTCTGGGTTCGAGTCCCAGTTGCGACCGTTCTCTTTTATTATTTGTCTGTGTCTTGTTCTTTTTCATATTTTTAAAAATTAGATTATTATTGTTATCTTCTTCTTCAATGATAAAAAAACAATATGTTTAAAAAATTACAATCATTTCAAAATATCTCAATGGTGCAGTTGTACACTGTACCATTAAACAGAGCAGTAAAATTAGAGTAATAAGTACTAACCAGTGTGGAGGAATAAAACGTGCATGTGATATAAAATTATGTTAATATTGAAAGAGATCGAAACACGCCACACATATTAAACGTACAAAAGTGACGACAGGTTATTATTGCTTCGACGCGTATACAAATTATTTAACTTCGTGATACACCCAAATATCCAAAAAACAATACATGAGACTCCATGCGCCATTTCATGTAGTTGTTACCACTTTAACGGTTTTTTAATGTACAATTATTGTTCGCAGAGATTGCATAGTGTGGGGAATGAAACCATCTATGTCGACATTATTTGGCTTCCTTTAAAAAGTACTTTTCCAAATAAAACCTAGTCATCAAATATTCCCGCTTGACTTTCAATTTCAAATAGATTTGCTGTTTTTATACGTATTTCAAAATAAAATACTGTTTTTGAAAGCAGATGAAAGACTATTTCAGTATTCCAAATCGACATATGTTATTAAAATTTTAACACAACCAAACATAAAGTTTAGTTTAAGTCGCATACCGATGGTTTTTATCGTGTAAACTGTAATTAAGACTGGTTGGGCATTTACACAGCTACACTTACATACATACATCTATACAAACCTATACACATACATGAACTGCTGTACTTGTAGCTAGTATTGTCACATTTCCTTCCTACCTTCCCTATAAACCTGTCACTTTTTCCTGTTACCCACATCAGTCCATAATCGACCGTCAACCTGTGAACATCAAGATTATTTACCCGCATCCGCATTTTTCGCTATTGACCGCCGCAGAGAAGAAAGTACAAGTCCCGCAGTGAGTAATTCTCTCCTTTTCCTTGTGTGCTTACCTTCTACTTGTGCAGTGGTTCAAACACATAACATACACATTTCAAGGTCCTTCGTTTAAAAAACTACACAAAACATGCATCAAAGACAACCTTTGGTAGGCCAGGTTTTAAAAAAAAAAAATCAAATTTCACTTCAGAATTTTTTGTGTCGCATTTTATAAGTTTACAGTAACAATTCTTTTAGATTTTGGTAGTTTATACAACTGTTCTAACTAATAATATTATTTTGTGATAGAAACTCGTAAACAAATAATGATAAAAAAAAAAATAATAATAATAATAATTTTCATTGGTGGCCACCGGTGGGCTAACGGCCTCTTAAAGGCCAACGGCTTCTTTACAAACTAAAAAAACACATTAAATTATTCAAAGTTATCATTACTTCACTTTTTATTATTTTTTAATAAAAAATATTTATTATAAAATTTACAAACCTCAACACAATTTTTTAAAATGCTAAATATTGATTTATAGAATTATTTAAAAAAAATCGAGAGCGTCCGTGGTAAACTTTCAAATACAAGTGTAAAACGTGGTAACACTGTTGAAGTCATATAATATATATCTATCATCGAAATGCAAAATTAAATAGCATGACTTTTATGAGTACCTGTCAGGCTGGGAAAAATATCTCACAAAAATACTCTAGAGGTTAAATATATCAGAACGTTATTATGCTTATGATTATAACATATAACCCAGATACTCCCAGAACAAAACTGTACCAGGAATTGAACATTCTGCAAATAAGAACTTTGGACGAATATAACACTTGCCTTTTAATATACAAAATACAAAATGGACTTACACACACAAACACAACATTTATTAAAACGTCACAAATACACGAGCATTATACTAGACAACATAATAAATTGTATACAAATACTGTCCAGAAGCTAGACGCACCATACGCTTATGTATTTTCCCAGGTCCCGCTCTAAATAAACTAACACACACTTACAAATACATGCGAATGCGAAAAGTGCGAATGAGACAACTGTCGTAAACTCTCATAATTTCCTACAGAAGAACTAAAACTACTCGAAAAAGGGTTTCGGGAGAAAACATTTTTCTACATCCAAACTTTCACAAAATTGTAATTTAAAAACAAAAATATGTTCTCGAAAGAAGAAGCTATGTCAGTATGTTTTTATAAGTTTGTAATTCTTTATGAGAATTGAGTTGGCAGCTTTTTCCTTAAATAATATTTTCTGATAAATTATACATGTTAGACTTTTTTCTGTTTTCTGTCGCTACTAATTCCATCGCTATGGGATACATCCTGTCGCGATGGGTGTGAGCGATACGCGCGCTGTTTCGTGCATGTTAGAACGAGACACAATGCTTATCAAAACACGCTTGAGTATAAATTCGCCACTCTCCTAACTAGTCAGTTGTGTGAAGTAAATTTTTTTAAAATGATTTTAATAGAATTATCATCATCAATTTTACTCCAAATTGGCTCAGGAATCGCTGTTTACGAATATCTTCTCCAAGAGTGGTATATAACTTGCTTCAAATTGATTGATTCCTCTCTCTGTCCTCCCCTGCCTTTCATCGCACCGGGAAGTTTCCCGATGCGACACAAATACATAATATAGGGGAATCCCCATTCTAATGCGGATGATTCCGGCATTTTGGCAAAACCCGCTCAAGTGCCGAAATAAGAATTTCCGATGCGTAAAGCGGGAGATTTAAAATTGGAATGTCGTGAATGTCTTCTGGACGCGGGAACAATGACCGGCGGATGCGAAAGTCCGGAAGGCGCGGACCTACCCAGGATTATTGAATTAGATCCTTTTCAATCATTAACGCTTTGATCGCCATGTTTGAATCTGGGTTTGGAAGCATTCACGATGCCTCCTATATGACTTACTTTAATGAAATGGGATTAACTTTCGAAAGCTTGTGAAATATGACACATTTAATAAATTATTTTAATTCTCACAAAAACCCTTTCAATCAAAGTGAAATTATATAAAGCTGGCCTTAGAAATGAATGTTAAACAAAAAATATTACAATGGAGTTAATAATCGTAAAATTGAAGCTTACTCAAAATGAGACATTATAATTATTATAATTTTATTTTTAACTTAATGAGTTAAAATTCAAATTATAATATTTTAATTGATGAAGATAATATTAGCGAAACTCAATCGAAAATGAGAATCAGAAAAATTAGAAAAAGATACGGTACATCACGGAGTCGAACCCAGGACTTTCGGATTTCCGGGCCGGTGCTTTACCACTGCGCTAATGTAACCCCTTTCCTGTTCGGTCATTTTTAACTGTATCATTCTTCGACTGAGAACTACCAACGTTATCTTCATTTTCTTAACGCATATTTTTTATTGGCTTTTTTTTTTTTACATTAGGTCCACACAGGAGGCCCTGAGGAAAATAATTTCCCTCAGGGCCTATGTCATCTTTGGGAATGCTGTGTGAAGGGTATTTTTAAGGAAAGGAAGGAGAGGACGTTCCGGGAAGGAAAAAGGTATGAGGGTTGGGTAGGAATCTGGGGTTCGGTGTGTCCAGATCATCCGCCGCCAAGACCTAGATAAACTTTACCCCAGACCCCGGGCACCCCTGCTAAGTCACCAAACGTAGCGAACCACTTGGGGTGACATATGGCAGAGGTGTTGGTTATTCAATAAATGGTTCCCGGGGCGGCGGTACCCATTTCCGCCTCCCAAATTAACTATATTATTATATAATTAATGCTATATTTATTGATTTATTTATTTTTAATTTCCAACGCCCTGATGGGCTTTTACATAATAAGTATATAATACAGTGATATATATGTAATACAATGTTTAAATAAGAAATATAAACTTATAGCAATGAATATTATAAAAATGGTAGGTATAAAAGTAAGTAAAAAATATTATATTATAATAAAAGAGAAAAAGTAAAAATAAATTAAACTGAAACCAGTTTTTTAAATTGCAGATGGCATAAAAATAATAATATATAGTGTAAGTTAATATTAGAAATTTACAGATGAGTAATACAAGAAAAAGTTTACAATACAGAAAAACAAAAGAGAGTAACAAGTTTTATGTATGATTGCAAGATTCAACTCGAACTAAATGCTATCTATATAGTGTATTGGATAAATTTTATTCATTTTTATTTAATTTGCGACATCTATTGAGCTTTCTGCAAGTCTATATTAATAGGAACGTCGCTATTCGTTCACTTGCTACAGTCCCATAATACAGATTATACCGATTTGATAACTCGTAGCGGGAAGTTCTGCGAAATAAAAAATTAATGTCTAATCTTGAATGAAAATTTACAGAAAGATGAATTGCCAAATGTTTAAGATAAAACAGGACTTCGGACTCATATATTTAAGTGAGGATGGTTCGAAAATCATCATACAATATCGTACAATCTGCAATGCAAAATATATTTAAAAATAAAACTGTGCATCTTAATTAATTCTGAACATCAACTACTATAAACTCCGGTGCACATTAAGGCGACGCGTCAAACTTCAACCCTTAATACGTTAACCAGCCATTCCCACCTGAAAAGCTGAAAAGATCTCGAGGGCCCTCGACTCTATGGGGATTAAAGTGCGCAGCGAGTGTCAGACCACTACACAAACTCCTCAAGTCTGTTCAAAAACTTTATTTTATAATAAATTCACCGTTTATTGAAAACCGGCTCCGGTGTTTCCTTTATGCGATAACTTTTATATGCCACCTCTGAAAATAAACACCACCTTTCACCGCTGCAAGTCTAGGGGGGTGGGCTGGCACTGTAACCTCCCACCCCGCTTCAGTATATCCACAGATATTGCTTTTAGGAAAATATACTGGGAGCTGTGGTCACAAATTTCAATCCCGATGAAGTAGCTGAACTGAATGGCGGTCTCTTTTCTTTATTTATCGCGAACAATTTAAGCGACGATGGCCGTGAAGAAAGGACTGAAAGAATGAAAAGTGCACAATTTCCGCTTGAATGGCAAACAAGCGGTAGGAAGGTTAAGGGTTCAGCTGTTTGAAAGATATCCTAGAAAGCGTCGATCAAGGTGATTAATGAGGGCAAATTTTTTTGATTTATTTAAAATTTAAGTTCACTTTCTGAGTTATATCAAGTTTTAGGTTTAGAGGTTTTAACTTGGGTCAATATAAATAAATAAAACGTAAGTGATTGCAGTGATTTAAAAAGCATAAAATAAGAAAAATTATATCACAAGCTGTTTAAATAGGAAAACAAAGGTACTATTTATTAGGAGGGAGGGATTATTACGATTATTTATTTAAGAAATCAATCCAAAAAACGATTTGTATAAACATTGGATTTGATCCGCTAAGTTAATGTGTGTCAAAGTTGCTGGACATTTACGTTTATGCGATCCCTTTGTCGTCTTATTATTATTATTTTTTATTGACAAACTATTTTTAATACATATATTTACATTTTTGATACATACATACATTTTTGATACATGCATCCTGACAAAACATCAAACATTTTTTGCTTATACTTTTTACCTAAGCTTTATTAATTCCTTAGAGATACAAAGAGAACATTAAAAAACATGCTTGTATTAAAAATAAAATCAAACATTTATACAGGGTGTTAAGGTACGTACTTGAGTTACTTTAACCAGTGATTCCTGACATAATTTGGAGTAAAAAATGTCAATGAAATTTTGGTCTCCGGTGACATTTTTGATGTTTTTTTTTGACATCCTGTATAATTTTTTAATATCAGTTCCACAGAGGAGGTCCTGGGGAAAATAATTTCCCTAAGAGCTTATGTCATCTTTGATGCTGAAGATGACATAAGCTCTTAGGGAAATCTTTGATTGAAGCCCGGCGTGCGCAAAAAATTTTGTATGATTAATTTGTGTTATTTCACAAGTAATAATTTTAAATTAATATATAGTATATTTGCGGCATGTTCCAGAGTGGAAGATACTTTCAGTATCGCCACTATAAGATCACCATTTAGAATTGAAACTTTACTTTAAATGGCTTTAGCCGTGTTTGGTGATTGGACCCAAATTTCAGATGCCATAGCTTCAATGGCTCCAGACGGGAGCAGTTGGGTCTTTCCTGCGGTAATCACGTAAAAACAGGAGAGGAAGTTCTAGGAAGGAAAGAGGTATGGGTGGTGGATAGAAATCTGTGGATCAGTGGATCAGTGTGTCGTATTAATCTATCCCTCCCACAGAGGTGGAAGGTGATGTTCGGAGAGAGTCCTGTTGGAGAGGTCAAAAGATCTCCCTCAACCAGTCTTTCCCGATCTGGTCTGTCATGCAGTTGGTGGGCGGACGCATCCGCCTCCAAGGTCCCGACAAACCTCACGCCATGAACTCTGGCACCCCTACTAAGTGACCAAACGTAGCGAACTACTTAGGGTGGCTTACGGCAGAGATGTTGATCATCCAATAAATACTCATACCTGCCTTCCAAATTATAAGTTTTAAACTTGGACAAGAGCTACAACTAACTTGAGCTTGTTTGATAAACATCCATAAAACAATAATTTCATCATCGCTTTTCATTTCGAGTTAAATTTATACAGCGCTATAAAAGTGTAATTTTTAACAGCGCGGTAAAAATTAATTGAATCTGTTCCTAAAGGTAAATTCTGGCAATATTTCTCAGAGTAACCATCGCGGTTCTAACGAGTGGAGTGTAAACGACATGAACGCCTTCCCAGACCATAAAAACCTCGTTAAATTTATACTCCAGATCTAACAGTGTGTTTTCACCGTGTTTTATTATGGCAGAAGCTTTTAGCCTTTACACACTTTCATTAATATTTCTAACATTGGTATTACCTTTAACACTCTTTTTATTTATAATTTACTGTACGAATGGGCACTCAAGACTTAAAGGACGTCGAATATTGAATCTACCATTGTTACTTATATTTTATGCAAAAAAAAAAATTGTATTAATTGCAATTCAAGCCAATATTTTTCTACGTTTTCAGATAATTTTTAATCATATTTTTATAATCAAGGTTCAGTTGCACATATTTTTGTATTCTTTCTATGTATCTATAATGTAAAATCTTTTACTCTCTTTTCTTTTAATGTATTGTGAACTTTGTCATGTTTATAAATTAATAAATAAATAAATCATTTTTCTTTCGTTTGTTAATTTCTCATATTAACCTACACTATATTATTATTTTTATGCCGTCTGCAATTTAAAAATGGTTTCTATTTAATTTTTTTCTCACTTAACATAATTTTCCAAAATATTGCAAATATAATAAATTTGTAATAGGTTGACTGTGATTATAAATCTGATTCAATGAATTCGGATTTGGTTACGTTTTTTAGATTTTCACGGCCAAGAGCATTTTCGTTGTTTGTTTTTGGGGTGTTATGCCGTGTTGTGCTACCTCCTTCTTTAGCAGACGTTTCGGACAGCGTTGCAGTGTCCATCATCAGGGCAGATCCGGCAGATCCGTCGATGTACACTGCAACGCTGTCCGAAAAGTCGGCTAAAGAAGGAGGTAGCACAACACGGCATAACAACCCCAAAAACAAACAACGAGAAATCGGATTTGTTTTGAATTGAAGATTAGTTTTCAAAAATTAAATTGATCATGTCAAGAATCCAGACAAGCGATAAAGTAGGTAAGTACCTACAATAATTGACATTTTAATAGAAAATTAATTTAAGGTGATGTACCTACTACTAAAATTAGATCGCTTACAAATATTTTAGATGCTTTAATTAAATTCCGCGAGTAGAAAACATACTTTTGGAAATAATCGAGTATTTTTTTGATCAGTCTCTTTATTAGCCCAGAAGAAAATAATAATCAGGCCAATAAGAACTGCATAACGTTCAAAATCTCCTTCTTACGAACCCCTTTTTGATTACGGTGTAAATGTGTATTGTGGAAAATTAAATTCTTTGGAAAATTACGGTAAAACTTTTAAATATTTGTGCCTGAGCTTTCGAAAAATAAAATTTTTAGGCGTTTAGGGCTTTTAGGCGTTTTTTGTGAATAAATCAAAACAGGCTGATGTTAAACAGAATTTTAACCTTATCGCAATCGACGTACGGAAGGTTATTGTTAGAGGCCTTATCCCGAATTTTACACGACTTGGGGCATCGCCTTACTTGTCATTTTGAAAACTGATGTGCCAAGAATCCAGTAATCCAGTAACCTCTCTATAAATGATTTTATTTTCATTTTTTTAAATTTTCTTTAATATATTTTTTAAATCATTTTGCAGCAGTTGTCCAACTGTCCTGATGTGTTCTTTACATAAATTTTCAGATTCGCAAATCTATAATTATAATATCTCCTAATTTTTCACAGGTCTGCGCTTTATAATCCAGATATTAATGATCAATTTAACATATTTTTAAAATATTCCCACTTTGCAATGAAATCAAAAAAAAAAAAAAATTTGTTAACGAATCCAGTAACTAAAACCTGTTTACGAAAGGTGATGACACAGGCTTTCAAATATTATTAGAAATAACCATGTAATTTTTTAAATATAAAAATTATGGATGAAAACTTTAAAAAGTTTTAAAAATGGCTTATTTTTTTTTTCTAACTAAAATTACTGATAATGAAAAAAAATAAAAACACTTACATATTTCATTAGAAAAATGAATTATAAACGTTACTGTAACCTCAATTTTTTGTCATTTTTGTAAAAAAAAAAAAAATTCACAAAGTTTCATAATTTTTTTATTTCATTTCATAAAGGTGCACATTTTAATTTTTTTGTGGCTAATTTTTAGATTTGAATATATGGCGTGTTGTATTCTCTTTCCAATGCCGTTTAGATCATACTTCTCACTATTATAGTAAGGGAGACACAACGATTTCTATGAGACCTATGTGAGCTGGGAAAAATATGGTCTCCTGTGTTATTGTTCATTGTCATTACCATAAGAGCTCTGTAGTTTTAAAATATTCATTGAAAACGTAAAAAACAGTCAATTTTGTTCGTTTCACACTATTATTTAGTTACAGATAAATTTTAAAATGCAAACAAGTTATTTAAAAATATTTCATTATTATTGATACATTAAAAAAACTTATGGGTTATCTTCAAATACGTGTTTTCACGGCTTCCATGGCATGGCTACGTTTGTTAGACCCTAAACGTTTAACGAGAGTTCTAGGGACCCCATGAATGCACAATGGCTTTTGAAGCGAAGCGAAATCTTAGCCGTTATTTATCTCATAAACAACTTTCAGGCTCCCATAAACTTGCGCTCAGGGGAAAGTGCATTTGAGTTACCTGTAGATGTATTATTATCTCCATAGACAGGTGCTTTGGTTTCTTTGACGGTAGTTTTTAACGATGAACAATGAGAATTTCTTCAGATGATGTTTTAAAAGAAGCACTGAGAATTCTTCAAATGTTTGTATTGATGAAACACTGAGGATTTCTTCAGATGTCGTTTTTGAAGAAGCGCTGAGAATGAGATTTAATGAGATGAGATTTAATAAACTTGTATTTAAAATACATTTTTTTTATTGAATGTCTGTAAATACTGATTTTTAATTTTTTTATACATGTAACGTGAACACAGATGAAATTTTTTTATATATATATATCCACGAATATGAATAAGTATAATATATTATGAACAATTCATAATAAATACATTTTTGCTGCCTTCACTAATCACAAGTAGGTTTTTGTTGTTGTTGTTATGCAGCAGACAGGGAAATGTATACATAAATGTATTTATATATATAAAAAAAACAATATATATATATATTTTTTTTATTATTTATAAATTATAATTTTTTCTCTATTTCAATTTTTTTATTGTCGCACTTAAGTTTTTTTATAATATGTAAATAAAAGTTTGCACGTAACTTTTTTTATTAATATTATTTTTTTATACTTTCTATTGAAAAAACACCAACAACTACTTCACCAGTTTCTCTTTTTAAATCATTAAATTCGAATTGATAATTCTTACATATTTATTATAAGCAATAATTATTAGCCTGAAACACTCATCAATATTGAAAACTCTCCCGAGAAAAGATATGTGTCGCCGACGGGACTCGAACCCGCACCCCTCTGTTTGCCGGACAGGAGCTCTACCATTAAGCTACGGCGGGATACCTCCTACCCGCCAAATGATTCAATATATACCTAGTGTTTCATTCAACAATTATCGCTTATTATATTTTTTTCACCTGCAAACAACCAACCCGAGAAAACCTTTTCTCTCCCGAGAAAAGATATGTGTCGCCGACACATATCTTTTCTCGGGAGAGTTTTCAATATTGATGAGTGTTTCAGGCTAATAATTATTGCTTATAATAATTGTTACCCTTTGTGCTATGCATAAAAAATCTTGTCCTAAACATTAGTTTATCAATTTAAAAAATAATCAATATTTGACGAGTTAAAAGTATTTTCACCAAAAAATGTAGATGTAATGTCTCGACGCCACCTAGTGAGAGAGTTAGCACTTACATGCCTTTCTCATATAAATAAAGTTGGTTGTTTGCAGGTGAAAAAAATATAATAAGCGATAATTGTTGAATGAAACACTAGGTATATATTGAATCATTTGGCGGGTAGGAGGTATCCCGCCGTAGCTTAATGGTAGAGCTCCTGTCCGGCAAACAGATGGGTGCGGGTTCGAGTCCCGTCGGCGACACATATCTTTTCTCGGGAGAGTTTTCAATATTGATGAGTGTTTCAGGCTAATAATTATTGCTTATAATAATTGTTACCCTTTGTGCTATGCATAAAAAATCTTGTCCTAAACATTAGTTTATCAATTTAAAAAATAATCTTACATATTTGTACAAATGCGTTTATTGAGACCACGCGGAAGGCATCTTGAACTATCATAAATATGTAGAGATTTTTAAACGAAAAAGCGCATTCTTTCTAAGTAAAATGCATTCTCATATTTTATTACTTAGATGCCATTTTAAACTACACGGCTTAAGTTTCTAAATATTTTTTCGAAACTAGAAAAAATAGTGACGTAATGGATATTTTAAAAACTCCCTTGCTTATGAAGAACAATACTTTAGGGCCTCCAATTTCACGTCACCGGAACACCCGTCAAAAGTTTTTGCTACTTTATTTCATATTTTTGGATATATGATTTGTAGTTAAGATTTTTTTAATTAAATATCCTAATAGTCTTTTTTATTGAGCCTTTTTGCCTCAAAAGGAGACGAAGATTGCAAAATCACCCAATATCCAAAACAAACAATAAATTTTGAACATATAAAAACTACACAAAATTTAAGCGCTATTTCGAACGAGATATGTCCGAGTACGTATAAGTGATATTTTTATGATATAACATGCGCATATTCCTACAACGTACCTTCCTAACTACAACGAGATAACAATGTTCCTACAACGTACATTCCTAACTACAACGAGATAACAATGTTCCTACAACATACCTTCCTAACTACAACGAGATAACAATGTTCCTACAACGTACCTTCCTAACTACAACGAGATAACAATTTTCCTACAACGTACCTTCCTAACTACAACGAGATAGCATGTGCATAAATTGTGTGCATTTTTCTATAACGTTCCTTCCTACTACAACGATATAGCATGTGCATAAAGTGTGTTCATTATCCTATGACGTACCTTCCTAACTACAATGAGATAGCGTGTGCGTAAAGTGTGTGCATATTCCTACAACGTACCATCCAATACAACGATATAGCATGTGCATAAAGTGTGTTCATTATCCTATGACGAACCTTCCTAACTACAATGAGATAGCGTGTGCGTAAAGTGTGTGCATTTTCCTACAACTTTCCTTCCTACTACAACGAGTTAGCATGTGCATAAAGTGTGTGCATTATCCTACAACGTACCTTCCTAACTACAACGAGATAGCATGTGTATAGAGTGTATTCATTTTTCTACAAGGTACTTTCCTAACTACAACAAGATCACATGTGTCACATAAAATCTTCAAACAGCTAGAAAGATGACATTCATTCGCAGAAACAGTATTTTTATTGCTTTGTGTTTAACCAAACATGCATTGGCCGGGTTTCTGAAACGTAGTAAGATCTCCATACCATACACAACTACACTCACTCTTCACAAAAGAGAAAATGTCATTGTATCCAACGTGGAAAGCATAAACCCTTAGCAAGAAATAGATTCAACTCGAGACAATAAATGTAGTACTGAAGTTTGTTTCAGTTTCTTTTGCGATGATGTGTGCATTGAATCGTAATGTTTTCTGTAGCGGTATAAAATGCGATTTCATTGCTGTTATGTCGATAACATTATGACATATTGCAAATATACATAGATAGGTATAGCATATTCACGATCTTCCTTGCGAAAAAAACCTTGTAAAAGTTATTTTTCTTCTTTTTAATTTTTAAAATTTATTTATTTTAAATTACAGAAACAAACAGTAGATACATTGGTTACAGTGATGAGACAGTTTACAGATATTAAATAATATTTCATGGTGGGTACCTATGATATGTTTCTTTGTAACGTCTTATTTGTGTTATGTATATTTAGTAATTACCGGGTGATGTGCGCAGTGCATGTGTGTGTGTGTGTGTGTGTGTGTGTGTAAAATTCTGTGTATAATGTTAAATCAGCTAGTGATATTTGTCAATCTATCACAATATTATCATATATTCTAAACCCATTATTAAGCTTCTGTAAACCAGAACATGTTTAATTTACTTGAAATATAAAATCCACAAAAGATGCATAAACGGTTCCGGGAACCATTTATTGGATAACCAACACCTCTGCTAAGTTACCCCAAGTTACCCCTTAGAAGGGTTGTCCGTGTTCTTGGGGTGAGGTTTGTCTAGGTCTTGGCGTTGGAAGCGTCTGCCCACCTACTACGTGGCGGGCGGGATCGGGAGAGACTGGTTGAAGGAGACCTTTCTAACTCTTCAGCAGGATTATTATCCGCAGTGAGAGGGATGGATATATACATTGACCCCGTATTCCTGCCCTCCCCTCATACCATTTTCCCTCACATAACTTCCTCTCCTTCCTTTTCTTAGAACCTCCACATAGCAACCCCAAAGATGGCATAGGCCCTGAAGAAAATTATATTCCTCAGGACTCCTGCAAAGTAAAAAAGATGCCCACGTTCAAAATCTTGTTTTGCTATACAAAGACCAGCAAGCTTCGAGCGGTATTTTTTTAATTGGATCTTAGAAGGGTTCACGAGGCCAATATTCCTTACGATTGGAGCTCATAACGATTGAAGAAACTTTTCTCATAAAAGTGCCTGTCAAATGATACCTTATAAATGTTAGCAATTTTCTCAGAGTTCATCGCGGAGTTCTCGATTGGCTGTTTACAAGTGGGCGAAGATGGGGTGGGGGAAGGAAACCCCGACGGTTCCACAATTCCCAACTTAAACGTTTTATTCCTCTCGAAAGAATTGCTTGACGTGCTAACAGGTTAGAAATTTGTCGTTTCACGGTCTGGGTATTTGGACAAAGTTTATCAGCAAGTTTTCGGTAGGTACTTTATCGTATACGTCAATGGTTTATTCGCCATTGATAATAATGTTAAAAAGTTAAGTTGTCATCCAGGATAAAATTTCTATTGATAACTTTATAACCGTGTGACTAGTTTCTATCATAAATATTGTAAATAACTGTCTCCGTTTTTAAACCTATTACAATATTCATGATATGTTTAAATATTATAATATTGATGATCACATGCATAAACATCATAATAATCATGAGCACTCATGTTCAAACATTATAATATTCATGATAACGTAATGTTTAAACATTATAATATTGATGATCCCATGCATAAACATCATAATATTCATAATCACGTCATGTTTAAACATTATAATATTCACGATAACGTCTGTTTAAACATTATAATATTGATGATCACATGCATAAACATCATAATATTCATGATCACGCCATGTTTAAATATTATAATATTCATGATAACGTCTGTTTAAACATTATAATATTGATGATCACATACACTAACATAATAAGATTCATGATCACGTCATGTTTAAACATTATAATATTGATGATTACACGCATAAACATCATAATATTCATGATAATGTCATGTTTAAACATTATAATATTGATGATCACATGCATAAACATCATAATATTCATGATGACGTCATGTTTAAACATTATAATATTCATGATCACTTCATTTACATTATAATATTCATGATCGCATGTTTAAAAAGGTAATGAATTTGTTGAACATATTATTCAATTATATTCTAAAATAGCAAATACTAAGTTGACAAACTGTTTAGAATTTTAAAATGATTTAAAACACGTTCTAACAAATAAGTTAAATAACGCCGCCGAACTCATGCTTTTCGATAATTATAAATTTCATGATTTAACTCTTTAAGAGGAATATAAACGCCAGAAATATTTGACTTCTTACCCCATTAAAACTCTGTCTGCACAAGGAAAGTAGCGCCAAAGTTGTTTTTATTTTTTTTTTATGATGGATTTCTAAGATGAAAAAAAGTTAGTCAATGGATCGAGTAAAAAATAATCTTAGCAATAATGGGGTATTTTTAAAAAGTTGTTTCTTATATAACTTTATACTTATGTAATGAAAAAACTAATTATACGCTTATATTTTTTGTAACGTAAATAATAATTTTATTTTAATTTCAATATATAGAGATAAGGTAGGAAATGCTTCAATATATCCATAGCAAATTTTTTAATATTCATAATGTAAACCGATTCTCTTTGAAGATAAGTGGTAGCCTGGGTGTCACGGACATAAACAGTAAGCTGGAGGAACGACAGTTAAGATGGTATGGGCACATAAGACGGAGACCACCTGACCACACAGTGAAGCAGACAATGTCTATGGAGCTTCATCGACAGTCATCCAGAGGAAGAACAAAGAACTCCTGGGTGACCCAATGCTCTAAAATTCTACATAGAAACGGCCAGGATGAAAGTGGAACCCAAAACCGAAAAAGTTACAACCTGAGAACGAGAAGAGCCGACCCCAACAGCCTACCTAGGTAATGAGTTAGGACAGTGCAAGGAAGAAGAAATTGATAATAATTTATTGAATCACTCCAAAAGTAAATTAATCATGGAGAATGATAATATGATAATACATGGAGAATGATAACATTGTTAAAGCGAAGCGTTTTCATAAAACCCTTATCGTATGTTCAAAGCAACCCACACTTTGTGGAAATGAAAGAATAGATAAAAAAACATAAAAAAAGTCTCGGTGAATTTGCCTCGTCTCAACGTGCACTTTTAGAGAAGATTACGTTAGAATTTTTGTAAATTTGGATGCAGCAGATTTGAAGTATCCAATTTGAAATAAGTGAAGGCGTGAGCTTGGTGGCATAGCGCAAACAAGCCAACCGTAGCCTTTCCAGTAAAGACGGAAGATCACATCAGCGGTTTCATGAAAACAGAGAGAAAATGTCAACAAACTATGTTCAGCGTCTTTACAGATGTCTTATATCAACTGCATGGAATAACTGAAGGATGTTCTTAAGAGCGCCGGATATCATTTAATTAAGTTTGGTACATTTAATATGAAACTTTCAAGCTTGTAGATGGGGAGCACTCGTGAGAATTCTTAGCAAGGTACTTCTTGAGAATGTCCAATTATTACTTATCGTGCAACGAATTTTCCCAGCATTTATGTCGAAAGACCGGCAGGTGCGATGGGTTAGGGCTGATTTAGCGTCCAAAATTACATTTGTTTCTCAGAATTTATACATTATTATTCGAAGCGTTGACTAAATTGGTGCATTCAATCAATCCATTAAAGCATAAAGACTTACTGAACTATTTATGCATAGTTATACGCGAATGGATAGTTTTTACGTCATTAGAGAAAAGGCCTATTAGAGTACACGGTATGTTCGCGCAACAGCCAAATTACGCATTCAGTGCTACCGCTAAGCAAACTTTACTATTAAAAATAGTTTACTCATTTTGTTTATTTATATACTTGCGGTAAAACAACATACAACTCTGCGGTTACAACCAGTAAAACAACGATCGCCGCCATATGCAAAATGTCGTTGCTCAATTACAGCTTGATCACTTGACACCTCAAAATCCATCTCTTGCCCAGGCCTCTTACTCTAATCGGCCTTGAGATAGTATTTGGCCAAACGTTTCAGTTCACATTTTATCATTAAAAAAAAAAATCTCAAAGCTGAATTATATTTCTTCCATCTTCGCATAATCACTTTGTGGCGTAATTTTTAATTAAATTAAACACTTAACATTCTGTACATCACTATACAATCAAAATTATTGACATGTTTCGAAACCGATGGCTTCTTCGTCATTCATTCATGTTCTTATTATCCTGACGAAGAAACAATCAGTTTCGAAACACGTCGATTATTGTGATTATATAGTGGTGTACACATGAATTATTTCATTTAACTAAATTATATTGTTTGAATAACAGTGTGATTATTTAATTATATTAATATGTTATTTGAAAATTAAACACTGCTTATAAAAGTGTCTAACGGAAGTTCAGCTTAAAGTTATTGTCTAAAATAAAAATAAAAGATTCTCTAATCCCATAGAACATCCCATGTGGCGTGTGGATCAAGCAATTAGATGTGTTATAATATATACATATGGTTTTAATTGTATTCTTATAACATGATACGTTTTCGTAGGGGTCGTATTACGTTACTTCCCAAGTTAAGTTACAGAGGGTTCCAGCCTCTGTAGGGCTGCGTCGCTTTCATGCAGTTTACGTGGAATACGAAGCGTATAATATGATTTTCTGTCAATATGAACGATAATAAAATGTACCTGAGGTGGTAAAGGATTCCCTATATGGCGGAGGAAATTCAAATGAACACCGTTTCGCTCGTATAAAAAAGAACACAATTGATGCGATTTGGACGTGTTTCGTGATCGTATTAAAATTGGCGTATTTTGTCAGAGGCTAAAAATATTCCCGCTTTGCAATAAAATCCAAATAAATGGAACATTTGTTAACGTATTCGAAAACTAAAAACTGTTTTCGAAAGGTGATGAAATAGGCTTTCAAATTTCTATATTAAAAATTACTATATATTTTTTTAAATAAATTTTTTTTTTGCGAAAACTTTAAAAAGTGTTCAAAATGGCTCGCTTTAATTTTTTTCTAACTAAAATTACTGATAATGAAAAAAAAATAAAACACATACTTATTTCATTAGACAAATGAATTATAAACCTTACTGTCACCTAACTTTTTTTCGTTTCATGTAAAAAAAAATTCTTAAAAAATTCACAAAGTTCCATATTTTTTTTTCAAATTGCTATCGGAAACTTTGGTTTCAGAAAGGGGTAAATTTGAATTATTTTGTAGTTTTCTTTTAAATTTGAATATATAGTTTGTTGTATTCTCTTTCCAATACCGTTTAGATCACATTTCTGACTATGATAGTAAGGGAGAAACAACGATTTCTGTGAGACCTATGTGAGCTGGGACAAATATGGTCTCCTGTGATTAAACGGGTTAAAGTTTGGTCAATCGGGCCTTAAATTTCTGTTTTTCATAATATTTATGAAAAACATTTTCTTCAAATCTACATCGAAGGCATTTCTAGTGCTTATTATCTATTCAGTGGTTCCGCTGTTATTGTTAAAATTGTTTGCTATTACTTTTTGTTATTGTCCAATTAAAAATAATAGTTTAATAATTTGGTATTTCGAACAATTTTGTTTTATGACGTAATAGAGAAAATATTTATAAATTATTAAGCAGAAAATATTGGAAACACCTGTGTCTAAATTATTATGGAATAAAATATACCTAAGCTGTATTTGAATGCTCACCATAAATGAAATATTATTTACACGTGTCTGTGTTTTACATTTAAATATGCTATAAAAGGGAAGAATAACGGTCCGGTACATTAGTATGATATTTTGATATATCCTACAAGTGACTCTCAAAACATCAACCTCGTATTTTAATTCATTAGAAATTTTTCTGCATTATAATTGAGTTGGTGGTGTTAATGAATAATCTGAGTATTGTACCAGATAGAGGGTACTCTTTTACATATAACTGCACACCCAACTCAAATTTCGATTTTTTGGATATGTCTGTCTAATCAACCGGACACTAATCAACCATTGATATAACAATTAACCAGTACATTTCCATACTTCTCCTTCTGCCTTTTAGAATTAGTTACGTTGAATTTTTATGTGTGGTAAAACCATGTATGATCGTGTGAGGAATGTGGAGATCCGAAAAGAATGCAAGGCTGATGTGAGCGTAGTAAGTAAGATTAAGAAAGGGACGCTTAGATGGTTTGGGCATGTTGAGCGAATGAATGAAGAAAGGAGTGTAAAGAGAATTTATGAAGCGAATGTGAACGGTAGAAGAAGCCGAGGACGCCCAAGGAAGACGTGGCACGATCAAGTAAATCAGATACTTGAGTCGGGCCATGTCAAGAGTCAGAATAATAGAAGAGTATGTATGAGAAGATGTATGAATGTGAATGAGGCAAAAGAAGATGTATGAATGTGAATGAGGAGCGTGTGCCAAGACCGAGTTGTTTGGCGGTTCGTCCTCTCTGCCTACCCCTGCGGGGAAACGGCGTGATGGTTAGTTAGAATTTTTAGTTATTTTGAGATATGTTTCAAAACACGCTCATGTAAGGTTTTCATGGCAATAGTTGTAAATTAAACACAATGTAGATAATAAAATATAAGTAAATAAAATATAAAATGTAAGAAACAATAAAATATAATAAAAAAAAAATTAATAATTCACTATATCATACTAGTAACAAGAGCTAGTGGTAATATTTTCAAAACTCCGATATGACTCCCACCACAGATTTAATGAACAAAACATTTTTTCGTCTTATATAACTGAATATGGAATATTATAATATTAATATAATAGATACCTGATAGGATCTAAAGGGGATCGAAATGTCAACCTTGTCTCTTTCAACGGTAGCATTCTTCCGAACAGGCCCTACAATTGATATGCTCGGTGTAACTCTAAGAGACCAGCTCAGTTACGGGGGCTGCATCGAAGTCAGAGCTAAGTTATCCTCTCAGAAACTGGGCGTACTGTACAGGGCCCGCAGATACTTTAATAGTACACAACTGCTAACCCTGGACAAATTGCAAGTGCGCCCCACGGTTGAATTTGGCAGCCACGTCTGGTCTGGAGCCCCAAAGTACCCTCGACTGAAAAACACCATCGACTCTGTGCAGAGACGGGCGATCCATTTGATAGATTCTCCCGTCTTAACAAATGGATTGCAATCTATAGAACACACGCGTCGGGTGGGAATGCTATCTTTGTTCTACCGGCATTTCAATGGAAGATGCTCCGAGGAACTAGGGTCATTGATCCCCTCGGCACCGGTGCATAGTCGGGAAACACGCCAAACGCGCGCTCAACATTTGTACATGGTTGACATTTGTCACATGAGAACGGGTCGCTTATACGATTCGTTCTTGAGTTCAACAGCTCGGCTGTGGAACGATTTGCCGGCCTCTGTGTTTTCTCCTTCCTACAACATGGGTCTCTTCAAGACCCGTGGTCACTCCTTCCTCTCCCCAAAAAGACCCTCCGCACCGCATCTTCAAAGATGACATAGGCCCTGAGGGAATTTATTTTCCTCAGATCCTCCTATGTGGAGTTAATATAAGGAAAAGCTGCCTAATGATTAAAAAAACAACTTTTTTTTTCTCATTAACTCCATACAGGAGGCTCTGAGGAAAATAATTTCCCTCAGGGCCTATGTCATCTAAGATGCTGTGTGGAACTGCCTAACAGTTTAGATATGACACGGAGAAAAATGTGATTCCAAAAAACGATCATTTTAATAGTGAAAACGGTTAAAAACGGGACTGAAGTTCTTACATCCAAATTAACAGGGTTTCAATGTTTATTGGCGGGAACATGTAAGAATAATTTGTTGGTATACGTAATTTCGTACGTATACCAACAAATTATTCTTAAATTTTCCCGCCAATAAACATTGAAACACCGTTAATTTGTTCGTAAGAACTTCAGTCCCGTTTTTAACCGTCTTTACTATTAAAATGATCGTTTTTTCGAATAACATTTTTCTCCGTGGACGATCGCTGAAAGATATATAAATTCAAATCTTTCACATATTTGTTCGTTATGAAAGGATAAAATCACTCTTCAACATGATAATATTATATGATTGCAACAGGAGAGGATAAGGTCATAAATTTCATCTCCCAGGAAACAGAAAACGGGAGATCAATGCCTTTTCACACAGATATATTTTATCCACATAAAGGAAGCTCCCCTTATTATACCCTCACGTCGCAGTGACAAGGCTGTCTTAACAAGGAGGCAATCCACCCCTTTGAGTGTTGTACCGATCCACCCCTCGAGTTATCCTTTTGCATACAATATGTTGCATCACAAAGTTGAAAACTTGCTTTTATTGTGAAAATATATTGCAGACAGAAAAGATAGACGAGAAACTTCAGAAAAAGTCGATGCAAACTTAATTCCAATGACCTTTTTCTTAAATTTCCCACAATAATTTTTTTCAAGATCATAATTTGTTGACAAATAGAAAAAAAAAATTGGGAGGCGGGAATGTGTACCGCCAATGGGAACCATTTATTGGATAAACATACGAACGAAACGGTGTTCATTTGAGTTTCCTCCGCCATATAGGGAATCCTTTACCACAGCAGGGGTGCTACCGATTGTCAGTAACTTCTCATCGTTCCCTAGGACAACTGCAGATCGCTAACGTACAAACGACAGGTGATATCGAATATAGTAAGTACATTTAGTCATTGCGACCTGTTGCCTCTTCGTGTGCGATCTGCAGTTGTCCTAGGGAACGATGAGAAGTTACCGACGATCGGTCGGTAACTTCATATCGATCGACCATGCTAGCACGCCAGATACATTCATTATCATTCATATTGACAGAAAATCATATTATACGCTTCGTATTCCACGTAAACTGCATGAAAGCAACGCAGCCCAGAGGCTGGAACCCTATGTAACTTGACTTGGGAAGTAACGTAATACGACCCCTACGAAAACGTATCATGTTATAAGAATACAATCAAACCATATGTGTATAATATAACACATCTAATTGCTTGATTTACACGCCACGTGGGATGTACTATGGAATTGAGAATCTTTTATGTTTATTTTAGACAATAGCTTTTTTCACATTATTTAATATTATGGGCCTTACTGAGTGCCTTATCCACGCTGAACTTCCGTTAGACACTTTTATAAGCAGTATTTAAGGGCGCGCAACCCCGCTCAAAAAGAAGAAGATGGAGAGATATGACAATACGAACGAAGGAGCGAGCGCGCTAACATTAAAAACCATAAAATTCAAGCGAAAATTGTGAAAATGTTTAATAAAAGACGACTCGTTTGAAAAAGAGCATCTCGCCGGGGCTGTGTCAAGTAACATCTAAAGAAACATTGTGAATTTTTTCATTCATATAACTTGTAAAATAACAGAAACAAACCTTTTAATTATAATTTTCGGAGCATACTTTGCGATTTATTTCTATCGAGGGAATTTCAAATAATTATCGTTTCGGCTTGGGGAATGTGTAGATACTATCTTAAGACGATAGACTTCGCTTTTCGGCCCATACAAAAAGGACGCCCGGGAAAAAACACTTTTCTACATCGAAAATTGCACAAAATGAATATATTTTTTTTATGCTGCCTTCTAGAGGGTGAAAACTATGTCGGTATGTTTTTGAATTTTCGATGCGTTTCGTATTAACGTAAACATTCACTGTCAAACATGTACGTTTTATCAAAAAATATTATTTAAGGAAAAAGTGCTGTTAACTCAACTCTCATAAAGAATTATAAAATTATAAAAAGCTACCGACGTAGCTTCTTCTTTCTAAAAAATATATATTTTTTTAAATTTCAATTTCGTGAAAATTTTGGTGTAGAAAAGTGTATTCTCCATAAACCCCTTTTCGAGCGATTTCTGTAGGTAAATTTGAGCGTTGTCTCATTCGCACATTTCGCATTCGCGTGTATTGTAAGTGTGCGTGAGCTTGTTGTGAGCGGGACAGAATGACAGACGCGGGTGTTCCGCGTGTCGTTCAAAGTCTAGCCTCTTAAAGAATAACATATATTTTTTCAAGAACTTAAAAACTTCAAACGTTTATGGAAAACATGTAAGAAATCAGTAGAAATTGGCAGAGCGGCCCGTTAACTTTCATATAACATATTATTAAAATTAAATAATTACAACCATCGATTATTATTATTGATATAGGTAGATACCATAGGTCACCAGATTTCCACGACCAAAAGTATTATCGTGATTTATTTTTAAGGTATTATGTCGTGTTGCGGTACGTCCCTCATTAGCCAACGTTTCGGACAGTTATTATTCGGACAGTCGAACAGGATACCAGTTCGTAAAGGATTGGAATTGGTAACACGGTATCGCATCTATCTACATTTTAATTTTGTGCTCAATGTTACTTATTTAAATCATGTATATTATCGAGGCTTCTGACTCACATAATTTTGTAATTTTTTGCCTCATCTGTTTTTTAAATTATAATATTACTATATTATCATTATAATCTCTTATATTCTTTAAAAGGTATTTAGTTATTTGCATAAGAATTCACTTTAAACATTATCTAATAAATTTCAGTATTCTCGATATGGCATGGAACTCAGTTAAAGCTATTAAATTCTGAACTTCCGACGAGTTCGAGGTCATCATTACTGTCACCCTCTCTCCGTCTTTTATATTTAATGCATTTAGATAATATGTGTTCTACATCTTCAATGTTACTTATTAATGTAATGAATTGTATTTTCATTTTATGTTTTAATTAGGTACCTACCTAATACGTAATCTCATTTCATTTCATATTTTCTTTTAGCATTTTAAATTTAATCTGTATTATAGTTTATTTAAGGCAGACTGGGATTGCACTAATCTCCTTGTCCTGCTGGAATAAAAACTTAAATAAAAATTACTAAACAGTTAATAATAAATCGTCTAAACTCTCAACGAGGCTTACCCACAGTTTAAAAATGGCCTTGAACGCCGAAATAGTTTTCACACTAATAAAAAACTAAAATACTCGCAGAACTCAATAATAACATTAATAGATTTGATTTATATTAAATTTAATAAAAAACTGAATGGAGTTGTACGAATTAAATACAAAAACAATTAAAATATCACAGTTGAGAGATAAGCTTTATTAATATATGAAAAAAGATTTACCCCTTACTAATAGCGTGCTTTAAATTTTACACAACTAATAAACAACCATTAGCCCTACATTTTTTTTTTTTATTACGCACCAGATTTTCAGGTCCGGGTTTAGTTTTTCCCATAGGAAAAACTAAACCCTTTCATACACTTTTCCATATAAATGATCATCTAGTAAATCCACGTTATGCAAGTGTATTATATAAGTATAATTAATACAAAACAATACAAGAACAACACGTTAATCTACCAAACTATTAAATGGGAATATAATTCACCGTCTCCAGATATTTTCATATCAGAGGGTTCGGCTCTGTGGAATTCCTAATTTGACCGATAAATCCTACTGATCCCTCAACATAAATATTTAAAAAATCTTTCGTAATTCTACATGTATTTAAAATGACTGATTTTTGCATTTTTATATACAAATTCTAAAAATTAAGATACGTTAAAATTAAAATGTAAAATAATACATTAAAATAATGCAATAAAATAATACACTAAATTAAAATTAAAATGTAAATTTTAAGATACGTTTATTAGTATTATTAAATATAACAGTAAAAAGATCACCACGTCAAAGTCAATGCCAACGAGGAGATTAAATCTTCTTCTTTTCTGCAAAAAAGGTTTTAGGACGTTTTAAAAGGGCATCAGATAATTTTTATTTAAATTTCTCCACCATTTTCAAGGGATGGTTTCAATGGGCAGTCCCAATTAAGGGCGCTTTAGGGCTTTTATTGCCCTTTGACCCCGTGAAATCTCTTTCAATGAGTTGAATGCTAATGAAAGAGAGCTTAAAAATTTACTCACGAAGAACAATTTCATGTACGCGTTATGTTAAAATGTTTCATGATGAATGGGAATATAAACCGTTCACATATTCGGCCGGTTAGTGGCTGAGCAGACAAGTGCGTCTGGTTTCCACTGAGGCCTCGTGGGTTTAATTCCCCTGACTGAAAACAATATTCGCTTACAATTGTGGCAGTAGGAGTTTCCAAATATTGTTAGCTGTTCGCAAACCAAGAATTTTTGTCCTCATAAAAAAATAAAATAAATGTAAACTTTAATAATTCCTACATTAAACACGTCGAAAACTCACGGACAATGAATGATATTTACATCCAGAATGCAGGTGTTGTTGACTGTTGTGGACCGTTTGATGGCAGTTGTAGACAGTTTAATGATTTTTTTTTTTGAGTTTAGAATAAGTTAAATTAGTTCTTTATTCTTCGCAAATTCATTTTGTGGCGTAATTCTTAATTAAATGAAAATAAATACACCGCTTATATAATCACAATATAACAATTATATTCCTACATTAAACACGTCGAAAACTCACGGACAATGAATGATATTTACACCCAGAATGCAGGTGTTGTTGACTGTTGTGGACAGTTTGATGGCAGTTGTATACAGTTTAATGATTTTTTTTTTTGAGTTTAGATAAGTTAAATTAGTTCTTTATTCTTCGCAAATTCATTTTGTGGCGCAATTCTTAATTAAATGAAAATAAATACACCGCTTATATAATCACAATATAACAATTATATTCCTACATTAAACACGTCGAAAACTCACGGACAATGAATGATATTTACACCCAGAATGCAGGTGTTGTTGACTGTTGTGGACAGTTTGATGGCAGTTGTATACAGTTTAATGATTTTTTTTTTGCGTTTAGATAAGTTAAATTAGTTCTTTATTCTTCGCAAATTCATTTTGTGGCGCAATTCTTAATTAAATGAAAATAAATACACCGCTTATATAATCACAATATAACAATTATATTCCTACATTAAACACGTCGAAAACTCACGGACAAAGAATGATATTTACACCCAGAATGCAGGTGTTGTAGACTGTTGTGGACAGTTTGATGGCAGTTGTGGACAGGTAAATGTTTTTTTTTTTGAGTTTAGAATAAGTTAAATTAGTTCTTTATTCTTCGCAAAGTCACTTTGTGGCGTAATTTTTAATTACATGAAAATAAATACACCGCTTATATAATCACAAAATCACAATTATCTACATGTTTCGAAAGCAAAGGTTTCTTCTTCAGGACAATATGAACACGAATAAAAATAACAAATGAAAAACAAGTATAGACAAATAAGACCTATAGACAAAAATATTATAGAGAGTGGTGATTAATTACTTAAAAATATATTTATCTCTATATTTTTGTCTATATATTTTTAATTTGTCTATACTTGTTTGTTTTTATTTTTATTTTTATTCATGTTCATATTATCCTGACAAAGAAACCATTGGTTTCGAAACATGTATATAATTGTGATTATATAAGTGGTGTAAGCGAAGTGATTTGTTTTCATTTATTTAAATTACTTTGAAAAGAATTAATTTAATTTTAATTACATTTAATGATGTTTATTATTAAGTTCTGCAAGTGTTTTAGTTTTTATTATTGTGACAGCTGTTTCGGCTTACAAGGCCATTTTCAAAATTTTGGAGAAGGCCATTTTGAAAATGGCTTTGTAAGCCGAAACAGCTGTCACAATAATAAAAACTAAGACACTTGCAGGACTTAATAATAAACATTATTAAATTTAATTAAAATTATAATTATAAAAATTAAATGGAGTTCTACGAATTAAACACAAAAACAATAAATAGTTAAATTAGTGTCTAAATCATTATTTTTTACTTTAACTCTACAAAGAAGGTATTTTAAGAAGAAAATACATTTTTCTATCATCTTTGGGGGTGCTGTGTGGAGGGTCTTATTGTGGACATTTGGAAGTGCACCTGGGTCTTGAAGAGACCCACTTTGTGGGACAGAGGAAACAACACAAAGACTGAAAAATCGTTGCACTGCCGAGCTGTTGAACTCAAAAACTAGTCGTAGGAACGACCCCTTTATGCTCGAATAGTTAATAATACTTGGTCTCAAGTTCAAGGATTATTAGATTTTTTTGTGTGAGTAACGTTAAAAAGCATTTTAGCGTTTTTATAAAAAATGAAAAACAGGCAAACTTCCCGGGCTACGAATAATCTGACAAATGTTGAAAAACTCCTGTTGTTCCGATTCCGATAAAAATTCGGAAAATTCCGATACTTTGAACTACTCGTGTATGAGTGATTTCTGGCGTCATCTCAGTTCGGACTGATTTGTGATTATAGGTATTATATATGTAAGTCGAGTGGAAGATAATTTGTACCTTATATCAATATGGTCTTGTGAGAGGCCAACATTCGAAATATAATGTTACTTGAAATAGCAAGCAGAAAGTTGCGTGTTCACATCACGTCGGGGTCACCAACATACTTAAATGCGTGTCAGTCTTACCAAATTCACACTTCTACATATATATGCGTCACGAGAGTTAAATGAGATTGATGAATTAATTATTAAAAGAGATTCACTTATTTCAAAATGTTGAAAACACAACGACGTGACATATATTATATTCAGAAAGTGCGAATGTGAACGGTAGAAGAAGCCGAGAACGCCCAAGGAAGACGTGGCACGATCAAGTAAATCAGATACTTGAGTCGGGCCATGTCAAGAGTCAGAATAATAGAAGAGTATGTATGAGAAGATGTATGAATGTGAATGAGGCAAGGAGTGTGTGCCAAGACCGAGATGTTTGGCGGTCCGTCCTCTCTGCCTACCCCTGCGGGGAAACGGCGTGATGGTTAGTTAGTTAGTCAGAAAGTGCGAAAGGGATTAGCAAAGCAACTGACAGCAGGAAGTTCGAAACGGAATAATTTGTAACTATGATCCGAACCAGAGTTTGGCTGTGCTAGGTGTTGTCAACCGCCACATTGCCAGTGTATAAAAATATATAATTCACCACGTGGCTTGCTAGTACCTTGCTGTAAGAAGGCTTTAGCTTAATGTTATATATAATGTTACAGAATGCTTTCAACTGACTTCAAAATAACAATGTCAGTATAAATAAATGTACAGTGTACAATATCATCCTAGCAACCAATTAAACCGGATACCTTTTATACGAAACTTGCCCGAAAAAGTTTGCCGTGAAATATTTTCCCCTCTCACCTTAAAAATCATTTCTTAGCAACAAAGGAGAGATTTTCCGTGACAGAGAAACATAAACTAATTCAGACGCGCTTTTAAACGTAATAAATTGCTAGGAATATTGAATTCTCCCACTCTCGGTTACGCTTTTTATATTTTCATAAGGCCACAGAATGTTCAGTAAGCTACTGGGATTGTCGGCAAAAACAATTTGCGAGACTTAAAAAAATATGAGGGAGAAAACATCGTGTAAGTAAAAGCTCCGTAGCAGTAAGAGATTACACCAAAGTTGAAACCACCCACGAAATTAACTTCCTTTGAACGGAGCAATTATATATACCTTTAGTATTTCTGAACATCTTATATTTATAAAAATCATTAATGGATTTTTATTTATTATTTATTTCATCAATAAAGTTTTTAAGCAGATACCTACATGCAATTCAGGTATTACCGTTGGTTGTTTTATATCTTTAGATTTATATTACTCTTCGTTTGGAAGCATTTGCGTATGAATGGAAGAATAGAGTATATATTATTAATGCCAAAAAATAACAGTTAAATAATATAATGTAACATATTAGCGCTTCCGCCCACTGAGGCAACTGAAAACTCTAAACTGCCAACTGTCTTTGTATGACAATGTGATGGCCCGCACACTTCACAATCACACAAAACCCCGTTGTCAATGGTAACGCAAGCGTTGACTCGCGACTGTCACTGCTCATTGCCCTGGGCGGCCGTTGCTAGTTGCCAGTTGTCAGCTGATTGTTCTTCGTCTATGGTTAAACAAGCTTTTTGACCAATCAAGACAGAGAAAACAGCCGGTTTTAGTTGGTTTTCAGTTGCCTCAGTGGGCGGAGGCGCTTAATTTTTTATTAGTTCCCACATTACTTAGTTGTCTATGGGCTCTTCGGGTCACATGGTCTCGTTTCCGAGTTGCCATTATTTAAAAAATAATAATTAAAAAACCATTGCAAAACTTGTTATCAGACGAAAACGAGATGTGATAATATGCAAAAGATTGTCAATAAGATAAAAAATCAAACATCCTAAAAAACAATAGTGGATTTAAAAAACTAATTAGATTTTAGCAAAGTACAAGACTTATTAATATTATGTATATGCTATGCTTAAATGTACATGAGTTTATTTTATTTAGGAGTACACGAGAATTTAGCTAACATGAAAGTAAAAATAATAATTTTTGTGCAGTGTCTCTGTGTAACTGATCTCGAGAACTGGGATTTGCTTTGATTTTCAAAATTGAAAGTGATTGTGGAAAAGATAAGCTATAAAGTAGTTTCACAGAACCTACAATTATAATATCATGATATTTTTATTGGGTCTGCTCTAGTAATTAAAAAAAAAGTACGAAAGCACGGGAATTGAGAACCACAGTTTGACAAATTATTATTATTTTTTTTTATAGGGAAACCTCACAAGAGTCCCAACTGCTCCCTTCTGGAGCCAGTGAGACTATGGCATCCCCAATTGGAGTATGTTTTGAGGCTGAAGGTAAGTGGGGAAAGGAAGGAGATGGGTAAGAGGAAGGTGGGAAAGTACCTGGCTATTCAGATCTAGTCACTAAACACGGCTAAAGCCATTATTAAGCAACGTTTCAATTCTGAATGGTGGTCTTACACCAGGGCGATACTGAGAGTATCTTCCACACTGAAACGTGCCGCAAATATAACATATATTTTTTTATTAATTATTTGTGAAATAACACAAATTAATCAAATAAAATTTATTTGCGCACGCCGGGTTCGAACCCACGGCCTTCCGAATGGGAGTCAAGTGTCTTACCACTCGACGGTCGTCAGTAAAATAAACTTAATAAACAAGCCTTTATCTTTAAAAGTGCGTTACCATACCATCTACCACATATTTATCAATTCTTACATGATCTTTGAATTGTAAACCGAGTATACTCCGTGGCAATGCTCGTTGAAAAATGCAAGGCATTGTGTTTCGAGTGTTGCGAATGCAGCTGATTTCTTGGAAAATATTTATTTTTTTAAATTACCACTGTTATTTTAAAACGCTTGTCAACGTGAATGCTAATGAAAACTCGTGTTTTGATATTTGCACTACCAAATTTACTCTGTTTTGATTTTCAGCAGAATCTATAAATCCCGTCGTATTTCTATAAGCCATATTTGGCGGTTCCCTTGGGTGTTCGCCTTAAAGGCCCCCTGGGAAATGACATCTTGCTACTAATTCACGGTGACTTGGCATGTCTGGTTTTGTATTATGATAACATTATTTTCCATCTCAGGGTACGAGGTAACCTTTCGCAATTAGCAGCTTGAATAATTCAGAAATGCGTAAAAATACATCGCTCCGTATAATAAAAGCATCCAAAGAAATATAAACACGTAATTTCATTACCATTCTGTAAGCGTGTTCGGAAATATTATATATCTAGCAAAATTAAATATTAAAAATTGTTTATATTAAATTCTCATTCAAATACCAATGCTATTCGCCAACTTTTCTTTAGTAAAAAGCTAATCTACCCATTTTAAGGTTATTTTTTTACACTAACTGGAAGCCTCTGGAAAAATAATTTGCCTCGGGGCTTATGTAATCTTTGGTGATGATGTGTGGAGGAGATTTTTAAAGAGAGAAGGACTGAACATGTGTCTTAAAGAGACACATGTTGTAGAAGGGAGGAAACATAGATGCCGGCAAATTGTTCAAAATACGAGCTGTTGAACTCAATAACGAGTCTTAGAAATGACCCGTTCTCAAATTACAAATGCCAACCGTATTGGTACAAATGTTGAGAGCGCGTTTGGCGCGTTTCCTGACTATACACCAGTGCTAAAGAGATCAATTAGGCTAGTTCATAGGAGCATCTTCCATTGTAATACCGGTAGAAGAAGGATAGCATTATTACATGACGCCTGTGCCCTAAAGTTAGCAATCCGTTTGTTAAAAATTTAGTATCTATTTATTTCATTCAAAACTTTATTTAATATTATTTTTATTATTTGTTTTTTATTATTTAATATACACCTACATTTAAGTAGGTAAGAAATAAAAATGCTTAAAACGCACAATGATAAATTATTAAATATCGTGTACTTCTTGTAAGTATTTATAATTTTTGATAATGTCTAAACAAGTAAAAAAAACACGTTCTCGGATTTCGTTTTTAATGATTTTAATTTAACTAAAATGAAAAAAATTAAAACTGTGTTGACTAGATTATATATTGATTTATTTTGTTGTTTGATTATATGATTTGAAATTTGTGTTGTTTAATAGAATCTATCGTTTCAAAATTGAACAAATCTGCCAACGACTAACGGTATAACCTTAGTATCTTAAAAATACACTCAGTTTTTCAAAATCTTAAAACTGCGTGTACCAGATAAAATAACAATCTTTTAAAAATCAATTAATGTTTTTTTGTAAAAATGAGTTAATACGTCTAGAATTTGATTTAAAAGGGGCTAATTTCCGGTATTCTCTGGTAATAATACCCTCTTAAGGAGTATGTTCAAAGATATAATTGTGTAGAGTTCTGTGCTTTGTACTTTCCCTGTCAGATGGTTAGATATACTCAACAAAACAACAACAACAAAAAAAACAAATGAGAGTAAGCCTATTAATTAATTCAGCGCTTACACGAGTATTTTTGGGTTGCCCCATAATCCCTCTGAAGGCAAATATCGAAGATCAGAAATGGCGTGCTCTCGTGGCATCAAATATTTAATTAGGTAAACTGGATGAAAGAAAGAATCGTCTTCTTTAATGACTCCCCGTCACGTCATTTCGCTAAGGCGGCCCCAGAGAGCACAGAACCCCGAGTGCCTTATATTGCCATTCCGGACTCTTACGGGGGACAATTCAAATAGTCGCTTGTTTCAATTTATTAACATCCCCCGTATATTTAAATTATCCCGGCCTAGGCAACTCGGTTAAACTCCGTTTAAATGGCACGTTTATGGGTTTGTTTGCAGTTTCTTTTTATGGCTCGGTAGTGTTTTTCAAGTAACCTTAGAAATAATATGTGTCATTATTTACCGTTTCCAGAAAATCTTTTTTTAATCTATTTTTTTTACGTCTTGTCTTTCTGACGGCATTATGCAATATGCATTTGATAACGCCTTCAGAAGGCGAAATAGCTACCATCCGTAATAATAATTACGCAGCAGAACTTGATATATATATTTTTTTTTACATCAGGTCCACACAGGAGGCCCTGAGGAAAATAATTTCCCTCAGGGCCTATGTCATCTTTGGGGATGCTGTGTGGAGGGTATTTTTAAGGAAAGTAAGGAGAAGAAGTTCAGGGCTGGAAAAAGGTATGAGGGTTGGGTAAGAATCTGGGGTTCATTGTGTCTAGATCATCCGCCGACAAGACCTAGATAAACCTTACCCCATGAACCCGGGCACCCCTGCTAAGTCACCAAACGTAGCTAACCACTTGGGGTGACCTATGGCAGAGGTGTTGGTTATCCAATAAATGGTTCCCGGGGCGGCGGTACCCATTCCCGCCTCCCAAATTGAATAGATTGTTGATATATCTTAGAAATAGAATAGATTGTTCTTTTTATATTATTAAACAAGTCGGTTAGTCAGACATCTCCGAAAAATCGAATTTTGAGTTGAGTATGAAGTTATATGTAAAAGAGGGGGTCTAGACAACTCAACAATGTACATCTTCATCACTCCTTTAAAAAGTCTTTAAAATAGGTGAAATTAAATTTAATGATTTTTCAAAGCAGTGTTGAAACGTCACTTTTTTGAGATGTCATGGAACCGTAATAGTGTAACCTCTCTCCGGTATAATACTCAGATTACTCATAAACACCACCAATTCAATTAAGTCGCAGAAAAATTATAGTGAATTAAACAAAATGTTGTTGTTTTTTGTGTCACTAGTAGAACACTTCAAAATGTCATACAAGCATATCGATCCGTTACGCCCACCGGTGTTATTTACAGTATATATATGTGAAACTAATTAATTATTTCAAAAATTTGTATTTGGAGATGTCGGCCTAATCAATTGGACATCGAAGGATATAAAATAAAAACTTAAAAAAATGTATAAATTTCGAATTTCACATTTTATTTATTTATTTAAACGCCATAAACGGCATTCTAGATTACATTACATTCTAGAAAAGTTTTAAAGTTTTAAAGTAAGGCTCTATTTATTTACTGTCGCCTATCTATTTTTAACTTTAAAAAAAAAACTTTCGTTATAATACTAATATACCTTCCACACCTGAACTTCGATATATTAAAAAATGTATGAGCATTTACATTTTAAAAAGTAATAATGAATAGTGTTTTAAAATACATTTTACTGTAGGTTTGCGTGTAGTCGTTGAAAACGATATAACGATATTTAATACGAGAACATACGCATATGAAATGAAGATATTATTTAGAATAATAAAATGCTTCCAAACCACCCTAAACGTGTCAATGCGAATTAATTTAATTATTTTACTGTTTAACTACGTTATTTAACTCTGTAAATAACTAAATATCAAACTATAATAAAACTATTAAACTAAGCCAGAAATTTAATAAATAACTATGAAATTAAAGATTTCGTTTCACTATTATTTTAAGATTGTCATGTACTAACATTATTCAATTAAGCGTCTAGCAAAATATCTTAACTCTGAATTAGAGTTTTGTTTAATTCAGGTAATATTTTTTTATAAATTTTGGCAGGTACCTATTTAGCTAACTAACTAAATAAAACAAAAAATAATAAAAATAAAAAATACATACTCATCTATTATTTTGAAGCTCGACATATCCCGGCTTAAGTATCTGATTCACTTGATCGTGACATGTCTTCCTCGGGCGTCCCGGACTTCTTCTGCCATTCACATTTGCGACATATATTCTCTTTACACTCCTTTCTTCGTTCGTTCGCTCTACATGCCCTGACCACCTAAGCGTTCTTTTCTTAATCTTACTCATTATGCTTACATCAGCCTTGCATTATTTGCGGATCACCACATTTCTTTCACGATCATACATGGTTTTGCCGTAGTTACACCTCAGGAACTCATTTCTACGGCATTCAGTCCACTTTCATCCTTCCTCTGCCAGTTCTATGCTTCACTGCAGTACTTCAGGGTAGGTACCTATTACTACGGTGATATTTCTCTTTACATTAGAGATCCTGTCACAAGGTTTAAAGTGTATTTTTATTAAATAAAGGAAATCCTTGAGATTTAGTTGCGGCCCTTGCGGGCCCAAGCGTGTAGCGGATTGTACTGCGGCAGACCACCTTGCTGTCTTACTTAGAGTTAATTGAGATTTAAAGACGCTACTACCCCTAACGTCCCAGCGTCCCGGCATCCCGTATAGGGCACGCGATATCGGTTCACGGTAAACTGGTTTACCGGAAAATATAACTAAATTTAATTTTTGTTATTTTGTTACATTAATTTTAGGAACAAAAAGGGTTTTTTCTTTGTAATAATAATTTTTTTTTTATGATAAGCATTTTTTTTCCGATAACAACTCAGTCATCTAGTATAGACTCACAGGGAGATTTTTCTTCAGCAGGAATCTGTACATAAGTATATAAATTTATCCTAAATAATAACATGTTAAACTTGTTATTGATGCGGCTAAATAAGAATAAAAAAACAATATAGTTTTTGTTTTAAAACTAACTTTTTAATGTGAATATCACTCGAGGGGTTCCAATTGCACCTCGGTGGCGGAAGTTTGAAAGCTGGCGTGACGTTGGCGCCTGATCGACAAGTTCCCGAAATGTTTTATTTTTTATTAATGAATTCTCAATTAACCACTGACATAAAAAAATATTGAAAATAACATTCGTAGCTTACTTACGCATTTACTCTGCTGTACGTAGGTGAGTTTGGAGATGTCCGTTATCAGGTGGTTTGTGTACTTATAAATTAATAAAAGTTTTTAAAAATCACTCAAGGTACGTGCATTATTTAAGTAACATTTTAAGCAAATATTTTTTAAGAAATTATTTATGTTGTCGTGGTTCAAAGCTAACCATTTTTTTACCAAACTTTTAATTCAATTTTTGTGTTTATTGGAGGAATAAAAACATTAAAGAGTCTTCTTTCTAATTTAAAAGAATATTACTTAAGGACTAAGGAAATAATTAGACATGGGAAAGATGAAAGTTGGAAAATAGTTGGCTATTCAGACCTGGTCAGAAAAAAGGGTGTATGAAATATTTTTTTAATTAAAAAGATTTATTAAAATTTTAAAACTAAATTCTTACTTACTTATTATTAATACTTAGATTAAAACACATTTAAAAATTCAGGTAAACCGGTTTCATCTTTTAATTTTTACCGATTTACCGGTAATTTTTCGTGCCCTAATCTCGTGTACAGGGCTAAAGGCTAACATCCCCAAGTAGAGTGTATCCAAACAACCCTCTAGCCCGAGTCGCCGAACCCCTAGGAGCAAATTTTCGAGGTCTAACATTACTTCCCTGCGCCTATGCGGTCCGAGGAAACAGACCATTCATTATTTTAATTGCTTTAATGTAAGCATCGGTTTTATTAGCGACATTTTATTTTGTGTTCGATGTATTTAAGGATACGATAAATTTTACTTCAGGTATGTCGTTTAATATAAACACCATTGCGGTTTGACATAATATTAAGGTGAATGTCAAAAGAATTCATATTCTATTCTTTCATAGATGGCGCGCGTGTGATTATTTTAGGAATAAACGCTTTTTACAAGTTATGCTTTGAAATATTAACAAATATTAATTGTTTGTGAACGTACACAAGCAATATGAAAATGAATAAATAGTTTTGTCAATAAAAAAACTCTAATCTATCAAGAAAGTCTAACAAATACAATATTGGATTAAATCATTGCAGCGATATTGTATTTGTCAGCCTTTTTTTAAAGATTTCAGTTTTTTAATCGACAAAACTATTTATTCATATCCATATTGCTTGTGTACGTGCGCAAACCAATAATTTTTCTTAATATATCAAATCATAACTTATAAAAAGCGTTTATTCGTAAAATAATTATAATTTTAATGTCATTGCAGGTATGTTAAGCTGACAGCGTTATTTTTTTCAAAAGTTATAAATTATTGAAAGATTGGTTGATATTTGTCACATATTTTCCAATTATTGAATAGGAAAAAATAATGTTTCCAATGTATAATAATAATAACAATTGGATAATTTGTAGAGCGCCGTTTTTCTGAGAAATCACCTCAAGGGCGCTGTACTGATATACAATAAATAAATTGTAAAGATATGTTACGTAACGCTTAAAAGAAAATATAGTTTAATTTCGGACATAATTGTGACATTTTGTTCTGTTATAAAAGATTATGAGAGCCAACTTTTTTCTTATTTTCATTGATAAATAATGTTTACACTAACTAACAGTAGAAACTTACTGTCTACAAAAGACGGAAAACTGCTAATAATAAAACGTAAGTTGAGTCCTCGTAAGATATATGATGACAAAATAATTCGCCAATTCTTCGGTGGTTTTTAAAAAGTGTCCTCCCTTAAGACGCGGACTTAACTAAATATAAAGCTAGATCCCTCCCCTTGCTAACGGAATTCAGTCATTATATAAATTAAGTTTGCCGTTTCTTTTGCCTCAACGCAGTAGGGCGGCGTGGGCGGGGGCTGAGGGGGTTTAGGCGGCTGGGGAAAATGAGAAAGCCTCCTAGATAAAATAGGATCGGCTGTTTTACATTGATGAGCTAAGCGGGCTGAACAATCTAGCTCTTGTAAACAAAGCTTTTCAGAATGTTTCTAACATATTTCATGGCCATACAACCAAAATTGAAAATCTGCGAAATTGTTACTTTTGTGAACTAAATTAAAATTAACTTTTCTTTATTATGTCTGCTAAATTTATGTGACTCACTGGTGAAAATTATGGTATTTCAATAGGCAACTATTTTTGAAACGTAAAAATATTTTTGCAAAAATTACTAATTAGACCACATTTTGGCAAATTTTCAAACTTCCGAAAATGCCCGCTGTTCAAAATGTGACCACTTTGAAGAGATATTTTTAAAACTCCCGCTTATTGCGATCTTCGGATAATTACAAGTATATCTTGTTGTTTCTGAGTTTCATCTCTTATTAATTATTTGTTATAAGATTCCGCGAACTGGAAATAATGCAATATTTTTTCTTAAAAAATAATGATCATATATTTACACAACGCCTGTTCGAATTTAAATTCATATCTGTTATTTTTAACTAGGCCATTATTTTTAACGGTAAGCGTATAATGAAAAATAAAACAATTCGGGTAATTACTATAATATTTCTAATAATTAAAAAGCAGACATCAGAAAAAATATCGCAAGAACTTTTGTTGCATTTAAACTCTTTTCTCGCTCGTAGTACTCAAAAAGAACGGAAACCTTCTCTGACAGTGTTGAGAGCAAAATAACCGCAGAAACGTGTAATAGCGTCAAAACGTCCGCGTCCCCGTGATCTGGGTAGAGCGGGTAAACTGGGAAGATCGGGTATATCGCCTCCCCAAGTCAATATTTGATCGGATCCCTGAATGAAATAGCAATTTACAGCGCGGATTGTTAGAGCGGCTAGCACTGGTGGAGGGATGTAGGGATGGACGGATGGTGGCTGGCCTGCTTGTGGAGGCTTTCGGGGTGGATTTGTAGGCTGTCACGCTGTTGGCACACTTCCTGGAGACGGGTGACACTTTCCGGGGATCCGGTCCTTCATCATCACGGCGCTAATCTGACGACAGCGGTTGACAACCTTGAAATGTTGTTGGCAGGGAAGAAATGATAAATTTATAAATAGGTTTTGATTTGGTTTAAAGGGGGTTCACGATATCAGGTTTAACGAATCGGTTATGTAGTGTAAAAGATTAAAAATCATATGATTTTGAGAATGTTTATGTCAAAACAACTTATTATAAGCAATAATTATTAGCCTGAAACACTCATCAATATTGAAAACTCTCCCGAGAAAAGATATGTGTCGCCGACGGGACTCGAACCCGCACCCCTCTGTTTGCCGGACAGGAGCTCTACCATTAAGCTACGGCGGGATACCTCCTACCCGCCAAATGATTCAATATATACCTAGTGTTTCATTCAACAATTATCGCTTATTATATTTTTTCACCTGCAAACAACCAACTTTATTTATATGAGAAAGGCATGTAAGTGCTAACTCTCTCACTAGGTGGCGTCGAGACATTACATCTACATTTTTTGGTGAAAATACTTTTAACTCGTCAAATATTGATTATTTTTTAAATTGATAAACTAATGTTTAGGACAAGATTTTTTATGCATAGCACAAAGGGTAACAATTATTATAAGCAATAATTATTAGCCTGAAACACTCATCAATATTGAAAACTCTCCCGAGAAAAGATATGTGTCGCCGACGGGACTCTTAATAATAATTATTGCTTATAATAATTGTTACCCTTTGTGCTATGCATAAAAAATCTTGTCCTAAACATTAGTTTATCAATTTAAAAAATAATCAATATTTGACGAGTTAAAAGTATTTTCACCAAAAAATGTTGATGTAATGGCTCGACGCCACCTAGTGAGAGAGTTAGCACTTACATGCCTTTCTCATATAAATAAAGTTGGTTGTTTGCAGGTGAAAAAATATAATAAGCGATAATTGTTGAATGAAACACTAGGTATATATTGAATCATTTGGCGGGTAGGAGGTATCCCGCCGTAGCTTAATGGTAGAGCTCCTGTCCGGCAAACAGAGGGGTGCGGGTTCGAGTCCCGTCGGCGACACATATCTTTTCTCGGGAGAGTTTTCAATATTGATGAGTGTTTCAGGCTAATAATTATTGCTTATAATAATTGTTACCCTTTGTGCTATGCATAAAAAATCTTGTCCTAAACATTAGTTTATCAATTTAAAAAATAATCAAAACAACTTAATATTATTTTTAAATTTTTATTTTATCTATGGAAAAATACAAATAAACTTCTTCACTTTTTGCAAAATCACTTTGTCATTTTTAATTAAATGTAGTAAATAACTTGGTGTAAACCACTTATATTATATAATCACAATTATCGACATGTTTCGAAAACTATTTAAATTTTCGAAACATTGACCACATTTCGACATTGTAAGAATAATTTGTTAATTTGTTTTGTTATAAAATTACGTATACCAACAAATTATTCTAAAATGTTCCCGCCAATAAACATTGAAACCGTGTTAATTTGTTCGTAAGAACTTTAGTCCCGTTTTTAACCGTTTTTACTATTAAAATGATCGGTTTTTCGAATAACATTTTTCTCCGTGTATAAGTGGTGTACACCAAGTTATTTTCTTCATTTAATTGAGACAAACAAACGTTTACTTATATTAAAAATTGGTAGATTTTTAGCGATTGTTATTTATCATCATAAATAAATCTTCTTCCCCTTGTCTTATTCGGGTCAGGGACCCATTGCACCGACAAGGCTCCTCCATGTATCCCGGTCTTGAGCTGATTGTCCGGCCTCCATCCATGGCATTATAATTATCCATTGTTATTTATAATTATTATTAATAATAATAATAAAGTTCTTTATTCCAGAATGTGGGGAGGTGAGTCCAATCCCACACATCCCATAGATAGTATAAGTACATATAATATTGAAAAACATAAATATTTTATAAATATGAAATGTAAAAAAAGATATAAAAATAAATGTAACATAAAAGTAAAATCAAAGCACGGAAACGCAGGAATCCATCGGATCTAAGATTGTGGGACCCAGTGTCTTTCTCCAATGGTCTTTTATGCTCATATATATTATTAGTGTTGCTTTTATGGTACTCTTTTATACTCGTATATCGTGGTATTTAGATATATGTAAATAAAATAACAATTTACATGCCCTATTTAATATTTTGTCCAAAGAAGCGAAGCTAGCAGTTCACAATGGAGTGCTGGTACCTACCCTGATGTATGGCAGTGAAGCATGGAACTGGCAGAGTAAGGATGAAAGTAGACTGAATGCTGTAGAAATGAGATCCCTGAGGCGTATGTGTGGTAAAACCATGTATGATCGTGTGAGGAATGTGGAGATCCGAAAAGAATGCAAGGCCGATGTGAGCGTCATAAGTAAGATTAAAAAAGGGACGCTTAGATGGTTTGGACATATAGAGCGAATGAACGAAGAAAGGAGTGTCAAGAGAATATATGATGCGAATGTGAATGGTAGAAGAAGTCGAGGACGCCCGAGGAAGAGATGGCACGATCAAGTGAATCAGATACTTGAGTCGGGCCATGTCAAGAGTCAGAATAATAGAAGAGCATGTATGATAAGATGTATGAATGTGAATGAGGCGAGGAGTGTATGCCAAGACCGAGTTGTTTAGCGGTCCGTCCTCTCTGCCTACCCCTGCGGGGAAACGGCGTGATGGTTAGTTAGTTAGTTATTCAATATTTTTATAAAGACAGATTCTTGGTGTTGACGATTGATGTCAACTCTCACCAACAGCAACCCTCCTAAGCCACCAAACGTAGCGAACCACTTGGGGCGACCTAAGGCAAGGGTGTTGGTTATCTAGTAAATAATTCCCGGGGCGGCGTTATCCATACCCGCCTCCCAAATTGAATATGATTAATTAATTATCCCAAAGAGCAAACCTCAACATTATGATTCAATTTGGTAATTGAATAGGAAAAGGCTAACTGTTGGGTATACTGATTTCATTAGAGATTAATATTAACTCATCTGCTTCACCCTTTCGCACACAGATTGAATCGACAGGAAAAGCAAACATATTTATCAAACATTTTAATGGGTGATGGTGCTAATAACTAATAATCTATTCAAAATATTTAAACGAGTGAGGTTAGATTATTTAATTTAACGGGCCGCTCTGCCAATTTCTACCGATTTCTTACATGTTTTCCATAAACGTTTGAAGTTTTTAAGTTCTTAAAAAAATATATGTTATTCTTTAAGATAGTATCTACACATTCCCCATGCCGAAACGGTAATTATTTGAAATTCCCTCGATAGAAATAAATCTCAAAGTATGCTCCGAAAATTATTGTTTACACGTTTTTTTCTGTTATTTTACAAGTTATGTGTATGAAAAAATTCACAAATTTTCTTTAAATGCTACTTGACACAGCCCTCGTGAGATTTTTGCTCTTTTTTAAACGAGTCGTCTTTTATTAAACATTTTCACAATTTTCGCATGAATTTTACGGTTTTTAATGTTAGCGCGCTTGCTCATTCGTTCGTATTGTCGTATCTCTCCATCTTCTTCCTTTTGAGCGGGGTAGCGCGCCCTTAAGTACTACAAAATAAATTTAAAACTTCAGCAGCGATGCTTTAATCCATTTGTTAAATATTAAACGATTGACAAAGCCTCGAAAGCGTCACAAAATTATCCAGACTTTTAATTGGCGCTTATAAACACATCAAACGATTTAATTAAAAGTTATTTTTAACACATAGTAGCCGCCCGAAATCCGCTTACGTTACAGATATATTATACCGATTAATAATATATATGCAAATGTTGGCTTGAGAAAGAGTTTGAGTCTCGTCGGTCGGGAGTGGAAGCCCTGAGGCAAGCCGGGGACAAACCCTTTAGGGAAGATTGACACGTCGGGGGCTTTCCTTTTGATATGATTTTCCTTTGAAGATGCGGTGTTTGATCGCTGGCTCTATAAAGTCGTTTCCAATTTTCGGAGAAGGGAATCAGGGGTGTCAAGTGAGTGAACGTTGAGTTATGTGGGGAATTCCTTGGAAATTACAAGGAATATCACACAACTTTGAGTGCTGCTTTGGAAACAATGTTTCGTAATATGCTCAAGTTATAAGCATAATGTAAAGCTGTAATGACAGCGATTATTTTTTTTTATTAGACGCTTTGATACATTCAGTGATACCATGTTGAAATTGATTGAATTCCAATTAAATTTGTTAAAAACAAATAAATACCTATCAGAGATGGAATATTATTTTTGCATCTATACCAATACAAAGTAAGTGCTTCTAAGATATGTATCTATTAGCAAGTAGTATATTCCAACAAAATAAATATTACATAACAATTGTCAGCTACGGTAAATATTTTGCTAGTTCTGAAATCAATAGCATGCAGTATTCGCAGATTTAATTCGATTAAAATGTTAATTACTTGTCTAAGAGGTATTACCGGCCAGTGGTTGAGTTGGCATCGCGTCTGGATACCACCGTTGAGTTCAATTCTTCTGTTGGCTTATTTCTCCATCACAACACAAGCAACAATTTCTGCTTACTGTGGTGGTAGTAGGAGATTTCAAAAGTAATTGTCAGGTTATTATTTGTAACAAGGGAATGTTTATCTTTCTTTAAAAACTCATATTTTTTACATTAGCTCCACACATGAGGTTCTGTGGATGCTGTGTGGAGGGCCTTTTCAGGGCAAGGAAGAAGAGGAAGTTCTGGGAAGTAAAAAGATATGTGGGGTGGTTAGGAATATGGGGGTCAATATGTCTAGAACTGACGGACGTATGACTCAATCTCTTCGAGGGTGAGAGTCCGGCTGGAGAGGTCTAGATTAGGTCTCCCTGAACCATTCTCTCCCGATCCGTAGGTGGGCAAACGCATTAGCCGCCAAGACCTAGACAAACCAAACCCAATGAACCTCGCCCCTGGTAAGTCACCAAATGCAGCAAACTTAGCAAAGTGACCTATCGCAGGGGTTATCCAATAATTGGTTCCCGGGGCGGCGGTACTCATACCCGCCTCCAAAATTGAAATGCTTCCACGAAGCTCAACCGATTCTGAAAACTTCGAAAATACATATTTTAATGCATTTTAGTCGCTACATAAGTTGGAATATAATACAAAATCTTTGTTCGATAAACTGGTATGAAGCCAAATGGAAGCGGAAACGTAATCAATACTTTTCCCAAATAATGATTAACCATTTGCACACACCCTTTAAATACCACACACATGTTACAAATACCCGTAGCAGCCTGTTGCGGGGGTACTGTAATAAAGCCCGTCAAACACCCTTCCATAAAGTACAAATTAGCTTGTATCGCTAGCAATAAAGACTCATTTCACCAATAATCAAATGAAAATCTCATCTTACACGCCATAGGCTGTCTGACGCAATACAGGGCGGATAAAACAAACTACAGGGGCAGCGGAAAACTTTTTTCTTTGATAAACGATGTCAAAGTATTTTACTATACTGCTTCTCATTAGCTACAATACAAATGACTTTTTAACTACCCAGGAAGTGTGTTAATCATGAACCCAACAAACTTTAACCGCTCTAGGCCTACGAACGTACGTGATACGTTCATGTTGATTGTACCATCTGCGCTATCCCGTATCACGTACGCAATCACGTAAGCGCTTTTTTTATTTTTTTATTTTTTATTACTGTTTTAAAAACTTTTATTTAATGTTATTCTATTGTAAATGCATATATTTTGACAAAATCTTATCAGGTATGAGGATTATGCGAAAATAACCCGAAGGTAGGGTTAAAATCAGCCGAAACAGTATTTCTAACCACCCACCATAATGCTCGTGATTTATTTTTGAGGTATTCTTTAGCCAACGTTGATGACAATGTAAAGCAGGGGCGGTCCGTGAGTTTTCAGTGAACTAGAGTGCCAAGAATGAAAAAAACGATGTTACTGATGTTATTGTAGCTGAAAATATATATTTTTTTTTTTTTTCAAAATTTCAACTTATTATGAAGATCTTACCGAATATCTGATTTTACAGAAGATCTTACAAGATCTACAAAACGATGGAATTTTGCAAAAAAATAAAAATCATTTTCAGCTACAACAACATCAGTAACGTCGTTTTTTTTCAACCTTAGCACTCTAGCTCACTGAAAATTTACGGACCGCAACCGCTGTAAAGCTGTCTGAAACGTTGGCTATGTTCCTACCCAACCCTCATACCCGTTTACTTCCCAGAACTTTCTCTCCTTTCTTTCCTTAAAATACCCTCCACACAGCATCCCCAAAGATGACATAGGCCCTGAGGAAAATTATTTTCAGGGCCTCCTGTGTGGACCTAATGTAAAAAAAAACTATAATTAAATGTATAATCCTATATACCACAAGCTTTAACCTCTCGACTGCCGTTCGCCCACCGGTGGCCGCGGGTCAAAATTAAAAAAAAAAATATTTTTGAAGCGATTTTGTTCCTTATGTATAAAGAAGTTGTATGAAGAACAAGGTCAGAATCGCTTGCGCCGTTCTCGGTCTTGACATAGCAAAAATCCGCATAGCGCCAACCCATCTGAATAATTTATAATAAATATCTATGGTCAACTTGGCGTCACTTTTACAAACGGTTTTCAACTGTCATTTCATTTTCAAACAAGTATTTATGTCATTACTTCTTCGAAAACACCTTTGAATTGGTTTTTTTCATGTAGGGTGTCTATTCAGGTTTGTAGAGAAATAAAAAAAAATTATCATTTTCGTATGAATATATTTTATTTACATTTTTTTGTCGAATGGGAAATATTTTCACATTTTTTTGTTAAAAATAGCTATTCTGGGAAAACTTGTAACAATATTATCATGAAATATATATGAATAATAAGGTACATTATCTGGCAAACAGAAAACAATCACAAAAAAAAACAATTCCTTTGTTTTTATACGATATTTGAGCAAAAGCCGGGAAGATAATTTTGCGCGATTTTTTCCAAAAACACCTGGCATTCAAGAGGTTAAGCCGCAGCATCCCGAATTTCCACCGATTTCTTACATATTTGTCTTCAAAATTTGAAGTTTTAAGCTCTTAAAAAATATATATGTTATTCTTTAAGATATATTCTATACACATTCTATATACATATTCTATACATTTCCCACGTGCGCCGAAACAGAAATAAATCTCAAAGTATGCCGAAATTATTATTTACACGTTTGTTTATGTATGAAAAAATTTACAATGTTTCTACTAACGCTCATTAACACAACCCCCACGAGATGTTTGCTATTTTTAAACGAGTCATGTTTTATTAAATACATTCATAATTTTCGCTTCAATATAATCGTTTATAATATTAGCGCGCTCCCTCCAACATTCACATTGTCGTATCTCTCTTTCTTCTTCTTCTTGAGCGAATTATACCGGACAATAAGATGATACCCGGTGGTGCAGAAATAGATTTTACTAAAATATTGCTGTCACTGTTGCTCTTACTCCACCGGATATTGAGCGAAAGGGACAATGCACTGACACCTAACTAAAATGGAGGTTTTGTATTCCCCACTTTTCTCCTCCAAAAGTGGACTGATTTTCAATTTTTTTTACCAACTACATAAGAAAAAACTATTCTATGTCTGTAGGTTTTGATTTTTTTAAAAAAACATTGTCTGGTTTGTATACTGAACATCTTTTGACGGCGTTTAAACCAGTCAATTTTATTGATTTTTGGAAGGTCATAACTTCTATAAAAAGTAACTTATCAAAAAAAACAAAAAGTACCGACACGCTAGTAGTTGATATCTATTTTATGCAAAAACAATATTTTCTCTAGGGTTAGAATCCAGAGAGATAAATAGGGAATAATTTGTATGGAAAAATCACCGCCGGGTATCCTCTTAAGCTCTCAAAACTTAAAGATTGCTATGAAGACATATATTCTAGAAGGATACGAGTATATAGCGCAAATCGATGTGAACACCACTCCCAAAACAGCGTTGATTGTCGAAATGAAAACAAAGTCACTGCCATTCTTAATAATTATATTATTTTAGGCGATTGACATTTTAATATTTCTCATCTGCGATGCATGGGAAGCAATATTATTTATTTATTCCCCGCCTTCTGAAGGCTCGGGTTTATTCTGCGAAAGCTTTGAATCCTTCCGCAAGATGTCGCGTTTGAACAGGCTGGAATTATTTATTTGACAAGTCGGTAAAACCTTCTATTATTGTGTTCACTCCGGGAAGCTACGGTGTAGATAACCTCTTCACAATCAGGCTTTATGCGCGCTTGATTCGGGAATGATTGTTCAATTTAGCTGGGAAGGTTTAACTAAATATTATTATTATTATCACAAATATAAATATTATACTAAAATACTTAAGTCAATCCAAATTTTAAGTTTTGTTGTAGTTTTAATTGGTGTTTTAAGCAAACTCCTTCTCAAAGAAGAACAAAAAAATCTACCAATTTGAGAGATAAGTGTTAAAAATAATGTTTACTAATCAAAACACCATTAAGTTTGAACACATTTTCAAAGACAAGTAATGTGTTGTCTTGCCCTGTTGAATTTGAATATTTTTAAATTACTAGTTCATAAACATATTCCGCTGATTGCTGTGGTCCTTAATTAATGGGCATACAAGTTCCTTCCCAAATTTATGGAAAAATATAATTTGATTAGAAGTTTGTCGTATTTTTTATTTTCTTTTTTAGGTTTCGTTTTATCAGCTTAGGCATAGCTTCTATAGACTGTAAGCCACTGGTGTTTTTCTGATATTATATTCATTTACTATATTTAATGTATATTCATCTTATATTAATCAAATTTGTCTTTATGTAATACAAGCTTCTGCGCAGGATTAGTACTTCTATTAGCCTATTTTCTTTTCCTAGGTCCCATTTATGTTTATACCAAAATTCTTAACCTATTTATTTAAAATATCTATAATTCTTGATTCGATTCAAAGTATTAGGCGAGTACTTCAAATAATTTTTTTAATTTTCAAAAATTTAATTATTATTTTGATTTAAATGAAATTTGATTGTTTTGCAAAATGTCATTCTCAAATTTTGACATTTACTATAAACAATAATTATTATTTATAATATATTGAAAATAGCTAGCTTTTTAAAGCCTATATGTTATTATGACAAATGAGCTATATTATTGTTAAAGTTTCATTTAAATCCATTCAGTAGTTTTTGCGTGAAAGAGTAACAAACACACATACATCCATATAAACTTTCGCGTTTATAATATTAGTAAGATTTTACAATTGAATGGGTCTATAAGTCAGTACTATACATACATAATTTGTTCAACGCAATTAAGTGTCGGGTATCACTTGAGTTAAGTAATGACTGTTGGTGGTTATTTGTTACGAGGCAAAGAGAAACAACAGTCAACAACTACCGCATGACCTAACTAACTAAGGGAACCGATCGATAGTTAACCAATTTGTGGATACATAGAACCCAATTAGCTGGTAACATCGGTGGTGAACCTAAGCGAAAGTAAATTTTTAGAATTAAATAATAATGGAACACTAAGCTTTAACCACCGTTTTTAATAATATGTTTCAGAACCAACGATTTTACCAGAATGTACACTAAAATTAATAATATATTAAAACAAATATAACACTTATTTCCACCTTATTTATTTGTGAACCGGTTTAAACCTATTACGCCATCTTTAAACAACCCCTTTACCCCCTCCCTCCGTAGGTTATATACTCGTATTTAAATCGTAGATTAAGAAATAATTGTGCCAACCAATTACACAATTGTTAATAGGCTGAAACTTTAAAGCGAAAATGATTTTAGTATTTGTTTTGCGAATTATTGCAATGGAATTCCACCATGAAATCAGTATCAAAAATAGAAACATACTATTATTAAAACGACACCTAGAGTGATATAAACACAACTGTCAAAATAAAATGGTGGGAGATGATTAGAGGGAGGGGTTAAAAAATAGATAATATTGAGAAAACGAATTTAGGAGGTGGCTATTAGTAAAAAGGATTGGTTGTTAACAATATTAAATTAATTCTTAACATGGATAAGATATGAGATTTTTAGGCCAAAAGTTTTATCCTTAATTATTTTTGGATTATTGTGTTTGGTGTTGTGCTGTTGGTTGGTGTTGTGCTTCCTCCTTTAGACAATAAACGTTGTTTATAATTTTAGTGGATACTGTAACGCTGTTTCGAACCGCGTTAAAGTAACAAATCTGCCCTGATGATGGAAGTAACCCAAAAATTAATCACGATAACACATTTTTTAAATTTTTATATTATGGAGTTGCAAATCGCTGGTGTGCAAAATTTCTAAACCCTTATTTATATCAAATAAATTATACGTTTCCAAAAGTTGGTTGGCGAACTCAACATAATAATAGCAATTTTCGTATAAAAATTATATATTTAATTATTTTAACTCGTCAAATATTGTTTATTTTTAATTGATAAAATAATGTTTAAGACAAGATTTTATAAATTATTTCACCAATAAATGTAGACACAATATGTCTCGACGCCATCTAGTTAGCTCTTACATGCCTTTCCCACATAAAAATAAAGTTCGTTGTTTGCAGGTGAAAAAATGTAATAAGCGGTAATTGTTGAATGAAACACTAGGTATAAGCCGCCGTAGCTTAATGGTAGAACTCTTGACCGGCAATCAGATGGGTGCGGGTTCGAGTCCCGTCGGCGACATGTATCTTTTCTCGGGAGATTTTTTCAATATGGATGAGTGTTTTAGGCTAATAATTATTGCTTTTAATAATTGTTACTTTTGTGTTATGCATAAAAAAAACCTTGTCTGAAAACATTTAATTATTATTTATCCATTGGAGCAACAGAGCAATTAAAATATTTTTTCTCGGATTGTTAAAAGAAATTTTTCCGCCCACATTAAAAAAATCATACCTCCAAATTTGAATAAGGAGACATACAATCTGATTATAGTTCTATGTAGCAAATGAATTCCCCTATATTTTGTCTATAATCACATATTTGTAGGATTTATAAAAAAAATATAATTAAATCTTTAACCTTAAAACATTTTAAAGAATCTATAGAAGATATATTTTGTTACAATAATTTATATAGTCGTTTTAATAAAAACAAATTATTTGATAATTCGCCACATTTTGGCAACAAAGCAATCCGAGGTTTTGGAAATAGTGCCATAATGTAGCAAAAAGCGGTCGAGTGATTATACACCTCACGTAATATTAACATTGCCAAAAGTTATACAAGAAAAAAATACTTGCAATCGCTAAAAACTTCATTGATTCTGAATCTCGCTGATAGAAATTATTGAAAAACTTAAAACTAAGTGTTTCATTATTATTTAATTAAAAATATGGTTCAGGTACCATAACTAATTCTACAATTATTGAAAAAGTTATTTGTATCTATATATTTGTTTTTTTTTTTCAGATGTGATCTGAGAGAGCCTTCTTGATGTGGCGGAAATAGAGGAAGAGTGAATACAAATGACTAAATAATGGTAAGTGTCAATATTAATTATATTTTTATCATAATTGAAAATTTTATGTATTTTAGAAGACCATGGTGGGTTTGCAGGTTTTTTTTAAATTATACGCAAAAAAAGACTTTTATCCAAAGTGTAACAAAAAATCATAAGCTGTTAAATATTAAGCAATAATTCATTGTGTAAAACCGTCCCCAGCTGTTCCCGTCCGGAGCCAGTGAGACTAAGGCTTCCTCAATTGGGGTATGGTATGAGGCTGAAGGTACTGGGAGGGGGAAGGAGATGGGAAAGAGGAACATGGGGAAGTACCTGGCTATTCAGATCTAGTCATCTAACACGGCTAAAGCCATTGCAAGCAATGTTTTAATTCTGAATGGTGGTCTTATTCCAGGGCGATACTGAGAGCATCTTCCACTCTAGAACGTGCCGCAAATATGCAGCATATTATTTTATATGAATACATTGTGAAATAACACAAATTAATCAAATATAATTCGTTCGAACTCGTGAAATCGACCACGGACAGCCGTTACGACGTAATGACTGTTATCATGCATCTTGTCACAATATTGAGTTATTTTAAAAATTTAATATTTAAATCATGAATTTAACTTATTAATGAACTACTCTTGGACTTGTTGTAAATGGGAAGATTCAAAACAACCTGCGTTATGCAGAAAAAGAAGTTATTAAAACAATAAAAATCCGAAAACTTCAATATCTAGGACACGTGATAAGACATCCGGAGAAGTACGAGATCTTGCATCTCATAATGCAGGGAAAGATTGCCGGAAGACGGGGCCCTGGAAGAAGGAGGACATCGTGGCTGAAAAACTTGAGACAGTGGTTTGGCCAGTCTACTGTAGAGCTGTTCCGGGCCGCAGTAAACAAAGTCCGCATAGCCAACATGATAGCCAACGTCCGTTGAACGGACAGGGCACGAGAAGAAGAATGAATTATATTATCTATTTTTCAAAAAAGGATTGAAAAACTAAATGTACACCTTTTTTATTGTGTAAATGAGAAAAGAAAGTAAGAAATAACCGCTCAAATCAAATAAAATAAACTTCTACATGATTAGTCAACTAATAACTTACTAAATAAACCGTACGAGTATTAGGTTCTTGCGACGTAGGTCGTCCAGTCGTAGAATGGGATTAGCCTGTGCGCATTGTGCATGGTTTGGCTACGGAATTACGGAGCTACGAGAGGCTACGAGCGGCTACGAACGGCTACGAATAACTACGGTCTCCGTAGCGCAGATTTAAAGCACTGCGCGGTCTGAACGGTATTATGAAACCACCGTTTTAGGACATAATAGTTGAAGTAGTGAGTATTTCATACAATGGTTATCCGCCGCATACTTGCGATGCATCACGTCACGTAAAATTCGGGATCAGCCCGCTATCAATAACACTCCTTGTGTAGATGGCGATAAGATTCAAATTCCCTTTTAACACAAGCCGCCTGTTTTTCTTTATCAAATAAAAACATCGCCAAAAAGCGTGTTGTGCCTGTGAATTGCTAAGATGGAAGCTGTCACAATTGTTTTCGACCCATTTGGCTTTAGTCGCACAATTGAGGAAATATTCTTCCATAGCCTTAAGGTCAGAATTAAGGATCTCTTCTTTAAGGGTTTTGGCTTGCTTGCTTTAAGGGTTTTGGCTTGGGCTGTGACGATGATGTCATCTGCGTAAGCAAATTTTCTGTCTTCAGTGTGAGGAAGATCTCTAGTGTAGATGTTAAAAAGCGATGGGGCCAGCACTGAGCCTTGGGCAAGGCCATTATTTAAGAATATTTTTTTATTTTTTTCCCCTAGAAAAACCCTGAAAATACGGCCAGTTAGCAGCTGCTCAATAAGTCGTATTGTGTTGCCATCCTCTATGTGTCGTTGTTAATTATTTTTCTTTAAAACAAAACAATAACTTAGAAACACCACTTTTATTTTTTATACTTTATGCCGACCGGGTTTCGCTAGCACCGTAGCATCTTCAAGGCAGTATAATCTCTACCAATGTCTAACAGTTAAGTAAAATGTGTCATTATATAATCAGTGGATTGAAAAAAATTGACAAATAAATACGAACAAAAATTATTTTTCTCTGTATTTATGTTTGTATTATGTTACCAAGTATATTATTTTTTGTTTGTTATCATCTTTCTGTTTTGTATTGTTTAGTATCTATTGTTAGTTAAGCTGTTGAACTATGTTATTTAAGTTTATTATCTGATAGTATTATTGTCCTAGAGTCTGTATGGTTGAAATTTAAGAACCCCACTTTGCGTACAATTCCGACGCCCCGCCTTATCCAAACCATCTTCGTACGTTAACTTTGTTACCAATCTACTGCCGTCTCGCCTGTCGTCCGCTGAGCGGGTTTTCACCTGCTAGATTAGATTGATCATTACAAGATTGGTGTTCCAGTTTTTCCACGCACAGTCAGCCATTTTTTTGTAATATATTATTGTTCTCACAAATAGATTCACAATCGTATATTTTTAGGTATTACGCCCAGAGAGATCTGGGAATATTTACACGCCCCAGACTCACATATCCAAATATTATCAAGAATTGTGCTGGTGATCTGAACGTGAATTGGATACAATGATTCCAATTCGCGTTCAGATCACCAGCACAATTCTTGATAATATTTGGATCAGCAAATGTTCCGAAGTCAACATTATAGGCCTGAAGTTAATTAATTCGGAATTACAAATAATGTTTTTTTTTATCTTACTTTAATACAATTAAATTAGTTTCCTCATAGGGTTTCGTGTAAGGAGTTAAAAGAGTATGTATTTTAAATAGTTTTAATAAAAAATTAAAATAACCAAAAAATAACTCATTTGGAATAGTACCTACTTGTGGGATTGACTATATCTAAAAGAAAACCTGAATATTATCCTGTTTCCTAAACGATGAACTCACTACCACCCCTGATTCGGTATTCAGTCGATCAAAACGTGACTTCAGAACAGTGCAACCTTAAAAAGTTCCTGCTTTGGCGTATCTTGTGAGTGTTATACTTCTAGTATATAGTCTGTAGCTCGTTGCAACACAGATCTACACTTCCACATTTCAATATTTCTACGCAGACAAACACAAAACACAGTGAAAAGATGAAATGAAAATATCCAATAAATGCTTCCATATCCGTTTGTCGCCCGAACTTTTGGCAATAAAGCGGAATGTTATATATCCCGACGCTTCCTTTATGGGCGAGATGTGTATTTTTCGTTATCGTAATAATATTTTACATGCGATTGCTGGAATTATATTCGATTTCCCGACATCATTTGATCTTCCTTTTAAGAAATGCACAGGCGAATGTAAAGGTGGCTGATGCCACTTTTACAGCTTTATCAAGTTATGTTTCATTTTATGTAGGCACTCAGAATGTTCATTTGAATTTTAAATTCATTCACATGATTTAATACAGTGTCTCAAAGAAGACATTCACGAGTGAATCTGAGCACAATGCAAAGTGTATTATACTTCATTAAACCGGAAGGGACATTGGTAGATTAAAAACAAATGTGTGCACTGGACGGGGGAAATTTTGAGAAAAGCAGTGTTATTTTACATTATCTCCACACAGAAGGCCGTGAAAAAAAAATCCATCAGGACCAATGTAATCTTTGGGGATGCTGCGTGGAGGGTCTTTTTAAGGAAAGGAATGGGAGGAAGTTCTGGGAATTTAACATGTATAAGGGTGGGTAGGAACCAGAGGGTCAATCTGTTCAGGATGGACGTTTGAGTCCACCCATCCCACTACGTTGCAAGGAAATCGGTCGAAAGAGTCCGGTTTGAAAGTTTAAAAGGTCTCCCCAAACCAGGTCAGCCTGCCACACAGCAGTTGAAAAAATACATCCGCCGTCAAAACCTAGACAAGTCAAGTACTCCAGCTAAGTCACCAAATGTAGCGAACCACTTGGGGTGACCTATGGCACGAGTGTTCGTTATCCAATAAATGGTATCCGCTACCTACATTATTATATACAAGGTGTTAAGGTACGTACTTGATTTACTTTAACCAGTGATTCCTGACATTATTTAGAGTAAAAAATGTAAACGAAATGTGACTTTTTTTATGAGATTTTTTTTTTTTTCAAAATTTTTTCCTTCAAAATCAAAGAAAAAAAATTCTTTCACATGACCTTATTGGTCACTCAGCCGAGTTCTTCCCCCATTACTTACCCCGCCTCCAACTACTCAACACCAACTATTTTTTATGTTTTTGTAGAAAAAAAAAAAACATCAAAAATGTCACCGGAGACCAAAATTTCATTTACATTTTTTACTTCAAATAATGTCAGGAATCACTGGTTAAAGTAACTCAAGTACGTACCTTAACACCCTGTATATCCATAAATGTTTGCACTGTTACCTAAGAGAATTTTTGCAAAGAAAAATTAAAGTTAAAAAAGGTTGCCAATAATGTGTAATGGAGGTATAAATACATCCATTGAAACTGATGTCAATGAGAAAATAATATGGTAATGTTTATTGTAATCTCCGTGCCGTATTAAGTTCAAATGACGCCCAGATTTAATTGTGTCCTTATCGGCAATTACAGGGTTGTTAACCCACCCACCGTTTCTGGTTATATCCTGGGAGGCTGCGGGGACCACAGGGGCTGAATGAGTTGGCGTGGGGGATGGCAGGGGGTTGCGGGATATAGGAAGCAAATAAGGGGTCCCATGAAACCCCCCTTCTCCCCCCCCGATTTGCATTTTAAGTGTTTTCCATCGGGCGAGACACCTCAGAACACATTGGGCACATTTTACTGTTCTACATGTTGTATAAGCTCACGACTAAATCTAATAGGATGTTAAAGGGAATTTAATATAACGGGATGTTGGCTTCGATCGAAAACAACCGGATGTGGAAGTGGCATTTAGGGATTGGAAAAAGGGCGGGGAATTTTAAAATACTGGTAATTGTATAAATGTAATAAACTATTTTATTAAAGCACATTTAGGTTTTTATTATATTATTTGATTTTTTTTCTCTTGATAGGTATTTAGAAATGTTTTAAAATGAACATAATATAAGATTGATATAAAATAAACTTATTTTTCGAAGAAAACTTCTTCGGAAAGGTTTTCACTTTGTGATAGCATTATTTATTTCAATGAAAAGACAAATAACTTTGTTTACATCACTTTTATTAATACACAATAAACATGTTTCATGAACGATGTTCACATCATCAGGATCAAATGTTTACTGATAATGATGTGAACATCGTATAGAATTTCGAAGAAGGATCAAATCATCTTGATTGTGTTTTAATAAAAGTAATGTGTCGTTACAAAGTTATTTGTCTTTTCATTAAAATAAAATAAACGTTGTAAAGTACTAGGAACTGAAATAATTTTAAGTCAAATGGAAAAATATCCCTTTCAAAGTAAAAATATTATTATAGTCATTCTTATCCTAGAAAATGATTTCATTAAAATATTTTATACAAAGTATGAATTTGCGAATGTTTACCTTCACAGAATTTTATTTTTAAGCTACCTAGTTTAAATATGTATTCTGTATGCATAATGTAAAAAAGAATAATAAAACAAAATATTCGAGAATTCAGTCAACTTTTTGAATTGTTTAAAGCTTTCAAATGAGACTCCACCAGATACTACTTAACAAAGCGGGAGATGTTATTATAAGCAAATTTAAATGTCTTCTTTTAGCGAGGGTAAAATTACATAAAACTCGTTCATTTTTCCGTGTATTTTTCTTTTAGTGAATTTTGGCCCGCCTTATGTTTCTGCTTCAGTTGATTCCTTCATTACAAACCCCAAAAAGTATTATAATGTTATACGGGGACTTTCGGAGTAGGGCAATTCTCAATGTACATACCGAAAAAAGAGATTAATTATAATATAATGTCTTTTCTACCCCACTTTGCACGAGATTCCAGCACCCTCTTTTTCAAATTCTTCTAAATATGCCATTGGTTTCAAATAAGCTAAGTAATCGCACATTTTCCATATAGGTATAGCTAAACTTTATTATTTAAAATATTTACCCCTTGGTTTCGAATGAGTTTCGTCAGAATTTCGTAGAAATCAATTTTCTCACAAATTTTGATATTAATTATTGACTTACAAAAGTTCAAAATGACCGTTTCTGAATGTCTGCTAACCTAAATATTCCAACCAGAAAACATTTCACGACATCCCACCGTAGCTTAAGCTTCAGTAAAGGTTTACTTATGTTTTACCGGTAATTAACTATTATAATATTAACACTAATAGTTCTGTGAACAGTTGATCTCACGTTCAAAAAAATATGTTTCTATTTTTCTCTTTTATAAATCACATCCAAAATTTTCCGTGAAATCATAAGAATTGTAAGAAGGTACTTAAATAGTAACCCAGCTATTATTACTAATAAACTACAATTACAACTAATTTTGTTTTTATTAAAAAAAGACAAACATTCCCGAGTTACGAATAACCTGACAGTATTTGAAAATATCCTACCACCACATCAGTAAGGCGCTTCGCTGGCGAGGCAACTGTAACCAAACTAAAACCAGCTGGTTTCTATGTCTTGATTGGTCAAAAAGCTTCTTTAACCATAGACGAAGAACAATCAGCTGACAGCTGGCAACTAGCAACGGCCGGCCGCGGCAATAAGGCGCTCCGCCAACTGAGGCACCTGAAAACAAACTAAAACCGGCTGTTTTCTCTGTCTTGATTGGTCAAAAAGCTTGTTTATCCATAGATGAAGAACAATCAGCTGACAGCTCGCAACTAGCAACGGCCGCCCAGGGCAATCAGCCGTGACAGTCGCAAGATGGTCGCAAGTCACCGCTTGCGTTACCATTGACAACGGGGTTTTGTGTGATTGTGAAGTGTGTGGGCCATCACATTGTCATACAAAGACAGTTGGCAGTTGAGAGTTTTCAGTTGCCTGAGTGGGCGGAGGCGCTAAGCAGTGCGAGTTGCGAGTCACTGCTTGCGTTACCATTGACAACGGGTTTTTGAGTGATTGTGAAGTGTGCGGGCCATCACATTGTCATACAAAGACAGTTTCCAGTTGACAGTTTTCGGTTGCCTCAGTGAGCGGATCGCCTAACTTGAAAATGTTGCTTGTGTCGTGATAGAGGACTTAGCCAGCATTGGAATTGAATACGCTATTATAAACCATATATTTTATAAAAAATTCAAACAATTCGTACAAAGAAACGTCAATATCTCAACGAAAATTCTTTTTTCGAAACTTTCTTCAGGAAGTTAGATATTAAATATTGAACGTCGAAAGTCGAAATAAGCACGACGATTTCAAATATGGAAATATAGAAATTTAACCAAATCATTAAAATTCATCTTGAAACGGAAACGGAACTTACGGACAAATTTACAGACGAAATGCAAAATGGTTGAGTTTATATTAAAAAACTTAGAAAATGTACATTAATATCTTCAAGTTCCACAAGAAATGTCAAGTTATCCATGTGGACACGTCTAAATAACTACACAATATGAATCGAACATTCAATAAAGCAGCCAGGTCACGTATCTTGAGAACTGCGAGAAATAGCCCGGGAAGGGTAACATTAAAAGCAACATTGTTTCGGAAAACAATAAACTGTTAAATGGTTCGCATCAAAACTTTCTCCGAGACCAAATTCCCACGGGTCCTTCTTAAACTCTATTTAAACTATTTTCTCTTCTCCGTTCCGCAGCGACTTTAGATCTCCCAATAAAACTGTCCACAGCTTATTGTTTTATATTGCAATCTTGAAAACTTTTCAGAAAGGTTATTGGTCTGAACACATTAAATATTTTACAATGCAAGACTATGTTTAACTAAATAAATTTTCTTCCAATGAAAACAATATTTTTTTAAAAACACAAATACAATCGATTTATAATACGACGACCGTCCGTGGTCGAGTGGTAAGACACTTGACTCCCAATCGAAAGGTCGCGGGTTCGAACGCGGCGTGCGCAAATAAATTTTATTTGATTAATTTGTGTTATTTCTCAATTAATTAATAAAAAATAATATATACTATATTTGCGGCACGTTCCAGAGTGGAAGACACTCTCAGTATCGCCCTGGTGTAAGACCACCATTCAGAATTGAAACGTTGCTTAATAATGGCTTTAGCCGTGTTTGGTGACTAGATCTGAATAGCCAGGTACTTTCCCACCTTCCTCTTCCCCATCTCCTTCCCTTCCCCACTTACCTTCAGCTTCGGGCTTGGATGCCATAGTCTCACTGGCTCCAGAAGGGAGTAGTTGGGACTCTTGTGAGGATTCTATATTAAAAAAAAAAAAAACATTTTTTTTCAGATCAAAATAGTAATTCCCATATTTGCTTTCAAACTATGAATAATTGACAGAAAATATGACCATTAGCCATACTGTTATATTATACACTAAAAGAAAATATGACCATTAGCCATGCTGTTATATTATACACCTTTCATTTTTGATATAACATTGAAAAACCATAAACCAATTCATGTTCAGAAACTTATTCTGAGGCTTACCTTCCACTGTACAATAATATACATAATTCATTGTTAAAAGCATCATAGAAAACTTACACAACTAAACATAAATCATCATATTTTGTATAAAAAAAAGTAACAGGCGCAACTTGCGTACGTTAAAACGCGGTTCATTCCTCCCTTAAGGCTGGCCATTGTTTAATCCTGCGGGGGTTGTGTATGGCGTCAGTGCGGCGGTGACCCACCCTTATAAGCGGTTAAATAAAATTAACAGTAAACTATGCCACAGCACGGAAATTGGCTTCGTGGATCTTTATTTATCGAAGTTTTTATGGTTTAATTAACGAAATTCACTTAGTGGGGTTGTAACCCTTCCCCCGTTTCTTACGATTCTCTTTCTGAATAAAATTTTAAACGTTTAAACAAGAATGGGGTGATTTCACCACCAGTAATTAATTTGGTTTTAAATTCGGCGAGAGTGCAAATTACAAGGGGGAATTTATAATGCACCAATATTGTATATACTACCTATCTATAAACAATATCAAAGCATCATTAGAAAAGGGGCATATCAAAGAGTTTGTTGTAAAATCAGTTTCATAATAAGCGCTTAATTTTTTTTAAATGTTTGTGAAAACTCTCCTTTTTCCGTTTTATATGATAATTGATAGCTTTATAATTTTGACCACAACCCCACTCCGCGGCAGGGAAGCAAAAAGAAGCCGGTTTGTATGAAGACGCTTTTGATTTTCGCGGACATTAAAAACAATATCTTATGTTTTGCCTCTATGCTATGCCGTCGTGCATTCCGTTGTCTTGCCGTTACCGTCTGTGGGATGAAGTACACATACGTATCACTTGTCATTCACATTACATTACGTTATTCACGCCAATATTCTGAACTCAAATTCATATTTGTATTAAAAACTATTCCGTCTCCTCTCCACAGGTAACGTTTTTTCCATTGCATGTCAGATTTATGAAAACGTTCACCTCTACAACGTAGACATAACCGTAACCGGAAACAATCGAAATGTCAACTGCTACAGTAAGCCTAGGTTGTGTAGACGTAAGTCACAATGCTGAATACCTGTGAAATCTGAGTGTACAATAGATATTGTAGCAGACTTCGTACATATAAAGGTGCAATGTACAGCGTATGGGTTGAATGTTTGAAAGCCTTCCCGCGGAAGAGATCCCACAAGTTTCAATTACCCGTCGGAGGGCGCTGCTACGCCGAGGGCAGAGGGTAGGCAGCTAGGCACCTACGCAGCTAGGCAGATAGGCAGCCCGCACAGTACGGAGGCTGCGATGGGTGAGGTAAAAGGCTTAACGTTAAAGGCTTGAGGTAACGTACTTTGACGGTGGTAGAATGGTATTCAGAAACAAATGGAAAAAGATTAAATGTGCAGTCACTTCATAGACAGGGTTTTTAAAAGAGTTTATTTTTTTAACGTTATGTTTCTGATTTTATACTAATAATAATAACATTCTGGCGATTTCTTCATGTAAATCAATGTTATGACGGTTTACTTTGGATGGTTTCTACCACACCATACTGTTTTCCATTTAGTTGATTTTATCTTGTAAGATATCATTATTTATAATCGGGTTGCACTCACCTAAAATGTTTTTAACAAAATAGCCCGTTTTGTTCCTTTGACACCGCTTTTATCTTTTTCTCTATATGCATTCGGCCTCAAAACTTAACATTATTGTAAAGGGTTCTAAATATACGCTACCCCCAGGAAATAAGCTTATTACAAGCTGTTAACATAAATAAATACAATAAAAACTAACCATAACACAGTGAGCTCTAAAATTGCTCTTAATTCCAATAAGAAAAACCATCAGCCCTTTTCATTTGTCATTTTTTCTCTCAATGACAAATTTCCAATTGTAAAGTGAGTAACAAAGCCCCTGTATTTACTACGTGATCCTTAAGTATTTTGCCGGCGCTATTTCATTGGAAAAAAGTCGGTGTGGAACCGCCGAAGCATCTGGAAACAAAGTTTTCCGGAAACAGTAAAGCCTCGGAAGCGGTGAAAGCGAGGGAGACATCTGGCGCTCCTGCACTTGTAAGCGGTCTCAAACAAACCGGAAAAAGGCTCTATTTCAATTGCAAGCGATCCCTTGTTCGCCAACAAATGTGTTGGTGCAGGGGAATTTTTAAGACAATAGGAAGTTGTCTGGGGAATTTTTTCGCTTGTAATTTAAATTGAAAAAAACATTTATGAAATTGAAATATTTTCTGGCTTTCAATTCGTTCCTATGGTTATTCAACATATCGAATCAATGTGCGGATTAAAACCAAACTACTTATGTTCACTCATAATATCATAAACTGCTAAATTAACTACCTGGCTTAGTCCAGTAAGTTTCAGAAATATTTAGAAAAATATATTATATTATACATTAATACTATTTTCAGTTAAGTGGAAACAAATTTAAAGTTTTATAACTCAGAGTGGAAATGACTAGAAATTTGAGACAAAAAAGTTCTGATGATGAATGTCAAAATAAAATATTTTCACGACATCAGAGCTTCAAAATCTTCTTTCTAGCACTGTTCTAGTACCGCTACACATTTGGGGAAAATACTAAGTAAACGAATGATTATAATGTAAACGTATACCCTATAAATTTTGATCATCTTTGGAATACTGTGTGGAAGATCTTATAAGGAAAGGAAGGAATGGAAGTTCTGGGAAGAAAGCAGGTAAAAGGGGTGGGAAGGAATCTGGGGGTCAGTGTGTCCAGGAATGACGGACGTATGAATATATCCCACCCACTGCGGTGCAATGCGATATTCCGAGAGAGTCCTACTAGAGAGGTCAAAAGGACTCCCTAATCCAGTCTCTCTCGAACACTTGGGGAAACCCATGGCAATGTTGGTTACCAAATAAATGGTTTCCAGGGCGGCGCTACCCATACCCACCTCCCAAAACGATATACCTACCTATGGATCTTTTAAATCACGCTTACGAAAATAAACCACACAACAACTCCATTAAAATACAAACAAATAGAACAAACAGAACTATGTACTCACATACCATATAAACCCTCAATGATTACTACTTTTGAACAAAGGACACAATACCTTACCTGGGACCAAAATTTTAAAATATTATGCCGGTAGTAATTAAAATACAAAATTAACAATAAAAAACCAATAAAAAAATAGAATAAATTCAACAGAAAAAGATTTCATAAAAAAAATGAGTGCGTCTAACCTTTACGCGCAATTAAAGTAAAAACTCTTTCGTTTATAATTATTTATAGACGGAGGGGTAAAATTGACCTGTGATTCAGCTGTGAATCAACAAAACATAACAAAAAACTTTACAAAAATAAACGGGAGACGTCTGACGTTTGAGTTTGATTTTGGCTTTGACGTTTTGTTATTCGTTGCTTGGATTCGGACTCATGGTTGCCATACCTATCAGTGAGAAAAAAGGTTAATATTCATCATAAAAAATAACACAAATCAAAAGTTTCAACTAAAATCTTTAGTGGAATCATGTAATAATCAACAAAACATAACAAAAACCTGTTAAACTTAACAAAAATAAACGGTTGACGTCTGACGTTTGAGTTTGCTTTTGGCTTTGACGTTTAGTTATTTGTTGCTAGGCTTCGGACTCATGGTTGCCATACCTGTTAATATGATGAAATATAAATCGAAAGTCATTTCCGTTAATGTTACTTCCGTCCAAAAAAGACTTGAGTTACCCGTCGTGATGCCCCTAAAGAAGTCTTACTTCAAAAACAACTGGAGAATAAAGAATAACACATAAACGAACCATAAACAATACAATTAAAAGAAGCAATACTCTTAAATCTATTCTGTTTACTTTATATTAGATCTTCTCTATATATACTTCAAATCACAATAGAATAACAATGTAAAACAATGTTATTGTAATATGTAGATCTCAGAACAGGTACAATATCACTATATGTGACTACGTGGTCGGGCGATAAGGCTCTTGACTGCCAATTCAAAGGTCGCGGGTTCGAACCCGGCGTGCGCAAATAAATTTTATTTTAATAATTTGTGTTATTTCACAATTAATTAATTACAAATAATATATAGAATATTTGCTACACATTGCAGAGTAGAAAATACTCTCAGTAGCCCTGGTGTAAGACCACAATTCAGAATTTCAGAATTGAAACGTTGCTTGAAATGGTTTTTGCCGTATTTGGTGACCAGACCTGAATAGCCAAGTACTTCCCCACCTCTCTCCACCCGATCTCCTTCCCCTACCCACTATCTTCAGCCTCTTAATATACCTTACTTGGGGATGCCATAGACTCACTGGGTCCCGACGAGAGCAGTTTGGAATCTTATGCGGTATTCATGTAAAATTTGTTTTTTAAAAATACAACAATAAAAACATAATTTCAATTCAAGAAAAATAAATACATTTTTTTAAAATTACATTTTAACAATACTCGTGAAATAATATAATTATGCGTAATAATTTAGCATAATACGACAAACTTAATTGATGGGGTTAATTTTTACCCCAGCTAGCTCAAAAACGAGGCGCTGAATAGAACGACAAGTTTGCCCTCATTTTCGTTTTCCTCGCAGAAATAATTATAAAGTTAATTAGGATTCCCCCAATTTTATTCATAAAAGAGTTTTGTTTAGTCAAACAGAGACACCCGTTTAATCACTTTTAAGTGGGCACTCCAGCTTTCTCAGCCAACTTTTCATTTCCCCGAAAGTACACTTTTTTTCAAATGAAAAAACACACTTCTTAATACACCACTTTTATGGAATTAATAAATGACAGCCAAACCAAACGGATAACATAAAAACCACAAATACAAACAACGGCCACCATAACACGGGCATGTGCCTAGTATGGCGGCCATAAAATCCACAAATGTTATATATATTATTCAAAGAATAAAGAAACATTAAAAAAAAAATATTTACTCTTTCGATAAAACTTCTTAAAACAAAGTATTACATGAAAATGGAATAGGATGTAGATAGATTGAACAACTTAAAATCCCTCGAAATAAATAAAAAAAAGCCCGCCACACGAAGCTTAACACAAAGCCAGGATAGTAACTTCAGTTGTGGGGGGCACTACTAGCTAAATTAATAGAATTCCTTACTATTAACCTATCCCAGCTTGGATTCCCTGCTTGGAAGCCCGCTGGCTTCCTCACTGGCTTACTTGGTTAAAAGGAAAGCTAGTTCTGTTTGCAAGTAGCTCTCTCTCTCTCTGGTTTCAATCCTGGGATTGGTTTGCAGCAATTTCCTCTATTTTTCTCTTCCATTCATCTCTGTCTTGTGCGGCTCTTTTGAAGTCTGCATATGATGAGCAGCGCATGTCCACCAGCATGTCCTCCAGGTACTCTCGGCGTAGAGTTTGTCCCCTCGGTCATACCCTCCATTATGGCATGCAAGAGGCCTTAAAGTAAGCCTTAAGCCTTACCTGTAAGTAGCTAGAGTAGCTATATTTGCGGCACGTTCCAGAGTGGAAAATACTCTCAGTATCGCCCTGGTTTGAAACCTCCATTCAGAATCGAAAAGTTGCTTGATATGGCTTTAGCCGTGTTTAGTGACTTGATCTGAATAGCCAGGTACTTCCCTACCTTCCTCTTCCCCATCTCCTTCCCTTCGCCACTTACCTCCAGCCTCACACATACCCCAATTGGGGATGCCATAGTCTCGCTGGCTCCAGACGGAAGCAGTTGGGACTCTTGTGAGGTATTCACTATAAAAAAAGAAGAGGTACTTACTAGCTTGCTAGTTTACTAGCAATAGCTTGCTGTCCTGGTTTGAAGTACTAGCTTCGTGCGGCTCGATATCTTTATGGGATTTTGAATTATTTAATCAATAGTGTTAATTTATTGACATTGTTGTGAAATGGCACTGCGAACGGGGTAGAATGAGGTTATAGGTTTTATTCTAATTTCTTACAAAAAAATGTAAGTATTAGCGTGTATTAGTTCCTTACAAAAATTCTTACTCGATTGATTCATTGCCACATAATATTTACAAATTGTTTTTTTTTTTATATATTGCTTGTGCTAACTCGACTGAATCATTCGCCACTAACTGGTACTTATCATTAAACATCACACGACTACGATAATAGAATAGAAACAATCTTTTTTTTTCAATTTTCACACTTATGAATAAAAATATTGGACGCTCCATTCCTCTAACTCCATCCCTTCCCATTTTCTACCCCTAGAAGCAGGGAACAAGCATACCTCGTTAATAAAGTGGCTCGACAGCGTTATTCATGAATTAAACATTGGTCTATCTATTAGTATTTGTAGAGTCCCTGAAATTGGTTTCTTTTTATTTTTATAGCATTTTATCTCCTTCTCTCCGACGCGTCGCCGGTGCATAAGCTCTTCTCGCTCCAACACGACCAATCTCTACTCGTTTAGCACGGCGCTGTAGCGAGATGAAGAAAAATTGTGTTTCTGTGATAAAACATTTTTAACTAAATAAGAACTCGAGTGGGTCTTGCATTAGTTATATCCCTGATAAATTGTTTGAGATGGAAGTCGATTCGTTAACTCAAACTATGAACCACAAATCAAAAAGCCAAAAGAGAAGTAATTAAATAATGATGTATTGTTTTCATACTGACGATTTTTTTAAAGATTTATGAACTGTGCTCTGGAATCATTTGTCGCCAGATCGAAACCCGACGAAAGCGAATCAATAATCATATGAAAAACAGAAAGCAGTGAAAATTACAAAGGAAGTGAATAAATACTACTTGAACACTGATGGGAAGGCCCACACGGAGATAAACGTTATTCTAAAATACGATCATTTTATTCGTAAAAACGGGGCTGAAGTTCTTATGAACAAATTAACAGGGTTTCAATGTTTATTGGCGGGAAAATGTAAGAATAATTTGTTGGTATAAGTACAACATTACGTATATATACCAACAAATTATTCTTACATGTTCCCGCCAATAAACATTGAAACCCTGTTAATTTGTTCGCAAGAACTTCAGTCCCGTTTTTAACCGTTTTTACGATTAAAATGATCGTATTTTAGAATAACGTTTTTCTCCGTGCAGACGTTTTATTTTGCCCTTTTACTGTTTGAAGCAGCTCAGGGTGTTGTTTGGATTTCATGTGGAGGGAATCATATTATTAGTTTTCTCGCACAACATTCTGGAGTGGTAGACACCCTGAGATCGTCCTAGTGACTCATTCATATCCAAAACTTAGCGCAATGCTTAAATGAAAAAAATCAACACTCTTTCAAATATGGCGTGTGTGGTCGAGTCCGTTAGATTAAACTACGTCATGTCCAAGTCAAACTTTTTTCTTACCTCACTTGATCCTTTTTTACTTAGGACCATTTGGTGGCTGATTGGCATCAATTTCTCTACTGCATAAATCCTCTATTACGACGCAAGCAACATTTTCTGCTTACTGTGATGGTAGTACTAGATTTTCAAATATTGCAAGGTTATTCGTAACAGGCATAAGTTCATCTTTCTTTAAAGAATATAAACTTTTATAAGACGCCTTCCAAAATTCCTCTTTGTCTTATCCTTTAACCTCACAACTTTCTCTGTGGTATTGGTAGAGTTCAATTGACAATTAAATCAACATCAGCAGTTGAAAATCATGTACGTTATCACAGTGCACAGAAAAGATCTAATATATCATACATTTAGATTTAGAAAAATTAACCTCTTGAGTGTTCCCCACATTCCGCAATAAAGATATCAATCATTATTATTATAATTCCGGTTCTAAACAGTTCCCTAAGAAATTATTTCCACGTGCTGAACAAATGAATCGGTTACGTTTTATCATAATAATTGGTTGATAATGCCACAATACGATTTTCAGAAAACCGATTTCTTATAAATATATTATAATGTCGTTCCTTCCGTAGCTTCCTCGGCAAACGAGGTGACATTCTATCGCCTGTAAATTTATTCAGCGACAAGGATATCGACAATCAAACATCCAGAGGGTGGAAGTTGTTCATCTCCGGCCGTAGGGGGCGGTAAGGGCGGTACGGGGGCGGTAGGGGTGGGGGCGAAATACAAATAAGAAACGTCTCGCGAAATCTAACGAAATATTTAACTATTGTAACGCGAGGGGTGAATTTCATACCGATACCCGATTCCTTAGGAGTTTTCAACAAAACTTGAAATTATTGGAAGCACCGTTCGATCTTCACAAAGTAAAAGATACAGTTGTTATTACTTGGGTATTGAGTGAAAACTTATTATTAAGTTTATATTCCTTTTTTATTAGTGCGAAGTTAGCGGAAGTATGATGTGGAATCTTTGTAAAACGTTGTTATTAAGTTATAGCACAAGGTTTGGAGATTTTAACTTTTACACTTTCATTTCTCAAGTTATTATATTTTCAAGTTTGTAGATAATTAACTCATTTTACTTTCTAGAAATACACCTAAGAATAGGAAAACTAAACCAAACAGCTGAAAACCCTTTTATTGTTTATTTCTGAAGTAGGTAAAACTCTCGGGTGTTGTCAAATTTGCAGTTTAATGTCTGGAACTTCTAGGTGAACGCAACTATATTCAGCTTTCGCAACGTTCTTTCCACTAAGAGCTATTTTCAATTCAAACATTGTCTGGAAAAAACACAAGATCAAAGATAGGTAATTCATAAATGAATTTCTACGATGCCTCCAAAGTTTGCCATGCCTTTTGTTATTTTACTAATATGTCCCCTCGACGACATAGTATGCTAGTATGCAAAAAAATTGCACAATAACTATAGATATTCATATAGATTTTATTTAGCTTTACACTGGTGGCTCGGAAAATGTGATTGCGCTATCAATAATTACCGTCTGGACCTTGCACCTTGAATAAAGTCAGAAGTAAGATACACTTGCGACATATCGAAGCGATGATTTCCTAACCCTCTCGATGTAAGGGGAACGAAAGGGAGTTAGCAGAAGGTACTGTACAGATCATTATAATAACACAGATGGTTGTTCTTATTTGAAACTTGAGAATATTTAGCGAGTAAAGTTTCTCTTTCCCTTTACTTCAAGTCCCTGGAAAACTGTTTTAAAGGGGTTTCGAGAAAATATAAAAAGAAAAATGATCTCTTCTTGAAACAGTTTCCTGGAAATATTTAGTGTTCTTCTGACATCTTTTCTTATCGGAGGTTAACATGTTAATCTAAATTGTTCGTTTCAATTCAATTTAACGTTTATATTCAATAATAAAATACGGTATTATTTTTTGGGGAAACTCAGTAAACACCAAAGATGTTTTTATCATTCAAAAGAGATGCATAAGAAAAATTACAAACTCTGATCGTCTAGATTCATGTAGACCTATGTTTAAAAATCTGAAAATTCTGACAGTCACAGACATATATATAATGGAGTTATGCATGTTAGTGCGATCATCTACAGACAAATTCCCACAAATAAACTCAACACATAAATACGCTACAAGGTTCACAGATTTACACTTATTAAAACCAAAAACAAACAAAACAATATTCCAAAAAGGACCATATGACATGGCCATTAAAGTATATAACAACCTTGCACATAACGTTAAACAAATACAAGATACACACAAATTCAAATCGTCACTAGACACTTTCCCTTGTTAATAAATGTCATCACACCTTAAGTGAATACCTCACATAAATGAAACACCTATTTTTGTATTTTTATTGGTATATTTGTGTTTTTTTATCTGTATAATCATTATAATAAAATATGTATGTGGTTAGCTCGAAGAAATGGGGTTTACCCTTAAGCTACACCCTTTGCATTTTTTATTTGTACAATAAATATTTTTTGATTTGATTTCTAAAGCGAATCTTTTTACCACGACTTTCATCAATCTTCCAAAAAAAATTAAGTAGAGTATTTATATTTATCACTTCTTATCATTATTATTCATTTATTATTTAGCTTAAGATGTTGTTTGTTTATTGAGATTGTATATTGTCCCCCGCGCTAAGAGTTCTTCGGTGTTGTAAATGACACACTTTTTAATGGTTATTTAGTTTAGTGTAGTGAAAGAATTTAAGATTAAAATAAAACAAATACAAAAAAATATTAAAAATGCTATATATATATATATTATATTACATGTTAAATTATTTCTAAACAATAGAATTTCAATATTTATTGAGGGCAAATTGATTCAGTTCACTTTAAAATAAATATATGAAAACAATTTTTTATGGTTAGAAATATAAAACCAATTGAAGCCCTTATCAATTTCAACACCATAATTGATGTTGGCAATGTTGTAGTTATGGGAGTTTGGTTTTTATTTAATATATAAAATCATTGTTTTTCACATTTCAGCCCATAAAAGAATTAATTACTTAAGAATTTTTCTTTCAAACTCGTCTGCTCTACGAATCTCCCTAAAACCTGTAAAGTGGTAGTGAGAAATGTATAATAATGTATTTCGCCTTCTGAATCCCTTGTATATTTATGTCAACCCAAATACTAACTTCAAAATCAGTTTTGGTGGAAAATATGTGTAAAGTTATAATGATGTTTATCAATGGAATTTTTTCTAACAAAGTTTAAAACTTCACGGAATTATTTGATCAACTTTTGAATATTTTTGTGTAAATTGACAAAAAAAAAGTAGTTCCCTAAAGTAAAGCAGCAAATATGAAACCATAATCTCATAAAATGAATAAATACCCATGCTTATATATTTTTCTAGTATTACCATCCTCATTTTCAAAATTGGATCCCTCTACAGTCTCAACTCCAATGAAGATTTCTTAGTTATAGTACCATTCTAGAGTTTCGTACTTTTCTGCAAAAAAAATCAGTTCGTCTAACCTTTGACTAAAAACTAAACAAAAACTTACATTTTTTAGGGGGCAAAAAATGATTAGGTTGTTGATTTTTGCGTTTATAATATTATTTATAGAGGAAGGGGTAAAATTTTCCTGCGATTCAGCCATTTGAATTGACACACTACTGCCACTATTTACTTCAATAGCTAGAATTCACAAGATTCAGAGAGAAAAAAGGTTAATATTCATCGTAAAAAATAATACAAATCAAAAGGTTCATCTAAAATCTTCGATAAAATAATATAATAATCAACTAAACATAACAAAAACCTGTTGAACTTACCTTATACATTAGTAAATAAAAATAAACGGGTGACGTCTGACGTTTGAGTTTGCTTTGACGTTTTGTTATTCGTTGCTAGGCTTCGCACTCACTGTTGCCATCCTACGACGTTAATATGATGAAATATAAACCGAACGCCATTTCCGATTTAAAATGTTAAGCGCCTCCGCCCACTGAGGCAACTGAAAACTCTCAACTGCCAACTGTCTTTGTATGACAATCTGATGGCCCGCACACTACACAATCACTCAAACACCCGTTGTCAATGGTAACACAAGCGGTGACTTGCGACTTTCACTGCTGATTGCCAGCTGTCAGCTGATTGTTCTTCGTCTATGGTTAAACAAGCTTTTTGACCAATCAAGACAGAGAAAACAGCCGGTTTTAGTTGGTTTTCAGTTGCCTCAGTGGGCGGAGGCGCTTACTTCAAAAACAATTGTAATATCAAACAGCAATTTTTTCAGCTTACCTCTACAGGTTACATTGCCCCACTCTACTCGGTTGAACATTTGTTATCTGCCGGAGGCCCGGTTCATATATCCTAATCCACTCATATTACCCCAGACAATATACTAGATTACATCGCTTGGGCCGCGCTGGGCTACTGGCGACCCCAGCCCGCACAGCGGTTAATTCATTAGCCACCCGCTCCTGGGCCCTGGCACTGTATCATTAGTTAACACGCCCGGCTACCGATTACAATACCTCCTTCGTGACATGTGTCCCTGATACCTGAGCAATGATTAGCGGCCACCCGCCGTGATGGCGGTCATTTGGGTCATCTTACCACTTTCCAATCTCGGTCACTTTAAACCTAATTTTGTTACATCATCCCTTCTGTTATGCGAAAGCTCCAGGATACTTATATTTATGAATTTATCTAAAGTGAATATTAATTTGTTGTTCATTGGCTCCGGCTCACTATAGGGTATTTTCACAAACGAGGGATTCTATTGAAAATGTATGGAATATGATATATAAAGGTAATTTTTCTGATTTTATTCATCGTACTAAAAATGTTTGTTTTTTACGTTTTCATTCAACTTTATTCATTTTAAAAACGCTCAAAAACCTACGAAACTAAAACGGACCGTGATTGCCAACGACGCTTCGTACGCACGTCATAAAACAAACAAAGTAGAACTGTCGGAATATTTTTAAGAACGAGCGACTCTTATGACGTCACACGTCGAAAATGCCATTTTGTCGGGATTACAAAAATGCGCAATTTATTCGTCAACATAAAAATAAAATAAAAATTCCATAATAATCGTAATTATTTGCTTAATTTTTTAAGCAATAAAAAATGGTGAAATATTCTATTGTGCAATGAGAGGTTTTCTTCGAATATATTGCATTTACCACCATCCCTCGTCGTGTGATAATTTTGTTGTTTGTTTTTTTAATTTTTATTATGTGAATACCGCACTAAAAACTAAATAAAGACTTACATTTTTTAGGTGGCGGAACATGGATATGTTGTTTATTTTTCATTTATAATTAATTTTAGACTTTCATTTATAATTTGTAAAATTTTTCTGCTTTTCTGACATTTATAAACAACAATATTTTGTAGTCACCTTACTGCCACTTTTCACTTCAATAGCTAGAATTCACCAGAGTCAGAGAGAAAGAAGGGTTAAAGGAAAACATTAAGTGACTTTTAACATTATTCAAACTTAATTTTGAGGGTTATTATTATAATGCTTGATGCAGAAGAATTGAATTGCACGTGCTTATATTGGTGAACAATATTCATCAGGATTTCGCACTTGTCTTTACTGAAAATCGGTCACCAATCTTCCTTTTAAATCTTAAAAAATAAGACAAACCAATATTTTCACCTAAAATCTTTAGTCAAATCATAAAGTAATCAACAAAACATAACAAAAACCTGTTGAACTTATCTTATACATTAATAAATAAAATAAACAGATGACGTCCGACGTATGAGTTTGCTTTGACGCTTTCTAATTCGCTGACAGTTGTCGCAGTCCATGTTGCCATACCTACGACGTTATTATGATGAAATATAAATCGAACGTCATGTCCCGTTTAAAATGTTACTTCCATCCAAAAAAGATGTGGGTTACACGTCGTAATCCGCCTAAAGAAGTTTTACTTCAAAAAATATTCACAGTATCTTTTTTGCTGTTCACTTCAAAATACTTATCTATTTTTTAACGTCACTGCATTTGTCATTTTCCGACAAATACGTTATCTACGCGAATAAACGTTGTGAAATTGGAAGCGATTCGAACATCAAATATTAAGGCTTCCTTTACGTGTTTCTTGTACACATTCGCCAGTCTCTAAAACAGTTTTATTACAAGATACTACGGCGCGAATAAACCCAATGCTCAGAAGATATTGGCTAAAGTTGACGTAATGTGACGTAAATGTATATTTTAGAACTGGGAGTGAGAGTATTCTGTTGGAGGAATGTTCAAAGCTCGAATACGTATATCGTATGATTCGTAACATCTTATTGCCAAATATTTATTATACACATAAAATGGTGCGCGGCACTGAAAATGTATTAAGCAAGTCAATACATAATTTCAGGACTGAAATAAATTCAAATAAGGTAGAAACTAAATTGAGATATACGTTTTAAATTTTTTTAATGAAATTCCAAAACTTTACATGCACTACATAAAAAAGTTGGATTCCGTAATCAAAAGTTTTATATCCGCTATGAAATTTCAATGATATCACAATTATATAAATATGAAATATACATACATTTAATGGCGGAAACATCTTAGTAAAGTTGTTTTTTTTTTCAGATTTGCATATTTCTTGAACACTTGTGTTGCTACCATTTGAGCGTGAATCTAGCAGTTATGTAACATGTTATTCTTAACTTGTGTTTCAAAATTTTTATTTCTGGCATTGTTAATCCATGGAATAGAAGAAATATTCCAGGGTGCGAACGAACATAGCGTGGTGGCACAAGGGAAGGTATTTTTTCAATAGGACTGCGGTGCCTTTAATCGAGTGGTCTACCGCAGGGTTGAAGAGCACTTGTCAGATGTAGAACTATGCAAAGGGATGAAAGGCTTCAGCTGGATAGGGTTAAAGTGGGGGCAACCCTTTTGAAATTTAATACGAGAAAGATTTCAAAGATTTCAGCGGTTGAAATCAACAAACCCCTTCTCGGTCCGAGAACAAGATGAAATATTTAATCATGTGTTTCGAAAACCTCACTATAATTGCCAGGAACACTTTTTGGATTGAAAACTCTTTTCCTTTTTCTATATCAGGTCATGAATATGATGATGATTCGGTTGTCCATCACGCAAGATTAAAAATAGTTCAGTGCAGAAGTATAAATTTTGCCCTCTGATGTATTGTATTTAAATTCTCGTGTATTTAAAAAATTGATTTTATTTGGAGACTGTTACGCCTTTAAATATTAGGTCCTTACATATGAAATTGGCGTTTTGTGTTGGAGGAACATAAAGTCGATTTTTTTAAATATAATATATTTATTTAATCAAAGTATGTACCATTGCTATCTATGCACTTTTGCCATCTCATAGGTAGTTCATCGATCCCTTAACTAAAAAAACCATTCGGACGGGAATCAATAAAATCTTTGAAGGCGGTTTGGACTGCCCCATCGGAGTTGAATTTTTTCCCTTGCAAGAAGTTATCCAAATTTCGAAAAAAATGGTAATCTGTCGGGGCAAGGTCCGGAGAGTACGGTGGATGTCTTAGACATTCCAATTGATGTTCCTCTAATTTGGTAGCCGTCTGTTGTGCAGTGTGTGGTCTAGCGTTATTATGAAGCAGCAGTGGCCTAGAGCGATTAACCAGCCTCGGTTATTTAGCAGCTAGCTTTTCCATCATGGTTTGCAGTTGCTAACAATAGACATATGTCGTATTCGTGTGGCCAGATTTAAGAAAGCTATAGTGAACGACACCAGCACAAGTCCACCAAACGCTCACAAGTAACTTTTTTGGAATCAATTTTGCATGGTTTGGCTGGTTCGGCAGAGTTCAGCCATTGCGATGAGCGCTTCCGATTATCGTACAGGATCCACTTCTCATCACAGGTTCGATTTAAAATCCCTTCATTATTGTGCCGGTTGAGTAATGCAACGCAGCAGTCAACGCGCAACTTAGCAGTGGTGTCCGAGTTTATAGAGAGAAGTTTGTCTAGTTTTTGAAAGAGGATGAGTCTGCCCACTTACTTTCTTACACTTACATGACTTAATGACAGGCCGGATCGGGAGAGACTTGAAGAGGGAGATCATTTGCCTCTTCAGCAGGACTCTCGACATTCTAGACACATCGCCTTGCACCGCAGTGGGAAGAATGGATTCACAGGCCCGTCACTCTTGGACCCTAATTTTTCTTACCCAGAACTTTCCGTGATTTCTTCCTTTCCCACAAATCGCATCCCCAAAGATAAAATAGGCCTTGAAGGAAATTATTTTCTAAAGGTCCAAATTTGGAACGCTTTTATTTTTCTGCGATTGATATCGGTCCAAACTTGGACCATATTTAACGAACCGAAATGTATGAGATAAAGAGTGAAATCTAGGAGGATTTATTGGCTTTAAACCGCAGTAAATAGTTCATTAAGGAATTATATCAATTAAATCCAATGGCTAAATCGAAAACTAAACACCCATCGCTCGAGTGGTTAAGCGTAAGCGAACAGAATCTTTTGTAATCATTATGTTATATTTTATTATGTTAAAAGCATTGATACCTAATGAAGTGCAATTGAATTTGATTTGATCTAATTGCTTTAAACTGTCAAAAACTCATATGTAAGTGATATACGAGTATATATGTAAACTCATTACAAAATTTTCCTTCCAAATTAAGAGCGATTGACCAGCAGCTGAGAATAAAAGTTTCAAAATGCTTGCAACTGTACAGGGAGGTTCCAATGAGAAAGATCGATTTTTCCCCGTATCAAATTTTTTAAATTAAAAATTAAATACCGATTTATTTCATTCAAAACTTCTTTAATATATACCTACATTCAAGTAAGCAATAAAAATGTTCAAAACGCACGATAATAAATTATTAAATATCGGGTACTTCTTGTAAGTATTTTTTGATCATAAGTATTTAGGATTTTTCAATAATGTCTAAACAAAATAAATGTGTAAAAAAAATTGAAATATTTTACTTTGTAAAGACCTTAAATAAACAGAAAAACGGAGGTATTTTTGTCACAAAACACGTTCTCGGATTTATTTTTTAATGATTTTAATTTAGCTAAAATTAAAATTCTGAAAACTGTGTTGATTAGATTATGTATTGATTAATTTTGTTGTATGATTATATAATTTTAAATTTGTGTTGTTTAATAGAATCTGTCGTTTGAAAATTGAACAAATCTGCCAACGGGCAACGGTATAATCTTAGTATATTAAAAATACACTTAGGCGCTCCGCCCACTGAGGCAACTGAAAACCAACTAAAACCGGCTGTTTTCTCTGTCTTGATTGGTCAAAAAGCTTGGTTAACCATAGATGACGAACAATCAGCTGACAGTTGGCAACTATCAATGGCCGCCCAGGGAAATCAGCAGTGACAGTCGCAAGTCACCGCTTGCGTTACCATTGACAACGGGGTTTTGTGTGATTGTGTAGTGCGCGGGCCATCACATTGTCATACAAAGACAGTTGGCAGTTGAGAGTTTTCAGTTGCCTGAGTGGGCGGAGGCGCTTAGTTTTCCAAAATTTTAAAACTGCGTGTACCAGATAAAATAACAATCTTTCAAAATCAATTTATGTTTTTTTGTAAAAAAGAGTCAATACGCCTAGAATTTGATTTAAAAAGGACTAATTTCCGGTATTCTCTGGTAATACCCTCTTAAGGATTGTTTAAGTTTGCAGTCAATCCTCAGACCTAATCGGAAATTGTGAAAGTTCAGTACCCAGTAATCTGGTATCACAGTATTTTCGCTTAGTTTGGCTAAACTCGGAGTGTTTTTCCTTTCTCAATGGGCTTGCTTCCAATAACGGATTGGCGCTTAAATCTTCAAGTAGGCAATTGTACAAGAGATCGGTGAAGCGGCACTGATGTCTGATATTACAATCTTGCACGATTATAATATCGGGAGTATTTCCACAATATCAAAGTCTGGTAAGGGATGCGTTTCTTCTTATATTGACTTGTGTATTACTGGCTCGGCGATGTACGCAATACGCTCCGCGAGATACTCCATACCAATAAAGGGAGTGGTAGACGGGAAATTGCCAGATAAATAAATAAATTTAAAGCGGACTTTTTTTATTTCTAGTGAACTGCTCATCGAAGATATTTTTGTACTTTTATTTATTTATTTTAGGAACATTAACAGTCTTAATAATACAATATTCAAAGAAGGATAAACATGGACCAATTAATAATGTTGTTGGATTTTAGAAATATAAAACTAAGCACATGTATGTAAATTAAAATATAAAAAGTAGAACCAAATAACAATTATCTATATAATATATAAAAATGAATCCATATTTCCCCTGGTCACGCCATAACTTCAGAACGGCTTTACTTATTTTATTTAACTTTTTTTTTTAGTTTCCTAAAACTTCGTAGAAGGTTCTTATGGAAATAAAAATTAAGAAAATTGCGCACAAAATTGGATAATTTCAGAAAACTTAACGACTATTTTAACTTCGTACGTTTGACAGTTAGCGCGTTTGTGATATATTTAGAGATATTTCCTATACTATTCATCCGATTGCGATAAAAATTTGGTGAGTTGTTGTGGAAATGCCCGTAAAGGTTTCTGTATAGCAATATTTCTATATTGGTGAGTGCTGGAGTTATGAAACTTGCAAAAAAAAATGCATTAGGGCACACATTGTTTGAAAGATGAGTCAATTTTATGGAAAAGGGCATTTTAGCGGCAGGGAAAAAAGGCGGGAGGGGGAGGGGAATCCGGTAAGGGCGGAAGGAAATGAAGGAGGGGTGGTTCGTGGGAAGGGGGACGAAGGAGGGGTAAGGCGGAGAAGGTGGAAGGGGAATTCGTGAGGAGGGAGGTTAGTGAGAAAAAGTTGGAGGGGAGGGGGTAGGGGAGGGGAATCTGATAGGGGCGGTGGGGAATGAAGGAGGGGTGGACGAGAGGGAGGACGAGGGAGGGGGAAGGCGGATAAGGTGTAAGGGAATTCGTGAGGGGGGAGGTTCGCGAGAAAGGGGACAGTGAGAAAGGTGAAAAGGGAACGCGGGAGGAGAAGGGGATAAGGGTGGGGAAGAGGTGGCGGAAGGGGAACGGGGACGAATGTGAAAGGACACGCAGGGAGAAGGACGTGCCGGGTATCAGCTAGTAAAATAATAAAAATGTAGTGCAACAAACATAATAAACCCATAGTTACATAATGTATTATACAACAATAACGATACCTAGATAGACTGGAAAATAGGTATTGGGGTTGGGATGGGTAAAGGGGAGGCGAAGGATGAGGGGATGTTGCCGCGCAAGTAAAATGAAAATAATAATAATCATGAATTTGTGTTATTCTCACCCAGAATGCGATACAATGAACTTCTCCAACGATAGCAACGAGCAGTGAATATGTCCGCATGAAATTCTATATTAAAGTCTATTGTTGTAGCAGTGACACGTCCTTTTCATAAATTCATTTGGATTGGAATTGGTATTGCATCTATCAATGTAGAAAAAAAAAATTAGATATATCGTGGGGTAATTACTACAACAGGAAACTCTGAAATCAGCTTTGTTGGGAAATTGAATTATAAGATGGGAATCAATATGATAAATCGGTTGTTGTATATTTACACTTAAATCGTAGAGTTGTATGTTGATAACCGGTTATACACTATACTTACGGTTATATGTACTTATATTTTCGAAATAAGAAAACTGCAAATTTACAAACATGTATTTATTTATAAACATGGAATGACTTATCTAGTTGTTGCATACAAAAAAATAACGTAAGACCCATTAACCAGAATTCGCCAGTCGAGAATTCAAAATTCAACATGCGATCCTGCCCTTGCAACTGTACAGAGCGGTTCCGATGAGAAAGATTGATTATTCTCTGTACCAAAATTTTAAACTAATCAATATCCATTTTATTTCATTCAAAATGTGCTTTAATATATACCTACCTGTATTCAAGTAAGCAATAAAATAAAAATGTCTAATCAAAATAAGTGTGTAAAAAAAATCTGAAATATTTTAGTTTGTAAGACCGTAAATAAATAAACAAACTGAGATATTTTCGTTACAAAACACAAAGGTATTCGGAGTTTTTTTTTAAATATTTTATTTGAACTAAAATTAAAATTCTGAAAACTGGCTTTACAAGATAATGTATTGATTTATTTCATTGTATGATTAGGTATATGATTTGAAATGTTTGTTGTATAGCACAATATTTCGTTTGAAAATTTAAGAAATCCGCTAACGACCTACGGTATAACCTTTCTATATTAAAAATTATCTCGGTTTTTCAAAATTTAAAAACTGGCTTTATCAGATAAGATAACAATCTTTCGAAAACAAGTATTGTTTTTTGGTAACAAAGAGTCAATACGTCTAGAATTTGATTTAAAAAGGAATAATTTCCGGTATTCTCTGGTTATACCCACAATTCCACAAATTTTAGTGCTACACTAGATAAGTCTAGTTGCCTAATTTAAAGCAGGAAAAACACTTGTGGTATCTAATTATATATATTAACGATTCCGTTTTTTAGATACCAACAAAAAAACATATCCAAATAACTTGATGATTCCAATACGTTACGACTTATCTGTTTGTAGCATTCATAGATGAGGAAAAGAGTTATGCTTTTAGTGTGTAACTCAAAAACGCTGATTTCGGAGTTAACTTATTGTAGTATTTACCCCACGATATGTAACTAACTCATGATCGCTTTATTTATACAAACATGACAACCGGTTTCCGCAAATCTGTAATTAAATTTTGCCTTCTTATGTATTGTATTTAAGAGGGTATTACCAGGGAATACCGGAAATTAGTAATTTTTTTATCGAATTCTAGACGTATTGACTGTTTTTTACAAAAAAATTGATTATGAAAGAATGTTATTTTATCTGGTAAATAAAATTTTTAAATTAAAAAAAATAAGTTTATTTTTATTATACTAAGGTTATACCGTTGGTCGTTGGCAGATTTGTTCAATTTTCAAACGAATTTTTGTATTATACTACATATATTCCAAATCATATAAAATAAATCAATACATAATCTAGGACAGATTTCAGAGTTTTATTTTTAGTTAAATTAAATACATTAAAAAATACATCCGAGAACGTGTTTTGTGACGAAAATAATTAAATTTTTCTATTTCTTTAAGGTCTTCTTACAAACTAAAATATTTCAGTTTTTTTACACACTTATTTTGTTTAGACATTATTAAAAAATCATAAATAATTATGATCAAAAAATACTTACAAGAAGTACACGATATTTAATAATTTATCATCGTGATGAGCATTTTTATTGCTTACTTGAATGTATGTGCATATTAAAGCAAGTTTTGAATGAAATATATCGATATTAAATTTTTAGTTTAAAAAATATCACACGGGGTATAATCGATCTTTCTCATCGGAACCTCCCTGTACAGTTGCAAGCATTTTTAAACCTATATTGGTTACAATGGTTACAATGGCTCTTAAGCGCAAAAAGTTTTTACTAATAATCCGATAAACGAAGACACACATATTTTTCTAATTAAGTGACTTCAAGATTTAACAAAAAATACTTAAGTAATAAAAAAACAACGAAGCAATAATTATAATATGCTTATACCTACCTTAACCTGATATCCTATTACGCCGAAACCGGTTGGGGTATTCAATATACATACAAAGTTATAGTTTTTCTTAAAAAAACATTTTCTTTATTTTTTGTTACCAGTTTAAAAACGTTATTTCAAATCATTTAATCAACATAAACCACCAAATTCGGTAAATGAATGTCTTAACGATACTGTAATTTATAAACCCGTCTGGAAGATAAATTAATGTTTAACAATTTTGTCACTTAACGACGTCGTTACCCGAAGTTACGTCGTTTTACGTCGTAAAAATCCCGTATTCGTGTTTCCATTTAATTTATTCACGTGTTACTTACATCCTTTTTTACTCTTTACCGTTAACATTAGAGTTCCATGGAGTTATTTGTCTCGACAAATCTTTATTCTCTAATAAGAATACGACATGTATATTGTATGTCGCATTTTTAACATTATCGAATATCATTGTTACAAAATTATTGACTGTCTCCGTGGTCGAAAGGTAACTTCCCCTACTACTACACCGGAGTTTGCAGGTTCGAATCGCATTTAACTCATAAAATTGAAATAAAATAGTACAAAGTATTTCTGCGGCACCTTCCAGAGTGGTGTTCTACATTAGATGCCCTCGGAACTGCCCCGGTGAAAGAGCACCATTCAAAAGCGGAACTTAGAATTGCCTAGGTGTTTGGTGACCAGATCTGAATAGACAGGTACTTTCCAGCTTCCTCTTTCCCGTCGCCTTTTCCTTTCCTGCAAATTGAGAAAATTCGTCAATCGTGGGTTCCACGGTCTTACTGGTTCAAATTTTGTATTATACAACACAAATTTCAAATAATATAATCATACAGCAAGATAAATCAATACATTAACTAGTAAACACATTTTCAGAATTTTAATTTTAGTTCAATTAAAATCATTAAAAAATAAATCCGAGAACGTGTTTTGTGACGAAAATATCTCAGTTTTTTTATTTATTTAAGATCTTGTTTGCAAGATACAGTTGGACTATTGTGCGGTACCTATTTACATAAAATAAATAATTAAAAATTGTAGAATCTTAACTATAGAGCATTAACCTGTCAACTAAAATAACAAATATTCTCGAACGAAGCGAAGAGCTCTAGCGTCATATGTATCAAAAATTTAAAAGCCATCGCAATTTAAAGTTCGTAACGTTAAGTCACTAGCGATGGTGCTTTTAAAGTAAGTAATTGGTTAAATAAAAACATAGAAGATGCCAAAATATACTTATTCATCATGTTTTAATTATTTTCCTGCAATAAGTATAAAAAACTCTGGCGAAGTCAGGTAGTAAGGATGTAGTAACAAGATTCACTAAATATTATCGCCACATTAAAAAAAAATGATTATGATACCAAAATTGATAATTTAAAAATATTGAATATAACCCACTTTGCAGTTGTGCAATTGATTGATAAATTGAAAGTACCCTTCGTAAATTATTTGACAGCCTTTAATATACACAATATCATTTCGGGCGTAGATAGGTAGGTACTTGCGTAACGTGTCAAAAGCAGGCATTTAATGGTTTCGTCAGTTGTTAAAAAATGAATCGAATTCGTAAAAAATTTGCGCATTATGAAATGAAAAATGGTACCTACTCTTAGAATTACATAAAATAAAATTTCACACGTAAGTTTTTCAAATGGCATATTTCGGTGGGGTACTTCTAAGTAGGTAATGCAAAATCATTTGAATTTGCTTTGAAAATTAGACGGCTTAGGAATATTTTAGAGAAATTAATTAAATCAGCGAGTATAACACTTATAATATCATTGAATAAGAAGATAACAATAATAATCTAATTTTTTTTTAAAACATGAAAATGAACAAATAACAGAAAAATAATAAAATATAATGGCTGCAACTGGGACTCGAACCCAGAACCTCACGTCTAACCGGGACATACGCATTAACCAATTTTGCTATTGCACCCTATTATGAGACTGTCGTATTTGTCAACTTCATATTTCAAATTTCAGAATTAACAATATTATCTTCGACTAATGTTTTTTTCCCAAATTATTGGCAGCTAATATCTTCTTCAATGATATATTACATTGATGGGAATAATAAACTTCAAAAGTTATAACGAGAGTTTTTCTTATAAAAACAAAAATAACACTTATTATTTCAATTATTATAAGCAATTAGCCTGAAGCACTCATCCACATCTCCCGAGAAAAGATATGTATAAAAAGAAAGAAAGAGATGCATAACTCTTACTGCCTCCTCTCATGAGGCAACTGAAAAAAAAAAAGTTTACAACTAGTTTTTTAGGTATGATGGTCCGCACACTACACAACTTCTCAAAAATCCGTTGTCCATGGCAACGCAGGCAGTGACTCGACATGCCAGTTGCGTGACATGACAACTGATTCTTTTTCGTCTGTAGTTAAACAAGTTGAGATAATTATTGAAATCGTCAAATTGAGTAGAAAGTTTGGTTGGAAACCATTACAACAAGCTAGTTTTAGTTTGGATTCTGTCTCTTCAGTGAAGCGGATCGCCTTAGTGTTCCTATGTAAAAGTCCCTGAAAAGGGCGTTGACAATTAAGTCAATAATGTTTAAAAAATAACAATACGGTAATATGCATAGGGTAAAGAAGAAAAGAAGAAGTGCATTTTTGAATGGAAACGAATGGTACATTTGGCCAATTTAGCACTACTCACTTTTTGAGAAACTGTGTAGTGTGCGGGCTATCACATTGACATACACAGGATAGTGAGTTTAGTTGCAAAGTGCTCACCTGACATCGTAGATACTATCCTATTTGAATTTAGAAATCATGGTGAAACAAAGTTGTATATTGGAAATTGAAAGCCATTCGCCAAATATTTTGATCACAAAACAAGGTCCAAAAGTTTTTGTGTATTTAATTTTTTTCTATGGTAACATGCAAAAAAAAATTGCATTTTTGAACAATTAGGTACATATTTTGATTTAGACCATGCATGGTGCTTCTTAAAATATTCTAGACCGGAAATATACTAAGTAAATAAATAAAAACGAACTCCAACCTTTTAGCATTTGTAGCAATACAATATTGCCAAACGATAAATTAGGGGAAGTGTGATGGAATACGTATTAAAACCTAGTAATTTCTAAAAAAAAACACCAAATCTTAACAACAAACAAACCAACCAACTAACCAATTAACCAACCAACCATGACACTATACCTAAAACACTATAACTTCGAAAGTAATGTTAGAGTATATTTAATGTTGCAATAGTATAATAAAAGTTTGCCCCCAATGATAGCCAAATTTCGATAGGAATACCTCAACAAACAATTAATGCATTTTTTTTTTACCTGTTTGTTCATTTTTAAATTAATAATTTTTATTGCGAAATATTTTTCTCTACGTATTTCTGCATTCAACAAATAATATGTGTTTTTAAAAATAGAATAGCAAAATAATATTTGAAGATCACCGGACCTAAGCAATGGGGGCGGTTTAATGAGTTAGGATTCGTGAAAAGCACGTTCCGGCGTAGGCCATAGCTGTGTATAAGCTGCAGGCTTAAATCTGTTTGCTGTGCGTGCGAGGGAGACCAGGCCATCACCTCTGCTCCGCCATGTAGCGTTATATTAGATGCGTACATTATTATTAACACATTTTACGTAGAAACGAGGAAAAACCTAACAAAGGATTCAAACGAGTTGAAGAATAAGTAACATTGGCAAACGTTTTAAAGATTTTCACGATTTTCTGCTAAATTCACAATTACACATTAATGGTGTAGAAGTTAATAGGTTCATGACAATTTTCTCGCATTCGAACATTTTAGTTAACTCGTAACACGTGGTAGCCAGAACCAATAGGTTATGTATTATTTCACTGAAGAAGAATATACAATATGAAAAGGAAGGAGACACAGATAAATAAATATGTAACGGTCGCAAACCGGCTTCGAACCCGGGAATAACATTCAATAGTTATTATAAAGATAAATGAATTTAAATTTATAAAACTAAATGAAGTTCTTACGATTATGCAATTGTTTTATAATTAATATTAACTTTAGAGCTCTGTAAAGCGGTCATGTATGTTAATGTTTTTATCTTTACCTTGTTATGTACGTTGCATTTCTAAATTATGTCTTAAGAACTCGCATCATATTATTATTATGTTGTATTTTATGTTATCTGCAGTCCAAAATCTGTTTCTTTTTTTCTTTATCTTATATTTATTTTATTAAAACACATATTTAATTGCACTTCTATACCTACCTGTTGTTATACTCATATTTGTATTTTTTCTGTAACCTAAACCTTTTCTTTGTCTGTTTACAATAAATCATATAAACTGTATAAAAATATGTAAAAGCACTTTAGGGCATTGATGATTAATAAAATAAAATAATAAAAAAAATAATATTCATTTAGACTGTTAGAAAAAGGTCAATAGGTGTCCCATATAAATAATTCGAAAATGATTATCCTAGACATTATCTAGGTTAGAAACCAGTTCTTTTAACATTGTGATAATTTAAAACGGTAACTGCTAAAAATATGAAAAAAGAGAGTCAACGATAATATTGATAAGTCCGAATTTAAATATGAGATTTTAATAAAATTACTTGAAAAAGACCGAGTTTATTATCCAATCCGGAAAGTTAAAAGAAAACCAACAATATAATTTTGTATTGTGTGTAAAAAAAAAAAAAAATATATTTTTTTTTATGTCAACACGTCACAAGAGTCTGAACTGTCTGGAGTCAGTGAGCCTGTTGCACACCCAAATTGGGGTATATTGTGAGGCTGAAGATAATAAGTTAGGTGGGGAATAGGAATGTGGGGAAATACCCTTCCATTCAGATCTGGTCACCAAACACCACTAAACCAGCAAGGTTAAGCTTAATCAAAATTCAATTTCGAATGACGGTCTCTCACCTAGGCGAAGCTGAGAGTACCATCCACTCTCCACTCTTAAATGATAAAAAATAGAAACAAGACCTTACAAAGGTTTAAATTATTAAAATATGTCTGAACTCTTGCTCGAAATGAAATAAGGCAAGATTTATCAAGGAGAAATAATTTAAAACACAAGCGAAAGAGAAATTGATATCCCGACGGGGTGTATTTACACAAAAGCAACGAACAGAATATTATTCATATCAAGTAATTAATTTATCAGTGGATTTCGTTTGAAGCTGGGTATTAACAGGTCGTCCGTCAGAAGAACAAGAACCAGGAGTATGGATACCATTTAAACTCATACAATATGCGAGAATCCAGGGAAGCTCTGTGCAAAATTTCTTTAAAATTTCTTGACGGCTCTTTGTCGAATACTTAAAGACTTTTTACGTTATTTAAGAACTTCAAAAGGGACGATTAACTGTTTTATGTAAACAGTTGGTGGCATCACAAAGAGAGGGAGCACAGTGGCGGAAACAATTACAACGAAAGTGGATGATTTAACTTCTGAAATATTTCATTCGGCAGGTTAATTTCTTATTGTGAATTTCAGATTAATCTATAATCACATTGTGAATTCAGCTTCTTCGAACGAGCGTAATTTAAGACTTTGCGCCTCGTTGGTTATATTTGAAAATAATACCAAATTGGAAAAAAACATATTTAGCAAATATATACGTTGGAAACAAAATGAATTATTTTCAGATGAAAATAACTAATGGCAAAAAATTGTTAAAACCTCGAATGGACCGAATACTTCCGGAAGTATCAATCAGTCAGTTGAGGGTTTGCCTGTGAGTGATTGCAACTCTGATTTATTTTAAATTTAAGTGTTATTTTTAAAAGTGAACCTGAATATGTCAAGAATTCAGACAAGGAATACATTACCGACCTAATTATATTCTATGCGCTAGTTATATTCTATTTTAGTAAATGGCAAAAACTAGCGGTGTGTTATTATAAATATAAAAATACCCAGTAATTTTGTTGTGAACATAAATATTACAGAATCGTAAAATCCGGATTACGGCGAAGCTTTGCAAAATCACTAATTTAAATTTACTACGGATCGGTATGCATTATAAATGTATATATATATAAGTCGCACATCACGTAGAAAATTGTGATAAGTCAAAAAAAATTTTTTACAGGATGACCAAGTGGTTCCGTCGAAAAGAGATACTAGCAACTTCTTGCGGTGATAGAGTGATTTAACTTATATATGATTTTCGTGTGGAATACATGGAAGAAAATGTTATTATTAAAAATAACGATAATTGTAACAGTAAAAACGGTTAAAAACGGGACTGAAGTTCTTACGAACAAATTAATAGGGTTTCAATGTTTACTGGCAGGAACATGTAAGAATAATTTGTTGGTATACGTAATTTCGTACGTACACCAACAAATTATTCTTACATTTTACCGCTAATAAACATTGAAACACTGTTAATTTGTTCGTAAGAACTTCAGTCCCGTTTTTAACCGTTTTTACTATTAAAATGATCGGTTTTTCGAATAAGATTTTTCTCCGTGTAGATAATCACAATCACTATACCTACTTTTCAGAGATAAAACGTAAAATAGAAAATTTTGACTTACGACACTTTTCTATGGGATGTGCAAAGTGTGTAACATAAATCTTCAGTGTGCAGAACAATTATTCTACCATATTTCATTTTCTGTGTTATGTAGATGCCTAATCTACATTCTGGAATAAACGCATGTGAAATTGTAGTTCCTTCACAGTAAAATCTCGCTTTACAACAACTAAAAAGTAACAAGTTTTTATTTTTAAACAAGTTTCAATTACTTTACTGGACTTATACAAAAGCGCGATTTCAAGCAAACATAAATTTGAAACAACCACAGAACAAAGCGCCACATCTTCGAACAAGCGAAGGAAATAAGTAGCCACTCCTCTTTTGCCTTTCCTTAAGCCGGACGGCTGCGACAATTTTTTTTTCAAGTAGTGTGCACAAATAATTCTGGAAAAGCAATTTTATTCTTACAAAGGGAATACTACAGGATAATTCCTGGTGGGGGCAGGGCAGTGTTTGCCTCTGGGCTGTATCCGGGGGCTATGCGCTATGCGCTAGGAGTTGGAACTGGAAGCGCCCGTCTCGCCGTAGACTTGACTTATGTGATTTTACTTTTTCGACGCCGCAACATCTGCGTTTGTTTGAGAATGCACTTATGTTCCTGCCTTTATGAAGACGGGTTTAAAAACAATGTGGGATCTTTTTATGTCTGTGTTCCGGTGCGGGCGAGTATCACAATTTCGCTTGGAATATACAAGGAAAAAATCTTCCCCACACACCATCGTGAGTTAAGAGATTTCAGAGAAAATTTTAATTAAGTTCTTAACGGAAACTTTTTGTCTGGAGGACGGTTTTTTAGATTCATTGAGTCTGAAGAAAGAGATAACATGTTCGAAATCCAGAGTGGTAAAGTAACGTTTTGTATTATTTATGTGGATTATTTCACATCAAGAATTTAATTTCCAATAATCTCATTTAAGAAAAAAATAAAACTAATACATTTAAATGAAACAAAACAAGACAAAAAAAAGGAAACGGTCCCAACTGGGAATCGAACCCAAGATGTTTGTCTCAATCACTCGTCAACTGGGACATCATTTTTGAGTATATTATTGGTTCACTCCTTCTTTTCCTCAAAAATACCATCTACACAGCATTCCCAAAGATGGCACAAGTTCTAAGGGAAATTATTTTCCACGGGGCCTTCTGTGAGGAGTTAATGTAAAAAATAAGTGTATTTGTTTCTTGTTCCTGATTGAATGATACTTTTCTCTGATACTACAATTCAGAAGTTACTCATTGCTTGTCATGTCTCCAGATATATTTAGTTTCCAGATATGAATAACTAGATACTTTCTTTCCTTATCTTCTCCAGCGCCTTTTCTTCCCTCACTTCCTTCAGCCTCACAACATTCCCCAAGTGGGGTTACTGTTATGAAACTGGCTTCTGACAGATAGAACTCTTTTATGGAATCATCTTATAAAATGCAGGAATTTTATTTAAATCAACTAGAATATAATAAATAACGGTTAACCATTTTACCATTGTAAGACTTGTTTTTTAAATTTTTTTTATTATATCATATAAATTTCATACCATAATTCTTTTACATTATCTCGATCATCGTACACGGAGAAAAATGTTATTCTAAAATACGATCATTTTATTCGTACAAACGGTTAAAAACGGGACTGAATTTCTTACGAACAAATTAACAGTGTTTCAATGGCGGGAAAATGTAAGAATTATTTGTTGGTATACGTACGAAATTACGTATACCAACAAATAATTCTTACATGTTCCCGCCAATAAACATTGAAACCCTGTTAATTTGTTCGTAAGAACTTCAGTCCCGTTTATAACTGTTTTTACGAATTAAATTATCGTATTTTAGAATAACTTTTTTCTCCCGTACCGTAAAAGTCGTATATAGGCTATATTACAATGTAATTATAGAAATAATAAATGTATACACAAAATAGAAACAGTATATTTAAAAACATATGAGTATACAAACCGTAACAAAAATTGAAACAAAAATAAACTGAATGGTAAAAATAAAGATTTTAAAGAAAATAAAAATTAAAATACACAATAATAAAAGCAAGATTAATATACACGCAAAAGTGTATTTATTATAAGACCTCCGTTTTGAAAAAGGTTAAAATGACATAACTCATTACAACTAGATAGAGCGGGGAAGAGCTCCCAAGAAATATCAAACCAATATAAGAAAAGAGCAAAATGTAATAAAGTTTAAAAAAGAAGTAACGACAAACGTGAAGCGTATTTTTAACATACTTAATTAATATTCTATGGCCATTATATTGTTGCATTGCATTATTGGAGCGATTAAGGTACAAATTTGGACCGGTTTTATTTCTCTGCGATTGATATCAGTCCAAAATTGGACCACACAAACCTAATATGGGATAAAGGGTGAAATCTAGGTGGATTCATTAGCTTTAATCCGTAGTAAACAGTTTATATGATTCCATACATATTTGGAGGAATTATATTAATTAAATCAAATGACGAAATCAAAAACTGAACACCAATCTCTCCAGTGGTTAGAAATATATCAAACTAGACAGTCGTAATAAAATCACTAAAGATTTGAATGACGCTTGTAAAATATTTTACTATTCTGGACCATTTGAACTGCATTTTGCCGGAGTGTTTTTGTTGCGTTGCGAAACCAAACGGGAGTCAGCGTTACTGAATAACTGAGAGTTCTGGGGTTAAACATCAATTATCGCAGGGGTTAACTGCTTCCACGGGATGGGAAGGGGAAGGGGAAATAAAAGCAACGCCGCACCGGGAAGGTTAAGCCGAAATGGCCTAATGTATATCAATTTACTCGATTATCTTTGTTTTTATTCCGTCTAGTAGCGTGAAACCGCAGCCGTAGGAATATAAGATGTTAAGGATTTATATAAGAATTAACGGGCAGTCGAGAGAGAAGAGAACGGGAGATAGAGTGGAGGGTAGAGAGTAGATGCTGGAATAGTGCTTCACAACCATTTAATTTGTTAATTTTGCCAAAATTGTTTACTTGTCACAAAGGTTACAAGTATCAACTTCGTAAATATTAGAGAGCTAATATGAAAGAAGTAAATTTATCTAAAAATACGAGTGTGCTTTAGACCTCACGACTGAAGTAATACTTCGTTAATAATCTAATCTAATTTTCTTATTGGCATCGAATAAAACCATTCCAATTATCAGTGTATAAGAATCTGTATTGAAGATTCGTTTTGATTGTTACCAATCATCGTGAGAAATCAGTCGTTTCAGTGCACTGAATTCGCATACTCTAAACGAAAATTTGATTAATTTTATTATGGGAATTACGCTTATAATGGAATTGTTGGTTTAATTCTTACAAAGTTTAAAATATATGCCAGCACCCATTCCGAACGTCATTACTATGGATTTAGGCACTGTTGTTACGATTAGATTGTGAGGAATGAACCTCAAAATTAATTTATATTTATTATCGTTTGTCTCCGTAACGTTCGTAACGCCCGATATTACGCCTCTCGTAATGCTGTAATTAACGCATTCGCCAGTTAACCCTCAAGTCAAGCGTGCGTTAAGACGGATTTACTTCAAAAATGTTTCTAAACAAATAGATATATAAATATGTATAATTATGCATTCCATATTTCCACTATTAATAATTCGTAGTGTTTTTGAAATGTTATATGTTTTCTCTAAATAACGAATTGTTTAACATCACCGACGTATCGATTTTACGATTGTTTCTATATAATTGCATAATTATTATAACCTTTCTGAAGGTATCTGATAATGAAATACACTAAATTACCAGATTATACACGGAGAAAAATATTATTCTAAAATACGATCATTTTATTCGTAAAAACGGTTAAAACGGGACCGAAGTTCTTACGAACAAATTAACAATGTTTCAATGTTTATTTGCGGGAAAATGTAAGGATAATTTGTTGGTATACGTACGAAATAAAAAGATCGTATTTTAGAATAACATTTTCTCCGTGTACATGGCCAAAATCGCCTTTAATGGGAAAAAAAAAAAAAAAAAAAAAAAAAGACAAAACGTTTTAAAAGAAATGTGAAGCTATTGTGACGTTGCGAATTGGAAATCGCACCCTGCCAGTTTTTCATGTGCCAAAAAGATATGTATTTAGTTTTGCCCGTGTGCCGCGGGTTGTGCCCTACTGACGTAGCGAATATAGAGTAAGAGCGGAATAGTTATCCCGGATAGCCGAGTCAGCCATCAAGAATTTATCCCCCGCCACCCCCCAAACACGCAATGGTACAACCACCATCAGCAGTCAGCTTCCTCCTCTCTCGTCTTTCTCTTCTTGCCAAGGGCTAAGAATGTACCAGGGACCCAAGGCTGAGAAGACGATAGCATTAATTAAAAGATATCTTTATTGCGTAAATGAAATGCGGTTACCATTTAATGTAAATTAGGAGAACTTATAGAAACAAACAAGCTACATTTTTGAGAATATAGTTTTTTAGATTTCAAATGAATGAAGCCCCATCGACTCATAGTCAGAGCGTCGATAGCAGAGTGATAGCAGAGATATAGAGATGATAGCAGAAAGCCCTTCTATAACAAAAAAAAACTTTTTAAATGCAAATGATTAGATGCAAAACCGCCATTTTCAATTGTCAACCAACTCAATCCTTCTTTCATCGTTGTCTACTATACAACTATACTAAGCAAAAATGCCACTTTTCAAAATCTGAGATAGAAAAGTGCTACTGATCATTTTATTTACTTCATTATTTCGGCCATTCGTAATTCTTTTGTGAGTATAAATTGGTAATAAGTTAATTACAGAACAAATCTTTTTAATGAAATATTTTCATTTTCTTGACGCATCAGTTCAATGACAATCAAAATATTTTTCTTTTGTACGTAGGTACTTATCATCGGTCTGAATTTTTCATACAAGTAGTTTTAATTATTAAATATTTGTAGATCAACATTTTAAAGAGGAAACACAGATTTGAGAACTTGTCAAAAGAATTAGCAAATGCATTTATATATTTATAAGATTTAGAAAAATTCTTAGACTAGAAAACCGAACAGAGACTATGCAATTGTTCAATCTATAGTAATATACGGTATTATAGGCCGGGGAGGAACATAATAGTTCGAAGATTGATAATTAAGGTTGTCCTAAAAAAACCATTTACATTTTCACTGAAAAAATCTTTTCAACATTCAATACTACAAACTTTAAAAAAAAACATAAATAACTTACATTTTAATATATCATCAAGATATCAGAATAATATTAAAATCCCAAAATTTAATATCTAGCACATCCAAAATACCTATCTGTACCTAGGTATAATTTATTTCAACAACCTCCCGTTAAATAAAATAAAAATTATCAAAAATCATCATTAATTCCAACGTAAATTGAAAAATTACCTGAAACTACACTGTAAGAGTTCATATCTATTTATATTTTAATATTGAAATTTTTCTTTATGCATTGAGTTATTCTTACATATCTTTTTGTAATTATTTGAAACATTTAATTACCTTACATGGCTACAAATAATTGAGCATGAATTCCTTCACCAAACACAAGAGCCTTGTTTCTCTATAGTGAGGAAATGCTATTTTTATATTCGTTTGCATAAAATGTAAAAAAATGTAGGTTTATTGTAAAAACATATAAGTATTAAATAAAAAAAATAAAAATTCAAAATCAATACGCGTTCACTCAGTTACACAGACAAAACCTACAACCGAATTTAGTATTTTTTGCAATTAATTGAAATATTGTTAATATTGTAAGAGTTTTTAACTAAACGAATGCAATATTTTGTTTAAAGCACTGAATAAATAAAATACACATGACTTTTACGTAGCTTTGAATGGAAACCTATGACTGAAACTGACTTGGTACCCTTTGATTCTAACAGCGCCCCTATTGATTTCAAATATCCCTATTACATTTAATCCCTATGATAATTTTATAATGTCGATGAAACAAAATTCTGTATTTTAATTTAAGGAAAGAACGCTCTTACTTTTTTTGGAGTACGAAACCAGCCCACATCACATTTCTTGTGTTCTCTATTTCATAGCGTTATTTTTTTTCTGTATGGAGTTAATATACATTTTTTTTACGATGAACCCTATCTTCGTTATGCTAACAAACAAGTGGTTACTAATTTAAAACTTTTAACACTAAATTTTGAACTAATTGAGAGATTTTTTATATATAAATATCTAGGACAGACTCGTAAAAATCACGGTATATTCTAATTCCTTTTACGAAAAAGAAAACTTTCTGTTCTTGTATCATCATTGGCCAGTCATTTCACATAACTGAAATGACAACAGAACCTGAATAGAACTTTCACACAACTTTTCCCATGTAAAAACCTTTCCTTATTCAAAGAAAATTTGAATTCTTTAAACTATATTTCACGGGGACTCCCAACATTAGTATGTTTGATGATATCAATTTGTATATTAAGCACAAAATCAGTATTTCTGCAGTAGTAAAACCCCAGAATGGAACGGTGAGTTCTGATGCCTTAAAATTTCCAAGGGTTGTTATTTCCAAAATCTATAGGCTGAAGCAACAATTTCAAACTAAAAATATTAATTTTTCATGTGCTGCGAAGCTTAGACACATTATTAATCAGTCTAAAAAAAATACTAGTATTACATTGTTTTTTACTTATCCTTTTCTTTTCCTTATTTATTGTAATCTTATACGAAGTATCTATTAGGGTAGTAAATAATAAAACATACATAGACCTCATAAATAAATATAATATGCTCTTGGGTTTGGGCATGCTTACTTAAAAATTTGTTAGCTTGTTATTTTACCTTCTCTAGGAGAAGCTCCATCAGCCTGATCCTTCATTTTAACACCTGATTTACGTAATTATTTAGATAATCGATAGGTATTACGGCCCGTATAATGGGTAATATTACGGGTAAGGACGATATTTAGGCACGGTTGGATGTTTTACATCTAACATCTTGAAACACACGGTGTCCGTAAACTCGCATTACAAGAAATTGGTGAATCACATAGAGAAACCAAAAAAAAAACTACTGTTTTGGCAAATAGAGTATTAAAAAACTTTTGGAACCGGTTGAAGACTTTTAAAAGCATTTTAAAAGGCATTAAACTACTGATTGACCAATAAAATTCCAACTCTTAAATGAAAGCTCATCCAAAAATGACATACCCCAAAATCCACTCAATGTGTTATGTAGATTTACAAGTTTTCCGTTTGTATAACGAGATCACGGACACTGTCTATAATCACAGATTCCCGGTCCGTTCTAACATTCAATCTACTACTGTTGAGTATAAAAGCCTGAACTTTATGCTCGACGGATAATCAAAATTTGATCAAATATTCAAACGGTTCGACAATCAGCATTTAGCACGGACCCTAAAAACTACCAAAACTGAATAAAATAAAAATAAAAGCCGAAAAAAACTTTAAAAATTAACAGCTTATTTTGAACACAAATACGAGATTGAGATAGTTCACGTAGGCGAGTATCTATATAGTTGTATAATTCAAAAACAAGGATACTCAATTGATTCCTATTGATTACTAAGTTTGTAATTTGTTTGGTTGTTTCACAGAATTAAAATAATTCATCAAATTTAAAAGTTACTTTTCAAGCTCTGTTAGCCATTTTTTTCACAGAAATTAACCTGAAATTTGATGAATTGTTCAAATTCTGTGAAAAACCCGTCCTACCGTGAAGTAAGTCTGAATTTCAGGTAATTTTTTTGTGTCTTTACAAAGCGAAAACACTTTTTTAAAAGAGAAATTGGACCTTTCATGTACGTCGTAAAGAGCGACCCAAAATACACCACCCCAGATGAACCGCACACTGTCGAAAATGCCATAGTAAATTCACAAGGCGCGGACAATGAGCACGGGCTTAATAATTTCTCAATCTCCAGCAAGAATGGGAGGACGACGAACGAGGGCTAGCAACTGCCATCAACTTGAAAAATAAAAATAAAAACCTTTATTCATTGAGGGTAGCAAAACTCTGTTTGACTCGGACTACTCGACCATTTTGCTTTCGTCTTTCTGCAAATTGGTTTGTTACGTACCGGTTCCGATTAATGATGGTGGCCATCTTATCCTTTCGAAATCTGAAAAAGCCGAAAGGCATGATCAAAAAAATAATTTCTTTGCATATTAGTAGATGTTCTAGCAAAAATGCTTATGGTAGATTGTAACCTACTTTTGAAAAAAAAAACTTAAAATTTTAAAACACATCTGAAAAGACAATACAATTTCCAAAAACATCAATTATCAGGCTCAGTAAATATTATTTCTTGTATTGCGTTGAAACGTCATGTTTATTAATTAAGTAGGTAAACATTTCAGTACCTATTATGATTTCGGAGGAAATTTTGGTTTTTATTTATTAAATAAGAGAAAATTGGAAATTATTTTTTCGGACGCGAGATCTGCCGTTCACAGAATTACAAGTTTTTAGTACGTCGGTACTCGTAAAACATATCTATTACGTAAATTTTATTAATAGATAATATTTTGTAAGGAATTTTATTTCACCATGTGTATCTCGTCCATCAAAATCATAGACGATATATGAATATTAGTAGACGAGAACATATAAGAGAGGGGTACAAACCAACTATAGCGGGACGAAGGGGGCAACATGGCTGTGATGATATGTGATTCGTCAATAAATTAATCTGAGAGTATATAGGCATCCCGCATTATAATATTCATATGTCTGTGATCAAAATTAACAAATCAAGATCATATCTCACCATCCTGGCTTCCAATAGCATTTTTTTTCTTCCATATGCCATGGGTTTCATTCGAATTGATTTATCGTCTCATATATAATTTTATGTTATTAACATCCTTGACAGTTGATATCACAAGACGAAAAACGTCTTCTTTGAAAGTCAAATCATCGTCTTTCATCCTCTTGTGGGCCATTTATGCTCCTGCCTACAAACCTAGTTATTATCCTTCATTTTCATACATTCTAAGCATCCCCTTTCATTATATAGTAGTTCTAAATTTCCCTGGTTTCATTTGAATACGTTTCATCATACACAGTGTTTGCTCTCAAATAGCATCCTTTAACCTTCAAAAAATCTTCTTCCTTCAATGTCCCAACTTCTTCAGCCTTCATTAACATTTTAACTTAAGTCCTACAGGGTCAGGAAACCGTCTTCTTAGTTGATGTTTACGCCAAAATTTATTAATAATAAATAATTTTATTATCTTCTGCTTTTGTAACAAATATATAAAGATATATTGACCAAGATTTCCTGTGCTGAGGATTTCATTTAAATATTAATATTTAATGGTATGAATAATTTGCAGTTATTATAAATATATAATGTAGTGTTTTTTTTCCCGAAATAATTACAAAATAAACTTTATTGTTTATTTAGTGCAGTTGAGTGGTTTTGTTTTCAATCTATATTTGGCATCGGTATATTTTATATTTCCGATCTCCTTACGTTTTGCATCCAGCTTTTTATTTGGCATTTAAATGTTATGACACGCTGTTGTGATTTTTTAATGACAATGGTATTTTATTGTAGAGTACATGCCTACTAGAGTGCCATTGCAAACAAGAAGACAAAATCATAGTTATTTATAGATTCCAGTAAACAGAAATAAAGCGTGAAGTAAATACTTCTTTAGTAATCTAATCTAATTTTCTTTCTGGCATCGAATAAAACCATTCCAATCATCAGTGTATAAGAATCCATATTGAAGATTCGTTAGGATTGTTACCAATCATTCGTTTCAATGCAGTGAATTTAATGCACTTAGTTCGCACACTCTAAACGAACGTTTAATTAATTTTATTATGGGAATTACGCTTAGAATGGGATTGTTGATATAATTCTTACAAAGTTTAAAATAAATGCCAGCACCCGTTCCAAACGTTATTACTATGGATTTGAGCACTGTTGTTACGATTAGATTGTGAGGAATGAACCTTAAAATTAATTTTAATTTATTATCGTTCGCTTCCGTAACGTTCGTAACGCCCGATATTACACCTCTCGTAACGCTGTAATTTCCGTAACGCATTCGATAGTTTACCCCTTAAGTCAATCGTGCGTAAAGAAGTATTTACTTCAAAAATCCATATAACTAAAGAGTAATTTCAGCCCTGCTCACAAAGAGGGGTGAAGGCGGGAGGATGAGGATGGTGAAGTGAAAGGAAGGGGATGAACGAGGGAGAAGCAGGGTGCAGAGAGAAAGTGGGAATAAGGGCATGAATAAGGCAATGAGATCACGGGATCTCGGCGGAAGGACGGATTAACATTAATAGGAGAATGACTTTTATTTTATTAACTAATGAATATAATCTTATTATATGAACACCATTAATAGGTAAATAATATCTTCAACTCAACGCCGGAGAACAATGAAGCGATATCTTCTTTATTTATGAATTTATCTTCTCAATATTACTTGCTCGATTCTAGAATATATATCTGGTACCTACCTACCACTAGAGAAATATTATCGTCATCATTTGTCTAGGGAGTATTTTGTGTTTGCAAGATGAGTATTAAAACACTTATTATAAGGATCTACCGGATATGTATAAATGAAGGAGGTAATAATATTAATGATAATTTTACTGTCAGTGGGATTTAACATTTTTTCATTTATTTTTTATATATTAAATCTTATATTTAAGGTGAAAACCGCACAAGTGTTCCAACTGTTCCCAACCGTCCGGAACCAGTGAGACATCTCCAATTTGGGAATGTTGTGAGGCTGAAGGTAGTGGGGAAGGGAAAAAGATGGGGAAAACGAAGGTGGGGAAATACCCTTCTATTCATGTCTGATCACCAAGCACTAAATAATTACTAAACCAGCAACGTTTCAATAACTGAAGAAGTATAAGGCTAATCAGATCTGGTCACCAAACACGGCTAAAGCACTTTCTAAAAGTGCGACATAATTAATTTATTTATTTATTGACGCCCTATTGGACTTTTACAAATCGTTACATTTTACATATTTTACAAATTTCATTTATAACCACAGTACATAAATAAAAAAGATTACAAAATATATAAATAAAGCATGAACACAATATAATAAATAAGAATATATCTAATGCTAAATGTATTTGGATGACTTTAGAGAACTTGTACAATTCATATACCTACTAGTTAATAAAGCTAGATTTTCCTAGGCTAAATCCCTTGCCTGATTTTCGTGTAAGTGAAATGACAAAGTGGTTCATAACCCTAACCTCTAATTTGTCGCCCGGACACCGGCGTCCTGAATTTTTTTTATGCGATTTTAACCCTTATGTATAAATAAACTGTACAAGGGCAAGGTCAGAATTGCTTGCGACAATATCATTCAGACGTTGCTTTTAATTTCAGTAATGTAGCTTCTCGGAATGCATTGGTATTAATTTTCTATGGTACACGGCCATCATGTGGCCAAATTTCATCAACATTCAAGAGATTAAAGTGGATAATAAAAAAAGATAAACCATCTGGTAACTGGCGAATGCATTCGGTCTATAAAACAATGCTGATCTAAGTAACAACAGCTGAAGTCATTCGAATAAAAATATGTAGACATACATATCAATTGTGTAGTATTTCACTTACTACAAAATAAGCTGTATCTTTTTTAAATGTGTTTCTGAAATAATAATAAAATGATTATTTTTTAAATTGATAAACTAATGTTTAGGACAAGATTTTTTATGCATAGCACAAAGGGTAACAATTATTATAAGCAATAATTATTAGCCTGAAACACTCATCAATATTGAAAACTCTCCCGAGAAAAGATATGTGTCGCCGACGGGACTCGAACCCGCACCCCTCTGTTTGCCGGACAGGAGCTCTACCATTAAGCTACGGCGGGATACCTCCTACCCGCCAAATGATTCAATATATACCTAGTGTTTCATTCAACAATTATCGCTTATTATATTTTTTCACCTGCAAACAACCAACTTTATTTATATGAGAAAGGCATGTAAGTGCTAACTCTCTCACTAGGTGGCGTCGAGACATTACATCTACATTTTTTGGTGAAAATACTTTTAACTCGTCAAATATTGATTATTTTTTAAATTGATAAACTAATGTTTAGGACAAGATTTTTTATGCATAGCACAAAGGGTAACAATTATTATAAGCAATAATTATTAGCCTGAAACACTCATCAATATTGAAAACTCTCCCGAGAAAAGATATGTGTCGCCGACGGGACTCGAACCCGCACCCCTCTGTTTGCCGGACAGGAGCTCTACCATTAAGCTACGGCGGGATACCTCCTACCCGCCAAATGATTCAATATATACCTAGTGTTTCATTCAACAATTATCGCTTATTATATTTTTTCACCTGCAAACAACCAACTTTATTTATATGAGAAAGGCATGTAAGTGCTAACTCTCTCACTAGGTGGCGTCGAGACATTACATCTACATTTTTTGGTGAAAATACTTTTAACTCGTCAAATATTGATTATTTTTTAAATTGATAAACTAATGTTTAGGACAAGATTTTTTATGCATAGCACAAAGGGTAACAATTATTATAAGCAATAATTATTAGCCTGAAACACTCATCAATATTGAAAACTCTCCCGAGAAAAGATATGTGTCGCCGACGGGACTCGAACCCGCACCCCTCTGTTTGCCGGACAGGAGCTCTACCATTAAGCTACGGCGGGATACCTCCTACCCGCCAAATGATTCAATATATACCTAGTGTTTCATTCAACAATTATCGCTTATTATATTTTTTCACCTGCAAACAACCAACTTTATTTATATGAGAAAGGCATGTAAGTGCTAACTCTCTCACTAGGTGGCGTCGAGACATTACATCTACATTTTTTGGTGAAAATACTTTTAACTCGTCAAATATTGATTATTTTTTAAATTGATAAACTAATGTTTAGGACAAGATTTTTTATGCATAGCACAAAGGGTAACAATTATTATAAGCAATAATTATTAGCCTGAAACACTCATCAATATTGAAAACTCTCCCGAGAAAAGATATGTGTCGCCGACGGGACTCGAACCCGCACCCCTCTGTTTGCCGGACAGGAGCTCTACCATTAAGCTACGGCGGGATACCTCCTACCCGCCAAATGATTCAATATATACCTAGTGTTTCATTCAACAATTATCGCTTATTATATTTTTTCACCTGCAAACAACCAACTTTATTTATATGAGAAAGGCATGTAAGTGCTAACTCTCTCACTAGGTGGCGTCGAGACATTACATCTACATTTTTTGGTGAAAATACTTTTAACTCGTCAAATATTGATTATTTTTTAAATTGATAAACTAATGTTTAGGACAAGATTTTTTATGCATAGCACAAAGGGTAACAATTATTATAAGCAATAATTATTAGCCTGAAACACTCATCAATATTGAAAACTCTCCCGAGAAAAGATATGTGTCGCCGACGGGACTCGAACCCGCACCCCTCTGTTTGCCGGACAGGAGCTCTACCATTAAGCTACGGCGGGATACCTCCTACCCGCCAAATGATTCAATATATACCTAGTGTTTCATTCAACAATTATCGCTTATTATATTTTTTCACCTGCAAACAACCAACTTTATTTATATGAGAAAGGCATGTAAGTGCTAACTCTCTCACTAGGTGGCGTCGAGACATTACATCTACATTTTTTGGTGAAAATACTTTTAACTCGTCAAATATTGATTATTTTTTAAATTGATAAACTAATGTTTAGGACAAGATTTTTTATGCATAGCACAAAGGGTAACAATTATTATAAGCAATAATTATTAGCCTGAAACACTCATCAATATTGAAAACTCTCCCGAGAAAAGATATGTGTCGCCGACGGGACTCGAACCCGCACCCCTCTGTTTGCCGGACAGGAGCTCTACCATTAAGCTACGGCGGGATACCTCCTACCCGCCAAATGATTCAATATATACCTAGTGTTTCATTCAACAATTATCGCTTATTATATTTTTTCACCTGCAAACAACCAACTTTATTTATATGAGAAAGGCATGTAAGTGCTAACTCTCTCACTAGGTGGCGTCGAGACATTACATCTACATTTTTTGGTGAAAATACTTTTAACTCGTCAAATATTGATTATTTTTTAAATTGATAAACTAATGTTTAGGACAAGATTTTTTATGCATAGCACAAAGGGTAACAATTATTATAAGCAATAATTATTAGCCTGAAACACTCATCAATATTGAAAACTCTCCCGAGAAAAGATATGTGTCGCCGACGGGACTCGAACCCGCACCCCTCTGTTTGCCGGACAGGAGCTCTACCATTAAGCTACGGCGGGATACCTCCTACCCGCCAAATGATTCAATATATACCTAGTGTTTCATTCAACAATTATCGCTTATTATATTTTTTCACCTGCAAACAACCAACTTTATTTATATGAGAAAGGCATGTAAGTGCTAACTCTCTCACTAGGTGGCGTCGAGACATTACATCTACATTTTTTGGTGAAAATACTTTTAACTCGTCAAATATTGATTATTTTTTAAATTGATAAACTAATGTTTAGGACAAGATTTTTTATGCATAGCACAAAGGGTAACAATTATTATAAGCAATAATTATTAGCCTGAAACACTCATCAATATTGAAAACTCTCCCGAGAAAAGATATGTGTCGCCGACGGGACTCATATCTTTTCTCGGGAGAGTTTTCAATATTGATGAGTGTTTCAGGCTAATAATTATTGCTTATAATAATTGTTACCCTTTGTGCTATGCATAAAAAATCTTGTCCTAAACATTAGTTTATCAATTTAAAAAATAATCAATATTTGACGAGTTAAAAGTATTTTCACCAAAAAATGTAGATGTAATGTCTCGACGCCACCTAGTGAGAGAGTTAGCACTTACATGCCTTTCTCATATAAATAAAGTTGGTTGTTTGCAGGTGAAAAAATATAATAAGCGATAATTGTTGAATGAAACACTAGGTATATATTGAATCATTTGGCGGGTAGGAGGTATCCCGCCGTAGCTTAATGGTAGAGCTCCTGTCCGGCAAACAGAGGGGTGCGGGTTCGAGTCCCGTCGGCGACACATATCTTTTCTCGGGAGAGTTTTCAATATTGATGAGTGTTTCAGGCTAATAATTATTGCTTATAATAATAATAAAATGTATATTATTTTATGATTCCATCCACCCGGAGCCCGCACAACGCACTGATCCGCTACTAATTAGCAAATGAGTTAATAAATACTTGAACATTGATGGGAAGGCCCGATTACACGATTATTATCACAATTGATTTTATATACCGTATTTTATTACCCTTCTGACTGCTAAATTTTATAGTTGATATATGGAAACGGCTCAGTGCATTGTGCGTGCGTCGTGTGAAGGGGACCTGTGGAATAAAAAAGATCAATGGCTTATGCATTAAAATACGAACAGAAAACGAAAAACAAATAAAATCGACGGCCCTGACAAGCCATATCAGGTACCTCTAACAGGCGCGGCCCGTGATTTCAGTGAGCTAGAGTTTTAAAATTGAAAATTAGGCTATTATTGATTTTGTTGTACCTAGCTGAAAACGAATTAAATTTTTTATTATGAATTTTTTTCAATTTTGGGTTGGTGCCCTTATCCAAACTGAAAAAATTCATACAAAAATTGACATAATTATGTTATATTATCTTGATTGAGTTTTGAGTTATTATGCTGCGCTAATATTACGCTTCCTACTCCTTTGGCCAACATTTTGGACATCATTGCAGTGTCCATCATAAAAAATGCTTTTTTCTCAAGGTCAAAAGCGATGACTGATTTGCAGCTGCCTCATTATTACTTATCTGATCACTTTTCTCGTTTAATAACATTCTTATTTTCTTAAGATCAAGAGCGTATTAAATACAAATTTCGAACCATTACAGTGAAATTATTTGCGTTTGAAGGCTAACTAACTCCTATTACTAAGTTTAATAGAGCCGCCAGTAACACAATAATATTCTAATAAGCAGAACAGTAATGGATGCAGCGAACGTGGATGCATAAACTCGGGTATAAGTCCACCATTAAACGGTCTCCTCGGAGACGTTAGGCGTTGGGGTAAGCCAAGGAATGCACCCTGTCTTTATGACTCAATTTTACTCTATTTACTACCCTCCAATCTCCCACTTCCCACCTCCCACCTCCTAGCCCAAACTCACGCCGCCTCACGTAGATAATCATGCTGGTATTTTGCAAGTAACTAAGAAAAAGCTTGAAATGTAATGTAGTTGCGCATTTAAAGAGCACGTTTTTGAAAATCATTGCTTATCAACTGTTCTATACTAACAATTTTGAGAAATATTCACAAAGAAGGATTTTTTACATTAACTCCGCACAGGAGGCCCGGAGGAAAGTAATTTTTCCTCAAGGAATCTTTAAAGATGATGTGTAGATGGTCTTTTTGAGGAAAGGAAGGAGTGAATATGGGCCTTGAAGAGGCTGATTTTGTAGAAAGGAAGAAACATAGAGGCCGGCTTAATAACGAGTCGTAGATGCGAACCGTTCTCGTAAGATAAATGTCAACCTGAATGTGTAAAAATCTGTACATATGTAGGTTGCGCGTTTGGCTTGTTTCCTGACTATGCACCGGTGCGTGGGGAAATTGTTAGGAATAAAAATTACGTCATCTCAAAACCATTCCCATACTTTGTTAAAACACATAAAAAAATAGAATACTTTCTTATTTGTACAAAAATCTATAATACTTATGTCGCGCGTTATCCAAGTAACGTGATATATTTCATTTTTAAATAAAACCAAGTTTCAGATGTCTCCGAGATTTAAAAAAAAATATACAGAAATATATTTTCTATAATATCGCCAAATAGTGTTTTGATGATGAGACGCAATTAAGGGTTATTAATTGTTACCTGAGTCAGACAAAACGCCTAAATTCCTTTAATGACCGAAGTACTTAAATTATCGAAAAAAGTTAACACTTTGTGGCTTGACAAATGAAAAAAGTTATTTGTTTAAAACCATTTTATTTTATTTTTACACGTCCACACGTTTCAAATGATCTAAACCTCCACCAAGACAATCAATAATAGTAGTGTGTATGTTTATTGTACTGATTAAGGTTGAGATAAACTGAAACCGGTCTACGTGTAAAAATAAAATAAAATGCATTTGAACAAATAACTTATTTTTTGTACTTTGTTTTTAGGTTCAGCATATCTACTATTATTTTGCAGTAGTGCCACGCAGAGGAGGCCGTCAGCAAAATTATTTCCATCAGGGCCTATGTCATCTTTGGAGATGCTACGTTGAGATTCTTTTAATGAAATGAAAGCAAGGAGATGTTGGGAAAGAAAAATGGTTGAATCTGGAGGTCAGTGTGTCCAGGAGTGACGGGCATCTGGCTGGAGAGGTGAAAAGGTCTCCCTTAAACGGTGTTTCGCAATCGCAATTAGGGGACAGAGTAAGGTCACCAAACGTAGCAAATCACTTGGGATGGTTCATGGCAAAGGTATTCCACGGAGAAAAATGTTATTCTAAAATACGATCATTTTATTCGTAAAAACAGTTAAAAACGGGACTGAAGTTCTTACGAACAAATTAACAGGGTTTCAATGTTTATTGGCGGGAACATGTAAGAATAATTTGTTGGTATACGTAATTTCGTACGTCTACCAACGTACATCAGGGCAGATGTGTGTGATGAGGACACATCTGCCCTGATGATGGACACTGTAACGTTGTCCGAAACGTTAGCTTAAGAAGGACACAGCGTAACACGGCATAACATCCCAAAAATAAATAACAACAATACTTTTGGCCGTGAAAATCTAAAATCATATCCCCCTGTTAATTTGTTCGTAAGAACTTCAGTCCCGTTTTTAACATTTTTTACGAATAAAATTATCGTATTTTAGAATAATATTTTCTCCGTGTGGTATCCCAACGAATGGTTAACCGTGGTACCCGTACCCGTCTCCTAAAATGATATTGCTGATATGTTCTCTTTCTTTTGAGATTTGTCTCTCTTCTTTGTACTGTTCTCAACTAAATGTTTCTGCTTTCGAGTCTTTGTTAACCTCTCGACTGCCGTTCGCCCACCGGTGGCCGCGGGTCGAAATTAAAAAAAAAAATTTTTGAAGCGATTTTGTTCCTTATGTATAAAGAAGTTGTATGAAGAACAAGATCAGAATCGCTTGCGCCGTTCTCGGTCTTGACATAGCAAAAATCTGCATAGCGCCAACCCATCTGAATAATTTATAATAAATATCTATGGTCAACTTGGCGTTTAATGAAGAATACTGATATTAGCTTTGAAATATTAAAAAGTTATATGATTTCATGTATGAAGTATATTGATATTAGATTTACTAATTTGGTATCTACTTTAAACTAAGTCTTCTGATTTTACCAAGCTTAAAATGATGTTTCCACCGCTTTGAAATAACAATTCAGATCCAGTGAATATTATCATGGTTCATGCAACGCTTTGGAATAATGCTAATTTGAATGTTCGGTCAATAAGTAATACGTTTGAGTGTAATCGCAGGATTAGGCTCCGAGGCAGTTGGGGTAAGTGGAAAACTATAAGGATGGAATTATCCAGAACTTTGGTTCAAGCTAGTCTGCTAAAATTCAGATGCATTTATTGCTACTTTAAATTGCGGTCAATTAAAGTCCTTAAGTCGACGGCGTGACGTCTTCATAGGTAGATTTTAGCTATTACTTGGTTGTTTGAACTTAAATGGGCTCTAGTAGTTTTCAGAATACCAGTGCTGCAGTAGTGTATAAATGGGTTTCCAACATTTCCAACAAAAAATCTTCGAACATATTTAAAAAAAAGTTTTTATTACAATTCTATTAAATCAACTCTGTTCGGACACCGATATTGAGTACCTATATGTATTAATAAATGTTATAACGCAGGTTTCGGTTGCGCCTGAACTTTCGTCAGTGTTTCATGAAAAATACCAACAAAATATATTGCAAAATTACTATCATAAGTGCAATGTAAATCCAGAAGAGGGAGGGAGAATACCAACTTTAGGTAAGAGAGAGAGAGAGGCAGGAGTGAGTATAGTTAAGAGGAACATTTATTTACGTAGTTAATTGTTTTTATTTCATTATAAAGATTTTTTATTTCTAGAACTATTAGATTATTCAGATTTAGACCCGTAGACTATTTCTACGAAGTGCATATATACCTGAAGATTTCTGATAGGTTTTTTTCTAACGCTTTTATACCTAAATATGCAAAAAATTACGTAGGTATTTAGAAAATCATTACAACCCTTTAATTCAACATACTGTGATTGGTGACCGGTCTACTCAGTGGAAACTTTTTAAGTGTATGAATATTGAGTACAAACTTTTCATCGGATGTTAATTCCTCATCATGTCTCGAAGCGTCGAAAACTGATAATTGGGGTTTTTAACCTTAGGTTAGGTTAGGTGAGGTTAGGTGAGTGGGGAGAGGGGGAGGGGAGGCAGGGAAATGGAAGGGTAGGTTAATGTGAGTTATGATGTGATGAATTATCATGTGAAGAAGTATCGTGTCTGAATAAATTTACTATGGGAATTCAGACGCAGAGATCTCATAGTCCGATTACACGGAGAAAAATGTTATTAAAAAAAACGATCATTTTAATAGTAAAAACGGGACTGAATTTATTACGAATAAATTAACAGGGTTTCATTGTTTATTGGCGGGAACATGTAAGAATAATTTGTTGTTATACGTAATTTCGTACGTATATTAACAAATTGTTCTTACATTTTCCCGGCAATAAACATTGAAACATTTTTAATTTGTTCGTAAGAACTTCAGACCCGTTTTTACTATTAAAATGATCGTTTTTTCGAAAAAAAAAATTCTCCGTGTAGACATGGAACCGCTTTGATGACATGCTTTTTTAGTGGATATGTAATAAAAATGCAATTAGTTATTACAATTTATTGCTGTTAAAAATGGCAATACATCACAAATTATTTGTAGAAAAAAAATTATTGTAGAAAATCAAAAAAAAAAAATGAATGACCATTCTAGATTCAAATTACCTATTGCAAACTTTAAAGAAGATATAATTTGCATCCATTTTTTCAAAAAATTAGCTGTTATTATTTTTTGTAAAATGTGCATTATTGATAAGTCCTAGTAATCTAAACAGTATAAATGTAATTAGATTTTCAAACATTTTGCATTAACAAATCTGATTAAATTGGATGAACTTCATAATTGTGACGATATATTCTGTAAAGCAATATTTATCCCAAACAAGGTAAAGTTAGTACTGTACCATGTACGCGGGAGGCATATCGCGTATCTTGTTCCATGTCAGATTCTTGTATAAATACATTCATACATCAGCTGCTAGATGGGTAAACATGAGATGTTAATTTACACCCGAGCCCTAACCCTTTCCTCCCATACCCCCTTACCACCTCCCACAACATTTCGCAAACACCCCTAGGCGGCCACCCACCCCTTCTACCTAAAATACAACGCGAGTGGAGAGAACGGCTGAGAGTGGATTTCAGAATATCGGGCACTAGTTCCCGTAGCTAGACAATATAAACCCCATAATAATAGTCTTTTTTTTAATATCATTAGGTACATTAGGTAATTATAATTTTATTATAAGCAATAATTATTAGCCTGAAACACTCATCCATATTGAAAAAACCTCCCGAGAAAAGATATCTACATGTCGCCGACGGGACTCGAACCCGCACCCCTTCGATTGCCAGTCGAGAGCTCTACCATTAAGCTACGGCGCCTTATCTGTTACCCGCCAAATGATTCAATATATACTAGTGTTTCATTCAATAATTACCGCTTATTACATTTTTTCACGTGCAAACAACCAACTTTATTTTTATATGAGAAAGGCATGTAAGTGCTAACTCTATCACTAGATGGCGTCGAGACATATTATGTCTACTTTTTTTGGTGAAATAATTTAACTCGTGTATCTTTTCCTACGACTTTGTCTGCGCAGGATTAGTACTTTCATTAGCCTCATTTCTTTTCCTAGGTCCTACGTTTATACCAAAATTTTTAACCTATTTATATAAATTTTCTAAAATTCTTGATTCGATTCAAAGTATTAGGCGAGTAGGTACTTCAAATAAATTCACTGATTTTATAAAATAGAATTTTGATTTGAATGAAATTTGATTGTTTTGCAAAATGTCATTCTCAAATTTTGACATTTTCTATTAAACAATATAATTATTACTTATAATATATTGAAAATAGCTAGCTTTATAAAACCAATATGTTATTCTGACGTATGAGCTATATTATTGTAAAGTTTCATTAAAATCCATTCAGTAGTTTTTGCGTGAAAGAGTAACAAATACACATACATCCATACAACCTTTCGCGTTTATAATATTAGTAAGATAAGATGTAATTTGCGGCGCGTAGCAGAGTCGCAGATACTCTCAATATCGCCCTCGTGATAGACCAACATTTAGAAATAGCTAAATAATTATAATTGGTTGAAATAGCTTTAGTCTTTAATTTGGAAGGTGGATATGTAGAATCTCCACTCGTATCCATTCATTGGATAACCGGTTAGTGAGTTAGCAGTAGTGGAGTAGTTCCGGTTAGTGAGTTAGTAGTAGTGGAGCAGGTCTTGTTAAAGTAAAACATATCATAAAATAGTGGAATTAAAATAAAATTATATATGAAATAAATTTTATATTTTTATGCCACTGAAGAAATATACAGAGACCAATTAATTAATCCATTTTATTTTAATGTTTTTTAAACTTTACTTAACCTCCATATATTTATGTATTTTTGACCGGCCCGGCTTTATCTTACAATTGGCATCTTCCATAGTATGACCCAGACCAAGTCTGAAGATGCCCGTTGTAAACCGAACCGATCAAAAATAAAAAAAACGAATGTAAAATAAAAAGGTTTAAATTTTTTCTAAACGTCAGATTTACATGGAATTTCACAACGAATTTAAAAAAACATATTGTTGTTTCTATTATGTAGGTACATGAGTTCTAAGAAGATCACGCTACTGGGAAGGTACTTGTATCGCGTTATATTCTCAACTAATAGAATTCAAAGAGATATTAATGAAACTCAAATATAAATTTCATCTTGTTTTAACTCATAGTAAAAGCAGGCAACACAAAAACAGTTTTTTAATCAAATGTTATTTTGGGAGCTGAAACACCAGAAGGTATGCGAATTCATGTGTGAAATCATTCCATGTAGCAAATGTAAAATTTGAGTGGAGTTTTAAATGTTTCGCCTTTCGATAATATATGGAGGCCAAAAATAACATACTAGTTATTATAATGAAAGGGTCGGGGCCAATCTTAGTGGATACCTACCCTTTCCAAGATCTGAAGATACCCAAAAAAATCTACCTGTAGATTATGGAAGTTCAAATATTCTGTTGTTACTCAGATTAGCGTTTCACTTCTTATTCAACATGTTTTGGAAAAATTACATAAACTTTCACGGATCGCCACACTAGTAACAAAATTATTTAAAAAATAGGTAAAAATCAAGAAATTAGGTAATTTTGACAATCACTTGAAGTTCTAAGATAAATGTCGAAAAGACAAAATTCAAAAATATATTTGTCTTCAATTGATTTCCGTATTTAATTTTCAAATTTATGCTGACCAAATCTTTCAGGGTATTGTGGCATGTTGCGTTTCCTCCTTCTTTAGGTAACGTTTCGTGGAGCGTTATAGTGCCCATCGTCAGAGCAGACGCTCTACGAAACGCAGACTAAAGAGGAAGGTAATATTTCAAAAATAAATCAAGATAATGCTTTCGGTCTCTAATAATACATCAATCAAATCAAATCAAATTAATATTGAAACTTGGATTCTTACTAAGAATAATGGTATGAAAAGGAATCAATGACAAAATTCCAACTTTTTTCCCGTACAAAAAGATGTACCCATTAAAAATCCTTACTGTAAGGTACAAACTTACCCGATAAATTTGCTGTGAGTCAGCCGGGCGCGATAGTGGCGACGTTGGATGGTTGTGATTGGCTCGCATCGTAACAGCGGAAAATAATAGTGCTGGCCGCCCACGCCGTACTAATTTTATCTTTTTACCAAAAAAGTACCTTTAAAATTGGAATTTCGAAAAGAGTTATGTTTCTTTTTTTACTTTTTAATCATGTTGAACCACCCCCCGAAGTTAATGCACTTTACCCCCGGACACCCTGTATATGACCATATCTTCGTCTGTTTTTTGTTTTAGTATTTTGATCGAGCATCGCTATTACATATATTATCTTCAGTGATTGAAAAAAGTTCTGTACCTTTAAAGTGTACAAAAAGAAACAGTGTGTTATTGAATATTATAATATTCAAAAGACGCGCACTACAGATAGTGCTAGGAATAATCTGCTTCTATGAAATAATAAGCGCTGTATCAAGTTGAAAAGGGCCCCGGGTCAAACGGCTTAAAGTTGTGATGTTTTGTGTGTTTCAAAGTTAAAAGCAGCCCAAAAGGATTTATAGTGAGTTGATAGGACATTGTATCCATTATCCACGTGTTCTCCTGTTCGCCTTACTCATCGTGGAATGATTTTGAACGAACTTAGCTAATTTATTTATCTACCTCTTATGAGTAATTCTTCCCGGGAAAATATTAAAACCCTTTCAATGAAAGGAAGGCTGTCTTAATATATTATAAAATTTATTTTGCATTCAATTTTATACGGTTTTTTTAAGAATCAACTACAAATTACTTGCAGTAGAAATTGTAATTACTAGATATTTAACCCTTCAGGCTAATTTTCGCTTTTGGCAACAGTCAATGTGGGTCTCATTGAAATCTTTGTGTCTCCCTTAGTGTCATGGTGAGAAATATGATATAAAGGTTTTAGAAAGAGAATATACCATTCTTTATGCCCAAATCAAAAAGTTAACCCCAGGAAAAGTTAAATATTTATTTATTTATTTATTTATTTATTAAAGAATTTTATACATAGTGTACATATTGCGTTATTTCGCCCGCCATGCTAGGGATGTCCCTGTGTTATGGCGGGTGAAGTATGCAGATTATATGGGTAATGAAGTACATTTACTGATAATATAATAATTATGATAATGAGGTTTACAGTTAATGCAGCAATGAATTTATGATAATGAAATTTACATATAATATAGTAATTGATGATAATGATGTTTACAGGTAATACATATAACAAGGAATTTATTTAATTATATAAATATATACCTATATATACATTTTATAAATATATACCTCTATGAATCCAAATTTCATGATCGCAATAAAAAAAAAACATTGCAATTTTTTTTTGCATTAAACGACAAAAAAAGTGATGTAATAATATTTATTATACATTGTCTCATAAAATATTTGTGAGTTTTTACATATTTTTTATCAGTAATTGTAGTTAGAAAAAACGTAAAATTATCAATTTTTAAAACTTTTTAAATTTTGCATTAAAAATATTTATCTTTCAAAAAAGTATATGTTTTTCTCGAATAATATAATTTGAAAGCGTTCAACGCCTTTCAAAAACAGTTTATGGTTTTTGGATACGTTCAGAAACATTTGGACATTTATTTGGATATTATTTATTCCAACGCGAAAATAATCCGACAGCACATGCAACAGGCTTGAGGTGTAAAATTCTTATCATTTTTGGTTCTTCCCCTTCACCTTCATGTGAATTCTGGCGCCCAGTTTTAAAGACTCTCTGGAGTGTATATTTTGTTGACGATATTTGGTGGCCCACTACACCTGTGAGCGTCTCCTGTTTCTTTTCCAAACAAAAAAACCTTCTATGGTGATATTTTAATTCCAAAGATTATTTGTTGGTGTCATATTGCTCGTAATAGTGCAACTTGAATGAGAAGATTGCGACTGTGATTGATGCCGGCAACCATATTGAGATATCTAGTAAACAGAATGTCTCTTTGAGTGGCTATTTGTGTGGTGGACATTTTCGTCAAGTGTTAAGTTAGAATCAAAGAACGTGGGCAAGAATTGGTCGAGATGAAATTTCGAATATTCATCAAATATTTGAATTTTCGATCGGTCAACAGAAAGGCTTCTTAAAAGCTATATATTAATAATATTATATTCTTGCGGTCAAAAGTAGAATTTTTGTTTTTCGGTATTTCGAGAATTTTCGGTCTCTGACCCGATTACGAGAAAACTCTTGTATTTGATTTTCATTTGTTGACTCGAGTATCGCAAACAGAAAATTAATTTTCGGGCATAAACGAGTCAATACAGTTATATGAAATTAGTTTATAATGGAGTTACAATTCGAGAAATGATTGTTGGTTTTGATTATTTGTGTTTTTGAACAATATATTACTAAAATTTAAAAAAATAGAAAGAGATAATTGTTAAAATTTTTAAAAGCAGCAGGATACAAAACCCATTATTAAAATTTTCCTTGTAATTTTTTTTATGTTTTCAGGATATACATTATTATTTTACGTGTAAATTAATTGTTCATTTGGCTAACAGGGATCTACGCTTGTTGTCAGTACTAAAATATACGATTTTGGAAATTATTCAAGCATCCATATTGTAAACATCGTATTATTATCATAACCCGAAGAGGCTTCCCAACCCTTATTGCCTGGAATAACAAATAGGGAGGCGGGAGGGGAACATTACTGAAAAATTGCTAAAATGGGTTAGATAAATCGGAAAAATGATTTTACATTTTCTGTTAGAAATATAATACAACGATCGTGTTTATTTTGATACAGATGTTGTTTGCGAGAGCTGTGAAGCTCTATTACAAGGTTCATCAAAATAATCGCAAGAATAAGGAAGTTGAGTGAAACATATTTTGACTTAATAATGTAAAAATATGTTCATGTAGATGAGGTGCAAACTCAAATACCAAATTTTTTTTTTAAAGTTCGTTTTCATAATTAAATTAATTCTACAAGTTTGAATTTTATTAAAGCCTGCGAAAACGCCCAAACAGAGATTGGAGAGTGGGTGACGTCATCTCACGTCATCTGGTCCCTTGTTTGTGTGAAATATAAGGGAAAATATTTACAAAATTGAGACACGCTTAATATGGACGAAAAAAAAAATTAAAAAATTGTATTAGTTATATATTAACTAGTACTAATCAATTCAGTTGCCGGAATTTCGAAAAAAGTGCATTTTAATGGTTATTTTTTTAAATTATAATATTTTAATTAATGAAGATAATATTAGCGAAAGTCAATCGAAAATCCGAAACAGAAAAATCAGAAAAAGATACGGATACATCTGGGACTCGAACCCAGGTCCTCCGGCAATCCGGGCCGACGCGCTATCCAACTGCGCCAACGTATCCCTATCCGATTCGGTCATTTTTAACTGTATCATACTTCGACTGAGAACCACCAACATTATTTTCATTTTTCTTATCGCATATTTTTATTGGCTGCTACCTTTATGTGTGATTGCAAGATTCAACTCGAACTAAATGCCCTCTAGATAGTGTCAGGATAAATTTTATCACTTTTTATCAATTAAAAATATTTTTTCATAAAATTAAAAAAAAAATCGATTTTGTGTTTTCTTTTCAAAATTTAACACTTTTTGTCAAAAATATATTTATTTGTTTCTTTACAGAAACATGTGTCCTTACTGAGGGGTATTCGAATTTGTGGCTGTTATATGTTAAAATTTCAATTTAGCGTAATTTTTTAAATAATTTAATTTTATGTCATTTATCCTCTAAAAAAAAAATTATTATCTTTATTTTATGTTTAATTCTTAAATCGTAGAAATATGATCAGACATCAATGATCAATCATTTTACCACGGGGATTTGGGATTTACTCTTTCTTCGTTCATCCTCTCTCTACCTGTCCAAATCATCTAAGGGTCATTTTCTTACTCATTACGCACATCGTTAGCCTTGCATTCCTTGGGAATCTCCACATTTTTCAGACGGTAATAAATGGTTTTGTCATGCACAATCCGCCTACAGGATCTGTGAAAATCCGGGAAAAGTGAGTTTATCCCTGATTAAATCTCTAAATGAGCGCCCGTCAGCGGTGCAACCAAAAGTAACATTTTTCATTTAGCCCACTCGCCCGCTCGCCCTCCACTTGCGGCGGAAATTGCAAAGTCTGTCGGGGACAAATTTCTCGCGTCCATATTTCGTAGAGATAGACCCCTACGAAGCCTGACCCTCTTCCGGGGAGGTGATTCACCAACCTTTTTACAGATTAAATATTTTAGTTACTCAAGGTTTGACTTGACAGTTGTATACATCCCAGATATCTAACCGTTTCACCTTTAAAAGAATTCTATGTATTTTAAAAAACACGTGGTTGGAAACTTGCTCGTTGTTTTGCTAATGTACGAGTAATATAATAAATTCATATTTTACACAAATCAAAAACGAGTCAAGACGGCTACTATTTACTGTAGCATGTAATGAAAAAAATTGTTAACCATGTTGTTAAAAATTGTTAAAAATTGTTAAAAAAATTAAAATTGTTAAAAAGTGTTAAAAATTGTTAACAAAGTGATTCTTTACAGCCGCTAAAAAACAATTGATAAGAGTGTATTAAAAGTTTTTAATTTGAAGAATTCTCTCACCAGGGAGACGAATGTTTTTAGTATTTAAATATTTTTTTTATTTGATACATAAGATATATTTAACATGATGAAAAAAAATATATAGTCCACAACCTAACCTAACTTAACCCAATGTAACCTAACCAAACCTAACGTAACCTAACGTAACCTAACGTAACCTGACGTAACCTGACGTAACCTGACGTAACCTGACGTAACCTGACGTAACCTGACGTAACCTGACGTAACCTGACGTAACCTGACGTAACCTGACGTAACCTGACGTAACCTGACGTAACCTGACGTAACCTGACGTAACCTGACGTAACCTGACGTAACCTGACGTAACCTGACGTAACCTGACGTAACCTGACGTAACCTGACGTAACCTGACGTAACCTGACGTAACCTGACGTAACCTGACGTAACCTGACGTAACCTGACGTAACCTGACGTAACCTGACGTAACCTGACGTAACCTGACGTAACCTGACGTAACCTGACGTAACCTGACGTAACCTGACGTAACCTGACGTAACCTGACGTAACCTGACGTAACCTGACGTAACCTGACGTAACCTAACGTAACCTAACGTAACCTAACGTAACCTAACGTAACCTAACGTAACCTAACGTAACCTAACGTAACCTAACGTAACCTAACGTAACCTAACGTAACCTAACGTAACCTAACGTAACCTAACGTAACCTAACGTAACCTAACGTAACCTAACGTAACCTAACGTAACCTTACGTAACCTAACGTAACCTAACGTAACCTAACGAAACCTAACTAAACCTAACGTAACCAAACGTAACCTGACGTAACCTGACGTAACCTGACCTAACCTGACGTAACCTGACGTAACCTGACGTAACCTGACGTAACCTGACGTAACCTGACGTAACCTGACGTAACCTGACGTAACCTGACGTAACCTGACGTAACCTGACGTAACCTGACGTAACCTAACGTAAACTGACGTAACCTAACGTTATCTAACGTAACCTAACGTAAGCTAACGTAACCAATTTAACATTTTTTTTTGTTCATCACTTTTAATGACTTTTCAAACTAGTGATGAAGTTGTACATTGTTGTATTGTCCGGTTACCTTTAAAAAAATGCATAATTTGGCTATCAAACTGTGAAATTTTTTGAATAATTTAATCTTTTTATTTTAATTTACAGAATTGTATATTTTTGTTCATAGAAATATAACGGAATTGCACCGTGGTTGACTCCCACAGTACCATACTGCCATGATAGTCCCCAAAGGAAGTAGCAACCCGTCCCCCCACACCCCCTGTCCCATGTCCACCGTGTCTCCCGTTGCGCGTCGCGGCGTCGCGTCGCATCGCTTTAAATTGCCCGGACCATAAATCCCAATTTAAGAACGCGTTCGCGGCTATAAAATACTTAAGAGTAAAGCGCCGGTCTCGGAAAAATGTAGGGACTTTTTAAATAGATCACCTGAACCGAGATGAGAATACTTAAAGCAGTCATAAACTTGTCCGTTTTATTATTTATTTACCTTTTAAATGTGGTTGGCTGATTAATGAAGCCACATTTTATATTATTTACCTTCTTGTGCAGAATTTACGACACTTTTCTAATTAATACATAAGTACAAAAAACGGAGTGAACGAAAATCACTGTACTCCCTTAGTCATAGCTCTTCTTTTTTTTAAGAAAAAATAACTTATTCAAACAGAACAGAAAAAATAACAATCAAGCACGAAAATAACACTTAGTGGTTCAAGTTTTCTGATAACAATCCAGTGACATAAAGTCAATTAAATAACCCTTTTTAGTTAAAAATTTAAAAAAATGTATGGTAGATAGAAACCTTTACTTTCCTCGAGAATTTACAACTCTTTTCTAATTAATACACAAGTATAGAAAACGAAGTGAACGAAAATCACAGTAGGTATTTATTCCTCGAGTCATATTCTGTTTTTAAGAACAAGAAGTTATTTAAAATCAAGCACGAAAATAACACGTATTTATTGGTTCAAGTTATAATAACAATCCACTGAAAAAGTCAAGTAAATAACCTATAATATTTCGTTTAAAATTTAAACACAAATGTACGAAAAATAGAAACCAAATGAACTCCATCCCCACGACTTTAATATCCACAGTACTATATTCCCACTAGCTCTGGACCGTTTGGAATCTTATATTGGCACTGGGAACTAACTGTATTAAAAAAAACTCTTAGGACTAAGTTCATTTAGAGAATCAACGTTTCACGTTGGATTATCACGTACCCGTAAAAGCGCTCAATCCGTCTAAGAGGTGAGGGGATTGCTGGTTCATTCGTTCGCTCCCCCAATGAGGAGGATGTGGCCCGTGTAAACACTCTCGAGGTGATGCTGCGGTCCATGGCTGATGTCATAGCGGCGTGTTTTAGAGGAGGTTCATCTCGAGTGTCTGGAAATGTCACCTTGAAACCTTGATTGTTAGATAAACATGGTTTTCAATTGGAGTGGGATTTATTTTGGGGAACTTCTGCGTTGAGTTTAAACGATATAGAAAATGTCACATCATTCTAAAAAACAGAAATGAAAATAACAGTAAATATTACACATTTCATTGGCTAATAAGGTACGTTGATAAAATTGAATATTTATTTTTCGGTTGCAGTAAGAGTGTGTATTTTTGTGGTATTACCATATTTAATGTGTCCGTATTTAATTTACCGTGTCCGAAGTAAAAAGTAAAAAAAAATCTTTTGGAAATTAAATGGTAAATTGAAAGATCCATAATGGAAATAATATATCAAGCAGTAAAATTGAGTCTAAAATTTAAAAACACTTCATTTTACTAAACAATTTTTTAAATATTTTTTTAAAGTTATTGTTAAGAACAAACGCCTTAACAAATTAGGCCACTGGGACCTATTAATTTTAAGTCATTTTTGTCGATTTCTTATTTGAAATTCAGATTTCACAATATTATCGATTAATAAGTATTTATGTAACCATATTGTTTAAATCATTAAACTGCAATGAATGTATCGAAATTATTAAACTGCATCTTTTTTTCAAAAACAGCATAAAATATTGATTACAGAAATTTGAAATACTGAAAGGACAGCGAAAAAAAGAGCGTTTTTTAATTTTTCAAAAATTCATATCTCCTGTTTTTGTTGACTTATAATTATGAATTTTTATTAAAAATATCATTGAATAGATCTTTCAGAATATCTTTTTTCGTTTTTTTTGTTTTCTTTAACAACAGTAATTAATTTGGGAGGCGGGAATGGGTACCGCCGCCCCGGGAACCATTTATTGGATAACCAACACCTCTGCCATAGGTTACCCCAAGTGGTTCACTACGTTTGGTGACTTAGCAGGGGTGCCCGGGTTCATGGGATAAGATTTATCTAGGTCTTGGCGGCGGATGATCTAGACACACTGAACCCCAGACTCCTACCCAACCCTCATACCTTTTTTTCCTTCCCAGAACTTCCTCTCCTTCCTTTCCTTAAAAATACCCTCCACACAGCATCCCTAAAGATGACATAGGCCCTGAGGGACATTATTTTCCTGGGGGCCTCCTGTGTGGACCTAATGTATAAAAAAAATTATATATTTTTAATTTTTCCAAAAAAAAATGTTTTAAAATACGCGTCGTAAAACACGCACTTATTTTCCTGGATTTTGATGATGCAGATCGAACGAGGAAAAAAACGGAGAAAAATTTATCATTTTTGTTCAATTTACGTTTAATTCATTTTTGGATTTATTGTCAAATTTCCGATATCGAAATGATTAAATGTTAAATGATTTTAATTCTCGTTTTTGTTTTCCCCTCGTAGTATATTTGATTTGAAGCAAACTTTGATTTAGTGTTTGTCCATGAGAAGAACTTGAACTACTCGTATAGGCAAGCGAAAAAAGTTAGTGCGGAAAATCCGCCACCCTATTTCGGCGACGTTTCCTTTCTATTTCTTCAATGGGGAAAGTTGTGTTTGAGCGACAAAAGATCGGAAACACGACCGTGCGGGAAGCGTCCAATAACTGAGAGATTTAACAAAAAGCGGCAGATTTCCGATGGCTGTCCCGTGTAATGACACCGTCTGCAGTCAACTGAACGTGCAAGATAATTGCCAATTATTCCAAATGACACACCTGCTCTTTCAATTTCTACTAAATTTATTTAAAATGAGTTAAAATGTAAAGAAAATTGTATTTTACGAAGCAGGCGGCGGCGGCTTGAAATTTAATAATCGTTATTCTTGTTATTATTATTTGTTTGTGAAATTCAGTGTCGGAAGTTTTCCGAGACTTTTCTCATATTAAACGAATAACTACTCTGTTTTATTGGATTTTCTGTTAATTCGTTCACCTATCTCATCCAAGGCTTGGTGCGTTTTTCAATGGCGATACTCGCAATCAAGAGGTCAGGGGTTAATTGATAGTCATGGTCTTTAACCAGATAATCGCATTCAAGAGGTCAAGAGTTGATTGATAGATATGGGTTTCAACCAGATACTCGCATTCAAGAGGTCACGGGTTGATTGATAATCGTGGTTTTTAACCAGATACTCGCATTCAAGAGGTCACGGGTTGATTGATAGTCATGGTTTTCAACCAGATACTCGCATTCAAGAGGTCAAGGGTTGATTGATAGACATGGGTTTCAACCAGATACTCGCATTCAAGAGTTCACTGGTTGATTAATAGTGATGGTTGATTGATAGTCATGGTCTTCAACTAGATACTCGCATTCAAGAGGTCACGGGTTGATTGATAGTCATGGTCTTCAACCAGATACTCGCATTCAAGAGGTCTAGGGTTGATTGATAGTCAACCAGACACTTACCATCACTGTTCCTATACAAAAAATATTTTTAAATACTCGCAAAAATATTATTTTGAAAACACTGTTCGAATACTAAAGTTACATACACAGTTATATTATTGTCCGCAGTTGCGTTAATTCAGATAAAATGTTAAAATAAAACGTCACTAATATAAATACTACATACAGAATAGATCATTCGAAAGTTGTAGTCTTTCATATTTTGTAATATTAAAATAAGTAATTAATAAATAATGATTAAAATCATCGTTTCGAAAGGGGTATTTAAAGGGAATGGTGCAAACGTTCACTTTTGGTTTGAAATTTGAATAATTTGTATTATAAATACCCTCTCCAATGTACGCAGTAGATCGCCCGCCACCGGAGATGTGTAGTTATTTTCTCGCCCACTGCACAGCGTCGTGGTAGCGAAGCGTTATAACGCCGTTACTCATTATAACGGCATTCGTAACGGCTCGTTACACCCCTCGCCACCGTGCCACCATACCACCCTGCAAAAGCCTGATCTTCTACAACGCAGAGATGAAATATGACTTGAGCTTTTCATGCCTTCACACAAGTATTTTTATTACAACTCAAGAGTGATACGGGATTAAAATATTTGTATGAAGTTTGAAAGTGGATTTTGAATTCTTGTGAAATTGGATATAATTGCAAGATTCCTAGGAATTGTGAATGCCAAAATAGTAAGAACGTTAGTTTATTTTATTGTCTACCTGGAGCTACCTGAGATAATACAACTCTCAACGTTGAATTACGTGTTATGGAAGGAAATGGGGTAGTGGAAGCGAAAAGTATCTCTGAAATTCTATATTTTTAGTACCAAATGGGCCAGTATCTTTTATTTATTTATTTATACATATAACAAACACTACAATACAGAATGATCTTTTGACTGTCCAACTGGGAAGAATTCCCGTTTCAGGACAGCCAAATTGTGTATTTAGTACATAATATTCTTACAATGGAATGGCGGTTCTGTCAAGACAGCTTTTGAGAACATTAGTAATTGCATTCTTAGTAAGGGGGTGGTTTCTTTATCCTTGAAAGAATCGCAAAGATGTAATTTTTACCAGGGTCATTATGGATAGCATAAATAATTGCATTCAGAACACATGAATGGTTTCTTTCGGGAGATCACAAGTCTGAGATTCTTTCCAGGGCATTTTGGAAAACACTTACAATTGCATAGTTAGAATTTCCACATTTATAAACCAGTATTAGATATATGAATTCTAAATTACTATATTTTTTAGAATTTGCTAAGTGATAGAAATTACACATTACTAAACCACAATATACGTCGTATGACATATGAATTTCCAATTTATTAGTATATAGAGAATTTCGAATCTTAAATTTTTGAAATGGCTAGTCTTTACTTTACAGTTATCGAAAAAACCACGCAAAAGATTCGCAAATTTAAATATTAACAACAATGTGAATTAAGTTATTAGGAACAAAAATAATCATTTTTAAAATTGAAATTGGCATTGAAAAAAAAACTGGCTGGTTTCTATGTCTTGATTGTTCAAAATGCTTGTTAGACCATAGACGAAGAACAATCAGCTGACAGCTGGCAACTAGCAATCAGCAGTGCAAGTCGCGAGTCACTGCTTACGTTACCATTGACAACGGGTTTTTGAGTGATTGTGTAGTGTGCGGGCCATCACATTGTCATACAAAGACAGTTGCCAGTTGAGAGTTTTCAGTTGCCTCAGTGGGCGGATCGCCTGAGTATACAAATAGCCTTTTGGAAGATAATAAAATAACAAATTAACATATTATTATCAACACTTTAATTTTTGTTAACTACTTATATAAGTACTTAAATTTTTTTTATTGTTATTTTTTTTTTTGGCATTAATTTCTACTACTATTTTGTTTAAATTAAAATAATTAAAGGGTTTTGAGATCACAGTGACTGTTTATTGTTGTTCACAAATGTAGTTTAGGAGGACTTACGTCTTTACTAATAGGAAGCTATGTTTTGGCTGGAAAGATGTCGCGATATAATGACCAAATCAACAAATTACAATCCGTTTTCAACGCTGCGGCGAGACTTATCACCGGCGTATCTAAATATTCCCACATTTCAGAGCATCTCAAAAATCTTCATTGGCTCAAATGTCCTGAAAGAATCCAGTTCAAGCTCTGCTGGATGGTATTTAAGTCCCTTAATGGAATGGCTCCTGCTTACTTATCAGAAATGTGTATCCCAGAAAACTCCAATTCTCGACAGTCAACTCTTAGATCAGCGGCATCATCAGCAATCGGAAGGTTGAAGGAGCCAAAGCGCACACCAAATACCAAGTTCGGTGAGCGTGCTTTCGGAGTGTCGGGACCTAAAGCCTGGAATGGACTGCCACATGACTTAAGAATGATCACAGACTCGGCGAAATTCAGAGCTAAACTTAAAACTCACCTTTTTAGACAGTCGTACCCATAAAGCCAAAAACAAAAACCTTCACTTTCACCTTCTCAGCCCGCGACATAGTAAATAAGTAATTGCATAAAAATGTTAACAAATTCTTAATGGTGAATTATTTGTACATCTAATTTCATTCAAATCCTCCAGTCCTAATGAGTCCTAAATTCACAAGTCTTTCGAAATAACTTCAATTTATTAACTCCATTTTTGGCAGTAATCTTCTTATAAATGTAATATGAAAAATGATGGTGTAGCAAATGTAAAGTTATGCAATGTCCAGTGTTTTAATATAGTGTCCTCCGCGTGCAAAGTCGTATCTCCTTAAAGCATAAACTTTCTAATTAAAGTGTGTTTATCGGAAGTGACCTGCCAGGTAAGTATGTTCTCTGTGTCCATTTGTAAATAATAGTTCTAGGTAGAGCCTAAGAAGTCATAATAAGATGTACAGCGCCCTTGAGGTGATTTCTCACAAAAACGGCGCTCTACAAATTATCCAATTATTATTATTATTATTATTAATGACAGAGCAGACTTACCTTCGGGTTCTTTTGGCACATCTTGTAAAACGATACCATGTGACCCGACTGGCCTATAGTCAAAATAAGTCATCATAGACTACTTATGATGTATTACAGTAATAATAATATATTATATAGTTGGGAGAATCTAATGTTTAGATTGGTCACCTAGCAATGCTGAATTATCGAAAAAAAAAATTTATAAATGTAAGAAGAACGTTTACGAAAATCATTAAATTACATTTTCTCTCAACTAATATTAATGCCCATTTTATTTTAACCAAGTGCCCGTTTCTATTAAACTAACTTCGTAATTGGTGAGCAGGTATGACGACCGTCCGTGGTCTAGTGGTAAGACACTTGACTCCCATTCGGAAGGTCGCGGGTTCGAACCCGGCGTGCGCAAATACCTTGAGACTCACAACATACCCCAATTGGGGATGCCATAGTCTCACTAGCTTCAGAAGGGAGCAGTTGGGACTCTTGTGAGGTTTCTATATAAATTTTTTTTTTTTTTAAAGTGCTCGATTATGTCTGCATTTTATATAATGGATTTATCTATTTAATAATTATTAATGTTCTCTATAAAGCGGCTATGCACCAATATATTACGGAGAAGAATACAAATTTAATGTATGCGCATGTTAGTTAAAAAGGCATGGGGGGGCATTTTTACTATTTTTTACTATTATCTTACATACGTCAACACACGGAGAAAAATGTTATTCGAAAAAACAATCATTTTAATAGTAAAAACAGTTAAAAACGGGACTGAAGTTCTTACGAACAAATTAACAGCGTTTCAATATTTCTACGGGAAAATGTAAGAATAATTTGTTGGTATACGTACGAAATTACGTAGACCAACAAATTATTCTTACACGTTCCAGCCAATAAACATTGAAAACCTTGTTAATTTGTTCGTAAGAACTTCAGTCCCGTGTTCAACCGTTTTTACTATTAAAGTGATCGTTTTTTAATAACATTTTTCTCCGTGCAGATAGTTATTGAACTGTCTGTAAGTGACATTGAAAATGTCGATGGTCAATTCAGAACCGCAATTGAGTCGCTCTGTTGATTAGTGCGTTCTGTTACGCAGAAGTCCTGGCTTTCGGAGTATATAAGAAAGTGCATGGGATCTCTTACGAGTTGGCACATATAAGTGAACTTCTATCACATGGGTGGATTAGGGTAGTTATTCGAATGTATTACATAAAAATATTACATAAGTGCACCAACTAATTTATTGTGCTATGTTGGAGTTGAATGATGGTGTTCCGTAAGGAAGCGGAGTTCAGGTGTTACAGTTTCACTTTGCGGTGCTTCAGCTCCGCCAGCATCTGGACTGGACCACTCTTCTTAATAAAAATGCTAGTAGAAGCAAGAGGTACCAACTGGAAAACGTTTCTCGAAATATATAAAAGTATTTTTGGTAATTTCATCATCAGTGAGCAATGCATGCACTACGTAAAACGGTGGATTCATAAAAGTATTGTATCAATATCACTGGATAATTTTTTTTCAATTGAAATCTGGCTGCTAATGTTATGTGGTTGATAATATTAACTAGTTTATTTTTTTTTACATTAGGTCCACACAGGAGGCCCTGAGGAAAATAATTTCCCTCAGGGCCTATGTCATCTTTGGGGATGCTGTGTGGAGGGTATTTTTAAGGAAATGAAGGAGAGGAAGTTCTGGGAAGGAAAAAAGGTATGAGGGTTGGGTAGGAATCTGAGTTTCAGTGTGTCTAGATCATCCGCCGCCAAGACCTAGACAAACCTTACCCCATGAACCCGGGCACCCCTGCTAAGTCACCAAACGTAGCGAACCACTTGGGGTGTAAGTAAAACACTCGGGGTGACCTATGGCAGAGGTGTTGGTTATCCAAAAAATGGTTCCCGGGGCGGCGGTACCCATACCCGCCTCCCAAATTGTATTTTTAATGGTCTAAAACCAAAATGTTTGAACCTGAAACTAACCTGTAAAATTGGTTCCATGTCAACTCAGAATTAACTCAGCTCAACAACTTTTTAAAAAGTCGTTAAAAACTATGATTTTTTAAAATTTTAAAATGGCCCTTACCCTAGCGCCCTAACCTAACATAACCTATTTAACCAATTTTTTTATAAATTTTATTCACAACTTTTAATGACTTTTCAAAGGAGGTGTTGAGATGTATTCATTCTGAGTTATCCCCCCACCTCAAAATTAATCAAAATACAGTTTCTGAAAACTTCTGATTCTTAAAGAACTCGAAAAATAATAAAATAAATCTATAATCATGGTCTACCAAGTTTATTGATAAAAGTTTAAAAACAATAACGGTGCTTATTGTTTACTTCTTTTTAAATCACTACATTAATTTATAATATGAAAATTATCTTAATTTTATTATTTGAGCGTATACACCCAAACCAAACAAGAATCTTGTCTCTTTATGGTGAGGAACAACTATTTTGTTTACTTTTTCTACAACGTATTTTTACATGTAAAATTATTGTTTAATTATTTTTTTAAATTATTAGAGAAATATTAATTAAAATAATATCTTTAATATATATCTTTATACCACCGTCTCAGAACAGGCGAGTAATTTACTTACATTATCATATTTTATTTTAATAATTTACATATATTCAATTGAAAAACCAGTGACTAAATTCATGTAACTTAGAAATTCTAATTTTTTTTTAACATTAAGCCGTTGGTCCAAATAATTAAATTGAAGTCATATAAATAAATGAGTTTTCATCATCTATGGGTTTCGCGGTTCATCGAGTACAGTTCTTAAAAGATTTTTTCCTAACAAAACACCTTTTCCATCTAAAATGAGATAAAACGTTAAATTGCAATAAAGTGGAATTAAGAGAGTTGAAAAATGTGTTGTGGCACTTGTATTCGGCGACGGCGTTCGCATTTCCGGGGCGCGTCGGAGGATGATAATCGCATTAGAGGTTTCCATTTCATCGCTCCTCCAGTCTCCGGCTGCACCAGCTTTGTGAAATGTCCTGATCGCTCTGTGGCTTCCAATTACATTTCGGGCTACGCCGGGAGACTGGTTACTGCTAACTTTCAGATGTGGTAATCGCGTTAGATAATGCGATCGTTGACAAAATAGTATTACTAATGAAAGGTTCATTGAAACATCCGTTGAAGATCATGAGATTATTATTCATTTATTTATTTATTCACGCTATAATGGGCCTTTACATGAAAATTTTGGAGGTTACAGTAATTAAGTATAAAAATGCAGTTGTAATAATTGTAAAAAAGCAACACTTATGAATGTAACAAAATTTAGTGCAAATTAGCTAAATACTAGAAAGTTGGTTCTATATAAGATAAGTAAGAAATAATTAGTAGAAGGAGATTTTGAAAATAAAATAATAAGAATAAGAATGTATCTACACATAAAAAAAAGATAATAATAATAACACAATTTAGCAAAATATATATGTATATATAGAAAGTTAAATAATAAGATCTGAAATTACAATAACATAATAACAGCATTAAGGATGGTAGCATATTATTGGGGATTACTCGCATAATAAGCATTTTTAAATCATCCTTTGTAATTCTTAATATTTATTTATTTATTGACGCCCTATTGGGCTTTTACATATAGAATTCAAATTTCATTTATAACAACAGTATAACATAAATAAAAAAGATTACAAAATATATAAATAAAGCATAAACACAATATAATAAATAAGAATATATATATAATGCTAAATTTACATACATGAATGACTTCAGAGAACTCGTAGGTACAATTCATATACCTACGAGCAACAAAAAAAAGGAAAAAAACATCTAAAAAAAGAATCATAAAAACACCGTATTGTAAAAAATTAATCACGTTCGGTACCTTTTAAAATAAGTACTGCTTTTATTTAAAAATTCCATTCTGAACACAGCGGAAAATGGAATAAAATATATTTTAATCGGCTTTTACGTTCCGACTGTTACATAAAAAATAGCTCTAGCGTCGTATTCATGTTCACTGCTCTTTCTATTAGAAGTTTCTGAATGAACTCAAATATTTTCAGCTTGCAACTTTATTTCCAATATGATTTATGACACATTGAAATATTCACTTAAGTTTTTTTTTTTAAATTGCATAATGCCATGCCATGTTATATATATCAATAACTCTGGTAAAGCCGGGTAACAAATAATATCGTAAGGATCCACTAAATAGGTACATAATAAATAATGCAATTCATCACCATTTAAAAAAATTGTTACAATAATAATTATCATTAGTCATTAGCAAAAATGACGACCGTCCGTGGTCGAGTGGTAAGACACTTGACTCCCATTCGGAAGATCGCTGGTTCGAAAACGGCGTGCGAAAATAAATTTTATTTGATTAATTTGTGTTATTTCACAATTAATTAATAAAAATAATATATGTTGTATTTGCAGCACGTTCCAGAGTGGAAGATACTCTAAGTATCGCCCTGGTGTAAGACCACCATTCAGAATTGAAACGTTGCTTAATAATGGCCTTAGCCGTGTTTAGTGACTAGATCTGGAGAGCCAGGTACTTTCCCACCTTCCTCTTCCCCATCTCCTTCCCTTCCCCACTTATCTTCAGCCTCACAACGTACTCCAATTGGGGATGCCATAGTCTCACTGGCTCCGGAAGGGAGCAGTTGGGACTCTTGTGAGGTTTCTCTATAAAAAAAATTTAAAAAAAAAATTTTTTTTTTTTACATTTGATGTTTTTCGTTTTTACGATAATCGCTTGGATAATTGATAATTGCAGAATTTATCGTATATTTTTCTCCTAGCCACACATTTGGCATACTTTATGTATGTTTGTGACCTGTATTTTTATTTTGTTATGTCTATTAACTAAATTTGAGAGGCGGTTACGTGAATCGCCGTCCCGGGAACCATTTAAAGGGCTGATAAACGGCCATTTACGACACTTTGATAGTTGTATGTCAGTTGTATAAGGTCAGGATTAGGAGCGCGTTTATTTTTAATTTTTTTATAGTGAATACCTCACAAGAGTCCCAACTGCTCCCGCCTGGAGCGAGTGAGACTATGGAATCCCCAATTAGGGTATGTCATGAGGCTGAAGGTAAGTGGGAAAGGGAAGGAGACGAGGAAGAGAAAGGTGGGAAAGTACCTGGCTATTCAGATCTAGTCACTAAACACGGCTAAAGCCATTTCAAGCAACGTTTCAATTCTGAATGGTGGTCTTACACCAGGGCGATACTAAGAGTATCTTCCACTCTGGAACGTGGCGCAAATATACTAAAATTATTATTTTAAATAATTTATTGTGAAATAACACATATCAATTAAATAAAATTTATTTGCGCACGCCGGGTTCGAACCCGCGACCTTCGGAATGGCAGTCCTACGCCCTACCGCTGGACTACGCCAACCGTATTATTAGGAAACTTATTGTTTTCCTTTAAAATTGTATCTCTAACTGTATCCTATTATTGTATTATTAATTAATATCTTTTATTAACGAATTGAAATCTAAAAAAATTGTAATGTTATTAAAATGAAAGAATTGAATTTATTGGAAAGCCAACACTCTTTCAGCAGGTCCCCTCACGTGGTTCGCTACGTTTGGTGACTTATTAGGAGTGCGGGTTGAGGGTTGGGCTGCTCATTAATTCACTGGCTGAGAATTTTGGCAGGCCAAACTTGGGAGAGACTGGTTGAGGGAAACCTTTTTACCTCCCCAGAAGGACTCTCTCGATCCATCGCCTTGCACCAAAGTGGGAGGGATAGATTCATACATCCCTCACTCCCTGACACACTGATCTTCAGATTACTACCCACCCCTCATGCCATTTTCCTCCCCTAATCTTACTGTCCTTTAAAAAATCCCTCCACAAAGCATCCTCAAAGATGACAAAGGCCTTGAATGAGTTTATTTCCCCCAGGGCCTTTCATTATTAAATGTGTTTTTCGTATACATTTTATAATACGACTTTTTTTTTAATGAATGTTGTGTCAATCCGTGTTAAATCCGAAAAAAAAATTAAAACTAAATCACGGCATTTTTTATTTATATGGAGCAGGTGGATGTGTTTGTGTGTTTGGGTAGTATATTTACGAGAGATGGGAAGGCTGATAGAGATATTGAAAGAAGGGTAAATGCAGGTAACTCCATTAATGGAGGACTGAATGCCGTTGGCGCTAACAAAAAGCTGTCCAAAGAAGCGAAGCTAGCAGTCCACAATGGAGTGCTTGTACCTACCCTGATGTATTGCAATGAGGCATGGAACTGGCGGAGGAAGGATGAAAGTAGACTGAATGCTGTTGAAATGAGATCCCTGAGGCGTGTGTGTGGTAAAACCATGTATGATCGTGTGAGAAATGTGGATATACGAAAATAATGCAAGGCTGATGTAAGCGTAATGAGTAAAATTAAGAAAGGAACCCTCAGATGGTTTGGGCATGTAGAGCGAATGAACGAAGAAAGGAGCGTAAGGAGAATATACGATGCAAGTGTGAATGGTATAAGAAGTAGGGGACGTCTGAGGAAGACATGGCACGATCAAGTGAATCAGATACTGTATGTCAGAGTATGTATGAGACGATGTATGAATATGAATGAGGCAAAGAGTGTGTGCCAAGACCAAGGTATTTCGCGGTCCTCTTTGCCTACCCCTGCGGGGAAACGGCGTGATGGTTAGTTAGTTACTTTCGTAAAATTTCGTGCGTAAAAGGTTTATAGTAAAGCTTTACAATAGTAATTGCATTAACAAAAAAAAAACGTAAAATGCTTCTTAATTATGTATGCATATTTTGTGTTAAATGATAAATGATAATTGTGTTAAACGTCAATCTCAGATCAAGATAAAATCAATACCAGCATACCAGCTACGTGGATCTTAATATTAAACCGCATCGGACGAGCCACCCTCCATCCCCTAGTCTTGTGTCCCTACCTCCAATCCCCGCCTCCCGGGAAGTCTCTTATAAAGCTATTAGGTTTTAAGGGCAGATGTTGCTATCCATCATCTACTACGGTTCTTTTCTCTTCTTTTCAGATTTCAGCCCTTCCTGCTTCCCACCCCCAGACGGAGGCAGAGTGAGGGAGAGTTGGACCCTAATGGAGGGCATTGTTGCGGTGGACAGGTTCCGCGGGGAATCGCCGAATTTACTCTCATTTCAAGATGGATTTAACAACACGTGAGTATATTATTTACTGTGTGTGATTTTCAATTTTCAACATTATAGCATAAAAAAAAAATTCAAATTGTTTAAAAACAAGATCACGAAAATAGAAGCGTATTCTTTAAAAAATTAATTCTAAAATATTAATTAGGTACTTTACTTTACGTTGGTTTTATTTTTTATTTTTTATTCATTACATATTACAATGATCTTTGGATGTCCAACTAGGAAATTTTCCTTTTTTAGGACATTCAAAATGAGCAGATTTATTGAATGTAATTATTGTTCTGTCTATTATACTGGCAAAAATGTAACGTTTTTATGGTTAATACAAGAAGTTGCTAATGAATGTAAATAAATATTTAAATAAATGTAGAGAAGAGCATGTAAATTAAAAAAAAAAAAATTATAGACATGTACGCTTTTCAATCATTCTACGAAATTTTACTTTTGATTTTGATGAAATTAATGAACTAGAGGAACAAAAATAGATAAAAAAAGAAAAGAAAATAGAAAAATAAAAAGTAAATTCCAAAATTTAAAAAAATTATGAACAAGTATGCTTTTCAACCATTCCATGAAATTTTAGTTTTGATTTTGATGAATTAATGAACTAAAGAATCAAAAATAGATTTAAAAAAAAAGAGAGCAGAGAAATGATAAATGCGAAGAAAAATTCAAGCAGTTTTTGAACTTATATTGGTACAAAAACAAAACTAATTTAATACAAATATAGGAAAGATCAACTTAAAAAATTTACTGACTATTAATTAGCATATTTTCGCATTCAGCTCTCCCCAAGACCAGAAGCCAATTATTTACCAGATTACGCAGAACGATAGCGCTTTTCGATTTCCATGCATCGGGAATAAGATTAAGCAATTTAGGGCCTAAGTACGAGAATTATCTTTGAGCTAAGGCTGAAGAAGTGGTAAGTGGAATAACTGGGTTCCTCTTTGCATGTCTGGTGTCGTGATAATAGTCTACGGAAGTGAAGTGGTGACTCTGTTTTTGAGTATGTACTATAATTTTTCTCGTGTTTAATTAATTGCCTTACATCAAGAACACGCAACTCTTCGAACAATGAATCGCTGATAAATATACAATGCTTTTCTCATTAGGAATTCCTGATTGAGAGCACTTTAAGTTTATGACAAAAGCAGTTTACAACTAAATAATAACACAATAAAAGACTAGCAGCGTACCGTTGGAATTACATAATTTATCAGATTTTTTTTTTTAAAGATCCAAATAAAAAAAAAAATTAGGTTTGAGGAAAGAAATTCCTTCAGGACTCATGTCTTCTTTAATGCTGTGTGGAGGGTCTTTTCGGGGAAAGGTAGGATAGGTAGTTCTGGGAAAGGAAAAGGTATGAGGGGTGGGTAAGAATCTGGGGGTCTAGGAGACGGTCGACAGTCGACGTACGTGGAGGAAATATATACAAAACAGCTAATATTAACCCCCTAGAGACATTTTTAAAATTTGACAAAAGAAATCCAACCTCGTACTGGACCCGAAAATTCACAGAAAAATTATTTCGCAAATTGACAAATATAATGTAGATTCACCAGTTTCCCGCTTGTACTGCACATCGTATATGCACTAGTTTCTGCACATCGTATATATAATAAAAAAACAGGAGTTTTTTTTATTGATAACAGAAAATATGACGATGGCCAGCAGCCTTTTTTCAGAAATAAAATTCGAAGCCACCTCAAATAAAGTTATGTCCGTACGTTCATAGATAATAAATTCATGATTCGTAAAAGCTTTCAAAATACTACTAGAATGGAACAGTTTTTCAAAAACACTATTTTCACCCCTTTCAAAGCGCCCGGCGCAGCCCTTTCTAGACAAATAATAGAACGAGAGCCGCTGGGAAATGGCAAATATTCATTTAACAATGGTGATCCCACATTGCATAGGGAACTTGTTTTATGGACTAGACCCGTATTAATCCAGTTTTATTCGGCCATAGCACAACCACAACGGATTATTGGTAATTGTTATATTTTTTTAACAATTTAAGAACGCAATAGAGAAAAGATATCACGACAGAACAATCCACACTGACATAGAGAAAACGTTTAATTGTACACTCAATATTATTTATCAGTTAACAATGGATTTAAAATTTAAACAGTGAAACTTATAATATAACAAGCCGAGTTGCTAAAGGTTAAATGAAGTTAAATACAAATTTACAAGTTTCTAATGTCATAATTAAGTGGACATTGTCAATTTAAAGAGAAATTAAATGTATATTAACTACTATCGCTTAAACATCTACTTACTGCGCGATCCACCCAGTCTCTACCATTATTTCTGGGTAAACATCTAAAAAAACTCTCTCTTCTCTTCAGTCTCTCTTCCAAAGTCTCGCTAACGTAATTCTGGGTCAGACTAGTTTTAATCCATTTAAAAAAATCTCTTTAATAAAATGGACTCCCAGGGATATTATCAGTCTAGCGAGATATGCGATTGATGCTCCGATAGAAGTAATAATTGACCCAAGTGGCAAACTTGACAAAGAGCAAATTGCGAAAATGATTCCCAAAGCCAACGCTATTATTGGAATCATTGCTCATCAGAAGACTGGAAAGATATCAGCCTTGAGGGTGAGCTCGCAGATAAAACGTTAATCAGCAAACAAAACTACGAGTTTAACCAAAACCTCATAGATCACAAGGTCGGGACACTCATTCAAATCAGTCTCCTAACTGGCATGAGATTCCACAAAAAAATCTTTTAAATTTTTTATTTTCATTTTATTCTTATTTACTAAAGCATTTTAAATAGTTTTAGTTAATATAAAAATTGGATTCAGTGTCCCGGCCTTCTGATCTAGGAGGTTTTGGTTTAACTCAGTAGTATCTACATGTGAAGTAGTTTAAGAGATGAAGAGAGAAAAAACAGAACGAAAAATCTTATTATAATCAATCTTCCTTAAAGCTTAAAATCTAAGCAAATTGAAAAATGGAAGAACGTTAATTTACAAATCACAAATATTTTGAGCAAAATAGATAATATAAATTGTAATTGGCTCCCCATCATTTTTTCCAGTCAAAGGAAATACTTGTCAGACCTATTCCAAACAACGGAAAGTCTGGTTCAGGGAAGTGAAGTTGGTCTAACGAGCAAATGTATTAACAACAAGCCGACAATAGTAAAGATAATTCCAAAAATCGAAAACCATCCGAGGTTGCCGCACCAAACCCTTAGAAATACTTTTCCATTACTCCAAAATATTGATTTGTTTTTGCTTACTGAAATCTGGCTTGACCCTTGATGGTCATACTGAGGAACTTGGATTTTCTTATATATTATCCAATATTTTACAACCCCTACCGCCTTGACAGAAATCCAGCCACCAGTAATAAAACCAGAGGTTCTCATTTCCATTACAAAAGCATTGACATCCACTCGACTATTTACTGTTATCAAGTTTAATTTGTAGATCTCCATTTTTATTTTTTATATTCAATAATATTAATATTTAATTTATAAAAAACAGTTTATTTTTAAACAAGTGCTGCTATGTTTAAACATATTTTTAAGCGTGCGAGCTGTTTTGTATTCTGAAGGCATTATCAAACTCTCTATCTGACAACTTGGTAAACATCTGAACGTGGAACAGGTATTCGAATTACTAAAAACTATTCTTAGTTGAGAATTAAAGTTCCAAATGCTTGCAACTGTACAGGTAGGTTCCGATAAGAAAGATCGATTATTCCCCGTATATAAATTTTTGAACTAAAAATTTTAAATCAATATCTTTCATTCAAAATTTGCTTTAATATATACCTACATTCAAGTAAGCAAAAAAATGCTCAAAACGCATTATGATAAATTATTAAATATCGTGTATTTCTTTTAAGTATTTTTTGATCATAAGCATTTATGATTTTTCAGTAATGTCTAAACAAAATATGTGTGTAAAAAAATCAGAAATATTTCGTTTGTAAGGTCTTAAATAAATAGAAAAACTGAGGTATTTTTGTTCTCAGATTTATTTTAAATTGAACTAAAATTAAAATTCTGAAAACTGCCTTTACTAGATTGATTATTGATTTATTTTGATTATTGATTTATTTTGCTGTATGATTTGAAATTTGTGTTATATAATAAAATATTTCGTTTGAAAGTTTAACAAATCTGCCAACGACCAATGTTATAAACTTAGTATGTTAAAAATAAAGTTAGTTTCGAAATTTAAAAAGTGCGTTTACCAGATAAAATAACAATCTTTCAAAATCAATTTATGTTATTTTGTAAAAAAGAGTCAACACGTCTAGAATTTGATTTAATAACGATTTTTTTTTGGTATTGTCTGTATATACCCTCTAAAAGAATAACTATGACTTCATTATTGTCTACGTAGAACTAGTATATTTTTTGACACGTGAATTCTTCTCTGCCAGTCGTTTCACTAGTTTGTGGGATGTGTCTGAAAATCGTTGTAGTCGGTTATCACTTTGCGATGAATTATTTACTATATCAAAAAGACAAATTATAACTTAGTTTATATCACTTTAGATTATAGACATATAAACTAAGCTAAAACAATTTACATATTGAGTACATATTCCATGACTAGGGACAAGACCTGTTGCTTCCTTTAAGGCTCTAGTTAATGGTAGGCTGTAATCATTACGTTTAAATTAATTTACTTTACTCAATAAGCTGAAAATAAAAATACGCAATATCTGATTTCTTACTTTTGTTAGATCTCCATTTTATCTATTGTCTATCTGACAGATTCGTAGATCTCCATTTTATCTATTGTCTATCTGACAGATTTGTAGATCTCCATTTTATCGATTGTATTTTATCTGACAGATTCGTAGACCTCCATTTTATCTATTGTCTATAAGCTGTTCAGTAAGCTATTCAATAAGCTGAAAATAAAAATACGCAATATCTGATTTTAAATCACTTTACATATATTCCAAGCCATTTGAGCTAGAAATAAATCATTCTAAATAAACATTTCATTCGTCTTCGAACTAGAATTTGTAGGATAGTGGTAATGCCAAAATTGTGAGAAATGTTATCATACGTTTCAAGAGGCCAACCCCAAGGCTCCTAAGCAAACATATTGCCATTAAGTACACGTTACCTAAAACGGGGTTAGTGTTTGCCTTTCCGTTAATTTGGGTTAGGATATCACATGTTACATGCTAAATGGACTAAACCTCTGTCATCCGCTGAGTTCCGTGGACAAGGTACGGGTTGCTAATACATAATATTACAATAATGCATTAAGTCAAGCGTAAGGCGTGGCTGGCAGGGCATGCATTTCCCGCATGTAATACAATATAATGTCACTAAATACGATGACAGTATTTCTCTTAACAGGATCCCGATAAATAAAACAAATAGATTTTTACTTGATGTGGTGTAAAAACATAAATTTAAATAGTCAAACTAAACAGCCAGTAAGTTGTTGAAGTTTAAATGAACGATAAGCTTCAGCAAATTACAAACCAAAAATATAGTTTGTCTACTAGAAATCCATCCCTCTCGAAGGCCGCAGTCCCCCCGGCGGATCCGGATGTTTGAAGCGATTTTGCCCCTTATGTATAAATAAATTGTATGAAGAACAAGGTCAGAATCGCTTTGGCTATTCTCGTTCTTGACGTTACGAATTACTGTATAGCATTTAGCCACTCCGAATAATTCATATTAATTTCTAAAGACACGCCGGGCGCCAAAGATGGCGGACAAAATGGCTGCCGCTTGATAATATGATAGCTGTCACATTCGAAGTCTATATTTATTCATTATTTTCGATATAAATCCATCTTGAAAAGCATATATTTGAGTGATTATTAGGAAGATCGTTTTATCTACATTATTTTGATGTAATTTTTGTAATATATCACAAAAGAAATGTTATAAAAATTGAATTCGTAAGAAAGGTGAGAACTGTCAAATATTTTACGTCGTGTTGAAAAAATATATTTTTTGTATGCTGGCCTTCAACAAGTTTTAAACCACAAAACTCACGATAATACTGGCAGTAGGAAAATAAAGCGTTTAAATAATTACTTTAAATTACCACTAAGGATTTATGTCAAATCAGCTTCTGAAGGATAGTTAATACGACTTTCTTTAAGGATAAACTGTTTTTTTTCTAGTTTACATTCATTTTTATATTTTCAAATACCTATCTGTGAACATTAATAATTGGTCTGTTTTTTTTGTCATCCTTTTATATATATATATATTATACTGTTAAGACTGTTTATGTTCCTTAAATAAATAAACCACCGAAGTCCACTTTTGGTAGGTTTTGAGTTGAATACTTGAATTTTTAGGTACAAAAATAAAATGTAAACACTTAAATTACCCACGCACAGGCTGCGCCTTAGTGGGTTTCCCTTTCTTATTATTATTGAACTGGTAAAAAAATGAAAAAAAAATAAAGGAAATAAATAAAATATGCAGAATAATTTTTTTATGTATTTTATTACATTATTGGACGAAACAATGAAATCCATAAACAGTATATTAACTCATCATCATCGTCAAACATTTAATTCAAGACCTTCAAACATTTAATTCACAAGCACAAAAATCGCTTTCCTGAACTACTTACAAAAAATACTTAAAAGAAGTACATTATATTTAATAATTTATCATATCGCGTTTTGAGCATTTTTATTGCTTACTTGAATGTAGATATAATATATTAAAGCAAGTTTTTAATAAAATAAATCGATATTATTTTTAATTTAAAAAATTAGATACGGGGAATAATAGATATTGTTGCAAGCATTTTTAAACTTTTATTATCAGCCGCTGGTCAATGGATCTTAACCACGAGGGCGACTATTTTGCATTACCGCAGCCGCTCTGCCTCTGAACGGCTAAGACTTGACTCATTACTCGAAATTGGTAATTGGTATTAATATATTTTTGAGCGAGGTCAATATGAACCATCCTATACCCAACGAACTTATAGTGGTAAAACTACTCTAGGAATTAAAAAAATTACCGGTATTGCAATTTTTCAGTAATTTTTCGTACCCCATGGCAAGTAAGCGTTGTGAGGTTACAGTTAGTGGTGGCGATAAATAGATTGTAGTATTAGAGCCGGGGTATCTGAGAGGTAACAGAAGTAAAAGCAGGCTAGTGAGGGTGGCAGAAGGTTGCTAGGAGTACGTACCTCGAAGCCCCCTGCCGCTAATTAACACATTAAACGATATCGCTGTAGTTATCTAATGGCTTTGTATAGCTCTACTGGGCTCGGTTTGTATAACTCTGCTGTGAGTAGAGAGATTGGATGATTTATGCAATCGATCCGTGAAATGCCAATGTATGTTTACATATAGATTAGATGTAAATACGACTCTTGAGCAGTGTTCCATGCTACTGACACATGTTGCTTTTCTATGCTACATCAGATCTCGGTCATATTCTGGCAAAAGGTCAGAAAATTTTCGCTTTGCAATAAAATACAAATAAATGGAATATTTCTTAATGTATCCGAAAACTAAAAACTGTTTTTGAAATGTGATAGAATATGCTTTTATTAAAATTCTTAAAACAAACATAAATAAGGTTTTTAAAATGGTTCACCTTGTGTTTTTTCTTTCTAAAATTACTGATAACGAAAAATATCAAAAACACACAAATATTTTAAATTTAATCATAATATTATAAATTTAATCATCACCTCAATTTGATGTCGTTTTATAAAAAAATAATGATTAAAAAATTCTCATCATTTTATTCATTTGAATATAAAGCGTGAAGTTTTCTCTTTCTAACATTTTAAGCTCATATCTCTCACCATGATAGTAAGGGAGAGACAATGATTTATATGAGACATAAATAAAATAAATAAAAACATTTTTGTAAAAAAAAAACATACGAGTGTGCTTTAGACCCCACGACTGAAGTAAATACTTCTTTAGTAATCTAATTTAATTTTCTTTCTGGCATCGAATAAAACCTTTCCAATCATCGGTGTATAAGAATCTATACTGAACCATACACATTCTATATTGTTACCAATCATTGTGATAAATCAGTCGTTTCAATGCACTGAGTTCGCACACTCTAACTGAAAATTTTATTAATTTTATTATGGGAATTACGCTTAGAATGGGATTGTTGATTTAATTCTTACAAAGTTTAAAATAAAACTTTTTTGATGCGGATTCTAGTTAGAGAGTGAAGTTTATTCACATTTGCAGCAGGAAATTCAAAAAATTCCAATCGAAAAATTCCTAGTTATTAGTTAGATTTTAACGTTTAGAATGTAAGAAACACAACAATTGTCAGCATAAATGCCAGCACCCATACCAAACGTCTTTACTTTGGATTTGAGCACTGTTGTTACGATTAGATTGTGAGGAACGAACCTCAAAATTAATTAAAATTTATTATCATTCGCCTCCGTAACGTTCGTAACGCCCGATATTACGTCTCTCGTAACGCTGTAACTTCCGTAACGCATTCGCCAGTTTACCCCTCCAAGTCAAGAGTGCGTAAAAAAGTATTTACTTCAAAAAAATAACGATTTTTTTTTTTAAAATGAAAAATTTATCTTTTTGATTTCTACCTTAGTGTAGAATCACTTACCGAAGTTACTGCAATTTACACCAGCTACCCTGTTGTAGTGTGTATACTACACAATAAAACAAGGAATAAAAGCCCAAAACCAAATAAAAATACAATAACCCTTTATTAGAAAATTAATATCGATATTTTAATCCCAAAGCTTCTTGATGTAATTCCTTCATTTTTTACGTCAATACATTCCCATCGAGCCTCATCAAAATCTTTAATAAGAGGGTAGAGAGTAGGGAGTAGCAGGCTGTTCCGAGGGCGGGTACAGTTTTCAAGTAAAACACAACTCCCCAGGGAATGCAGAAGCCGGCTACGGGCTACGTCGTGTTCGAACCACGTAATCACGAGGCGGGACGTTGTGTCAGATATCAAATTATGAAGTGACAACCCTAAAAGAGAAATATTCAACGCGGCAAGATTATGAATAAATTACAAGTAATATACTTTATATCCTTCTTGAATAATTTTCACTCCCTTTAAAATTTGTGCGCGACGGTTTTGGGGAAAATATGGAAGTTTAGATTGACGCCGTATTTTGGGTATTGGCAGTGGTGGTGTCAACGTGTTTGTGAAATATTATTATTACGAAAGTAGGAGTCATCGTAACTGTTCATCCAAGAATTAGGTTGAAAGGTCTCACCCAAAAATAGAAACAGGCGTAGAATGATTACGTGTAGATATTTATATATGCTATATTTATGTCCTTATTTATTTAACACCCGTGGGGCTTATACACACATAATAAACACAAGTCGAGATTGTATTATGTTTTATATTTATGAAAAAACTTATTGACGGTGAGGTCTTGCGTAATTAAGAGCGATTGACCAGCAGCTAAGAATAATGCTTGCAACTGTACAGGGAGGTTCCATTGACAAAGATCGATTATTCCCCGTATCAAATTTTTGAAATTAGAAATTGAATATCGATTTATTTAATTCAAGACTTGCTTTAATATATACCTACATTCAAGTAAGCAATAAGAATGCTCAAAACGCACGATTATAAATTATTAAATATAGTGTACTTCTGTAAGTATTTTTTGATCATAAGTATTTATGATTTTTTAATAATGTCTAAACAAAAATGTGCAAAAAAAATTTGAAATATTTTAGTTTGTAAGACGTAAAATAAATACAAAAACTTAGTATTTTTGTCACAAAACACGTTCTCGGATTTATTTTTTAATGATTTTAATTTAACTAAAATTTAAATTTTTAAAACTGTATAAGCTGGAGTCCTCAGTTTGGCGAGCAACATATCCAAAGTTTCTCGAAATACGTTGTAGCCTAATTGGGGAAGCCTAGATCTTGCAGAATAGTAACAATTGTGCACCTGGCAATCTGGGTACTGATTAACAAATGATTGTGAATGTGTCTTTACTATAGTTCTTAGAGTTTAAATAGTGCAGCTTCTAACGTTATTTACTAAAGGACAAAAGTATATGCATGTTATTTTAAGGATACACATTCAAGAAAACTCGAAATATTCAGATGGGTTTCTCATAAACAAGATTTTTACGAAACAGAATGTTACGTAGGTACTTAATGAAAATATGTTTTAATAATAAGATTAAATTTAAAAAATAAAAGAGCCAGTCAAAAAGATGCGCACAAAAGCTAAGTGATTCATAACACAACATATTGGCTAAAAATATTCACCCTAAGACCGGAGGGCCCATTATAAGTCAAGAACATTAGTTGTTTATGCGTACATTTTTACCTTTACCAGGATTTATGCAGAGATGAAAGCGAATTATTCAGAAGGCAAAGTGGAACATGATTTCGGAGAAGAAATCTACATCACCCCCTTTTAGGGGGGCTCGCTGCAGGCAAAAGAAAATAAATCCTCTCCTAGACTGTCAATAGTATTAAATTAAAAGTCACCTACAGAGGCGGGACCCTAAAGGGAAAACAGACAAATAAAACATTCATTTTTTCTTTACAAGGCAGATACAGTATTTTATTTATTTAATACGGAATAATGGGTAGGTTTGGGTGGCCTAATGTTAGTCTGAGAGGGCACCCGGAAATCTAGTAACGTAGGTACACCATTAAATGATACTTAATGGCTTTATTGCTATTTATTAAACGGAAATTTATTGTGTGTGGTTCTGCGCACCCGCATAACTATCTTTTGCAATACCGCGTAAGTTCGCAGAGTAGAAACATTGACGTTTCGCCCGATATCATTATTGCCATATTTTAGTCTAATCAGCATGTAGTTTTGTTCAATAAGCATCGAGCTACATCGTGTGATACATAAACGCGGAACTACGCCGCACCGAATGTTTCTACAAACACCGCGTATATAATATCAAACACTAGTAAACGTACACTATTTCGCACGCGCGAGTTTTGTTTAATGCCGCTGAACAAGAAATAAAGTACGTTTTTTTCGGTCGATATTCATACCAAAAAGAAACAATTGAATAAGAAATTAGGACGCCCTCGATTTGAAATTAAAAGACTAAAATATTAGAGTTGGTCAGAAAATGTTCCTTCGTACTTTGGGTATTATTCCTAATACTTGCACACTGCAAAAACATTTATTTAGTCCCTTCCAAATTATTATATTACCATCTCACTATTGCCGACAGAGATCTACAAAATTTTATCTTGATGCCAAAGAAAAAGTATTGCCAGTGGCTTCGAGGAAGCTGTTTTTTTATGTTTACAATGGAGAAAATATGTCCATATTCAAACCGAAAAAAGTTGAGCCACACTTGTGCCGTACTTATAAAGTGTAAAATATATCTGAAAATCATTACAACAACCATTTAACGCTCAAAGAATCAGGTAGAGAGAAGCAATCAAAAGATAAAGAGTTGGCCAAAGAAGGAAAGATCCACACCACAATTGCGAACATAAAAACTGTCAAACTATGTCCCCACCCTCAATATATTATATGACAAAACATGTGGTTCACAATTTTACGGTTTACAACCTAGTATATAAATATGTGATGTGATGTTAAACTCACAAACATGAAGTTTTTTGCTAAGTCAATACGTTTCGACTACTCGAGAGACACGACTGAAACCACAACCATATGAAGCTACCCACGTGGACCATATGTTTTTCAAAGCTTAATCCGATAAACGATTTTTGATTTATGAATTGAGTAGTAATGTGGTTGTAGATATTAGGGTTCTGGGATGCAATCCTAACGGAACTATCCATTATGAGATAGCATTTAACGGAGAATATTCAACTCTACGTAGATGTGCAAAGAGTCTCCCAAACTATCAAAGGATATTCATCTAAATCGGTTGGATACTTTCAGACTTAAAATCGCCACATTTTCAGGAACCTAAAATCTGAAATTTCAGTAGATTGTCACAATTTGTAATGCTTTCCTCGTGTAAGGGTTCTCGAATATCTCGTGAAACAAGAGTGTTATGTGTTATTAAAATGTGTGTTCTATGAATCCTGTTTAGCAGTTCAGCAAGACTTTTAATATTGATAAAAAATATTAATGAATCAAGACTTTTATCATGGTTAAAAAAAATTATTGCATCTAGCCCAATTGAGCGTAAATAAGTTAATAAAATTGATGTCAAGCATAAAATGTGCATAAATTATACGTATGATCACTTTATATAATCTTTGTTTGTCAGGTAAATAAAATTAAGCGCCTGAATGAAAAAAACATGTAATTTGTTTAATTTACGCGTAAGTAGCAAATCTCGCGTGATTCTAAAAAATATTTAGTTAGTTCAAAACGCAGTGTAGATTCTGTACAACGTATCGTATAACTAAATAGAGTGATACGCAGGACCGACATGAGTAATACGTAGATTTGAGGAGTCAAAATATTAAGTATTTTAGGAAAAAAATGTATTCGTTTCTTGTCTAATCTAACTTTGTTTTTTTTTTTTACTTAAACACTTACGCGGTATTGCAATCTTTGGCTACTCTTTGGCAGTATCACCGACGTTATGTCATCTTTGGAGGTGCAGTGTCATAATGTAATATAATGTAGGAAAGAAATTAACGAACTTATATAGTCATATAGTCCCAACCAATCTATCTGCAATAAAATGAGTTGGAAAAAAGATTTTTTCACATGTTTCCCGACCCCGACTGTTCCTAAGGTAAAAATGATGGTATTTTTTTATGTCTCAATCTGAAATATTTTATAACTGCATCGTAAACGAACACGTTGATGTTTTTTTTAAATTTGTTATACATATCCGATAAAAAAAATATTCTACTAATTCTAAATTCTATCCATCTTTCGCCCTTTCAAAATAATATGATTTTGTACAAATAAGTGGGCGACAAAGTTGAAAACCCTACCTTCGTCACTACTCTCCCATGAATGAATGTAATTTACCGCTGCAGACCGTTAAATCTTGTATACCTTAAACGAAACCCACATAAATCGCCGCTTCCTCGGCAGGGCGGCTCGCAAAATGAATTTCCCTCTTTTATTTGGTCTAACATAACTTTATAACGATGCGAAGGTTCTCCGCAGGTTTTCTTTGGTTTCCCCGCAGGTTCTCTCTGGTTTCCCCGCATTGCTGGGAGCGAACTTTACACTGTCTTTGTTTTGCTGGGACCGCGGGCGGTCGCCGCGTCTTTTAGCCTTCTAATGTACAAACACGGCCCGAAAGCCGAACAACTGCATTAATTCTTGTGTTCTGCTATCTCTTCTCCGCGAATAGGAACTCATTATGAAAGTAGAAAGAGAAACACGATCAAAGAGGGATCGAAAACATGATTCGCTTATAAAAGCCATAAACTGGTTTCCTAATAGGAGTTTACGATTATGCTACAATGGATACATTAAACAACTTTATCCCTAGAGGTTAGTTATTTTCTTACTCTTAATATTAAAAAAAATGCCATTTAATATAATAATAATCAGCATCAAGGATTCTTGTCTTTTTGTAAAATGCCATTTGTACTTATTTAAATAATTGTGATGGGAAATTGTTTATTGTTCCTTAGACGTACGGTTTCCTTATCTTATTTACATATTTGGTTATGTACACATGACGTCCGGGGATAAAGTGCACTTACACTTGAAGAAAAAAGATAAAAAATCCCTTTGTAAATGGCCTTGTAAGCCGAAACAGCTGTCAAAAGAAACTATAACACTTAATAATAACACTATTAAATTTTAATTAAATAAAACAAAAATAAAAAGTTATTTCAAAATTCCAATGTGCATTTTCCAATACAACAAAATTGTAAGAGAAGTTTTTTTTAAATATGAATTTCACACAGGAGGCCCTGAGGAAAATAATTTCCCTCAGGGCCTATGTCATCTTTGAAGATGCTGCGTGGGGGGATCTTTTGAGGAGAGGAAGGAGTGAACATGGGTCTTGAAGAGACCCATGTTGTAGGATGGAGGATACACAGAGGCCGGCAAATCGTTCCACAGCCGAGCTGTTTAACTCAAGAACGAGTCGTAGACGCGACCCGTTCTCATGTGACAAATATCAACTGTATACATATGTTGGGCGCGCAATTCCCGACTTGCACCGGAGCCGAGGGGATCGATGACGCTAGTTCCTCGGTATTCTGTGCTGACGCTTTTCTGAGCAAATCATTCCTTTTTTTACCTGAAAACTTACTTGAAACGTTGGAATTTCTAAAAATGTTTAAAATCTTTTTTACTTTTATCATGTAAAAGAATCACCCCCCGAAGTAAGTGACTCCCTAGCACCTTGTATAATTTTTGTTATTTATTTTTGGGGTGTTATGTCGTGTTACTGCTATGAGGGCAGATGTAATATTTTAGATCTGCCCTATTGATGGACACTGCAACGCTGTCCGAAACGGTGGCTAAAGAAGGAGGTAGCACAACACGGCATAACACCCCAAAAATAAATAACAAAAATCTAAAATCATGTGTAATGTTTTATAGTTTTCCGTAAAAAATAATTTAAAATTTCACTCTTTGTTATATTATAATAAATATCAAATAGGTACGCTCGCTGAAATAATACCTGCTAAAAGTCATCTGTAATGAATCGATCTATATTTATAAATTAAACCTTTATTTTATAAATATCAATTTCCTTTCATTATCAGAATAAAAACTTATTTCCTTTATATTAATTTTTTGTAAGTAGCAACGAATTAACCAGTCGTATTTGGTCAAATTTGGAAATAACAAAGCCAAGATACGAGTTTTAATATGAGAGTGCCTTGAACCTATATCTCATTTTTATAAATAACTACATAGATGTATTGGCGGCATTGCCAGAGTTTTTAGAAATCAGATGCATACACAGTAATTTTTTCCTTATTTTGAACGTCAAGTGGGCAAAATTTCATCAAGAAGTTTCAAAATTCTGCTGCAAGGAGTGATAAAACGAGTTTGGAGTGATTTTTCTAAATTTCATCACTCTCGGAATAAAATGTAGATTTGAATAAAAGTCGTGGCACCCGCCGCAGACACTTTTCTTTATATAAATAGATTTGACAAACAACATGTCCTAGAATAAGTGATTTTTCAAATCAGCACTTTACAAAGATTCCAAATACACCAGCTAGTAGCCGAATGGACCAATGCATCAGTTTTCCAAGTGATGTCGCCAGAGGTGTCACGTTTAATCCTCTGCCATATTAGTCCTCTACAATTGCAATAGTTGATAGAAGATGGAGAAATGTTGTCATTTTTTTATGCTTTTTTATAAAACAAAATAAACGAATAAGAGAATGTCTAGTGGCAATATTCATCTGTGAATTCATTTGAGGTTTTAATATGTATATTATTTGATATATGCCTACGAACGAAGGACGATTTTTACAATTGAAGAAGACACAGTAAAGAGTCTCCTCCAAATCCCACTGGCAGAATGACTCAGATTTTAAATAAATGAGTTTCAATAGAACAGTGACCATTTCTCATTCTCGAGATACAGGAAATAAGAATTTTGGATGTTTTTTTGCCGTAGAACCAAGGTTTGATTTTGATTTCCACGATTTCGAATTCCAGCATAGAAAGAAGATCCAGTTTGTGTTTTCGAATCTGTCCAATTTTTTTTCCAGGCACGAGACATGTTGTAGATACGAGTATGCATTCCGGGCCCCTTAGCACACTCGCTCGATAAGGATTGACAGGTTAACTTTCGGTAACTTCTCATCATTCTCAAGCATGACTGCAGATCGCCAACTAATAAGTCACAATTCACAATGACTAAGTGTCCTTAATATATTCGATATCAACTGTTGTTTATACATTAGCAATCTGCAATTGTCCTAGGGAATGATGAGAAGTTACCGAAAGTTATCGATACAATCCTTATCGATTGAGTGTGCTAGGATATGGAAGTTACCGACCGATTGTCGGTAACCTCTCATCGTTCCCTAGGACAACTGCAGATCGCTAACGTACAAACGACAGTTGATATCAAATATATAAACCGCTTAGACACATAAGCTTGTTTTCACGATAATTTAACGTAGGTAGACATAGGAATGACGTATGTCCCGTACCTGAGTTATTAAGGACACTTAGTCATTGTGAACTACCTATTCGTTTGCGATCTCCAGTTGTTCTAGGGAACGATGAGAAGTTACCGACGATTGGTCGGTAACTTCATATCGATCGACCATGCTAGCACGCCAGTACTGCCATAATTTGGTTAACATATTCGGTGGGGGAACTAGGTAACATAATACGTTAAAGAAAAATGTATGTAGTTGCGTCAACAGTGTGCAAAGAATTATATTTCGCAAGATTATTATTTATGACCTACTATGCTAAGTATTCTAGAAATGTAGGTAATGGTTGAACACTATATAAGTGTTCTCCAATCAACCGAATCTTTTATTGATTTTCCCCGATAAACTGTATCCCCTGGAGGGTGCCTTTATTGAAAATATTGTAGATAAGCAAAAGAAGTGTTTGCTTTTGACAGTAATATCAATTAATCGTATAGTGCGGGGTATTATAGCAGTGATCGGTGACAAAACATATACATTCACATTTATAAACACAAGCATCTATCACATACCTACCTGATTCGCAACCTTTGGCACTGTGATTTTTATATCAGGTTTCGGATACACGGTGGAAATTTAACATTTTAATGATATATTGAAATGATTTTAAACTTTTTCCAATTTTTATTTTTGACTGTTACTCGATTCAACCTATCATGACCATCATTGGACTGGAAAAAATAATATAATTACATACGTGTTAAGTGCAGATTTAGGTAAAGAAGATTACGTAGGTTTTTCGCGATGCATTTCTTAAGATATATACAGGGTGTTAAGGTACGTACTTGAGTTACTTTAACCAGTGATTCCTGACATTATTTGGAGTAAAAAATGTAAATGAAATTTTGGTCTCCGGTGACTTTTTTATGACATTTTTTTTCGTTCAAAATTTTTTTACTTCAAAATTATTAAATTTTTTTTTCACCTGACCTTATTGGTCACTCAGCCAAGTTACCGCTCACCACATATCCCGCCCCCAACTACCCAACACCTACTATTTTTTATGTTTTTGTAGAAAAAAAAAAAAAAAAAACATCAAAAAGTCACCGGAGACCAACATTCATTTACATTTTTTACTCAAAATAATGTCAGGAATCACTGGTTAAAGTAACTCAAGTGCGTACCTTAACATCCTGTATATTGTTTGTAAATTGAAGTTTCTTGTAAAAATTACATTATTAATGTAGATTTCGTCCGATATATTCACTCATTTTTAGCTTTAACTCTTTTAATAACGCTGAAATAATTAGGAGATTTGCACTTCAAATCACTTTTTATAGACCTGACACTTTTTTTTGATTGATGACACTATCATTGTTTTTCACTTACTATTGTTACCCTATTTTAATGCGCATTTCGTTTCTTTTCAGGAACCTGAAAATACTGCAGGCAGAGCGGGCAAGCTCGGGAGACGATCTCATTATTTAATGGTTGGTATATAGGTAACAGAACAGATATTGGTATCGTATTTGCATACTGACTATTTTATTTGTAGCTTTATTTATTTAATTTGTATAAGACTATGAATTGTATGAATGTATTCTTCAACATACTTCCTTTTTAGGCTGCTACCTCACGGGCCAAGTCCTGTAAGAAAGTGTGATACCGAGAGCGTTCCATCCAGGGTAACTGTGGATCGGGAGCGGTGACGCCTACTTTAATTGTCCGCACGGGAACACAAAAGCAGACACACTTTACTATGAGTTCGGCCGCGGCGGTGGAACCGCTCGTGTAGCCTGGGCCATACAATGTCCATAGTAAATTGTGTTTGCTGCGGTTTACAGGCGGTTTCCCGCGGCGGTAGAACCGCTCGTGTAGCCTAACAGATCTCAGTGTTATTTTCTCATTGATTATCTCTTATCACCTGTTAAAACAGTAGGTTTAATTATATATATATATATAAGTTAAAATATGTTTTCCTATGTAATACACGATATGCCTCATCAAATCAGGTATAAATAAATAGTCATTAAAATTAAGATTGGGTTTAAGTACCTAATTATTTCCATTTTAATGGATACAATCATAATGACTTCTCTATGATAGGTAATTAACCGTTATAAAAAATGCTCATTTTCAAATCAATAGTAGAAAACAAAGAATAATTAAAGAAGAACACAAGAGATGAGATGTGGGCATGTTTCTTGATCCAAAAGTCTGACCATTCTTGGCTTTTAATTTAAAATTCAGAATTTCGGTCTCAGTAAACATTCAAATAGAATGGCGAATACGGTGTCAGACAGTGTAAGAGAGACAGTATGCAAAGTTGATTGGCTCTCTCAAAGGTCAAAAGATATCTAACATGTCAGTTTCGATATTGGTTATGATTCGATGTAAAACAATGTATTACAGATTTAAAATCTGCTGTTTTTCACATACTGTAACTCGGTACTCCATAAAACTAGTAATTCCATATTCATTAAGCATGAATTAGGATGGATGTAATGTAAATATAATCACAAAACGTCGTATATTGCAAACTAAAAATAAAAGTTTTTATAATAAAAGGTTCACCACCCCTACAATGGTGAACCCCTCGCAATTGATAAGCTAAATTCATTAACCTTTTTGTATCAAGCCACGTTAACCTATTCCCATGATAATGTTATTAATACGCGACCTAAAAGTGACAGATTGGGATGAAATTAAATATAAAAAGCCAGGCTTAAGGCAGTTAGCGACTTGTGCAGTAGTAAGCAGGCGACATCTACCGCCCGCTCGCAGTCTAAACATGTGCGCACGTTTATGAGGTAATCCTGGATTAGCCAGAGCTTTCATACGTAGCCGACGCAATAATTGGTGGCTTAATAATTTGTTTATTCCATTATTTGATAAAGTTTGTTTTTAAGCATAGGGTTGAGTTGAACCCTGGGGTGTGTCGTATTGTAAGGTGATGAGGGAACCGGCAGTGAAACGTGGTTACAATGTACGGTGCAGAGCTCACTGGCAGAATTAACGTGTTCAAACATTAATTATACCAAAGTAAGGCTCATGATAATGCTTATTTCAAAGTATTTTTATTATTCAATTATTTTTTATCTGTTAGGATTTTATTAAGGCCATTTTTGAGTTACATGATGGAATGATAACTTTGTATAACTTGGTATTTTTATTATTCAATTATTTTTTATCTGTTAGGATTTTATTAAGGCCATTTTTGAGTTACATGATGGAATGATAACTTTGTATAACTTGGTATTTTTATTATTCAATTATTTTTTATCTGTTAGGATTTTATTAAGGCCATTTTTGAGTTACATGATGGAATGATAACTTGGTATTTTTATTATTCAATTATTTTTTTTCTGTTAGGATTTTATTAATGCCATTTTTGAGTTACATGATGGAATGATAACTTTGTATAACTTGGTAAGAGTAAAAGTTTTAATGATCATGAAAACGTAGCTTAAAACATGTTCATTTCATTTGTACGTAGTTTCGAATAATTAATTATGTTTTTGTTATATAATTGTAGAAGACATTGTAAAGACAGTCCGATCAGTGGTTGAGTGGGCACAGCGTTTGGGTCCCACCCAGGCGTTCCGTGTTAGATTCCTCGGCTGGCTAAGTCCTCCATCACAACACGAGCAAAATCTTCCGCTTAGTGTGGTGGTAGTAGGAGATTTTCAAATGTTGTTGGGTTATTCGTAACCAGGGAATATTTGTCTTTCTTTTAAAAATTAAAAAAAAAATACTAATAAATATAAACGAAACGTTAAACAGAACAATACATAGAAAAAACTGGAATTCGAACCCTTCATAATTTTTCCTAGTATTCTCGTGATACTTGTAATATCAATAAATTGCATCAAATTAAAAGTGGAAAAATTTTAAATTTTTTTTATTATACTATTAAATTGCATCAGTTATACTATTTTTGTATATTATATTCACATACGTATTTTATTTCCACTTTATAATTATATCAGACTTTATGTTTGGGTTAAATTTTCCCAACAGGAAAAACTTAACCCTTTCACACACTTTTCCACAAATCTTGTAAATCCATGCTATGCAAGTGTATTATTTAAGTAAAATTAATACAAATCAATACCAGAACAACACGTTAACCCACCAGAGTACCAAAAGGGAAAATAATTCATCGACTCCAGATATTTTCATATCAGAAGGTTCGGCTCGGTGGAACTCATAATTGGACCGATAAATCCTACTGATCCCTAAATATAAATATTTAAAAAATCTTTCGTAATCCTACATGAATTTAAAATGACTGATTTTTGCATTTTTATATATAAATTATTTGACAGATCTAATACGCCTAATTTTTTTATGAGTGAGTGTAATGCCAGTATCCGAAAATAATCAAAGATCCGAAATAATAATGGGTAATATTTTTATAGTCTGAGAATGCGAAATTCTTTTAATTTCATGTATTATTATTATTTCCAATATAATACAGATATCTTCCTGTGTACACACAATTACTTATGATTTCACGTATCACTTGTTATGTAGAAGCCTTTTTTGGCGTGTAAATAAATAAGATTAAAATCAAATGTAAAATTGTATCCATCCACCTACACCGTTAATGGGCATACTCAATAAATTTTTGATGTTGATTGTTGTAGTTGATGATTTCCTTGATACATACATACATACAATAGATCTGATTAAAGAAATGTTAATTTTAAAAATCAATAATTTCTGTTTTGCCGTGGTAAGTATTTGGCAATATCGACTGAACACGCCAGCAAGAAAGAAACCATCGTAAGAAGACACTATTGCGCTGCATCATTACTTGGTTGGTCACGCGTATTCTTGGGGAATTAACACACATTCCGAGATGTTATTGCTTGAGAATACACGTAGCTGACAAGTGGCAACTTCGTCGCTTCAGAAACATACCCCAACATGCGCAGACATGTTCGACATGCTCACTTCATCCAGACATTTCTACAACATGCTAGTTTGGACCCGACATCTGTGCGACATGCTCGCTTCATTCGACACCGCACAAAGTGTGAGATCCGTCACACGTTAGAAGCACGTACGCAACATGCAAATCATTCCGAATTCAAACATATTCGTCATTGCGTGACAGTGCAAACATATTATCATGACATCACTGTAACATATCTGTCAAACAACGTCGCGTCGTACCAATGAACATCAGAATAAGGCTGTAGCATTTCCTTACGTATTTAGTGGTTGTAATTTCGTACAAATAATTAGCATTCAAATGAAATATTATGATTCGCTAAAGTTTGGCTAGACATTTTGATAGCTTTATTGTTTGAGTGACACCACAGCAATGAGCTAATTAAACTGAATTTGGAAATGAAAATGTGTTTGATGTTGCAATAAAAAAAAACGTGCGGTAAGTTTGCTGTCTGATATTTCAAGTCGATAGGCAGTTTATTGTGTCTTTGACTTTGGGATTCAGTTTCAGTAGCTTTCAGCCATCTTATAACAATATGTTATTTGTTTACATTGTTTAAAATAAAAATGGGTTCATGGTTCTGTTAATAACTGTCGATTTATTAAAAAACATAAATATATATTACTAAATGCATTGTTTGATTTTATTGTAAATTATATAAATAATGCCTACCTAAGTGTGCAGCGATCATCTTTTTGAATCTAATTAAACCTATGAAATCATTAATTTATAGGTTGACGTTTATAACTGAACAACTAAACAACCAAAAACCACTTACAAGATTGTAGAGTTCGGAAAAGTTTGGAGGAGGGACACGTATTTCAGGATGTCTGGTTAGGCATTATAATATGTTTGTTTTATTTGTTCGAAAAATTAATTAAAATATTTTTATTTTACATTAATGGTTGTTTGACAGTTCCTGTTAATAATAGAAACACTAATATAGTGTATTGTATGTATTAATGGAAATTCTCTCTTGGAAACTGTTGCCATGGAAATTATTATCATGAAAAAACTCTCTTCATTTTTTTGCTGGATTGGAGCATACATACTTTTTGGATTGTGGATTTATTTCCGAAGTGTAATTATTGATTTCGGAACATTTGCTGAACAATTAATATCAAGAATTGGGCTGATGTCCTGTACCTCAATTTTGGGATAAAAAGGGAGGCCTCATACACTAGCAGAGAACTACAATCAAAGGTTAGTGTTTCTGTTCTTTTAATAGGAATTGTAGGCAGCCATATTCTGTGACATTGTTCGCGAAAATTAAATTCACAATCATATATTTTTGGGTATTACGCCCAGAGATTTCTGGGACTATTTACACGTCCCAGACTCACATATTATAATCCAATGTCTTACATCTGACATAGGTTCGCGGGAACAGGCCAATTTTAAAAAGTGATGGGTTCATGATTAGGAACTTGAATATTTCGCATTTTTTAATATCACAAAAGAGTCCTGCCGCAAAATGCAGTCCGTAAAAATTGTGAGAAAAGATTTTTTTATTACATTAGCTGCACACAGGAGACCCGGAAAAATATTCCTCAGAGCATATGTCATCTTATGGAGAGCAAGGAAAGGAGAAGTTCTGATAAGGTATGAGGGGTGGGTAAGAATCTGGGGTACAATGTGTCCAGGAATGACGGACGTATGAAACCATCCTTCCCACTGGTGCAAGGTGATGAGTCGAGAGAGTCCGGCTGGAGAGCTCAAAAGGTCTCCCTCAACCGGTCTCTCCTGATCCTGCCTGCCACGCATTAGGTGGGCAAACACATTTGTCGCCAAGACCTAGACAAATCTCACCACATGAACCCGGGCACCCGTGCTAAGTCACCAAACTTAGCGATCCATTTGTGGTGACCTATGGCAGAGAGTTAGTTGAAGTAACTAAAAACCACCTTAAGCATTACGCACCCATAAAACGCTACACTTCTTGGAAAAACTTCTACATGTAAATATAATATAAAATTTAAATATATATTTTTTTACATTAACTCCGCACTTATTGAAGATGCTGAGTGAAGGATCTTTTTGAGGAGAGGACAGAGTGAACATGGGTCTCTTAATGGTTAAAATGTAGGAGGGAGAAAACACAGAGGTTGGCAAATCGTTCCACAGCCGAACTGTTGAACTCAAGACCGAGTCCTAGAAGCGATCCGTTCTCATGTGACAAATGTCAACCGTGTACCGTGTTTCGTGGTGTACCGTGTTGGGCGAGCGTTGGACGTGTTTTCCGACTATGCACGGGTACCGAAGGGATCAATGACGCTAGTTCCTCGGAGCATCTTCCATTGTTTTTTTTTATAGTGAACTCCTCACAAGAGACCCAACTGCTCCCGTCTGGAGCCAGTGAGACTATTGCATCCCCAATCGGGGTATGTTTTGAGGCTGAAGGTAAGCGGGGAAGGGAAGGAGAGGGGGAAGAGGAAGGTAGTGAAGCATCTGGCTATTCATATCTAGTTACTAAACACGGCTAAAGCCATTTAAAGCCACGTTTCAATGCTGAATGATAGTCTTACACCAGGGCGATACTGTTAGTATCTTCCACTCTGGAACGTGCGGAAAATATAGTATATATTATTTTTAATTAATTAATTGTGAAATAACACAAATCAATCAAATAAAATTTATTTGCGCACGCAGGGTTCGAACCCGCGACCTTCGGGATGGGATTTCAAAGCCTTGCCTCTGGACTACGCCGGCCGTCATACTGATATTGTAATACCGATAGAACAAGGATAGAATACCTACCTGACTCCTGTGCTCTAAAGATTGCGATCCGCTTGTTAAGATAAGGGAATCAATCAAACGGACCGCTCGTCTCTGCACAGAGCCAAGGGCTTTTTTCAGGTATTTTTGGGCTCCGAATTCAACAGTAAGACGCACTTGCGATTTGTACAAGATCAGCAGGTGTGTACTATTAATGTATTGTACAATACGCCCAACTCCTGAGAGACTAACATGTCTTTGGTTTTGTTGAAGCCTCCTACTTATTTTGATAAAACATATACCCCCCTGGGTACACTGTTTGACACATTTCAATTTACGAGAGCGGGCTGATTTTGCAATTTGGTATGGATTGGAAGTATGAAAACTCACATATTTACCCACCATTCCGAAAGCGGTTCCCAGGCCATTACGCCTCGGATGCCGTGGCGTTTCTAGCCGCAAGTTGATATCGTGCGGTCAGCCCTGGAGTGGATAGAGTTGGAGCAATTTGCTGTGTTTCGAGCTAATGTCACATCACATACAATGCCCCCGGTGGATTTGTTCGTAACTATATACTTGCCGTTAGATAAATATTCAGGTTATGGCGTAATCAGACGGTTCACTCGGATGAAGGTTTACTTTATGTTTTCTCGAACGAATGTTCCATCTTCGTTTCATTCCATGTTGAGACGGCGCTATAGAAATAAGCGTTCACTCGTGAATTCCTGCTACAGCGTCACCGAGCGAGGTCGGCGTTGGAATTGGTTTGAGTTGCAATAATTTGATCGAGGAATTGACCAAAATAAGTAAAGAAAACGCCGACGGCATTGGGTCCGGACGTTAATTTTAAGGAGAAACATGTTAGGAGCTTCAGATGCATCAATTTTTACGCAATTAGATAAAACATAAATTAAAAAAAAAAAAACAGTATTGTTTCGTCTTATAAATCTTTTTATTTTTTATGACATAAATAATAAGTTGATTTTACTTTTTTTATTACGAACATTTACCTACAGATTAATAATCTGACTTGTATTTAAAATTTTTTTTTTTTTTTGTTAGAACCCATCACGTTTACATCACGCATAAATAATTTATCATGCCTCCACCATATTCTGTCGGTCGATTGGAATATTTCTTTCTTGCAATAAAATCCAAATAGTGAATGGAATATTTGTGAACGTGTCCAAAAATTACAAACGCTTTCAAATTTTATTATTGGATTGATGTATTATATTATTATTATACCAAAAAAACTTAATATTTCATTGATTTTTTAATTTATTAGTTCATCACTTTTTCTCTTTTAGCAGTTTGTATTTGAATTAAATCACTTCCTATATTATTGACATCCATTCAATTTAAATGTAAACCTTAAAAAATATGTATATATCATAAAACACTTTTTGTAAATATAAGATGCACTTTTTCAGAATTGTTTGTATTTGGTGTATTGTTGTATAATATTTAAAAAAAAAATTATTATGGTCTTGAATTAGTAGTCGTTATTTTATTGGTCAATGACATAAACAAACTTATCTCTGTCATATATAAATGTATAAAGACTGTTTATGTATCGCAAATAAATAAAACAAATTAAAACATGAAGATCAAGATAAAAAGGAAGTAAGTACCTACCTATTTATGTTGAGGTACCAGAGTTAATTATAAATTAGATTTATTGCAGTTAATGGTTTAAAACTCCGAAGGAATCATAGAAATACTTTGACAATAATTTTGTTACGAGTCTCTAATCCACAATTGCTGGTAATGAATTGAGCAGATATTTTCCCAAACATCCTCGTCCTCTTCTCCGTGTTTCACAAAGTTCACCAAATGAGCACGCCTTAGTTCCACCGACTTCCCGCAGTTGGGACACCGCAGTGCGGTACCAGGTGAAAAAAAGATAACCACGAAAAATTCCCAACTTTTTAGAATGACTGCAGTTTCCGATGGTGAATAATATCTTGGTGTAGATCAATTAAACCTAAAACTAAATTAATAGATACTAAAAAATACACTCAAACCAACTGCTGTAGACTTCGGAGAATTTTTTTTTCACAACGTTCATTTTCCTAGCACCGATCAACCCAGACTTTTACCATCACACGTAAGTTCTACCACCATAAAACGGGATATTCGTCCTGTTTGGTGGGTCATGCCCAGAGACTCGAGCATATCTCGCATTACCTCAAATGTGTCAAATATACAATTTGATGAATTCGAAGGTTCCTGATTACCTGTTTGACAGATGTAGAGGTCCAGTGACTCGTTCTTCTCAGACATAAAACTGCTGTATTTGAGGGTAGTTTCAGCTATTCATCTTCAAAACTTTGATATGAAATACCACCACTGGGGCGACAGAGCAATTAAAATATTTTTTCTCCGATTACTAAAGGAAGTTTTTCCGCCCACATTAAAAAAATCATACCTTTGAATTTGAATATGGAGACACACAAACTGATAATAGTTCTATGTAGCCAATGAATTCCCCTATCTTTTGTCTATTATCATATATTTGTAGGATTTATAAAAAAAATATAATTAAATCTTTAACCTTAAAACATTTTAAAGAATCTAGAGAATATTTATTTTGTTATTTTTTTAATGTACAATATATTATATAGTCGTTTTAAAATTTTTTTTTTTTTTTTTAAATTTGCCACATTTTGGCAACAAAGCAATCCGAGGTTTTGGAAATAGTGCCATGAAGTGGGCTACTAAGCGCTCGAGTGGTTATCTATTCGAATATCGACATATATATCGACAATATTCGACATCGTTGCAATGCTTCAAAAAGCTCTGCGGCGAATGGTTATTAACTAGGTTGTCAACCGCAAAACATTATAATTGATAGAATTTACAATGAAAGGAATACGTACTTGTATTTATGATTATATTACCTATTTAAATTGAATTTTGATTTTATGTTAATATAATTTAAATTTAATTATTTATTATATACATGTGTATATTACATTAGAGGCACAGCTGAAAACCGACTAAGAGAAATCCTGAATGAACAGCAGAGTAGTGGACCCATTTGTCAACAAAATCAGTAAAAATAAAAAAAAGTGTAAAAATCTATTTACAATGAAATATATAAAAAATAAATAAATGAAAAAAGTTTATATTATAATTACTCTGAAAATCATTAATCTCTAACATTTTAAAAATAATAATTTATTTTGGGTACCTACTCCAGGGGTCGAAAAATAAACATAATAATTTATGAATCATTTATCTTTAATATCTAATATGTATTTATTACCTACACGTTTAACCTAAATTAATTATCAAGATACATTCCAGCACATTATTCATATACAGGTTGTGAAATAAATTATGTACAAAAAACAAATTCACTCGCTGATTCATCCAACATATCATTCATCCACAAGAATGATCACTTAGTTTTAGTTATTTATCGCATCAACTTAATTTTAAAAATTATAATATTTCATAGTATTAAGCGCTTAGTACCATTTTATATATTGCATTTAATGTAAGCTTAATTAGTATCACGGATAACTCCGTGCTAATATTATTATATATAAAATTGTGAGCTTTGTCGAAGTCTGCAAAAATTTCATTTATGTATCAAAACTGTTATTTTGATGTTGGTTAATAAATACATTGCGTTTTTTGTTGTTAATCTTATTTCTTACAACAGACATTACATGCATCTGTATAAGGTTTTTGGGGTTGTGATAACTGTCACCAAATGTGAAAATAATATATAAGTGTCTGAAAATTATTAAATTGTTTAAAGTTTTTTTGAGTTAGATTTAAGAGCTGACCCAAATTTAATATAATAAGTATTTTTTTAATATAAGAACGTCTCATATAAATTACATAGTTTCATTACCATTATTGTTGCTTAAAAGAAATATTAATGGATTGATGTATTATATTTTAATCTTGAACAATGTTTCCTTTATGCAAACTAATGTGTTTTTTTCTTTTCAAGGTTTTGAGGTTTGTGACGTCACGTCTGGGAAAAGTATTTCTGCTCTCCTCGCACAACACAAATTTAATATTTAAATAAGACACTTTTTTATGCTTTACTAAAAATTTATGTGAGGATTAAACATTTTTAAACAATAATAAGTTAAACTACAATGTTTTATTTATTTCTTGTATAAAATATTCAAAAAAATATATATGTACAATGATTAATAAAATACAAAATACCTTTGACACATATTTACTGTCTTTTATTCGAAGAAATTGTCTAATGACGACAATTATTAATACAAAGGTCTTTGTATGGAAGGCATAAGAAAAAAAACAACAAACATTTTAAGCAAATGTACCTTTTTTTAAACAGCGCAAATCAAAAGTTGAGATTAATTTGTTTAAAACGGAGATTAGAAAAATTAGGTTACGCTTCTTATAATTAATTCAAGAGTTTTTAAAGTGATAAAAAAGACTTAAGCCAGCAAAATGCAAAGCACCAGAAATAACTGAAAAGGAATGAAGAATAAATAGTTTATTTTTGTTTATTTGTTAATTGAAATCATAAAGAAAAACAGGACTCATTCTAATGTTTAAAAAAAATGTTAACGGTCACCAAAACTAACTTACACAATAAAAAATAGTTTCACGGGCTATCATACAATTTAAATTAATAACTGGAAGTATTGGCGGAAAATAACTTCCCAATTATAATTTGATACTAAAGTAATAATTATATAAAACATACTCCCAAAAAATTTTGAAAAAAAACCTGTTTTATTTCATATTAAAATTATTGCAATTAAATCGGTTACCTACCTTTTATAAATAATTATTGAAACAATTTAATCTACCTAACACATCAAATACCATTAACCAAGCACGAGGAAATAAATAATGTAATATAAGAAGAGGTCTGTATTTGACAGCACCTAACAAAGGCGTGGGTTCGTATTATGGTAAATCACATAACAAAAACATAAAGAAATCAATCATAATCCCATGGCGACAATGAAGGAGGTACAGATAAATATTTCCAGGAAAATACCCACGTGTTGTTATTTAAGCCAACCTTAGTCTAATTCGTCCAGAATGTCGTCTATGGAACAATCAGACGATGTAGACTTAGCACTTTCTTCCAAACTTTTCGAAATGTCGTCTGTTTTAGTTTTACTTACATCCGTTAAATGCGCAGAGGCGCCTTTTTCTTTGTCAACTTCTTGTTGAAGATTGGCAGATGAGATTTGGTCATCTGCAACATCTAAAACTGTTGGAACAGTATTTTGATCACCCTCACCTCCAAAATTAGTTCCAACAACATTGTTAGTTGTCTCTACACTACCCCCTGACTCTGAATTGATAAACATCGCTGAAGACGAAGACGGCGGAATTCTTGAAGCGGACCAGGAGAAACCTAGTGAAGTCGTAGGGGAACCAGGAACGAGGATATCAGCAATCGACTCAATGGTTCTGATCAAAGCTGTCCCTTGCGCCGGGTCAGAGTCGGATTGTGTGGTCACAGTTTGCGCAGTTTGAGTTGTGGATTGCGTGATGCTAGTCTGCGGGGTCTGCGTGGTCGACTGCGTGGTCGAGGCGGTTTCGGTGGTCTGCGTGGTGGACTGTGTGGTGATGGAAGACACGGTCTGCGTGGTCGACTGCACGGTGGAGGCGGGGGCAGTCTGCGTGGCGGTACCCGCAGGGGCAGGGCCAGCGGGCTGCGCCCCTTGCGCCCCCTGTTGCTGGGTCCTGAGCAGCATCATCTGCAATTGCGCCTGCTGCATTATCACCGGAAGCTCGTAGTGGTGAAAGAAGTACACCATCGAATGCTGAAACAAAGAAAAAAATAATTAAAATCATGAAGCAATAAATAAATGAACAGAATACACAATACGTGCACATAACATTATTAAAACACAAAAACTACAGAAACAGCCTTCGTTCTATATTTGGGTCGTTACACACAATGATTACACTTAATATATAAATATATGTTGACGTGGTTGACGATCTCACGATATTGCTTGCCATACAATTACATACAGTCGTCACAGAGAATTCATTATAAAAAAATAATAAAATATTATTTATAACATATTTAAGAATGATAAAAGTTTAACTTATGGCAAACATAGAGAACTTTACCACTTGGGTAAATGAGATATAAAATTAACTTCTTATTACAAATACATTAATTAATTTAGTCGTTCCCGAGTCGACAAGTTGAAATTGTTATAACGATTAAGTATTCTTGAAAAATACTCATTCAAAGTTGATAATAAGTGTACAGAAAGCTCGTTGAACGCGTGGAGTTTTCAGCTACCAATTTAGGTAATTATCAATTTCAAACAGTTATTCGGTGTTTGCCTAATAAATTAATAACGCTCGGTTATTGGGGGTGTGTTTTACGTAAGTACGTAGGCCAGGTATAGTTCTGCCAACGATAGCCAATACAAATAGTCTACTGTGTATATTTGAGACGGAATATCAATTTACGGTGTATTTACTTGTTCCACTAAAGGAATGGAAGAAAGCTAACAGACGGGTGTTCAGTCCTTTCATTCCTTTTGTCCCTCTCTTTAAGAGGAACGGCCGCGCTGCCTTTTCCATAGAAAACTTAATATTGGATTTTAGGCCAAAATACAAAACCAAACTGATTATTTATTTTTTCAATCAAAAGGAATTAAAACACGCATATGTACTATTTTAAATTATAAAATATAGATAATCAAAAACCAATCTTCATGATTTTAGAAGAAACTTTGGCATTTTTTGTGAGTTAATTATTTTTATTAAGGAATGATTTCACCGTACCACTGAGTTAATATCTATAATAATATAAAGAACAAGCAATTCTTTGTGTAGAATTTTATTTATCAAATCGGTCGTTAGCATTTCCGCCCACCAAAATACTGTTTTCATTATTATTTTTTTAAATAATTTATCTTATATTCTTAACTCACAAATAATTTCCAAAGTGAGTCTTTTCTACCTGGTGAGGCAGGCATATAATATATTAATGCAATATTTTTTAAATAAATAAATACATTACAGTAAATAAATTAAAGTTGCCTCCAAAATCATGAAAAATCATTTCTTTAGTGACCTATATTTTATAATTTAAAACATAAACAAATAAATTAGCACACATACGCACTAGTATTTGCCATGCCTTCAGGTTAAAAAACAATTTTTCAGTTTGATTAAGTATTTTGGCCACTAATCCAACTTCGTAACCCGCACGGAGAAAAATTTTATTCTAAAATACGATCATTTATCTATAACGTATTTTTTCATATTCATAATGTAAACCGATTCGTAATAAAGATAAATCTAAATAGTGATGTGGCGTATAGCTTCATCTTAAGGTTGGCTGGCTCTTTTTGAAAATAAGCCCAGACATACGCCCACTAGATTAAGTCACGACAAACCCTCGTTGGTAGAACTTTAGGCACAATGTTGTACAATAACATTATGCCTAAAGTTCTAATAATAATAATAATAATAATAATTGGATGACTTGTATAGCGCCGTTTTTGTGAAAAATCACCTCAAGGGCGCTGTACAAATTTCAATAATTTCTACAATCTTACTTCTAACTACACACTAGAAAATATAAAAAACCTATGGCTAAAACAATGGATGCAAATCCACCGGTTCTTTGATCAGCGATACAAAACTATATGTACAATGCATCTGAACAACCAGCGCGGTGCACCCCGAAAATGTAAATGTACATGTATTTTTATTTTATTTTATTTTATTTATTTATTTATTTATTTTTTTTTTTTTTTTTTTAAATTATATATATCTTTTTTTTCAATGAAAATGTACAGGACCATACTTACCTGGTAGGTCACTTGAGATTAAAGTTAAAAGATGTTTATTTATATACAGTTTGCGCGCAGAGGACATAATAGCGAACACATGTTGTTGGAAAAGTAATTATTTGATATATATTATGTTATTTAATGAGAGTAGTACATGAATTTTATTTATTTTCTTAAATGAAGTCTCAGTCTCTCGTTAAGCGACGGATTGCTGTGAAGGCTTCGAATGATGTTAATCTAATAAGAAAATAGATTAAGATAAATTATAGGCAATACATAATACAAATAGATTTATTAAATTTAAGGGTATGAGAGCCTAAATAAGTAGGTTTTTAGTTTTGACCTAAATTCTGTTGGGCTTGTTATGCACCTTAGTTCCGGAGGGAGTTTGTTCCAAGCCTTAGGCCCAGATACTTCGAATGCACGATCTCCAAACTTAGTATTTGGCTTTCGTTTAGGTTCTATCAGTCTACCTAGAGCTGATGATGTTGCTGATCTAAGGGTTGACTGCCTTGGACCAATGTTTTCCGGGACGCATAGTTCAGAGATGTAATGTGGGGCCATTTCATTGATGGATTTAAACACCATCCAGCACAGTTTGTACTGGATTCTTTCAGGGCACTTAAGCCAGTGAAGGTTGCGAAGGTGTTCTGAAATGTGTGAATATTTAGAGACCCCGGTTATGAGCCGTGCCGCTGCATTAAACACGGATTGAAGTTTGTCGATTTGACATTTCGGAAGGCTAGCATAAATACCGTTACAGTAATCGAGACGTGAGACTACGTATGAGTTGATGAGTAATTTTGTTGCCTCTGTAGGAAGGTTTCTTCGAACTGATTTAAGTTGTCTTAGGTGAAAAAATCCGGTGCTTACTGTCCTATTTATTTGACTTTTAAGCGAAAAGTCCGAGTCTAGATTAACGCCAAGAAGTTTAACTGTTCTCTTTGGAATAATATTGCTGCCAGAAATGGAAACAGGTGAATCGTCTACCAAATGTTGCCGTTTGTTTGTGGCCGCCCAGAGAAACTCGGTCTTCGATGGGTTCAGTTTCAGCTTGTTTGAAGACATCCAACGAGTTATTGCTTCTAGGCATTCAGCTACACGGATTTTGAGACTGTTGATTTCGTTTGGAGTGCAGTAAAAATAAACTTGCTGATCGTCTGCGTAGCAGTGAGACAAGAGACCAAATGACTCGATTATTTTGGCGACATCATTTGTAAAAAGTATGAAGAGAAGTGGACCTAAAACGGATCCCTGGGGTACCCCTGAAGAAAGTGCAGCGAAATTAGACAGTTTATTTCCAACCTTCACGGCTTGTAAGCGATTAGATAGATAGGATGCCAGCCAATTTTTGATGTCGGAATTCAAACCAAATGTTTTCTCTAATCTGTTAATGAGGAAGTTGTGATCAATCGTATCAAATGCTGCACTCATGTCTAGGAGTGAGATGAGTGCTAATTTTCCTGACTCTATGGCAAGAGTTATATCTGACAGCATACGAAGTAGTCCGGTTTCTGTTGAGTGAAACCTTCTATATGCGGATTGACGATTTGTGAATAATTTATTTGAATTCAAGTGACTGGTTATTTGTGCTGCAGCAATTTTCTCTAGGATTTTTGAAATGAAAGGTAAATTTGAAACGGGTCGATAATTACCTAAGTTATCGGAGTCTAGTTGTGGCTTTTTTAATATGGGTGTGACTATGGCTGACTTTAGAGGTTCAGGGAAGTGACCTGTGCTGAGAGATTTATTAAAAACATGAACTAAGAACGGAGCTAAGACAATTGCACATTTTTTTAATAACCATGTTGGTATAGGATCTAGACTGCACTGCTTATTTGGCGAACTTGCTATTAATTTTTTTACTTCTTCCAGCGTTGTAGATCTGAAGGAAGACAAATTTCCTTTGGAATTGAGAGTGTAAATTGGCGGAGGGGCGTGAGATGTGGATGCACGAATAGATTCAATTTTTTCCCGAAAAAACTTTGAGAACGCATCTGGGGTAATATCTATTTTAGTAGGAACTGTGGCTTCGGAAATAACAGTCTTTATGGAGTTCCAGAGACGTTGTGGATTGGTTCGCTCAGAGTCAATCTTTTCATTCCAATATTCCGATCTTTTGGAATTTATTTTGCTCATATACTGTTTTTGAGCAAGCATCCACTCATCCCTTGAATTTACTGTACAGTTTTTTCTATAGGTCCTCTCTAATTTCCGCATTAGTCTCTTCTGGTTTCGACATTCATCGTCAAACCAGCCGTCAGACTTTCGAACTTTACGTGTTTTTGATGTTGTCGGAGCATATTTATTTAACAGAAATGTAAGTGTTGTATTATAAGTATCGACAAGTTCTGTTGGAGTCTTTGTTTCCCAAAAAATGGGTGTACATAATAGTGAGGTCTGTAGTTCTTCCAGAAAATCACTAAAGCTGAAATTACGCCATTCTCTCGATATAATTGTTCTATATGGTACTTTAGGCGGGTTAAAATCAATATCTGTGCAAACAAGCCGATGATCTGATAGTCCTATATCGCGAATATCTATTGATAGCGGTGAACCTCTGTTCTTTGAAATTAGTACATCTAATGTACCGCCCGCATCGTGAGTTGGGCCGTCGACCCATTGGCGGCATCCAAAGCTGGCTAATAAATCTAAGAATTTAACGGTGTTTGGTGATGACACGCGTTCGAGACGAATATTAATATCACCTGTTATAATTAGTATGTCAGAAAGTCCGACTGAGAGTTCCAAAAAACGTGAAAACTCATCATAAAATTCGACAGAGATTGGTTTCGATCCGGGCCTGTACAAAGTGCACAACAGAAACGACGTACCGGAAGAAGAAACCCTACAACCAATATATTCAAACGTGCTAAATGTACCAAGAGCAACTTTAGTTAGCCGCAGTCCTTGTCGGGCTATAATCGCTACCCCCCCGTGGTTCACGTGAGAGATTTTATTTGATGGTTCCTCCGCGCTAGGTCGGGCCTCCTCTAGCACCACATACCCTAGAGCTTGGAGTCTCTTAATTGAGTACGAGTCACTATTCTCGTGCCAGGTTTCCGTGACGGTAAGGATGTGGAGTTTTTGATCTCTGAAAATATCGTCAACCACTTCTAATTTGTTATTGAGGGATCGCGCATTCCAGGAACCTATCGCAAGCTGTCTACTCTTATAGTTAGCATGTCGTTCTAATCGAATTTGATTTAAGTTGTGGAATTTATCAGAATCGCGGAGGGATTTGGTCCCTAGATTATTCTGTTCGTCGGTTGAGGAAGCTTCCTGAAAATCGTGTATTGACGGAGAGTTATTATTATTACTATTACTATTATTTTGATGAATTTTTGGAACGTTTTGTTCCTTCCTACGGAAGTATTTCGTTTTCTGCCCCCCACGGCACCCCCTATATCTAAATTTCACATTAGTATCACGATTGTACAATGTTACTTTTGCAGGCACCAAAGGGTTCACCAATACACTGTCACTTCCTAAGTCACCAAGTATCGTACCACATTGTTCTCTTCTGATGGTAAACGTCTTGTTGGGTCTGAGGTTATACAGCAGTATTTTGGCAGCTATTATAGGGTCCAATACACTTTCACTATTGAAACTGAGAAGCGTGGTCCGGTCATAAACAATACTGTTTATAACTACCATAGCTCCAAAATACCCCTAATAAATCACTTTGCACTGTCACAGAACACTTGTCACTGTTCGAGAGTCTTTCACTTTACACATGTGGCTAGTGCCTCTGACCATTGACCGATGCTTTCGAAGCGATGGGTTTTCAGTGCCCTTTTGAAACAATATTTGTGATTTAACTTTAAAACATTAGAATACTTCTAGTAGAACTTGCATTAATCTCGCAATCGTGACTCAAAAAATTATTTTATTTTTATACACCTCAGCTTAAACTTAACGTGGTTATTTTAAGCTATATTTACAAAAGAAAAATTAAGAACTTCTCCAATATTTTAAAGATAAACACGGAGCGCTTAAAAAAGCAGCTGGCTGCTCCGAGAGCGCCTCGACTACTATCTACCGACTTACTTCTACCGACGAGGGTTTGGCATGATCTGCGACTTGGCAGAACCTGCGACTTTTTAATATGTAGATATATAAATTAGAGGGGCGCTAGACAGAGAATTCATGTAGACACTAAATAAAATATAGCTACGATGGTAGTAATAAGTTCAAGAAATATTTTTTTTTAAATTTTAATTTCGTAGAATTATGTATGCATCATTTATACATCAGTTTTAAAAAATAAATATTAACATTCTATCAAGAAAATCGACAGGTAAGATAAAATATATTTGTCTATAATAAATGGGATGGTCCGATGCTCTGTAAGCAACCCGCTAATTCAATGCTTCGTTTGTTCGAAATGACTATGAAACAATAAAGCCTTTTTAACAATACGAATAAAATACTTTAAAAAATAATTTTATGAAGCTCGCAATGTGATGAAGCCCTTTATTAAAAAGACAGGCAAGTATTAAACAGTCATTACCACAGGCGCCAATAATGTGCCTACATTTAGTGTTCTGTGAGTAATTTATCATTTTTACCTCTTTTACTTTTTGTCATTTCCTTTAAAAATTATATTTCCTGTTTAATAATGTAAATACTTTATTATTATTACATTGAAGAAGAAGATAAAAATAATAATCTAAAATAAAATATGAAAATGAACAAGACAAAAAAAAAATATATAGATAAGTCTATTACACTTAAACATTCAAGTATGCACGACATGCTTGTTTTATGAACTAAAAAAATTAAATAAAAAAAGAGTCCCAACTGAACGTCTGCAGCTAGTGGGACTATGGCATACCCAATTGGATAGTGTTGTGTGGGTGAAGGGAGTGGGGAAGGTAAGGATATGGGGAAAATAATTGTAATATTCGTGTAGATCTGAATAGCCAGGTACTACTCTATCTTCCTCCTCCGCATCTCCTTCCCCACCCTTCTACCTTCAGCCTCACAACATACCCCAATTGGGGATGCAACAGTCTCACTGTATCCAGACTTTTGGAAAAAGTTGGGCCAATCCAATAATATTTCGTTGAAGATGAAGATAATACTAATAAATCTGAACGAAACATGAAATAGAACAAGACACAGAAAAATGAAAAGGTAAAGGTCGCAACTGGGAATCGAATCCAATATCTCATGGGACACGGCGCTTTAACCAACTCGGCCATTGGAACCTACATTTTTCTGTAATTTTACACTGGGTATAAACTTTAAAAGATAATCCATCAAAAATCAAATAGTATTTATTTAAGCACGCTGAGATTGGAATCCGCGACCTCCGATTTGCTAGTCGAGAGCATTGCCCCTAGACCACGAACTATACTTCATATCCTTCCCATCCTCACTCCCTTTAGCCACAGACGGTTAGGAACAGTTGTCACTCCATTTTAATTTTTTTTTTATTGATAAACTAATGTTTAAGACAAGATTTTATGCATAGCACAAAGGATAAGCAATAATTATTAGCCTGAAACACTCATCCTTATTGAAAAAACCTCACGAGAAAAGATACAAAAATAAAGTTGGTTGTTTGCAGGTGAACAAATGTAATAAGCGGTAATTGTTGAATGAAGTATATATATACAGGGTGTTAAGGTACGTACTTGAGTTACTTTAACCAGTGATTCCTGACATTATTTGGAGTAAAAAATGTAAATGAAATTTTGGTCTCCGGTGACATTTTTGATGTTTTTTTTTTTTTTTTTTTCTACAAAAACATAAATAATAGTAGGTGTTGGGTAGTTGGGGGCGGGGTAAGTGGTGGGGCGGTAACTCGGCTGAGTGACCAATAAGGTCATGTAAAAGAATTTTTTTTTTATTTGATATTGAAGAAAAAATATTTTGAAAAAAAAAAATTTACATAAAAAAAGTCACCGGAGACCAAAATTTCGTTTACATTTTTTACTCCAAATAATGTCAGGAATCACTGGTTAAAGTAACTCAAGTACGTACCTTAACACCCTGTATATATAAGTAGTATATATTGAATCATTTGGCGGGTAAGAGATAAGCCGCCGTAGCTTAAGGGATAGAGCTCCTGACCGGCAATCAGAGGGGCGCGGGTTCGAGACCCGTCGGCGGCATGTATCTTTTCTCGGGAGGCCTTTTTATTTTTATTTATATAGATTATGCATAAGTAGTATACTGTTATAAAGAAGACATAAAAAATATCTTCTAAAACATGGACACGATAAAACGCATTCATCTAAAAAAAGAGATCACCTTGTAGTTTGACATAATATTATTAAAGGAAACAAACACTGAATACTTTCTTAGAGCAGTAGAAATTTCATTAAATATTGACAAAAAGATCGTGTAAAAATATAGACACAATAAAAGCAAGGAAATTACATTTCTTTCTTCTTCCATCCCTTATTCCTTTCACACAGCTTCCAAGCATGCGTCATATAAATTTTAATGTGCATTCCTACATTTTGCAAAATAAAGACTAATATAAAATGCATAATTCAACTGGTTCGTTTTCCGAAGGCGAGAAAACTGATCGCTACGAGCAATATTCATAAGCATGTTGCAGCGTGCACAAATTCCATCGACGTTGCGAAACTTTTCCGAGAAAAGACTTAATACGGCCGTTGTCGGGAGTCTCGGGACGCAAGAACAACATCAACTTTTACAGGCATTTTATCCACTTTTTATTTTACTTTAGAATCTGATGTCAAATAATGTTATAGTAATAATGCTTTATCTGATATGAATTCATAATATAAAATCACTTTTAAATCTTATCCAAGTAGTATATGCTTTGCATGAAACCAGCGTGTTGTGATATCTGGAAGGTATGAGAATAGGTCATAAAATATATTTCATACCGCGAGCTCTGGCTTTATGAAATTTGCATAAAAAATTTGAAATAGGTCAAAGAGTTTAGCGGATGCAAAAAAGTCGTTAGGGGGAGGGGAATCCGGGAGGGACGAAGCGGAGTTAAGGGGGGAGGGGGGGGGGGCACTAGAGAGGGGGGGATGCGGAAATAGTGGACGGGGAATGCGTTAGGATATCGCAAGAAGGGGGACTGCGGGAGAGCGGAGGGGGAAGGTGAAAGTGGAACGCGGAAGGGGAAGGAGTCGTGGAAGGGGAAGAGGTGGCGGAAAGGGAACGGGACGAATGGGAAATGACACCGCAGGGAGAAACGATTTCTTTATTTAAGTGGCATTGCAATGCATGCCGGGTATCAGCTAGTATAAATGAAGCACCAATATACATTTTCCTTGCCAGCAAGTCCAGAAGAAATAAAGATATTTTCTGTGACGTCGGTCATTGTTCGTAATAAAGCAAATAAATTTATAGGAAAACAAGTTCCACAAATAATATATCAAACTGAGAACAATACCATTATGATATTAGCTTATAAAAAAGAAAAACAGAGGAAAACCTTAATAAACAAATAATCTATAAATATAATTGGTATGTAATATATACCTACGTAATTAATATTGCTAATACACGACCAAACTTACTTTTTTATGTTATACTATCTTTAACTTACTATTTCATGCTTATTTTATATTGAATCAACATTTTAATATTTAGCTAATTTACACAATATTTGATTATAACAATACGTATTGTTTAATTACAATAAATACCACTGAATTTATCTTGTTAAACTTAATTAGTGTAATCAATGGGTAAAAAAATTCATGTAAAAGCCCATTAGGGCGTAAATAAATAAATAAAGGAATCTGAAAGAAACTGATCGTGAGGTTTATTTCAGAGGTTCGGTTCAAACATTCAGGTTTTTTTGTGAAATAACTAAATAAAATAAAGCACAGTAACTTTGTTTTAAAAAAGTGTATGCCTTTGACTTTACCACGACTATTAATACTTTAAGCCATGACGAAATTTGAATTAAAGCGATTAACCAAACGATTAAGAAATATTAATACAAACATTTTATTCGTGGAGTTTTTCTGCGTAGTCAGGGACACCTGTTTCAATTCATATTAGGTTTAGGCACGAGGGTACAAGAATTATGATGGTTCGTTTTCAATCAATAATGGCATTGGCTCTGTTGTATCCTCTACATGTCTACAATACGAGATCAGGGGCCTCCGTCTTGCGAGATGTCAAAGTTGCCGCGTCAACTCAAATATAAGATAATTTCACGGGGAAGTTCGTTGCGCGAGGAGCAAGTTTCTTAATTAAAACTTGTTTACCGACGGCAAAAAAGTGTGCCAAGTCTGGGGGAGCATCCCATCCAGCGCCAACACCGTAAGGCAATATGTACCAGCTTTTTATTACATTTTGTCCGGTAAACCGATATTCGCGAATTTGATTCCAATAAGCGTTTTTTTAACAGTCAAACTCGATTCACGGCTGAAAAAAAGTTTCCCAGTTTTCCCATTCTTTGCTATGGTACATTTTTTTTTCAAAACTAACTAACTAACTAACCATCACGCCGTTTCCCCGCAGGGGTAGGCAGAGAGGACGGACCGCCAAACAACTCGGTCTTGGCACACACTCCTTGCCTCATTCACATTCATACATCTTCTCATACATACTCTTCTATTATTCTGACTCTTGACATGGCCCGACTCAAGTATCTGATTTACTTGATCGTGCCACGTCTTGCTTGGTCTTCATTTTTTTTTCGTTCACTAAAATTATTTACTTGTAAGTATTAAACAAGAATTTATTGTTTTTTATGTTTAATTCGTTGAACTCCTTTGAATTTAATTTAATAATGTTATTAGTTATTATTAAGTTCTGCAAGTATTATAGATTTGTATTTTCGTTACAGCTGTTTCGGCTTACAAGGCCATTTTCAAACTGTGGTTGAAACCACGTTTGCTAGGTTTGGTTAGTGTGATTTACTTGTTAAGTCAAAAATTTAGGTCTTAAGAAATAATTATAAATATTATACAAAAGCAGGAAATTGTAACCAAATATAAATGTTTGGTTACATTTTATAAATAATAAACAAAGAACTCGTTGAATGAATGACATTTTCACAACTAAAAAACAAGATAGTGAATCCTGCGTACGCGTAAAATTATTTTCAAATAGTATAAATAATATCAGAAAAGCAGTAAAATAGGTACTAGATTATTAAACCATGTCGCACTAGTTGCCGCGCCGTATCAACGAATCTAATTTTCATAATACTTATAATATTTGATTATTAGGTATTTCAAAAATTAAAAAAAAAAATCAAAAATGTGGTCACATTACCCACACATCAGAATATTATGCGAAAACGATTGTAAAAATTACAATTTGTAAAAATAGTAAAAAAAAAAATACAACAAATCATTTATAACAACCTGTTGAGTTTGACTTTTTAATGATTTATTCTTCAAATTTTGGATTTTTGCAGAGTGTGTTAACATTCGAATTCAGTGCTACATGTCTATAATGATGTTAAAGGTTACCGGACAAGAACTTAGTACATAGTAATATTTATAACAATATCTTTTTATTTTTAATGTTATAATTATGAACGAATGATTATGTGATTAATGTTAATTAATTAATGAATTTTATTAACATCGTGTGCGTTTTATGAAATAAAGTATTACATTTTACGGCAACACCATAAAAGTTCTAAAATACGAAAGAAACATACGTTCTTGAAATTTCTATGGGAATATGATTAAAGACATTCGACATTTCTGCCTTTTTCGTTACAATACAAGACATGCGAGAAGACTTTTTATGGACGGCTTTTACGATGATCGTCAATGACTTAGATACGATCTCTCCCTGAGACTAGTATAGACTTAGTTTCTCTATGTATATTTAAGAAAAACTTGGTGGATGAATACAATATCGTCTCTAATTTATCATTTAAGTTTGAATAAAAAAATATATTTCAATAAAACATAAATTGTTAGATATAATTTCATCCAATGCCAGGCACTTTTTCAAGTCGAACGCTTGCAGTACAAGCAAGATCACCCAGCTCTATTGAGTTGTAGGGAAACATGCCTACCGACTAGATGCCCGCCATAGAGTATAGGCTACAGTGTATAGGATTTGGGAATTAGCCGCTACCCGCAAGGGGGAAATCCAATTTGTTCGGTGAACTCGGTCGGGGAAAGTTGACAGACTGCTACCCAAATAGGTACCCCCTGCCAATGCCGCCGGAGTAGGAACTGCCGATGCTACCGGGAACTACCCCTGGGGGGGGGGGGGGGATACCTACTGTGCCACCCGCTGCAGCAGCTACAATCCAACTAGTTAGTTATGTTTGGGAATTCCTTCAGGTTGTGCCACTGAGCAATTCACCTGAAGCAGGAGCTACATGGTGCTTTATTCATATATTTATATTTGAAAGAATTCAATTAACTACTTAAGTCATTTAATTTCGAATAAGTTTTTAAGGATGGGTTTTAAAAAAAAATCAAACAATTAATCATACCTTTGAAGTTAATTTTTACGTTCTGTGAAAGATCAATTCAAGTTCTGTGATTATTTCAGTTTTGTGAAGCCTTATGAAGTGAATTTTTATGATATGATAACAGAACTTAAATAGAACTTAAACAGATCTGAAAATTAAATTAAAATGGAAGAACTGTTCACATTTTTTAAAACAACCCTTCCTTAGAATGAGTGATAACCATTGAAACGTCAAGAATAATTCGAAGCTGTCTCGACAAAAATGTATAACGCCGTTCTTACATGGAGCTACCTTCAAGCGACGCGATCGCCGCTCGTCTGTGTTTTCCATACCATTATTAGTGTTTGAAAACGCCGCTAGGTGCTACACTAGCAAATTTGTTTGACAGGTAGCGGTAGCGTCGCTTGTGAATAGCTACGTGGAAGAACGGCGTAAGACCAAAATATACTAAATTCACATTTCACCACCCAAAATAAGTACTGTGCGTCTTGTTTCCGGTTATACCGAAGCCTTAAAATGACAAAACGACGTTATATTTTATTATTTTCATGTACTAATTTCGACCACACTGATCGACTATCTCCCCTCATGTGAGTCATCATACTCGTATAGTCAACTTTTCAAAAAATATTATGTATTTTTTTTCAAGACGCAATTGCAATATTTTTTAAGAACCTTTATGTATTATTATGTACAAAATATAAAAACACATCTTACAAATCACAAATTTCTTGATAACAGTTGATTTTTTCTAAAAATATACATTAATGTAGATAGGCACACTCGTTGAAGTTTTCAAAGAAACTTTCGTTAGATTTGCTTCTCGGGATCGAAACGCCAATTTCATTTGAAAATGTTTGCGTTAGGCAACAAGTTTCCCGCATAACGTTTTTCCCGCATACATGACGCAAATCTGAATAGTAAAAGAAATCGGGGACGCCTGAGAAAGAAATGGCATGATCAAGTGAATCAGATACTTGAGTCGGACCATGCCAAGAGTCGGTCGTAAAATCCTCAACACATGTAACCAATTTATTGAATAAAGAAAAAAAAAAAAAGAGTATGTATGAGACGATGAATGAATGTGAATGAGGCAAAGAGCGTATGCCGACACCGAGTTATTTGGTGGTACGTCCTCTCTGCCTACCCCTGCGGGAAAACGGTCCGACGGTTAGTTAGTTATATGTAACGTACGTTAGTTAGCTATCGCAAAGTATAACTGAAAAAAATTATAAGAATAATATAATAAAACAAAAAATTATTAATACAGACATTCTTGAAAAATCAAGATATCTTCCAACTAGTGAACTTTTGGATAAATTTAAGGTCCTACAGGTTGTAAAACTATTTAAAAAAGGTTATCTTAAAAGTTATTAAATACTGCTAATTATTGTCCTTACCGTGAAGCGTAAAACGTAGTCGTGGAACATCTTGAAATATATAGTATTTACCTACATACAATAAGACAGCTGCACATCACCCACTAGGCCCAAAGCTATTCAACGATGTACCTGATGTAACAAAAAACGAAAAAATCTATCCTAAATTTAAAAAAAAAAACTGACTACACGATACCTTTTTCCAAAACCAACTGACTGATTACTTTACCGATGATTTTTAGATATATTCTATTGCTATTATAGTAAATAGACAAGTTCTCCAGTTAGACCTACAAATATTTCTGAACTAACTGGGGAACTAAATAGTTTATTAATAATATTATTTATTTATTTCTACATATACGGCACAACATGTGCCATTAACATAATTGACATAACATATAAATAGTACAACAACATAACATAACATATACATATAAATAGTACAACATAACATATAAATAGTACAACAACATTGAATAACAGTATAAATATAAGTTAAATATAAGAAAAAAATGGTAAAAAGTAAGTAGTAGTGAGGTCATAAGTAGTAGGTAAAATTAAAATATAGATATAAAGAGCAAAGAAAAAAAAATATATATAAAAAATAAACATTAATTAATAGGTAGGTACTATGGATTGTAAAATATATTTATATAACACATTATTGATTAATATCTCTGCTTTATAATTAAAAAAAGAAAAAAATTGATGAATAAAATAAGCATCCTGTGTGCTTGGATTGAGTTACTTTGCTCCAGTCTCCCAGAGGAACAGAAAAGCGCACTGGTAATGTAATCTTGATTAGGTTATTCGAAGATTCTACAAGATAAGCCCATCAGTCCTTGGGTACTGGGTACCGGGTACTGGTTACCGGGTACCGGGTACCGGGCACCAACCGGCGCACAGTGGGCTGAAAATCGCCTTTCATAGACATAGAAACTTGAATTTTCATGGGTCTTTTTTTGGCTAGAAATGGATTCTGCTGATCATTACTATGCTATAAAATTTCGTATGAAGCAATTGCGTGTACAAATGAAGTAGTTACAATTTTTTAAAGAAAAAATTGTAAGGCACTGACATTAAAAATGAGGCTATCTCTGGAATCATAAGGTTGGCCATTACATCCTTACACACAGATATACTACTATTTATTTGTATTTTTTTGACATACTTCGTATTGTGGCGCAATTTGCGCGTTTTTTTTAAATCCTCAATGTTGAAAAAAAAACTTTTTTATGTTGATGATTCATTTTAATGCTAAAATGCTTAAATGCTTTACATATGAGTATGCTTTGTCTAGTTTACAATATTTTATTGACACTATAAACCAAAATTTTGCATTAAAATGAATCATCAACATAAAAAAAGTTTTTTTTTCAACATCGAGGATTTAAAAAAAACGCGCAAGTTGCGCCATATTACGAAGTATGTAAAAAAATACAAATAAATAGTAGTATATCTGTGTGTAAGGATGTAATGGCCAACCTTATGATTCCAGAGATAGCCTCATTTTTAATGTCGGTGCCATACAATTTTTTCTTTAAAAAATTATAACTACTTCATTTGTACACGCAATTGCTTCATACGAAATTTTATAGCATAGTAATGATCAGCAGAATCCATTTCTAGCCAAAAAAAGACCCATGAAAATTCAAGTTTCTATGTCTATGAAAGGCGATTTTCAGCCCACTGTGCGGCGCCACGAGCTAAATAAAAACCAAACTGTGTTCCTTCACCGCAAGAAAAGACCTACACAAATTTAGATAACGTCATTTAAAGCGCGACGGCAGCTTTTAAAATCGTTACAGTACATAGCGCATTTGTAAGTTTGTTCATTGTATGAATTTAGTAGACATTTTTGTTATTTCAGTAATAAATTAATGATAAAATTTTTTTTTTTTTTTCGTAAGAAGCAATCACTTTGTGGTTAGGCATTATATTTTAAATAAAACAAACACTTAGTATTTAACCACGTATATTTATTATTTGATATATCGACCGGTTTCGCTCCGACCGAGCTTCATCAGGATATAATAATAACTAAATACTAAGACAGTATGAATATGAAATATTATTGTATTTAATTATTGTATAATAGATCCAACTTTCAATATGTCTATGATTACCAGTAACTGTTGTTTATAAATGTAAATGTGATACACATATATTGTTGTCTCCCTTCCACTTATTGATAATCCTTTTTATCTCTTTCTAAGAATTTGTCTCCGTCTAATTATGTTTCTTTTGTAATATTCTTTCTCCCTCTCACACTCAACCTATATATAACCAACAACTCTGTCTTAGTATTTAGTTATTATTATATCCTGATGAAGCTCGGTCGGTGCGAAACCGGTCGATATATCAAATAATAAATATACGTGGTTAAATACTAAGCGTTTGTTTTATTTAAAAAAAAAAAAAAAAGATAAAATCTTTTTCGTTGTTCGTTTTTGGGGTGTTATGGCGTGTTGCGCTACCTCCTTCTTTAAAATGAAGAGCCGTGAAAATCTAAAAACGTACAATGATAAAATCATATATTTATTTTTAAATTCTGCTATTTATGTGTTATACTATGGGGCAAGTGTGGGTACCGCCATTTATTGGATAACCAACACCTCTGCCAAAGGCCATCCCGCTACTTTTGGAAACTTAGCAAGGGTGCCTGGGTTCATGATGTGAGGTTTGTCCGGATCTTGGCAGCGCCCATCTACTGCGGGGCGGGCCGGATGGAAATAGAATGGTTGAGGAGTGACCCCTCCAGCGCCAGCGGGACTATTTCGATCCATCGCCTTGCAGTGCAGTTTAAGGGATGGATACAAACCTCTGACAATCCTGGATACACTGTACCCAGATTTCTACCATGCCTTATAGCTCTTTTGCCTTCCCAGAACTTTCTGTCCTTCCTTTCTATAAAATGATCCGCAACGATGACAGCCCCTGAGGAATTTTATATTCTCAGGAGCTTCCCGTGTGGATATACTGTTAAAAAATATACTTCGACAATGCTTTTACAACACAAAAAACCACCTGAATGACTTACAAGAGTACCAACTACACCCGTCTGGAGCCAGTGAGACTATGGCATCCCCAATTGGGGTATGTTGTGAGGCTGAAAGTAAGTGGGGAAGGAAAGGAGATGTGGAGAAGGAAGGTGAGGGAAGTACCTGGATATTCAGATCTAGTCACTAAACACGGCTAACGCTATTTCAAGCAACGTTTCAATTCTTAATGGTGGTCTTCCACCAGAGCGATACATAGAGTATCTTCCACTATGGAACTTGCCTCAAATATAGAATATAGCATATGTTATTTTTAATTAATTAATTGTGAAATAACACAAATTAATCAAATACAATCTATTTGCGCACGCCAGGTTCGAACCCGCGACCTTCGTAATGGGAGTCCAAAGCTCCTAGAGCTCAACTTATCGAGTGGTGGAATAATAATGAAAAAAATGTGTAACTTTGCATATTGTAATCATTTGTAATTTTAAAAATATTTTTAAAATTAATAATAAATAAATAATTTCTAGTCATTTTCGGTAACATATTAATTACTGTCGTAATTTTTTTTAAGCACAGGTTTGTAGTAAAGAATATTGAGTTTCAAACACCTTGATAATTTTCCGGATTAACTAAATAATATTGTATGCTGACCAAGCGTAGCTCGACCGTTTGACATTTCATCTGCCTGTAAATTGGTTTGTGTGTTCCGTTTCTGGATCAAGATGGTGGCCGTGTTGGAACTACCCTTTTATCCCGCCAGAGTTCATAAGAGCGTGGATTCTTCTACGAGCTGTGAAATCAACTATGCGCCTGAAGAAAGATTGAAAAAAAGAAACAATTTCATTGCGATGTGGCGTTTTTATGGACAACTTGCAAAATTCATTAATTGAAAGATATATTTATTTTTACTTTTAATTTAATGCGTTAAACTCTAAATTTAAACGTTTAATCACTGAAGACAATATTAGCGACTCTCAAACGAAAATTTGAAGCAGGAAAATACCAAAAAGATACGGTGGCAACTAGGAATAGGGTCCCCTTAGCTCAGCGGTAGAGCATCGCACTGGGAAGACAAAACAATACAAGAACAACATGCTAACCTACCAAATGGAAAAATAATTCACCGACTCCAGATAATTTTATATCAGAGTTAAAAATAATCTACATATCACTAGCGGAATCTACAATCAGATACGGAATAACATCTTGGGGAAACTCATGCAAGACATATAATATAGGTTACATTCAATCAATCCAAAACTCCATGACCAAGCTTTTGGTAAGCAAAAATATTTATGCACTAAGAAGAGATACAAAACTATTGTATGAGTCAGTTAATATATTACCCGTTCGAGGAATATTATGGTTTAAAATTGTATGCCAAAACCTAACGTTTGATTCAATATACAAAGAAAAAGTAGATCATACACATGGCACAAGATTTAGTAAAAATGAGGGTATGTCCATTCCGAAAATTACAAATAAATACGGACAACGGACTTTTTCTTATCTTGTGCCTACCATATTTAATAAGATTCCAATGCACATAAAAGAACAATTAAATTGCACCACCAAACTAAAAACCAAAATTAAAAAATGGTTAATAGATCAAGTTTTTTTAAATTTCAGTTTTTTGTAATCTTATCTTATGTATAAATATAAATATGAGTAATCTGCCTGTGTTAAAACTGAATATTTTGTGCCGTTATTTTGTAGTTACTTAAAAGTTATTCCTCTGTATGTTTTTTATTCCATGTGCCTTTGTATTGTTATTATATCATATGTTAAATTGACCTGCTGACAAACTGATTTTGCAGTTTAGCGGATGTTCAAATGAAGAATAAAAAAAAAAGGGTTCGGCTCGGTGGAACTCCTAATTCGACCGAAAATCCTGCTAATCACTCAATATAAATATTTTTAAAATCTTTCGTAATCCTAGATGTATTAAAAATTACTGATTTTTGCATTTTTATATATAAATTCTTTGACAAATATAACACGCCTAAATTTTTAATAAGAGAGCTAGCTATAATGCCAGTAGCCGAAAAAATAAATGGTCATATTTTTATAGTCTGAGAATGCCAAATTCTTTTAATCTCATTTCCTAAATCAGCATATAATTTCTTATTTTTTCAGAAACAGATTTTTCAATATTACAGGAATTTGGAATAGCTACATCAATGATATAAGTTATTTTTTAAAATTTTGTCATGTACAACTATACCGGGTCTATTATGACTAATTGTTATGTCTGTTAGTATAGTTTTTAATATATTTTATAAAATTCATTTTCTAAAAATGAATTTGGTTCGTATTCATAATATGGTACTATTTTACGGCAGTCAATCAAGTTATGTTTAATTACCAAACTTCGATGAATTAATTTTAAAACCTGATTGTGCCTAAATGTAGACTCGGGCGGCGCTAACACGGAACATCCCGAACTAGTATGATCTATAGTTTCCGGAAAAGCCATACATTTTCTACATAATTTTATTATTTTTATTATTATTTTAAAGATTATTTGTACGTATGTACCTCTTTATGGAATGTGTGGGACTGCACTAACCTCTCCACATACCGGAATAAATGCTTTTATTATTATTATTACTAAGCACCTACTTATAAATCTTATGATTTCAATGGAAATTATGCCATTGATTTATTATTATTATTAGAGAAGATTAGAAACACACTTTTTTGGACGCAAGATCTACTACTGTTCACAAAACTACTAATTTTATTTGCGACAAGCACTTATATGAAAAACGACGTAAAAAAAATTAACCAGGTATGATACATTATAAAGGTTATTCAAGAGTATGATCAATTATCTAAGACGCATTTTACGGTAGAACAGTTCTGATTCACAATAAATTAATAATCTGCACATGAGGAAGTCAGGATTATTACGACCTTCCGGCTAAGGCAAGGTATACACAAAGACGCATCATAATGAATGCGCATTATAAAGTGAAGCGTATAATATAATATATGATAAAATTGCATTCGTGTTCCTGTAAGATGAACGAGTCACGACGCTGGAGCGATGGTTCCCAAACTTCCACGGAAAAATCAATTAAAAATAGTGCATCTGCTTTGATAATGGACACAGCAAGGCTATCTGAAACGTTGGCCATAGAAGGTAGAAGCACAACTCGGCGCAATGCCCCAAAAATCAAGCACGAGAAATAGCTGTGCAAATTTTATGAAAATGATGTACCTATTTATGCAAATACATCATAAAAATAGATTTTGTGTACTTTACAAAAAAGACAAACATTCCCGGGTTACGAATAACCGGACAATATTTGAAAACCTCCTGCTACCACCACAGAAAACGGAAGATGTTGCTTGTGATGTGATGGAGGACTTAGCCAGCCGAGGAATCGAACGCGGAACGCCTGGGTGGGACCCAAACGCGATGCCCACTCAACCACTGACCGGTATACTTGCTTGTGATACTTGCTTGCATACTTTGTTAAGGGACGTACTTGACTTATTTTAACCAGTGATTCCTAAAATTATTTGGAGTACAAAAATGTAAATGAAATTATTGCTCACCGGTGACTTTACGATTTATTTATTTTTATTTATTTCTTGAAAATAAAAATCACATGCCGGCACTGGTCACTCAGCCGATTAACCTACCAACCCCTCACCCTGCCTCCAACTGTCCAATACCTACTGCATTTTTATATTTTTAGTTGAAAAAAAAAAAAAAATCAAAAATGACACCGGAGATCAAAATTTAATTTATATTTTTTACTCCGAAACATTAATAGGAATCATTGATTAAATTATGTGAATTACGTCACTCCATACCCTGTATTCTATGATGTGAAAAAAGGTAAAAGAATTAAAACGATTTTAAGTCACCAAAAAAAATAAAATAATGTAGTTGTGAAATAACTGCATTAAATTGGTTAGAGCGCCCGTCCCTGTAAGACGTGAGATCTGGGTTCGAGTGCCAGTTGCGACCATTATGTTTTATTATTTTTCTGTGTCTTGTCTTGTTCATTTTCATTTTCATATTCTTTCTTGTCTTGTTCATTTTCATATTTTAAATTAGCTTATTATTGTTGTCTTCTTCTTCAATGGTGCAATAAATTACATTTATTCATCATTATGTAAGACAAGTAAAATTCATCTAGAAAGTGATAGCATATACCAGTATATCTGTCAATACATATACACCTTCCTACAACGTTACTTATATTTCCATTCTGCCGTTTTCAAAGTTCACATTGTGAAAGAATTTTAAAGAGGTTATATTTATGGTAATATCCGTGTAGGGGTGGGTAGGTTCGCAGTCGCCGAGCGGAAAGGCGACAAACCCGCCCTGAATTATAAGCGGGCGCGTGAAAATGGAAACGCCACGGGACCCCTCTGCCCACCCCTGGCCCTGGCCCGGCCCTGGCGTGACCGCGCGACCCCGACAGGGAGAAATAATACCGTAACGCGCCGAGCACTGAAAGGTGCATTACCAATGTAAGAAAATGCACGGATTCTTTTTGTCACGTATCTATTTAATTATATTATTTTGAGGCATTTATGTTAAAGCTAAGTAGGTTTGTACTAATAATGAGGGTTCCGTTATTCCGTCAAGAATAAAAATCTGAGATAAATTTAATTTTCGGATACTGCATTCTTCATTGATGTCAGGGGAAATAAAGGTAAAACTTTTTGAAGTAAAACTTCTTTACATTTGATTTGGGGGGTAAGCTGTCGAATGCGTTACGAAAACGCGTTACTACGTTACGAGTAGTCAGTCAAGGCGAACGGGCTGTAACATAACAAATTATTTGGAGAAAATTAATATATGTATATACATGTATATATTTTATCCATATAAACATATAGATCTAGCTAAAGAAGTTTTACTTCGGTCGTTTGGTCTAAAGCACACTCGTAATTTTATACTGGAAAATGTTACGATGTTGAAATGCACGGAATTTTAAATGTTTAATTTTATTATTATTATTTTTTTTTTATTATTACAGAAAAACAGTTTTTTTTTCATGTTAACATTATTATTTTTTTTTTTTTTTTTTTTTTAATATTTAAAGGTTTTTATTACAATAAAATACACAATTTTTACATTTTATACAGTGGTAAAATAGTCGATAAGAATAGCTTTTCCTCACCATAAAGAGACAAGGCTCTTGTGTTTGGTGAGAGAATTTTAGTTCAATTATATTTCAATTATACAATATCATGTGTGAAAGTAAATACATTATACAATATGGCAAAAAACAAGGCATAATTAAGAAATTGCAAGATTTATCAATAAAGGATATGAAAGAAATAATAATAATAGTGAGATATAGACTCTTATAGTTGTTTTAGGTATTTTTTTAATTTTTGCTGAAATTCCTGAATATTTTCGATAACTTTCAGATATAACGGTAGTTTGTTATAATATGTTATACCTACATACCTGCAAAGCTACTGAAAAAGGCAAGCCTGCAGGAAAACAGTGTGAACAAAAAAGTTTTGATTAATAATGGTGTAGCTCACTTCTAAAAGGAAGCAGTTTTTCGCGGTTCACGAGGCCAATTCGCTCTAGAAAAATCGCATAAAAATCGAAAAAAACATTGCCCTTTTTAGAAATTTAAAATTGTTCATCACTATGGAAGGAATTATTATATATTTTTTTTTAATTTTTCGAAGAAAAATTCTCCAGCAAGGTTTTTACTTTGTGATGGCATTATTTATTTTGATCAAAAGACAAATAACTTTGTTTACATCACTTTTTTTTATACACAATCCACATGTTTCGTGAACGATGTTCACATCATCTGAATTAAATGTACACTAAAGTTAAAAATTAAATATAGATCACATATGGGAGGAAGGGGTAGAAGGAAGGGGGAAAGGTTAAGAGTGGGGGAAAAATAGAATTGGGGATTTCAAATTCATTAGAAAGGAAAGACAAGAAGAAGCTCATAAAGATCAAGAATGTACACGTATTTGTTTTGTTTTCAGATAACTACACTTTCCGGAAGACTGGATGCCATTTAAAATATACGAAACCATCGTCATTTTTATGCATATATTATATTCTATAAAGTTTTCACATGCTCTCAAAGGTAAAGCATTTTGTGTACAAATTTTCCAAAAGAAATGTTGATTGGTTTTGAAATTATAAATTATATTAAACATCTCCTAACCAGATTCCTAGACAACAATACCGGCCTAATCTCAAATTTTTTCACCTAACATTCATATAATAGATAACACGGTTTTGTATGACTCAAAGGTAAAGCATTTTGTGTACAAATTTTCCAAAAGAAAACATGATTGGTTTTGAAATTATAAATTATATTAAAAATCTCCTAACCAGATTCCTAGACTGTATTCCGGCTTAATCTCAATTTTTTTCACCTTACATTCGTATATCATAGATGGCACGGATGTGTATGAACCTTTGTCGTTTTAAACTCAAAGTGGTGATTACAATATTTATGTCCAATTTGTAATAATGTTCTACTCTCAAGTTTCAAATTTATAAACTAGTTAAAATATTTAGTATGCACGAAGCTTAATAGTATTTCCAGCCTGGCTATTCTTGCCAGAGTTAATTATTAAGTTCGACGGATATTATAATATTCGCAACGTAAAGGTTGTTTGCCTATGAAAGTTGAGGAAAACAGATGCAGAAGGTTTGTGAAGTAACTGGACTTAGATATAGTTATCGACGGAAGCCGGGATGCCAAAGATCTTGGCAAAACAATAGGTCCCCGACTCGACTAGAAAAGGATGAATATGGCGATGGACTGGCTTTGGACTCCCAATCCGAAAATCGCGGGATCGAACCCGGCTTGCGGAAAAAAAAATCATTTGATTAATTTGTGTTATTTTACAATTAATTAATTAAAAATAATATAATGGTATTTATGCGGCACGTTCCAGAGTGGAAGATACTCTCAGTATCGCCCTGGTGTAAGACTACCATTCAGAATTGAAACATTGCTTGAAATGGCTTTAGCCGTGTTTTGTGACCAGATCTGAATGGCCAGGTACTTCCCCACCTTCCTCTTCCCCATCTCTTTCCCCTCCGCACTACCTTAAGAAAATCAGGAAAATGTTCATAAAATCAAAACGGATAATTTTCATGTTCGGTCGCTTCTGAATCAACCTAAAAAAATTACGGGAATAGATAACTATATACACAATCTAATTTGTGACAGGGATTTCCTGCTGTTTGATCTTGATAATGCTGGCGTAGATTGGCAATAGTAATGAATTTTATGTCCTCTTCCTATCATTTGTCCAACGTTTGAAGGAAATTTTCATTAGTCTGGCTGCTAGGTTTTATCTTGCTTGTCGGTCAGACTGAAGATTTCGATGTTATTGATGAGCAGCTGTTGTTCTCTTTCGTTGGTTTTGTCCAAATACGTAACGAACTTTTTTAATCCGATTTCAAGCTAATCCATTTTTTTAAGTTCTAATACCAGAATTTTATTGGTGTAGTCTTACATTGTGTTGTTATTGTTAACGGTTGTCCGTTCAAAGGAAATAAGTTTTTAATTCATTTAGTGCAGTTTCTTTATTTCGCTAAGAAGAATTGACGAGTCGGCAGAGTTGAGATTGTCCTGTTTTACATTTAGCGCACCTCCATGACTCATTTATTAACCTATATAAAGTTATTTATAAGTCGAGCAGGAGAGTTTGTTGAAGAGCATAGTAAATTTCGTTATTACAACGTCATAAAAAACAAAATTACGAAACAAAGTATTTCATAAAGGGGCAAACTAATAAGGCGATAAGTCAAGAGATTTAGAACGAAATAAAGATGCATTTAATTATTAAACTGAAAATAAATCTGTTCCTTGTTGCCTAGGTAGGCTGTTGGGTTCGGCTCTCCTCGTTCTCGGGTTGTAGCTTCTTCGGTTTTTTATATCGCTTTCATCCAGGCCATTTCTACGTAGGATTTTGGAGCATTGAGTCATCCAGGAGTTCTTTGGTCTTCCTCTGGATGACTTTCGATGAAGCTCCACAGACATTGCCTGCTTCGCTGTGTGGTCTGGTGGTCTCCTTTTATGTGACCATACCATCTCAACTGTCGTTCCTCTAGCTTACTGTTTATGTCTGTGACACCCAGGCTACCATGAATGCGTGAACTTTTAATCTTATCTGCTGATTCAAGTTGCCTAGTTATGTAGCTAGCTATGTAGGAGTTGTACATGGTCCAGCATTCGGAGCCATACATTACCGCGGGTCTAACAATAGTCTGGTATACCTTTCCTTTTAGTTTTATAGGCATTTTTGTGTCACATAAGATTCCTGTTACGTATCTAAATTTACTCCATCCCACACCTATTCTATGTTTAGATCTGCTGCACATCCTCCATATCTGTGAATGAGTGAGCCCAGATACTTAAATGTGTCACAGTTGGCTAATGTTACTCCATCCAGTTGGATCGAAGGAGTTACAGCATTTGTGTTTTCAAATGGCAAGTACAAATATTCAGTCTTTTTCCTGCTAATTTTTAGGCCATTATCCTCCAGGATTTTTTTCCATCTTTCTGGGCTATTCTGTAAGTCACAACGATTAAACTAAAAGTACATATTAATACGTAAATATGAATACCTACACTCCTATTTGAATTTAAGCCCATTGTTCCAAAAGTGCACTTGACAAGCAGATAAATATGCAGCCTTCGTATTACGTAGTGACAGTATTCGTGTTAGAGTTGTATTCGATTTGAGGATTTATCGGCATATGATACGCTTAGATAACAAAACCGATAAAACGTTTTTGAAAGGAAAATGGAATTTATTTTAGTTAACACCAATCTTAACTCGAATCCAGAAGACAAACGAACTTCTGCGAATTATTACTATTTTTTTTTAAATATTTAAGTTTATGGTTATCTATATGAATATATTTTATGAAGCCATACTATTTTTCACTGGAATTCCTAATTTCTTTTCTTTCAACTGGGAATTTGAAAATTACGTTTGGCGACAAAAATAACACCACTAAGCAATCTGTTTTCCAGTTGTATAATTTTATTATTAAGTTCTGCAAGCGTTTTAGTTTATTTTATTATTGTGACAGCTGTTTCGGCTTCCAATGCCATTTTTGAACTGTGGTTGTTCCACAATTAGACGACGTATTTATACGATTTTAATTGTCAGTTTACAAGGTGAGTAAAATTTATTATCGGTTAAACCGATTGAAAATAATAGATTCTCCCGCAGGGGTATTTTGAAATCTGTTGATGTGTTCTTAATTGTTTAATAACGACGTTACTACTGGGAATATTGTTTAGGTTTTGTGAATATACTAATAAGGGGGGAATAGATTGTTTTCATTACTTGATTAATTAAAAAATATTATAGATATAGAGTGTGAAAAAAAAATAAATAATAATAATGTCAGTCCTTTAAATATTCACGGTGACAAGTCGTAGCTAGTTGTTGGCGGAACAAGTTATTCACAAGCTCTGTTCTACAAGTCACAGGGTTCCAGTGTACGACAACAAGGATAAAAGGGAGTCAAACGCGAAACTTTACGAGCGAAAGTTTCAAAGATGTTTCGAACAAAAAGTCCGCAGAACTGCCGCCGTATAATAGTTTTACCGACCGCGCCGGGCGATGTGACCACTTGAATAGCGATACGGAAACTTGTGGAACTGCGAAAAAATAATAACGGAAAAAGGAAAACTTTTCCGTACACTGTTTTCCGGTTTTAGTTGATTGAAAGGATGCAATGAAGGAAACAGGGAATGGTAAAAAAGAATCGAAGTGAAATAATATCGGTTTCATGTTTCCATAAACGATTACTTACATTCGTTTTTTTACAAGAAAAACTCCCCTTTTAACTTTTGGGGGGAGTTTTAATATGGAAAAATAAAAACAAGATAAAATTGTCAATTCTGAAATTTGAAATATGACTTTGACAATTACGGCGGTTTTATAATCGGACGCAATGGCTGAATAGGTAGAGCGCCGTCCGGGTAAGACGTGAGATCTGGGTTCGAGTCCCAGTTGCGACCATTATTAGGTTATGAGAAACCTGAACTTATAACCATGAACATTGAAAACGTATTTATTTTTTTAGTTATAAATTTCTTTCAATAAAGATATATTATTCTTTTTTTCTGTGTGTTGTTAATTTTCATATTTTAATTTAGATTATTATTGTTATATTCTTCTTTAATGATAGATTACTTATAATTGATTTATGTATAAGTTTGAAGCAATTTCAAAACACCGTTAATTGAGAAAAAAATATATTTACTGAATCAGTTTTTGTAAATTTTTTCAGTTTATGTTAATTGTTGAAAATAAATCTCATAAAATTTCACCATGTGTGCTTGACATTTTCCGCGCTTTTTTACAAACACCCTCCTTGAATAAACACATTGTTTTAGAAAATATAATTGTAGACTTCATCGATTCTTAAGATATAAAACCGCCAGTTAATAGTAAAAAACAAAAAAAAAATATTAAAATAAAAAAAAATAAAAAAAACTAACTAACTAACCATCACGCCGTTTCTCTCAGGGGTAGGCAGAGAGGACGGACCGCCAAACAACTCGGTCTTGGTATATACACTCCTTTATAAATAAATAAAATAAATATGTGCAAACACATATGTGCATGTGAATGCGTACAAATATATAGTTATATGTATTCATATATGTATGTGTGCATCTAATCACACACGCATGCATGAATACATATAAAACAAGAATTAAAATATGTGTTAAATCTATATTCCTCATCTTTTTTCTTTTATACTTTTTATACTCTTTATCTTCTCTCTTTTGTATTTTATACTTTCTGTTATAGTTTTTTCAATTTCATTATAATTTTTTCTTCTACAACTTTTCCAATTTTCAAGCATGTTTATATACTTAATCCATATATGTTTACACTAGACTTCATAAAGTAACAAATTAAACTTATATATAATTGGTCACCATAAAACAGGCAGCCGCCTGGTATGGTGATTTAATATGTCATTTATATGTAAATGTTTGAATGTATTTTATGTATTTTATAAATAAATAAAAAAATATAAAAATAAACTGTTAATAATAAATTGGCGATCACCAAGAGACACAAAAGACAGTGCAAACAACTTAAAGGCTGCACAATATTGCAGTGAAATATCAGTTACAGCGAATAAAAATTGCTTATTGATGGAGGTCACGAGTTTAGGTGTTGTTTTAATTAATTATAAGCATTCGCACAGCGATGCCTCTTTCACAGGGACGCAAACACCCAATTCATTAAGTCGCGTTATCGCCCGGGACATTTGCACTCACTCTCCCCCCTCCCACCACCGGGTGGAAACAATATATTGCCAGACAACCAACCAACCAGGAAACCTACCAAGCAACCCTTAACCCGCTCGCCACCGACGGGAATCAACCCGGCGATGGTGCCAGCACCGACCTGGGGGGATAATTGCTTTTTGATACCCCGGCTTCGGGAGGTCAAATTCACTGAACGCGTGATTACGGGTTCAGTGGACATTATTAAATTAAATTTCGAGCGATTAAACAAACTCTTCCATAAGAACGAATAATATTGTAGGCCACTTTAAAAGGGAGCCGAATAAATAAAATGTTTTGGTGTAAGTTAACAGGAAAACGATAACTCAATTAGATTTTTATTGCAGTGTTATTTATGAATGAATCCTGACCAAGTAACATACAATTATCAAAATACTGCAGTACAAAATTGACTGTCCTGAATTACTTCAATTAATCAACATCTATATCCGCAAATAAACTGGCCGAAATTTATTACTCTTTTAGTTTAACAACACCAAGACACTGACTGGCTTATCAAAATTCCCCGATTCCAAGAGTTCACAGTCTCGTAAATAAATATTCTGATCTGGGAGAGGTATTTTATCTTTAAAATAATCAATATATGTAAATGTTGTATACTTCCTACTATGTTGAATATTTATTTATTTGAGGATTATATATATATTCTTAGTCTCTGTTCACATTTTTACGAATGTATTTTATTGTATGTTTTTGTTGTTATATTTTCATTATTGTCTTAATGTTTTAATTATTTATAATAACAGTGATAATAAACGATGTATATAATTGTATAAGTTGTTTTATCCGCTTGGGAACATAAGCTTGTTTTGTCAATTTAACGTAGGTAGACATAGGAATGACGTATGCCCCGCACCATTACGAGTTATTAATAAAATATAGATAAAAGCATTTAATGAACAAAATAAAAGCACATTTGGGTGTGTAATAAATAAACAAAATAAGACGTATAGAATTTGCATAGGCAAACTAAACTACCTCTCATAGAAAAGTTAAACGCTTAACAAAATGAAAAAAAAGTACAGGCTGGAGAGAGCGGAATTATGGCATACCCGTTTTGTGGTCTGCTGTGGGCTAAAGGATGAGAGGAGTAAAATAAAAGGGAAAGAGTACGATTAAAAGGCACATGGTTATTCAAACCGGATCACCAAAGATTTCAAGTAACCTTTTGACTGAATGGTTACTTTTCACCAAGGCGATTAGGAGAATACCTTTTAATTGAAGTCGCGTTCTTTGAAGACCTCGCAACCTTGCAACAGAATTCGTCTTTGAAAGTGAGCACAAGATTTCGTGCTATGTTAGATAATTTGAGAGGCGAGAATGGGTACCGTCGCCCCGGGAACCATTTATTGGATAAACAACACCTCTGCCATAGGTCACCCCAAGTGGTTCGCTACGTTTGGTGACTTACCAGGGGTGCCCGGGTGCATGGGGTAAGATTTATCTAGGTCTTGGCGGCGGATGATCTAGACACACTGAACCCCAGATTCCTACCCAACCCTCATACCATTTTCCTTCCCAGAACTTCCTCTCCCTCATTTCCTTAAAAATGCCCTCCACACAGCATCCCCAAAGATGACATAGGCCCTGAGGGAAATTATTTTCCTCAGGGCCTCCTATGTGGACCAAATGTAAAAAAATAAAAAAAATTGTTTGTATGTATTTAAGGGTAAACCTTAAATTATTCATAAACTGCTCGTTCGTACTAAGATGTCAATATTATTATAAAAAAGGTTAAAAGGCATGAAAGAAAAAACAAAAACACAAAAGTTAAATATGTACATGATAGTGTCGTTAAATTTTCACGCATTTTAACATGCATTAAGGTAGCCCGTCTCGGGGTCTCGAAAGGGTTAGGTGTCGTGGCTTAGAATGGCTCGGCGTGGGTGGGTGGAAGTGGGGTCGTGGGGGTGGCGGAAAGTGAAAAATGGACCACGATTTCGTACGGATAATAACCGGCAAACACGCCATTTGCATACTGACACCGCGGGCGGACAAATTAAAAACAGTGCCAGCGCGCCGCCGTCTGCCGTCTGCGATGCCCGCCTCCATGAAAAATTAACCTCCTGTCAACGCATCATCCTTCCAGATGATAGCAATTTCTCGATACACCAGGCCTAAGAGGACTTATTGTATTATATCTATATTAGGGTGCTTCAAAAACGTATTAATTTTTTTTTCATTTTCCACTGGGCACCCATTTACATGTTTCTAAATGTCTAAAATATGACACAGTTTTTTTTTTCAGATTTTTAATGGGGTTTTAGGGTTTGCTACCAGCTGTGAAAATGTAAGGGTATGACCAAAAAGTAGAAGAAGTTGGAATTTAAACAGAATATTTATTTGAAGGAAATTTTTACAAAATATAATTTAACAGAAGATTTTTTTTACATTAGCTCCACACGGGAGGCTCTGAGGGAGAAATTCCCTCAGGGCCTATGTCATCTTTGAAGATGCTGTGCGGAGGGTTTTTTAAGGGAAAGGAAGGAGAGGAAGTCCTAGGAAAGAAAAAGGTTTGAGGAGTGGGTAGGAATCTGGGGTAAATATGTTTAGGAGTGATAAACGTGTGAAGCCATCCCTCCCACGGCGGTGCGAGGCGATGGGTTGAGAGGGTCCGGCTGGAGAGATCAAAAGGTCTCCCTAAGCCGCCAGCTGCGTGGCAGGCCGTATCGGGAGAGACTGGATGAGGGAAACCTTTTGATCTCTCCAGCCGGACTCCACCACCACCATCACCACCGCAGTGGGAGGCATGAAATCATTCATCCGTCACTCCTGGACACACTGACCCTCCGATTCCTACCCACCCCTCATACCTTTTTTCTTCCCAGAACATCCCTCTCCTTCTTTCTTAAAAATAACCCTCGAAACAGCATCCCCAAAGTTGACATAGGCCCTATAAAAATTAAACTCAATAACAATATATTCGTTGTATGTTTTTGGGGTGTTATGCCGTGTTGTGCTACCTCCTTATTTAGCCGACGTTTCGGACAGAGTTGCAGTGTCCATCATCAGGGCAGATCCTGCAGATCCGTCGATGTGCCGGATCTGCCCTAATGATGGACACTGCAACGCTGTCCGAAACGTCGGCTAAAGAAGGAGATAGCACAACACGGCATAAGACCCCAAAAACAAACAACGAAAATGCTTTTGGCCGTGAAAATCTAAAAACGTATCTCAATAACAATAAATACAAAAAGAAAAAAGCAAAGTTTGTGTGGAACACTCTTATGTGAAATATCTACTGAGGCTCCTAGGACACCAGAATTGTTGTGATTGTCTGACATATGAAGATATATTTTGTTCACGCTGTTGCAATCATCTGATCAAATTGTTTTCTTCCAGGAATTTTTTTATCACCTCTAAATCATGCCTGTGTTCTGACGGGTACCAATAATCCAGTATTTAAAAAAAATCTCTTATTTGAATTCTAAATTTAAACACAAAAAATTCCAGAAATAACTATAAAAATACAAATTTTTGCTGTGTTTATGTCCTGCGTAACTCTGGTTAAATTAGAATTAGGATTTGTTTTAAATTTAAGTGTCATTTTCAACATTTATTTATTAAATTTCTACGGTAAAATAAACCATAAACAGTAGTTACATGACACAATTAGAACCATAATAAAATATTAGCAATCATTTTAGATAAAGAATAACAAATTAACTGTGGCATTTGATTGTGAAATGACATCAGAGATATGAGCAAGAGATAGGTACAAATATATCCAAATTATATAGTATAAATAAGGTAAACTTAGATTGAATTAATATTGATCGAAAATATAAGATAGCATAGCCCTTTTGTATATACTTTCCGTGCAGTTAAATATATCCGCTACATCAGCGTATCTATTACTAACTGCATGCAACCTAGGTACAAGCGAGTTTTTGGAATACGTAGTCCTGGTGTTGTTACATTTAAACAGGACTTTAGAACGAGTAGCTCTCGTAGGTATATGAAATTCAATGAGGTTAGTTAAATCGGGACTGTCTACACTACCATTTACAATTTTGAACATAAATAATAAATAATATAAATGTTCTATAATGAACATAAATAATAAATAATGTAAATGTTCTATAATGTAATACTTTTAGCAGCAAATGTTATTATATTAATTGTCATTTTCATAAATGTAATTATAATATCCCGTGATTTTTTACGTGTCTGCGCAAGTAACTAATACAACTGAGTAATTACAGACTTACAAAATATCAATAAACAAACACTTTGAAGACCCGTGGTTTGTGACTCGGAGAAAGGAGAAGCAGGAAAGTACGGAGTAAGAAGGTAGGAGGGTGGAGGGGGGAGGAAGTGGGATATTGGAGGAAGAAACACTTAGGACTGTAAATTTGAATTTCAGCGGCAGTTTCCGACGCGGGAGATGCGATGTCATTGTTCGAATTTCAAATTATCAAATGGTACCACTTGTATACAGAAATATTAATTTAATGGATTTAAATTTGGTTTTGCGATTTGCAAATTTAATACAGTTTAAGATCCGGCTTTCAGAATTTCTACCGATTTGTAACATACTTCCCTTGAACACTTGATTTAACCACTGGAGCGACAGAGCAATTAAAATAATTTTTCTCGGATTGCTAAAGGAAAATTTTCCGCCCACATTAAAAAAATCATACCTCCGAATTTGAATATGGAGACATACAAACTGATTATAGTTCTATGTAGCCAATGAATTCCCCTATCTTTTGTATATTATCACATATTTATAGGATTTATAAAAAAATATAATTAAATCTTTAACCTTAAAACATTTAAAAGAATCTAGAGAATATTTATTTTGTTATATTTTGAATGTACAATATATTATATACCTAGTCGTTTTAATAAAATAAAAAAATTGAAAATTTGCCACATTTTGGCAAGAAAGCAATCCGAGGTTTTGGAAATAGTGCCATAATGTGGCAAAAAGCGCTCGAGTGGTTAAGCTCTTAACAAAATAATTTTATTATTAATGATAAACTCTACACATTTGCCTAATTGAAAAAGTAATTAGATGAAATTACCGCGATAGAAAAAATATCGCATCAAAATTAATAATAGATAAATTCTAATTTAAATCTATGTCAAGAGTCAGAATAGCAGAAGAATGTGTATGAAACAATATTTGAAGGTGAATGATGCACGGAGTGTGTCCAGAATTTGTGGATGCCTATCCTTTCCGCCTAACCCAGCAGAGAAAAGGCGTAATGATTAGTTAGTAAATAATCCAGTACAAACTGTGCTGGATGGTGTTTAAATCCGTCAATGAAATGACCCCACCTTACATCTCTAAACTATGCGTCCCGGAAAATACTAGTCCAAGGCAGCCAACCCTTAGATCAGCAACATCATCTTCAGAGTAGACTGATAGAACCTAAACGAAAGCCAAATACTAAGTTTGGAGATCGCGCATTCGAAGTATCTGGGCCTAAGGCTTGGAACAAACTCCCTCCGGAACTAAGATGCATAACAAGCCCAACAGAATTTAGGTCAAAACTAAAAACCTACTTATTTAGGCTCTCATACCCTTAAATTAAATAAATCTATCTGTATCGTGTATTGCCTATAATATATATATCTTAATCACATTTTCTTTTTAGATTAATGTTAATCTTTGAATGATTATAGTTATTTGTAATGATGGTACACGGTGATTTATAATGTTGGTTTATTGTAACAACGAGTATGTACAGTATATTGAGTCTAAACTGCTAGCTGGGAACAGAGGGCGTTAATGATCAGTTCAAGGCTTATATATACTCTGTCTCTCTTCATCTTCCGTCTCTGTCAACTACTACGGAAGTCAAGGTGAATCCTATCTCACATCCTCCCCTACTTAACTTAAAGCCTCCCCTAGCTATATATTTCATTATACAAAATTAATTATAAATAAGAACACAATATAAAAACACAATATAAACAATCACTATTTTCTTTTTCTTATGTCCTTTCTTTTTCCTTCTTCTCTTCTCCCCTCCTCTCTCCCCTTCCGGATCTGTGGAGGACCGATCACCTTGGACGCAAACGTCCTTGCCCTGGGTTGGACCTGAAACATGGAGAAAGAGAATTAGAGACACTTCTATTACGTAACATCACTGAGAGGTTTAGCTCGTCCGCTGATAGTGCACCTGTGTCAGACGCGCAGAAGCTCGGGCTTTCTTCCTCCTGCCAAGAGATATGCAATTTCTTTAACTGGTCTAAGTGTCTTTTCCAAACCATATCAGAATTATTAATCTTAACGAAATATATCTTGTTGCCCTTTTTATCAACAATTTTGCCAGGGACCCATAACCTTTTCCCTTGAGACCTAAAGTCTCTGGTCATTACTTTCTGACCTATTACAAAACTCAATTTATTTCTACCTTTATAATTTTTTTTTTGATTGACTTGACTCTGTTTAACATTTTGTACAATTTTCTTCTGTTGAGCAGAACCGGAATTATTATTTCCTTCCCCCAATTTCTTTGGAATTAAAGAGTCAAATACCGTTCTAATTTTTCTTCCCAATAATAATAATACAGATGGTTCGAAACCCGTTGTTGCCTGAACCGTGTTCCTGTAATCTGTTAAAAAATTATCCAATTTTACTTTGTAATCTACTGGAAATTTATTTTGCCCACAAATTTTTTTAAGAAATTTTTTTAATTCTCAATCTAAAAATTGAATTGAACCCAACATCACTGCATAAAGTTGCAATCTTGATGCCGCAATTATAGGAACCTTCTTGTCCCTACCAAAAATTCTCACTAACAGTTGGTTAATTAATAAATTATATTATTAGTCATTTGATAAAATAAGTTGATAAATTATTATTATTATTATGAATTATATTATAACTAAATTACAAAAATAATTGCACTACAAGTTGTCCCGTGCTGCCTGCGACAATTTTCAGTTCTAAAAACAAATACACCACTATGTACTTCTTTGTGTTTTAATCGTTCTGAGATTTACACCTTCCTGCAAATCCCCAGATCTGAAATCCTATACCCCTTCCGATATTGAATGCCTGGAATTCGCCTTCCCGAAAACTCACATTCGATTTCAATCTAGTTTACCCTGAACCTCTTTAACTGAATTAACTGAAAATTTCACATTCACAACCCTAGGTTTATTAATAAAAAGGATTTACACTGATACTTTACACTACCTTATTTTTCAACTTGTTTTAATTTTAATTCAACTTACTTGCCAAACGTATCCGTAAATATTTCTGGAAATTTCACTATAATCGATCCTTCAATGTATTCTCACTAACACAATTCACGATTCCTGAAATTCCTAAATCAAAAATATCCATAAAATCACGTCCTAGCACTGATAAATATGTATTTTTGACTACAATAATCTTTAAATCCCGACGCTTATTGTTAAATTCAACAGTAGAAGTGAAAGTACCTACCACTTTTATGAGAGTATTGTTGAAACCCCGTAAGCTGATTTTTTCCCGCGTCAGTTTTATGTTTCTAAATTTACTTAAGTACGATTCCTGGCATAATACTGAACATGATGACCCAGTGTCTAACATGAACCTAAAATTCATTCCATTTAATAAAATATTTACATAAAATGGTTCCACACTATTAATATCGTCTGAATATACGCCCGTTTTTGACAATAAAGTATAAACGTTATTACGAACTGAACCTTGTTTACATTGTTTTGCTAGATGACCTTTCGAGTTGCATGTATTACAAACATAATTCTTAAACTCACAATCTACCGATGTATGCTTATTGCTACCACAAGTGAAGCATTCTCGCTCTGGCGAAACTCTCTTTGGAGACTTGCTATTATTTCTATATCTAGAAGGATTAGCTGTATAGCTGTCTCTATCCCGCCTATACATTTTACTCGACACTCGTGTGGTGTTACTATTTACTCTGCCATACGCGGCTACTATATTATCACTAAGACCTTGAACTTGATTTGAAACTACAAGTTCAACGCACTCTGCTACTTGAACGCATTTTTCGAAAGTGTGTAATTCACCTTCCAAAAATAATTTCTCTCTTATTTTACCCGGTCTACATCCGATAACGAAGAAATCTCGCAATTTCTCTGATAAATTATTCCCAAATTTACAATTAATTGATAATGCTTTTAAACGAACTGCAAAATCCTTGATTGATTCGTTGACCGATTGTTTTGCTGAATAAAACTTCGACCTCTCCTCGAAAAAACATTTAGCCATACCACCATAATCGCTCAATTTAGAAATTAACTCTTCCAATTTTACCTCAGTTACTTTCTTGGGTATACATAAATTTACTAACAGTGAGAAACTATCGTCCTCTAAAGCATTCAGAAAAATAGCCCTCTTCTTTAAATCTGTTGTAAATTTGTCATCATGCACTAGGAGGTACTGTTCGAGACGGACTTTGAAATTCTCCCAGTTACCGTCACGCAAACTGAAGGATCCCAAACCCCTGGACTCCATGTTTCCCTCTCACAGTGATCAAATTAGGAGAAAAGAGAAGAAAAGATAAGAAAAAAAATAGGACTTCCCTGAGTTAATCTTCTGGTCCAGACTCCTCTCCTTTGACCCTTGAAGTTCTCCTTGAAGAACCGCTCCTGTGCCTAGGACTCCGGTCCTCGGCTAGTGGTGATGCTGATGACTCCCCTTTTAGATCACGCCTGTGACCTGGACACCGATCCTCGACCTTGACCCGTGGTGTTGCTGCTGGTTGCCCCTCAGACCACGCCTGTGATCTGGCACACCGATCCTAGATCCTATGACCCGTGATGTCTCTGCTGCTGATCCCCCAGACCACGCCTGTGATCTGGAACACCGATCCTTGATCCGTGGTGCTGCTGCCTCCGTGACTCCGGTTAGAAGTAGAGCTCTCACGCCTTCCCGTGGAGATGCCACTTCTATCGGCCCGCGACCGACCCGACAAAATACTACTTGTAACAATAGTATTGGACACAACTGTAATTCGTGACTCGCGTTTTTACTTTTTTGTACTGTGAATCCGCGTGATTCTTTTTATAATTTAATTAATTATAACCTGTACCGGCTGCGCCACTGTTAATCTTTGAATGATTATAGTTATTTGTAATGATGGTACACGGTGATTTATAATGTTGGTTTATTGTAACAACGAGTATGTACAGTATATTGAGTCTAAACTGCTAGCTGGGAACAGAGGGCGTTAATGATCAGTTCAAGGCTTATATATACTCTGTCTCTCTTCATCTTCCGTCTCTGTCAACTACTACGGAAGTCAAGGTGAATCCTATCTCACAATTAACATTATTCAAAGCCTTCACAGCAATCCGTCGCTTAACGACAGACTTCATTTAAGAAAATAAATATTCTAATCAAATTCTTGTACTACTGTACCGCCTATCAATTAATTTTGCTTTTCCCAAACACGTTCATTAAAACATATTATATATTAGTATTAACATATATACCAGGATTAAATAATAACTTTTACAAGAACATATGTTCGCTATTATGTCCTCTGCGCGCAAACTGTATATAAATAAACATCTTTAAACTTTAATTTCAAGTGACCTACCGGTTAAGTATGGTCCTGTATATTTTCATAATAAAAAATAAATACTTGTACATTTTTAGGCAGCATCGCGTTATTTGGTCAGATGCATTGTACTTATAGTTTTGCATCGCTGATCGAAGAACCGGTGGATGCAATGTTTTAGCCATAAGTTTTTTATGTTTGTCTAGTGTGTAGTTAGAAGTAAGATTGTAGAAATGTATTGAAATTTGTACAGCGCTCTTGAGGTGATTTTTCACAAAAACGGCGCTATACAAGTCATCAAAATTATTATTATTAGTTAGTGTTTAAGTAGTTACAGTATTTGGTATTTTAAAAGACAGACAAACATTTCCAAGTTACAAATAAACTGACAAAATTTAAAAATCTCCTACTACCATTATACGCGGAAGATGTTGCTTGCGTAATGATGGAGGACTTGTCAGCAGAGGAATTGAACTTACGACGCCTGGGTGGAAATCCGACGGGTCGAGTTATTATTTATTAAAATAATTGCAGTATTATTTTATTTATTTACAGATTCCGAGCACAGCAAACAGGACAAATGAATATAATACCTAAGTATGGAAAAAAAATTGAAAAAAGGAGCTGTGAATATTTTTTAGGTAGAGCTAAAATAACAATAAACTCCCATCTCAAAACATATTACTAACTAACTAACTAACTAACCCTCACGCCGTTTCCCCGCAGGGGTAGGCAGAGAGACGGACCGCCAAACAACTTGGTCTTGGCAAACACTCCTCGCCTCATTCACATTCATACATCTTATCATACATGCTCTTCTATTATTCTGACTCTTGACATGGCCTGACTCAAGTATCTGATTCACTTGATAGTGCCATATCTTCCTCGGGCGTCCTCGACTTCTTCTACCATTCACATTCGCGTCATATATTCTCTTGACATCCTTTTCTTCATTCATTCGCTCTACATGTCCAAACCATCTAAGCGTCCCTTTCTTAATCTTACTTAAGAAATCAGTTAATAAAAACATATTAAATCAATTAATAACTACCCACATTGATTCCGGTAAACCATGGCCTACGGCCTCAGCCATATCAATCGTATGTTAACGTCCGTTGTGGCCACGGCCAGTGCTTCTTATACTAAATATCTTGGTAAAATGCAGTATAAGATACACAATCTTAGAGCACCAATCTTACTTTATACTTACTGTATACTATACTATATAATTTTATAAACGCGAAAGTTGGTATGGATGTATGTGTGTTTTTTTTTAACGCAAAAACTACTGAATGGACTTTAATGAAACTTTGCAATAATATAGCTCATACACAAGAATAACATATAGGCTATTATAATTTATAAAGCTAGCTATTATCAATATATTACAAAAAATCATTTTTGTATGTTATATGCACAATCAATCAAATTTGGTACCTAACATAGGTACCTATTTATTTAAAATGTCTATAATTCTTGATTCGATTCAAAGTATTATGCGAGTACTTTAAATAAATTCACTAATTTACATATTTTTTAAAAGAGAATTATGATTCAACAATCACTGTTTTGCAAAATGACATAGGCTCTCGGCGGGCTATTCAAAGTACTACTCCTGCGCAGACGAAGTCGCCGGTAGAAGCTAGTATAATATAAATAAGGTGCAATACTGTATATCTAACAAAATACAGTATTGTATATTTTGAAGGCAGACTCGTATCACACTTTTCCTAAGACGGCCTTCCATGCCTCGGTATTTATATCCCCCTTATAGCCGAAACATCTGAGCCATGAGAAATACCGCCGCGTCGCTTCTCGGCCGCTTTTTGCGTTATTTATTATACTAGTGTCCCTGAGCTCTGTGAAAGCCGAGCATTTCACGCCGACTACCGAGCAAAGCTTGCGACTTGGAGATTATGTCTTATAATATGCAACAAGAGTTTGGATTCAATAGATATCATGTTCGCGAATCGAATTCGTTCAACTGTTCAAAGTCAAGTGTTATGTGCGACCTTATTATTTTTTGGAGGACTTTAAAAAAATATATATAATTTGACATTTTGAGAAGATAAGAGAGATTGTAAATATAAAAATAGGTGTATAATAATATGTTTTTAGTCCTCCTCGCTATGAATTCCTTAAATTCCCTTAAATCCACTTAAATTCCCTAGAGGCGAACTAGGTTTTTTATCATTGTTTTAATTTAAATTGCACTTTTGGGAACTTAATTCGAATCAATGATGAATGCAGTCGGCGCAAAAAGGGGTCGACGGGGGAGGGTAATATTCACCTTTTTCAGCTTTCGTCACGTGTAACTTAAGTGTCGATCGCCGTTCGACTGATTTCTCATTAAAAACGTTTAAAGAAAGTCAACCACAAGCAAGTTAAAACATGGCGGGTCATTTTGACCAACCACCTTTGACGCCGGGTTATAAACGATAGAAAATAATAATTTTATAAAATGAATAAATTGAATCGAAATAAAACATGGCAAGTATCAAGTCAGCTCATAGCCATGGGTAGGTGAATTTGATCGCGTGGGAAATACGAGTGGGCAGATTGAGGGCGACACGCGGAGGACTAGGTAATATCATTTCGGGCATCATAATCCGGCGAGAGGCGATATCTCAAAAAAGACACCGGAATATTTCACGGGCGCTAACTTCGTTATAGAGGTCCGAGAGTTAATGGTTCACAAGCCCAATGGTTTTACGCCGGTGATTCGCATAGTTGTGTCGTGTGACGTGGATGTAAGGGCGGACATTACGAGCGCGGAGGCAACATTAAAATGTTAATAAAATATCAAAACTACGAATGAAGGGGAACAAAATAGTGTGATGTAAGTGAAGAATACACTTCTTGCCAAAATCATGAATTTTAATACGAAATTATTATGGACATACCATCGAGAGCAATTTACTGGAAAATCAACCATAGCCATGGTCACCCCAAATGGTTAGATACTTTTGGTGAGTTAGCAGGGGTGCCGGGTTCATGGGGGGTGAAGTTTGTCTAGGTCTTTGCGGTGGATTATTTTGCCAACCTACTATCCGCCATGCAGGCGGATCGGATCGGGAGAGACAGGTTGAGGGAGTCCTTCTGACTTCTCCAGCTAGACTCTCTCGACCCATCGCTTTTCACCGAAGTTGGAGGAATGGATTCATACGTCCATCACTCCTGGATACATTGATTGACCTTCAAATTCCTACTCATGCCTCATATCTTTTTACTACCTAGAACTTCAACTCCTTCTTTTCCCTTAAGAGACCTTTCACACAGCATCCCCAAAGTGACATAGGCCCTGGAGGAAATTGTTTTCCTCAGGGCCACCTGTGTGGAGTTAATGTTAAAAAAAACAATTCTGCATTGACCGTTGACTTACAGAGAGTTAGTTATACATCAACTACATCTTTTAACACATGAGAATATAAAATAGTAAAACTGCCCTTGTGTACTTTGTAATTTATAATCTTCTCCATGATATATTGCGTATAACCGTTTTACGAAGAACATGAGAAAATAAAGAAATAAATAATATGAGACTAGGCACAAAATATTAATAACACTCCCCTTTAGAGTCTAAAGTCGTTGATGTACGGAGCAATTGAGATATTTGACGAACTACCACAGGAAATAAAATTAGAAGAATATGGAAACAAATTTAAACTTAAATTACGAAAATATGTGATTGATGCTAACAAATGTTTTAAAGGATTAAAATGGTTTATATTAAGATAAAGTTAACTATGTACTTATTTAAAATTATAAAGATAAATGAATAAATGAGTCATTTCTGCAGTTTTTTTGTAATAGTCTCAACTAGGATCCGTTGGAACTATGAAAACCTTAAAAAGGTGGAATGGCGTAAGCAAGAAGAAAGTGTTCAATATAGATTCTTATACAATGATGATTGGAATGGTTTTATTCGATGCCAGGAAGAAAATTAGATTAGATTACTAAAGAAGTATTTACTTCAGTCGTGTGGTCTAAAGCACACTCATATTTTTTTATTTTTTATTTCTTTTTCTTCTTTTTTTATATTTTTTTTTTTAGAAACTTCGCTAGTTCGTTTTTCCTTCGAATATCATTAAATTATTTCAATAAAATACGTAAAACTGTTTGTTTCCCTAATAAACTAAAATAAAATAAATAAAGCCAGTCAAATTATAAAAAACAAATGTTTACCTGAATGAAGAGCCAAGAAGTAACAAGTGCCAAGCTGCTGTATTGCCCGTTGAACCTGTAGTGATAGGCGTAGAACGAGAAGTGGTACAGGTAGAAGAATCTGAAACAAAATAGATAAAAACAAATTAAAATGTATGCCTAAATGCAGGTATGCTTACGATAAACTGGCTAAGTTCTCCATCATTGCAAAATCAACTTCTCCCGCGTATAAGGATGGTAGTAGAAGATTTTCAAATATTGTCAGGTTAGTCGTAACTCGGGAATGTTTGCAATTCCTAAAAAAAAAAACTGTAATACAACACGAATTCAAGGATAATTGTGAAAGCCCTCCTGTGTACACGGCGAAAAATGTTATTCTAAAATACGATTATTTTATTCGTAAAAACGGTTAAAAACGGGACTGAAGTTCTTACAAACAAAATAACAGGGTTTTAATGTTTGTTGGCGGGAACGTGTAAGAATAATTTGTTAGTATACGTAATTCCGTAAGTATACCATCAAATTATTCTTACATTTTCCCGCCAATAAACATTAAAACACTGTTAATTTGTTCGTAAGAACTTCAGTCGCGTTTTTAACCGTTTTTACGAAAAAATTACCGTTATTTAGAATAACATTTTTCTCCGTGTAGGTAACTTTAAAACATGTAGTAACATAAATAACATGTTTACTGGTAAAATGAGCATTTTGCGTTGCCCGGACTTTCCGCATGTGGATTTCACCTTCCTAAATGTGTATTTTTTGGATTTTACCCTTTTGACAGATGTTTTTGCAAATTCAATGTTTTTGAAAAGCAGATAGATCTTAGGGCAAATATTATTTATTTTTTAAAACATTCAGCTTGGCAAATCCTACAAATGTATTCATGATGATTTTTCACAGGTCTGCGCAAGTATAAATTATAAGACGTAGTGAGCTCCTAAAAATCGGTTTTACCAAGAATGTGAACATGATAAAATATAGCCGTTAATAAATTATTAATTATTAACCCAATCATCCTACAGCAAGACGTCCGTACTCTTCCGTCTCACGCATTTTGTGTGAAAACGAAAACTAGGACCATGACGTCACGTACGACCTCTTTCTGTAACTATTATAGTATGATTGCGTGGTTGAGCTATATCGTAAAAGTCTCAAAAATGCAAAAAAAAATCATCCATTGGAATGAAATAATAATGGTAACAACAAAGATGTTTCCAACCATTTAATCACTGAACTGAAGACTTTAGGTTTGCTCCTAGTCGACATAAGATCATGTCATATTTGATTTTCCATTATAATACATTTGTTGAAGTCGGCCGAACTACTTGCAAAGTAAAGGGTCAGGCATTCAAGTAGAAAGTACCAGTCTACCCATTCTCCGCTGTCCCTTTTCATTTTATTACTGTATTACTATTTGTATTGTATGTCTAAAATATTCAATTTCGTGAAATAAAGCAATGTAGTATCCAACACCTAGAATTTAAGTATCCAGAAAAACTCGGCGTAAGTAAGTACATTGTTAGTGTTACAAAAAACAGGTAACATCATATTTTCAGAAAACTATATCAAGCTTCTTTCAAAGGAAAGCTTTCACGTGAAAAATCTCTCCCGTGACACGAGGTGTCACCTTTGTGCGGCGGTTACGTTGCTTTACTTGCGATACTTGCTAGAACGTTCATTTTCTAGATATATTTAAAGAGAATAAAAGGAAATCCTAAAAATCTGCTTCGATGATATATTACATTGATGGGATTAACCTTCAAAAGTTAAAAATATAGTTTTTCTTATAAAAAAATAATAAAAGGAAACAGTATTTGAACAAACTTTTAAAAGTTTTCGTATAAAGATTTCACATTGTCCTCCGTCGAAAAAAAAAATACGAGTGTGCTTTAGACCACAAGACTGAAGTAAGACTTCATTAGCTCCATCTATATGTATGTAAATTTATATGTATAAAATATATATATTAATTTTCTGCAAATATTTATTTAAATATATTATCATTCGCCTCGCCCGATCAAGCCGTGACCATAGACGTCCGCTTTCCCCCGCGTCACTGGTATTTTAAAATACTGACTTAAATATTTCTTGCACTGGCTATGAGAGGAAGAGAGAAAGAAAATGTGCGCGCGCATTGCTTTATTCTGCTCCTACAGTGTGATACAGCCCGTTCGCCTCGCACTTCGTAACGTTCGACTACACTTTTCGTAACGCATTCGCCAGCTTCCCCCCAAGTCAAGCGTGCCTAAAGAAGTTTTTCAATAATAACATAAAATAACAGCTTTCTCTGCTAGCAATTTGTCATGTTAGTTTAAAGCCAGATAAAAAAAGGTAGTACCCGTACCCATAGAATATATCACTAGAAGTGGCTTAAGTACAAATGGAAACAAATTTGACACCGACTTTTTTTTTTTTTTTCTTTAAAAGAAAGACAAACATTTCCGGGTTACGAATAACCCAACAACATTTGAAAATCTCCTACTACCACCACACTAAGCGGAAGATGATGCTTGTGTTGTGATGCAGGACTTAGCCAGTCGAGGAAACGAACACGGAACGCCTGGGTGGGACCCAAACGCTACACCCACTCAACCACTGACCGGTCACCGGACTTACCGAGTTCCTTTTGGTTCTAGACCATTTAGGACGCGGTCTGTCTCTCTTACACTTGCATCAAATTGTACATCACCATCCCATTTTAATTTCGTAATCATGGTGAGACACAGCTTTGTATGGAATTAAAGGCCGAAATTATACATACAAGGCATTTCTTGTGTTATTATTTATTTTTTTCTGTGGGTATCCGTGTATCATTTTTATACTTATGGCTTATATTCATTTAACAATTTATTAAAGAGTAGTTTAGCAACTTGTTATAACATTTTGGTGTTGTCGAAAATAATGTTTTTTTCTATAAAGTATATTATTTATTCACTGAGCTCTTGATAATAATTAAATATATTTTTAAATAAATCCTTTAACACTGATTAGGGTGGAAAACTCCACTGAGTTATAAATATCATATAAAATAGATAATAAAATGTTTACTTTAGAAAACAAGACGGTCTTTACTCGTGCAGAGCTCAATTATTAATAAAATTGAAATATGATACACAATGTACGAAAAAGTGAAGAGAAAAAAAACACGCAGATAGAGTAAAAACGTAGAGCGAGAAAATCATAAAAACCAAGAAAATACGGATGGTGAAAAATTAGTGGATGAAATGGCGAGCGAAAGAACCCGAACAGAAAACCCAATAAATATATAAGTAGGCGTGTAATACAAATACATATATAAATTATCATCCTACAATGATATGATGACCAAAAACGACTGAACCACACAGAGAACTAACAAACTTTGATTGTTTTAGTAGCTTGCTGGGAGCGACTACCTAAATCCAAACTATTTTCAACAATGTAGTAGATACCAAAGAAAATCAGCTTACACTTTCATACTAGCTCGTAGATATGGATATCTGATAAATATTTATGATCTAATGCTCGGTAAAATAATCAGATTCTATTGAGTAAATGGCTAGATATAAATGTAATGAAACCAAATGTCAACAACTTTAAGAGGTACCAGAGAATACCGGTAAACCGTTGGTCGTTGGCAGATGTGTTCAATTTTCAAACGATAGTTTGTATTAAACAACACAAATTTCAAATCGTACAATAAAATAAATCAGTACATAATCTAGTAAACACAGTTTTCATAATTTTAATTTTAGTTAAACTTAAAATTAAAGAACGTGTTTTGTGACAAAAATAACTCAGTTTTTCAATTTATTTAAGGTCATACAAACTAAAATATTTCAATTTTTTTAAACACTTATTTAGTTTAGACATTATTGAAAAATCATAAATACCTGTGCACAAAAAATACTTACAAGAAGTACACGACATTTAATCATTTATCATCGTGCGTTTTGAGCAATTTTATTGCTTACTTGAATGTAGGTATAAATTAATGAAGGTTTTTAATAAAATAAATCATAAATAAATAATAAAAATTTGATAAGGGCAATAATCGATCTTTCTCATTGGAACCTCCCTGTACCGTTGTAAGCATTTTTAAACTTTTATTCTCAACCGCTAGTCAATCGCTCTTAATGCAGCGCCGATTTTACACACAAGCAAAAACTCAAATATGTGTTCCAAACATATTTTAATACAACTCGTTTCGAAATAATAGAAAACCACAAAAACTATATTACAATATAATAACCACAAAACTTGGTAAATCCCAATATGAAGCATACAATATATTATTGTTATTAAATGCTGCTTCGCTGACCCATTTTCACGAAAATTATGAAATTTCAAAAGCTGTAATACTTTGATAATATAGTCCTTTGTGGAACGAGTTAATTAACTTGTTGGTATATTATTTCTCCGATTGTTGTACGTGCCTACCAAAAAATTAGCATATCTTACCCATTGGGGGTGCAAAATAATATTATCCTTCTTCATTGTGTTTGGAATATCATTAATTATGAACGAATTAAATAAAATTTAAAAAAATTAAATCACGTGAATTATAAAATTATTATGGACTATTACGAATTCAGAGATTCAATAAATTAAAGATATTAAATCTAAATTAAAATAGAAAAAATATGAAATGCAGATCCCCCCTCCAGCTTAAATAAGTTTTTTCTAATAACTTTACCTTATAACCGATTGAATTTATTGCAATATGATCAATTTCAATTTTGAGCACTTCGAAATTTTTAAGCGTTCGGTTTGGAAATTTTCCGAGTTCTTTAAAAAAATCATACCTTGTTAGAGAGTCATTGAATGAACCGCTTATCCAATATTTTTAGAATTTTTTAATATTTTTATATAAAAGTTAAATTTGTAAGCGAGTGAATTCTGCTAAGCATTTACATTAAAATTGAGGTACGTGGGACGTATTTGAAGAATATTATATATTGCATTATATATTGCGGCACGTTCCAAAGTTTAAAAAAAAGATACTCTCAGTATCGATCTGGTGTAAGACCACCATTCAGAATTGAAACGTTGCTTGAAATGGCTTTAGCCGTGTTTTGTGACTAGATCTGAATAGCCAGGTACTTCCCCACTTTCCTTTTTCCCAACTTTCTTTAGCCTCACAACATACTCCAATTGGGGATGCCATAGTCTCACTGGCTCCAGACGAGAGCAGTTGGGACTTGTGAGGTCTTCACTATAAAAATAAAAAAGACTTATGTATGTTGTCTATGGCCTAGTTAATAATCACAGATATATTTTTTTTAATACGTCAACATAATATTATGATCAATGATTTGTAGGTAAAAAAAAATAATAAAATAATTTCGGTTCGCGGATTGTCAATAACAAATAATTACGAAGAGATGCGAGACATCGCGTGTTAAACTGTGAAACTCTAAGTTATCCTCGTGATTATCCAAATATCGCAAAACGATCAGAAAACGAAAAACTTTAAAAAAAATCAAGGAAATGAACATTTTTAAGTATTTATTATATTACGCCACAAGTATCGAGAGTAATCCCGCCCTAAGATGAGAGTTCTTTTACGCCACAACAAGCCGCAGCAGAACATAAGGACACCTCCCCCGAGCTCACAACCTAGCGCAGGTGACTTGAATGTGAAACCCATACTTCGCCCACACCTGCCAGGCCCACAGCCCACAGCCCACAGCCCCCAGCCCCCAGCCCCCAGCCCCCAGCCCCCTGGTGCCGGTTGCTTGTTGCTCTCGTATCGGTATAATATTACCATCATTCAGGCACGGGACGGCCACACAATGCCAGTCGCAAAGAAACAAAACAACTGATTGATTTTTTGTTCTCAGACGACCGTTACTTGAACGTTGATATGTCTATGTCCACATTCTACGTCCTATAATACATAATATGTGATGCCTGGAGTTGTTTTCGATATTAGACAATGAGTTTTTAGAAGAGCATATAAAAGGCAGAATAATTATTCTTTCTTCCATAGGGATACGCAAGTATCCGATTCTCGAGAATTCAAATAATAATAATAATTGGATCTCAAGGGCGTTGTACTAATTAGGAAATAACTACAGACTAGACAAACCATTATAACAACGTAAGGCTAAAAGATTTGCACCCCCGGTTCGTCGATCACTGCTACAAAACGGCACGTATAACGCATTCGATCAATAAACGCGATGCTGCATTAAAATGTACACATGTTATTATATTTATACTCTGTACATGCAGAAAACGTACAGGACCATATTTACCTTTGAGGTCACCTGAGATTAACACTGTTTACGGTTTATTAGAGAAATGTAGATACAGTTTGCAAGCAGAGGACATTATTTGCAATGGCCTCAGTGTTGCTGGCGTCTCCATGATGCATACCGAGGACCAAGTGAAGAACCCGTTCCCGGCATTTCCAGACCACCGCCATGCCCTGAGTTTCGAATGTCTTAGGTTTATCACATCCACTTACGTAAATTAAGATATTTTTATATAAATGCATGTGCATGTACATGCATTTATATACACATATTTTTCTGTTTAAATTACATCTTTTGTCTACACAACTACATTGCTCTCTCTTTTTACTGTTTATAAAAATAAAATAAAACTTTTATTGTAACTTGTACGTAACAAAAAAATTATTAATAAAAAAAAATTACGTCAAAATAGAAGAGAGTGAGCCTATCGAGTCACAGTTATGGTTATGTTATCTTTCGTGTATGAATAAACCGTGTTATGTACCGCTCACAACTGTTTCATTAAAGAAGTAGTAGAATCCCTGACATTTTCAGCGATTTTGATGATATTTGAGATCGCAGCTCACTACCTCACGATTGCGTCTTCTTTGTCACCGAGAGCTATAGCCGAGACACGTGGCGACAACAAGTAGGTGACGTAGTTTCCCCTGAAGCTTAACTTTGAGCACCTGGGGGCCTGGTCCTGGACCCAGCGCCCCCCATTTCCATTGCATAGACGCTCCATTCACGGACCGGCGCCCCCTTTTTCAATTGCAATAAGTCTTCTTCGCGAAGGTCGTCCGATATTCTATTGAAATAAAAACGCCAAAACATAAACTTTTCACAGGTAAAAATCAAAAGGTTTGCTTTTTAAAACAAACATTGAATCCATATAACAATGTGAAATGAATTCTGAAAAACAACAATCCCGGCAAATTCCAGTGAAGTAATGAAAACGTAGGACCTGAATATCACAATGGAGTTGATACGCTGCATGATTGCGGTATTATGTGCTATATGGTAATTATATTTATTTGATAGACATAACATCATATTATTTAGGGGATGAATAGAACAGATTGAATGCGAATTATTCCTGTATCACTATTTATGTTACGGCGTAATTGGGAGGTATGAGCACATCATTGGCATGAATGTGTTCCTGAAGCCTTTCGGGGCAAACAATGAAGACTAATTTGAATGTGAAGATCCGTTTCCAGCCTTTCAAGATGTACTACAGATGGCATACAGATTGTGAGAAATTGTTCAGCGTTTATTGCTCTCAATAGTCCCTACGTCTTTGTACTAATGACAAAACTGTCTGGATATATTCCAAGTGTTTTATTATGCGATTCTACTCCCAAGATTTTTTCAACAAAATAAAATAGTAACTTACTTTGATGAAAGTGATAAAACTAGCGACATGGGTAGAAACAAACATGACTGCTTCAATTATTTTAATAATGCACTCTCATAAATTCGTCGTAGATTATCATATTTACATAATTTTGTAAAAGATTTGAATAATACATATATATATTAAAATATAGGTTATTTTTTGAAATCCGTATCCTTTTCAAAACGGAATCCACGCCAAAGAATCGTAAATGAGAATTACTGAACTATTTTTTACAAGCCGAGGTGTCAGATGGGAAAAAGGCGAAAAGATATTCAATTAAGTGAAAGAAGTATTATACCTCCAAGGCGGAATTGCATGGGCGATAAATCATAAAGTAAATTAGTTTGACACCGACACTCAAAGTTGAGCAAAAGGGAGAGCGGAAACTGAAAAGGACTACCGTAGGAAGGAGGAAAAACAAAGTTTTTTAATAATAAAAAAAACAAGCTATACCAATTTTGGTTTGGTTTTTTGGATACCTTCAACAAAACACACAAATTTGTGACGTTGAAATCGTTTGCCCAATGATTGCAGTTACGAGTAGGTCTCCTACAATTATTTTCAACCATCAATGAGCTAAATCCCAGGGTAGGATTTGACTTCACCAACAAATTTTCTTCTCCGATCTTTCGTCATTTTTCTCTACTCCTCTAATCTTCCACTGCAATTGTATTTAATGCAGTCTCTTCCACACTTTTTCGACCGACCTCTGGGTAGCTACTACTAAGGCAGTTACTAGGATTTTTTATTACAATTACATTCTTGAGTTCGCATTTCAATTACTTTGATTCGGGCAAAGCTCATGCCGCTTTGCGTTCAAAGCTGCCAATTTGTTGTCTTCGTAAATCGAGCTCCAATGACTGACTTCTTTCGTCTTCCAAGTAAGGGGTTATCGCACAGTAATATTTGTAGCTTTAACTCGGAAAAATAAAAGATGAGAAATAGGTCATATCTTTTTCATTTGAAAATGCAAAATGGTTTTAAAAAAAACATTTCAAATGCACAATACCTATTTTCAAAATGCTTTTTAAGTGCAAAATGGCTTCTCCTATCAATAAAATAAAAGAGTAAAAAAATGTAAAATACTGGGAAACAAGAGTAAAAAAAAAGTAAAATACTAGATAAACTAACATATTCTATTCTAGCATATATCGGTTTGGTAAATACTCCACAACTGCTGCACTTTTAACAGACTTTGAAACAGATTTTAAAAATTTCACTACGTTTCAACTTAATTACTTCAAGAAAGATCTATGTAGTTATGTTTGAATAGGTAAAAATTGCACTAAAATTCGATTTTTATTCAATCAAAGTTCAAAATTTCCCATATAAAACCAAGGACTTTTGTATAAAACGATCCCTCTACCGCCATTTTTCGTTGTTGTTCAGATTTGATATTTCGTCGCTTCAGTTCGTTTTTATCCAACAAACTAAAACGTAAATTGGGAGAAATGGCACTTTAATGTTTCTTTTTTGCGATAAAAGCACATATATTTTGGAGGACGTAAGACAAAGTGCGTTTCGAAAACCCCTTAAATAATCTTTTATAATTTTTTTTTGAACGATTATCGTATAAATAAAGGTTTTTTGAGAACAACTGCATACTTGACTTGAGTTCACGAAAAAAGGCCTGTTAGACAAAAACCAACTTGAGCGACGAATTGTGAAGATTTGTTCGAATCTAAATACGCATAAATTACTATTATTAAAAGCCGAAGAAAGACATTAACAGTTTGACAAAAACCGCCAAATTTTACGCGAAACTAATGTTGCCAGATTAAAGAAATAGAAACAACTATCGAAAATTTAATATTAGAGCGTCTATGGGACATTTTTTGTAATGGCATCACTCATTTTGCAAGGGCTTCTACCAGGGAGCAACTTAACAGACGTAAATATGAACGTGTTGAGAAAATAGGAAGAATGTTGCAAAAATGCAAAATGCATTGAAAAAGGCATTAAAAATTGAAAATGGTGAAAAAAACCATTTAAAATGCAAAAAGGATTTAAAATGGATTTAGGGGAAAAAAAACATTTAAAATGCAAAATACCGATTCCAATTTTTACATTTCCATATAATTTTTTTTTAAATTGATAAACTAATGTTTAAGACAAGATTTTTTATGCATAGCACAAAGGGTAACAATTATTATAAGCAATAATTATTAGCCTGAAACACTCATCAATATTAAAAAACTCTCATATTTAAGCGATAATTGTTGAATGAAACACTAGGTATATATTGAATCATTTGGCGGGTAGGAGGTAACCCGCCGTAGCTTAATGGTAGAGCTCCTGTCCGGCAAACAGAGGGGTGCGGGTTCGAGTCCCGTCGGCGACATATATCTTTTCTCGAAAGAGTTTTTCAATATTGATGAGTGTTTTAGGCTAATAATTATTGCTTATGATAATTGTTAATTTTTTTTTATTTTAAACAAAGTACATCTCTGATAAGAAATCATTGTATCGTTCGTTATCCGTTGTTCTTCTTCTTACATTAAAAACATGCTCTACTTTCATACTGTACAGGGAACAGGATAAGGGCAGATGATTCCTCGGCAGTAGATCAATAAGGCCTTTAAGAAGGGTGACAGACGCCTCTAGTATTATATTCGCAGAAGATCCGAGAAGTTTTCCCGGCGCCCCCGTCCTCCGGGAGCGGGTCCGCAGGGGACTCCGTAATATCGAACATTATTATTATTTATGCCTAGCCTATTTTTGTAAATATTTTACGACACATAATGCTTACGAAGGCCTACTCGGAAGCATGATCTAAATAAACGTAGAGTAAAAACAGATATAGAAATTGAAGTAGATTGAACATGCCAGGAAGTGAATCGATAATAAATGAGAACTCAGTACCTACGTACAAAATGAAAACCTTACAGAATATGTTGAGAATCTTGTAAATCAAGTCCATATTTTTGATATTCACAATTTTTTTTCCTCACAGAGGTTTTGAGGAAAACATTTTCTACCGGAGCCTATGTTATCTTTGGGGATGCTGTACGGAGGGTCTTTTTAGGGAAAGAAATGAAGGGTGGGTACTCCAGGTGTGACAGACGCATGAATCTATCCCTCCCATTGCGGTACAATACGAAGGGTCTAGAGTCTAGACTCTAAGACCTAGACAAACCTTAACCCATGTACCCGGGCACCCAAACGTAACAAACTAATTGGGGTGACCAATGGCAGAGATGTTGGTGATCTAATAAATGGTTGTCGGGGAGGCGGTACCTGTGCTCGCCTGCCAAATTAAAAAAAAAAAGGTTTAATACCACATTTTGGAATAAATGACACGGCCGTCTTGTGTATTCTCATTGAACTATAACTGTTATATATTTGTAGCGTATATAGATAAAGGTATGTAGTCAGGTATCTATCAATCCAATATATCTTTTCATTTTATATAAATAACCCTTGGAATACAATCCTCTCATGACCCAGTACTTTACTAATTGTGTGGTTATCATATGGCCCGCCATACGCCGGCTGACACCATAACTTACTAGTTTTTTTAAAACGATATTTCCGTAAATCTTACAATCTTATCGCGCCAAGCGAATAAAATATATTTTAGTTATGATAGGAGCATTTTTTAAGGTTCAGAAACATAAAATGGAGGCAATCCACGGTGGATTCGCCGACACATGATGCGCCAAGACTAGTGTATAAATAAACATCTTTTAACTTTAATCTCAAGTGACCTACCAGGTAAGTATGGACCTGTGCATTTTCATAAAAAAAAAAAAATACATGTGCATGTATATATTTAGGCAGCACCGCGCTAGTTGTTCAGATGCATTGTAGATATAGTTTTGTATGGTCAAAGAACCGATGGATTTGCATCCATTGTTTTAGCCATAGGTTTTTTATATTTGTCTAGTGTGTAGTTAGAAGTAAGATTGTAGAAATTATTGAAATTTGTACAGCGCCCTTGAGGTGATTTTTCACAAAAACGGCGCTATACAAGTCATCCAATTATTATTATTATTTAATTATGTGGGTTAATTATGAAAGTAATGCCACGAGTGCAAAATAATTGCGTTGCACGATTTTACTTCGAATAGCCTATTTTCTTTTCCTAGGTCCTTTCCATGTTCATACCAAAATTCTCAACCTATTTATTTAAAATATCTATATGTTTTTATTCGATTCAAAGTATTGGGCGAGTACTTCAAATAAATTTACTAATTAAAATATTTTCTAAAATAGAATTTTGATTTAATAATTGTTTTGCAAAATGTCATTCTCAAATTTTGCGATTTTCTACCAAAGAATAATTATTATTTGCAATATATGGAAAATAGCTAGCTTTATAAATTATAGCCTAGATATTATTCTGATGTATGAGCTATATTATTGTAATGTTTCATTCAAATTCACTCAGTAGTTCTTGCGTGAAAGAATTACAAACACACATACATCCACACAAACTTTCGCGTTTATAATATTAGTAAGATAGTTTAAAATTTCCAGTATAAAACGATTTGTCGTCATTATTATCTTTTTTGCATGCATTGACTTTTGCTTGAATTTTGTTTGTTTCAATTAACCTAGGCTTTGTTAACCCAAACTAAGAACTAATAACCTATTTTTTGCATGTAAATAGTGCATAAAAGTGTGGAGGTTAGTGGAGTAATTACCACCGTTTTTACCGATCTGACAAACAACAAATATATTTCAGTTTTATAGTTAATATGCCATCATGTTTTTTTAGATGAACAATTGAAGATCTTCAATTATCACCATTTTATGTGCCTTGTTTTGCGACTGCAAAAAACACCTCCAAAACTTAAATATTAATTGAGAGGTATTTTTGAAGTAAAACTTCTTTACGCACGCTTGACTTGGAGGGTAAGCTGGCGAATGCGTTACGAAAAGTGTAGTCGAACGTTACGAAGTGCGAGGCGAACGGGCTGTATCACACTGTGGGAGCAAGAGAGAGCAGTGCGTGCGCACGATTTCAGTGCATGAAATATTTCAGTCAGTATTTTGAAATACCAGTGACGCGCCAAACACAGGGGAGTGCGGACGTCGATGCGGGCGGCATGATCGAGCTAGGCGAATGATGATAAATTTAAATAAATATTTGTAGAAAATTAATATACGTATAAATTTTATACATATAAACATATATATTATGATTAAGGTTTTCACGGGTGTAAGATGTAGAATAATTTTCTCGGTTTAGCCGCGTAACGTAGTCCTTAGAAGGACTTTTTAACTTCTGACGTTTCGGACATATCTCACTGTCCATCTTCAGAGGCCTTATGTCTTGAGTTTTGTATTAAACTGACCGCTTGCGCATGTCTGTTCAGTCCAGAAGTCAAGACTTAAGGTCTTGAGTAAGTAAGTCTTGACCAAGACGTTAAGTTTTGACTTGAGACCTTAAGCCTTGAGTCAAGACCTTAAGTCTTGACTTCTGGACTGAACAGACATGCGCAAGCGGTCAGTTTAATACAAAACTCAAGTCATAAGACCTCTGAAGATGGACAGTGAGATTTGTCCGAAACGTCAGGAGTTAAAAATCCTTCTAAGGACTACGTTACGCGGGTAAACCGAGAAAATTATTCTACATATATATATACATACATATAGATGGAGTTAAAGAAGTTTTACATCAGTCGTGTGGTCTAAAGCACACTCGTATTTTTTTCTTCTTCCATTTTTGAAGAAGGTTTATTTTAGATAATTCTTATTTTTATTAAAAAGTATTTCAAGACACAAGTCAAACGCAAAATTTAAATCAACATACCTATCCCTTTTCTGATACATATTAACTGTTAGGTCTTATTTTACCACATTCATACGGTATCCCATGAAAGGAAATCTGTTGCTAAATGATTTTAACCGAATTTATTACTTTCGGCAACAGTTTATTGGAATTTTGTTTAGCCATTTCTCGGCCGCCCGGAGCCAAAATAAATCCTTGAAAAAACAGCCCAAAGTGGCGAAAGTCAAAAGGTAACAAACATACGGCAGTAAAAAAATGCCGGGCCGGCACATGCCCACGGGCAAACTGATTCGTTCCCTCTGCAGACGATATCACCGGCACAAGGCACACAGTACAGAACACACACGGCGGGCGGGGGATGAGATTAAGGCTGTGCTGTCTTTGTTTTTCCGGACAGAACGGCCCGAGGCGCGAGACTACGGCCTCGACCACGAACGGTTAAACGAATAAGGAAAATTGGATATTCTTAGAAACAGATTGCGGGAGGGTATTCCTCTGTGCTGCATTTATGTGAGAGTATAATATTAGGTTATTTACCCGTTATTTTTGTACGATTGTTATGTTTTTTTTTTTTAATAAAATTAAAAATTTATAAATGGTTTTATAACAGCCACAAAAAAAGGGAAGACAGTAACAGTAGTGGTTTCTATAAATAAAATATTTGGCAAATAAGTTAGGTAATAATTAAACTTTAAGCCGGGTTACACCACCGGGGCCCCTAGCACACTCGTTCGATAAGGATTGACAGGATAACTTTCGGTAACTTTTCTTCGTTCCCTAACATGACTGCAGATCGCCAACGAACACGTGACAGTTCACGATGACTAAATATCCTTAATATATTCGATATCATCTGTTGTGTGTACGTTTAGCGATATGCAGTTGTCCTAGGTAACGATGAGAAGTTACCGAAAGTTATCGATACAATGCTTATCGATCGAGTGTGCTAGGGGGCCAGATCGCGGTAGAGCCAAATTTAACTAATTACCTAACTATCACGCCGTTTTTCCGCAGGGGTAGGCAGAGGACGGATTGCCAAACCACTCCGTCTTGGCACACACTCTTTGCTTCATTCACATTCATACATCTTCTCACACATACTTTTCTGTTTTTCTGACTCTTGGCATGGCCCAACTAAAATATCAGATTCACTTGATCGTGCCATGTCTTGCTCAGGCGTCCCCTACTTCTTATACCATTCACACTTGCGAACTATATTTAAGCAATACTTCGTATTATGTTTAACTTCGTTTTAATATTGCAGTATATAGCATCAGTTAAATATACAGGGTGTTAAGCATCGTACTTAGCTTACTTTATTAACCAGTGATTCCTGACGTAAAAAATGTAAATAAAATTTTGGTCTCCGAGAGTTTTTTTTTTCTACAAAAACATAAAAATCAGTAGGTAAGTAAGGGGCGGGGTGAGGGGTTTGTTGGTTACTTGACCTAGAGACCAGTGACGACATGTGGAAGAAAAAAAAATCTTTGATTTTGGAGAAAAAGTTTTTGAAAAAAAAGACATCTTAAAGTCACCGAAGAGCAAAATTTAATTTAAATTTTTTACTCCAAATAATGTCAGGAATCACTAGTTAAAGTAAGTCAAGTACGATACTTAACATCCTAGATATAAAACAAACTGACAAAATAAAATATTTAAATTATGGACTGGACTTAAAAATACGAATTACGGAAAACACAATCATTTGGTTAAAATGTCAGGAGGAAATTTTGCGAAAATTCAACAAATCATTTTTAATCCATTTTCAGTTACAATGATCGTGGAAATTAAATAGAAGTAAAAGTTATAAATATTATAAGTAAACATAATGAACAATGTGCATTATGAACAATGGAACATCGAAATACTACATAAAATACAACGACATATTATATAGCTTGATATGATTTAAAATTCAAATCTACGTCGAAGCGGTGGTAAAACAAACGATTTGATAAGATGGGAAGCAATAAGCTCCTTTATAGACTGAAACTGAACGGCAGAGACACAACACAGAAATAGTTCCCACCGAAACTAAATAAGCAGTTTAAATATGAAAATTGAATCAGACGACCTCCGTATATTATGGTTGCGCATCAAAGGATGTCCGAGAGGGTGCTTCCTTGGGCGGGGGCGGGGGAAGGGCGGCAGTGGCGGGAGATGGTGGGAGGAGGGGACCGGAAAGGGGATCAAAGTAGGCATTTCCGGACAAACCGAACACGTACGGGACAGAAAACAGACGGCACGCATGAAACATTCGAGGACTGGTCAAAAGGGACACGAATGAGGTACGGCATAGTTGAGGATGTATTGAAAAGGACATCGATCTTCATCTAATCTCAAGATGCTCTCTCGCATCGGGTTGCGCTTCAATCGAAGGGTTAGTGATTGAATGAAAATATAAAATACGGAAGCGACAAACAATAATTAATATTTATTTTTATATAAAATACATTAAAACATTTACATATGTGATACGTTAGATCACCATACTAGGCGACTGCCTGTTTCATGGTGACCAATGGAATATTGTTGCCCAGTCAGAATTTATTACCGATCTTTTCAGCGAAATTTTGGTGCGCAGTGTGTGGTAATAATAAAATTATTAATAGTTTTTATGTACATACATACGTTTTTTATGTTCCTACTCCAACTGTCCGGAGTCAGTGGGGCCATCGCGTCCCCAATTTGTGGGTATATTGTGAAGCTCAATTTTTGGATATTTTGTGAGGCTCAATTTTTGGGTATTTTGTGAAGCTCAATTTTTTAGTATATTGTGAAGCTCAATTTGGGTATATTGTGAAGCTCAATTTTTGGGTATATTGTGAAGCTCAATTTTTGGGTACATTGTGAAGCTGATTGAAAGAACACTTGGCTACCAAACACATCCGTTTCACTAAACTTTCAGCAGATCGATACCGAGAGACACATAAATTTGTGCTTTGATGCATCAGCAGATAGGTCAGATACAAACGAGCTGTTCTTTGTTTCAATTATTTTTTTAAAGCATCACTGTTTATTGTAAAACATTTCGTTTTTCCTTTATTGTTTTGTGTAACGCAATCTCAAACGACTCGTCAAGAAATGTAATAAGAATCGGGCGTAAAAAATCGCCGCTCCTTTATATTTATCCTTTACGGCGCGTATTTCGCGCGGCGCAAACTACCTGAAAATCACACACTCCAACAGTATATGAGGCTTACGCGGGCGGTATATTACCAAAGTTGCCACCTCATAAAGTTTGATTCGCGGCCGGGAAATCTCGCAGGCCGCCCGTAAAGAACTATGCAAGGAGTAGGGGCGGATTGGGCTGTCGGGATTCGACAAATTTTCCGTGAACCCGCAATTTAAACAAATTTTTTAACCGCTTCTGAGGCCCTAGAACGCTTACTCTATATCGATCGGTAGGATAACTATCGGTAACTTCTCATCGTTCCCTAGGACAACTGCACATCGCTAACGTACAAACAACAGTTGATATCGAATATGTTAAGGACACTTAGTCATTGTGAACTGTCACTTATTCGTTGACGATCTGTTGTCATGCTAGGGAACGATGAGAAGTTACCGATAGTTATCCTACCGATCGATATAAAGCAAGCGTGCTAGGGCCTCAGGAAGTTATATCCCCTAGACCAGTGGTTCCCAAAGTCCTTACGGATCCCAACGGGGTCCTCGGTATCATTTAGGGGGTCCATAGGAAATTAAAATTGATTTAGGGGTCCCTGAACAACGTCAGGGGGTCCGCGCAAGTTAAAATAATATATGTACATTAGGGTGGTCCAGGCCCACATAGTAAAAAAAAAAAATTCAAATATAGGTGTAGCCACCCCCTTGATTTGTTACACCCACAATTTCTATTATGTGTAAAAAATTTCAGTCCCCTATCTTATATACAAGGGGATGCTCATCGAGTTAGAAGTTTGTGACAAAGTTCAGGATTTTAAGTAAATCACGTAATTTAAGGTTAGTTAATATTACAAGTATTTTAATCAAATAAGTATACAAAGCATTTAAATGTGAACAAAATTTGGTAACAAAGCAATAATTAACGTAATATTAGTCGCAACCTTTCAAAACTGTGTTTGTTAACTCCTTTTTGGATGTTTCAGTAGAAACGATTTTTCTGTTTTGTTGAACGATGTGAAGTAAAAATTGCCTTTCTTCCTCTTTCTTAGTGAGTATCGTGTTGTAATCTTCAAATAGTTTAACACCTCTCTTCGTTGTATCATTAACAACACGCAAATTTTGACGCAGCTTTTGCCTTGAAGATAATCAACATTGTCATTCCAAGTCTCAGGGGGTAATTGCAAGAAAGAGCCCTTGATATCAAGAATTAAGAGCGTTTTCAACGTTATTTATGTTGCAAAAGCTTCTAATGTAACCTCCAAGACAAGCTCAGCAGAATTGCCTCACACTAAACGATTTGTTAGTATTTATTTTTTGAACAACGGCCTGTTTCTCAGCATCAGACAGCTTGTTAGAAAACAAGGCAAATGCAACTAGTTCATCTGACAAATACCTTAAGTGACGCTCTAAAAAATCCCTGATACTGATTTCGGAATCAATGGCTTCGTACAATTTTAAGCTTTTCCAAAGTAGTAAGTCATTTAGCATGTACTGCCAGAGGCGCTTTGATCCAAACTTTGGTGTAGGTGAGCACACCAAAACTAACAAATCGAACAATTTGTTTTTCTTCTCACTTGATTAGTTTAAATGCTTGTAAATTATTTCGAAAGAGAAAAATCTTCAAAACATACAGCAATTTTGCCATCCAAAGAGCATGATGAATCGGACCTGGAGCGTGCCAATGTATCATCGCAGGTGGTTTGTCAAAACCATCATGGTGAGCTCTATTAGCTCTTCGTAATCATTACGAACTTGATTCTCTCCAGATAGAGCGGTTGTAAGACTCTCAGCGAACAGTATTTTTAGTATTTTCGTTCTTATCGATGTCAAGAAAATCGTAGTGCTCCTTCGGTAATGTTTCCCAAATATCGCTGAATCTTTTGAAATGTGGGATTTGAGGAGAGCTTGATGACCCAAAACACAGAGTAAATATTTTTGAAAGCATTATTTCAAATACGTGATGACGACAAGCAAGTCATAAAAGATCATGTCCTGTATTTTCTTCTATAAGAGTGCAAGCTCCCCTTTTGGCACCGGTGTTAGAAGCAGTAGTGTCAAAACTCATATCCCGGACTTCATTTGTGACATTCCACTGTTGCATTGTGTCAAAAACAGCATCAGATATTTGTTTCCCCGTTCCTGCATTCCTCAAATTCAAAGCGCTTGCATGGGCAAATACCAGAAAGTTTTTCTAGTCCTTTTGTAAACAAATGCTATCTTTTTTTGTGCTTCAGAATTTCTTCCTCTATTTCTCTTCAATAGCAGCCAGTTCTTATGAAACTTAATCAGTTTTTCAATGGAGTGGTTTTGTTGTCCGGTCGGAATACTAGATTTACTCCATATTCTATAAGTTCTTGAATAAGTAGTACATACGCGGAATCGTTCACATTTTTGGATTCATTTAATATGTGGTGATAACGGAGTAAAACATGCGAGTAGGAAGTTGGTAAAGCCTCATCAATGGCTCAATATCTCGAACCCCGAGTAGAAAAATTTCGTCTATTTTTTGAGTAGATGAACGTATTTTATTACACTGATTCACTTTACAATCTACTAAATAAGTATCAAAACGGTTTAAATTTGTCTATAAAACTCATCAGCAGTTTATTTTAATATTTATTTAATAGTTTAACACACAAAACTGTCCTGTAACAAAAAGTGAAAATTAAGCATTTTACACACAAAATTCAAAAACAACACTCGATTGAGCACCCCTTTCTACTTGAGCTATCTCGCTGAAATTTCACTATGTTATTACTATGAATACATGTAACAAATTCACGGGGTGGCCAAATGAAAATTACAAAAAAAAATTTTTTGGACCACCTTAATGTACATGTATGTGTACATATGTGTTTACATATATATGTTTGTGTATATATGTATGCATACATTTGTGTAGGTACATGTGTACGTACGAATATATATTTTTATTCATATAACTAACTATTGAGGAGATAATTTGTACATATTAGTTCTTTTTCTTCACTCTTGATGATGTGTCCATTCATTTTCATGTACACCTTTTATATTTTTTAATGTTTAAATTATTACCCGTCTCAGAACAGACATCGTCTAGTGAGGCGGGTAACTTACTTGTTTTTAAAATATTATTTTACCTTGATAAACACCCGGGTTGCCGGCAATGAAATTAATGAATATAAAATAAAAAAAATTATGGCACATTTTTATTTATATGGAAGTTATAATAAATAACAATGAATATCTACATTATTAGAGATTTTTACGTCCTAAGTAAAATATAAATATAGACACATAAAATAAAGTAATAACAGAATAACAGGCATCACGGTGAGTCAATTCAAAACAGTGATTGTATGACTCCATATTATTACTGTCACTGTCGCTGCTAACCGCCCTTACTTTACATTCTATTATTCATTTATGTAGTTATTCACCCGGGGTCCGTGGGCAAATTTTGACTATGAAAAGGGGTCCGTGGGCCAAAAGAGTTTAGGAACCACTGCCCTAGACGTAAGCAACAGGTCTCATAGGGCAGAATTTTAGTGCATTTATGTTTATTTACTTATTTTGGTTTTCAGACCAACCTGGGCTTTTACATGTGTATTTTTGAAGCAAAACTTCTTTACGCACGCTTGACTTGGCGGGTAAACTTGGGAATGCTTGACGAGAGCGTTACGAAAAGGCGTTATATCAGGCAACTGTAGAAGCAAGAGAGAGCAGTGCGCGCGCACATTTTATTTCTCTCTTCCTCTTAAGCCAGTGCATGAAATATCTAAGTCAGTATTTTGAAATACAAATTGTGCGTTCCAGTACCTTCACACAGTGACGCGCCAAACGCGGGGAGAGTGGACGTCGATGCGCACGACTTGATCGGGCGAGGCGAACGATAATAAATTTAATTAAATACTTGTACAAAATTAATATACATGTATATATTTTATACATATAAACATAAATATTTATACATACATATAGATGGAGCTAAATAAGTTTTACTTCAGTCGTGTGGTCTAAAGCACACTCGTATTTTTTTTTTTAATATAAAGAACATCTAAATGGGCACAACAACACAAAAAATTACTTTATCACGCAAGATGGAAACGAAGTAGTAATGTAATAATAATAAAACAAATATAATAAATAAACTTATTTCCACTTAATTTATTTTACCGTAACCGGTTTCATCTTGTTAAAGCCATGTTCAGACTGGTACAAATTATTCTTAACCTACGGTTTATATATAAACATAACATATGAGGGAGAGGTAGAACACCCCGATACAATGCCTATAATAGGCAATGTCTACGGAGCTTCATCAACAGTCATCCAGAGGAAGACTAAAGAACTCCTGGATGACTCAATGCTCCAAAATACTACAGAGAAATGGCCTGGATGAAAGCGATACCCAGAAACAAATAAAAAAGACCCCAACAGCCTACCTAGGCAATGAGTTGGGACAGTGCAAGGAAGAAGAAGAAGAATACTGTTATGGCGTTAATTTCCAAATTTTTCTAACGACCCGTGAAAAAGGTTGAGCGCTAAAATAAAAGTACGATCCTTTGGCAGGACTTAAACGCTCTTACATGGTTATTCCACTAGAGTTTATTTATTATTTCGTTAAGATTTTTTTTTAAAGTTTAGACTGAAGTTACTTGTAAAATTGAACTTCCAATCCGTCCCTGTTGGCGAGTTCACGGGTTATGTGTTATGTAGGTAGAAAATAGGTATGTTATCTGGGCAGAAAGTAGGTTGTATTGGTTGGTCGAACTTCCATACAATAACAGACTAGGCTGCTTGGTCCCTTTTATAGCGCGACGACGGTTTTAACATAGCACCCTATTTGTGTTAAAATGAGCGCGCCTTGTTTATGACCGACCCAATAAAAAGGTTAAATGCACCATATGATATATTGCGCGGTGGATTACTTTACGTTAAAAACTGTGTTTACACGCAGGTATATTATTATGAGTATAAATAGGTATGCGATGGCTAATACATGTGATTTTAAAACGCCGATAAGAAATCAACATTTATATTGCTTATTTAAACCGTAACTTATTAAATTTTTATATGAAAAACTATTTTTATAACTTTTGAATGTTATTAATCGGATATATTTATCCGAGACACTATCTAGGTAACAAACACGTTCTTAGAACACTTGTTTCTCATTAAAAGGTAGCTGTCGATAACATGGAAAAAAATAGTCGAAGATAATATTTCTTCAAACTTCGCAAAATCACTTTGTGGCGTCATTTTGAATTATAATATAGTTAAATACAATATAATATTGTTAATTCTGAAATTTGAAATATAGTTTCACAAATATGACGTTTTATAATAGGTGACGAGACGAGAGGTTCTGGATTCGAGTTCCAGTTGCGATCGCTATATTTTATTTTTCTGTGTGTTGTTCATATTCACATTTTAATTTAGATTATTAGTATTAACTTCTTCTTCAACGTAACAACGTTTAAAAAAATTACAACCTACCACACTAAGGTAAATTTTTTGAACCATAATGACCATCACCGAAATAGAAAATATTTCACATTCAAAATTAAGTTTTGGAAACCTCTCGCAGGCCCCAGTCCCACCGGCGGGTCCGGATTTTTTAAGCGATTTTGCCCCTTATGAGTAAAGAAATTATACGAAGAACCAGATCAGAATCGCTTGGGCCATTCCCGTTCTTGACATAACGAAATACTGGATAGCATTTAGCACTCCGAAATATTCAAATTAATTGCCAATGACGCGCCGGGCACCAAAGGTGGCAGACAAAATGGCTGCCGCTTGATAATATGAACGCTGTCATATTCGAAGTCTACATTTATTCATTGTTTTTGATTTACATGCATTGTGTAAAGCATAGATTTGGGTGATTATTAGGATGTTCGTTTATCTCCATTATTTTGATGTAATTTTTGTAATATATCACAAAAGAAATGTTATAAAAATTAAATTCGTAAGAAAGGTGAGAACTGTCAAATATTTTACGTCGTACTGAGAAAATATATTTTTTGTACGCTGGCTTTCAACAAGTTAGAACAAAAAATCGATATTACACAAAACGTCATCTATCTTAAAGGAATAAAATATGCTACAGACATTGATTGCTTACACACAACACACCATATTAGGTTACCTGATTATATTGCTTATTTTTTTTAAATACGGCCTTTATTAAAATTGAAAAAGGAGGGCATTGAATAGGTAAAGCACGGTCGAGGGGTAACATTCTTGATTTCGCAATCCAAAGGTCCTGGTTTGAACCCGGCGTCCGCAAATAAATTTTATTTGATTAATTTTTGTTATTTCACAATTAATTAAAAATAATTTATAGAATATTTGCGGCATGCTTTAGAGTCCTGGCGTGAGACCACCATTCAATTGAAACGTTTCTTGAAACGGCTTTAGCCGTGATAGGTGAACGGATATGAACAGCCAGGTACTTCCCCAACTTCCTCTTCCTCTTCCCCATCCCCTCCCCACTATATTCAGCCTCATTGGCTCCAGACGGGAGCAGTTGGGACTCTTGTGTTGGACTCTTCACATTAAAGAAAAAGCACACAGCGCGACCCGGATTATCAAATATATTTTTTTTAAATTACCTTATAATGACCCTATATCAACATCACCCCTTAATGACCATCACCGTAGAATGACCATCACCCTATAACGATATCACCCTATAACGACATCACCCTAAAACGACATCACCCTACAACGACATAACCCTATAACGACATCACCCTAAAACACCCTAAAAACGACATCACCCTTAATAACTCTGGTAAGCGGCATACGTCATTCCTATGTCTACCTACGCTAAATTATCGTGAAAACAAGCTTATGTGTCCAAGCGGTTAAACGAAATCACCCTATAATAACCATCACGTGTATGCATTACAATCAATTAGGTAATCAACGAATATAAATTGAAACCACCGAACGAAGAAGAACACAATAAATGCGATATAAGAGCTTTTCGTGATCAAAAAGTACCTTTGGCCAATCGGGCCTCAAATTTCAATTACAGAACTGTGTTTCCCCATCGTTTTGAAATTCAAATTGGAAAGCGATATAAGGAGAGGAGGAGGAAGCGCAATACGACTTAACCTCAAAAATCTGTCCCTATACGTACTGAGGAAATATTACAGAAGACTAAGCCATTACAGAGAGAATCACGACATATTTCCAAGGAAGCCATAATACACTTGACATATTTTTCATATTGTCCGTGTCTCTCTTTATTTGTTCTCCCTGCAAAAGTAAACCCATTGAAACGGTTGTGTATATAAAATACCACGTCTTTCAAGGAGCTCTCCTCTTCCGTTTCGGTTTTAATATAATTGGACGCTGTGGGATCTGCTTAGCTTAGATTTAGTTGTTTTGGATTTTAACAGGAACATGACTTAAGGCAGCCGGCAATCATTACGTACAATAATACAATGTTCTCATCTTTGTGTATGCATGCGGTCCAAAATACACCAGTTTTTTGTGGAGATTCAGCTACTCGATTTGGAGTCAAAACTGATTGGTTAAAATCGCAAAGTTAAGTGTGAATTAAAATGAGAACAGGAAAAACACTGTTCTTATAAGAGGTAAAAAAGTACACCGTTTTAACTACTTGGCATTTTTATTTTATTTAGTTATAATTTTTTACATCTTATATCTAATATATTCTTTTCTAAGACTACTATAATATTATTCACTACCCACTTACTAAAATTTGGACTTCACAACATTGAGACGTAATCACGAAAAACTGACTTTTAGCTTCCTTAATAATTGTCTGTCTCGACACAGGTATATATATCCTAGTGAGACAGGCATTGAAAAAAAAACCACATGTAATTAATTATACTATATAGATTAAAATTAAAATAAATTGCAGGCAAATTACTACAAGTAAATTTTGTTCGTTTAGTTATGAACATATTTTTTTCCCAGAAATGTGGAATAACCAATAACTACCAAATCCGAAGGGGCGTCCGCGGACTTTTAGAGAATTTTTTTTTCCTCAAAACTTTGGATTTCGAAAAATTACCTGAGATTCAAAAAATATTTATAAATTCACTGACATTTCCCTGATAATTCCCGGTTTAGAAAAAATTCCGTGATAATTCCCGGTTTGCCGGTTCTGTCGCCACCCTGCAAGTTCACCAGAATGTCTTCAAAGAGAAAGATTATCAATTACAAAGTTTAAAAATACATAAAAAACAATTAGCTAAGCTCCGACCAAAGTTAAAATAGGGATTCAAACATCACAATTCACAATGCATGCAATGTCGAAACACAATTGAATAAGAAGTTCATTTTTTTAAATGAAACTTTTATATTAATAGAATTTCCAGACCCTTTGGCAAGAGGGCGCAGGATGTAGGGTACGGGTACCGCCGTAAATACCTTCATAAAAACAACAGGGGAAGATGCTCTTTCATGCAGCTAATGGATGGAGTAAGGCGATACATCTGGTTGGGGCGGGGGTGCAAGCAGGGGGTGGGGGAGGGGTGAAATCTCAGCGGAGCCGAGAGGAGGCGGCTAGGAAGCCTCTACTTGGTTTATAAGAAAAATATTTGATTTTCATTGGAGGGAACGAGAATGTCCGAAGAATGATATTTTTTTGCACATTTGCAAAGTTTTTTTGCACAAATTCAAACTTTACATTTTATTTTTTGCAAAGTTTGCACGTAGAACATGAATACAATAAGATAATTTGCTGATTTTTGCACTACTGTACAACTTTACGTCACAAGTCCGAACCGTTTTACAAATCGCAACAGCAAATATTAAAATATTGATTATTGTTAGAGCCTTGTTTCAAATTAGTTGAACGGCAAAGCATTTATCGATGTTTCAAAAACAGTATTAATTTGACTATTTTTGTTTAAATACCCCAAATGACTTCTTTCCACCTGTCTTTATATGTTCGGACCGATTTCACCTTACAACGTAAAGTGCGTCAAATGGTTAAATAAAATACTCAATAAAGGACTTGGCATACCAATAAAACATTCTGTCTAAACAATAGTTCAAAAATGGTGGCCAAGATAGCTGTAATGCCGAACGTTTCCATGGTTATTATCTAGTGGCTTGACATTTGGGGGAAAAAACAAATATTTGGTTATCATATAAATAAAACAGATTTTTTATTGTACAGTAGGTACTGTATTTGATATCAATTATTATTCTGACGAGCCTAGTAAACTGTAGTAAATACGAAGGAAATAATAATGAATTTTCAAAAAGCAGATACATCTTTTTTCATAATATGTATATTTAACTGATTTTTTAAGTCCATGACCAAACATAATCATACATTTTATGTTGAGGGCACTGCTTCAACCATCGACTTATATTCAATGATCTGTCGACGAAACCTTCTTCAAAATGTTTTGAACATAGAAGAGTTGTTGGTTGGCTTCCAACCTTCAAGTCGCGTAGCTTTCAAGCCCCCCTTTTTTTGGCGCTGCTACGGAAACCTGAAAAGTGTATAAAAACTTATATCACAAATATGCTGTACACATTCATACAAAAAATGGAAGGTACTAACAAATCGTAACGCAACTTGGGTAGAAACATCCAGCAATGGTTGGAATAGTAAATTCCTAATTTTCCATTATTGAAGTGTAATAACTAATAACGAAAAGAAAATTATTTTCTTTGTAAAACTTTAAATATGAACTGCCGATATATGATACATTATTTAACGGTGCGTAATTAATATTTCTATAAATATAAATTTATGGATAGTGTACACAAAGTTATTTGTTTTCATTTAATTAAAAATAAATCATTTAACCAAAATATATTAGCCCCGGGCCGCGCGGCATTTTCGTCGAGCCTCTGTGTTACTATTTTGGAGTTCAAATATATGTATGCATGACGGCTGCCTATTTAAATGAAAAAAATATATATTTTGCAGTGTTAGTTATCATAAAGAATAAAACACTCGGTGAGTCCATTATTCCAATAATATGCTTAAATGTCGTACGCTAAAACATGTTTGAACGATAAAATAAATTGAACAAATGTTTGACAATAATAGTTTCGTAAATTTTCACTTACCCGTTAAATGATATTCCTTACGTTTATTTATTCGAAATACCTTTACACTCGTTGGCTGATCCGCATACGGGGCATCTTGACTATTATTTATTTGATAAACTTTATATTGTTTTTTCCAATATTTTATAATTTGCTGACTGACAGTTCAAAAGAAATACAGTGCAAACAACAAATGCGTCACACGTAAACTGGAAAGACAATTATAATTTAACAATGTACTTTTCAAAAAATAACGTAAGCGATGAAACTATTCTAGTCTCTGTCTAACAAGGGATGCGCGATTGCAAGAGAAGAGTGCAACCATACAATGCTGATAAGTCATTTATTTATTTTTCTCTTTGTATTATTAGGACACTTCCTACTTCATTATCTATTCAATCGATGGAGAGGAAAAAAGTTATCGAGGCTTAATTGAATTCCACCATAAATTGAGCGTTAGAACCAATATTCATAGTAGGTTTGACGGCCGGCGTAGTCCAGCGGTAGAGCGTTTGACTCCCATTCCGAAGGCCGCTGGTGTTCGAACCCGGCGTGCGCAAATAAATTTTATTTAATTGATTTGTGTTATTTCTCAATTAATTATTTAAAATAATATATATGTGATATATTTTCGGCACGTTCCAGAGTGGAAGATACTCTTAGTATCGCCCTGATGTAAGACCACCATTCAAAATTGAAACGTTGCTTGAAGTGGCTTTAGCCGTGTTTAGTGACTAGATCTGAATAGCCAGGTACTTCTTCCACTTACCTCTTCCTCGTCTCCTCCCCTTCCCCATTTACCTTCAGCCTCATAACAAACCCCCATTTGGGGATGCCATAGCCTCACTGGCTCCAGACGGGAGCAGTTGGGACTCTTGTGAGGTATTTCACCATTAAAAAAAAAGGTATGAAGTTTTTTATTAATGCCTTTAGGGTTATATAAGGAATGGCGTTCAGAAAATTGGTCTAATTTATTTATTTATTTATTATTAATTTTCAACGCCCTGATGGGCTTTTACATAATATGTATATAATATATGTAATATATATATATATAATACAGTGATAATAATGTTTAAATAAGAAATATAAACTTATAGCAATTAACATTATAAAAATGGTAGGTATAAAAGTAAGTAAAAAGTATTATATTATGATAAAAGAGAAAAAGTAAAAATAAATTAAACTGGAACCAGTTTTTAAATTGCAGATGGCATAAAAATCATAATATATAGTGTAAGTTAATATTAGAAATTTACAGATGAGTAATACAAGAAAAAGTTTACAATACAGAAAAACAAAAGAGAGTAACAAGTTTTTACATTATAGATAAATAGAAATAATACAAAAATATGTGCAACAGCTCCTACATTATAAGAATATGCTACATCATTATATTATGGAATCTTTTAAATAACAGTAACTAATATTAAACACGTCTGATTTCACATTCTGACATGAATGATTTAATAATTTCATGTTTGTATTGTATCAGTGACACATTCCATACATCTACGTGCGAATACATATTTCCCAAGTTTTGAATTCTCTGTAGTGGTATATTGAATTGGGCCCTGGTCGCAGTATTACTACAATAAAATGGTAGTACTGACCTTGTATTTCTGGCTGGCACATTAAGATTTATAAGCGATAAGAATTCAGGGCTATCAATTATATTAGGCAAGATTTTAAATAGAAATATTAGATCAAAAACAATTCTCCTGTCACTCAAATTTAGTAGATTAGATAATCGTAGTAGAAAAGGGTAGTTTTTTTGTTCTTTCGGTATTTTTAGTTTATAATTTAAAAAGCTTAGGAATTTTTTTTGTACTCTTTCTAGTGTTTGTGAATGCACATTATAGTGGGGAGACCATACAGTTGAATTATATTCAACCTGACTCCTCACTAGTGATGTGTACAGAAGTTTTAATGTTTTAATGTTGGTAAAATCTTTAGCCACTCTTAGTACAAAACCTAACATTTTTAAACCCTTCTTTGCAATATTTTCAATGTGTGGTATGAAGCTAAGAATCATTCTAATAAATAATAGAATTTTTCAACGGTTGAGAAAAACAGGTGAATTAATTTTACAGTTGGTACATCACCTAGTGATGACTAACAAATCCAAATCAAACGACAAACAATTATTATTATCGAAAAACATCTTGAAATAAAGATTTTTGTAGTTTGGGGTTATGTTAAGTTAGGTTAGGTTTGGCTAATTGTAAAATGACTCTACAACTGTTGGAAGAACGTGACTGATAAATAAATATTATCAAGTCCTATACGTCTGCAGGTCTTGTGCAAAGTAGTGGGGAAATAATACCTTACAACTACATACATCCGGACAGCTTCCTTTGATTTATACCCTAGTTCCTCCCCCGGCGCGGGCGTCTAGCACTGATGATATTAGGTAGACAACTTTCGGGTATTTTACACGAAGTATTCACAAAACTTGCCGTGTATATTGCGAACGAGACTCTCAGCTTCGGGGGTGCGCGTATGTATCAAATGTATAGAGAATAAGCAGTAAGCTGTTATTTGAGCGGAAATACCTACTGGCAGATACTAAGCACGCATGAATATTTGGTTTTGATATTTGTATATCGTGCTTACATTGGGAGCGAAAAAATGCAGTCTTTTACAACCCAAGGAAGGCTGCCATAGCAACAACGGCGATCATTGGCGACACTTTTTGAAGTCGGAAAAAGGTCATTAGTGATTACATACCTTCTGGAAGGCTCTCGATATTATGAACAGAATAATAGGGTATTTTCACGTTTTTTTTATTGCTTAAAGAATTACGACAATTAGGTTTTTTTTTTTTTTTTTTTTTTTTTTTTTTTTTTTTTTTTTTTTTTTTTTTATATTGACGAATAAATTTTCTACAGCGAGTCTAACTTTCCCATTTTTGAAATACCGCCAAAACGATATTATCGTGTGACGTCTTGAGCATAACTGGCTTCTGACACATTTCTGACAGTAGTACTTTGTTGTTTGTTAACGTGCGTATTTGGTGCCCGTGCCAATCACGGGCCATTTTGGTTATGTCAGTTTTTAGTAGGATGATTAGAATCAGAAAAATTTTCTTTAAATATTCCGGACATTTTCAACAGAATCCCTCGTTTGAGAACATACCCTATTCTTCGGATACGATTTGAAATGTTCACGCCCAAAAGAATCTGTTCTCGTGATTGATTTTTGGGTTACTACACCGTGTTGCGTTTCATCCTTCTTTAGCAAATGTTTCGGACAGCGTTGCAGGTTGCAGTGTCAATCATAAGGGCAGGTATAAAGGTAGATTCATACCGGGCCGTACGAACGGTATGCTACGCCTAACAATATTTGGACTACTTAGCAACCATACATTTTCTATGAAAATAGATGCTTCAGACTCACATCGGCCACACGCAGCGCAACCCTTAGCCAGTGTGATTCTGAAGCATCAATTTTCATAGAAAATGTATGGTTGCTAAGTAGTCTAGATATTGTTAGGCGTAGCGTAGCGTACGTACATCGAACCAGTATGTACCTACCTTAAGACGACTTATGACAAAAAAAACGGATAAAAAATGCTAAAGCAGGGAGCAGCAAAACGGTAAAATAATAAAAAATCTTACTTAGGGATACTGACTATCTGTAGAGTATTAATTATTCATGTAGTGTTAGCTTCCTTCAATAGATGTCGATAGCTTAGTTAGTAATACAAAGTTCTGCTGTATCCTAACAGATGGCAGTTGAGTATGATATCAGAAGAGTAAAATATATCTTCGTTTGTGTCTTACGTACGAACGGTTACGATTTGAATTTTTCCTACATCAGTATAAGTTGAAAATGACGGCATACTAAGCTAGCAGAGGATAAAAGAAAGAAAAAGATAAAGCAAGCGCTAAATGTGTTAGATACAAAATGTATCAAGTCAGTGGCGACGTTAGTTTATTTTTTAGACCAATCAAATCTACATAGAAGGCATTTCTAGTCTGCATTATCTAATCAGTGGTTTTACAACACGTACGCTTTGGCAATCTTATTTTGACTATACCTAACTAAGATACGTTTTTAGATCTTCACGGCCAAAAGCATTTTCGTTCTTTGTATTTGGGGTGTTATGCCGTGTTGTGCTACCTCCTTCTTTAGCCGACGTTTCGGACAGCGTTGCAGTGTCCATCATCAGGGCAGATCCGGCAGATCCGTCGATGTGAATTTGTTGTGTTAAGTGTGTGCTTATATACATGGAAACGATACCGTGTCGTCAGCTTCAATCCACTACGAGCTGGTAGGTATTTCAGAAGAAAGTGAACTACTTTGAAAGAGAAATATACTGCGCTTTCACAAAATTTCCCTTTCAAAGTAGTTCACTTTCTTCTGAAATACCTACCAGCTCGTAGTGGGTTGAAGCTGACGACACGGTATCGCTTCCAAGTAAATAAGCACACACTTAACACAACAAATTCACATCGACGGATCTGCCCTGATGATGGACACTGCAACGCTGTCCGAAACGTCGGCTAAAGAAGGAGGTAGCACAACACGACATAACACCCCAAAAACAAACAACGAAAATACCTAACTAAGTCTGAACCGACTAACAATGAAGCACTTAACAAAGGTGTTTCTATTAGGCCAGAACATTTACAATATATTATAATGATAATTATCAGTAGTCGGCCAGGTTAGTTGGGGAAGTTCGCAGGTTTATTTATTATTCACAAACATGATAATATTTTGTTTGCAAACAAGGCCCACCCGGCGAAACATCTTAGACATCGGCTCTATTCATTATAGAGGGTCGAATCAAAAATCCCTAGAGGTCGGGAAGGGCCGCAGCGTACCTAATTATTAGTTCATAATCGTAATACCATCTTGGTTAAGGGTAACACGTTGCTTCCGCCAGGATGGGACCGAACTTTTCAGCGTAAGGACACACGGAGAAAAATGTTATTCTAAAATACGATCATTTTATTCGTAAAAACGGTTAAAAACGGGACTGAAGTTCTTACGAACAAATGTTTATTGGCGGGAAAATGTAAGAATAATTTGTTGGTATACGAACGAAATTACGTAAACCAATAAATTATTCTTACATATTCCCGCCAATAAACAATGAAACCCTGTCAATTTGTTCGTAAGAAATTCAGTCCCGTTTTTAACTCTTTTTACGAATAAAATGATCGTATTTTAGAATAACATTTTTCTCCGTGCACACAAACATTACATTTTCTGGAAGAATATAAAAGGTTTAACGAAAAAATGTTAAAATGAAATAAAATGTAATTTTTTTTTCGTTACTATGGAAACGTTGATTTTGGAACCAGATATAGTTCAATCAGACGTAAGGTTAAGCTTGGCTCCCGAATTGGACAGGTTGAAATTTGACAACTATATAGTAAAAAAAATGTGTTGAAGTAGACATTTTCGTAGATAATTTAATATTTGGGAGGCGGGTATGGGCACCGCCGCCCGGGCAACCATTTATTCAATATCTAACTAAAACCCCTGCCATAAGTCTCCCTAAGTGGTTGGTGACTTATGACCAGTGGCGGCCCGTGACTTTTAGTGAGCTAAAGAGCTAATATTAACAAAAATGGCATTATTGATGTCGTTGTAGCCGAAAAATATTTTTTATTTTTTTTTCGAAAATTTATTTTTTGTATGAAGATTTTCAGGAAATTTCAGTTTTGCCGTGCGCCGCACAGATTTCCTGAAAATCTTCATACAAAAAATAAATTTTCGAAAAAAAAATAAAAAATATTTTTCGGCTACAACGACATCAATAATGCCATTTTTGTTAATATTAGCACTCTAGCTCACCAACAGTCACGAGCCGCCACTGCTTATGACTGCCCGATTTAATGGAATGAGGTTTGTGTAGGTAGGTCTTAGTGGCTAATGCGTTTTCTCACATGTTGCGTAGCGGGCCGGATCGGGAGAGACTGGTTGAGGGAGACCTAACCTAGAACTCTCCAGCAGGACTCTCTTGGTCCGTCGCCTCGCACGGCGGTGGGAGAGATTGATTCATACGTCCGTCACTCCTGGATACATCGGCTCCCAGATTCCTACCCACCATCATACCTTTTTCCTTCCCAGAACTTCCTTTCCCTAAAAATTTCTTATAACCACACACTTTCTATAAAAACTACCACACAGCATCCTCAAAGATGACATAGGCCCTGAGGAGAATTATTTTCCACAGGGCGTTCTGTGTGGTGCTAATGTAAAACAAAAAAACCCAGATTCAGAAAAAATGTCATGCTAATGTTAAAAAAATTGTAATAATTGGTGAGCTAAATATTTTATCTACCAATTTTGTCTTTCTTTGTGTGTTTTGTGCGTCTTTTTATTTTTTTGTCATTTGTACAAGTTTTCACAAAATGTTATATAGATTTAGTGTTACCGTTGACTGAGTAGGTTTTTGAAATTTTCTGTCCCTATTATTTGTATTGTCAAACAACATGACTCAAACTAAACCATTTAAACTACCCTCCAATATATTCCCATCCTATATCTCTTTATCCTAATCCTACGTACCTCCTTCTACCCCCCCTCACATATTGTAACTAACTAAAAAAATAAATTAATGAAAAAAACACTTATACCGTCATACTTATATATATTTATTTTTTTACAGTGAATACCTTACAAGAGTCCCAACTGCTTCCGTCTGGAGCCAGTGAGACTATGGCATCCCCAATTGGGGTATGTTACAAACTGATATAAATCAGTTTAACGGGACTTAATGTTCAAATATGTAAAAAAAGAATGTTAAATAAATAAATAAAAATAAAAAATAAAAATATGAGACTGAAGGTGAAGTGGGGAAGGGAAGGAGACGAGGAAGAGGAAGGTGAGGAAGAACCTGGCTATTCAGATCTAGTCACTAAACATGGCTAAAGCCATTTCAAGCAACGTTTCAATACTTAATGGTGGTCTTACACCAGGGCGATACTAAAAGTATCTTCCACTCTGGAACGTGCCGCAAATATACTATATATCATATATACACAAATCAATTCAATAAAATATATTTGCGCACGCTGGGTTCGAACCCGCGACCTTCGGAATGGAAGTCGAACTCCCTACCGCTGGACTACGCCGGCCGTCAGTCAATATCGTTCACTATTGACAGTGGAAAGTTTATAATTGGTATAATTAACCATTTTGTATGTATAATTTAACATTTGCTGTCAACTTGCCAAAAATAAATACTGAGTTTTTTATAACTAGACTGTTCACACATAAGTGAGAACATCGTATTAACTTTTGGTATAAATTCTATGTATTATGTGTAATCCTCGATAACATATTACTTAATAATCTATAAATCTATGTAAAAGCCCCTATGGGCGTATAACAACAACAATAAACAATTGGTAAAATAAATAAATTCTGAAAGAAATGAACGAACCAATCCCGCACTGTTCAGATGTTCATTTGAAAAGGGTGCGGGTGGAGGAAAAGCGATTACATGTTAATTACGGGAAGTTCAAAGCGCTTGTGTACTCCTTTACACAACTTACTTGACTTCTGCACCCGAACACAGCCACGATGTTTTATGTGGGTTACATACTTATTTGTGTGACCCACTGAGCGCCGAGGATGTGTTATAATTACTCTAAATAACTCGTAGCTTTCAACGTACCGATAAAAAATAACAAGTTTTTTCAAACCAACATCAAGAATGACTCGATTGTACAATAGGTACTGCAATCTTCAAGACTTAGATATATTTTCAAACTCAATTAATATCTTCAGAAGAAACTTACACATACTTTTACCAGATGATCTCCTTACTTAAGCCATTTTATTTTTTTTAATTTCTAACAATTACTACTTGTGCATTGGCTCCGCAAGAAATGTATTTGTATGTCCAAGTGTAAGTACATGTATGCATATACATATATATATGAGTACGTTGTGCACATATATGCATATATGATTATGTGAGTATATTTGTGTGTGTATGTATGTATGTATGTGTGTGTATGTATGTATATATGTATATGTATATTATATTTATAAGTATGTATGCATTTTTCTTCCTAATAACTGATTTCGATCCTCCTTATTTTTATATACATATTTGAAATTAAATTTATCACTCTTGTAACAAACCAATCATTATTACATAAAGAATATTGAGATGAATGTTGTGCTCACCTATAATTAGAAACATCATTACAACCATGTATAAATGTAAATTACTGTAAAAATTATGTGATGTATTCTGTTGGCGAGCCAATAAATAAATAAATAAATAAACTAAGTCATCAGACCAGGAAAAAATATAACTTATTTAAAAATAATTTCAACTTTTAAAACATTACAATATTCACTGTCTGACTTAAATACCAAATTGCCACGTCATTTTTAAAGCAAGTATCAAAGTGGAACAAATTTCTTATGTATATTTTTTTTGCTTCGTGTAAACGTGCCAGATTTGAAGTCATAACACTTCCATACGAATTTGAATTAGATAACGTCACATCTCCACATTGCTAGGCAATAACGCTGCAAATAGGGTAGAATAGAGCGTTTATATTACCTTGGTTATCGAATAATCTTTTATACCGATTTATTATTTGTTGAAATCATCCAATAAAACCCCAAAATATTTATTTTTATTTTATGTATTACTAGCAGACCCGGCAAACTTCGTACCGCCTCAGAATCAATAAATGTTGTGTTTAATTTATTAGCTGAAATAAATTAAGTTTTTATTAAGTTAAAATAAATAGGTACTCTAAGTTCAAAATATGAAATTGAGCTGTTGACTAAACACGAAATGTTCGGCACACTACACCATTGACAGTTCGAATTGATTCAAAATATGTCGACCAACGCACATTATTTGAAAAGCCGTTCCATACAAAATATATGAAAAAATTTATTTTCTTCATAATAATTTTTTGCGTGATTTTTTACCGATGTTTTAATAGTTATTTTGTTAATCGGGACGGAGACCAATCTAACAAATCAAAGATCATAAAAATCGGTTTAGCAGTTCTTGAGTAATAAATGGTGTAACTAACCCGACTTTGTTTTATATATTAAGATTTATTTCTATTTCCAAAAATATATTTTACTTGTACAAATGATTACAATAGTTTACATAGATAATAGTCAGTTTCTAACGGAATGTAAATAGGTCAGCAGTAGTGTTTTGTGAACACCTCACTAGGTAAACCTGTGCTGAGGTGTTCACATGTTTTAGATTAAGTGTTATTCTGTCATCATAAGTAAAAATACAGATCTTCCTTGATATTGTCAAGAAGGAAACTGCGGTTCACCCCAAAAATGCGAGTGTGCTTTGGACCACACGACTGAAATAAATACTTCTTAAGCTCCATCTATATGTATGTCTATATATATGTTTATATATATAAAATATATTAATTTTCTAGAAATATTTATTTAAATTATTTATCATTCGCCTCGCCCGATCCAGCCGTGCGCATCGACGTCCGCTCCCCCCCCCGCGTTTGGCGCGTCGCTGGCATTTCAAAATACTGACTGAAATATTTCATGCACTGGCTATGAGAGGAAAAGAGAAAGAAAATGTGCGCACGCACTGCTCTCTCTTGCTTCTACAATGTGATACAGCCCGTTCACCTCGCAACGCATTTTACTTTTCGTAACGCTGTAATTTCCGTAACGCATTCGTCAGTTTACGCCCTCAAGTCAAGCGTGAGTAAAGAAGTATTTACTTCAATAAAAATAAACGTCAAATAATAATCGTCAGTTAGAAATAGAGATTTAGTCAATATATAAATAAGTTTTATATTATAATAAGCATTAGCGTAAAACCCGCAAGATACCAAATGAGTTTCAATTTACTAGATACACCTATAACCGTAAATACCTCAACGACAATTTCACAAGGACTCGATTTTGGTTTATCAACTTTTTTTTTTTTTTTTTTTTAATGTTTCTTTATTCTTTGAATAGTAAATATATAACAATTGTGGAATTTATGGCCGCCATACTAGGCACATGCCCGTGTTATGGTGGCCGACTGTCCAACTGCCTGTTGAATGACATTTGAAACCGAATTGACAAATGGGAACCCTCTTCCAACAAAGTTGATCAACTGATCGGCCGAATCGCATGAAATTGATCGGCGAGGTCCGTTTTAGTAGATTAAGCGTGAACCACGGGTCGAGTTGACAAACGTCGGATCGACACGTACCAACGATCAGGTTCTTCCATTTGAATGCCATAATTTAGTTTGATTTCGCGGGCTCACTGAAACCTTAATATTTCACTTTATTGTTTTAGTTTTAAGCAGTGGCGGTTCGTGGTCTTTTTAACGGGGGTTCAGAAATTCAAGAGAAGATATATTGTCTAATCAAAATTTACTCTTGTCACACAAATTAAATAAAGTTAGTGGAGGGGTACCTAAATAGGTACTGTTTTTAAATAACTTGATACTCCTCGACATAATTATTAAACAACCAAAATGGTTTTAGAGGATTTAAATTATTTAATGGTTCTTAAAACACTCAATGTACGTTGCTAATTATTATTGTTTTTTTCAATAAGAAAAATTGTGTAGAATGGAGAATATAATATAATTGATATTTTAAAACATAAAAAAAAGAAACACAAATAAAGGTGGCCACGAAATAAAATTAGCTTTTTTCACTTACACAAAAAATCGATTATACACGTATACAAAAAATAATTATATTTAATTTCCAAACTTTTTTCATAAGCATTAGCGTTTTTTTTATATAACACTGTATTCCGTCATTGTGTGAAAAAATTAGGACAGAATATTCGCGACAACCGATAAACGCAACCACTTTCAATTTGAAAGCCGAAACAATACTAGGAAAGCTCAACACAAAATTGCATAACTAGCGACGTTGTTTGCCGAAACTTTAGTAAATGTACTCGTAAATAAGGGATATAACGACTTATCTATAAAAAAAATACAAAAACAGAAGTCAAAATCGGCCCACTTCAATAGTAGATTTACAAAATAAATGCCTAAACGGTTGGAGATATGCAGAAACAAGAAAATAATAAATGTACAAAAATGACTACAAAGTTAAATACCATCATATATATTATTTAACTTGCATCCGTCGTGCAAAAGTCGACCGTCAGCCGGTCATCCTGCGACAATCTCGGGCTTCGTTTCGGCGAGACTCGTCAAAGTTCGGAGGTCACGTAACATCTTGATTCGTGAGCAGCGCACCAAGCCGGGTAGTTTTGTCCATTCTACCGCCACAGCGATTCGTATCGGCTATGATTTTTTCGTATGGACAAATGTGTGCGGATCGCAACGCGCACAAAATGGGAATAGATAGGTACCGTATTTTTCGGTGGCGCGAGTTTTAAAGACGGAATTTTAATGTCGAGCTATCTGTGATGCGCTTATATTACTATACAACAAGATTGTTTTATTTTATCATCTTTTTAATGGGGGATCACCGCACAACCGCACTTTAGAGAAAACCGCCACTGGTTTTAAGGTATATCTACTAAAGTTGATCTTTAGAATAAAAAAAATAGTTCAAAAATTAAAAAAGGACATGACGCATATCTTTGAAATTCCAGCACATGCTAAAAATCGATAATAACTGTAACGAAGTGACCCAGTGGCAGATCTAGGAAGAGGTGGAAGAGCATTGGGGCAGGGTGGAAAGTGCGGAGGAGGAAGAATGGAGGTGAATGGCGAGAGACCACAGCCAGTGGAGAACTTTTATGCAGGAGGGCAGGCGCATCCGCCGCCAAGAACAAGAACACACCTCACTTGATGAACCCGGGCACCCCTGCTAATTCACCAAACGTATCGAAACACTTGCGGTGTCCTTGGCAGAGGTGTTTGTTATCAAATAAATGGTTCCTGACTCCAAAATTGTAAGATAATTATGATATCAGATCAACTTCAAAATAAAAATGATTAAATATAAAAAATCAAGACATTGTGGATTGCTTGAACATCTTTATTGTTCTAAGAAACAAATAATACACTTCTAATTCAAATCTATTTATTAACCTATAAAATAGGTAACAAATCCTTTTCAACGACATATTCAAATAGCAATACATTTATTGAAAATTTATTTTAGGTAGCAATAACACATCATTTGACGCTATCTCTACATCGATACAGTTGTTTCCGTTGAATTTGGGCGTGGAATCTTCTCTTTTCAATTCGTTCTTAAAATGTAATAAACAGTTCGGTGGAAAAAAGGAAAAAAATGAACAGTGTAAATCAGGAATTAGGGTAATGGTTTGCGTCCCGGCTATCCGCGCACATTTCCGCGCTAATGTGGCGGGAGTACGTATTCCGTATGTAACGCGATACTTTAGTAATTGGGCGCACCTAGCGGCGGGCACGATAAGCATCGCGACATTACCGGGCAAAATGTGACACTATCAGCCTGTCCATCGCCATGGACATTACAGTGCCGGACATATTACGTGGACTTGTTTGTAACACCGATATAGATAATATTATATGTATTATACAGTACTGTCTATTAATAGCCGAATGCGGGTGATGCCACTTTGCGGAAAAAGTATCAAATCGAAACATGGTTTAATTGGACGTGGTAGGAAAATTGAATCAACATGGATTTGAATGTCACTTTGTTTATGACGGAGAAACAGCCATGAAGCCAAAAAATAGCTATAACTACTTTAAAAAAAAAAATTTTTTGAAGTAAAACTTCTTTACGCACGCTTGACTTAGGGGGTAAGCTGGCGAATGCGTTACGAAAAGTGGTGATCGGGCGAGACAAACGGAAGTTGAGAAGGAGATATAAGTTAGTGGAGATGATGCAGATGCGGATGTATAGATGGAGCTAAAGAAATTTTACTTCAGTCGTGTGTTCCTAAACACACTCGGTTTTTTTTGTGATAATATATTACAAGATTATAACATGCCAATGTTTTTTGTTTGATGCTGGAAGTTTAAGGGTATTAGGTAATGCGTTGTATTGCGTATGTGCGACGTATTGTAAGGAGTTAATTTCAAATTTAGTAGTGTGAGTAGATGACGATAAGTGTATTTGATTTTGTGATCGTGTTTTGTGCTGGTGTATATAAGTTAATATTGAATATCTAAATTGTTTACAAGGACTATTTGTTTGCATTTAAAAAAAAACATACTTGCAGAACGCAGAACATAAGTTGTGACAGCTGTTTCGGCGTTAAAAGCCACTTTGTATCAGCTAGCGTTCTGTGCTTGAATTATTGAATGCAGGAGGTGAAACGCTTATTCGCAATCATGAAAAACTGAAAAATGTGTACGGTGATGCAACAGTGAGCTTCAGCACTGTTAGATGATGGGTTCGTCGCTGTGACGAAGTTGAAGGATACACGCTGTTCGCTGACGAAAAGCGTAGCGGTAGGCAGTTCACTACAGTGACTTCATGCAACATTCAGCGAGTCGATGACATCATTTAAAGTGACCACCGGATGACTACAGATGAATTGTGATGCATTCTCTCCTTCAGTAAACGCAGTATAATGTGAAATTCATCGGGAGATTAACTTTGAAAATGCGGAGGCCGTGAAAAGGGCGAAGCAGGGCTGAAGCAGGGCTGTGCTTTTTACCGCACTGGAAAACAGGCCCTTGTTAAAAGATGGACTAAAACTGTAAAAATGGATGGAGATTATATTGAAAAGTGACAAAATAATCGTCAATAGTGTGGTTTTCAACCTGTGGAATTGCATTTTAATTTCTTGACAATTAAAAGGAGAAATAAATAGGAGACATTACTTTTTGACTGATACGAGTATAAGAGTAGATATATATATATATTTTAGTGACAAATTATCCATTAACAATATAACATCACACGAATGGTAAAAATAAAACAAAACTAACCGCGAATTGAGAACACGTAATACGCATGAATATCAGTGACACTAAAAGCAAGTCAAAACGTGAACAAGGTTTCGATAAAGTCCAAAAATAAAGACATAGGTAAAATAAAAACTACAGATATATTTGCGTAGCGACTGACAAAAATCAATTTGCATACAGAAACAGGAATAATTAATTATTTCTGAGCCTACGGGAAGGGATGATGAACTGGAAGATATAACAATGAGTCAATAATAATGTCGATAAGTAAAAAAAAAAAAAAAAAAAAAAATAATAATAATAATTTAATTAAGTAATTATAGTTTTACATGACAAAATTAAAAAAAATAACTTATATTATTGATGTAGCTATTCCAAATTCCTGTAATATTCAAAAATCTGTTTCTGAAAAAATAAGAAAGTATACAGATTTAGGAAATGAAATTAAAAGAATTTGGCATTCTCAGACTATAAAAATATTACCTTTTGTTATTTCGGCTACTGGCATTATACCTAGCTCTCTTATTAAAAATTTAGGCATATTAGATTTGTCAAAGAATTTGTATATAAAAATGCAAAAATCAGTCATTTTAAATACATGTAGAATTACGAAAGATTTTTTAAATATTTATATTGAGGGATCAGTAGGATTTATCGGTCAAATTAGGAATTCCACAGAGCCGAACCCTCTGATATGAAAATATCTGGAGACGGTGAATTATATTCCCATTTAATAGTTTGGTAGATTTACGTGTTGTTCTTGTATTGTTTTGTATTAATTATACTTATATAATACACTTGCATAACGTGGATTTACTAGATGATCATTTATATGGAAAAGTGTATGAAAGGGTTTAGTTTTTCCTAATTAAGTAATTTAGCTGTGAGCGTACAAGAAAAAAAAAAAAAAAAAAAACTCACTTTGAAGCATCATTTTAATATTTAAAAAAAACTATTATACATACATTTTAAAATAGTGGATTAAACCAAGCTAATTATTTTAATTTATGAAAATGATGTTCATTTTGATTAAATCAATTTAAATAAGGTTCGTAACTACATATATTGTATTAGCATTTCATTGACAAATGTTATTTCAAAACGAAACATACTCATTATTAACAGTTTTTTAAAAATATTTTATTCCAGAAAGAAGAAAATAACATATTCACTTATTTGACTAGAAATACATTTTACTTGATTTTGAACAAAATACATTACTCCATAGGTAATACAATATTATTCTGTTTCACTATTTTGTTTATTAAAAATAAAAATGAATGATTTTTTTAAAAATTATCTAGTCTATTTTCATTTTTAATGTTGTCTGGAAGGCAATTATGTAAGTTGTACTCGCAACCAATGGATTGTTTTCCATAGTTAGTGTGGATGGTGTTTAAATGTATGTTATCGTGTTGTCGTGTAAAATGTTTGTGTACTTGGGACGTTTTAATGAATTCTGTCTGTTTGAGTTAATTATTTATTTTGTATAAAAGGTGACATACATATTGTATTCGTATAGTTTTCTTACTGTTAAAAATTGTGTTTCCAAATATATTTTTTGTTGATGTTTTGGATCCGTAGTGAAATAGTTTTTTGATTACCATGTAATTAAATTTACCATTAATATTATTTTGAATTACCTGTAATTCATTAATGTATGTTTCATACGCATTTCCCCAGATTTCAATTAAGTAATTTAGCTGTGAGAGTACAAGACTATAATATAAACCTTTTTAAAATTTAATTTGGTAATATATATAATAACCGGCTAAATACGCTAACTAAGAGTGTGATTTTTATCTTTAACATATTGTATACCCATCATCCTAATTTCAACCTTAGCACATACCATAGTAAGTGAGATAGCCGCGTAGAGGGTAGCGTAGCCGCGTAGCGATCTCTACGCGGCTATCTCACTCGCACCATTCTATGCCAAAGCTAAAATGAGGGGGAGAAGAACACTAAGGACTTGTCCCTAACCAAGGATACAGAACGGAAATCGTGTTGTTTAAAAGTTAAATGCTTATCAATGCATAGACCAAGATATTTTTCCTGTATCAGAATTTGCAAATCGTTCTTTTCAATTTAGGTAGTTACACTGAATCTTGAGTCTAAAAACAATTTAAACGTAAAAATCGGTTAAAAACAATGTTATTTTTCAACGATTGATACTGTATTCAAATTTATATTATTTCAAATGCTAAAAATAAACTAAATCATTCAGTTTTAATTTCTCAGTGTCTTCAACATAATTCACAGAACACAGTTTAGTATCTTATAAATTAAAAATAATAAAAAATTAAAACAATCTGCTTTCTTTTGCAGCTATAGTGAACAAAGAATTTTAGAGAAATTTACAGAGCGGATTCTATTATTTTAATAAATTCTTTTCCGGCGCAACTATTTTCAGTTCGGTTCCTTAATTCTTTTGATCTTCAAACGTTAAAAAAACAAGACCAGGCGCCATACTTGTCGCCCTACAATTTAAAATTGTTCAAGAAGAAAAAAAAAGACTTCTAACGGGTTGTAAAAGTAGAGAATATATTATAAAAAATATATAATTTTTGATCAATTTATAGTGCACAGTCGATGTTCCCGAAGTAATGGTTTAGGATTTCAACCTTCAGTGGGTAAGTTACCAATTTTATTTCCACCGCAGCACCATAACATGTCTCCATGATTTAAAAAAAATACATTCTAAAAAAATCTTTACAATAGGCGTTAAGATTATTGTTGAACATACATACATAATGAAAAAAGATCACGCTTAGTATCAAAATAACAAAAAGTTTGTTGTGATATAATTAGAAACCTCGCACATAGTCATGAAAGACATTCATAATTAATTATAATGATAAGAATGAATAGAAACTAGCTCTGAAAAATTCAACTTCTCATAAATATGTATATTAAATTTCCAAGAATCCCTTTCAAATTATTGCAAAAAAATTAATATGAAAGCTACGATACTACTTAAACATTGAGTATAAAATGGGAATGAACGAATCCAGCATTTGCATGACTAGTTAAAATTATTATGGATATGGTTGTTTTACAGAATTTGAGCAATTCATCAAATTTCAAAGTAAATATTTAAGTTCTGTGAAAGTATTATTCAAGTTTTGTTGTTATCCACGTAAAACAGCTCATAAACAGAATAAAGCAGACAAAATTTCACGTGGTGGCGGATTTCCGTTTTTTTCCTTGGCTAGGGACATGTCCTTCGTGTTCTTATCCCCCTCATTTTAGCTTTGGCATAGAATGGTGCGAGTGAGATAGCCGCGTAGCGATTGCTACGCGGCTACGCTACCCGCTACGCGGTTTCTCACTTACTCTGGTATGTGCTAAGGTTGAAATGAGGAGGATGGGTACATTAAGAAAATGTCCTTGGCTAGAGACGCGAATTCGACTTCTAGTTATGATTTAGTTTTTAAACCACGTTTATTCACAATCATATATAAAGATTCCAACCGGATAAAATATGAAAGAAATACAATAAAACTTAAATACTTTAGAAACTACGTGCGTTGTAAGATAACAAACAGGTCGGAAGGTTGCTACGAGAGCTTAATAGTTTAAAGCAGTGTTCCAGTTAGCGGAAGATCCGGGCGTTCAAATCGCAGTCGGAGCAATCATTTTTTTTTTTTTTTATAATTTTTAAACTAATAAAAATCGGAAGTACAGGGTACACAAGACATGTGAGGTTGGCTACGCAGATTTAACCACTTAACAAGGCTTTAATATTTCTGAATGGTGGTCTTTCATCAAGACTATACTGAGAAAATCTACCAATCCGGATAAATTAAATACCATTTTACATTAATTTTGTGTGAACAAGCACATACAGTGAAAGCTATCATAACGAGTACCTCCTATAGCGAGTAATTCGAAAAACGAGCAAAACCGATTGTGAAAAAAAAATGCTCCTTTAGCGAGCGATCTTCACGTCACTCACGTGTGAGTCGGGACTTCCGCGCCAGTGCGTCATTCTCTGGTTAGCATTTGTTCCGCTAGTATGTTAGTGTCGCATGAGATAGCACATTTTTCCAAACTTGTATTTAGACATATATGTGAAAATTTATTTTTTTAAATGTCTTTCGAGAACATTAATAGTTGCAGTCGCAACATGAATACGGTTTCTCTACTTTGAGTAATGTCCCTTTGTAGTACATGAATAGTTGCAGTCATGAACAAGTGAACGCAACATGAACAAGTGAGTCAGTTTGTGGACTTTTAAATGTTCTTTTTAAGAATATGAATAGTTGCAGTTTTCTCCACTATGAGTACACCTGTTTAAAGTTTCCTTTCTAACACATGTATAATTACAATCGGAACATACAAAATGTTTTCTCAACTATGAGATAGATTTGGTTTGAATAAACGTTAAAAACATGAAAATTGAGGATTTTTTGACACGGAACCAATGCATTATCTTATTTTAAAATAAAAATAAAAATTGTTTCACTTAACGAGGGTTTCACATAACGAGTAAGACTCTTGAATGAATTATGCTCGTTATAAGAGGTTCCACTGAATTGGGCCTCTGGATCGAGGATCTTAACAGCTCGGCCACGGAGTTCATCATGTCGTCGTGTATTTTATAGTGTGCATAAATTGATAATGAATATTGTTTCAATATTGAATATAATATAGTATAACCCTTGCATCAGGACACAACAGAGAGCATTCTTAGTTTCGTACCCTTGGCGCGGTCCTTAGGGGTGTACAAGACGTACCAGAGGCCGGGAGATAATTTTACCGGGGCCGAACCCGGACCCACAGCCCGGGGCTAGGGGCTGTTTACCGGAGTGGAAGGCGCTTTCTCCGCCGCTAGGCCTCCCTACCTCCCCCCGTACACCCTATCAACAGCGCACTTCCATGTCCTGTGTAATATCCACTGTACACAGTGTACATGCAATACTCCCTTATACGGGGTAAAACCCAATACCACCAGTTGAAGAGATCGATTTTATGTGTCAGGAGGTAGGTTCGCTAATGTTCTACTTCACCGGCATGATATCTTGACTCTAAAAAGTAATATATGAAAGCTAATCTTTTTTTAACTTTGAAGTAGTGTCTATATTGTAGGACTTATGAAGGCTTCGCTATTATGTATTTTAGTTGAGCGAGAAGTGAATAATTCAAATTAATTCTAGGTTTCTTCAAAACGGCAATCTACCTAGTCATGATACAATAGGGGCATGAGCAAACATTCAGTAGCAATTAACATTTTATCAATACACTAATTGAAATGCTATTATTTATATATTTTTTCGAAGTCAATTTCTTCTAACGCCTCGATTACATTGAGCGAGTTTACTAGCAGATAGTGAACTCGCCGGCTAGTAGCTTATGATGATTACACTAGTTTACTATCAGATAGTGAATTCGCTGGCTAGTAGTTTGTAAACTCGCTCAATGTAATCGAGGCTTTAATGTAAGTATTTATATTGTAATAAAATGAAACAAATAACTTTGTTTCAACCACACTTATATAATAACAATTACCTACATGTTTCGAAATCGATGGTTTCTTCGTCAGAGTAGTAATAACATTAAAAAACAAAGAAAAAAAAACAAGTATAGACAAAAAAGTACTATGGACAAAAATATTAGAGAGAGAGGTGATTATTTAATTAAAAATAAATATAAAAATTACACACATTACAATTATTTAAATTATTTAAAAATTTTTGAGGTGATTGATTAATTGAAACAATTTTTTTTTTAAATTTTACACACAAACGCAACAGATTTACAATTAGCAAACTTAAAAATTTTAGAAATTAAATTAAATATTATTAATAACCAAATTTTTTTTTTTAAATAGCCATCTATTAAATTTATTTTCTTATTAATACTTATATTTAAATAATTTATTTTTTCTTGTTTAAACATCTTGATTACCTTTCGATAATTTATATAATGTAATTTTTTTATATTCTAAAATAATTTTTATATTTAATTTTAAATAATTGTTTTTTTACGATATTTTTAATTAATTAATCACCTCTCTCTATAATATTTTTCTCCATAGTTCTTTTTAGTCTATACTTGTGTGTTTCTTTTGTTTTTTAATGTTATTACTATCCTGGCGAAGAAACCATCGGTGCGAAACATGTAGGTAATTGTTATTATATAAGTGTGGTTGATACAAAGTTATTGGTTTAATTTAATTAAAAATGACGCCACAAAGTGATTTTGCGAAGTTTGAAGAAATAATTTACATTGTAAGTCATTACAAATAATGGTTTACAAAGTATGAATAATGAAATGAATGATTACCCTGATGAAGAGAGCATTATTTTCAAAACATGTAGACTTTGTTAATAGAGTACTAGAATTTATTAATAAGTACTAATATTTCTTAGAGGAAAACATGATTATTATTTTTTAAATACGAAAAAACTATGTCAAGGGGGGGTTGAAGAATGATTGAATGTGTGATGATTCTCAGTCTAACGTAAACATAAAAATAACGTTTAATGGTCACATTAAATAAACGTTTCAAAAATCAGAGAAAAATGAAAGCAGGTACCTAGGAGTAAAAGTGAAAAACCGTTATTATAATAATATTCCAATTAGCTATCACTCACGTCTGTTTAGTAAATGCTTAACAAAACATCGTATGGGAATATTTTAGTAGGTGCTTCCTAAACTTTAAGAAAACACGGGATTACATAATATAATACACAATAAACATCCCAATTTAGCCTACATATTCAAAAGGGAAATTAGCAATCAAAAATATAAGTAAAAGCTTTGATAATCATTCGTTCAAGATATATGATTGGTTTCAGGTGATATTTCCATGGTCCACGAAGGTATATGCATATTTTAAAGGTGCCCGCATAACAAGGTTCAAAACACACGTGGTTTGTTGCTTCTTTCGGAATCTTCATAAAACATTTCAAATTTCTGTGAAAATTCGTTGAAAACTATGTATAAAACCAGAAAAATTCTTTAAAATATTTGTCTTCATTGGCGTAGAAATACTTAAACATATGTATGACATTACTTCTTTTTATGCCGTTGTATTAAGTTTTATTGTAATAACTTCATATATGAGAAAAATATATTAAAAAATCATAAAAAGCAAAACCCTCCTGAAAAGTTTTGTTTTCTCACACTGGTCCCTTTAGGAGCCGGGAACAGGAATAATAATATTTATTATTATTTATTATGTATGTGACTAGTTATTATTATACAGTAGCGCAGACCCGTGAAAAATCACGAGATATTATAATAATTATTTTAGGATTTGTGAAACTGCAAGTTTTCGTATTTTCCTCAGGAACACATGCCTTTTAAAAAACGGGATATTACAGTTGTAGGATTTGTGAAGCTGGAAGTATTTTTTAAATATTTGCCTTTCAAAAACAAATATTGCCAATCTTCTTTAAAATATACAAAATATTTTTTGTTGGCAAAAAAGAGACATACGAGAAAGACCAGTCGAATCAACACCATTTGTAAACTTGAAAAATCATAGATTTTCTGATTATATGCAGGTACCTACTTTATCACTTGTTCGATGCAAACCGAAATTAGTAGAAAATAGTTTACACGAAGTAGTTTACACCAGCTGGCATTATTTTTTTGTTGTTCGATAGATCAATACCTGACGAAAACCCTTGTCGTCCATTGTAACATTTAAAAAGGGTCTATTTTTGAAACTGATAATTCGTGGTGGAATTCCATTATAATAGTATAATAAAACAAATTTAAAACTTTTTACCTACTGGGATTAACCAAAAAAAAAAATAATTAGATAGTTGGACACTCAAGACCACTTAACAACAAATGTAATAAAATCCATAATTGAATAAAATCCCTGTAGACCACCCCTCCCTCCCCCCGCCCACTCCACCCCCTCCCTAATATGTTTTGTATAAAATCCCTAGGTTAAGAATATTTTTCACCAGTCTGAAGATGGCTTTGACAAGCTGAAACCGGTTACGGTCATTAAATTAAAAGTGGAAAAAGTTTTAAATTTGTTTTATTATACTATTTAAAAAGGGATTATCTTTGTCCTTATAAATTTGTACCAACGGATAAAGTCCACCTTGGACTTTTGTTCAGGAAAGCGATTTTTGTGTTTGTGAACTAAATGTTCTAAGGTTTATAACGTTTTACTTATTGCAATAATTAAGATCTGTGAACGGTATATTTCATAATTTCATCCTTTTTTGGCCATAGTTAAGAGAAATATGTCAATTTATGAATATATTTTGATTTATCCTCGAAAGTAAATTTGACACCAGTGATTTTGTAATTAGTAAAATCAGTTAATATACCGTTTATGGATTTCATTATTTCACCCAATAATTAATAAAATACAGAAAAAAAATCTGCATCCGTGGGTACAGAAATATAGTAAAGAGAATCAGTAAGTAATATTGCCTCCCCATTTTAAATAAAGCTCCACGATTACGAGTACGCAAGAATCCGGGTGGTAATCTGTAAAATCATAAATAAAACACACCGTCATAAACGCAATCCGGTGGGAATGCCCATTTGCTCGATACATCGAAATATAACCTATTTCGAATTGGGTAATAAATTCTTCCGGGATACTGTTGCACTACACAACAATAAAAAACATATTTTATTGGATAAATTAACGCAATTTGTACTAAAGGCAAAAATCATTTTAACACGTTTTTATGTGTTAGTTAGTACACACCGGTCTAACAATTTTGGACCCCTTTACCCCGCAAATGCCCAAAGAAACTGGGTGCGTAGCGCACGGAGAAAAATGTTATTCTAAATACGATCATTTTATTCGTAAAAACGGTTAAAAACGGGACTGAAGTTTTTACGAATAAATTAACAGGGTTTCAATGTTTATTGTCGGGAACATGTAAGAATAGTTTGTTGGTATACATAATTACATAGAATAAACGTCAATAAAATATTAACCAAAAAATTTACTAAGTGAAGTCAGTAAAAAAGAAATTTAAACTAAAACCAGAGCGTCGCGTCGGCGCATTGGCCCTACCAAAGTACGTCTATAGACGCGGCCATGAAAAAGATTATTTGTTTCGTTTGAAATCATTTCGTATGTTTATATCAACACGATTATGGCGTTATCTTAATTTCAGTTTGTCTCAAGTGAATGTTTATTGATACTTCGACGTTGGAGGAAGATTTTAGAATTGTTAATAATCTAGATAATGATTTTGTTTACGTGGGGCGCGTGGGGGCAACTGCTTAGGTTTATTTGTTTAGCGGTTAAAAGGATAATGTTATTAATTTTTTTTAAACCATCCAGGATACCACTACACGGCAAGGGTAACTTTAAAATGACTTATCTGTGCCCTTGACGATATAAATTATATTAAAACGCGAAAAGCGGTTTAAAATGTAGGTACCAACATCAAACATTATGAAAGATCATGAAGCTATGCATAAGCTTCACGCTAAAGACACTAAATCTAAATAGATGTTGAAAGATTTTTTTGGTTTGAGAAAAAATGTCACTCTCGTTTTTAAGTGCCTGACATTTATTTCACAAAAGCGTTAGGCCTAAGATCTTAAAATGATTTTAAAGAAAATTATTTTTATTCTTTGTTTGAGATTATATATACTAAAATGTTTATTAATAATTATTACACCATCGTAACTATACTTCAGAGGGCCGTTTAAAAATAAAACTACTTATGTCAAATATTTTAAATGTGATTAATTTTATTTTTAAATAAGAAAAAAACCTTGTAATTTATAATTTTATATTACAAGATATGTTACAATCATTTAACCAAAAAAATTGATACAAACCAATGAATTGACAACAGCTAACAGGCGAAAATCATACGTAAACATCTACGATAATATCGCTTGAATGCTAAGCATAATTGAACGCGAAATCAACACGTCATTTATGCTAATTTAAACTTAAGAAGCATGGTGTGATTCGAGTCCCTTCCCCGTATCAAATACGCGAGAAGGCTGTGTATATCTATATTGTATGCACGTATACGTCTTACTACGTCAGGGGCCGGGAATGGGTAAAAAACGAAGCACCTTTAAAAAAAAAAAAAATTGAGAACCATTTAGGAATTTAGGAATAATGTTAATCGAGCAAGGATTCCAAGACAAGCAGCATGCCATTCCTTGTGAAAAAGAATTTCTCACTATATACTAACTTCAAACTTTGAAACAAAGTATAGAACTCAGTAGAACGCTGAATAGAGTAAACATTGTAAAAAAAATCCTTTAAAATCAATCAAGTACAATCAATTTTGATGTTGTTGTATCAAAAATTAAACAGTATAGATTTTCAAAAACCAAAACCAAAAATGTTTTAGTTAAGTTCTGTAGTTAGTTGTTAATAATTATATGCATTGCTTAAACTAGTTACGCCCATCGTTCACGTAGCTATTTACAAGCGACGCTACCGCTACCTGTCATACAATTTTGCTAGTGCAGCGCCTAGCGGCGATTTCAAATACTAATAATAGTATTAAAAATACAGACGAGCGGCGATCGCGTCGCTTGAACGTAGCTCCATGGAAGAACGGCGTTACAGTCATTGCCATTTAAAAGAGGATACTTAGAATGCATTTATGCACACCGATCGAAAGTTTGATCGAAATAAGATATAAACCATTATTAAATTTATAAAGAAAAATAAAAATTATATCAAAAATAAAATTAAAAATATAATATGTAATGACAATATAGCGTAAAAATCCGCATTCATCGATCATTGAGATGAGAGCTGACCAACTTGGATGCAGCCATGACAATGACGTTTCTTGTCTTCCGGGTCCTGCCCCAGAAGCATTACCTTGGAATTGGCATAAGTTGACTGTATGAATTATTGTAGGATACCCTTAGCTTGTCCCCATTGCTTTGCTGGGTATTGTGTCTACGGCTCAGATATGCACAGGGCAGTGCAGGAATAATATGTCTCTAACAGTAAATTGCTGACATCGTCGCACAGTGGTAAAACAGCCTTGAGAACATTTCGGACCGTGTATTAATTGCTCTTCTTTGTCGTTCCATATCTTTCATATACGTGGATTCAGTAAGGATATGTCCCAACTGTTTAACCTTTGAGGCCACAGGTAGTTCAATTCCATCTAGAAAGATTGGTGGAATATTTAGTGGCTCCTCGTTCTGTTTGAAAAAGAAGACTGTCTTTTTAACATTCTACAACAAGTTGTGAAATTGGATTTCGCTCAATTTTAATGATGGCTTTTTTATTCCTGAAACACTTAGATAATTATATATTTAAAAAGCGATTAGTAATTTTCACCCGGGGAAGACGTGGCACCATCAGGTGAATCAAATACTTGAGTCGGGTCAGGCTCAGAATAACAGATGAGTTTGTATGGGTATTATATTTTTCTCCACTTTCAGAACATGGTGGTTGAAATGTTTTAGGATTCACTCAAGAATAGAAAGGAGACTTTTAATAATACACTTTGTTTTTTATCGTACAAATATAAAATTTTATTGACACCGAAATAATACAACCCAAGGAATTTAATTTCCCCCCAACGCAACTGATATGTGTCTTTCTAGGTGATTTGATGCAGAAGAGACCATTAATTAGTTTTGCAAACAATATATTTATTTCAGTTTCATTGGAGGGAATGGGAGGAGCCTGCCATCTAACTTAATGATGTCAAACTATTTATTCAAAATCTTATGTTAAATTCTGACCTAGATTCAATTTCTGACAGTGATAATACTGTTATAAATAATAAAACAAAAAATTTGGGCAAACTCTAAAAAGTTCCACGACCCCTGTATTACACCAAAATGTAACTTGTTTACTGACGATTTAGTGAACGATTGGGCTCTTGTGAGGCCTAATGGAAACTACCACCGTCAGAATACCAAATAGACAGCTTAATGAAACACCAAAGGGTATATACATCGCATAATATAATGACAACCCATTGTAAAGCAATCGAATAAGACTCAGTCAATGAGAATGATTGATCTCTTTGCCGAAGATTTAAACGCGAGGGGTTCCAACTTCCCACCCCACCTGACTCCTGTCTAATCAAGCCCTAATTAGACTAAATTGTACTTTGGTTGGTGTAAGGAATTAATAGAATAATAAGAACTTAAGGCACTATTTAAGTGAAGATAAAATGACCTCAAGAGTGTTTTAGACAGCAAGAAAAAATGTAATCATAGATAAAAAAAGATATTTTGGCGTGTAGATTAAAATGGGCTTTATGGATTAACCTATATTGTAATTAAAAGTTATGTAGATGATACAGGCTTTAACATCTCGATGGCCAGGAGTATTTTTTTTGTAGTTTCACTTTAATGTGGTATTTTGTCAATTTCTTTTGACCTATCTGGTCTTATATTTACCAAAACACATGCCAAATAAACTATGTACAATAACAACATTACTTATGTTTTATTGATAAAATCGGGTGATTATCGAGTTTTTACAGCAATCTGGAATGCGCTTGAAATGGCAGTTGAAAAACGCTATAGTAACGCCAAGTTCACCATAGATATATTTTATAAATTATTCCGAGAAGCTGGCGCTATGCGGTTTTTTGTTACGTCGAGAACGAGAACTGCCCAACCGATTCTGACCTTGTTCTTGATACAATTTCTTTATACATAAGGGACAAAATCGCTTCAAAAAATTTTTTTTTTACTGTTGTTGGCGATCTCTCCGGTGTTAAAAAGGGAGTAAAAATAAAAATAACATAATATGTATCTACTATATGGATTTGAGCCCAGTGGGGTAAATTTAATTTTTATTTATTGAAATCTGTTTTTTTTACATTAATTACACACAGGAGGCCCTGAGGAAGATAATCTCCCTTAGGGCCCATGTCATGTATGAGGATGCTGTCTGGAGGGTCTTTTTGAGGAGAGGAAGGAGTGAACATGGGTCTTGTTGTGGGAGGGAAGAAACACAAAGGCCGGAAAATCATTCCACAGCCGAGTAGTTGAACTCGGGAACGAGTCGTAGAAACGACCCGTTCTCGTGTGACAAATGCCAGCCGTGTACATATGTTGGGCGCGCGTTTGGCGTGTTCGACTATGCACCGGTGCCCAGGGGGTGCTAGTTCTTCGGAGAATTTTCCATTGAAATACCGGTAGAACAAGGACAGAATTCCCACCCGACGCTTGTGCTCCAAAGATTGCAATCCGTTTGTTGAGACGGGAGAATCTATCAAATGGACCGCCCGTTTATGCACAGAGTCAAGGGTTTTTTTTTTCAGGTATTGTAGAGCTTCAGACCAGAGGCGGCTGCCAAATTCAACCGTGGGATGTGAAAGTAAATCTTAAAAAATATTCTAATTAATTTACAATGGAATTCCATAATTAATTAAAAGTTTCCAAAAATATTATCTTATTAAATATATTTTTCCATAAATTTAGGGGTAATACGCGTTCCTCTGGACATTTCCCATTTTTTTAGTAAACTTTTTTTTTTCTTCATAACTATTAGCAATTTATTTTATAAATTTTAGATCTCAGATAAATGATCTTTTGTAATCCGATTTTTTATTTGCTACTTTTTGTTTGTATATTGTGAAATTAACGCAATCGAAATAAAACTTGTTTTTTGTCCAGAGGAACAATATACCCTGTATGTTCTTCTGGACACTGTGTAATGTTCCTCTGGACAGTACTTGTTCGCCTCTGTACAATGAACAGTTAATGCTTTCTAAGTCATAAACACAAAAAACAATAACAGTAACACATAATTTATTAAAATAATAGAACAGTTGCCATAAACTAATTATATTTTTGTTGCCATAAATTTTTCTGTATTATGTACTGCCATCGTAGTTAGGTAAAACCTATTTTTGAGTCATCTATTTTTTTTTATATAGGTAACAAAATATTCACAAAAAAGACTACTGGAAAAAAAATTATGGCTTATTAGACACGTGCAAAAGTATTTTTCCTTATTTTTGACTACACAATTCCGCTTACCATAATAAAACAATATTTTTATTGAAAAAAAGATACATTTATTTATGCGAAACTTTCACATGCCCAAAGCAACACGGAGTAGTCATTTTTTACAATTTCAAAAGATTCGAGAAAAGTTATTAGAAAGATAAATACCCTCGCGGTTTCTTGGAAAAACACGCATTCTAAATAGAGTTTAAATAATATAGAGTCGTAAGTTTTCACAACATAAAATCACTCAATAAAAACCAAAAAAATTTACCTTTTCAGTGAAAAAATTATATCAGCGTTCCTCACTTAAACTTTGACAGAAGAGAATGGAAATTAAATCAGTGTTGCTAACTTTAAAGTGCGCATTTGTCGACGGTACTTAATTAATACAAAAGTTGATAGTTTAGGAAAGAACACTACTGTCTAGAGGAGCAATCGTCCAGAAGAACACGTATTGCCCCAATAGTCAATTTCTTTCTACTGCATTAAAAATCATTTGCAATACCAGACTACCCCGCAGTAAAGCTGGTCAGAGTTATAATAATTGTTGTGCATCGTTTGCAATAAACACAAGTTCCGAGGGGTTTTCATAAAATTGCAATTATATTGTACGGTTTCCCTGCGAGAATTCATAGCGGACAAGAATCCACAGGAATCCTGAATAAAACATAATTCACTAGCGAACAGCGGTGTACATCACTTAAAAAAAAGTTAAATGGCATACTGTTTTTCCTATCTTTATCAGAGCAGGACGAGAATCGTCCGGGCAGTGATATATTTGATGTGGAAATATGGACACATACAGCCAGCGAAAGAAACGTATAAATTTTATATATCACAATCGTATAAAATGAATATATTATATCACATTTACCAATGGAATACAAAGACGCCGAGTGAACAATAGTTCAAAAAGCCGTTTTGTAAAACGTTGAGGTTGACGCTTACAAAAATGTGAATTAATAAAAGGTGAAAAGTTACACAAAGAGTTATGGAGGCCTCGTGACTGCGGAGGGAGAAATTACAAACGTAATAAAGAATTATTACAACCTAAGAAGACCCTGCAGTGATGCAAACTTCGCAAACCAACCCCGTAACAGCGACGCCGACCAAAACATCCCCACCCTTTCTACGCATAAGTTGACCAGATTTTTAAATTTTTTTTTTAATAAGTTTTTATTGTAGAAAAAATAATATTATATTTTCACTCATTAAACTACACGGAGAAAACTATTATTCGAAAAAACTATCATTTTAATAGTAAAAACGGGACTGAAGTTCTTACGAACAAATTAACAGTGTCAATGTTTATTGGCGGGAAAATGTAAGAATAATTGGTTGGTATACGTACGAAATTACGTATACCAACAAATTATTCTTACATGTTCCCGCCAATAAAAATTGAAACACTTAATTTGTTTGTAAGAACTTCAGTCCCGTTTTTAACCGTTTTTAACCGTTTTTAACCGTTTTTACTATTAAAATTATCGAATAATATTTTTCTCCGTGTCTGTGAACTACACACATTTTACATTAAATTTCATTACATTATATTACAATGCATTGCATTTACAAAAAAATGACAATACAATACTTAAAACGGGAGGGGGGGAGTGAAAACTCTGAAATTGGTTTTGAACGCCTTCCTAGCGTTTTTTTATGCAGTTGAGTGGTTTAGGTTTCAGTACGTATTTGGTCTCATTTTTTTTCTGACTTCCCTACATTTTACCATTCAGATTTTTATTTGAGATTTAAATGTTACAATCGTTGTTGAGGTTTTTGAGTGAGAGTGGGATTTTATTGTAGAGTTTAGTACCATAGTATAAGATATTTTGCCCAAAAGTTGCATTTGTAGTTAGTTACCTGTTAAATATGTTTTTAACCCCGAGATCTACTGTTTCTAAAAAGTGTTAGTTTTTTATTTCTTGCATTTTGTATTTATGAATGAAAAGGAGTACAGTTTTAGAATAAAGTTGTTTAAAATAACTCTACCTACGTTAAATTGTCGTGAAAACAAGCGTATGTTCCCAAGCGGTTAATTGACATGATGTTGAGATTGGTGAAGGTTTTCCAGTATAATTTTCAACATGGCTATTTGGATTTTAATTAGTGGATTAAGTATATGGAATCCATTGGATCCTCCGTACTAACTGAAGAGATAATACTGTGGAAATGTGTTGTGTGCCAAAGGTAAAGTCAATTTTATCTAACTATGAATGAAAATTATTCAATATAATATCTGTACCCGAGAAGCATACGGATGCAACTCCAAAAAGCCAAATGTTCAGTAGAGCCAAAACCGTATTTTTTCTGTAATTATGGTCTCATAACTTCTGCAGATATTCGTGCTGATTGATGAAATTTTCGTAATTATTAATTCAATTAGTTTTGTTTATAAGTTGAGAAAATAAAACGAAATATTTTACATGCAAAGCCTAAAAATAAATGTTTAAAATAAATCATTATGGAGTTGAGTCCTTCTGCTTCAAAATGCAATAGACTATTTCGATATAACAAGTAAAAAATTAAATTAAATTATTAAAAGATCGATGTTTGAAAATTTTATTTGGAAGTAAAATAATAACTATACACAACAGGTAAAAGAAAAATACATTTTATTGTATATTTCTTAATATAATTATTACTAATTATTGGTATTTTCCAAATCTTCGTCATTTGACGGAGGATAATCTGGCATTTATGACTTAAAATTTTGTTAAAAAAATGCAGTGGATTTTTTTCAACATTAACTCCACAGAGTAGGCCCTGAGAAAAAAAATCCCCCAGGGCCTATGTCATCTTTGGAGATGCTGTGTGGAGTGTCTTTTAGGGAAAGGAAATAAAGGAGGTTCTGGGAAGGAAAAAGGTATGAAGGATGGGTATGAATACGGGGGTCAATGTGTTTTGGCCTTCACAGTTGTCAGACCATATTCAATATTATCCCCATATCGCTATATATCCACTTCAGGAGGTAAGAAGTCTCTTCATTTGCCCCCCTGACACCGACTGACTCATTCCACATGCAAAAATTGCCTTGTCATTGGTGCTGCCCAGAATGGCTTCATTTAAACACCACAATTTTTTCAAATAAAAATATTCAGAACGGGCACGGAAGACATCTTTCCATATCCGAGTCATCAAAACTAATACTGAATACGATGACTTCCCTCGCAACTTATCCGATTTTTTTCAGATTGTATCGCACTTTCGTCTCACGTAAATGCGTTTCTTTTTCCCCTTGAAGTTTTATTTTATATTTATCCTTCCTGTTTAATGATTACCAATATCACAGGTGTCGTTTGTTGATATATGAGGTTATTGTGTCTATTTAGATAGAAAACAAAGAGATTAGAAGCAGAAGGATGGACCTGAGTCCTTCTGCTTCTAATGCTTCTAAGAATAATGGTAGTTGCATCCTTATACATTTTTGAAAAACCCTATATTTCTTCAAAATATGACTACCATCTTTCTGCCACTGATGAACATGATCATTTACTACACATCCTCATCAAAAACTCATTTCTTCAAATTTTGGAGTTGCATCCGTATGCTTCTCAGGTACAGATATATGTCACACTTTTAACTATCAGTTTCCTATGACGATATCTAATAGTAGAGGTAACCTTTTGATTTCAAATTTGATGCCGGGAGTGGTCCGCCGGGACAACGTCTCTTAAAACGAACTTATGGTGATGTTATCCAATCCATTTTGCAAAAAGTTTCAATAATTTGTTTTTTAAATGATCGTTGAAATAAATAATGCCTAGTGCCCTCGCCGGAGTACTGCTTTTCAATCTATGTTAGCCAATTTCCAAATTGCCAAATGACTACTACTAATTTGTATTCGTACAGTTACTGATTATTAACATTATTTTGTCTAATTGGAACTTATTATATTGTAAACTGCTTTAATCATTTGTAAAATATATGTTCGAGGATAGAAATAAATAAATATTAAAAAAAAAATTATAAAAGCTACAAATTTTCGTTGTTTGTTTTTGGGGTGTTATGCCGTGTTGTGATACCTCCTTCTTTAGCCGACGTTTCGGACAGCGTTGCAGTGTCCATCATCAGGGCAGATCCGGCAGATCCGTCTAAACGTCGGCTAAAGAAGGAGGTAGCACAACACGGCATAACACCCCAAAAACAAACAACGAAAATGCTTTTGGCCGTGAAAATCTAAAAACGTATCAAAGCTACAAATGTTTTTTTTAAACATTTTTTACAGAAATAATAATATATACTCCAAATAATGTCAGCTAATGTGCCCAGCATTGCCGGGGCATTATGCAGACTTTTTTTTAAATATGATGTAGTGTAGAGTGTAATTTTCCTCTAATGTCGAACTTTAAATGCAAATAATATCAAAAAAAATTTATAGGGGATGGGAAAAGGGATGGGGGTATTTTTTTTGAAATCTCGTGAAAACAGTTACCCTCCTCTTAGTTTTTAAAGGTCAAGTTTGAAAATTTTCATCAATCTCGAAATAAAACTGCAGATTTGAATAAAAAACAAAGTCATACGGGAGATTTGGATATCTGATAAATATTTATGATCTAATTCTTGGTACAATAATCAGATTCTATTCAGTAAATGGTTAGATTTAAATGTAATTAAACCAAAGGTCAACAACTTTAAGAGGGTATCACCAGAGAATACCAAAAAATTCTCCTTTTTAAATCAAATTCTAGACATATTGACTCTAATTTACCAAAAAACATAATTTGTTTGCGAAAGATTGTTATTTTATCTGGTAAAGACATTTTTAAAAATTTGAAATACCGAGTTAATTTATTTACGGCCCTACAAACTAAAATATTTCAGATTTTTTTTTACACACTCATTTTGTTTAGACATTATTGAAAAATCATAAATACTTATCAGCTTTTGAGCATTTTTATTGCTTACTTGAATGCTGTAATTAATGAAATAAAGTAGATATTGAGTTATTAGGTAAAAATTTTGGTACGGAGAATAACCAATTTTTCTCATTGGAACCGCTCAGTACAATTGCAAGGGCAGGATTGCAAGTTGAAATTTGAATTCCGGGCCGCTGGTTAATGGGCCTTAATAGTTGTAGATAGGTATTAATTTTCCTTGCATTTTGAACGTCAAGTGTGTAAAATTTCATAAAAAGTATCAAAATATTGCTTTAAGGGATGGGAAAATGGTATGGGGTGGCTTTTCAAAGTCTCAAGTAGACAGTGACCTTCCGCTTGTTTTGAAGGTCAAGTATGCAAAATTTCCTAAACCTCGGAATAAAACTGTAGATTTGTATACGAATCAAAACATACCGCCCGGCCTCTAACCTGCCTGCCTGCCCGCCACAAAAATACATAAAAAAAAATATTCACATTTAAACCCGCTAAACTATTTAATTATGTAGTGTGTCAGCAAAACTGTCTACTTTATATAATAGAAGAATATAGGTATTTTATTTTATTTCAATATAGTTCATTTTATTTAGTTGTTGTATTTATCGGAAAAATCATATAACGACCGATAACTATCGAGTTATTTCTTACTATTTATTCCTTACTTAAAATTCTGATATTATTATCGTAAGCGAGATAAATACACCACATAAAGCAAATAATACCAGAAGTAAAAGTTAACAACTATAAAAATCTTGACTTGCTCTGACAAATGCAATGAAAAGAAAAAAGTTATTTATTACGGAATTTTTTTATTTTATTTTATGTATTAGAATTATATATATATTAAGGCAGATATCCTTAGAGGATGTTTATATCTATATAAAGATCTTTTCAGAAAGTCAAGATTTAACCTCTCCAAGGTGGTGCAGTTTTATTGGACAACTGTACATTATATACATGAAGGAGGGCTTAATGTAACTCGAGAGGTTAGGGGCGGAAACATATTATTAAAGTGATTTTTACTACTCTACCCTTGTTAGCAAAGGGGCTCAAAAAGCCGGGATAATCCGGGAAACCGGCGAAACGCAGTCTCTTTCGAGTGCTCTAATTCATTCCCATAGACAAAATAGAATTTAAAAAATATGAAGAAAAAATTCCTTTTACGGATGAGCTACCAGGTGAGCGCTGATCAGATCTCCATATTTTAAAAGGGCTCGCTAAAGGCGAAATTAAATAATCAAAGTCGATAATGTTTTGCTTCTGCTGCGTAGAAACGGAGGCGGAAATAAAAAATTTAAAAACATCAAAACATGTAAATAATCTCGAATTTTAGTGCGCGATGTAGAATTTCAAGGTTGTACGCAGCGTTTTCTACTGTGATAGCATGTCAGCTTTGTCATGAAGTATTTGACTACATCGAGTTCGATCTGAAGTAACAATTTCGTGAAATTCATAATGAAACGTGAATTATAAAAATGCTTAGTACGGTTATTGAGAGAAAAAAAATCAAAGAAGCGCTTCTTGATACAAAATAATTTAATACTTCTGTTCGTTTATTTCCGCATGGTTTCATGCAATATTTATCGAACTAGGTGTAAAAAGTAAAAAATAAATAGAAAAGTTCAAATAACTGGGAGACTCTTTCCCACTCCTAACACATACATATAATACTATATACTCTACTATCATAGATCATATATGTTAGATAACATAACTTACAAGTTATAATAACAAACAGTAGAATTTATTTCTCATAATTGTAATGTTATTAAATTATATATATCTCACAGATATTGATCGATTTAACGACATGAACTGCTTTATTTTATTTTTTAAATCAAATGATTTATACGCTTCTGACCTATGCAGTATGATTTTATATGCATCATTAGCATTCCTACTATGTAAAAAAAACTAATGTGCTTTAAACCACACGACTGAAATAAAACTTCTAGAGCGAAAGAAAATGTGCGCGCTCACTGTTCTCTTCTGCTCCTACAGTATTTATAAAATTGTTCAAGAACGAAATGAAATTACGAATAATCTTCATAAACTGGCTATGAGAGGAAGAAAATGTGCGCGGACAGTGCTCTCTCTTGCTCTACAGTGTGATACAGCCCGTTCGCCTCGCCCGTAACGCATTACATTTTTCGTAACGCATTCGCCAGCTTACCCCCCAAGTCAAGCGTGCGTAAATAAGTTTGACTTCAAAAACAACACATAACTTCCACTATATTTTGAAAAGAAATGTTCACATTTATTGATTCGTAACGTAACACATTTTGCATGGGTCTATTCGCCCGATATTTACAAAACTAGGCGAAAACTTCTGTTTCGAACTCATTATAACAGATATCTCCTTAAAAATATATTATCATTTGTGAATACCGTTACAAGTGGGACTAGGGCATGTTTAAAGGGAGTATTGTAAGGAAGAGAAGGAAATGGAAAAGAGGATGGTTGAGAATCACCCATTTTTTGGACCTGGTCATCAAACACAACTAAACAATTCCAAGCGTCATTTATATTTGAAAATGCGTTTTTTCAGTAAAGCGTGCTTTTATATTACTTAATTAAAATATTTTGGGATTTGAACCCGTGACCTCTGGATAAGTAATTGAAAATTTTTTACTTATATTGTAAATTCCAAAAAAATAACGCAAAAATACAACAAATCCACAGTTTTTCAATGTGTCGGTGAAAATAGTAAAAATACCCTTCCGACGGATAATGTGTTAAGGGGGTATTACCAGATAATACCGGAAATTAGTCATTTTTAAATCAAATTCTAGACGTAATGACTCTTTTTTACAAAAAAAACATAAATTGATTTTGAAAGATTGTTATTTTTTCTGGTACACGCAGTTTTAAAATTTTGAAAAACTAACTGTATTTTTAATATACTAAGATTTTACCGTTGGTCGTTGGCAGATTTGTTCAATTTTCAAACGATAGATAAACAACACAAATTTCAAATCATATAATCATACAACAAAATAAATCAATACATCATCTAGTCAACACAGTTTTCATAATTTTAATTTTAGTTAAAATAAAATCATTAAAAATTAAATCCGAGAACGTGTTTTGGGACTAAAAAAATACCCCAGTTGAAAAATCATAAATACTTATGATCAAAAAATACTTACAAGAAGTACACTAATTTAATAATTTATCATCGTGTGTTTTGAGCATTTTTATTGCTTACTTGAATGTAAGTATATATAAAAGAAAGTTTTGAATGAAATAAATCGATATTCAATTTTTTATTTAAAAAATTTGATGCGAAAAATAATCGATCTTTCTCATCGGAACCTCCCTGTACAGTTGGAAGCATTTTAAAACTTTTATTCTCAGCCGCTGGTCAATCGCTCTTAACATTACGTAGGTATGTAAATAAAATCTCTTCAGTAGACTTAGTTTATTTACCCTGAAAAAAAAATGAAGTCCTTATTCTGTCTGTTCTCATTTCAGGAAAGCGTAGTGTTACCGAAGCGTAGCCGAAAGAGACTTAAGATGAAATTCATCAGTTCGGGCGTAAAATAATCTCAAGTATTTTTCTGACGAGCTCCGCAAAGGTGTTCTGTGAAAGACTACTGCATTTGGAATAATTACAATTTTTTAAATCATCCTTCAACGAAAAAATTCACACACATCAGGAGAAATGTCCCGGCGATGTAGGGATTTTCGTCGAGAAACAGATTACCGGGGACGTTTCTTCGCGAGCGGAAAAATACATTTATTATTATTCATGTTGACTTAGTCGACATTGAATTTAATCTTTTAATACGTCGTTTTAAAATAACGTAATGAGTTTTTTTGGGAATTTTACAAACACTCGCATTCTATCAAGGAAATGACACGAGTAAATGAGCTAAGTGTTTTCAGGAGAATAATAGACTATGTAGGCAGAGGTTTTCAATAATACAAAAATAAGAAGAAAAAAAAAACATTCATTGTTATCAAAATAATATTTTGTATACACAGTTTAAAGAAGGTTTTTGTGGAATCCGAAAATATGATAGAAACACCATTTTCTTAATCAAAATTTAATTTCACGACAATGTATTGCGCCGTTCAATATTTTCTTCTTATTGTCTTCTATGGCCTAATTTTTTTTTCTTGTTTATTTCAGATCTCGGGGAGGGTGGTGCAATCCCACGAGCTCCATATTATACATTGAACACATCAAATTAATATTTAAAAAAATATATTGTGAGATACTGCATACATAATAATAATATTTGGCTAATTTATATAGCGCCGTTTTTGTGAAAGATCACCTCAAGGGCGCTGTACAAATAAACTAAGATATATAATTATAACTAGTGACTTACATCTAAGACTTATAGCTAGTGACTTACGACTGAGACTTATAAGTACTGACTTAACTAGCGACTTACATTTATATTTACACCTGTGACTTAAAGTTAGAGATTTACAACTAACATAGGTACTTAAAAATTACGTATTTTGGTTTTTGCCAGGTTTGTCACTGATAATAGTGATAACATTAAAAATCAAATAACAAACAAAACTCTGTAAGTATAGGCACAAACAGGTAACGTAGAAGTAAGTTAATTCTGCGAAACGAAGCAGTTTGAGGATTTTACACATACATATTATATTCTACATTCTACTCATTTTATACATATTATATATTACGTACACATAGTAAAAGAAAACAGAATAAAAATAATACAGAAACAAAATGAGAATAAAGTTTTTTTTTTAAATATATATATATATGGAAATTTGAATAGGGGCCAAGATTCCCAGCAATGAGGAACCGACATAGAATAAAGCGATTTCCTACTTTTATCCCTTTTACGCGTGAAGGAATCTTTAGAGTAGAGTGAGTGGCTGTTACTTACCCGATACATAAAGAGGCTAAAACATAACAGAAATGCACTTTCAACTAGTCGGGCGTATCGAACTGTCATCAGCAGATTTTGTGTTCGTGTCACATTGTAGGAAAATCTGCCTTATAAAAATAATAATATTAAAATCAATTTCACGTGCGGCAATTGTAGATGGCATAAAGATGATTGCTCATATCTTACTTTCAGATTCAATAATTAGCTTTTTTTTAAATTCAAATTTGTTTTTGATCATCAAACAAAATACATTAATTGACAGTGTTAAAATGAAAACACGGTCGTTATTTAAAATCTTATTTTTTTTACATTAATTCTACACAGCAGACCCTGAGGAAAAAAAAATCTCTCAAGGCCCATCTCATCTTTGAAAATGCTATGTGGCGGGTCTTTTTGAGGGGAGGAACGAGTGGACATGGGTCTTGAAGAAACGCAAGTTGTAGGAGGAAGGAAGCCCAGAAGCCAAATATAATTATTAGCGAATATAACAGAAATTAAAAATGTAACTATTTGTAGTTACTATCCGGCTTCGTATTTTTTACAAAAAGTTTATCTTACAAAACGTTTCATCGCTTGAATAATATTTAAAGAATCTCTGTGAATTTTTTCAAACCTATGGATGTGTAAAATAACAGAACCGTATGTTTTTTTAAATTTTCGCGATTTTTTTCTATCGATGAAATTTTACGTAATTAACTATTCGGCTCTACAAATCTTCAGATATTATCTTAAAAAATGGCATATATTTTCTTAATAACTTAGAAACTTAACGTGTTTAAGGGACGTATGTTATAAATCGGTAGAAAATCGAAATTCCGGCCCTTAATGGTTAATCAATTCGGCATATTAGGTCATACTTAGGTACTCCAATAGTAACGTGACAAAAAAAATATATAAAAAAAGCCAACATACCAAAAAAACTGGAAATGTTTAAGCCAGATTTGTTAAACAAATAAGCGTGCAATATGCGCCAGGATTTGATCTCAGGATTCTAGGAGGCTGTCAATCGGTGAATCCAGATACAGCATCCCTGACACGTCACCAGGCGAGGGGCGAGCGGGGCAAGAGGTACGGGGGCCCGGACGACCGTAGTGAAGTAATTTAGCCCCTGCCCCGCGGGGAGCACCGCCCCGGGGGTCTCTGATGGCGGATCGCTGTCGCCGGCCCGGGGTGCCCCACCCCATCCCCCATCCCTAAAACTAACTCATTCTTACCCCGGTGAGGTGGTCCACCTTGCCCCTCCCCCTCCTACCCTAACAAATAATAATAATAATAATTGGATAATTTGTATAGCGCCGTTTTTGTGAGAAATCACCTCAAGGGCGCTGTACAATTTAAAATATAATTCTTAGGCTATATTTAAGTTTATTATTTACAATTGTATACAGAAACATACTTACCTGGTCGGTCACTTCCGATAAACACACTTTAATAAGAAAGTTTATGCTTGGAGAAGATACCAATTTGCACGCGGAGGACATTATATTGAAAACACTGGACTTTGCATGATTTTACATTTACTGACCCCATCACTTTTGGTATTCACTTATAAGAAGTATAATGCCAAAGGTGAGTTAATACTTACTTTGAAAGACTTGAGAATTTAATGATTCTTTACGACTGGAGAATTTTCATCAAGTGACCATTATAAAAGCTTCCAAAAAAGAATTAGCTCATATTTTCACAATTAGTTATTTACAATGTCACGGGCTGTGAATGTGAAAGTGAGAAGGTTTTGACTTTATGGATAAGACAGTCCGAACAGATGAGTTTTAAGTTTAGCTCTAAATTCCGCCGAGTCTGTAATCATTCTTAACTCATGTGGCAGCCTATTCCATGCTTTAGGTCCCGACACTCCGAAAGCGCGCTCACCGAACTTAGTGTCTGGTGTGCGCTTTGGTTCCTTCAACCTTCCGATAGCTGATGATGCTGCTGACCTGAGGGTTGATTGTCGAGAATTGGAATTTTCAGGAATACACAGTTCCGATAAGTAAGCCGGAGCCATTGCGTTAAGCGACTTAAATACCATCCAGCAGAGCTTGAACTGGATTCTTTCAGGACATTTGAGCCAGTGAAGATTTTTGAGATGTTCTGAAATATGGGAATATTTAGATACGCCGGTGATAAGTCTTGCCGCAGCGTTGAAAACGGATTGTAGTTTGTTTATTTGATATTTTGGGAGACTTGCATATATACCGTTGCAATAATCTAGACGTGAAACAACATACGAATTGACTAGTAATTTAGTCGCCTCTGTTGGCAGGTTTCTTCGCACTGCTTTAATTTGCCTCAATTGAAAGAACCCCGTGCTTACGGTTCTGTTCACTTGAGTTTTCAGGGAAAAATCAGCGTCGAGATTAACACCCAGTAGTTTTATACAAGTCTTTGGACTGATGTCACTTCCTGAAATGGTTATTGGGGAGTTATCAATGTTACGCTGACGTCTGCTGGTGGCGGTCCAGAGAAACTCAGTCTTTGAAGGATTCAGTTTCAATCTATTTGAGGTCATCCAGCGGGTGATTGCTTCTAGACACTCAGTTATACGAGTTTTAAGATTGTCTATTTCCTCTGGTAAGCAGTAAAAGTAGACTTGCTGGTCATCAGCGTAGCAGTGAGATAGAAGACCAAATGATTCGATTATTTTAGCGACATCATTTGTGAAGAGGATGAAGAGAAGTGGGCCCAGAACAGACCCTTGGGGTACTCCTGATGAAAGGTTTGCATATTTGGATTGTTTTTTCCCCACCTTAACGGCTTGTACACGGTTGCTCAAGTAAGATGTCAGCCAGCTTTTAACGTCGCAGTTTAAACCAAAGGATTCTTCTAATCGTTTAATAAGAAGATCGTGGTCAATCGTGTCAAAAGCGGCACTCATGTCCAAGACTGAAAGGAGCGCCAGTTTACCCGACTCGATAGCAAGAGTTATATCCGACAAAACACGTAGTAATCCAGTTTCCGTTGAGTGAAACCTTCTATATGCCGATTGGTATTTAGTTAGCAATTCATTTGAATTTAAGTGACATATTATCTGTGCAGCAGTGATTCTTTCTAAGATTTTCGATATTAATGGCAGATTTGAAACTGGTCGGCAATTTGAGAGATCTTCAGCGTCCAATTGCGGTTTTTTTATTAATGGAGTTACGACAGCTGATTTAAGAGGTTTTGGAAAATCACCCATGCTAAGTGACTTATTGAAAAGATGAGCTAGAAAGGGAGATATTTCATTGCAGCACTTTTTTAGTAACCACGTTGGAATAGGGTCGAGTGAACACTGCTTGTTCGGTGAAGTAAGTATTAACTTCCTTACTTCTTCGGGGGATGTAGGTTTGAAGGCAGAAAAGTTTCCGCTACTGCATGTAGTGAAAGACGGTGGTGGGGCGGAGGCTGTTAGAGCACGTATTGATTCAATTTTATGAAGAAAAAAGTTGGAGAATATTTCCGGGGCTAAGTCGGTTGTATTTTGTGCACGGACATCGGCAACGACCGTCTTAATCGAGTTCCAAAGACTTCGTGGGTTTTGACGCTCTGAATCGATCCTACTTATCCAATATTTGGACCTTTTCGAATGAATTAATAACGTGTACTCTTTTTGAGCCCGTATCCAATCGTCACGTGATGTAACCCCCGAGTGTCTGTAGGACCTCTCCAGTTTGCGCATTGATCTCTTCTGGCTTCGACATTCTTCGTCAAACCAGTCATCAGATTTTCGCAGTTGCCGAGTTTTTGTAGAAGATGGAGCATATTTGTTTAGAAGGGTTGAAAGAACAGTGTTGTAATTTGTTGCTAGTTTGGTTGGTGATTCTGTTTCCCAGACGCTTTGAATGCAAAGCGAAGAAGCTTTTCCGACAGGAAATCGTCAAAGTTAAAACTACGCCATGCTCTAGACGTGATAGTTATGTAAGGGATTTTTGGTGGGTTAAAATCGATATCAGCGCGAATTAGCCTATGATCTGATAGCCCTACATCTACACTATTCGCTACCAGAGGCAAGCGGTTCAACTTTGAGATAAAAATATCCAAAGTTCCGCCTGCATCGTGAGTTGGAGCATTAACCCATTGACCTACCATCAGTCCGATACAGTTTGGGACAATACATCGAAGACATGAAATTTTAAATATACAAAACAAAAAAGGAAACAAATTTTAAAAAAGTCAAGGAATTCCTATTTTCCCGTTTGATTTATTGTTTTCAGGCAAAGTTCGTAGAAAATGTATGTAACAAGTTTCGCTCATTGATAGAGCGGTGCTTGGCTAGAAAATTGTGACGTAGTTGGAGTCCATTTTCCACTAGGAAATTTAAATTTACTGCAAGGGCAGTGGCGTCAAGCGTCTCTAAATGTATTTGAAAAGATTTATTTATAATACATTGATATTTTTTATGTACAATTTTATTATTTATGAGCATCATCGCGTTGGAACGATTGCACATATTTTATATTCTTCTTATTGTTCACGTTAAAGTTATGTATTATGAATTTAAATTATAATTTCGTATTATCTTTATGTCATATGCAATTTAGATTTATTTTTGTTGGTATCTAAATTTTCTTGCTCTTTTCTCTATTAGTTTAAATAATATATTATATACATTTAAATGCAACTTAATATCATCTACCTTGAATTACACTTTCATTTAAAAAAAAAAAAATTGTTTTCTATTCTCGCTGTCTCGGTAACATATACAGGATGCGGCAGCATAATTTCCTTTTTTCAAAACTTAATAAAACCCATTGTATGAATCAGAAATTTTTTACTTGTTTTTTATAATGTAGGCACATACCTAAAGATTTGGTTTATTTAGTTTTAGAGTAAACCGATTTCTGGCGTTTGTCGTGACTCTTGCCAGCATATCAGGCGTTATAATGGCAATTTATTCCTGGATGTTGATCTTCAAATCTTGTAGGGTCCTTGAACGGTTCACATAAACATGGGATTTCAAAAAACCCCATAGAAAAAGATCACAAGGGGACAAATCGTGAGAGCGGGCCGGCCTGCTAGAATTCCTCCGAGAATTAAAGTTTCGTTCAGAAAGTTCCTGCACAATCACCATCTTGTATGGATGGAAATATAGATCATCACGAAGAATTCTTCTCAAAGAACGAACGGAAAGTCCAAGGGCAGACGCATGTTTGTGCGCAGAACACCATGGTGATCGCAACACTGAAGCTCTCACTGCCTCAATGTTCACAGGTGATCTAATGGGACGAGGGATTCTTCCTATTGTCGCACCTGCAGTTTGTCTGACCCACGTAACAATTGATTTCGGGTCCAGGACAGGGGCCAAAGGGGCTAAATAAAAGCGATTTCGAAAGGCGCGCTGGGTCGCGATCACAGAACATCCGTTCAAAAAGTAGGCCTCAACGGCCAACGCACGCTCCTCACTGTTCCAACGGACGATGGCTACTAAATTGTGTCGGGACAAAACTTTATAGTTCCGCCTCTCGAATGAGATCACTAGTGCTCCGCTACGACATCAACCGACTGAATGGCGCGCATTTTAAAAAATGAAGTTATGTTGCCGCACCCTCTAGTATAAATCATGTAAATGTATAATATTGTAAAAGTCTATCGAGGCGTATTAAAATCAATAAATACAATAAAAAATAGAAATAAGAATTGTAATGTAATTATAATATCAAAACTAACGTTAGGAATAAAATGAAAAAACATCGCAGGAACGTTTAACTTATGCTTTTTTGATACAGAATCGAGATCATTAGCGCCATATATACATAAGCCTTCAAATTTTAAAATTGATAGTCTAATTAAGCAACCTTTGATGACAAGGAAAGTGTTGAGAATAATCGTATATATACAAAGAGTCGCACATGGTGGTAGATACTTTCTGCATCGCCTTGGTGAGAGTCGTCAAAGACCATCATTCGAAATCGAAGCGTTGCTTGAAATGGCTCAAGCCATATTTGGTGATCATATGTGAACAGACAGGCACTTCCCCATCTCTCTCTTCCCATTTTCCTTCCCCTCCTCATACCTAAACAGCCTAAATGCTTTTCATCAGACCTAAATGGAATAATATAATTTACTTGTAATGCAACAAATACGCCAAATTTCAAGATGGATAAAAGATACCTACAAGTATTTTTTTTAATCTCAACTCCCGAGGAATATAAATTCTTTAGGGCCTATGTATTCTTAAGGGAGTGTGCGGAGGGTCATTTTGAGAAGAGTCTTGAAGATGTTCTATCCATCTTCGACCCATCATATTTTTAGGTGAGAAAGCGAGACAGGTTTTCTACAAATATTGCCAGACTTTTGTGATATCTACCAAAGAGACAATTTATATAACGCCGATTAACAACAGTTATAATAATAGATTTATTTTCGGAAACGGAAAAATAAATATAAAAAAATATTTTCTTTGATATTTTTTCTAATGAGAGTCTGACAGTGGAAAAATAATTCAAGTCAAAACTGGCTTTATATAGCACAACTTTAATATTATTTAAGTTAGTCTGACGAAAATCTAATTAAAAAAACTTGAGCGATGAAATTCCTAATGTATTACAACTAAATACCAATATTTTTATAACTAAGATTTTGGAATGGCCTTCAATGTTGACTATCCACTTGTAGGAATCTTTATTTAGGTCCTTTAGCTCGGGGCTTCAAATTTCGACATCAATTAAGAAGCAGAAAATTCTAATTAGTTCAGTAAAATGAGAAAATAAAGAAATCGGTGTTCGTACTTCGCCCGAGGCACACAAATACCCGAAAGGGATAAAAAAAAAATACTTGACAGCTCTTCGTTTAAATTCGATAAAAAATATTTTTCTTAGTACCTATACGATATACGTTATCGATTTGGATATTCCGAACATTTTTAACACAAAGATAATATAATTTTTTTAATATGAATATCTCCCCAGTGTCCCAACTGCTCCCATCTGGAGCCAGTGAGACTACAGCATCCCAAATTGGTGTGTGTTGTGAGGCTGAATGTAGTGGGCAGGGTAATGAGGTGGGGAAGAGGACGGTGGGGAAGTACCTGGCTATTCAGATCTGATCACCAAACATGGCTAAAGCCATATCAAGATACGTTTCAATTCTGAATAGTGGTCAATGGTGGTCACCAGAGCGATACTGAGAGTATCTTCCACTCTAGAACGTGCCGCAAATATAATATATAATATTTTTAATCAATCAATTGTGAAAAAAACATAAATTAATCAAATAAAATGTATTTGCGCACGCCGGGTTCGAACCCGCGACCTTTAGGAGTCGACGGATTAGGAGTCGAGAGCCTTGCCTCTAGACCAGCGGTTGTCAACCTTTTTGAGCCTACGTACCCCTTGGCTCTTACTACAAATTTGTTGTACCCCTTACCTTCTATCTACGTATCTTGTGTACACGTGTAAAGAAAGAGATGTTTCATTTGTAATTTTTTTAATGCTACCATTTTTATTTCATTTCATTTTATGGCATTTCTAATAAGCTTCTATATTCGAAATTGGGCAAATTTGTTCCACGTCTTATTATTTCGACGAAAAAAAATTATGTCATTGTTACGTTATCTCTAAAATGGTTTCGCAGCCAGTGCATTTCTTTACCGATTTTTGAGAAATATTCCATGTTATTTTTAGATAGTAAACCGCCGAAATATGAAAACGTTGAGCTGAGTTTTAAAACTCACATTCGTGCTACGATATTGCGAACCCCCAATGTTTGCTTCGCGTACCCCAAGGGGTACGCGTACCACAGGTTGAAAACCACTGCTCTAAACCATAAAATGAATAACAACTATATAAAGATTATATAGTTGTTATTCAAGAATATCAAATATTTAGGGTTACTGTAACTTCCCTGTGTAGATAAATATAGCTAAACGTACAAGCCCATACAAAGAAAATCAATGAATTATTACGGTATTTAATCATTCAATGTGCGGTAAAATCAAAAAAATAACTATAGAATAGAGAAATGGCAATTTTACCAAACAAAAAATACCAGGAACCAGTGGCGGCCGCTGCTCTGAAAATATGGTGGTTCACTGATAATCCGTACTTACGAGAAAACAATAATTACTAAGCAACATTAGGTAAAAATAAATCCAACATTAAGTAACGATAGTACATTGAAAATTAAAACTCTTCAAAACAAAAAATAAATCCACTAACCTTTTTTATAGAGAAAGACTACTCTAAGCTGTTTTCGAAGCGCAAAAACTTCTTTCACTTATTAATTCTGTTTATAGAAATGCATAAAATACATGAAACGCAACATTATCATCATTGACGATTTAAGGGATTTGGAGAGAGGTATGTAAAAAATATCTGAAACACATCATCAACATAGATGGCTTGAAGCATATTGGTAATATATGTAATAATACCTGGAACAGAATGTCATCATACACGATTTAAGGAAATTGACGACATGTATAAAATACCTGGAACACAACATCGTTATGACGATTTTAGGGGTATTGGCGACGTGTATAAAATACCTGGGACACAAAATTATCATAGATGATTTTAAGGGCAATGAGGACATGTATAAAATATATGGAATCCAACGTCAACAAAGGCGATTTAAAGGATATTGACGATAGGTATGAACAAAATACCCGGAATACAATATCATCATTGACGATTTTAAAAATACGTTCTTGTGTTGGGTTTTTTTTTTTTTTTTTAATATATACATATATGAAATGATACTGCTACCCGACTCGGAACAGATATTGTCTAGTGAGTCGGGTAGAGCACATGAACTGTAAATATACTTTAATGTTAATAAACGCCCGGGTTACCGGCATTGAAATTGAAAATTGAATTGTGTAGACTTTGAGGAAATTTCCTGTATTTTGTGTTCCTGTTGCCTGCAGTAATGTTGTGTACTCGTTGTCATAACCTTAAAACGTCTCAATGTGTGCCATTTTCCCTTGTTGCATCATTACCTCGGTAATAACTCGGTCAACACTAGTTCACATCGCCCGTCTTGTTATGTAAATGGCCCTCCATTCCGCCAGCCCCGACTGCCTCTTTTACCTCTTGCCTTATCTGTTGCTCGTTCACCCCTCCGCTACCTTCGTGCGCATTTTACCCATCTCAACGTCAATGTTAACAATGGAGACGGTCCCGCCATCGAATAGCTACTACGGGAACTGTCATCTTCCTATATTCAGATTGTCTCTTATACACACAGAACAAACAAGCCCCGGGAGCGCGGGCCATGTCGGGTCGGCGGACTAAATTGAAAAACATAATATCACATTTCGTTGGATTACGTTTCAGTGCCAGCCGAGAGTGGCTCTCGCTAAAGATTGAATATTTCTTCTGTTTTTTTTATACTAGTAGGTACCGGGGACTTTCTCAAATTGAATGTCACTTGTGATTTTGAATGTAATGCTGTAGCGAACAGCCGTCGCAGTGGGTATTGCTTTTTCGTTTTGTTGTTTTGTTTAGGTAGGTTCATTCAATACAATTAGACGATTTTGATCAATTGCTAAATTTGACTATCTATAACATCATACCATTATTTATGGTCAGTAAATGATATTCACAATTTGTGCGATATTACATTAAATAATTAATTGAATTAAATTATATAAATTAAGAAGTACTTGAATCTTGAATTGTTTTTTTACAGTTAAATTGTTATTTCGCATTTCCACGGCTTTTTCTTTAAAGTATACTAACACAGTTTTTTATTTTTATTTATTTTTTTCTTTATTCATTAAACTGCTGGTTACATATTTTGAGAATTTTACGACCACCACGCTAAGCACATGCCCGTGTTGTGGTGTTGATTCCGCTGATTCATTATTGATTTTTAAAGTGCGACCGCTGATCTTTGTAAAAATAATATAAAATACTTAAAAATGAACATTCGAAGGAATATTGTTGTAGTGCTGCCTCCGATAAATTACCTATCTATTCTCTCCGCAATAAGATCAATTTAAAACTTGAGCGCTATAAAATTTTTAAGCGTTCGGTTTGGAAAGTTCCCGCCCTCATAATTTTATTATAGAGATATATGTACATTTATGAATTGCATTTAAAGCATTATCTTAGGTTCTTACTGATCAACGGGCAGGGGGAACATTTAAAATAAATACAAAAATATAATAATTTCAAATTGGACACAATTTGGCCAAATACATATGCTTCTCTAGTGATTATGTAAAAATGATTTTGTGCGAATGTTTTAAACTGTGTTATTTGTTAAGTCGGAGTTTATTATTCTATACTAGAACCTTTGAATAGTGGCTATATATTGGATAATTTGGCCGAGTATTTTTTAACTATTGGGAGTATTTTATTTTTAATAATATTCGTTATAGTATGAATAAGCTATTAGGAGGACGGTGAGAAATCCCCTGAATCTAAAATACGGTTACTCAATCAATCGATTGAAAAGAATTTTAATTCCTATTAATTCTTATTATTTTTTCGTTTATACCGTTTTTAGTTTCCAAATCTATATATAGCCTTGGCTTACTTTGACATTTTTGAACTTCACAGTATTGTTATAATTAATAAAGAAAGATAAAGTTGTAATTTTGTCTGTACTTTATTGTAATGCCTTTCATTAAAATGGAAATTACCTAGATGAACTTAGTTTAAAAAAAACACAACATTATAATTATTGCGTTCAATGTATGGAGGATAATGTATGGTTTCCTATCATGAGACCACCAGATGGGCCTCTATCGCTGCCATGGGGTGATAATCACGATGGTAAATTGGCTCAATCTTCACTATGGGCTTCCCCTGCGGTGGCAAATAAGTGCTTCCAAAGAGTGCACTAGTCTCTTCACGGACATTTCTACGGTAACCGTGTGTCGGGAGTCGGAGGAAACGGCGATTGTCGCTATTATAAGTAACACTCAGCTCGGGTCATTGAGTTGTTGGAAAGTGAAATCAAAGTTTTGTAAAATCCGTTCAGAAATAAATCACTTTGTGGTAAGACTTTATTATATTTGATTAATTTGTTTTGTTTAAACATCACCTTATTGAGTGTATAAATTAACCGGTTTCGGTTCAACCTGATCTTTTTTATCAGAGTTGTATAAACATATATGAAACTAGCTGACCCGGCAAACGTCGTACAGCCTCAGAATCAATAAATGTTGTGTTTAATTTATTAGCTGAAATAAATTAAGTTTTTATTAAGTTAAAATAAATAGGTACCTACTCTAAGTTCAAAAAAATGAAATTGAGCTGTTGACTAAGCACAAAATGTTCGGCACACTACACCATTGACAGTTCGAATTGATTCAAATTATGTCGACCAACGCATATTATTTGAAAAGCCGTTCCATACAGAATATATGAAAAAAAAAAAATTCTTCATAATTATTTTTCCCGTGATTTTTTTCCGATGTTTTAATAGTTATTCTGTTAATCGGGACGGAGACAAATCCAACAAATCAAATATCATAAAAATCGGTCGAGCCGTTGTTGAGTTATAAATGGTGTAACTAACCCGAATTTGTTTTATATATTAAGAGAAAGAGATTACAACAGAATTATTATTAAAAATATTTTTTATCAATTATCTTTATAATTTAACTTGCATATTATATTCAGATGCATTGCGGGAGTGAAATGTCATTCTGAGCGTATCATATACATATTGTCAACATCTCCAAATTGGCAAAGTCCTTTCAATCGTTTATTATTATCCTGTGTTTCTAGTATTTTTTACATATTTATCGTCAGTATCCTTTAAATCGGCAATGATGTACACATTGTGTGTCTAGTATTTTAAAAATATTTATCGTCAGTATCCTTTATCGGCAATGATGACGTTGTGTTCCAGGTAGTTAATACACCACGTCAAATCTAGTATTTCTGTTTCATGTTTCGTTTAGATTTATTGGTTTTATCGTCTGCTTCAATTATTAATTCGTCCTTATATAATTTCAAAGGCTAAATTAGTATACTATTTTAAAATAACTGACATTCATGAAAGAAAATCGAATTCAATAACATTTATTTCTAATACTACCTATATGATTTCTTAAAAGAATACTTCAATCATCAATTCATTTTTCTTAAAACAATATTTCGAAAGGAAAAATTGTGACACGGTTCTAAATATATGTATATCAAAAGAGGTTCATATAAATTTTAAAGTACCTATTCATGTAAATTTGCATTTGTAAATTCAAAAGCTGCAAAGAATGGAGATTCTTTTTTTACGTTTCCAGGAGTAAAAGAAAGACAAATATTGCCGAGTTACGAGTAACCTGACAATATTAAAAAAAAATCCCACTACCATCGTATAAAAGCAAAATGTTCCTTGCGCAAATTTAAAATTTTAATATTAAATATCAATTATTGGCTATTTTTTAAATTGCTTTTTTAGTATAAAACAATGATAACGGGAATTATGGTGAATTCTGATATTATTTAGAAAAAGTGCAAGATGAAAGTGCGACATACGAAGAAATTTTTTTAATTTTTTTTTTTCAATTCAATGCCGGTAACCCGGGCGTTTATTAACATTAAAGTATATTTACAGTTCATGTGCGCTACCCGACTCACTAGACAATATCTGTTCCGAGTCGGGTAGCAGTATCATTTCATATACATATTAAAAAAACTTAAAAATAAAAATAAGTAGGGAAATTAATTTAGCAATTGCATCAAAAATCATTAGAAATATAAAAACAAAACAAAAAAATAAGAAAAAAAAAAAATACAAAAATATATATTTGTATATACATATATATATTTAAACATAAAAACGTATAAAAAATTAACACGGACGGTTTGCAAGTAACTTGTTAATGCAATTTCTTTTTTTGTTCATTAACCATGTATTAAAGTTTTTATATGTACGTTTTCTGTTGGTATGAGTAAAATGTTGTGTTTCTTTTAAGAAAATGTTGAATATGGAAGGTGCGGGGTAAGATTCATGTTTTTTAGCAAGAGTGGATTTAATTTTTGGCACTTGTAAAAGATTGTTAGATTTAGCTCTAGTGTTTTGGGAGTGAGATATGTGTGAAGGTGACGATTTTATGCAATTTATATGGATAATTTTTTTTATGAATAGCTTCCTGATATCAAGTATTTTATTTTTAATTAAAAGATTTTCAGTGGGATGAAGATATGGTTTTTTTAACATAGTTCTAATAAGTGATTTATGAGCTGTGTTAAGTAACTTAATGTATGTGTCTGCGGCTCCACCCCATGCCGATATACCATATATAATTATGAAGCACGGTTACCGTAAAAACCGAAATGCCTGAAGTTGTATAAATAATTGTTTATAGAGTTTAAAAAAAACGCTCCCCAACTGATTTGGCATAAAAAAATTCCAATACGATAATAAATGAATAACAACATATACGATAAACCAGCATTATTTATTAACTGAATTTCAAAGGACTGATGAGGCAATTTTTTCAAGCATTGCGCTCAAGATAAGCAGAGCCGGAGAGCCTTCCGCGCCTAGGCGGCGTTCAGGCGGCGTTCAGGCGGCCGTGAGATGGGCGGGCGGGCGGGGGTGGCTCCGAGGGCGGCTGCCGGAGCAGGGGCGGCCCAGGGCGGCGGGCGGCCGGAGCCGGGGGAGGAGAGGATGGGCGGCGCCAGCGGGCGCAGGGCGGGGAAGCCGGCCCACACACTTGTAGGATTTCCGCCTTTTTCCAATTCCACTCCCACCGTGATGAGATGGAGGTATCGAACCGAACGTGGAGCTTCGATTGTTTTACTTTATATTAGGAAATTAAGGAATGAAACGTTTTCAGCAAGTATGTGGGTTATTTAGGTTTCAGTTACCTTACTGCAATGTTCCATGCATCGGGTTTTAGAATGATGTACATTATGATCTTACTGTTATTTTTTCATAACGTAACGTTAGGATGTAAATATTATACACCTTTAGGATTTTTCTCTCTCTTGGGAAGAGTGTAACGCATTTATTTCAGTCAAAGATGGTATGCGTTGGGCGGAAAGTGAATGGAGTATTTTCATAAAAGAGTGAAATTTTAATATTTTCATTAATAATTACCGATTTTTAAAACGATCTAAAAATGCTCATTTCGAAACAGTTCTAACTGGCTACAATGTCATTATGACATAGAAAACCCTACTGGCTTAAAAGATGGCCTAATGTTACGCCACTACATTTGCGAATAAAAATGAACACATCCATTAAGTACCTACGCTTTTTTATGTTTTTGTGTAATAGATTATGAAAAATAATTTAAATTTAATGTTAAGTACCTAAGTATCATATTAAGTATCATTAAAAGAAAAGTAATATAAAAGTTTAATTTTAATCATAATCATTATTCCTGAAACATTAATTATCATAAAATATGTATGTTTGATTATTCAACAATTTCTGAACAATTATGATAATAATACGCATATTTAATGTTTCTTTTATCATACTCAAAATGAAGTCGAATTGCAATAACACGCCCAGCTAGCGTCGCAAGTAAGGAAAAAAAACATTAAATGAAACAACTAATATAATAAAATAATAAATAAACTCTCACAAACTATCTTTATGAGAATGTAGACAATTTCAAAACAAAGTATACAAATCTTCCCCAGAGGTATTTTTTTCTTCATGTGGAGGGTCTTTTTAGGGAAAGGAAGTTCCGCGAAGGAAAAGGGTATGTACGAGGGGTGGGTAGGAATCTGAAGTTAAGTGTATCCAGATCATCCGCCGCCAAGATCTAGACAAACCTCACCCCCATGAACCCGGGCATCCTAAGTCACCACACGTAGCGAACCACTCGGAGTGACCATGGCTAATGGACTATATGGGTACGATCGATTCTGTAAAACGGAATGCCAGGAAGCCATTGAACAAGGATTGCCAACATTTTTTTCGTCCATATTCTTTTAAAATTAAAACAATAACATATTGTGCATTTATTTTTCATCTCTCTCCTTTATTCCTATTTTCAACTCTGTCCTTTTAAATTAAAAGCATAATATATTTCTTACATCATTGGTTTTCAACCTGTGGTACGCGTACCCCTAAGAATACGCAATTTCGTGGCACGAATGTGGGTTTTACAACTCAGCTCAACGTTTTCAAATTTCTTCGGTTTACGCTCTAAAAATATTAATACCGTTCACAAGCACGTATTTGTGTGAAAATGCATTTTCTTCTTATGCATTTATAAAAAATCAATATTGCAATCGCCTAAATGCTGAACCAGATTTGAGGCTCCATTATCTGTGTGAAATCGAGCCAAACTTTGGAAAACTTTGCTCTGTAAAGCAAGCCCAAGGATCACATTGACTGTATGTTAACATTGTAGAACCGCTGTTTAAAAATACACTTAATGGTAAAGTTCATGTAATAATGATAGTATTAAAAAACAAATTACAAAAATTACATTACACGTGTACACGAGATGGAGGGTAGGGGGTACAACAAATTTGTAGTAAGAGTCAAGGGGTACGCAGGCTCAAAAAGGTTGACAACCGCTGATCTACAAAATATATATTTTGATTTCATCTTAGTCCTTCTAAAATTAATAGCATAACATTTCAAAGCAAATTTCGACACATGGTCACACTACACGTTTACATTATAATGTACTAGCTTTATTCAGCTTAGCAGGTAAACATTACCTGCAAGAAACAATACTATTTTTTCAATACATATATTATTTTATAAAATCATAAACCTCAACACAGGCTTGTTCTAGTGAGGTTGAAAATTGAATTGAGTACAATAATACCTACCATGTAAAAAAAATAACGGCTAAAAAAATCTCAACATCCTTTTGAAGTCACAACCACTATAAACTCTCCAACCACTCAAAACAAGCTTTCAGTAGGTACATGAAAGATAAAATTCAGGAAGACGATAATTTCTTGAACACTCTTTGAGATACACCATAACCCGCAACGTTATCCTTCAGAACAAAATATATGATCGTAAATGGAAAACAACAATATACTTGAACAGCATAATATTAAACCGAATAGAATGATGATTCGATTCAATGAACACAAAATATAGTTTCAAAATATCGGATAAACAACTTTATTAAATTTCGATCAAAGTTTCCGTATTGTAAATAAAATTTGTGCAATTTTCTATTCCGGTGATATGATTGTCAATACTATCTGAAGCACAAATAAAGCTAACAAACTTTTGATTGTTTCGGTGGCTTATTGGGAGCTACATTTTGAAATTGTTTTCAGCAAATTAGTATCTAGTTCCTCGCAGAGGGATCAGAATATATTTCGAAAATTTAATAACTTTCCTGGTAAATGGTAATGTGATTTTTACTAATATCGCACAAGAGACCCAACTGATCCTATCAGAAGTCCAACTGTAAGAATCCACTGGTAAAATGGCATTCCCAATTAGGGCATATTACAAGGAAGGGAGTGGGGAAGGGAAAAAGATGGTGAAAATGAAGGTAGATAAGTACCCGACTACTTGAACCTAGTTTGCAAATAAGCCATTTTCAGCAGCGGTCCGATTCTAAATGGTGGTCTTTCACAGGTGATTGATATATGTATTGAGATTTTAGACTTGAGATTTAGTAAGTAAAAACAATGAAAATCAAAAATAAAACGCTTCAAAACAAAAATAAAACTATTAAAAACTACTAAAAAAATCCTGTTTAAACAGTACCTACGTACACATCAGAGTCATTAAAAATCACGGTTGGCGTAGAATTTTATTCATTAAAAATTTTTCATCCTCATTTGTTTCATAATTACCGACAGAAATTAAAGTCGCTTTTTATAATAATAATAACCTACGTAAACTGAATGATAAAAAAAAAATTATGCCATTTTGGTATAAATTAGCTTAAATTTAATGATTGCATTGCAAGAAATTTTCAAAAGAGGATGGTGGAACACTTGAGGTGCTTAAACAGAGAAAATTTTTCAGAATTTGCCACATAGGTACTTAATAGATAAAGATCACTATTTTAATAAATCTTCGAAGACAGAGATATACTGCATGGAAACGGGATAGTTCTACGTCTTTATAATCTAGATGTTTAAACAATTAAAAAAAATCAATTTATTAAATAAACAATTAGAATTATAAATTCTAATTGTTTCCCCATTTTTTAAATTATCCCTTTCATTACACTACTTTTACCTACCCCTCGTTCCCCACCAAAGTTGATGTTCTCTCCCCCTCTTCTATGTTCCTTATAAATAAACTGTGACTCTGTAATTAGTAATACGTTTTTATATAACCCTGATGAAGGTTCAGGTTGAATCGAAACCGGTTGGTTTATATATTAAAGGGCTACGTCGCGCGTCGGTTGAAGATCGAACAACACACCACTTGGTAGAAAATACAGAGTTCATACATTAAGGTTTTTATCCGGAAGCGTTTTATCCGCGGCGGTGCACCTCAGTGCTTTCCTGTATTATCGGGAAAATGGTTTGCGAATACGGTTCCGGAAATTTTTATAACAGTTAGTAAATATGAAAAGTTTATCAATCCGAGTGCGGAGGCAGTAATCTATTTGCAGAACAACAGTGTAATCTCATCTGGGGCTGTGCGCAGGGGTAGGCAAGTTGGACCGCTTTCTGCGAAAAACCGAAAAAATATTGTGAATATATTTCTGTACCTGAGAAGCATACGGATGCAAATCCAAAATGTGAAAAAATGAGTTTTTGATGAAGATGTCTAGTAAATGACCATGTACATCATTGTCAGAAAGATGGAAGTCATATTTTGAAGAAATATAGGATTTTTCAAAAATGTATAAGGATGCAACTACCATTATTCTTAGAAGCAGAAAGACTCAAGTCCATCCTTCTGCTTCTTATCTCATTGTTTTCCGGGGAATTAAACAATGTAACCTCATCTATCAACAAACGACACCTGTGATATTTGTAATCATTATACAGGGGGGATAAAAATACAATAAAACTCCTTCCAATAACCTCCTTTCTTTCCTTACCCTAAAAGGCACTCCACACACCATCCCCAAAGATGACATTTTCTCAGAACCTACTGTGTGGAGCTAATGTTAAAAAAGATTCACTTCACTTTTTAACAAAATTTTAAGTCATAAATGCCATATTATCCTCTGTCAGATGACGAAGATAATGAAAATACCAATAATGAGTAATAATTATATAAAGAAATAAACAGTCAAATGTATGTTTTTTTTACCTGTTATGTATTTTTATTATTTTACTTCCAAATTAAATTTTCAAACATCGATCTTTTAATAATTCATCACTTGTCATAACTAAATAATCTATTTCAGTTTGAAGCAGAAGGACTCAAGTCCATAATGATTAATTTTAAACATTTATTTTTAGGCTTTGCATGTAAAATATTTCGTTATATTTTCTCAATTTGAAAACAAAACTAATTGATTTAATATTTTTTTTAAAATCATCAAACATGAATATCTGCAGAAGTTATGAGACCATAATTACAGAAAAAAAAAACGGTTTTGGCTCTCCTGAACATTTAGCTTTTGGGAGTTGCATCCGTATGCTTCTCGGGTACAGATTTCATTCAGCCAAAATCTGAATAATGAGAGTGGGATTACTCTCAGAAACGCTTTGACGAAAGACAACCACTCAGTTTGTAGTGACAGTTTCTGAATAGCCAGGCACTTTCCTATTTACTTCTTTCAGCCCCATAATATACCCTAATTGGCGAAGCCACAGATCCACGGATTTCGGACAGGTGAAGCTCTTTTGCGGAATTCCCATAAAAAAAAAAAATTACAAAATTTTTGTAAACGGGATAGTGTAAATTAGTTAGTATTACATTACTTGTCGCAATAAAAAAAAAACGCTTTCTATCAAGGTATATCAGGGTATCTAGCACAGTCGATCGATATAGGTTTTATCAAAAATGTCGGTAATTTGTCATCGTTCTCGAGCATGGCTGTAGATAGCTAACGAAAAAACAACACTTCACAACTAATAATTATTATTTTAATTGGTAGGCGTGTATGGGTACCGCCGCCCCGTGAACCATTTATTGGATAACCAACATCTCTGCCATAGATCACCCCAAGTAGTTAACTATGTTTGGTGACTTAGAAGGGGTACCCGGCTTCATGGGGTGAGGTTTTTCCGTGTCTTGGCGGCGGATGCGTGGCAGTCCACATCTGGAGAGACTGGTTGAGGGACTTTTGACTTCTCCAGCAGGGTTCTCTCGGAACATCACCTTGCACCGCAGTGGGAGGGATGGAATTATTCGTCCGTCACTCCTGGATCCACTGACCCCCGGATTCCTACCCACCCCTCATACATTTTCCTTCCCAGACTTTCTCTCCTTCCTTTCCTAAAAATAACCCTCCACACAGCATCCCCGAAGATGACATAGACCCTGAGAGGAATTATTTTATTCAGGGCCTCCTGTATTGAGCTATTGTAAAAAAAAAATTATTTGGGATTTCACAATTTATTAATTAAAAATAATATATAGTACATTTGCGGCACGTTCCAGAGTGAAAGATACTCTCAGTATCGCTCTAGTGAAAGACCACCATTCAGAATTGAAGCGTTGCTTGATATAGCTTTAACCGTATTTGGTTACCAGATCTGAATAGCCAGGTACTTTCCCACCTTCCTTTACCCCATATCCTTCCCCTCCCCTCTACCTTCAGCCTGACAACATATCCCAATTGGGGATAAGAATCTCACTGGCTCCAGAAGGGAGCAGTTGGGATTCTTGTGTGGTATATATGAAACAAAAAAAAAACGATTTTCATTGGCAGCCCTGAATGCCTGTTGCCGATTTTCTCCGCAGAATACGATATTCAAGAGCGCTTCACAATAAAACTTTATTGTTTTGTAAATATGTTTGCAAAGATACGCAGCGGATACGTACTCTCCCACTAGATACCAACCACTTCCATCCGACAGGTTTTCCCCGCTAACGTGAACATTTCTCGTTTGGGCAAATAAACGAAAACACTGCTAACCCCTCCAACCCTATTCACTCTGTCCATAGAATAAAGAAGAACACTAGAAATGCCTTTCACATATATTTGAATCGACTCCAATGTCGCCACAATCTTTTCGTACATCGCCATCCCATTTTAATCTCCGATTACACTCATCTCTACGTTCATTCGCTCTACATGCCCAAACCATCTAAGCGTGCCTTTCTTAATCTTACTCATTACGCTTACATCGCCCTTGATCTTCTTTTTATATATATATTTCGCTTTCACACACTTGGAAATACATAAATTCACCTCAAATATCGTCATGTTTAATATGAGTTACTGTTATTAAAGAGATACCTTGATGATATTTTTATGTGGCCTATTTTTATAATGTAGGAGCTGTTGCATATATTTTTGTATTCTTTCTATTTATCTATCTTGTTATTCTCTTTTGTTTATCTAGTTTGTGAACTTTTTCATGTACCTGAAATTTACAGGTGAGTAAAGGTAGATTCAGACTGGACGACGTACGTACGCATCGCTACGCCAAACAATGCTTCGCAACCCATACATTTTCTATGAAAATGGCCACAGGCATCGCACGTCGCGATGCGTGTGGCCAATGTGATTCTAAAACATAAATTTTCATAGAAAATCTATGGTTGCTAAGTAGCCCAGATATTGTTAGGCGTAGCGATGCATACGTACGTCGACCCAGTCTGAATCTACCATTACTCACCTGTAAATTTCTCATATTAACCTACACTATATTATTATTTTTATGCCATCTGCAATTAAAAAACTGGTTTCAGTTTAAGTTATTTTTATTTATTCTCTTTTCTTTTAATATAATATTTTTACATACCTTTATACCTACCATTTTTATAATGTTTATTGCTATGAGTTTATCTTTCTTATTTAAACATTATATTACATATATATCACTGTTTTATACACTTATTATGTAAAAGCTCATCAGGGCGTTGAAAATGAATAATAAATAAATAAATAAATATATATTTTTTATTTCTTAAAACTTCGCAAAATCACTTTGTGGTGTCATTTTGAATTAAATTAAAACAAATAACTTTGTTTAAACCACTAATATATTTTTTATATCATTGTTTTATATCGGAGTTTTAAGTTCTAGAGAATTTCAAAGTTTCCCAAAAATTTCATAGAATATTTTTTAGTTTCCTACGATTGGCTTGAAAATTTTAATTACAAAACATGAAATTTCACTAAGTTAGATGAAGGGAAATTTATTTTATTTTATTTTTCTTATTAGCGTTATAAACAGTCTTTATAAATTCACATATAACAGTGATACGTATATTTACCTATGTCATCGACCAATAAAATAACGATATTGAATTTTCATATAATACGGTCATATAATACGACAAGAAGGCCTCTTGCATGCCATAATGGAGGGTATGACCGAGGGGACAAACTCTAGGGGACGCCCACGCCGAGAGTACCTGGAGGACCTGCTGGTGGACATGCGCTGCTCATCATATGCAGACCTCAAAAGAACCGCACAAGACAGGGAAGAATGGAAGAAAAAAATAAAGGAAATTGCTGCAAACCAATCCCAGGATTGAAACCAGAGAGAGAGATTGAATTTTAAGACCATAATAGAAAAATACAAAACAATATACCAAATATAAACAATTCTAATAAAAGTGCATCTTCAATTTAGAAAAAGTGTTTTAATAAATATTTCCATAAGGTTAAAGGTTTACCATTCAAATTTTAATGCGTATCGATAATATCTTTAAGGAAGTGATTTTATTCAAATAAAGGGTGGTCCAATCATAACCCACGTTAATTCAAGTTTTTTGCCCAACTTTATTTGACATTTCTTTGTTTCAGTCTTTGACAAATTCACCCATGGAGAGTTACACAATTGAGCAGCGCGTTAAGATTGTTGAAGCGTTTTATGAAAATGGGCGTTCAAATAAAAATGCATTTCGTGCACTTCGTGATTTTTACAAACTACTAAAAGTAAAAGAGGAAATGTGATGAACTAACAAAAAAAGACATCAATGAAATATATGGTTAACATATTATGTTTAACCGGAGTGTCATTTTTTACAAATGCTGTGAATTTAGCAAGGTTCGTGTTAAACACATCGATAATCTATTAAATGTGCTAGAGCTTCTTCGTGTATATAAATTTTCAAAGTAATTTATATTGCTCTTAGACATACGTCTTAAACCCTACTCGCCGCTCGAATGTCCGAATGCGTGTGTTTGCAGATCCCGCCGTGGGTGAATTCTGCCCCTTGGAAAGAACGGTCAGATACACGCCCAATTGGTATTTCTCGTATACTTCTTTATTCTATGACCCCACCAAACTCCTCGCTTATGACAGAGTGGCCAGGGATCTATTGATATCTACTCAGAGACCGAGTAAACATGAGCACATTTCCGAAATATCTAAAATGATAAATCTGAAACATAGATATATTACGTGCCTATACAAATAGAGTAGACAAGATCCTGTGTCCTATAAAAGACGGCAATGAAACTGGACGTAATAATTTATATATTTTTTATTATTTTAAGTGAAAAGCCATACAGAAGATGGGACTCCCTGACTATTTGGTTGATGTTGGTATGTAGTTATTTTTACATTCATTTTAATAATTGAAAAATATACTTTTTCGATGGTGGCAATTTATTTAAAATATTTTTTTAAAAGTGGGAACAAAAATCGATGACGAAAATTGATACAGTGGAACCTCTCATAACGAGTTTAATTCGTTCCAGAATCTTACTCGTTATGTGAAACACTCGTTATGCGAAATAATTTTATCATGCAAAAACATGTAAAATACAATAATGCGTCAAATTCAAATAAAATAACTCATTTCTAAATTGTTTTTAAGGCCGCGTCCCTTTAAATTCGGGTTACCAGATTAAATTCGTAATAATACGGCTTATTCCCATAATAAATCCAATTATCGCAGAAGACTTCCTCCGCGGTTGGTCCTGTATGCGAAGTAAATTCGTAAAATACGATTTTTCCTTTCGGCTGCGTCACTCGTTATGCCAAAATTCGCTCGTTAAGGGAGTATTTTTTTCACAATCTGTTTTGCGCGTTATGCGAATTACTCGTTATGAGAGGTGCTCGTTATGAGAGGTTCCACTGTATTTACATAAAATACATATTAACAAATATCGTGGGCTGTGAAAAGTTTCGGACGAAGGTCTAAAACATGTCGGATGCTTATTATGTTATTGTTTTCACTACTTGTTATGTACTTATAATCATTATAATTTTTTTATAAACTACTCGCGAGTACCCAGCATACGTTGCCACTCAAAGAAAAACAGTATTTGGGTTTTAAATCTGTTTATTGAAGTGCTTTTGGATCTACAACATTTTTTGTTTTTCCCGTGCATGCGCAGGCCACAAACAGCTGTCCGTGTGTGACATATGGATTTTCCGAATTTACCTCTTCCGTCTGCCGCGTTCCTTCCTCTCTCCATCGTTCCTATTCCACCTTCCCCGCATTCCTCCTTACCCCCTCCCTCACATACCCACCCCCCTTTTCATTCTCCTTCCCGTATTGCCCTCTTCCACTTTCCTTCAAAAATAACGAAATGCACAGATTTATATTGTAAATTATGAACACAAATTTCATAACGCCAGAACTCATATGTAGAAACCTTCGCGGGCGTGCGCATAACAAATCGCCAAAGTTTTATTGCAATTGGATGAATGGTATAGGAAATAATTTCATAACGCTAGAGCTCAACATTATATATAGAAACCATCGCGGGCGTGTGCGCAACAAATCCACAAAGTGTCATCGCAATAGGATTAATGGTTCAGGCACGCATAAGGGACAAACAAAGAAATATTATTTTTTATATATTAAGATTTATGTAAAAGCACAATGAATAAATAAATAAATTAAAAAAACTTTAAATTTTTAGAAAAACTAACGCGGTGTGTAAAACGTATGCAATATATGTGTTATGTGAGTTTAAGGCAGCTTCAGATAACCGATAAATGAATTATGATGCAAGTTCAAATGTTATCAGAATGCATGCTACACTGGATAGTGGGTAGAATGGATAAAGGTAGAAGAGTATTTGAAGAGGATAGACCGAGGATTTAGGGTGGAAGGGCCGGCCGCCTTGAAATATCAGCAACATCGTGTTTATAGGGGAACCTTTCACTTGTAGTGGAAAAAACAATAGACCCTTTATTGAATTTTTGTAATGTGGCCTTCAAATGCAGGTTTCAAGTCCAGTAGAAATAATATGTAACAGAATACATAATAATAATATTAAAACGTTTATTCATCAATTGATTTTTTACAATATTACACATTTTGTTCTTTTATCATTGATTCTATTGAAAAAAAGGTCCACTGCTCAGCTACAATTCGGGATTTCTCCTGGAATGCAGCCGATTTTTTAGCAGTGCCTCCAATATAAAACAGAAAATAAAATAAATACAATTAATTTAGATTATATAAAAAAAAAAAATTAAATTAAATCTCTAATTCAACAAAATAATAAAATACAATATAAATACCTAATAGAAATAATAAAAATTTAGGCATATTAGATTTGTCAAAGAATTTGTATATAAAAATGCAAAAATCAGTCATTTTAAATACATGTAGGATAACGAAAGATTTTTTAAATATTTATATTGAGGGATCTGTAGGATTTATCGGGTTATATTTGAAATGAAATGAATATTATACTGATATGAAAATATCTGGAGTCGGTGAATTATTTTCCCATTTAATAGTTTGGTAGATTAACATGTTGTTCTTGTATTTTTTTGTATTAATTATACTTATATAATACACTTGCATAACGTGGATTTACTAGATGATCATTTATATGGAAAAGTGTAAGTAGACTGAAAATCTGGTGCGTAAAAAAAATGTTAATCGTAATTCAAATTAAAGCCAATAATCTTAAAACTCCAATATAAAATAAAATCAATTCAAATAAAATATAATCAATTCAAATTAAAAATAATTAATACATAATAAAACGAAACATTTTGCATGACTATAAAAACCACAGAATAAAGAAGAAAAGAAGAAAGTCAACGTAAGCGTGTTTAGTGGTCCAAAAGACTGACTTAAAGTTGAAGTTCTGTGCTAAAATTTTTCATATGCAGACTTGTCTTCAATCTATCCTTAACCAAAAGTCTGACAATTCTTTGCTAACTTTTTAATATGCAGAATTGTGTTACAGAATCATTATTAAATTCAAATGGGATGGCAATACATATTTTCAGGAAAGTGTAAGAAAGACATAGCACGTGTTAAATAGCCTAGAACTAAACGGTTAGTGGCGATATTGGTTTCCATTCAAATCTAGTATTTTCCTTAATGCAATGATAAAAAAAACCGTATTCAGATTAAAATATCATTTTTTTAATTTTATTTTTTTATTTATTGAAAGAATACATGGTTAATACACATCAACAAACAAGTCCCGCTAAGCCAATTGAATTGGCTTGTCAACAGGTGCTTATAGTTTAGTTACATAATACATTTTAAGAGTTATAATTTACATATTATATCTACAGATTCAACATTTTTTCGTAAATATTAATAAATCATGTTTTTCCCGATAGCCAATTTTTCATCATATTTAACCTTATTCATAGAATTGCATTGCTTTTTAATGTCAGGTAATAAATTAAATATCTATAACATAACCTACAGTCATTAACCAACGATTCTTGCGCATAGAATTTTGTAAAAAATGTAGATGTTATATTGATGTCCGGTGACACCTTTTGCTAAATAAATCAAATTCCCATGTTGCCACTCGTTACGATCTAACTCGCGATGTGATTAGTGCGTCGTCTTATCTGTTCAATGCTGCTGAAACATCCTGTATAACACTGTTAAGAAATCATCTCAAATCTGAGCATAAAAAAATATTTATCAATGTGCTTCACAAGTATGGAGACAGCAATACAAATCATAGGTGCACAATTTGGAAAGTATTCAAAATCGTTTCCTACGATACAAAGATTCCGAAGATTATTAAGATCGAAGCAGCTCGGCTGATGTACTCTTCCTACAGAAAATATCCAGGTCCGTCGTAGATTGCCCGGAACTCCTACAACGAATCCAAATACGAGTTCCGAACAAACGAACCAGATCTGACAATATTTTAGCCTTCCTCAATACAACAACAAATTCTAAACACTTCATTAATCGTGCATCACAACTTTCAATAACACTACATCTAATTTGACATTTTTAACCCCGCACCACCCTTCTTAAAGTCACACAGGCGATCTCTCGATCCTATAGACACTCATCGAAGTCTATCACCATTCTATGAACTTACTTTTTTTGTAGTGCATATTATTATTAGTATACATACTATACTTCAACTAGACGCCCCTCATCTCAACCCCACCATATTCCCATTTATACAATTTGTTATGAAATTTTTCTTAATTATCATAATTATTTTCGTATTAGATTATCTTCATTAATTTACATATTAGATTATCCAAGTAAAAACCTTTAAATGATACAATGAATGTAACTTAGATGTTATTAGGTATGCTATATTTTTAATGTAAACTGTTGGTCTCCCAAATTACCACAACACCTACTGATAAATTGTACCCACCCACTATTTTGTAATTGTCATCATTATATGTTTGCCCTGAAGAAGGAACGGTTGTTCCGAAACCGGTCGGCGTGTAACTAAATAAATCAGTGGTTGTAACTAAGATATATTGTTTCATTTAATTATAAAATAAAGTGTATTTACCAAAGAGTTATAAAAATAATTTTCTAATCTTATCGATCTCGCACAGCTGACGGAAGATTCTCCCCCTGCCTGATCACCGTAATGATCTGGCTTCATCGCCCCTGCTCAGATGTAACAAATAATCGTAATCATATCATAGCGGGCCGTTATTATGAAGTTGTGGAAGAAACGGAATGGCGTAATAAGCAACGAGCCGGCTAACGATACCGCCCGTTGCTAGTAACGGCAACGAGAAAGCAAGGAAGCTGAAAGTTGCGCGGTGCTACTCGAGGCAAACGAAAGCTTTCGATTTTGCGAGTACATCTTAGCGGTTTATTAAATATATACGAGCATATATCGCACAGAAAAGTGTCGTAAGTAAAAAAGTTTTTTTTTTAAAGGCGGCGACGGTTTACATGTAGTTCCCGTGAGCACTTAGGCAATATGCACATTGTGCTACATCCCATCTTACCCCAATACTTTAATAACAACCCAGTCCCTTTAATAAAGTTCACCAGGGTTGTCATTGGATATGTAGCTATGTTTTTTGGTTCTACTGTGTGTCTCCCCAGGTATCTAAGCCTAGTTCCCACCAGGGCAGGACATTGGCACCATAGGTGAATTGGAGTCTATTCATCCTCTTTACATTTTCTGCATATGTTGGTGTTTTCCACTCCCAATATGCGTGTGTCTCCTGAAATGGCAGTTTCCCGTTAATACCAGTTCCCTCAGCGAGTTTTTGTCCATATCTAGTAGTTTCCTGGTTGGTCTATGGTCTGAACTTTGGATTGTCTTATTCCGGGTGCCCTTTCCCATTCTTTACAGTGTTAGGATTTGACCCACCTATCAATATGTAATTTTGTGTGGCAAGTTGCTACTCCTTCGGCCGGCTCGGATCCCACAAGTGGTGTTTTCGCCCCTTTACTTGCTAGTTCGTCAGCCCGCTCGTTGTCCTCAATACCTGTATGTCCTGGTACCCCGATCAAGGTTATTTTATTGATGGTAGCGAGTTCTGTAAGAATAGTCCTGCATTCTATCACCAGTCTAGAATCGCATCGGTTACTTTCCAGTGCCATTAGAGCAGCCAGGCTATCAGAACATATGCTTATGTTCTTATTCCTGTACCCGATACGTATATTCTCCTGTGCGCAGGCCAAGGTGGCTTTCATCTCAGCTTGAAACACAGTACAGTGTGTTCCTAGAGGTATGCTGAGTAAAAAAAAGTTAATTTTACAGGAGAGCGAAAATAAATATATTAATGATGAACAAGCGGCCCCGTCGAAAAGAGATACTAGCGACATCTTGTGGAGATGGCGTGATTTAACTTAAAAATACGGTTTTCGTTGAACAAAGATAAAGCGATAAAGCGTACAATAGAAAATTGTGGCCTCCGACACTTTCTATGGGATTTGCGATATATATATATATATATATATATATATATATATATATAGGTATAGGATATACATATATACTAGCGCAAATCCGTGAAAATATTACATTATAGGTAGGTATGTACTTTATCACTTGTCTGAATTATTATTCACACAAAAGTTAAAATTTAAAAAATGACATAGATTCAAAGAAAATTTGAGTTCATTGAGAGCGAATCATTCGACGCAGGAAAAAAGCACACCACAGACTACCAATATAAGTATGATCGATGATAATATATTATTATGAAAAATAATAGTAACAAACTACCATCACGCTGTTTTATCGCAGTGGTAGAAAGAGAGTAGAACACGAAACGCAACTCCTAATGGAACATCTGGAAAACCTGCGGGGATGGTTACAATTCCAGATTGTTTTTAAATCTCAATTTTAGGAGATTAGAGGATACCCGTAAAAATCACGGAAAGTCCTAATTCTCGACATATCAGTTCTAATTTTCGAATCGGCAATAAAAATAGTTTTCCGATAAAAATATTATGGGTAATATGAATTCTCCAAACAAACACTTTTATCTTGAAAAAAATGAAACAATTGAAAGCAAAAGTTCTATAGTTCATTGAACCAGGGTCACAGAGAGTCACAACCGAAATTAATATTTTATTTACTGTTTAGTTTCCTGCAAGATTCTTCTTTAAGAGGATACTTACTATAGGATTCATGTTTACACGTTAAAAGCCGCTGGTATAACGAGAAGAGGGAAAACGTACTAACAATTTGAACACGCTCTTTTCAGGAAACGACTTAGGCATTTTGCTAAAAAGGAAATATAATGCTTTAGCGGAAAATTTTGGTTTGATCAAATATTAAAGAGAAAATTTAACGAGATATTCATTTTTGACATCGAAAAATCGTAACAAGATTCGTGGAAGTTTTACGATATACAGATAATATAGTTTATTTGGAAAAAAAAATTTTTAACAATGTGTGAGATGGGTATGGGCGCCACGACTCGGGAACCATTAATAATATAACCAAACTCTTGCACAGGTCACTCGCTACGTTTGGTTACTTATTAGGGGTAACCAGGTTTATTAGGTGAGGTTTTTCCAGATCTTGGCGATGGATGCGTTTGCCCACCAACTGCGTGGCGGCTGAATTACCTTTGATTTCTCCAGAGAGATTTATCTCTTCTTTCTGGGAGAGGTGACACACCGAGCCCAGATTCCTACCCAAATCTATTTTCCTTTCCAGAACTTCCTGTCATTTCTTTTCTTGAAAAAAAACCCTCCACATAGCATCCCTAAAGATGAGGGAAATTATTTTCATTAGGGCCTCCTGTGAGGAGTTTAATGTAAAAAAATAAATCGATAAAGCAATTCTAACGACACGTTATATGATAAAGATATAGTTAGATATTTTCACGTTCAAAATGCCCTTCATATTGGACACTAACGCTGTCCGAAACATTGGCTAAATAATGAGTAAGGGCAACACGGCACAACAACTCAAAAATTATCTCTGATAGGAATATTTGAAAGATATGAACTTAATTATTACGTAGATAAATATAAACCAAACATTTTGATATACGTAGCAACAAAAAACGATCGAGTAAACCAAGTAACAATAATTATAATGTTACCGTTATCGTTTACCTGGAATGATAAATAAAGTAATACGCCATAAGTTGATATTGCACAGATATTTCAATTAATTCTGTTCAGTTTACCTCGCAAGCTTAAATATGAACAAGGGCCAAGTTAATATAAGTACATCTGATTTAAAATAATAACAGCGAGATGACAATATAACATTACATATTCAAATGTCAATATGATTTCTGTCAAGGCACTGCTATAAATTAAAAGTTCGCCATATGACTCCTCTTTAATTCCGACGACTTCCCATCGTGCTTCAATTTCTTCGTCCAACTCTACCTTGCTTCTACATTGCATCTACTGGAGCACAACGCAAGGTGTTTTTTTCCACATGGCCAGTGAATTGCAGTCTTTGGAACTTATAGAAACTTATGATAGTTTCAAGCACAAACTTCTGTACGCATTACATTGTGTAGATATTTAGCGCAGGTCCAAAACGCGCTTGCTGTTGGAGTACTGTCAACTGGAATCTTCATTTTGCGTTAGGCGTCCATGATCTCTCATAACCGTAGGTTATAACAATGTTAGTTTAGAAAATGGGCTATTAGCTCATTATTATATTCATCTTCCAGCCAGGCACATTTTAAGCACTTTACTAACTGGACGTGTTTAACGAATAATTCAGTAGGCAGCTAAATAAAATTATCAAAAAGATATCATGTATTAAGATCATAATTATTTCTCATAAGTGCATACGTATATATATGAAATTATTTATTCTCTGTACAAGATTTATCTAGAAAACTAAGAAACCGAACACGTATTAGTCGATAAGAAGTGTGTTGAAAGATGTTATCAAAAACGGTTGAGAATATTTACTCAATTGAATTTTCAGATCAATCATTATACGTCGTCAGCCAGGCAGTCGTTAATCAAAAATTAACGCCTTTTTAAGAAAACCATAAGAAAATTCGTACATTTTCATAAATATGCTGAATTTCATACAATTTTACAAGTACGCTTCGTCTAACGACTCACATCGTATCATGTAGGCATGTTGAACTAATTCAAAACACGTGTGTTCTGCTCGAATAAGGGCGTATCTCGTGGATATTTATATCACCTGGATTCAGAAATAAATAAAACATATATAATTTAAAATCAATAACGCGATAAAGTCTTTAAATATGATTTCAAATACGGTTTGAAAAAGTACCGACACAAAAACTCACACAAATGCGTATAGGCTGTGTCCGGACACTCGGACATTAACCGGGAAATTGGTAAATCTACACATATGGAGAATCTAAAAAACGAATTTAGTTTGTACCCGTCGCGTCATATCCCGGCGAATCCACCGTGAAATTGCTGGTAACTCATCGCATTTGCTTCGATTTTATGGTATCTTGAACAAAACATACTTAAATTTGCTTGGCAAGGAAATAATATACAATTTAACATTATTCTAGCTCGTCGTTTCGTCACTTGCAAATATGTTTATTTTATCTGTGGCATTGCAAAATTGAATATCAATGTGTGTTTATTTACAGGAGAGCCTCAAGTGACTTACTTTTATTGTGATGAACGCGTATTTAGCTAGAAAGTATAATAAAACTTAAGAATATTTTCGTATGTCTTCAGTACCTGGATGGTATTGTTTTATTAAATTACAGATTAAAAAAACATATCTCTGAATTTAAGTAGCTATCCTGGGAAAGTAAAAGTTATTATGAAAACAGTATCAGCCGGCGTAAGGATTCCGATTGGCATTTTACCCTAATTCCAAGGGTTTAAGTCATTTTTCGATAGGCTCCATCCAGATGTATCCAATCCTCAGTAACCGTACCTACTTATTTTGTTTTCTCGGATATGTTTTTCGTTCGGGGCACATTGTACAATAACATCGAGCCGGGGGAGAAATCTCATATATCGGGTGTAATTCTAATTATCGACGAAACAGCGCATCGCCCGGAGCGATCCAGCCGTGAGTGTATGCGGGGAGGGGAAGGAGGTGGGGAGGGAAAACAGTCAACAATCCATCCGGAAAAGGAAAAAATGATTTTTCAGTTTTGGAGTAGCGCTGCTCCTCTGGGATTCCATATGAAATATTATTTTCTTTGGTAAAGGAAAAATATAAAATTAAAAGAAAACACCTTAATTAGAATCCACATGTGGATATTGGTCCGATCATAGAAAAAAGAAGACGGCTAGAAATACCTTCCGTGTTGATTTGAATGGAAACCAATGTGGCCTCTGAGTTTGCAATTATTGATTCTAGTAGCAGGCGCTCTATCTCTCTTACACTTGCCTGAAATCGAATATCGCCATCCCCTTTGAATGAAATAATTATGATAAAACCCAGTTCTGCACATAAAATAAAGAAAAATTTGGTTTAGATATATATACTTTTGGATCACTAAATACGCTAACATCGCCTTCCTCGTGTTTGTCACATCACTATAGTAAAGTGTGTCACATCACTAGTCATAAAGTACTTAGGATTGTTTATCGACTATGGTGACGCTCTCTGTGTAGAAGACTGATCGTGTCAACTCATTAATAAAGTCGTTTTTATAAAATATAATTGATAACAGTGTTCTGTTTTATTCTATGGTGCCAATTAAATTATTGGTTTTATAAGATGGGCATGGTTTTCGGGCATGTACTAAGAATGTCTGATGACCGAATTCTGAGGAAGATACTGAGTGCGATTGCAGAGGGTGCGCCCCATACACAGTTAGGCGAGGCAACTCCAGAAACTGTGTGAGAAGACAATGAGTCTGCCATGGACGGAGGTTTGAACAATCAGCGCAAGTATGGAGGAGTCTTGTCGATGCAGTGGGTCTCCGATCCGATTAGGACAAGGGGAAGATGATAATGATGGTCTTATAAGATAAGTTTGTAAGGAATTACGATCGACGACAAACGACAAACTTCAGGCATCCACATGTTGAAACCATCGATTAGGGGCTAAGTTAATAATTTGACTCACACATCATATATCGATGTCTTTAATGCGACATGTCAGCAAAAAGCAGCAAAAAACTCATGAAAGATGAGCTCTTTGATTTTCAGAGCAATTTTTTCTCAATTTTCAGAGTTTTTTATGTTTGGATTTTCGCGGTTAAATATTTTCATATCACAAATACTTTTTCAATTATCAGAAAGCAGTTAAAAATTCCGCTTAAAATAAGAAAACGCTGTTTGGTTTCATGTTTTCTACGCGGAGGAATCATGTGCTGCTGTCATTTTCAGCAGAAATCGCTTATATCAGCATCCACGTGAAAATTTCGTCCATTGATGAGTTTTTTGACAAGCATTCGTTATTTTTTTATTTGGGACTAGACACAGATACAGATAGTGATTTTAACAAGACAATATAAAACAATAACTAAAAAAATTCAGCTGCAACCTAACTATTTCACACGAATCAGGAACACCAGATAAAAAATATTTTATATATGAAACGTTGAGTTCCAAAAGCCTCCCTAATGGATTTTCATACTTTTTAGTAAATCAAGAAAAAACGTGTGGGCTGATGAGTTTTCATGGTTTCCGTTTTTTTTTTTTTAATTGAGAAATCAATAGAATAAGAATGACAAAAATCAACCAAACGACCAAAATGTGTATGGAAAGATACTAGTGATCATTGTGAATTTGTTAAAATGCTGATTTCTGATTCAAAATACTCAAATACGAAGTATTTTGGAACTGAAAATTTTGGAAGGTCACAACAATTCAAAAAAATTTAATAGCAATCGGATGAATTTTTAATCGCAATCGTATGAATATAGTATAGGAAATAATTTCATAAAGCCAGAGCTCACTATCCTATATCCATCCCGGGTATGCGCACATCATATTCCCAATGTTTCATCGCATGAATGAAACGTATGGCCGCGATAAGGTACGAACAAACAAACAAACAATTTTTTTATATTATAGATAGGGAAACAATATACATAAGAAAATTATTTTACACATAGAAAAATAAAATAATGCATAATGTCATGGATTCCATTTCGTTCGGGTTAATTCATCCAATCATACATAAAGAGTAGCAGCCAATAAAAATATCAAAAATTATTTAATTTTAATTTTATTATTAGAAAAAGTGTTAATAGTAAATTAAATATTATTAATAACCAAATATTTTTTTAAAATAGCCATCTCTTAAATTTATTTTCTTATTAATAATTATATTTAAAATAATTTATTTTTGTTGTTTAAACATCTTTATTATGTTTTGATAATTTATATAATGTAATTTTTCATAATTTCAAAATAATTTTTATATTTAATTTTAAATAATTGTTTTTTACGATATTTTTAATTAATTAATCACCTCTCTCTAAAATATTTTTGTCCATAGTTCTTTTTAGTCTATACTTGTTTGTTTATTTTGTTATTAATGTCATTACTACCCTGACGAAGAAACCATCGGTTTTGAAACATGTAGGTAATTGTGATTATATTAGTGGTTTAAACAAAGTTATTTGTTTTAATTTAATTCAAAATGACGCCACAAAGTGATTTTGCGAAGTTTGAAGAAATAAAAATATCTGTTAAGAAAATGCATATAATGTTGGTAGTTCTTAGTCAAAGTATGATACAGTTAAATATGACCGAAGGGGATAGGTTAGAGCAGAGCCCCATTGGTTAGAGCAGTGCCCCGGCAAGGTTAAGATCCTGTAATATACAATTCCTAGATGCGACCAAACCCTTTTCTGATTTTCCTGTTTCAAATTTTCATTTGGGGTCGCTAATATTGTCTTCAATGATTAAATATAACAATTTGAGGATATACTCATTATTTCTTAAATCTTTGCAAAATCACTTTGTGGCGTCATTTTTAATTGAATGAAACATATAACTCGGTGTACCCCACTTATTAAATTTATTAGTATTTATGATATTTTTAAGTAATTTATCACAGCTCCCTATATATTATATATATAGGGAGTATATATATTATATATTATAGCTCCCTATATATATTTTTGTCTATAGTTCTTATTTGTCTTTACTTGTTTATTTTATTCATGTTCTTATTATACTGACGAAGAAACCATCGGTTTCGAAACATGTCGATAATTGTGATTATATAAGTGGTGTACAACATGTTATTTGTTTTCATTTAATTTTACTCATTATGTTATTCCAAAAAATTAAAAACATTTTAAAGTTTATAAAAAAAATATATAACAGGTATTTAAATGCCTATATACAAATCTTATGATTTCTGAGGGAATTTTGGTTTTAATTTATAAAGAAGAAAAATTCGCTTTTGGACGGGATATCTACTTTTTTTGTTGTTTATTTTTGGGATATTATGCCGTGTTACGCTAACTCCTTCTTTGACTGACGTTTCAGACAACATTACAGTGTTCGTCATCAGGGCAGATATGTTGAAACGTCGGCTAAAAAAGGAGTTAGCGTAACATGGCATAATATCCCAAAAATGAACAACAAAAATACTTTTGGCCGTGAAAATCTTAAATCATATTTGGGATATCTACTGTTCACAGAACTACTGTTTAGCCCTTTTCGAGCTTAATACTTAAGTTTGAATTAAATGAAAATCTATAATTTTATACGTTTAGACTTTAGATTACAAGGCTCGACCAGTTAATCCTTAAATTGTAACATAAGCGAACAAAGCGGCGTGTAAAAGTATTATTAGTAGAAAACCATTTTAAAAATAACCAACCGCAAAGTCAAACCAAACAAATATTTTCAAACCATTTTCAGTGAAACCTGGTCAGCGGGATTATGTTAACATAATTGGACGTACAATGAAAACCAAAAATAAACGAAACATTCATTGCATTGTTCAAAATAAGAGCGAACACAATAGAATTTATTTTTAGGTTAGGAAAAAAATGCTCAATAACATTAAAAAAAAGTTCGTAAATGAAAACTCAAAGCTTTCAACTAAAATTCTTTTTCAGGTTTCACAAAATTAAAAACTAAATTTGGAAATGTTATATACCCAATTATCGTGGTATTCTTGAGGTTTTCTCTCTAAAATAAATTTTACATCCCGTTGTTTTCCTAAAATCAAATCCGGTTCAGACGACGGCGGTTAGAGAAAATGATTAAATTTTGTGAATAATTGTGTTTTTTCATTACTCACCAAAAATAACCGATTTTTTGGATTAAGTCATTCGAAAAACTAACGTATATTAATATACGATAGGGTGTGTTCATTGAATCACAAAAAAAAACATTTATTAAATTGGATAAGTATCCACATTCCCGGTAAGGAAATACGATTGGAAGAGAAATTCAACTGGATTGCAATGAATCTATAGCGAAGTAGCGCAGAATAGAGATACCTGGAATACCAGCCAAGGATTTGGTTTCAAGCGAAAACCATTGCCTTCATTAATTACTTGTACTAAAAAGTAAAGAGTATTTATTGTAAAATCAACTAGAAAAATTGAGATCCCAATAAACACTGCGAATGCCAAGCTTGTCCAAGAGGCAAACAATGTAAAACGAAATTTATTAATTTATTCCAACGTTAGACATAAAGGCACATTGGTGTGTAAAGACTTCAAGAATTCGCGATGCATATCGTTAATACACGCAAATTCAATGCACTATTATCTTCCTGGGAAAAATAAATCTGTGATTTGAGAACTTAAATCTAAGGTTTCTTTAAAACATCGCTATCTCATTTCGTAAAAAGCCACAAGCAACAAGTCTAACCCAAGTAATTCTGGGCGGCAAATTGCAGTAGGGCGGGTGGCAGAATGAAACAGTGGTCATTTGGGAGATATTCCGAGCGAGGCGGGCGGTCTCAAGTTACCATCGCGGGGCGGGCGAGTGCCACTAGCCGCCCTAACGAGGAGATTGAGGAAAATATACGGTCAGGGCGGCACCGTTAAATTGGAGCTTGTGCTGATGTCATCTCAAATGTATATGGATTCGATTGACCACTAGCGATTTATTCATTGAAAGGTGAGTAACGTACTAGGTACATCCAGAAAATTGTTTATTTAGCTGTAAATTAAGACGTTAGCAAGAGGCGGAAGAAGTCAGTGGAACTTTTGCACCACCGATCTAAAAAGGTGGCAGAAAACGGGGAACTGGAAAAGGAAGATGAAGAGTATTTTGCTGTTGTGCTAGCTACTTTGTCTTGTAACCGAACGGTCCCAGGTTCATGGGGTGTGGTTTATCTTGGCGGCGGAAGCGTCTGCTACCATCTGCGTGGCGGGCGGGATAAGGGAGTCCCTTTGACCTCTCCAGCCGGACTGTCTCGACCCATTGCTTTGCACCGCAGTAGGAGAGAAGGATTTACACGTCCGTCACTCTTAGACACACTGACCCCCCGAATCATACACACGCCCCATACATTTTTGATTTCCAGAACTTATAACCCTTCCTTTTCTTAAAAATACCCACCTCACAGTATCCCTAAAGATGACATAGGCCCCGAGGAAAATTATTTGAGAGAGATCTAGGAATCACTCTTGATTCAAAGTTTATGTTTGATGTACTACACATCAGTGATATCATGAGTAAATCATTGAAAATGATAGGATTCATTCGTAGAATATCGAAACCATTTAAAAACCCACCATCCAATTATAACTTTGTACAACTCGTTGGTCAGAAGCAAATTGGAATACGGGAGTGTTATCTGGAAACCCACAATATTTAAAATGTTCAAAGACTATTGAATCTGTACAAAAGAAAAAACCTAATACTGTTATCATCACAAAATTAGTATTTCATTACAATACGAGTATACTATAACATGATGCAATCTATTCGTTGATCACTCTACATTACCTGCATTATCTACGCATTCTCATCGTTTCCGGACACTATTTAAATTACGTCGGACCAAGCAGTCCAATAAACACACTGTCATTACTATAAAAGTCGTTCTCATTTACACCCACAATACAGTCAGATAAATAATCGGGTCAGGTGGGGTATCGGTAGACCGTACATTACAGTACTGTTGAACAAAGGTGTAATAGGGTGAGAGGAAAATGATAATGGCGAAAATCTAGGGAAAAATGAAAAAAAAACCTATTAAAAAATTGTATAAATACAAACGTTAATCTATAAATATAAAACCAATTTAAGGTACAACATATTTTAATTTAAACAAAATACACGGAAATGTACAAATATATAATACAAAATGCATGACGTTCCGAATTACCCGAAGCACAAGGGGTAATGACGAAAATCAACGTTTTCTTCAAAAAGCATAATCACACCGATAATAAATCGACCCCACAAACTCTGATTAGGTACAGAGATAGGTTTGTAAAATGTGTAACACATATAAAATATTAATTTCAGTTGTGATTCTGTCTTTTCAGTTGGATTTTCTTGTGTCATTTTAAAAATTGGAACATATTGTGGGAACAATTCAGACAAGGAAGTAGGAATGAAAATAATTTTATTTTTAATAATTAAAAAACAATTCTACATTTGAAAGTTTTATATCCTTTGTTGAAATTTTTGCATTTTTAAATGTCGTAATTTTTCAAGTTTACTAACGGTTTTCATTCGAAAGGTTAGTTTCTGATCGTCTCTAAAATTGACAATGTTTGCTTTTGAAAGGCAATGATCCTTAGGCAAATAATATAAGCATGTTTTTAATAAATAAAAAAATACTTTCAGCTTCACAAATTCTACAATATATAAAATCTCGAGATTTTTCTCGGGTCCGCGCTTTTACAATAAGAACATAAATACCACTATTTCAGAATTTTAGAATGAAAATATATAACCTTTAACGATGTGCGAAACTTTCCTCCACGAAAACGAAAGAACGAAGCGGCTTTTGCATAACTCTGTTGGTATGGTGGGTGTGGAGGTATCGGAACTAGGGGTGTTACGGATATTCGCATCCGAATCCGCAAATGCGGAGTATTCGCATTCATTCAGTACGGATGTGGATTCATATCTGCGTCAAGTAACGACATGAAAAGAAAGAGGGCGGGGCCAGAGTGGCGCGTGTCTCGCGCATGTTTGCTAGTTGCCATCTTCGTTAATCGAAGGTAGCAACTAGCACGAAGTTCGTTCGCTAACTGACCAACAGGAAGGCACACGATGATGACAATATCCTACAGGTTTTTTGTTTTAGTTATTGACATTTGTCACATGTGAACGGTTCGCTTCTACGACTCGTTCTCGAGTTCAACAGCTCGGTTGTGGAACGATTTGCCGGCCTCTGGGTTTCCTCCTCCCTACAACATGGGTCTCTTCAAGATCCGTGTTCACTCCTTCCTCTCCTCAAAAAGACTCTCCACCCAGCATCTTCATAGATGACATAGGCCCCGAGGGAAATCATTTTCCTCAGGTCCTCCTGTGTGGTTAATATAAAAAAACAATAAAAAAATCGACGTGATTCTCATTGTGAAACTATCACAGTATTTGTTTTACTAAATTTCGATGTAAATGTTAAGTAAAAAAGTAAATAAAAATGCCGCCACCAATAAAAAGCAGTATCTGGCTTACTTTATATTAGACAAAAACGATCCGGAGAAGTCCGAGTGTAATATATGTAATAAAAGTTACTCGCGGAAGGAACGTACTACTACTTCTATGAAAATCTGAAATCAATGCACCCAGAAAAGATTTTTTTTGTTCGAAAGGAGCGAATAATGAAAGCCAGTTGAAGAAAAAAAAAGATGATGCAGGTAAGTATGGATAAAACAGGTTGGAGGCTGAGAAGGCTGCAATATTTCTATGTATTAAATATAATTCGCCAATTTTTAAATTTCATTATTAAACAAAGTTTTTTCATTATAAAACTCTAGTCTTAAACCACGTGCTTTAGACCACACGACTGAAGTAGAACATTTTTAGCTCCATCTATATGTGCGTATATATATATTTATATATATATTTATATATATAATATATACACATATTAATTTTCTACAAATATTTATTTATTTAAATTTATTAATCGTTCGCCTCGCTCGATCACACTTTTCGTAACGCTCTCGTCACGCATTCGCCAGCTTACTCCCCAAGTCAACCTCTCATAAAGAAGTTTTACTTCAAACACTGTTTCAGTTTTGTTCTCAAAATATGATTAAATAAAACATACTAAAATTAAATCGATTTTTATTTATTTATGTACAAAATTGAAATATCTTAAAAAATACTGTAATCCGCATCCGCATCCGAGAATGTGAACCTCTAGTAATCCGCATGTTAAAAATGTCAAAATGTTTGCATCCGCCACAACCCTGATCGGAACCGTCTAGATCATTCGATCGTTCGGAGTTACCCTATGTTCGCCATTACACTATCCTCTACATATACTACAATGCACGCTATAGCTGCTTTTAGTGTATCTGTATTGTCACCATTAATCTTTCACAACATGGTCAATGTTTATGAAGCATCAGAAACCCGATCAACTGCATTCCATCAGAAAGCAAAATAAATTGGCACGTCGAAACAAATATCAATCCATGTAATTATTATAGAGTCGGGATGAACTAATAAATCAGTCAGGGGACGAAATAACAAGGGAGGGTGATGAGATATTTACTATATTGCTTCCATATCGAACGCTGTAAAACAGTCGATCGAAGTGTATAAATAAACATGTTTACAATGTCTGGAGTTGTGAACAATATTAATTATTCATAGCAAACATCTGATTCTATAAAATTGTTACCATCTATTTTACATAAAAACCGGACGGCGGTGAAAAATTAATGGTACCAGACCGATAGAATAATTTTTAAACTAGCCAACTACATTGGTGAGAAATTTCGTTATTTTTTTTAAATATGAATATTAAAGTCCCAACTTCTCCCGTTTGGAGCCAGCGAATCTATGGGTATGTTGTGTGGCTGAAGGGGGCGGGATGGGGAAGAGGAAGGTTATTCAGATTCGGCCACCAAACACGGCTGAAGCCATTTCAAGCAACTATCTTCCAGTCTTCTTATCTATATATCAACTTATTCTTCATTATCAACCTATTATTATCTACATTAAGGCGAATTTAGATTACGCAACTAGTTGCATGCATGTTCAAAATAATTGCATGACACCAAAAAGTGTCGTGCAATCTACAGTATCACGTCAATCGTAGCACCATCAAAATCAAAGCGTTTTTCTCGCAACTCTCACGCAGTTACAAGGAAAAACAACACGTCCGTTCAGCTGAAATGGTTTCGCAACACTAGTTGCATCACATTTTTATATTATGTTGCATATCACTAGTGATGCCGTTATTTCGCGCTAGCGCGATTCAAATTTTGTGACACACAGCTAAAGCATGCACGATGAAACTATATGTTTACACGTGAAATTAACGGTGCAACTAATGTCACGAAACAACATATGCGCAACTAGTTGCGTAATGTAGATGCATCTTAAATAAATTCGGTGGAGTTATTTATTCTTCTCAGAAAATTAAGAAATTTTCGGTGGCTCCATCGCATTTTTAAAAGCAGACATTGGATGGTTTTGCAGATTTCCATCGTTATTAACCTACGAACTTGAAAAAAAAAGATATTTTTATTAATTATCGTTTTTATTTTTAAATTAATTTATTTATTTAAACGCCACAAAGAGGCTTTTACAGTAAAGTGACACATGAGATTTAAGTTTAGAGTGGAACACATGAGAGAAACGAACAAAATAAATAGGTACTCAGAAATAATATCGAAATATTATCAAAAATGACTTCAAGTATATCTATTCATACATTCGCATTTTTATTTGCAATTCTTTGAATTCAAGGAATTGGCTAATATAATATAACAATAGGACAGTTAAATCATAAAATATGTCAGTGTAATTTTTTAAAATTCAAAACCAGAAAAAATTTAAAAAATGAATATCTACTAATATAAAAGAATTTAAAAGTCACCTTAAAAATTACACTGAAAACTTAAACTGAATCTTGTCAAATAAAACCAATATAATAACACCCCCATACATACAAGCCCTGCAAAAAATATATATATATAAAAAAGAGTAATTTAGTATAGAGTTTCAAAAAATTATTTGTTTGAAATGGCTGGGAGTTAGCTCTGTTAAATCGGGGCTGTCAGTTAGAGATTTAATAATAATTTACGATTAAAAATAACATTTTTGAATAAGATTATGCATTTATTAATCAACACTCTTCTGTCTGATAGTTAAGATATCTGAAGTACGTAGTTTAGATTCTGCAGTAAAATATGAAATAGAAGCCGTGCAGAAGAATGGTATAATGCGTAACATTAATTATTGTGATTGAGGTATGCTAACCCAAACCACAGAAAATTATAGAACATATTTCGTTTTGAGTATCTTACATAATGAAACGGACAAATCAACGAAAAAAACTAAATTGTTGAATTTATTGAAACATGTCACGGCTTTGTTCTTACGAGGGCGAAAAAATCTACAGGCGTCTTTTTCTAGTGAATGAATGAGTTATTCTAACAACTAAACACGGCGTCTCGTTGCCTTAGAAACCGCGGGGACCATTGGCGACACTTTAGTAAAAGTTATTTATCGGCTATAAAATAACTCCCTGTGGGTTTTTAATTCTGTCCTAATGCTTAACAGTCCCACTTTAGTTAATGGCCTTAGTAAGAAAATACTCACATTCAAGTTTAGCAATTAAAATTCACAAAAACAGCTAGGTATAAAATGCGTGTTTATTTTCGATCAGAGCTTTTTAAAGTGACAAGTTAAATTGGAATAAATACATTTCCCAGAAGATGGCAAACCTATAGATTAAAAACATATAAGATATTTAATAAATCAAAATCAACTTTTTTTTTTAAAAAGAAAGATAAACATTCCCAGGTTACGAATAACCCAACAACATTTGAAAAAAAATGTGTTGTCAAGGAATCCAACACGGAACGCCTGGGTGGGACCCAAACGCGATGCCCACTCAACCACTGACCGAAATCATAAGACTTCGAAGTAGGTACTAAAAAAAATTGTATTTCTTGGCCATTCATTATGTCACAATTTCCAGACATTCTGTTTTGAAGAGATTTATTTCACCGGTAGCAGAGAAATAAAACTTAAGTAGGTAACAGTGTGAAATTCGTTCAAACAAAGGGTTCTTTAATATCTTAATTATAAACCATAAATAGGTGAGACAAGTAACATTTTTTTTAAATTTCAAATAAGTAACTATATAATTTGTCCCAAAAAAATGTCAATGAAAATGATATTTTCAAACTTTCTTTAGGCAGATATGTACCATACTATTGATTATTCCGACTTGACGTCTTGCAGAAGGGTCGGTCGCCAGATGGTTACCACTGATTAAGAAAGACATGTATTATTAACAAGGGAGCTCCAGGTAAACACTTCCGATCCTTCAGTTAATCACCAGAGCTAATCGGAATAAGATGTTCAAATGTGAATTATAAATGGCCCACGCGGGATTATTGATCAATCTGCAAGAGAGCTTCTCGGAACAAACAGTCAGCGGAAATGCACTCCGGAGGCTGGCTTTCTAGAAGTGGGAGAACTAACACATTGACAGGTTGTTGGTAAAGGGAATCATAGAATCTAATAGTTAGGTAGTAGGTATAGCAGTGATATACTGGTTTCCGAGATGGAGGAAATTTATGAAATTTTGCAATGAGTTAGGTCAAAATCAGAATCAGATATGGGAAAAATTAAATTTTGACATTTTGCTGAAGAAGGGAATCATAGAAATGAATGATTAGGTAGTAAGTATTACAGTTATAAGCGCATACAAACGGGTGCCTACACAAGTTTTCGAGGTAGAGGAAATTTTTGAAATTTATATTTTTTTTGTGATGACTTGCAGTGGCGATAAAAATCAGATTTTTCAACTGTAAATACCGCATAAGAGATCTAACTGCTCCGGTATGGACCTTCTGAGACTATCGCATCCCCAATTGGGGTATTATGTGAGGCTGAAGGGGGGAGGATGGAGATGGGGAATAGTAAGGTATGGAAGTACCTGGCTATTCAAATCTGGTCACCAAATACGACTTAAGCTATTTCTAGCAAAGTTTCAACTTCGAATAGTGGTCGAATGGCGATACTGAGAGTATCTCCCCCTTTAACCGCTTGGACACATAAGCTTGTTTTCACGATAATTTAACGTGGATAGACATAGGAATGACGTATGGCCCCGTACCTGAGTTATTAAACATGTCGCAAATATACTATTTATTATTTTAATTAATTAATTGTCAAAAACACAAATTAATTTAATAATACTTATTTGTGCATGCCAGGATTTGAACACTAGTCAAGAGCCTTACCCCCGACCAAGGAGTCCATCAAGTAAAGCGAAGAAGTAAAGCGTACGATAGAAAATTAATACAACAGTGTGGAATGCATCGGGAGCATCACCTATCCTTATCCCATTTTCCTCTTCCTCTCCTCCTCACAAAAAAAAATTTAAGAGATATATTAAAACTCCATCTTCAATGTAAATTTAACATAGGAGACCTTTTTGGCTTGACTAAATTTAACTTTGTATATATGTATCTCTATTTTATTGTTGTATATAAGCTGTATGTCTCTTACAAATAAATAAATGTCTGTTTGTCAACGAGCAATTATTTATTTTGACACCTCACAGAGTAGTCCGCACTGATTAGTTTCGTTAATATTGTCTTCATCAATTAAAAATAAATTAATGTGATGCTTAAATTTGCATTCTTTGCAAGCATGGAGAAACCTCTACTTACCCAATCAATTCATATTATTCACATTAGGTACTTACTAATAGTTACCAAAAATAAAACAAAAACACGATCCGTAACAATAGATGTTCTTATCTAAAGGGGAGACGAATATGAACGTCAAAGTCTAAATAAAACATTCTTGACAAAAAAAGAAACACAAAATAACATCCATTGGATACAATCCGACAAATCGTAATGAATACAGATGAACAGACAAATTGAAGGGGAGTAAATAAAACAAAGGTTCGAATGTATCGTACGTTTTACACCGTGGATCGTGAATGTAAAACAGCAATATAATGCTGCAGCCGAAAGCTTCGCTGTGACCACATTTTCCATTGATTTATTTCGAAATTCTTACAATAAATGAAAATATAAAATTAAATTTATGAAATATAAGGTTGGAGTGCGGTTTATATTACTGACAACAAAAAAGTTTACCTACATTAATAAAATGCAATGTTCGTATGTGTTTGCCGTATGCCACATTGACCCAAAAACCACTCAACCGATTTTGCTGAAATTAAAAAAAAAAAAAAAAATTTTGTGCATGGGGTGTTTGTAGAGTGGTGTAAATGGTAGAAGTCGGTGATGCCTGAGGAAGACTCCGAACTATACTCCAAATCATTGATTGATGTCTAAAATCTCACAATAACTGTGAAAGACAAAAATATTTTTAATATATTGCAGGGTTAGCTGTGTTTCAAATTACTGACAAAAAAATACCTCTCTAAGAGGACCTGTACCGAGGTGTTTATGTGTTCATATTAGAAGGATGTATGTGTTATTGACAAAGCCCTGTTTTATATATACTATTTGGCATTTCACCTGTCCGTAAATTTGTTGTTCCAGTTCAAGATGATGGCCTTTAGGGTTTAGTGAAGATTTTTTTTAAATGTGAAAATAACGTGGGCATTAATATAAATTAAGTAGGTAGGTTTTATAGTAAGGCGGTCAGTTTGATAGATTCCCCAATCTTAACAAACGGATTGCAATATTTAGATCGCAGGCGTTGGGTAGAAATGCTGTCCAAGTTTGTTCGAAGATGCTCAGATAATTCTATTCTCATGGATCGTGATGTATATGACAATGATTATTTAAAGTAAGTCCAACTTTTAGGTTAAGCGAGCCAATTAGTATTAGACTCTATTGCCAACACGTGTGGAAAATGGGGTTACGTTTTTTGTTCATTTGAACGAGATCGTATTTTTTTCTCTGAATTCCCAATAGGTAATCGTACAGTTTCATTGTGAACCTGAAACATGGTGTATAATCCACTGGAGCGATTAAGGTCCAAATTTAGACCGCTTTTATTTTTCTGTGATTTATATCGGTCCAAAATTGGACCACATTTAATAAACCTACAGATATGGGATAAACGGTTAAATCTAGATGGATTCATTAGCTTTAAACCACAGTAAACAGTTTATATGTTTCCATATTAATATTTTGAGGAATGATATTAATTAAACCGAAATTACCAAATTAAAAACTGAACACCAATCGCTGGAGTGGATAAGGTTTTGGTATAGTCATTTGTTTCAGCTTATGTGTCAAATACATTAATACCCAATAAAAATATTATTGTATTTACTTTTTGCATAAGCGCACATTTAACGAAAATAAGTAGATGTTACGCCGTTCTTCCATGGAGCTACGTTCAAGCGACGCGATCGCCGCTCGTCTGTATTTTCAATACTATTATTAGTGTTTGAAATCGCAGCTAGGCGCTACACTAGCAAACTTGTATGACAGGTAGCGGTAGCGTCGCTTGCAAATAGCTACGTGAACGATGGGCGTTACGCCGTTCTTTAATGGAGCTACCTTCAAGCGACGCGATCGCCGCTCGTCTGTGTTTTCCATACTATTATTAGTGTTTGAAAACGCCGCTAGGAGCTACACTAGAAAATTTGTTTGACAGGTAGCGGTAGCGTCGCTTGTGAATAGCTACGTGGAAGAACGGCGTTAGAGTAATCATTTAAAATTTCAACGGGGAAAAATACAATTTATTCAGAATCGATGTAAAAGAATTCCTTTAAAAGAATCGATGTAAAAGAATACCTGGTCGAGTAATTATTTAATTAAAACGTAGATAACTTTGGCAATATCATGATTAGGGCAGCTGTCTCGATAATGTTCCTCAATTTATACATAATTGATTAATGAGTTATGTACCGTTTGAAACCATTGATGATCTGATCAATTTGATGAATTTCAGACTTTATCTCGATTAGTTTCAGACTTGTGTATGATTCAATCATCTGATTACAGCAATTGAGTCCTATATGTGTCCCAGTTATCAATAATTGAATGATGAGCTTTGTACCAATTGAGACCTTTCATTAAACAAGTACTTTTGCCTTATACGGACTCGATCGCACGGCGCGTGGCGTCGGCGTCGACTCTCCGCAGGGCGTCCGACGTCGCCGCCGTCCCGGCGCCTGTCGCATCACCCGCAGACGCTACCGCCACGTCACGGGTATATACCTATACTATATATACATAGAGTATATTACATGTATAACGCAAATCCCGTAGAAAAGGGTTGTAAGTAAAAAAAAAAAATTTACGTGAGAGCGAAAACAAAAAATGATGATTGATGAAACAAGCGGTCCCGTCGAAAAGAGACACTAGCGACATCTCGCAGAGATAGAGTAATCTTAAATATGGTTTTCGTAGGGCAAAGACAATCACAATCACTTTACTATTCAGAGATTAACCGGTTGGTGAATGCTGAATGGCATCGCGTTTAGGTCCCACCCGGACGTCGCGTGTTCAATTCCTCGGCTGGCAAAGTTCTTCACCACGACACAAGCAAAATTTTCCACTTACTGTGGTGGTAGTAGGAGATCTTCAAATATTTCCAGTTAATTCGTAACCCGGGAATGTTTGTCTTTCTTTTTAAGAGAAAAAAAGAGATAAAAATAAAATGCTATAAAATGAAAAATTTTGACTTACGTCTCTTTTCTACGAGATGTGTGATATTCGTATTTGTATTGAGGTATTCAAAAAATTTAAAAGAAAAAAAATCAACCCTTTGTTAAATGAAATAACCCTTTGCTTGCGATGCAGTTTCCCGACGTATACATTATACAGCTACAAATTCCACCTACCCGGTGAGCCGCCGGGATTGGGACCGCAAGTGAGCGATCATCCGGGCCTCTGCGACGGCTCGCCGCTAGCTGCCCGCCCTCGCCCGGAGAATAATGGCCGTCCTAATTGAAAATAAAGTTAAGGGCGTGCGACACGAGCAAGATGCCGGCCGGTCCGTTTACTCGATTACCTTACCGAGAGAAGGCGAAGGATAACTCTTCTTCAATTTAAGACCATTGGATTGTATTGGACCAATTGATTTAATTTCGCCAAAAATGAATTTGTCTTTTTTTTTCAGAAATTTTTATTTTTAAATAAAACTTAAAATTGGTTGGAAAATGCCAATGGAATATGAGGAAACTTTTGTATTAATTCCAAACAGGACTCACAAGTGAGGGGATATAATTTTCCTAAGTGTGTGAAGGATCTTTTGAAAAAACGAAAGAGTGAACTGAAATTGAGGTATACTGAACTAAAACAGAAACATTATCTCAATCGCCACGGAGAGCTGGCGGCATGAAAATTGCACATATTTTGTGCCTAAAATTTCAAGATCGACGCATAAACTTTCGCAGTTTTACATTGTTGGGACCTGCTTTTAAATTCGCTTGTACACGGAGAAAAATGTTATTCTAAAATAAAATCATATTATTCGTAAAAATTGTAAAAAACGGGACTGAAGTTCTTACGAACAAATTAACAGGGTTACAATGTTTATTGGCGGGAACATGTAAGAATAATTTGTTGGTATACGTAATTTCGTACCTAACCAATTATTCTTATATTTTTTCGCCAATGAAAATTGAAAAACTATTAATTTGTTCGTAAGAACTTCAGTCCCGTTTTTAACCATTTTTACGAATAAAGTGATCGTATTTTAGAATAACATTTTTCTCCGTGTACCATTAGTGGTCTAATATTAATAAGTAAGTTAAAAAGTGCTGAAACTTATTATAATATTCACGATTCATTATGATGAACATGTTGAAAATACAAGTCACTGTTGGTCATGTACTAAAATCACCACATGAGTTTGTACGCATCTAGCAAATAAATTACCTACCTTAACCCATCAGATCTCGGGCATATTCTGTCATAAGGTCAGAAAATTTCCGATTTGCAATAATATCCAAATAAATGGAATATTTATGAACGTATCCGAAAACTAAAAAGTGTTTTTGAAAGGTGATAGTTTATGCTTTCAAGGGTTATTATTAGAAATTAACATATACTTTTGAAATATATAATTTTTTAAAACAAAAAAATAAATTTAAAATTACTGAACAAAAAAAAATAAATACACAAATATTTTATTAGACAAATATATTATAAACGTTATTATCACCTCACGCTTATGTTGTTACATTAAAAAACAATTACTAAAAATTCTCGAAATTTTATACATTTTTCTCAAATTTCTATTGCAAACTTTGGTTTCATAGAGGTGTGCACATGGTTAAATTCTAAATTTCAATAAACGCGTGAAGTTATCTCTTTCTAACATCATTTAGATCATATTGCTTACCTTGGCAGTAAGTAAGATACAATGATTTATATGACATTATTATTACATTTATATGATTATAATGGTTAAGGGGATACCCGGCGGTGATTTTTCCATACAACCGTATTCCTTATTTATCTCTCTGGATTTTAACCCTAGAGAAAATATTTTTTTAACTAAAATAGATATCAACCACTAGCGTGTCGGTACTTTTTTTTTTGATAAGTTACTTCTTACTGAAGTTATGACCTTCCAAAAATCAATAAACTTGACTGGTTTAAACGCTGTCAAAAAACGTTCAGTATACAAACTAGACAATGTTTTTTTTTAAAAAGCAAAACGTACAGACATAAGATAGTTTCTTTTTATGTAGTTGGTAAAAAAAAAATGAAAATCGGTCCACTTTTAGAGGAGAAAAGTGGGGAATACATAATCTCGATTTTGACGATTTTAGTTAGGTATTAGTAGCCCGAGGTGCATTTGTTCCTTTCGATCAATATCCGGTGGAGTAAGAGCAACAGTGACAGCAACAGTTTGGTAAAATCTATTATTAAAATTTCTCGACCACCGGGTTTCATCTTAATGAAGAATCTTTTGTTATAAACAAGAATAACACTTTTTTACATTTCTCAAAACACCCAAGATGTTTAGAATCAATCCCAAATAAGCTGCCCTTTCTGTGAATTCGACGACGCCATGGTTCAAATACAGAGACGGGAAGGGGCACGTAATTATTGGCGGGTGGGCGGAGGGGGGCCTGCTCCCGCACCGGGGCACAACAAATTAATTGGTGGCATTTGACGCGACCACCGCAGCGGCGGCGAGTAATGGCGGCGATAATTGAAAATAGAGCCGCGCAGGCCTCCGAACCCGCATCGGAACCCGGACCAGAATCAATCCCGGGATTACTAACTTACAAATGTATCTGTGAGTCTACTGTGAAATGATTAAACAATTTAAAATATACTTTTTCAATCTTCGCAAATTATTTGTTTTATTGAATTTAAAATATACATTTATATATTAACGCTTTAAAGGCTTTTACATGTGTAAATTATAACAAATAAGTAAGTAGGGAGTATAATATTGAGTGAATAATACATAATATAATAAACTGAATATTAAAGATATGTTTCAATACAAGCAGATATATAGTTTCACATAAGAACAATAAAAAATAAGTAGGTACTTCACGTAGATACTATGAAAGTAGTTACGGAGACAAAGATGTGTAGTAAGTTTATTAATATTATTATAAACATAAACATGAATAGTTTATTGTAAAGCATGTTTGTAATTAGTAAACATTTATTACGCCCGATTGGTTGTTTTACAAAACATATGAAAAATACTGCATTTTTTAATTTATTTGGTATAGAAAATACAAACAAAAAGTTTTGACTATCCTTACTAGGATGAATTTTCCGTTTCCTGACAGTCTAAATATAAATATTCATGGAACGATAATATTACACGGAGAAAAACGAACTGTTAAAAACGGGACTGAAGTTCTTACGAACAAATTAACAGTGATTCAATGTTTATTGGCGGTAAAATACGTACGAAATTACGTATACCAACAAATTATTCTTGATGTTCCCGCCAATAAACATTGAAACCCTGTTAATTTGTTCGTAAAAACTTCAGACCCTTCCTATATGTAGATTTGATTGATACATTAATACAATCAATTTACGATTCGTATTAAGTACCTACCTATTTTAAAGAAGACACCTCCGTGTTACGAAAAACCTGATTAAACCTAACCTGAAATGTTGCTTGTGCAATGATGTAGGACTTAACCAGACGCACGTGTGAACCCGGTCACTAACCGGTCAATCAGGAAATTTTATTATTTATTATTCGAATATGTTCCAAGAGTTCGGAGCCTATGTGAACCATTGGTAACAAGGAATTTGAGATTATGGGTATGTTGTTAGGCCGATGGTTGGAAAGCTATTAGGTCTTCTTTTGTGATCAATAAACACGTCTAAAGCCATTTTACGTAACGTTTCAATTTGTGGTTTCTTCAAAGATAAGGTTTTTTTTTCGACAAAAAAATTTAACCCATAACCCGAAGAAAAATCAATTGGCAGGATGTTCTTTGGCGTGCTAAATCTCAAAGTGTTTAAATTAAAAAGGTTACATTTAGTATCAGTATTTCCATATCTAATAGTATCTACTACTCGGCTTCTGCCAAGTTTCACTGCTTGTCTACCGAAAACCTGTCTAACTTTATCTAATTTAACAATTTATCTAGCACTGGCGAAATCATCACCGACCTTAATATCAATTAAACAAATTATTCTAAAACTAAACTAGTTTTCATTCATAAATACAAAACACGAGAAATAACAACTCAGACGCATAAGAAACACTACATCTATGGGTCAAAAACAAATCCATCAAGTAACATATCTAAAATTTGGGAAAAAAGCAGGATACAGGATAGGGAGATCAAAAATACACAATATACTGGCACCAAATATGAACCGAAACCTGAACCACTCCACTACCCTAAAAAAAAATCACAACCTAAATTACTTTTAACATTATTTTGGAAAAAAAATACTAAACAATACATTTATAATTACTTCATATTACTCATATAATTAAATGTCAATACGTAAATGAAATTCTTAGTTCAAGAGATCCCAGTTAGGATAATATCATTATCTCTACTTGTAACAAAAAAGGAAGATAATAAAACATTCATTATCTAACTTAAAATTCTTTATACTATTACAATCAAATATGATTTAAGATTTTCACGGCCAAAAGTATTTTTGTTGTTTATTTTTGGGCAGATGTGTTACGCCCTGATGATGGACACTGTAATGTTGTCGGAAACGTCGGCTGAAGAAGGAGTTAGCGTAACACGGCATAATATCATAAAAATAAACAACAAAAATATTACAATCAAAGTTATATGGACAGTTTAGATCAAAGGGGAAATTATATTACAAGCTGAAAACGGTTGCGATGACATAAACATACCGGACAAAGATCCGTGTAAATTTCATGATGTCAGAGAAAACCATTTTTTTTTAAATTCACAGTTAAAACATTATTGGTCAATTTATTTTTATTCGAATTAATATGATTTTCAGTAAAATATTAACTTTAATTAATATGGTTTTCAGCGAAATAAACACTTGCATTAATATATTTTATAATGAAATAAACACATCAATTTATACAATTTATACTATTTTCAGTGAAATAAACACTTGATTGAATATAATTATCAGTGAAATAAAAATTTCAATTTATAATAATTTCATATTTATAAATAATTATTATTAAACTATTTTCAGTGAAATTACTTGAATTAATATAATTTTCGGTGAAATAAACATTTCGATTTATACCGTTTTCGGTGAAAAAAAAAATTTCAATTTATACCATTTTCCGTGAAATAAACACTTGATTTTATATAATTTTCAGTGAAATAAACATTTGAATTTAAGCCATTTTCAGTGAAACACTCGGTTTATTATGATTTTCAGTGAAATAAACACTGAGATGAATATAATTTTCAGTGAAATTAACATTTCAATTTATACTATTTTCGGTGGAATAAACATTTCAAATAAAACAATTATTCGTGAAATAAACACTTGAATTAATATAATTTTCAGTGAAATAACATTTGAATTTAAGCCATTTTCAGTGAAACATTCGAATTATTATGATTTTTAGTGAATTAAACACTTGCATCAGTTCGCAGCCCCTGCCTCCGTAAATCTAGTGCCGGGCGTGTCGGAAAGACAGAAACCGGACGTCCGGGGATGGACACAATTACACGATGCGGATTAATATTCCCGCCACGGAAGGACAGGGATGTGGAAGGGACTAATTGTCGGTGTTGTCGCCCCGGTCGGGGGATCATGGCAGGGCGTTTGTTGAAAACAGGGGATCGAAACCGAATAGAAACTCAATCAGCCGGCAGTCGCCCGGCTCTCTTGCTACTTAGTATTAATAAGCCAGATTTGGCAAATGTGATAATACTGCAGTAGGTAAATGTAACAACCATAGTACACACACGACAGTAGATCCCCGACAGGTGACCCCCCGATATTATCATAATTTTTTATGCATAATAATTTTTTTTAAATAATTTCCCTCAGGACCTATACCACCTTTGAGGATGTTGTGTAGAGGGTCTTTTAAAGGAGGAAGTTCTGGTAAGGAAAAGGGTATGAGGGGTGGGTAGGAATCTGGGGGTCAGTGGTTCAGTGGGCATCGCGTTTGGGTCCCACCCAGGCGTTCCGTGTTCGATTCCTCGGCTGGCTAAGTCCTCCATCACAACACAAGCAACATCTTCCGCTTAGTGTAATGGTAGTAGGAGATTTTCAAAAGTTGTTGGGTTATTCGTAACCTGGGAATGTTTGTCTTTCTTTTAAAAAAAAAAGAAGAAAAAAAAGAAAAAGTGTGACCAGGAGTGACTGACAAATGATTCCATCCCTCCCACTACAGTGCAAGGTGATGTTCCGAGAGAGCCCTGCTTGAGAAGTCAAAAGGCATCATTCAATCAGTCTCGCGATCTGGCCAGCCACGCAATTGGAGGGTAGACGCATCCGCCGACAAGACCTGGACAAACCTCACCCCTTTAAACCCGGGCACCCCTGCTAAGTTACCAAACGTAACGAACGGCTTGGGATGACCTATGTCAGAGGTGTTAGTTATCCATAATGGTTCCCGGGGCGACGGTACCCGTACCCGCCTACCAATCTCCTGTCTGTTATACAGTCTGTTGATAAGCCGTTTTACTCGTTGCACATATAATTGAGGCAATTTAAAAATACTGAAATTGAAATTATACTAAGAATTAGTTTTATGTGCCCTCATTCATTTGCTCAGGATGTTTTATGGGTGGGTATCTACGTCAAAAAAGTATTTTTCACAAAACATGAGAGATACCGCCCCTTTTAGAAACAAAGTCGATATAATTACTCAAGTACCTACTGTTCATAGTAAACTCATCCATTATATACACTATGGTAGATAAATATCGGTTTAACCATATTGTAAAGGACGTAGGGACGGATACAGTCCGGAAGTAGGGAAAACTTCCGTAGGTACGGGTAGGAAGTAGGTAGGTAGGTAGAGGGCGGATAGAATGATACCGTGTCAAGAGCGATTAAGACCCACGTTACCTAAAGGCGGTAGTCACGATGGACTATAATTAATTTACTGGAATGTGTACGGGTGAATCGGGAAATCCTTGTGGTTATAGAAAGAGGTTCCGCAAATAGAGGAAATTACGGGTCACATCCTAAGATACTTATATCCCTACAATTGTTGTTAATAAACCTAAACATTACTTTACCTACCGGTAGTTCTGTAAACTGAAGACCATGCGTCCAAAAAGGCATGTTTCTTATTTTCCATTAATTTATTTTTATTTTATTAATCATCAATGTTCTTAATGGGCTTTTACATATTTATACAGTTTTTGTGATTTAGTAAATCAAAACCAAAATTTTCTCTGAAATGAAAAGATTTGAAAGTAGGAATAAAAATACCTACTCACTTAATTACAAGCATTTTTAAGTTTCAAATTAAGAATTATAAAATCTGTCACAATGGCAATTCTTTTTATAAACTTTCAAGGCAAGGAGAAACCATAATATTGAAAAAATGCGAAAATGAAAATATGAATAAGCACGACGATTTCATATTTGAATAAATATTTTTTACTGAATCACTAAAACGGCCACCACCCTGAACCGGAAAAGGAACCTAAAACAATTTTACAAACAGACGAAATGCAAAAGCTTTGCTACGCTAAGGCAATTATTTAAGTATGTCTATATACATAATAATATCACAAGGTTATTCAAAATATATTATAACAAAAAAATAACTTCAGGATACAATTATATTATGTATGTTTAAACTTTGTATGATAAAAACACGTTTAAAAAGAAATATCCTAATCGTAAAGAAAAATCAACTCCTAAAGTAAACATCAAATGTTAAGGTTAAATATGCGTTAAACGCAATCAATTAACTATTATCGACTTCATAAATAATCCCATCTATTAAATCTGTCGATTTACAGGAGCAAACGAAAAAATTAATTAAGGTTTTATTTTCGTTGTTTGTTTTTGGGGTGTTATGCCGTGTTGTGCTACCTCCTTCTTTAGCCGACGTTTCGGACAGCGTTGCAGTGTCCATCATCAGGGCAGATCCGGCAGATCCATAAAAAAAAATTATTTGTTTTATAATAATGTTAAAATAGTTTTTTGTATTATTTTTACCAAGTAAGGATACGGGTATGCACGTCAGGAGAAATGTAATTATTTAACGTATGACGAATAATATCTGAATAATATTCATTACCTACCAAAGTATCTATAACATTGCCTTAGCGACGGGACATTTAAAACTTAACGAAATTAGACAAGTAATAATAACGTTATCATTGAAACAATAAATAATTGTATTTTTTTAAATTGCCGTCGTACGAGATTTTACCCCCGGAAGGACAAAGAGATACATATTTAAAACATCTTTAAGAATATCATATCAACAAGGACGAAAATAATAAAGTTATGGGTAATTGGATGCTTCATTTTGGCGGAATATTCAGCACCCACCGAAAGAAGATTTTTTTTTTTGAAAATTGTAACTTGCAACTAATAATACCTGCATCCTACATACCTAGTTAAGCAAGCTGTTTTTTTATTCCTACTTAGCAAGGTGTTAACATTCGCTGTGCACTCGATATAACAAATATGTAACAAATTTTGATTATCTATAGTTAAAGCAATAGATATTCATGACTATCAAAATTAGAATTGATTAGAATTGCGGATATAGATACCACATAATAAGGAAAAAAGAAAATATGCAAATACGAATCCAAAAACTCAAAAGAATTATCAACAACAAAAAAGTTAACTTGTAAAAATGTTAATTTTTTAATGTACATAAAACATTGTTAATGTTTTTTTTACTCTAGTTGCACCATCTTGTGGGTCGGCTGGTAGCCAATTTCAAAGTTTTTTTTTTCAATTTGACTGAGTATTGAGCCATCCTCCCCAGGGACTTGCTCTTATTGAACTGTCGTGAACTCTTAAAATGCCTTTTAAAACATAAAATAAATAAATAAAAAGGTATGATTGAGGGTCGAACCTTGTTTCGCAGGGACGGGAGTCAATACCGCTAATACCTAAGATATATCCTAATTGGATAATACAGACATTTATTTGGTACGTTAACTGCTGTATGTTTTTCTTTAATATACCTAATCTCATCCAATTAACGAAAAACGCCGGTGTGCGCGCATGTGTTTGCATGAGTGCCACCAAGAATATATTGTCATCGACAACGAGTCTATATGGCGAGTTTCAGTTTGATCGGATGTCGGGAAGTGAGTTAATTTTAACCTCCAAGATTTCATTTCATTTGTTCATTCACTCAAAAAAACAAACTCTAAATTCAAATACATTTAGCAAATTTCCTCGCTAACACAAGGCGTATTATTTTTTTTGTAAGTCATGTTTAATTTTACAGCATTTTCGACCTTGTAACTGATTTGCTGGAAATCGAAATAATTTGGATCATTTCATGAAAAAAACCAGACTTTATTTTAGGTTACTCTTACTGGATTATTGTTTAGATTGATTTTTCAACAAAATCAAAAACGCCTAATTTACAAGCAATATCAACATGACATTAATTATATTAACCCGAATGCGGTCTGGATTATTAGTTAATTCATTTAACATAAGGCCTCCGCGTCTAACAAATACGTTTAAATAACGTTTCCCCAGTTTATATGTAGCCGAAAGCAGTCACTTCTCGTGGCAATTCTTGAAAACAAGTGTCCCCTTGAAAGTCGAGTCTGGGCGGCAACTGGTTGACACCAGTTGATTCCCGCCCTGCGCGCTGGTAGCGAGGAGGTAATTTCCTCTGGGCGGCCAGCCGGCGCCCAGGCGGACAGGCGCCGCCTATCCCAGCCGCCTAAAACGACCAACCTGAATAATTTTACATACCCGTAGGAAAATAATGGAAATAAAGCGCTTTTGTTCAATGTTTAGTAAGCAGTATACTAAACTGATCTTACAGCTTCTTATTCAAATTAATCTTTTATATTCGATATGATTTCGTAATACAATACCGACTTTTAATGTTTTTTAACGGTTTTCGACGCAAATTGCGAAGCACGGGCTCTCTCATAATATCTAATCATTTGATGTGTAATTGTTTACGTAAAATATTTTAATGTTTATAATAAATAACTTCTTTTTTATAATTGCTCCGCACAGGAGACCCTTACAAAATTATTTCCCTCAGGGCCTGTGTCATCTTTGAGGATGCTGTGTGGAGGATCTTTTAAAGAAAAGGAAGGAGAGAATGTTCTTGGTAGAAAAAAGGTATGAGGTGTGGGTAGGAATCTTGGGTTCAATGGGTCCAGGAGTGACGGACGGATGGAACCATTCCTTCCACTGCGGTGCAAGGCGATGGGCAGGAAAGGGTCGAGAAAATCATGTAGGAGAGACCAAATTGTCTACCGTAACCAGTCCCTTTCGATCCACAGTAAGGGGGTAGAGGTATCCGCCGTCAAGACCTGAACAAACCTCACCCCATGAACCCGGTCACCATACCTAAGTCACCATACGTTGCGAACCACTTGGAGAGACCAAAGGCAAAGGTGTTGGTTATCCAATAAATTGTTCCCGCCTCTAAAATTGGAAACTCATACCTAATTAGCGAAAGAGAAAAATTGAAGGCGTTACAGCTTTCACCCATAAGCAAGTAGAGCGTAACAAATGACATTTTATTTTGATAAAAAGCATTTATTCTACAAGTTAAAATGGAACTTCAAAAGATATTTTTTCAATTTTATAAAACAAGGAATGAATGGTAAAAAACTTTAATAATTGTGAGGAACATAACAACACTTAAAATAATTTATATGTCACTAGCAGAATCTATTATAAGATAAGGATTAACAGTATGGGAAATACTACTATAACCAATCTGAAACAAATCCAAGTTGTACAAAACGCAATTGTAAAATTATTAGTAGTCTCTAAAATATTCAAACAGAGACATAATACACCGTTGCTGTTTCAGAGTGCCAAAATCTTATCTGTTAAGGCTATACTATGGCACAATATTATAATTCAGCATATATTTACCCCGCAGCATAAAGAGAAATTAGAACATAAATATAGCTCTAGATTCACGCGCAACGACGGGTTAATAGTTCCGAAATTTAATAATAAGTACGGACAGAGAACGTTAGAATACAACATACCGAAAATATTTAATTCATTACCTGGCATTTGTAATGTAGTTCGATGAATAAGGTTAAATATATGGTGAAAAATTGGCTATTGGAAAAAAAAATATTTATTTTAATATGTATGAAAAAATGTATGAAAAAATTAATGAAAAAATGTTGAATCTGTAGATATAAGATGTATTTTTTTTTTTTAAATGTAAAATATAAACACCTGTTGACAAGCCAATTGAATTGGTTTAGCATGACTTGTTTGTTTATACTACGTATTCTTTAATTTATAAAAAAATATGAAAAAACTATTGAATATTACTTTATGGATGGGTACTAAAGTTGTTCGTGATTAAAAATGATAAATAGTTACATGTCAAAACACACCTGACATAAAATCATAAATGTGGGGATATTGCACGCATATTGAGCACATGTGTAATATACTCGTACATGTGCACGACGTGTACCACAGTACCTACGTTAGTTCACAAGCGATCGAGTTTCCGTCGCCGAGTTAATAAGCGCAGAGTACGAAATCCGAACCGACAAAATGACATTACGCAAGATAAACGATGTGTGACATGGGGTGCGACGTCCATTTTGAAATTTCATGCACGAAACACACAATTTGGCGAGTTTTTTTCAGTATTATATAGAACTTTTTGATTAACAGTGGAAAATATATGAAATAAGATGACGCAAAAATTTCACGTAACGCTTAACAAAATTATTGGTTCTTATTATCCTGACGAAGAAACCTTCGGTTTCGAAACATGTCGATAATTGTGATTATATAAGTGGTGTGTGTATACTCCAAGTTATTTGTTTCATTTAACTTAACAAAATAGTTTCAGTTTGACGAAAATTAAAAAATACAAATTATATTTGACGAAATTACATAATGCCAAATTAAAGAGTTATCTTTTAAGGGCATAGTAATAATTATACAATAATTATCAAGTATAATTATGGCAAATTGAATATGGTTATTTATGAGTTCATGGAGAAACATAGAAGATCCAAATTTGCACAATTACACAAAAATAATCTACACACAATAGAAATTACATCCTACCGGCTAGCTCTGGTTTCAAAATTATTCTCAATTATGAAGAAAAAATATGATATTCCGAAAATATATCATAATATATAAAACGAAGTCGGGTTAGTTACACCATTTATAACTAAAGAACGGCTGGTCCGATTTTTTGATCTATGATTTATTGGATTTGTCTCCGTCCCGATTAACAGAATAACTATTAAAACATCGGAAAAAATTACGGGAAAAATAATTATGAAGAAAATATTTTTTTCCATATATTTTGTATGCAACGGCTTTTCAAATAATTTGCGTTGGTCGACATAATTTGAATCAATTCGAACAGCTAATAAATTAAACACAACATTTATTGATTCTGAGGCGGTACGAAGTTTACCGGGTCAGCTAGTAAAATATATATTTAAGTTTAACTCTTACGTTTTTTTTAACATTAACTCCACACAGTGTGCGGAGTGCGCAAATATATTTTATTTGATTGATTTGTGTTATTTCATAAATAATTAATAAAAAATAATATATAGTATACTAGATGAACCGGCCACGCGTTCCTGTTGCTATCCCCGTTCCCCTTCCGCCTCCTCTTACGTGTATTTTACCTTACCTTACCTTACCTTACCTTACCTTTACCTTACCTCCCTCCCGCGTATCGTTCCCCTCCCGCGTCTCTTTCCCCTCCCTGTTTCACCTTCCCCCTTCCCACTCCCGCTGTCCCCATTCTCGCCAGACCCCCCCCCCCCTTTAACGCATTCCGCCTTTCCGCCTTCCCCCCTCCCTGGTCCACCCTCCTCTTTAATTCCCCCATCCCATTCTCTCCCCTATCCCGCCTTTTTCCCGTTTCCTTTAAATCGTTTTTGCAAAAAAAGACAAGAAGAAACTGTGGATATTTAGAAAATACTAAAATACAGGTAGGTACATCGAAAAATAATGCCAACAATAAAAAAAAAATTATAGCACCGAAACCCTTTATGTTAAACGTGTAATTCTATCACTGAACACTAGCTGGTGAACGTAAGTTTTGTTTTGGAGGTGGCGTGACCTTGCTATGCGCACACTAGATGCGCAGTAGCCAACGACTGTCACTGTTCAGTGCGATGTTGACCGTTCAACAAAAAGCACAGTGCGCTATTTGGTACGCGGTGTCAAAGTCACCAGTCAGTTTTTTTTTTTTTTTTTTTTCTTTTATTATTTAATAAATTTTTACAAGTTACAGTTTTTGACATTTTTTTAACTACCATAGTTTGCGGCGGTTGTTTCATAGAACTTATCCAGGACAAACTGTACCTGATTACAAAGCTATCATTCGATGGTTTAAACAGTTTAAGGAAACAGGGAATGTGGAGAAAAAATCTAGGCCAGGCCGACCACCAACATCAGAAGAGAATATCGAACGTATCCGCCATTCTTGTCTCAGGAGCCCCAAAAAATATATTGCTCGACGAAGTGCCGAGCTACAAATTCCAAAAACAACAATTCAAAAAGTACTGCACAAACGGCTAACCCTTTGTATTTCTTTTTCTGGGAGTAAATTTAAAAAAATTATGTACGCAGAAAAGATTCGGGGTTTGGATCACCTGCGGGAGCAAATTTCTGCCACTATCTTAACAGTTACTCTCGAAATGATTGCACGTACGTGGCAAGAAATTAACTACAGACTAGTCATCTGCAGAGCGACGAACGGTGCATACATCGAAACATACTAAGGTACGAAAAAAAATCTTTTTTCGCACATTTTAAGATTAAAACCATCGAATTATCTCTAATACATTTTTTATAACGGTTATTTTTAATGTTATTGCTTGTGCTTTCCTTTATTTTATAGAAATCACGGAATATGGTGTTTCCACAAAATACAAAAACGACGGATGTAAAAAAAATCAATCAACACAAAGTAAGCAAATACTATAATATTATTCAAACCGATTTAGTTGGGGAGCTGAAACGTGGGATGAAGACCACCTGGCAAATAATACATACAGAGGTAGGCACCTTTTGTTAAACGAATATTAAACAGCGGTTTATTTAATTCTTTGAAATGCTTTTCTCTTTGCCCGAAGGACGAGATCCGGAAATATTCCAGGGGATGAAAAAAGTTTACGTTTGAACAATATTATTACAATCAAAATGCCTTGGTGGCTATGAACTTAACATTCATCGTAAGTATATTTCATTAAGGCCGATATTGAATACCATACAAAAGTATTTTACACAAACCTTCAGAACGCATTCATTTCATTTTCCTCGTCAAGAGAATAAATTTGAGGTGATTTTTCAAAAACGGAGCCAAACAAATCATTCAAATATTATTATTATTACATAACCTATTGAAGTGAATAGAATTGAAGTAAATTATTCGTATCAGTTAGATCCAAAAGCATAAAAGTCGATAAACACCATTTTGCTTACAAAATGTGCTTAATTTTTTGTAACAGAAATTTTACAAGTAGATACTTTAGTAAGAAGAAAATAAAAAATGTTAAATAATGGGGGTTGTAATCAAAATTTATAAAATCAAATGCAACAAAGAATCCAGAAGTTCTCTGGCAAACGAATTCAGCAATCACTCGTAGGTTTTCTCTCTTTAAACTGGTAAAGTAATTTCATGACCGTATCCTTTGGGGTCCGTGCAAAACAAACGACCAAAGAAAACAACAATATATGTAGGTACCTGGCAAAACATGGAGCGCCAAACCGAAGCTAAGGACCCTGCGTGGTGGAAAGGGGAGGATGTTTGGGCGGTTTCGCTCCCAAGGAAAGCAAAAGAACAACCCCACTGACTCCTAAAATAATAAAGCTCCGGTAAGGGATGAAGGCTTTCGCGGTGGGGGCAGGTGGATGAAAGGGAGGTGGGTGGTTGCAGGGTTTAGGGTGCGGGGGTGGGGTGGAAGGCTATCAGCGAGGCGCTGTAGGAGGAAGGCGGGAGTCGTGTACACAGGACTCGAGGAATTCATATTAAGTCCGCTCATTGTTCATTTGAAATGTGCCCATTTCTGCCGGACACTAGTCGAAATGGAACTGTGAGGGACGTGGAAAAGCAGTGAAAACGTATAACTCTATTTATAAATATTTTAAATTTAAAGGCAGCCAACTGTGGTTACAATAATTTTAACTATTTGTATGCCTCAAAACATTTATTGGTATATTTATAATTTTTCGATAGTTGCAGACCTCCATATTATTTTGTTCGACAGACACACATTTTAATAATGCCTTCGATGGCTGAAATCGATGTCACAAAGCAATCAATGATCCAGGTACACTAATTGAACAAAAAAATGACTGCATTTACAGTATTAGCAAAAGTATGAACATGTATGTGTAAAACCAATTCATAAAAATTAAAACGAGCATGATCATTTTAACTTGAACTTTCAAAGTTTTATTTTTTTCTTACACGGGTTGTTTCACGAAATTTGAACAATTCAACTAATGTTAAAGTAAATATTTATTCAAATTAGGTGTAAGTCTTACTAAATTTCTGTTATTATCCAAGTACTGTGAAACAACCGGCCGACGTTGAAATAATAACAGAACTTGAATTTTAACTCTGAAATTTGATGGATTGTTCAAATTCCGTGAAACAACCGCCCTACGGTCTAGCGAGCTCCCTCTCAGATCTCAAGCGAGAGTCTTAAGGATAAAGGAGGAAAAACTTGAAATAGATACCATGATAACCTATTATAATGACGTGAGATCTTTAATCTTTAAAAGAGCCCTAAGTAACACCGATAAGGAACTGAAGATCAACGGAGTTGTGATTGATAACACAAGATACGCAAATGATACAGTATTACTAGCTGACCTATTAAATCTTGTTAAAAATGCTTGTAAACAACTGGGCCTAACAATCAACGTCAATAATACTAAATGGATGACATTTGGACGACTAGATCACTCTAGATCAGTTAATTGGTTGCAATGTCGAAAAGATGAAAAGATTTAGATACCTCGGCAGCATTCTTACGGAGATTAAGTGCATAATTGAAGCAGCAAAAACTGCATTCAGTAAAATGATCCCTCGTATATAAATTTAAAACCAAGGCAAAGAATGTTAAAATGCTATGTGTGGTCGGTCTTGCTGTACGGATGTGAGACATGGACTTTGAAAGTAAATACCATGAACAAGTTAGAGGCTTTTGAAATGTGGCTTCACCGGAGAATGCTCAAAGTTCCGTGGACCGACATGATCACCAACACAGAAATTCTCAGACGGGCTAGTGTAGAAAGAGAACTGCTCAATTAGTAAAAGTCAGGAAAATTTCATATCTGGGTCACATACTTCGCGGGGAGAAATATCACTTCCTCCAACTAATATTAAAAGGCAAGATAGAGGGTCGCCATGGGCCTGGTAGGAGACAAATGTCTTGGCTGCGATTTTACGAGAGTGGACCGGTATTAGAAGTGTGGAGGAGTTATTCCAGGCAGCGCAAGATAGAGATATATTCACCAGAGTGATCGCCAACCTCGGGGGGACCTGATAGGTCACACGAAGAAGAATAATGACGTGCGGATTATAAAACTTCAGATTTCACATCGAGGAAATGAATCTACTACCTTGTCTACTACCTTGTTGCCATGGTTGCCAACAGCAGAAAGCACTCGAGTATTATTTACGCTCTCTATCGTCTTAAAGATAAAGATGCTGCGAAAACTACTAAAGTGTTATTTTCAACATAACTACTGCATCAACAGTGAAGCTCGCTAGATAAAATTACTGTTTAGTTAGCCCAAATTAATAATTTATTATTTTTTTCCTAGCTACTCGAAAGATCACCTGAAATAAATAAATTTGCCTAGATTGCTCGCCACGACAGTAGACTTTCAGTTCTCAAATAACATTATCTGCAGAACGCGAGCACATTTGACAAAAATTAAAAAAAAAATCGAATAGTAGGAAAATGTGGTTTATTTTTGGACCGATATCAATCAGAAAAATAAAAGTGGTCCAAATTTCCCAACTGTCTCAAAATTATAATTATATTAAAAAAATATATTTTTACATTATATATTTTTTTTGTTTGTCAAACCTCTTATGGGCAAAGACGTTTTAAATACAATGCACTAAACATTTCAATTCTCTACCTACTGACATAAGAAACACACAAACAAAAATTTCCTTTAAAAGTAAAATCATCGATCCAACAGGAGGTATTTTTTAACCAATTTACATTTATGCCAACTATGTACATATATGTTTAAGTTTCACTTGCCTTTTTTCTTATCATACTTGAATTGAATAATTTAAAAATACATTTTTTTTTTAATGTCATTTTCCGTTAAAAACCGCTTTGTAAATTGCCATCTCAACACAGGCTTTTCACACCTAGTGAGATGGGCATAAGTCATTACTTCATTTATATGTGATATTGAAATAATAAAATAAAAATAAAATTATTTACGATTTCAATCTTAAAATCGATTAAAAAAATTATTTTAATAAAAAGTTTTTTTTTTACATTAGGTCCACACAGGAGGCCCTGAGGAAAATAATTTCCCTCAGGGCCTATGTCATCTTTGGGGCTGCTGTGTGGAGGGTATTTTTAAGGAAAGGAAGGAGAGGAAGTTCTGGGAAAGAAAAAGGTATGAGGGTTGGGTAGGAATCTGGGGTTCCGTGTCTAGATCATCCGCCGCCAAGACCTATATAAACCTTACCCCATGAACCCGTATGGATATCAAACGAATTTATTTACAGTGTCAAATTTTTGTACTTGTACGCTAGTAAATACAGTATATAGACAAGTATTTATCCTTGATGCATTTCAATGAAGATATGTCTTATACTTTTTTACTCGGCGGTCTTCTCCGCACACTTCTTCCGGAACACTTATATTTTTTGTTGTATTTTCAGTAAACCGACTGCATATTGTATTAAGTATGCCGGGGGGCCAACTGTTGGGTTTTAAATGTCATGAAACAATTAATGCCATATATGCAGAAGCGGTGCCTGAAAACTTATTATGATTAACAACTCTGGGCAGTCAACATCTGAGATAATAATTTTAATTATAATATCATCCATGTTCACACAAACTGTTAAAATGGCTGAAAAGCTACTCTAACAGCTGGTTCCAAAGCTACTCATTTCTCTCAAAGCCGCAAAATACTCACTTAACAATCAACACGACTGCAAAGCGCTCTCATCGAAACGCCTTTTAAAAACACTCTCGAATAAAGCCTGAAAAGCGCGCTGAAAAGTTTCAAAAGCTCAAACGCCCGTCGAGGCCCGCGAGTGTCAGTTGTTGAACACAAACACACAGAGCAGCAGAACACCGCGAGCAGTAAATCACCGTACACAAACCACTCGAATGAAAGGCACGCCAAGGGAAACACAGCACCAAACAATTAGCAACGATTTCTAGAGGCGGAGTGAAGTGTGTTTGCCATCATCGCGAGTGCGGAACTAGACGTTCAAGACGTGGAGGCTTTCAGAACATTACAAGTGTATCAGGGAGAGCTAATAATATCAAGGTGATATATTTATGATGCGGTGGGAAATATGGAAAGATACAAAACAAGGAATAATGTTTGATACATTTGGTTGGCACACATTTTATTGACAAGTGACGAGCTTTCGAGAAAGATAGGTATGTTGAACGTTTGTTTATATAATAGGTAAATAGTCGCCATTTATGTGTATGTAGATATGACAATAGACATTTATATCGCGAAACCTCTGGGGACCTGCGGGGGGGAAAGTTGTTCGTAAAGACTCAAATAAAAAAAAATTATAACGTTTGGAGGGCACGAAGGACGAGACCGGATGGATGCGAAAACTTTAATTTGTTTGATTTGACGGCCTCCGTGATCGGGGGTTAGGTTAGGTTAGATTAGGCAAACCGGAGGTCACGAGTTCAAATCCCGGCGTGCGTAAGTAAGATTCATTTGAATATTTTTATTTTGTTTAGTATATAAAACATTTGTACAAAATACGGGTAGTCCCACAAAGCTGTCATACGGCAGCTTTTCTGTAATAATTTGCGTTATTTCGCAAATTAATTATTGAAAATAATATGCAGTATATTCGCGGCACGTTGCAGAGTGGAAGATGCTCTCAGTATCTTCCTGGTGTAAGGCCACCATTCAGAATTGAAACGATGCTTGAAATGACTTTAACCGAGTTTTGGTGAACGGACCTGAATAGCCAGGTACTTTACAACCTTCCTCCTCACCATCTCCTTCCCATCCCCACTACTTTCAGCCTCACAACATTCCAATAGGGGATGCCTAGTTTCACCAGCTCTAGAACTCTAGACGCTTGGGAGCAGTTGGGAACGTTCTGGCCCAGCATAGCATGACGAGAGGTATGGTGCTGCTAAATGATATCTCCAGGTCTCTTGACATCTTCAACACTAGCCTTGAAGGTTTCAAGAGTCATTTCAGACAAGAATTAGAAAGCTAAATTAGTTCACCACTTTTTAAATGTTAATAATGAATGAGAAATCATTTTATTTTATTTCGATTTTCTTTTGTTATTTTTAATTGTTCATATTCTACAACTGTAAACTGTACAACTTTTTATGTGACTGTTTTTTCTTCTTTTTTTTGTTGCTCGTAGGTATATAAATTGTACCTACGAGTTCTCTAAAGTTATGCATGTGGATTTAGCATTAGATATATTCTTATTTATTATATTGTGTTTATGCTTTATTTATATATTTTGTAATCTTTTTTATTTAGGTTATATTGTTGTTATAAAATAAATTTGTATCTATGTGTAAAAGCCCAATAGGGCGTCAATAAATAAATAAATAAATAAAAGAATTGTAAAATATATATTATTGTAAAATCATAATTTATTTATGTAAAGTTATGTATATGTCATGTGTATTGTAATAGGATTTGTCAATCTGTAATACACATAAAAAAGCTCTTGTATAATATTCACATAAAACAATTAATACAGCAGAGAAAATTTATTCTTATGTCAACCTTCTATTTAAACAAATTTTGGAGCCTTTCTTTGAAAAATAATCAAAATAACTTACAAAAATATACATTTTCATCGTTACCAAAATGCGTAGCTTGATTATTATACTCGAACATAAAAAAAATGTATCCTTTTTAGGTTTGATCTTTAAAATGATACACTTTTTCAGTTACAAGTTACAATGACTTTGTTCTGCAACAGACCATCTTTTGGGGATAACTTTGTACTCAAGGCTGTATGATTATGAGAATGATAACTAATATTTTATACCACATTTTTGTAAGCGAAATTTATCATGAAATCTTTCGCCCATGTACAATGTGAACCAGGGAAGATATTATATTTAAACCAAAATCAGCATTTGCAAGTAGAGATGGTTATGAGAATGAAAACTAATATTTTATACCACATTTTTGTAAGCGACATTTATCAAAAAATCTTTCGGCCATGTACAATGTAAACCAGGGATAAATATTTAAACCAAAATCAGCATTTGCAATTAGAGCAGTGTTTGAAAGGTTATACCAACGATTCTTTGACTGACTACAGGTAAGCATATGATAGCCGGCACATCATTGTTCTAATAAATAGGCACTTAAGCATATTATAAGCTCTAACGGCGAATACAATACAGGTAAATATGGACAACAGTTTCCCGTGGGAATACGATTAGGTAATATATATATCTATACAAACAGGCCCTACGGAGTATTTGCCGAGTATGGGACAGGAATCCATGTGAACACGAACCAAGGACAAAGAGCCGAGGACTTCTGGTTACTAGGCGCCACACAATCACCAAGTTAACTAATCAACCCCTCAAAGCAAGCATATGATTAGCTTCGACGTCCGGAAAACCGGGTATTGTATTAGCATAATGGAGGTAGCGGAATGGATTTACAGAGCAGTGAGCAGACAGCAGTTAGTCACTCGTAATTATTATCCCGCTGAGGAGGATAAATACTAAATTAATGCTAAAGCTAGTCCTTGGTCGATCGTGATCGACCCGATCACGAACCGCCAATGATCGGATCACTTTAAAAAAAGATTCGATCATTAATTTAATCGAGCTGTCAGCTAAGTCGGCACCCGTGATGGTCGCGGCGAGCGACCATAGATGTTTTAATTTTGTAGACTCGAATCTCGATCCCGCAACAAAGAAATAGAGATGCTAGAAACCTGAAATCTGAAACAGGTTGTCTTGCGGTTGTGACGGTTACGGTAGCGGTTTTATAAAATAAATCACGATTAAACGTCCAATAAAAGCACATCTTTTCTGAAATTCCTTATAAAATCTAAAAAAGTCTCTACCCTGGCCTGTCCCCTTGTCGGTTTCAGTTTAACTTGCAGACAGTACATATCTTTTTGTATGAGTTAAAATATGCTCAGTTTTTCAAAATTTTAAAACTGCGTCTACCAGAAAAAATAACAATATTTCAAAATCAATTTGTTTTTTTGAAAAAAAAAATTTTTAATAATTTGATTTAAAAAAACCCTCTTAAAGTGTGATATATTATAATTAACCAAAAAATTTCTTATGTCAATTAAAACAATTGAATTTGTCATGAAAACGTATTTCCCCTGCCGTATTTCCCCTGGCAAAATAACTGCCATATTGCTGATCTGTTTACCCTAAAAATAAAAATAAGGCCGAATGACGCAAGGAGTGTGTGCCAAGACCGAGTTGTTCGGCGGTCCATCCCCTCTGCCTCTGCGGAGAAACAGAGTGATGGTTGGATAGTTAGTTGGCTAGTTAGCAAAGCTCCCGACTATACAGTTAAACATGTCGATCTGTAATATCGTGTTTAAACCGAGCCGAACCGATCCCCTCTGTCTGCCGATTTCCCGGAACACGTGGGTGATCATTATATTATTATGTATTATCATGCCCACTCGCATTGGCTTAGTTCCAATTCAAATTACAAACGGATTGAGACAACAGAATTAATACAACAGATATGTTCCTTACTTAGGACCATTGAGATGAAGGAATGATCGATGATGAGTGGGAAGAGAATTAACATTATGATCCTGGAAAAAAGGACGAGGCGCTCATAATCAAAGTTGTGTAATAATTACTATGTTTTTAAATTGATAAACTAATGTTTCAGACAAGCGTTTTTATGCACAGCACAAAGGGTAACAATTATCGATATTTAAAAAAACCGCCCGAGAAAAGATACATGCCGCCGACGGGACAATGTAATAAGCGGTAATTGTTGAATGAAACACTGGTATATATTGAATCATCTGGCGGGTAAGAGATAAGCCGCGGTAGGTTAGTGGATAGAGCTCCTGACCGGCAATCAGAAGGGTGCCGTATGCGGCATGTATCTTTTCTCGGGAGGTTTTCTCAATACGGCTGAGTGTTTCAGGCTAATAATTATTGCTTAATAATGTTGTGTAATAATATCCATGGCTAGCAGCCACATTTTCTTAGCTATCCTGCTGTGAATTTCTAAGGAGAAGAAAAGAGCTTTTAGATTTATAGGAAGTACAGGGTGGCGCAAAAGTGGTCACCTGATGTTTTTTTGTTGTAATTTTTTTTTATGAATGAAATTTTTTAATTCTGCTTTTGGATTGTGTTTATTTGATGTATTAATTTTTTTCCATTAAGTTGAAAAATGATATCGGCTGCCTGAATTATAACAATACGGACCCGATTTATGGCATTTACCATCACATTTCCAGCGATAGATTCTCGCATTCTTGACGGATATTCTCTTTGAGGGCTTCAAGAGTCTGAGGCTTATTGACATGCTCGTAATTTCAATAAACCCCACAAAAAGAAGTCTGGAACGGTTAAATCGGGCGATCTTGCCGGATAGTGTAACTAACCTAACGAGAATTTTGGTGATTTTACACTGGCCGGTATCAATAAAAAAAAAACTTTTTTTCCGCATTCTTGAGGGGTATAGCGATTCATGTCTCATTGACGTGTATTTTGTATCTGTTTATTTCACAAATGTCAAAACAGAACAGACATTTGCGGCAATTTGCAAAAAATTGTCTTCCGAAATCTTCCGAAAGGGTGATGACTTTTGCGCCACCTTGTATTAGATAATATTATTGTTATGTATTGTAGTCTGAAATTATTAATACGCTAGCGACTGTACGGTTGAAATTTAAGAACCTCACTTCGAGTACACTTCTGACGCCGCGCCTTATGAATAACTATCTTCGTACGTGAAGTTTGTTACCAAGCTACTACCGTGTCACCCGCCACCCGCTAGCACAAACCCGCGGAGCGCATTTTTTTTAACTGCGGGTTAGTTAATTTCTAATTTAACTGCTTGTTAGTCTATGATTAGTTCTCACATTCTCTCTTCGGGTCACATGGTCTCGTTTACGAGATGTGCCGAAGGTAGGTGTGCAGAGTCATTATAATTTCAGAGCTCCGCAGGCAAAATCTGGCTTCCAGTTAGAAAGGAAATTAGTCCTCAGAACTATGTTTATAAATCAATAAACAGTCAAACTAAAGAATCCAAGTCTTTTAATACGCATACTGTATGTAGTAGGTACTGGAGAATACTGATAAATAACAAATGTCTTTGCAGAGGACTTAAGACACATTATAATTACACATGTTACAACTATTACAGGTCCATAGTCGAGGGGTAAGGCTCTCGACTAGCAATCTGAAGGTTACGGGTTCAAAACCCGGCGTGCGCAAGTAAATTTTATTTGACTGATTTATGTTATTTCTTATTTATTAATCAGAGATCCGAGGCGAGCAGGGAACATCTGTCGCAGTTTTGTCGTTGAAACTCGAGCAGTATGGGGCATAGCACCGTCCTGTTGAAACCAGATGTCTCCAAGATCTGTTTCCTCCGTTAGTTTTTCCAATTGAGGTTCAAAAAAATTTCCAAAATGGAAACATAACGTAGAGCGTTAACAGTTACGGTTCGTCCATTCTCCTCGAGAAAATGGGTGGCGATGACAGAACGGCCATTTTAAAGAAACATGCGGACGGCAAAGCACCGGTTTTCTCTGGATCAAACCATGGCAACGACTGAAAACAGCACGATACTCCCGACAGAATGAGACCACTCACAGGTTCCTACCCCCACTATAAGGGAGAGTAAACAGTCACGGATCGTCCATTCTCCTCGACAAAATGGGTGGCGATGACAGAACGGCCATTTTCAAGAAACATGCGGACGGCAAAGCCCCGGTTTTGTCTGGACCAAACCATGGCAACGACTGAAAACAGCACGATACTCCCGACAGAATGAGACCACTCACAGGTTCCTACCCCCACCATATGGGAGAGTTAACAGTCATGGATCGTCTATTCTCCTCGACAAAATGGGTGGCGATGACAGAACGGCCATTTTCAAGAAACGTGCGGACGGCAAAGCCCCGGTTTTGCTGGACCAAACCATGGCAACGACTGAAAACAGCACGATACTCCCGACAGAATGAGACCACTCACAGGTTCCTACCCCCACCATACGGGAGAGTTAACAGTCAAGGATCGTCTATTCTCCTCGACAAAATGGGTGGCGATGACAGAACGGCCATTTTCAAGAAACGTGCGGACGGCAAAGCCCCGGTTTTGTCTGGACCAAACCATGGCAACGACTGAAAACAGCACGATACTCCCGACAGATTGAGACCACTCCCAGGTTCAAACCCCCACAATGCGAGATGTACCGGCCTTTAAAAACTGCACTGTCTGTTTGGGAAAAGTCAATTAAGTACCTGGTGTGACGCTTGATTCCAAGCTCACCTGGAAGAAACACATAACTGAAAAAATAAAAGCAGCAAATAAATGTCTATCAGCACTCTATCCGTTGATGGGAAACAAGAGTCGTTTATCAACGAACAACAAATTATTATTATATAAAACTACCATGAGGCCAGGATTCACATACGGCTGCCCAGTTTGGGGGTATGCTGCACGAATTGACTTAAATAAACTTCAAGTTTTTCAAAACAAAGCCATTAGACTTGCTTTAAATGCACCTAAATGGAGTAGAATCATTTGTCTCCATAACGACTCCAACGTTCCGTTGATAAAGGACTTCATTGTCTCTCAAGCAACCAAATTCTATGCCGGCCTACCCGGCCACACCAATCCCACTATAAATATGCTCGCTAGATATAGCGAAAATGAAAATTTTAAATATAAAAAACCAAAGATAGTCCTCCGGAAGGAATAAATAACCTGCACACGGCCGAAGTATAGCCTTAACTCTTATTCACATCACTTAAAAACTAATAATAAAAATAAAGTATCTATAGATAATCCATTTTTTTCAATTATGTTAGTCAGTAAACGCATGTTTAAGAACTCTGTAAATAAATCAATCAAAAGTCAAAAAAAAAGTTGCCGCACCTTGTAGTAGATTATGAATTCTTTTAAGTATCACCTTAAGATAATATATACTGAAATAAACACGCAAAATCTGCACAAATCGATTGTCCAGTTGACTAGTCAGACATCTCCGAAAAATCGTAAAAGGTGTAAAAGTGTAGGTCCCTCTATCTGGTACAATACTCATATTACTCATAAACACCATCTCAGATAGCATAAGCAATAGATTCAAAACTAATGGCTTAATAAAAATCCCTATGCTTAGAACGACTACGGCTCAGCATCACTACTTGTATTTAGGTGTGAGATGGTACAATATATTATTGTCCAAAAACAAAATTAGTGTAACCGAAACTTTGAAATATGAACAATTTAAAAAGCAAATTAAATCCCTGAAATTAGATAATGATATATTGTACCCTTAGTTTACCATTACTTAATCTGTATTATCAATGTTGAAAGTTAAAATATATAGTATATTGGTATTGTAATTCAAAAACATATTTTTTCCTAAATTGTATAGCTATGTTAAATAATGTTTGTATTTATTTTAAGTCTTTGATTACATATTTATTTAGAATATTTTTTTTTTTTTGCATGTAAATACTCCTCCCATAAACACGAGCTCCTAGAGCTTAACTTATGGAGTAGTAGAATAATGATGAATAATTTGTATAACTTTACATAATGTTCACTTTACTTGTAATGTATGACATTTTTAATTAGATGCAATAATAACTCACCTCAGCCAGTGTCTCTTGGTGACAGTTGTGTGGCAGCAGATGGCGTCGTACTGGTCTGCGATCCACACGATCAGGATGATGTAGAAGGCGGTGGTGGTGTCGTTGAAGAACTCAGACATGATGGCCTCCATCCCTTTGAAAGTAAACAGGTCTATTTCAACTCTTTTGTAAGATTCTTCTTAAATCGACTTTAACGGAAGATAAAATCGTCAATGTGACATAAAAATTATAATAAATTAAAGAAATAAAATAATAAGAAAGAAGAAATTTTCAATGTGACAAAAACAAAAAAATTAAAGCACTAATACAGTATTGCAGAAAACTTCAAAACTATGTTCCAGGATTTAATTTTTCCTTGTACATATTACATATTACCTGTCCGATAAGAGGCGGTGAATATAAATTGTCAAAATGTATGCCAATGATGCACTTGATTCGACCAATTGATCGTGTACAGAAACTACAGGGGCAATTGCAGCCATCACCTCTTGAGATTTCTCATTGACAGTGAATTTTGGTTGAAGCTTTTTTGTCAATTTATTTTGACCAAATATCTCCTGGGCGCTTTAAATGCACCAGTCCGAAGATACCCTTGGGGAAGGCAATCGGTCGGATATATCAGAAAATATATGGGGATTTTAAATAAATTATTGAAACAACATTAACACTCTCAGTGACAAATTGTGAAGGACGAAAAAACAAAATGATTTTCTTAAAACATGTATTCTATTATTTTTTTAATATTTGATGAGATTTAATTTTTAATATTTGAGGGTTATAGTATTTCCCCAAAAAAATGTAGACATAATATGTCTCGAAGCCACCTAGTGGGAGATTTAGTACTTACAATGCCTTTCTCATATAAAATAAAACCCGAAGTTAATGCACTTTACCCCCGGAAAACTTACATAAAAAAGAAGAAAAAAAAGTCATACATAAACTCGAAGGGTATTATATAATATATCGTGTAGGTTTGCATGTAGGTACTAGGGTTGTTACGAATGTGATATTTTTCACATTCGCGAATGCGAATGCGAATGTTCAGAGTGCAAATGTGCGAATGCGAATGCGAATATTAAGGAATCACATAAAAAAAACTTTAGTCAACATTAATGATCGTTTTAATAAAAAAATAAAAAGAATAAATCAATTCTTAAACACTAAGTTATAATCGTAATTAAACAATTTAATAATCGAAGTTTAAAAGAGGCATATTATATTTCAGAAAAAGCAATTTTGAAGCCTTTTCTCCCATGAGGCGATTTCTAAGGGGCTCGAATATAAGGCCGGCTGCACTGAACAATTGTTCACTCGGAACGCTGGCCGGTGGAGCACTCAGATATTTACGAGCCAGATCTGTCAATTTGACGTATTTCAATTTAGTCTTCCACCAGTCCAAGGGGTTTTCATCAAGAGAGGCTCGTTTTTCTTTAAGATATGCCTTCAATTGAGCTTTGATTTCACAGCTCATAGTGTCTCCAGATTCTGCACACTCTGATTCGGAGTTTTCGCTATCACTTGAGGAATCTAGGATTCCTGCCAAATTGCTTATAAGAGTTTTAACAGAACTTGTCGAAGGCTTATTAATGTTGCTTGTTGAAGTCCTCAACCTTTTAGCACCTGAAGCTGAATGCCGTTTACCATCCTGGTTAGACTGCTTAGACAGAAAACAAAAGACACGTGGACATCGGGCGACTCAAGACATGATCTGCATACATTCGCATTCGCTAAACATTCGCATCGATTATTGCGAATGCGAATGTCGATGCGAATGTTTAAAATGATGCGAATTATTCGCATATGCGAATGCGAATGTTCGTAACATCCCTAGTAGGTACTATCCGTTGAATAAGTTATATTATTAAACATGAACTTTCTATCTACGCGCTGCGAAAGATGAAATCAGACCGATGATTCCCAAGGAAATAACCAGCGTTATATTATAACACATCTAATGAACACAGATAGATAAATAAATTCACGCGCAGTAGCCTGTTTGCACTTTAAAGCGTGGAGCGGGTAATCCCGTTGGGTTGTCTTCGTACGCCTATATAATTCTATTTGCATTTTAACGAGCTGATGCAATGACACAATAAGCGCATCAACAGACAGAATCTACAGATTTAACGCTGGCCCCCAACAAGCCAACAAAATCTGCCAACCCACTCACAACAAAATCCGAGACAATAACATAGATGAGTTGTAAGGTTTTTGGTATCGATTTAAACTTTTTGATTAATGCGTAAATTTTAACGTCGGTTACAGTTTACCATAAATGTATACTGTAGGATTGGTGGAAGGGTTGCTTGACCATATTATGACATAGCTCAGAGCCTTCACGTATTTGACCCGCTGGTAATAAATTCAATAAATTTGGCTTCAACAAAGCATCGCAAATAATTACTAAATAAATAAAAAATTAAAGGATTTTCATTCCAAATCTCTGATTTTCAGTGGAAAGAGGAGTTCGATTAAAAAATTATAGTTATTTCATCTAAAATCGGTGATTTTCAAAAGAAGGAATTCGGTTAATAAAGAAAATTAATTTCATCCCAAATCGCCTATTTTCCACGTGAAAATTTAGTATTTAAAACGGTGAGTTGCATCAGAAGGAACTAGTTTAAAAAATAGAAATATTTTCATTTCAAAATTGTGATTATCAACAGAAGGAATTTGGTTCCGGAAAAGTCATTTTCGTTCCAAAATATATTTTCAAAAGAATGATTCACGCGATAACTTAGCGCCTCCGCCCACTGAGGCAACTGAAAACTCTCAACTGCCAACTGTCTTTGTATGACAATGTGATGGCCCGCACATTTCACAATCACACAAAACCCCGTTGTCAATGCTAACGCAAGCGTTTACTCGCGACTGTCGCTGCTGATTGCCCTGGGCGGCCGTTGCTAGTTGCCAGCTGTCAGCTGATTGTTCTTCGTCTATGGTTAAACAAGCTTTTTGACCAATCAAGACAGAGAAAGCAGCCGGTTTTAGTTGGTTTTCAGTTGCCTCGTCAGCGGAGCGCCTTATACTTACCCAAGAAAAATTATGAGGAAATGTACCTGACATTTTCTTGCTTATTATCTTTTTTTTAATGCACCATCTTTAACCAATTTTGAGTCTATCATATAGAAGGTCTCAACGTCTTTGCCACTAATGGTGGGTGAATTATTCATAGAACGTATCCAATGTTGTCTCAGTTATAAGTTTCATATTATTATATAATTTTTAGTCAACCTTGTACATTTCTAACTGAGAGCGGAGTTTAAATCTGAGATTTTGACTAACGCGATCCTCTGGCCGCGTACCATATTAAATTAGAGCCCAATTTAATGGCAATAATTAACTTGTAACGGGAGCGGTCTTCCAGAACGGGTGATGGGGGGGGGGGTCCAAGGGGCGTCAGGTGGCGAGAGGCGAGGGGGAGGATTGATAATTACATTGCACTTGATCGCGATAAGCCTCTTAGCTCCGGACTAAAAAAAGGCACGCGCATATTTAAAAAAAAAATCATATATTAAAACACAATAATATTAAAATAGTAGTCCGTAGTCCCGCAGGCTTCAGGCTGTTAGAACATTTGGGCAGAATTCAAATAATTAAATTATAATTTTTTTTATTTTTCGTTATTCATTAAATTGCTGGTTATATATTTTGAGAATTTTACAACCACCACGCTAGGCACATGCCCGTGTTGTGGTGGTAATTACTTCTTCAATATTCGGAAATTCACTTTGTTACAATTTTGATGAAATAAGTGGTGTGCATATGTTACCGGAAATGTATGAAATCTAGGAATTGTATACAACTCCTAGGAAATCTATACAATTCCGAAGCTATTTAGGAAATGTAAAAATAATGTTTTAAAAATTATTTAATACATACATATCATGGGAAATGTATACATTTCCTAGGAATTGTATATAATTCCAATATTGTATTAGGAAATGCATAAAAACAATGCTTTCTGTAATAAAACACATTGTTTTATTTGTTATCTTCTTATAAAGTCAAACTTTCATTTGGTAAGTAATCAGTCTGTTATTTAAGTAATTAACATGGTTTGTGATTAAAAAAATGCCCCCTTTATAGCGCCTGCTCACATCAAGGCAAGAAAAACATCCCAGTTTTCAAGTAGTTTAGCGGCTACGCTAGGTTTGTGAAACATGATTTGTGATACAAAAGAAAGTGCCCCTTTATAGTTAAGTATATTATTATTAAATGTTTTACATTTCCGATTGCTATTTAGGAAATGTATAGATTTCCTAGGTAATGTGTATAATATAATTTATTTCACATATTTCCGGGCGATTTTAGGAACTACATACATTTCCTAGGAACTGAATACAATGACGGATTACATACATTTCCGTTAACATTTAAAAATTAGATTTCATTTAATTAAAATATAATTATTCAACGCTACCTATCTCAAAAAAAATCCATGGCAAATAAAACAAATGTTTTCACAGTAGCATTAAGCACATTGTAAAGAATATATACAGGAACGCGTCATCATTGCGGTTAAAATATTATTCAGAACCAGATAGTTAGTTCTTGCCTCGACTAGAGAAAGTATATTTATATAACACTAGCTGACCCGGCAAACTTCGTACCGCCTCAGAATCAATAAATGTTGTGTTAAATTTATAAGCTGAAATAAATTAAGTTTTTATTAAGTTAAAATAAATAGGTACCTACTCTAAGTTCAAAAAATGAAATTGAGCTGTTGACTAAGCACGAAATGTTCGGCACACTACACCATTGACAGTTCGAATTGATTCAAATTATGTCGACCAAGGCACATTATTTGAAAAGCCATTCCATACAAAATATATGAAAAAAAAATAATTTTCTTCATAATTATTTTTCCCGTGATTTTTTCCGATGTTTTAATAGTTATTCTGTTAATCGGGACTGAGACAAATCCAACAAATCAAAGATCATGAAAATTGGTCCAGCCGTTCTTGAGTTATAAGTGGTGTAACTAACCCGACTTTGTTTTATATATTAAGATTAGCATTAGCATTTCTACGACAGATACTACAAGCATGGCGGTAGGATAGAATCGGTTCTATCATAACTCAGAATCAACTCAAATCAACAACTCTTTAAAAGTCATTAAAAGCTATGGAAAAATAATTAAGAAGTAGACCATAATCTAACCTGTCGTAAATTATTTAACCATTTTTTTACAGTTTTTTCATCATTACTTCAAATGAGTTGGGATGAGTTGAATTCGTTCCGAGTTATCCGGTCAACAATAGAAAAAACTTGTGGCACAGCCAAACGATTAGCAGGCCACATCAACCTCGTAGAAATCCCGCCATAAAATATTAATAATTTAAGCTAACACAATGACAAAAATAAATTAAAAACACATTAAAATGCGACATCTTTGCAGTTCCGTCGGCGGTGAATATTCAATTGTTGCCTCGTGTAGCGAAAGCATATTATACTGTCCATTGCAGATAGCTATTATTACAAATACGGTGGGTACGACAGGAACAGCAGTGCGCACCTCACTCATCACAATCGAGTGGGGGCACAGACTAAGGGTTGGGATTAGGAAGATAGTTTTGGCTAGACATGCACTACGCTGATTGGCGGTTCATCTTAAGAGGGTATTACCAGAGAATACCGGAAATTAGTCCTTTTTAAATCAAATTCTAGACGTTTTGACTCTTTTTTACAAAAAACATAAATTGATTTTGGAAAATGTTATTTTATCTGGAATACGCAGTTTTAAAATTTTGATAAAAGTGTATATTTAATATACTAAGGACCAGTTGTTTCGGAAAATGTCACGTTTGAATTTCCCTCAAATCGACATTCACCGAAAAATTGGGTGGTTTCAACCTCCGTCAGAAGAAATTTAATCGAAAATTCCATAGGACCAGTTGTTTCGGAATTCCCTTCAAATTTGAATTTCCTTTCAGACGATAGATTCTATTAAACAACGCAAATTTCAAATCATATAATCATACATAAAAATAAATCAATACATAATCTCGTCAACATAATTTTCAGAAATTTAATTTTAGTTAAATTAAAAACATTAAAAAATAAATCCGAGAACGTATTTTGTGACAAAAATACCTCAGTTTTTTTTATTTATTTAAGGTCTTACAAACTAAAATATTTCAATTTTTTTACACACTTATTTTGTTTAGACATTATTGAAAATCATAAATACTTATGATCAAAAAATCCTTACCAGTAGTACACGATATTTAATCATTTATCATCGTGCGCTTTGAGCATTTTTATCGCTTACTTGAATGAAGGTACATACTAAAGCAAGTTTTGAAAGAAATAAATCGAAATTAATTTTAAATTTTTAAAAATTGATACGAGGAATTATCGATCTCTCTCATTGGAACCTCCCTGTACAGTTGCAATCATTTTTAAACATTTATTCTCAGCCGCTGGTCAATCGCTCTTAAGTATTAAAGAAGAGCCACAGGATGCCACTTAAGCGGGGAAATGCATCCGAAAACACCTGCTTTTGATTAAACTCTATATATAAACAATGTTAACCCCTCAAGCCTCAGAAGGACATTGCTAGCAACAAATATCATATTACATTAGAGCTTCAGTTCTGATGGGGCGTCCATACAATATAAAAGTATTTTTATCGTTTTTTTTTCTATAATGCGGAGATGAGTGATTATTTGTTCATCGTTGGAAAGAGAAATAAATATTGTAATTAGTTTGTCAGAGAGATTTATATTCGATTACGTGGATAAAATTGTCAAAGTGCTTGACTACAAATTGGCGGGATTATTTCGCTGCCAGTTGGAAGTCGAAAACAATTATTGTATACACGGCACAAAAAGTGATATATTTATGAATCATTTGAAATTCTCAAAGGATGGGTTCTGGCTTCGTGAAAATTACAACTTATCCTGGGATGAAAGGCGATCACAACAGCTTTCGTTGTTTGCTACGCCATCCGCCCTCATCACAAGCATTGATAATAATAATAAAACAACATTTAATTATTCAATACAACTATGCGGATAGCTAACACTAGTGAAATATATACATTATTTTGGACGGCGAGAATTTCATCAAAGCCAATTTCCTTCAGACTCGGCCAGGGAACTTTCCACTACGCGTCGTCAAATATTTTCCTTTGAAAATTGGGTTCAGAGCGACTGCAGCCCGTGTGATATGTGTGTGCATTGACTGTCCAGGGCCTCCGTCAGGTTGATTGATCGTGTGGAATGGGGACGGGCATGGTTATGTAGGTAGGGGCTGCGTGATTTGGAACAGAAGGGGTAAAATTGAACAATATCGTGATCGATATATTTTATTGGTTTTAATGTTATGAGGACAGGCGAGCGAGAGTTGAGAGGAATTTGGCGAGGAATATGTTGAAACGCCTTAAAAACGTTTTTTTTTTCACCTTTCTTTAGACCTGGGACAAAGTAAAAATTTTATTTTTTAATTTATAAAATAAAGGTACATACCATTTCACATCAAACCTCATCCCCGCACGGAGAAAAATGTTATAAAAAAATACGATCATTTTATTCGTAAAAACGAGACTGAAGTTCTTACGAACAAATTAACAGGGTTTCGATGTTAATTGGCGGGAACATGTAAGAATAATTTCCTGGTATACGTAATTTCATACGTAGGTATACCAACAAATTATTCTTACATTTTCTCGCTAATAAACATTGAAACACTGTTAATTTGTTCGTAAGAACTTCGGTCCCGTTTTTAACCGTATTTACGAATAAAATGAACGTATTTTTTTATAACATTTTTCTCCGTGCGGGAACCTGGATACCACTGCTAAGTCGCCAAACGTCGTGAACTAATTGGGGTAACCTATGGCAGAGGTGTCTTTCAAATTGTTTCTACTTCCAATATTATAAGTGGAAAATGTTGTTGTATTGCTTTATTTAAATTATGATAGAAGGATTACATAGCAGATGATTGAATCCGTGACGCCTGAGTGGAACCCGAAGTTTTTAACTACTCGACCACTACTTGTACTATCCATTTCGAGTACTATAAATCTTAGGGTATAAAACATAAAGCATATTTTTTATTGAATAATAATCTATAAGCATACGCAATACCTGTGTACTTTTTATTACAAATATGCACAAAAAGAAAAGTGCATTTCACTGCACCTGCGTCAACTCAACGTCGCAACGCGCCAGACACGTGCATTTCGGTGATGGCGAACCATTATCCCACGGGCGCTAATCTCTGTGTCGGGCAGACCACGTGTAACGGTGAAACGGAGCACACTGTACACAAAGAGTCAGAATCACTAAATTATCTGGACATAAATATTTGTGAAAAAAAAAATATAATAAGGTTACGATGTTTTTTGTGATATTTAAGAAAGTGGCAGTATTTAATACCATGAAAAAAATATAATGAACTCTGTAGCTTGTGTTTTGAGTCGCATCAAAAAAGTTTGTGTTTCACAATTATCTATCGGAGATTTTTTTTAACGACTTGAGTCGCATCAATAAAGTTTTCGTATCGATTTTCCTTAGAATGTTTATGTTTCACAACTATCTATCGGAGATTTTTTTAACGACTTGAGTCGCATCAAAAAAGTTTTCGTATCGATTTTCCTTAGAATGTTTATGTTTCACAACTATCTATCGGAGATTTTTTTAACGACTTGAGTCGCATCAAAAAAGTTTTCGTATCGATTTTCCTTAGAATGTTTATGTTTCACAACTATCTATCGGAGATTTTTTTAACGACTTGAATCGCATCAAAAAAGTTTTCGTATCGATTTTCCTTAGAATGTTTATTTTTCACAACTATCTATCGGAGATTTTTTTAACGACTTGAGTCGCATCAAAAAAGTTTACACATCGATTTTCCTTAGAATGTTTATTTTTCACAACTATCTATCGGATATTTTTTTAACGACTTGAATCGCATCAAAAAAGTTTTCGTATCGATTTTCCTTAGAATGTTTATGTTTCACAACTATCTATTGGATATTTTTTAAACGATTTGTCACATGTCTGAAAAATTACTCCTTTGCTGACGTTTTGGGAAAAAAGGGGTGCGTCTTAAGACATTAAAAATAACAGGCAGCGCAAATGTTTCGAAGTATTTGTACAAAAATTACATAGCACTGCTGAAAAATGATTATCAATTCTAACACGAGTAAAATAAAGATTTTGTCACATAAATATTTTGTGACTAGTGCAGTTCTTGCCTATTTGGATGTTTTGTTTATGGTATTTTTTTTGGAGACTGGCAATTTTTTTTGTGAAGAAAAATTGTTTTTTGTCGATGGTGACTTCCTCCCAGAGCAGCGATTGGGCACGGCTGCCTTGTGAGTGAGTCACTCGCCAAAATGGTGTTTTAATCGACATAAATAATGTAGATCGTGTTTTGTTTGAGCTTAAAATAAGCGCGGGGTGTTTTTTTGGTATCACGAGCAGTTCGTGTACTGTATCATTTTGAGTGGTAATGTGAATTCCACTTTTTCATGTGTTGGCAGTCAGCCATTTTGTGGAAACCTTATATGGAACAGTGATTTGATGAGAGATTGGTCCTTGTTGTGACTGGATTATTATGTTCTATTGTCCCCGCGTCACGAAGCCACGGACTGCGGATACTTTTGGCCGAGTTCCGTATGTCTTGTAGACTTGTTGAGCCACGTGCCTTTCGGATGGAGATTGCAGAGTCAACCTCGACTGGAAACATCCTTGGAGGCGTAGCGGCTTCCTTCCCTTTTAGAAGGAAGACCTAGGATCCTTGAATTTCGCGCCGTCCCCGGTTGATGGGGCCGGATACTCTCTGCGAACCACGCTTGCGCCGGTGTTTTTGGTTTTCTACGACGTACGGCTTCGTTAGATAGTGGTAGCGTTTCCCGGAGTCTATCTGGTATGTTTTTGTTTCTTGTTTACTTGTTGTTACACTGTTGTAACTTTGCTCCCTCCTGTTTGATTTACTTTTTAATATAGTTTTGTAAAGTACATCTTTTTTCATTTAATAACCATCCCCTACTTGACAGAGAGGCTACAAATCCCATAATCCTGAGCTGACTTCTCATAAATACATTACATTTACATTTCAATTTATTGAGCCAAATTGAATCAATGTAAAATAAGACAAAAAATATACAACATCAAAACACATCTTGAAAACATTTTACAATTATTAGTACAATGGAAACATGTCATACACGTAAGCGATGGTTTCCGATGTGTAAACATGCGATTTACGGTAGGCCGCAAAGGCATAGACTCTGAGGGAAATCATTCTTCTCAGGGCCTACTGTGAAGAGTTAGTGTAAAAAAAAACATGAAGCGGCGCGTTTGCAGTCGGTATACCTACTGCCATTTCTGATTAAGCGGTTAAATGTATATTCAAATAACTGTACCCATTTTTGATAATCACTGCGTTTAGAAAATATATTAAGTTTTGTCAAGTGGTTGGCTACTAGCAGAGGTTCCCGGATTGGAGAGGCCGGCTCGGGGAGACCCTTTGACCTTCAGCTGGTCTCTCTCAACCCAATCCGACAGTGCACCAGAATACCACGCAGCGGGAGGGATGGATTTATACATCCGTCAATCCTGGACATACCGATCTTTAGATACCTTCATACTGGACTCGTAAGAAGCACTATAGGATTTTTTTAAAGTTAAACACCACAACAACACAAAACTGCGCTATATAAATGTAATGTTATTATTATTATACGTTTTTCCCCTCCTTTATTTAAAAATACTCCCCTTACAGCGTATCCAAAGATGTGAAAAGAAAATAATGAAATTACTTTCCTCAGGGCCTGCTTGTTTAAAAAAATTTTGGCCAGTAAAATTTTTTATTCAGTCGTTCGTGCGGTAAGCGCTGATCAGCTTGGTGCAGCCGGTTGTAATTACATTTTGGAGGCACAATAAACCGACGTCAAAGTGCCGCTGCGGCAGTCAGCTCAAATCTGCGATGTCGTTTGACGTCATCGTCACAAAACGCGAAAACATCCCTTGCATTTGACAGTCCTGGTGAGAGGGATTTTCGATTATGTTTACTTGGATCATGGCTGTCGAAAACCACACACGGTTAAACCGTCTCACGGTTGTAGTGCATACACACATTTACCACTCACGTTTACGGCTGCAGTGTGAAAGCTCTCATACAAAATGCGTAAAAATTTAGTTTACAGTGTAACCGTGTGCAGGTTTCGACCGTTACGAACCCGTGTGAACTAGGCCTTGGGGGAACTCGTATTAGGGTGCAATATCTGTTATTTAAATTTCTGCATTCCGAGAAAAAATGATGTTCGTGTCAAATCATAGAAAGAATGTGCATTTCCTTTGTTGATGCTGGGCACAACCTAGAAATAGTAATTGTGGACGGTAGATTGAGGTATGAGGAACATGTTAAAAAGAGGTCACAGTGGTGCTATTCGAGGCTTCGTCCGTTGTAAAATATAAGAGATTGTGAAATTATGTAAGATTATTAGCAATAGCCTTGTTCTTTCAGTGCGGGACAATGGAGACAAATTACCTCTTTATAAAAAAAAAGAAACAAGTTTAACGTCTCCAAAACTCCAGAAAACCAGCTGCATTCCGGGAGAAATCTTGAATGAGCTGAGTGGTGACCCATTTGTCAATAGAATCAATGACTAAAACAATGTAAATTTCTAAAAATCTATTGATAAATAAATGTTTTCATTCAACTTTTTTATAAGAAAAACTCTTTTTAACTTTTGAAGGTTATTCCCATAATAATACTTATTTCCAATCATAACGGTAGCTGCCAATAATATGGAAAAAAAACATTAGTCGAAGATAATATTGTTAATTCTGAAATTTGAAATATGAAGTTGAAAATTACGACAGTCTCATAATAGATCGCAGTGGCCCAATTGGTAGAGGCGTATGTCCCGGTATGACGTAAGGTTCTGGGTTCGAGTCCCAGTTGCCCAGTCCCATTATATTTTATTCTTTTTCTGTGTCTTGTTCATTTTCATATTTTAAAAAATTAGATTATTATTGTTATCTTCTTCTTCAATAAATGTGTTATTTTATTTTTATATAGTTATTTAATCGCTATTTAACATTTGATTTAAAAAAAAATCTTAACTGCCATGCGTTTTGTTGATTAACATTTATATTTGAAACCGCCGATGGGTTTTATCTTGTTGTTATACAGCTAACAATGCTCTTAGCTCAAAATAAAGCAAATCAATCCACCGAAAAGTTGGCATTACGTGTTATTTAAATAAAAAAGGGTTGAAAATTAAAATTCACTCGCAGTGAGTTTCGGAATTGATCCGTCAAGTACAGAAAACATATTGTTATCTCAACTTTCCAAAACTTAGAGAAAAACTTTAATCGGCGTCAATTTATAGAATATAGATAATATACACGGAGAAATTTTTTATTTTAAAATACGATCATTTAAAATACGATCGTAAAAACGGTTAAAAACTGGACAGAAGTTCTTACGAACAAATTAACAGTGTTTAAATGTTTATTGGCGGGAAAATGTAAGAATAATTTGTTGGTATACGTACGAAATTACGTATACCAACCAATTATTCTAACATGTTCCCGCCAATAAACATTGAAACCCTGTTATTTTGTTCGTAAGAACTTCAGTCCCGTTTTTAACCATTTTTACGAATAAAATGATCGTATTTTAGAATTAAAATTTTCTCCGTGTAGACCTACCTATTGAAGTGTATTTGTGTATTGCGAGGATGTTTTAAAATGTCCAACTGCATATACTGTTATAATTCTGTTTTCATAGTGATGTTTCTTAGTGTCCGGAGCGTTGGTCTTGTCCGGGCTTCCTGCTTGCCCCCACGGCGCGCGACCCGGACCAGCCGACAAGCTAAATCCCGGACAGATTGCGCCGAGCTGGTGCAAATCTACTTTAATTCGGTTTGATTTAATCAATTCGACGCCCCGCGGCGCACGGGGCGCCCGCCGCACTCTCCCCGTCCTACTCTGTCCTCTGCCCTACCAGCCCCACCAACTCTGATCTACGGGATCGATTATACGTTTTATGTACAAAAGGAATGCGCCCATAAAAAGGTAAATTAAACGTATTATTTTCACAAACTGAAACCAAAGACATCCAAATTGTCCTTACATGAAATCTGGATATCATTTTGACGAACTGGAGGCAAATCACGTGGCCATATTTTTTGCACCATGAGAATTTGAATTTGTGTAAACTACGACATCAGTTGTACATACACTGACCGCCGAAGAGCGCACATTGAAATAACCAAACCCTGCGCAGAAAAGTAAAGTTCGCTAAAGTAAGGCAAAGTTTTGTAGCGCAGTTTATTGTGAGACTTTTCTGCGCAGGATCTGAATGTTCGTTTTTAAACGAACCGCCTGGCGTAAGCTATGCTAAATATGAGTGTAGTGGATCTACAATAATAAATACGATGTAGTGGAATTAGATGGTGTAACAAAACATTCAATTTTGGAAACAAACCCGGACATTCGTTTACCAGATTTATAATTACAATGCGAGTTGCATAATATTCGGAAATCAAAGAAAGGGAGACAGTCACACCGCCTCCCGCTCCCCGCGCAACTTGTTTTTTACCCTCCCCCTTATTGAGTGGTCCATCAATTTGAATGTATATGACTGTAACTACCAAAGAGGCATCATATAACATCATGGACTTCATGGACATCACGGACAAAAATTATTTCAACGTAGAGGACAAAAAATGAAGAACATGTATTTATACTTAATTTTTAGGTCCACTTATACCGTTATATGAACTGATGATACACGCGGTCAATAAATCATTAAATCTACTCAGAAATTTGGTGAATAGTTCAAAAATACATTTTTTAAATTTTTATTGTAATATAAAGATTATGCATATAAAGTTTACCTAATATTATGATATTATAATGTATGGCTCCAAATGCTGGACTATGTACAACTCCTACTCTAGGCAACTCGAATCAGCAGAAATGCGAATGCTTATATGGACAGCAGGAGTATCACTGAAAGATAAGATCAAACGTTCACGCATTCGTGGTACCTGGGTGTCACGGACATAAACAGTAAGCTGGAGGAACGACAGTTGAGATGGTATGGGCACATAAGACGGAGACCCACCAGACAACACAGTACAGTAGTCAATGTCTATGAAGCTTGGCCTGATGAAAGCGATACTCAGAACCGAAGAAGCTACAACCTGAGAACGAGAAGAGCCGACCCCAACAGCCTACCTAGGCCTACAGCCTACCGACCCCAACAGCCTGCCTAGTTGGGACAGTGCGAGGAAGAAGAAGTTTATATAGTATTATATTTAAGATCGGCATTGGTCATGTATACGTTATCAGAAAAGTAGAGCTCTTGAGCCTGATAAAGGAAACACGATTCTTGCTTAGGTTGCATGTTATAATATGTTTTGCATAATGTACGTAACATATCTTTTTCGTTGTTTGTTTTTGTGTTATGCCGTGTTGCGCTACCTCCTTCTTTAGCCGACGTTTCGGACAGCGTTGCAGTGTACACATCGTCGGATCTGCCCTGATGACGGACACTGCAACGCTGTCCGAAACGTCGGCTAAAGAAGGAGGTAGCGCAACATGGCATAACTCCCCAAAAACAAACAACGAAAATGCTTTTGGCCGTGAAAATCTAAAAACGTATCTACGTAACATATCATTCGTTACGTTTTCTAAAATGCAAATGTCTAAATTGATTTTCAGAAACATTTTTTTTTTTTTTTATATAACGTATGTAAGCTTTTGATGGTAGTGTAACAAATAATAAAATCAAAATAAGAAGGTATGTAAATATTTATTATATATATTGCTTTTTACACATATCTTTTTAACACATATCTCTTTTAACGCATATCTATATTAATACATATTTTTAATGCATGTCTCTTATGATTGATATCCTTTTTAAATATATATACTTATTGTGTTATTACTCGGAACAGACTTTGTCTAGTGAGGCAGGTAAAAGAACTGAAAATTGTAAATCATCCAATTTAAATTAAATAAACGCCCGGGTTGCCGGCACTGAAAAAAAAACATTTCGAAATGTGCGTTATTCAGAACCCGCTTTAAAATTTGAACTTGATTTATCTAACGCAGTTTTTCTAACACAATTAATTTAACTAAATTAGAAGAATTTAATACCTATAATAGAAAAGTATTTAAGTGCAACAAAAAAAATGCTACACTAAAACTAATAATAATAATAAATAAGTCCTAATAATAGGAAGTTTTTTTATAAGATTTATTACACTATACTTTGGGGTGACGATATTATGTTCACAAAATAAATAATCACCCTGCGAATTAGTAAATCGAAAAAAAGACGTATCAGAAAAACACTGATCTATATCCTCGCAACGAGATAGAAGGATAATGGAGGTATAAAAGGAGGATAGGAGTTGGCTGTGAAGGCTAATAAGAAAATAAAACAAGTCTGCGAACCCAGACGAGCAGACGAGACTAATCCGCAGCGGAATCAGAGTAATTTGAATCGATAAATGAAATCTCGGCTAATTCCGACTGACTTGGAAAGGATGCAAAGGGAAATGGGGTGCAGCGTTGTTGGCATTTATCTTAAACGTGACTGTTTTTAAGGTTCGATTTTCATTGCCTTGCAGATATTACCAAATGTACAAGTCGAAAAGAGACTTAGGTCGAAAAGTTGTTTAAAATTATAATTACTGCGAAAAAGTTCAGACTTATTACATCAGTAATTCAAAAATGTACACAAAATATTTATAAAATATTTTTGGAATGTTGCCACTTTAAAGTTGCGATTGATTTTTAATGACACCAGAAATCTAACTATTTGGCAAAGAATAACATTTGGAATATCTGGTAGGATTCTCAATTTTAAAATAAATTCAATTGAAACATTTTTCGAAGGAAGCAAATACTTTGGGGTGTGACATTATAATATATTAAATGAAAAACGCACACTTTGTAATACACCATTTAATCGTTAATAATTGGTGAAGCTTGAGATAAACGGAACCCGATTGGATGACCATTGTTAATTCAAAACAAAAAGTGGTGTATTACAAAGAGTGTTTTTTTCATTTAATATCAAATAAAAGTTTTTCTTCATAAAGTACACAGGGTGTTAAGGTACGTACTTGACTGACTTTAAACAGTGATTTCTGACATTATTTGAAGTAAAAAATGTAAGTGAAATTTTGGTCTACGGTGACTTTTGTGATGGCAATTTTTTTTAAATTTTTTTTTCCTTCAGACTTAAACAAAAAAAAACTTTTACATGACGTTACTGGTCACTCAGCCGAGTTACCGCCCCACCTCTTACCGCGCCCCCAAATGTCCCACACCAACTTTTAAAAAATGTTTTTGCAGAAAAAAAAAACATCAAAAATACCATCGGAGAAAAAAAAAATTAAGTACACATTTTACTCTAAATATTGTCAGGAATCACTGGTTGAAGTAAGTCAAGTACGTACCATAAAACACCCTACATAATATACCCATAAATGTGCAGTAGATAAGAATGACAGATGAAAACACATTAAAATTATTATACAAGAAATGAATATTTTTATTTAATAGGTACCTATTTACTTAAATAATATTAGTAAATACCTAATGTAAAAATTGGATTTTGATTTATTTTTACATAACACGGCATAGTATAGAATACCATAGTAGTAGCATAGTAGTAAAATCTTAAATCGTATTAGATAATTTCAATAAATAAATTAGCTCTAGGTACTATATGAAAAAACCGTACCAGTATGCTTAAAATGTAATTAATATTGATGATTTAAATATACTCGTATCAACCACATCGGAGTATTTGTTTCCAAAATTTTAAAATTAAGGGTTAAAAATTTTAAACGCAAACACAAAGATTTACTATTAGCAAACTTAGAAATTTAGGAAATTAGAAAAAGTGTTAATAGTAAATTTAATATTATTAATAACTAAATAATAAAATTATTTTAGTTAATGAAGATAATATTAGCGAAACTCAATCGAAAATCTGAAACAGTAAAATCAGAAAAAGATACGGATACATCTTGGACTCGAATCCAGGACCTTCGGTTTCCGGGCCAATCATTAATTAAAATGTTATAATTTGATGTTGAACTCATTATATTAAAAACAAAAATAAAACTTTTTTTTAAATCTACATATGTAATGTTTACATAATCTAAATTATTATTTTTATATTTAATTTTATATAATTGGTTTTTAATAATATTTTTTAAGAATTTTAAGTAATTAATCACCACTCTCTTTAATATTTTTGTCTTTAGTTTTTATTTGTCTACACTTTTTTATACTTTTATTATTTTTATGCATGTTCTTGAAACATGTCGATACTTGTGATTATATAAGTGATGTACACCAAGTTATTTGTTTAATTTAATACAAATTTAATGAAAAAAAATTCCTTCATAAGAGCTAACTTGAATTTTAATATTGAGAAACATAATATATTCTTTAAAATTATTGTGCACGATAGGGTGGAATGTGTAATTTTTAACAGCATTTTTGTGGTTGTATTTACAATATAGTGATTTTTTGGTATTTGTAAGTCCACTCTGAAGTTGTCAGTTGTAGTACATCTCAACTTGGTCATAAAATCGGTAATAATTCTAGCTCCACCATTACAACATGTGTTCCAGTGCGTTACGACCCGTATTACACCCGCGGCATTCTTCCGACAGGTCCCAGGGAGCGGGAAGGACCCTAAATTAAATCCAAAGATAAATCAGTAAATGCATAAAAGTCAGGCGATAGGTACACTGGGTAACCACCCATCGCGATTCTCCGCCCTAGGTACTAAATCGCATGAATGAGACGACACCCGTTTATAAGGCGAAGGTAAACATTTAGTTCTAGAAACCTCCGATATATATTTTTTTTACATTAGCTCCATACATGAGTTCCTGATTAAAATAGTTTCCCTCGGGGCCTATGTCATCTTTGGGGATGCTGTGTGGAGGGTATTTTTAAGGAGAGGAGGTTCTGGGAAGAAAAACAGTATGACGGGTGAGTAGGAATCTGGGGTTCATTGTGTCCAGATGATCCGCCGCCAATATCTAGATATACCTCACCCCATGATCCCGGGCACCCCTCCTAAGTCACAAAACGTAGCGAACTACTTGGGGTAATCTATGGCATAGGAGTTGGTTATCAAATAGATGGTACCGGGTTGGCGATACTCATCCTCGCCCCGCAAATTGATGAAAAAATATCCCCAAAATATAATTTATTTTATTGAAGAAGAAAATAACACTAATAATCAAAATTAAAATATAAAAATGAACAAGACACAGAAAAATAAAAGATAGCGGCAATGTCGGAATTGGAAAAAGCGCACGTCCCGGTAAGACGTGTACCAGTTGCGACCGCTATCTTTTATTTTTCTGTGTCTTGTTCATTTTCATATTTTAATTTAGATTAATAGTGTTATCTTCTGATTCAATGATATATTAGATCTATGGGAATAACCTTTTAAAAAAATATAAAAAGAGAGTTTTTCTTTTAAAATAAATTATAATTTATTTGCCCGGATTTGACATAATACGACCTATCGCAATATCTTTGATATCGTTGATATTGCAATAGATCGTATGTTCAAAAGTGGTATTTTGTTTTTTTGACGGACAAGTATCAACATTTCTGATCTTTACATCATATCAAAACATCGTGTATATAAGAACGGTATTAATATACCAAAGACTAAATGGCAATTAATTATTTCTTAAAATGGTTTCACCAAAGATAATCCAGTTCGTCACTTTTCAATTGAAATACAACGTATTGCAGTATGAACGACGAATACGTGTGAAAAATTCTATTCCTTGTATGATTTAAACTTATGTATATCCTCAAAATACCCTAGACAGTTGTGTAACCAATTTAGAAACGTTTCGTCGATTGACCGCAAAGTAAGAAATTTTACTAGCTGTAAAAGGATACAACTATTTATATTACATAAATAATATTGAAAAAACCATTTAAATTTTCTACTGAAATTCTCTTTTCAATATTCAATGTACCTACAATAGACAAAATATATTTAAAATATTCAATACTACAAATTTACAAAGAAATACAGTTAAATAACTTACAATTCCATTCATCAGCAAGATATCAGAATACTATCAAAATCCCTAAATTTAGTACAAAGCACACATAAAATACTTATCTCTATCTATGTATAACATAGTATAACAAACTACCATTATATCTAAAAGTTATCGAAAATATTCAGGAATTTCAGCAAAAATTTAAAAAATACCTACAAACTACTATTAGAGTCCATATCTCACTATTATTATTATTTCTTTCAAACATTGAAATCCGTTATTGATAAATCTTGCATTTTCTTAATTATTCCTTGTTTTTGCCATATTGTATTATTTACTTTCATTGATTGATAGAAGACGTATCAGATTAAGACATCGCACTCCATGGTTCTCAATCTTTGTAAATGATACGAGTTCAGTTCTGCAGAAACGTACCAGGATGCAGCTTAAAGAGTGAAGATAGTTAATCTCTGATAGGGGAGGTACCAAAAGAAGAAGAATACTAAGTTTGCTAAAGGCGACCCATCTAAAAGCATCCATCTCAATTATGCTGATTCACTTGACCCAAGAATACATATTTGCGAACATTTGCGATCAAAATTTAAAAAAAAAATCCTTTAATACATACTAACTAGAAATAACCAATAACTCCATAATAAAATCTCATCCTTGCCTCATCTCACAAGAGAAATGGTGCAAAAATGTCACTGACTGGTATCCCAGAGATGGCAAAAGAAGTAGAGGACGTCAACACATAATATGGGAAGACGACCTAAAACTCAGGGCTGGACATTCATGGAGAAGAGTAGCGCGTGACAGGTCCCAATGGAAAATGTTAGAGGAGGCCTATGCCAAGAGGCAAACTGAGCTTCGGGATATATTATAAAAAACATATTATAACAAACCAAAAATGTTTAAATTCATATACCTAACAGAAGTCCAGAATAAAAGGCTTATTATTATTATTATTATAACTAGAAATAACCAATAACTCCATAATAAAATCTCATCCTTGCCATAGTTCGACAGAACAGAAGCGGAGAAGGAGAAGAACAAATCGCTAGTTCCGCTCCGTATCATTTAATTTGAACGTGATTTAAATTGAAAAAATGACATTGGAAATGGAAAAAAATGCGCTAGACTCCGTTTTAATTTGAATGCCAATCATTTTGGATGTCCTCCCTCAGTAGAGCGGAGGCGCCATGGGACTTGCACTAATCGGAAACACTGTTTCACGAGCATTAATGTTGTTTGTTTTAACATAATATTATACGACGAAAGCTTCGAATTTGTCCTTGAATCTGTTTATGTAAAGAATTCGCAAATAACTTTGTTGCATCATTTTAACTAAATGAAACAAATTACTTTGTGTAATCCAATATAATCACATGTTATAATATCTACATGTTCCAAAACCGATGGTTTCTTCGTCAACATGAATGTTTAGTAGTTTACGCGAAGTAATTAATTTCATTTAAATAAAAAAAAACTTACTATCTTACTTAACTTACTATCAACAAAGCGACGCAAGCCTTTTAATTAGAAATAGTCCGCATCATAATGAAGTAATCTGTTTATACCGCAATTTGTAATGACTTAAAAGGGGTGTTTCTTATTCACAGAACGTCTATGAATAATGCATAGATGTCACTAGGTGTCCTTAGTGATCCTTACATGCACCAAGGCGGCCTCTCGCGCTATTTGCTTTAATCTGAAGTCGCGCTCGATTTGGTGATAAAACTGATAAAGAAGCTGCTAACAATCTTGGGGTGATTCTTGTTTTGAGCGGGAGGGTGGGTCTTGTATATGGGGGGATGATCTTGTATTCAGGGGGTAGAACTTGTTTAAAGGGCGGGGGTCGGGAGGATACGGTGGAGGGAACAAGGCAGCTGGACAGAGTATTAAAATCAAATCAGATCCATTAGACAATGCATTAAAATTGCAACGTTAAGATGATTGTGCATATTCTCATCAGAAACTTCCTAGAAAATCATTATATATATATATATTTAAACAGAAAATATTAATCAGGAAAGTTATGGATCCGACAAAAAAATTACATATAAAAAAAGTTAGCCTTAAGAATTATAATAGTAATGGACCGAGGCGGCTCGTGACCGAAATTGCTAGCAGGGTATTTCTCTTTTAAAATTTACCTAGTATGTAATTTAGGTGTAGCAAATTAATTAAGGGGGGTATTGAAATTCATTCACTTCACTAAGATGCATTTGTGAAATAATTGATATTTCTCCGTCAGCAATCGCAAAATCATCTCGAGAGTAAAAAGACACGCATTTCATCGGTGAAAATCTCGCGAAATTGTTTAAAATCATCGCCGCGAAAGTGGCAATGTGTGAATGTTGTTGCGCTAACATTGTAAATTAGTATTCCTAAACGAATACAATCAGGATCCATTGAATTACGCATACTCAAAGTGGGGCAAAATTCACTTGCCCTCAAAGCTCTTCACGCATACGCCAGTGCGCGGGATGAGTAAAATATCTGCACTGCTCCAACACGTGATTTGAGTGTAATCTGTCTCTCACATGTCACCTTTTCGGCCGGCCGAGCCGCAGTCTCGATACCGCCAGTTGCGGTCCACGTAGTTTGGTAAAAAATAATTTTTTTTGGAATATGCGCGACACGTTTGCGCTTGAATAATAACTGGAGCGTACTTTCATACGTCGATGACGGGCACAGATGATGTCGTTGTAAGTTATGGCACAAATGCACATACTAAGGAAAATCCTTTGGTACTGGACCGATGGAAAACATTGAGGCTTCATTTATGAAGTTAAAAGAAAATTACATTTCACTTTCTTAACTTAAGTAGATATAAAGTAATAATATTAATTTTGTTCTTTCAACTTAAGATTAAATAGTTTTATTTTAAACATATTTTTACTTTTCTCCGTTTTTAGGGAGTCTGGGAGATTATAAATTTGAACACCCTCGTGGTCAATGCTTCTCTTGCCACTTTCAGTTTTAACAGTATTTGTGTACACTTTTATAAATGTTGTGTTTGTGTGTATAAGTCCATTTTGTATTTTGTAGATTAAAAGGCAAGTGTTATATTTAACAAATTATAAGTCTTTAATTAAATCAATTTTATTGAAATAACTTTATACCTTGTTCTGTGTCATGCTTCATATTCAAAATGAAAAAAAAAACTAGATTTAAAACAGAAAAGTTGTGTAAAATTGATGTCGCCAGAGCCTCATACGAGAGCTTTAAAACTGTAATGGTACTTCCACACCGCAGCCAACCTTCCAACTCCGAACTTAGTTCGGAGTTGGAAGATTGGCCGATCGTGTGGTGGCTGCGGCCAACGAATTTCAACATGGCGGATGTCGAACAGCTGATTCGGCGCTTGTCTTATCAGTTGCCTACAATTATTACGTAGAAGTATATACACGACATGTTTTCAAACGTAATAATATTTTCATTTTAATGGTACGCGGAACACGTGTCTTGATCGCCAGCGGTTCGCAGAATGATGTGTACATACATAAACCAATCCCGATGTGTGGCTGCGGCAGGCTGGTTCGTGTGAGTTGGCCGTCGCGACCAACCTTCCAACTCGATCTTCCAACGCACGAACTACCCCTCCACACAATCGACCAAACGTTTGAAGTTGGAAGTTGGTCGCAGTCTGGACGTAGCATAAAACTTCAAACAACAGACGGCTGATCGATATAATTTGAAAGGAAAAAAAACGTTGCATTTTAGATCCAATCACTCATCGGGATACAATACTATTTGAGAGTAGCAGATGATTAATACAATCATCAGGAGTGGAGCTTAATCCGGGCTCGTTTGTCCGTTTTGCATAAAACAGGGCTCGCGGAGGGCTAATCCGCGACTGGGGTAAATCGCGCAAAACGACCATAATTCAGCAGCGTACACAGAGGGATTCCGTACGGGAGTCAATGTCCCATACGGTAGAACAACCTGCAGCACCGATCCAGAATACACTAGCTAGGTCCTACTACCTAGATCTAAAACAACCTTTTTTTTATTTTTCCTGTTGAAGCTTCAGGGAAATGCTCCTTGAGTCGTATGTGTGTGTGTTTCTTCCTTTAATCTTCGGGTGCAAAACACCACCGGGAGGCGTTAAGTATAAAATCCTCATAATATAATAATAATAAATGTTTTACTATCTCCTTATCAAGTTACAAGTAAAGATACGAGTAATAATATCCTTACTAAGATCTCCTGTGCGGAGGATTTCATTTTCGTATTAAAAATGGAATTTTATCGAAGGAAGCAAATACTTTGTGGTGTGACATTATATATTAATACTTAATAAAAATGTAATTATGTGAATATTATGTAATATGAAGTTACTGAAAAAATTTTAAGTAAATCTTTCAAAATTTTAGCAAAAGAAATACACATTCAAAATAAAGAATTATTAATTAATCAAATAAATTTGTTACCTACTTTATCGCGTATCTGACATGATTCATACTCATCAGTTCCAATTTTGAAAATTAAAGTTTATTGAACTTGAATAATTTTACGCATAAAGCAGGAATACATAAACCACGCACACGACAACCCGAAAATAGTACGTTGAACATTTTAAGATTTTGAAGAACAGCTTCTGTTTGAAAAACTTAACTAGGATAATTTACCTTAAAATTTCATTAAACTCACCTTTTCTTAAATCATTGCTTAAAAAAATAAGCAAAGAATTACGATTATTATGGCATTTTTATTTTATTTTTATCTAGACGAATAAATTTTCTACAGGAAGTATTTTCCCATTTTTGTAATACCGCAAAAACTACATTTTTATCGTGTGACGTCATAAGCGTTAGCGGGTTTGAAATTTTTTTGACAGTAATACTTTTTTTATAGTGAACACCTCACAACTTTGTTGTTTGTTGACGTGCGTATTTGGCGCAGTTGCCAACCACGGGCCGTTTTGGTTGTGTCGGTTTTTCATCGTTTTTAAAATGAATAAATTTGAATGAAAACATTAAAAACAAACATGTTTAATAGGATGATTAAAATCAGAAAAATTATCTTAATATATTCCATACATTTTTAACAGTTTCCCCTCGTTTGTGAAAATACCCTATTTCTATGTGCGGCAGAAATACACGGTGACACTTTGAGTAATTCTCATACCAGCGAGGTATTTCTTGCTCCATCAATATCAATGCCTGCACGGTGCACAGTGCACAGTAGACAGACAATAGTGCAAGTGCACATCGGATAAAGGATATACTTCCTCATTAACTAATGATGCAGCAACCTCTAAAACTCGCAGCGAACCGGGAAATTAAAGTTTAGTGCGATATTAACGACCATTCCATCGCAGCGCGCAATGGGAATCACTGAAACAGAGCGATTTATATTCAGGCGATAAAACCCAAGGAGGAAAGACGAGGAGAGACGGAGCGATTGGGAGGGTCAAGCGAGTTCTCAAGTGATAATTTAATAATTAAACCCGACGATCAGATTTTACATGAAGGAATTAAAATATTAAATCGACTGAGATATTTTCTTAACATGTAATAAATTTATATTAATAACGGTTTAATTAACATTTAATATTTAAAAATTTACGGAAAGCATTTTTTTTGGTTTAATATAATAGAGGCATTTTACAATAATTAAAGCGACAAATTTTTTTATGTTTTTTTTTTAAATTTTTTAAAAAAGAAAGATAAACATTCCCAGGTTACGAATAACCTGACAATATTTTAAAATCTCCTACTACCACCACAGTAAGCGGGAGATGTTGCATGTGTTGTGATGGAGGACTTAGCCAGGCGGGGAATCGAACACGCGACGCCCGGGTGGGACCCAAACGCAATGCCCGCTCAGCTACTGACCGGTCAATGTTATTTTTCAAGTTCTGTAAAGATTTACTTCTAGTTCTGTTATTATATCATTATTTGAGAGTTATTTCAGATGACTGAAATGATTACAGAACTTCACTAGACCTTATCGCAGAACGCGAAAATTAACTTCAAATATTTGATGAATTGGATACGTTTTTAGATTTTCACGGCCAAAAGCATTTTCGTTGTTTGTTTTTGGGGTGTCATGCCGTGTTGCGCTACCTCCTTCTTTAGCCGACGTTTCGGACAACGTTCCAGTGTCCATAATCAGGGCAGATCCGGCAGATCCGACGATGTGTATCTGTATCTGTATCTCGTCGGATCTGCCGGATCTGCCCTGATGATGGACACTGCAACGCTCTCCGAAACGTCGGCTAAAGAAGGAGGTAGCGTAACACGGCATAACACCCCAAAAACAAACAACGAAAATTTGATGAATTGTTTAATTTTTTGAAACATTAAACTATTAAACAAAGCAAAACCAACCTTAGTGTACCTATATGAATATTATTACAATCTGCCTCTTACGACAAAGACCTTACAACTGATTCCTAAAACCTTTAGAAAATTAAACAAATAACCTCTTAACTTAGTTTCATTCATTTAATTGATTTTATATCTGTGTAAATTTGTATAAAAAGACAAACCCACAGAAAATCTTCTTTATAGATTAAAAGATTCATGGCCTTTGAAGATAATATTTTAAACAATAACTATGATTAGTGCCGGAAAATATCTTCAACGAGAATTATCATAGAAGAAAAGCACTGAATAAAGTCATGAACTGCAAAATAATTTTATCGGTACAAGTCTTGTAATGCAGTTGTCTTGTCGAAATAAATTATGCTCAAGCAATGAAGTCCTTACGCCGTTCGAGTTTAATCGCCCAATAGGTACGTAGGTAGTAGAATGATTTCACGGTAGGCGTGTTGGTTCGAATGAATGAATATTTATTCGACTCCCCTCGCATCAAAGCGTCTGGTACGGTACTCTCAGAAGAGACAATGGAGAATGTAATTGAGCAGATCAAAATAAATATGCAAATATACAAATGGAGCAAAGTGGGAAAAAAATTCTGACAAAAATGATGTATCCACTGTTTTTAATCACAACATTAATAACAATGGACATGTTGACATTGCATTTTTTTCATAATCAACCGAGTAACAGTCTGAATTGATTTTTATAAAGCATTTATACATGAATAACAAAAACAATTATCACAGCTCAATCAAAAATGTACAATTAAGGATGTTAAACAGGAATTCGGAAACCGTAGAATTATAATAAAGGAATCGTATTCCAAAGCACGCTTTTTGGAAAGGGGCGGTGCGCGTGTGGGAAAATAATTATTGCCATTTTGAATATGGACATTATTCTGACGGACGTTTGACATGCGTAAAGGAAATAGAAGCAATTTTAATGATTTTGAATAAAAAAGAGCGCGTGTTTTTTTTTAACAGAGTAATCGAATTCATTGGATATTGCCGAATATCTAAACGTAGTTGGAAATTATTATGCGAATTGTTTTAAATTAAGGAACTCCAGTCCATAATATATTAAAACAATTCTAAACTTTTTCTACTTCGTTTTGTGAAAGAAACGGTGTCATCCTGTTAAGGTCATTTTCAGACTGGTGCAATTGTTTCTTAAACTGTTTATAAAACGGTTTATATTCATAACTATGGGGAGGGGTGGTTAACGGGGGTAGAATACAAGGATTTTATTCAAATTATATAGATTTTCCCATATTTGGTACTATGTAGTCGTTAACGATAGAATTTCTAGTAATTTGGTTATTAACAGTAGGCAAAATTACCTCGGGTTTATAGATTAGTTTAATATTTGTTTGGGGTATACCTTACGTGAATTATTAACAGCCCATTTTATTGTCATGTAGGTGGTGTCTATTAATATCGTTATTATATTTATGATATTTACTGGAATTTCGATTGATAGTTAGAAAAAATTGTACCAGTCTGAAGATGGCCTTAATAGGCTGAAAGCGGTTATGGTCACAAATAAAGGTGGAATAATATCGTTTTGTAAAGTATTATAATGGAATTCCACCACTAACTATCAATATAAAAAATAGAAACATTCACTCCAGTACATAAGCTATTTTGTTTTAAAGCTATTTGTTTTTAAGAAGATAAAACTTTTATTTATTTTTTATTTCATTTTTTTATTATTATTTAAATAATTTTGTAAACAAAGAACGGTTATCTTCATATTTTAATTGGTTATTTGTTTCATTTTATTCTGTCTCTTCTCTTTTTGTTTTCTTCTTCTTATTTTATCCAACACATTTATATGGGCCTTTTTATTATTATTTTTATATTATTTAAATATCTGTGTTCCATATATCATCCTAATTTGACTGCCCTAAAACGGGATTCTTCCTAGTTGGGCAGCCAAAACATTCAATAAATAATGTATAATATATGTACCAAAAAAGTAAATAAATAAATAAATTTTCTGAATGAATTTTGCCAGCGGATGAATTTGCGTAGCGAATGAATTTTGTGGTTTGATAGATACTCAATACTGCAGTTTATTTTTATACCAAATGCGAGACACGTTATTCTTAAAATTAACCGTTTTTAATTGAAGAAAACGTAAAAAGTCGGCATCGTGTACCAAAGTGTAAAAGTACAGCCTTTTCCGTACCCGTATAAATTCTTCGATGCAATTGAAAAAAATTATATTTTCTAGGTTGCCAGTAGGAAATTTCAAAATGCCAAGAGTAATTTACCGGATCGTTACGCTTTCCGAACATTATTTTATAGCATATTTAATATGTAAAAAACAGACACATGTAAATAATATTTGATTTATTATGTGGCGAGCATTCGAATTAGCTTTCCGCATTATCTCAAAAATTAATATGTGGTGATGTCTGACAAATCAACCGGACGATCGATATATTCGACCACCACAACACAGGCCTCTGTGCCTAGCATGGTAGTCGAAAATTTCTCAACATCTGTAATAAACGATTCACTTAAAAAAGAAAAATTAAAAAATACATAATATTTTTTTACTTGAGTTCTATAATCTAGGGAATAATGTTTGTTAGAGAGGTGAAAAAATATATAGGTTGTTAAGGAACGTAATTGACTTACTTAAACCAGTGATTCTTGACATTATTTGGAGTAAAAAATGTAAACAAAATTTTGGTCTCCGGTGACATTAAAAAAAAAAATATTTAAAAATCAGTAGGTATTGGGAATTTAGGGGTAGGGAGAGAGGTTGGTTGTTTACTCGGCTGAGTGACCAGTGATGACACGTGGAAGATTTTTTTTTGTTGGATTTTGAAAAAAAAAATTTTGAAAAAAAAAATTACACCTAAAAAGTCACCGAAGACCAAAATTTCATTTACTTTTATTACTCCAAAAAATGTCATGAATCACGGGTTAAAATAAGTCAAGTACTTTCCTTAACACCCTGCATAAGAAAAATATTGAGAAAGTATGTATAAATTAAAACAAAATAACATAATAAAAAATAAAATGCAGTAATCGAATCCGTAACTTATGTTTTTAATAGCTACCTAGAGCTAAGAGCCATTAATGTATTTAATCTGTATTTATAATTAATAATACTACATCCGCTCTATCCCCGATAAATACTGCCAGAGCCGAAAATTTCTCCGCCCTAAACAATGGAAATTTTACGACCATTGACGGTGAGCTGCAAAACGAGAAAAGAAAGACACGCAGGAAAACGAATTTTCATTAATTAATTTAATATTTCCTCCTTTTATTTCTTCAGGGCGTGGGGAAGTTTTATATCGGGATTTTTTTGAGTTTTTCCACAAGCAATGGAAGAGGAAATGTCCTCTTTGTGCTCGGTCTCCGTTTTAGGCGAGCTTTCGCCGGATCATGTTTCACAAACACTCTGCTTTTTACGCCATCACTCGAGGCGTCTGCCCGCTCCTTACTTCCTATTTCCTACTTCCTACTTCCACTTCCTACTCGCTATTCCCTACTCCCTTCTCATCTTCTCTCCTTTGCATATCACGCCTCCGACAGACGTGTTTCGTTTGCAAGGCCAGGGAGCGTTCGTCACACGCCTGCGCTTCGATTGCCCATCGCTTTAAAAGGAAAATTCCGGCAAACTAATAGTTTTAAAAACGTCTTGTAATTTAAGAATATTGAGCCGAAAGTTCAAGACTTACGCTTCCCGGTTGTCTCTGATTGAATTCATAGTGAGCCGTTGTGTCGAAATGCAGAAATGTCGTTTACACATAATAATGATTTTACATAAACTTCGCATAAAAGAGAAAACTCATGGTCTATATAAAATTTAGCCAAGATGTGTGAAGAGAGGAAGTAATTTGAAAAATTTGTAAAAAATTACAAGCGCACTTTACTGTTGAACGTGGTTTGGTATCGATATCGGCCATACTTCCGTGATAGTTAGCAGTACTTTTTTATTAAACATTATTTGATCACACTTTGATGCCCCCTTTTTACAACTTTATATGATAGAATATATGTATGTAAATAAAATGGACCGTATTGATATTAAATTTTTATCTTTATTCGTAACCTAATTTTTATACAGTTTTTTTTACATGCTTTTCGACTAACACACTAGAATCCCCTGCTAACCGGAGCCAGTGAGACTATGGCCCCAATTGAAGTAGGTTGTGAGGTTAAAGGATATGGTGAGGTGAAGGAGATGTGCGAGAGGAAAGTGGAGAAATACATGGTTATTTATATTTGGTCATCAAAGCCAATTTAAGCAACGATTCGTTTCTGAATAATGGTCTTTACCAGGGCTATACAGGGAGTATCTACTACTCTGGAACATGCATGCAAGTATACTTTATGCAGGCTGCTAAGGGACGTACTTGACATGCTTTAACCAGTGATGCCTGTCAATATTTGGAGTTGAAAATGTAAATGAAATTTTGGTCGAAAAAAATCGACTTACTTTAACCAGTGATGCCTGTCAATATTTGGAGTTGAAAATGTAAATGAAATTTTGGTCGAAAAAAATCGACTTAACCAGTGATGCCTGTCAATATTTGGAGTTGAAAATGTAAATGAAATTTTGGTCGAAAAAATCGACTTACTTTAACCGGTGATGCCTGTCAATATTTGGAGTTGAAAGTGTAAATGAAAATTTGGTCGTAAAAAATCGACTCACTTTAACCAGTGATGCCTGTCAATATTTGGAGTTGAAAATGTAAATGAAATTTTGGTCGTAAAAAATCGGTACGTATTGGACAGGCATGGTTAGGGGTTGGGCTGTTACCCGGCTGAGTGACCAGTGATGACATGTGAAAGTTTTTTTGTTTGATTTTGAAGAAAAAAAAACATCAAAAAGTCACCAGAGACCAAATTTTCGTTTCTTCAAATAATGTCAGGAATCACTGATTAATAATGTAAATCAAGTACGTCCCTTAACATCCTGAATAGATACATATATATTAATTCAATAAAAAAAATTTGCGTACGCCGGGATAAAAAGCCGCGACCCACCGAATTTGTAGTAGAGGACATCACCCCTCGATCACAGAGGCTGTCGTAGATAACAATAAACATCTGATTTCCGTTCACCAATTTTGGTAAATCTAGATGTAATAATTTTGGTGTACCAACCGAATCTTTGCCATGATAAGAGAATATGGTTACCTACAACGATTTCGTATGCAAATCTAGGATAGTTCTGCTTTAAGCCGAGATCAAATGCACTGAAATTAGAGACTAAATGGTCATTATAATGAACGTGTAAAGCTAACTATTTCATAAGCTTATGGTCAAAGATTTTGATCAGGATGCTTCGTTAACAGAAAGTAACCCAGTAACTGAAAACTCGTGGTTTTACGTGATTAGCGGAAGATTATATGTGTATGTATGCACATAACATAATCATACTCATAAGAGACGTTATAGCGGTTATATTCTTACATTTTATTTTATTTTTACATAAGTGATAATAAAATACAAAATAATAACAATAATATTTATAATACATTATTCCCAATGCAATGAGTTTAAAAGAAATCATTTCGGGAAAGAGAACATTATATCTACAATTAAAAATAATCATAATTTCATGAATTTACATGGATTTTAAAACAGACTAGACAGATTTAACACAGTTAATTTAAAAAAAAAATCATAATCACAAAAAGAAATATATACGAATGTTTCAAAGAAATATTGTGTCACTTGTTAATAAGGCTGTTAAGAAAATATCCTTTAAGAGGGTATTACCAGAGAATACCGGAATGAGTCATCAGGACGGACCACCAAACATCTCGGTATTGACACACACTCTTTGCCTCATTTACATTCATATATTATTTTATTACATGCGGTCACGAAAACTCCGGTAAGGTGTTATTTTATTAATCATTATAATTTCTTTATTTTAAAGAAAGAGAAGCATTCCCGGGTTACGAATAACCACAACAATAATTTGAAAACATCCTACCAAAGCGGAAAATATTGCTTGTGTCGTTGGTGGAGGACTTAGCCAGTCAAGGAATTGAACTCAAGTCGGTGCTATTTATGTACACGCAAAGGCGTGGGAGGGACCCAGACGCAATGCCAACTCAGCCACTGACCGGTCGTTTTAGTATACGGCAAATATATGTTTATTAAACTTTTTACATTAAGACGATAGACTTCACTTTTCGGCCCATACAAAAAGGACGCCCGGGAAAAAACACTTTTCTACATCAAAAATTGCACAAAATGAATGTATTTTTTATACTGCCTTCTAGAGGGTGAAAACTATGTCGGTATGTTTTCGAATTGTTTCGTATTAACGTAAACATTCACTGTCAAACATGTACGATTTATCAAAAAATATTATTTAAAGAAAAAGTGCGGCTAACTCAACTCTCATAAAGAATTATAAAATTATAAAAAGCTACCGACGTAGCTTCTTCTTTCTAAAAAATATGTATTTTTTAAAATTTCAATTTCGTGAAAGTTTCGGTGTAGAAAAGTGTATTCTCCATAAACCCCTTTTCGAGCGATTTCTGTAGATAAATGTGAGCGTTGTCTCATTCGCACATTTCGCATTCGCATGTATTGTAAGTGTGCGTGAGCTTATTGTGAGCGGGACAGAATGACAGACGCGGGTGTTCCGCGTGTCGTTCAAAGTATAGCCTCTTAACACAAGTCCGGGCTTGGGTAGACGAGAGCTAAGAAGTGCCTATTACTGTACATACCTTTTATGATTTTCAGTTTTTGTCATAAATATTAAAACATTGTGAATATCGTACCACAACAAATACCATTGCCCGGCGCTGGTTTGGCATGTGCCCGTACAAACACATAGTTGCGAGAATATGTATGAATTTTCAACCGCACAAATTATGATAATTATTTTTCGGCGGGTCCATATATTGTAGCGCAGATATACTACTCCGGGGATAGCGAAACTATTTGTAATCTACATATCTGAATTAATGAAGCAATAGCAATACAAATCATACAGCGTGTATTATAAAAACAAATCAGAAGCCATCGGAATTTTTAATTAAAAGTTCCACTTTCAGGGTTTACTTTACAGATTTATACCAATAAAATCATTGGACCGCTGTAATTTCTTCAATGCAATTTTTTATGGAATCATTAATATTGTATAATTTTTCGATGTGCTAGGCAAATATTTGGAGTTTTTTAAAGTTATTTTTTTATTATAAATAATAACGAAATTGCCAAAGCACACTGTTATCGAAATAATGTATTAATTTCATCTCTAAGGCTACAATAAATCTTTATGCACGTGTTTTAATGCAATGGACAAAAATTATTACTCTTCACGCGATATCCATTTTATTTTTTTTTTCATTACGGCCTTAATGTTTTTATAAACTTTCCTATACCACGCGTATACAGTATAGGTAACCATATTCAGAAGTAGCAGATATTTTTAATTGTACCGAAAGAACTCATAAAAAGCATTTCACATATTTATTTTGTAGTTAACTTAGTTATTAGTTTACTTTTTACAGCCTGATTGTAATTTTTTGTTAATTTTAATTTTTGGTATTTTCACAACCGAGGGATACTGTTGAAAATGTATGGAATATTTAACATAAAAAAATTATTGTTTTTTTCATGTTTTCAATAAAATTTATTGATCAAAAACCGACAAAACCAAATTGGTCCGTGATTGGCACGGGCACCAATTACGCACGTCAACAAACAACAAAAAACTACTGACAGAAGCCGGCCGACGCTCATGACGTCACACGATAGCCCCGCTCCAAAATATCGTTTTGGCGGTATTTAAAAAAATGAAAAACATAGACTCGCTGTAGAAAATGTATTTGTCAACATAAAAAAAAATGCAATAATCATCGTAATTTTTTGCTTAATTTTTTTAAGCAATAAAAAAACCTGGAAATCGAAGTATATTAATACGGTAATGCCCGTACAGTTCAAATTTAAGGAACCCGATTCCGAGTGAATCTCTAACGCCACACTGTATGGAAACCGATCTGACCCGTCCGTGAACGTGCCTTTTTCCACGGAGCTGTTGTCGTAATATGCACACTTATCACTCGCTCACATGCGATTTGGAAACGGAAGTGGCGCCATCTATAATACTATATTTGAGGAAAAGAGTATGAAAAAGAAGAAACATTTTTCGCTTTCATTCAATAATAAAAAGATTTATGTTCCTCTCATTATTCACGGTCTTAATGTAAGAATGTCTACTATTATATATCTACTCATTAAAAATAAGTATTCTGTAGTTTTGCCCCTCATTCCAGTCGCCGCCAATTCAATTGTATCAATGGCATTAGACTTGTCTAAAAATAGCATATGTATTATATAATATTAAAACAGATTTTTTTTTTTTTTTCAACCGGAAATAAAATTTAAATGAATTTTCATGGGTTTGCGCTACTAATAATAATAATTTCTTGTCACACTCATTGGGACGACGAGTTATTTTTTGCGATATTTAAAAATATTGCCTCAAAATTCTGCCAAACAAAAGACGCAAAAGGGATATAAACCGATTTCAACGTCCATTAATACAAGCAGCTATATCCATATGTCCAATAATGGTCGCCGCCTGAAAACCCAATGATCATCAATCATAAACTGCCGGCAGGGGTATACGGAGTATTTGATGGCTGGTAACGGTGCAGCCAGGGGGGGGGGAGGGGGACAGAGTGAAGTGCGGGCGGATCATACCAGACCTAGTTAAGTAACCACACAGACGTTACGGGAAGTATTATTATGTTATAGAATGTGTGGTAAAACCATGAATGATCGTGTGATGAATGTAGATATCCTCAAAGCATGCAAGGCTGATGTTAGCATATTGAGTAAGATTAAGAAGGGGACCCTCAGATGGTTTGAGTCGGGCCATGTCAGGAATAATAGAAGATCATATATGAGAAGATGTATGAATGCGAATGAAGCAAGGAGTGTATGCCAAGACCGAGTTGTTTGGCGGTCCGTCCTCTCTGCCTAATAATAATAATAATAATGTTTGGATGATTTTTATAGCGCCATTTTCGTGAGAAAATCACCTCAAGGGCGCCTACCCCTGCGCGGAAACGGTTTGATGGTTAGTTAGTAAGAATAACAAAAATATTGATTTCGGATGTGGGTCTGTCTGTGAGTGATTGTAACTCTGGATCAATGAACTCGGATTTTGTAGATCGTAATTAGGCTATGAATAGTTCTCACATTATTAGTTAAATTGTTTATGTCGGGTAAAAAGATGTGCTGAAGAGTACAGTCATTTGGTTAAAAAAGGGGTTACCTCGAAAATTTTCCTGAAGTTTTGAAAATTTGTAATTTTATAGATTTCTGTGTGCTCTTTCCGAATTTCAACTTTACTATCTCGTATCTTTGCCGCTCGCGCTGCAACTTTGGAAAAATGGTTTCAAATAGCAGTTTTTTTTAACAATATCTCTTTACCGACTATATAATATACTTTTACGATAAAAAACATGTATGTATGTAATAAACTAAAGAAAGCTAAAGTATATTCGGGCCCTATACAGTACTTAAACTTTGGCAAAAATTGAATTCGACTGATTAAAAAAATTGTTAGTATCTTAAGATATTATATATATTTAATATTTTATTATTATAAAAACGATAATCGATTGCGAGTGGTCAAGGGCCGGAATTTCGATTATCAACAGATTTATAACTTTATGTCCCTTAAACACTTTAAGATTCTGAGTTCTTAAAAAATATATATGTTATTTTTTAAAATAATATCTAAAGATTTGTAAACGTTAATTACATAAAATTCCTTCGATAGAAAAAAATCTAATATGCTCTAAAAAATATGCTCCGAAATTTTTTTTTTCTTTCTGTTATTTTACAAGTTATATGTATGAAAAAATTCAGTGTTTCTTTAAATGCTGCTTACGGTGTTGAAGAGAGATTTTTGTGCTTTTGTAAACGAGTCGTGTTTTATTAAACATTTTCCTAATTTTCGCTTGAATTTTACCGTTTTTAACATTAGCGTGCTCCCTCTAACATTCGTATTGTCGTATCTTCACTTCTTCTTACCGGCCCTTAAGATGATAGACTTCGCTTTTCGGCCCATACAAAAAGGACGCCCGGGAAAAAACACTTTTCTACATCGAAAATTGCTCAAAATGAATATATTTTTTTAATACTGCCTTCTAGAGGGTGAAAACTATGTCGGTATGTTTTCGAATTTTCGATGCGTTTCGTATTAACGTAAACATTAACTGTCAAACATGTACGATTTATCAAAAAATATTATTTAAGGAAAAAGTGCTGCTAACTCAACTCTCATAAAGAATTATAAAATTATAAAAAGCTACCGACGTAGCTTCTTCTTTCTAAAATATATATATTTTTTTAAATTTCAATTTCGTGAAAGTTTCGGTGTAGAAAAGTGTATTCTCCATAAACCCCTTTTCGAGCGATTTCTGTAGGTAAATTTGAGCGTTGTCTCATTCGCACATTTCGCATTCGCGTGTATTGTAAGTGTGCGTGAGCTTATTGTGAGCGGGACAGAATGACAGACGCGGGTGTTCCGCGTGTGGTTCAAAGTCTAGCCTCTTAACTGGTGTAGTTACGCCACGCTTGCGCCTGTCGCCGAGTTTGAATATCGGATTACAAGTTGACGACGTTATTCAATTCTAATTAACCTAAGATCTCACCAGAAAGGGGAGAAAGCTGCGATTGAAACGGGGGGATTTGTCGAATAATTGCAGGAAAGTCATATACAGAATGATAAGTAATTATTATCGCACGAAATGATTGACTCGGGGGTGATATATTTCTAACTATCTAACCATCACGCCGTTTCCCCGCAGGGGTAGGCAGAGACGACGGACCGCCAAACAACTCGGTCTTGGCATACACTCCTTGCTTCACTTGCATTCATAAATCTATGCTCTTCTATAATTTCGACTCCTCACATGGCGCGACTCAAGGATCTGGTTCACTTGATCGTGCCATGTCTTCCTTGGGCTTCCACAACTTCTTCTTCCATTCACTTTTGCGTCATATATTCTCCTTACACTATTTTCTTCGTTCATTCGCTCTACATGCCCAAACCATCTGATGGTCCCTTTCTTTATCTTATTCATTACGCTTACATCTTTATAATTTACTACTTTAGAATTCCACCGAGCCGAACCCTCTGATATGAAAATATCTGGAGTCGGTGAATTATTTTCCCATTTAATAGTCTGGTAGGTTAACATGTTGTTCTTGTATTGTTTTGTATTAATTAAACTTATATAATACACTTGCATAGCGTGGATTTACTAGATGATCATGTTTATGGAAAAGTCTGTGAAAGGGTTTAGTTATTCCTATGGGGAAAACTAAACCCGGACCTAAAAGTCTGGTGCGTAAAAAAATATACAGGGTGCTAAGGGACGTTCTTGATTTACTTTAACCAGTGATTTCTGACATAATTTAATGTAAAAATGGTAGATGAAATTTTGGTCTCCGGTGACGTTTTTTTTTTTAATTAAACTTAAAACATTGAGAAAAAACAGTAGTTATTGTTATTGGACAGTTATCGTCGGGGTGAGGGGTTTAGCGGTTACTGTACTGGGTGGCCAGTAATGACATATGAACGTTTTTTTGTTTGGTTTGAAGAAAATATCAAAAACAAAAACGCCAAAAAAGTCAGCGGAGACCAAAACTTCATTTAAACGTCTTACTTGAAAAAATGTCAGGAATCACTGGTTAGTAAGTCAAGTACTTCGCTTGACTATAACCACAACTACATATAACTATTTACCGTATAAGATTTACTCCCAAAATTAAGCTGGAGTGTGTTATTATAATATTATCGTTATTTGTTTGTTTACATGTTATCGTATTCAGTGTACATTTTTTTTTTTTTTAAATAAAGACAAACATTCCCGGGTTACGAATAACCCAACAACGTTTGAAAATCTCCTACTACCACCACACTGAGCGGAAGATGTTGCTTGTGTTGTGATGGAGGACTTAGCCAGCCGAGGAATCGAACACGGAACGCCTGGGTGGGACCCAAACGCGATGCCCACACAACCACTGACCGGTCATTATCACTGTGTTTTCACGGTGAAATTTAAGATATTTTAAATGGTTATTTAAGTATCTGAATTTAAAAAATACTTCAAGATAATTAATCATCATTGAATTGTCTCAATGTTTATGGTATATTTTGGAGTTGGGCGAATTGATGTTTTTCTAAGATTTCTAATATTTTTAAATTGTGAAGTTTTATTCAGATATTATCTTAGTAAATTTGTAATGTAGCGTGGTGGATGAATAATGTATTTAGGTTTATTTATTTATTTGCGTTATAAACAGTCTTTATACATTAATATATGAGAGTGATAAGTATTTTAATATCGATAAAATAAAGACATTGAAATTCAAGACCATAATAAAAAAATACACAACAATATACCTAATGTAAACAAGTCTGATAAAGTGCATCATCAATTTACAAAAAGTGTTTTATGACGAACATATTTCTAAGGTTTTCCTACAGTAAATTTTAGTGGAAATCAATAATATCTTTGAGAAAGTGATTTTATTCAAATACAAACTACTAGAAGTATAAGAGGAAATGTGATCAACTAATAAAAAATTAAATCAATGAAATATTATGTTTTTGGTTAAACATATGGCAATCGATGGAGTGTCTTTTTTAACGAATGCTCTGAATTTAGCAAGGTTCGTGTTAAATACATCGATGTTTGGGCATAATTTATTAAATGTGCTACAGCTTCTTCTTATAAATACATTTTCAAGGTAATTTGGACTCTTTTTGGACATAAGTATGAGTTATCAATATAGTTTTTTTTTTTTTTTTTATGGAATAGGCAATTCACCCTAAGAAGAGTGCTTTGTGCCATTAAAGTTAAGAAAGATAGTTAAATTTTTTAGGTTAATCTACGAGGGGACAGGACAAATCAAACATTGAACTCATTTAAGTCTATGAACTTGTATAAAACTGAAAAAACGCGAGAATTGTTGAGAGACAGCAAATATGGAATACTAAGGGGAGAATTGTGGGTAATTTTAATAAGCAAACGATAAATGTTTTTGAAGGAAGAATGATTTTTACAATTAAAGAATATATGGTTAAGAGTCTCCTCCTCCACACCGCACTCGCAGAGTGGACTATCGAGATCAATATAGTTATGAAGTATCTTATAGAGCATTAATAGGTATCTAATGTCTCGGCGTTGATTAAGAGAATTAAAGTTTATGGGGACATAGTTTTCATCATTTTGCAAGCGAAAATATACATATTTGATAAACTTTTTCTGAACTCTTTCTAGATTTGCTTTATACGTAGAATAACGAGGGTTCCACACTGTTAAAGCGTACTCTAGATGGCTTCTGACGTAGGATATGTAGAGAATCTTAAATGTTTGTTAATTTTGAAAATTAAACTTACTCTAAGTATAAATCCCAACATTTTCAAAGCCTTCGACGTGAGATTGAAAAAGAAGCTTACTGTATAATAAAACTCCAAAATCTCTTATTACATTTACCGTGTTTAAAATATTGTTCTTAATTATGTATGGAAATAATATTGTGTGTTTCTTTCGAGAACAAGATATGACACTATATTTATCTGCATTCAAAAGAAGGCGATTTTCTAGACAATATACATTAACCAGAGATTGCAGGTCATTCTGGAGCTCTATACAATCCATCTCAGACTTTAACAATCTTTTTTCATGACGTTAAGCAGAAGTTCTGAGGGATGTGTGTATGATTTAGGTAGAAATGTTTTTATTATTAACTCATGTTCTATGTAAGCCAGTTGTAAGTATTTTTTTTTTATAAATTCCACATGATTTGCAGCCAAAAGATTGACATATCTGAAAGGTGGTCTTCGATAAAATGTTAAATTATACATAGATATTATAGATAAAAGATTTAAAAGTCAGCAGATTGAAAGGACAGTTAAGGCCTGTTGATTCGATCCAGGCCAATAAACAGGCAAATAATTCACACCCGTCGCCGAACGAGTGACGTAACAATCCTACAGGAATACACCTCAACCGTCGGTTTAATAATTCTGAATGAAAGCGAAGCGGGCATCTTCCCCTGTCATACAAGTTCCGGTACAATTACCTAATCAGGCGACATGACAAACAGAAAGGGCGGATTGACGTAAACAAATAAACTTGCAGGCCGGATCTATCCATATAATTTACGAGGGTTGGCGACGCTTTCCAAGAGGGTCGGAAAAAACGGAAAAGGTAAAAGAGCATTGTCTGGTAAACCAGATTAAGTGTTAATAATCAATGGACCATTTGCATAACAGATGACCGCAGAGGTTATACTGCCCCACGGATACCACGAAACGAACGCGCCACAGAAATTGAGATTTAATTGCTTCAGATAGACACATGTCATTTTGGAAATGCGTGACACGGGGCACTGGAGGTAAAGAGGGGTCGTGGATCCTAATTTGTTTGGGCCAAATGTCTTTATTAGATTGTGCGACCATTGTGTGACCTAAAAAAACATTCAAAAACACTTTCGCTAAAAAAAATTTGCGGTGGGTTTCAATTTGAGGGATGAATTCGAGGCACTAAGAAATGCGTGATTCGATAACGTATTGCAAAAAATAATTGACATTTAGGTTATCACATTTCAACGAGGTGCTTTAAATGTGAACAACAAAGTGGTAAAATATGAATTACTTCTAAACCAACAGAGATTGTAAATTATCCAGGTATATGGACATGAAATCATGCAAATTAAAAAATATATACGTTAAGGCCCTTCGCTCATGGATAAACCGAAAACAAACTATATATATATATATATATTTTTTTATTCACCAGATTTACAGGAACGGGTTTAGTTTTTCCCATAGGAAAAACTAAACCCTTTCATACACTTTTCCATATAAATGATCATCTAGTAAATCCACGTTATGCAAGTGTATTATATAAGTATAATTAATACAAAACAATACAAGAACAACACGTTATCTACCAAACTATTAAATGGGAATATAATTCACCGTCTCCAGATATTTTCATATCAGAGGGTTCGGCTCTGTGGAATTCCTAATTTGACCGATAAATCCTACTGATCCCTCAATATAAATATTTAAAAAATTATATATATATAAAAAATTATTATAAATTATAAAAAATTATTATATATATATAACTATATATAAGGTGTAATGTTTCTATCTGCTTCTATCTTCCTTAACATTATGATTTGTTATTTTTATTTGTTATTCTATTTTATTTTTGGTTATACAAGATTCACCTACTTTAACTCCTTTCCTTTATGTGATCATGTAGGTACCTAACATTAGTATGAATATTTTCCCTAATATGTATGCTATATGTTTTTACTTTCATCTACATATATGGATGATTATACTTAATATAACATCTTATGAATCTCGACTATTACAATACGGGCATTTGCCTAGCTTGGTAGTCAAAAATCTATGTAAAACAAACATGTAACAAACAAAATGAATAAAGAAAAAAAAAAATTAAAACTGGTTGGCAACTGCATCGGACATATCGCAAATTACTCGAAAACTGGCAGCTCGTGAGACGTTACCGTGGCAACCAGGCGATTGAAACGTGCCGGCGACTAGCAACTAGCACGGCGAGTTGCGAGTCACTGGTTGCATTGCCGTTGACAACGGGTTTTTGAGAAGTAGTGAAGGGTGCGAATTATCATATTGAAGTACACAGGATAACGACATGAGTTGCAAACTGTTTTTTTTTTCAGTTGCCCCGTCTGCGAATGCACTAAGACATACATAGATAACACAAAATAATTAAACAACATTAATAATTACACGTTGAAAAGAAAAAAAGATTTCGGGGATTAATTATTATACAAGTCCATGAATACATAATGGTTTTAATAAATGACAATAACTATGGTTTGGAAACATGATACAAAACCATTAATTAAAATGATTATTATCAGATAAAAGGCACGAATATTCAATAGGATTACGATATGTCCACGAAACATCCATCAACATATAATTATATAGGGGAAAACCGTCAATTAATTTCCGGCATAAATTGATTGATGGACAATGGATGTGATTCCTGGATCCCACAATAGTGCAGTGGGCAGAATTTTAGAGCTACGAGCTTCCATTTTTAAGCATGATACCACTGCATAAATATTTGAAGAGATGTTGAATTTAAATTCGTACCGTTAAAATAACAAAAACTTTGAGTTTGATGCAACACTAGACGGAAAATAAACAGCGAAGTGAAATTACTAAATAAACGTATGAATATTATTGCAAACAATATCATAATATAGTGCGTCATTGAATGCGCTAAATTAGATGGAAAATTATATGCAAAAAGTTATTACACGGAATTCATATTCTGTCTGCAGTATTTAATGTTTATCCAGATTTTCCAAGAGGGGTTCCACCACATTCCCAACAACGCAACGGTAAAGGAAACTGATTGTGTACCTCCTTCGTATGTCAAGATAACATGTCAAGATTTTTTTTTTAAGTTCTATTTTTAATTACAATGAACGACTCCATACCCTCCGTACAGGGTCGTTAGTATACATATTTACACTCAATAACAAATATACGGTACAGAAAATATATAAAATAAAAATTATTTGAAACACATCTGTACCTTAAAAAGGATAAACCACGGAAGTCCACTTTTGGGCGGTTTCGAGTTGAATATGCAGAAAAATTCTCTGTATTTCACTGCATTATTGGATGAAACCAGTGGCGGCTCGTGACTTTTGTTGAGCTAGAGTGCTAATATTAACAAAAATGGCATTGTTGATGTCGTTGTAGCCGAAATATATAGGTATATACATGGTGTCCGGAAACTCGTAGTACAAGCAGGAAACTGGTGAATCTACATCACATTTAGAGTAGATTTTGTGGTACAACTTTTTTTGATTTGAGCTTTCGTTTTCGAATAAATCGAGACCAAAGTTGGAATTTTTTAAGTCAAATCTGAATGTCGAGTGGTCAAAATGGTGGTTACGGGGTTAATATCAGCTGTTTAATGTATTTTAAAGTATGTAGAAGCATCGACCCTGCTTAAAAGTTTTTTTAACCCACTAGTTGCCGAATTTTTTTTATTTTTTTTTATTTTCAAAATTCTCAGATTGAAAAAAAATATTTTTTTTGGTTTCGCTATGTGATATAGACTCACCAGTTTCTTGCTTGTACTACGAGTTTCCGGACACCGTGTATATTTTTCGGCTACAACGACATCATTAATGCCGTTTTTGTTAAAATTAGCACTCTAGCTTACCAAAAGTCACGAGCCGCCACTGGATGAAACAGTATATTAACCGATTTAACTGATTACAAAACTACAGGAGTTTAATTTTGAAATTAGATTTAAAAATTGAATTTACTTCCGAGGATACACCAAAATATATTAATAAATTGACATATTTATATTAACTATGGCCAAAAACGAATGAAATTACGTCCTAAAATTAAAATTTTGAAGTTCATATTATTTTCGTTTATATTTTTAGCTCATATTTAATTATTGTTCCTAATGACTACCAATTAATATGATAACACCTGACAGTTTAAACACGAGAAATACCGTGAGCTGTCCGCATTGTTTAACTGCATTCCGTCGTTAAAATATATAAATAATATAAGCCATCGTAAAATAACAATACAGGCCATAGCAGAGCCTTTCCAGGACCTAGAACGTGACGAATTATAAACTATATGCTGGCACACACCGACAAAATTTTGATCGTGATTGTCGAGACATTCATAAAAAAGAGTTTTTAAAAATATTACAAAAAAATAAGTTCGATGGTGTTGATTGGTTCTTTTTGCTCGGTGTTTGCGATTTGCCGGGAGGTTGGTCTTGTTGTGTTGTTCGACCTGTTCGTTCCGGTAATCCCGACATCGATAGAATTGTCATGCCTCGTCGAGGGTGGATCAAATTTGGGAAAATAGGATGTCGAAGGTAGGGGCTGAAATGGAAGAGCGGTACATGTACAGCACGGTGTACACTCACCGCTATGTCCGCTCGGGCCTCTCAGCGAGCGTACGGCTTTATTTGGTTAAAGCTATGACGACCGGCAACGGAAATTCAATTTCCGTTATAGTCCACGGTTTCCAGTTTTTAATGCAGGAATAACACAATATATTATTACGAAATTGATTAGATTTAATATAATTTTATAAAGTTTTGTGCCAAATTTCGTTAGACGTTTCATTTTTATTTAATGCACTTTTACACAACCGATCCACCAAACTAAACAATCCTTAGAAACTTTTAGGATTTTAGGTGCAATAAGGTTGTTTCCTAAAGCGAAATTTCAGGTCAGCATTATAAGGAGAGAACTTTTTTTTGTAAAAATACCGAATATTACCGAATAATAAAAATAGATATAGGTAAGCCGTCAAAATTATGACGTTTCAGGAAATTCTTGCCGGCTGGCAGGATAAGCTAGTGACGTCACAAAATGTGTCTCTTGACGTCACGGGTCTATTTTGCTAAACTAATTTTACTAAAATAATTTTCATAACTAACCATTACGCCGTTTCCCCGCAGGGCTAGGCAGAGAGGACGGAAAACAACTCGGTCCTGGCAAACACTCCTTTCTTCATTCACATTCATGCATCTTCTCATACATGCTCTTCTATTATTCGGACTCTTGATATGGCCCAAGTATCTGGTTCACTTGATCGCGCCATGTCTTTCTCGGGCGTCCACGACTTCTTCCATTCACATTTGCGTCATATATTCTCCTTAGACTCCTTTCTTCGTTCATTCGCTCGACGTGCCCAAACCATCTAAGGGCCCCTTTTTTAATCTTACTCATTACGCATAGATCAGCTTTGCATTCTTTGCGGATATCCACATTTCTCACACGAAAATCATATGTTATCACACATTTTCTCATCTCTACAGCATTTAGTCTACTTCCATCATTCTGCCAGTTTTTTGTTTAATTAACTTAAGAATGGTACATATTTATTCATACTGGTCTTCCATTAAAAGCATTTGCTTGTGGTTGGAAGAAGAGTTTACATTTCATATATGTTCAATTAATACAATCACGTGTTTCACATACTCGTATGTACAGTTAATACAGTAACTAAAATATACTACATTACTACTATATTACTATTCTTATTACTCTAATAATTGCTACAACTTATTACTCTACTAATTACTACTACTTATTACTCTACTTATTACTACTACTTCTTACTCTACTAATTACTTCTACTTATTACTCTACTAATTACTACTACTTATTACTCTACTAATTACTACTTCTTACTACTCTCCTAATTACGACTACTTATTACTCTATTAATTACTACTACTTAATACTCTACTAATTACTACAACTTATTACTCTACTAATTAATACTACTTGTTACTCTACTAATTACTAATACTTATCGTTAATTATAATTAATATCGGCCACCATAACACGGGCATGTGCCTAGTATGGCGGCCATAAATTCCACAAATGTTATATATTTACTATTCAAAGAATAAAGAAACATTAAAAAAAAAAAAAAATATTGCTCTACTAATTACTACTACTAATTACTACTACTTATTACTCATCTAATTACTACCTCTTATTACTCTACTAATTACTACTACTTATTACTCTACTAATTACTAAGACTTATTGCTCTACTAACTCCAACTACTTATTACTCTACCAATTACTACTACTTATTACTCTACTTATTACTACTACTTATTACTCTACTAATTACTTCTACTTGTTACTCTACTTACAACTACTTCTTATTACTCTACTAATTACTACTACTTATTACTCTACTAATTACTACTACTTATTACTCTACTAATTACTACTACTTATTACTCTACTAATTACTAGTTCTTATTACTCTACTAATTACTACTATTTATTAATCTACTAATTACTACTTCTTATTACTCTACTAATTTTCATGAGAGAAAAAGTGGTCAGTGAAGATTTCAATCACCCTTCCTGAGACACCACGTATTTTTTGCATTATAATTTGAACTATTACCACATATACAATCTTTCAATGCCACATACATACATATTTCTCGTGGCTACTCATTTTTAAAATACTAAAATTTCTACAAGTCACAACAGACCCACGTTTGAATAAAAAATATCATCTTTATATTTGTTATCTGTATGTATATATGTATTAATTTTCTTGTTTTATTTGTATACAAAGCTGGTTGTAATAGTATTTGGGATATATAAAAAGTTACATTAAATCCGGAAACAAAAGATCATTACCACCGACATTATCACCACTTTAATAGTATACATAGCATTTAACATACATTTAGCAGTTACTTTAATGGTATTCAACTGCTAACCCTGTACCGATCTCAAGTGCGCCCCCACGGTTGAATTTGGCAGCCACTTGTGGTCTGGAGCTCCACTTTATCTTAAAAACACCATCGACTCTGTGCAGAAGCGGGCAGTCCGTTTGATGGATTCTCCCGTCTAAACAAACGAATTGCAATCTTTAGAGCACAGGCGTCGGGTGGGAATGCTATCCTTGTTCTACCCGTATTTCAATGGAAGATGCTCCGAGGAACTAGCATCATTGAATCCCTCGGCACCGGTGCATAGTCGGGAAACACGCCAAACGCGCGCTCAACAAATGTACACGGTCGACAACTCTCCGGAGAATGGGTCGTTTCTACGACTCGTTCTTGAGTTCAACAGCTCGGCTATGGAGCAATTTGCCGGCCTCTGCGTTTCCTCTCTCTTACAACATGGGTCTCTTCAAGACTCATGTTCACTCCTTCCTGTCCTCAAAAAGACCCTCCACACAGCATCTTCATAGATGACATAGGCCCTGAGGGAAATTATTTTCCTCATGGCCTTCTGTTTGAAATTAATGAAAAAAAAATACTTTTATTAACTAACTAAAGCATATTATTATACCTATAATTATTCTATTCTAATCTAATGTCAATGAAAATTGCTTTACCCTTAAAATATCTGGTCACATCCTGCCACAAATTACCTCCCCGACTCAGAAACATCCGTAAATAATTTAAAAGTAAAGATTTCTCAATCTGCTTTTGTTTGATGATGAAATTCAGACAGAGTGATGGCGAGCCTGTTCAAAAATTTCAAAGACAGCCTAACTTTTCGGCGAAGTATTTTTTATTTGTTATTTCAGCAAAGTTGATCGGAAATAAGCATGCTCCTAGCGGTAAGTACGGCGGTCGAGTGGGGGGAGAGGGAGGGGGTGGTTGGGCAGGAGGAGGAGGCAGTGCTAAAGGTTCCGATTGTTGTTGTTAGGTCATCCGGATATTTAAGAAGAGGGTTTTTCTGACATCGATTCTAATTCGAGGCGAAAACTTTTTAAAGATGAAAAGTTGCTTATGTACGCACCTGTTTCGCAGAAGTGAGGGATATTGTCATATTTTATTCGACATTCAGAACAGTTTATTATTTTTACATAAGATACCAACATTTTTTTAAATTTAACACAGGTAAGTATAAAACATAATAATACTAGATGATCCGGCCACGCGTCGCTGTGGCTAACGAAACACAGAAAATAACTCAATCGCGCAATCACAACTTATACCCATTACGAAAAATTATTACAATTAGACATTTTTCAGTATTCATTGCGAACATACAAAACCAAGTTATTAAATTTCTTGTCGTTTTATTAAACTTTAGTGAGCACATAATTTTTAATTGTAAAACTTTTATTTTGTAACTTTTTCTCCAACCACACTCTTTAATGTTTATTATTATTAGTCAACCAATGTTTGATTGTTTTCATTAGTTTTATCATGATTATGTTTTAAAACCCAGGCGAAACAGATTTACGTAATAGGTACAAAACCATGTAATTTATTTAACATACCTTAAAACTTATATTTAATGTAGCGTGTATAAGAATATCTTATAAACAAGTAAATAAATAACCAAAAAATGCAAAGTAACTCACACTGTCATCTGTCAGAAACGTATGGAACTTACAAATAATTTCAAACCATTGTAACTAACATTTAATGAACTTTAATTTGCAATAAAAAAATATTAAGGTCAATAATCGAGATAAAAACCATCCTAACTTTTAGATGGACCAAAATTACACACAGTAAGCCAAATTTCATCTAAATTGATTAAGTAGATTCGGAGTTTATCACGAACAAACATCGTGACGCAAGATTTTCATATAAATATAAAGATATAAAACATAAAACAAAAGTAAGAAATGGGAACCCACTGTTTTTAAATCCATGGTTTTTTGTATCCCCAAAATCTACACTAGCGACGCTACCGATTGCGAAGTAAAGCGTGTTGCATCGTAAGACTTAACGCCGTTCTTCCATACGTTCAAGCGACGCGATCGCTGCTCGTCTGTATTTTCAATACTATTATTAGAAACGTCGGCTAAAGAAGGAGGTAGCACAACACGGCATAACACCCCAAAAACAAACAACGAAAAAAAACTATTATTAGTGTTTGAAATCGTCGCTTGGCGCTGCACTAGCAAAATTGTATGACAGGTAGCGGTAGCGTCGCTTGTAAATAGCTACGTGAACGATGGGCGTAAGTCGAAATTATTTTATTTTTAAATATTATGAAAGAGGCGACCAGTGACAGATTTACAGCCTTTATCCCTTGCAAAGAATTCCACAAATTTACTAAATCAATATTCTTTCGATTAATATTGAAATTGTTCAAATTGCTCCAATATTTTAAATTTTTTGTTGATTTCACGTTATTATTTTAAAGTCTTCCACTGATAATAATCAAATTACCCTTATAAATAGTCGACATTGTATTGTTTTAAAATTATTGTTAAAATTACGTTTAAATTATCGATTTTAAAGTGTTTTTATACAGTATGTCCGGGCATAAAGGGTATTAACTTCGGGAGGTGATAACTACATGATGGTAGGAGTAAAAAAAAATAACAACTTTTTTTTCCCATACGAAAAGACGTACCTATTAAAAATCCTTAGTGTAAGATAAAAACTTACCGATAAATTGGTTTTATTCGATACCAGGAAGAAAATTAGATTAGATTACTAAAGATGTATATTTCAGTCGTGTGGTCTAAAGCACAATCGTATTTTTAAGATTTCCACTGCACTGAAACCTATCTCTTACCCTTGAAAAATATCTTCCACTAATCTAATCCAATCACTTGTTAATCAATTACTGACGTATTATTGTTGAAATAGTATTAAAGTAGGCACCTACCAGCAACTTATTTAAATTAGGCACCTACCACCATAACAATAATTTATTACACTCGAATATTATTTAATTTAACTTTCAGCGAGTGAAAGTTGTGAAATTAACAAACTTCAAATGATGATATTTCTATGAAAACACCTTTAATACTGTTAAAGGTATTATTTTACTTTACACAAATGGAATTGTAATTAAAACTAAACATAGATATTAACAAGAAAAATACTAATATTAGAAAGCTCCAGTTTCGATTATGCCTGTTTCTTAGTCCTCAAAATGAGATTCTCTGCGTTGGAAAAAACGACAACGCCATTTGTTTTTTAAGACAGAAAGATGAGGAATAAAGGAAAAAAAAACGGAAAATCAACCGGCACGATCTAATTGAGGATGATGATAGCTTAGCTTTTCGCTTAGATTTATTTTGATTAACTCCCTCTCCCTCGCCGAAAGGGTGTTCACTTCTATTCTCCTCCAGTAATAATATTAGTTTTATTATTTAACCCAGTTCCCCTTTCGGCTCTCTGCGCTATAAGAAACGCCGACGTTCCATTACACGGTAGAGGAAATACACTCGGCCGGAGAATAAAGAGAATTCCCTCCTTTACTGCCGAGAGAAAATATTAACGAATTATTTGCGCTAGGATGGTTAGTTGGAGATCAAAACGAGGTGCGTAATAGAGGTTTGTTGTTTTTACATTATTATTCGACGGTAATAGATAATAAACCCAGATTCGGGGCCAAAATTTACGAGTTCAATAAACGGTCAAAGATTCTTTATTCAAACCCAACTTAGCACAAAAAGTACAGTAGGTACCGAAGAATGGGGTGATTAGAAACTTGGTGGTGAATAGAAAAAAATTAAAGACATGAGTTCACATGCTTCCAGTTCTTTTCAATCGTTGTTATTATGTTTTAAAATTTCATCATAATTTGGCAAAACAATTAATATGTTTCCTGGCAACCTGAGGGTACTTTTGGAAAGACAGAAGTGCCGAATATCAGGCACTTTTGCCGAAACAGTTTTTTGTGAGCGGTTTTGGTCCGCAAAACTTAGTAAATTCCTACTGTTTCCAGTCATAAATTCAGCTTGTGCTTCTCATATTTACCAAAAATATTAACATAGAACTGATTAAAAGTGAAAGGCAAGCTGTACTTTTTTTATTAACCGTAAAATTTTAATTTGTATTTTTACTGGTGAATTTCAATAAAAATGGGGTGAATAGAAACGCGATATGGGGTGAATAGAAACGAAATATGGGATGATACGTTTTTAGATTTTCACGGCCAAAAGCATTTTCGTTGTTTGTTTTTGGGGTGTTATGCCGTGTTGTGCTACCTCCTTCTTTAGCCGACGTTTCGGACAGCGTTGCAGTGTCCATCATCAGGGCAGATCCGTCGACATCGACTGCACGACGAAACTGCAACGCTGTCCGAAACGTCGGCTAAAGAAGGAGGTAGCACAACACGGCATAACACCCCAAAAACAAACAACGAAAAAGAAATATGGGATGATTAGAAATGCCATGGGGGTGAATAGAAACGAGATGAGTGGTGATTAGAAACGATGCAAGTGGTGACTAGAAACTTATGTACAGAGGATGTTGAGGTTTGTTTTAGAAAAGCCAATATATTTTTTGTTTCAAGAACCACTACATTACAAGTTGCCACATAACTTCAAGCCTAATCCTCGATCCAGGCGCCAACTTTCTCATAAAAAAAATAAACGAAATAAAACATTTTAGAAGGCATATAATGAAGAAGGATAATTTATCAACGAGAGATACTGCTAAAAAAACACAACATCAATTATTTGTTAATTATTTTTGGGTTTGATTCGTAGAACTTAATTTTTTTTTAATTTAATTTAAATTAAATTTATTGTGACAGCTTACAATGACATTTCCAAATTGTGGTGGTTCGTTTTTAATTTTAAAGGTGCTTAAAATGATGTATTACCGGTTAAACCGACAATAGGCACCTTCAAAATTGAAATTTAGAATCATATAAATAATTCGTCACAAAGTGGTATAACCAAAATTTGATAATGGCCATGTAATACAAGACAGCTGTCACTTTTTGTTTCTACTCAACTACTTTATAGAGAATACCTCACAAGAGTCCCAACTGCTCCCGTCTGGAGCCAGTGAGACTATGGCATCCCCAATTGGGGTATGTTGTGAGGCTGAAGGAAAGTGGGGAAGGGAAGGAGATGGGGAAGAGGAAGGTAGGAAAGTACCTGGCTATTCAGATCTAGTCACTAAACACGGCTAAAGCCATTATTAAGCAACGTCTCAATTCTGAATGGTGGTCTTACACCAGGGCGATACTGACAGTATCTTCCACTTACTTACATAAAATATGCATTCTCTTTTAGATATTAAGATAAACTGTGATGTTTCTATTCACCCAACTATGATTGTGAATAGAAACAACACAGTTTTATCTTAATATCTCGAAGAGAATGCATATAAAATGTTATAGGTTAGTAGAAACAAAAATACTAACTAAAGAAACGTATTTCTAAGGCATTTCAATGTACTTTTAGCTTACCGTTTCTGGGATATAAGGTCGGAAATGTGCTGAACTGTTTCTAATCACCCTATTCTACGGTACGCAAGGTAAGTGGTTTAGCATTATAATATAATATTTGACGGCTGTCCGAGGTCGAGGGGTAAGGCTCTCGACTCCCAATCCGAAGATCGCAGGTTCGAACCCGGCGTGCGCAAATAAATTGTAGTTATTTCACAATTGATTCATTTAAAATAACATGTAGTATATTTGCGGCACATTCCAGAGTGGAAGACACTCTCAGTATCGCCTTGGTGTAAGACCACCATTCAGAATTGAAACGTTACTTGAAATGGCTTTAGCCGTGTGAGGTGACTAGATCAGAATACCCAGATACTCCCCCATATTTCTCTTTCCATATCCTTCCCCTCCCAACCACCTTCAGCCTCACAACATACCCCAATTGGGGATGCGATAGTCTCACTGGCTTCAAATGGGAGCAGTTAAGACTCTTGTGCGGGATTCATATTTTTTTCCAAAAATGTACCTTCTTTATTTTTTTTTTTTGTCTCATTATAAATAAACCAATATTATTTTACATCCCAAAGACGGATTTCTTGCCTATCTGTATTTGAAGTTGCACAAAATGTATTGGGCGTGTTAAATTGCACCATAGATGAAATGCGAATATTTGTAAATTGATTTTTTTGGTGTAAGTATGATAGATGATTTTAGGTAGGTAAACATTACTCAAACTATGAGCCCTTTTTATAGAGTTGCACTGCATTAGATGGATATTTCATAGCCCCACAGTGTAAGGCAAAAATTAAGCTGCAAGCTAAAAATAGCTGCTTATTACCTATGAATTACAAACAGAAAAAAAACGCGAATCGCACATCTGTAAAGTAGAGATACGTTTTTAGATTTTCACGGCCAAAAGCATTTTCGTTGTTTGTTTTTTGGGTGTTATGCCGTGTTATGATACCTCCTTCTTTAGCCGACGTTTCGGACAGCGTTGCAGTGTCCATCATCAGGGCAGATCTGCCAGATCTGCCCTGATGATGGACAGTGCAACGAAGGGTAATGCTAAAGAAGGGTAGCATAACACGGCATAACACCCCAAAAACAAACAACGAAAATAAAGTAGAGATGTTTATTTGGACTTCTTATTGGCATATTTTCATTTTTGTGGTAGGTATCTTCCTTTATGAATTGAAAACGGAATTTTCATTGAGATAATGTCATTTCTTTGAACAAATTCACATTAAATTCATTTTGGACAGTTCCACAATTATTGTAATTTTATAAAAAAAGGAACATAAAAAAATATATGGTTTATAATTAATAAGTCGGGATTTAAGTTCCTACTTACAAATCTTATCGGAAGACATTTTGGTTATCATTTATTGTTGACAGAACTAATTACTTTACTTGTAAATACTGAATAGATTATAATACTGAAATAATAACTACTTAACCTCTTAGGCTAATTTGTTCGCTTCTGGGAACAACTTATTAGGTTTCATAGAAATCATCATATAATGAACTAAACGTGTAAGAAAGATAAAACATCATGCTTCATATTCAAATCTAAAGGTTAACCAAAAAAAAAAATGCACACTTCCATAAAGCCAAAGCTAGAACGGCAATTTTGAAATAAAGTGTGAAACTGTCATTTTTTAGTAATTATTTTAACATGAGACGAAAAAAGTGATGCTGTAATAAAGATTACAAAACGTTGTGTGTTTTTTTGTTGTCAGTAACTTTAGTTCAGAAAAACGTAAGGTGAATCATTTCAAAAACTTTTTATGTTGGAATTAAACTAATAACTCTTTTATTACATTTTTTTAAGGTTATTACCATCAATGTAGTATATCGTTGAAGAAGCAGATAACACTTTATAATCTAAATGAAATTATGAAAATGAAGAAGACACAGAAAAATAAAAGATAACGGTCGCAACTGGGACTCGAACCCAGAACCTCTTGTCTTACCGGGACGGGCGCCCGTAAGTCCGTAAGACGAGAGGTTCTGGGTTCGAATCCCAGTTGCGACCGTTATCTTTTATTTTTTCTGTGTCGTATTCATTTTCATTTATTCATTTAGATTATTAGTGTTATCTCCTTCTTCAATGATAAATTACATGTTTATTATGACCCAAATTTGAAAGAGTATTTCATCACCTTTCAAAAACGGATCAGTATTAGGATTTTAATGCAAAGTGGAAATATTTTTATCTTCTGAAAGAATATGCCACAAAGTTTCAACAGAAACAACTATCGTATATCTATGATAAAAAAAGTTCCGTCAACGAAGTGGAAAGACAAAAATGAAGGGAGAGTCTTGTGACATCATAAAATGTAGCCGGGTATGAAATTAGTGCAGGGCACAGCGCCACATTACAAAAATATGTGTAGGTCTAAAAGGGTCAACCGGGAATGTGAAGAATTTCAACCAACCCAACCAGCAGACGGGGAGATGTGACCTAGAATGACAAAACAGAAGAAAACTTCTTATAAACAGGTCAATCCGTCCTTATTACGACATTAGTACGTAGGGGATACCACAAAAAGTTTCATCATAATATTGTAGGAATGGATGTACGATTTACCAAATTTATCCAAACTTCAAGCCAGTGAGATTTTTTCACATACTTTTTTTTTATGGGGACACTGAAAAAGCTTTACTGCAAGCGTCTGGTATTTTTTTTTTGGTTTATTCTTTTGCAAAAATTTGAATATCACATCGACGCTGGAGAGGAAAAATGACTAAGGCGCCATACAGCCGCGACAAGAGATGAACCTACACAATGAGATATATACTGTTTGTTTGTGCTTGTGTTTATCAAATCAAGTTTTTTAGAGTTTCCTAGAACATGTGAGAAACTCTAGAAAACTTTATTAAAAAAACAATATTTTGGTTATTCTGCAGGTTCACCTTTAAGAGGGTACAACCGGACAATGTCGGAAATTTGTCCTTTTTAAATAAAATTCTAGAAGTTTTGACTCTTTTTTACAAAAAAACATGAATTGATTTTTAAAGATTTAATTTATCTGGTAAACGCACTTTTTAAATTTTGAAAACCCAAGTTTATTTTTAATATACTAAGATTATATATAAAGTCAGTCGTTGGCAGATTTGTTCAATTTTCTAAAGAAATATTGTATTATACAACACAAATTTCAAATAAATCAATACATAATCTAGTACAGACACTTTTCAGAATATTAATTTTAGTTCAATTAAAATCATTAAAAAATAAATCCGTTTTGTGACGAAAATACCTTAGTCATTCTATTTATTTAAGGTCTCAAAAACTAAAATATTTCAGATTTTTTTTACACATTTATTTTGTTTAGACATTATTGAAAAATCATAAATATTTATGATCAAAAAAATACTTACAAGAATACATGATATTTAATAATTAATAATCATGCGTTTTGAGCATTTTTATTGCTTACTTGAATGTAGGTATATATTACAGCAAGTTTTGAATGAAATAAATCGATATAAAATTTTTAGTTTAAAAAATTTGATACGGAGAATAATCGATCTTTCTGATCGGTACTTCCCTGTACAGTTGCAAGCATTTTGGAACTTTTATTCTCAGCCGCTTGTCAATGGGGCTTAATGTCAGAAATTCCTTTCCAGTGTCGATATGGTTGAAAATGCCAACCAAAACTTATGGAAACCAAGACCCTTTCGTACTGATATGATATTGTGGGATATGTACAATAGAGTAGCAGTTGCCCAGAATCAGTGGCAACTACAAAATTGGGGAATGTAGAGGCGAAAGAAATGAGAGAGCAAAAGGAGAAAACATGAAAGAAAGGTTGAGAAAACTGTCTGTTTCGATCTGGTGACTAAACCAAGTTCAAGAAACCTTCAAAACCTGAATGGCAGTTTTCACCTGGGTGAAAATAATTGTCTTAAACGCCAGAATTATACACTAAATTAAGTACTTAGATAGTAATGCCAACAGACGACAGTTATCTGGTGTATTCGCATTACCTAGAGTTTCATCGCGTCTCAACGTCTTTAACACTAACTCGGGGCGAAGGCCCGCCAAAATGCTTAGCAGCAATTTTCGTCAAGTACCTGCCGTAAAGATATTTATTTTATGCGCACCTACTTAAGTTACTTCAATTAACCAAATGTAAAATGATTTCCTGTCCCTTTCGCCCGTTTCCTCCAGCAACTCGCATCTCAAGATAATTAATTCGGCGAGGCATTTCGCGATTTCCACGAGTCACATATTTTTATGGAGCCACAAAGCTTGGCTCGGTTTACGAGGGCGGAAGAAGCAAAAAAGGGAATTGTTTCTCCCTTTAAAGGTAAGCAGGGTGAACAAGCATTTAGTTAACGGTCTATTGAACTCTGGATGCATACTTAAATTTGATATAAATATTTAAAAAAAATATATTAAACGATAATACCATCCACACTTAGTAAAACTAAACGCAATAGCAATGGAAACAATACATCGCACTCCCATAACTGCATTGCCATAAGTTTAAAAAAAAGGGTGATTTGAGTAAAGTTTTTTTTTATTAATAGCTCTCCACAAAACTGGAAAAAAAAATCCTAAAAGGACTAATGTCATCTTAAGTACTGGGAAGGGAAAAAGTACGAGGGGTGGGCAGTGGCGGTCTGTGAGTTTTCAGTGTTCTAAGATTTTGTTCAACTTTTTGTATGAAGATCTTCAGGATTCTTTCAGTTCGGGGGTGCGGATTGAAATTTTGAAAAAATATATATAATTCACTTTCAGCCACAACAACATCAATAACGTTGTTTTTTCAATCTTAGCACTCTAGCTCACTGAAAATTCACGGACCGCCCCTGAGTGGGTAGGAATCTGGGGGTCGTCCAGATGATTGACGGTCGCATGAATCCATCCCTCCCACTGCAATGAGAGGCGATGAAGACTTAAGACAAACCTCACCCCATGAATCCGGGAACCCCTGCTAAGTCACCGTTGTTGGTTTTCCGATACATGGTTAACAGGGTGGCGGTACTCATACTACATTAGAAAGAACACCCAGCAAAATTGCCACCCCTCGAACTAACATAGTTTCTCTGTACAGTAAACAAACTTTAGTCGTTGGATAAACCTTTTTTTTAATTATGCTAAACTAAATATATGTACTCGTACATATATTTACAGTCGAAATGCTACTACCAAATTGTAAAATTAAACAAAAATATATTATTTTTTGGGCTGCCATTATTTTAACAAGGTTGTTTATTTTTGTATAATAAGAATGTAAAAAAACTGTTACTAAAATAAAAATAAATTAAAATTATGTTTATATTTCCAGATTCATAGTGAGGACACACAACTTTAAAGAACATTCAATTTTCATTAGGGATTACGAGAACGAAATTTAGGGTGTGCGATATAATCATTGAAAGACGATGCATCAAAGAAATATACATGTTTACAAAATTAAAATAATTTGAATATAAGAAGTGGAAAAAGAGAAATATACCTATAGGTATTTCGAAGAGGAACCTTAGGTACCGTCTAGTAGAGAGGGTACATTCCTGTAACCACCACACTTTAAAAAATATATATAATCATAAAACATACCTCATGATTTCGGTTGTCTGTGATGTTATGCGTGACGTGAAATAATATTCCAGCATAATGAACTCAAATTAGTTTTCAAAATTTAGGTATTGGAAATGATGATTGTGTAAATTCAGACAAACGGTAATGTAGGTACTTAAATCATAAAATTATTACATTTTTATTTAATTCACGAAATTATTTGAAATGTGTAATTTCTTTCGTTTAAAATGTTGACTAGTTTACTAGCCGTTTTCATTCGGCAGGTAAATCCTGACGTGTTTTTTTTTATTTTTATTTATACACAAAAAAATGGCAAAAATTGATTTTGAATGGCAATGTTTGAGACAAATATTTTATAAATTCTATCACCTTGACAAATTAGAAGCACAGATGTATAAAAAGAAACATATTCGCTAATGAACTAAGATTTTTAGCACGTGGTATAATTTATTTATAAAAAAACTAAGCATTACATGAAAAATATAAGCTGCACATCTCATTAGGGCATTCCTGCATCGAAATGTGCAGCTGTACAATGATGGAATTAAAAACAAAAAATACGTGTGTGCTTTAGACCACACGACTGAAGTGAAACTTCTTTAGCTAAATCTATATGTAAATATTTATATGTATAATGTATATAGATATACATATATTAATTTTCTACAAATATTTGAATTTATTATCGTTCGCCTCGCCCGATCACACTTTTCGTAACGCTCTCGCCACGCATTCGCCACCTTACTCCCCAAGTCAAGCGTGCATAAAGAAGTTTTACTAAAAAAAAAAACAAATAAACTTAACATAGAACATTTATTATAGTTGTTTTAATTATGAAAATTTGTGACACTACCGTTCCACCATTAGTGCGATTTGTTATATTTAAGTTTTTCATCAAATGTGTTTATAAAATAATTGTTATAATACAGTAATTAGAAAGATTTATTTTATTTACCTAGTAAAATATTTCTACATTTTTACATGACAGCTTTTGCTCAGTTTTGATATATTTATATTTTTTATGTATCCGTCCAAACAAATCAGATGGAATCTTTTGCCAATATTCCTGAGCCCGGTAAAAAACGATATCATCAAAAATTTTCGTTGCACCCTATCCATTGTATTCAAATCCGTGCTTTCGGTTGTTTTTGATACGTTCGTTTACCCGCCTTGGGCGCTGGGTGAACGGAAAATTGAAGGCAGAGAAAGCCCAGAGAATCCGTAAGGTGAAATTAATTTGGGAATGGGGTTTCATGCCACCGGTAAACAAACCGCACAGTAACAAGCTCGCTCAATAACGATTGGAAAATAATGTTGCGAATTACAACAAGTGATTGTTCTACGAACTATATTAGATTAAACAAAAGCTTGGTTTTAAATCACCAAAAATTATTTCAACGGTCGAACAGTTTTGTAAGAACATTTCTGTACTGGACACTCACGCCAGTGAAATCGACTGTAAGTTGACGGCTTCCTCTTCAAGGTACCTTGGATAAGGATTTGCAAAATAAAACGCAGACTTTCACCAATGTCACTGAACAACTAACTAATTAAGCTAGTTGCATCTTTATTTATTGGGAAATAAGTACATGGTGTCTACACCTGTTAATAGGTTTTTTTTTATCTGAAAGGAATGTATGGTATCATGGATGAAACAATACATGCATTATAGTGCCTAAGATTAACTAATAAGGTCCCACGCTTTCTCGCGAGAGTAATTCAACCTCGCAAAGGCAACACGAAACGAACCAATAAGATCTATATATATTAAGAAAAGTTTGGAGGCAGGATGCGGGTCTCCTGGATGTTGAGGAGATTTGTGGGCCTCCGGTTGGAAGGAGATGAGACGGGTTGCGTGTACATATCACGTCGGTGTGTCACCACTTTGGAGGGCAGGTGCGTGATGTCCTGTGTGAGGAGATGATTGGGCCTCCAGTTGGAAGAGTAGATATCGGTGGGTCGTGATATCTCCGCGTGCTGTAGGTCGGGATAATAAATGCGACGATGCTTGTTGATGATGATGATGATGTTTATTTATAATATTTACAAATGTACAGTATTTACATATTGCGTAAGTTATATTATCCCGACCGAACCGCAGATTGCGTAGTTGTTTTACTCGTCCGCTTGCCGCGCGAGCACTGCGTTGAGTGAAGACTGTGTGAGAACGACTAACTACTTGGATTGCTCGAGTCCTTATATAGGCTGGGACAAAGGTACTCGGAAGGTAGGTCAAACATGCACACGCGAGAAGTTTCTCGATATGGCTAGGCAGCGCTGTGTGTAATGTGTGACAGGTCCGAGCTCTTTCCAGAAGGTGGTCGAAATTGAATTGCCTAGCGAAGTAGCAGGTAGGTGCGGCCGAGCGCTGGACAGTGCCAATTAGTGCGGCGTAGATATCGATAGGTAAGCCGCTATAAAAGTCATTGTAGAAATGGGTGACGGGTGAAAAGGAGATAGAAAGGCTGTGGGGTGTGAGGAAGGAGCAGGTAGAAATATTGTGTTCTACAGGACTTGTCTATTGTCAAGCGTCGACGATCATCCTATTGGTGAGATATATTGGTTTTGTCACAATCCCGCGCATCTTCTGCATCCAGTTGTTACAGGTCCCACAATCAGACATAACTTTTTTGTCAAATTGGTTCATGTATTTCAGGCAATACTTGGTGGGGAACTTTGTTTCGGAATCACTCTTCATTTGGCCAGAGTAGGTTACATCAGACAATGTTATATGACTTTTTATAGGTTAAAACACCTTTACAAAAAAGTTAAATGAATATTCATCACGAATTAAAAGTTTCAAAATCGGAAATAATCAGATAATTTGGTATAGTTTTGTTTTTTAACTTTTGTATGTATCTTTAATGTATGAGAGCAAAACGTTTTAATAAGAATGGGCTCTGTCAAAAATTGAATCTAGATCAGAATTTAACATAAGATTTTGAATAATATTTTTATTTTTATTTTTAACTTTTTAACTTAAAGAGTTAAACCTCAAATTATAATATTTTAATTAATGAAGATAATATTAGCGAAATTCAATCGAAAATCTGAAACAGAAAAATCAGAAAAAGATACGGATACATCTGGGACTCGAACCCAGGTCCTCCGGCAATCCGGGCCGACGCGCTAACCAACTGCGCCAACGTATCCCTATCCGATTCGGTCATTTTTAACTGTATCATACTTCGACTGAGAACCACCAACATTATTTTCATTTTTCTTATCGCATATTTTTATTGGCTGCTACCTTTATGTGTGATTGCAAGATTCAACTCGAACTAAATGCCCTCTAGATAGTGTCAGGATAAATTTTATCACTTTTTATTAATATGAGACATCTATTGACTTTATCTGCAAGTCTAGGATGAAATATTTTTATTTTTATTTTTAACTTTTTAACTTAAAGAGTTAAACCTCAAATTATAATATTTTAATTAATGAAGATAATATTAGCGAAAGTCAATCGAAAATCTGAAACAGAAAAATCAGAAAAAGATACGGATACATCTGGGACTCGAACCCAGGTCCTCCGGCAATCCGGGCCGACGCGCTAACCAAATCGGATAGGGATACGTTGGCGCAGTTGGTTAGCGCGTCGGCCCGGATTGCCGGAGGACCTGGGTTCGAGTCCCAGATGTATCCGTATCTTTTTCTGATTTTTCTGTTTCAGATTTTCGATTGACTTTCGCTAATATTATCTTCATTAATTAAAATATTATATTTTGAATAATAGTTTGACATTATTAAGATAGATGGCAGGCTCCTCCCATCCCCTCCAACGGAATTGAAATTAATATATTGTTTGAAAAACTAATTATTGCTCTCTTCTGCATCAAACCACCTAGAAAGAAACATATATCAGTTCCTTTGGGGGGAAATTAAATTCCTTTGGGTTGTATTATTTCGTGTCAATAAAATTTTATACTTGTACGCTAAAAAATAAAGTGCATTATTAAAAGTCTCCTTTCTATTCTTGAGTGAATCCTAAGACATTACAGGCTCCTCGAATCAATGCTTTGATCTACACAACTTTCAATTAGATTGAAGTATACCATTAAAATAGCTAACAAGACTTTGCAATTTCTTCGTTCACAGCCGATGTGAATAACAAGTATTGCGAAACTGGTGTGAATAATAATCATTATCGCTAGTAAGCGTGCGTTGCAGATTCCTGTTACGAACAATTCTATCGAGTTTTATGAAAGTGCAACGAATCATTTGATTAGATTTGAAGTCGGAGTAGTAAAAAACTTTACTTATTATCACTGCGTAGATATGATTAGGCCGGCCTGAAACTGTTCTGACATGCTATTAGCATATTAGATGATATTTATACCTAATCTTTCTTTTCCCTACTAACGAGTACGGTACCTACCCATCTATAATCTCCCAAGATATCTGAAAAACACTTCTTAGGTGAGAAAGATGGGTTTAAACCTACAGGTTATTTAACGATCAAACTTTATGGTTGATATTTTCCACATGAGAACGGGGTGAATATACTCCTTGTTTTTGGCAGATCGACCCTTCAGTTTTTTTGTTTTTGTTTCCTCAGGTGAGAAAGGTGAAAAACACTCCTTAGGTGAGAAAGATGGGTTTAAAGCTACAGGTTATTCAACAATCAAACTTTATGGTTGATATTTTCCACATGAGAACTGGGTGAATATACTCCTTGTTTTTGGCAGATCGACCCTTCAGTTTTTTTGTTTTTGTTTCCTCAGGTGAGAAAGGTGAAAAACACTCCTTAGGTGAGAAAGATGGGTATAAAGCTACAGGTTATTCAACGATCAAACTTTATGGTTGATATTTTCCACATGAGAACTGGGTGAATATACTCCTTGTTTTTGGCAGATCGACCCTTCAGTTTTTTTTGTTTTTGTTTCCTCAGGTGAGAAAAGTGAAAAACACTCCTTAGGTGAGAAAGATGGGTTTAAAGCTACAGGTTATTCAACCATCAAACTTTATGGTTGATATTTTCCACATGAGAACGGGGTGAATATACTCCTTGTTTTTGGCAGATCGACCCTTCAGTTTTTTGTTTTCGTTTCCTCAGGTGAGAAAGGTGAAAAAACAATCCTTAGGTGAGAAAGATGGGTTTAAAGCTACAGGTTATTTAACGATCAAACTTTATGGTTGATATTTTCCACATGAGAACGGGGTGAATATACTCCTTGTTTTTGGCAGATCGACTTTTCAGTTTTTTTTGTTTTTGTTTCATCCCTCCCAATTGGTAATTTCATGAAGAAGGTTTATAAAAAAAATCCTACATCATCCCCAAAGAATGCACAGGCTCTGAGGGAAAAGTTTGTTTACCAAAAAATGACGTTCACACTGTTTGATTTAAACTTTATTAACGCAATAATAATGGTAAGTGCAAACTATCAGAACTTTATGTAGTTCTATAAAAACGATAAAAACATAAAAATACGAGTGTGCTTTAGACCACACGACTGAATTAAATACTTATTTAGTAATCTAATCTAATTTTCTTTATGGCATCGAATAAAAACTTTCCAATCATCAGTGTATAAGAATCTATTTTGAAGATTCGTTTGGAGTGTTACCAATCATCGTGACAAATCAGTCGTTTAAATGTACTGAGTTCGCAAACTAACGAAAATTTGGTTAATTTTATTATGAGAATTATGCTTAGAATGGGATTATGGATTTAATTCTTACAAAGCTTAAAACAAAACTTTTTTGACGCGGATTCTAGTTAGAGAGCGACCTTTATTCACATTTGCAGCAGGAAATCTGAAATTCCGAAGGTCGCGGGTTCGAACCCAGCATTGGCAAATAAATTTTATTTAATTGATTTGTGTTATTTCACAATTAATTATTTAAAATAATATATAGTATATTTGCGAGTATATATAGTATATTAGAGTGAAAGATACTCTTAGTATCGCCCTGGTGTAAGACCACTATTCAGAATTGAAACGTTGCTTGAAATGGCTTTAGCCGTGTTTAATGACTAGATCTGAATAGCCAGGTACTTTCCCACTGTCCTCTTCCTCGACGCCTTCCCTTTCCCACTTACCTTCAGCCTCTTAACATACCTCAATTGGGGATGCCATAGTCTCACTGGCTCCAGACGGGAGCATTTGGGACTCTTGTGAGGTATTATAAAAAAAAGGAAATTTAAAAAATTCCAATCGAAAAAGTGCTAGTTATTAGTTAGATTTTAACATTTAGAATGTGAGAAAAACAACACAACTATTGACACCATAAATGCCAGCACCCATTCCAAACGTCATTACTATGGATTTGAGCACTGTTGTTACGATTAGATTGTGAGGAATGAATCTAAAAAAATTAATTCAAATTTATTATCGTTCGCCTCCGTAACGTTCGTAACGCCCGATATTACGCCTCTCGTAACGCCGTAATTTCCGTAACGCATTCGCCAGTTTATCCCTCAAGTCAAGCGTGCGTAAAGAAGTATTTACTTCAATAATGGCCAGGCGCAAAGGAGCGTCTAGTGTTGCAGCAACAGTCAAAAAGTAGTTCATTCAAATTAAGATATGTCCCATTCTTATTAAAGTATAAGTAAAAATAAAACATTACATAAAAGGGAAAAAAAGGAAGAGCCTACATAATATTGTTAAATGTATGTAAAAAATGGTTACATAAAAGGAAAAAAGGGAAGAAATCACAGAATAAATAATAACCCAATTCTCAAGCCAACACGAATTTTCGTTCAGCGTCGGCGCGACTAGCGACTGTACCGGCTCTACCAGTTGCGCCTCGGAAAAAAGACGCGGAGCAACAGGCGACAGGCAACAGGCGACTGGAAACAGGCAGCCGCTTCTTGGCACGCGGCCAAGCGGGCAATAATGTAAGGCGGATGGAACCCGCAACGGGGGAGGCGGAACGCCCGCTCCACTCGCAACGGGCGACTTGTTGCCGATTCTTCACTTGTTGCTCGGGCGCGTTCAACATTTATAAAAATTTATCAGTTTTGTGGAAAAAAAAATACAAGTGTGCGTTAAACCAGACGACTGAAGTTAATACTTCTTTAGTAATCTAATCTAATTTTCTTCCTGACATCGAATAAAACCATTCCAATCATCAGTGTATAAAAATCTCCTTAATTAATGAACGGTAAAGACAAATAAGATTGGGCCATTCAGATATCTATTCACTCCAATGTAGCGATTGCCCCTCATTTTACATTGGCAAAACTGCAAGAAATATTAATACCCGTGTCAAGGAACACCTCAGATGTTTACACAGTACCGGATTCTCAGAATTTGCAAACCATTTTATAGAAACAGACCATAAATTTAATAAAAATACAGGCGTAACTAGCGTTATTGCACAAAAACAAAGTAGGCATCAGATTTGATAATTTGGAAGCACTAGAGCTAAGGAAAGCCATAAACACTATATAGCAAATATAACAGCCATATAGCAAAGTAATTAAAAATCAAATAAATTTAAAAAAAGTCCGATACTTAGGTTGTTTCCCGTTGACAAAGAACATTGAATAATGTAGATAATTAAGTTTCTTAGAAAGTGATCGGAAAACATTATATTTGTTGCTGAACTTTACAAAATAAAATAAAATGTGCATTTCGGCGACGTTTCTTTTCAGTGAACAAAAACAGGGTGTACCCAACGCATTTGTAACTGCGAATTTCCTCCTTATGCCATGCATAGAAGGATTTTAAACACCCAAAAATCGTTCGCTCTGCCCGATTCCGTATGAGACTGGATCGTCTTAAGTCATTTTTGTGTCTTGTTTTTTTCATATTTTCGTTTAGATTTATCGGTATTATCTTCTTCTTCAATGATATATGACATTAATGGGTATGTCCTTATAAAGTTATTGTTACGCGAGTTATTCTAATAAAAAAATGTGAAAATATTGAAAATATGTTTAGCATAGTATATGTACTGCCGAAGCGAATACATTATTTTGAAACTTTTCTGTAAATTTCTCTCTAATAAATTTCAAAACATGATTTACGACAACATTGAGTATCAACGCACTTAATTCCACAGTTAATGCTAAGATGATTAAGCCAAAACGAAGAAAAAAATATTATGAAAAATCAATAACAATAAAATATTTTAGATCCTCCTAAAACAGTGTTAAATATCTTGTGTTAATGCTGTTGTGATGCTGATGGATAGTAAATTTGCGAAAAATAACAAAATAAAGTCACTCACCAACTAAGGCTAGGATCACGGTCAGCAGGGGTGCAGCGGGAAACGTCACCGTCACGTTGAATTCTAGCATCTGCAGCAGGTCCACTGGAAAAACAAAATACATAAATTAATATTAATGTAAAAAGGGAAGCATATTAAAAAAACATAAATATTTGAACATGGCACGAGAAACCCTACTTAATGAGACTATTGTTAATGAGACTATGGCAAACCCAGTTGAGCTAATTTCAATTAATATGTCAAAATATGAGGCAGTCAATAATTATGAAAGATTTATAACAAATTAAAAAATCGTTACGCCCATCGTTCACGTAGCTACTTACAAGCGACGCTACCGCTACGTGTCATGCTATTTTGCTTGTGTAGCGCTTAGTGGCGTTTTCAAACACTAATAATAGTATGGAAAATACAGACGAGCGGCGATCGCGTCGCTTGAACGTAGCTCCATGGAAGAACGGCGTTACTTATTTAATTTTTTAAGATTTTTTCGTCGTAACGAATTGGTATATTTCCAAGTAAAGTTTTCCCAGATAGTTTTTTATAGAACGTAATCAATTGAACGCATTCAATGTGCGTTCATATTCAAATTAAAAGCAGAACACTTTGCTTGTAACCAATGTGCAAATAAGGTTACAAATAAAAAATTCAATGTAAAAAAAAAAAAAATTTCAATGTAAAAAAAAACACATTTTTATTTTTAAAAACGTAAAAAATTACGTTAATAAATCTTAAAAACTTTTATTGCATATTTTTAAAATAGTAACTAAAAAAAATATTTGATATGATAATCCCAAAAACACTGTGGCACACTAGATTAGACGAACAGGCCTTGGGGTTTATAGTTAAGTACAAGAGACGCACACGCGAGTTCCATTCGAAGTTTGCGGCCAATGGGTTAAATAAAGTTTTGGTGCTGATGGCAGATTAATCTAATTATCATAATTTAGGAATCCATTTATTGGAAAACCAACACCCCACACATGGGTCACGCCAAGTGGTTCGCAGCGTTTGGTAATTTAGGGTGCCCGGGTTCATGGGGTGAGGTTTGTCTAGGTCTTGACGGCGAATGTGTTTGCCCATCTAGTCTGCACGGTAGGCAGGATCGGGAAAGAATGGTGGAGGGAGACCTTTTGACCTCTCCAACCGGACTCTATCGACCTATCGCCTTGCACTGATGTAGGAGGGATGGATTCATACGTTTTATCACTCCAGAACAATTTGACCCCCAAATATCTACCCACCCCTTGTGCCTTTTCTTCCCAGAACTTCCTCTCCTTCCCTTTCGTAAAAAGACCCTCCAAAGATGACACACGCCCTGAGAGATTTTTTCCTCGGAGCCTCCCATGGAGCTAATGACCCGACCACGTATTTCAAAATATTATATGGACTGCACTTTACTTTCGTATGAGCATTTATAAATATGTTACATTTATAAATATGTTACCAGAGATTTCCGGAAATTAGTCCTTTCTAAATCAAATTCTAGGCGTATTGACTCTTTTTTACAAAAAAACATAAATTGATTTTGAAAGATTGTTATTTTATCTGGTAAACGCACTTTTTAAAATTTGAAAAACTAAGTTTATTTTTAATATATAAAGGTTATATAATTGGTCGTTGGCAGATGTTTTCAATTTTCAACCGATAGATTCTATACCGATAGATCTACAACACAAATTTCAAAGAATATAATCATTAAAAAAAAATCAATACATAATCTAGTCAACACAGTTTTAAAATTTTTTATTTTAGTTAAATTCAAATCATTAAAAAATAAATCCGAGAACGTGTTTTGTGACAAAAATACTGCAGTTTTTCTATTTACTTAAGGTCTTACAAACTAAAATATTTCAAACTTTTTTTACACACTTACTTTGTTTAGACATTATTGAAAAATCATAAATACTTATGATCAAAAAATACTTACAACAAGTATACTATTTTTAATAATTTATCATCGTGCGTTTTGAGCATTTTTATTGCTTACTTGAATATGGGTATATATTAAAGCAAGTTTTGAATGAAATAAATCGAATAAAATTTTTAATTTAAAAAATTTGATAGGAGAATAATCGATCTCTCCCATCGGAACCTCAAGTTTTATTCTCAGCCGCTGGTCAATGGCTCTTAATTCCGGGAATGATTACCTTAAGTGGAAAATTAAGAGAGCTTCGAAAAGATTTTCCACTTCAAAAATTATTTACCAAGAATTAGTAGGTACAATTTGATAAAATCACAAATTCACCCATAACAGTTTTATGTAGTTAAGTGCAATCTGACCCTCGATACGACGAAAGGGTTAATTGTTGACATTACAGACTGCTTACTCACTTAGGGAATCTCTCCACCGATATAACTAATGACTTCGTATGATGTTTCAATTCCAAGCTTGGTCGTTTTCGGCAGCACGCGAGTCGGTCGTTTATCATTTTCATGCAACTCATGTTTAGATAACTGCGGAATATGTCATCACGTTTATCATTAAGTTAATAAATACGACGAACTTTATCAAAAGAAAATTATTTAATAATATAAACTTTTTCTAATTATTAATTCACACTACACATATACTCGTACATACGATGAGTTAATATTCTTGAAATAAATGAAAATTGAATTGATCAATTTGGGAGGCGGGTACAGGTACCGCCGCCCCGGGAACCATTTATTGGACGACCAACACCTCTGCCACAGGTCACCCCAGGTCACTCCAGGTGACACCAGTGGTTCGCTACGTTTGGTGATTTAGCAGGGGTGCCCGGGTTCATGGGGTTAGGTTTGTCCGGGACTTGGGGGCGGATGCGTATGTCAACAGGGACTGGTTGCGGGAGACCATTTAATCTCTCCAGCTGGACCCTCTCGACCCATCGCCTTGCACCGCAGTGGGAGGGATGGCTTCACACGTCCATCACTCCTGGACATATTTATCCCCAGATTCCTACCCACCCTCAAACCTTTTTCCTTCCCAGGACATCCTCTCCTTAATTTCCCTTAAAAAACCCTCCACACAGCATCTTCAAAGATGACATAGGCCCAGAGGGAATTTTTCCCTCAGGGCCTCCAGTGTGGAGTAAAAAAAAAAAAAAATTAACCATAAAAATAATACATTTATTTCTAAAAAGGAGCCCTCCTGTCTGAAGTAAAAAAAAAAAAAAAATTGAACATAAAACATAATACATTTATTTCAAAAAAAAAATTTCAAAGAGTATAAAATGTACCTACGTGACTTGGGGTGATTTAACCACCTAGGAGCGGCATATAAATTTTGTGTAGAGGTCATAAAACTCTAAAATTCTCAAAAGTATAAATCGGCCTCTTAGAGTCAAAAAACATATCTCAATTTTTATCGATTTTGAGTTACGGATGTTACTAACCACGAAATAACACATTACGTTAAGTGACCAAGAAACGTATGCGTAGGTTCAACGGATAAACATAATATACATCGATACGTATCTGTAGAAAATCACAGATACTGATCTCATAATTACAGATACTGATCTCATTATTACAGATACTGATCTCATCATTACAGATACTGATCTCATCCTCACAGATACACAGATCTGTAGAAAAATGAGATACGTTTTTATTACCCTAAGGGGCCAAAATATGAATTTAAATTCAGCCAAATTAAATAATATTTCAAAATAATATTCTAGAATAACAAAACCTTAATGTTTTCTTTTGAGGGTTGAAAAAACGTTTTTAATTATTCGAAAAAACGAGATGAAAAATAACACACATTGTAAGAATTAATCAAACACAGGAATATATAATTTTTGTTTGTTTACTTAGATAATAATTATACTATCAGGATCCTCAGAAATAAAATAGATACTTAAGGTTTTATTAATAAAAACCTCATCATTTACCTAAATTTGTACTTAGGTAAACGGGTGGGAGACATGTTTTGTCGATGGGGTGGGAGCAACAAATTACCGGTGGTTAAAATCATTTATTCTGGTAATGTTTATTGGCTGTGGTTTATCAAATTGTATATTATTATATTAATAGGCATATAAAAACAAATACAGTTTTATAAGTTAAAATTACTAAAATGTCCTTGAAAATTTATTATTGACTGACCATGTTTTCACACGACTGTTCAGCATGAACTGTCTGTAAATTTGTTTGTACGAACCGTTTCCGGTTTCAAAAATCTGCTGCATCCACTTTATTACTCAAGCATGCACTTTGACTAGGTGGCTAACTTTGAATAGATAGATGATAGTTGACTGTTTTGCATTTTCTAAAATCTGCTGCATCCACTTTGTTATCCAAGCAAACCTTACTAACTAGATGGCTAACTTTGACAAGGTGGCTAACTTTGACAAGGTGACTAACTTTGGCTAGGTGGCTAACTTTGAATAGATAGATGATAGTTGACTGATTTGCATTTTCGAAAATCTGCTGCATCCACTTTATTACTCAAGCATGCACTTTGACTAGGTGGCTAACTTTGGATAGATAGATGATAGTTGACTGATTTGCATTTTCGAAAATCTGCTGCAACCACTTTGTTATCCAAGCAAACCTTACTAACTAGATGGCTAACTTTGACAAGGTGGCTAACTTTGACAAGGTGGCTAACTTTGATAAGGTGACAAACTTTGGCTAGGTGGCTATCTTTGAAGAGATAGATGATAGTTGACTGATTTGCATTTTCGAAAATCTGCTGCATCCACTTTGTTACTCAAGCATGCACTTTGACTAGGTGGCTAACTTTGGATAGATAGATGATAGTTGACTGATTTGCATTTTCGAAAATCTGCTGCATCCACTTTGTTATTCAAGCAAACCTTACTAACTAGATGTCTAACTTTGACAAGGTGGCTAACTTTGACAAGGTGACTAACTTTGACTAGGTGGATTACTTTGATTACTTTTTAATGTTATGGTACCCACCTGCCCGAATAAAGTTTGAAAAAGGAATTTTCATTGAAATAGTGACGTTTCTTCGGACAAATTATAAAATTCAAAAGTGATAAATCTTCATTTTTCTGAGTTGTCCGGTCATCATATTTAAGCACCTATTTACAAATCTTATCTATAATAAAATCTGCAAACGTTGAATAAATATTTTTCAAAAGCTAAATCTTGTTTAACAGAATTGTTTTAAACTTTTTGATAGCGTCTGTGGTAAACTTTCAAATGGAAATACAAATCGTGGTGTTCTCTCTTTTTATAGGCTGTTTATATCATATATCTCACCGTAATCCTAAATGAGATAAGATGACTTTCATGAGTCCCTGTCAGATAGGGAAAAATATCTTCCAAAAATACTTCAGGGGAAAGTCTAGCTACTGCGATGCTTCTTCGGAAAGTCCTGCACCAGCATATATTTGTATTGTTTGTTCCCACAACCCAAAACCCCTGGATAATGTCATGTCTAGAAGCCACCACCACTACCAAGTAGCGCAAAGGCATTTCGATCGCATTGCAGTCAGATGTTGCATTCATCTTTATCGTTTTTCAAAACGACGAAGCGATGATACCTTATAAATCGCATACTCTAAACAGAATCTCATATAAAAGGAAATATTTCACTTTTCCCGGAATGTGAAAACGACAAAACTGACGGAGACAGTGGAGTATCTACTTTTCTGGGAAAATAACTTTGAGTGGATCATTATCATCGTATTGAAAAACACATTTTTCTTATAAAATGCACTCAAAAGTAATCGATGGGTTTTCGGTTGTCGATTTAGACGTTCAATTTAATTAATATCATTTCTCCAAATATTAACACAGACATATGAACTGCTTACTGCGGTTTAAATCAATGAATCCAACAAAATTTTACCGTTTATCCCATATTTGTAGGTTCAATAATTACTTACCTACCTAAAAGTACTACTAAGACGTTTTGCAAACATGCCATAATATGCCAAAAATCGCTCGAGTGGTTTTATAATATCTGTCATATTATTTTTTTATTTTTTTTTTATTAATAATTCAAAAAAGATACATAAAGTACAAATACATTTTATATACTAATTAATTATATACTATATATGTTTGATGTACCCCCATAAAAAATCAGGGCTTGTGTGTATGGGGGGCGTGTTATTATATAGTTTTTATTTGTTATGATTTAGTTCAGGTTTTGAGTATGCTTTTTAAGATAAGTTTTAAATTATTTTATAGTGGTATTCATGTTTCTAATTTTTACTCCGAGATATTTATGATTTAACTGTCCTATTGTTTTTTTACACTTTGGAGTAGGAAGTATTGATGTTTGTCTAAGATTTTTGTTATTTTTAAAGGGTGCAATTTTATTTTGAATATTATCTTTATAAATTTGTAATGTTGCATGGTAAAAGTATAATTCACTTAATTTTCTGACCTTAAATTCTTTGAATAAGAGTTTTGACGAATATGAATAGGGTTTTTTTTAAATGGTTTTTATTATTAGTTTTTGTGATAAGTAAATTGTTTGTGTTTGATTTTTATATGTACCACCCCATCCTATAACGCCGTATTGCATAATTGATTGACAGAACGGGAAGTATGTGGTTCTAAGTAATTTTTCGTTTAAAATATCTCTTAAACATCTAAATATATATGTTAGTTTCCTTACTCTGTCGTTCAGAATATTTATATGTGGGGACCATTTTAAAACTATATCGACGATTCCAGTAGATATGAAAAAGATTTGGAATTAAGAAATATTTATTTAATTTTTTCATAAATTTTCCTAATTTCTTTTTTTTTCATAAATTCAAAAAGTTTACAGGAAATAAATAAAAGTGGAATAAAGTTTTAAAAAATGGTTTTATTAAACTATATTCATTACATAATCACTAAACATTTTACTTTCATTTCCTTTGTTGGGCGTTAATCATGCGCGAAATCTAGTTCAAAGAACACAAATTTTGTTGAATTTAAATGTAATTATTAAAATTGGAATTGATTTTTTGGATAATTCAGAGAAGCGATGAAGTACCTATATATAATATAATATTACTAACAGAAACATATTTTAATGGCCATTATCAAAATTATTAAAAATACCCCGTGAATTTGTGCTAGTTAGAAATAAGTGGATACAAAAATTAACTTATTCATACGTTTTAAAAACCAGACGAAAATATTATAAAAACATTGGTTGGTCCACCCCTTCTATAAGTACGTACGTTTCTGGGGAGGTATCGATACCAGAGAAATTCACGCGATCTCGGAATCGCAAAAATTTCGTTTCGGAATCAAATGAAACTCTTTGAACTCGCAGTATGAAAAAATAAACTATTACTGAGAATAAAAATGAAGAGTCATATTCTTATTTGACTGGAGGAAGAAGTACCGCGAGTAGTTTGCACAAATGCGGGCATACTGAATGTCTTCAAAGGAATAAGAAGCGAAAACTTTGAAAAAGTTAAAACTAATTTTACGGTGGAACTGTTCTCAAACCATAATATTGTCAAATCTCATTTCCCCAAAGGATGTGGGGTCTTTCAAATTATTTTAACAAACGTTTGTGGGAAAACTTTAAACGGGCCTTGATATTTTAAGGGAAGAAAATAATGTTGTATAGGTATGATTTGAGATTTCACGGTCAAAAGTAATATCGTGATTTATTTTTGGGTGTTATTATGCTGTGTTACGCTACCTATTTATCTAATAGTCAACGTTTCGGACAGCATTATACTGTCCATCCATTATACATCTGCCCTGATTACGGACACTGTAATGCTGTCCGAAAAGTTGGCTAAAGAAGGAGGTAGCGCAACTCACTTGCCAAGTAGATAACTTACAAGACGGTACGATGAATCTCTTGGTCAATCACAAAGATGAAGCTCCTAGCATCCAAGAAGTACGAAACAAAATATTTTGTTAAAAAGAAGAAAAATTACATTCAGGAGCGGTCTCTAACTGTGTACAGAATTTGGCCAATAAATTAAAATCAAAAGGAGAATACAATTTATTAATTATTATTATTTTCATATAAACTTAATCAATTCAATTCTTAAAAAAATAACCAAATTGTTCATTTAAATGCGTCATTAAACAAATCAGAGTATGAGAATTACATAAATACAAAAAGTGGGTATCAACTATAATAATAGCAGCAACAGAGTTTCATTGATGCAAAATATGTCGATATCTGAATTGATTTTGACGGAAAATATATCCATATCTGAATTGAGCAAGATTGCTCTCTCCACCGGCATGACCATTGGTAAGTTAGTCCTGCAGGCTGGGAGATAGACTAGTCTATACTATATATGTGATGAAATAATCATCGGAAACACAGTAATGAATGCTCTCCATAATAGCCAAGTTTTTAAACCATCCACGAATCAGTCTCAAGAAATGTGTAACAAACAATCCTTTATTCAAAACTACAAATTTGTTGACAAATGCCACGTCACTGTCAAAATTTTAACAGATAACCTACTTGTGCATGCAGTAAGTACAAGAAACTGTAATCTTTAAAATAATAACAAACACGTTGGGCGCTAAATGTAACCTTTAAAAGTGTATAACTACAAATGAAAGATGATAAAATATAATATGTAAATCTGAAAACCAGAGCATGACTGAACAACATAAAATGAAAGGCTCGAGTCAAAACATGTGATAAATTGTTATAATTTACAATAAAGCAATAATTGAAATATTATTAGACTCTATTTTAACATTATATAAAACTAGCTTCTGCCCACGACTTCGTCTGCGCAGGAGTAGTACTTCGATTAGCCTATTTTCTTTTCGTAGGTCCCATCTAAGTTTATACCAAAATTCTTAACCTATTTATTTAAAATATCTATAATTTTTGATTCGATTGAAGGGTGAGTACTTCAAATAAATTCACTAATTTAAATATTTTCTTAAATAGAATTTTGGTTTTACAATCATTGTTTTTCAAAATGTCATTCTCAAATTTTGACATTTTCTATTAAACAAAAATTATTATTTGTAATACATGCTTGCTTTGTTGCATGCATGCAAGCTTTGTTATTATGATGTATGAGCTCTATTATTGTAAAGTTTCATTAAAGTCCATTCAGTGGTTATTGCTTGAAAGAGTAACAAACATACATACATCCATACAAACTTTCGCGTTTATAATATTAGTAAGATTCTCAGGGGTGCAACTGCTCGAAAAAGACATTTGATAATAAAATAACGTTTATAACAATGTCACATATTTAAAACTACGCTAATGATTCTAATAAGATCGATTAATTATGTTAAACTTGGGCGCCATCTTGTTTGAAAAATATAAGAAGAAAAATAATTTAATTAAAAGGATAAACTGTAATAATCTACGAGATTATAAAATTAAAATTGGAAATTAAGATTACGTAAATACTCCGACATATCCGCCCGATTTCGATCCCGCTAGAGTTCTCTTGATAGACAAGCCAATAAAGGATCGGAGGTGTTATACCATGTGAGGGCCTATAGGAAATGGCGCTATAGAATATTAGTAATAATATTTTCACAATCAAAAAGAGTAAAACAGTAGCAAACTAGTATTGCCAGAAAGCGAACGTCCTGGTCAAAATATATAGAGATATGGCGTCAGGGTTCAGATGACAAATATATTGTTCAGCCTCCGACAGGAACGAAATAAAAAATAGAATGTTTTAACAAAAATCCTTGTGAAAAAATTATGTTATTCGATTGAATTAAAACGATCGCAACTGACAATTTGGAAAAAAAGAGGATGTTTTTTAATTAGCTGCTTTTCATTGATAATGACACCAAAGATAATGACTTAATTGAAGGGAATTATTCCTTAAAGTTTTCCAATCCGCAAACTAAAATAAAAATCATAGAACAAATGCTGATTAAACCGCCGTTGGTCTATCGCGCGTCGGCACTTTTCCCATCGCGAATTAATTCGTCAGTTTGAAGGGTGGAATCTTCGAATGTTCGCTAATTAAAAACGTTCTCCAAATTGCCGAGATAAGAAGGTTCTTGCGGAATTCAAGGGTGACAACATAATCTTGGTGTATTAAAAAAATTAAATTCGAGAAGTTGGGGGTAGGGCGGGAGATGGGTGGAGGGGAAAGGGGGCAACTTAATGAGAGGGCGCCGACAGTAAGGATTTGTAATTAAGTTCCATTTCATGATCCCGAAGACGAGGATTATGGCTATTTCTGGTTTGACAAATGTTTCCCTCCTAGTAATAAAGGCCCTCGTTTATTTCGCCTAACATTTTGGCAATTTGAACTCTCTCCGCGCTCATTGTTAGTTGTGCAATAATATTTATATTATTATGATCAATATAGATAGATTTACAATTTAAGATAAGGGTATCTAGTAATTATTAAACGACATACGAAACAGCAAAACGATCGATAAGTTCAGATACATTTGTTAGAGCACCTGATTAATTACTTCGGACCCGCTGCCCAACGCACAAAAGCAATTGATTTCGTGTTATCTATATGAAAACAATAATTTTGACCAAATTTTTATCTACTCGATATTAAAATCATCCAAACCAATTAGAATCCTGGGAAAAATAATTATGGAACACATTTCATAACAAATTTAAAAAATAATATCGTTTTCAGAATTTAAAATCGATATGTGTACATTAGACAGTTGGGGGATGGAAAGTATCATAAAAATATTCAGTGGTGAGTTATTGCGGGCGGGAGGGTAGCATAATTAGGGGTGAATATTCCACAGTGGGTATTAATCGTAAACCGAATTCAGAGAGATCTGTCGAGAGGGCAGAGCCAAACTTACAAACCACCAAAATATTCATTATTATGGGACAAGAAATTACTATACATAATTATATTATGCCAAGTCAGAATAGCGAAAAGCTATGTGTGAAGCAAAGAGTTATGGCAAGAGTGTTTGCCAAGTTCAATAGTATTTGGCAGTCTATCATCTCTGCCTTTCCCTGCGGATGGTAAATTAGTTAATTGGGGAATAGTTATGTTATAAATGTTGAATAATTCAAGTGTCAAAAGAACAAAACAAAATCAATTATTACGGGCATGTTTATTGGTTTGTATGATCTAATTTATTAAAGAAATGCGCATAAATATACTTTATGTTCACAATATACACCTGTTTGTTTTTTTAAGTAATTTGTTTTTTAGTCCCTTTTAAATCAAATTCTAGACGTATTGATTCTTTTTAACAAATATACGTAAATTGATTTTGAAAGATTATTATTTTATCTGGTTCACGCAGTTTTAAAATATTGAAAAACTAAGTTTATTTTTTAATAAACTAAGGTTATACCGTTGGTCGTTTTTTACCGAAGGTTTGATTTCAAGCACTTATTCTTTCTTTACCTGGTACTAGTGCTTTAAGTGGTTCTTTACATTCTCACTAAGACAAAAGCCTGTGTTGAGGTTAATAATTTTATAACATAATAAAATATTGAGAAAAATATATTGTTACCTTATATACAAATAATGGGTAACTACTAAGCTAAAGGAAACTAATAAATAAATTACATTGGAGTAAACGTGTAGTGTGACCACGTGTTGATATTGGATTTTAAATAAGAAATTATGTAATTAATTAAGCACAAAGATGAAAATAGAGAAAAATATATAATACATTATTTTATTAATTTTTAAATTTAGCAATACTTAAATCCTCTCAAAGGCCGCAGTCCCCCCGGCGGGTCCGGATTTTTGAAGCGATTTTGCCCCTTATGTATAAAGAAATTGTATGAAGAACAAGGTCAGAATAGCTTGGCCCATTCTCGTTCTTCACAAAACGAAATACTGGATAGCATTTAGCCACTCCGAAATATTCAAATTAATTGCCAATGACGCGCCGGGCACCAAAGATAACGGACAAAATGGCTGCCGCTTGATAATATGAACGCTGTCATATTCGAAGTCTATATTTATTCATTTTTTTCGATATAAATCCATTGCGGAAAGCATAGATTTAAGTGATTATTAGGAAGTTCGTTTTATCTACATTATTTTGATGTAATTTTTGTAATATACCACATAAGAAATGTTATAAAAATTGAATTCGTAAGAAAGGTGAGATTTGTTAAATATTTTACGTCGTATTGAAAAAATATATTTTTTGTATGCTGGCTTTCAACAAGTTATAGTCAATTGAAGTGCGGATTTAAAATGATTGTCAAAAAACCGAACAAAAATATATTTAATGTTGAAAAAAACTTATTGTTTGGCTCAACAACAACTTGGTACTTTATAACATAACATAGCGACGGAATAAAATACTTTTGAGTACCTATATCGATGTTCAATAGAGTATAAAATTTGACAAATCCCACAAGAGGAAGCATCTACATAATAAAATAACGCGATGATCTGATATTCCGTTTTAATATCGGAATATCAGATCATCGTATTCGTAAGAAAGGTGAAATTTGTTAAATATTTTACGTCGTATTGAAAAAATATATTTTTTGTATGCTGGCTTTCAACAAGTTATAGTCAATTGAAGTGCGGATTTAAAATGATTGTCAAAAAACCGAACAAAAATATATTTAATGTTGAAAAAAACTTATTGTTTGGCTCAACAACAACTTGGTACTTTATAACATAACATAGCGACGGAATAAAATACTTTTGAGTACCTATATCGATGTTCAATAGAGTATAAAATTTGACAAATCCCACAAGAGGAAGCATCTACATAATAAAATAACGCGATGATCTGATATTCCGTTTTAATATCGGAATATCAGATCATCGTATTCGTAAGAAAGGTGAAATTTGTTAAATATTTTACGTCGTATTGAAAAAATATATTTTTCGTATGCTGGCTTTCAACAAGTTATAGTCAATTGAAGTGCGGATTTAAAATGATTGTCAAAAAACCGAACAAAAATATATTTAATGTTGAAAAAACTTATTGTTTGGGTCAACAACATATTGGTACTTTATAACATAACATAGCGACGGAATAAAATACTTTTGAGTACCTATATCGATGTTCAATAAAGTAGAAAATTTGACAAATCCCACAAGAGGAAGCATCTACATAATAAAATAACGCGATGATCTGATATTCCGATTTAATATCGGATATCAGGCTACATCTCTGTTCGCGTCAACTAATTTCAAACGTAATCTTGGGGGAAATCACTGACTGGGTTGATGTTTCATCTTCGCTTCACACGGTCCGCCTCCCCCCACTCTACCCGCCCGATAATTATACGCGCGCCGCCGGTGACAGAAGGCGATCCGAGAGGCCAAAATGTCTGCGCGGGATGAACCGGAGACAACTACCAGCTGGGGTGGATTTAACACAATCATTTTTAATTATAAACCAATGAGAATGAAATATATCGAAAGATAATTGTACATTCCAAATATTGATCGAGGTTTACTTATTAAAAGATTTTTGAAGAATTCAAACAAAATAATGATATTCAAACAAATGAATGTGATCATGATGAGATGTGTCACATCTGCCCTGATGATGGACACTGTAACGTTGTCCGAAAAGTTGGCTAAAGAAGGGGGAAGCGCAACATAACACCCCAAAAATAAACAACAAAAATACTTTTTTTGCTGTGAAAATCTTAAATCACATCGAAACTTGCTTTTTATGTAACCTTTCTTACGGGGTATTTTTTTAAATTTCTGAAAGTTATCAATGCACTGTATACTTATTGTGTGCATGACAGTTCATGTTTGATATAAACTTTCACAACGTTTGGTCTTCTAGCAACTATAAAGAAATCTGGATAGATAAATTATATGTTTTTACTTCTTCAATAATTTATTTTAAAATAATGATAATAAATAACTGTGTATACACCAACCACTATTTAATCAAAATAATCGACATGTTCCAAAACCAATGGTTTCTTCGTCACACGCATTAACTTATCAATAGTACGTGTATCCTGACGAATAAACCATTGGTTTTGAAATATGTCTATCATTTTTATTAAATAGTTGCTTATTTTCATTAAATTAATATTTTTAAATCATCAAGAGTAGTGACTGAAAAATTGACCGGCAGAACTTAAACATATGTTGGGGTTTTTCTATCCCACGAGAATCTGCGAAAAATTGCCGTTCGTTCCAGGGTTAAATTGCTAAGGGTGTGTATCTGATCGTTTTCAAAGCTATAGGTTGCTTTTCAAGAAAACATGATTGAGATTACAGAGCGCAAAAAATGCCGTCATAAATTACTATCACACATCGCGGTACATAATCAAGTTCATACCGTGAAATGTTAGCGGTGAATATTGAAAGATTTTCGAACAGAGCAATAGAAAATAAAAATTATTAAAAAATATTGTGTGAACCGAGCTTTCGTATTATTTAAATTATTATTGATGTCCTCCACAGCGAACAAAGCACATACTACTATATATGTCAAAAAAATACATGAGATATTGTAAAGGAGAACAAATCGACAAAATAATTATAATAGTATCTATTCTATTTTATAAAGATCCTTAAAAAGATATTTTAATTTTATCATTAGACTTTCATCACGCCATGCAGTTTCTCGGTATGAGAGTGAAACACGGTTTAAAAAATACTGAATTAAAAATTAAGTTTCAATAATTCTTCACGATGCATTTGTAGTGACGAAAAGGGCACGATTATTTCAAGTACTTTTAAATATCCAAGCGATTGCCAACAACGTTACTAAAGTGGATACATTATAAAACTTATACTTTGGGTTCGAGTCCCAGATGTATCCGTATCTTTTTCTGATTTTTCTGTTTCAGATTTTCGATTGACTTTCGCTAATATTATCTTCATTAATTAAAATATTATAATTTGAGGTTTAACTGGTTTAACTCATTGAGTTAAAAAAGTTAAAAATAAAAATATTTCATCCTAGACTTGCATAAAAAGTCAATAGATGTCGCATATTAATAAAAAGTGATAAAATTTATCCTGACACTATGTAGAGGGCATTTAGTTCGAGTTGAATCTTGCAATCATACATAAAGATAGCAGCCAATAAAAATATGCGTTAAGAAAATGAAAATAATGTTGGTGGTTCTCAATCTAAGTATGATACAGTTAAAAATGACCGAATTGGATAGGGATACGTTGGCGCAGTGGATAGCGCGTTGGCCCGGATTGCCAGAGGTCCTGGGTTCGAGTCCCAGATGTATCCGTATCTTTTTCTGATTTTTCTGTTTCGGATTTTCGATTGACTTTCGCTAATATTATCTTCATTAATTAAAATATTATAATTTGAGGTTTAACTCGTTAAGTTAAAAAAGTTAAAAATAAAAATAAAAACATAATATAATTCTTGATTTAAAAATGTATCATGTTCTCCACCCACATTCTTCCTTTTTATTATTATTAGTCATCCAATGTTTTAATTCTTATCATCAGTTTCATCATAATTAATTAAATTTTAAAACACATTCACGTCTTAGGCGAAATTACCTAATGACATAACAAGGACTTACGTAATAGTTACTATAACCGTGTAATTTATTTAACATACCATACAACTTGTATTATAATGTACCGTGTATGTGTTAATTAACTAATAAATAAATAAATTATAAGAAGACGGAAAAATCTATTTAATGAAGACGAGATATCAAAACTGAGCAAAAGAGCTCAAAAGTAAAAAGTCAAATAATAAGAAAAAATAAAAACAAACCCAAGCAGCAGCGAAACAGCAACACAGTATAACATAATATAATGTCTTGTAAAGTATGTAGATAGCATAATGAAAACGAGGAATTGTCTTTGTTTATCCTTAAGATGTAGAAAAGCCGAAGCTTTATTATTATTTGCTCGTATTTTGCGATGCCGGGACACTGTAGATGTAATTTGTTTTCTTTTCTGCAACGGAATGCAGCCTGCTAATTGGACGCCTTGGGGCTGTTCCTCAAAACGTCCCGGGAGTCCCGTCTATGTGGAGTATTTTTGGTGACCCCACGCGTTAATTATGGACTCGGGAGAGTCCTGTTCGCCTCTTTTCGCTTACAGACTTAATTTTTTTATAGGGATGAAAATTTGTATGGCCATCTATCTCGTCGGGAAATTCGTTGTAACCTCCTCTCATATATAAAGCATGTAACAGAAAGAGGAATTACGACAGTCGTAACTGAGTTTCAGATTTTCGATTGAGTTTCGCTAACATTGTCTTCATTAATTAAAATATTATAATTTAAAATAAAACAATAACTTTGTATACACCACTTATAATCTCAACTAGAGATTATACTGCCCTGAAGAGGCTACGGTTGTAGCGAAACCCGGTCGGCATAAAGTATAAAATAGCATATTATAATATAATAAATGTAACATGGCTTATGAAAAGAATATCCATCGAAAGAATGTGTGTGTACGAATGAAATAGGTATATGAACGGCTCGCTAAAATATGTTCACTGGACATAGTTCAGTGAAACCATGCGCGTTGTCTCAGTAACGTAACTTCACTATATTAATTCATCTAAGCATTTGAACAAAAGAAGTACAAATTTAGAATATGTAAATAATTATTAATTAATTAAAATAATTTCAGTACCTACTTTCGCTTGACTGATTTATACTATCCGTTTCAATTCTGAAAATTAAAAGTTCATTGAACTTGAATAAGCATTACTTATTACGCAGGAAAATGGAGGAATATTTCATCCACATTACCCATTCACCGACAGCAGAAAAAAATATGTTCAATAATTTAACGCAAGATAATGTACTAAAGGGCTGCATAGTGGATTTAATCAGTAAGTATCAAAGTCATGCCAAAACAACACATAGAGGTTTTCATCTTTGATTCCAAACCAATTATGTTTGCTCCGAAAAACCGCTAAAATCAGAAAATACAGTTTCATTTGGGTTAAAAGTATTTTTAATCTAAGGGAGATTTAATTGAGAAGTCTCTTAGAAGGTTGATATCCCGTTGGATGGGATAATCGGTTAGCAGTTTCATTACACCCTCTTTCCAGAAGAAAAAATATAGTGCGAATATTGGCTCTCCCTTATCTTGAGTAGAGCTTATTTTTTAAATGTTTCCGAAACTAATGACTTGCTGTTAATTAAATGTAATACTTTCGACACCAAACTTAGCTTCATACAACACTTTGGAAATATTTCAAAGACGGGTTTAAAAATGTTAGGTTTTGTACTAGGAGGGGCTTAAGATTTTAACATTAAATGATTACATTTTCTGTACACATCACTGGTGCGGAGTCAGATTGAATATCATTCAACTGTATGGTCTCCTCACTATAACGTGCATTCTTAAACAATGGAAAGAGTGCGAAAAAAATCCTAAGTTTTTTTTAAATACCGAAAGAACAAATTTATTTTTCCTTAAAACGTTTTATTATATGTGTTTCTAACTAACTAACTAACCATCGCGGCGTTTCCCCGCAGGGGTAGGCAAAGAGGACGGACCGCTAAACAACTCGGTCTCGGCACACACTCCTTGCCTCATTCACATTCATACATCTTCTCTTACATACTATTCTATTATCCTGACTTTTGACATGGCCCGACTCAAGTATCTGATTCACTTGATCGTGCCACGTCTTCCTTGGGCGTCCTCGACTTCTTCTACCATTCACATTCGCGCCATAAATTCTCTTTACATTCATATATGTTCCCAAAATAAAAAATTTTAACATTATTTTTTACTTCAGATGAAGCTATCGTGAGTTATCCTGTCCACCGCAAGGATCTTTTTTAAGGGGTTTCCAGAAACCAGGACCCACCAGCAGAATTTTTTTTTAAATATTACTTAAATGTTACACTTTAATATGCTTAGTATATTAAAAAATATAATGTATTTATTATATTAAAAAATAAAATGCAGAAAAAATTGCTTTTTTTCTAACCTTCGAAACCCATGTAACCCCTTAACTCAATATCACATGGCAGTCCCATCGTGAATATGCGTTATAATTAGCTGGTAGCAAAAAAATCAATACCCCTGATAACCAATTCACCTAAGAAGAAGACAGATGAAGGCACTTTGAACTTATTTGGCCTGTACCTTTAATAAAGTGGTGTATACAAGGATTAGTTTTTTATACAGTTTAAAGCAAGTGCCGGTGCTTCTACTGGTAATATTCAAAATGCAATTCCGGTTCTACAAACCTTCGTTGTTCAACCACTACGCCTGGAGCAGATAAGAGGTAATTGTTGTATGTGAACGAACTTCTCATATTACCTTGCGCATATCCTCTATCCACCGTGCGAAGCTGAAACAATTGAGCATGGGGAAATCTGTAACAGCACCGCCATTGTCTGAAATGTTTTTGTTTATAAACTTAGCAGGAATTTTAAAATGGGTTATCCAAGCATTTGCAAATCGAATCAGTCGATATTTAGGAGGGAAATGTATCTATATATATGGAGAAGAGTGTCTGTGGAATGTGACTGCCTGTATGAGATTTCTAAAAACCATCCCCACTTACAATCCTTGATGAAATTTTACTTTAAAAAAAAGTGAAAAATGCCTACATCTGTTTTTTAAAAAACGCTGCGTAAAGTCCGTCCCTCCTGCGTCCCTTTTCCCCCTCGTGTTCCCCTTCAACTTTCCCTCCCTCCCGTGTCCACCATCCCCCCCCCCCACCCCCTGCGTTTCCTTCCCCCTACCACATTCCCCCTCATCCTAACCCCTCTTTCATTACCCTCCGGCCTCCCAAATTTCCCCTCCCCCTACCTCATCACCGCCCTGCAGATAAACTATATGAAATACATATATTTTTCAAACAACTCGCCCGCCAGTTATTGCAAATATTTTATATAAATTTCATAATGCCAGGGCTTATTATTTCATATGGAAAGTTTCGCGGGTGTGCACTTAAAGTGATTGTCAAAATAATTTATATTCTACTCTTTCATAGATGGCGCGCGTATAATTATTTTACGGATAAACGATTTTTACACGTTATGCTCCGAAATATTAAGAAAAATGAATTGTTTGCGCCCGTACACAAGCAATATGAATATGAATAATTAGTTTTACGCGCGCCATCTATAAAAAAGTAGATTGTGAATTCTTTTGATAATCACCTTAACAACTTACCAATGTTTCATTACAATCGGATGAATGGTATAGGAAATAATTTTATAATGCTAGAGCTCACTTATACCATGATATAATATAGCATTTGCCCGGGATGGTTACTATATTATACGTCCCGGGCAAAATACACGACAAATTACCAAAGTTTCATCACAATAGGACTTCTTTAGGTACCACATAAGGTTTCTTTAGGTACCACATAAGGGACAAACAAAGAAACATTCCTTTTCATTCATTTAATTTTTTAGCTCTCTTAATTGGGTTATAATCCTTGAAAATGTGTATTTGACTATTTTGTTTTAGCCATATGTTTATTGCTGTAAAAAAGTTATAATTTAAACATAAAAAAATAAAAAAAATTCGTTGTTTGTTTTTGGGGTGTTATGCCGGGTTGGGCTACCTCCTTCTTTAGCCGACATTTCGGACAGCGTTGCAGTGTCCATCATCAGGGCAGATCCGGCAGATCCGACGATGTGGTGTGTCTGCCCTGATAATGGACACTGCAACGCTGTCCGAACTGAACGTCGGCTAAAGAAGGAGGTAGCGCAACACGGCATAACACCCCAAAAACAAACAATCAAAATGCTTTTGGCCGTGAAAATCTAAAAACGTATCCAATAAAAAAATATGTTAAGCTATATAAAAAATATATAATATTACGTACATTTACAGGCAGCATTATGTTCATGGGTTAAAGCATTGTACATATAATTTTGTAATATTGATCGACAAGCAGATGCGCGGTGGATGCAATGGTTGAAAGGAAATAAGATAGAGCATTCAAAAAGGTTTGTATGCATTTGTACAGCGCCATTGAGGTGATTTTTCACAAAAACAGCGCTGCACTATCATAACAGGGCATGTAAATATTATTATCTTGTGTGAATTTTAAAATTAAGCGTGGGAAAACCCTCGAAATTTAGTTTGACAAAGTCAGAGCTGCTCTGATTTCACACAAAAAATTGATGTTTTTTTTTTTCAAACAACATTATACTTTTTGCTATAATTATTTCAAAATAAACTTTCGATCAAATGAAGCTAATACTAATAAGCTACTCTGCATTTGTTTGCCTTACAGCCAGTACTTATGTATACCGTTACCACTGATACAGAATTCACAAGATTGCCCATTGAATATATAATAGTTACATAAATCCTTGATTGTAATAATGAAAATTGAGATGTTTCACAGAATTTGACAATTTATCAAATTTTAAAGTTAATTCAAGTTTTGTTATTATACAAGTCTGTTAAACAACCGGCCAATGATGAAAAAAAAACAGAACGTGAATAGAACTTTCAAAAACTTTAATTTTAACTTAAATTTACGAATTGTCTTCTACAAATTCTCTGAAACAACCCGTCCTAAGACCTTAAGTCACTAATGATGAGCTTGTATAACTTTGTCCTAGTCATGTTTTTGTCATTTTCAAAAAAAACAAATTTAAATATCACACAAACACACATTGGTTGGCTGCATCAAAATAGACTGGATGGCATTTAAGAATTTTTAAGAAAATACTAGGGACATGTACATCAATGCATCAATGCTGGAAACGGATAGTTTTGACTAGTCGCTACTATGCCAACTATGCTACACCAAAAGAGACTGTATAAATTTAAGTAAAGTAGCTTCTTTAGTCTATTATGAATGCGCTTGAATACCAGCTAAGTGATGAAATTCATAGATGGCGATGGTGCTATATTATGGATATATTATAGATATTTTTCTATAGTCTTCTTCTGTTTACCAAATCCTAATATTTTACAGAGACATTTTGCACAAAATGTTGGAAACATAATATTAACCTCAACACAGGCTTGTCCTAGTGAGGTTGAAAATTGTATTATAAACTGTAATACCTAACATGTGAAGAAAAAATAAATATTGTTTTATACTAGATTTTTTGTTTTTTAAACTAGGTGCATCTACGAATTATGGTGTTCGAACATTTTGTGTTTGGTTGACTGCTCTTAACTTTAGAGAAATGAAGAGCTTGTATTATTGTGTATGAGGAATTTTTATAATAATAAGTATACCCAAATACGGAAGGTGATTTATCACAGGTATGGTATACACGAGTAAGCAAGCCCGTTCAAGTCGTGAGTAACGAATGCCATTGTTTTTTTTATGGACACATCCGTTACGTAGTTTTTCGCTATAAGCAGTAGGGGCGCTAGTTTATTGTAAGTAGGTATAGTTAGGTAATTACGTCTGTGGTCAGCATAGGCAAAAAACTATAGTTGCATTAATATCATTAAAAAGCAATGCATTAATCAAAACATCTAGAAAGAGAATGTCTACGTAGACTAGATGGAGGACACGTAGAATATTTGAACAAATGTTAGTTTAAATTAAAACAAATAACTTTTTACTAAAGATATAATCACAATTACCTACATGTTTCTAAACCGATGGTTTCTTCGTCAGGGTAGTAATGACATTAAATAACAAAAGAAACAAACAAGTATAGACTAAAAAGAAACAGACTAAAAAGAACTATTGACAAAAATATTATAGAAAAAAAAAAAAAAATACACACAAACACAACAGATTTACAATTAGCAAACTTACAAATTTTAGAAAATAAAAAAAGTGTTAATAGTAAATTAAATATTATTAATAACTTTTTTATATTAAATTATTTTATTTTTTTTCTATAATATTTTTGTCCATAGTTATTTTTTGTCTGTTTCTTTTTAGTCTATACTTGTTTGTTTCTTTTGTTATTTAATGTCATTACTACCCTAACGAAGAAACAACATGCAGGTAATTGTGATTATATAAAAGTGGTTTAATACAAAGTTATTTGTTTTAATTTAAATTATAATGACGCCACAAAGTGATTTTGAGAAGTTTGAAAAAAAAATGTTAGTTTTGTCGTAGGTGAAGAAAAATATGCAAATCGTATCATTGATTGCCTTTTTGATACCAGGGTTCGGTGGTGAACCCATGTTTCAACCCAATAAAGCCTCGCCATGGTTGAAAAAACAATTCAAATAGACCCGAGCGCTTTCCAAACGATTTTGCTCTTCAGCATTTTGGGAACCCAACGAGCAAGCACTTGCCTACGCCATTTTTCCTTCAAAATTGTTTTAAAAAAACATAAATCTTCCAAGAAAGGCTAATGGTAGATTCAGACTGGGTCGACGTACGTATGCATCGCTACGCCTAACAATATCTTGGCTACTTAGCAACCATAGACTTTCAATGAAAATTTATATTTTAGAATCACGTTGGCCACACCCATCGCGACGTGCGATGTCTGTGGCCATTTTCATAGAACATTGTTTGGCGTAGCGATGCGTAGGTACGTCGTCCAGTCTGAATCTACCTTTACAAATACAATATAGGTTTGAATCACCGATGCAATATTGATTGTTTTAGCTTTTCTTGAAAGATTTGAGTTTTTTAATTGACAAAACTATTTATTCATTTAACTTGTGTACCTACATGGTTGAAAAAACATTTCAAATAGACCCGGGCGCTTTCCAAACGAATTTGCTCTGCAGAATTTTGGGAACCCAACGAGCAAGCACGTTGCCTACGCCATTTTTCCTTCAAAATCGATTGTGTGGTAGACTTATTTTGAGAAATAATGTGCGCGTCGCCGAAAATGAGTAAAAGTCTTTAATTAAATATGAAGTTGACAATTACGACAGTCTCATAATAGATCGCAGTGGCCCAATTGGTAGAGGTGTATGTCCCGGTAAGACGTAAGGTTCTGGGTTCGAGTCCCAGTTGCGACCATTATCTTTTATTATTTTTCTGTGTCTTGTTCATTTTCATATTTTTAAAACATAAATTATTATTGTTATCTTCCTTTTCAATGATATAATACATTGATGGGAATAACCTTCAAAAGTAAAAAAGAGAGTTTTTCTAATAAAAATAAAAAATTGTTAAATTATTGAACGGCCCTCTTACGTCCAATTTGTTGGATACATGGATGGATACCTTTGACCGCAATAAAATCACAAAAATAGATTTAAATTGGAATCTTTAGCAAAGCACTCGTCGGCACATCTATAATTGGAATGTCTCGGTGGAAGAACATCTAGTGATGTTTGCACCAATGATGGGAACGTGTAGTTTGGTCTGTCCTAGTTATTAGGGTACGTAGGTCTAATGCACTCCCCTGCCCCGCCCTTGCCCTCGCCCAGGCAGTGGCGTCACCCAATCAGGGTCCTTTGTCCGCTGGAATCACGCCGTGTAATTTGCCCATGCTCCGCTCAGCGAGGAGTCGTGATACGGATCATACAATTATCCAAATATTGTATGAGGCCACCCTCGTTATATCAGCCAAGTCACCGCGATCTGATGTTTTGTTGTCTGATGCCTTAAGATCGCAGAGCAAAATGTATTTTATACAATCATGTGTGTACAGTTTGAAATTTCAATGATGTTATAATAGCCATTATGTTAAGCAAGCATAAATATTATTTAAAAAATTAGTAGGCTAATAAAATAAAGCATCTGACTGATGACTGGTGGTGAGAATTAATTTGAAAAGTTTTTTTGCAGCGGAAAATATCTTTAATTTTCGGAGGTAGGCCACCGAAAAAACGTTTATTTCGGCGACAGCAATATTTATTTCTTTATTTTATTATTTATCACACACTTTATTGCATTTTTTTTTAAATATCTTTATATATAAAAAATCTTGTGTCACAATGTTCGTCCGAGGTAAACACCGAAACTACTTAACCGATTTTGATGAACTTTGGCTTACTGTTTGTAATTCGGTCCAACTTAAAAGATAGAATAGTTTTTATCTCGAATATTGACCTCAATATTTATTATTGCGAATTAAATGTTTTTTATGGGACAAATATTTGTAAGTTCTATAAGTCTCTGACAGATGGCTGTGTGAGTTAATCTATTGATACAACTCTTGGTTATCTAGATTAATTAACAATCCGGTAGATGGCGTTGTGTTTTTTTAGCCACAGCGACGCGTAGGTGGGTCAGCTAGTAAGTATATATGTAGAACGATCCAAACAAAACATTCCAATGTAAATAAGAATAAATGCGCTATACCTATACCAGGATTTTTAAACGAATTTCTTAAAAATGTGTTGTGTTATTTGCCTATATAAAGGAGCTAAAATGAAGAAAAAAAAAACATTTAATTTTCACTGCTTCGATGATGAATAGAAAAGATTTTTATTTGAGTATATTCTCGTCATTATATTTATCGGATAATTGGCTAGTACCTATACGGTAAAGAAAATTATAATGAATAGAACATTTCCATTCCATTAAAATGAAGTTATACCTACCATTATCTATAAGCATTCTCATTAAGTAACTATATAAATCTACCAATCGACGGATATACAAAATATGGAGAATGGGACAAACAACATCTAATAATTTCAAGAGTCACAAGAATACGCACGCCATCATTATCGGCATAGATTTAAATGGAAAACTATGATTAAATTCGTTCTATGCATTCATAGTTCGTCTCGTTAATAAATACACAAGCTCAATCTGACAGACGAGAGGATAATAAGGGACCAATCAAAATTATGTTATCATATTATTTTAACCTTGTTAGATAATATCGGCGTGTGCCCTAAATTATAATCTTACTAATATTATAAATGCGAAAGTTTATATGGATGTATGTATGTTTGTTACTCTTTCACGCAAAAAACTAGTGAATGGATTTTAATGAAACTTTACAATAATATAGCTCATAAATCAGAATTACATATAGGGTACAATTTATAAAGCTAGCTATTTATTTTCAATACATTGAAAATAATAATTATTGTTTAATAGAAAATGTCAAAATTTGAGAATGACATTTTTCAAAACAATGATTGTTAAATCAAAATTCTATTTTAGAAAATATTTAAATTAGTGAATTTATTTGAACTAGTCGCCTAATACTTTGAATTGAATCAAGAATTATACATATTTCAAATAAATAGGTTAAGAATTTTGGTATAAACAAAGATGGGACCTAGGAAAAGAAAATAGATTACTCGAAGTACTAATCCTACGCAGACAAAGTCGCGGGCAGAAGCTAGTATTAAATATATTTGCACGTATGTAGGTACATTAACGGTGATTACTTTGAAAAGGTAATATAAATCATGGATGATATTAAACACACTTTTCGGATACCGGTGCATGGGTGTGCAATTGGAAATCGTATTACTGCATAATGCATAAAAATAATTCAATTTCAAAGAACTTTTCATTTTCAACATTGGAACTGATAAGTCAGATAAGCGATAAAGTAGATACCAAAATTATTTTATTAAATAATAATTAATCTGTGCGTATTTATGGTTGACAGATGCTTCGATGAATTACTAGAGGGAAGGTACGTTACTGAGACAACGCGCGTGGTTACACTGAACTAGGTCCAGTGGACATACTTTAGCTGGCCGTTCATTTAACTATTTCATTCGTATTTCTTCATATTCTTATAATGATGACTATGCTATTAAATAGTTTTGTCAATAAAAACCATAAATCGTCGATGAAAGGCTAACAAATACAACATTGGAATGAATCACCGATGGAATATTGTATTTGATAGTCTTTCTTGAGAGATTTGAGTTTTTTAATTGACAAAACTATTTATTCATATTCATATTGTTTGTGTACTTTCGCGAACAATTTTTTTTTATATTTCAAAGCATAACTTGTAAAAAGCGTTTATAAATTTAAAAAAAAAAACTATACGCGCGCCATCTACGAAAGCGTAGAATATGAATTCTTTTGACATTCACCTTAAACAAAATGTTGATGTTTTCTGAATCACTAGTACGAAAACGTCATACAGATGTACGGGATCATGTAGGTGCATGTAGGAGGTGGTTGGTCCCAAAAGTATTCTTGCAGAATAATATATTTTGCCTAGTAGCTCGATTAGGTACCTTGAAGTCGATGAGTTGCAAGAGTTCACAACTCATTACACTATACAATAATATAGTGTAATGTAAATTGTACTGAAATGTAAAGTAATTTAAGGTAATGAAATGTAAAAAAGTATGTAATGTAATATAAGGTAATGAAATGCACAAAATATGAAGAACTGAGAATTCTAGTTAAGTAAGTGAAAATGTTATTTTCTTTTTTTCTGGAATAAAAAACTTATATAAAAAAAATGTTGAATAGGAATGTGTAACTTGAAGTAAATAAATCGTAAAAATTTGTGCTGCACACATTCAATATGTTTAAATGAATTACATATACATGGTGTTATAAGTGTTTACCAATATGTTTTGAAGTACCGAGAAAGCAATCAACTTAAAACCACAATGATGTTTATCAATTTAGGGCTTATTTTTAAGACTCTCTTGTAACGTTTACCTCGCATCGGGTGGGGGATTGAAAGTAACCCATAAGACACACAAAGTAACACAGAACATGTGGCTAATAAAATCCTTCGCGGCCACCCCGCCCCGCTGCCGCCCCGCTACCGCCCCGCCCCGAGAACAAAACAAACGTAACTCACACCAGCCGATCAATCATCGGACGGGGCCGGCACACCCGGTACAGGCCGTGCCGGTCGACTTCACACAAAGTAAAGGTATCCAGTTTGTTTCCAATCACACTGTACGAACTATCATTTCCTTCTATGTTGCGATTATTGCTAATATTGTGCTCATTGTATGGTATATAACATCTAATGAGATTCATAAAAAATTACTTTTATAAAGGTTGAATTCAAAATATCAACAACCATCCATTTCTTCTCCGAAATCTTCCATTTGCATTTTTACAAACAAAAAAACATTTGCAAAAGCTCTTGAAGTATATTTTCTCAGCGGCTTTATTAACCAGGTTCTTTGGAACCCTCTTTCTATTGTATATCTTTCTAACTTCATTAATAAAATATTCTTCTATAATAGTTTTGTCAATTAAAAGACCGTGTTGATCTTAATATTTCAAGAAAAGCTAACAAATACAATATTTCATCAGTGATTCAATCCAATGTTGTACTTGTTAGCCTTTCTTGAAAAATTTGAGTTTTTTAATTGACAAAACTATTTATATTCATATTGTTTGTGTACTTTCGCGAACAATTTTTTTTTTATATTTCAAAGCATATGTTGTAAAAGGCGTTTTTAAGTTAAAAAAATAGTATACGGGCGCCATCTACAAAAGCGAGGAATATGAATTCTTTTGACATTCACCTTAAACAAAATTTGATGCTTTCTGAATCACTAGTAGGACTTTTCAAAATGTTATACCGATGTACGGGATCGTTACGTCTCCCGGTGTTATTTTAAAGCATATTTAATATGTAAAACACATACACGTGTAAATAATACTTGATATACAGCGAGCATTCGAATATTCCTTCCTTTCTCACCATCTCAAAATATAGTATTTGGAGACGTATAGATACTAATTAACTGGACGACCACTGTAGACTTGCTAGTTGTTCCCAAAAGCGAAAAAATTAGCCTCATTGGTCAGATACGTTTTTAGATTTTCACGGCGAAAAGCATTTTCGTTGTTTGTTTTTGGGGTGTTATGCCGTGTTGTGTTACCTCCTTCTTTAGCCGACGTTTCGGACAGCGTTGCAGTGTCCATCATCAGGGCAGATCCGTCGACGTGAAATTGTTGTGTTAAGTGTGTGCTTATTTACTTGGAAGCGATACCGTGTCGTCAGCTTCAATCCACTACGAGCTGGTAGGTATTTCAGAAGAAAGTGAACTACTTTGAAAGGGAAATTTTGTGAAAGCGTAGTATTTACGTTAGCCTGGGTCCGTCCACGGAGAAATGTAACGAAATGTCCAACGAAAGTAGCGTCATCTTGTGGCGAATTCTAGAATTAGAAAAACCAAGTTGAAGCGAATGTAGCCAATATCAAGGTATAAACAAAATGGTTTTATACTTTTATATTGTATTATTATATGGTATTAAAGTATACTTAGACATGGTTTTTTGAGGTTAGCTTTGGTGTAGCCGTCAATTACCGGATACCAAGAGCTGTTGAGCTTAGCTCCGTCGTCTCTATTAATATTAATTGGATTTTTGTAGATTTCAAGCCTCATTAGTACTCATTACTAAAATTACCTAATTAATTTTTTGATAAATTAGCATCGGATAATTATGGAAAATAATATCACCTCAAGCGCACTTAACAATATTATAATATTTCCATCGGTTCGCCAAATAATACGGTTTGTTTGATGCGTCGCCGTTGTGGTAAATATTCCATAATTTGAAATAATATGAACAACAATCGATGTCATCCCTCAGTGGTCAGAGAGGGGTGTCACGTGCAATTAATAAAATGATCCCCCAGAATCTACACCCCCGCCCCCGCCTGGCACCCACCCCGCCGCCTATAAACCGACGAGGTGGTCGGTATAGAGTTACCGTAATACGAGGTATTCGAGCAAACAATGCGACAGACGGGGAACGTCGATGCCCCTAGGACTATGTTTGAGAATTTTACGGCACACACACTCGTTCCGGCGCGACTAGTTAGTGCTGTTTGTAGTGGTTGCCCAGCATTATCCGTGCTGGGAGTGGCGAACTTCGGGAAATGCAATCAAATAAACATTGCCTTGTACTTTTTAACGCGTGTAGCCGGCATAGGAGTCGTCAAGAATTTAAATATGAGGAATGCTGGGGGAATTTTCCAAGTTATTTATCGAAAGCTCGCATTTCTACGAGAAAGCTCGTACCATAAAATAAAACCGTCGATACACGTAGAACATATTAATTAACCCCCCAGGCTAGAGCATATTTTGTCATATTTCTTCGAAATATTTCCACTTAATAAATCCAAATAAATAAAATATTTCTGAACGTATTCGAAAACTAAAAACTTTTTTTTGAAATGTGATGAAATATACTCACTTTCAAATATTATTATTAGAAATAAACATATGATTTTTGAAATATTAAAATATTCAAAATGTTTTAAAAATTGCTCAAGTTATGTTTTTGTTCTAACTAAAATTCTGAGAAGAAAAAAAAACACGCATATATTTTATCAGACAAATATAAACGTTGTTACAGAACTTTAATGTTTTTTCATAAAAAAAAATTTGAATAAAAAATTCATGAAATTTCCTAAATTATTCTCAATTTATGGTCGGAAACTTTGGTTTTATAGAGAGGCACATTAAATTTTTACTGATTACTATTATTACTAATTTTTAACTATCAGATTTCAATATAAAGAATGGTGCTTTCTCTTCCTAACGCCGTTAGATACAACGATTTCTATGAGACTATGTAAGCTTTTTTTTTTTTTTTTTTTTTTTTATTCACCAGATTTACAGGAACGGGTTTAGTTTTTCCCATAGGAAAAACTAAACCCTTTCATACACTTTTCCATATAAATGATCATCTAGTAAATCCACGTTATGCAAGTGTATTATATAAGTATAATTAATACAAAACAATACAAGAACAACACGTTAATCTACCAAACTATTAAATGGGAATATAATTCCCCGTCTCCAGATATTTTCATATCAGAGGGTTCGGCTCTGTGGAATTCCTAATTTGACCGATAAATCCTACTGATCCCTCAATATAAATATTTAAAAAATCTTTCGTAATTCTACATGTATTTAAAATGACTGATTTTTGCATTTTTATATACAAATTCTTTGACAAATCTAATATGCCTAAATTTTTAATAAGAGAGCTAGGTATAATGCCAGTAGCCGAAATAACAAAAGGTAATATTTTTATAGTCTGAGAATGCCAAATTCTTTTAATTTCATTTCCTAAATCTGTATACTTTCTTATTTTTTCAGAAACAGATTTTTGAATATTACAGGAATTTGGAATAGCTACATCAATAATATAAGTTATTTTTTTAATTTTGTCATGTAAAACTATATCAGGTCTATTATGACCAATTGGTCTGTCTGTTAGTATAGTTTTATCATAGTAAATTTTAAAGAAATTATTTTCTAAAAATGAATTTGGTTCGTATTCATAATATGGTACTATATTATGAAAGTCAATCAAGTTATGTTTAATTACCAAACTTTGGTGAATTATTTTTAAAACCTGATTGTGCCTAAATGTATACTCAGACGGCGCTAATATAGAACATCCTGATGTAATGTGTTCTATAGTTTCCGGAAAAGCCATACATTTTCTACATAAATCATCAATTTGATTTTGATCTTTGATTATATGCTTCCTATAATTTTTGGTATTAATTACTCTATCTTGAATAGCAAGCATAAAATATTATTATTCAATGAATAAAAAACAGTTTATTATACATTGAATAATAATATTATTGATTGTATAAAAGAAATAAAAATTAAAATGGAGTTCTACAAAATAAACTTAATAACAATGAATAAAACTATGTGAGCTGTTCCCAAAAGCGAACAAATAAGCACGAAGAGTTAAGAGGTAATGCAACTCTAAGATTTTGGAAAAAAAATATTTTTCTTTGCTCAAATGTTGACATGGAGTCTTAGTGATAAGGTACAATAATTTTAACAAGGAAATAAATATTGTGCTTATTTTGATGTGAACGTTATCACAATATATAATGGTAGTCTGGAAAAAAACCGAAACCAGCTTTAAGGCCACGACCCTGACTGATTTGACGCCGCAAATGAAACTATGATATCCTTAAAATCTGTCAGACAGCCAGAAGAGGAAAATGTTAACTTAGGAAACAATTTAATTTTATGGTTCAGGCATTAAGGACCAGAAGTAAACATATTTTTCTTATCGAAAAATGCAATGTGAAAATAATGAGCAGATCTCAAAAGAACTTTTATTTACCAGAACCCAGACTTAAATATTAATTTTTAGAACCCAGACTTAAATATTAAAAATTGCAAAATGTCCTGCATTGGTTCAATAATAACTAAATGGTTGATTGGCTTGGGTAAGGAGGAGTCTGAAAAACTATTATATAATGTGACTTAAAACGATACATGGTTACCTATGAATGGCACATTTAGTAAAAACTTAGTATACAGGTATTAATTAAAAAAATATATAATAATTTAAATTCAATTTAAATTGCATTTGGCACTTTACACACTTTGGTTCCTTAGAACAGGCAATCTGGAACTAATATCGACCTAAAACAACGTAATAACACTTGTATTCATTTTAAATATATTATCTTATTATGTAATATTATTTCTGTTATTTTGGCTTTAAATGTATCAAATGTAAATATAAAAATAAAATAATAAATCATCATTTACCGGCCGAAAAAAAAAACTTCCACAGACATTAAAATCGTTATTTTTTTCTATTTTTCGTTATAAAACATTATGAATAATACAATAACAAATGTATAACCCCCTCCTTGTGGTGATTAACCACAACACCACAAAAATACATCAGAAAATCAAATATGAATAATTAACATTTTAATTAAGGGGGGGGTAAGGTTTTAAAACCAATTTTAGAAAAATTTTAAGGCGTAGCTTTGGACCGATTCTAGAAAATGGATTTTGGCGTAGACGTTACAACTATGAGCTCTACACTCTGTTTAAGGAACCAAAAGTGACAAAATTTATAAAGTCGGGAAGACTTCGGTGGCTGGGTCACGTGGAAAGAATGACAGAGCATCAAGCACCAAAGTCCATGCTAAAATCTAGACATGTAGGGCGAAGGAGCCTGGGAAGACCAAAATTAAGATGGAACGACAACGTCCTCAAAGACCTACGTACCTTGGAGATTCCAAACTGGAGAGGAATAGTACAAAACAGAGACAGTGGAGGAAGACTCTAGAGGAGGCCAAGACCCACCAAGGGTTGTAGAGCCAATTGTGATGATAAAGGTTTTAAAACCTTTTTTTTTCTTGAGATTAATGAGCAAAACCAAAATGTACTTACTTAATAAAAACAGTGTTACTTAGGTAGTAAACCATAATTATTAAGATTTTTTCTCTCAATCTATACTTAAATTAACAAAGCGAAATATGTACATTTTTTTATTTAATAAATAACTAACTAAAAAAAAACTCGAACTAAATGCCCTCTAGATAGTGTCAGGGTAAATCTATCAATTTTATTTAATATGTGACACGTACTTTTCTGCAAATCTAGGATGAATATAATTTATTTTTATTTTTAACTTAATAAATAAAACCACAAATAATAATTTGAGGTTTTTCCTATTAAGTTAAAAATAAAATTTAACTATTAAGTTAATGAATATTTAATTTCTGTGAAATTAATGAATCACAGACCGATTTGCGAGAAATATCCATCTTCAGTCAGCCGACGAGGCAGGAAGTAGGTAGCCGCTATCTCCCGGACGTCCGAAAACTTTAAATTAAAATTTCTCTCAAGTGAGCTAAGACAAACAGACGCGCAAACACGCAAACAGTGCCGCGGACTGCCGCTAATTCCGAATTAATACGTCAAGTTTCAGATTCAAAGAGCAATCTCCGAACGTACCGCGGTGAGGAACGTACGGGAAGTAAGGGAGATACCTTCTACCAACTTTTAAATTAATATAAGAGCTGTAAAAAGAAAAAGATTCATAATATAACTATTTTTAAGAGGATTTATAATCTTTTTATTTTTATTTTTAACTTTTTAACTTAAAGAGTTAAACCTCAAATTATAATATTTTAATTAATGAAGATAATATTAGCGAAAGTCAATCGAAAATCCGAAGCAGAAAAATCAGAAAAAGATACGGACATCTGGGACTCGAACCCAGGTCCTCCGGCAATCCGTGCCGGATTGCGGATTTTAGGGATACGTTGGCGCAGTGGATAGCGCGTCGGCCCGGATTGCTGGAGGACCTGGGTTCGAGTCCCAGATGTATCCGTATCTTTTTCTGATTTTTCTGCTTCGGATTTTCGATCGGATTTATAATCACTCGAGCGTTTGCGTTAACAATTAAAATACGTCCGGGATTTCTGTAGGTCCGATTTGGAATTTTTGGATTTTCCGCCCTCAAAGGTGAATGTCAAAAGAATTCGTATTCAACGTTTTCGTAGATGGCGCGCGTATAGTATTTTTTTTACTTATAAACGTTTTTTACAAGTTATGCTTTGAAATATTAAGAAAAATTATTGTTTGCGTAAGTACACAAGCAATATGAATATTAACAAATATTTTTGACAATTAAAACACTCCAATCTTTCAAGAAAGGCTAACAAATACAATATTGGATTGCGAAATACTGTAATTGTTAGCCTTGAAAGATTGCAGTTTTTTAATTGACAAAACTATTTGTTAATATTCATATTGCTTGTGTACCTCCGCGAACAATATTTTTTTCTTAATATTTCAAAAGCATAACTTATAAGTAAAAATACCATACGCGCTCACATCTACGAAAGCGTAGAATATGAATTCTTTTGACATTCACCTTAAAATAATCAGGCCTCCGAATTTTAATATGGAGACATATAACCTGCTGAAAGTGTTAGAAAGGTATTGAATCTCCCTCTATATATAAATATAGAGGGAGACAATACGATAAAATTATTACAATCAGTGAGGATACATTTACATTAACACAAATGAATTGGGAAAAAACCAACAGATAATATCTGATAATTTTCGTTGTTTGTTTTTGGGGTGTTATGCCGTGTTGCGCTACCTCCTTCTTTAGCCGACGTTTGGGACAGCGTTGCAGTGTCCATCATCAGGGCAGATCCGGCAGATCCGACGATCAACGTCGGCTAAAGAAAGAGGTAGAGAAACACGGAATAACACCCCAAAAACAAACAACGAAAATGCTTTTAGCCGTGAAAATCTAAAAAAAAAATCTGATAAGTCTATTTATCTGCTGGTTTTTTCCCAATTCATTTGTAACAATGTAAATGTATCCTCACTGATTGTAATAATTTTATCGTGCTGTCTCCCTCTACATTTATATATAAGCCCACATTTTGTAGTTATTGTTTAGTATTAATTATATATTTAGTATTATTATACCTTAATATGTATGCTATATGTTTTTACTTTCATCTACATATATGGAGGATTATACCTAATATTTTATACTTAATATAACATCTTATGAATCTCGACTACCATAATACGGGCATTTGCCTAGCTTGGTAGTCAAAAAGCCATGTAAAATAAACCTGTAACAAAGAAAATGAATAAAGAAAATTAAAAAAATAAAAAAAATTGTACCATGATGATGCTTGAGTAAAGCGAAACCGGTCGGTAAAATAAATTAATAAAAACTCGTGGTTTTAAACAAAACAAAAGTTTTGTTTTCGTTTAAATATGTCAAACCACAAAGTGATTGTTTTCTACAATAATAGAATATATTTAACTGAAAAATATTAAACTCTTCATCTAAAAAAATTGAACTGATTTATTGGGAATTCAGACTATCTCGTGATTTTCTTCAAGGGTCTGCGCTTGAATTATACAATATTATTTGTGATAGTTCATAATATTAATCAATTTTTTGCGTTTTTTTTTTGTGTCTTCTGTACACTTATCAAATACGGTATTCAATGTTGTCACATTATTATTCGTTTTTATATTCCAGTTAGTTGTATGAATGTGAATGAAGCAAAAGTGTGTGCCAAGACAGAGTATTTGTCGGTCCGTCCTTTCTGTCCATCCCATCGGGGAAACGGCGTGACTGTTAGTAAGTTAATTACTAGCCATACGAGTTTAAATAACCTATAGGAACTATGTCTTGTATTTATGATTTACCAGTCTACTTTATCGATGCTCAAGTATCAAACTTCTGAAGGCTCTATTTCAGGGTTACTAAGAAGGCTTAGAAGGAATACATCGGTCGTACTAGAGCAACCTAGGAAGCTACTTTTTTATAATTATGAAAACGAACAGGCATGAATGAAATATTTTAACTCAAGCACATAAAACAATCGACCTCATAATACCTACTTCGTTTTTGATGGAGCACGTTCTAATACATTTACCACCTAATACATATATGTCACGATAGTGTAGTGGCAGATACACTGACTGCGAAAACTACGGGAATATGTGAACAGTGGACACTGGGAGGGAATCTGACTCAACTTAATGTCCCACAGCATGTTATTTACTGCACCGAGGGCTCACAAGGTGAAGCATTGCACAAGTTTCCGTATGAATCGATATTAAAGTGACCGAGGTATCATAATAGGTGATAAATGCACGGATTAATAAGTAAATATACACCAATGACACTGAGAGATCATTAGATTGGTAATCATTACACCGAGGCTTCTTTAGTATGGTCGATATTAAAGATCTGAGAGATCAGTTGATCATGGCACTGGCTCGTTTAACATGCTGATTGTTACTTGGGGTTATCGTTCCACATGTCATATATAGGTAATATTAGCACATATTGTCAGATAGGATATATATATATATATTTTTTTTTATAGTGTATACCTCACAAGAGTCCCAACTGCTCCCGTCTGGAGCCAGTGAGACTATGGCATCCCCAATTGGGGTATGTTATGAGGCTGAAGGTAAGTGGGGAAGAGAAGGAGACGAAGAAGAGGAAGGTGGGGAAGTACCTGGCTATTCAGGTCTAGTCACTAAACACGGCTAAAGTCATTTCAAGCAACGTTTCAATTCTGAATGGTGGTCTTACATCAAGGCGATACTAAGAGTATCTTCCACTCTGGAACGTGCCGCAAATATACTATATATTATTTTTAATAATTAATTGTGAAATAAAACTAATCAATTAAATAAAATTTATTTGCGCACGTCGGGTTCGAACCCGCGGCCTTCGGAATGGAAGTCTAACGCCATACCGCTGGACTACGCCGGCCGTCAAAGGATATATGTAAGGTAGATATACATAGTTGTGGTTAATTGATATATATGGAAGGTAGATATACATAGTTGGGTGTTAATTGTGACAATCTGTATAGCTATATTATAATTCGTAATAATATTATGTATTTATATTTAAATTGTAATTGAACATTAAAGTCCTGTTGACAAACTGCTTAATTGCGGCTTAGTGGGATTATAACTTAACCCGTTTAATCACAGGAGACCATATTTGTCCCAGCTCACATAGGTCTCACAGAAATCGTTGTTTTTCCCTTACTATCATAGTCAGAAATGTGATCTAAACGGTATTGGAAAGAGAATACAACAAACTATATATTCAAATCTAAAAGAAAACCACAAAAAAATTAAAATTTACCCCTTTCTGAAACCAAAGTTTGCGATAGCAATTTGAAAAAAAATTATGGAACTTTGTGAATTTTTTAAGATTTTTTTTTTACATGAAACGAAAAAAAGTGAAGCGACAGTAAGGTTTATAATTCATTTATCTAATGAAATAAGTATGTGTTTTATTTTTTTTCATTATCAGTAATTTTAGTTAGAAAAAAAAGTAAAGTGAGCCATTTTTAAAATTTTTTAAAGTTTTCGAAAAAAAAAATTATATTTTAAAAAATACATAGTAATTTTTAATATAGAAATTTGAAAGCCTATTTCATCACCTTTCGAAAACAGTTTTTAGTTTTCGAATACGTTAACAAATGTTCCATTTATTTTGATTTTATTGCAAAGCGGGAATTTTTTTAGCCTCTGACAAAAAACGCCAATTTTTTTAGGGGTTAAAAAACAATAAAAAAAAAATAAAAAAAAACGTCAATCTTACATCTTTATCTCAGGATGTAACGTCACGAATATTTAAGTGATTATTTAACACATTAGCTAAACAACAATATTATTTATTGAGTACTAAACAGATTAAAATTAAGAAATAATGTATAAAGCTTCATTATCAGTGATGACTTCCTACCTACGCGCAGAGTGTGGAGTGTAGACAGGGGTAGTTCGGGAGGGGTAGGATAGGTAGTGATAAGTAAGCTTACACCCTTAGAGCACTCCTAGCCTCTGCAGCCCCCTCGCCCCTTCTTCCCGAGGTAAGGAACGGCACAAGGAGCTCCAAATTATAATGTATCGATTTCGCGAGTTTTCCATCACTAAGCCGATTAACTCATCTGAAGTACAACTGAATAAGAGAAAGGCCTAATTAATTTTATAGTACCGGGTTTCCAAATAAGATTGTTTTTGTATCCGAAATCCTGCGAGCAAATTGCCTGTTTACAAAACATGAAATAAATTATTATCAAACTCGGCATTAGGTTCGATGATTAGGCAAAATAATGAGGCATTACAGCAAATTTGCAAAACCTACCGACAGGCACATGCCGGGAACATTGATCGGGACAGAAAATAGATCGTGAGTTCTGAAAAAAAAATCTTATCTAGTTATTCGTGGAACTTTCGCCCAGGCTAAAAACATAATTTGAGCAAAGTGAATTTAATTCATATAAACGATTGTTAAAACTCTGAAAGCTATAACCGTTGTTTAAATAAAGTCCGGAGTAAGGCGTTTTTATAATAGTTTGGAACAATTCTAGCAAAAGGTAACCGTTCTTAAAAATTGTAAAATGTAATAATATTGTCTCTTTGCAATATAATTTAAATACAAGAATCCCTGCATTTAATCAATAATCTAAGAATGGTGTGTTTGTGAAGAACTCTATAAATTCATGAAAACGAAAATCACTAAAACTGATTGAAGATTATATTTGTAATTTCACGACCCTTATGTCATTTTATAACCGTTTGCGATTTTTTTTGTTTGTAAATACAGCTTGATCATACAAACCTTTTTACATAATAACTAAATAATTAATGTTGAACAGATCGTAAACTGTGATTCGAACACGATCCACCCGGCTACCAATCGAGCGAATTACACTGCAATAGAGCCAATACGGTTCCGACAAATAAAACGTAACTGCGCTCCACTTTCTAAAATAATAAAATACAGATTTTATGATAATTGGCAAATTTGTTTTTTTAGGTACAATAATAATACCTTTCCTAAACAGACCTTCCTCACAGACTCACCTCCTCCTCCATGACATAGGCTCTGAGGGGAATTATTTTCCTCAGGGACTCCTATATGGAACTATAGATATACTATATATAGATATACTATCATCAATTATTTTATTATCTGTAACTTCGTTAACATAAATTCAATGTTAATTATCTGTAAATTTCATCTATCAATTATTATTTTATCTGTAAATTTCATTGTCATAAATTCCTTGTTATATGTATTACCTATAAACATCATTATCTATCTTATCATCAATTACTATATTATATGTAAATTTCATTATCATAAATTCATTGCTGCATTAACTGTAAACCTCATTATCATAATTATTATATAATCAGTAAATGTACTTCATTACCCATATAATCTGCATACTTCACCCGCCATAACACAGGGACATCCCTAGCATGGCGGGCGAAATAACACAATATGTACACTATGTATAAAATTCTTTAATAAATAAATAAATAAATAAATAAATGTAAAAAAATACATACTATTATGTCTACCACTTCACGATGTCGTATTTAGAATCGTTAATAGAAGTCTTTTCTTACGTATGGTCAACAGAAGTAACATGCAGCAATTCAGATTAAACAGTTTTTTTATTTAAATAAACATACATAATACGCGTACAACATAATTAAGCCACCCTCTCGTACCTACCTAATGAATATCCGAATAGTTAGGTACCTAAAATATAAATATATTGTTGATGAAGACCGATTTTGAAGTGGGCATATAATACCAGTTAATTTTATGCCCGAAAATACATAAACCGACTTTATTGTAATGTTAATACTTCTTTACGCACGCTTGACTTTGGGGGTAAGCTGGCGAATGTGTAACGGAAATTGAAATGAAACGAGACGAACGGGCTCACTGTAGAAGGAAGCAGTGCGCGCGCACATTTTCTTTCTCTTACTCTCATAGCCAGCGCATGAAATATTTCAGTCAGTATTTTGAAATACCATTGACGCGCCAAGCGCGGCAGGGAGCGGACGTCGATGTGCACGGCTTGACCGGGCGAGGCGAATGATAATAAATTTAAATAAATATTTGTAGAAAATTAATATAGGTATAAATGTAATATATATAAACATATATATGGACATACAAATAGATAGAGCTAAAGAAGTATTTACTTCAGTCGTGTGGTCTAAAGCACACTCGTACTTTTTTAAATTATCATTCAGTCCAGATACAAAGTTTATTTATAATAAAAAATGTAACTTAATAAATGAATACGCCAACAGGTATTGGTGTGGATATACCAAAACCGGTAACACATAACTCGGATTATAATAAGCTCCAAAGAAGGAACGGCTGTTCCAAAACCATATATAGTGTTTTATTATTTGATACTCCATCATCACAGAATGATAGTATTTTATGAAATACTGCGTTTAATATTTGGGAAGAACTCTTTTTTTCACATGATTTTACTGTTCACAAATAATTTAATAACCGATTTCGATGTTTTCTGAATATTTTTGTTTGAACGTTTTTTTGTAAATACAGTTTGATCATACAAATAAATTTACAGAGTAACAAAGATTATAAACTGCAATGGGATTTGAAGGCGACCCAACAGATATTACAATAGATATTATTTAAATTCATATACATAGTTACGTACACTGAAAATAAAATCCCTGAATTATTTATTTATTTATTTATTTATTTATTGACGCCCTATTGGGCTTTTACACATAGATACAAATTTATTTTATAACAACAATATAACCTAAATAAAAAAGATTACAAAATATATAAAAAAAGCATAAACACAATATAATAAATAAGAATATATCTAATGCTAAATCCACATGCATAACTTTAGAGAACTCGTAGGTACAATTCATATACCTACGAGCAACAAAAAAAAGAAGAAAAAACAGTCACATAAAAAGTTGTACAGTTTACAGTTGTAGAATATGAACAATTAAAAATAACAAAAGAAAATCGAAATAAAATAAAATGATTTCTCATTCATTATTAACATTTAAAAAGTGGTGAACTAATTTAGCTTTAAATGTGTCGAAGTTTAAATTAAATATGTCAGCGACATCTGTTAGTTCATTGCCCAACCTATGTATTCTTTCCATCACAGAATTTATAGCGAAGTTATTGTTGTAGAATAAAATATTCCGTCTGGTATATTTTGGAGGCATATGTATAGATAGCAAATTTATAGCGACAGGGCAGTCCAACCTTGAATGAACAATTTTATATAATAAAAGGAGATCAGATATTTTTCGCCTTTCAGATAATTTCGATAAGTTAAGTTTACTGCGTAAATTAACATAATTGATTTCAATAATAGGATTACCAATTTTGAAATTTATAAAACGTAAAAATTTATTTTGAATTTTTTCAATCTGTAAACAATGAGAGTTGAAATGAGGACACCAAATGCTTGAATTGTATTCAACCTGACTTCTAACCAGAGACGTGTAAAGTAATTTTATGGTTTATGAATTATGAATTATGATTTATGAATTATGTTTATGAATTATGATTCATACTTATTTTAAAGAGTGTCAATTTACATAAAACCATTCAACTCCCAGGCCCCTGAGAGGCTAAGAAAACTGATCGTTATTTTAAGCAAGAATTTTGATATTTGAAAATTTTTGTCAAATTACATCCGAAGTACGATTAAATTGACCTCAGTTCACACACACAAACACTCCCATAACATTTCTATCGGTTCATCTCTTAGGTGGTTGTGTGGGTTTGAGAGTCATTCGGGTTAGAGGAGTTAATTTGCCGCCATTCCAGGCTCAAAATCGGCAACGACATTTTACGGGGCTAAAAGATAGAAAAAAAATCACTGGGGTGAGGAAGCGGACCGCACGCCCCGAGTGAATGAGGCACCGAACAACTGACCTTACAGTACCTACCGCTTGAATGGTGGCTCAAATTATTTATTAGAATATTAGAAGTAAATTATTTATTAGAATGGTATAACTCAAGAACGACTCGTAGAAACGGTCCGTTTTCGTGTGAGAAATGTCAACCTTATACAAACGTCGGGAGCGCGTTAAGCGTGTTTATCAGATATGCACTAGTGCCGAATGACGCCTATACAATAATAATATGATACGTACATATATCATTCGTGTTATCTCCTAATGCTGGGGCCGCATCTGCGCCTATCGTCACGAAGCTTCGCGTAAACGTATTCATTTTTTTTTCAAATTAAAATAATACGTTTACGCAAAGCTTCGTGACGATAGGCGCAGATGCGGCCCCAGCATCATAGGAATATAAACGCCAGAGATATTTGACTTCTTACCTCTTTAAAACCGCGCGTTTTTGGTATTATCTGCACGATGAAAGTAGTGCCAAAATTTGTTTTTATTTTTTTAATGAATAATTTTACAAGAATGAAAAGTTAGTCGGTGGATCGAGTCAAAAATAATCATAGCCAGAGAGATTTTTTTAAAGTTGTTTCATATAACTTCATATGTATGTAATGAAAAAACAAATTATTTAGTACTATACGCTTATATTTTTTGCAACGTAATATTTGGATGACTTGTATAGCGCCGTTTTTGTGAAAAATCACCTCAAGGGCGCTGTACAAATAACGTAATTAATAATTTTATTTTAATTCCTTTAAATAGAAAAGGCAGAAAAAGCTTCAATGCATTCATGGCATGTTTTTTTCATATTCATAATGTAAACAAATTCGTAGTAAAGATAAGTGTAAATAGTAATTTGGCGTATAGCTTCGTCTTAAATACGGGTAAACTTGTATTAAATATAGCATTATATTAAATGTGTTGATATTTTAAGTGACTTTGTTTACAAGTGTATGAAGGCGAGAAATATGTGCATGTACATATGTGGTAGTTAGTCCCGGAATTATAGTTGCAGTTGCAATTATAGCCTAGTTGCTTGACTTGGCACGTTAAAGTTGATGAGATGCAGGAGTTCACAACAGTCGAGTTCGGCTAATAAATAGATAATATGTTTATTTGAATGAGTAAAATTATTAATTAACGTCCTTTTCAGGGACTTGTATACAGGTTCAGTAAAAAATACAACAAGAAATGGCACGATCAAATGAATCAGATACTTGAGTCGGGCCATGTCAGGAATCAGAAAAATAGAAGAGTATGTATGAATGTGAATAAGGAAAAGAGTGAGTGCCACGAACGAATTGTTTAGCGGTCCGTCCTCTCTACCTACCCCTGCGGGGAAACGGCGTGGTGGTTGATTAGATTATTATTGTACTTCTTCTCAATGATGTATTACAATGATGGGAATAACCTTCAAAAGTTAAAAAGAGAGTTTTTGTTATATAAAAACAACGAATATTCATTTAGACTTTTATAAAAAGTCAATAGGTGTTCCATAAAAATAGAATCGGATATATTTATCCGAGACGCTCTCTATGTAACAAACACATTCTTTGAATATTTGTTTCGAATAATAAAGGTAGCTGCCAATAATATGAAGAAAAAAAATTAGTCAAAGATAATATTGTTAATTCTGAAATTTGAAATATGAAGTTGACAATTACGACAGTCTCATAATAGATCACAGTGGCCCAATTGGTAGAGGTGTATGTCCCGGTAAGACGTAAGGTTATCGGTTTGAGTCCCAGTGGCGACCATTAGATATCTTTTATGATTTTCCTGTGTCTCGTTCATTTTCATATTTTAAAAAATTAGATTATTATTGTTATCTTCTTCTTCAATGATATATATGTATGTATTCATTTAATAAAAAGTGGTATATTACAAGTTAGTCTTTCATTTAAAATGAAATATATTATTACTGAATCAAGAAATTAATGTCGAGTAATAAATTTGTAGCTTTAATAGAAATATATTATTTTTAAAACAATAATTAAAGTTTACCAAATGCCATTACGGCAAGAATGGTTAAGGTGTCGTCACACAGGCGGGGCGGGTAATGCGACGCGGCGTCCACTAATTCGTACACAATTCCGGCGTCGCCTCAGGCACTTGAGCCAGAGCCAGACGACTCGGCATTATCCCATATGGTAGTACCAGACGGTGCAATTCAAAACCAACCAAACACTAGCTCTAGCTCCTAAGCATGTTGTCATGAGTTTGAAATCAGGACAAGAAAACCGAACCAGTAACTAGAAAATATGATTTTAAACATAAAACTAAAAAAAATACTCAATAGGGTATTTATTAACAGAGAATACCGGAAATTAGTCATTTTTAAATTAAATTCTAGACGTATTGACTCTTTTTAACAAAAAAACATAAATTAATTTTGAAAGATTGTTATTTTATCTGGTAAATGCAATTTTTTAAATTTGAAAAACTAACTTTATTTTTAATATACTGAGGTTATACCGTTGATCGTTGGCAGATTTGTTCAATTTTCAAACGACATATTGTATTATACAACACAAATTTCAAATTATATAATCATACCTACAACAAAATAAATCAATACATAATCCAGTAAACACATTTTTCAGAATTTTAATTTTAGTTAAATTAAAATCATTAAAAAATAAATCCTAGAACGTGTTTTGTGACGAAAATACGTCAGTTTTTCTATCTATTTGAGGTCTTATTACAAACTTAAATATTTCAGTTTTTTTTTTACACACTTATTTTGTTTAGACATTATTGTAAAATCATAAATACTTTTGATCAAAAAATACTTACAAGAAGTACACGATATTTAATAATTTATCATCGTGCGTTTTGAGCATTTTTATTGCTTACTTGAATGTAGGTATATTAAGGCAAGTTTTTAATGAAATACGATACGGGGAAAAATCAATCTTTCTCAAGCAGTTGCAAGCATTTTTAAACTTTTATTCTCAGCCGCTTGTCAATGGCTTTTAACAGAAATGCTACGAATCTGCGATATTTGTGTTTGTTAATTTATTTCTTATTTACTTACTGGGCTACCCGGCTTCGCTCAGGGAGTTATGATATTGTGTGGTAGTTGATATAAAAGGATAAACATTAAAATATAAGACGTAATTTTTGTTAATTGATACCTGTTTATAAACCACATTTTTCATTTTGTTATTCGAGGGAATATATGTAAAAATGCATAGAATTTCCTACTTTAGAGCAAGCTACGTATAAGCTGGCCGTGAGAAAATCAGGAATCTTTGAGGTTGATGCCGCAATGTTTTAAAGTTTATCCTTGCGCTTTGTTAATTGTAAAACTATAGGCTAATTTGATTGGAAATTTCAGTCTTGACATTCCACAACATTCGAGAGTGTTCTGGAATATTCCACAATGATCTGGGATGTTCCCGAACGTTCCAGACTATTCCCGAATATTCCATAACATTTCCAGAATGTTCCGGGATGTTCTGGGATGTTGTGAAATGCTCTCGAATTTTCTGGACTGTTCTAGAAATTTCTAGGGGGCGAAACTTAATGTCTTGAAAGGCACGCCCTTCAGAAAAAAAACAGAAACCTTCTTCGTGGATGGGGGATAGAGGGCTACATTGACTCCATTGATCGTACCGGGACTCGTTTCTGAGTTTTAGCGGCACGCACATTGTACACTTTTATTTTATACAATGTATATTGATTACATTTGTTTACACACTATTCATATAAATAAAGACCGTCTGGAACACAGATAACAATATTCATTTACAAGCTGTCGAAAGAGAACATAAGAAATTGTTACAATTTCTAAGTTTTAACGTGGGTATCTATACTAGGAATTTTGTTGCACTTCAACACTATTTTAAATTATATTATTAATACGCTCATTAATAAGGATTTTCACTGTCTCGGTATTTCTATATAAAATTCCAAATAATGATGTTTTTTTTTTTTTAAGAAAGACAAACATTCCCGGGTTACGAATAACCCAACAACATTTGAAAATCTCCTACTACCACCTCACTAAGCGGAAGATGTTGCTTGTGTTGTGATGGGGGACTTAGCCAGCCGAGGAATCGAACACGGAACGTCTGGGTGGGACCCAAACGCGATGCCCATTCAACCACTGACCGGTCAAATGTATTTGAATGTCCAGAATTGTTTGCATTAATATGTGTCAGATTCTATCACTTTATACTAGAAGTCAGGATTTATTTCAGTGCAGAAATTCTGGGACTAACTACAGTATGTATTCCTCTTTGCCCAGAATACTAATGGAAGGAAATAATAATACTAAGTCAGTGGATATCTTTAATTTTTCACACAACAAAAGATTGTTACTGAGGCAATTTAGTTATGTATAATAAACACTGAATAATTCGTACAATTCATATGCAAAAGCCCCTAATAAGAGCGTTACCCAATAAATAGAGTACAAATTACACAATATAAAGCATAGTACGAACTGAAAAACAGTAGAAATTAACGAAGATAGGGGTAGGTGCCGAGCTATAAATTAACTTCAGCTGAATATGAATTGTGTATGAATGCAATTGTTATGAAACAGGTTAATAAAATAATTGGATCATTATCATGGAAACTGGATGATTTGTTGCTTCGTTCACATGCACTTTTAATAATCTCTTATTGTTGCTATTATAAACTGTATACATATGTTTGTCATTTTATTTTATCGACTATGTAAGAAGCAATGTGGGAGCATTTTTAAGAACTATAATGCAAACATATTAAACTAAATTATTATATTTCTTGGCGTGATATAAATTATTTTTAAATTACTTACACTTAATTGAATCGAATTACCTACTATTATTTAATAACTACATTGTATTGTGAATAAATAACCAGATCTGTAAACCAGTGTAACTATCAAAAATGTATTTATATTGTGAATAAATAACCAGATCTGTAAACCAGTGTAATTATCAAAAATAAAACTTTTAATGTCGTACGAATGCGTTTACAAAATCATTGTACAAATGTTATGTTATTATTACATTTTCGCAATTACATATGCATTTCCCTGAATGCCCTTCATGGTCCCGTCAAAGCGTTTGAAATAAAAAAACCTTAAACAATAGTATTGAAAAATTGCAAATAAGGATTTCAATGAACGTACCAGTGGATAAATTATACATACAATAGAAAAAAGTATAATAATTGTTTTAAAAATCAATTTAAAAATTATGCATACATAAAACAGGTAATTGGACAACTCAACAACATGCAACTTCATCACCTCCGTTGAAAATTCTTTAAAAGTGATGACTTTTTTAAATTGGTTAAATAGGTTATGTTAGGTTAGGTTATGGCCTATTATTCTTTTTTTTCATAACTTTGAATGACATTGAAATGCCACTGTGTTGAGTTGTCGTGGAACCCATAGAACAATATTTTTAGTTTATGGATTGGCTGGGAAATTCCGGTGAGAATATTTATGCTAAAAACTCCCCTAGCGAGAAAAGTACAGAAATTTATTTCATAAATTTCCAATTCTATTATAAAAAATATAAGATTAATTGTAAGAAATCTTATCAATTAAAACAAATCTTATTTTATAAAAAAAAAAATTACTTGTCAACTACTACAAAGTCAAAAATTGTGAAAAACACTCACAAACACAAAAGCTGAGATCTGGCTTATTTTTGCTTTGCTTGCAAATATTAATTTATAGTTAAAAAAATTAAAAATTAAAAATTAAAAAATAACAAAGATTTCAAAAACAGTCGTGTACTAAAACTATAATAAACATGTGAAAAAAATAACACACGAAGGGAGAAACCCACATTGACTAACAAAAATAATTATATTTAGACGCAGAAATTTCTTGTCGTAATAGAAACAATTATTTATTAATCATTAGCAATAATGTGTTGTGGTTGGTTCAACTTTTGAAAATAGTTTTTTTTAATTGGATGCGTTCAGAAATGTTCCGTTTATTTCGATTTTATTGCAAAGCGGAAATATTGTGACCTTCCGAAAAAGTAGTGAAGAGTTATATTGATTATTTTTGTATTTTTTTAGTAGTTTCAAAACGGCTAAGATTATTCTGCGTCTTGTCCCTCCTCCCCATTTCCAGTTTCCTTCCGCAACACAATTATGTCCTCAGACCACAATATTCTTAGAAATCCATGTCATTAAAACGTTAAGCATAAGTCAGAAAATCGCAGAAAAACGAGGAAATGAAAATTGTCAGTGAAAAAATTATTTTTATAAAAATAAGTTCAAAGGAGCGCCTTTAATATGGCACCAGTTCCAAAAACCGTACACCAAAATAAATAATATGTTTTATATTCCATAGACCACACGTCATAAGGTATAATGCCGACACCAATTTGCAAAACGTTCCGCCCTCATTCGGGACGTATATTAGAAGTCGTGTTTTCCATTCATTTACTTTCTCCCCCGGATTTCCGAAAAAAGTAATAAAGTATTAAAATTAATACTCCACTCGCGGGGAAACTGGGTGCGAAGAGCACAAAGGGACGAGAAGTTCTCTCTTATTCCGTAATACGTGAATTGGGGGAGGGAGGGAGGTGTGCCATATGAACCGAGCTCCCCCATTTTACTGAAGTTAATACTCAACTGATCCTTATTTTCAAACGGAACACAAAAAAAAGACAATGATTTTCAAAGATGGCACCATAAAAACTATATTTTTTTAAAGTAAAAAAATATATCATATGAAACAAATGCTTACTTTTGAATCACTTTATTTTTATTTATATGTGTCGACCGGTTTCGATTGCACTCAATCTTCATCAGGACAATAAAATATAAACTAAATCATAAAACAGAGAAACAATATCAGGTAAACAAAGTAGAGCTACTTTGTTTACCTGTATAATGTCAAGCCACAAAGAGTTTGCTTTCTTCGATAATTTAAAAATATATATTTAAAATAAAATGTTAAGCCGAGAAGAAAATTGCTTTATAAAGTCATACATTCCAGGGATGGAAAAAAGATAATTAGCTAGCAGACATAACATGACAGGTAGAAAAAGGTTTTTACTCAAATATATACGAAAGAATACCTGTATCCTATATCATTATGACACACTAAAACCTTTTTCATAATTTTTTTTACAACAACCCAACACAGGAGGCCATGAGAAAAATAACTTCCCTCAGGGTCTATGTCATCTTTGGGGATGCTGAATGGAGGGTAATTTTAAGGAAATGAAGGAGAGGAAAATGGCCTTGTAAGCCGAAACAACTGTCACAATAATAAAAAAACTAAAACACTTGTAGAACTTAATAATAAACATTATTAAATTTAATTTAAAAAAAAAAAAAAAAATTAAATATAGTTCTAGTTCTTTCTTTTCGGCCCGCCAAGCAGCAGGTGGATTAGAAAGGCACATCCGCCGCCAATATTTGAACACACCTCACCGGATATACCAGATAACCTTGCTAGATCACCAAACGTAGCGAACCACTTGGGGGGGTGAGAATTTAGAAAACCACATTTTTTTTTAATAAAACTAACAATCCCCTGTACCGATTATTTGATACGTGCGATAAAAGCTTCTAGAATTTGGTTCCAGATTTATTATACATACTCGTAAGAACAGAGAGGGCATTCGGAGAAGATTCCCCGGGAAGAACGGGGAATGGAAAACGATTTGAGTGTTTGAATATACGCCTCTTCTGGCGTGAGAAAATACCTCCCGGAAATGTAAACACGTTTCTAACTAGCTAACCATCACTCCGTTCTCCGCAGGGGTAGGCAGAGACCACGCACCGCTAAACAACTCGGTCTTGTCACACACCCTTCGCCTCAATCATATTCATACATCGTCTCATACATACACTTCTATTATTCCGACTCTTGACATGGCCCGACTTAACTATCTGCCTCGGGCATCCACAACTTCTTCTACCATTCACATTTCGACCCTTTGTAATAACAAGGTTCCATCTGTTGCCGTAGCGTCGGGCGATATCGAACTCCTATAGATCCCAGTACCGCATGACTCTGCCATCACAGATGGAACCTATTTATTCCAAAGGGAACCGTGTTATTGCGTCATATATCGTCGTTGCATATTTAATATGAATAATGTGACGATTTTGACGAAAATGAGTTATATATATATACTGTTATTTTCCTTTTTTTTCTCCAACTTCTACAATATGAGCCATGTAATAATATTTAATATTTAAGGTAATATAAAATAAACCATGTGGGGACAATTAAAACAGTACAAAACTAAAATTTCACATCCTCTGCATACCATTAGACAATTCAATTGCCTTGGTATGTACATAATATTAACATCATTTTGTAAGCCTAGCTGTCAAATTTTAATAAATTAAAATAAAATATTTTGACATAATATGGTATTTAAAATTAAGACGAAAACTGTATATAGAATATTAATCATGTGAGAAAAACTGTGCATAGAATACGAAACATGTGAGAAAAACGCGTTAAAATTCAATTTTCTGGCATAAAATAATTAATGTTTGCCATAAATATATTCTTATAATGAACGAAATATATTTTTCCTACTTTGTCCATTAATAAATTTGCTGTTTTCCGTTTCGTTATTTTTTTACACAGTTTATATCGATTTTCTCAGAATGTACTCAGTTTCACATGGTTCATATTATATATGCAACGACGATATGCTCCTTACACTTCTTTCTTCGTTTATTTGCTCTACATGCCCAAATCATCTCAAACCATCATTCAAACATGTTAGAACGTTTATTTTTTTAATTCTTGACGTTTCAATGTGGTGACCAAAAACACAAGTTTTATGTAAATTGGTAAATATCCAAAAAAAATTACCACACAAATATCGGCAATAAAATAAAGCACATTTTAGAAGAAAAATTTCCGTATCTACATGATAAGCGCGTAATAAAACAGAATGAACTTATATATGTAAACCTCTTAACAATTAAGTTAAGGTTATTAAGATGATAGACTTCGCTTTTCGGCCCATACAAAAAGGACGCCCGGGAAAAAACACTTTTCTACATCGAAAATTGCACAAAATGAATATATTTTTTTTATACTGCCTTCTAGGGGGTGAAAACTATGTCGGTATGTTTTCGAATTTTCGATGCGTTTCGTATTAACGTAAACATTCACTGTCAAACATGTACGATTTATCAAAAAATATTATTTAAAGAAAAAGTGCTGCTAACTCAACTCTCATAAAGAATTATAAAATTATAAAAAGCTACCGACGTAGGTTCTTCTTTCTAAAAAATATATATTTTTAAAATTTCAATTTCGTGAAAGTTTTGGTATAGAAAAGTGTATTCTCCATAAACCCCTTTTCGAGCGATTTCTGTAGGTAAATTTGAGCGTTGTCTCATTCGCACATTTCGCATTCGCATGTATTGTAAGTGTGCGTGAGCTTATTGTGAGCGGGACAGAATGACAGACGCGGGTGTTCCGCGTGTGGTTCAAAGTCTAGCCTCTTAAGTCGTTATAACTTTTGCGACAACTTGTCAAGCGTCATAAGAAAAAATAAAACAAACATATAAATGCTAGGTAGGTATTTACAAGTAAATGATTAGAGGATACCTAAAGGAAAATCTTATTTCTAGACTGTTGAGATATTTATTAGGTTTTACTGACTAATTTTATAACTCAAAGAAAGTCAAAGTATTTCTTTGTCGTTGAACCTCATGCGACAACTTCCACGCGATATTTTTTATCAATGATAATTTACCGAAGAAAATAATATATGCGGGCAAAGGATTCTTTTGACATTCCCCCGAGACTGTCGGCGCGAGGAGGAACAAACAAGTGCAAAAGAAGCGCAAAGACGACAGGACAAAAAGAGACAAAAACAACATAGCAGCGTTTGTTGCTGCCACCCGGTGAGCGGAACACACATTTGAGAGCAATTAAAAAATGTTTATGGAAAAATTCAAAAGCACTTTGGGTAATAATACAACGGCGAGCTCGTACCAAAGCTTCGGAGTACTGGGAATGCCAGGGGTTTATGGCAGTGTCAGTCCAACTGTGGGTTGCGACCTTTCCTGGAAATTTATATAAAAATACAGAACAATTGAAAAAAAACAATGAATTCGTAAATCGAATAAATTGAATGTTTTATAAGCATATTTATCACTGTGAACTTTTTTCATCTCACGCCTACCAGATCTCCTTAAGAGGCGGATCTCCGGATTTCTACCGATTTCTTACATATTTTCCTGAAACATTTGAAGTTTTTAAGCTCTTAAAAAAATATATATTATTCTTTAACATAGTATCCATACATTCCCCACGCCGAAACGGTAATTATTTGAAATTCTCTCGATAGAATATATCGCAAAGTATGCTCCGAAAATTATTATTTACACTGTTATTTCTGTTATTTTAAAGTTATGTTTACAAATTATGAAAAAAATTCACAATGTTTCGTTAAATGCTACTTAACCCAACCCCCACGAGATTTTTGCTCTTTTTTAAACGAGTCGTGTTTTATTAAACATTTTCGCAATTTTCGCTTGAATATTATCGTTTTTAATATTAGCGCTCTCCCTCTAACATACGTATTATCGTATCTCTCCTTCTTACTCTTTTTGAGCGGGTAATATCGGGCCCTAACGCTTAATTTATTTTCTAATGCGTATTATTTTTTTTTTTCAATTCATTTTTTAATGTTTTAAAAACTTTACAAAATAATCTTTTTAATAAGAAAAACTGTCTTTTTAACTTTTGAAGGTTATTCCCATCAATGTAATATTAGTCTGAGATAATATTGTTAATTCTGAAATTTTAAATATGACTCACAATTACGGCGGTTTTATAATAGGTGGCAATGGTTGAATTGGCAGAGCGTACGTCCCGGTAAGATGAGAGATCTGGATTCGAGTCCCAGTTGCGACGATTATCTATTATTATTTGTCTGTGTCTTGTTCATTTTCACATTTTAATTTAGATTTTATCTACTTCTTTAAAGATATTTTACAAAATGTTCATTTTAAGGCGTCTTCAAATAAATTTGTAGAGGAGAAATACATAAACATAAAAAGCGGGTATCAATTTATTATACCAGTAGCAACAGAGCTTGCCTAAAGACAGCTTCATTGATGCTAAAAACGTCGATATCCGAATTGAGGTGTGTAAAAGCAAAGGCAGCAATCTCCATTTCTTTATTGTTTATGTGTTGAATTCGTAGAATTCCATTTAATTTAAAAAAAAAATAATTATATTAAATTAAATTAAATTTAATAATGTTATTATAATGGGGCCAACAGACCTAGCTGTAAAAGGTCAAGCGTTATTTTGTTTGGCGTATTTCGGCATATCGGTTGCCCTACATTCCCAACGAGCGATATGCTGAAGTAGGTCAAGCCAAATAACGCTTGAGCTTTTATAGCTAGGTTTGTTGGCTCCATTAAGTTCTGCTAGTATTATTTTGTTTGGCGTATTTCGGCATATCGGTTGCCCTACATTCCCAACGAGCGATATTCTGAAGTAGGTCAAGCCAAATAACGCGTGAGCTTTTATAGCTAGGTCTGTTGGCCCCATTAAGTTCTGCTAGTATTATAGATTTGTATTTTCATTACAGCTGTTTCGACTTACAATGCCATTTTCAAAGTGTGGTTGAAACCACGTTTAGAAGACTTATATACGATTTTAAATGTCTATTTCGAACGTGCATACATTGATTTATTACCAGTTAAGGGTTAAACCAATCGGTATAAATCAATTTATGCACATTCAAAATAGATATTAAAATCGTATATAGTAAGACCGTAAAGACGTATAAATAAGACCAACATGTAGTCGACATTTTTGATATTTTCGTAATTATTATTCAAGAAAGACAAATGTGGTCAAAGAAAACATGTCATTTACGTTTTTATGTACTAAAATAGTTTATATATTGAAGGGATGGCAATGGATATTTTTTCTAATTAATATTACCTACTCGTCCTACACGTATTTGCAGGCGACGTTAAAAAATCTTTTATGGTTATTTTGAGCGTTTCCTTTAGTAAGTGTGTTGTTTATTTTTTATTAGTCGCTCTGGAATCGTTTGTAGGGGATTTGCATGGGGGTTGTGGGGAGTCCGTCGATTCCCAAACTGTGGGACAGGTCTAGAGAGCACTCCGTATTATTACGGACCGGATCAATGTGAGCCTCGGTTTCATGATTCTGTCAAAGGAGTACAAACAAATAAGATAATCTGGTAGGCACTACACTCCGTAACATTGTTAATTCACCTGCAAGTACTTACTACTCGTATATGCCAAATTAATTATTTGTAAAGTAAAAATTAATAATAATAATTGTTTTGACTAGATGTAGGCTAAATGTTCTAAAAAAATAGTAGGTAAGTTTTAAGGATTTTTCAAATTGTGTATATATCGTTGTTATCTTCTTCTTCAAAGATACTTTACAAAATGTTCATTTTAAGGCGTCTTTAAATAAATTTGTAAAGAAGAAATACACAGCGCCCTTGAGGTGATTTCTCACAAAAACGGCGCTATACAAATTATCCAATTATTATTATTATTATTATTATAAATATAAAAAAGGGGTTTTAATTATACCTGAAGCAACAGAGGTTGCCTAAAGACAGCTTCATTGATGCTAAATACGTCGTTATCCGAATTGAGGTGTGTAAAAGCAAATGCATCAATATCCATTTTGGCCAGATTGCTATGTTTGATTTTGAAATGACCTGGAGATTGCTATCTTTGCTTTTACGTACAATTTTACATACAAATATTGTATGTAATATACATACAAATATTGTATGTAATATACGTTTATACAATATTCGTATGTAATATTGTACTTAAAAGCAAAGATGGAAATCTCCAGGTCATTTTAAAAGCAAACATCGCAATCTCCCCGAAATGGAGATTGCTATATATCAGTTAAATTATTGTTATGATGGATGGAAGGTTTTAGTTAGGTAGTTATGATGGATTTATCATTAACAACCAAAATCGGACACAAAACTGAATTGAATAACATATACATCAGGAAAAAACAGAATTGAATAACATATACGTTAGGAAAAAAACGCATCATAATATATTGACCGCAGAATTGCTAACTCGCATATTTAGAGGGAAAAAAAAACAGTTTTAACTTTCTTCTTATTGACCAACATGGCATTGAAATTATGCGACTTTTTTACGATATTTTTCAATTTCAATTTGGGAGGCGGTTATGGTGACCAAATCTAAATATCCTGGTACTTCCCCACCTTCCTCTACCCCATCCAAAAAGTAATACCGAGAATAATCGATCTTTCTCATTGGAACCTCCCTGTACAGTTGCAAGCATTTTTAAACTATTATTCTCAGCCGCTGGTCAATCGCTCTTAAGAGTAACGAGTATCATACATATATATATTATTATATATTAAATAATATGTTTTTGGAATAAAGGCGAACACCACTTTGAAAAACTAAGCACTTTTAATTATCATTATTGAATGAATTTACATATTGTATGTAATATTATCTTGAAGCTCTATGCATTAAGTTTAAACAAAGACAGGATTCCAAATTACATTTACTAGACATTTTCCATTTATTAGACATTAGACAAGATAAAAAATTCTGAAAGTGAAATGTTTTGTTATTCTAATGAAACTCATTAGCTGGAATGCACAAAGTTTGTACAAAAAATATATCCTATGTGCTCAGGTAAGTGAAGGGAGGTAATGAACATTGCGGTTCATTTAATGTCTAATGGACGTTGTTTGAGAACCTTTGTACACGTAGGTAATTTTTGCTGAAAATGTTTACCTTATTCTTGTAGACATAATATGTAGATTTTATATTTGCATTTAATAAGTCAATCCGTAGATAACTAATTTTTTTTATGATTGTTTTAAATTACAATAATTATGGTTATAATTACTAGTGGCCATATCACCTTCCGAAAGCATTATCAAACTGCTGTGAAGTCACTGAGAGACGGTCTTCTTACACAATGGACTTCCACAAAATGGTAAGTTGCTGAGTTGGCACAGCGTCTGGTTCCCTCTCCGGCGTTGTGACTTCAATTCAACTGCTGGCTAAGTCATCCATCAAGATACAAGCAACGTTTTCCGTTTACTGTGATGACAGTAGGAGATTTAAAAATATTGTCAGGTTATTCGTAAGACCTGGAATGTTTGTATTTCTTTACAAAATAAACAAACAAAACCATAAAGCGAAAAACCTGAATCAGTAAAAACACAAGAACGATAAGTATTGGTGTCACAAAATTTGCATAGATTCTTTGGTCTAGAAGTACACGGTCAACGGAACTATTTTCAGTTCACAGCGTCAAATAAAACAAAGGGTATAAATTGAAAAAGGTAAGACGCCATATATTTAATTCCATTCAATTTGAGAAACCTAACCTAAATCTCTCCAGCCGGACTCTCTCGACCCATCGCCTTGCACCGCATTGGGAAGGATGGATACACTCGTCCGTCACACCTAGAAACACCCAGCCCTCTACCCTTTTCCCTCCCACAACTTCCCTTCCTTCCTTGCCCAAAAAAGACTTTTCACAAGAATCCACAAAGATGACATTGGCCCTGAGGGAAATTCTTTTCCTCGGGGTCTCCTGTGTGAAGCTGATGTAAAAAAAATACATCTTACAAAAGTGTTGAAATTTGTATGAAGCAGGGTCGAACAAAGTCCGTAATAATATTAAAATAGGTGACGTTTGTCTTTCATACATTGAACCTATGTACTAACTTGAATTATAACACTAAATCGTTCATTAACAATTTTTGTTTCCCGCTTTTCTGTACCTATTGATGATGTAATCCACAAGAACACAAGAATCCCCAAAGGTGACATAGGCCCTGAGGGAAATTCTTTTCCTCAGGGGCTCCTGTGTGAAGTTGATGTAAAAAAATACATCTTACAAGAGTGTTGAAATTTGTATGAAGCAGGGTCGAACAAAGTCCGTAATAATATTAAAATAGGTGACGTTTGTCTTTCATACATTGAACCTATGTACTAACTTGAATTATAACACTAAATCGTTCATTAAGAGGTTAGACTTTACGCCATACGCCGAAAGTTTAGGTATTTATTGTTCCTAACTCTGTCCCACTCAGATGAAGCTCACACATACAACTGCACACAACAATACTGAATAGCGCACACGCTCGCACACTCGACTAACACGTGATACAGTGTCCCCGGTCCCCGCATAATATCATATTCTCATTTCGAGCGCCTAGCTGCAAATCATCTAGGTAGGTACCTACCATTCGGAATTCGGAAGTGTGCATAATTATTATTTGTTATTCGTAGTATTTAGATCTCGCCTGACTTGTGATACCTCAATCACATTGATAGGATAATATAATCAATTAGTGAATGTTCGCCAATAACTAGATAAGTGATAATTCATGTAGGTATTGTTTATCATAATTTCCTGCGCTATTTAAAACTATAAATGTTATTATTATATTATGTTATTCATTTTGGTCGGCGGGTATAGGTACCGCCGCCCCGGGAACCATTTATTGGATAACCAACACCTCTGCCATAGGTCACCCCTTTAAGTTTTAGTCACCCTCTACGTTTGGTGACTTAGCCGGGGTGCCCGGGGGCATGTGGTTAGGTTTGTCCGGGTCTTGGCGGCGGATGCGTCTGCCCACCAATTACGTAACAGGCCATATCAGGAGAGACTGGTTGAGGGAAACCTTTTGATCTCTCCGTTGGTCTCTCCCAGAACATCCCATTGCACCGCATTGGGATTTCCATGTTTGTTATTCCTGGAGAAACCGACCCCCAGATTCCTACCCACCCCTCATACCCTTTTCCTTCCCAGAACTCGCTCTCCTTCCTTTCCTTAAAATACCCTGTGCACAGGATCCCCAAAGATGACATAGGCCCTGAGGGAAATTATTTTCCTCAGGGCCTCCTGTGTGGAGCAAATGTAAAAAAAATTATAACTACATTGTGGTGGCTAAGGTGGTGATTGGTGATGATTTGCCCATTTGGTCGGCGGGTAATCGTAATAAATCACCGACATTGGTCTTTGTAGGCCAGTTCAATTAGCCATCCGGGATGGTATTTATTCCGGTAGTTCCATTTTTTTATGTTTTATAAACTGGTTCCTTTACGTAAAATCCAAGTTTTCGACCTGCACACCCGTGCTCGTGCCGCCATTTGAAAAAAAAAACAGACGAAATCGCAACAAAATCTTGTTTTTCTAAAATATCTCAAACAGTGCAAATTTTGCCCCCAGTAGCTGTGGCAAATACGTGGAACCTAAAATTTGCTACAATTATTTTAAATTTATTATTATCTTCTATCTCTCAAAAGTACTGATATGTAATAATCCAGTCAAGGAAGGAGGTGTGGAGTGCGTGAGCAGGTACCTAAGTGATTCCTTCATAAACTTGATCAGGGTGCTTAAGGTGTGAACATACCAAAAGTCCTGACGTCTAGGTGTCGAGCTAGGAGGGAAAGGGGGGGTGGGGATGGTCCCAATATTCGGGTTTCCGCTTATATCTCGAAAACGGTGGTCCGCGGGTAATTTTTTTTTCCATTACATGAATGCTCATAAAATTATCTTCAACTTTTATTCTATGTGTGATTTTCAAATTCCCAGCCGTTTTTGAGTTATACGCTCCCAAAAAATTGTATAGAATTAAATTCCCTTTCAGAATATATTTTTTTTATTTTTTTTTTATTAATAATTCAAAAAAGATACATAAATTACAAATACATTTTATACACTAATTAATTATATAATATATATGTTTGATGTACCCCCATAAAAAAGCAGGGCTTGTGTGTATGGGGGGAGGGGTGTTATTATATAGTTTTTATTTATTTGTTATGATTTAGTTCAGGTTTTGAGTGTGCTTTTTAAGGTGAGTTTTAATTTTTTTTAAATTGGTATTCATGTTTCTAATATTTTCTGGTAATGAATTAAAGAATTTTACTCCGAGATATTTATGATTTAATTGTAATATTGTTTTTTTACATTTTGGAGTAATTTATATATATATATACACATGCAAATTAATCTCCAACCAGTCAGAATTTACAGCAATTTTAAGTTTATTTATAATTTTTATTTTAAGTGTTGTCAATTTCAGAAAAAAACTTTTTTTTTTATCTTTTTTTTTTTATTTGTGATAATATATTACAAAATTATACATAATATTTATAATACATTATTCCCATTGAGTTTAATAAAACTCATTTCGGGAAGGACAACATTATACAATTATGAAAATTATTTTTACAAAAGAACACGAATTTAAAGGGCATTTAAAGGAAAATACACAGATGTTAAAACAGACTAGGCACACTTGATACAGTTAGTTGAATATTTCATAAATACATTTAGAAAGATATACAACAGTTAAATAAAAATTGTTAAATATGTCACTGGTTAATAAAGCTGCTAAAGATATTTAACTTACTATTGACACACAAATTTTGTTCGTTCGCCTAAAAATTTGTTTGACCACACTTCCAGTTATTAAATAAAGTAGACAAAAATCATGTTACTTGAAAATTTTTATATTATAGTTTATAATGAAAAGTCTCATGATAATTTTATTCTATTTCGTTACATTAATACACCAAATTATAAACCTCACTGTTCTCAGTAACATATATTATATTATATAGTCGTTTTAATAAAATAAAAAAAATTGAAAATTTGACACATTTTGCCAACAAAGCAATCCGAGGTTTTGGAAAGTGTGCCATAATGAGGCAAAAAGCGCTCGAGTGGTTAAAGTATGGATAAGCTATTAGGAGGATGGTGAGAAACCCTGTAAGGAGTTAATATTATTTATAAAAAAAAAACGACAGTAATGAAAACATAATCCCTGTTGTATGCGATATATTTTATATTTTGTGATGTAAAATGACCGTACACAACAAAAAATTTCAGATTTCAAAGATGTAATAAAATATTATAACTGACTACATCTACATTTTTTGTGGGAATGTTTTTAGTTTGAGGAAGGACAAAAAAAGTTTGAAAAAAATCGTTAAAAAGATTGCAAATTTGTTGCCCATCACTTAAAGAAAAGTTTCCGCCGAACATGTTATTCGGTGATCGAGGAAGCTTGTTTTTAAAATATTTCACATTATTCTTTGTGTTTAACTAAGCATTATTTATGTAGTTTTTTTTTTAAAGAAAGACAAACATTTTCGAGTTACGAATAACCCAACAACATTTGAAAATCTCCTACTACCATCACACTAAGCGAAAGATATTGCTTGTGTTAATTTGAGTAATATTGTAAACAGTTTTATGAAAAAAATATTATATTTATTACCTATTGTAAAAAATGTATTATCTAAAATACATTATTATGAAATTAAATAGAACTCATGAATAAAAAGAAAAATCAATCCCATCACTATTATTATGTAAAATGGTCTTACCATCACTATTATCCAAAACGATGGCTCCACCCCCCCGACCATGCACTCCTTGCCACGACCCGTCAAATGTGCGAATGAGACGACTGCCGTAAACTCTCAAATTTACCTACAGAAATCGCTTGAAAACAGGTTTATGGAGAATACACTTTTCTACACCGAAACTTTCACGAAATTGAAATTTAAAAAAATATATATTTTCTAAAAAGAAGAAGCTACGTCGGTATGTTTTCATAATTTTGTAATTCTATATGAGAGTTGAGTTAGCAGCACTTTTTCCTAAAATAATATTTTTTGATAAATTATATATGTTTGACAGTGAATGTTTACGTTAATACGAAACGCATCGAAAATTCAAAAAGCTACCGACATAGCTTTTACTTTCTAGAAGGCAGTGTAAAAAAAATATATTCATTTTGTGCAATTTTCGATGTAGAAAAGTGTTTTTTCCCGGGCGTCCTTTTTGTGTGGGCCGAAAAGCGAAGTCTATCGTCTTAACAATTTCTGTTTCCCACTTTTCTGTACCTATTGATGATGTAATTCACAAGAACACAAGAATCCCCAAAGGTGACATAGGCCCTGAAGGAAATTCTTTTCCTCAGGGTCTCCTGTGTGAAGGTGATGTAAAAAAATACATCTTACAAAAGTGTTGAAATTTGTATGAAGCAGGGTCGAACAAGGTCCGTAATAATATTAAAATAGGCGACATGTGTCTTTCATACATTGAACCTATGTACTAACTTGAATTATAACACTAACAATTTCTGTTTCCCGCTTTTCTGTACCTATTGATGTTGTAATCCACAAGAACATAAGAATCCCCAAATTCTTTTCCTCGGGGTCTTCTGTGTGAAGCTGATGTAAAAAAAATACATCTTTCAAAAGTGTTCCACAAGAACACAAGAATCCCCAAAGGTGACATAGGCCCTGAGGGAAATTCTTTTCCTGTGTGAGGTTGATGTAAAAAAACTGTGTGAAAAAACTGTGTGAAAAAACTGTGTGAAAAACTGTGTGAAGTTGATGTAAAAAAAAAATACATCTTACAAAAGTGTTGAAATTTGTATGAAGCAGGGTCGAACAAGGTCCATAATAATATTAAAATAGGTGACGTTTGTCTTTCATATACATTGAACCTATGTACTATCTTGAATTATAATACTAAATCGTTTATGAACAGTTTTTGTTTCCCGCTTTTCTGTACCTATTGATGATGCATAGAAAGGCGGAATTTTTTCGATAAAAGCAAAAAAAATATTTACAATACAATAATACAAGTCTGCATTCACCGATAAAACATCTAAAAACTTTTGAAATACTGCTAGTAAGAGTTCCACTTGTGTTTATTTTCCCACAAAACGTTATTCTAGAAAGTTTCCGCTTGTTTATTATTGTCACCGAGGGAAGAGGTATTATTGTATCTCTAATATTTTTCATATGTGGGACGAAGTTTATGCTTTTGTTCGATTTGCTTTGGATAAATACAAGAGTTTTTTTTCTGTGGCAAAGGAAATTGGAAGGGATTGGTAACGTGGTAACCAGGACTTACGCACCACACACAGAGTGTTCCACATCAAGAGATCGTTACCTTTCGGCTGCCTAATGCCGAGCGTATTGGGTGAATAGGCAGTCCTACCCCCACATCCACCCCCTCCTGAACCCCTGGTAGGAGCCAGAGCGGGAGGGATGAAAAAGCTTTTTTTTTATGTGTAAGTTTCCACCAATACAACACAAAATAATGCCCAATTACCAACGCTTATTTTTATACTTTGATTCGACGTTTTACAACAATTCGATTATCAAATCTCGACGACATTCACAATAATAAATAATAAAAAAATGAAAACATTTTTAATAATTCGTCATACGTAATAGTCACATAAGAGAGAGTAAAACCGGTACCCATAAATCGACCACTGCATGGAATAGGTACATTGGATAGGCGCGAGCATTAAACATGATTTGAAGAGCTTTTTGTTCAGCGAATAAGCTCGGCCAGCCGCTGAAAGCTCTTCCGGTTGCGGGCCACCGGAAACCAGCAGTGGCGACACGAATGGCTTATAATAGTGGAGTATTTTTGGAACCTTATTGACAGGGAATGGCCGAACTCGACAATAGTGAAGTATTGTAGTGCAATATTACGAGTATGTTGGCAAAATTAACATACGTTTACCTAACCAAGATACTCAACATTGCTTGCCAGGTATGGTCCGAGCTAGCGTAGCAAGTGAAGAACATTTATAAACAAATGTAAAATGATTTTAAATAAAGTTGTAATGCTCAGATACGAGAAATACATCGATCTTAAATAATTAGGATAACAATATCTAACATCTCTGAGTAATCTTAACTAGTTTGGGGAATGCTATTCACAATATAACTACATATCACAAACGGAGTTAAACATAGTAGTAACGCACATTAATAAGTATGTTTCTGTCAATTTTTCGTTTACCAAGAACTTGTCAAATGTGGTATTTTAAGAAAATAAGAAAAAATCTGTATGGTTTTAAACCCACAATTTTTTTCTGACAAAATGTATTATTACAGTGGGTTTAAACTGTAAGTTTTACCACACATTATGTACGTAATGGACTTCATAAAGGAATTCAAAAACAAAATGATTGATTTTTCCCGAAAAACCAAATACCCCGAACTAGAGAACTCAAATAGATAGTTCAAAAGAATACCGAAAAAATCTTATCACACGACCCGAAACAAGATAATTTTGATCCGATCAAGAGATTGCGTCCACCGGTCGCAGACAAACAATGTTCCCACAGTGAATTCACGACAAAACCACAACAAGGTATATAAATACTCCAAATACGCCGAATGGAAAATATTCCTCGAAAAGGACACAACACATTGGACAAAAAAACGGGCAACTTATCTCTTTAAATCTGCGCACTAACGGGCATCAAAGGGCGATCATAATGCCCTGTCGGGCTATCCCCTGGACTCTAAACGGATGTACATAAATGAATAGGCCGTTGGAAATTGGTGATGGAAACGGGGACGATCGGAAACCGTTATACAATGCCAACCGCGTCTACCGTGCTACCTTTGAACCTACTCAACGAAACGTATGTCAATAACATACATTCGCACACCCCGCAGAATGAAGTCAAAAAAAATAATTTTGCAGGATAGCGAGAACAAAAAATAATGAGTGATGAACAAGCGGTACCACTAATAGTGAAAAGTACTTCGCCTACTGGTTAATACCGAATATTTTTTATTCAAACAGTTAGATTTAGCAATTATTATAAGCAATAATTATTAGCCTGAAACACTCATCAATATTGAAAACTCTCCCGAGAAAAGATATATGCCAACCCGCACCCCTCTATTTGCCGGACAGGAGCTTTACCATTAAGCTACGGCGGGATACCTCCTACCCGCCAAATGATTCAATATATACCTAATGTTTCATTCAACAATTATCGCTTATTATATTTTTTCACCTGCAAACAACCAACTTTATTTTTATATGAGTTAGATTTAGCTTCATTTTTACTAAAAGTGAGTATTTATGTCGGGGAGACGAAAAAATATGCATTTTGGACGAAAAAACATGCATTTTGTGTAAGATTATTTCACATGTTTGACGCCATGTTTGGCCAAGTGAAGCGGCCTTTTACACATAATAAATGTAGTAATAACAATTACTACAAGAAACCACTATTTATGTACACAAAATAGTTTATTAGGTTCTTAGTTTGAAACAAAATTTCGCAAATATCAAATCCATACAAAAGTAAGCGGAAAAAAAAGTAAAAGTAAGTACACATTCAGCGACATCTTGCGGAGATGTAGTGATCTAACGTAAATACGGTTTTCGTGGGGCATTAGATAATCACTTTACTTTTCAAAGATAAAACTTAAAAAAGAAAATGTTGACTTATGACACTTTTCTATGGGATGTGGGCATCTGGGAGAAATATACATAATATGATATGTATATTTCATGGGTATGGGTATCGCTGCCCAGGGAATCATTTGTTTAATAACCAACACCTCGCCATAGGTCATCCAAATGGTTCGATATTTTTGATGAATTTGAAGAGCAGGGGTTTCCAAAAAATAATGAGTGATGAACAAGCGATTCCTTCGAAAATAAATACTAGCTACATCTTTCGGAGATGGATTGATCTAACGTAAATACGGTTTTCGTGGGGCATATATAATCACTTTAATTTTCAAAGATAAAACGTAAAATAGAAGATTTTGACTTATGACACTTTTCTATGGGATGCGCGATATATATATTATTATGTGGGCATCTGGGAGAAATATACATATGATATGTATATTTCATGGGTTCCGTATCGCTGCCCAGGGAATCATATATTGAATAACCAACACCTTGTCATAGGTCACTCAAGTGGTTCGATATTTTTTATGAATTTGAAGAGCAGGGGTTTCCGGGTTCATAGAATGAGGTGTGTGTAGGTCTTGGCGGCGGATGCGTCTGCCTACTGCCCACCTAAAGCGTCGCGGGTGGGGGATACTGATTGAGGGAGACAATTTGACCTCTCCAGCAAAGGGGACTTTTAAGGAGAGGAAGGAGTGAATATGTGTCTTGAAGAGACCCATATGAGAGGACACAAAGAAGCCGGAAAATCGTTCCACAGCCGAGCTGTTGAACTCAAGAACGAGTAGTAGAAGCGACCCGTTCTCATCTGACATGGCAAATGTCAACACGAAGTGTCAACTTTGTACATATGTCGGGCGCGCGTTTGGCGTTTTTTCCCGACTATGTTTAGGTACTACAGCTATCATCTATGTTTGCATTAAAAAAAATTATATTAAAAAAATATGTTTATTTTAAATTACAAAATTTGAAAGCGTATTTCATCACCCTTAATTATTTTTTTTCTGATGAATTCAGAAATAATCCAATTATTTGGATTTTATTGCAAGGCGGAAATATTTAGACCTTCCGACAAAATTACCCCGAGGCCTGAGGGGTTAAGGAATGTTTAAATCAAATTTGATTTTGAAATTCAATTATTAAATTGATGGATTTGATTATAATGCAAACGATAGCTGATGACACCGATAATGCATAATATGATGAAATACAAAATCCGCCTGGCGTCACATTAATCTGTGGGAATCAACTCATTTCTCACGTCGCAAGTCAGACCTGGGTATCTAGCATGGTCGATCGATAATGTCGTTAACTTGTAATCGCTCCCGAGCAATAGTGCAGATCGCTAACATACAAGAAACACTTCAAGTCAAATAAATTAAGAACACTTAGTCGTTGTGAACTGTTGTTTGTTGGTGATCTGCAGTCATGCTCGGGAACGATGACAAGTTACCGATATTATGGATAAATATTATCGATGGACCGTGCTAGACAGTAGCGTTACTGAACATTGTCACCAGATTTTTTACTATGCAAAAACGTCCCACGTCGTCTATTGAATTTTTCATAATAATGCATTATAGAATTTTGGAAATCTATATATTTTTAACATCAAAATTAAGTAATGAAAAACAAAATAAGTTCTCTGAAATATCATCAAAAATAACATCAAGTATATTGACACATTAGCAGTTGTCTGTGCAATTTGTTGAATTCTAGGAATTGTTCATGTATAGAGTAATTTAGTATGGAGATTATTGTAACAATTACCTTCAATATTATATTTGTTTCAGTTTGAACGTAAATTATATTAAAGATTTACGCCGTTTTCAGGGACTTTTACATAGAAGAAGTTTTTTTTTACAGCCTTGATGTAAACTAAAATAATGTATTGCTGTATTGTAAGATAACCATAGACAAAATGCGAGAAATAATTAACTAAAAATTCTGCCTCAATACAGGTTCGCTAAGTGAGGCAGGTTATGCACAATTTAAAATATAGTATATTATGCTATTTCTATATAACAGTTCTAACATACATATTTATTTTTTCTCCTATTAGATACTGTAACATTATTCTTATAACAAAGACTCTGAAAGAATCTAAATTATTACCCTCCATTAGTAATCTAGTCAATGAGCAGTAAGTACATTATAGTTACTTCCAGAATTTCTGCACTGCAAAAAAAACCTACTTCTAGTAAGCCAGTATAGGTGAAAATTTAAAAATAAAACGTGAAAGTAAAAAATGGAGAGCATTTGGTAAAAGCGTGTGCAAATGAAAATCGGCAAAAATGCCCTACCGCGTACTGCGCAACGTATTGGGTTTCAGTACATAAATGGAAAAATGCTGAACTAATCAAAAACATATCAAAAATTGACTTTATGACTTACTCAAATAAATATAACAACAATTAACTGCCTCCATGGACGAGAGGTAAGGCTCTCGACCAGCAATCCAGAGGTCGCAGGTTTAAATCCCGGCGTGCCCAAGTAAATTCTACTCGATTAATTTGAGTTATTCCACAATCTATTAATTTAAAATAATATACATATAGTATACTTGCAACACGTTCCAGAGTGGAAGATACTCTCAGTATCGCCCTGGTGTAAGACCACCATTTAGAAATGATTTGCTAGATATGGCGTTAGTCGTGTTTGGTGACCTGAATGGCCAGATGCTTTCCCATCTTTCTCGTCCCCATCTTCTTCTCTTCCCCACTAGCTTCATCCTCACAACATACTCCTATACGGGATGTCTCAATAGCTCCAACAACACTTGATTTTAGTTAGATATCCTTATAAATATAGGATTATGAATCAGCGTTTTCGTGTTCAAATTGCATTTATTTATTTATTAAATTATCAACACCCAGATAGGCGATTGCTTATACGTATTTATTAAAGGATTTTTTTGATTTTAAAATGTAAGCCAATAAAAAAATCCTTCGCACAATGAAAACAAAACAAAAACAAGAGAAAACCGTACACAATCGGCTGTGATTGGATCCCAGGTATTGTGTGTACCATTTTCGTCAGACCGCCAATAATTTGGCAGTGATAACAATCGGCCATGCCCGTATGTGCCTACGTTGTATACGCTGGAAACAAGGCTTTACCATTGTTATTCTAGAAAGCGTACAAAAAATCGTACAGTACATAAACTAACGGAAATCGACAATACATTTTTTCCCCTAACATTATTGTGAACATCGGTTTGAAAATGAAAAAATTATCCAATTTTTAACAAGTAAATAAAAGTATTTTTCAAAAGAAGCGAACACATTGTGATTTGACATTTTAAATAAATGAAAAGAAAATACTTTGTTTTAAGTCACTTATTTTTATTTTACGTCTACCGGTTTCGGTACCTCCGTACCATCATCAGGAATGTTACAAAAATAATCTTTATTTATAATTTAATAAGTATTTTCTTTTCATTTATTTAAATAAAAGTATACAAAAAGGACGGCCGGGAAAAAACACTTTACTACATCGAAAATTGAACGAAATGATTTGTTTTTATTTCCTTCTAGAAGGTTAAAGCTATGTCGGTATATTTTAAAAATTTCAATGCGTTTCGTAGTAACGTAAACATTCATTGTCAAACATGTATAGTTTATCGGAAAATATGACTTAAGAAAAAAATGCCGCTAACTTAATTCTCATAAAGAATTACAAAATTATAAAAACATACCGACATAGCTTTTTCAATCGAAAATATATTTTTGTTTTTAAATTACAATTTCGTGAAAGTTTGGGTGTAGAAAAATGTTTCCTCCCGAAACCCTTATTCGAGCGATTTCTGTAGGTAAATATGAGCGTTGTTCAATTCGCACATTTCGCATTCGCATGTATCGTAAGTGTGCGTGAACTTATTGTGACAGACGCGTGTGTTCCACGTGTGGTGCAAAGTATATCCTCTTAAATAATAATATTTTAGTGTTAAATATTTTTTCAGTTACATTTATCATACTTTAAAAAAAAAATTATTTATGTATTGTTATTTACTTTTTACCTAATCTTAATATTTGTGTAATTTCTTTTGCTATTTTTAATATGGAATATATTGCATTGCACTACCTGTGATACATTCTGGAACAAACTAATATTTGTTAAGTATTATTATTAATAAAGATTTTCATAAATAATATCAACCTTAATAATCCTACTTTGCCCAAAATTCTATTATTTATTTTTTAAGAATTCTGAAAAAATGAATAGTAAGAAGTAAACTGACCTCTTAGGACGGGTTGATTCAAGAAATTCATGTGTAATATTTCCATCGAATGGCCATTCGGCGCCATTTTGTTTTTTGACAGTTAAAAGGTCCCCGCTAAATGCCGATTTTAGGTCTGTTTCAGCTTTTTAACAAATAGCAATCAAGCACAAGCAACTATCACGTCGTTAGGCTTGTCAGCTTATTACAATTTTTCGAGAAAGCGAAACGCATCTAGGATCGGCGTTTAACGGGGAATTTGAAATGTAAAAAAAAATAGCTCTGAATGGTCATTAGTGACAATGTCACATTTAAGTTTTTGTCAAACAACTGGCCCTTAATGGGTATTATTTCAGAAGAATGATTTAAAGCTCGTACTTTCCAAATGCATTATAATTGTTTATCTTTATTTTCAAAATCAAATCCTAATAACTTAATAACATGTTTCCAATGGATTCGAGCTTTTAACCAAAAGTCCATAACGCGAGGGGAAGAAATATCTCATGGAGGATTAATTATGGAATATGAGAGTTTTATCCGGGACCGTTTTTAAAAAGCCTTTTTGATTTGAGCAGCTTGCACGGATTTAGAGTGTACATCTGAAGAAAAAATAAAATTTTGGTTCACAATCTCACCCCTTATCCATATACAAAAATAATTTAAATTTGGTAGGCGGTTATGAACCGTTTATTGGATAACCAACAAATCTGCCATAGGTCATAGGCCCTAGTGGTTCGCTACGTTTGGTGACTTAGCAGGGGTGCCCGGGTTCATGGGTTGAACTTTGTCCGGGTCTTGGCGGCGTCCGGGTATTTTAACTTTATCTAGACATACAAAATACAAAAAAAACTCATAATTTTGTTATCTTACAATGTTCGCATCAAATTTAAAAAAAAAAGAAAAATTTATTTTGTTAAAACTATGTAATATTTAAATTTTATATTTGAATATTAAATATTTCTCTATCTTGTTCACTTTTCACAGAGGCACCATAAAAAAAACTTCTGAGATCTAGGAGGAATAATAACTGAGTCCACTGTTATTATTCAGTAATTTACCATTAAAAATGTCATTCCCAACATAGCCATGTCCTACCGTGAAGGACAATTTACAAATTTTTTGTATTATTAATATGTTTAATAGAATTTATTTTTTAAATAAATTGTAAAATTCTTGCAAAAGGAAGCTAGCCACAATTTCAATCAATAAATATTAAAATCCCCAAATATAATAAATAAAATTAAAAAACAACGAATAATGAATTTACTGGGTGTAACCTGGTTTCAATACATTTATAGTAAGGTAAACCGAAATTGGTCAGATTGCTTTAAAAACACTCTCGATTAAAGGAATAACTAACCATTACGCCGTTCCCCGTAGGGGTAGGCAGAGAGGACGAACCTTCAAACATCTCTGCCTAGGCCCACACTCCATTCACATCTTAAGAGGCTAGACTTTGAACCACACGCGGAACTCCCGCGACTGTCATTCTGTCACGCTCACAATAAGCTCACGCACACTTACAATACATGCGAATGCGAAATGTGCGAATGAGACAACGCTCAAATTTACCTACAGAAATCGCTCGAAAAAGGGTTTATGGAGAATACACTTTTCTACACCGAAACTTTCACGAAATTGAAATTTAAAAAAATATATATTTTTCAGAAAGAAGAAGCTACGTCGTTATTAACGTTTTACTACGGCTACGTTTTATAATTTTATAATTCTTTATGAGAGTTGAGTTAGCAGCACTTTTTCCTTAAATAATATTTTTTGATAAATCGTACATGTTCTTTTTTTTTTTTTATTCCAGAAAAAAAAAATAACATTTTCACTTACTTAACTAGAATTTGCATTAAAATTACATTATATTACAGAAGATTAAATTACACTATATTATGATACAATATATTATCATACAATAGTATTCACTTTCACTATATTGTTTTTTGTGAATAAAAATGAATGATTTTTTTTAAATTTACACACACTTTTTTCGTTTTTAATATCATCTGGAAGGCAATTATATAAATTGCCCCCCTCATAACTGATGGATTGCTTACCGTAGTTAGTATGAATAGTGTTTAAATGTATGTTATCGTGTTGTCGTGTAAAATGTTTGTGTACTTGGGACGTTTTAATGAATTCTGTGTTTGTATGTATTAGTTTATTATATATTTTTTTATATAAGGAGACATATATTGTATTCGTATAGTTTTCTTAATGTTAACAGTTTGGTTTCCAAATATAGTTTTTTTGTGGATGTTTTGGATTCGTAGTGAAATAGTTTTTTGATTAGTTTATTTTGAATTATCTGTAATTCATTAATGTATGTTTCATACGCATTTTCCCAGATTTCAACTAAGTAATTTAAATGTGAGTGTACAAGACTATAATATAAACTTTTTTTTAATTTAATCGGTAATAGATAAGATAATCGGCTAAAAACGTTAATTAAGGGTGTGATTTTATTTTTAACATCTTGTATATGGTTTTTAAAAGTTAGATGCTTATCGATGCACAGCCCAAGATATTTTCCCTTTATCAAGATTTGCAAATCATTCTTTTCAATTTTTAAGGGTACGTGAGGAGGAATTATCTTACGGGTTGGGCTTAAAACCATGTATCCTGTTTTTTTTTTTATGTTCATTGTTAGGATATTTGATTGGAGCCAACTGCAAATTTTTTCTAGGTCACTTTGTGCATTTTCTAGTAAGATGTTTAGGTCTTTACCCCAGTAGAATATTGCAGTGTCATCCGCATATAGAAAAATTTCACCATTTATGTCTAATTGCGAAATATCATTGATGTAAATTTGGAACAGTAGTGGTCCTAGTATGGATCCTTGCGGAACTCCATAGTTTATTGGAAGATGCTTGCTATTATGATTGTTAATGCTAACGAATTGCTTTCTATTGCTAAGATATTATTTGAATAGATTACGAGCAGGACCAACTACACCAATTTTCTCAAGTTTCTTGAGAAGTATATCATGGCTTACTGTATCAAAGGCTTTTTGAAGGTCAACTAGTATAGATAAGATATAGTTTGACAGTGAATGTTTACGTTAATAGGAAACGCATCGAAAATTTGAAAACATACCGACATAGTTTTCACCCTCTAGAAGGCAGTATAAAAAAATATATTCATGTTGTGCAATTTTCGATGTAGAAAAGTGTTTTTTCCCGGGCGTCCTTTTTGTATGGGCCGAAAAGCGAAGTCTATCATCTTAATATATAAAACAAAGTCGGGTTAGTTACACCATTTATAACTTAAGAACGGCTGAACCGATTTTTATGAACTTTGATTTGTTGGATTTGTCTCCGTCCTGATTAACAGAATAACTATTAAAACATCGGAAAAAAACGGGAAAAATAATTATGAAGAAAATTAATTTTTTCATATATTTTGTATGGAACGGCTTTTCAGATAATGTGCGTTGGTCGACATAATTTGAATCAATTCGATCTGTCAATGGTGTAGTATGCCGAACATTTCGTGCTTAGTCGACAATTTCCATTTAATTTTTTGAACTTGGAGTATTTATTTCATCTTAATAAAAACTTAATTTATTTCAGCTAATAAATTAAACACAACATTTATTGATTCTGAGGCGGTACAAGTTTGCCGGGTCAGCTAGTTACATAAAAACTATTCTGTTTCTTGACATGGCCCGACTCAAGTATTACAACCCTGAACTATAAAACCGAAAAACCTTTTTTTCTTTATTAGTAAAAAGAATCAAGCTGATTTTTTCATGTAGCTGTTAAATAATCATAATACACGCAGAATAAGACCAGTGACACACCTAGTGAAGCTCCGGCGTTATTTGGATTGGCCTATTTCAGCATATCGCTATCTGTGTGTATCACTAGTCTAATGATAACATTATTTTTTTACTGCCAGGCGAATCACAAAAATAATATTTTTAAAAATCTCTTATATTGGACAAAACTTTCTATTAAGACCCATTAAAGTTCCAAAATGCTTGCAACTATACAGGGAGGTTCCGATGAGAAAGATCGATTATTCCCCTAATCAAATTTTTTAAAACTAAAAATTTATCGATTTATTTCATTAAAAACTTGTTTTAATATATGTATACCTACATTCAAGTAAGCAATAAAAATGCTCAAAACGCCTGATGATAAATTATTAAATATCGTGTTCTTCTTGTAAGTATTTTTTGATCAAAAATATTTATGATTGTTCAATAATTTATAAACAAAATAAATGTGTAAAAAAAATTTGAAATATATTGGTTTGTAAGACCTTAAATAAATAGAAAAACTGAGGTATTTTCGTCACAAAACACGTTCTCGGAATTACTTTTAAATGATTTTAATTGAACTAAAATTAAAATTCTGAAAAGCTTCTTTACTAGATTACAGGTATATTGATTTATTTTGCTGTGATTATATAATTTTTTATGTCTAAACATTTCGTGTGAACATTGCTGACAAATTGCTTGAAAATTGCTGAAAAAACTGCCAACGACCAACGGTATAACCTTAGTATATTAAAAATAGTATATCAAAATTTAAAAAGTGCGTTTACCAGACAAAATAACGATCTTATAAAATCAATTTATCTTTTTTGTAAAAGGGAATTAATACGTCTAGAATTTGATTTAAAAAGGACAAATTTCCAATATTATCTGGTCATACCCTCTTAAATGCCAACACGAAAACAAGGACTAAATCATTATTTTTTTCTATCACTTCTATTCCTACGCTTGATGGCTTGTTTTTCTTTTTTTTCTGGCTTTTGCTTTTTTCGGATTAAAATTTGAAACGGGGATCAAAGAAACCATTAATCTTCTAAGTGGTTTCAAGAATTTATGGAGGTTTTTTTTTTTTTATTTTTTTTTATTTCACCCTATTCCGTAATGATCATAATAATAATAACACTTGGATAATTTTGATGCGACACTTCGTCAAATTTCAACCACACATTTCAAGCTATAAATTCATGGAAAACAAAATAATGAAAACATGGCAGCAACAGCACAAAAAAAAACGGGTACTGTATAACAGAGCTAGGCTACGTTTGGTGGCTTAGCAGAGGTGTCCGGGTTAATGGGGTGAGGATTGTCTAGGTCTTGGCAGCGGATGTGTCTGTCCTACTACCTACTGTGTGGTGGGCCAGATTTGGATAGACTTGGTTAATGGAGACCTTTTTACTTCTCCAGCAGGACTCTCTCGGCCCATCGTCTTGAACCGCAGTGAGAGGTGTGAATTCAAACATCCGTGACTCCTGGACTCCTGACCCCCAAATTCCCGCCCACCCCTCATAACTTTTTCTTTCCCGGATCTTTATATCATTCCTTTCCTTTAAAAAAACCCACCACACAGCATCCCTTCAATTTCCCTCGGGGCCTCCTGTGTAGAGCTAATGATATAACTAAATCTTAATATATTTTTTTAATATTTTTATTTTTATTGTTTCAATTATAACATAGTTACTTATATTACAAAGACAAAATAGTGAAATACACATTTTCAAGCATTATACGTCAATTCAGAGAGCTAAAAAATTAAATGTATGAAAATGAATGTTTCTTTGTTTATCCTAAAGCATTTATCCGATTGCGATGAAACTTTGGTGATTTGTCGTGTGCATGCCAGATATGGTTCCTACATGGTAAGTTTAAATGAGCTCTAGCGTTGTGAAATTATTTCGTATGCCATTCATCGGATTGTGATGAAAGGTTGGTGAGTTGTTAAGTGCACACCTGCAAATGTTTCTAATATATAATAGTGAGCTCTGGCATTATGAAATTTGCATACAAAATTACTTATTCCAGAAAAAAAGAAAATAACATTTTCACTTACTTAACTAGAATTTGCATTAAAATTACATTTCATTAGATTAAATTACACTATATTATCATAAAATATTATTCACTTTCACTATATTGTTTTTTGTGAATAAAAATGAATAAAAATGAATGAACATTAGTTTAGTTGGAGAGGGAAAGAAACGCAGGTAAGGTGTAAGGGGAACGCGAAAGGGGGGGGAAGTGGTCGCGGGAGGGGAAGAGGAGGCGGAAGGGGAAGTAGGATGAATAGGAAAGGACACGCAGGGAGAAACAATTTATTTATTTAAGTGGCATTGCAACGTCTGCCGGGTATTAGCTAGTAATATCATTAAATTTATTTTTGAAAAAAAGGTAACACAACTTTATTCTTTTTTATGGATATAATTGTGATGAGATTAACATTATTAAGCTCTTATCGTGATTTAGGTACTGTTGCGCTCTTTCTCCTTCTTTGACGTTTCAAAACGATTTAACTAATTTTGACTAATTATACTTAAACATAGGCGCGCGGCCCTAAGGTTGAAGCGCACAATACGATATCGCTTCTACATACATAAACACACACTTCGCCGCAATCTACACATACTGATGTCACTGAAGGCCGAATCTGTTTCATGTTGACAGTCGGCCGCTTCTTCCGAATAAGGTTTTTCTTAGGTGGTTTCCTTATTTCTAAAGGCGAACGCGGAAGAATTCCAAACCAAAGGACACGACGACTCCTTCCCACCCCAAAATAACACAAACAGACAAGTACGAACATATGGCCGCTGTAGGCTGTCACTTAGTTGCTGATGCTGATGATTGTTTGGTGCTTGGGCAAACATGTAATTTTAGTAGGTTTTTCAGGTAACAACACGGAGAAAAATGTTATTCTAAAATACGATCATTTTATTCGTAAAAACGGGACTGAAGTTCTTACGAACAAATTAACAGGGTTTCAACGTTTATTGGCGGGAACATGTAAGAATAATTTGTTGGTATACGTAATTTCGTACGAATACCAACAAATTATTCTTACATTTTCCTGCCAATAAACATTGAAACACTGTTAATTTGTTCGTAAGAACTTCAGTCCCGTTTTTACGATTAAAATGATCGTATTTTAGAATAACATTTTTCTACGTGAATGTTTCCCTACCGAGAAAATACAAGGCCTTTAAGTCTATAATAGTCAGATAACATATTGAATTTTCCATGGGCACAAAATTTCCAGGGGCACATGACGCCGTTCTATTTGTAAAAAGAACATTAGCTTTAAATTCAGTTATTTAAATGGTTCCCATTTAATGGAAAATAAGAAAATAATCTAAGAAATGAATAAAAAAACAATCTGCCCTGACAATGGAAATTGTAACTTTAACCGAAACATTAGCTCTAAGGAAGGAGGAAGCGCAACACGGCACAATACCCAAAAAAACACGAAAATATTTCGGGCGTGATAATCATATAATTCTTAAGCTCTGCTCTAAATCGTGTTAAGCTTTTATACGACTTATTTCAAGATGAATATCAACACCTCAGTTGGACAGCGTTCTAAATTTACCTTGTTCATGAGGTGTCAAAGTTTGTATAGCCGATTTCTGATTTTAGCAATTTCTGATTAAGAGGTAGAATCTTGTGTAAAGTATTTTAATTGAATGTATTTTAAATGAAAATATTGAAATAGGACGAATAATTATTACCATTTTAGACATTTTCAATACATACTATTCACAATTTGAAATCTTTAACTCTGCACCAAACTCCTTAAAGTTACACAGGCGATCTCACAATACTTAACAACTATACATACTCATCTAATACTACAACCATCGTATGAACTGCTTATTCTTTTTTATTTTTTTTAATCCGTATTTTTATTAGTATACATAGACTAAAATATCTATAAATATCCTCAACTAGACCGATCCTTCTCCCCCATTCTACCCTCTTCCGTATCCTTTTCAATCAACTTGTTTATGTAATTTTTCAAATCATCTTTAAAATCATTTCACTTATATTCAATACCCATGTGGAAACCTGTAAATGGTACAATTAATGTAACTTAATTAATTTTGCTTTATTAATAATGTATACTGTTGGTCTCCCGAATAAAATAAAATGAAATACCTAAATATGCAGATAGAACCATATGAATCCAGCTATGACATAATAATTCATTGCATAAAGTTCTAACTACATTTCTGTGATACAATTCCAAGCTAGGGAGGGCCACATCATATTTAAATATTTTCCTTTAAAATATGATAAAACTATAATACTTTACACAAGATTGAACCACAAAATCAAAAATTGTATAGATTACGAAAATTTGTCTTTATTTTCTTTAAAACCTCGGAGCATAGTCGAAGTTAACCCTATCCAACCAAAGTGACGAACTACAATGCGCCTCGTAACAACGATCAACTGTCAGATAGAAACAAAATAGGGACTGTAAATGATGTTAGAACCTTGTAAAATAAATCTTATTTGATTTTAGAAATTCTTCATAAAAGTATCTATGGAAATACAACACATATGGTTCTGAAAATTTATTGTTTTTAGAAATGAGTAAAAGAAATCGTTTTGCATTCACAGATGTTTTTGAAAAAAATATCAGTTAGAACCTTGTATAACTGAGGGACAATATAAATATCTCATCATTGAAATTTTGGTACTAGCTACTTAATACGATTTGAAAAGACGTGTGAAAAAACCGAAAGAGATCCTTCAGCCATAAGTGAGGAGCTTTTTTAAATCCGCGTCGCCAAAAATCATCCTCAAAATTAATAATAAGTCGAAACGTATGCCATCAGCCGTCATAGAATTTTTATATAGCTAATATGGAAGAAGAAAAAATGTTCACAAAGCAGTATTGTATTCCCCGTAATTCGGCAAGATGCGAATATTGAATTCACATGAATGAAAGGAGGAATTTCATGGGAGCAGTTTGCCAGGAATAATGCGATGATAGATCAAAACTCAATTTCCTCTCAAAAATTCGAGAGTATTTTTTTTTACTTTTTGGAAAGTGATTTGATCAAAGTAATTATAAAAAATCTTTTTCTTCGTGTTTTCTCGTACAACCAAATATTACAATACAAAGCTATTAAATATTTCGAAAAAATCATTTTAGACGACAGCCTCCAAGGAAGAGGTGAGGTTCTCGATTCGTTGGAGATTCGAATGGCGACGAGGGGAAAAATAGATCACATGAAGATTTATTTTTTATCTAAATTTCGCATATTTACGAGTCATTCTAGAGTGGTGGTATTGCCATGGTGAAAGGGCACCTTTCTGGTGTTGAAAAGTACTTGAAACAGCCAAATATAAATACGCGTGTGTGTGCATTTTTATAATTAACACTTTGCTTTTCGCATTGACAGGAAAAAGTACTTGAAACAGCCAAATATAAATACGGGTGTGTGTGCATTTTTATAATTAACATTTTGCTTTTCGCATTGACAGGAGGCCAGAGAAAAAAAATCCCTCTGGGCCTATGTCATCTTTGGGAATGTTGTGTGGAGGGTCTTCTTAGGGAAATGAAGGAGATGAAGCTCTGGAAAGGAAAAATATATGAGAGAGAGTAGGTATGTATCTGGAGGTCAATAATGTTTTCAGGAGTAACGAATGTATGAATTCATCCTAACCACTTCAGTACAAGGCGCAGGGTCGTGCGAATGCGACTGGAATGGTCAAAAGGTCTCCCTCTATCAGTCTCTCCCGATACGGCCCGCCAAACAGTAGGTGGCCAAAAACATCTGCCACCAAGACCTAGATAAATCTCACCCTATGAACCAGGTGTGTTGGTTATCTTGTTATGGTTTAAATCTAGTTTTTTAAATCAATTTTTATTTCTTCAAACTTCGCAAAATCACTTTGTGGCGTCATTTTTAATTACATTAATACAAATAACTTTGTTTAAACCACTAATATAATCACAATTACCTACATGTTTCAAAACCGATGGTTTCTTCGTCAGGGTAGTAATGACATTAGCAAAATGATAATGTCATTACTACCCTGACGAAGAAACCATCGGTTTTGAAACATGTAGGTAATTGTGATTATATTAGTGATTTAAACAAAGTTATTTGTTTTAATTTAATCAATTTTTAATTATTTTTTGTTATTTTTAACCTTTTAAAAATAACGAAAATCTTAGACAACCATAAATACTTCTTACTCCAAAATGTAAAAAAACAATAGGACAGTTAAATCATAAATACCTCGGAGTAAATTTTTTAAAATTCATTACCAGAAAAAATTAGAAACATGAATAACAATATAAAAGAATTTGAAACTCACCTTAAAAATCATACGGAAAACCTGAACTAAATCATATCAAATAAAAACTATATAATAACACTCCCCCCCCCCCCAATACACACAAGCCCTGCTTATTTATGGGGGTACATCAATCATATATTATATAATTAATTAGTGTATAAAATGTATTTGTAATTTATGTATCTTTTTTGGATTATTAATAAAAAAAAATCTAATTAATTGACAAATTAGAAATGTGATACATACTTTCTGGTATGAAAAACTCGATAATTTTGCGTTTAAATTATGAACAACCAAGGCAACCAAACATAAAAGTGATAACATATTTGGCTTTGGCGGTAAGAGCTAATGGAGGTTCGGGTTTGTTTCAAAAACAGAAAAAAAGGCAGTGAGGCGGTATTATGCGAATTGAACATTTCCACTTAAAGGAGCAAAACACTGAAATTCATCCATAGCAGAACGATTGGCCGGAATGTGAATTGATTCAGCTTTTAAACATTTTATTATAAAATCCATTCGCATAGAAAATAATCTGCGGAATGATATCGAATGAGCGAGGCATTTTTTCTTTGTGGCATTTGATTGAAGCGGCGAGTGAATATTGAAAAATTTTAATATTTCGCAAAAGGAAGAGGCCCAACCAATGTTTCATTTAAAACATACAATGAACAGAAGAAAGATATAGAGAGCGAGGTTGTTTCATGTTTTCATTCCTTTGCATTTCTTGGATTGACTTATATAAATCTATTAAAAAAAAAACACGTACTTAAATGTGCAAAAATATATACATTTAAGCAACAAAGGGTTTAAATTGTAACTATGCTTTTAGTTCAATCATCTTTGAAATATTCTATGCAATATTTTAAGTCGAAACAATCGCTTAGATAAAACTTATTGACAGGTTAAATATTTTATAGATTGTTTATTAATAAACACTTTCATGGTGAAGTGGTAGAAGTAAATGATTTTGAAACAGAGATCGTGGGTTCGATTGATGCATATCGAAAAAAATATTAAAAATTATTTAATATATGGGCGCTGCAAGGTCTTGATGATGTTGATACTTTGTGGTATAAGGATGAAATTACACGGGAATAAATTACACAGATAAAGAATAGGTAGTTACTTACACACAACAAATAAAAACGTATAAAAAAGTTTTTCTCACTAAGGATATTTTAAGGTTTTTTTTTATAAATAATAAACTTTTTTTTTTTATTGAATTATAATGTTATTGAATATATAAAAGGAAAACTTAATTTAAAATGGAGTTCTACAAATTAAAATTAATAACAATAATCTTAACATATAAAATGAATGTTTCTTTTTTTGTACCTTATGCATTCCTAAACTTCTTTGGTGATTTGTTGTGAGCGTGCCCACGATGGTTTCTATATATAATATTGAGCTCTGGCGTTATGAAATTTGTATGAAAGTTTTACCGTAATAGCGGGCGAGTTGTTTTAAAGTACGTGTAAAATGTATATATTTTGTATATTTAGTGACAGGGTGAGAGGGGAGAAGGGGGAGGGGAATCCTAGAACGAGGGAGGGGTTAGCGGGAGACTGGACTAGGGAGGGAGAAGACTGTAAAGGTGGAAGGGGAACGGGGGCGAGACCATGGACGCATGGGAAAGGACATGCAGGGGAGTGGCGATTGAGGTGTGAGGGACGAGGAAGGGGCAGAAAGAGGGGGGGAGGAGGCATAGTAGCGGTAGGGGATAGCAGGGGGTAAATTTGAAAAACACTTCAATAAAGAAGAAAATTTTTACTACAACACATAAATACTTGTCACACTTAAACATAACCACGTAAACACCTCAGCACAGGTTCTCCTAGTGAGGTGTTCACGAAACAAACAACATTACCCAACCACAGTTTCACAGTCACTAACCTACCTTACACACAACACAACAAAAAGTTCATAAATTATGTTATTAGCTATTATGTATAAATATGAATAACTTTATGTGAACGCTGTAATATTATATAGAAATAAAAAATAAAAAATAAATAAAAAAATAAAAATTTTAAAAAAACAGAAATAAAACTAAAAAATATGTTCTTTCTTTGAGTGGCATTGCAACACAGGCCATTCATTACTCGCTTGTATACAGGATGTCCGGAGGTAAAGTGCATTCACTTCGAGAGGTGATTCTACATGGTAGGAGTAAAAAATATTAACAACCTTTTCCAAAATTCCAACTTTTTTTCCCATACAAAAGTACCTATTAAAAATCCTCAGTGTAAGGTACAAACGTATCCGATAAATTTGCTGTGAGCCTGCCGGGCTCGATAGTGGCGACGTCGGATGGTTTTGATTGGCCCGAATCGTACCAACAGAAAATAAAAGTGCTGGCCGCACACGCCGTACTAATTTTATTTTTTTTACCAAACAAGTACTCTTAAAAGTTGGAATTTCGAAAAAGTCATTTATCTTTTTTACTACTATATACTCTCATGTAGAATCACCTCCCGAAGTTAATGCACATTACCCCCGGACACCCTGTATAATAAAAAAATCAATAAGGATAACTTTTATTGAAAAGGGGTTGAGTCGGTTACCCGTAACGTAATTTATAAACGTTTGAAGTTTAACCATCAACAATAATAAAGAATTCTTTGCATTCCGAAATTATTGTTTTACTTTGATCTACTTTGCACTGCGATATCTGTGTCTGTTTATTTTGATATCAATCTGTTCTACCCCCACCCTCAGCCCGTCCCCTTTTCACCCTTCCGTTTCATCTTGCACGGCGAGGGCCAGAAGAAACCGTAAATAATCGAATATCGAATAACTCGGTAGTATCCTGTCGAGATACTTGGGAGCAACAATATAAACTGATTCGATTCATTGTTTGCCGTGGAGTAAAGTCAACTACACGGACATTTTAAAGCAAGGAAAAGCAAAGATTGTAAAAACACAGCAATAGACCATGTGAGATTTTCATTCAATGCAGTTTTATTAACATTTTTTATACTTTACAGGTTGGCTTAAAAAGCAACTTTTATAGAATCGCAAACGTTTTGTTAGATCAATTTTCAACATAATTTTAGAGCTTTTTTATTTATTTAATATTTGTAGGTTTTTTTCAATAAATACACAATTTTTTACAAGTTTGTACAGTGTTAAAATAGTAGATAAGAATAGCTTTTCCTCACCATAAACAGACGAGGCTCTTGTGTTTGGTGAAGGAATTTTAGTTCAATTATATGACATTAAAGTTATATGACAATAAAGTTATATGACAATAAAGTTATACGACAATAAAGTTATATGACAATAAAAATTATACGACAATAAAGTTATATGACAATAAAGCTATATGACAATAAAGTTTAGTATACAAGGTGTTAAGCAACGTACTTGACTTACTTTAACCAGTGATTCCTGACATTATTTGGAGTGAAAAACAAAAATGAAATTTTGGTCTCCGGTGACTTATCAGATGTCTTTTTATTTGATTTTTTTTACTTTTTCTTTAAAATCAAAGAAAAAAATTCTTCCACATGTCGTCACTGGTCACTAAGCCAAGTAACCAACCAACCCCTCACCCCGCCCCTAACTTCACAATACTTACTGATTTTTATGTTTTTGTAGGAAAAAAAAAACTTCAAAAATGTCACCGGCGACCAAAATTTTATTAAGATTTTTTACTTCAAATAATGTCAGTAAAGTAACTCAAGTACTATATGATACGTATATGAACACACCAAATATGAACGGTGTGTAACATTTATTTTAGACCTGGTTGTATTTCATAAGAGTTATTATAGTTATGTACATTTTCTGCCTGTAAAGATTATAAATAAATCAATATATATGTATGTACAATTTTACACAGCATCGCGTTCATTGGTCAATTGTACGTATAGTTTTGAATCAGTGATTGATGAACGGGCGAATGCAATTTTTTTAGCCATAAGTTGTTACAATAATTTGTCTAGTCTGTAGTTAGAAGTAAGATTGTAGAAATATATTATAAAGTTGTACAGCGCCCTTGAGATGATTTTCCACAAAAACGGCGCTATACAATTCATCCAAAAAACATTATTATTTACTAACAACTCAATTGAAAGCTCTGCCATCTTCAACACTATTACATTTCATGTACCGACGAGGAACACAAGACAAACGGATACAAAGGCAACAGTCAGACACACCTCGGTACTAACCAATAGAATGCATGATCTGGGCAACAAATCTGGGGTACTATTGATATTTTTACCGACTCCATTTATAGAATTAATCGTAATCTATACCAGAACTCTGCTGAATTCTACAAATTATAGTACCGTAGGTAATGTAGTTTTAGTCTCATAGTAATGTTTTAGATTTTATTTTAATGTCACATCTTTCTTAATATTATTCCATATTTACTCTAAGCGCCTCCGCCCACTCAGGCAACTGAAAACTCTCAACTGCCAACTGTCTTTGTATGACAATGTGATGGCCCGCACATACACAATCACACAAAACCCCGTTGTCAATGGTAACGCAAGCGGTGACTTGCGACTTGCTCTACCGGTTGCCCTGGGCGGCCATTGATAGTTGCCAACTGTCAGCTGATTGTTCTTCTTCTATGGTTAACCAAGCTTTTTGACCAATCAAGACAGAGAAACAGCCGGTTTTAGTTGGTTTTCAGTTGCCTCAGTGGGCGGAGCGCCTAACAGTTCAATATTACTTCGTGCTTTAAAAACTTTTTGTACAATTTTCGATGGCTCATTAGGTATATCCTGCACTTATAATCTATGTAAACGCCCAGCTGGGAATAAACCATATAAAATAAATCATTGTTCCAAAAACTCCGACACAGTTTATACGGTCACAATAATAGTTAACGACATAAAATTGTTTTCAAAAATTATTTTACTTCAAAAGGCAAAGTTTATAAATTGGTGACCCATGTGTAATATTTTTCAACAAATTGGAGCTTAATTAAAGCTTGCTTAGTTCATACAGACACGACAATGGTGCATGGTGTGTAGCATTTTTTAACAACACAATATTACAGCTGAATTCAAAGAAAGTTTGTAAAACCTTAAATAAGGTAAACAATGTCAGAATTATAAAGAATTTACTGCCTCGAGAATAACAGTAAGATGTTTAAATTAAAAACAGTTGCATTATGTATAAATACTTAATTCATATGTTAACACCAGACCTCACATATTAACTATATTCCATTGGTCACCATGAAACAGGCGGTCGCATAGTGTGGTGATCTAATGTATCATATATATTAAAATGTCTTAATGTATTATAAGCGAAGTTAGCAGTCCACAATGGAGTACTGGTACCTACCCTGATGTATGGCAGTGAAGCGTGGAAATGGCAGAGAAAGGATGAAAGTAGACTGAATGCTGTAGAAATGAGATCCTTGAGGCGTATGTGTGGTAAAACCATGTATGATCGTGTGAGGAATGTGGAGATCCGAAAAGAATGCAAGGCTGATGTGAGCGTAGTAAGTAAGATTAAGAAAGGGACGCTTAGGTGGTTTGGGCATGTTGAGCGAATGAATGAAGAAAGGAGTGTAAAGAGAATTTATGACGCGAATGTGAACGGTAGAAGAAGCCGAGGACGCCCAAGGAAGACGTGGCACGACCAAGTAAATCAGATACTTGAGTCGGGCCATGTCAAGAGTCAGAATAATAGAAGAGTATGTATGAGAAGATGTATGAATGTGAATGAGGCAAGGAGTGTGTGCCAAGACCGAGTTGTTTGGCGGTCTGTCCTCTCTGCCTACCCCTGCGGGGAAACGGCGTGATGGTTAGTTAGTTAGTTAGTTAATGTATTCTATAAATAAAATAAATAAATAATGCCCCGGATAGAAAATGCTTAACTTGGGATAGGAACATCACACATACATTAATTATACTCAATTATTTTTAATGTAGCAATATTACACTTTTTTTAAGTACCTACAGTACATTGGTAAGGAAAAAATGTGAACACCTTCATGAAAATTGAATTCGAAACCTTTGTACCCAAAACAGGTAGAATTTTTTTTTTCCAAATTATCACAGATTTCAAACATAATAACTTGAAAAAACTTACCAATAAACACGAAAATCTGGTGATGCGAGTATCGGAGCAGCATGGAAATCGACACCGTCTGTAAAAAATAGGGAAAAATCGATCAATTTAATAGAATTATTTCGCCGGAAACTCAATAACCTTGTGAAATTATTCGGCAGAGCAGCCGCGGGCACCCGACTCAGCGGCGGAAGGAAAGCGGTAGAAATACATAGCCAATATTAACTGCGTTATCGAGTAGCGCACAAATACACTACACAGAAATGACCAGTCGAAAGAAGACCAAATAAATATGTAATATAATACAAGCAGGTAGAGAATTTATTGTTTTAGGGAACTTAAAATAATTCATAATCCACTTGTTCGTCGATGGCGGTAATTAGGAAAAAACCATTTTTTCAAGTTACGCTGTAAAATATTAAGATGAATTGTTTGTTTGCAGCCGAAAATTGACAATATGAATATGAATAAATAATTTTGTAGGTACAAAAACCCAATTCTTTCTATAAATGCAAATATAATATTGTATCGTTGGTTCAATCCAATATTTTATTTGTATGCCTTTCTTGAAAGAATTGAGTTTGTATAAGGACAAAACTATTTATTCATATTCGTATTGCACTTGTACAAGCGCAAACAAATAATCGATATTAATATTTTAAAGCATAACTTACAAAAAGTGATTATTATAGAGTCACGTCGAATATAATTCCACAATTAGGTCTCCAATTTATGAAGTTCATTCACACACGATAAAAGGAATCTAAAATATATTTTTCAAATGAGCTAATTTTAGAGTAGTTATTCCTAGAGAATGCCTAGATTGCGGCTACCTACTTTACTCATTAAATTTATTAAAATTATCGGAACGAAGAAAATTTTGTAATTTAATTAAAAATTATTAATGCAATGTTATCACCCCTGAGTTGCCATATTTAATTTCATTCCATATTCTTGGCAGTACAGTTACAAGATAGTACCTAGGATATTATTGTAAGAATTTCTCTTCAACGTCGCATTGTACAAATATTGTACGTCTAAGAGACGAATCTAAAATTTGGGATTTTTTTTTACAATAGCTCCATACAGGAGGCTCTGAAGAAAATGATTTCCCTCAAGGCCCTTTGGGGATGCTGTATAAAGGGTTATTTTTGAGAAAGGAAGGAGAGGATGTTCTGGGAAAGAAAAAGGTATGAGGGGTGGGTAGGAATCTGGGGGTCAGTGTGCCCAGGAGTGACGGACGAATGATTTCATCCCTCCCACTGCGGTGCAAAGTAATGTTCCGAGAGAGCTTTGCTGGAGAAGCCAAAAGGTCTCCCTCAACCAGTCTCTTAAAGAGATATAAGAAGATGCGTAAGAATATATTATAAACCGTATTAAATTTGTTATCATACGGCAAATGCCATCCTTGTTCGAATGTTGGTTAATAAAATTCAGCTTAGAATCATGAACTTTTCATTCTGAAAAAATACAAATATCAGAAGGAAAAAAACAAATTCCCCTTGAGTTTAGCGTGGTTCGAGTAAACATACATAATATATATGTATTTATTTACACACAGGAATAAACATAAAACATGAAAACTTAAAAACTCTTTTGACTTCTAACATCTCTGCGTATGTGTTGATTTTAAAACCTCGTTTAACTTTATCTAAAAATAAAACCTGTACAAATGGATGTAGGAAAAAATCCAGATAAACAGTTCAAAATATTTTCACGGGCTAAATATTATCAAAATTAAAGCAGAACTGGGTTAAGAGAAGTTAATATTACTGGAATAGAGAATTTTTTTTAAATATTCAAACAGAGTTGACGTACACAGATAGGTGCAAAGGTATAATCATCAATTATTTTTCAAAGTATTCGTCGGTTGTTAATAACATACAATCTGTGCCATGTTATCACCAGCCAGCGCTCCATCGCCAGCTGTCTCACTTACACTCGCCTCACATCGTAGATCTCCATTCCATTTGAATTTCGTAAACACAGTTTTCTATTGCAATTTTAAGCCCCGATTGGCAAATATTTGGATCACGAAACACATCCACATATGGGTGATAACATCTCTTTTTTTGTTTTTTAATTATTCCTAATATTTATTGTGCCATGTAAATATTGTTTATGGTATGTTTACACCGTTGAAATTACATAAATAAATAAATTCATATCTGGGGTCTGTTGCTTAATGCTAGAAGTGCCAATGTCTAATTTGTAAATGGCCCGGGAATGAAATTTTTTATCGATTAGCTTAGGCCGAATCAGGAAAATGAAATGAACCTTCAATTCTACAATCTAAAAGATAATGAAACCATCGTCAGATTTTTTTTGGACTTCGGACTGGATCAAAAAACCGAAAAAAATACATTCAGGGTAAACAGCCAGAAAATTTTAACTAATTATGTGGAGTACAATTGAAGTAGGAGGGGAATGTCCCAAGTCTGGAGGCGAATATACAACACAAACAATATACAGACCAAATCCGGTGGAGTACATTTTTGCGGGGGACGCCAAACACCATCGTAGATTATAGCGCCATGATTATATTGAAGATGAATGAGAACCGATTGAACCTTCTCCGGTAAAATCAATTAAGTTCCTAAATTATTTGCTTTCGTAAAAAGGGGTGTGAGACGAGAAGTGAAAAAAATTTGCATCACAAATGGACGAAATCCGACCCTGCCGGTCAGCCCTCTCGCGTGAAATGTTGTTTATGAAATGCTTTTAAAAAAACTCCATGTTTACTCAGTAGGTATAGGGTAAGTACAAACACATCATAAAAAGCATTCTGCACACAAACACCCGTATTTAGAGAACGGATCCTTTAGGTCAAGACTATATTTCCTTTAAGGAAAATATTATGTTTTTTCAAACTTCGCAAAATCACTTTGTGGCGTCATTTTGAATTAAATTAAAACAAATAACTTTGTATTACACCACTATTATATAATCACAATTACCTACATGTCATTACTACCCTGACGAAGAAACCATCGGTTTTGAAACATGTAGGTAATTGTGATTATATAATAGTGGTTTAATACAAAGTTATTTGTTTTAATTTAATTTAAAATATTATGTAGTTTTATTTTCAGAGATGCGTCTAACGTCGGTGTTACGTGACTTAATAAGGACTTTCCTTAAAATTTCTAAAATATTTGAATTCATAGATGTCACCACGAAAGTATGAAACTGCGCATACGAATTCTTGCATCCTTTGGATTCGAACTGTCAAAACTCGAGGTTGGTAAGAGTGGTACCTTTATCTTTAAAAATCGTTGATTTGTTCCCAATTGTTGGTGTCGAAGACGTAAAACAATTGAGATGGATATTCTCATGGATAAGGAGGAGCTTTTTAGACTTCGCCGCTTCCATAATTTGCCGGCAATAATTTCGCGATATCAAAAATCCTATGGAATTCTATAGTGACGGCCAATTTAAAGAACGATATCGGTTGGAAAGGATAACAGTGATGCATCTAGCAATTCCTCTCTAACTTCCAAATTACGCTTTGGTAAATAATAGAGGCTCTTATTCAGGCAGCTATTGCGCTGCGATTCTACGCTACCGGTAATTATACAGCGGGATATTTATTTATTAATTCATTGTTTTTCGATGGGCGTTATCATAATCCGCGAATTCATTGTCGAAATGCGATGCGAAAAAAATTAACTAATGGAGACTTTTGACAGAACGATGGTATTTTGAATAGACACTCGAATTAAATTCCTAGATAACAGTATAGATAAATATACAGCTTGACACAAAACGGGGCATGTTTGTCCAAAAGAAGCGGGACATCGACCTAAAGTTTAAGTTTAGACTTACGGAATTCAATACTTCGTTCGTGTGAAAGCACATGAAACAATACATGATTATTACTTCAATGGCATCAGACAGGACAATGTCACAACTTTCTTTGGGCGTAGATTAAGGTTTTAGTTTAGTAAAGGAAGTTCAAAGTGTAGATAATAATAATAATAATTGGATAATTTGTAGAGCGCCGTTTTTGTGAGAAATCACCTCAAGGGCGCTGTACATTTTATTATGACTTCTTAGGCTATATCAACTATTAGATAGAAGCGTTAGAGGTAAGGACAGTTCTTTCCTTTAACTTAACGTACACACCAACTTTTAAGGATCAACTATGATTACGAGTGCCAGCCTTTCTAACGAATCCATCGCCCCCAGTCAAACTAGACGATAGCTGGTAGATATTTACAAAAACGGTAAAAATCGCAGTATTAGCAGGAGAGCAGCTCGTTATTGGAAAAGCCCCATATAACAAGCTGTACTGCATTTTAGTACCGTAGTAGTAATAATCCTTTGAGTGGAAGGATTTAAAACTCATAACCATCAACATTCAGCTGCAATTATTATATTTTTGTACCATTATTTGATTTCATAAAACCCATTCTGAAATTCTTGGAATTATATTCAAATTAAGGAAAGATACTAAGAATTCAGAGTTTTCTAGTGGACAGACAATAAAAATAATCTTCTTCAGCGTTACAACATTTAACACCAAGGGGATGAGAGCCGAAAAAGCTTTTTAAATTCTGAAAGTAATCCGCCGACATAAGTTTTAAAAAAGGGTAAAAAAAATAATACATAACGAAATGAGAGTGCAATACCACAAAGAAAGGAGTGTTGATTTTAAGCTGTAGCGATACAAATCCGCCACCGGAAGGAGCGTTAAGATAGTGTCTTTAATTCAGGGTGAACAATCAATCTCGCCCCCTCGCCGAAATTCCTATCCCTTTGTCTTAAATTCTAACACAGGGAGAAATACTCCTTGCATTTATCAAAAGCTGCTTCCTTCATCAATTCCTAAGAAAAAATTCCTAAGCTATCGGAATTTATATGCGATTTATACGGCTGTATTATTAATCTTTATTGCAAAATGTACAATAGTATCAATGCGATATTGTTTTGAGATTATTGGAAGACCCAAATATTCTACCTAAATGAGTAAATTCTCTACAATATATACGTGAGACAGCGCGCAAAACAAAAATCTATTTATAAAATGCAAAATGCATGGAAAGCACGATAGCCACTTTTCAGTGTAAGGATTTTTTTTAGCGATTTTTTCTAGTGTCTCGCCTGCAGAAGTGGATTAATTATTGGAGATTTCCATTTGAAGCCCGTGCCAGAACCAGCACCAGCACCCGTCCGAGTTCCGGTTAATTGACTCTTGCTGATCCATGCGTGCCGCCGTAATCCGGGCAGCGGAGACCGCCTAACCGGATTATCGCGGAAATTCGACAACTTAAAGTTCGGAAATAAACCCCCTCGAAATAAAATAAAAAAATTCCAACCGGAAAATCGGGGGGGTGAAAACAACTAACACTACATTTCGGCTACTAGAAAGAGGTAGTCTTGCCACTGAGAGCTCTCGTGAGAAAGAGGAAGAGGTACCAATGGAACTTTCAGTGGTATACCCTATAAGGACGGATATGGGACCATCTTTCTTCTTCTACTATCGGTTACAACGCCTCTACGGATCGCTACGATCTTTATGGTACTAGCAGACATGCTCATTAGTAGCATGCTTTATAGTTTATACTAATGGTACTGACACACATGCTTATTACAAGCCGGCTTATGAGCATGCTCACACAACTGTACACACCTGCTCATAAATGAACAGGCTTGGCTTGAGATTTCTCGTGAATGAGCATGCTCAAAGCCAACAATTGAACACACATGCTCTTTAATGAGCGTGCTCATGTCAAATAATAAATGTCATCGTATATAATCAGTTCTGTTCGCCCAGAATATCTTAATGCCTGGAACGCAATTATTAATTATTTCAGAAAATTATAAAGGTTATACAAGAGTTTATTATATTAAGAAAATAAAAACATAGATTTGGGTTTGTAATTGGATCACTAGAAGAGCAAATCTTGGAGAAAGTAATCATTTGTTAGTAGAAACGCGAGAAGAAGATGTCAACGGATATAAGAATCATTTACGAATGCTTCCGCAGAAATTTGTTGAGCTACTCTCTAGAATTGCACATAAAAACGAGATACTCAAATAAGGAATGCTATTCCGAACCGAGATCGGATTGAAATGGGCATGCTCACAAGCCAGCCTGTGCACACATTGCTTAGAGACTTCCCCTTCCATCGGATAATCCAATGAGCATGCTCTTTTGACTTCAAATGAGCATGCTCATTACTAGCAATGTCACTGACACACATTCTACTAGGTAGCAATTGCTACTAGGTAGCATGCTCCTTGGCTTCAAATGAGCATGTGTGTCCGTAGCTTTATGAGCAGATGCTACCTAGTAGCATGCGTGTGACGCCCACATTGATTCGCGGGTGGAAGAGGAAATGAGGATGCTCATTTACGCACGAAGAAAAATATTCTAAAATGAAAACTTATTCTAAAATACGATCATTTTATTCGTAAAAACGGTTAAAAACGGGACTGAAGTTCTTACGAACAAATTAACAGTGTTTCAATGTTTATTCTTATATGTTCCCGCCAATAAATATTGAAACCCTGTTAATTTGTTCTTAAGAACTTTAGTCCCGTTTTTAACCATTTTTACGAATAAAATGATCGTATTTTAGAATAACATTTTTCTCCGTGTGAGCGTGTACATATATCAGTACCATTAAAGGCACAAGGCAGGACCCCTAGCACGGTCGATCGATAAGGATTGTATCGATAACTTTCGGTAACATCTTATCGTTCCTATTATAATAACATTTTTCTCCGTGTGAGCATGTACATATGTCAGTACTTTCGGTAACATCTTATCGTTCCCTAGGGCAACTACAGATCGCTAGCCTTCAGACAACAGTTGACGTCGAATATTTATTTATTTACGCTCTAATGGGCTTTTACATGAAAAATTTCCACATTAATTACAGTAATTAAGTAGATTAAGATAAATGCAGTTGTAGTAATTGTAAGAAACAGTTATCAGTAAACAGTAGAGATTACAATTATAATAAATTAATATTATAATTTTAAAACTGATGAGGCAAAAATGACAACATTATGCGAGTCAGAAGCCTCGATAATAAACATGTTAAAAAAAATTTAAAATGTAAGAAAACAACACATATGTACATAATAAAATTTTGAGCAATTTAACTAAATACTAAAACAATGATTAAATATAATATAAGCCTGAAATAGTAAGTAAATATAAAAAAGTAAGAGTGTTCGTATATTCACAATAATAAAATTATGTGTGTTACAAACCAATAAAACAGAATAAATTAGAATGTAATTACTCGTGAGGTTATAGAACATTATAGCAGAGATTTAAAAAATAAAATAATAGGTATTGTACCTATATATAAAAATAATACAATTTAGCAAAATATATATCTAAATATATAATTAAATAATAGGACCTTAAATGAAACCAAGTGTAGTATATAAAAGTTAGTTCGTACTAATATATTAAGAACACTTAGTCATTGTGACTGTTATTTATTCGTTGGCGATCTGCAGTCATGCTAGAGAACGATGAGAAGTTACCGATACAATCCTTATCGATCGACCGTGCTGGGGGTCCAGGGGTAGTTAGAGATGATGAAACGCCAAACAATTCGGTCCTGACTGGGGAATAAAATCCAAGGATTGTATAATTTTCTCACTCATATAAAATCATATTTAAAAAAAATAAATTAATATGATTATTCATAATGGGGGATATTATTTACTTTTCTATCAACGATGAAAAAAAATAATATTCGACAAATAAATCGGACAAATAGAAATTGAGTAATAAACAGGAAATAAAATAAATATAACGATTGTAAAATATGGTTTATGATATCAGGCTCTGAATAATTTCCTCTTAAAACTTGCTCAAACGAATCAGAGGAGACAAATTTGATTCGATCGGTTTCAAGACTTCATTGTGCGATATTTGCTGGAAGGATCAGATGTTGCGTATGTCCTAAAGTATATAAGATATGCTTTGCGGAAAAGACGACAACATGATACACACGAAGTAGAAAAGATTTAACAGGTGGGTCTTTTAAATTTCCATTGATGGGAATCGGTCCCTTTTGTGTGAAAGCTTTCTAAGAGTCGACGTATCAAAGTTGCGCATGTCGTATATCCCAAAAAATTGTATTAAATACTTTCCGAAAAATGCAAACAAAATAATGCACACCATGTAAAAAATAATTTAGCAGCAGTCCGTCTGATTAATTCCCGTTGATAGTGAATTGACTCTTTTTGCGAAAGTTTTCGAATCGACCTACCAGGAAGAGAAGAGTGGGTGATTATAGAGGGCAGTTTTTTGTATAAATTCATCAGAGGGTGAATGGGCAATAGATTTTCTTCTCCCACAAAACCCTCGGAAGTGTATTCAAAAAAAGGGAAACGAATCCGTTTTGTACGATAGCAAAGAGATAATGGAATTGAATTGTATATAAAATCAAGCACAAGCAGGGGGAAAAGAATTTGGCCTATCTATGATACGCTCTCCGGAAATAGCTGTCAGAGTAGAATCACATATAAACCTTTAAACATATATTATAATCACGGATTTTTCATCTTTATAAAATGCAATTTTTTTTTTTGACAAATTTTTTTAACACATACATTTACAGGTAGATAGGTACATACATAATAACGGAAATGAAGAGAGTAACAAAAAAATACCACAAAGGCGAAGCCTGTGCGTGGGCATTATAATATGTGGGTATAAAAACAGTTGTGGTTAAAATAAAAAGATTAACCTACCTACGTAATTAAGTATACCAACAAATTATTGTTACATGTTCCCGCCAATAAACATTGAAATCCTGTTAATTTGTTCGTAAGAACTACAGTCCCGTTTTTAACCGTTTTTACTATTAAAATGATAGTTTTTTCGAATAACATTTTTCTCCGTGTAGGCGACTGCCTGTTTTATGGTGACCAATGGAATTTAGTTAATTTGTCTAGATTTAACATATGAAGTTTTTATACGTGTTAAAAGTATGAAAGATTATAGTGAAAATTTATAATGGAAATTGAAAATATAAAAATAGAAAACAGTAAAACTGAAGAAAATAAACTAAAAAAGAATAAAAAAAACAATAAAGAAGAATAAGACATGCTATTATGCAGGAAAAGCTCATATACGAGTACATAACCCTTTTTTTAGTAGCGCAAGTGTACATGCATGCATGAGCGCGTAAATACGCGAATAAACACATACATCCATACACACACATTTATTAAGACAAATCAAATGTAGTTATGAATAACGTTGAATGGTTAGGCTCTAACCTGGTTAAACACACTTTTGCTATAAAAATAAGGAAAAATCACATTACAATGATCTCAATGTACCCGCACCTCCCCCATCTGCAGGCAATCCAGAACAATAAACAAACGAAAACAAGATAAATGCTAGGGGAAGCGGGACAGAAGTTTACAACGAGTAATTATTCCATTTTATTAATGAATCACAGAAAAAGGATTAGTCAGAGGCGGCCAAACGTGCCCGGGCCCTTTGATCGGCCATCAAAGGGTACCCATCCATACCTGTAATTAGAAAGGCATCACAATTTGCAAAGAACACTTCCGAACAACTGAAACCTTTTAACCTTTAAGGGAGGAAGGAACGCGAACTTCGATTCTCTCGCTTAACCGACGCCGAAATATCAACAAATCAAATAAAAAATATTATTAAGCCCGCAAAATTTTAGATAAAGATGATGAAAATTATAACAAAAAAGCCATCATTAGACTAAATGAAACACTTGCTTTGTTCGAAACCCCAAATTTTATATCCACCGTCCCGCGTGAACCGGTTTCGAAGAAACTCTTCCTTCGTCACGGTTAAAGATTCAGCAAACTTTTACAGTAAACTATACCTACGTTCTTCCGAAACCGGTCTACGATGACAAAAAAGACGACATCTTATGACAATATGACGACAAGCCACGAAGCAACTGGCTTTTTCGAATATACAGGGTGTCCGGGGGTAAAGTGCATTAACTTCGGGAGTTTTCGAACTTAACGAGTGATATTTCGCATAGCGAGTGACGCAAAGAGAAGTCCCATCTTTAATTCACTCACTTGTGAACCGGGATTTCTGCGCCAGTGCGTCAGTTTCTGGTTAGCACTCGTTCCGCTAGCACATTAGGTCGCATGTGATCACACATTTTTCCAAACCCGTGTTCAGACATCATTAGAATTTTTTTAATTTGTTTGTAAAATTTCGGAACATGAAAAGGGTTTTCTCTACTCAGCATGTTGATTTTTAAATTCCTCTTTGTAGAACATGAATAGTTGCAGTCGTAATATGAAAAGGGTTTTTCCCCACTGGGAGTCAACTTGTGGACTTAAATATGCCTCTCGAGAACATGAATAGTTGCAGTCGGGACATACAAAAGGTTTTTCTCCACTGTGCATCAGCGTGTTTCGCTAAATATCGCTTTGTGGAACATGAATATTTGCAGTCGCAAAATGAAAAAGGTTTTTCCCCACTGTGAGTCGGCTTGTGGGCTTCATCCTTTTGAGCACACATAGTTGCAGTCGGAACATGAATGCGATTTTTCTCAACTGTGAGTAAACTTGTGGGTTTTTAAAGTCTCCTGTCTAGCACATGAATGATTTGTAATTGGGACATACAAAAGGTTTTTCTCCACTCTGAGATAGATTGTTTAAATAATCCTTTGAAGATAATGAATATTATGTACTTATTTGAATAAACGTAAAAAAATTGTATTTTTTGATATGGAACGAACGCATTATCGAATTTTATAATATATATAATAACTAGCTGACCCGCCCACGCGTTGTGGCATTGTGGCTAATGAAAAACAACTCTATCTACTGGATGGTTACCTAACCTAGATAACCAAGTGTTGTGTCAATAGCTTAACTCACACGGCCATCTGTCAGAAACTCGAGGACCTTACATAAAATTTTAAATCATTGTCCTATAACAAACATTTAATTCGCAATAATAAACATTAAGGTCAATAATCAAGATAAAAACTATCCTTTCATCAAAATCGGTTTAAGTAGTTTCGGAGTTTACCTTGGACGAACATTGTGATGCGAGATTTTTATATAAAAAGAAGGAGAAGATATAATAACGAGTAAGATTCCGGAACGAATTATGCTCGTTATAAGAGGTTCCACTGTATTTTCAAACTGTTTTTTTTTTGGAGGGTGGACTAGACTATAGACCACCTCTTCACAGCGTGTTCATATAAGTAAATACACGATTTCAAATGTGGAAAACAATAAAAAACAATTTTTTAACTTTATAATAGAGGTAACTAACTAACTAACTAACTAACCATCACGCCGTTTCCCCGCAGGGGTAGGCAGAGAGGACGGACCGCCAAACAACTCGGTCTTGGCACACGCTCCTTGCCTCATTCACATTCATACATCTTCTCATACATACTCTTCTATTATTCTGATTCTTGACATGGCCCGACTCAAGTATCTGATTTACTTGATCGTGCCACGTCTTCCTTGGGCGTCCTCGGCTTCTTATACCGTTCACATTCGCGTCATAAATTCTCTTTACACTCCTTTCTTCATTCATTCGCTCAACATGCCCAAACCATCTAAGCGTCCCTTTCTTAATCTTACTTACTACGCTCACATCAGCCTTGCATTCTTTTCGGATCTCCACATTCCTCACACGATCATACATGGTTTTACCACACATACGCCTCAGGGATCTCATTTCTACAGCATTCAGTCTACTTTCATCCTTTCTCTGCCATTTCCACGCTTCACTGCCATACATCAGGGTAGGTACCAGTACTCCATTGTGGACTGCTAACTTCGCTTCTGTGGACAACTTTTTGTTGGCTCCAACGGCGTTCAATCCTCCATTAATGGAGTTACCTGCATTCACCCTTCTTTCGATATCCCTATCAGCCTTCCCATCTCTCGTAAACATATAATAGAGGTAAGTAGAAATAAGTGTATAGGTATACATAGGTACAGTACGATTATGACAGGTTGAAAAACTCAAGAAGAATAGGGTTTTAACAACTGCTTTCCGTGTGAGTTAAGAGGAGGATTCATGAATATCGAGCAGCCGATGAATAATCGATGACAATCGTTTAAAATCGGTTGTATCTTTCATCTTCACCTTTCCGTTCCGATTCCCTATCAAAGGTGAGGCTGGCTGAAAGAGAAGAAACTTAACCGGTGCGAGATGAAAAGAAAATAAGCTGGGTATTTTAAAGCCAGCCCCAGGGCGGGTATTTTTCGAGGAACGCTTGCCCCCGTGCCCCCGCCCTCCTCTTGCCTACTCTCCCCCGCCCTCCCCGGCCAGCCCATAGCCGCGGGCCGCCTCCGGGGTAGGTTCGGGGCACTCATTATATAAAAATGTTTTTTAAAATAACAGAAAAACAAACAAGCTTAAAAATAATTGTAAATCCAGAGATTATGGTAGAAGAAAATGTCAATTTTAATATTTTTTCGCGATGTTTAGAATGTTCGTAATTTTTATGTCGAACCTTGGGCAGCACGATGATAATATGTAGTAGTAAGCTAATTTTAACGCTGTAACGAAATTGTAATGATGAATTCGTAATTACCATTTTTTTGAAGAAAATACTTCTTTACGCACGCTTGACTTCAGAGGTAAGCTGGCGAATGCGTAACGAAAAGTGAAATGCGTTGCGAGGCGAACGGGCTCACTGTAGAAGCAAGAGAGAGCCAGTTTTCTTTCTCTCTTCCTCTCATAGCCAGTGCACGAAATATTTCAGTCAGTACTGTGAAATACCAGTGACGCGCCAAACGCGGGGGGGAGCGGACGTCGATACGCACGGCTTGATCGGGCGAGGCAAATGATAATAAATTTAAATAAATATTTGTAGAAAATTAATACATGTATATATTTTATACATATAAACATATATATAGAATATAGATGGAGCTAAAGATGTATTTACTTCAGTCGTGTGGTCGAAAGCACACTCGTTTTTTTTTAAAATTTATTGTATACAGATTATTTATCCAGTTACAGTCCAAGAGTTCTTGATATTTGGGAAGGTAGTCATAGTATACAAAAAAGTTTTAAGGCTATTTAAAAAGTAAATAAATATATTCATTGTTTCAAAAAATTTTATTCAAAAGCACGGACGGAAAGAAGAACAAAAAAATTTAAGTTTTGATTGGGAAATAATTGCGAAAATTAAAGTGTTTTTTACTGTTTCTGTATTATTTTCAACTTTAAAGTATAACATTAAGTTTGAAGGTATGTATTAATACGCCAATGCGTTTATGATTATTTCATCTATTGTTGTAATATTATTTTCTGTGAAACTAATTTCCTACTGACATTACTTGCAGTAGCTTAGCGGGTATAAATTCCCATTGTATGCAAATTTTTGTGCAATCATAAAAAATAAAAATAAAATAAATATATATTCATTTTATAAAAAGATAAATAGCTTAGTTTACGAAATTTATTTTTAAAAACAGAATCTACATGTTTCGTGAACCATGTTCAGTGTAAAGTAATAAATTCATAATATATACAAAAATAAATAAGAGTAGTCATGTTTAAATAACTCCAAAAAATAAACCCGTAACCAACGAAATCAAGAATGGCTACCCAAAGACAAATGACAAACCAGAGAAAGATTGTAGACCACTTGACCGCTGCAAGAGATCAGATAGAGACAAGATGACATTGACGTGTGCTGCAGACTTCTTTTTGTCGTTTCCCCCACCCTATCTTACAGCCAGAGTGACCCCAGGACGATTTTTCACACCTTCTTAGCAAACTCTCAAGTTCGTTCAGTAATGCGGTGGATTGCAACATGTGGATTTGTGATATTTGTAAATGAATCACAATGGCGGTACTAAAAACCAAAGGCTACAAAAGAGAGGCATATATGTTATTGGGATTTACGATAATAATTATAGGTATATCAAAATAAATGTACATTTAACCCTCTTCTTGGCAATGTATCCTATAGTATACATAGTTTTCTGATTTTTTTCCCGCTTAAACCGGTACATGGGTAAAACAAATTTTAATTAAAACTGATTTACAATATTCTTGACTTAATAATTAGTACCTCTAAAGCCATCTACTGTTTAATTAAGAAGAACTGTGACAGTTCAAATTCATAACGCTGCAAGTTGGCTGCCAACAGAAGACGCACGACTAATTTGTATGTAAGTAATCTGTATTTATTACCTGCATCATTAAATATATGGATACTTTATGAATAAATGCATGTTTATAAGGGTTCAATGAATAATAAAAAAAATATATTGAGTCACATATGTGACAAATTTTGTTTATATTGCATTCCAAAATGGTGTGTATCCTATGATATACACCGCCAAGTCTGCAGTGAATTACATTTGATTGAATGTGTATCCCCTGAGATACAACGCCAAGTTATTAACAGTTTATTATCATAAGTAAAATGTCAAGTTACTTATAGTTTATTGTCTTATGTGGTAAACCTTTTTGAAATCTATATATTACATTTATTTATTTTTTCCATGGACTCGCGAAATTGAAGAAATACTGACGATAATACCAATATCGGGAGCAGATTCTAATATTGAAAGTGACGAAGATGATGAACTACAAATCGATTAATCTGCAGTGCGTTCATCACACTTTGGAATCGTTTATGATGTAGTGAAAGAAGTTAATGAACCAATGGATCATGTTCAAACACCTCGAACGCTGAACTACGGACACGTCGACATGTTAATCATAAGAAAAAAATTGGAACTTTATCGGAAAGAGAAAGATTTTATATCAAAACTAGACATATGAGACAATCATTTCAACTCCAGAGAAGATAAAGTCGCCCTTAGATAACTTCAAAATGTTTGTTCAGAAGAAGCATTCGATATGAAAGTTTGTAACATCAATTTGTTTTCCAAACAATCATCAAGCAAATGCATCGATACTTCCTACAGTGAGATATGGCTGGTATATATTTCTTTAATGGGCATAATAAAACTACCAATATACATACACTGATTATTGGTCTGAAAAAATTCAATTTTTTACCCCTTTAGAACTTCTGCATCATCTTCGTCATAAGTACAGAATTTTAAGTCTGGGCACTCACTCTGGGATGTAAACTCAAACCTGATAAACAATTCAAGAGACTTGGAAGAGGAGCTTTTCATCAAATGACGAATGAGAAGAAAAAAATTGGCTGCAGTCACATGGTTCGACAATATTGCTGTCATTATTAGAAGCTCATTTGTAGATTCATACCCTTTATCTACAATACAAAGATACAGTAAACAGGACAAAAAAAGATTGACGTCACCTGCCCCAAAATAATTAAGCAGTGCAATGCACATATGGGTGGTGTCGACTTAGCTGATACCGATGCACTTTTCGCACTCACCGTCGGTATATGGCGATATTTACTCGATAAATCTATCAACAACTCATGGCTACTTTACCCGCGTGAAGTGGCCCTACAGAAAGAAGGAAGCCAAAAAATAATTAGTTTGAAAGATTTTCGTCTAAAAATACCAAATGATCTGTTTTACAAAAAAAAAATACGCGGCCGTCCTATTGGAAACGTCAAAACGCAACAAAACAAAATAAATGATCCTGTAAAAGCAAGGCCGGATGATGAAGTCCATTTTGATAAAGGGCATTTTCTAGAGCATAGAGAAAAAGGAAGATGCCTAATATTTAATTCTGGACAGACGTCTTTTTTTTGCATAACATGTGGCATAAGGCTTTGATTTACTGATAAGAGAAATTGCTTCCTATCATTTCCCACAAAATAATAGCTTTAATTAGCTTTTAAGACATAATTTTTCATTATCCATAATAAAATATTTTGAAGGTTGATTTGTAACAACCTGGCAATGTATACTATAGGATACAACTCCAAATAAACTATATAAAAAACAATAAAAATATTTTTGGTTTGTTTTTGTGATTCTGAAGCCTAACAATCTTCAAATATGTAAAAAAATATTTTTTAAGTTGCTTAATTCTATATGTGCCAAGAAGAGGGTTAAAGATATATTTCACTCCCGCAACTACATAAGTCAACTAGTCGTGAATCTTGAGTTAACCCTTTTAGACGGTTTCACAATAACTCAACAAAGTGGCGTTTTAAGATGATAGACTTCGCTTTTCGGCCCATACAAAAAGGACGCCCGGGAAAAAACACTTTTCTACATCGAAAATTGCACAAAATGAATATATTTTTTTATACTGCCTTCTAGAGGGTGAAAACTATGTCGGTATGTTTTCGAATTTTCGATGCGTTTCGTATTAACGTAAACATTCACTGTCAAACATGTACGATTTATCAAAAAATATTATTTAAGGAATAAGTGCTGCTAACTCAACTCTCATAAAGAATTATAAAATTATAAAAAGCTACCGACGTAGTTTCTTCTTTCTAAAAAGTATATATTTTTTTAAATTTCAATTTCCTGAAAGTTTCGGTGTAGAAAAGTGTATTCTCCATAAACCCCTTTTCGAGCGATTTCTGTAGGTAAATTTGAGCGTTGTCTCATTCGCATATTTCGCATTCGCATGTATTGTAATTGTGCGTGAGCTTATTGTGAGTGGGACAGAATGACATACGCGTTTGTTCCGCGTGTGGTTCAAAGTCTAGCCTCTTAACACCCCTTTGAAACGTCAAGTAATGATTTTTATTATATAGCCCATAATAACGTAACCTAACGCTATCGGGTACAAATATTTCATTTAACGGAACATATTATATCATGTAAAGAGTTTATTCACAAGTTTATTAAAATGTACGTTTTACATATTATAATATACATTTGTCTGGTGGAATTTTGGTGCTTAATAAAGCAGAATTCTACTATGCTAACAATCAAAATCTCATAATCGGTATTGAATAAATAAGGATAATCCAAACATTTGTAATGTATTTATGTAACACATTATCGAGAAAGCCGAGAGGTTCCTCCGCAGACGGTAATAAACCACGAATGTGTTCAAATTAACGCCTCGTACCTTGAGCATCGTGTCGCGTCGCTTCGAGTTGAGAGGAGAGCGTAGGAGATGAGAAAGCGTCGTCGAGAGTCGGGCGTCGCGGCGCCGACGTAATTTATGGTGGTGTATTCAGACACCGCAAACTGGCTGTGAAATAACCGCGAGATAAGCAACCTCCGCACGCCTCAGTCAACTTGCCGGTGAAACTGTGACGCTTTTATTTATTGAATGCCAAAAATTAACTGCTAAACGGCATACGGCGTCATTTAGCAAGACTTCATTAAGGTTTGTTTAAAAAACTAACAATATCGTTCTAATGTACAAGTATTCGCTTCTAAAATACTTCTACGGTGTGATTTACGGAATCCTGAGTTACTTACTATTAGTTCTGTGAGAATTAGACCTCGCGTCCAAAAAGAAATGTTTCTATTTTTTTCTTATTAAAAAGTCAAAACCAAAGACTAAATAAAATACCTTAATAGAGGACTTGACATACCAATAAAACATTCTGTCCTAACGGTTAATCTCTTCCTAATCTATTGCTAATCTCTTCCTAATCGATACCTTTTTTTACACATGTTTTTTTTCTAATCATAGATATTTATTCTTTCTTCTTATTAACTTGTATTTTCATGATTATTTTCTGTCTATTTTCCTGTTTTTATCTTTTTTAATGTTCTAATTATTACCTTCTTTCTGTTTATTTTCTGACTATTTTTCTGTACACCTTTATCTTTTTTAATGTTTTAATTATTACCTGTCTCAGAACAGGCAACGTCTAGTGAGGCGGGTAACTTACTAGTTATAAAATTACTGTATTACCTCAATAAACGCCCGGGTTGCCGGCAATGAAATTGAATTGAATTGATTATACAAAAATGGCGACCAAGATGGAACCAATATTATTACTTATCATATAACTGTATAACCATTTAGAAATAATGTTCGGTGTGAATTTGGATCGGAATCCAAGTCCTTCTCTTAGGTATTTTGATTAGTTAAAATTTTATTACTTTGGTTTTGACCAGGTCATTGGTCAAAACCAAAATTTTATCCGAAATGAAAAGATTTATAAGTAGGTACATAAAGACCATATTACCATATAAACCATATAAACCATACATAAAAACAACATTTAAAAAATAAGGAATTATAAATTTAAATGAAACAAATTACTTTTGTGTAAACTATTATAATCAATGTTATAATAACTACATGTTTCTTCGTCCGGATAATAACATGAATAAAAATAACAAAAGAAACAAACAAACAAACAAACAAAAAGAACAACAGACAAAAATATTAGAGAGGTGATTAATTACTTAAAAATTTCATAAAAACCAATTATATAAAATTATATATTAAATAACAAAAACAAGGGCGATTTTTATTAACAAATCTCCAAATCTGGTTTTTATAAATTAATTTGAAACGATTGTAACTTTTTTTATAAAGGGAAGACTTCTATAAATTTTAATACTAGAGTTAAGGATCATCGAAGGTGTTTGAATAATAATTATTATTCTGAATTTTCCAACCACATTTTAGAAACAAATCATTAATTTGATTTAATTTATTTTATTTTTGTATATTGTTCTTTTTGTCTATAATTGTTTCTTTATTTTGTTATTTTTATTCATGTTATTATCTTATTTTTATTCATGTTATTATCTTAACAAAGAAACCATCGGTTTTGAAACATGTAGATATTATAACATTGATTATAGTGATTTACACAAAAATAATTTGTTTCATTTAAGTAAAATGATGCCACAAAGTGAATTTGTAAATATTGAAGAAATTATAAATTTGTTTAAACCGCTTGGACACATAAGCTTGTTTTCACGACAATTTAACGTAGGTAGACATAGGAATGACGTATGTCCCGTCCCTGAGTTATTAAGAAATGTCACTGTCTCAATAACAATTTTTCAAACTTCCTTCGGGTAGGTAAGTTTCATAATATTGCAAAAATGGGAATAAGGAATGTGATGGTATCTTCCAGATATTTTATGGTTCGGTTTTAGCGAGTTTAGCCATGTGCTTGGTCAAATTTATTAACTAACCCAGCACATTTACCATGTGCTGGGTTAGTTATTACTGGGTGGGTTAGTTATTTTCGTATTCCTTGCTTAAGAGGGTATTTACCCGAGAATACCGGAAATTAGTCATTTTTAAATTAAATTCTAGACGTATTGACTCTTTTTTTACAAAAAAACATAAATTGATTTTGAAAGATTGTTATTTAAGCTGATACACGCAGTTTTAAAATTTTGAAAAACTAAGTTTATTTTTAATATACTAAGGTTATACCCGTTGGTCGTTGGCAGATTTGTTCAATTTTCAAAGGATAGATTCTACAAAACAAATTTCAAATCATATAATCATACAACAAAATAAATCAATACATAATCTGGTAAACACAGTTTAAGAATTTTAATTTTAGTTAAATTAAAATAATTAAAAAATAAATCCGAAAACGTGTTTTGTGAAAAAAATACCTCTCACAACACAAATACTTAGTTCTTCTATTTATCTACAAACAAACAAAATAACAACAACAATCTAAAATATTTTTTAAAAAAATACACTTATTTTGTTTAGACATTATTGAAAAATCATAAATACTCATGATATAAAATACTTACAAGTACACGATATTTAATAATTTATCATCGTGCGTTTTGAGCACTTTTATTGCTTACTTGAACGTTGGTATATATTGAAGCAAGTTTTGAATGAAATAAATCGAAATTAAATTTTTAATTTCAAAAATATAAATAGGGGAATAATCGATCTTTCTCATTGAAACCTCCCTGTACAGTCGCAAGCATTTTTAAACTTTTATTCTCAGCACTGGTGTGTCGTACATAGTTGGTTTTAATATATATATATTTTTTTTTTTTAAATGAAATCTGTATTTATTTCATTTATTCCCGGAGAAATGTTATTTTTTAATGTTTTTCAGTATGAGACTGTGTTTTGTTGATGTTCGGTGTATTTGTGGTAGTGTTTTACGATTCGCTAATATGTTTCCTATTTTTGCGAAAAAGTTATTCACATAGTTTCTGTATTTGTAACAGAATTTACTGTTTATCATTATTAATAATAGTTAGTTGTTCGATATTAGTTTGGTTTGCATTTTTGTGTGTAACCTAACTCGTTTTATAATTATTCAGTTTTGGAGATATTATTTTAATTTTTGGAGTTTAGTTTTTTTATTTCTTATTTTATTTTAGCGACTATATAAAATAATTGTACATACAAAACATATAAGTGAATTTAAGCATAGGCGTTGTATTTCTTATTCCCCCTCGCTCCTGTGCCGAGGCGGACTTAAGTTGTTTAATTATAGTTTAGTTCTCTTCTATGGACTTTTAAGTGTCTTTATTAAGAATTTTTATTCTTGTGCTCATCACCGACGTCCAGTGGGCCGCCCCAGACACAGTTGGGCGAGGCAACTCCAAAAACTGTGCGAGGAGAGGATGGGTCTGCCATGGACGGAGGCAGAACAATCGGCGCAAGACAGGGACGTATGGAGGAGCCTTGTCGATGCAGTGGGTCACCGACCCGAATAGGACAAGGGGAAGAAGAAGAAGAAGTACAAGTACAAGAACACGAGAATGGTTTATATGCACTGTGATAGTATGTAGAGTAATTTAAAATTAGTATAGTTTAAAATTGTAGTTAGAACGTGAGAATGGTCCAAGGAAACAGGTTGAATAATAAATCAACTACAAAAATACAAAGTTAAAGCGTACGCTTCGTAGTCTTAGGCGGCAGCCGGTCCGCGAAATAATAATTTTTTGCCGGTCCGCAGGTTTAAAAAGATTGGGAAACGCCGTGGTAGAGGATTCAGTATTTTTGAATAGCTATATTTTTGGAATACTTGAAATATTATTATTTCACAAGGAGACGAAAAAATAAGTCGAGATCTAAGTCACCTCGAGGTGTGCCCATTTTCCAACTGCACAGCTTGCGGCGAGACCTGGCGGGGAGTGTATGCCTTACGTAAGGGTTGCTACAAGAGAAGCAGAGGGTGGAGTGGGTGGCAGATGGGGTGGATGGGGTGGGGTGGGTTGGGTTGCTGGATGCTGCGCGGCAGTGATAGAGCGAGCGCGCCAAGCCGGAAAATTACTTCAAGGGAGACCCACCTTATGGTCAACCGAAAGAAAACTGGGGGCTGAGTTGTTTATTTAGTGTTGCTCGCCGATAATCAATTGTTTTAAGACGGGACTAAAGTTTGAGGGAAAGGAAGTGAGATAAAACATTGTTTTTATATGAAATCCATGATTCAATACCACGTTTGAGTTGTTAGTTTTTAATGTGCTTTCAGTCCATAATCGTATAAGTTATTATTGCGTTTTTCATGTTCATAATACTGGTATCATAGTATCATATCCATTATACTGAATTATCTGTTAATTGACTGAGCATAGCGAAGTCCTATTTTAACTCGACCTTTTGGCATTTCATCTTTCTTTAAAATTGTTTGTGCTAATTGGTTTCGAAAATTATCTGCATTCCCTTTATTATTCAAGCAAACATGTATTAATAATATTAACCGTTATGTATTAATAATATCAGATAATATTTATTACCGTTCATGGCATTGAAAAACTTATGTTATCTATATGTTATAAAATGTTCCGTGATTCTAATATTTACATTTCTGGTTGTCTTACCTATGTAGAGCGATGAACAATTATTGCAGCATAGTTGGCAAAGGCCTGAGTGGCTTAATCTATGATCTCTATCTTTGGTGTTTTTTAATAATTTACCTAAGTAGTTGTCAGTATAGAACGCGGGTTTAATGAGGGGAGGCAATTTATTTGTACTAAGTGAAGAAAAATTGGATGTATATAAAAGGTCCTATGCCATTGAAAGGGATTCGTGATTAATCACAAATCCAAGATGTTTAAATAACAATAACTTTTCAGAGTTTGCCAATCATCTTATTTCCACCAATTATACTTTTAATAAGGACACAGTGGTTAAAACCGAGGGTAGGTACTGAGAGAGACAGGAAGATTTTAGGGAATATAAACCATTGTATTAGAAAGTCTCACTCTCTCACATCGATCAATTTGTGTTATCTCACAATTAATTAATTTAAAAATATATATTGTATATTTGCTGTACGTTCCAGAGTGGAAGATACTCTCAGTATCGCCCTAGTGTAAGACCACCATTCAGAATTGAAAAGTTGCTTCAAATGACTTAAGCCGTGTTTGGTGACCAGATCTGAATAGCCAGGTACTTCCCCACCTTGCTCTTTCCCACCTCCTCCCCTTCCCCACTACCTTCACCCTCACAACATACCCCAATCGGGGATGCCATAGTCTCACTGGCTCCAGATGGGAGCAGTTATATAATAAAATTCACGTTAAATAAGTTATCAAATCAAGTATTAGGATATTTCCACTCTTGTTTGATTGCTTACAAAAATTAAGCAAGACATTACAATGATTATGGCATTTTTATTTTATTTGTATGTTGACGAATAAATTTTCTAAATAATTATAAAGAGTCTAAGTTTCCCATTTTTGGAATACCGCCAAAACGATACTTTGGGGTGGGGCTATGAAAAATTAAGCAAGACATTACGATGATTATAACATTTTTATTTTATTTTTATGTTGGCCAATAAATTTTCTACGGCGAGTGTAAGTTTCCTATTTTTGAAATAACGCCAAAATGATACTTTGGGGCGGGGCTATGAAAAATTAAGCAAGACAAAACGATGATTATGGCATTTTTATTTTATTTTTATGTTGACGAATAAATTTTCTACAGCGAGTCTAAGTTTCCCATTTTTGAAATACCGCCAAAACGATATTTTGGGGCGGGGCTATCGTGTGACATCATGAGCATCGCCCGGTTTCTGACACATTTCTGACAGTAGTACTTTGTTGTTTGTTGACGTGCGTATTTGGTGCCCATGCCAATCACGGGCCGTTTTGGTTTTGTCGGTTTTTGATCGTTTTTAAAATCAATAAATTTTAATGAAAACATAAAAAACAAACATTTTTAGTAGGATCATTAAAATCAGAAAAATGATATTTAAATATTCCACACATTTTTAACAGAATCCCTCGTTTGTGAAAATACTCTATTATAATAATATTGGTATACCATTATATGATAATGAATTTATTGTGTTAATGGCACATGTTGTGCCGTATATGTGGAAAATAAATAAATAAAAAAACGAGTGTGCTTTAGACCACACGACTGAAGTAAAACTTCTTTAGCTCCATCTATACATCCGCATCCGCATCGGCATCATCTTCACTAACTTCTCCCTTTCTACTTCCGTTCGCCTCGCCCGATCACCACTTTTCGTAACGCATTCATGAGCTTACCCCCCAAGTCAAGTGTGCGTAAAGACGTTTTACTTCAATAATCTTCATGCACTGGCTATGAGAGAAAGATAGAAGGAAAATGCGCGCGTGGACTTCTCTATCTTGCTTCTACAGTGTGATACAGACCGTTCGCCTCGCCCGTAACGCATTACACTTTTCGTAACGTATTCGCCAGCTCCCCCCTTAAGTCAAGCGTGCGTAAAGAAGTTTTACTTCAATAAATAAATAAATAAATCTGACAAAACAGAATTAATTCAACAACCAGATTCAATTCCCCGTCGATCGCATTTCTCTGCATTTGTTTCGTAATAATTTCCCCGTCATTAGGGCAATGCTTTAAGCCCGTAAACCTTAATTAACCCAACATGATTATAACCTAATAACAATCCGAATGCAAACCGAATTAAAAACAACCACGGTATAATTAATACTGCCGGGGATCAAATATATGCGGCGCGCTTAATTACCAGTTCTCGGGATTATTAGCAGAAGCTTTATGTTGATCCGATCTCTACTGTAAAACATTTTGTTATCCCCCATATAGCTAACTAAACAACTACAGATCAGTGTTATGGGAAATGGACCGTGGATGCCCGGTGTCCGCCGTTCGCTGTTTGATCCGTTCATCCAAAGCAAATAGCTCGGCCCCGTTGTGATGTTCGTTCAAATTCACGTGAAATGTTTGATAAACCTTCGAGTGAATGAATGATTTTGAGAAAAAAATGTATATATGTACATTTTCAAAAAATCATTTCAATAAAATTATTAATAACAACATAAACAAATTGAACAATAAAGTGCAAAAAAACAATGTTCCCATTTTCACACAGCACACAGAGAACTATCATAGCACGTGTGTTTATTTATGAACTAACTAACTAACCATCACGTCACTTCCACGCAGGGGTAGGCAGAGAGAACGGACCGCCAATCGATCTTGGCACACACTCTTGGCCTCAATCACATTTTTTTATTTGTTTATTTGAGACACAAACAGGATATTAATAGAACATTCTTGTGGGTAATATAAAACAAATTCAAATATAAATATCCCTAGACTAATTTCAGTATTTTTATGCATAATTTAAAAAATTAATTACATTTTTTTTAAACTTATTTACAATTTAATTTTAAAAACTTTATTAGAATTTTTTTCTAAAACTTAATTAAAATTTGATTTTAAAAACTTAATTACATTTTTTTTTTAAATCAATTACAAATAAATTATATTTTATATAGTATTTTTATACATAACTTAAAAACTTAATTACAAAATTTGAAAGACGTAATAAGTAGAAAATATTTATGAAGTGTTTATTAAAAAATAATAAAACAACAAACAAATATTTATTTTATAGGCACACAAATCGTGGAGATTTTTCTAGAAACAAATTGATACAACGTCTCATACTCTTCTATTATTCCGACTCTTGACATGGCCCGACTCAAGTATATAGTTCACTTGATCGTGCCATGTCTTCCTCGGACTTTTTCTACCATTCACATTTGCGCCATATATTTTACTCACATTCATTTCTTCGTTCATTCGCTCCAAATGCCCTGGGTTTGTGGGTCCCTTTTTATCTCACTCATTACGTTTTCATCAGCCTTGCATTATTTGCGGATATCCAAGTTTCTCACATGTTCATACATGGTTTTATCACACAAACGCCTCAGAAATGAGTTATTTCTACAGCATTCAGTCTACTTTCATATTTCCTCTACCAGTTCCATGCCTCACTGCTATCTATCAGGGTAGGTACCAACACTCCACTGTGGACTGCTAGATTCGCTTTTTAGACAGTTTTTTGCTAGCGGTATTTATTTATTTACGGTATTTTACTTAAAATACAGAATAAATGTAATTTTTACTTTAAAATGGATTACAAAACAATTATAAAGTGCAAACACATGAATTAAAATAAACCAAAATGTATAATTTTGGAAACAAAATTAACAACTGCTTAAAAAATATATATATTTTTTTTTTTCATGTTCTCCATAAAACAGTTATACACCAATATATCACGGAGAAGATTATAAATTGCAAAGTACACCAGGGCAGATTTACTACTTGTTGACATGTGCTAAAAGATAGTTGCTGAACTGTCTGTAAGTGATATTGAAAATGTCAATGGTCAATGCAGAATCAAGCAGTTGAGTCGCTCTGTTTATTGGCGCGTTCTGATAGGCAGAAGTCCTCACTTTCGGAGCATAAAAAAGTGCATGGGATTTCCCACGAGTATACTTGTCAGGGACGTAAAAATTAACCTCTTTTAACATAGGCGGATTGAGTATGATACCAGAGATTAGCTTAAAAAAGTGTTTACCTAAAAATATTTTTCTGCGGGCTTCTAAGGTGTTGAAATCGAGCATCCCTGTTAAGAACAAGGATGGATACAGGAATGGATAGTACGTATATATAGGTAACGCAAAAATCTTTATATATGTGTAAGGGTCGGCGTAAGCTGGAAGTCAAAATGTGTCGAGCGTGCAGACGACGCAGGAAATGTATGGGCTAATACGAAGCATGTCATACAAGTCCATACATTTCCTGCGTCGTCTGCACGCTCGACACATTTTGAGTCCCCAGCTTACGCCGACCCTAATGCTTTTTGTTAGTTCTGTCGTTACTATTGAAAATATCTGCTACTTCTGCATATAGGTTACATTGAGATCCTATCAATAATGTAGAAAACTTGTCATCGTTCCTGAACACGATTGCAGATATACTTCAAACAAAACTTCGAGTCGAATAAATTAAGAACACTTAGTAGTTGTGAACGGTAATTTGTTTATTTTTTTGTAAGAAAAACTCTCTTTTTAACTTTTGAAGGTTATTCCCATCTATGTAATATCATTGAAGAAGAAGATAACAATAATAATCTAAAGTAAAATATGAAAATTAACAAGACACAGAAAAATAATAAAACATAATGGTCGCAACTGGGACTCAAACCATATATCTCACGTCTTACCGGAACGGCGCTGCGTCCGATTATAAAACCGCCATAATTGTAAATGTCATATTTCAAATTTCAGAATTAACAATGAATTAACAATTATCTTCGACTAATGTTTTTATTTTTCCATATTATCGGAATCTACCTTTTTCATCGGAAACAAGTGTTCAAAGAACGTATTTGTTATCTAGAAAGTGTATGTTAAAAAATAGCTGCTGTAGACGGACTGTTTATGCATTAGGTAACTGATATACTTGTATTTCTTTTTTTATATATGTACCGCACAAAAGTCCCAACTGATCCCGTCTGGAGCCAGTGAGACTATGGCATCCCCAATCGGGGTATATTAAGATAGAAGGTAAGGGAAGGAGATGGAAATAGGAAGGTGGGGAAGTGCCTGGCTATTCAGTTCTGGTCACCAAACACGGCTAAAGCCATTTCAAGCAAAGTTTCAATTCTGAATGATGGGCTTACATCAGGGCGATACTGAGAGTATCTTTCAAAAAAAGTGCCCCAAATATAATATTCTATTTATTATTTTTTTAATTAATTGTCAAATAACAAAAATCATTCAAATAAAATTTATTTGCGCACACACCTAGTTTTGAACCCGCGACCTTCGGATCGCTAGGCCTTACTCCTCGACCACGAATGCCGGAGGTAATACAACTCGATTAATTGTCAATATTTACAGATTCACAGATTTAACGAGAGGGTAAAGCAGTTTATATAACATGTAGTTATGACTATGTCCTTTGTATGTTTGCAGTTTTTGTTTGAATAATGCACTAGGGACATTTTCCGTGCAAACAACATTGCCTACGTGATCGAAAATGTAAAACGGAGATTATTAAAACAGTTTATGAATACACCGTTTCAATAATATACTAAACCAAATATTTTAGCACCTGACATTTCGGCATACGTATTGTTCCGCTATGCACACGAAATTTGTTGTAATACTAACATCACGATTACGTTTACTAGAAATAAAAATAAAATCAACTATCATTACAAATTGTTTGATAAACCTTTACAAATTATGTCTATATGTAAAGATCTAAGTGTTTACTTACACAGCAAATTAATTTTTGATAAGCATTTCAAACAAATTATCACAAAATCCTACAAGATGCTAGGTTTCTTATTAAGAATATGTAAAGCTTTCAAAAGTGATAAGACTCTAGAAATGTTGTTTTGTTCATTGGTCAGAAGTCCACTGGAGTACGCGTCCACAATATGGAATCCTAAATATAAGGTAGACATACATTTAGTAGAAAATATACATAATAAATTTTCGAAACGTTTATTTTTAAAATACAACAAAACCACAAATAATATGTTATCACTACAAAAAAGACGCACATTGTCGGATCTGTTGTTTCTGTATAACCTGCTTAATAATAATATTGATAGTCATCATTGGTTTAAATGGTCCAATGCGGCGTACCAGGCACACTTCTCTTTTTCATACAGAAGCCCACAACACTAATGCAGCAAATAACTCACCAATCACTCGCGCAATCACAACATATACCCATTACGAAAAATTATTACAACTAGACATTTTTCACGATTCATTGCAAACATCCAAAACCAAATTATTAAATTTCTTGTCTTTTTATTAAACTTTAGTGAGCACAGAATTTTTGAATTTAAAATGTAACATTTCTCCACGTATAACTCTTTCATTTTTGTTATTATTAGTCAACCAATGTTTGATTATTTTCATTAGTTTCATCATAATTTTGTTTTAAAACCCAGGCGAAATTACTTAATGAAATTTTACAGATTTACGTAATAGATACAAAACCATGTAATTTATTTAACATACCTTAAAACTTATTTTTAATGTACTGTGTATATCTTATAAACAAATAAATAAACAAACGAACAAACAAACAAAAAGACAAACAGACAATTAAACAAACAAACCAACAGACAAACCGACAATTAAACAAGCAAACAAGCAAACAACCAACCAAACAAATAAACAAAACAAACAAACAAACAAACAAACAAACAAACAAACAAAAACAAACAAACAAACCAACAAACAAACAAAAACAAACAAACAAACAAATAAATAAACAAAAAATAAAACAAACAAACAAAAAATGTGTTTTTTTTGTAATCTTTATTTTTTTTTAATTGCCAAAAAATTTTTTTGTGTGAACACTGCACAAGAGTCCCAGCTGCTCCCAACCGTATGAAGCCAGTAAGACTATGTATGGCATTCCAAATGTTGGGGGGCTGAAGGTAGTGGAAGGGTAAGAAGATAGAAAAAAGGAAGGTTGGAAAATACCTAACTATTCGGTTCTGAACATGAAAAACGAACAAAACCATTTCAAACAACGTTTCGTTTCTTAATAGTGGGCGATACTGAAAGTATCCATCACTTTGGAACGTACCGTAAATTAAATTAAATCAAACGAACTTAATGAAATATCAATAAATAAAATAATATTTAAATAAATTAATAACAATAAAATAATGATTAAAAAATAGGCAACGTGCATTTAATTATTGGTATGGTTGTGTATAATTTGTATGTAATATATAAGTAAATGTATAATTTTAATTGATCTAAACGAAAATATGAAAAGGAACAAAGACACAGAAAAATAAAAAATAACGGTCGCAACTGGGACTCGAACCCAGAACCTCTCGTCTTCTTGTGGAAAAAAGGCCTAAAAGTACCAAATATTATATTCTAAACCAAAAAAGCATAATATATCCTCCCAATAACGTGCCTTAGCATAAATACTAGACGTTTTATAATATTAAATAAATAAATTACAATGTTGAGTTTCTTTTGTTGGGTTCGCTGACAAAACTGTTTATTTACAATAACAGAGAATAAAACGAATCCACGACCAATTTCAAACAATTTGCTTCCCCCGCCCAACCTTCGCCAAAACCTAATACAGCTCCATTCAAAACTATTGTCACTTTAATGGGTAACCAACGATCGTCCCTAAGATGTTCAGAATGAAATGGGAAAGAGCATTGAACAAATAAATACCTAGTTTAAACCCGACAGACTTGTAAGACTTCAAAGGTCTTTAAGAGGAACGGCTGTGCGGCCTTTTTCTTACAAAACTTCATTTTTATTTTGAGGCAAAAATACCCATCCATAATGAAAACATGTTTTAAAATTTAAAATGTAGGTATAGGTAGTAGATATCAAATAAGGACGTGAGCTATTATGTATATTTATGGTTGTAATTATAAAATAATAGAACATTAAAGAATTTCACATTCGATTTTTCGTGGTTCTAGAGGCAACCTTGGAAATTATTTGTCAGTTAATAATAATTATTTTTTATTTTTAAATTTGTTCTACTTACTATGGAAATTACATTTTGAAATATTAAAAAAAAAAAAAAAACATTTTTATGGAAAAATTTAAACAACAAACGACCGATTGACGTTAGAACACAATTTGGTGATCTATAAATTAACATTTCGAAATTATTAAATTAACACAGTGGAAGATACTCTTTGTATCGCCCTGAGGCCCTACATAACTATCGGTAACTTCTCATCATTCCCTAGGACAACTGCACATCGCTAACGTACAACCAGTTGATGTCGAATATGTTAAGGACACTTAGTCATTGTGAACTGTCACTTATTCGTTAACGATCTGTAGTCATGCTAGGGAACGATGAGAAGTTACCGATAGTTATGCTATCGACCGTTATCGAGCGAGTGTGCTAGGGCCTCTGGTGTAAGACCACCATTCAGACGGGAAAAGCTGGGACTCTGAGGTGTTCACTATAAAAAAAATTTTAAAAAATTTGGACTCGAAAAAACTTATTCCTTTTAATTTTATTTTATTTTATATTAACATATTTTTGGTTTCTATTAAGGGTGGATAAAAGTTTTTTTTAAATAATTAGGATATTTTAACTCATGTGCTTTATAGTAACATACTTTTGATTTATGTTAAGGGTGGATAAAAGTTTTTTTTAAATAATTAGGATATTTTAACTCATGTGCAACTCACAAAAAATTCCAAAGCTGCCTCCAAAATCATGAAAAATCGAATTCTTGAATTGTCTATTTAAAACACAGTTAAATAAAAATAGCTCGCACCCATATAATTGTCAATATTATCGTTTTATTTTTTTTTAAATTCAGTTTGGCCTCAAATTCAAAATGAAGATTTGCATGAAAGGGGCCGTCCCTCATAAAATACAAACAGCGGATAGTAGGTAGCAATGCGAATACAAAGAAAAGGAAATATATATATATAAGATGAGTGTGCTGGAAATACTTACACGTTTTAAGTATTCGAATGTGGTTTACACTTTATAGACCGGACAACATGAAATTCGTTTTTCCTATAATGACTTTTTTAAATCACGTGTTTGATTGACCACTCTTGTTGAGATCTATAATTTTAGATTTTAGATCAAATATTTTTGGTGTTTGCACTCCAGATATTCTTCAACATATTAATTTCATATTCAAGCGTAAGAAGTCAGAACTCCAAACCAATTTGGAAAACTATTTTGAAATGTGTACAATTAAAAACAATACAATAGCGTTAGCTTTCACAAACATTAAAACGATGGTCCTTGAAAGGTGAAAGTGAAATAAATTGAAAACAAAGTATTGCAGCTTCTACGGAATCTTCCATGAGTAATTTCATAAAAAATGTTTTTATTACTATTAAGTAAACAGAATCCAAGAATCATTTGAGGCCGCAAAAATCCATATTATTTATGTTAGTACTCCCTTTAAAAAAAAAGTTAAATTTCGCAGTTAGTAAGAGAAATAACACGTAATATTCGAAACGTCGAGAGGCCTGTCAATAAATACCCTAGCGATCGGTTAATTGACAATCCCTGACTGTCTACTGATTTTTTTTAATGTTTTAAGTTGAAAAAACATTAAAAATGTCACCGGAGACCAATTTCATTTACATTTTTACTACGAATAACATGAGGAATCACGGTTAAAGTGAAGTACGGTCCTTGTATAACAAATTTATAGAAGACATTTTAAAAAAAAACGTGGAAATGATTGCGATAATTACACGGTATTCGAACTTTTTTCATCATCACGTCGTAATTTGCCAAATAATTTTCAGGACTAAAAGAAATATAATGACTATTTTTTGGGGTCATCATGCCGTGCCGCGCTTCCTCTTTATTTAGCCAACGTTTCGGACTGCGTTACAATGTATATTATCAGGACATTAGTCAAGCAGGAGGAAACGCAATAGGGCATAATAATCCACAAACTAAACACGATAATCCAAAATTATCGTAACATAATAAATAAGACGTTTTTAACATTACCGTTAGTATCGTCGTATATACAACTTTATTGAGTTTAAAGCGAATACATGGTATCGAATGTGTTAAATCGGTGCTTAAATATTAAAAATAAATACACGAAGAAAAATATTTTACACGTGAAAGCGGAGGTGTTCATGTAAGGTAATCAAGAAAAAAGCGCCTTGAGAGCGTAAAGTAAGTTTAAATACTACGTATGTTTTAAAGGTATAATGTTTCATACATTATTTTTAATCAAATATTTCAAACTCCTAAAACCACAGTGCTGAAATGTAAAAAAAAACGAAAGCTTCTTTACAAAGAGATTTAAAGCAAGGCGTAGGTGGAAAATTTCAAGATTTTAAAAATATTATCAAACTTTAGTGATGTGATAATTCAGGACGAGTGCGAGTGGGAAACCTACATAGTATTTATCATCGTAACTTCGATGAAAAGAGGGCAGGTGGCGCACAATGGCAGAGGTTCACAACATTAGTACCAGTGGGCAGTGGGTGGACATTAAATAATAATATTATGAAAAAATCTTAAATTACTACACGTAAAATGAATACCTGTCACAAACTCAACATTATCAGAACGTAGAAACTATTTTATGATATTCATATTTTTAAGCTACTATTTGATTATTTATTTTTTAGCCGTATGTAAAAAATCTTGTAAGAATAATTTTTGCACAGGATAGATTTTTGTTCGTATACGTGAGCATTAATTCCACACGGGAGTATTAACTGCACACATGAGTATTAAGTCCACACAGGAGTATTAACTCCACACAGGAGTATTAACTCCACAAAGGAGAATTAACTCCACACAGGAGTATTAACTCCACACAGGAGTATTAACTCCACACAGGAGAATTAACTCCACACAGGAGTATTAACTCCGCACAGGAGGCCTTGAAGAAAATAATTTCTCTCAGGGCCTATGTCATTTTTAGAGATGCAATGTGGAAGGTCATTTTAAGGAGAAGAAGGATTGAACATGGCTCTTGAAGATAACGAGTCGTAGATGCGACCCGTTCTAATTTGACAAACCATAGACGGACGTATTCCCCGACAATGCACCAGTGACGAAGAGTTCAATGACGCTAGTTTCTCGGAGAATCTTCCATTGACATACCGATATAACAAGGACAGCGTTGGCACATGACGCCTGGACTCTAAAGATCGCAGTCCATTTGTTCAGTGTCCATTAGGGAATCTATCAAACGAACCGCCCGTTTCTGTACAGGGTCGAGGTTTTTGAAATAAAACTTCTTTACGCACGCTTGACTTGGGGAGTCAGCTAGCGAATGCGTGACGAGAGCGTTAAGAAAAGTGTGATCGGGCGAGGCAAACATAATAAATTTAAATTTAATATTTGTAGAAAATTAATATATGTATATACATGTATATATTTTATACATATAAACATATATATATATATATATACATACATATAGATGCAGCTAAAGAAATTTTACTTCAGTCGTGTGGTCTAAAGCACAATCGTTTTTGAAGTAAAATTTCTTTACGGACTGTATCACACTGTAGGAGCAAGAGAGAGCAGTGCGCGCGCACATTTTCTTTCTCTCTTCCTCTCATAGCCAATGTATGAAGATTATTCGTAATTTGATTTCGTTCTTGAACAATTTTACGAATACTGTAGAAGCAAGAGAGAGCAGTGCGTGCACACATTTTCTTTCTCTCTATGAGTTTTACTTCAGTCATGTGGTCTAAAGCACACGCGTTTTTTTTAAAATAACTTGAGACTCCATACCAGAGATTGCCGCCAAAATTTAACAGCGATTTGTACAGGGTCAGTAGTTGTATACTATTCATTTGATTTAGAACATGATCAATGATCATGGTTATGAATTATTCCTGAATACGTTAAGAATTATTTCCGTGCGCAATGATCTTCAAGCTGTATGTTAATTTTTAACATTTTATAAAGAGACGCTTAAAAAACAGAAATTTCTACATTATTTCTACATTCCTCTAAAAATGGATGAAACATTTAAGTCTTGTAATATTACCATTGATTCAAAGAACACGAGCGTAATGGATGTTTGACACATTGAAGAGACAGTTTTCCTCATGTAGGGCTAGTTCGTGGCATTCACAAATTACATTTGCTTCCATGAAGATAAAAACATTCTCATAATATTAAGCTAGCATTATAATCAATCCACTCGGGAGATTTTATTCTCTCGCCTAATGATTCCTCGCCAAAGGTGAAATGAAGGAGAAAAAAGGGAATATTCGTGACTCGCAATAGGGAAAAGAACGGTATCCGTGGAAGAGTCCGCTCACCTGGCAGGTCGCTATCGGTCCTGACAGGTCGATAAAAATTGATATACAATGAGCAAATGCGCCGCGACACAAGCGGGCGATAACGGAGTCGTACTATTCCGGCGCCCCTCGCGTAGCACGGTAGTTCCCTTAAAGGAAACTAGCTAGACAAAAAGATTTTAACGATGTTTTTATTTAGGTTCAAATTTATACTCACAGCATTGAAAACAGTCCATAGTATTATGTTCTCATTGATAAAAAAATTAAAACAATACGCACTATACGTGGCAACGTCGTAAACACGACACTTTGGCTGGGCCAGTCGGCCGCCCAGCGGCCAGTCGCTTTCGGGTGCTCACGTTGCTCGGTCCCTAGTGGTGTTATTTGAAATCGGAGAGAAATTATCTACAGATAAAAGTTAAAGAATACAGTATTTTCTTTCAAATGTATTTAAGCATTTAATAATTGGCTTATTAAACATTACTTTTATTATTAATTGAAAAATGATGAAACTAGTGATAATATTTACAATTATTTGCCTAACTTTGATTAAACTTTCAATTAATTGTACCAAATTGTGCCTCCGAACGAAATTATTTTCATATAAAACCATTCTTTATCTATATTTTCTTATATAATTTGTCTGCACATACTTGCACCTTTGTCTTTTAGAGAGCCTGTTCCAACGATCTATCGTTCAGATATTTTGGACTTGTTAGAAGAGCGAAGCACTTCAAAGATGAATTGTGTTGCAACAAGGGAGTGTATTTATGAAGATATAAAAAATTTACTAAAGAAATTTTTTTTTACTCGTTTCGAAGATAAAATATTAAAGAAAAAAATCGCTTCATTTCCGTTAATATTTCGCAAAAAATGGATTGATGTCGGAAGAAGTACGCTAAAATTCAATTAAAAATACACAAAATGGCTTAAGGCAGCTTTTGTTCTTCCTGTGTTGATGTGTGACGAGGGGCCACGCGGTAGACCAGAAAAATAATTTAATTTATGTTCTTCGAAAAGTAAAGCCAGAAAAATTAAATGTCTTCCGAATTCTCGAAGTCCACAAGAGCTCTCTCATGCTGCTCAAATCAGCTTGAGGTTACATGGAAAGCGGGATGCTGCCAAAATTATTCATCAGGCAACAAACTTTTCACCCAAATGAGCTACAAAGATTAAACACATTATGAAGAATAACAATTTGAAACCAATCCCGTATTCACCCCAGGAAGATTTAGCTTTCATAATTAACAATAAATTCACCAAGCAGCAATATTTTAAGTAATGTCAGCAAGTTTCCATAAAATTTTGGTTCACGGGGGAGACCATATTAGTTCCTGTATTCTTCCGATTGGACAAATGTCAGAAGAAACTCAAGAATGACGAAATAAAGACTTAAAAAATCAGGGAGTCATACTCGAAAATCATCGCAAGTTCACACGAATGAATATTTGTTTCATACGCTAATTATAAGTTAAAATCCTATAATATCTAGAATATCTACAACACCAAAGAAACATCCCGATGTCTTACCGAGTGATGTATTAAAATTATTATCGATATCTATATATATACAGTGCCAGCGAAGGAACTTCAGACGTCTGTCAACAGTGCCACTATAGGTGAATTATCATTTAATAGTACTGACGATAGTGACGATACTGATGATAGTGACTCGAGTAGTTCATAAAAAAGCAATCTTATGCAGGTTATAAAATGTTTTTTTTAAGTTATTGCTTAAAATAAGCACATTGTCGTAACTTTTTTGAACCATTGTACCATAAACTTTTTATTAATATTTTATTTTATTTGAAAATTCTGTAACAACGGTTAAAATAAATGTAAATTTTTTTAAGTATTTTTATAATTATATTGTGACCCTTTTGCATCATATACTATGGAAAAATATTTTTGTCTAGCTAGATTGGGATTTGGGACCACTGTGCGTAGGGCCGAACAAATAAACCCTATATTCATGTGTGGGACAAGGGGAAGCGACACACGAATTTCACCTAATGAAGAGTTGCAGGATATAAATATTATTCTAAGAGTAAATTATTATTTAAGAAGAAAGTAAAAAATACATATTTATACATACATAAGATATTATGTACATTTGTACATGTACACTCTATAATATTATTTATTATCTTACTCCTACAAGGATAAAAATCGATTTTGACCCTCGCGATAATTTATCAGGCCATATTTATAAAACATTCGTTTAGAAATGTTTTATCTAGTTGCCCTAATAATACAACATGACGATACAACGAAAAAATACGTTGTACCAACAATGTATACGTACGAAATTTGTTCTAATAATTAATAATAATAATTTATTCTTACATTTTCCCGACAATAAACATTAAAACCTGTTAATTTGTTCGTAAGAACTTCAGTCCCGTTTTTAACTGTTTTACGAATAAAATGATCATAATTTCTTCAAACTTCGCAAAATCACTTTGTGGCGTCATTTTTAATTAAATTAAAACAAATAACTTTGTTTAAACCACTAATATAATCACAATTACCTACATGTTTCAAAACCGATGGTTTCTTCGTCGGGGTAGTAATGACATTAAATATAATAAAATATAAATATAATCATTACTACCCTGACGAAGAAACCATTGGTTTTGAAACATGTAGGTAATTGTGATTATATTAGTGGTTTAAACAAAGTTATTTGTTTTAATTTAATTCAAAATGATCATATTTTAGAATAACCTTTTTCTTCGTGTACACCAAACTGTAAAAAATAATTTTTGATTTGAATACGAACATACACACCAATATTATTTTAGTCACTTTGAAAATGTATTTATTTTTGTATTTGTATTTTTTTAATGTATTCGTAATTTTTTAAAACCTATTTGTAAATGTAACTGTATCTCTTAAATTGTATTTTTTATATTTTTCTTACTATATATATGAACAAATTTGCTTACATCTAAATAAAGGTGGCTGTTAATTCAAACAGGCGTATCACACATTTGGAAATTGTTTTAAGAGAGCCATAAAACTGTTTTTTTTTTGCCAGATTCTTATAAATTTTATTAAATGTTTAAAATTTCCTAAAGGGGTAAAAAAAAGCGAAATTAAAACCCATCAGCGAAACAGATAATAAAATGTATAAGAATCTACAACATATTATGTAATATGTATTATTAGCTATCCGTAAGTCAGTACATAAGTCTTTTCCAAACATCTTTGTATCATTTACTTCTAAATCACACATTTTTAGAATGAATTCATTTTTACAACATTTACCAAACGGTTTGTAATTGTATAACTGGGTGTAATCGAAAAGCTTTTCGAACCAAGGATCTGGAGAAAGTAGAAAAGGTATTTGATGGGTGTGACGCCGCACGGCGATAACCGAGATAAAAAAAGCTGTAATGAATGTGACAAAATATTTCTGTCAGTAAAATCCGATAACACCATTTTAATAAAAATGCAATAATGCGAGATTACAATAAAATAAAACTTCATTGAAATAATAATATTATATTTTTAAAATCCCCCTGATCAAAGTTACCGTTTATTTGGTGTCACGTCGATCACTTCACAGATATCATTTAAAATCAATTGTAAACCATATAATGATTCATTTCGATTCAAAGATATACCCGTTTAATCACAGGAGACCAAATTTGCCCCAGTTCACATGTCTCATGTAAATGATTGCATCTCCCTTACTGTAATGGTGAGAAATATGATCTAAACTGTGTTAGAAAGAGAAAACTCCACGCTTTATATTAAAATTAAAATAATTAACCATAAAAAAAATTAAATGTGCACCTCTATGAAAGCAAAGTTTCTGATAGCAATTTGAGAAAAATGTGTAAAATTCCAAGTATTTTTAATTCGTAATTTTTTTATAAAACGACAAAAAAATGTTGTTATCAGTAAATTTAGATAGAAAAAACGTAAGGTGAGCCATTTATAAAACGTTTTTGTTTGTTTTAAAAAATTTAACTTTTCAGAAACTGTACGTTCATTTCTAATAACGAGAGCAATGGATTTTAAGTATTAATATTTTTTAATAAGGAGAGCATATTAGAACAATTTTTAGTTTTCGGATACATTCAGAAATACGCCATTTATTTGTGTTTTATTGCAAAGCGGAAATATTTTTACAGTCTGAAAAAATACGCCCAAATTTTGAAGAGTTAGATACTTTTACAGATAAAGTTAAATAACATACAACAATTAGTTTTAGTAACGCAATCAAAATCATTTTATTCCGCAAACGTACATATGAAAAATAATTTATTTTGTCCGCACATTCTAACGATGCTAAAAGGAGTAAAGGGGTATGAAAGACCGACCATAAGGAAACCCTAAAACAGAAAAACATGAATAAAAAATTGTAAGAAGCTAATTGAAATCGAGGCCATCCAACTGCCGCCTTTGAACAACATATTCCTGTGTGTAACTACGTCAGAGTAAAAATGCGTTGCTGCCTATAGAAGGGGTTGTTATCTTTTTTTCACGTTGGGGTTTGAAGCGAAACTAGGGAGGTAAATATTACATTACAATCTTATTATTGATTCTATGATTATATTGTATTCGTTATTGTTGTCGTCAAGTGCGTTACAAAAAGGGTTCGAGGCAGGTATTGAGTGAGGTAAATCATCAAAATAAGGTTAAAAATAAATTTTCGAATGCAAGGCTGAACACACAAAGAGCACATTAAAAATGTGATCTGAAAATATTGATTCTGAATCATGAAGAGGAAAATTGAGTCGATAATACCAAAAATACATTTCGTAAGAAAATATTTTTATCCATTTATATTCTTTGAAATGATTATTGTGTGGTTTATCTTTATGAATACTTTGATAAATACATGATCAAATAATATTATAAATGTGTAAATTTAATGTATAAAATAAAGTTTTAAAAAATTAAAAGCTTGTGTGATAGTATGGCGAAGGAAAAATTATAAGGAAGATGATTTTCAAGTTTAAATTATATTTTTAATTATTATTTTCGGCTTAAATATATTTTTCCATGCCCAAAGTTAAACACTTTCTTAGCACAATATTATTACACTTACCGAGAAAGATTTTTTTTCAATCGACTACCGGAAGAAATTAGAAACATTAATGACAAAATCCAAATAATAAATTAAATTAAACAAACAACTTTGTATCAACCAACTGTTTGTGGTTGATACAAAGTTATTTGTTTAATTTAATTAAAAATGACACCACAAAGTGATTTTGCGAAGTTTGAAGAAACCAAATAATAAACACTGTGAAAAAATATTTTTCAAAAACAAACTTACCAAAAAAAATGTTTCCAATTGAATTAATCTTGAGATAAATCATCTTAATTAGTTTCCGTAAGTGACAATTCCTTCTTCAAATAAATTAATAATTATTTTAATATATATATTTATTTATTTTTTAAAGAAAGACAAACATTCCCGGGTTACGAATAACCCAACAACATTTGAAAATCTCTTACTACCACCGCACTAAGCGGAAGATGATGCTTGTGTTGTGATGGAGGACTAAGCCAGCCGAGGAATCGAATATTAATTACTACATACAGTATTTTTCAGAAACATAATGCAAGTAGTATAATGGTTTGCCAGTAGTATAATACTTACAATTGTATGACACCTAACAACTTACAATGTATTATTTTCGTTATTATTTTCTTTTTTCTCAATGTAACAATACACTTAATACAGCATACATTATACTACATGTATGTGACCATAGTATTATTAATCACTTTTAAATATCTGTAATAAAACAATATACACTCCTTTTCCAGCCACAAGCAAATGCTTCTATGGAAGAGTAGTCTTGAAATATTTGATCCTTAAAAAGAATGTAATTCATATATATTATGTACTTACCTTTTTGATTGAATAAAAAAATATATTATTATTATATGTAAGGTAAGTAGTAGTATTGTAATAGGTATACAAACTAATTTTGGGAAAATACCCTTTTGTAGAAAAAAGTTGATTCACTGCGTTTGATTCTTTTGTTTACTAGCTAACAATTTTAATTTACTAGTTGGACACATAAGCTTGTTTTCACGATAATTTAACGTAGGGTGGACATAGGAATGACATATAACTGACGTACCTGAGTTATTAAGAAAACGAGGCGATCACACATAACCATAAGCAAACTTCAACATTTAAAAGAGTTACCAAACACTTCAAAAAAAAACCACAAAATCATAACGCCGTTCATCTCGACTTTATGAACATTCGTGATATGCCCCTCGAATTTTGAAGGTGTATTCCGCGCAACACTCTCGCCCAATCTTGCGTTTACACGTCAAGTAATATTCCAAAGCTCGATATAACACTGATAACATAAATCTCGTACAAATTTAAAACATTTACATTGGATTACGGCGTTACCGTATCGGTTTTCTCCCGCAGAGCCTCGACAAATGGGTTGGAACTGCCTCCCCCTTCTCGTGGAAATATTCCCCTTCGTGGAAGTGCCACCCCCCGGGGGGAGTGCCACCACCCATTCTCCTAACAACTCCAACCCTTCTTAGCGGATCTCTGCCGGCAAGCATCGTCTTTCACGTCCGCGCTTCGTATTGATACCTTGTCAATACGAATCCGATGCTAGGTGATGAACCGTGATACAGGGGGAAGGGGCGGCCAAAGGGGAGAATGTCTCTAGTCTGTATCCTGAGATATAGAAGAGATTCCGAGTATTTGTTCTAGGATTAAGGAAGAAAAAAGCATAACCTCCTTGGTTTTATTTCTTATTTATTTCTTGTTTTACAGCTAGGTGTCTAAGCACTGAAAGTAAGTATTTAAGAATTGCTTTAATGCGTAAAATTTATAGTTTTTTTATGACAATATTTTTATGACGGTAGTTTCAACCGGGCTTCTACAGAGTTTTAACGAAATAAACAGACATGAAACAGTAGGCATGTTGACTTTCCACGCTTTTGGAGAGATAAGTAAATATTTAAACCATCAGGTTTCAGGCACATTCTGTAAAAAGTTCATAATATTTCTGAATGCATCCAAAAACATAAACTGTTCTTGTAAGGTGATAAAATACGTTTACAAATATTATTATTAGAAATAACACGGGGAAAAAATCCTTAGCAATTTTTATAGACCTACAAAAGGCCTTTGATACGATAGACCATAAAATCGTTTTCAAGAAATTTAAAGCAATTGGGATGTCAAACACAACTTTAAATCTACGAATAAGTTATATGTCAGAACGTTCACAGTGTGTTCAAATTTAAAAGCGTAAAATTAAACCTCTCCTAATCAAATACGGGGTACCGCAAGGAAGTGTCTTGGGACCTTTATTATTTTTGGTATATGTATATAAATAATATCTGCAATTTACATAACAAATGAAAAGTCATTAGTTTTGCCGACGACGCTGTTATTTTGTTTAATGATAGTGATTGTATAATATAATAACCATTTACAAAGAAGCTGAACACGGGCTTGTACTTCTGCAAAAGTGGCTTAATCAAAACTCACTTACACTTAATATCAACAAAACTCAATATTTAACGTTTTCTATAACGACCAGAGGACAACCAACTGAGGATTGATTACAAATAAGGAAAAAACTTAACTTGATCATGTCACTGCCCCACCATAACACACTCTTAAAACATAAAATATCTCGGCATTGAAATCGATGAAAATTTTCGATGAGACTCTCACATAAAAAAATTACATAGAAACTCACAAAGCTCATGTACTACTTTAGAAACGTATGCAATATACTAAATTAAAACGATCGATCTATGCTCTTTGCCAATCACGCATAGAATAAGGGATTACTGGATGGGGATATGCCTCTAACATTCACATGAAGCAGCTCGTTAAAACAGAAAAAGCAATAATAAAAATAATCCTGGAAGTACGCATAAGAACTCCATCAGAAGAATTTTTTTTTTTTAAATTAAAGTGTTCAGCAATATAAAACTATACGCAAAAAATTATTACTAGTAGGTGTTTTTAAAATATTGTCAGGTTATTCGTAACCTGGGATTGTTTGTCTTTCTTTTTAAAAAAAATGCACTACTCAAATATAAAGAAAAATATGAGTTCATTTTTCGAAGAAAACTTCTGTGGAAAGGTTTTCACTTTGTGATGGAATTATTTATTTTAATAAAGTAAGCAAGGGCTTGAAGTAAGGGTTAAAGAACATCTCAGGGCATTAAATGGCAATAGCGAATCTGCCATGCAAAACTGTGTTTTCAAAATTCAAATGAGGTGGAGATTTATGATTGGAGATAGGATGCTGGGTGGTTGGGCTAAATGGAACATATATTTCCATTAAAAAGTGTATGGAACGCAATTATAGTGTTATATTCTTAACTAACTAACTAAGCATCACGCCTTTTCCCCGCAGGGCAGAGATGACTGACCGCCAAACAACTCGGTCTTGTTTTTTTTCGTTGTTTGTTTTTGGGGTGTTATGCCGTGTTGTGCTACCTCCTTCTTTAGCCGACGTTTCGGACAGCGTTGCAGTGTCCATCATCAGGGCAGATCCGGCAGATCCGTCGATGTGAATATGTAGTGTTAAGTGTGTAAACTAAATAAGCACACACTTAACACTACATATTCACATCGACGGATCTGCCGGATCTGCCCTGATGATGGACACTGCAACGCTGTCCGAAACGTCGGCTAAAGAAGGAGGTAGCACAACACGGCATAACACCCCAAAAACAAACAACGAAAATGCTTTTGGCCGTGCAAATCTAAAAAACTCGGTCTTGGCACACACTTTTTGCCTCATTCACATTCATACATCGTCTCATACACTCTTCGTTTATTCTGACTCTTGACATGACTTGACTCAAGTATCTGATTCACTTGATCGTTTTATGTCTTCCTCGGGTGTCCCCGACTTCTTCTACCATTCAAATTTGCGTCATATATACTCCCACTCCTTTCTTCGTACATTCACTCTACATGCCCAAACCAACCATCTGAAGGTCCCTTTCTCAATCCAACTCATTACGCTTACATCAGCCTTGCATTGTTCGCGGATCTCCAAATATTCATATGGACTCAAGCAGTGGCGGCTGTTCCATAGAGGTCATTTGGTCATTGTTGACGTAATTTGCTCGGAATAATTTAAACTGTCAAATTCTGTGGATATTGTTTTGACAAAAATCATGAAAAAATCATTGAATCATGAGAGATAAAAATAAAGAGCTTAAACAATATTTTAATACGAAAAGTTATTATTTGCGAGTGGATTTGCCAGTAAAAGGAACGTGTACTTCTGTTTTCATTGTTTACTTCTTAAATTAAAAAATGGTAAACAGTGGACCGAGATTGGAGTTAGTAATTTAAAACACTAATAATAGAAAAATATTCTAATTCTACGCTTAATTATAATTGAATAAAATGTATATTAAAGTTATAGTGTTAAAAATACGATAAATAACCTTAAATTAAACAACATTGTACTGGCTTCCTAATGGGTGAGTACCGGCAAATTAATTACATTTATTGGTGTTTTAATAATATTCACTACGCATTAGCTCTGTAAATATTAACTCTGATTATTTTTTTCTTTTGACTTTCCACTTTTGGACCCACAGAGCCGCCTCTGGACTCAAGATTTATCTGCTAGCCTAGATATTCCCCCTATGAACCCAATCATCCAACTGGAGCGATTTCGGTCCAAATTTGGACCACTTTAATTTTTCTAGGATTGCTTTCGGTCCAAAAATGGACCGATTTTCGTACCATTCGTAAAACATTTATTGTAATTATTTGAAACATTTTCATTGCCAGCAATTTATTCTATCAAATAGTTGATAAAATAGACTTTATCCTATGGCCTTACCGATTGTCTTTGAATTCTTCTAGAATGAATTTTGGCAGTTGGAAAGCTTCAGTTCTATAAACGAACTTCAAAATAATTTTCAAACCAAACTTTTGATTTGTTGAACACATATAAAAAATTGTTGTTCTAGTATATATTTGCATCTGTGATTATCAAACAGGCCATAGAGAACATAAACACGTGGAACAATATTCATTATAGATATTAAAAATATCTACTAGCGGCATTTTCAAATCTTTAGATCACTAAAACACAAATTGTGCAGAGTTATAAAGTTAAAGATTTTTTAACATTTTTTCTCAATTTTCATCAATTTTAAAAATATAGAAGAGTTAGTAAAAATATTAATAGTAAAATATAGGTGAATTCATTGGCTATATAGCACTATAATTTGTTTATATTTTTCTATACACAAATGTAGAGTAATGTTGTTTTTAATGTGGGCGGGAAATATTCAAAATTAATTTTCAAAACTGGCGAAAACTCAAGGCGATTTTTTATAATTCTCTCTGTCGCTCCAGTGGCTAAAGGTCACCATTCATCAACACATGAAAAAATGCATTGATTCACAGACGTAAACACAAAATCCGCTACTAATTCCAAAATTCGACCGCGTACCAAAGCAATTTGGGTGGATTCGCCAAGTAGGGCGGGCGATTAACACGAACAGAAGGGTTGGTCGGTCGGTGGCAGCTCGCAGCCACCGCGCGGTGTGTCGCCAGTTACCAGTCGCCACCACTATCACCTAGTCCGCAAGCTACCCCCGGTCGCGCCGATAAATTGTCGAGATAAACAACACGTTTCGGCGTGCATCTGCCGGCTCCCACGGATTATACAAGGACATGGGACTAGAGAGACACATTGAAGCACTGGTAGTGATTCTGTTGAATTCATATGTCATGTTTGTGTTCATAAGCAAAATTATATTATTTTTAGCTAAAAAGGAGGAAATCCGTGTGCAGAAGCAGCAGGTGTGCTTAAAAGGGTATTAGAGAATACCGGAAATTAGTCATTTTAAAATCAAATTCTAGACGTTTTGACTCTTTTTTACCAAAAAACATAAATTGATTTTGAAAGATTGTTATTTTATCTGGTAAACGCACTTTTTAAATTTTGAAAAACATATTTATTTTAAATATACTTACTAAGGTTTTACCGTTGGTCGTTAGATTTGTTCAATTTACAAACGAAATACTGCATTATACAACACACATTTCAAATCATATAATCATACAGAAAAATAAGTCAACACATAATCTAGTAGACATTTTTCAGAATTTTAATTTCGTTTATATTAAAATCATTAAAAAATAAATCCGAGAACGTGTTTTGTGACGAAAATACCTCAGTTTTTACAAAGTAAAATATTTAACAAAATATTTGTACAAAAAGTACATGATATTTAATAATTTATTATCGTGCGTCAAAGCAAGTTTTGAATTAAATAAATCGATATTAAATTTTTTATTTAAAAAATTTGATCCGGGGAATAATCGATCTTTCTCATCGGAACTTCCCTGTACAGTTGGAAGCATATTTAAATTTTTATTCTCAGCCACTGCTCATAGGCTCATAACATAATTAGATAAATGATTTAATCATTATGCTCATGGACGATCGATAAAACCCTACATCAATACGATATTGACTTAATCCGTCATATATTATGGTCAGTCATCAATATTTGCGAGTACAGTCGACGAATGATAACAGATATTACGATCGGCGCATTGTATCAGATAAGTTTCAGTTAATTGACAATATTAATAACGACGTTTGTTATGCAAAAATACTGGCTTATTTAATGAACGGATTAAACTTACGAAGCTCTTAGAATTGAAAGAACGTATACGCAATCCATTACGAACGATTTAAATAATGCGTCTAAGAAGTGATCAATTTATTCCATTCGATCGTTGAGAAACGACAGTGGTTGATATATGACTAAAGACCTCATTAACTAATTAACTCTTGTTTACTGTCAAAAAGTAAATGCAGACTGACAATATATATTTAGGTGAGTATTTCATAGAAAACACCTTCAGTGTAGCCAGCGTATATCGATTTCTTGTTTAATCCATGTCAATATCGGTTCGGCTGTCAACAGTGAAACCGTGCATATTGAAATAAAATCGTCCGAAGTTACGCCTATCGATCCGATATTATAAAGTTATCGATTTCTGCTTGACCCCCAGATCAGTTTTACGTTATTTTTTTTTTATAGAAAATACCTCACAAGAGTCTTAACTCCTCCCGTCTGGAGCCAGTGAGACTATGGCATCCCCAATTGGGGTATGTTATAAGGCTGAAGGTAAGTGGGTAAGGGAAGGAGACGAGGAAGAGGAAGGTGGGGAAGTACCTGGCTATTCAGATCTAGTCACTAAACACGTCTAAAGCCATTTAAGCAACATTTCAATTCTGAATGGTGGTCTTACACCAGGGCGATACTAAGAGTAGATATCTTCCACTCTGGAACGTGCCACAAATATACTATATATTATTTTAAATAATTAATTGTGAAAGAACACAAATCAATTAAATAAAATTTATTTGCGCACGCCGGGTTCGAACCCGCGGCCTTCGGAAAGGGAGTCAAACGCCCTACCGCTGGACCGGCCGTCAAATCATTTAAGCAGAATTGTATTATTATAATTCTTGAAAAGTTTTTCTACGGTTATAACGTAACGAATTTCACACAATTGTTACCCTGGACACTCCGGACAGTGTATAGTAAACAGTGGACACTGGGCACAATGGTACCGGGTATTGGGTAGCGGGTACGAACCTACGAACCGCAAACCCACCTCGGCCAGATAACGTCAGTACCAATTTGACGGCGATTGTCATGTTCTGACAGGTCGCCATAATAATAATAATGAGTATTGTGTGCAGGCCGGCGAAATGAACCAACGAACGAACGAACGAACGAACTCAATAGCGCCATACGAGACGCGGCCGCGACCGGTGGGAATATTCCCAATCCTAAACGTGCTTATCGCTCGCACCACCTGACAGCGGCAAACGATAATAGTGCGGGGGTGAACCGGATCATTATGTTCAACCAATTAAAATGATCCGAAATGTTTAATATTGGATTTTAAGAGAGCACTTATTTCGAGGCCCAATTTGCATTTGGTCCGTGCGGCTCGCAATCGGCTCGCAGGTGTATAAAAATCCATTCATAAGAGAGTGGTAAAATTTTGAAGAAGCCCATCAACTAACTTTTTTTCACTTTAGCTCCACACAGTAGCTAAAAGGAAAATAATAATTCCCCTCGGGGCCTATGTCCGGGGAATAATCGATCTTTCTCATCGGAACCTCCCTGTACAGTTGCAAGCATTTTTAAACTTTTATTCTCAGCCGCTGGTAATAGGCTCTTAACATAATTAGATGAATGATTTTATTATTATAAGCATCTTTGGGGATGCTGTGTGGGGGTCTTTTCAAGAAAAGGAGGAGAGGAAATTCTGAAAGGGAAAAAAGTATGATGATTAGGTAGGAATCTGGGCGTCAGTGTGTTCAGGAGTGACGGAAGTAAGAATTTATCCCTCCCACTGCAAGGCGATGTTCGGAAAGATTCCTGCTGAAGAAGTCAAAAGGTCTCCCTTACCAGTGTCTCCCGATCCCGTACGCCACGCAGTATATGGGCTAACGCATTCGCCGCCAAGATCTAAACAAACGTAGCGAAAACCACTTGGGGTCACCTACGGCAGAGAGGTTGCTTAACCAGTAAATGGTCCCCGGAATAGTGGTACCCATACCAGCCTCCCGAATTGAATTATACCTAAATGTTAACATGTTATTATATACCGATAAAGTAGCAAGATCTAATGTTCAATGTTTCGGTTCGAGGTCTAAAATTGCGATTCGCGGGTTGGCAGATATATTATCAAAACGATAATGCAGTCTAAAGTGTAAAATAACTAAACTATAAAAAAATATTATAATAAATATTACTTTAAATGTAATTTTTTTTTTTAAATACACACGGAGAAAAATGTTATTCTAAAATACGATCATTTTATTCGTAAAAACGGTTAAAAACGGGACCGAAGTTCTTACGAACAAATTAACAGTGTTTCAATGTTTATTGGCGGGAAAATGTAAGAATAATGTGTTGGTACACGTACGAAATTACGTATACCAACAAATTATTCTTACATGTTCCCACCAATAAACATTGAAACCCTGTTAATTTGAGTACGTTTGAATAAGTGTTTCAATGTTTATTAGCGGGAAAATGTAAGAATAAAGTGTTGGTATACGTACTAAATTACGTATACCCACAAATTATTCTTACATGTTCCTACTAATAAACATTAAAACCTTGTTAATTTGTTCTTAAGAACTTCAGTCCCGTTTTTACGAATAAAATGATTGTATTTTAGAATAACATTTTTCTCTGTGCATTTAAAGTGAAACAACCCAGCCTTAGTGACCTGAATCATAGCTTACGTAAGAACGAAATTTAATATATTTTTTTATTTCAAATCAACTACGGTCACCCTACATTGTTTACATTGTACTGTGCTAGGCGCCTTCAGCTAAGTGCATTAGTGCAGTACCTATTTATTACCTGCAAGAAATTTTAATGCAACAAAATTGTTCTTTCAAGTATTATTTTTGGATTATATTATATTTTGTGTTATTTTTGTTACTTTGAATAATTTTTAACCTCAACACAGGCTTGTCCTAGTGAGGTTGGAAATTGGATTTAAAATGTTATACCTAACATGTGAAGAAACAATAAATAAATAAACCAAAATTTTGCAAGAGAATATGTTATTTAATTGAAATATTAGTTACGATTGTTCGTTGCTTAAAATGGAATGTATATCGTGTTTTTTCCTAGATTACTCTTGCATTTAATAATAGCATTATTTATTTTAATTTTCTTTATTATTTTTTTACGCCCATTGGGCTTTTAAGTGTTAGTAATAAACAACAGGTAAAAAAAAACTTATATTACAGTGCAATTTGTAGAAAATAAAATGACAACAATAATAAACAGAAATAATACGTTAATATAAAAAAATTGTTTAAGTATGTTGACTTAGAAATTATTACATTAAAAATGTTGATATTCTTAGTGTATTTTTGTTTGTTAAGAGCGATTGACCAGCGGCTGAGAATAAAAGTTTAAAAATTCTTGCAACTGTACAGGAAGGTTCCAATGAGAAAGATCGATTATTTCCCGTATCAAATTTTTAAATAAAAAAAATAAGATCGATTTATTTCATTCAAAACTCGCATTAATATATACCTAAATTAAAGTTAAAAAAAAAAAAAAAAAAAGTAAGCAATAAAAAATCTCAAAACGCACGATGATAAATTATTAAATATCGTGTACTTCTTGTACGTATATTTTGATCATAAGTATTTATGATTTTTCAATAATGTCTAAACAAAATAAGTGTGTAAAAAAGAAGTGAAATATTTTAGTTTGTAAGACCTTACATAAAAAGAAAAACTGAGGTATTTTTGTCACAAAATACGTTCTCGGATTTATTGTTTAATGATTTTAATTTTACTAAAATTAAAATTCTCAATCTCTGTGTTTACTAGATTATGTATTGATTTATTTTTTTGTATAATTATATGATTTGAAATTTGTTTTAACAGAATCTCTCGTTTGAAAATTGAACAAATCTGCCAACTACCAACGGTATAACCTTAGTATATTAAAAATAAACTTAGTTTTGCAAAATTTTAAAACTACATGTACCAGATAAAATAACAATCTTTCAAAATCAATTTATGTTTTTTTGTAAAAAAGAGTCAATACGTCTAGAATTTGATTTAAAAGGGACTAATTTCCGGTATTATCTTATGTAACCGAAGAATTGGCGAATTTGCAACAAATTTGCTTTAACATAATATTAAAACAAATAGAATAAATACTATTTTTACCCACTCTATGAAATTCTAGATGTTTTATTCCGAAAACCAATTAAAAATTCACAATTTAAATATTCTTTGGCGAATTTTTACAAAATCTGGTTGTTTTGATTTCATGAAGGTAGATGTTTTCATTATTGGTATATGAAAACACAAAACATTTCTTTTTATTATTTACGAATAATATAGTAGGTAGGTATTTTTATAAAACAGCTTCTTTTAGAAAAATGTGTTTTAATTGCTATACGAAATGTTAGAAACATATATTTTTTAAACATTATATTATAATCTGTCTTACGACTTCGTTCGGAGCTCTACGTCCGGCCGATGTAATTTACCTATATTTATTATATAAAACGCGATTTTTTTCGAAGTCAAAAAATATAATTAAATATTGCTCATTTAAACTGCTGAACCTAAAATATCTCAAATGCCACACATCCACAACTACACCTACTACTATAGATATTAATTTCTTTATAATACTGTACAGGGCCCGCAGATACTTTAATAGTACACAACTGCTAACCCTGTACAAATCGCGCCCCATGGTTGAATTTGGCAGCCACCTCTGGTCTGGAGCCCCAAAATACCTGAAAAACACCCTCGACTCTGTGCACCAATGGGCGGTCCGTTTGATAGATTCTCCCGTCTTAACAAACAGATTGCAATCTTTAGATTATAGGCGTCGGGTGGGAATGCTATCCTTGTTCTACCGGTATTTCAATGGAAGATGCTCCGAGGAACTGGCGTCATTGATCCCCTCGGCACCGGTGCATAGTCGGGAAACACGCCAAACGCTCGCCCAACAAATGTTTGTCACATGAGAACTGGTCGTTTTACGACTCGTTCTTGAGTACAACAGCTCGGCTGTGGAACGATTTTCCGGCCTCTGTGTTTCCTCCTTCCTACAACATGGGTCTCTTCAAGACCCATATTCAGTCCTTTCTTTCCTCAAAAAGACCCTTCACGCAGCATCTTCAAAGATGACATAGGCCCCGAGGGAAATTATTTTCCTCAGGTCCTCCTGTATGGAGTTAATATAAAAAATCAGAAAAATAATTAAAAATGCGACGAACTAGAAAATTATAAAATATGTACATGTACATAGTATAGTCGATATAATTAACCCGGGTAGATACTGAATATTCCTAAAGAAAAACACTTATACCGATTCCATCGGAAAATGGTTTTCACTTTCTCAAATACGCAAAAAACTATATGAAAATTCCTTCGCATCGGAAAATTGCATAATAATTATAATTCAGTCAGCTAAAAAAGGCATACGACACATCAGCGGAAAGCGACCGTCCATTGTCCATTTGCCGTGTGTATGTACCTACTGCCTACCGTGTATTGAATGTGTGTACCTATTATGTACAGACCATTGGACTACGTCGCGTCGCCGCGGTTTCAAATTCATTTGGATTCATTACTGGGCGCGCCCTTTCCGCCGTATCATTTATTAGTTTACGGGATGATTAATGACGCCTTTGTTTGCTCGGCCCGAAACAATTGGTATGCTAATACCGCCGCGGGGCAGTGTCAACACGCCACACTAGAAAAATCGCCATTTTGTGCGGGTTTTTTAAGTCGTTTTCCCGCGCGCGCGAAGAGGCGCCATCGTGGAATGCCGCGTCACGGAAAAGGCGGGAATTAAACCAATCAAAATTCAAGTACGAAGTGCAAGCGGAAAAAGAACAATGCTGGGAAAATTTTAAATCGAAGAAAAAAAAATTAAGCCGGGCGGATACCGAATTATGGCGAACGGATACATAATACCTACACATTTAACATACTTTATTTCTTGAATTAACTTGTAAAAATTACCAGCCCTCCACCCAAGCTACATTAAATTTAAACTAAATTTATCTTTAAAGAATTATGGGGCCAATAGACCCAGCTATAAAAGCTCAAGCGTTATTTGGTTTGGCGTATTTCGGCATATCGGTTGCCGTACATTCCCAATGGGAATGTATGACGAGCGATATGCTGAAGTAGGCTAAGCCAAATAACGTTTGAGCTTTTATAGCTAGGTCTGTTGGCCCCATTACTCTAAGACTCAATTGAAGACCAAAGTTCATCGAGAACGCAGCTCTGCTACCCGAAGATAAAATACATTTTCCAACGATTTCCACACGGAGAAAAATGTTATTTTAAAACGCAATCATTTTATTCGTAAAAACGGTGAAAAATGGGACTGAAGTTCTTACGAACAAATTAACAGTGTTTCAATGTTTATTGGCGGGAACATGTAAGAATAATTTGTTAGTAAACGTAATTTGGTACGTATACCAACAAATTATTCTTAAATTTTCCCGCCAATAAATACTGAAACCCAGTTAATTTGTTCGTAAGAACTTCCGTCCCGTTTTTAACAGTTTTTACAAATAAAATGATCGTATTTTAGAATAACATTTTTCTCCGTGCAAGTTCTAATATCAATTCATATTCAAAATATATTATAATGAATATTTTAAGTCGGCCTTCAGGGTCCTAAGTAGCCGGAAAATAACGTTATGATGTTCATTACAAGGTATTAATTAAAATATAATAGCTTATCTACACTATAACGAATATTATTAAAAATAAAAATAAAATACTCGCAATAGTTCGAAAATTCAGCCATCTTGTTTAATATATAGCCACTTTTCATAGGTTCGAATACTGAATAATAAACTCCGACTTAATAAATAAATAAACCGTAAATATAAATAAACTTTATCCTATGGATAAGCTATGAAGAGGATGGTGAGAAACCTACTTACAATAATTAAAACATGGAAATCAATAGAAACAATGAATTTTAATGGCTCACATCTTCAATTGAATCCTTGATTTATTAATATTTTTACAAGAATTTTGTCACTAGTATCGAAGGCCATATTCAAAGTGTACCTACATAATATATTATTAATTTTTGCGATTATATGCTTTATAAAAATATTATACAATACAATTGCATACATTATACCTATATAATTAAAATATGATAATTGTTTGCATATGATGTTACCAAGGCCAATTAAATTGTGTATTGTGGTTGTGTATTTATGACATTATTTTTATATTATCTGCAGCTTTAGTTTTTTTTTTTAAGTCAGACAAACATTCCCGGGTTACGAATAACCCTACAACATTTGAAAATCTCCTACTACCACCACACTAAGCGGAAGATGTTGCTTGTGTTGTGATGAAGGACTTAGCCAGCCGAGGAATCGAACACGGAACGCCTGGGTGGGACCCAAACGCGATGCCCACTCAACCACTGACCGGTTTGCTTGGCAATTCTTTAATTTATTCACAAAGCTTACGAAATATTTTTCTTTCTCCGACCAAGTTTTCAATGAACAAAAACTGTTAAATGTGTGCAGTCGATCCTCTTCCGTTATTTTCTGACAGTATGAATAATGCCACCTGATGGGTAATAGTTGTGAATATAATCTTATTCTCATACCCCCTCACTTATAATCCTAGTATAACTAACACGCATCGTATTACGTCATATCAGTAAAAAAAACTTGACTTATTATCACTGCGTGTGTATGGTTAAAACGGCTTTAAACCAGGTTTAAGGCCAACTTTACAAAACCAAGGATGAGTCGGCGGATACCGCTATTATAAGTAAAGGGGATAGACTTTTGTGGCTTCAATTGACTTTTATCATATTTTCCGCCATGCGTTTTATAACCGACATACCCTTTCCCCGAGAACAATATAAATGTTAATTACATGTTAATTACATTTTTGTCTCCGATGAAATTTGTTTGGATTTTTAAGTTCAACAAAAAATCTATTGCTGTCATCACTTGTTATTCACTCGAGAAACCGCTCAACTCCCAATTGTTTAACACCTACTGATTTTTAATTTTTTTTTCTTTACACTTTTAACTCCACACAGAAGGCCTTGGGGAAAATAATTTCCCTCGGGCCTTTGTCGTCTTTGAAAATGCTGTGTGGAGGACCTTTTTGAGGAGAGGAAGGAGTGAACCGTCTTGAAGAGACCCGTGTTGTAGGAAGGAGGAAACACAGAGGCCGCCAAATCGTTCCACAGCCAATGTATTTAGATTTTTTTTAAATTCACCAGAGACCAAAATGCCATCTATTTAATACTGACTGTATATTAAAAAAACATAGTATAATAGATGATATGGGAGATCAGATACGTTTTTAGATTTTCACGGCCAAAAGCATTTTCGTTGTTTGTTTTTGGGGTGTTATGCCGTGTTGTGCTACCTCCTTCTTTAGCCGACGTTTCGGACAGCGTTGCAGTGTCCATCATCAGGGCAGATCCGGCAGATCCGTTGACGGATCTGCCGGAAGATCTAAAGAAGGAGGTAGCACAACACGGCATAACACCCCAAAAACAAACAACGAAGATATGGGAGGTATTCATAAGTTCGCGGAACAAGAGATGAAGGAAATGGCTACAAAATATAATTTTTTTTTGTTTTAACCCTTGAATGCGATCCTCCTGTGACCTAGTTCCTTATTGGGCCAGGGGTAAAATGCCAATCGCGGGTCGTTGGCCGGCTGACACTATTTTCTTAATTTCTTACTTGTTTTTTTGCAAAATGATGTTTTTGTAAATTGTACCGTCTTACCTAATAATGTGTTTATGAAATTATTTTTAAAAAATTACAGATTTGTTCTATGTATTTTCCCCAAAATAGCTGCTTATATCAGAGAAAAGGTTTTTCCTCTCTAATCTTACAAAAAAATTTCATAATAAAGAAAGACGATAATAAATTTTAGTTTTACTATATTTTCCTTATAGCAAGTGATCTTTACAATAAAAAATAAATTATATGAAGCTTTCCTGTAAATAAATACTGTCATAATAAAAGGTTTTGAAAATATGAAATATTTCAAATACAAAAATTAAAATATATTGTTATGATACTTTTATTTCTTGCTGGGCGAATAAAAAATATTTCAGTATGCCATTATGTTACAAAATATAATAAAACCGGAGACTGCGGTGAACTTCTTGTGAATCCACGGTACATCCGCCAGCACACTGAGGGTACAGAGGTCAAAAATCCATGGTAGATTTCTTTACAGACGAAAGGTTAAGTAGTAAGCTGATTAATTTTATTTTATTATTTATTATTCTTTCTGCACATTTCAAATATATCAATTTACAAACCAATTATTAAGCCTGGAACTACTAAAATTAATGTTCGATCCGGGAAGTTTTGTAAAATCTAGATAATTTGTTATTGAATAATCGATAACCAGCAATCAAACACGTCAATCCGGAATTTAATTTAAAAAAAAATAATAATAAAAAATCAACAAGTAAAAAATAAAGTATTATATCATAATAAACGTAGTCCCATATATTCTCTCCGAATCGATTTGTGGGCTGTAAGCAACAATTATAAAGTTTTCAAATTGTCACAACTATGTGGAAGTCGGTAAACATTTGAATAGGTATTTGTAAAGGATTGACTTATCCCTTGTCTTCTGATACTAAATTACGGTGAATCGATATTATAATGTGGAGGGACACAGCTATCGGTAATCACTGCACAAGAACATAATAGATTTGTAGTAAACGCACTGAGGCAAGAATTAAGTATTGCTCATAATCTTATTGATAAGAATCATTCTTATGGCCTTGAAGGATTCAGGTGGTTATCATTGCACAATCACACATAAGATAAATTTAAATAAAAAATAAAAATAATAGATTCGAAATTTTACACCGAGGGAGGGTATAATTTTTTCTCTTTAGTATTATAATTATTAATTACCTCATCAATATATTCTACAAAGATTATGTACACACCAATTGATATTCTAAATAAGAATCATCAGTATTATTTTAAAATTTCAATTGACAGACAAGCAAATATTTTCTAAATTTAATCCATTTTCCGTAAAATTTTCACCATACATTTGTTAATATAAGTTTGTTTTCTCAATTCTGCAGATTAAAAAATAAATGTAACTAATTTGGCCAATAACATTAATTCAATATGGCAATTTTCTGAAGTCTTAAAAATTATAATCATTGTGTGAAAACAATGGCATTTTCCTACGTATACCGCCATCTATACTTATGAAAAGAAATCAGATAAGGAGAACTGTTTTACCAGCAACCAATGTTGCATTGTAATATGGCTAAGTTTAGATAGATGTCGCCGTACATAACATTTCACAAAAATAACCACAGCAAAAAGAAATTCAAAAAAATTGGAAAGTCTCCTTTGGTGTATTATAATTTAAATAATAAATAATAAAATGTACTCACAAAGATCAGCATAATGAAGAAGGCCATCAGGTAAGAGGTTCGCGCCATCCATAATGAAACAAATCTGTAATGGGCGCCTGTAACCACATTTCTGAAAAGAAAAAAATCAATATCTTGTTAGTAAACAAGATATACATAAACATGATTATGATTCAGCCTTATATGTATAATACGCTAATAATTTGTGCTTTAAATATCTATCCAAAATATTATTGACATTCTACATTGCACAACATATCAATAACATTTTTATTTGAATTGGGTAAAAAAAACTATTATTTTATTTGAGATATGGAATTTGGATTTTGAGAAAGATGAGCAAACTTATTAAAAATCAAATACATACAGACTGATTAAAAATAATACGATTTTCATTGAAAGATTTAAATAATCCTTATGGGGTATTTTACCATCCTCTTGAAAAGCACTATCCATAGGATAACATATTACGTTACACGATTTACAAATTACAATAATTTAAAATCAACTTTAACCTTTTGAAAGCCAGCATGGGAAAAATATATTTTTTCAAAACGCCTTAAAAAATATGACATTTCTCACCTTTCTTACAAACTCAATTTTTATAGCATTTCTTTTATGATGTATTACAAAAATTACATGAAAATAATGTAGATTAAATGATCTTCCTAATAATCACTCCAATCTATGCTTTCCACAATGGATTTATATCAAAAAAAATATAGACTCCGACTACGACTCCGTTCATATTATCACGCGGCGGCCATTTTGTCGGCTATCTTTGATGCCCGCTGCGTCATCGCGAATTAATTCTAATTATTCGGAGAGGCTAGACGCTATGCAGTATTTCGTTACGTCAAGAACGAGAATGGCTCAAGCGATTCTGACCTTGTTCTTCATACAATATCTTTATACGTAAGGGACAAAATCGCTTCCAAAATCATCTGGCGCCCCCTCTCACCAGTGGAGGGGGGAGAGGGGTGCCCAATGATTACAAATGATTAGGTACAATACATACAATAACAAAAATTAACCGGTATTAAAGTTTACTTTGCTTTATTAGTACGTGATAGTGGCGCCCCTCTCGACAACAAATATATAACGGGTGGTATTTTTTGTGACCGGGTAATAAGTATCCTTCAAATAAAATCTTTTTTAGCTAATTTTACATTTTTGTGACATTAAATTAAATATAGGAAACATATAACTAGGAAAGATAACAGACAGTCGAGGTATTTCTTCAATCTTTAGGTCCCAGTGCTGGATGCCAGGCGCTTTGTGAATCAAGTTTTTTTTTTCAATCAAACATATAAATTACGATTTTGGCACCCCCTAAAACTGCCGCCCCCACGGGCTCACCGGTTGCCAATTTTTTGGGCAAATTTCGTTTATGTATTATATATCATTTTTTTTTTTTTTTACATTAACTCCACACAGGAGGCCCTGAGGAAAATAATTTCCCTCAGGGCCTATGTCATCTTTGAAGATGCTGTGAGGAGGGCCTTTTTGAGGAGAGGAAGGAGTGAACGTGGGTCTTGAAGAGACCCATGTTATAGGAAGGAGGAAACACAGAGGCCGGCAAATCGTTCCACAGCCGAGCTGTTGAACACAAAAACGAGTCGTAGAAGCGTCCCGTTCTCATGTGACAAATGTCAACTGTGTACATATGTTGGGCGCGCGTTTGGCGTGTTTCCCGATTGTGCACCGGTGCCGAGGGGATCAATGACGCTAGCTCCTCGGAGCATCTTCCATTGAAATACCGGTAGAACAAGGATAGCATTGCCACCCGACGCCTGTGCTCTAAAGATTGCAATCCGTTTGTTAAGACAGGAGAATCTATCAAGCGGACCGCCCGTTTCTGCACAGAGTCGAGGGTGTTTTTCAGGTACATCGGGGCTCCAGACCAGAGATGGCTGCCAAATTCAACAGTGGGGCGCACTTGCGATTTGTACAGGGTTAGCAGTTGTGTACAATTAAAGTATCTGCGGGCCCTGTACAGTACGCCCAGTTTCTGAGAGGCCAACTTAACTCTGGCCTCGATGGAGCCCCCGTACTTGAGCTGGTCACTTAGAGTTACACCGAGCATATCAATGGAGGACCTGTTTGGAAGAATGCTACCGTTGAAGGAGACTAGATCATAGTGTTTGAAATTGAATTCTTTGCTTATTTGAGTTATTTCAAAGTCCTGGAATTAAAGATAAAGTGCCAAGTTTAGTTTGCACCCGTCAGAATTTGCCGCTTTCGAAGCGGCGTGTGTTTTTTATCATTAAGTCACAGGTGAAATATCGTAATCTGTGCAGTTTTTAATATTAATTCAATCAGAGTAATTCATAACAAACAAACGGATACCATTTTAACCTTTTGAATGTCAGATGACATTTACCCACATGATGGCCATGTACCATAGAAAATTAATTACAAAGAATTCCGAGGAGCTAGAATTCTAAAATTAAAAGCAACGTCTAAAATGATATTGGCGCAAGCGATTCTGACCATGTCCTTGTACAGTTCCTTTATACAAAAGGGTTAAAATCGCATTTAAGCATTTAACCTCTCAACTGTTGCTCGTCCGCCGGCGGACTAGCGGCAGATGAGTGGTTAATCATTCTAGGAAAATTTATAGTTTGACTACTTAGAATTGAAATGTATAATGAAAAGATTTATCGAGTGAAAATCAACATTCAAACAATCAGTTTTCTGAAATCGTGGTACCTATATAAAAGACCTTACGGAAAATAACACATAACAAACAAAAGGCAGATATGAATCAAATGAAATCCATGGTTCGTTTTAGGTTTGGTTATGAGCACTATTGATAATCAAAATTCTTTCAATGCTGGGATTTAACTCAGTGCCAGAATACATTAGCCACTGGAGCGATTTACGTCAAAATTTGGACTACTATTATTTTTCTGCGATTGGTATCGGTCAAAAATTGGATCACATTTAACGAACCTACAAATATGGGATAAACAGTGAAATCTAGGTGGATTTATTAGCGTTAAACCGCAGTAAACAGTTTACGTGTTTCCGTATTAATATTTTGAGGAATGATATTAATTAAATTGAATGGCCAAATCAAAAACTGAACACCAATCGCTCCAGTGGTTAGTTTAAATTACCTCAAATATCCGGTGCTATCCTCATGTTCGGCTAGGGTCTTTACTGAAGCCATCAGCAGATCGTCGTATCCGAGGAACTCGTCCAACACGTATCTGGAGAAGGTGTCTCCGAAGCACTTATCCACGTTGGGATCCAGGGTCACAATCTGTACCGGGATGTTCAGCCGTGCTCGGGCGGCGGGCGACAGGCGGAGGAAACCATACTCCATTGAATACTCCACAATGTATTCATCATCGGGCCAGGCTGTGATGGAAATATAATGAATTTTAAAAATGTAGGGAGAGACGATTTATTATCCTAATCCAGTGGTTGTAAACTGTCGACTCTTTGGCTACATAGTGCGGCTTTATTGATTTAAAATACATTTTATTTAATTATTATAAGAAATAATTATTAGTTTGAAACACTCATCCACATCGAAAAAATTTCCCGAGAAAAGATACGTGCCTCTTCAACATCAGTTTATCAATTAAAAAATAATAATTAATATTTGAAGAGTTAAAGTATTTCACCAAAAAATGTAGACATAATATGTCTCAACGCCACCTAGTGGGAGATTTAGCACTTACAATGCCTTTCTCATATAAAATAAAGTTGGTTGTTTGCAGGTGAAAAAATGTAATAAGCAGAAACTGTTGAATGAAACAGTAGTATATATTGAATTATTTGACGGGTAAGAGATAAGCCGACGTAGCTCACTGGATAGAGCATTTGACAGGAAATCATAAGGATACGGGTTAAAGTACTGTCGGCAGCACGTATCTTTTCTCGGGAGATTTTTTTAATGTGGATGAGCGTTTCAGGCTAATAATTATTGCTTATAATAATTGTTACCCTTTGTGCTATGCATAAAAATTTTGTCTTAAACATTAGTTTAACAATTAAAAAATAACAATTTACATTTTATTTTACTAATTATAAACAATATTTCATAAATGAAAAAAATATTTTTCGGACGAAAATAAAAATTATAGTAGGTGTACTAAATACTTCAAAACATTCTTATGAGAACGGTCTGCCAGGATGCGCTGTCGGCGGTTACTCTGGTACGCCTTTGTTTCCCATCTATCCTTATTTATAGGTAGGCGCACTTGTAATTTCACATTTACATATTTACTGTCAAGAGTTTTTCAAGGCATTTTAAATAGCGCGTGGTTGACGTTCGTCAATGAATTATTTTATTGATATTGTTTATTTGTAGACAATTTTAATTGTATTTTTGTATTATTTGCACGTCAAATATTTTTATATTTGGGAGTGCTTACTTATTTGCGCTCTTTGTTTACACCTAAGAGTATGGATATTAGAAAGACGGCATGTGAAGTGTGCCCGCGCGCTCCAAGTGTGCCTTTTCAAGAATTCTACCCACATGGCTGACATTGGCTGTCACCATGTAAAATGGCTGCTGTCGGAACGTATTAAACGTCCAAAAACCAGCAGCCAATGTAAGCCGTTTGGGTAAAATTCTCAAAAAGGCACACTTGGAGCGCGCTGGCACACTTCACATGCCGTCTCTCTAATATCCATACTCTTAGGTTTACACCATATTTTAAAAAATTAATAATCTTTTCAATTATCAATATAAGTGTGCATAAGTACTTTGATTTGTAATAAAAAACGTCAGTTAGTTAAAAAAATAATAGTATTGAATTATTTTTATAAAAATTACATTTATTTTTTATTTTCATGTATTTTTTATCAGTAAATAAGATTATTACAAGGTATGATACATATACAGTTTTATTCATTATATCTTGTTTTAACCGACTTCTAAAAACAAAGTTCTTGTAAAGAAATTTGGAAAAATTCAAAAGAAATCTAAATCATTGTACTGCTGATTGATTATTTGGTTCTTTTGATTAACGGGATTTTTGTGGGGAAGGAAAGCCAACAAAAATCGTGGTCCCACATTGTAGATCCACGGGTTGTGCATTACTACCATACATAACCTACTAAGCCTCACAGATTTTTTTACTAAAATAGAGCTATAAAAATCATTCAAATATTATTACAGTGAAACCCTCTTCAGAAGTTTTCCAAGGGACCGGAAAAAAACTTCTTAGGCGGGAAAACCTTATAACTGGGATAAATTGGGCCATTTGGTATTCAAGGGACCGAAAAAACCAAACTTCTTAGGAGGGTTTTACCACAGAATACCGAAAATTAGTCCTTTTTAAATCAAATTCTAGATGTATTGACTCTTTTTTACAAAAAAAACATAAATTGATTTTGAAAGATTATTATTTTTATCTGCTACGCGTAGTTTTAAAATTTTGAAAAACTAAGTTTATTTTTAATGTACTAAGGTTATACCCAGTGGCGGCTCGTGACTTTTGGTGAGCTAGAGTGCTAATATTAACAAAAATGGCATTATTGATGACGTTGTAGCCGAAAAATATTATTTATTTTTTTTTCGAAAATTTATTTTTTGTATGAAGATTTTCAGGAAATCTGTGCGGCGCACGGCAAAACTGAAATTTCCTGAAAATCTTCATACAAAAAATAAATTTTCGAAAAAAAAATAAAAAATATTTTTCGGTTACAACGACATCAATAATGCCATTTTTGATAATATTAACACTCTAGCTCACCAAAAGTCACGAGCCGCCACTGGTTATACCGTTGGTCGTTGGAAGATTTTTTCAATTTTCAAAAGACATATCGTATTATACAACACAAATTTCAAATCATATAATCATGCAACAAAATAAATCAATACATAATCTAGTAAACACGTTTTCCAGAATTTTAATTTTAATTAAATTAATTAAATTAAAATCATTAAAAAATAAATCCGAGAACATGTTTTGTGACGAAAATACCTCAATTTTTCTATTTATTTAAGATCTTACAATCTAAAATATTTCAGATTTTTTTTAAACACTTATTTTGTTTAGATATTATTGAAAAATCACACCATATTTAATAATTTAGCATTGTGCGTTTTAAGCATTTTATTGTTTACTTGAATGTAGGTATATATTAAAGCAAGTTTTGAATGAAATAAATTAGTATTAAATTTTTCATTTAAAAAATGTGTACAGGGAATAATCGATCTTTCTCATCTGAATCTACCTGAACAGTTGCAAGCATTTTTAAACTTTTATTCTCAGCCGCTGGTCAATGGCTCTTAAGCATGAAAACTTCTTAAAGAGGGAACTTCCTAAGAAGGTTTCACTGTATTGTAGAACATATTTTTGTTCATAGTTATTTCAGAAAAGATCTTGTAAAGTTGATCTGCATTTTGATATTTTTTAGTATGTATAAAAGTAGAAATGTTATTAGCCATTATTTTTATTGAGAAGTCTGATTGTCTTGAGTATTTGGCGATGTCCTCTGGTTCCACAATGTGAAATCCTAGGTATGTAACCGATATTCTACACATTTAGAAATAACCAATTACATATAAAATATGAACTTATTATTGCAGTATAATTTATGAACACAAATTTTTCCTCTATGTTGGGCATCGATTTTATACATTTATATTATTTAGCATTTCAATTGTTGACATGTTAATTATTAATGTCATTAGCATGCGCTGAAGGGCAAAACTTGACTAAGGCGGACCAGCCCACTACTTTTTACATATTATTTTTTCCTGCCATGCATCATCTACTTACATGCAAATATTATATTAATGAGTAGTACAAATTGCAAAATGTATATTATTTTCCTTATTAATCTTTTGTTTATCATAAAAATATATCCTTTTAACCTTATTGTTTTCTAACAAATTATATAAAAAGTAGATTCACGGGTTAATGCTACTGGAATATTATAAACGATTATGTAAACAATTTCTGAAAAAATAACGCTACATCAACAACTTTATTTTTACGCAAATAAAATAGATCACAATAAAAAACAAAGATTAAACAATTTCAAAATGTATTTAAATTCATGACAAACTTTGATACATATCAGCATTCATTAATGTACATAATGTATTATTTATACAATATAAAAAGTTTGTATGAGGATAAAATTGTGTTAATTAACCCACCAGTAAACTGAAACCTGTTCTGTAATTTTTTTTAATATTTAACCTTATACCAGACAAATCTGGTTCGGGTATTCTACAATAAAACATCAGAAAATATTTTTAAAAGTTATACACACCAGCGTTCAATTTATCTGCCTTTTCATTCTCTTTATCCTTTTCGTCAGATTCTATTTCTCCTCTTGATTGTTGTTTGGCAACCTTGGCTTCATCCAAAGTGGCCGATTCAGTTTGATCAATCTGAAAAAAATAGATTAGATGTCATAATAGATGATTCTCTTTTCTGAAAAGGTTTGAAAAGACAGGGTGGGTGGTAAACAGGACATTCAAAAACAGGAGTCCAGGCTACATCACTATAGCTTGTCGTTGCTTCTTGAATAGTAGCAACAAAATCACTTTGTAAAACAAGGTACTCGTTGCAAGTGGTTTAACTAGCAGCGAGGAAACGTAGCGATAAAAGAAACACACAAACTCGGGGGTCACATGACTAAGTCGCTGTTACACAGCATTACTGTCATATTATTTGGTAGGTGCAGCTCGAGTAACTCCGTGTGGCTGTCTACTAGCGGTTATAAAAAGTGGCGATCGCTTGCCGCTGCATAACAGTGACAAAATACCCCATGTGCCACAGGTTTAAGAAGGCAGCATCTACGCGGCCGAGAGAGATTTCAATTTTAGCCACCTTAGTTATAAAAATATATAATTTTCCAAACTGCAATTTTATCATTAAAACATACCAGATTATCAATTTTCAAAAGAAAACTATACCTGAGCAGTTTGTCCTTCCTGGTCTGTTATCTGTGTGGCGCTGCTCCAGGGTTCTTTCCCGACCTCCCCTTCCATAGCATAGGCTTCATCATCAGCAACCTTGGCAGTCCCCTCGCTGCCCTCGTACGTGCTAGTCGAGGTTACGTTCTTCAGGGGGCTCTCGTCGATGGTGTTCTTGGAAGAGTACTCTTCATCCTTGGTGGACGATTCTATCTTGATGAACGTCGATATGAACCTGTAAAAATTACTCACATCATTATTACTGTAAGACCGTGTTGAAAATGTGGAGTTCCGGAAAGAATGCAAGTTGATGTAATTGTAACAGTTAAGATTAGGAAAGGGAAGCTTAGATGTTTTGAGAGTGGTAGAGCACAGATTAACGAAGAAAGAAGAAAGGAGTGAAGAAGAATATATTTATATAAATGATGCAGAATTTAGCCCGAGGAAGATATACCATCAATTGAGACTTGGGCCGGGTCAGTAGATACAGAATAACAGAAGAGTATGTGTGAGACAATGTAAGAATGTCAATGAAGAAAGGAGCATGCACCGAGACAGAATTGTATGGGAGGTCTATCCTCTCTGCCTACTGCCTACTCCTTAAAAAAAATAAAATTTTTAAAAACAATCATTAATATTTTTTTTAAATCCTAAATATATATTCAAATTTTAAATAATTTCTTTTTTCAAATCTCAAATTTCAAAAATGTTTAATTTTCAAAAAAATTCAAATATTCAAAAAGTTAACTAGTGAAGGATAGGCTTCGTCTTTCGCTTCGGAACGAGTCCGAGACTATCGTGTGTGAAAGCATCACATAAAGATGAACGATTTTCCTTCTGTACTATGGAGGGAAAGAGAAAAACAAATTCTAGATATACTTCGAAAAGAATTTGAAAAACAACACTTAAAATCGAAGAAAATTGAAGCTTTACAAGTACGATGAGAGCTAAAATAACACAGATAAAGAAATAAAGATTAATTAAAAAAATATTGTTTTAATTAATTAATTAGATTAAGGGGATATTTAAAGTCAGAGACTTACAATGCATATATACAATTGTAAGTAGGGAATTAGAACACCTATGAATATAATGACTGGTTAGCAGCAAGTCCTTTATCATTGGACAAGCAATATTTTCCGCTTACAATGATGGCAGTAGAAGGAATTCAAATATAATTGATTCCGCTTAATTGGGATATATCGGACCCCAAACTTTTTGTCCCAAATAAGCGGCTGTCCCAAACAAGCGAAGTTTAAGGGTATATACTATGGTTTTGGACTGTTCAGTGGCCGAATTAGTTCGTCGTTTGGGTCCCACCCAGGCATCCAGTGTTCAATTTCTCGGCTGGCTAAGTCCTCCATCATGACACGAGCAACGTTTTCCGCTTACTGTGGTGGTAGTAGGAGATTTTCAAATTTTGTCGGGTTATTCATCATAGGTCAAAGATAGGTACGAAAGATAGCTAATCAAAGATAGATAATCAAAGATAGCACAAATTAAAAGAAAAAGAATTATGAAGAAACAATTACATATTATAAGGGGGAATACATTAATTACGTGAGAAAAAAATAGGGGGGGGTCCAGTATAATCTCACCAAATCTTATTATATCGAGGGGGGGGGGGATCAATAAAAATCTCACGTCAACTTCAAATTAGTATATATTATTATAGAGATAATAAAAAATAAAAAAATGTTTCACTTCTTTTGAAGTGTCCCATTATGCCTGCTGAAAAAATGACTATCATGAAAAACATTTATTTCGAGAGTAAGAAAAAAATCTCACCCCAGAGAGGGTGTCCCAGTAAATCTCACTTAATCTCACCAGGGGGGGAGGGGTCTAAATTTTTTTTTAAATTGCTCACGTAATTAATGTATGTCCCCTAATAACAGTATGATACGATACGATTGTATCACCCCAGCCAGGAGCAATCCTGTGCCGGTAAAACCGGTACACCAGGGGACACTGATTTGTTAGGACTGGAACACGTGCTCTAAGGATGGGAAGGAAGTTGGAGTTTAATCGGCCGGTATACATGGCAACCTAATAATCCCAATATCGGAATGTAGGATGGGCAGTTTTAGTTTTTCGCATTTTGCTTATTTTTCTTCCCGTTCCTTCTCGCCTTCAGCTACTTGCTTCTCATTTCCAGTTTGCCGTTATTTTGTGTTTTTCTTCACACGCTTTCCACCTTCCCTTTGCTTCTTCCTTCCCGTTTCCCGCGGCTTCATGCCTTCTGCTGTCACTGCTTCTTGCTTCACTGCTTTTTGCATCCCACTCCCCGCTCCCATAGCTTCTCGTCAGACGAACAGCCGGCGAGGGTTAATGTCTACCGAATTACTGCAGAATGAATTCGGAACCCTTACAGTGCGGCACACGGCTACTCTTCCTAACTAAAATTCATTTACCGAGACAAGTCTTACATGGGGTTCAGATTTGTCCCAGATAACGAAAGTAAATTAGTATGTATTAGTTTCTTTACATGGTTTCTGTTCCTTGGGTTTTGACCCAAATAACGACTGTCCCGATAAACTGGATTACCAATTAAGCGGAATCGACTGTATTGTCAGGTTGTTCATAACCCGGGAATGATTGTTTTTCTTTAATAAAAAAAAAGTATATCAAATATGTACGTCGGTCAACTTACTGAAAAAATAATTTAAAAAGTGCAGTTAAGATTTTTTAATTCCCTGTTACTTCATTTTTCCTTTGGGCTCAATCCCTATTAATTCACCTATGATAAAATCATTGTGTTAACGCTATGACATCACTCTCCTCTCTAATGAAGGTATTATGAGTGTATAATATATTGTATATCAAAAAGTAACACAGAATATAAACTTTCTGATAAAAAGGGCCGGATGGAGGGGAGGCAATTTTAAATTAATCGGATTTAATTTGATATGAAAGTATTGTAGATAAATTTAATAAGAATAGTACACTGAAGTGATTGGTGGGAACTATGGGTACAGAAAAATAAGCATTATGAAATGAACTCCTTATAGTAATACATTCATATTGCATTCTAACATAACAATAAATGAAAATATAAGTTCATTGTATGTATCTCATAAAATAAAGAAAAGGGAGTGGGGATCGAATGCCATCCTTATTTGAGACTGTGCTCAAAAACAGTATATCGTCGCATTAATTTGTAGACTGCGTAACTCAAAATTTTTCGAAAATACGTTTTTAATGCCATCTGATGTTAAATCATCCGCATCGACTAGTAAAACTCGCAAATTTAAAAAAAAAAATAACTTCTTAGATAAACACAAATTAAGAAAGTGCGTAACACGATGGCGCCATTTTTACTCGAGAATACTTCGAAACTCCTGGCCCTAAATTGGTAAAATTCCTATCTCCCAAGTCTTCTGCTAGTTGTTCATAAAACTGTTTGCAGAAAAGTATGTATCTTTTTTTGTAAAATAAACTGTAAACTTCCAAACTCCGAAATTTGAAATAGAATTAGAATATTTGAAATAGAAAGCTTTAACTTACAAAAGTTTAATGATTGAAAATAAATTTCGATATATATTATATGTTCAAAACATAAATAAAAACAATGACACGTCTTTCATTTTTTTTCACTATGAGGTTTTTTGTGCCTCCTGTAAAATTTGACATTTGATGGTTACGCATTCTACGAATTAATGCGACGATATTTTTGGAGACAACTGTCAGATTGCAGCCAAATATATAAGGCAAATAAAATACAAATCAAAATATAATGTTGCGGTAAACTCACCCTTCTTTCGCTATCATCCCAAGCATACTGGTAATATCTTCTTTATCATGCTTCAGTCTGCTTTCCTTGGCATAACTTTGCTCCACATTGTAATCTTCGGAAGGATTTTTCAATATTTCCACTCTGAGAATACCTTCCCTAGGCCACGTAGCCTTCACATGATCCAAACAAGTCGTAGGAGATCGAGAAAACGATATATGAATATAGGCTAGCACGAAGAAAGCCACAATTGCTTTCAATAAAATCACAAACTCTAAAAACCTGCGCACTGACCGAGGAACTGTCCTGGCATAAGCCAGAGCCACTTTAAAGAAGAGTGCGTGAAATAGTCGGTCTCGCACATTGAACAACGGGTTCTGGTTATTGTTTCTGGGTCTATTAATCGTGATCGGGGCTCCTGGTAGGATGTTGTTCTCTGGGTTCACGCCAGGGGGCAGGTTGACATTGATGACAGGGGGCACTTCGGGGACCGCAGGCCCCGCAGCGTTTCCAGCAGACATTATTGGAAGTAAAAGACTGTCACAGGCGTTGATGTCCGTTAACCGAGGGGTTGATTCAGCACACGTATCAAATTAAGTATTTGCATCTTTTGGTGAAGTCGCTGAAAGTGAAAATAAAGTTATCAATACATATTCGTGCAATGTGTCAAACGAAAATACAATCTGACATTTCATAACCTCAGTAAAAACATGAAAACAGAAACACATTTATGAAAACATCTCGGGTGTTTGGTGATCAAATTTAAAAAAAAACAACATGAGATTGTAACATTAGGTTAATTATAAATTTATACAAAACGTTAAAATGACAGTAGAACGATTGAATCATAACAGCACTGGACGTTTACATTGAACGTAGTTGTTTACATACCTGGGAATATTTTCCGATATATCACATCAAGTTAAATATGAACAAGGCTGTCGCTTTCGTTGTCACAGAAAAAAATATTTCTTTTTAGCGAAAGAATAAGAAATTTAAACATTCAAGATAGATGACGAGCGACATTAAAGCATATAGGTCGGCAGATACACGTCGATAAAAGCACAGGTGATCATTTTTTAAATCAGCTGGCCACTACACTGATTAAATTAACATTTTTTTTTTCACAATCGCCAACAATAATTCATTTTATTTTTCACTAAATATTAAAATATTATTTACTTTATTTTTCCACAATGATGTCAAAATATTATAAAAATACATTTCCTTTGCTTTCTTTGGTAAAACAAAAGTACGATAAAACATTAGAGACATCTATGTTGAAATATCTGAAACTTTTCTAGCCGATAAGTTGAACCAAATAAATACTCCAGGATTTCTCTTTTATTTCTTTTACCTTTGTTTTTGGAAACTTCTGCACCGGTCCTTCTTAAATTTCTTGCGAAATGGATAGATGGCACTAATCATTTTTTTTTTGTTGTTGGTATTATTTTTGGGAATTTAATTTGTATTGCGAAGAAACGTCGAATGCAATGTCGAATTATTTTAGTATTTTTTGTGTGAACAGCGCACAAGAGTCCCAACTGCTCCCGTCCGCTTGAAGCCAGTGAGACTGTTGTCAGGCCGAAGGGTCCTCACTACCTTCGGCTTCACAACAGTCAGGGTCAGCGTAAGCTGAGATTCAGGCGACGTAGAACGTGCAGACTTTGCAGGTGCAGATTTTGTAATGTATGTACTTGTATGAAACAACGTATGTTGAGAGGCAGACATCGCTTTATACAAGTCCATACATTACAAAAGCTTACGCTGACCGTTATTACTGCACAGAGAGTTCCTACCGCTCCCAAATGCCAGTGAGAATATATCCTCCCTAAACATAGGTGTGATGTGAAGCTAGCGGTGAGGGGAGAAGATGGGGAAGAGTACGATGGTATGGTCACCAAACATGGCTCAAGCCATTTCAAGCAACGTTTCAATTCTGAATAGGTCTTAACACCAGGGCAATACTGAGAATCAGTCTGGAACGGGCCACAAATATTCCTTATAACTTGTAATATATTTCAAATTACTAAATTTCGAAATAACCAAAATCAATCAAATAAAATTAAGATAAATATAAGATTTGAACTCACCACAACCGGATTGTTAGTCGAGAGCCTTACTCCTCGAATTCAGAGGAAACATATTGATTGTATAAAATGTTTGGCAGTCAAACGGCAGCTGACATTACAGGTTTTATTTTACATTTCTTTAAATTAATTTTCTAACGCAAATCAATGACACCAGCGGGCCCAGACTTAGACGTACAGGGGCCCAAGGCACTTACAGATTCCTGCCCCGTAGGAAGTCGTGGCGCCGAAGAAAATTAAAATTATAAGGGTAAAATAATAACATATTCACGTTAAAATGTAACCTACCTATATATCTATCTGATAACTTCGGTTCCAGGTGAGATAGTTTTTTTTTACATCAGCTCCGAGCAGGCTTTGAGCAATTTTATGGCCTGTGTTGTCTTTGGGATGCTGTTTTTTTAGGGAAAGGAAGGAGGGAAAGTTTTGGGAAGGAAAAAGGTATGAGGGGGGGTTTGAATCAGGGGTCAATGTATCCAGGATTGACGAACCAAAGAATTCATCCCTCATGGGTCAAGATAGTCCAACTGGTCTCCCTCAATCAGTCTCTTCCGGTCCGGCCTACCCCGCTGAAGCTGGTCAAACACATCCGCCGCCAATGCCTAGACAAACCTCACCCAGTGCACCCCTGCTAAGTCAGCAAACATTCCAAACCATTTTAAGTGATCTATGGCAGGGGTGTTGGTTATCCAATAAATGATTCCCCGGCGGTACCCACACCCGCCTCCCAAATTGCAAGTCTACTCTAATATCTACTTTTCACATGAACAGTGCCTATCTATTAAGATAGATATCAAATACTTTTTATACAGGGTGTTACGGGACGTACTTGACTTACTTTAACCAGTGATTCCTGACATTACTTGGAGTAAAAATGTAAATAAAATTTTGGTCTCCGGTGTTTTTTTTTTCTCATTTTTTTTTCAAATTCAAACAAAAAAATATTTCTTCCGCATGACGTCACTGATCAGGCGAGTAGCCGCCCAACCTCTTACCCCGTCCCCAACTTTTTTTTAAGGTCTTGTAAAACCTTGTATAAGGCGTATACTGCTATTTAATTTTTTTTAATATTTATTCTATTCCGTAATCCCATTGATCAGGCGCTCCGCTGACGAGGCAACTGTAACCAAACCAAAACCGGCTGGTTTCTATGTCTTGATTGGTCAAAAAGCTTGTTTAACCATTGACGAAGAACAATCAGCTGACAGCTGGCAACTAGCAACGGCCGGCCGCGGCAATCAGCAGTGCGTGTTACCGCTTGCGTTACCATTGACAACGGGATGTTGAGTGATTTTGTAGTGTGCGGGCCATCACATTGTCATACAAAGACAGTTTTCAGTTGCCTCAGTGAGCGGAGCACCTAAGTGATAGGCGCTCCGCTGACGAGGCAACTGTAACCAAACTAAAACCGGCTGGTTTTTATGTCTTGATTGGTCAAAAAGCTTGTTTAACCATAGACGAAGAATAATCAGCTGACATCTGGCAACTAGCAACGGCCGGTCACGGCAATCAGCAGTGCGAGTCGCGAGTCACCGCTAGCGTTACCATTGACAACGGTTTTTTGAGTGAGTGTGTAGTGTGCGGGCCATCACATTGTAATACAAAGACAGTTGCCAGTTGACAGTTTTCAATTGCCTCAGTGAGCGGATCGCCTTAATGTATCATCATTAATCATTATACTTATATACCTACCGCTTGAAAACGTACCATGTTATTGCATAAAATGTTGTCATTATGTCCCTGCTGACAAACTACATAAGTATTTCATTAGTGGATTTGAATGCTAAATAAAAATGCGATAAAAAAGTCATCGAAAAGCGTTTATTTTTATTCCCTTTTGAAGTATATTTGATTATAATACCACCACAAAAAAAGTAATCCCAAATATTATCGAGATTCATTTCAGTTTTTTTCGAGTAGGTAGGTACCTACTTCTTGTATCGTAATATTCTTACGACCACGTCCACCACTAGGACTAACATTTCAAGAAATTAAACCCTCTGCCCGATATTCCTACAATAATTTATTCGTCGTGTTTTTGTCGGCTAGCCGCGCCGGGCCCAGAGGAGCGCGGAGGATTGCAGAGATATTATTATTACCAAACGGGTGGTGGAGGAATGACTGCGGGAAACGGGGGAGGGGGCCGCCATCTGTCCGTGAGATGTGATGTCTTTATTATTGAGCAGACCACAAGCATACATACCCACCTTTATGCTTTATAAGCGGTACGTATACTCACCAATACACCTACGTTTAATGGGAAGGTTCCTTCGCCGCTGAATGTTAAACTATATTTTTGGGGCACCTACCGACCTAATTCATTGAGTGGGTATTTATAAACTTATTCGGAAATTCCTACCTTTGGTTTGTGCTTGTATACATGTACATAAAAATAAAAATTAGGTAAAAATAAAAGTCATGTACATTTTTAGACAGCATCGCGTTGATTGGTCAATATAGTTTATATATACATTGTACGTATAGTTTGTATCACTGATCGAAGAACATGTGGTTTCAATAATTTAGACATAAGTTTTATAATGTTTTGTCTAGTCTGTAGTTAAGTGCTTCACTGACGATGCTGCGAACGGCCCGATATGTCGGGCTGTTTGCAGTAAGGATTCGGCAGCCGGTTGTGCCTACTAACGATGCAATTTGCCAAACAGCCCGATATTTCGGGCTGTTCGCAGCGTTGTACGGAGACCCATTAGAAGTAAGATTGCAGAAATGTATTAAAATTTGTACAGGGCCCTTTAGGTGATTATTAACAAAAAAATGCCTCTCCTTCTTTATATTGTACTTTATTTTATTAGAAACTTGTATATTTTTAATACAATATTTTGAAAACACCTGTATAAAGTTGGATTTCTTCGTACATAAATTATTTTTTTTATTTTTACGTTATAAATTCATTCCGTCCGAAAATTGGTTTTATAACTCGTCAGCATTGTTCTAGATAGAAATAAAAATAATAATTATCTTAAAATATTAGGTAAGGTTAAGAATATGTTTTCAAAGTGATTTCAGATACATAATGAAAAATTAAATAACTAAATATTATTATATTTAGTTATTTAATTTTTCATTTTCTGGAAATCGACAGTTAACGTTTTATCAGTTTGTACATGTGTAGCGTAGCCAAAGTAAACCAATTGTGGATTTTCCTCCTCGTGACTTAACCTTTAATAAGTCAACATAATAAAAAATAAGAAATGATTAAATTTATAAGAAAATTATATCAAACAAAAATTTCTCGTGAGATTCAGAAAAATATTAATTTTATGGAGCTTATTCTGGTGTAATTGGAGATGTCATAGTATTACACGACATCATATAATTATAAATTTTCTACAACAGACTTCACGTGAAAACTTAACCCTTTCACACACTTTTCCACAAATGATTATCTAGTTAATCCACCCTATGCAAGTGTATAGGGTGTATATATATATATATACAGGTTGTTAAGGTACGTACTTGAATTACTTTAACCAGTGATTCCTGACATTATTTGAAGTAAAAAATGTAAATAAAATTTTAGTCTCCGGTGACATTTTTGATGTTTTTTTTTTTTTTTTTACAAAAACATAAATAATAGTAGGTGTTGGGTAGTTGGGGGCGGGGTAAGTGGTGGGGCGGTAACTCGGCTGAGTGACCAATAAGGTCATGTGAAAAAAAAAAAAATTGTTTGATTTTGAAGAAAAAATATTTTGAAAAAAAAAAAATTTTACATGAAAAAAGTCACCGGAGACCAAAATTTCATTTACATTTTTTACTCCAAATAATGTCAGGAATCACTGGTTAAAGTAACTCAAGTACGTACCTTAACACCCTGTATATATATATAGTAGTCATTTATTGGTAACCATAAGATGTACATAAGACCCTCCACACAGCATCCCCAAAGATGACATCCCCTAAGGGAAATTATTTTCCTCAGGGCCTCCTGTGTGGAGTCAATGAAAAAAAAACAAAGTCAATTCATAATATTATTATAATTTGTTCTTATAAATACGTAATTCAATGCCGTATACTTAGGCTTTAACCATTTCTCAATTTTTTAACAAAATGGGAATGCATCATGCAAATCAATTAAACATCTTGACAAGTTGAAAATACGTAGGTAGTTACCTATTCTATTTCTTTTTATCGCGCCACATGTTCGGAAGCACAGCCTTTGTAATCTTGTAAGCTCCAAAGCTGGTATTTGTAAATTATGGGCCAAGGAATAGGGATGTGGTGGTGCCAATAGGTGTGGGTAGGTACCTACCTCACGATCATTTTTTACAATACATTTTATACCTTTTCTCTTTTTATCGATCTGGTTCTTGAATAAGACATTTCCGACGGAAAATAATAAAATAAAGAATTTATCACTGGTTGTTAGGCGTCTTACATAGCATTTATGTTTTTTAGTTTACACCCAATTGAACTCGATGGAAAGGTCAGGTAGTCAGATGTACCTGTGTAAAATAACCTCTTCGGTAATAGAGCAATCATTTTGTTTCTTTGCATTCTATTTTACGCCACCCAATTTTAATAAACCTTTTTTTTTACCTTTGACTCTTTTGTGTCCGCTTGTTACTTGGCACCTTATTTTAGGTATCTACATTTATATAGTATTTATAGGTATAAATTATAAAAGTCGTTGCCCAGCTTAGCTAAGTCTTAGTAATCGATTTACGAAATCTTTCTTTCTATATATTTTTTGTTTGAAAAAAGTTAACAAAGATTACTGTTTTGTTTTGTTACAATTTATTATATATTTTATTAAAACTCCGTAGCTTATTAATGAATGACGTTGTGCAAATTTCATGACGGCAGAGCTCTTTTTTCTATGCCATCTCCACTTTCGTGTAAGGTACATTTTTATTATTGTTAGGCTAGAGAGGTATTCCGCTGATAGCTCTGCTTTAACTTCTCCCTCTTTCTCGCAAACGATGCCTGTTTCAGAAAGAGAGGTAACAACGGAGCTCTAAACGGCAGGTCCATCGGTAGATAGGTAGGTACCCACCTGTTCCTCAAACAGCATAGAATATGGTTCTCTGACAAACAGCCCTTCATATTTATGTTTTGTATTTATATTTTGTATTATTTATGTTTTTCTGTGTAGATTGTTAGTAGATACATATATATATGTTATATTATCTTAAATTTCATCTATCAATTATTATTTTATCTGTAAATTTCATTGTCATAAATTCCTTGTTATATGTATTACCTGTAAACATCATTATCATCAATTACTATATTATATGTAAATTTCATTATCATAAATTCATTGCTGCATTAACTGTAAACCTCATTATCATAATTATTCTATAATCAGTAAATGTACTTCATTACCCATATAATCTGCATACTTCACCCGCCATAACACAGGGACATCCCTAGCATGGCGGGCGAAATAACACAATATGTACACTATGTATAAAATTCTTTAATAAATAAATAAATAAATACATTATTATCTTTGCAGGAGGCAAAAGAAGGCGAGTAGATACTTCGTACTAATGAACGATTTTTATGGAATACATTTTGGTAGGTAATATTACGTAGGTAGGTATGTAATATATTACATTCGGTGTCCACAATATGTACTTACATTAGCAACGCCACCGACTGCAAAGTCGATAAACAATTTCGATATGTTTTTATTATCTTTCAATAGAAGACAATACCCATCAGTCAAATTCAAAAATCGATAAGTCATTTTTGGTTAATATCGACAACTAAATAAGTTTTTTTTTTACCTTTCGATAACAATATCAGTCCAATTTTAAATTTGGAGAAGGTTGGATTCTGAGAATGCGGGAGAAAAACGACTTTGTATTCTGATCGTGTTCCCGCTCGCAGCGAGTATACCGTGCCCGAGAATTCCGAATCGAGCCATCATCACTAGTCACAGGGACGAATTAAACGACAGACGGATCAGATGCTCACCGAGGGTCAGAGTCTCCAAAGGACCTCCAGCTCGATAGATTCCTTGTTAGAAACAGCTACAAAAGAAACAGCGGAAGACGCAATGTTTAAAATTATTCACATATTCAACACACAAACGTAAAAGCTAAACAACATACCCTTTTCTTGATCTATTATAGGTAAATACATACTGCGTCGACGGTTCACGGCGAGTTCATCAAAACGAGTTGATCGAAAACGAGTTCAACTAACTAAAATTCAACCTAACCTAACCTAACATTTTTTTATGTATTTTGTAAATTTGCTATTGTAAATTTGCTTTCGATGAATTGATTTTCGATGAACTCGTCGGTTACCTGGGTCGACGTACGCTACGTAAACTACACATTACGATATCTCGACAAGTTACAACTTACAATCCATACATTTTCTATGGAAATAGTTATTTCAGTATCACACTGGCAACACGTTGCGATGCGTGTGGTAAGTGTGATTCTGAAGTATCTGTTTCCATATCAAATTTGTAGTATTATATGTAATGCGTCGCCTACGTACCGTACGTCGATCCAGTATATTTCACTTTAGTAGGTTCAATATATCAGCGATTTATTTCTGAAGTAAAATTATCAAAATCAATCATTTATTTTATTGTGGATAGTTCTATATCGTATATAAAATTAATTCGTTAACATTTTTCTATACTTATTTTGGGCAGCATGATCTTTAATTAAACCTGTTTCGAATATTCAGTTCTCTATTATTTTATGTTCAGCAATTTATATACTATACTAGCTGATACCCGGTATGCCACTTAAATAAATAAATTGTTTCTCCCTTCGTGTCATTTCCCATTAGTCCCCGTTCCCCTCCCGCGTCCCTTTTTCCTCCCGCGTCCCCTTAGCCTCCCGAGTTCCCTTTTCACCTTCCCCGCGTTCCCCCTCCCCTCTCCCGCTCTTTCCTTTCTCGGGAACCCCCTCCCCTTTACGCATTCCTCTTCCACCTTCTCCGCCTTCCCCTCTCCCTCATCCCCCCTCCCGCGAAGCCCCCCTCCTGAATTCCCCATCTGACCCTCCCACATACTCCTCCCACCAGCCTTTTTCCCTGCCGCTGAGCTCCATTAAATACACCCATTTTTCCAACAACTCGCGTCACCTATTTAATTTTTTATACAAATTTCATAATGCCAGAGCTCACCAGTATTTATATAGAAATATTCTGGGCATCTTCAAACAATAAAAAAAAAATAGCAATCGGATGAAATTTTAATTGGCATCGTATGAATAGTATAGGTAATAATTTCATAACGCCAGAATTCACTATCCTATTACCATCCCGGGAATGCGCACATCATATTCCCAAAGTTTCATCGTAATCGGATGAACGGTATGGCCGCCATTGATATATGGCCGCGCATAACAAACGAGCATACAAACAAATAAATAAACAAAAAATAATTTTTATATATTAGATAGGTATGCAAAAATGCCATTGATGTTTTTAATTTTGACGATTAACAACTGGATCAGTTCAAACTATTTCTGCGAGAATACAAGTACAAAAAATAATTTTTATATATTAGATAGGTATGCAAAAATGCCATTGATGTTTTTAATTTTGACGATTAACAACTGGATCAGTTCAAACTATTTCTGCGAGAATACAAGATGTGCCAAAAATGCCATTGATGTTTTTAATTTTGACGATTAACAACTGGATCAGTTCAAACTATTTCTGCGAGAATACAAGCTTGCAAGATGAATGTTAACCCTTAATAATTCAAATTAATATTATAATTGATTTTATTGAAGGTAATAGCAGTTTTTAAAATATTTTGAGGCGTTTCTTCTTGCTATCTGTTTTTTTTTTTATATTTTTCATATTCAGACCTAGAATTTTTTTGGCTGAAGCGCAGTCATATCCAATTAGGAACACCCAGTCCCTGAAAATTGGAGCTAGCTAATTTAAACAAATATTTTTTCAAAACAAATCTACAGCTGTACTTAAGTAATGTCTATTTCTGGCCTACCTACTTATTTTACCAAAAAAATGTGTTTCCCAAAGCGTCTAAGCATCTATTTAGGGTTCTGTGGTCGAAAAGTTCGGTTTACACGTCTAAGAGCCTAGAATAAGGGGCCTCCAATCTGAAGCATCTATTTAGGGTTCTGTGGTCGAAAAGTTCGATTTACTGGTCTAAGACCCTAGAATAAAGGGCCTCCAATCTGCTCAATCCGCCTCTGTGTGGTCGATTGTTATTACAACATAAATGAGCTACGATTATGCGCTTACTTTAAAATGAGCCTCAGAGCTCATTCAGATTGGCGCGGCGACGCGGCTGACATCGACACGTCCTGAAATAATTCGAGTTCCCCTTTTGGCGACGCGCTCCAAAAACTTGTCGATGTTTTTTGGTAACTCGTGTTTATTTATAGTACGTCTTATGAGGTGATTCCGAAAATGGGTATGGCCGATCAAAATAATACGAAGATGAGGACGTCGATTATTTCATATTTGGTTTAATGGTTCAGTACCTACAAAATAATATTATTATTTTTCGAATTCAGACATCGCGATCGAATTTATTTGTAGCTGTATGCACCAAAGCACCTACTATGTAGATAGGTAGGTGCTTGCTTTTTATACAGGTGCCTTACCTTTTCGTTGTTTGTTTTTGGGGTGTTATGCCGTGTTGTGCTACCTCCTTCTTTAGCCGACGTTTCGGACCGCGTTGCAGTGTCCATCATCAGGGCAGATCCGGCAGATCCGTCGATGGATCTGCCCTTATGATGGACACTGCAACGCGGTCCGAAACGTCGGCTAAAGAAGGAGGTAGCACAACACGGCATAACACCCCAAAAACAAACAACGAAAATGCTTTTGGCCGTGAAAATCTAAAAACGTATCAGGTGCCTTACCTACTTGTAAATTGGTTATTTTTCGTTTCATCTTTCCCATTTAAGGTAATGCACGAATCAAGAACGGTCCAAATTACTTAATTCTTGATTTACTTGTATAAGATCTCAGGAACTGATAATAAATTACAAATATACATAACTGAACTGCAAAAGAAATTTTAGAAAAATGTGGTTTAAATACAGCATTTCTAAAGAATAATAATTTAGGAACAAGCCTTAAACACTCGAAATGTAAAAATCCTAAACTTAATAATAGTGACATATATGAATTAAAATGTGACCACGCCTACTGTAATGCTACTTACATCGGACCGACGGGAAGGGCATTCTCAACTAGATTCAAAGAACATATACGATAGGGGACATACCACGGAGGAAGGACCTCCGTGGGACATACATTAATTTCGTGAGCAGTTTAAAAAAAATTTGGACCTCTCCCCCCTCCCCCTTGGTGAGATTAAGAGAGATTTGGTGGCACCCCCCCCCTCCCCCTCCCCCTCACGTGGGATTTTTTCTTATTCTCGAAATAAATGTTTTTCATAATAGCAATTTTTTGGAACACTTTTAAAATGGGACGCTTCAAAAGAAGTGAAACAATTTTTTTATTATTATTATCTCTATAATAATGTTCTCTTTGAAAGTTGACGTGAGATTTTTATTGACCCCCTCCCCTCGGTTTATTGAGATTTGGTGAGATTTTAATGGACCCCCCCCCCCTTATTTTTGCTCACGTAATTAATGTATGACCATTTATAATAATTAATGTACTCTTCAAAATTCGCAGAACATCTCTTAGTGAATAATCACACTCCATTTAACAACAAGGGGCCTAAACCATTACATATAGAAAGAAAGGGTATTAGATTAAATTTACTTGAATTTGTTAGAAATCAATAAACGAACCCTAATTTAACACTAATTAATAAAGTAATGAAAATAATTTATTCCCCCCTTCTCCGTATATTTACAAAACCTAGATAATATAACGCGTCGAAATAATTCATAGCAGTAACGTCATCATTAAACGAGACCAAGTTTGATATCGACTATGTCCATCGATGCCTGTATTAGTGTATTCTAGGCAATGAGGGAGGAGTACCTACATTTACGTAGCCAGTATTTCTGCACTGAAAACCTTTCGGCTTCTGGTAACCTGCTTTTGACGTAAACTTATAATTAAAACATGAAAGTATTGGAAATGAATTTAACGGAAAACTTTAGTGAAAATTTACCAATATTTTTTAATCACCAAAAACTAAAAAAAACAGATATAATATTTGCCCCTTACAATATCGAATGTTTATCTTAACACCAACACTCAACAGCAATATTATTTAGATAGGTGGGGAATAAACAAAAATTTACAACACTGATTTATTTTTATAACATCCCTAACTTCACAAAAGTATTTTGTATTGATAATATTTTTGCTTGAATCAAGTGCTTATTATTGCTTACCTTTTGACAGTTATTGTGTGATTTAAAATGTAGCACCTTCTGGTCGGATGAATAATTTTGCCGCATCCCCTTTTCTTCATGTTAAGTCAATAGGAATACCTGTAAATGTGAATCAATTTAACACTTGGAATCTTTAGAGTTTAGAGCATTGAATAATGTTTATAGTGCAACGGACCAAAATAATAACTCAAAAAGTAATGCAGAGATAAAACCATGATAAAACTGTACAATCTACTGAATACTTTAAAAAAAAGGTATTTTATTTTACATGTATATAATAAATAGGAGATATGTATTAGAAAGGTACCTACCAACCAATTTTAATAAAACCGTGTGACTACGTTAAATGGTATTTTTTTTTCAATAGCTCCACACAGGAGGCCCCGAGGAAAAATTTGCCTCAGGGCCTATGTCACCCTCGGGAATGCTGTGTGGAGGGTTTTTTTTAGGGAAAGGAAGGAGTTGAAGTTCTTAGGTAAAAGGTCCGGTCCGGCCCGCAGCCATTACCCAGCCACGCAGTAGGTGGGTAAATGCATTGGCCGCTAAAACCTAGACAAACTCCGCCCCATGAACACGGGCACCCCTGCTAAGTCACCAAATGTACCGAACCACTTGGGTAAGGTGTTGGTTATCAAATAAATGTTTCCCACGGCGATTTAAAACGAAGAGTTAAATTTTGGAAAATATAATAATTATTTTTTCGTATGAAGCAGTTACTTGCGATGTGACATTATAATTTAAAATAAAACAATAACTTTTTATAGACCAAAAAATAAAAAATAAAAAAAATAAAAAAATAAAAAATAAAAGTGGTGTATACAAAGTTATCGTTAAATTATAATAATTGTGTTCACCAATATTATTGTTTAATGGAATAAAAAATCTTTAATTTGTTTTTTTTCTACTACTAAAATTGATTATCTTGAAAATAATTAACCAAGCTCTACCTAGTTATAGATAACTAGCAACTAGAAATTAACAACGTGAAATTAAAAGGTATATTTTCTGACGAAACCAAAAAAAAAAATAGTTTAGTTTTGAAAAGTTAAACCAAGGTATAATAAAAACCATATACAAGTTTGATGAATTTATTATTTCGCTATTGTAAGGTGTCAAACCGCTTAGTATTTGGTGTGTGCCAGTGATTGGAGTGAAATCGTGCTAGAAAGGATCTGTCAAAATCCCTGCCATCGCCGGGACATCAATAGATCAGTATCCGAATGGTGTCTTTGTCCTCCGCGTCAAAAGGTATTGTTACCAATTTTTGTTACCTTTCAAATTTTAGAAAAAAGATATGTCCCCCGTCGCGTCGATTATCCCTCCACTGCTTTGTCTACTACTAGAAGATTCGTGTCTATTCATCGATTACTTTTTTTTTAAATGAGAACTCTTTTGAAGATATGTCAAGGTATATTGAATTGTCAAAGAAACTACGGGAGCATTTCTGGATCTACCTTTTGGTAATATAAAATGGTTCTTAGTTTTCTCCATTATTCGGATGATTGTAAAGCAGTGTAAAGAAATGAAGGGAGAATAAAAACACCTCAGCACCTTTGTTTTTCATTAGAAAAGAGGGTAAAAAAAGGCAGGAACTGAGTTTGAAAAAAAAAGATAAGTACAAATAAAGTCTAATTGAAATCCAATCGACCAAAGAAAGTCGTTCGCATTGTTCGCAAGCACTGTGCACGTAAATGGTGCAACTCATAACAAAACAATGCTGGGAAAAATTTAATGATGCTCACTTTTCCCTCAAAAATAGCTTAATGAAATGCCTTAAAATTTAGTAATTGCGTTTCTCAAGGAGGGTATTACCAGAGAATACTGGAAATTAGTCATTTTTAAACCAAATTCTAGACGTAATGACTCTTTTTTACGAAAAAAAAACATAAATTGATTTTGAAAGATTATTATTTTTATTGAAGAAGAAGATAACAATAATAATCTAATTTTTTAAAATATGAAAATAAACAAGACACAGAAAAATAATAAAAGATAACGGTCGCGACTGGGACTCGAACCCACAACCTTACGTCTTACCGGGACATACACCTCTACCAATTGGGCTACTGCGAACTTATGAGACTGTCGTAATTGTCAACTTCATATTTCAAATTTCAGAATTAACAATATTATCTTCGACTAATGTTTTTTTTCATATTATTGGCAGCTACCTTTATTATTGGAAACAAGTATTCAAAGAAAGTATTTGTTACCTAGATAGTGTCTCGGATAAATATATATCCGATTTTATTTTTATGGAACACCTTAAAAATAAAATCGGATATATTTGTAAGAGAGTTTTTCTAATAAAAATATAATTATTATTGTTTTTGGTACACGCAGTGTTAAAATTTTGAAAAAATAAATTTATTTTTAATATACTGGCTATACCGTTGGTCGTTGGCAGATTTGTTCAATGTTGAAACGATGGATTCTATTAAACAACACAAATTTTAAATCATATAATCATACAACCAAATCAATCAACCAATCAAATACACTGTTTTAAGAATTTTAATTTTAGTTAAATTAAAACCATTAAAAAATAAATCCGTGAACATGTTTTGTGAAAAAATACCTCAGTTTTTCTACTTATTTAAGGTCTTACAAACTAAAATATTTCAATTTTGACACTTATTTTGTTTAGACATTATTCAAAAATCATAAATGCTTATGATCAAAAAATACTTACAAGAAGTACACGATATATAATAATTTATCATCTTGCGTTTTGAGCATTTTTATTGCTTATTTGAATGTAGGTATATATTAAAGCAAGTTTTGAATGAAATAAATCGATATTAAATTTTTCATTTTAAAAATTTGATTGGGGGAATAATCAATCTTTCTCATTGGAACCTCCCTGTACAGTTGCAAGCATTTTTAAACTTTTATTCTCAGCCGCTGGTCAATTGCTCTTAAAATATGATGGTATACCGAAGAAACAGCTATCCACTTTAAATTCCATACAATCGATATGTTATTGGGCGAGCTGTGAAAGGATTCATATGATGTATAGACACAATACATTAATTCTTGATTTATGGATATGGATGTGGTTAGTTCTATTGAAGATATCCACTTAAATGGTTATTAATTATTTGTACAATAAAGCAAATAATATGACATTTTAGAATTTAGAACCTATGATCTATGGAAAAAAAGGGTATCAAATTTGATTCTTCGTGCTCTTATCGAACCGAAAGATGTTTCTGTCGACTTTAGAATAGGACTTTCCCATGAAATTTCGATTCAACAAACGTTTACCATTTGACAAAAATAAATAAAACGTGGACAAAACAGGCCATCTATCGGAAAACACAAAAAGAATCCTTCCATCTATGGGTAAAAAAGAGTAATCCACGATTGCTTTCATCATTTTTTAACAAACAAGTCCTGGAGATTGGATTGAGACGTCAACTCTGTAAAGAGAACGGATCAATTGGACCTGTTGAATTTGGAACGAATCATTTTTCTGACTTTTCTCACTTATTTCCTTTTACGATAGCTATTTTCCCACAGAAGAAACCTTCCTAAATCTTCTATTTTATTTTGTACCCTTATCTTCTTGTGTACCTAATCTAGAAATCAGGGATGTCTACTATTATGGTTTTCCATATAATTGTTACTCAAAGTATTTTATGTTTGAAGTTCATTTAGATATTAGTTTGAATGATTTTTGTTTAAAATTTAATTTAAATTATTAAGTTCCAAGTATTACAGATTTGTATTTTTGTTACAGCTGTTTCGGCTTACTGCCTAACTTAACAATAATTAATAAAGTATGGAAAATAATTTATTCTCCCCTTCTAAGTATATTCCCAAAACCTAAGCAATATAACGCATACAAATAATTCACAGCAATAACGTCATTATTAAATAATTAAGAACGCATTAACAATAGGGAAGTTGAGTGAAAAACATTTTGACTCATAAAAAATATGTTCATGTAGATGACATGCAAACTTAAATACCAGTTTTTTTTTTTTTAAAGTTCGTTTTCATAATTAAATTAATTTTACTAGTGGGAATTTTATTAAAGCACGCTAAAACGCCCGGTAAGAGACGGGAGAGTGTGTGACGTCGTCTCAAGTCATCTGGTGTGAAATATAAGGTAAAATATTTACAAAACGCCTGACACGCTTAATATGGTTGAAAAAAATTAATTTAAAAAGTTGTAATAGTTAGATATTAACTAGTAGGTACTAATGAATTCAGTTCAAGAAGCGCAATACGACAAAATAATCCAAAAATTAATCACGATAATTCTTTTGGTCATGAAAATCTAAAATCTTATCTAGATATAATATTAATATAAGTAATAACTTTAATTAAAAGTTTTTGGAGTCTTCTAGTCTGAAGACTTAAATATAAGTAACAATATGATTAAATGAAAAAAAAACTTGGTCACTATAATCACATGTTAATATCTACATGTTTCAAAATCAATGGTTTCTTAGTCGGGATAATAACGTAAAAAAAAATTGAAATTTTTTTTTTTTTAATTTTTTGCAAAGATTTAATAAGCAGTATGATTATTCATCAATTAATGTTTTTTTGATAACCCTAATCAAGTGCAGTGCTCTTTTCTACGAACAGAGTATCTTGTTTTCGATTAATTCTAAATCCCAACTCGTTTTATCCCTTTAACATAGACTTTTATCAAAATCCCCAACCATTAAAATTGTCTTTAACATTGTATTCATTGAGCAGTTTTCCCTTTCCTCTTTGATCATTATTTTACATGAAATTATTTAAGAGATTTGGGAATGCGTTTGAATCTTTGACATCTTGATTTAGTTGTTCACGTATACGAGATATTTAGTGGAGATTACCATGAATAAATAATGGTGAGACGGGACGTGCATAAGAATTGATATTTCCTTTTACGATTCGTGGTCCCTGGTGTGTCGACATTCGACATACAACGTCTGAAGTATTTTTTAAGTTTTTAATATTTCTATTTTCTGCTGGAATTCCATTATAATATGTACATATATATTAACCGATTATGGTCAGAAATATATTATGTCGAAAAAAGTTTAAAATTGTTTTAACATCGCTATGCATTAATTTTAATATACCTTATATTTTAGAAGTGGTTAATCTGCGTAAAAAAATTTGAAATATCGAAATCATAAATTAATATCACGCATTTCTACAACATTTGATAAGTAATATACAATTTGGGAGTCCGTGAGCCAATATTTATTGCCAATAACCCTGCCATATGTCAAACCAAGTGGTTCGTTACATTTGGTGCAGGGGTGACCGGGTTAATGGGGTGAGGTTTGTCTAGGTCTTGGCGGCGAATATGCTTACCCACGTGGTGGACCGAATCGGGAGAGACTGGTTGAGGGAGACCTAACCTAGATTTCTTCAGCCGAACTCTCTCGACCTATCTCCTTGCATCGCAGTGGGACGGATGGATTCATACGTCAGTCATTCCTGGACACATTGACCACCGTATTCCTACCCTCCTTTCATACCTTTGTCCTTCCCAGAACTTCCTCTACTTCCTTTCCCTTAAAAGACCCTCCACACAGCATCGCCAAAGATGACATAGGCCGTGAGGGATTTTTTTTCTCAGGGCCTCTTGAATTTGAGACGGTCGGTGTCTGATAAAAAATCGTAGTTACTACCTAAAAATGTACATTTATTTTTTATATACCCAGGATATATGTCATCTTACTACAAAACTGGGTTAGCTTTCATAAGTCATGAAAAGCAATTACGATGAAAGCTCTGCGAACTTTTGCCCGCTTCCTTTGCCATTTGGTTTCGCGCTCCTTGCCACACGGAACGTATCCAATTCCCCGAAGCTCGACCAATCGGAAGTCGAAAGGCCAGACTAATTAGGACTGTTTTGTGGATGGCAGAGCTTTGAAAGGGATCAGGAACTTACAGAAAGTGTTTCAGACTTCATAAAATGTAAATATGTCAAGTACCTCCCGAAAAATTAAACCTAATATTTTAGTTGGAGGCAGGTATTTAAAATATTATAAACAAGCTTCTGCCCGCGACTTAGTCTGCGCATTATCTATGTTTATACCAAAATTCTTAACCTATTTATTTAAAATATCTATAATTCTTGATTCGATTCAAAGCATTAGGCGAATACTTCAAATAAATTCAGTAATTAAAATGTTTTCTAAAATAGAATTTTGATTTAACAATCGTTGTTTTGCAAAATGTCATTCTCAAATTTTGAATCAAATTTTCTAAAACAATAATTATTATTTTCAATACATTGAAAATAAAAAGCTAGCTTTATAAATTATAGCCTATATGTTATTCTGATGTATGAGCTATATTATTGTAAAGTTTCATTAAAATCCATTCAGTAAATTTTGCGTGAAAGAGTAACAAACATACATACATCCATACAAACTTTCGCGTTTATAATATTAGTAAGATAAATTAAAGCCGCCCCAAAAGTGGAACAAATACAATATTATTTCAGTGATTCAATCAAATGCCTATTGTATTTGTTAGCCTTTCTTGAAAGATTTGAGCTTTTTTATGAACAAAACTTTTAATTTTTATATTCATATTGAGTATGCACCGTCGCAAACAATTAATTCACCTTAATATTTTAAAGAATTACTTGTGAAAAGCGTTTTTCTCTAAAATAATTATTTATTTGTAAGAGACAAACTGCTCGTACATGAAATAAAAAGGTTAATATATGCATTGTTAAATGAAGTCAAGTCGAAAAAGTCACATTTGTTTAAGTTGATTGGAGATAGAGTTTTATTACATATTAAAATGATTTTTTGTGAGTTCTGAGGAGAGAGGAAGAGGTATATAGCCATTGAGGTGATTTCTCACAAAAACGGCGCTCTACAAATTATCCAATTATTATTATTATTATAGGATAAGGATAGGAGATGCTCCGGATACATTCGACAATCTTGTATTAAATTTCGATCGTACGTGCTACTTTTAATCGATATTTCTGAAGTGTATTGTTAAAAATGTCAATATATTGAAATTTTGTGTCATATTGCGAATTCGTGAATTATTTCTATTGTTAGTTCTACATGTAGGCAAATGAAACAAATGCGATTGTCGTGTTGATCAATGTCGGAATGTGAATTTTACCCTTATACTATTATACTCGCTCCATCTATGAAATGATAGATTATGAAATCTTTTGTGTATCACCATAAATATTATTAAACCCACTGTAATTAGCATTGAGCTATCTGTATTTTTTAAATGTAACGTAATGTTAAGTTGGTTTATTGATAAAGAATAAAAATGTATATATATAAGTTATGCATGAATTATTTTTATGACCAGCAACATGATTTGCGTCCATTTCATCGCACTTTGGTCCAACCAATAGCCGCTGACAGAAGGAATTGCACGGGTATTTTCACAATAAGTCGTAAAGGTCTTTAATGGAGTGAACATTTGATGAATGAATTGCCGTCGTCGGCGAAAAGCTTGCATTAAATTGTCAATCATTTTTATATCGCCATCTTGGGCGGAAAGTCTCTCGCATTCCGCCACTTGGCGAACCCAGTGACATGGCAAGAAGATTTTTAAATATAATGTATTTACCAAATAGGTACCTAATAAACGCAAGGATTCAGTTAGATGCCACAATAATATAACATCATAATTGAACATCATTTTGATGTACGAAATAATATTGGTTTTTTGAAATGTTAAAAGAAGCCGGGAGGGCTCGCGGAAAACATGGTTCGATCAAGTAAAAACCAAATACTTGAATCGGGCCTTGACATGCAGGGAAAAGGGAAATACGGGAACGGGTTGCTTCCGCGACTCGTTCTTGAGTTCAACAGCTCAGCTGTGGAACGACTTGTCTGTGTTTCCTCCTTCCTACAATGTGAGTCTCTTCAAGACCCATGTTCACTCCTTCCTCTCCTCAAAAATACCCTCCACACAGCATCTTCAAAGATGACCTAGGCCCTGAGGGAAATTATGTTCCTCAAGGCCTCCTGTGTGGAGTAAAAAAAATCAAGTGTTTTTTTTTTTGTAATGTCTTACCTTATATTAGCAAAGGTAGGTACCGCCCGGACTGACATTTCGATCGAGTAATACCACACGGAAAAAATGTTATTTGAAAAAACGATCATTTTAATAGTAAAAAGGGTTAAAAACGGGACTGAAGTTCTTACGAACAAATTAACAGTGTTTCAATGTTTGTAAGCAAAGAAAATGTGTGTAATATTAATCCGTCAGATACAGTTAGGGTGCAGGCGAATTCTATAGTTACTGTCATAAATTGTCTTGGTAATTACTGACTGTATCTGCGTTAACTCCAAATAAATAATAAAAAAATAACATCTTAACTATAATAATGATAACGACTCTCTTATACCATTTTTTATGGTTTTTTTTACATTAGCCCACACAGGAGGCCCTGAAGAAAACAATTTCCTTCAGGGCCTAAGTCATCTTTAGGGATGCTATGAGGAGGGTCTTTTTAGGGAAGGGAAGGAGAGCAAGTTCTGAGAAGGAAAAGGTATGAAGGCTGGGTAGTAATCTGGGGGTCAGTGTGTCTATGAGTTAGTGAATCCATTCCTGCCACACGGAGAAAAATGTTATTTGAAAAAACGATCATTTTAATAGTAAAAACGGTTAAAAACGGGACTGAGATTATACGAACAAATTAACAGTGTTTCAATGTTTATTGGCGGGAAAATGTAAGAATAATTTGTTGGTGTACGTACGAAATTACATATACCAACAAATTATTCTTACATGTTCCCGCCAATAAACATTTTAACACTGTTAATTTGTTCGTAAGAACTTCAGTCCCGTTTTTAACCGTTTTTACTATTAAAATGATCGTTTTTTCGAATGACATTTTTCTCCGTGCAATACGGTGCAAAGCGATGGGTCAAGCATTGGAGAGGTCAAAAGGTCTCCATCAACCAATCTCTCCCGATCCGGACGGCCTGCCACGCAGCAGATGAGCAAACACATCCGCCGCCAAGTCCTAGACAAAATTTACCCCATGAACCCGGGCATCTCTGTTAAGTCACCAAACGTAGAAAACCACTTGGTAAAAACGAACCACCATGGCAGGGGTGTTAGTTATCAAATGAATGGTTCCCGGGGCGCGGTACCCATACGCGCCTCCCAAATTACCGATGCTTCGGGTCAATAATTCAAGTCATATTCTTGTCGGACTCACTTATGCAAGCTTTCCATATACTAAAATTAAATTATGTGACATTTTTATTTTTTTATTCAAGTTTTTCTTTTTTTTAAACCAATCTTTTTTTCCTTTCGTATGTCAATCAGCCGAGTAACCGCCCAACCCCTCACCCAGCCACTGAGAACGGTTTGTTTCACAGAATTTGAACAATTTATTAACTTTAGAAATTTTCAAGTTCTGTTACTAATATTATCATTTTAGGTTAGTTAGTTACTCGACAAAATTGATATAATATCAGAACTTGAATAGAATTTTCACTGAACCTTAAAATTATTTTCGAAATTTTAAGAATTGTTTAAATTCTGTGAAACTACCCGTACTATGTCTACCGCCTATTAGTCGTGTTATGTTTTTAACAAAATGTCACCGGAGACCAAAATTTCGTTAACAATTCTTCCTCCAAATATTATCAGGAATTAAATACTTACTACCTTACACCCTGTATAGTGCATTTCGTCGTGAAAACAAAAAGAACATGTTTACATATATTCTTACATTTTACACAAGATTTTTCCTAACTAACTTTTATAATTAACCAATTTAACGAAAATAGTTATAAATTTTTCGTGGAATCATCCGAATGATTAAATACTGTTCACCACTGCACTGCTGAAAACATTATGTATCCCGAAACCTTCTCCTATCAAGAAAGCCCCCAGGCTTTGCGACAAAAGGCACGATTATCCCTCAACAGTAGAGTCCGTATAATATGCCCTTAATAAGGTTTGTCTCCAATTTATCGGCGTATACCTTGAATCTTCGGCTTTGGTATTGCATTATTCAAGTTTTCGAGCTGACATGACATTGCAGTGAATGTAAATCGCAAACGCTTCTTGTCCCTTTGTGTTAAATGTCTTTATGCCCCACTCCACAGGAGACGGCTGGGAACAATGTTAATCACAAGTCCAAAACATTTCGGAGTGCATAGAGCTTTCTCGACACTACGCTAGCTCGGGGGTAAAGAAACTTTACAATTATTACCTCATGCAGCTGGACTGCAGATTTCTGAAGAGCTTTCGAGAAGCACGTAGGTACCTAAGCATTCAAATACCACATCTGTGAATGCTGTTAATAACCTAGTTGGTATACAAATATTATATACATGGGCCCCTTCAATATTGAATTATAAAGAATCCTTTTCTGGCTGTTCTCAAAACACTATCATAAAATACTGATTGTAAAGATCATTTCATAAAAATTCTCCAGTCCTAAAGACACCTAAATTTTTGCAAAATAAATATCAAACTCTACTTTTGGCACTAACTTCTTATGAGAGTTTCCTCCGAGTGCAAAGTCGTATCTTCTCCAAGCATAAAGTTTCTATTTCAAGTGTGTTTATCGGATATGACCTGCCAAGTATGCGTGTTTTCTGTATGTATTTGTAAATAATAAATTTAGATAGAACCTAAGAATTCACAATAAATTGCACAGCTTCCTAGGAGAGATTTTTCTCAAAAACGGTGCTCTACAAATTATCCAATTATAATCATAAAATTCCACAGATACTTATTCCACTTAGATATTAACCACCACACAATTTCCTCCTAAGAAAATGCAAAGAGCAAGAAAATTTCTTCTAGTGCGATCTTTTTTTTACATTAACCTCACATAGTGGGCCCAAAGGTGATGATGTGTGGAGTGTTTTTAGAAAAAGAAAAGAGAGGAAGTTCTGGGAATGAAAAAAGTATGAGAAGAGGGTAGGAATCTTGGGGTCAGTGTATCCAAGAGTGTCGGACGCTTAGAGTAACAGTATATTGTTACTCTAAGGTCGGACGTATGAATCTATTCCTTCCATTGTTATGTAAGTCGATGGGTCCGGTTGGAGATATCAAAAGATCTCCCTCAATTATACTGCAATTTAAATTTTTTATTTATATTATATTTCACGCAATCTCTCTTTCAAATACCATGTCTTTGGGAATGCTTACACACATCATTCAATCATTCTGCAAACCAACATTGTACCCCTAATGTAGTGTGTTTGATAATAAATAGCATGTAATAAAATAAAAAATTAGAAATACATACTAGGGCACCTGCAATAAGCAGTGATCGATTATTTGTAATTCTTACAACTAGACACTTGTTTTCAATAGAATTAACACCTTTTGAAAATACTAATGCATTGTCTGGGCGCACACCAATGTTATAAAAAAGGTATAATGCATCTATATAAATGTCAGTAAAATTGCGTCGGCTTCAGGTAAAGGACTCTGAGATATAAAGACATCTGTCAGATTAAATGGCTGTTCAGAATATAACATAATCCGAGAGAGAGGGCATTTTCAACACGGAATAAAGTCAAAGGACCCGCGAAAGTGACAAAATAATACCGTCCCGCGTCTGAAGATGCCGCCTCGTATATTTTAGTACTTTTACCGAGTACGGAGCAAGCGAGAATTTATGGCTCGGTTATATGTAGGTTCCACCAGTCACAACCACCGACAAACGGCCAGTCTTCGAAACGAAGCATTTTGCATTTATATAGCAACAGGATTTCTGGACGTATCAATAATTTTTACTGACCTACCAAGATATATATATAGAAAAAGTACAAAAAAGATTTTTGCGTTACCTATATATGAGGGAATATACGTACTATCCATTCCTATATCCATCCTTGTTCTTAACAGGGATGCTCGATTTCAACACCTTAGAAGCCCGCAGAAAAATATTTTTAGGTAAACACTTTTTTAAGCTAATCTCTGGTATCATACTCAATCCGCCTATGTTAAAAGAGGTTAATTTTTACGTCCCTGTATACTCGTGGGAAATCCCATGCACTTTTTTATGCTCCGAAAGTGAGGACTTCTGCCTATCAGAACGCGCCAATAAACAGAGCGACTCAACTGCTTAACGATTCTGCATTGACCATCGACATTTTCAATATCACTTACAGACAGTTCAGCAACTATCTTTTAGCACATGTCAATAAGTAGTAAATCTGCCCTTGTGTACTTTGTAATTTATAATCTTCTCCATGATATATTGGTGTATAGCTGTTTTATGGAGAACATGAAAAAATAAATAAATAAATTAATATGATAATATAACATGTAACTATCGTCAATACATTGCAACTCAATTGAAATAAATATCAAATCGTTTGATTTTATAAAAACAAAAACTTAATCATATTATATTATTTTATAAAAACAAAAACTTAATCAACTCAATTTAGTCAATAAAATAAACGATGGGGGGATAGTTTTTTATTATATTTTTTTTGTAAAACAGAAATATTGTTTGTGAACTGAATGTTTGAAGATCTTTAACTTGTATACTTACTGCAATAATTTAGATCTGTGAACGGTATATTTCAGATTTTAATCGTTTTTGGCCATAATTAAGACAAATATGTAAATTTATGAATATATTTTGATTTATCCCCTAAAGTAAATTGGACTCTAGTGGTTTTGTAATTAATTAAATCAGTTAATATGGTTTTCATTGTTTCATCCAATAATGTAATGAAATACAGAAAAAAAATCTGCAAATTTAACTTAAAACCGTCCAAAAGTAGACTTTCATGGTTTATCCTTTAAGTTACAGAGTTAGATATTAGTTTACATTTTGTTATATTGTAAATTACGTTTGAAATGTTTTATTATGTGTTTGAAGGTACTTGTACTTTATACCGTAAAAAATAAATGATGTGTTAATAAATTATGAAGTTATGAAGTGTGTAGAATTGAACGTGAATAAGGGCCTGATGAGCTGTTCTAGCTGATGAAACAAATTAGATGGAATAAGAGAAATAAAAAAAAAAATACTACACAGTTTTCATTAAAAAAAACCCTTTGCAAGAAATATGGCATCGTGACCCCTAATAACCAATTGCACATCTAAATATTAATGTAAGATGGTAATTTTTTTTTAAACTAATAAAGATTAATAAAAAAATTGAAATTCGTCTTTTAGTGTGTGCTTTTATTTTCGAATATTAATGGTATTATTGCTTTATTTAAATGTTAACGAATAAATTATTTGCAACGATTTAAAATGTGTCATTATCGATTTGCCGCCAAAACGCCATGTTCGTTTTTATTCGTGAATTCGGCGGCATGGACCTCACGCCGGACAAAGTCGGTGACAGCCGTCTTACCAGCCAGTGGCGTTGTAATAATTATTATAATTGGTTAATTTGTAGAGCGCCGTTTTTGTGAGAAATCATCTCAAGGGCGCTGCACAATTTATTATTAATTCTTAGGCTCTAGCTAAGTTCATTATTTACAAATAGATACAGAAACATACTTACCTGGCAGGTCACTTCCGATAAACACACTTTAATTAGAAAGTTTATGCTTGGAGAATATACCAATTTGCACGCGGAGGACATTATATTGAAAACACTGGACATTGCATGATTTTACATTTTCTACCCCCATCACTGTTGGTATTCATTTATAAGAAGATTAATGCCAAAGTTGAGTTAATATTTATTTTGAAAGACTTAATAGTTTTAGGGGGTTTCTCACCATCCTCCCAATAGCTTATCTACGCTAATAACGAATATCTTTGATTTACGATTTACGGTTTATTTATTTATTAAGTTAGAGTTTCTAATTCGGTACTCGAACCTATGAATAGTGGCTATATATTGGATAAGTTGGCAGAGTTTTCTAACCACTGCGAGTATTTTATTTTTATTTTTAATAATATTCGTTATTAGGGTAGATAAGCTATTGGGAGGATGGTGAGAAACCCCCTTAGGATTCTTTACGGTGGGAGAATTTTCACGAAGTGACCTTTACAGAAGCTTACAAGTAAGAATTTGCTCGTATTTTTACACAATTAGTTATTTACAAGGTGAAAGGTTTTTGATTTTATGGATAAGACAATCTGAAAAGATGAGTTTTAAGTTTAGCATCTAAATTTCCCCGAGACGTTATATATGTCATATTGACGTTGCAGCCAGTTGGAACCGTTTTGGAACGTGCGGTTTTTCAATGAAATCTTAGGTAATTGCAAATGCACTTTGTGGCGTCATTTTAATTAAAATTGCACATTTTTAGTACAACTAATAGAATCACAAAAAATTATTTTAAAATTTCCATAGATTATAACGTTTTTTATATTTTGTACCCTACTTCCCCATTAGTAATTCAACGATGAAATCCATGAGAAAAAGTTTTCTGCTTGCCTGCTCGATGCTATCTCCAATACTTTCTGTAATTGCCGAAACAAAGTTTTCATGCTCACTGCGTTAATCCGTTATCTTTCCATTTGATATTAATTTATATTGATGTTATTACTAGGTACTTATAGTAGACATTCGATGGAGATTATGTACAATTTTTTAATTAAGTAATGGGTAGGTTTACTCCAGGGTTTTAGGTAGTGGGTACCTATTAATCAGAATTTAGAGTTGAACTTAAATTCATCTTTTCAGAAATCATATCCATACAGCACACCACATTGTAAAAATCTAAATATTTAATATACTTAAATAGATATTGATAATTTCATATTTAAACCTTTCTCTTACCGAGGGACGAATCATATTTGTACCTTGTACCCGTTTATCCTTGAACCGCTCTTTATAAAACTTTGCTTTTACTTTCCCAAACACATTCATCTGCTTGAACACGGTATCTATAATCTCAAGTGACTTCTCAGGTAAGTATGATCCTGTATATTTTCTGAATGTACAAAATATCAATGTACATTAATTTTAATGCAGCATTACGTTCATTGGTCAAATGCACTGTACATATAGCTTTGTATTATTGATTCAATAACCCGTGGATGCAATCTGTTTGCCAAGTGATTATACCTAATAGTTTTTCTAGTCTGTATATAGAGCATTGTAGAAATATAATTATACAAATTTGTACAATGCCATTGAGATGATTTTGATTCATCAGAACTGCATACAAATTTTACAAATTTTATTTATTATTATTTAAATCGTTATAATTATAGATAGAGCATCAATGGTAAGGAGAGATTCAAAAGAGAAATTCTTTCGATTCGTGAAAGAGTCATCACCACTGCCTGCGTTTTTTTATTTTTATTTTGAAATTGCTACATTCTTTGAAATTTCTTTTAAATATAAACTATTTTTTGTAATATATTTATATGACATTATTTCTTACATGTAATAAATTAAAATTTGAAATTGTGTAAGAAATCAATAAAAAAATTATTATTTTTATTAATATTATTTATCATATTTGTACAGTGCCCTTGGGATAATTTTTCACGAAAACGGCGCTATACAATTAATCTTCTTTTAATTGTTATTACTACATATTCTGGTCTAGAATCTAGGGCGTGGTTCATTATAGGTTTCTTAAATGAAGGCACAATAACTTCATAATCATCGATATAGTATAATCCACTTTGTCGATGTTTCCAATGGAAGAATTCGCACGTAGAGAAAAACGATATCGTGGATTACATTTTGACTGTTTCATCATATTAAATAATGAAATCCGTGCAAGTGTTTGAGAAATTGTTCGAAAACTTTTTTGGAGCTTATTTGCACAAATACATTCACAAAATGTGTCTTCTTTTAAGTGATTTGCCTGTAAACATCTGCACATTGCCTTTAATAACTCAGGTACGGGGTCATACGTCATTCCTATGTCTACCCACGTTAAATTATCGTGAAAACAAGCTTATGTGTCCAAGCGGTTAAATATTTCAAATGAATCTTAAATCAATTTTCCGTTCCAGACACGTTTTGTGTAGTGTCCGTCTGTCGGATAGCATCGTTCCCGGGATTGTAAAATACCTACAATAAAAGTTAATTATTAAGACATATGTGTCTAAATTGGAATAACAGTGACGTAGAGAAATTAGTGGTGTCAGTACATAATCACAACCTAATATTAAAGTAACCAGGACGGCCGCCGATCTTCCTCTAACTCCGAATACAAATTTATATAATACTAAAATACTTTTTTAGTAATAACGCGCCCTTATACATACATCACAAAAATGCTATATGAAAATTAGCCAAGCATCACGTACGTTGTTTATTTTATTTTTTGATCATATATTTAAATATCGATCATTTATATGTAACGATTCTATAAATATATAAATCCTACCGTAAATAAATAGTAAGTATCCATGAAAAAGTATATTAATTTATTTATAATTTAATATTCATTCGGTAATATTAGGAGTACCTATATAGCGGATAAATAATGTTTAATATCTATACAAAATACCTAAGCGAAGAACGACATGCTGATCCAAATACACACCAAAATAGCAAATAAAAACAAAAATGAAAGTAAGTTATGTCTTTGCACCCACCCCTGAAGGCGCTGGTAGCAGCTAGAAACTTGCTAGGAATTACTTATGTACAAAATGTGCTTGTTGTTCTAAGGCTAAGGTCCATCAGACCCTAGCTGGGTGTCTGTTTTCCGTTTTACAGGATTATTTTTTACAACCATCCCTTAAGGTCTTGCCTCCTGGAGAAACCCCAATAAATCACCGTCATCTACACTGTAGAAGTTGATGATTTCTGTAAATTCTACATCCACAAGACAATACATTGACACTTACTAAGAAGATCTTGTACGAGGTTTTATTTAAAGTAATAATTTTACCCAGTGGCAAATGGCTTGTTTCAAATTCAAAATCTATTAAAAATTAGAAAATATCGTAAGGATGTGCGAGGAAGGGGTAGAAGGAGAGTGGGGGAAGTATATTGGATTTAGAAGGTTTCTCACCAACCTCCCAATAGCTTATCTACACTAATAACGAATATTATTAAAAATAAAAATAAAATACTCGCAGAGATGTGGAGATTCGAAAAGAATTCAAGGCTGATGTGAGTGTAATTAGTAAGATTAAGAAAGGGACGCTTAGATGGTTTAGGCATGTAGACCGAATGACTGAAGAAAAGAGTGTAAAGAGAATTTATGACGCGGATGTGAATGGTAGAAGAAGCCGAGGACGCCCAAGGAAGACATGGCACGATCAAGTGAATCAGATACTTGAGTCGGGCCATGCCAAGAGTCAGAAAAATAGTATGTATGAGACGATGTATGAATGTGAATGAGGCAAAGAGTGTGTGCCAAGACCGAGGTGTTTGGCGGTCCGTCCTCTCTGCCTACCCCTGTGGGGAAACGGCGTGATGGTTAGTTAGTTAGTTAAATACTCACAGTGGTTAGAAAACTCGGCCAACTTATCCAATATATAGCCACTATTCATACGTTCGAGTACCGAATTATAAACTCCAACTTAATAAATAAATAAACCGTAAATCGAAAATATTTGTTATTAGTGTAAATAAGCTATTGGGAGGATGGTGAGAAACCCCCTTAGGGATTACAATATCCTTAGATTTATTAAAATAAATAATGCCATCACAAAGTCGAAAACCTTTCAGAAGAAGTTTTCTTATAAAAAATGATAATTTATCTTTTTAATTCGAATAATATAACAGTGTGTCACATTGCATACAGTATTACTTCTTCGCAAACACAATATTCTATTGTTGAAATGAGTTGGTTTTTTGCAATTTGTATCGGCGATTCAATTCAATATTGTACTTGTTTGCCATTCTTGGAAGAATTCAGTTTTTACATGGACAAACCCTATTTATTAATATTCATACTGCGTATTTACAACATAGAGATGTCAATGATTTAAAAGCGGAAATAAATAAATCATCTTAGTATTTTCTGCACATCTTGCAAAAATTTCTTTTTATATAATTAAATTACCGCCATCTATGAACGAGCAGATTATGAGATATTATATGTTTAAACACTTAATTTATTACCCGTCTACTTCACAAAAACCGCTCCACACCCAAACCGAACCAATTATTATTTTTTATTACCTAAAAATTTCTACTTCGCGTTGTTTCTGTTTACAAATCATTTCTCCAAAATCCAAATACATTCAACTGTCCAATCACCGATCGTGTGAAAACGAGTGCCAGAATTGAGATTGTACAAAGTATGAGTACCTACTCGTAGTTTGAGAAACAGGTCTTGGTGGGCAATTTTCCTGATGTATTTGCGTTTAGAACTGTCATGTCATTTAGAACGCTGGCAACACTATTATATAATTTTGTCGGTATATTTTAACAACGCTTAAATCTTCCATATAAGAAGTTATTCGGATTATTCTGAAAAAGTTATTCGGTTTATTCTGAAATTATTCATATTGATTTCATGAGTATAATCATCTGAAAAAAAAATCGACAGTCTTTCCAACTCGTAAACAAAAACGTTGGTACTTCCCAAATACATATAAACTCAACCAATTGCTCCAAGTTTTCGAGCGCTTTTTGCCACAATATGGTACTATTTCCAAAACCACGGATTGCTTTCTTGCCAAAATATGGCAAATATTCTCTAGATTATTTTAAATGTTTTAAAGTTAACGATTTAATATTTTTTTCATTTTGAACTAGGTATATTTTTCCTTTAATAACTCAGGTCCGGGGCATACGTCATTCATATGTTAAATTGTCGTGAAAACAAGCTTATGTGCCCAAGCGGTTAAAAAAACTTTTTTTTATTATTATATATATATGTAGTATATGTAGTATATGTAGTATAATTATCTGTGGTTTTTTCAATGTCTGTCTCACTAGTATATACCTACAGCAAGACAGATGTAGATGTACATAAATTGAATATAAAGGTTAATTACATTTCAAGTTCAATACAATAAAAGGAAGTTAATTGGAAGTGTGAATTAGTTCTATAAAGAGTGTGATCTTCCAAATCACAAGAAAAATACCATATATTAAAATGATATTGTATTAAAATGAAATGGAAATGGAATAAATGGATAGATATATATATATTAAAATGATATTTATGTAAGTATATTCTACATTATATTCATTTTAATTCAACCCGGTCCGTCATTCCACTGATGAAACAATTCATAATTTTATACAAACCGATTACAAGTTCAGGATATATAAAACATATTATTTAGTGGTATTTTTTACTAGGTGAGGAATACCAATCACCGCAGAAGTCCTTGAAGAGATTTCATACATGAAAATATTACATATTTTATAATTTAGTCAGCTTACAAAGATATAATTTATAACTGATCACTTGAAACTAACAAATTGAAACAAATCGATCAAAAGTAATCGAGAATTGTTATACAATATGCAAATTTCTGGAATAGAAACGTGGGAGCATGATTGATTTGATATATTAAAGTAGATAGGAAGTAGGAACCTACCTACTAAAATTTTTTTTCGGAAGTAAAAAGTTAAATGGTATAAATTAATCCCATGAATATTAATTACAAGTATTTAAGAAATATTAGTTTTGTGACCGTCAACAAATAAGAATGAATTCAGTTGTTCACCTATCACCAATTAAAATTAATATTTCGTATTTTATGCCATATGTTCTTTAAAACAAATCGGAGGAGTGCCTTTTTTATTGCGCCTCAATTTCATATTACACCGCGAAAATTCAATCTTGTTCACACCAAAGGTCAATCGACTTTTTAAAATCTCCCAAAGTAGGTAGGTTCCAATACACATACAAATCTACACAATGCTGACCAAATATTTGTCACCTAAAGGTGTTTTTAAGACCTCCTATAGTTACATTTTATAGCTCGGGATGAGAATAGATGATAGTAAATAAATCCCCCAGTATAAGATGGTAGGAGACACTAAAATAAATGTCGACTTATCTAATATTCCGGGTATTTTATTTGAATATGCAGGATGGAATTTACATACCAGAAAGTCGGAATTAAAATTTATGACTTAATTCATTTTGAAATTTTAATAAATTCTTCCGTTCATGGAAGAATTTAGAATGTGTGTTATCTGCTATATCTGTGTTCCATTGGTGAATAATATACACCAATAGAACACTGTGTGTATATACTGTAGTATAGAGCAATATTTACATTGATATTGAAATATTAAAAGGTTGTATATGATGGAAGGCTTATAAGGTGGTAAGGTTAATGCAGGTAATTCGTTAATTAATGGCGGACAGAATTTGATAGAAAGTTTTCAATGCGATGCTAGAAATATAATGGAATTCTAGCCGTATCTAGCACGATCCATCGATAGAGGTTTTATCGATAATGTCGGTAATTTGTCATCGTTTCTGAGCATTACTGTAAATGTAGATCATTAACGAACAACAAGAGTTCACAATGACTAAGAATTCATAGTTTATTCGTCATGAACTGATGTTTGTACTTTAACGATCTTTACACGGAGAAAAATGTTATTCGAAAAAACATTCATCATTTTAGTAGTAAAAACGGTTAAAAACTGGACTGAAATTCTTACGAACAAATTAACAGGGTTTAATGTTTATTGGCGGGAACATGTAAGAATAATTTGTTGGTATACTCACTTTCGTACGTATACCAACAAATTATTCTTACATTTTCCCACCAATAAACATTGAAACACTGTTAATTTGTTCGTAAGAACTTAAGTCCTGTTTTTAACCGTTTTTAATATTAAAATGATCGTTTTTTCGAATAACATTTTTCTCCGTGTAGTAGTTAGTGGTCGGGTCGCTCGGGAACGATGGCAAGTTACCGACATTATCGATAAATCCTTTATCGATCGATCGTGTAAGATACCCTCGACCAATTTTGATTAATGTGAGACGTGTAACTACCAGACAAGTGACGAAAATAGACTGAATGCTGTATAAATAATATCTCTGAGGCGCAATGCTTGTGGTAAAACCATGAAAAACTAAATTAAAAAGAAAGAGATCCATAAAAAATGCTTGGTCCATGTAAGCGTAATACACAAGTGGTTGGAGAAAGAAGTCGGGGACCCTAGAGATCTCGATCTAGCCAGAAAAATAGGCGATAAGGTATGAAAGCGAAGATAATTGAATAAGAATTATTTATTTTTTATAATAAAAACTCTTTTTTTTTTAACTTACTTGTTTCCAATAATAAAGGTAGCTGCCAATAATATGGAAAAAAACATTAGTCGAAGATAATATTGTTAATTCTGAAATTTGAAATATGAATGACAATTACGACAGTCTCATAATAGATCGCAGTGGCCCAATTGGTAGAGGTGTATGTCCCGGAAAGACTAAAGGTTCTGGGTTCGAGTCCCAGTTGCGACCATTATCTTTTATAATTTTTCTGTGTCTTGTTCAATTTCATATTTAAAAAAATTAGATTATTATTGTTATCTTCTTCTTCAATGAATAAGAATGACGAAAGGAGTATGTACGACACTCTATTTGACACTCCATCATCTCTGCTGCATCTGTGGAGAAATGAAGTGATGGTTGTTTGATAACGCAATCAAACCTGATATCAAAATTTTTCTTCTTGTTATAAAATAAACTATAAAAGCACCGACTTTATTACAATACGTCATTCAACGATTCGTGTTAATTTGGACCAATTTATAGCTGGGTTGTAAAAAAACTGACACCTTTTTTACGAGCCTCGCATAATTCTTGCGCACAGCCATTTTTGAAGGTTGTTAAATGTTAAATCAGATTTTAATATTTTCCGTTCGGCACCCGTATTGTTCGGCTCGAAATAAAAATATAACAACAAAATGTCGGCAATCCTTCCAAGAAATACCGCTGACAGAACGATTTGACATACGAGCATAAATAAGAATATTCGGTCTCAGAACTCAGAACCGTTTATGATTTATTCATTGTAAAATACGTCGCCGTTTCGCGAAGGCCATTTAATCATTTTTTTATCTGTCAAATGTTCATACAGGATCTGCCAATCCAAAACTGGCCGTTTTATGTAAATCTTCGTACAGGGACACGATTCATCACATATTTTTTACACGTTCCAAATGCGGTCGGGTTAAGAATTTAAAGGATGTATAACATACCTACATTATCTACTGCAATCATATATGCACAATTATTCCATTTTTAGCATGCTGAATCTTGTTTTTTTAATAAAACATTAATTAATAACACAAACGGTAATTACAATTTATTAGTTGTTCGATGTATCAGTCTCATATACTACTCGATTGATGCTCAACCCGACAGTAAAATCTATGAAAATCTAGTTGTGATTGGTATGTAGAGCATATTTGGAGTTCTAAAAGTAGATGTCATTTTGCTATGCGAAACTATTTTTGTTCTATAAAAAACAAAAATATGCATTTTTCATTTACACGTCGCGACGTGATCACGAGATAAGCTTATCACGTGACCCGCTAGGCCATACCCACAGACATATTATTCATAGACTTGAGAATCAGGGAGAGGGGTAATAACCATCTGTAGCGGGGCGGAGAGGGATGAGTTGACGGTAACGATATGTGATTCGTTAATCCTTCAATATGACAGTATATAGGCATCACGCATTATAATATCACCATTTAGCTCTTAAAAGTAAAATCTGCTTTTGAATGAATAGACCTTTTTACATGGGAGCGCGAATTGTTCGCCCGGTTTGAACAAACTTGTGTAATCTATATAAAATGAAGAAAGGTTCGCTTGTTTTGAGAGTCGAATATTTTGTTACCGTGTTTAGTTAAGACACTTTTACAAATGTTTCATAATTTACTTATCACAGTAAACTGCAACGTGCACAAGACGGGACCGGGAATTTCGGTTCATGTCTAAAACTGATCATATTATATGATGTGAATAAGCTTAAAATAATGACAAATAATGCCTGCATATGGAAGGTAATACGACAATTGGGTTTATACTCTTTTTCACTTCTATTTTTACATGTTTTAATAGCACAAGTTACCATTTTTGCCGTGTTATTTCGTAAAATGTACCGATAAGAGCTCGACGCTAGTCCGCACAAGAATGATGACGTCACATTTTCTACATTCACACGAACCTATACGCCAGCCCGGCCGGTTCCATGGAACCCAGAATTAAGGAGGGGGAAATAATACGCTTTTATCACTTAGGGCAGGTCTATACATATTCATATGTCTATGGCCATACCTGACCTCTCAGTTGAGATTTGTGATGGAAAAAATATTTTTTGTTGTTGACGGCCGGCGTAGGTAGTCCAGTCCAGAGGCAAGGCTTTTTTGGACTCCCATTCCGAAGGTCGCGGGTTCGAAAGTTCGAACCCTAATTTGTGTTTTTTCACAATTAATTAATTAAAAATAATATATACTATATTTGCGGCACGTTCCACACTGGAAGATACTCTCAGTATCGCCCTGGTGTAAGACCACCATTCAGAATTGAAACGTTGCTTGAAATGGCTTTAGCCGTGTTCAGTGACTAGATCTGAATAGCCAGGTACTTCGCCATCTTCCTCTTCCCCATCTCCTTCCCTTCCCCGCTTACCTTCAGCCTCAAAACATACCCCTTAGTGGGGATGCCATAGTCTCAACAAAAAAAAAAAATTTAATTGAAAATAAAATATCATCAGACAGCAGAATGATAACTACAGTTAAAATCCTTCGGGACTGTGCCGTTACACCTGTTTTAATGTGATGTATGTACTTAGAATACTTTCACTGCCGAAGAGGGCTTTGCGTTTAAATCGTAGGTCTCTGCACTCTACAATTCTATATGTTCGAAATGATAGGTAAGTATAATCAATGACAAAATCGCGTTGCAGGACACAGATTGACGCTATAAACTTTATAAAGGTATAAGGAATCCTCTACGTGTCGGTCTGTATTATTTGCATGGAACGGCGAACAGAAGCCCGCATGTTATAATATTATTAAAGTGGTGCTATTACATATTATTATATATTCAGGACTGGAACACGGTCCCATCACGTTTGCGTTTCATAGAACGTGAAGGCTCTCGGGCAAAGCTCTCGGAACATCGCGTGTCTTCACTGTTGACATGGACGCGCGATTCTTTCTGACATTTATAACTAACTTCGACGACCGTCCGTGGTCGAGTGGTAACAACACTTGACTCCCAATCGGAAGGTTGCGGGTTCGAACCCGGCGTGCGCAAATAAATTTTATTTGATTAATTTGTATTATTTCACAATTAATTAATAAAAATAAAATATACTACATTTGCGGCACGTTCCAGAGTGGAAGATACTGTCAGTATCGCCCTGGTGTAAGACCACCATTCAGAATTGAGACGTTGCTTAATAATGGCTTTAGCCGTGTTTAGTGACTAGATCTGAATAGCCAGGTACTTTCCTACCTTCCTCTTCCCCATCTCCTTCCCTTCCCCACTTTCCTTCAGCCTCACAACATACCCCAATTGGGGATGCCATAGTCTCACTGGCTCCAGACGGGAGCAGTTGGGACTCTTGTGAGGTATTCTCTATAAAAAAAAAAATAAAAAAAAACTAACTAACTAACTAACTAACCATCACGCCGTTTCCCCGCAGGGGTAGGCATAGAGGATGGACCGCCATTAGCTCGGTCTTGGCACCCAATCCTTGCCTCATTCACATTCATACATCTTCTCATACATACTCTTCTATTATTCTGACTCTTGACATGGCCCGACTCAAGTATCTGATTTACTTGATCGTGCCACGTCTTCCTTGGGCGTCCTCGGTTTCTTCTACCATTCACATTCACGTCATAAATTCTCTTTACACTCCTTTCTTTATTCATTCGCTCAACATGCCCAAACCATCTAAGCGTCCCTTTCTTAATCTTACTTATTACGCTCACATCAGCCTTGTATTCTTTTCGGATCTCCACATTCCTCACACGATCATACATGGTTATACCACACGTACGCCTCAGGGATCTCCTTTCTACGGCATTCAGTCTACTTTCATCCTTTCTCTGCCAGTTCCATGCTTCACTGCCATACATCAGGGTAGGTACCAGTACTCCATTGTGGACTGCTAGCTTCGCTTCTGTGGACAAGTTTTTGTTGGTTCCAACGGCGTTCAATCCTCCATTAATGGAGTTACCTGCATTCACCCTTCTTTCAATATCTCTATCAGCCTTCCCATCTCTCGTAAACATACTTCCCAAATATACAAACGCATCCACCTGGTCCAAGTATTCATCATTCACAACTATACTGCATTATTTATATGCAATGAATCGAATAAATATATATTATGCAATGAATCGAATAAATATATATTATGCAATGAATCGAATAAATATATATTATGCAATGAATCGAATAAATATATATTATGCAATGAATCGAATAATTATATATTATGCAATGAATCGAATAAATATATATTATGCAATGAATCGAATAAATATATATTATGCAATGAATCGAATAAATATATATTATGCAATGAATCGAATAAATATATATTATGCAATGAATCGAATAAATATATAGTATGCAATGAATCGAATAAATATATATTATGCAATGAATCGAATAAATATATATTATGCAATGAATCGAATAAATATATATTATGCAATGAATCGAATAAATAAAAGAGCTTTAGGTGGGAGTCAAGCATACTTGATGAGTGGGCAATAATAGATAATTATTGTTGTAATATAAAACATAATAAAACATATAAAACAATAAAACAACAAGGATTAAACTGCGAAAACGAGTGTTAAATTCTTACGACCTTAAACGTGCATCAGAATAATAGGTACCAGATTTTTTTTATTGTTTTTAAACTTTGTGAAATTTAACATCAAAACGACTTAAAACTGATATTAAAATCACTTAACCTCATATTTGAAAAGTGTTTTTATTCCACTTAGATTTAATTTAGTCATAGTTTGTGGGAAAAATACGAAAACTGGGAAAAGGTTCAGATTTTCTGGAAAATATAGTGCTAAGGAGTAACAAAATAAAATACATGTCCCTAAAGCGATGTGATTTTTCATAAAAAACGGCTCTACATCAATCATCCAAATATTTTTATCATTATTATAAGATGACATTGTAGCGATCCGCAAAGAATGCAAGGCTGATGTAGGCGTAATGAGTTAGATTAAGAAAGGGACCCTCGGATGGTTTAGACATGTTGCGCAAATGAACGATGAAAGAAGTGTCAGGAGAATGTTGGACGCAACTGTGAATGGTAGAAGAATTCGGAGATGCCCGAGGGCGATGTCAAGTGTCAGAATAAGAGAAGAGTAGGTACGAGACTATGTATGAATATGTGTGTGCTAAGACCGAGGTAAATGGCCGTTGCTTACCCCTACAGAGAAACTGTGTAAAGGTTTGATAGTTGGTTTTGTTTGAAAATGTTCGCATAAGACACACTGCAATAATTAATCTAATTTATAAGTAGGTAGGTAGATCAGTAGAGTTTTCAAAAACTATTCTACCTTTAAAACTGTTAACTATACAGGGTGTTAAGGTACGTACTTGACTTACTTTAACCAGTGATTCCTGACATTATTTGGAGTAAAAAATGAAAATAAAATTTTGGTCTCCGGTGACATTTTTGATGATTTTTCAAAAATATTACCGGAGACCAAATTTAAAAAAAACAACCATAAAAAATAGCTGGAGAGTAGTGTTGGGTAGGACCAGAATGAGTTTGTATGAGGTACTCAAATACTGAAATGAGGTGATGAGGTGTCCCACCTCTTTTGAGGTGAGGTGTTCAAATATTTGCATATCGGGGGGGGGGGGGGAGGTAGAGAATTGGCGAAGTCGGTACTAGTATTTTCTGTTGGTTATTTTTGTAACGCTAAAAATGGTATTATGATTCTCACGACCAATACTGTTATAATAACTATGTATTATGAATTTATATTGTTTAGATAGAATGACCGTAAGTTCTGTCATATATTTATTTGTGTGAAGTGTTGTTAATGTTTTTATTTTAAAAATTCAATGGAAGTGGAAATACATGTTGATTTAATTGTGCGCGTCGTTTAAAAAATATATTGCGCAGAGCCCGCCTGCTATCTATGCTCGACAATGACCACTGTTATAATTTAATGTAAGTACCCTTTCACATAAATAAATAAACGCTTCATTAAATTTGTGTTGGAGAGTTAATAGCATTGCATGATAATGCACGTAACCTTCATGAAATAACGGCGGTAGGTACTTAGGTACGGCAGTGGCTACGGTCACCTCAAACAAATGTATTTATTACTGTTGTACGAATAGAGTTGAGTCTCTAACTGGCTCCAGACGGTTGGGAGCAGTTAAGACTATTGTGCGGCATAAAAAAGTCGACTACCCCCCACCCCTCTCAAAACCGCACCTCTCACCACCTCTCCCACTCACCACACCTACTCAGTCACCCACCCCTTGTGCGGTATTTATTTATTCAATTTCAACGGTATAAACATACCATAAACAATATTTACATGTCACATTAAAAACCAAAAGCAAATATTAGGAATAATTAAAAAACAAAAAAAGAGAATAACAATTGATTGTGGCCAACAATTTATTCACATAATATTAATTTAATACATATTTATAATATAGTAAGTCCCAATACTGTACGGCTCTCCTCAACTCTTCACGCCTCGCGGCTCTAATACAAATAAGTCGCATACACGAATGTACCACTTCACCAACTCGCACCTCACACCTCACACCTCGCGGCTCACTCATTCACTCACTCAAATATGTCCCGGATGCGAAATGAAGTGGTACTAACAACTCACACCTCGCGGCTCACTTCAAATACGTCCCGGACGCGAAATGAAGTGGCACTACCGATGTAACGCTACTACCTCACCGCCTCATATTTGAAGTGGTACAAAAATGAGTTGGACCTCAAATACGTCCCATGCAATGTAGTAAACTACACCAACTACCTCACCACCTCATATTTGAAGTGGTACAAAGAAAAAGAGTTGGTACAAATATATTTTGTGAGGTGACGGGACATTTTACGCCTTTGTACGCGACATTTGTAGTGCCTCTTGTATGAGGTACTCAACACTACTGGAGAGTTGGGAGCGGGGTAAGTGGTGGGGCGGTTACTCGGCTGAGTGACCAGTGACTTTATGTGGATATTTTTTTTGGTTTGATTTTGAAGAAATTTTTTTTTTTTAAAAGTCATCAAAAACTCACCGGACACCAAAATTTTATTTTAATTTTTTACTCCAAATAATGTCAGGAATCAATTGTTACAGTAAGTCAAGTACGTACCTTAACACCTTGTATACACCTATTTTGGTTATGTTGTGGGAAATAATACATAACATAAACAAGATCATCCACGTTAACGAACTTCCACTAAGGAAAGCTATACAGCCATATTCTTCCATCGAATAAAGGCACATTCATCGTCTGACGATCAACTACCTAAACAAGCCTAATGACTCCGAGCAACAATATAATTTTATATTCTTAGCACGTACACAGCTATGGTTTCATATAAAAGTCCACTTTTACTCGGGGCTTTAATTTGGTTTGCTTTTTGTCGTGTTTTTGGTACGGTTCGGACACTCGTTAATGAAGGCATCAAGTTCTTGCCTCGAGGTATCTACACTTATCTATTTAATGCCCTCTCGATCTTTCCTCTAGTCTTTTTCCTTTTGTTCACATTGGACACAGCTGCTGCTGCTGGTCGGACCGTGTTGAAATTCTAAAACCAACCTGGCCTCTACAGAACTGTTGCCCGCTTCCATGAAGCCAGCATACTCGTAGGTAAATCTGGTGTCTATTCTAATGATGTAAAAAGGTAACTTCCTTATTGCAGCTCGTGTAAAAGTTTATTTAAAATAATCATCAAACTTTTGGTGTACTTAAAAAAAGCTATGAAATTACTTTAAATAAACCATAGCATTATCAATTTGGGAGGCGGGTATGGGTACCGCTGCCCCAGGAATTTATTGGATAACCAACACCTCTGCCATACGTCATCTTTAGGCTGCGCTTACCCGCTAAAAAGAATAATAATAATAATATTTGGATGATATGGTGTGAATAATATAGCGCCGTTTTTTGTGAAAAATCACCTCAAGGGCGCTGTGAAGAAGAAGGAGAGAGACGACAGTACGAATGTTGGAGGGAGCACGCTAATATTAAAAACGATAAAATTGAAGCGAAAATTGTGAAAATGTTTAATAAATCACGACTCGTTTAAAAAAGAGCAGAAATCTCATGGAGGTTGTGTTAAGTAGCATTTAAAGAAACATTGTGAATTTTTTCATACATATAATAATAATTATAATAATATTACATTTATATAGCGCAGTTTTGTGTGGTTTCACTTCAAGTGCGCCTAACCAAAAAGTAACTTGTAAAATAACAGAAACAAACGTGTAAATAATAGTTTTCGCAGCATACACTGCGATTTTTTTCTATCGAGGGAATTTCAAATAATTACCGTTTCGGCGTGGGGAATGTATAGATACTATCTTAAAGAATAATATATATTTTTTTAAGAGCTTTAATACTTCAAACGTTTAAGGAAAACATGTAAGAAATCGGCAGATATTCGGAGAGCCGCCTCTTACTCTTAAGTGGTTCGCTAGGTTTGGTGACTTAGCAGTGGTGCCCGGGTTTACATTACAGGGTGAGGTTTGTTCGGGTCTTAGCAGTGGATGCATTTACCCACCAGCTGCGTGGCAGCCGGATCTGGAGAGGCTGGTTCTATGACTCGGGGCCTATGTCATCTAAGATGCTGTGTGGAGGGTTTTTTTGAGGAGAGGAAGTGGTGAACATGGGTCTTGAAGAGACCCATGTTATAGGAAGGAGGAAATTCAGAGGACGGTAAATCGTTTGACAGCCGAGCTGTTGAACTCAAGAATGAGTCGTAGAAGGGACCCGTTCTCATGTGACAAATGTCCATCGTGTAAATATGTTAGGCGTATGGCGTACTTGTGTGGACCTAATTTAAAAAAAAATACGAGTGTGCTTTAGACCCCACGACTGAAGTAAATACTTATTTAGTAATCTAATCTAATTTTCTTTCTGGCATCGAATAAAACCATTCCAATCATCAGTGTATAAGATTCTATATTGAAGATTCGTTTGGATTGTTACCAATCATCGTGACAAATCAGTCGTTTCAATGCACTGAGTTCGCACACTCTAAACGAAAATTTGATTAATTTCATTATGGGGATTAATTACGCTTAGAATGGGATTGTTGATTTAATTCTTACAAAGTTTAAAATAAATGCCAGTACCCATTCCAAACGACATACTATTGATTTGAGCACTGTTGTTACGATTAGATTGTGAGGAATAAACCTCAAAATTAATTTAAATTTATTATCTTTCGCCCAAAGAAACGCATTTTTAACATTTTAAAAGTTTTATTTTTCATTAAATTAAAACGAAGGATTAGGCAGATTTTTTTAAATAATAATTATAAATAACTCACAAAAAAATTCTGTAGTTACTTCCAAAATGAACCAAAACTGATTTCTTTAATTACCTATACGTCATCATTTAAAATTTAAAAAAAAGTAACTCCTGTCCGTGATCGACATTTGACCTACCTTTTTATTACAAAAATAATTTGTCAGTTTGGTTGCGTATTTTGGCCTCAAATCCAAAACTACGTTTCACATGAAAGCCGCCGCGCAGCCGTTCCTCTTATATGTATTATGTAAATGAAATTGAATATATTTGTAGATTATGTTATCGATTAAATCAATTCGAACACATTTACGAGTTTACTTTTAATGGTGTTGTAGCTTTTATGTTTATAAATCTGTAGATACACCCGTGATCAAGAATCTATAAATCACCACCGCTGATTTCCTTCAGGTACCCAAATCTCCAAAAAACAGCAATAATTATAAATTAAAAATAAATGAATTATTGTACAGGAGTATCGAATAGGGTAGTTCAGTATATAAAATAGCTATTTCGTTTGTTCCTCCTTTAGCAGCCTTCAAAATCATTAATATCAAAAAGATTTTTTTTTAAATATGTTTATAACAAAAAAAAAACTTAAATCATTTTCAGAAAATAATGTTAAAATGTACATACCTCGTAATAATTTCACAAAATTATTATATTATGGGATATACCACCAATATAAAACTAGGATTGGGTGTATGGGGGGGTCTGTTATTGTGTTCGTTTTTTGTTCATTTATTCAGTTTATATTTTTAGTGCGTTACATGATATTTTCACTAATGAGGCATGCGGTTAAAAATTGAGAATTTTTGTTTCCGATCTTCACAATATCTATAAGTAGGTTTATAAAAAAGAGTGTCTGTTCGTTTTCTTTTTAAAATATATAGTTTTTTCCGAGATTAAAGGTAGTAAAATATAAAGGTAACTATTTTTTTTTTTTTAATTAATGATATTGTGTGGTAAATTAATTGTAAAACTGAAAGAGCAGACACTTTTGGTTTGACAATAGACTTCTGGCGTGATCAATACTAGAATATTCATTACCTAATCGGTGCAAGCGTTACAATATACACTTTTGAATTTTGTTCTTCATTAGTGCCAGAATTGTTGCAATATCAATTGGTGATTTGAATCGAATTGGACTACTATTAATTTATTAACGTTACTGTTAAATAATTCCAGATTTAATTTAATAAAAATCAATAAAAGTCATCCAAATGTAGGGGGCGTAGTCAGCGGGTATGTATTTACGCATGATAGTTTTGTCCTTAGACTAAATGGGTGAAGTGGGTACTTACCTACTAAAAAAAGTAAACCCAGGCGAAGGAAACATCACTTCATCACCAACACATAGCCTCTTAGAGGGTCGAAGTGAAGTTATCCTGGACAGTAGATACCTACTTTTAGTTAGGTAGGTATATTGTAGTACCTACTTGTGGCATACTCAACGAACTCATCCCAAGCGTGGGTTAGTTTATGTTTATCACAAGGAAAAGATCTCGATAACGATCTGAAGAAGGACTAGAAAGCTGTGGCGTAGGTATTTTAAGTTTAAAAATGTCTTTCGTACAGCATAAATAAATTATCATATTTAAATCTCTCTGTTTTATATAATACTAGAGTTTTCAATGTGAAGCTTTCAGTTATTCAACTGACAAAATGCTAAGTATTATTTTTTTGTTGTAATTTTCCCAGTGTCATTGGGACTATACGGTATCCCTATTTGAGAAATGTTTTAATGTTGGAGAATTTGATGAATGGAATGACAAGGGGATAAGGAATATTTAAAACTACCAGAATATTAATATCCGGTCATTAAATATTGCCTAAGGGGACATACATTAATTACGTGAGCTGTTTAAAAAAATAGTCAGACCCCTCCTCCCCCCTTGGTGAGATTAAGTGAGATTTAGTGAGACCCCCCCCCCCCCCCGCCCCTCACGTTAGATTTTTTCTTACTCTCGAAATATTTTTTTTTCATTAGAGCCATTTTTCCAGCATGCAAAATGGGACACTTCGAAAGAAGTAAAAATTTAATTTAATTTTTATTATTTCTGTAATAACATACCTATACTCTTTTAAAGTTGGCTTGAGATTTTTAATGACCCCCCCCCCCCCCCCCCCCTCCCCCCGCCAGCATAGTGAGATTTGATGAGATTTTACTGGACCCACCCATATTTTGCTCACGTAATTAATGTATGCCCCCTAAGCCATTTTTCGTTTGCGAAATGGTTATCTCTTAGTTTAATTTAGTTAATTTTAATTAAGTTTTAATTTATGGAAAATGTTTGGTTTTTTTGGCCAAAGCCGGATTAATATTAAATTAGGTACCTATCTAAAAATATTCCTGGCTGCCAATATAAAAAGCTCAATACTAGATAATATGATATTCGCAGACCAGCGTGCATTGTACACGGATAAAAATGTTATTCTAAAATACGATAATTTTATTCGTAAAAACGGTTTAAAACGGGACTGAAGTTCTTACGGACAAATTAACAAGGTTTAAATGTTTATTGGCGGGAACATGTAAGAATAATGGGTTGGTACCTATACGTAATTTCGTACGTATACCAACAAATTATTCTTACATTTTCCCGCCAATAAACATTGAAACACTGTTAATTTGTTCGTAAAAACTTCAGTCCCGTTTATAACCTTTTTTACCAATAAAATGATCGTATTTTAGATTAACATTTTTCTCCGTGTACATTGTACAATCACATTCGCCTCAACAATTATATTCCCTTCAAACTAATACATTATCCAGTTACGAGTCGGCAAAACGCGTTACGTACAGACATATAAACAAGCCGTACTTACTTTGACCTGGAACTCGAAACCTGGAACCTGCAACCTGGAACCCCCGCCAGACGTCAACACGAATTATTATTGCTCGCTTTCAGACTTCCAAAAGGTTTATTTGGTTCTGAAGATGTTGTGATGCGTGCGACGTGCAAGCTGATAAAAAATATCTTTTGAAGTACATGTCATGTTTTTCACGATGTAGAAGAAAGTGCATAGACCTTTCAGAAATAGAATTCAATTTGGGAAGCAGGTATGGGTACTGTCGCCCCGGGAACCATTTTTTGGATAACCAACCCCTGCCATTGGTCACCCCTAGTGGTTCGCTACGTTTGGTTTAGTGGGAGAAGAAGTCTCCGGATTCATGAGGTGAGGTTTGTTCAGGTCTTGGCATGTAAATGATTCTGCCCACAGACCATGTGGCGGGCCCTGTGTGGTCTCCGGATTCATGAGGTGAGGTTTGTTCAGGTCTTGGCATGTAAATGATTCTGCCCACAGACCACGTGGCGGGCCGATCGGGAGAGGCCGGTTGAGGGAGACCTAATCTAAACCTCTCCAGCCGGACTTCTTCGACCCATCACCTGGCACATACCTACGTCCGTCACTCCTGGACACATTGATCCCCTAGATTCCTACACACCCCTCATACCATTTTCCTTCCCAGAACTTCCTCTTCTTCCTTTCCCCAAACGACCTTCCACGCAGCAACCCAAAAAGATGCGTGACAAAAAATTATATAAAAAAATTGGAGAAATCAAAATTTCAAACATAACGCTAAGACATAAAATATATAATACTAGCTGACCCAGCAAACTTCGTACCGCCTCAGAATCAATAAATGTTGTGTTTAATTTATCAGCTGAAACAAATTAAGTTTTTATTAAGTTAAAATAATTAGGTACCTACTCTAAGTTCAAAAAATGAAATTGAGCTGTTGACTAAGCACGAAATGTTCAGCACACTACACCATTGACAGTTCGAATTGATTCAAATTATGTCGACCAACGCACATTATTTGAAAAGCCTTTCATACAAGATATATGAAAAAATTAATTTTCTTCATAATTATTTTTCTCGTGATTTTTTCGATGTTTTAATAGTTATTCTGTTAATCGGGACGGAGACATTTCCAACAAATTAAAGATCATAAAAATTGGTTCAACCGTTCTTGAGTTATAAATGTTGTAACTAACCCGACTTTGTTTTATATATTAAGATATATATTTGCATGGCTATTATGTGACGATTATTTGCTACTGGGTTTAAAGCGTTTTGTAACGCCAATTAGCGGTGATTAATTTGTTAAGTGAGACTTTTTTAGGGGCATTTCGACGAGTAACTCAAATCTTTTTTGGACGAAAGTAACATTTTAAATCGGAAATGACTTTCGATTTATATTTCATCATATTAATGAGTAGGTATGGCAACAATGATTCGAAACCCAGCAACGAATAACAAAACGTCAAAGCACACTCAAACGTCAGAGACTGATTATTACTAATGTATAAGGTAAGTTTAACAGGTTTTTGTTATCTTTTATTGATTATTAAGGATTTAACTAAATATTCTAGTTGAACTTTTTCATTTATTTTATTTTTTACGATGAATAAAATAACCCCTTTTCTCTCTGATTCTTGTGAATTCTAATAAAAAGTGGCAGTAGTTTGACAATAAAAATTGTGTTTTTAGAATTCAAATGGCTGAATTGCAAGAAAATTTTACCCCTTCGTCCATAAATAATTATAAACGAAAAACCAACAACCCCATCATGTTCCACCGCTTAAAAAGTGTAAGTTTTTTGTTTTTAGTCAAAGAAGTTTTATTTCTTCAAACTTCGCAAAATCAGTTTGTGGCGTCATTTTTAATTAAATTAAATAATTACTAATATGGTTGATACAAAGTTATTTGTTTAATTTAATTAAAAGACGTTTTACTTCAACAGCGCGTAAAGGTTAGACACACTCAATTTTTTTACTGAAAATAAGACGTTTTATCAGGCTTCCAATCTGAGGCACGAGCAGCGGCTTGTGATTCAATCGGGTTTAATTCTTACACATAAAAAAGCTCCAATTGCTTTCAAATTCCCAGAAAATAAATTTTGAACGGTTGAAAGATTATTTTTACTTCTTGAAAGAAATTACTGAGACTACACCAAAAGAAAAATAAAACGGTTAGAGATTTCATCTGAAATCTTATGTAGTCATAATAAATAACAATCAAAGCTTAACTGATTTTCATTATGCAAATATGACAAGTTTATTTGAGTTTAAAATGCGGAATACAGGTAATTATTTTTTACTGTTTTGTCTTTACCTCAAAATATTTAAAAAATTACGATTAGAAGTTATACAGAATAGAGCTATGAGAAGTATACTGGGGAAAGGCAAGTACGCAAAGGTTCGTCAAATGAGAGAGGAGCTAAATTATATTCCAATAAAAAAAGAGACTACCATGTAATGTGTTAATTTTTGTGCATAAAGTTATTAAAAACCAAATGCCAAAATACTTTAAAGATTTTTTTTTTTACATTAGGTCTACACAGGAGGCCCTGAGGAAAATAATTTCCCTCGAGGCCTATGTGATCTTTGGGGATGCTGTGTGGAGGGTATTTTTAAGGAAAGGAAGGAGAGGAAGTTCTAGGAAGGAAAAAGGTATGAGGGATGGGTAGGAATCTGGGGTTCAGTGTGTCTAGATCTCCCGCCGCCAAGACCTAGATAAACCTTACCCCATGAACCCGGGCACCCCTGCTAAGTCACCAAACGTAGCGAATCGCTTGGAGTGACCTATGGTTATCCAATAAATGGTTCCCGGGGCGGCGTTACCCATTCCCGCCTCCCAAATTGAAAGATGATACTGTTTTTAATACACATATATGTACATAATCATGAAACCAATAAATAGACTTGGATTCGAAATTTAAAATTAATTAGTCACAGACTGCTCAATGTATAAAGGACTAAAGATGTATCATGAATTACCCGATTTTCTGAAGAATGAAAGTATTTAAAAATAGATATTATGCTTATTGTAAAAAAAATTATAAAATGAAATATAACCTTCTGCGTATTAGTTTAGATATAATATGTACTAACGTAGTATAAACTAATTCAATAAATAAACGATAAAGGTGGCATTTTAATTTTATTTGTATGTTCCCGAATTATTTTTTTAACGATTTGATATGTGAATTTTTTTGATTTTCCGCCAAAATGACATGTTTGTTTTAGTTTATGATTAAGGCGTTATTAACGTCACTCCAGCCAATTTCGATGATAGCCGTCGTTTTTTCTACATCATAATTACGTTGTAGCCAGTTGAATCGTTTAGGAAAGTAAGGTTTTAGATGGTTCTTAAAATCATTAATTATGAATGAAAATATCCAAACAAAGCATTTCTATTTAAATAGAAAATAAATAATGATTATATTTATATATCATTATTTATTTTTTAAACTATATACCTATCCAGAAACCCACGTGCAGGGTTCGCTTTTGGTTAAACTGGTTAAATTGTGGTCTGATACTTTGGAGAGTGGTTTTCTAAATGAAGGATCTTCTTATGGCTCAATCCAGTGGAGGCTGTTGAGATTTCAGGAACAGGTTTGTACGCCGTACGCCGCATAAAAAGAATAAAACACCTTTTATCGCAGGAGTACTGACACCTCACTCTGATGACCAGGGGCAGCCCGAAAAAATAGCTTTTATTAATTGATTTATTAAAATTATCATCCAGTAAAAACTTTTCTCTAAGATTAACATTCTATACTACGTTAGCATAACTAGGTATAATCCCCTATATAACCGGGTACCGCCGCCCTAGGTACCATTTATTGGAAAACCAACACCCTTGCCGTAGGGCACCCCAAGTGGTTCGCTAAATTTCATGAGCATGGGCGCCCGGGCACATGGGGTGAGGTTTGTCTAAGTCTTGGCGGCGAATGCGTGGCGGGCCGTATCTGGTCGAGGGAGACCAGCCTAGACCTCTCCAGCCGGACTCTCTCTCTATTGAAACCCAGATTTCTATCACCCCTCATATTTTTTTCTCTTTCCTTTCCCTAAAAAGAGCAACCCCAAATATGACGTAGGCCCTGCGGGATTTTGTTTTATCTTCATGGCCTCCTGTGTAGAGCTAATGTAAAAAATGACCATGGTGGTTAACTAACTACATATACCCTATCTAAACGATTTGTCTTAAATTTTAAGAACTCATTATGCAAAGTTCTTTAAACATATGTAACAAAAATACAGAAAAAAATAAGGTATTTGTTTTTTATTTATTACTTTATAAGCTGGAAAATATTTTATTTTTTATTTTATATAATAATAGTTTAAAATTCATCAAGACGATTTCTATTTACAGATTTAAAAAAAAAGTATGGTACAACACTAAACACCACACTAGCCAGTGCGACTAGTGTAGTGGCAACTGGCAATCCCAATTGAGATATGTTTTTGAGACTGAAGGTAATAGGGAGAGGAAGTAGATGCGAAAAAGGAAGATGGGGAAGTACCTGGCTATTTAAATCTAATCACCATACACGGCTAAATCCATTTCAAACAACGTTTTAAATCTGAATGGTGGTCTTACACAGAGCGATACTGAGGGTATCTTCCACATTTAGTTATGAACCGCAAATACTGCAACCCTATTTATTAAATGTTTTATTCATTTTCAGGATTTTAATGTAGTCAATTTTGTAGTCAATTTTTATCAAATTTTCAATTTTAAAGTAGTCAATTAATGAAATTCAATTTTGCCTTTGAAGTGTATTAGTTTTGAAACACATTGATATATTTTTTATTAAATAGTGGTGTAAACTTGAGGCGATTACCGCCCTTGAGGTGATTTCTCACAAAAACGGCGCTATACAAACTATCCAATTATCATTATTATTATTAAACAAAGTTTAAAATTTTCATCCATCAAAGAATATTAATTATATTATTAATATATATTTACTCCTGAAGATGTGAACATTGTGCACGAAAAATATAAATCGTGCATATAAAATTAAAGTGATAGGAACAAAATTAATTGTCTTTTTAATAAAATGAATAATAGATACTCGTACCATCACAAAATAATTACCAGTTAGGATCACTTTTCTTAAAAAAATGAAAAATTGTTAATTTATAAAATATTATTTGTCCGTACTTCCCTGATATCGAGTAGGTAGGTACAGGTACAGGGTGATACTGCACTATGTACCAGTCCGAGGCGGCTTAATCGGTGTATCCAATTAAAGAAAACAAAATAATTACGATGCTGTTAATTTTTCAAAAGCTCTGCGGACCTCTCGTTTCCCCAACATAAAAAGCCCAGCATTTAACCATACGACTTTTGTGGCAAGCTCAAATTTATGGACACTTTTACAACATGTGAGTTATTATCAGAAATCGCCTCGAGGATTGTGTAAATTACAGAACCTTTCTCTAATAAAATCAAAGACGAGCATTGCTTGACTCTTGGAGGACTCTCATCAAAGATCAGAATAACCCAAAAATTATGCTAATTATTGGGAGGGGCTTTAAGTTTAGGGAGCTAAACGCTTTAGGAGTAACAAGGTCAAAAGCTTGTACATAATTGTCTCCGTCCTAAACTAGTCTGCTAAAAGTTTTTTTGTTTTCTTTGGATTTTACCGGTTTTATCCTGTTACTTGCATATTCACGAAGGTCCTGGAAAATATTTTTTTTTTTACATTAGCTCCATAAAGGAGGCTCTGAGGAAAAAAAAATCCCTCAGGGCCTATGTCATCTTTGGGATGATGTGGAGGGTATTTTACAAAGGAAGGAGAGGAAATTCTGGGAAGGAAAAACGTATGAAGGGTGAGTAGGAATCTGGGGTTCAGTGTGGCCAGATCATTCGCCGCCAATACCTATACATACCTGATCCCATAAACCCGGCCACCCCTGCTAATATATATATATATATATATACTCTAGTCGTAAACCTAGTCTTAACCTGGAATCTAGACTCGAGAATAAACAAACATAAATTTCAAATAATATTGTTATGACAGAAATCCGTCACGAATTTTTAAATAATTCAGTGTTCAGTTTCAGTGCCGGCAACCCGCGCGTTTATTTTATTTTCATTTGTGTACTTTATTTTTTTACCCATCTCACTAAACAAAGTCTGTTCCGAAGCGATTAAATAGAGTATATTATTTATTAAAAAAGGTCAAATAAATTATTTATTTAAAAAAATGTGTGTAAACGGATAAAAATATTTAAAAAAAACATACATACACACGCACACATAGATATATGTATACGTAACCATATCTAAATACTATGTTGTTGTATGTGTATAGCGATATATCGGTTTCGATTCATCAAGTAATCTAGCTAAGATTTTTTTTTTCAACTAACCAATTAACCATCACGCCGTTTCTCCAAAATGATAGGCCGAGAGGATGGACTGCCAAACAATTCGGTTTTGGCACACTCTCCTTGCTTCAGTCATGTTCTTACATACTACAGTAAATACCCTTCTTTTATTCTGACTCTTGGCATGACTTTGCTTTGAAGCAAAGCGACATAAATGTAGAAAAGCACAATGTATCTACTTGCACGGAGAAAAATGTTATTTTAAAATACAATCATTTTATTCTTTAAAACGGTTAAAAACGGGACGGGGTCAAAGTAAGTACGGCTTGTTTATATGTCTGTACGTAACGCGTTTTGCCGACTCGTAACTGGATAATGTATTAGTTTGAAGGGAATATAATTGTTGAGGCGAATGTGATTGTACAATGTACACGGAGAAAAATGTTAATCTAAAATACGATCATTTTATTGGTAAAAAAGGTTATAAACGGGACTGAAGTTCTTACGAACAAATTAATAGGGTTTCAATGTTTATTGGCGGGAAAATGTAAGAATAATTTGTTGGTATGCGTACGAAATTACATATACCAACTATAAATTATTCTTACATAATCCAATAAATATTGAAACCCTGTAAATTTGTTCGTAAGAACTTCAGTCCCGTTTTTAACCGTTTTACGAATAAAATGATCGTATTTTAGAATAACATTTTTCTCCGTGTGGGAGGCGGATATGGGCACCCCATACCTTTTTCCTCCCAAGGACTCCTCTCCGTCTTTTCTTTAAAAAGACCCTTCACACAGCATTCCCAAATATCTACCTCATGAGCCCCTGTGTGAGTTCAGTGTAACAAAATGTCCATCATTAGCCATGGAGCTGTGTAATTTTCATTTAAGATGAAGCAACACAAAGTAATGCAAAATCATATGTAGTCTATCATGCGTAATCAAATTTAGGGGGTTTCTCACCATCCTCCCAATAGCTTATCTACCCTAATAACGAATATTATTAAAAATAAAAATAAAATACTTGCAGTGGTTAGTAAACTCTGCCAACTTATCCAATATATAGGCACTATTCATAGGTTCGAGTTCCGAATTATAAACTCCAACTTAATAAATAAATAAACCGTAAATCGTAAATCTAAAATATTCGTTATTAGTGTAGATAAGCTATTGGGAGAATGGTGAGAAACCCCCTTAGATGATAATAATTAAATACTGCGAGTAGAACACAATTTGATCCTTTGAAATAATTGAATGTTTTTGTGAACAAGTCAGAAATATCAGCTAATCATAATATAAGCTCAGAAAAAAATAAAGTATCAGGACTATAAAAACTGCTAAAAAGTTCAAAACTTGCTACTAACGAACTCACTTTTGGTTATGGTTTTATTATATAATGTATAAAATAAATTTTTTTAGAAAATGATCGTAATACATTTCAATATTTTGTGCACGAACTTCGCAAAATAAAATGAAATAGGTTTTTTTGCTATGTTTTTTATTGTGTAAATCAAAACAGACGGCGGGAATAAGCCATCTACGTAAGGAGTGAATTTCGAATTTTACACGATGATGCCCGTAATCGCTGATGATAAAAATAAGATACGACGTTGCCACTTTCTTTTGTTTTCAGTAAGTAAGAACCTATTTATTTTTTAGTTATTAAAGCGGTTTAAAAACAGAAAAATTAGGGAATGTTGAGTTGATATCGACGTATGTTATTTGTATTTATATTTCGACAATATTTCACATTAGTCTCTCCGTATGTATTTAACTACGCCTGCCTTTCATCGCGACGATAATTAAGAAAAAGGAACAAATAAAGGCTCCATTCATTAAGATCATCCAACGTTGAAATTATTATCAAGACGCCTCTTGCTTATTATTGCGGTCGAAGGATCAATTAAAAATCGTCCACTGTTCAGGTTGAGCGTCAGAAAGCTCCCTATGCATTCTTAAGAGGTTATTACCAGAGAATACAGCATATTTGTAATTTTTAAATCAAATTCTAGACGTATTGACTCTTTTTTTACAAAAAAAAAAATATTTTGAAAGATTGTTATTTTATCTGGTACACGCAGTTCTAAAAGTGTATGTTTAAGATACTAAGGTTTATACCGTTGGTCGTTGGCAGATTTGATCAATTTTCCAACGATAGATTCTATTAAACAACACAAATTTCAAATCATATAATCATACAAAAAATTAATCAATACATAATTTAGTCAACACAGTTTTGAGAATTTTAATTTTAGTCATTAAAAAATAGATCCGAGAACGTGTTTTGTGACAAAAATACCTCATTTTCTATATATTTAAGGTCTTACAAACTAAAATATTTCAAATTTTTTAGACACACTTATTTTGTTTGAACATTATTGAAAAATCATAAATACTGAACAAAAAATGCTCACAAGTAGTACACGATATTTAATAATTTAACATCGTGCGTTTGAGCATTTTTATTGCTTACTTGAATGTAGGTAGATATATATTAAAGCTAGTTTTTAATGAAATAAATCGGTATTTAATTTTTCATTTAAAAAAATTGATACGGGGAATAATTGATCTTTCTCATTGAAAACTCCCCGTACAGTTGCAAGCATTTTTAAACTTTTATTCTCAGCTGCTGGTCAGGAACTAACTAACTAACAGCAACCCGTCTGCGGGTGCCCTTATACCACGACGGCTGATTATAATTTTATCAAAATCTCAAACTATTAATACTTCAAAAATTCGAAATTTAATTAAACAAACATATTCACATCAATTTCGTAAAAAAATAATAGATGCCTGAATACGTATTTCAATTTATTGATTTAAATGTGATTGTTCGAATCTACAATCAATCGTAAATTAAAAATAGAAACAATACAAATCTCCGGTTCGTGATTATTTGTGTACAATAATAACTTCTTCACCACACGATGGGCCATTCTTTTTCGGCCAACCCATAATGGTGTTTGTTCCGTGAAGCGAGTTTTTGAGTTAATTAAGACGTTAAGACGGAATGTAATACGAAATACAATCATTTAACTTCAGGGGGGAATCGTGATGACCGGAGTCGTGCCCGTGAACTCAAGACGTGCGTTTTTTCAGTAAAGAAAAAAATATGTTTACTAAAACACAAATGCCTTTATTTTAGATTGCGTACATGCATGGGATATCTTATTTTAATACATTAAATTATACGGCGAACGCTTATGTGGTAAGGTACTTTTTTTATGTAATTAAATACTGATTTTAGATTTTTTTGTTGAATGTTGGGAGTAAGGAAATCAGTAGAGAGGTAAAAGAGTGTAAAAAGGGGGTAAAACTGTAAGTTGAAAGCCTCGAGGATGAACTCAACCGTTTTGCAACTGTGATGGGTTTATTCTGCCCGGAATTTCTAGGTCAACGCATCTATTTTCAACTCAGCACGTCATTTCTTTGGAGAACCATACAGTTTTCCCCTTTTCTTCAAATGTAAGTAAAAAGAGAGGTGTAAGATATTTTTCATTTTAATTGGTCAAGAAAATACTCGTAGTTTATTTAAAAAAATATGTGGTGCAAATCCGGGTAGATATCCTGATTTTTTTTTCAATTGTCACCCAAAATCCTTCAAGTACAAAAAAATCGGTTTTGAGTTATTAAATAATATTCATCACAAAATAGTAAAACTGCCATCATGTTACCTTTGTCACTGTGGGGGTTGACGCGGTTGTAATTTAAAAAATAATCTCTTTGAACAAAAATTTGTTTTGAATTAAAAAATTAATGTATCTTTGTTTGTCCCTTATGCGGTGCCTAAAGAATTCATCCGATTGCGCTGAAACTTTGGTATATTGTTGTGTACATGCCCGGGATGGTTCCTTATATAGTGCACGTGAGCTCTAGCGTTATGAAATTATTTCCTATACCAATCATCCGATTGTGATGAAACTTTGATGAGTTGTTATGTGTACACCCGTGAATGTTTCTATATACAATAGTGAGCTCTGGGATCATGAAATTTGTGTAAAATATTTACAATAAGTAGCACACGAGTTGTTTGGATAATGAGTGTATTTCATGTAGTCAAGCGGCAGGGAGCGTTGGCGGGGGATGTGGAAAGTAAATGCGGAGGGTGGGGGGGGGGAACGTGGGAAGGAAGGGGGGTTCGCGAGACGGGTGAAAGCGCAAAAGGGGAGGTGAAAGAGGGGGAGTGGAAGAGGAGGCCGAAGAAGATCGGGGACGAATGAGAAAGGACATGCAGGGAGAAACAATATCTTTATTTAAGTGGCATTGCGAAGCATGCCGGGAACTCGCTAATCTGAAATAAATTTTCAGATGCATTTTTTTTAAATCTAGGTTTAAAAAAAATAGACAATAACTAAATAATAATAAATAATTATTGAAATAAATTGAATTGACAAAACTGGAAATCAGTATATTTTACAATATCAATGAAAATTAGAGGGGAATCGGAAAAATATTCTTAATTTACCACTCGCGTCTGCACGTGACCGTTCACTAAGATGTGTAGTAATTAATCTCAATAAAAAATAATGACATTTTCATCGTCAATAACGATCAATCATTCAGTTTAATTTTGAACTACTCCTCAAATATGTGGATCATCAAAACTGGACAACATTCGTCTCCATCAAGCACACGTTTTGTCTTCAAATTAAGAAATTTGATTCTATTACGAAACGGCCAATAAAAATTCCACCGTAAAGATTTTAGTTTTTAGACAAAACTGAAATTAAACGTATAATAAAATACCAACAGCCGTTGTATAAATACTGGAAAAAAAAATGTGTTGTGGAAGGTTAGAGTGCTGATGGAATTATTGTAAGCATTTTTAGTTGCAAGTAAGTTTGTTTCGCAAACGTCTCACCCGTAGAACATGTACATATAGAGTTAGAATGGAAAAAAATAATATTGCAATGTGACTAAGTTGTGATTAGTTGTAAGTAAGTTTCTTTCGTGAACGTGATGAAATGTGACTAAATGTGATTAGTTGTAAATAAGTTTGTTTCGCGAACGTCTTACTAGGAGAACACGTAAGTAGGTACCTATCAAGTTAGAATGGAAAAATAATACTGAAATGTGACTAAGTTGTGGTTAGTCGTTAGTAAGTTTGTTTCACGAACGTGATGAAATGTGAGTTTGTTTCGCGGACGTCTCTCCCGGAGAACATACCTATCGAGTTAGAATGGAAAAAATAATATTGAAATGTGATTAAGTTGTAAGTTGTTGAAATTAAGTTTCTTTCATGAACGTGATGAAATGTGACTAAATGCGATTAGTTGTAAGTAAGTTTGTTTCGCTAACGTCTTACAAGGAGAACACGTAAGTAACTATCGAGTTAGAATGACAAAAAAATATTGAAATGTGACTAAGCTCTGATAAATGTGTCGATCTGCAGCTATAGCTTCTTCTACCCCTGCGTGACGATTAGTTAGTTGGCATCGTTGAACAGTTAATTAAAGTAGAAAAAAATATGTATGTATTTTAATACGGAGAGGTAGGTAGGATTCCAAAGAATAAATGAGCGGTGAATGCCTTTGATTTGTAGACGGGCATACTTGGGTTCTCTGAAAGGTAATTCGTCAAAAAAATTCCATTAATCATCCGTGATTAGATGGTTTATGAAAGATGCTGATAGGTCGACCATCGGCGCATACGCGTCAATAGCAACACCTCAAACGTCGGCCATGGGTGACCGCTGGAATCACCATGATTCTACCGTTTTCTTTCTCTCTTTCTGTTACATAGACCGTTTATAAGAAAGAGAGTGAGGTTGAAATGGTCCTGTTGCTGCTACATCTTTAATTTATAAATCAGCACATCAATGTACAACGGACGGATACCATTTATTCTCTACTACGGTTCTCGGACAATCTGAAATCAGCCACAGAGAATTGCCGTGTCTTACAAACACAATATGCTATAAATTTGAGGTAGGTGCCTAAGCATAGATCTACGAGCTCGAGATATAATAAGATATCTGCCAGAGGCGTGCGATCTATAATGGTCTTTTTAGACTTTGGATTCATTTATTTTTCAGAATACCTAAATCTAAGTTTACCTACTCTAACATATTTAAAAAGGATTATCTATTGATTCTTTGCATGGTTATTAATGTATTTGAGCTTTCGAGAAAAAAAAATTACTGCGGCTGTATGCAGGAATATTCTATACGTATTTAATTAATTTCTACGTAAGATTGATTTTGGTTTGCTGTATTTAAGGTGTTCATTCTCGCTGTATTTAGCCAGAGAATTTATCGTGGGATTAGAGTGGCTATCTAGTCCAGCGTAAAATGTAGTAGCCTGTGAAAAAATAAAGTTTTTAATCAACGGGACGTTGGAGTCATTGTGAAGAGTAGAGATTCTACTCCAACTAGGTGCATTTAAAGCGAGTCTAATGCATTTATTTTGAAAGACTTGGAGTTTATTGATATGAGTTTTTGCTGCATAACCCCAGATTGGGCAAGCGTAGGAGAAACACGATCTGATGGTTGACTTATAAAGCAGTAATTTGTTGTTTGCTGATAGGCGACTTTTTCTGCATATCATGGGCGCGATCTATGGTAACAAATTGCTAGGATCGATTTGAAAAAAAAAACAATAAAATCGTCCTTTTATAATATGTATTACGGGTAATAAATAAATAAATTTTGAAGAGGACACGTTTGAACCAAATCTCCCTCTTAACCAAAATCTCAAAGATTCTGGATGCGTGGCGGTGCGCGTTTATCGATTCGGTTTAAATTTACACTCGCGATTCGATTCGACAATGCTCTTTTATGTTATTTTTGTTTCATTCATCTTTCAAACAAAGACAACACCACTATTTAAGCAAGATTTTCTTTAAATTTACCTGTACCTACTTTGAATTTTAGAATACATGACGCAAAGGAAGAAGAAGTCTTGGATACCCGAGGAAGACATGGCATGGTTAAGTGAACCATATATTGAGTCGGACGATGTTAAAAGTCAGAATAATAGAAGAGAATATGTGAGATGATGTATGAATGTGAATGAGGCAATGAGTGTGTGCCATGACCGAGTTGTTTGGCGGTCCGTCCCCTCTGCCTATCCTTGCGGGGAAACGAGTTAATGGTTAGTTAGTTACTTTGAATTTCTTCGTTACAGCCACTGGGTCATACAATAAATTTCCAACTTGATATGTTTTGCGTGCTTTTTGCGCATTAAGTAGCGATATTTCGAACGATATTTTTAGAATTAAAAGAAACGTGACAAATGCCACTGTTTCTTTTTTCTACAAAATTTCACACATATGAGATTTCGTAATCTAAAGCCATTTGTAATTTATTTTGTAGATGAATATCATCTATGCACGGATGTTTGTAAGACGCTCCGCTGACGAGGCAACTGAAACCAAACTAAAACCGGCTGGTTTCTTTGTCTTGATTGTTCAAAAAGCTTGTTTAACCATATTTAACCATATCAGCTGACAGCTGGCAACTAGCAACGGCCGGCCACGGCAATCAGCAGTGCGAGTCACGAGTCACCGCTTGTGTTACCATTGACAACGGGTTATTGAGTGATTGTGTAGTGTGCGGGTCATCACATTGTCATACAAAGACAGTTGCCAGTTGGCAGTTTTCAGTTGCCTCAGTGAGCGGATCGCCTAAGATTTTGATCATGTTTTATGTCGTAGATATTGTCGTAGATCCTGATTTGATGTTACTTTTTCTTATTACTACAGCCAAATGCAATGAAATGTGTTTCATAGCATAACCAATAATGGATGGAACCGCACGCCACTGGTATATACATACATTCATCGTAATCAAATGTAGCCTTTTTTATTCCAACAGTGTTCAATTAATCATAATAAATTTCTCTGTAGAGATTGAGATAAGATTCATATGACAACTTTGTCTATTGCTTTTCCACTTTTAGCATTGTCAGCGGTTGTAAAACGTCGTCGGGTTGGTCTGGGATTGGTTAAGTTGTAATCTGTATCTATCTGAATCAGATGTAGGTATCTCTGCGATGTTATATACAATAAAATCACGGTCATAAATGTAAAATGTGTGAAGCATAAATTATTTGCCTGATGATCATTGCCTTTCAAATCAAGAAATTTATCTTTCGAGTATCTTGAAAAATTACGACATAACATCTAAAGCAAACATTCAAAGAAAAGAAATACACAATTCAAATAAATAATTATTAATTAATTGATACGATTTATGCCTGGCAATTCCAATTGCAAAAAATTGAAGTTCATGGAACTCTAACATTTTTACGTATTTCCTACGCAGAATAACAATTTCAAATCAGCTCCCATGCACCGATAACTGAAATTAATATGTTTAATTAAATATACATTTTTTTATGTGAATACTTCACAAGAGACCCAGCTGCCCCCGTCTGGAGCCAGCGTGGCAATGGCATCCCCAATTGGGGTATGTTGTGAGGCTGAAGATCTAGTTTATTCAGATCTATTTTGTATTTTGTTCACCAAATACCTCTAAAGCCATTTCAAGCAACGTTTCAATTCTGAATTACAACAGGGCGTATCTTCCAGAGAATCTTCCACTCTGAAACGTGCCGCAAATGTACTATTTATATTAAATGAACAATATTTTAAACTTTTCGTTGTTTGTTTTTGGGGTGTTATGCCGTGTTGTGCTACCTCCTTCTTTAGCCGACGTTTCGGACAGCGTTGCAGTGTCCATCATCAGGGCAGATCCGGCAGATCCGTCGATCATCGAAGTTGATACTTGTCCTTCGATCATCGACGGATCTGCCGGATCTGCCCTGATGATGGACACTGCAACGCTGTCCGAAACGTCGGCTAGAGAAGGAGGTAGCACAACACGGCATAACACCCCAAAAATAAACAACGAAAATGCTTTTGGCCGTGAAAATCCAAAAACGTATCCAATATTTTAAACGATTCAAATTGTGAAATTCAAATTAACACATATTAATCAAATGGAATTTCTTTGCGCATATCGGGTTTCGATCCCGCGACCTTCATATAGCGAGTCAAGAGCCTTAATTCTCAACCACGGAGGCCATCAAATACATATATCACCTTCATGGAGTTTTAATTTCTTTCCTATTTTTTCCAGTTCATTCTTCTTTCCAGTTTGTATCTAAATCCTTTACCTGGTAACAAATTCAAATAACATGAATCTTTTGAAACAAGAAATCCGGCTGGCCGATTAAAACGTTTGTCTAATTAGGCTTTAAGAGGAATATAAACGTCATAAATATTTGACTTCTTACCCCTTTAGCACTCTAGTATTATCTAAATAAGGAAAGTAGCGCCAAAATTGTTTTTATTTTTATTATGAATAATTTTACAAGAATGAAAAAAAGTTAGTCAATGGAAAATGTCCACAATTCTCATTGTTTAAGACGCCATAACACTTTTCACCTGAATACATTTTTTTAAAAAATCGCCAACTTTAGCCCTCTGACCCAGATGTGTCGACTATATAAGAAGATAGAGTGTGCCGAAGTAGTTATTTTGGTCGATAATTTGTACAGATTCAGAAAAAAGTTCTGGCGCTGTTAAAAAAATATGTTTAACTAATTATATTGTGTCTCTCTTCGCATGCCTCTCGTGATTTTTATGTCGCTTGCCTCTCATTGAAATATGTGTTACTTGAGGAGCTTGTATATAATTTTATATATATATATTTTTTTATTACTTTTTTTTTATTTATTTGTAATGTTTTTGTTTTTTTAATTGTATCCATCTGTATTTAATTGTATGTAATTGTAGATTTTTTGTAAGTGTATGTCTCTATTTGTATAATAACTGAGTTTTTATAACTGGATGTTCTCACATAAGTGCGAACATCTATAAAAACCCAGTATAAATACTTAAATAAATGAAATTAATGAGTCGTAAATAATCTTAGCTCTGAAGGGGTATTTTTAAAAGTTGTTTCTTATATAATTTCATGTTTATGTAATGAAAAAACCTAATTAATACTTGTATTTTAATTCCAATAAATAATAGAGAATGTAGGAAAATCCTTAATGTATCCATAGCATATTTTTTCATATTCATAATCTAAACCGATTCGTTCTAAAGATAAATCTAAATAGTAATTTGGCGTATAGCTTCATATTAAGTAAAACCAATCAGATTTAAACATTAACAATGTGCCTAAAAAAGCTTTGCATAGGAAATCGATCCATACAAGAACCAGAACAAGTCTAAGTCCAATGGATGGATATCAATCACTCTTGTTGTATTTTAGATTTCAGGGCGCAGTCTTTGATGAGACCGGATGCCCCTAAAACCAATTAGTTTTCTCAAGGAGCAACAGAGAATTGTGCTCCAAGAATATAAGCGAAACAACGGCCAAATTTCACGGTTTATTATTAAAAAGCATATCGCCTGGGAACGCTTCCGGAGTGTTAATAAGCGCAGAGTGTGGTTTTAATATTATAATCTGTTCATGGTTTACTCATTTATATTATTAAGATCAAACAAAAATGTCATAGTTTTAAGTCAAGAAGGTATAAATATATTTCTGGTTGATATTAAAGGAGAAAATTACACCCATAACTGGTGTACTATATAGGCTTCAAGGATTACTACCCATCCCTTTATTAACTTCAGTCTACAATGCCATGGTACACTCTCACCTGTCCTATCTCTGCTGTATCTGGGGCTTTGCCTCAAAGAAATTGATAGCCGACCTGCAGGTAGTTCAAAACCGAGCTCTCAGAAATGTTCATGGACTTCCATGGGACACTCATGTCAGGGACATCTATTCAGTTTCCGGTATCCTTCCAATCACAATCCTTCCTAAACATGAAATCACAAGCACCACCCTACAAATTACCCAACAATCAACTCATACTAACACCAAGCCAATTTACAATCAAGACATCCACAACCACAATACTCGAAATAACAATAAAATCCGCATTCCTCAAACACACACTACTAAATATGGGATAAAATCTCTGAACTATATTGCCTATACACTATATAATTTGCTTCCAGATATATACAAAAACATCCAGCATAATAAAAAATTGCAAAGCAATGCTTTAAAAGAATATTTTTTAACTACATTTAAAAATGAAAATATGTAATCGTCTTGTCATTTTTTGTTATATCCTATATACTCGTATCAGTTTTTCCCTCTCTTTACTTGTTTTCTCTTGTTGTTTGTTCTACTTAACCTGTCTTTATTTTTATTTTTATGCTGTACTGAATGTAAAACTTATATTATGATATCAATATACCTTTGTAAAATTGTAACTACTACCTCCTACCTATGAATTGTAAGTTCCTCCTGTCCTAAAATGAGTTTTGTAACTCATCTGGATTGCTCTAGCAAGAAATAAAAACAATGAAACCTAAAATATTGAACTGGTTAAAGAATATGTTTATTTGGGAGTTTTTATTGATTGTTTTTTAAATGGGATTTACAAATAAATAAAGTATGTGAACTACTGAGATCTATTATTAGTAGATTACATAAATTAAAATTCTGTGTTCCAATATGCACACTTCGGATAATTTATTTATCATTAAGGTATGGAATTACAGCTTGGGGATTTTCCTGTAAAACAAATATAAATCATGTTCAATCAGTTCAAAATTCATTAGTTAAATTATTAGCTCATAAAAGTTTATACGAAGAAAGACATAATGTTCCATATCTTTATCAAAATCTTAAAATTCTCTCAGTGAGAGCAATTCTATGGTATAAAATTATTTTTCAGCATATAAATAGCCCTTTGTACATAAATAGACTAGAACACTCTTACAATACTCGTATTACGTTAAATGAAGGACTAATCGTACCTAAGCATTCAAACAAATATGGGCAAAGAACGCTGGACTACATGATCCCAAATTGCTTAAATATGTTACCTGCAGCAATTAAAAAATGTACAAATGCAAAAACAAATATCATGTTAAAAAAATTGGCTCGCTGAAAGAAATAGTTTGTATTAGATTCAAAGACAAACAATTTATAACTTCATATACTGTTTATATATATATATATATATATATGTTTATATCATGTTACACCTCTTTAGGCTATATATCTCTTATGATATGAATGTATACTATATTTTTTTTTTATGAATGTAAACAATTATTTTTTAATAGTTAATTTAATTTTTGTTATAATATATTAAGTTAAAAGAACCCATTGACAAACTACTTAAAAGTAGTTTATTGGGACCTTTTCTCTGTTTTTTGTATTATGTTTTTTATTTGATATATATGTATTATTATTTATTTTAAATATTTCTTTAAATAAATAAAAATAAATAAACAAATAAAACTCTTCGCAAAATCGCCTCTACGACTGAACTGCGCGTGTCAGCGCGCAGGGACGCGTGCATGGAGAAAAATGTTATTCTAAAATAAGATCATTTTATTCGTAAAAACGGTTAAAAACGGGACTGAAGTTCTTACGAACCAATTAACAGTGTTTCAGTGTTTATTGGCGGGAAAATTTGAGAATAATTTGTTGGTATACGTACGAAATTACGTATACCAACAATTTATTCTTACATGTTCCCGCCAATAAACATTGAAACACTGTTAATTTGTTCGTAAGAACTTTAGTCCCGTTTTTATGAATAAAATGATCGTATTTTAGAATAACATTTTTCTCCGTGTTAACGGAGGGGGACCAACTCGCCGAAAAAATAGAGCCAAATGGATTCAATCTACTAAAGAGCTGAATAGCCTACTCTACTAAAATTGTGGTGTTCGGACACGTTTAGTTACTAATATGCTCGCTACTTGACTAAGATACTCGCCCAGTCAGAACGGGGCTTAAGAGATCACTACGGTTGATCATTGCAAAGACTGCTTTAAGACTATACAATCTGTACTCACTAGGATTGTTGTATATGTCCGAAAAGTAGGTATATTGACTAAACACTGTCAGATAGGGACAGGTACTTGAATAACAGGTTGGGTGGTGGAGAACTGTTAGTGTCGTCACTTTTGTTATTTTTTACCTACATATTATTTAGTTTTGCAGAAATCTGCAATACTTCCAACTACAGACTAGACAAGCATTATAAATTATTGTGTGTGCTTTCATTCTGTAGGTACTCAGCTACTTGTAAATAAACTTGTTTAACATTTAAAAACAGCTTTCAATACGTTCCAAGAACTATTTTCAAAGCACTTAGCAACTGAGTTACGTAGTTAGGTACTTATTTGTTTGTTTTGATGAGCATTTCTCAAAACTCGCAAACATGTCAAATCTTAGTAATCCTTTTGTTTGCAGTTATCCCGAACATCTGCGTAATCCTTACCATTAGAGGTACTTATCCGTATATTATTGTGCATATCCGCAGATTTGAGATCCCTAGATCTCCGTTTGTCAGCGAGTCGGCAGGGGAGATGGAGAAATCTTCATTTAACAATGCTGATAGATGTTAATCTTGCAACTAAGAGGCTGTTACATGTAGATGCCGTGTTACCATCGAATACATCTCAATAATTCTGAATGGTCGGTCAGATCAAAGAACCAAGCGCCGAATAGACCAAGCCGGTCTGCGAACGAACATGATCAATAGAAATACAGCAAACTCTCGATATAACGGAGACGATTGATTGAACAAAAAAAATACGAAATTTGGGAAGTATCTACAAATAAAGATTTGACTGCTTTGACCGTGGTGATTTTGTTAAAATACGATATTAGTGAAGCCATTATAAATGAAAAGAGTTTTTCAGTCTTTGAACTAGCGCGGCTCTAGCCAAATATTACGATAAAAACTACTAAGAACGCAAAAGAAGCCATCAAATCGCCATTCAAAAACCTACTGAAGAACTGCTTTAGCAGTTTGGCGGATGCTCAAAATTGTGAATTAAAAAAAAAAAAATTAAAAATTGGCCGGTCAGACTCTCAGCCTTAATTTTTTAAACAAAGGAAATTTGTGAAGTGCCATGTTTCTGGAAGATTTCTTTTCCTGTTGGGCCTTTAAAATTCATAAAGAAATCTTCCAGAAATATCGCAATTCACCATTTTGAGCATTCGCTAAACTGCCAAAGCTTTTTTTATTTTCGATATTTTTATTTATAGTTTTTTTTGTTTAATTAATCTTAATTGTACAATCACACTGTATATTATAAAGTTTTTTTTAAATGTATAACATAAATCGTATTACACATTTTTGTAGAACAATGCTCGTGTTAAAAGGCGGAGAAAGGTATTTAAATAACACTTTTTTTTTTAAAAGCGTAAGGAAGGAGAAAAAATTATACATATATACAACAAATAATATGAAAGAAGTCAGAAAAAATAAATATGTTTTATAAATATGAAAATTAACCCGGAAATACATACAATCGTGATATTATCTTGAATAATGGTGATCCCGGATATAATAACCTTAATGAATCGATAATCTTCTGTACGCAAGCTATGCAAAGGCAGTTCTGGAAAAGTTTAGATTCTGATGGAAGCATTCCAGTCGAGGCTTTAATTCAGTGCCCGCTGTTGGCTTGAAGGGTTACAAGGCTTCGGAGACGGGAGAAAGCTCTGATAGATAATATTGAAGACGGAGTAGATCCACGACACCGTTGCATGTTTCGTAGGATATCTACTGTTATATATATATATATATAACAGGAGATCTTGATTTGCGTTTGGAATGTTACTGAAATGAAAATAAATGAAAAAAGCTATGTAGTCCATGTGTACGTATTACAAAATGTAGTACGTATAGTGTAGTACATACAGTGAATAAATTGGTTATATTCCAACGACTTTTGAAAGGAATAACTAGTATTATTGTATAGCTATATCACCTTTGATCGTAATAAAATTTTAGTAAGTAAAAATGCGTTAGGTATATCTAATATGTAAAAATTATTTGTATATAATGTTTGTTTGTTTGTTTGTTTGTGTGTTCGTATGTTATGCGCGGCCATACCGTTCTTCCGATTGCGATGGAACTTTGGGAATATGATGTGATGGTTATAGGATAGTGAGCTCTGGCGTTATGAAATTATATCCTATACTATTCATACGATTGCGATTAAAATTTCATCTGATTACTATTTTTTTTTTTTTAATTGTTGTGAACATGCCCGTGAATATTATTTATATATACTGGTGAGCTCTGGCATTATGAAATTTGCATTAAAAAAGAAATAGGTCACGCGAGTTGTTGGAAAAATAGGTGTATTTTATGGAGTTAAGGGCAGGGAAAAAAGCTGGGGGAGAAGTATGCGAAAGGGTCGGATGGGGAATTAAGGAGGGGGGTTTCACGGGAGGGGGGACGAGAGAGAGGGGAAGGAGGAGAAGATGGGAGCAGAATGCGTAAGGGGGGGGGGGGGGAGGTTCGCGAGAAAGGTGAGAGCGGGAGATAGCTCTAATAAAAAATAAAATAAAAGAAATAGTCTGGTAAAGATAGTTGATTACTTTTATGATTTCAAAAGATTCCCAGCGCTACCAACTAACAACAAAATACAATAAAAAAGGATTGCTCTATTATGTTATTTTTTTTAATATCCCTTAAGTCCGCGATTATTTGAAATCTTCCGCCGTTAATTCACCCACAGGTTGGCCACGAGGCGCTGGGGCGCGAGGGTTCAGAATGAAGTCGTGAGTTCTGGTCGCTCCCATCCTCACCGCAAATGTCTTCATTCTCTTCTCGGGGAAATTAACGAGATACGGACCACAGCCATAATGGTACAAGTCCCAGACCTCCAGTGGTGCGCGCCGGCCAGTTTGCTCATAAATTATACCTTCTTTATAATGTATAATTATTGAAAAGAATAATCAAGACATTTATCCGTCTTTACGCGTGTTAGATATTTATGGAAACTAGAAGCTCTCTGCCGAAAGCTAATTATATTATATAATATTATTTTATAGCTGTGTTATTTTATAGGAATTGTGTTCATATTTAGGCAGTTGTGTGTATTGTGTATTCATTCACACATGAGGCCATGAGTCAAATTATTTCCATCAGTACCTATGTCCTCTTTGGGGATTCTGTGTGGAAGGTCTCTGAAAGGAAAGGATGGAGAGGAAGTTCTTGGTATGAAAAGGGTATGAGGGGTGGATAAGAATCTGGAGGTCAGCGTGTCCAGGATTGATGGACGAATGAATGTGCAAGGCGATGGGTCGAGAGAGTCTGGCTGCAGAGGTCAAAGGGTCTCCCTCAACCGGCCTTTCCTGATCCGGCCAACCACATACTTAGCGGCCAGGCTCATCCGCATCCAAGACCCAAACAAACCTCACCCCATGAATCCGGGCACCCCGATTAAGTCACCATACGTAGCGAACCACTCGGGGTAACCTTTGGTTATGCTAAAAAAATAACTGTTTATCCGATTAGGTCCTTAATAAAATTAAGTAAGGGACTCTTTTTAATAAGGGGAACCATATACTTCAGCCAGGTTAGGGAACGTACTACGTGACCCACTTTGTGCAATTTTTATCCCCCCACCCAGAGACCACATATTCCAAGACCCCCCCCCCCCCCCTCCCTCTACAGTTTTCACGTAGTAATTCATAAATATGGTTTTGAATCATTTCTTTCTAACAAAAAGTTAAACACTGCTCTACAAACTATCAGTTTTCAATAAACTGATGTCTCGGCATATGTACGTAAGTGTTGCCACCTGCGAGTTTAAAAAGCGCCAAACACTGCGCGCCATATTTGAATGTAGCTCGAAAAAAACGCGAGATTTCCCTAGAGGATATTGACTACGTGATAAAAATCTAAGCCCCCCGCCCCTCATTGTGACCAAGCGTGGTATTTTGAAGATACCCTCCCCTGACTGGGTCACGTAGTATGGGTACGTTCCCTTATGTCTAAGAAGAAAGAGGTTTGTATTATACCTCTTTGCCTGCTCTTGCGGAGAAAAGTTGTGATGTTAGTTGTCATACAGATATTGTTTCACATGTTCACGTTAGTCCATACGAATGCTTTCACCCGGAAACAAGCACAATGTATCTACCTATACTATCGAAAGGTTTTTTTTTCATTTCGACTGTGTTCATTTCTATGAACCTTTATGAGAATTCCTACGTCTAAAAACCGGTTCACAACCGTTGGTTAAACTCCGCAACAGGTTCGCTGAGTGATGTCTAAATTTAACAACCGTTTCATTTTCCGATTAACAGCACTGTACATTTGTAGTAGTGTTCATATTTATTTCCTAGAACAAAATAGATGTTTCGGAAAACTTTATAATTAACATTTAATAATTTGAAGAGACGCTTATTATTCTTAATTAACATGACCGTAGAAAATACCATACCATAAAACCACACCCCCGTAACTACACTACCGTAAGTAAAAATATGTCATACTGAGCATATTATGGAGGTTTTGCATATTCTCTGTGCACGTGAACAATGCTTTAAATCCCACATAGTTCAAACTTTACAAGAGATAGGAAAACTATCAAAAATTGTATTCATGCGCCAAATTTAAATGCTCTTTCATTTTAGTCGTAAAAATAGTTTACTCATGAAATAAATGTGGTGATTTATCAATTTTTAATAGTTATGTGGAATACATAGGAGTTATTTCTTCTAGGAACAAAAAACAAAACAAAAAATTGGTGGCTTGATGTTGGATTATGCATTACAATCTTCGATCAAGTATTGTGTAAGAAATCAATAAAAAATATTATTATTTATTATTATTATTATTATTATATCGATGGTTACAATGCAATTAATGCATTCGTATATCCCTCTGCGAAGATTTCCGCCCGAAGTTAAAAAATCTTAAAGTGTTATTTGGCGCTGGTTCGCCAGGTTGTGTTTTTTTTAGAAGTAGATTTTGAAGTATTCGTTTTTTAGAATATGCAGAAAAGTCTCTTTTGACAAGAGGGTGGGATACTAGTATGAGTTTTGAAATGAGACATATAAAGTTGTTTTTTTTTATCAGTTCAAACTGAAAGTATGACATACATTGTTTCTAATATATGGAACTTTGAATATATACTGTGGGAGTTTAGCGGAATTCGAACAAAAAGGTGTCGATAGTTTGAGACGCGCTTTTTTTGCTGGGGCTTCTTTCAAAGGCATAGTAGGTAAAATAGTATTAATTGTTTTGTGTTTAATTTTTAGAACTTTATTTAATTTGTGTACATTTTTATTTTTATTAAATTTAACTGAGCAGTGACTTTTCGTCAATAAAACCAACGAGTAATCAAAAATGTGTAAAATTGTAAAAAAAAATCTGTTGATGAATAAACGAATTTTTTATACTTCGGACTTTTATGTCCGGGTTAAATCTTCCCCACAGGAAAAACTTAACCTTCCACACACTTTTCTACAAATGATCATCTAGTCAATCGATGCTATGTAATTTTACTAACAATACAAGAACAACACGTCAAACCACCAGAAACCAAATGGGAAAATAATTCACCGACTCCAGATATTTTCATATCAGAGGGTGCGGCTCGGTAGAACTCCTAACTGGACCGATAAATCCTACTGATCCCTCTATATTAACATTTAAAAAATCTTTCGAAATCCTACATGTATTTAAAATGACTGATTTTTTGCATTTTTATGTATAAATTCTTTTACAAATGAAATGATAAATGGTAACATGTTTATAGTCTGAGAATGCCAAATTCTTTTAATCTCATTTCCTAAATCTGTATATATTCTTATTTTTTCAGAAACAGATTTGTCGCGAAAAGCTGTTTCGGTTTACGACGCCATTTTGATTTTTTTTTACCAATGGCAGCCTGTGAGCGTGCATAAAACTTAACTTAAGTTAAAAATTATCGGCAACTATAAGGAGTCTACATAAAATACGAAATAAAACAGGTACTTACCCAACACTTATCGTAAAAATAATAACTTAATTAAAAATTCAATTAGGTATGAGAATTTGAAGGTCTTTAGTTAAAATATTAAGATTAAGTTAAGCCATCAGTTAAGCTATAGAAATATTAAATCACGAGATAATTGTCAGGCTTAAGCTTCACACACCAAGAGTTAAGCCGTAAGTCATCAAGCTTTTTATCGCCTGCCTTGACGTTCGATTCATCAACTTCTTTTCATAATAACTTTAGGCTTTGTGAAGACGGTGCCTCGTCATAATTGGATAATTTTATTCATATGTTAAGTTTACGGCATGTTTCCACGTTGCTACCAGCCTACAGTTTTGTATAGTTATAGGGTACAAGTAAATAAGAACAAGCTAAACCAAAACATGTAAATTCGCGATAATTTATTTAAGTGTTTTTCCTAATGGAGTCAAACTTGATTCGAAAATAATATGCAGGTACCATGAAACTCATAATATTAGTAAGGCAAGTTAAGTTTTGCCTTAAGCATTTCAGCTATTTTTTTCAGTGTTTCGCAAATACATATGTACAAATCTGCTCATTAAAATACGAAAAGCTAATTTTGATGTTTGTACCTAGTTAATAAAAAATTCTAAATAATAATTATATATTATACCTAGCTCTCTCATTAAAAATTTAGGCATATTACATTTGTCAAAGAATTTGTATATAAAAATGCAAAAATCAGTCATTTTAAACACATGTAGGATTACGAAAGATTTTTTAAATATTTATATTGAGGGATCTGTAGGATTTATTGGTCAAATTAGGAATTCCACCGAGCCGAACCCTCTGATATGAAAATATCTGGAGTCGGTGAATTATATTCCCATATAATAGTTTGGTAGATTTACATGTTGTTCTTGTATTGTTTTGTATTAATTATACTTATAAAATACACAAAAGTGTATGAAAGGGTTTAGTCTTTCCTATAAGAAAAACTAAACCCGGACCTGAAAATCTGGTGAATAAAAAAAATAAAAAAATAATAATGCAATCCCACACGTCCCATATAAAAATACAGTTAAATTATAAATAAAGTAGAACAACTATAAATAGGTACAAAGTTATAAATAGGTAATCAATTTCTGCGCGGTCTTGTGTGAGCTTGGGCCCAGCGCTCACCCAGGAGTGGCGCTTGGTGCTGGAAGGCTGCGTTCACCACCGTGTTGTCGGAGGCCATTAGCCGCATCCTGGCTCCAGTGACCCGGTGTCTCATCAGGCCGGCGAATCCATTAAGTCCTAGTTCCGTAAACAAATAACAAATATAATTCTGCAGGCGTTATTATTTAGATCCGGAGTCGTTCCATTGAACTGATTCGGTATCGACACCATGTTTCACATGTATATAGGATGGTACAAAATGCATTGAGATGTCTTTTTAACATTATTGCTGCACTGGAAAAATCTTCGGGCAATCATATTCGACAGTATGCTGATAGTTCTCCTTTAAATACACTTGATACATTTTTATAATGCTTAATTCTAATAACCTAAGTCACAGATAAAACTTGAAGGCGAAGTGGGTAATTGCGAATTTAAAAAAGCATCCATTTAAAAAACGCCCACTGAATGAAGAAAAAAAAACTTTGGGAGGTATTTTCGACGGCAGCAAATTGACATTAGCGATTCTTTAAAAAAATCGTAATTATGTACTACCAAACTTGACATTTTAATAGCATTAGATATTTTCTTGTATTGTGTGGCCATAGCGTTCTTATCTGTTTGTATTTGTATCCTGAGGTATATAACCCAACTCAAATGTTGTACCTTCGTCTTACTTATCTTATGAAAGGTATAAAGAAATACGCCTCACGCTTCCGGCTACCAATTAAAATTTAAACCATGTGAATCACAAAAAATACCATAATAGGTTCTAGTATCTAGGCAGAGCCTAGATTTCTATACGCGATAGTATAATATTCTGTGTTCCTTATCAACTTGTTTTATTACATTATTTCATGATTATAGCATCATAATTTAATCTTTTTTATGCCATGCATATTATATTTATATCGAAGGAGTTTTCGTTTTTCTCTTGGTATCTGCATTCTGAAGTATAGCGAAGACGAGAAGTAGATTGGTCTATTAAACGTTAATAATAATAATAGGTATTTTACCAAATTATTGCCGTCACTGTCGCATACCCCCCACGAATACCGAGCGAAAGGGACAACTACACCTCATGCCGATAATACCTAAATAAAATCGTCAAAATCGAGGTTTTGAATTCCTTATTCTTCTCCTCCAAAACTAGATCGATTTTTAAGATGTTGTTTACCAACTGTAATAGAAGAAAATATTCTAATATAATATTCAATTCTATTCTCTTTTGTGAGTTTTGCTCTTTTTAATTCGATTTCTAGTTTGTATACTAACTAACTAACCATCACGCCGTTTCACCGCAGGGACGGGCAGAGAAGACGGACCGCCAAACAACTCGGTCTTGGCACACATTCCTTGCTTCATTCATATTCATATATCTTCTCATACATGTTCTTCTATTATTCCGACTCCTGACATGTTTTTAGTATCTGGTTCACTTGATCGTGCCATGTTTTCCTCGGGCGTCCACAACTTCTTTTTACACTCACCTTTACGTCATATATCCTCCTTACATTCCTGTCTTCATTCATTCGCTCTACATGCCCAAACCATCTGAGGGTCCCTTTCTTAATATTACTCATTACGCTTACATCTGCCTTGCTTTCTTTGTGAATGTCCACATTTCTCTCACGATCATATGCGGTTTTACCACACATACGCCTCAGGATCTCATCTCTACAGCATTCAATCTACAAAACTTGTATACTAAACGTCTGTTAATGGCGTTTAAACCAGGGAAGAATGTATAACGATTTTTGAGGGTCTTAATATGATAGACTTAGCTTTTCGGCCCATACAAAAAGGACGCCCGGGAAAAAACACTTTTCTACATCGAAAATTGCACAAAATGAATATATTTTTTTTATACTGCCTTCTAGAGGGTGAAAACTATGTCGGTATGTTTTCGAATTTTCGATGCGTTTCGTATTAACGTAAATTTAAAAAACATTCACTGTCAAACATGTACGATTTATCAAAAAAATATTATTTATGGAAAAAGTGCTGCTAAATCAACTCTCGTAAAGAATTATAAAATTATAAAAAGCTACCGACGTAGCTTCTTCTTTCTAAAAAATACATATTTTTTTAAATTTCAATTTCGTGAAAGTTCGGTGTAGAAAAGTGTTTTCTCCATAAACCCCTTTTCGAGCGATTTCTGTAGGTAAATTTGAGCGTTGTCTCATTCGCACATTTCGCATTCGCATGTATTGTAAGTGTGCGTGAGCTTATTGTGAGCGGGACAGAATGACAGTCGCGGGTGTTCCGCGTGTGGTTCAAAGTCTAGCTTCTTAACTCCTATAAAAAGTAACTCATAAAAAAAAAGCAAAACGTTCCGACACGTAAGTGGTCGATATATATATTAACCATATCAAAAAAAACATTCGCACCAGTGTCAAAATACAGAGAGGAAATTGGGGAATACATTTGTATGAAAAAAAGCGCTGCCCAGCTTATTTCGTATTTTAGGTGGTAAAGGATGATGAAATAGTCTCTTCAACAGAATAACGTTAATCGAATCCAGTCATTCCGCCAAAGAAATAAATAAAAACTTAAACTAATTTATTTATTTATTTGTAATATACATTTTTTTTACATAGACATAGTAAGGAAGCTTTGACCGTCCAACTAAGAATGTTTTTTTCGTAAGTTTACGACTTCTAACCAATTGGCACTTTTTATTTTCAAAATGCATATTGCATTTGATTGTCCAGAAGATGTAAACGTACGAAAAAACTTACAAGTATAAAGCTAGCCAGTTTAACTTTTACTGTAGCTAGCGTTGAAACAAACTGCCCTAGGACAGTCAAATTGCCTGGTTAAGTTCACATTTGTATACGCTGTTATTATAAATTACATTTCCATACTTTACATTCACATTTTTATTTATAGATATATTAAAAATTTAGAAAAATAGTAAAAAAATTTCATGATAGTAAATTAAAAACAATAAATAAAAAAAAAAATTATTTTCTCGTACAACAGAAAAATAAAAACTTTCTTAGATATATTTGTACACCCGAATGTTAGTCTGAGTTTTTATAAAAATACGAGATAGATCTTATCAAGGTATATGTAATATAATATTCATAATTAAGGAACAATGTAATCGCGGTACATAACATATTGGAGAAATTCAATTTATAATTAAAATATAAGATATAGATAGAAAAGTATATTTGAAATGCCCCTCAATTAACCATTAATCTCATAAAAAAATATATTAAAATAAGGCTACACATTGAAGTATATATAAGTACAGCTGCAGTACAAAAAATATAACATCCAAGGTAGTTCGTATTTCAAGGGTGATTAACATAATTACAGGCAAAGGTAGACCCAGGTAGTCCTTCTTTCAACGTCTTCATCTCGCAGCATGATTTACTTCAATCTCCTCTCCCTTTTCTTCCCTACCCTCCCGACCCTTCCTCACCCCATCCCTACCACAATCATCTTACCATCTCGACAATTCCTTTTCTTACTAGCGCAAACCCGTGAAATACCGCACGATATTATAATTTTTGGATTTGTGAACCTAAAAGTATTTTTATTTATAGTAGTGAACCTAAAAGTATTTATAAGTTATATTTGTCAACCAAAAAGTATTTGTGAACCTAAAATTATAATTTTCTGTCAAAAACAAATAACAATAATTAATTTTCTTTATAATATAAATGTATTTTTTTGTTGACAAATAATTTGTTCCTCGAACCAAAATTACCTTCCGAATGAACACTATTATACAAAACTAGACGTTCATTGAACTTGAATAATTTTACGCATTACGCAGGCATAAAGTTTCAAATCACGCACCAATGCACCGACAACCGAAATCAGAATGTCGAAATATCGGAGCTCTAAGATTCTATAGAGCTTAAGAGCGATTGACCAGCAGCTGAGAATAAAAGTTTAAAAATGCTTGCAACTGTACAGGGAGGTATAATAAGAAAGATCGATTATTCCTTGTATCAAATTTTTTAAATAAAAAATAAGAAATCGATTTATTTCATTAAAAACTTGCTTTAATATATACCTACATTCAAGTAAGCAATAAAAGTGCTCAAAACGCACGATGATAAATTATTAAATATCTACTTCGTGTAAGTATTTTTTAAACATGATTTTTTAATAATGTCTAAACAAAATAAATGTGTTAAAAATTTTTGAAATATTTTAGTTTGAAAGACCTTAAATAAAACAAAAAAAAAACTGAGGTATTTTTGTCACAAAACACGTTCTCGGATTTATTTTTTTATGATTTTAATTTAACTAAAACTAAAATTTTCAAAACTGTGTAGTTATACAAGATTATGTATTGATTTATTTTGTATACAGATAAAATAACAATCTTCCAAAATCAATTTACGGTTTTTTGTAATAAAAAGTCAATACGTCTAGAATTTGATTTAAACTAATTTCCGGTATTCTCTGGTAAACCCTCTTAATATTTTTTAACCTCAACACAGGCTTGTCCTAGTGAGTTTGAAAATTGTATTATAAGCTGTAATACCTAGCACGTGAAGAAACAATAAATAAATAAATAAAATACTCAAAGTATACCTTCATATATAAAACTAATGAATAATAAAAAATAATGGGCTAGTTACACCATTTATAACTCAAGAACGACTGGACCGATTTTTAAGATCTTTGATTTGTTGAATGTGTCTTAGTCGCGATTAGCAAAATAACCAACTCTGCCGTTATTAAATATAATTATTTAAATTTGCATTAAAAATGTGAAATAGGTCAAACGCGAGTTGTTTGAAAAATGGGTGTATTTTATGAAGTTTAGCGGCAGGGAAAAGTGGAAGGGAGAGGGGAATAGGTGAAAGTGGAACGTGGTAGGGGAAGAGGAGTCGGAAGGGGAACGGGGACGAATGGTAATGGAGAAACAGTTTATTTATTTAAGTTGCATTGCAACGCATGCCAGGTTAGCTAGTATATCACATAAAAGAAAAAGATCAGTACTTCTATTTTTTAATAGGCGCCTGTGACCGAAGTGGTACCACCCTCTCAAGGCATGTTTTATTGGTACATTAATAAGTTTTTTAATGGTATTGGGTATCACGCTGTGTTGAACAAGAAGTGTTCGGAGGAATTTATAGATTATTTTTTTCTTTCCTTATTATTTCCATTCGAAATTATATACATAATACGATTAGGTGATTATTTATGAAACTTATTTTAATCGATCTCTCATGATATTAAGAGGAACGTTTGAAACTTAATTTAGAATTTGGGAATAAAATACCCAACCAAACTGAAAAATAATTTTTGTAATCAAAAGGTATATAAAGTTATATCAAATATCTAGTGCGGAGAGGAGCTATTTTATTTATTTTTTTTGCTTTTAAATACGACGTATGGGTAATTAAATAAATCAGTTTGCTTCATTTGGAAGCAACTTTGGAATTATTTACAAAAAATTGATTGAAAATAATGAAAAAGAAAATTGAAAAAAAAAATCGTTCATAACGCTTTTTAAACGACAAGTTTTGGTTCCGATGTAAATAGGTAATTTGTGATTTAAATTTACACCCATCAAAATTCTTTCTTTAAATATATACCTCCATTAAAATTTTGTCACACCTAACGTATATAATTATCATTTTAATATCAATTGTACATCATCTTTTCCCACATATGTAAGATATTTTAAGGATCAACATACACTTCCAATTACCGTTCTTTTTATGTTGTATAGAATCTAAAATGTATATTACCTGAATAATATCCGTGTAACTATATTTGTATATACTTATGTACCTCTATGCCTGTCTCGACACAGGCATATCCAAGTGAGACAGGCATCGAAAAACCGCACGTTTATAAACTTAATGTAGATAAATAAAATAATATATTTAATTTTATATTTCATCATAATTCTAGAAAAAAGTATAGTAAAATTATTTTTTTAAATTTTTACATTTACTCGCAAATAATTTGCCTATCAAGAAATATTAAAATCTTTAATAGCGTGTGTTTCATTAATTTAAGGTACAAATAAATAAAGTAGCACCTGTCCGCACAAGATATTTAATATACCTACCTTTTGATTACAAAAATAATAATTTAAAATAAAATAAAAATATTAATTTTTTCAGTTTTGTTATTTTTGCCTCAAATCCATAATTAAGATTTCTATGAAATGGGCCGAAACGGTCCGCGCACACGTTCCCCCTTGATGCTATAATTTATTACCATTTTCAAAGTAAAATCAGATCCTTGGAGAAATAAAATGATAGGTCTCTTAAAAACCGATCGCTTTCCCTGAAGGAATATTTATTACTTTCTTAAATATCCACACATTGGTTATTAAATGTAATTATTTTGGAAAAATTCTTTACTCTTCGAGCCAGTCTGTATCAGTGGCAGTCCATGAGTTTTTAGTGAGCTAGAGTGCTAAGATGAAAAAAAACGACGTTAATGATGTTGTTGTAGCTGAAAATGAATTTTAATCTTTTCAAAATTTCAACTTTTGTATTAAGATCTTCAGGATTCATTCAATTTGGGGATGCGCCGAATCCATAAACTGAAAGATCTTCGTACAAAACGTTGAAATTTTGAAAAAAAAAAAAATTTTCAGGTACAACAACATCAATAACGTCGTTAGAAAAATCTCACTAAAAACTCAAGGAACGCCCCTGGTCTGTATATTGTATTGAATCTACCTACTTCTGAATTTGGTCATTTTTCTACGTCTCAATTTGTTTGTAAAAGCCACATATAAGTAATGTTTAATCTAGTATCTCAATATATAACTATGTCTTTCCAAAAATCAATTTTATGACATTTCCTTCTTCTTTAAGAATTTTTTTAACTAAAAAAAATAAATAAATATTATATATGCGTAAGTGGGTTTAACCCCTAAAAAAATTGCCGTATTTTGTCAGAAGCTAAAAATATTCCCGCTTTGCAATAAAATCCAAATAAATGGAACATTTGTTAACGTATTCGAAAACTAAAAACTGTTTTCGAAAGGGAATGAAATAGGCTTTCAAATTTCTATATTAAAAATTACTATATTTTATTTTTTAAATATATATATATTTTTTTTTTCTGATAATGAAAAAAAATAAAACACATACTTATTTCATTAGATAAATCAATTATAAACCTTACTGTCACCTCACTTTTTTTCGTTTCATGTAAAAAAAAATCTTAAAAAATTCACAAAGTTCCATAATTTTTTTTCAAATTGCTATCGGAAACTTTGGTTTCATAAAGGGGTAAATTTTAATTTTTTTTTTTTTTTCTTTTAGATTTGAATATATAGTTTGTTCTATTCTCTTTCTAATACCGTTTAGATCACATTTCTGACTATGATAGTAAGGGAAAAACAACGATTTCTGTGAGACCTATGTGAGCTGGGACAAATATGGTCTCCTGTGATTAAACGGGTTAAAAAGGCTGTATTCTAAAGTCGTTCTTCAGCGCTCAAATGTTTTAAAACATCAAACAAAAACAAAGGTATTGGGACGGGGCCACAACGTTTTTTTTAATATCCAAGGGCCACGGAAAACAAAAACATATCCCAACATTTCATGATTGCACGAACATTTAAGATCCGACTTATTTCAAGCTAATCGTCAATTGATTTCTAATTTTGACATTTCAGACACAAAAAAGGAACTACATAGCCTTATAAATTATATATTTGTCACATTATTTATTCGTTTTCTCAGAAAAGATATCTCAGCATGATAAAACAACAGATTCACAGCGGACGACATGATGTTGTTAATATAATTTATTCAAGGACTTATATCTCAATAGCAAAACGACTGATACATTTTGTAATATAATAAAATTGATTATTCAAAGAGATAAATATGTAATCATGTTTTTAACGACTTTTGGAGTTGTGACTCGTAGTGTGGCACGTAAAAATAAATGGTATTTTTATTGGATCTCGTTAAAATTTCATGGTTTTAAAAGACGTTGATAATATCAAAAATTCAATCAAATTAGTTCAGATTTTTAATACTCCAGCACGATCAAGTCAATTAAGAAATATTTAGAAACAGGTGTATGTAAGGAGAAAGCATTGAGGTGATTTTCCCACGAAAATGGCGCTCTGAAAATAATGGGACATGTCAGGCACCTAGCACGACTGGCAGATGACCGTTCTAATTCCCATAACATTGGAAGGCGTCCTTTAGAAAAAAACTTCGGGAACGGATGGGGAAGAGCTGAAAATACACTAAGAAAAATGTTATTTGAAAAAACAATAATTTTAATAGTAAAAAAGGTTAAAAACCGGACTAAAGTTTTTACGAAGAAATTAACAGTGTTTCAATGTTTATTGGCGGGAAAATGTAAGAATAATTTGTTGGTATACGTACGAAATTACGTATACCATCAAATTATTCTTGCATGTTCCCGCCAATAAATATTGAAGCCCTGTTAATTTGTTCGTAAGAACTTCAGTCCCGTTTTTAACCGTTTTTACTATTAAAATGATCGTTTTTTCGAATAACATTTACCTCCGTGTAATTAGGAAAATTTAGGACATTTGGATCTGAGGGAGATTTATCACTTATTAGTTAAGATGAACGCCAGACATTGAATGAATATGATGTAAAGGGATAAATGATAAATATGATGTAATGTGATAAATGCGGAATAATTAAAAGAATATGTTTTCAAATCGAACAGTAAAGAATTTTTTTTTTTGTTTGAAATATTATGCCCTCTGAGCCCCTAGCACACTTGATCGATAACGATTGATAGGATAACTTTCGGTAACTTCTCATCTTTCCCTAGCATGACTGCAGATCGCCAACGAATAAGTGACAGTTCACAATGACTAAGTGTCCTTACTATATTCGACATCAACTGTTGTGTGTACGTTAGCGATGTGCAGTTGTCCTAGGAAACGATGAGAATTTACCGATAGTTATCATATCAATCCTTATCGATCGATAATATGCTAGGAGGCCTGAGGTGCTAGCATGGTCGATCGATAAGGATCGATAGGATAATTGTCGGTAACTTCTCATCGTTCGCTAGGACAACTGCAGATCGCAAACGAATAGGTGACAGTTCACAATGACTAAGTGTCTTTAATAAATTCGATATCAACTATTGTTTGTACGTTTGCGATCTGCAGTTGTCCTAGGGAACGATGAGAAGTTACCGACAATTATCCTACCGATACTTATCGATCGACCATGCTAGCACCCTGAGGCCCTAGTACGCTTGCTTTATAACGATCGGTAGGATAACTATCGGTAACTTCTCATCGTTACTCCCTAGGACAATTGCAGATCGCAAACAAATAGGTGACAGTTTACAACGACTAAGTGTCCTTAATATATTCGATATCAACTGTCGTTTGTACGTTAGCGATCTGCAGTTGTCCTAGGGAACGATAAGAAGTTATCGACATTCGGTCGGTAACTTCATATCGACCGACCACGCTAGCACCCCTGGTGTGCTAGCACAGTCGCTTGATATCGAATATATTAAGGACACTTAGTCATTGTGAACTGTCACCTATTCGTTTGCGATTTGCAGTTGTCGTAGGGAACGATGAGGAGTTACCGATAGTTATCCTACCGATCGTTATAGAGCAAGCGTGCTAGGGCCTCTGGAGTTCAAAAGATGATCTTCTTCAAAACTAAAACTGTTTAAACCAGGTAAGTATAGTTCTATTGTCTGCATTTTTAAATCGGGAGGCGGGTATGGGTACCGTCGCCCCAGGAACTATTTACTGGAACTAAAACCACCACATCTGCCATTGGTCACAGTAAGTGGTATGCTATGTTTGGAGCTCATGGGGGGAGGTTGGTCTGGATCTTGGCGGTGGTTGCATCTGCCCACCAACTGCGTGGCAGGCCGGATCGGGAGAAACTGGCGGACGGAGACGTTTTGACCTCTCCGGCAGGACTCACCACAGTGGGAGGAATGGATTCATACGTCCGTTAATCCTGGACACACCGACCCCCAGATTCCTACCCACCCGTTATACCTTTTTCTTCATTTAAAAATAAAACTATGTCCTCTGTAGTGAAACACTTGATCTTCTCCAAATTAAAACTGTTTAAAATAATTCTATCTAAATTAATAATTCTATTTAAAATATTTAATATCTATCTAAAGATTCTCAAGTGACTTACCAGGTGAGTATGGTAAATAGGTAAATTGAGTAATCATTTGGCGGGTAGGCGGTAACCCGCCGTAGCTTAATGGTAGAGCTCCTGTCCGGCAAACAGAGGGGTGCGGGTTCGAGTCCCGTCGGCGGCATGCATCTTTTCTCGGGAGAGTTTTTCAATATTGATTAGTGTTTCAGACTAATAATAATTGCTTATAAGTATTAGTTTATTGTTTTTAATTATTTGTGAATCTAGGTAATATTCACGTAGCTATTATATACTAATATTCTCACCGTATTTCCGTTTCATTCTTTGTCAAGTAAACACTGAAAATACAAAAGCATCTGAAACATATTTCCACATCAAACTGTTTACAGAAAACATAAGCGGCTTTTTAAACAAATAAATTAATTTGTGTATGCTTGTTAACGAGAGGAAATGGTTCAATTAGCATGCAAGGCAGTTGATGTACCCACTACTATAGAATAAGATAAACATATTTACAATTCACCTTAATTATTCCAAGAGATTTCAGTTGGTTTTGTTGAATACCTAACAATAATTAAGCAGAAATTTATGATCTGTTTTTCACTCAAGCGAAAATAAATATAAACAAGGTAGGCAAGGTTCATTTTATGAAGATTAAAAATATTTTAACTGCAGTGGAGGTTTAGCAGTGATGATGAAAGTTAGGGCAAACATTCACTGTCGTCCATCACCGCGCGACGTAGGCGGTGTACAATATAAATCAAAACAAACAATTGTTTTTTTTTTTTTTTTAAGGCGGAGACGGTTTACAAGCAGTTCCCGTGAGCACTTAGGCCATAGGCCCATTGTGCTATCTCCCATTTTACCTCAATCCTTTAATAACAAACCAGTCCCTTTAATAAAGTTCACCAGGGTTGTCATTGGATATGTGGCTATGTCTTCTGGTTCTACCGTATGTCTTCCCAGGTATCTGAGCCTAGTTCCCACCAGGGCAGGACATTGGCACCATAGGTGAATTGGAGTCTCTTCATCCTCTTCACATTTTCTGCATATATTAGTGTTTTCCACACCCAATATCTGCATGAGTCTCCTGAGATGGCAGTGTCCCGTTAATAGTCCCACCAGTTCCCTCAGCGAGTTTCTGTCCATATCGAGTAGTTTCCTAGTTCGTCTAAGGGCCGGTCCTTTTATGAGAACTTTGGATTGTCTCATTCCGGGTGCCCTCTCCCATTGTTTGCAGTGCTGGGATTTGACCCACCTATCGATATGTAGTTTTGTGTGGCAAGCTGCCTTTCCTACGGCCGGCTCGGATCCTACAGTGGTGCTTTGGCCCCTTTCCTTGCTAGTTCGTCAGCCCGCTCGTTGCCCTCAATACCTTTATGTCCTGGTACCCAAATCAGGGTTATTTTATTGATGTTAGCGAGTTCTGTGAGAATAGTCCTGCATTCCATCACCAGTCTAGAGTCGCATCGGTTACTTCCCAGTGCCATTAAGGCAGCCTGGCTATCAGAACATATGCTTATGTTCTTATTCCTGTACCCGATGCGTATATTCTCCTGTGCGCAGGCCAAGATGGCTTTCATCTCAGCTTGAAACACAATACAGTGTGTTCCTAGAGGTATACTGAGTTCCCTCTTGGATCCCTGCAGACAGACCCCGGCCCCTGTTCCTTCCTCCATCTTAGTTAGTTAGGCGAGGTTCATTTTATGAAGATTAAACATATTTTAACTGCAGTAGAGGTTTAGCAGTGATGATGAAAGTTAGGGCAACCATTCACTGTCGTCCATCACCGCGCGACGTAGGCGGTGTACAAACGCCCTTACTATATGCCTTCTCCCCCCCTTCACGAATATAAATAAATATATAAATCAAAACAAACAATTGTTTACTAGGCATCAACATTTATAGCTTAGTTCCCAGTGAATATGTGATAAGTATTAGAAATAAGCAAAGTGCAACCTCGTTTAAAAATGTATGTTTAAACACGGAGAAAAATGTTATTCTAAAATACGATAATTTTATTCGTAAAAACGGTTAAGAACGGGACTGAAGTTCTTATTGGCGGGAAAATGTAAGAATAATTTGTTGGTATTCGTACGAAATTACGTATTCCAAAAAATTATTCTTACATGTTCCCGCCTTATAATAAATAAACATTGAAACTCTGTTAATTTGTTCGTAAGAACTTCACTCCCGTTTTTAACCGTTTTTACGAATAAAATGATCTTATTTAAGAATACTATTTTTCTCCGTGTATTAGACGACGTGAAGTGAAACTATTTTATGTTTGATAAATAAATAAAATAATACGCCATGAGTTTCTGAATGACTACTCGAAACTGGTCGAAAATGATTTTCTGTATTTTCTGTTAAATAAATTACAATACTTCTTGGAACACATTAAGAAACATATAAAATGAATCAATTCGGTATTATATATTTTTTTAATAGTATCTAATGTTACCACGTAATAATTGACATGTGAATATCGTGAATAACCCACGTTCCCATGAATTCTGTTTTTCAATATACTTTTTTTATTAATTTATTTCATAACTGAATCATCAACTCAATTCCAAAGACGGTTTAAGGCTATTTTCTACCCGTAAATCCCAAGAAATGGTATGAATTCATTCATCCAAATCACAATAAAATGCATAGGAATCCAACGGCAGGAAACGAAATCTCCATTATCCAATTTAATACTTATTAAGTCGCTAAAAAGAGCATTCACGCTAGGATAAACACCGATCACCAGCTGCCGACCGTGAAGACTGTACAGTAGGTACGTGCTTTATATTTTATATTGTTATTTGTAAAGCAGGACTCATCTGGATTTTTTACCTTGATCCGATGAAGGCATCGGACAGATTTGACAACCGTTAAAGGAATATGCTTAATCGACTGAAACGTTTCGACGGATCGCTGAAGTGATCATTAAATTTAATTCAGAATACATCCCCCACTGTTCTTTCTCCCTTTTATTTCGTTAACCCGTTTAATCACAGGAGACCATATTTGTCCCAGCTCACATAGGTCTCACAGAAATCGTTGTTTCTCCCTTACTATCATAGTCAAAAATGTGATCTAAACGGTATTGGAAAGAGAATACAACAAACTATATATTCAAATCTAAAAGAAAACTACAAAAAAATTAAAATTTACCCCTTTCTGAAACCAAAGTTTCCGATCGCAATTTGAAAAAAAAAATGGAACTTTGTGAATTTTTTAAGAATTTTTTTTACATGAAACGAAAAAAAGTGAGGAGATAGTAAGGTTTATAATGCATTTATCTAATGAAAAAAGTATGTTTTATTTTTTTTTCATTATCAGTAATTTTAGTTAGAAAAAAAAGTAAAGTCATTTTAAACACTTTTTAAAGTTTTCGCCAAAAAAAAAAAATTATTTAAAAAAATACATAGTAATTTTTAATATAGAAATTTGAAAGCCTATTTCATCACCTTTCGAAAACAGTTTTTAGTTTTCGAATACGTTAACAAATGTTCCATTTATTTGGATTTTATTGCAAAGCGGGGATATTTTTAGCCTCTGACAAAATACGCCAATTTTTTTAAGGGTGCCCAATGCTGTAAAAGGGAGTCATAGGTTAGTCCTTGAAAATAAAATTGGTCTCAAATTGGAGAGTCGCAAGACGTTCATTCGAAACGTGTCTATTTTAGGTACGTTTGATATCAGTTACTACCAGGCTTAGTCCTAGTTTCAAAATTAATATTATAAAATATGTTAACGTGAACTCTTATCTTGTACAATTCTCATATTTTTCTTCCTTGATAATTTTAATTCACAATCGGGGTTTTGTTACCCATTTTTGATGTAAATACTTCTTTACGCACGCTTGACTTGAGGGGTAAACTGGCGAATGTGTAACGAAAGTGAAATGCCTTGCGGGGCGAACGGGCTGTATCACACTGTAGAAGCAAGAGAGAGCAGTGCGCGCGCACATTTTCTTTCTCTCTTCCTCTCATAGTCGGTGCATGAAATATTTCAGTCAGTATTTTGAAATACCAGTGACGCGCCAAACGCGGTGGGGAGAGGACGTCGATGCGCACGGCTTGATCGGGCGAGCGAATGATAATAAATTTAAATAAATATTTGTTGAAAATTAATATATGTATACATATAAACATATATATAGAAATACATATAGGTGGAGCTAAAGAAGTATTTTCTTCAGTCGTGTGGTCTAAAGCACACTCGTATTTTTTATTATCATACCTACCTAATATGTACGAAACCTGTCAATTTGACTGTCCTGGAACGGGAGACCTTTCTAGTTGGAAAGCTTCCTTAAACTGTTAATGTATTTTTATAAGAAATAAATGGATTTAAGAACGTAGAAAAAAACGTGACAGCCATTTTGTAATCCGACCCATAAAAGGTACAGTAGCGTCCCTGCGAGCGGTGTGTACAGTGGTAGCCGGGCATCTGTCCAAGGCATTTCATCCGCTGTCAATCCATCACGCGAGATCCCTACGTCTTCGTCATTGTTCACAGTTTTCTGTCAATTTGCGCTGACTGCTTTCACCTACAAAGGGAACCAACTAGAAAAGGTACGGCACTATGTCTAGCAACATGCATTTACACAGTACGTTTAAATTCAACCTATAGTAGAAAGTAAACAAGAGGTTAGAAGGTCTAAGATCATATTAGAGAACTTTTATATTTCAGTTTAGTCTGAATAGAATGTTTCACTATTTCATTTCTAAGTATTTAAGTTCGCGATTATTTCAATTTTAAGAAGCAACCAATGATATAATTACAGATTTTTTTTTTAAAATTGATAAACTAATGTTTAAGACAAGATTTTTTATATATAGCACAAAGGGTAACATTATTATAAGCAATAATTATTAGCCTGAAACACTCATCCATATTGAAAAAATCTCCCGAGAAAAGATGCATGTCCCGCAGTAGCTTATTGGTAGAGCTCCTGACCGGCAATCAGAGGGGTGCGGGTTCGAGTCCCGTCGACGATATCTATCTTTTCTCGGGAGATTTTTTTCAATATGGATGAGTGTTTCAGGCAAATAATTATTGCTTATAATAATTGTTACCCTTTAACGTGAAAAACGTGAAAAGTAACTTACGAAAATTTGTTGAATTGTTCAAATTTTTTTCCGTTCAAAAACAATCCGTTCTAAGAGTTTTCTAACTTTAGTAGGAACTACTCTTCTACTTTAAATTTAGGTAGATCCTTGAAGCGTATATACGTGTGGTAAAATCGTATATGAACATGTTAAACATGTGGAGATACATAAATAACGTTTGGAACGTTTTAGTAGAGCTATTGTAAAAATTTAAAAAAATAAATCAGACAAATACTTTCTTATCCTTTCTATAAAATTGTAAAAAATGTTAGTCTGTATGTATACGGACAAATTTTTCAAGAAACGTGAAATAATAATAATTTCCGCACGCGGGGATCATATTCCCTGAGGGCTTTGTGTTTTACCACCACTGATTTACAAGACTTTTACGAGTGGAGATGTTACGGCAGATCGGACTTTTATTATGGCATTGGGAATACCATAATAACGTCTATCACGGACAGAAATTATCCTATGTACTTGGGAGTAGCATAAGCCAATGTCAGGTGTGGATTAAACCATCATTGGGTCAAAGACGCTTCACCAATTTTTGCCCCTAACAAGAAATAAACATACTGTTTTATACAAACAAAATAATACAACCTAAAAATGGCAAGGACACGTACACATACAAGGACACGTACACGTAAATTTAAGAACAAATATATATAACTGGCCGATACCTACTTTGTTGCAATGCTGCTTAAATAAATAAATTATTTCTCCCTTCATGTCATTTCCCATTGACGGCCGGCGTAGTCCAGCGGTAGGGCGTTGGACTGCCATTCCGAAGGTCGCGGGTTCGAACCCGGCTTTTTTTCGAAGAAAGCTTATTCGGAAAGGTTTTCACTTTGTGATGGCATTATTTATTTTAATGAAAAGCCAAATAACTTTGTTCACATCACTTTTAAAAGTGATGTAAACAAAGTTTTTTTTATTATTTATTAACCAAAAATACATTTTAAATGCATTTTTTGCCTGTTCCGAGATGAATTTAATATTTTTTATATCATTTTCGTAAAAGAAAGAATAAAGTTAATTATTAATTAATAAATAGATTTTGGAAAAATAAACATAAAATTAAAATTAATAAGAGAAATAGAAAAGAAAAAATTGTTAAGATATGATATAAAAAAATTATTTGAAAAGAAGAGAAATAAAATTTAATACAGGTGTGTAGCTATTATATTTTAGAAGTTATAATATGTCCGCAGTATACAATGCCCTTGTTTACTATCCATGTATGTATTTTGTGTTTTAGATTTACGTTTCTTATCAGGTGAATGTCTTTAATGTCTTTTTCAATTAAATTTGAAAGTTTTGGAGCCAGATTACGGTAATGTCTTTGTCCATAGGTGGTATTTATCTTCGGAGTCATGTGTTGATGTCTATGTCTTGTACCGTAGTTGTGTTGTGCAGTATGTTGGTGTAGCTTGTCTTTTTGGTAATGTATAGATATAATTTTGATGTACAGTTGCTATATGTTCAGTACGGCGAAGTCCTTAAATAACTGTATTGTCGAGAATCTATAAGGTTTTTTTGTGATAACTTTAATTGACGAGAGGGTCCATGATAGTCTTAGCAGCACCACCCCAACCAATCATACCGTGGGTGATAGCCGATTGGCCTAACGTTTTTAAAGTCTTCATATATATATAAGTTTTCTGACTTTACCCGCTGCTTTATTTATTTGTTCTGTCCACCTGAAATAGTTGTCAATGTAAATGCCTAGGTATTTGATTGTCTGAGTTATTTGGCTTTTCATAATTTTTATTTTTATTCAATTGATTTGTGTTATTTCACAATTAATTATTTAAAATAATATATCGTATATTTGCGGCACGTTCCAGAGTGGAAGAAGATATACTCTTAGTATCGCCCTGGTGTAAGACCACTAAGAGACATCCTGGTGTAAGACCAATGGCTTTAGCCGTGTTTAGTGACTAGATCTGAATAGCCAGGTACTTCCCCACCTTCCTCTTCCTTGTCTCCTTCACTTTCCCACTTACCTTCAGCCTCATAACATACCCCAATTGGGGATGCCATAGTCTCACTAGCTCCAGACGGGAGCAGTTGGGACTCTTGTGAGGTATTCACTATATAAAAAATAAAAAAAATCGTCTCTGTTCCCCTTTCGCCTCCACTCTCGTGACCTATTTAATTTTTAATGCAAATTTCATAATGCCAGTGCTCACCAGTATATATATATATAGAGAGATATTCAAGGGCATGTTCACAACAATTAAAAAAAAATTATAGCAATCGGATGAAATTTTAATCGCAATCGTATGGATAGTATAGGAAATAATTTCATAACGCCAGAGCTTACTATCCTATAACCATCCCGGTTATGTGTACATCATATTTCCAAAGTTTCATTGCAATCGGATAAACGATATGGCGGCGCATAACATACGAACACGACAAACAATTTTTATATAGATATTAGATATGTTCAAATTGGAGTTTTTTTTTCATTTAGAAAATCTCAGACATTGTATCTGGCCCCCTAGCACACTCAATCGATAAGGATTCATAATATCATCATACACTTTCGGTAACTTCTTATAGTTCCAGTTCACAATGACTAATATTCGACATCAACTGTTGTTTGTACGTTAGCGATCTGCGTTGTCCTATGGAACGAGGGCCTAACACTGAGACCATCCAGAATCAGGTAAATCTACCTCTGCTCATAATCAATGTTAAATTTAAACACTTTTGATTGGTATATGAATATAAATAACCCTTTCATAATTTTTAGAAAACAATAATATTTACAATAAAGTTCATCACACAGCTTTTACCAAACTCACTAAAAAATTATCTCGAGATGTTTGGTGATTTAAACGCAGTAAAATGTTTTGTAGCTGTACCTAAAACTGTAATTAAAATAAAAATATCGGTGAACCATTATCCCCATTTCGTGTTCTTGTGGACCCTGTGGACGGAGCCCCCAATCAAGACATGTACTCTTTCACTCTACGCCACTGAGACGCCAGTAAAGTCTCTCCACAGGGATTTTGCACTTTGCATAGGTCCTTAGGAGATAATTAAATTACGCAAAATGTTTGGTTTGAATTTTTATTTATTTTGATTGTAATTCTGAACTGGAATTGAAAAATAATGCATGAATATCCCGAAGAATGTGCAGTCATAACTGGAAGTAAATTAATTTATACTCAAATAATAAATTGCACCTAATGGTGAACCGACACAAATATTAATAATATCTAATTGTTATAAGAACAACTATCTTTTTATCATTTTTGAAGGTTATTTCCATCAATGTAATATATCATTAAAGAAGAAGATATCACTTATAATCTAAATGAAAGTATGGAAATTAACAAGACGCAGAAAAACAAATGATAACGGTCGCAAGTCGCAACTGATACAAGAAGCCATAACCTCTCGTCTTACCAGGACGGGCGCCTCTACCAATTCGGCTATTTCCACCAATTATTTAAACGTCGTATTTGTCAATCTCATATTTCTAATTTCAGAATAAACAATATTATCTTCGTCTAATTTTTTTCTCCATACTATCGGCAGCTACCTTTTTCATTGAAAAAGTCCCAGTTGCGACCGTTATCTTTTATTTTTCTGTGTCTTGTTCATATTCATATTTTCATTTAGATTATTAGTGTTATCTTCTTCTTCGAATGATATTTATTTTCGTTTTATTTTATTTTCATCCAGTTATTGTATCCTTATCCAGGCTTCTGACGTACAAAATGGTTTCATTTTTTGTGACTCGACTGTTTTTAAATTGCAATATTAATGTTTTCAATTTAATGTTTACTTTTTTTATAAAAGGTATGTTACTTAAACAACAGTGATAACAAATTACGACAACACTTTTGCCACAAAATGAACGATCTTCGCTGGTTTCGCGTACGTTTTTAGAAGCTTTTACAACAAGTTAACATTAAGTTGGGTTGTTAAGTTTATCTCTATATGTTGTGACGCGATGTTTGCCGAAAAAAGGAACAAATTACATTGTGGGATTTGTCAGATAAGTTTGTGCTCTCTGTTGTATAGTGGGGAACTTGCATTTATATTTAGGCTCTCCAATCAAAGCATCGAGTTTCGATAGGGAGTTGCATTAGGTGGTGTTGTTTTTAGATTGAAGTTAATTAAGTACGAGAGGAATAATCTATCATATCCCGTATGTAGTCATTAAAATTCTAACTTATTTTCTCTCTGATAATATCTGAGCCTAGCAGTGAGACCTCTCTGAGCTTGCTAGCCTGTACAGATATTTTATTTTGTAAGATATTTTATTTTATAAGATATTTTATTTTCGTATGATAGAAGTAAAAACGTAAAAAGTATATATTTTGAGGACCAGATATGCAATTATTAGAAATATTGTTTCGTTATTACAATCCAATATTTTGCTGGTTCTAATATGTACCTAATGAATGTTAAAATAAACAGTCTTAGGCTACGATTGTTTTGCAAAACTAGAAGATATCTCTTGATATTATATATATATAATATGTAAATAAACTAATTCATTTTAAATCACCAAAAATAGTAAACCGTAGCCCCCTTACTCATAATTAGTAAACCTTAGCCCCCTACTCATAATAGCGGTACATACCATGTAAATAAATGGTTTACAGGGCAGCGGAACCCATACCTGCCTCTTAAATTGTAAATACCTATCCATAACATCTATATAATTTCAATGTCCCTAACTGAACGAAAACTGTTATTTCCAGAATATCCTCGTATCAGTTCTTGCCAAAGAGTGAATCTTATGCTAGGGAACAATTTGCCGGCCTTTGTGTTTCCTCCTTCCTACAACATAGGTCTCTTCAAGACCCATGTTCATTCCTTCCTCTCGTCAAAAAGACCCTCCATCCAGCATCTTCAAAGATGTCATAGGCCCTATTTTGAGGCCCTAAACTATTTTCCTCAGGGCCTGCAGTGTGGAGTTAATATAAAAAATATTTTTTTTTTTTTTTTTTTAAAAGAAAGACAAACATTCCCGGGTTAAGAATAACCCAACAACATTTGAAAATCTCCTACTACCACCACACTAAGCGGAAGATGTTGCTTGTGTTGTGATGGAGGACTTAGCCAGTCGAGGAATCGAACACGGAACGCCTATGCCCACTCAACCACTGACCGGTCTAATAAGGGGATTTTTTTAAAATTTATATTTTTATTATAATTCAAACATTCCCAATCACAGGTAGGCTGGGGCCAGAATGTCGAGGTACCTGACAGTGAATGAGGACGGGGCGGGCGAGCGGGCAAGCCAGTATTTTTAATGTCTCTATTAGGTACCTCGGCAGGCCTTATTTCAGCGGCGCGGAGTGGAAAGGGACACTTAACTAATTTATTTAACATAATTATTGAAATATACGCATCAAAGACATAAAGATTTTATTTATAAAAACTTTAAAATTTAATACGGGAATATGGTAAAGGACAATTAGAATGGGAAATCAGTAACGACTGTGTAATAAAAATGTGTGATTAAACCTGTCGGGCGAAGGGCAAAAACGGAAGTAGAAGAAATCCCATAAAACTAATGATGTATAATAAATCCCTTATTAGGTAAAAGAGCTCCTCTTTTCTGATAAGGTATGCATAACCAATCATTATATTTTTTTAAATATGTGTATATAAACAAATGTAATATAAAATTAAACCAATAACTTTATATTAAAACACTATTATATAATCAAAATTAGTATTCTTCGTCAGGGTAGTAATGACATAATTATGTCATTACTATCCTGACGAAGAAACCATCGGTTTCGAAACATGTAGGTAATTGTGATTATATAATAGTGGTTTAATATAAAGTTATTTGTTTAATTTAATTCAAAATGACGCCACAAAGTAATTTTGCGAAGTTTAAAGAAAAATTTTAATATATGTCTAATTTTACAATAGTTATTGGATTTGGAAGTCCTATTCGGATGACACATTTGGAAGTCATATTTGGAGTCTCCTGATTATGTCAAATTTTTCATCGATTCTTACAACGAATCTAAGCTTTAACCTTCTCATTACAAGTGATTCACGTACATAATAATATTTGGCTGATTTTCATATTGCCGTTTTTGTTAAAAAAAAATCACCTCAAGGGCGCTGTACAAACATATATTTTAAAAAAAAAACAATATAACTGGCTTACAACTCAGATAACTGAGATACTCGTACTTATAAAGAATGTTAAGGAAACTAAATGACTAAGTGATTCCTGACGTTATTTGGAGTAAAAAATTAAAAATAAAAATTAGGTCGGATCGGAGACTTAATTTAATTTAATATATATTTTTTACTCCAAATTTTTCAGTCAAGAATCACTGGTTAAAGTAACACACAAGTAGTTCCTTAACACCCTTTTATTTATTATACAGAATAGTATATAATATATAATAGACTCCAGCATTATTATATTATACATATATATAGATATAGATATTCAAGTCAAATTTTCATTTGTATTTTCCTTGTTCAAATGTGTCTTTATATGTAACAAAAGTTTCGTGAACGAAAATAAATTATATCATTGAAAAAAATGTCATAGGAAAAACACACTCGGTTGGACCTGACTCCCCCCTTAAAAAATTAATGGCTTCTAAATAGTTTATATCTTTAGTCGGAGGTTCCACAGATTATTAATTGAAAAAAATGAAAATCGTATTAATTTAAAAAATAAACACATTTTTGTTTCTCAAATAAAGTTGCAAATGTATTTGGGAAATTTAATAATTTAGTTGCCGATAAGCCATTGGAATTATGTAAGAATATTGATATAATAAATAGAAATCCGTAATAAATGTAAATTATGAAAGTAAAATCGAATGTTTATCTTTCCGAAATTTCACCACGCCACTGGTGACTGGGTGCCTTCTACAGCCTCGAGCGCTCCGTGAAAATATTGTGCGTGTTAATATCTCGATCCTGAACTTTGTCGGCGAATAATCCCACAAAAGCACCATCTTAGGAGATTCGTAATGTCTCAATAATCGCAAGAGTGTGAAGTTCTTAGCGTTTTATACAATATTACCTGCGCAGGATCCGCAAGCAAACCTGTTCTCCTCGTGATTACGGAAATCGTCCAACATTCATCTGAGATATCTAACAATAAAGGTAGATTCAGACTGGACGACGTACGTACGCATCGCTACGCAAAACAATGCTTAGCAACCCATACATTTTCTATGAAAATGGCCACAGACATCGCACGCCGCAATGCGTGTGGCCAATGTGATTCTAAAACATAAATTTTCATTGAAAATCTATGGTTGTTAGATATTTTTAGGCGTAGCGATGCATACGTACGTCGACCCAGTCTGAATCTACCATAATTGTATCAAATTACTATGTACCCCATACCTACAGTCTGAGTGTTTTTGAAAATATGAACAATTTGTTATTTAATTTTGAAAATTTTCGATATCGCCGAGAAATTTAAACAATAGGTATTTTACCAAACTGTTGCTGTCACTATCACAACTCGGTCTTGGCACACACCCCTTGCCTCATTCACATTCATACATCTTCTCGTACATACTCTTCTATTATTCTGACTCTTGGCCCGATTCAAGTATCTGATTCACTTGATCGTGCCACGTCTTCCTTGGGCGTCCTCGGCTTCTTCTACCATTCACTTTCGCGTCATAAATTCTCTTTACACTTCTTTCTTCATTCATTCGCTCAACATGCCCAAACCATCTAAGATTTTTTACTACCGTATCTGTATTAGAAGAACATATATTTTAAATCTGTACTTTTTGACTTTTTTAAAATACATTGTCTAAGGCAATTTTAACGATATTTGGAGTCCTGGTATAAGTTTAAAAAAAAAAATGACGACACGCTAGTGGTCGATATCTGTAATACATGTAAAGGAATACCTAGAAATGCCTAGGATCCCTTTATGTTTTAATTATGACATTGATTGTTTACTCGCTATGTGGCTGAAATTGAGTGATTGAAATATTAGAAAAAATAATTTAATCTGTTGAATATAAAAATATCGCCAAAAAACATTAAATGTCGTTTCTTTGTTTTTCTGGTAATGTTTGTAACGTTACGATAATGTAATGAGAGTTTTTACAAATTTTAGTTTTTTTTACATTATAATGAAAAGACAACAAATAGACAATTTGTACAATTTGTTGTAATTATATACATTAAAAATATTTGCAGTAGCGTCAAAATCCAGAGAGGAAATTAAGGAATACAAACTAAATTGGACAAAACGCCGCCCGGTTTCCAATAATGTTTAAAACAGATTAAATTTATTAATCACATAAGCGAAGTTATCAGAAAAAGCTTGAAACATTGACATCAATAATTGACATTCAATACAGAATTTAAAGAAACTTTAAACCGCCCCGACATTGGAAATGCGCGGTTCGACATACATGCGCTGAAGTGTGGCAATTCAATAAACATTGCAAGCATTAAAAAAATCGTAGTTCCTACAGATTATTATGTTGCATTGCACTTCCTCCGTATTTATTCGACGTTTCGGAAAGCGTCATCATTATTAGACAGATGTGGGCAAGGTACTTTTAGTTATTGAGTGATTTTCAAAAACTACTATTTAATAATTTGTCGTTGGCACGTTGACAGTATTGGGGTACTGACATACATACAAAAAAATTTCACCTTTACTGCCCGCGGTATTGTAAATAACTAATTATGTAAAAATATACGCAAATTCTTATTTGTAACCTTTTTTAAAGGTCACTTCTTGAAAATTCTCCAGTCCTAAAGAGTCCTAAATTTACTTGCGTTTTGCATATCCGGGCAATCCAGTCAAGATGGTAGCCGTGTTGGATAGTACCTTTTTATTCCGTCAGAGTTGACGTGATCGTTACGAGCGCGAGTTGTCAAATCGGAATAATCAACAGTGTTGAACTTCGAGTAAAACGCATAGACAAAAAAATTGCATAAGCTTTTACTCTGATTAACTTTTCTTCGAGCGTGAATAATCATTCTTTGATAATTCAGTCAATATTGCATTAATCAGGCATTATATTAATTTATATCGGGATTGTGGTTTAGGGACCCGTTTTGTAATTCCAACCTTCTTCCAACTGAGTTGCTTTGATGTACGCCGTCCCGAGCATCAAGATGACACGTCGATAACACTAAATCTTCCATTTTATTATTTTATAATATTATCATATTGTAGCGGCGGCAGTCAAGCGGAATCTGGCGGTTATCTAGGAAAGCTTTTAACTGGTTCAGATGGTTCGCTTCTGTGCTGTGGATAAGCTAAACAGGCGACAATTTCTACTCCACCGACAGAGGGGTATCGGATTATAATATATTTGCATAAAAGATACCACCAACCTTGCACCGAGCACAATAGAACTGTAAATATAAAAGATCCTATTAAAAAAATTTAACTTGATTTATTATCTTAATTTCATTTTGTGAAATGTAAAATTTAACCAAGGCCACTTAGCAAATCACTGAAAAACATAGCACAAGAATTATAAAAATATACAAATCTTAAGAATCCTTGACTTAAGGTTTTATGAAATAATTAAAAAACAACATAATAATAATAATAATTCATCTATTTTCAGTTTTCGATCTATTTGCGCTATCACTCAATCCGGCTAGTAGTCAATTTCAAGGATTTTTTTTTTGTACGACAGAAGATTCAACCTATTTCCTTAGGAACTGGCTCTTAAGGTGCTGTGAACTTTAAAAATTCTTTCTAAAACTTTTTTTTGGTTTGAATGAGGATTGAACCTTCCTCCCGTCAGCGCCGGTTCTACGAAATCTGGCGCCCTGTGCAGGAAGTACCGATGGCGCCCCCCCCCCCAACATTTTTTTTAAATTCAGATAAAAAATTTATATACATATAAAAAAAAAAAAAAAAAATTATGCAATACGTTTAAAATAAATTAATATCCCGCCAACAAGAATCAAGAGTAACTTTTCCAAATGACCTGGCGGTAGCTATCTATGACACTGGACAAAATAATAACATCATAACAAAATATAATATAAAACATGAGGCAGTTTAGTTCAGAAATAATAATATTCTGATCAGTTTGTTTAATAAGGTGCCAAATCGCGCGCGAATGGCAACATAAATAAACCAATAACGCGGCGAAAGCGACGAACTATCATCAAAGAGCAACTTGTAATCAACGAAGGGAGATGCGTACGAGAAGCGATTAATGAACCAATCACAATGTTTGTTGAATTTCGAACGATACAATGGTCGTAAGAGCAACAAGGAAAAATAGGTCTTACGTTCGTATGAAATATATTGTATTTGGAAAAAAATTCCTTGACGTAAGTCAAATCCGTATTTCGTTAAATTTTAACCATCGATGCGCGCGCATTAGGTTCACGCATATGGGAAGTGAGTGTTGCCAGCGCGAACTAATAATTCCGTATTACGAGTAATTTTTAAACGATTCGGGGAATATTTTAATTGAATTTTAAAACAATATTTATTTTATCACGGCGCCCCTTCGTAGTGGGCGCCAGGTTTTTTGCACGTTTTTGAACGTATGGCAGATCCGGCGCTGCCTCCCGTGAACTGGAGTCAACACCACTGACACCCAAGCCAAATCCTAATTAGGAAGTACCGATATATTTTTTTTATTCTGCCTAAATATTTAAATATAATGTCATCCAATTTCAGAAAATGCGTGTGTGTGCGGGTATTTGTGCAGGCGTACATTGTTATCGACAACGAGTCTATCTGCCGAGTTTCAGCTCCATCGGATGTCAAGAAGTAAGTTAATTTCCACTTACGAGATTCCATTCCATTTCATTATTCCATTCAAGAAAACCAATTCGATATTCAAATATGTAGTTGTATTTAAAAAAATTGAAACAATACCTAATATTACAGATGTCGCGTGCAGATAAATTAAAAAATAAATATAGAGGAAGTATTTTTGTACCATAATGTTAAAATGTGTTATATTATTGAAGGTTTTTAATTTTTTTTTTTTTATAGTGAATACCTCACAAGAGTCCCAACTGCTCCCTTCTGAAGCCAGTGAGACTATGGCATCCCCAATTGGGGTATGTTATGAAGCTGAAGGTATGTGGGGAAGAGAAGGAAGGGGAAGGTGGGGAAGTACCTGGCTATTCAGATCTAGTCACTAAACACGGCTAAAGCAATTTCAAGCAACGTTTCAATTCTGAATGGTGGTCTTACACCAGGGCGATATTAAGAGTATCTTCCACTCTGGAACGTGCCACAAATGTACTATAAATTATTTTAAATAATTAATTGTGAAATAACACAAATCAATTAAATAAAATTTATTTGCGCACGCCGGGTTCGAACCCGTGGCCTTCGGAATGGGAGTCTAACGCCCTACCGCTGGACTACGAGGTACTCTGAACTTTGAAAATTAAATTTAATGTTATGAATTTTGAAAAAGTGAGCTTTGAGCTTCAGTCTAAAGTCCTGTTATGATATTTGCATTTTTTTTTCTCATCCAGGACGGCATCCGATGAAATCACTTTTCCAGTCATCTCACTTGCGAGATTAGGTAACCAGTGACTAGACACAGCAAATAACAGTTGTCTGTGAGTCTGCGAGGGAGTCATGAACGATAAACACCCTGACCACCATGCAGCAGTCGGCCGCAGAATAGACTAAACATACTATCAGGATCAGGTTATCAAAATACTACCATTGAGATCAGTACTAGACAAGAAGATACGTATACCTACCTATATCCTATTTACATTAATTTAGTGAATATCGCTTCATACACGGTAGAGCACCTCACATTAAACTAACCCCCTCACATGGGTATTGATAATACAACATCATTAAAAGATTAAACTACAAATCCGTTTGGTGTTAATTACCTAAGTAAGGTACTGACTGATAAGCTGGTAAATTGACAAATATTCCCTTTTTGTTTACTGCTAATAGAATAATATGGTTATTTATCTTTTGGGGATAGCTATTTTATCTGTGTATAATAAACTGTTTCCGATTAAAAATGATTTTAATAAAATTAGCATAAATTTTTCAGTTCTGAGACAAGTGACCACGAAGAAACAGATATTAGATAAAATTCTTTTCAAATTGCCTACGAGGTGATATACTATCATCGAAATCAATCAAATTCTGGCATTTTTGCAAATCGCATAACCGAAGATGATCGTGTAAAATGAAATAATATAATGTTTGTAATAATAAGGGGGTTTCTCACCATCCTCCCAATAGCTTATCTAAACTAATAACAAATATTATTAAAAATAAAAATAAATACTCTCAGTGGTTAGAAAACTCGGCCAACTTTTCCAATATATAGCCACTATTTATAGGTTCGAGTACCGAATTATAAACTCCAACTTAATAAATAAATAAACAGTAAATCGAAAATTTTCATTATTAGTGTACATAAGCTATTAGGAGGATGGTGAGAAACCCAGTAAAATTTATAATGATTTAAAAAAATGTCAAATTTGCTTCTAAAATACACAAAATTGATTTCTTTAATGGCTTATGTGTCATAATATACATTTCTATTCCCCTACCAGATTAATAAAAATATATTAACACGGAAAAATGAGATTAGAGACCTTGGCGTGATTTTTGAAGCAAATCTCTCTTTCAAATCCCACATATTTGACATTGTCTCCCGCGCCAACAAAATGCTTGGATTTGTTCTTCGTAATGCGAGATCATTTACTAATGGAATTGCAATACGTCGAACATATGAAGCACTTGTTCGTAGCATCCTGGAATATAGTTCCATTATTTGGGCCCCTTCTGAACAAAACCATATCCTAGAAATAGAAAAAGTACAAAAAAGATTTTTGCGTTACCTGTATATGAGGGAATATACGTACTATCCATTCCTTTATCCATCCTTGTTCTTAACAGGGATGCTCGATTTCAACACCTTAGAAGCCCGCAGAAAAATATTTTTAGGTAAACACTTTTTTAAGCTAATCTCTGGTTTCATACTCAATCCGCCTATATTAAAAGAGGTTAATTTTTACGTCCCTAACAAGTATACTCGTGGTAAATCCCATGCACTTTTTTATGCTCCGAAAGTGAGGACTTCTGCCTATCAGAACGCGCCAATAAACAGAGCGACTCAACTGCTTAACGATTCTGCATTGACCATCGACATTTTCAATGTCACTTACAGACAGTTCAGCAACTATCTTTTAGCAAATGTCACTAAGTAGTAAAACTGCCCTTGTGTACTTTGTAATTTATAATCTTCTCTATGATATATATTGGTGTATAACTGTTTTATAGAGAACATGAAAAAATAAATAAATAAATAAATAAATAATTGAAAACTAAATATATATTAAACAAGCTTCTGCCCGCAACTTCGTCTGATAGGATTAGTACTTCGAGTAATCTTATTTTCTTTTCCTAGAACAAAATTCTTAACCTATTTATTTAAAATATCTATAATTCTTTATTCGATTCAAAGCATAGGCGAGTACTTCAAATAAATTCACTAATTTAAATATTTTCTAAAATAGAATTTTGATTTAACAATCATTCTTTTGCAAAACGTCATTCTCAAATTTTGACATTTTCTATTAAACAATAATTATTATTTTCAATATAATGAAAATAAATAGCTAGATCTATAAATTATAGCCTATATGTTATTCTGATGTATGAGCTATATTATTGTAAAGTTTCATTTAAATCCATTCATTAAATTTCGATTTAAAGAGGAACAAACATACATACATCCATACAAACTTTCACATTTATAATATTAGTAAGATAGCACATATCCATACTAAATATTTGCTTTACTTTTAGGTTAAAAAAGATATTACTCAATTTTGTTTAGTATTTTTGCCTCAAATCCAAATTTAAGCTTCGGATGAAAAAGACTGCACAGCAATCCTTATCTTTTCAATCTTTCAAGCTGTTCCTTTATAAATTTTCATTTTTTTATTATTGTAGTATAAAACATATTAGTTACGAGTTACGTTTTTTATGTATATTTTACAAAGTAAAATATTTAATGTCATGATTAGTCTTGTATAGATACCTTAATGCTTAGTTATTTCCAATGTCGTGGACTATAAGGATAAACCACGGGAGTTTACTTTGGACTTTTGTTCAGGAAAGCGATTTTTATGTTTATGAACTAAATATTTGAAGGTCTACTTTTTTTTTACTTACGGCAATAATTAATATCTGTGAACAGTAGTATATATCATAAATGCATCAGTTCTTGGCCATATGAATATATTTTGATTAATACTCTAAATTAAATTGGACTTCGGTGGTTTTGTAATTAGATACCTAACTTATGGATTTCATTGTTTCATCCAATAATGGAATAATGTAATGAAATACATACAAATTACTACTACAATATACAACTCAACATCGCCAAAAAGTGGACTTCCGTGGTTTATTCTTTAAGGTACAGATATAAAGGATAATATATAAGACTTTGGGGTTTCTCACCATCCTCCTAATAGCTTATCCATACTATAAATTTTATTTTCGATTTACCATTTACGGTTTATTTATTTATTAAGTCGGATTACTACTGCAAGTATTTCATTTTTAATAATATTCGTTATAGTATGGACAAGCTGTTGGGAGGATGGTGAGAAACCTACTTTCTGTATAGCAGTAGATCAACGCGTTTGCGCACAAGTGCATGAAATGATATAGATCAGATACACAGATTTTAACAAACTGACTAGCTTAGCTATTTGAGGTGATTTCTCACAAAAACGACGCCTTACAAATTATCCAATTATTTTTATTAGACATGTAAATTAGTTTTGGAACTGTAACATTAATGGATATGATTTTCTGAAGTGTTCTGAAGTATGATGGAACCTGTTGGGGATGGACATAATATTGGAATCATTATACTAATCTTAACATCGGAATTTAAAACACGGATATCGACTAGCGCGTTAAAAAAAACCACACAGAAAAAACTACTTAATGTTAAGACAATAGTATTGTTATTAGATATCAAATTATCACGATTTCTAAATAAACTTCGAGGAAAACCGCACGAAAAATTCGGGAGACCATACACTTCCTGTTCCTCACTATTGAATCACAAGTATACATATATAACGGAAAGATAGTTAAAATTTTGAGGATAATTTACAAAGGGACAGAATAAATCAAATATTGAAGTCATTCAAGTCTATGAACTTGTATAGAACTAAAAAAAACGCGAGAATGGTTGAGAGACATAAAATACGGTATACTAAAGGGGAAAATGGTGAGTGATTTTAATAATCAATCGATATATGCTTTTGAATTTTACCTTTTAAGGCTATACTATGGCACAAAATAATAATTCAGCATATATTTACCCCGCAGCATAAAGAGAAATTAGAACATAAATACAGCATTAGGTTCACGCGCCACGACGGGTTAATAGTTCCGAAATTTAATAATAAGTACAGACAGAGAACGTTTGAATACAACATACCGAAGATATTTAATTTATTACCTGACGCTATAAAGCAATTTAATTCTATGGATGAGGTTAAATATATGGTGAAAAATTGGCAATCGGAAAAAAAAATATTTATATTGTGTATGAAAAATGTGTGAAAAAATGTTATCTGTAGACATAAGATGTAAATTATGTACATGTTACTAAACTATAAGCACCTGCTGACAAGCCAATTCAATTGGCTTAGCAGGACTTGTTTGTTGGTGTATTTATTATAACCATGCTTTCAATAAATAAAATTAATAAAAACAAAAACAAAAAAACCTCTTCCATACCGCACTGGCAGAGGACTATCGAGGACTCCGATTTTAAACAAATGAGCTGCAATAGAGCAGTGACCAATTCTCATTCTCAAAATGCAGAAATAAATCTTTAACAAATTTTTTTTGCCGTGGAACTTGGAATATGATTTTGTATTACAGATCCAGTTCGGGTTTTCGTATCTGTCCAATTTGAGGTAGTCAAACATATTTTTACCACTAGTTATCAATTGAGATAATCTCTGTTGTATTCTCCACCCCAGATGACATCACCTACTCGTAAATGTTCCAACATCCAACTTCAAACTACCTACATCAAAGATATGAGAAAGGAATAAATAATTACGAAAGTTGGAGTTTGGTAGAAATAAATCATTTTCAGGCCACTTTCCAGGGTGTTAGATACTCTCAGTATCGTCCTGGTGAAATAACATCATGTATTCAGAATCGGTAAGTTGCATTGCTTGAAATGGCTTCTGGTTTAGTGACCAGATCCGAATAGACAGATACCTTCCCAACTTTCCACTACCCCCACTCCTTCCCCACCCCACGCCCTTCAGCCCCAAAGTATACCCCAATTTGAGATGTCATGTCTTATTGGCACGAGGAAATGAGACTTATGTGGTATATGCATTTCATTTTTTTTATATTCCTACTGGCTACTGGATACCAAAGTCTAAACTATGAATGTAATTGCATTCATCAAAATTCATCCACCAAAAAACGTATTTCTTTGTTTTTTTGTAATACCGCGTTCGTACATAGAGGCAAAGAATGTCTTAAACTGCATTAGAACTTATTTTCAAGTACCACCGGTGATTTTGCCAGTAATAAATAGACATCTTGGCGTGGCTCTCTGCCAGGGGAGCATGGCATTTAGTGTGTAGTAAGGATTCTAAATCCGGAGTCGTCCGGGAAAATCTGAATTAACGGATTTCCTTAAACTCAAACCCCGGATAATTTAATCTTAAAAAAATTCAAATTGATGGTATTTTAATGTTATTGCCACATCACTCTAATATTTAGGGCACATTTCGTACTCGTACATACATAATATAGGTGTACAGCTTAAGACAAAACAATATTTGGTTCTATTCCTTATTTACATTGTTTCTCTTTTCTAAATGTTATATTAATATTCCTTACTTCCTCGTATCTATGTAAAAAGAAATTGGCTTAATACTTAGCACTTCTTCGTACTACATCTGTTATATGTGTATGATGTGCACATTTGGGAATAGGTTTAACAGCCTTATTATCACAAATTTAGTTATTCATATCTTAGAAATGGCAACATACATAGGATCTGGACTTGATGTGATCCATTCTCGCAAGTTTACTGACTTTACAATGACTGTAAGCGAAAGAGAAAGATGCGTAACAACATATGTGCGACAGGGAAAGGCGTGGGCGGGGAGGCATGCCACTTTTCAGACCTTAAACTCGCCTATTGCGATGAATTCTGTATCAACGTCAGGTCGGTATTAAAATTTGGCGTGTTGGATGCTTGCTTGACATTGCTTTACAAATAATTTTTTTTTTTTTTTCAAATAATCCGGATTTCATATTCTATAATCCGGACTCTGATTCAAATTTGAATGAAATCCGGATTTTTCAAAATGCGTATTTTCCGGATTAGAATCTCTAGTCTGGAGTGTGGTGTATGGAGAATGGAGGGAGTGTGGAGAGACGAGGTGGATTGAGTCGCTAAGGGCCACACACAGCGACCGATTTATAATGCCCGTCCATATAATAGTGAAGGTCTATGCTTGTCAAAATGGAACTCGGTCAGAGAAGTTAGAATAAACTGTTAGTTAAGTGTGAATACTTTATTGATTGCAAAGCATTCATTATAAAATAGTTACTTTAATTTTTTTTTTAAATCATTCGAACAACATCGTGATTTGATTCCGATTTCGCAGTATTGTAGAGCAATCATTCATTTTTGTCTCATTGAATATTTGGATATTCATCTTACTATCTTATCGTACTAATATTATAAACGCGAAAATTTGTATGGATGTATGTGTGTTTGTTACTCTTTCACGAAAAATTTACTGAATGGATTTTAATGAAACTTTACAATAATATAGCTCATACATCAGAATAACATATAGGCTATAATTTATAGATCTAGCTATTTATTTGAAAATAATAATTATTGTTTAATAGAAAATGTCAAAATTTGAGAATGACGTTTTGCAAAAGAATGATTGTTAAATCATTATTCTATTTTAGAAAATATTTAAATTAGTGAATTTATTTGAAGTACTCGCCTATACTTTGAATCGAATAAAGAATTATAGGTATTTTAAATAAATAAGTTAAGAATATTGGTACAAACGTAGATGGGACCTAGGAATAGAAAATACATTAGTCGAAGTACTAATCCTACGCGGACGAAGTCGCGGGCGGAAGCTAGTTTGTTATAATTGGATAATTTGTAGATCGCATACTATACTAAAGAAACATACTTACCTGGCCGGTTACTTCCGATAAACACACTTTAATTAGAAATTTTATGCTTGCAGAAGATACCAATTTGCACGCGGGGGACATTATATTGAAAACACTGGACATTTCATGATTTTACATTTGCTACCCCCATCACTGTTGATATTCATTTATAAGAAGATTATTGCCAAAGTTGAGTTAATATTTATTTTGAAAGACCTTATTAGAATTTTAGGATTTATTAGGACTGGATAATTTTAATAAGAATGAGCTCATATTTTTACACAAGTAGTTATTTACAATGTCGCGGGAAGTGAAGGTGAAAGGTTTTTTAATTTATGGATAAGACAGTCTGAAAATATGAGTTTTAAGTTTACTTCTAAGAGTCTGTGGTCATTCTTAACTCATGTGGCAGTCCATTCCAAGCTTTAGGTTCTGACACCACGAAAGCAGGCTCACCGAACTTAGTATCTGGTGTGAGCTTTGGTTCCGTCAACTTTAAGATAGCTGTTGATGCTGCTGACCTGAGGGTTGATTGTCGAGAGTAGGAATTTTGAGGAATACACAGTTTCGATAAGTAAGCCGGAGCCATTCCGTTAAGGGACTTAAACACCATCCAGCAGAGCGTGAACTGGATTCTTTCAGGAAATTTGAGCGAGTGAAGATTTTTGAGATGCTCTGAAATGTCGGAATATTTTGATACACCGGTGGTATGTAGTATTCATCAGATATGGTTGAATATTAAATCGGTATTCGAAAAAAACAATTATTTACACGATGGAAATGGCATTTTAAATTGGATAATTTGCTTGCCTTTTAAAATTTATATATCAATCTATCTAATTTTGACTTTTAAAAACATTCATGATGCCTACATTTATGATGAGATACCAAGATAAAAACACATGCGTACGTATATAATATTTATGAATTCAATTTTTGTGATGTTTCCTTCTACATTTTTCTCTCCGATTTTCTATTTAAATTTCCATTTAAAATTTGAGAAATGTGCACATTTCTCAAAATTTCCTTGGTCCTCGTAGTAACCTATTTCTGTTTTTCGTAAATTATGAATAATTATAAATGGACGTTTTTTTATTTGTACAACCGATCGAAGTTTCAAAACACTTATAATATATTTTTCTCAGCAATTTAATCTTTATGATTAAAATCTTGAATAAAATTTATGAACGAAACCTTTACACAATTAGAACAAAATAATGTGAGACATTGTGTGTAACAGGAACAGCCAAACCACTGAAACTATAAATATGAGAGAGCTCTTTTATTATGTTGATTTACATGTTTGGTGTTTCCTTCGTCCTGCAATCAGTCTGTAAGCTATAAATCATATCCATGTTTACAGCCAATACTAAAACTGCCACAGTGTCATTCGTGGGCTGACTGGACTGAACCTCCCCATATTAAAATGCTGTAAAAGTATATCGTTGTTCACGTAGCATGAGAACAATATAGCTCGGTTTTACAATGTATCAGTATCTGAAGTTTTTTTGTGAAAGTCTCCATTTGCTTCCGGTATTGACCAGTATCTACTGGAAAGTTTCGACACCGTATCAAATGTCATCTTAAACGGTGGCCGAGTAGGTACACGAAAACAGTCATGTAAATGTTAATGTTAGTAAGTGCAAAGTACTGTACAAAAGAAATAGAGTAGGTACTTCTGTGACACCAAGACATACCTGTAGATACTATGTACGAGGGAATTAGCGATTTGTGTTCACGTATGAATCACTCCGTACAGATTTTTAAAATTTTATTGTTTAAATAATAATATTGTTACAGTAATAAACATAGTATGGCAAAACAAAATAATGAATAACACATTTTCAAGTATTCTACGCCAATTAAGAGAGCTAGAACTTGAGCTTGGTGTAGGAGTTATTTCATAATTTTATAATTGAGTGTACAATAATGAAGGATTTATGCTTGCTATTCAGAAGGATTTATGCTTGCTATTCAAGATAGAGTCATTAATACCAAAAATTATAGGAAGCATATAATCAAAGATACAAATCAAATTGATAATTTATGTAGAAAATGTATGGCTTTTCCGGAAACTATAGAACATATTATATCAGGATGTTCTATATTAGCGCCGTCTGAGTATACATTTAGGCACAATCAGGTTTTAAAAATAATTCACCAAAGTTTGGTAATTAAACATAACTTAATTGACTGTCATAATATAGTACCATATTATGAATACGAACCAAATAATTTTTAGAAAATAATTTCTTTAAAATTTACTATGATAAAACTATACTAACAGACAGACCAATTGGTCATAATAGACCTGATATAGTTTTACATGACAAAATTAAAAAAATAACTTATATTATTGATGTAGCTATTCCAAATTCCTGTAATATTCAAAAATCTGTTTCTGAAAAAATAAGAAAGTATACAGATTTAGGAAATAAAATTAAAAGAATTTGGCATTCTCAGACTATAAAAATATTACCAATTGATATTTCGACTACTGGCATTATACCTAGCTCTCTCATTAAAAATTTAGGCATATTATATTTGTCAAAGAATTTGTATATAAAAATGCAAAAATCAGTAATTTTAAATACATGTAGGATTACGAAAGATTTTTCAAATATTTATATTGAGGGATCAGTAGGATTTATCGGTCAAATTAGGAATTCCACCGAGCCGAACCCTCTGATATGAAAATATCTGGAGTCGGTGAATTATTTTCCCATTTAATATTTTGGTAGGTTAACATGTTGTTCTTGTATTGTTTTGTATTAATTATACTTATATATAATACACTTGCATAGGGTGGATTTACTAGATGATCATTTATATGGAAAAGTGTGTGAAAGGGTTTAGTTTTTCCAATAGGAAAAACTAAACCCGGACCTAAAAGTCTGGTGCGTAAAAAAATAATATGGCATAATTCTATTTTTCTTGAATTTGAAGGTAACTTGTACATAACTTGACAATTTGTTCAACAAAGACCCCGCTATCACTCAAATACACAATAGAAAACAAAATCCAGGGAATCTTCAAGGGATCATGTAGTTATGTTTGACACCTGTTAAATTTTATGAATCAAATACAACAAATAGCTAAACAAAAGCGTTAAGACACTGAGATATATAATCAGAACCATCAAAGTCTTTGATTCTTTGGAAGTTATAAAAATGGTATATTAGAATAATAATATAATATTAGTTAGAATATAGTGTGATCCACACACTATCAAATTCATATGAGAAATATTAAACGTATATGCAGCACACATTTCACGATTTAATTACGCCATATTACACATACCTATTCAGCACATAAGCTAAACATTCGAACTAAATAGAGTTTAAATATATTTCTTATAAATAAAAAAAGATAATAGAAGAAAAATAAATGTTCATATTTTTATAAGAAAAACTCTCTTTTTAACTTTTGAAGGTTATTCCCATCAATGTAAGATAACGGTCGCAACTGAGTTGGTCCCATTTGCGACCGTTATTTTTTTTTTTTTTTTCATTGTTTTTATTTCTTGCTAGAGCAATCCCTATTATTTTTCTGTGACTTGTTCATTTTCATATTTAATTTTTTTTTTTGATTATTATTTTTATCTTCTTCTTCAATGAAAAATAAATGACTTATCGACCCTTTGGAATAACAAGGTTTCATTTGTTGATTTAACGTCATGCGATAATGAACTCTAAGGTATCTTACCATAGATCCCATGACCGCGTGACGTTTCCGCAACAGATGGAACCTTGTTATTCCAAACGGTCGTTATGTAACTTTTTTGTTTAAAATTATTCTGTTGACTGTTGTGAACTCCCACATATCGTAGACTTCAAAAAACCAAATCGAGCAAGTAGAGAAAATATATTATTCCGCACTACTAATTCCGGGACCAACTACCACATACATGCACATATTCCTTGCTTTCACATGCTTGGAAATAAATTCACCTAAAACATCGAAATATTTTATAAAGCTTACTAGTATTTTTGTAGCAATTTTCGTAATTTAGGAGGGTCGCATAGGAGCTATTGAATGATATAAATGAATTTATATTCTTTCTCTTTTTCTACAATGTAAAAACTTGTCCCTCTCTTTTATTTTTCTATATGACGTACTTTGTAATGCATTATTCACCTGTAAATGTTGTATTATTATCATACACTCTATTATTATTCTTTTGACGTCTGCAATTTAAAAACTACTGTTTTTTTTCTTTCTCTTATAATATATTATTTTCGAAAGAGTCGGGGTAGGTTAACATGTTGTTCTTGTATTGTTTTGTATTAATTATACTATATAATACACTTGCATAGCATGGATTTACTAGATGATCATTTATATGGAAAAGTGTGTGAAAGGGTTTAGTTTTTCCTATGGGAAAAACTAAACCCGGACCTAAAAGTCTGGTGCGTATATTTGGATGATTTGTATACCGCCCTTTTTGTGAAAAATCACCTCAAGGGCGCTGTACAAATTTCAATACATTTCACAGAACTACTAGTTATTCTACAACGAAATATTATTTATATGTAATATTATTCTGCCCGCACCTTTTTATGAATAGAATTCCATCAATGAATCTGGTGATCCCTCGCATCTGATAACTTATAAATACCATTGTAGTGAATCCTTGGACTGAGTGGGAGAATTGTGGATCACGCCCAATCATCAATAACGCCGGATTTAGAATTGACATCTTAGGGGAAAGGATTATTAGGTCCGCGGTAATAATAGTCAGTTGCTGTTCTTTAAGAAATCGTGACTGGAGAACGAGTCTGAAAATAAGAGGATCCTCCACCCACCGGGTGCCAAGGAGCTTTTTGGAGTAGGTCAGGAGCTTTGACCTCAAACTTTGCTTGATAAAATTTATATATGAGACTTTAAGGACTCACGTAATGTGGGTGTGGTCCTGCCGAAACTTATTTGTTTCTGTTAAATTCATCCTTTATGGGAAAAAGAAAAAGTTTACAATGCCTTCGTTCAAACTATTTGCTTGTTATATCGTCGTTGCATATAGAATCATGTGAGACGGAGTACATTCTGAGAATATCGATAAAAACTGTTTAAAAAATAACGAAATGGAAAATAGCAATTGTATTTATGGACAAAGTAGGAAAAATATATTTCCTTCATAATAAGAATATATTTATGGTAAAAATTAATTATTTTATGCCATAAATTGAATTTCAACGCGTTTTTCTCACATGCTTCATATTCTATGAACAAATTTCTCACATGGTTCATATTCTATACACAGTTTTCGTCATAATTTAAATACCATAACAATGTTGGGTTTAAATCTAATGGTATTAGAACATACCACAGCACATATATACCATCCAAATAAACCACTTTATTTGTTTATAAAGAACTTAATAATTTAACAACAGGCTATTGGGTTTTTTGTTGCTTATTTTGGCTTTCCCCGAAACCCGGAAAACTCCGAATGAATGTAGATTTTATCGTATCTCAAGTCATTGAATGCGCCTGTTTTTGTTGCTGTGCGTACAAATATGCATATACAAGTACAAAGTAACAATTTAAAATCAAAATCATCAATCATTTACGACCCATTAATAATGAATGTCGCGATCCACAATATCAAGTGGGTTATACGGTACACTGTCCAGACGGCACGTGGCTTTAAAAATAAAGTAAGAGATCATAAGTTAGATTGCGCAGTGTGACAGACGAGCTTTGAGTCCACGCATCAACGGGCGCCAGGGGAATCATCATTAGGAAAATGACGCGTGATGAGATGAAAATTCAGTTTTTTTTTAATACGCGAAGAAAATGATTTGTTAAATTTCGAGATATCATATTATTTGCTGTCAATTCTTACGTAGAACAGTCAATTATGTTCGATTTTTTGTTTTACATAAATTTCATTATTTTTTAGGTGTTATCTTATTATAGGTTCAGTCACAAGGAGGAAATCCGTGATTGGTTTAATTTTGGCTATACTAAACTGATAAAATGTAAACTGTCGATATCCGAAAATGAATAAATAAATAATTAAATTAAATGAAAATAAATATCTTGAAAATGTCCCCATCGCCGAAACTGCTGTCACAATAATAAAAATACTAAAATACTGCAGAACTTAATAAAAACATTATTAAATTTGATTTTGATAAAATTAAAAATAATAATAAATGAAGTTCTATGAATTAAACACAAAATTAACAAATATATCTTTGTACACATCACTATTTAATTAATTTATTTAATAGCAATCTCTTAAACTTATTTTCACGTGATTGATTATTTTGTGTTAATTAAAAAAAGTTTTGTACATAAATGCAATAATTACCTAATTTATAATTATGTTATATAATTTTTTTATATCTACCCGTTAAAAACTAATAACTAATTTCACAACTTATTGTATTGCTTTTTGTCTATAAATATTTGTTCATTTTTATATTTGTCAATTTTCATTAAAATTTTATTCTGATGAAGAAAACCTTTGGTTTTGAAACATTTCTATTATTTTGATTAATTAGTGATTTACACGAAAATATTTATTTTCATTTAATTAAAATAACGCTACACAGTTAATTTTATATTATAAAAATACATAAATAACTCATTAATCAAATGTAGGTACCTATATTGTGCGCTGTTAACGCAATATCATACATTATTTACTAGTCTTGAAGTTGCTCCAATCAAGTTGGCGAGATAAATCCTTCCGGTGAAAGTCGATTGATTTTCAAATATAGAATGTCAAAAGTAGCGTGCTTTCAATTCATAGCAAACCCGCGCTTCCATAGAGCCATAGACAATAATTGCAATCTCTTAATCCATAGAGGCCGGACCGCCGTTGTGCCTCTCGCTGGGAGGGGAGAGGAAGTAGGAGGAAACATCTCGCGAGGGTTCCGTGGAGAGGAGGATGGAGGGAGGAGGGGGCATAAGAAGAAGTGGATATATCTCTAAGTGTGGAGGGGGGATTTCTCGGCCGGTGGTCCTTCGTGTGTGGTCGGCGCGCCCGAGAGCTTCACGCGATCGAATTTTCCTAATCACTCTGGGGAACAGATCACGGCTGTGTCCGCCCGGCAAGATGGCGCATGGCGGGGCGGGCGGAATGGACAGTGGTCACCGGAGACAGGAGAGTGGCGATGGCCCACTGGCACTGGATCCCGGACACTGGACACTGCAACTGCAGACAGAGTTCCGGGGATATGGCCTGTCCGGTCCGGAAGGAAAAGCTTGGCGCTCATCCCACAAGCGTGACGGCGCGTGCGCGTGTGGATATTCCGATTGCAGAATGCAGACAGATTCGGTGTCCACTGCGCTTCCCAATGATTGGTTCGAAATTTCGAAAAAATATTGCATTCAAACATCTTAATTGGAACAACCACTACATATGATGTATTAACAGTGGGTCCACTATGGATTTGGAAAATGCTGCGAAGATTCCTAAAATGTGGGTCACCTTTTTGCTTTTCACGAAATATATTGTGAATTTTTATGAACCAATAAGTATTTTATCGTTATTACTTTCGATTATGCCGAATCACTTTTATGTGAAGAATTCAGTCTTAAAATAACAAATGTTGCCGTTTTTCCTAATTTTATTTAGGCTGGAGAAATCTACCTTTACTTTATAAAAATATGAATAATATACACATAATAATGAAGAGCTCTTTATAGATATCATCGTGTAAACATATACCTACATTAAACGGCACGATAAAATAAAACAGATGAGTGTTTACAGAAAATTTGAAACATAATTTATCCAGAAACACATTTTATATTTATTTAAATTACAAATAAAGATGTCAAGTCAATAAATGTCGTGGGTAGAATACAATCAAGGACGTAGAATTTTAATAAGGCAATTCGAACACTCTTGACCATTTTTTAATGCAAAATTTTATTGATTTGCTTCCAGCAATGTGTCAACAACCGTATTTTTTAATTTTACTAGCATGCGTTGCAATGCAATTTAAATAACTAAATCGTTTCTCCCTTCGTGTCATTTCCCATTCGTCTCCGTTCCCCTTCCGACTCCTCTTTCTCTTCCCCTCCCGTGTCCCCCCTCCCGCCAATCCCCCCTCTTGCGAAGTCCCCCTCTCGCAAAGCCCCCTCCTTAATTCCCCAACTGACCCTCCCGCATACCCCTCCCCAAGCCTTTTTTCCCTGCCGCCTAACTCCATAAAATACACCCATTTTTCCAACAACTCGCGTGACCTATTTAATTTTGTATGCAAATTTCTTAATGCCAGAGCTCTTCAGTATAGATATAGAAGTAGTCACAAGCATGACACACAACAATTAAAAAAAAAATTAATAGCAATCGGATGAAATTTTAATCATGATAAAGAAAATAATTCCAACGCCAGAGCTCACTATCCTATAACCATACCGGGTATGCGCACATCATATTCCCAAAGTTTCATCGCAATCAGATGATCGGTATAGCCGCGCATAAGGTACGAACAAACAAACAAACAAACATTAATTTTTATATTATAGATTCACAAGAAATAAAACTTGTGGTTCGTCATAAGTTCGGACCGGACGAGGGACGGACACGCGAGTAGGTGAAGGAAAAGAATTTGTCTAGGATTGGGAAAGATATTAATCTCCGGTTCGTCCATGCGGCCATAACAACATAAATAATTCCTATGCCCGGCTATGTTATTATTTCGGACCTGAATTTTCAGTTCATTAAATACATCCTCGAAGTTCCGAACAGTAGTTAGCTTTGGGCCAATCTGTATACAGGGTGTTCTGGCTAAGAATCGCAAAGGATCTAGGAACTTAGGCAAATATTTTATTTTATTTTTATGTATTCAGCTAAACTAGAACTAGAGTGAAAATGGTAAAAAAGCTTTGCATCTGTCTTGTTTCGAGCTGAAATTGGCCACCAAGTAACCAACACCCAAACTCCCAACGAACCACATAAGGTCTTCTTTTAAGGGTATATGAAATGAGTCCTTTATTATTTTAGTCAAAGCTTTATGAATTTTCCTAATTTTCAAACTAAGTCACCTTTCATAGCCTTTCCACAATCGTTAACAACGTAGAAACCAATAACTAGCTAATCAATTTTAATTTCTTTTGTGGAAGTAATGCAATCGTATAATCATCATACATTTGGCATTTTGGGGTATTTTTGTGAAACATAACTTCTGGGTTTCCACAGATAATAATACTATCTTTAGTGACAAAAAACCTATGTCGCGAGCTGCAAAAGGGATTGAACTTACGAGTTTAACCGAGAAAAAGATTTAAAACACAGCATTATCAAATTTGTAAAATGGTAAATAAAAAGATTTAAAATCTATGATTTTTTCGTTGATAAAAGGCTTTTGATTTTAACATTTAACAATTTGCGATACAATATCCGTAGAACCAAGCCGGTGCGAATTCTAATGATCTGATCTCGTTGAAGGCAACATTAACTGCTTTCAAACGATAAATAATAATGTGAGTACAAGTATTTATCTTGACAAAGTGCAGTCGCTACACGGAGAAAAATGTTATTCTAAAATATGATAATTTTATTCGTAAAAACGGGACTGAAGTTCTTACGAACAAATTAACAAGGTTTCAATGTTTATTGGAGGGAACATGTAAGAATAATTTGTTGGTATACGTAATTTCGTACGTATACATTTTCGTACATAAACATTGAAGCACTGTTAATTTGTTCGTAAGAACTTCAGTCCCGTTTTCACGAATAAAATTATCGTATTTTAGAATAACATTTTTCTCCGTGTATAATGAATTAATTTAGTGGTTTTATCAAAGCTTTACGAATTTTCCTAATTTTCAAACTAAGTCACCTTTCATAGCCTTTCCACAATCGTTAACAACCTAGAACACAATGACAAGCTAAAGTTGTACAGCGCCCTTGGGGTGATTTTCTCATGAAAACGGCGCTATATAAATTATTCGAACATTTAATGTGAAACAGAAAACATAGAAAAAGATACGGTGTCATCTGGGAATTGAACCTAGGACCCCTGTCTCACACGACACTCTGAAAGTGGTTAATATTGTCTTCACCGATTAAATATTACAATTTGAGGTTTTATTCAATAAGTTATAAGTTAATATTACATTTTTGAGAAGATTTGTGCCAAAAATAGAGTTGATACTTATTTTGAAGACTGGAAAATTTAGGACTCTTTCTCTCTCTCTGGTTTCAATCCTGGGATTGGTTTGCAGCAATTTCCTTTATTTTTTTCTTCCATTCTTCCCTGTCTTGTGCGGCTCTTTTGAAGTCTGCATATGATGAGCAGCGCATGTCCACCAGAAGGTCCTCCAGGTACTCTCGGCGTGGGCGTCCCCTAGAGTTTGTCCCCTCGGTCATACCCTCCATTATGGCATGCAAGAGGCCTTCTTGTCGTATTATATGGCCGATCCATCTTGCACGCCTTTCGGACAAGGTCCTGAGCAGGTGCCTTCCTCCTTCGATTCTTTGGAGAACCTCCTCATTTGTAATGTGGTCTCTCCAGGAATAATAGTCTTCTATAGGACCACATCTCAAAAGGACTCTTTACGAGTGTAGAATTTTGATGTGATGTCCTTTACAAAAGCTTAAATTTCCTTATTTATTGTTTTTGTGTTTAATTCGTAGAACTCCATTTTTTTTTTTAAAATTTTATTTATATTAAATTTCATTTTCTAATTTGCTTGCATTTCTACACAATTAGTTATTTACAATGTCAGGGGCTGTGAGGGTGAAAGGTTTTTGACTTTAAGGATACGACTGTCTGAAAAGGTGAGTTTTAAGTTTAGATCTCTAAAGTCTGCAATCATTCTTAAATCATGTGACAGTCCATTCAGGCAGGCTTTTTAGGTCCTACACTCCGAACTCTGTTTCACAATTTTCTTTTGAGAATGGTTAATATTGTCTTTAAAGGTTATATGAAAATTACAATTTTTATTATAACTCAATAAGTTATTACTATATAAATTTTCGTTTGTTTTTTTAGATAAATAAATTTTTAGGTAAATATAATACCGTCCTGTATAATATAACCAAAGATGGCTTTTTCTTGGCCTAATCACTGTCCGCTGTGGGCCGTGGTCCATAATGTTTGTGGTCAGAACGAGTTGGAAACTATTTTATTGCCTCAAATATTGTAATATTAAACTGTAATGTAATACGTGTTCTACCGAATAAACATTTTAATCTCTGATTCAATTTATGGCGGTCGTTATTCCTCTATTATTTATTGTATTAGAAATCAAACGGGCCTCGCCAAAATCTGTAGGTACAAAAGCATCATGTTTTTTTATCAACGTGTCCTTGTTTTGTGTTTAATCTGTCAATCAGGAATTTATAAATTTAGGTGTCCAAATATTTTAAGAGATAATAATACCAATACTATCTTTGAATTTTTTTATGTTAATACTAGCTGACCCGGCCTGCGTTGCAATGCTCCTTAAATAAATAAACTGTTTCTCCCTGCGTGTCCATTCCCATTCGTCCCCGTTCCCTTTCCGCCGCCTCTTCCCCTCCCGCGTTACACTTTCACCTTCCCCCTCCCTTCCTCCTCTGACCACCCTTCTCGCGGCCCCTCTCACGCATTCCCTTTCCACCTTTTCCGCCTTCCCTCCTCCCTCGTCTCCCCTCCCGCGAACCCCCTCCTTAATTCCCCTCCACTCATCCTGGATTCCTCCCGCTTTTTTTCCCTGCCGCTAAACTCCATACAATAAACCCATTTTTCAAATAACTCGCGTTTGAGCTATTCAATTTTTTATGGAAATTTCATAATGCGAGAGTTCTGTTATTCTGTTATTCGGGACGGAGACAAATCCAACAAATCAAAATCAATCATAAAAATCGGTCCAGCCGTTCTTGAGTTATAAATGGTGTAACTAACCCGACTTTGATTTGTATGTTTTTTAAATAAATATAGAATTTTTACATGTTATATATACAGTGTTATAAAGGAAAATAAAAATAGTCCTTCCTCTCCATAAAGAGAGAAGGTTCTTGTTTTTAACTGAGAGAATTCTAGCTCAATTATAAAAAATCATTTAATAAGTAAGTAAACAATAAAACATTACAAATAATAACAAAAACGCATGATTTATCAAAAACCCAAAATGAAGATTTAAAAAAAAAAAAAAATTTTTCATTTTTTCTACCATTCCTTGGTTATTCTAATAATAATTTTTGATGAAAAAACCTTTTTTTATTTTCTTTCAATAAAGGTATGCATGCACGGAGAAAATTGTTATTCTAAAATACGATCATTTTATTTGTAAAACAGTTAAAAACGGGACTGAAGTTCTTACGAACAAATTAACAGGGTTTCAATGTTTATTGGTGGGAAAATGTAAGAAAAATTGGTTGGTATACTTACGAAATTTGTTCTAATAATTAATAATAATAATTTATTCTTACATTTTCCCGCCAATAAACATTGAAAACTTTTAATTTGTTCATAAGAACTTCAGTCCCGTTTTTAACCGTTTTACGAATAAAATGATCGTATTTTAGAATAACATTTTTCTCCGTGTGTGTGTTCAACTAACTAAAATTCAACCTAACCTAACCTAACCTTTTTTTGTGTATTTTGTAAATTTGCTTTCGATGAATTGATTTTCGATGAACTCGTCGGTTACCGCATGTAATATATGAACCTCGTTTATAAGATGAATCATCTGTCAATTTATTTGAAATATCTATTAAATACGAATTTAGAAACCGGAATATCAGAAGAGTTTGTAAATTTTTAATTATTACGTTATTAATACCCGATAATTAAAAATGATGTTAAAGCCATTAACGTACGCCTGTCGATGGAGCTCGTCGATCTAAGTTGTCAGTGGGAGAATAAAGTTGTAAATTAGTGATCGGCCATATTAATCTCGAATAGAGAATTGTCGAAATATTTTGTAAGTAAATTTATAATGTCTCAATAAAAAAATTGAAGGCGATATCTCATGGAGAAATCTTTGAAAGGTTCGTAGTATCAGGTTTAATTTAACGAATTGTATTATGAATTTTATTTTACGGTTAATTTTTGAAATGTACTTTTAAGGTTATTATGAGAAGAATAGATTGGCATTACACGATAAGTGATTTTTTGATTATTCTATTAACAATATGTCGTTAGTATCTGACTTGGAAATTAATGACTTAGGTATTTTGTTTGACACAAAACTCAACTTTATCAAGCATATAGAAATAATACCCAATAAAGTTTTGAAAATGTTGGGATTTATTTTAAGGGTATCTAGTGATTTCAATAATGTCAATACTGTAAAAACGTTATATTTGTCACTAGTAAGGAGTCATATAGAATACAATTCCACGGTTTGGTCCCCAAATTATGAGGTTCATTCACATGCGATTGAAAGAATCCAAAATAAATTTTTAAGACATGTAAATTTTTAAATGGGAATGCCGAAATTACGATAACGTACTTTGTTCATTAAATTTAATAAAATTATCTGATTGTAGAATTATTTCCGATTTAACCTATTTGTATAAAATCATTAATTCAATGTTTGATACCCCTGATTTATTATATGAAATCTCTTTTCATACTCTCATTTCAAAAGTTGAGTTTGCAGTTATATGTAAAAGTATACCCCTAGCTGGTACAATACTCAGATTACTCATAAAAACCATATTATTTTTAATTTGTTAAAAATGTTTTTATTTAGCAGGTATATCATTCTTTCAATGAACTGCCTAACAACCAATGTTTCAACAATAAAACCTGCAGTAGAACAAAACTTCTCCGAAGAACATGTCCTAGTAGATGTTGCGTCCATTCAAGGCATTATGAGCATTCTTCCTTTGATCTTGATTTAACGGTTGATTATTGCCATAGTATCTATTTCAGAGCTCGGAAATTTGTTTTTGTGAAAGCCCATATCGAAAAAAAATTAGGTTCGGTGGCCACGAACCAATCTCGATGACACTTAGATCAGCGAATCCCACCATATGTTTGGTATAAAATAACGACGAAGATTTCTAAGATTTAGATGTGATTATTTTTTATACCGCACTATAGACTTTTATTAAGGTGAATCACGATATTTAAAAAATGTATTAAAAATATATATATACAATGTATAACAACTGTATTTGTAAAATAAAAATTAAATAAATAAATAAAATTATTAAAATAAAAAATTACAGTGGTTCACATAGTAGTACCAAAAAAAAGATAATATTCAGTAACAGGATGTAAAAAGGTTAGTAGTAACATTTTGTAAACACCTCGCTGGGAGAACCTGTGCTGAGGTATTCGCATGTGTTGGATTAAGTGTTATTCTGTCGATATAAGTAAAAATACAGTATCCTCATTGATAGTGTCAAGAAGAGCACTGTGGTTCGACCTATAGCGGCAGTATCGTAGACATAAAATTGGTAGCAGTTAAAGTTAGATAAATAATTTTCTTCAAAAGCAGACAGATAATTAAATGTATATCCTATATATTATAAGAATGTATATCCTATTTGTGTAAAATGTATATCCTATTTGTGTAAAATGTATATCCTATTTGTGTAAAATGTATATACTTTTACTTATAAGTCCAAAGTCAAACCAGTTATTTTACTCATTAAGATAGTTAGTTTTTGAAGATTTTTTTAATTATAAAAAGTAGACCGTAAGATAAAGCGCCGCGGGCGAAATATTTTCCTACTTTTTAGGTGATGTCGTGGTTTTTAACTAACTAACTAACTAACCATCACGCTGTTTCCCCACAGGGGTAGGCAGAGAGAACGGACCGCCAAACAACTCAGTCTTAGCATACACTCCTTGCCTCATTCACATTCATACATCTTCTCATACATACTCTTCTATTATTCTGACTCTTGACATGGCCCGACTCAAGTATCTGATTTACTTGATCGTGCCACGTCTTCCTTGGGCGTCCTCGGCTTCTTCTACCATTCACATCCGCGTCATTAATTCTCTTTACACTATTTTCTTCAGTCATTCGGTCTACGTGCCTAAACCATCTAAGCGTCCCTTTCTTAATCTTACTAATTACACTCACATCAGCCTTGCATTCTTTTCGGATCTCCACATTCCTCACACGATCATACATGGTTTTACCACACATACGCCTCAGGGATCTCATTTCTACAGCTTTCAGTCTACTTTCATCCTTTCACTGACGTACATCAGTATAGGTACCAGTACTGTAATTTTTATCATTCTGAAAATTAAAAGATCAAATGAAAAAAAAGGTATATATTTTGTACCCAGTTGATGTCCTTATTCTCAATGTCTTGAAAGTTCTTAGATACAAAAAAAATTACTAGGTGATTCCCTTCCTTCCCTTCTCAAGTCAGGACATTCGATTTTTAATAACATAAATCAGGAAACTTACGATTGTTATGTCAACGGGAGCAATTAAAATAATGGTGTATTTCCCACAAAGAAGGTGTTGAACATCTTGCGTTTTCAAAAAAAAATTAAAGATAACAACCATCTCTAAAATGCAAATCCTAAGGAGGACTGCATACTGCTATACTTGCAGCTGTCGGGTATAGGTTGTCGAGTGCGTAATTTTTTTTATTATTTTTTATCCAGTGCCAGATCAAAATAGCAGTTTGCCGAGCCCTAGTCTATTAGATTTAACTGAATAGACACTTCACGCTCCCAGTAGTAAAAGAATAACAAATTGGTATAAATGGATAACCCATGATACCCCACGTATTTTTCCTTTACAAGATAACAATCGTTACCAGTACCATTCGCTCGTATGTAGGATAGAAGAAATGTGTTTCAAATTATGTTCTCTGCGTGCAAACCGTATATAATTTTCTCTATATAAACAATAAACAGTGCTAATTTCAAGTGACCTCCCAGGTAAGTATGGTCCTATCTTAAAAGCAAAAAAAAAATGTCAGTAATCGTAGCGGGAAACGCTAAATGAAAACCAGGTTGCAATAAGCAAGAAGTAAGAAACAGCGTGAAGCATAAAAGAAACTAAGAAGCAAGAAGCGAAAAGCACGAAGCAATGGAAAACGGGAAGGAAGAAGGAGAGGGAAGCTGAAAGCATGTAGCGGAAAGCATAAAATAAAGAAATGAGAAGCAAGAATCATCGCGAGGCAACAAAAAAAAAATAATGGAAGGATGAAGAGAGAAGAAATGAGAAGCAAAAATAAGCAAACTACAGAAACGAAAACAAAAGCTCAACCACTTCCTTTATTCCTGCCCATCCTACATTACATTATTGGCTTATTAGGTTGCCATGTATACCGGTCGATTAAACTCCAACCTCCTTCCCATCCTTAGAGCACGTGTTCCAGTCCTAACAAATCAGTGCCCCTGGTGTACTGGTCTCACCGGGACAGGATTGCTCCTGGCTGGGGTGATACAATCGTATCGTATCGTATGTTACAAAAATAATTTTTCTGTTTGGTTAGGTATTTTGGCCTCAAATCCAAACCTACGTTTTGTATGAAACCGGTCGCGCAGCCGTTCCTCAAAGGACGGTCGATGGTTGATTTACAGAAAAAATGCTAAATGTAAGATGTTTATTTTTGTTCATATTTTTAAGGTTTTGATCAAGCCAATTTTTGAACAATGGTAAAATAATATCTATCAATCATATGATCATCCAACATGTATGTGAGATTTTGAGATGAACAATGTACGAGTATCATTAAGATGTACGATAAATAACAATTGATCAATTATCAACGAGTAAATAGTTATTTGTTGACATTTTCTGACAGCTCAGAAGAGCTCACCTGTCAGTACAGTTTTAAAAACAATATTGTACCTACTGTAGGTACTGCCAACCGATTGTGTGACATTGTGAGGCAGGTCAAGAATTCGGATTTTTTTTTGGTTATTTTTTTTTACATAATCGTCACACAGGAGGGCCCTGAGGAAAATATTTTCTCTCAAGGCATATGTCATCTTTATGGATTCTGTGTGGAGGGTCTGTAGGAAGGCAGGAAGGAGTTAACATGGGTTTTGAAGAGATTCATGTTGTAGGATATGAACTTAAGAACGAGTCAAAGAAACGCAGTGCTATCACAACTATGCACCGATGTCGAGGGAATCAATGACGCTATAAGGACAGCATTCCCACCTGAGTCCTGTTCTCTAAAGTTGCAATCCGTTTGTTAAGATAGATAATCCCACCGCATGTTTCTGCACAGTCAAGGGTTTTTTTAAGAATCTTGGGACTCCATACCGGAGGTGGCTACCAAATTCAACAGCGGGGCGCACTTACGATTTGTTTAGGGTTATCAATTAAGTACTTGTTAAAGTAGACTTAGAGGTTCTGACTTCGATAAAGCCCCCATACCTGAACTGGTAACTTAGAGTTACATCAAACATACAATGAAAGTCCTGTTTGGAAGATTTCTTTTTTTAAAGGAGACTAGATTTCCATTTCGATACCTTCTAGACGTAATCAGACATGATTTGGTTTTTGAACTGTAAATTCGGCGAGATCATTCTTACCCCGTGAGGAAACACTCTCGAGGTAACCGTCCATTCAATGTTCCAAAGCCCTCCGAGCTGTTAGAGTTTGTTTAACATTTTGGGGCTTGTCAAACAAAATGTTGTCATGGACTGTACTGTAACCCGCCTAGCAATGAAATGGTATACACGACAAAATGTCAATGAAACCGTCAGCAACCGTGTGAATCGATCTCTCTCTCAAAAAGTGGACAATCTACGAACACAAGGATGCGGGAAGTCCGTATCAAATGCCTTGGATATGTCCAGTGTAACGTTCTCGGTGCATCCTCACCGAAACGTCACATACATGAGAACATCTCCGCACGAGCGGTTCCACCATAATCCATGCTGATGGTCGTTAATAATTTTGTTCTTCTCGAGATATACGAGTAGTTTGTCGTTGATCACACGTTCCATCACCCTGGACAGAACAGATATGATCGCTATGGAGCGGTAGTAGGCCGGGTTGGGGCGTTTACCCTTCTTTGGAATAGAGGGTACAGTGCTACATTTCAGGGACATTTTAAAAAGCTTAATCAAAATTGGATCTATTTCTACAGCGCACCTCTGCAATTCCAGGACAGGTATTCCATCAGGCCCGCTAACTTTGTTAACATCGTGACTCCGTAAGAGCTGAAGTACATCCCGATGCTGGATCCTCAGCTTTTTCATAAAGATACCGCAGTGAGGAACCGATAGCGGGGTGGCACTGCGAGCTTTCGATGCAAACATTTTGTCTAATAAGTTGGCCTACGTTGGCTTGCAGAACAACGCTCAAACCAAATAAATGTCTTTGAAAGATGTGATGTCAAAACTTTATATATTTTTGACATTGCTTTGGTGACAAGGCATGTTGTTTAACCTTTGGCAAGCCAGGTTTAAAATTAAAAAAAAATCAAACGTCACTTCAGAATTTTTTTGTGTCGCATTTTATAAGTTTGCAGTAACAATTCTTTCAGATTTTGGTACTTTATACAACTGTTATTACTAATAATATTATTTTGTAATAGAAACTCGTAAACAAATAATGCATTTTTTTTTCATTTTTTTAAATTTTCACCGTTGGCCCACCGGAGGATAAACGGCTAGTTAAATCTATTTTATAAAACGACTAATATTTACTAATCTATTTAGTTTATTTGTTTATTATTTCTTCACATTATTATTGTTTACATTAAAATTTTTAACTCATTAGGAGTTGGCTATTTAACAGCTTGTGTTAAGGTTAATATTTTATAAAATAATAAAAATAACGCAAAAAATTGAAAGAACAATATTGTCACCTTTGACCGTGGATTATGATTGTGTTCTTTCAAGGGAGCTTTCTAACTTGCAGTAAAATTAACCTAATTGACTTAATTTGCAACCATAAAACGTGTCTCAAACTGGATACTACAACACGGTTAGAGTTCATTTCATTATGCTACACAATCTCAAATTTCACCACTATCGACATCTGCAAAGACCAAAGACGTGACTAAGTGAGAGAAAAAAGCACCGTTGGCAAACGTCGGAATAGTTTAGAAGGCTGACTGAGCGAATGCCAAGTGTGAATTAGTACCACGAACTAGTTTCGGTTGGGTGGTCGCAGGTCGCCCGCACACTAATATTGTGTTTATCAGGCGATCAAATCCAACGTGATTTCTTCAAAAGATTCGGCGAGGTGACTATTAGAAATTCAAAACGCAGAACGTGTTAGTTAAAATATATTTTTACCGACCGTACTATGTGGGTGATATTTTTCGAATGCGATGAGTGAGGGGTAACTTGCTGATTATGTGCTGATTTCTGTATTAGATAATTTTGAAAGATCTTCTATTTTTAAAGCAGACGTTTTATCTTTTTTATGAATTTGTTTTTATAGAAAGCTAGCTACTACCCAGCTTCGCCAGAGATTTCGAATACAACGTATGGACCAAAGAACATGGCATCTTGACTTATTTTATGAGTTTATAGATGATCTAACGGAATTGTCACCGCGAAAATAAGTTTTGTGGATTTAAAAATTCAGAAAAAGTTATATTAATTTCAAGATGACGAAACTAATTCGAGAGCTTTTTTCTAGTTCAGATAAATGAAGGTGGAGAAAATGCAATTTCAAAAGATTCTAATATATTTTACTATTTAAAATCAAACCAAGAAACAACGCTAATTCATTAATTTGTTTTGACCTACAAAGAGTAAGATTTAAAAAATATATTATTCATTAACCATAAATCTTACTATCTTATCTTACTAATATTATAAACGCGAAAGTTTGTATGGATGTATGTATGTTTGTTACTCTTTCACGCAAAATTTACTGAATGGATTTTAATGAAACTTTACAATAATACAGCTCTTACATCAGAATAACATAGAGGGTATAATTTATAAACCTAGCTATTTATTTTCAATACATTGAAAATAATATAAAATAAAAATTATTGTTTAATAGAAAATGTCAAAATTTGAGAATGACATTTTGCAAAACAATGATTGTTAAATCAAAATTCTATTTTAGAAAATATTTAAATTAGTGAATTTATTTGAAGTACTCGCCGGAAACTTCGAATCGAATCAAGAATTATACATATTTTAAATAAATAGGTTAAGAATTTTGGTATAAAGGTAGATGGGACCTAGGAAAAGAAAATAGATTACTCGACGTACTAATCCTATGCAGACGAAGTCGCGGGCAGAAGCTAGAACATAATAATAGTATGTAGTTACATACAAGTGCATGATATACCTAAACCACCTCACCTCGCCGAGGTGATAGAAATTTAATTGAAGTTTAATATCAAATTATAGGGCAATTAGAAGGAAAGGAAGTAATGAAAGAAATGGAAAAGAAATGAGAAAATAAAAATAAAAGAACAAAATAAAAATAAAGTTTTATAAGAAATAAAATGTGTTTAGTAGATAGGTATTCACGACAGGGTACGAATTAAATTGAATACAACTCCATTCGTTTAATTTTTTTTCGCAGAAAGATTCTACTATTTTTTTCAGAAGGAAAGGGGTATGAGGGGTGCACGGAGAAAAATGTTATTCTAAAATACATAAAAACGGGACTGAAGTTCTTACGAACAAATTAACAGTGTTGTAATGTTTATTGGCGGTAAAATGTAAGAATAAATTATTATTATTAATTATTAGATCTGGGACTCGAACCCAGGACCTTTGGCTTTTAGCCAGGAAATTTGTTTTTTTTTTCTGATTTTTCTCTTTCAGATTTTCGATTGAGTTTCGCTAGTATTACCTTCATATTCATTAAAATATTATAATTGAAGTTTAACTCATTAAGTTAAGTCTTTTTATTAGATTTTCAACAAAAAATAAATCCATCAGATCAAGCATAACTAAAACGTAGCAATTTTTTTTTTAATGTTGCCATTCCTTTCTCTAAATAAACTAAAGAACTCTAATAATAATAATTGGATAGACTTTAGAGCGTCGTTTTTTGTGAAAAATCACCTCTAACCGTGTATATAACAATTGTTGTCTGCAAATTAATTGAAAACATTTTTATTAAGTTGTAAACATGGATATTGACAGTGGGAATATCACAACAGGCCACTTCGCTGCTAGATTGTGTTTCACCTATTATTGTCTGTATCGGGCGCTGTGTGTGGTTCGGTATTATGTGACGTTATTATGGGGGAAGCGTGTGAAAAATCATAGTAGATATTTTTCATCACGTCCCAAGTAGAATTGAAACACGATATCAATTTAAAACTGCTGTGCAAACGTATCACCAATATTTCTAACAAGTCAATTTTCCGGTGACGTTAAAAAAATTAGAGGTTTTTTACTGCCCTACTGCTAAGCGATCAGCCACACAGCTTTACAAGGCTACTGTTAATAGATTTAACCGTCCAAACTCCGTCCAGAGCCAAAACCTGTCAGCCAAGATGTCATTGATCTTCCCGAGTTCTCACAATTCATTAGCGCCGTGATAGGGCCGGCAATAGTAGAATAATAATATTATGTGCAATATAACAATACCGTTATATTACACATAATATAACGGTATTTTTTTTTGTTTCAGAAATATTTCATTATCAGAATTGTATCAAACTGCAATGCAAGCCGGTAATTCGAGATGTGTATTTTCGTGACTCCTTTAATTTTCCTCGGGATGCAGATGCTGTGCAAGGATAATCTTTGTCGATCCAGTAACAACTAGTCACCAGGAAAAAAAACCCGCGTCGGGAATATCGACCATCTCTAGCAGCTAGCAGCTAGTGTCGACATGCAGAAACTTACTTACCTTAAAAGATAAACCACGGAAGTCCAGTTTTGAACGGTTTTAAGTCCAATACGGAGGAATTATTTCTGTATTTCATTACATTATTAGATGAAACCATAAAATCCATAAACAAATGCTGTGCAAAGGGTATTTTTGAAAAGTGAAAAGAATAAGCCTGATTCTTGAAAAGATTCGGGTTGAAAGGGACGAAATCCGGATGAAGGCAGGTTGTTAAGAGGTAATATCCAACAATCCATTATTCCGTTTTTGTTAATAGCATTGCACGCGGATGTTTTTACAACCATGAAGCTAAACGGTATTAGTTTTAAATTTAATGCAAAATGTCGTCATTGAGAGCGGCGCGAACACACAACCTCGCACGGCCGCATCTCAGCGGCTAATGAATCGCGAGAATTTATGTCTCGAACTGCCATAAAAATGATCAAACGGGAGATGGTAAATTAATGAAAATTATATACTTCTTAAAATTAATATTTGATCAAAATTGTTTAATTTTTTTCAATAATGTCTAAAACAAAATAAGTGTGTAAAATAATCTGAAATATTTTTGTTTGTAAGACCTTAAATAAATAGAAAAACTGAGGTATTTTTGTTACAAAACACGTTCTCGGATTTATTTTTTAATGATTTTAATTTATCTAAAATTTAAATGTTGAAAGCTGTGTTGACTAGATTATAGGTATATTGATTTATTTTGTTGTATGATTATATGATTTGAAATTTGTGTTGTTTAATAGAATCTATCGTTTGAAAATTCAACAAATTTGCCAACGACTAACGGTAAAACCTCAGTATATTATAAATACACTTAGTTTTTCAAAAATTTAAGACTGCGTGTACCAGATAAAATAACAATCTTTCAAAATCACTTTATGTTTTTTAGTGAAAAAGAGTCAATACGTCTAGAATTTGATTTAAAAATGACTAATTTCCGATATTCTCTGGCAAAACACTCTTAACAGTAGTATTTATAGTTATAGCTAACTATTGCAGACAACAACCAAAATTTGTTTTTCATTATTTATAGGTAATTTAATAAAAAGTTTAGTGGTGCAATTTTTTTCAGGTATATTTTTTAGTTCAGGGGATATAATAGCTTTATTAGAACCCTATAATTTCAATGTTCGAGTGGGCACAGGGGGAAACAAGCGGGTGAGGAGTAATGACTTTTGTGAAAATACAACCTGTAGTAGATACTACTTACCTGCAAACATTCAGATTTCCCCTAATTTTTTAAAGTCCATTGGACTAATTCAGCTAGTCAATGGCATCGAAATTAACTTGGATCAGCACAAATGTGCTTCCAGGAAACTTGTGTAGGTGAATAATCAATAAATGCATTCATAATAATATTCCTTACGCCTATACCGGCTTTTACAAACAAGTAATATAAATATAATAATTTAGTGGAACAGTATTAAAAAAGTATAAATTGTTAACGAAAATCTAAAGAAGAACACATACAAAGGCTAACATTAATATTTACTTACGAGGTATGTTATTATAGCCTTCTTTATTTTACATTGGCTCCATACAGAAGACTCTGAAAATTCCCCCAGGGCCTATTTCATATTCGGAGATACGGTGTGAAGGTGAATTTTTAGGGAAAGGAAGTTGTGGAAAGGAACGGGGTATGAGGGGTGGGTACGAATGTGAAGTCAATGTGTCCTGGAATGACGGACGCATTGATCCATCCCTCTCACTACGGTGCAATGTAACAAAATTCAAATGAATTATTATTAAATTTTCATAAGTATAACTCTCTTTTTATAACTTTTGAAGGTTATTCCCATCAATCGAGTCCCACACTTAGAAAAATGTTAATTTTATCCGTAAAAACGGTTAAACACGGGACTGAAGTTCTTACGAACAAATTAACAGGGTTTCAATGTTTATTGGCGGGAACATGTAAGAATAATTTGTTGGTTTACGTAATTTCGTACGTATATCAACCAATTATTCTTACATTTTCCCGCCAATAAACATTGAAACACTGTTAATTTGTTCGTAAGAACTTCAGTCCCGTTTTAACCGTTTTTACGAATAAAATGATCGTATTTTAGAATAAAAATTTTCTTCGTGCATCTTACCGTTATCTTTTATTTTTCTGTGTCTTTTCTTTTCATATTTTCATTTAGATTAATAATAAGTGTTGTCTTATTTTTCAATGGTGAATTATTATTAACTTAATGCATGTAGGTATTCAGGATGAAAATGTTGTATCATTGCTACCGTGGTTAAAACTGATTATAAAGTTCAACTCTGTTACACCAGTTTGAGTGGCTGCCTACGATTAGCGCAGTGTCGAGATCATAAAATTTCTGTTTTATGATCACTGATGAATCAGGAGGCGATGGAGTTATGACTTCCTACCGATACAGGTGCTACGCGGTTTCTTTCTTGGTAATGTTTCCGTAGTAACCCACAAATAATGTTATTTATTATTCTCTATCTCTATACCTACATACAATTACAACAGGGGAAGTGCTTTTTGAAGTAAATACTTATTTACCCACGCTTGACTTGAGATAAAACTTGGACTTGAGGTAAGGGCAAACCTGCGAATGTGTAACGAAAAGTGAAATGCATTGCGAGGCGAACGGGGTCACAGTAGAAGCAAGAGAGAGCAGTGCGTGCGCCTTAAAAAAAAATTTCTTTCTCTCTTCCTCTCATAGCCAGAGCATGAAATATTTCCGTCAGTATTTTGAAATACCAGAGACGCGCCAAACGCGGGGGGAGCGGACGTCGATGCGCACGGCTTGATCGGGCGAGGCGAATTATAATAAATTTAAATAAATATTTGTAGAAAATGAATATATGTATATACATGTATATATTTTATACATACAAACATATATATGGACTTACATATAGATGGAGCTAAAGAAGTATTTACTTCAGTCGTGTGGTCTAAAGCACACTCGTTTTTTTTTTAAATGTACTTATCTATATAAATATTTTGTTTGTGGTGTTTGTTTACAAGCTAAATAATAATAAAATTCACCTAACTGGACTAAACTTTTATCAAACATACAAATTGCGGTTGCGTGACTGCCTGTAACTCTGGTTGAATGAACTTTGGAAATCGAAATTGCTTTGAATTAATGTGTATTTTTCATGCAACTAATTGTAATAAAGCGATAAATCGACGAATTTGTGTTAAGATTTTTTTTCATAAAGACAGTTGTTGCAAGATGTACCTACGTGCCAAAAATGAGTTACCCCCTCTGCTTAGGTACTTCCATTGAAAATTAGGCTTTATGTAGTTTGCCAAATTCGGGTATGATTTCGCATTGAATATTATAAAATTGCCATTTTATTAAGATCTTCTTCTGAACGGTAATTAAATAAATTACCGTACTAAATATTCTTTTTTCTTAGGGTAAATACCTACGCACAAATTTTCAGCCTTTGTGGACTGCACGCCACTGCTATCTAGGTAGCTTAACTCACATTAAAAATAATAAAAAAATTTCACCATGTAGTAGGGTAAAAATGAAAAAAAAAGACTACTAAGTCTAAAGCGATAGCTTTATATTACATTATTATATTGTCTATATTTGAGTAAATTTTGTTACCCGACGATTTTCAGATCCCTGGAGCGTTGCACTCCTGAAAATCTCGTTTTGTAATAATCACCCTCCCTATTCAGTCGTATTCTCTCAAAAAACTCCCTTTTAATTATTCCTAATTTTGAAACTTTTATTTCATGCTTCAATTCCATTTTAATATAATTTTTTTTTTTTTTTGAAAATTTCATTTAAACTTTTTATTCCAAATATCAGGAAACACTTGTTAATAATGTAACAACACCCTGTTTATAAGATAAAACGCGGCAAATTATTAGTAATAACATTTTTATTGATTAAACTGGGTTTTAAAAAATCCTCAGACATTAGGTATGCCTAAAATGTATTAAGTTTTATTATTTAAGATAATTATTTAATGTAGCGAAAAGCGAGTTAATAACATAATCCCACAGATTCGGCCCGCTTATATCTGAACTAATTGAAAAATTCCACAATATAGGCCTAAATGTGACAATTAAAAAGTCATCACGGCTCCGTAATTTGGGAATATGGTTCGGCCTAGACTCGTCGACCCACCCACTGAGATTATTATGATGGGGCGACTCCACCAGAGAAAACTGAAAAAAGTGTTAATGTTCTTCTGGGAATGTCTCATTTCATCCTAATTACTAATTACATAATTACTCTATTTGAAGACCTGAAACCGTCCTGGAAAGCTATTATGATGACCCTAAAACCTCAAATGTGCGTCAAAACTCAAAACACACCTCTTCTTCGTTATTTTGTTTATTTTTCGGCGTTCTTTACGACAGTCGCAAAACAAGTGAATATATCACATAGTTTTTGAATGAATATAGCACACAGGTTTGACATTATAATTTAAAATAAAAAAATATCTTCGTAAACACCACTGTATTTTTTAAATAGGTAGGTAGGCTTAGGTTTCACTACATCCGTAGACTCTTCAGGTCGGTAAATACTTAAATAAAATCTAAAAGTATAGTATAGTAGCAGTGTTATCTTTATCTTTATATACAAAAAATCTCGCGTCACAATGTTCGTCCGAGGTAAACTCCGAAACTACTAAAACGATTTTGATGAAATTTGGCTTAATGTGTGTAATTTGGTCCAACTTAAAAGATAGGATAGTTTTTATCTGACCTCAATATTTATTATTTCGAATTAAATGTTTTTTATGGGACAATTATTTGTAAGTTCCATAAGTTTCTGACAGATGGCGGTGTGAGTTAATTTTTGATACAACACTTGGTTATCTAGATTAGGTAATTATCCAGTAGATGGCGTTGCGTTTCGTTAGCCAAAGCAACGCGTGGACGAGTCAACTAGTATTTGTATAAAAATCTCGCATCACGATGTTTGTCCCAGATAAACTCAGAAACTACTTAACCGATTTTGATGAAATTTGGCTTACTGTGTGTAATTTGGTCCAACTTGAAAGGTTTTAGCTCGATTATTGACCTCAGTATTTATTATTAATAATTAAATGTTTTTTAGTCAGGGGTCTGTTCTGGGCCCACTTCTCTTCATCCTCTTCACAAATGGTGTCGCTAAAATAATCGAATCATTTAGTCTTCTATCTCACAGCTTTATATATATATATATATATATATATATATATACGCTGATGACCAGCAAGTCTTCTTTTACTGCTTACCAGGGGAACAGTCTTAAAACTCGAATAACTGAGTCTCTCAAGCAATCGCCCGCTGGATGACCTCAAATAGATTGAAACTGAATCTTTCGAAGACTGAGTTTCTCTGGACCTCCACAAGAATACGCTAGCGTAACATTGATAACTCCGCAATATCAATTTCATGAAGTGACAACACTCCAAAGACTTGTATAAACTACTGGGTGTCAACCCACGCTGATTTTCCCCTGAAAACCCAAGTGAACAGAACTGTAAGCACGAGGTTCTCTAAATTAAGGCAAATTAAAGCAGTGCAAAGAAACCTGCCAACAGAGGCGACTAAATTACTAGTCAATTCGTATGTTAGATTACAATGCAAGTCTACCAAAATATCAAATTAACAAATTACATTCCGTTTTCAACGCTGCGGCAAGACTTATCACCGGCGTATCTAAATATTCCCATATTTCAGAGCATCTCAAAAATCTTCACTGGTTCAAATGTCCTGAAAGAATCCAGTTCCAGCTCTGCTGGATGGTATTTAAGTCCCTTAACGGAATGGCTCCGGCTTACCTATCGGAAATATGTATTCCTGAAAATTCCAATTCTCGACAATCAACCCTCAGGTCAGAAGCATCATCAGCTATCGGAGGGTTGGAGGAACCAAAGCGCACACCTGATAGTTCGGTGAGCGTGTTTTCGAGTGTCAGGACCTAAAATGGAATGGACTGCCACATGAGTTAAGAATGATCACAGACTCGGCGGAATTTAGAGCTAAACTTAAAACTCATCTTTTCACAATGTCTTATCCATAAAGTCAAAAAGCTTTCACCTTCACTGCCTTTAACTTTTGTAAAGGTCACTTCATTAAAATTCTCCAGTCTTAAATAATCCAATTTCTCAAGTCTTTCAAAATAAATAATTTCCTCAAGTTTTGCATTCATCTTTTTATAAATGAATGTAGCAAATGTAAAATAGATAGAGCCTAAGAATTCATAATAAATTGTAAAAGCGGCGCTCTACAAATTATCCAATTATTATTATCATTATTAAGGGACAATGATTTGAAATAAGTGTAAGTTCCATAAGTTTCTGACAGATGGCGGTGTGAGTTAATTTGCGTTTTTTTGGTTATTTAGGTAATGGCGTTGGTTACCTAGGTAATGGCGTTGTGTTTCGATTTCACGTCAGTCTATTCCACGACATTGCGTTGTGTTTTGTTAGCCACAGTAAGGCGTAGCCAGTTCATCTAGTACATAATATATTATACTTTCACAGTGAACTGAAAAAAATGGGCTGAAATTCAGTGAAGAGGTGGGAGTAAGGGTAGAAGGGTTGAGAAGAGAGTGCCCTTTTTCAATAGGGAACAACCTAAGTATCGATCTTTCATTGATTTTGTTTTATTTTACCCGAGTATAATTTATAATATTTGGCGATGCATTGAGAATTAATGCAATATAATGTGTTTTGGTTGGAAAATTTGATCACTAAATTATTATAGATGCGGTTTCATACAAAACGTAGTTTTGGATTTGAGGTCAAAATACCCAACCAAACTGAAAAATTATTTTTGTAATAAAAAGCTATGTCGTATATCTATCGGACAGGAGCTACTTTTTTATTTACACTTACGTGGGAGGTCACTTGAGATTAATTAACACTGTTTATGGTATATTAGAGTGATTTGCAGTTTGCACGGAGAGGACATAGGATCTATCTTATTACGTACTAACTATTGATAACCTATTGTTAAATTTGTTGATTGATTTCTGATCGATGGTCATTAGGGGAGACTCGTGTAATTCTGGAAAACTACCTAAAATCCGTTTACACAACCTCAAATCTGTCAGCGTTGAGCAAGAATTAGCCTGTGCAAGTTGCAAGTTGAAATCCATGATTTTTTTTAATAATTTTTTTTTTGAAATGTTAACAAAAGCTTATCTAGGAATCTAATAATAATATTAGCTTGAAAAGGATGAAACTACCAAAATTTCAGTCCCTTTCAAGTTCTCTCGCACTTTAATTCGTACTTACTCCATATTTTCGATCGAGTCTAACCTGAATATCACGTTATATCCGTTTTGACTATGTTTGATTAATCGACCGGAATAAGATAGAGATTGCGTGTGGCTACAGAACCCAATGCACAGTTAGTACGCACCGAGTCCAGGCAGAATGTGAAAGTCAGTATCGACAATCACGTTCCAATATCTTGGCCAATGTGGAGCAATAATAACAGATATTGTTAGTTGTTGTCTAGATTTAGATTATTATTTATTACTGGAGCTTTTTAACTGTAACGATAGTTTCGCTGCACCATTAATCAATCACACGCTGAAACAATGTGGAAGGTTTGACGGGTTAATATAGGTTCGTGTTCTTAACTATTGAGGAAAATACATCTAGTTCTAAATAACAGCAAACCAAAAACGAGAGCTGGAGGCTCTAGCTGTCTACCTAGATAAAATTGTTTCGAAAGGTCATGAAGGGTTCGGCAGGGTGCTGAACGAAATACTTAGCATGTTCAGAAAGTAAGTGTACTGATGTGACCATAACGGGCTGTGGCTTTTTGTTTTTGAGGGTTGGAAACACTGAGTGGTAGAGATGGATCTCCTGATCAAAGCGAGCATCGCAAGAACACGGTAGTACCTACGTAAACTCACGTTTTAGCATCCAGTTGCGTGAAAGATGTCGGTAAAAAATCCCGCCGAGTATGAGCCACGTTCAGCACAAGAAAAATCTGTTCAATAGCGCTTGCGAGTTTCTTGAAAGACTTGAATTGGAAGGTGAGGATTTTCTGAGCTCTACTGTGACTGGAGATGACACGTGGGTGGCTCATTATACGCCTGATACAAAAAGACAATCGTTACACCAATTCCTCACCTGCCAAAAATTTTAAAAACAAAATTTCGGGTAAAAAAATCATGGCTCCAATGTTTTAGGAATGATAATGTATCATTTTGGTGGAATTTCTGTCTCAGGAGGATACCATCAATGCACAATACACAAACCTTAAAAAACCTCAAAAGGAGCATTAAAAAGGGGGGAAGCTGATGCGTGGAGTGAGTGCTTGTTGTACGACAACGCATGTCCTTACAATTCAATTCAATTTATTGTTTTCTCGAAAACATTACAAAATTTAAAAATTTTTAATGCTATTTTAAAATGCAATTGTAAGAGACATAATTAAACAAAACAGGCAAGGATACTTACTACACAAGCATTAATAAAGCTTGCATTTTAAAGGCAGCTTCACTTACGCTACATACGATATCCGAATTAATTCTGTTCAACAGCACACAGCCTTACACAGCCTTAACCCCCAAAACGGTATTGGACTCATTTGGTTGGGATGTTTTGAACCGCCCCCTGTATTCCCCTGATTTGGCATCTAAATGGATGGAAATTTGGGTGGAAATAAATTTTCAATCGACAAGCAAGTGCAGAAACAGGTTCTGAAGGGGGGTGGAGGTGGTGGGAGAGATCTCCGAGGAGGGCATACAGAGGCTTGTGCCACGGCTAACCACATGTATTGAACGGGATGCCGATTATATAGAAAAATATTCGACAAGTTTATCAACAATATCCTTTTTTTTCAAATACACTTTTTCTAAAAAAAAATTAAATCTAGTATACTTACTTTCTGAACATGCTCTTACTTTCTAATTTTGTTATTGCTCAGAATGTAAATAGAATGCACCTACACCTCAGGATTCTGCCGTGCCATATAAATACCGCAAAAGAGTCCCCAACTGTTCCCGTCTGGAGCCAGTGAGACCATGGCATCCCCAATTGGGGTATGTTGTGAGGCTGTGGGGAGATGAAGTAGATGGGGAAGAAGAAGGTGGGGAAGTTCTTGAAGGAGATGCCTTCCTGCAGTGGTATAGGCCTCGTATATCTATGTAATATGGGCCGGCAGATTATTCATCCATCAGGTGACGCATTTCATCATTTAATGTTGTGAAAGAAGAAGTTTGCATCTTTAATCCTTCCACTCAGAATACCATTTTTTTAATGTCAGGAAAAATAATAATTTAACACGATAAACAGGCAGGGAAAAATTCTTATTTTTAATTATTTTTAATCCAAAATAGACTAAATGCCATTTGTCGTGCACTTGGATAACAACCTACCAGATTAATGTACTTTATAAATATATAAAGGCATAAAACACAATCTTTGAGGTAGGTAATTATTTAAAATTGTAATTATAAATTAACCGTTACAAAAATGAATGATATATTATGGAGTTGAAGCATTATGTCTTATGTAATCTTCATTTATCGAATGGTCATTCATCAAGGTTTTAAACATTTTCAGCAATCTCCCAATCCGCTTGGTAAAAATGTATTAGCCCGCCTCACGGATAATATGGAATATTTCTTGTCGAAGTTCGATACACTGGTAATAGGAGCGTTCCTTTTTTAATGAATAGACAATCACAATCAATAAAGACATTTTCGGAAAGTACCAACCTTATAAAATAAATTCTTGTCAACGGATATAGTAAAGCACCTACCTACTTTCTGGGTGAGCTAATTAATACAATATAATCGTAAAATTAAACACTTATAACCTAACCTAGATCTTGAGTTGTCAAGTAGTTTAGCGGCTACGCTAGATTTGTGTAACATGTTTTTTAATACAAAAGAAAGTGCCTCCTTTATAGCGCCTGCTCGCGTCAAGGCAAGAAAAGCATCCCAGTTTTCAAATAATTTAGCGGCTACCCTAGGTTTGTGTAACATGGTTTGTGATACAAAAGCGAATGTATTATTTATCAAGAATCGATTTTCGAGCGTTGGCAATCTTTTTAAATATTCTAGCAATTGATTGTCCATGAAAATATAAATAGAATATGGCGAGGAGTTTGTACACCGCGTAAGTGAATTATATTTCTGCATGTTTTTTCGTCTTCCCCGACATCCTTTCTCTCCTTCCTTAATAATAAAGCTAAATCTAACTGTTTGACTAAAAAATATTCCGTATTAACTGTGAGGCGGAGTAAGACATAAATAATGTCGCTTTCCAAGAACACCAAAACTTGAGAAAACTTAAAATATTTGCTTTTTTAAAATAAAACAAACACTTTCAGCCTTACTAACAAAAAAACACTCCGTTTGATTGTACAAATTGCACGTGAAATCTCATATGTCAAACTGTAATTTGCCGCCCGCCTTAGAAAAGAATATGGCGGACTGCACATGCGCAAATGGACTAATTTTCAGGGTGACCAACCGAAAAATTCATATATTTGTTCGATTTTGTTCGATTATTTTCGATTTGTTATTAGTAACGTTTTGTTTTAAAATATGTACAGACTTTACACAACGTGCAACAGAAACACCGTTTAACGGCCGCGGAGTGTTTATTTTTTAGTAAGGCTGTTAGTGTTTGTTTTATTTAAAATATAATGCCTAACCACAAAGTGATTGCTTCTTACGAAAACAAAAAAAAAATATTTGCATTGGTTCAGAAAAACTAACAGATTAAAAATGAGCATCTCCAATCAAATAAAGAGAAGTGAAAGCCCCTGCTGTCAAGCATCAACTGTCAACAAAGATTTCACTACATTTTACATAAAATATTATGATTGCACAATATCGTAAGCTTAAAAAAAACACAATATTTATGAATTAGTCTTGATGGTTATTATTGTAGAACAGTTTTTTGGGTCAATCTACCGCTAACGTTTGACAATCAGATGTAATCACGTTATTTTGACACACAGACTAACCAGACAAGAGACCGACATGACAGATCGCACTCATTTACAACTGATCGTGTTTCATAAACACGATTTTGTCGGATCATTTCACTAGTTTTTTTAATTTTTTTTAAAAATTGGTCTACCTTGACATTAGGTACCTACTAAAAATAGAGCCTCAAAACTTAGTTCCTTATTATTAGAGATGAATTTAAAAAGTACAATTTACTTTGTATTTTAGGAATCGCATTCTGGTGTAATGATAATAATAAAAAAATTATAGCGCATTTTTTTGTGAAACATTTTTTTTGTCATATTTATTTCTGTGATGATATAGCGTCTGCTCGTGTCAAGGCAAGAAATACATCCAAGTTTTCAAGTACTTTAGCGGCAACGCTAGGTTTGTGTAACATGGTTTGTGTACAAAAGAAAGTCCCCTCTTTATAGCGCCTGCTCACGCTAAGGCAAGAAAAACATCCCAGTTTTCAAGTAGTTTAGCGGCTTCGCTAGGTTGTGCAACATGGTTTGTGATACAAAACTGTATGTATATAAAATAAATAATTACTAGAAAAAAAACATGTTTTTTTACGTCATTTTATTTTTAAAACTCCGGTACCGAAATTAGTGTTTACATAATACTTATATCTTCAAAATCTTCTAGCCGCGCGTTATATATTAAAATGTATCAGGAATACCAACATTCCAAAGTGATTACAAATATCGGCAAAAATTCACAAGACGAAGCTAATTTTAATTTTAAATATTTTCACTGCCCTACTGCATATATACAGTTGTCTTTTAATGTAATTAAGGTGAATCAAAAGAGTTTTTAAAAAAAAGTGATTATTAACCGTTTCCATCTATATCCAATAATTACTGAAATCTGTAATATATTAAAAAATATTTGCACCTGTGTCAAAATCCAATGCAGAAATTAAGGAATACGTTTGTACGGGCAAAACCCAATTTCCTCTTAAGTCATTTAAAGATGCACTGCGATTTTTTTATACCTACTACACTTTAAATAACAGAACAAAATGTGTTTTTAATAATTTTTGGAGAACACAGCGATTTTTTTCTATCTAGGCAATTTCATATAAATACCATTTCGGCTCTACAAATGTATAGATATTACCTTAAAAAATAACATATATTTGTTTAGGAACTTAAAAGCTTAAAGTTTTCAAGAGAATGTTATAAATCGGTAGAAATTCGGAATGCTGTGATATTCAAATTGAAGGAAACAACTCACCATTCACAACCAGAATAATTACACGCCAAACATTTCTATTCAGCTACACAAATCATGAGATACATAATTATTAACTCACATTTTAAGGTGCAGCGAAAAGTCGAGAAAACATAATATCTACACATGTCATGATCACTGCAGGCTATAATTTAAAAAGTTGAATGTAAAACGTAATCGACATATTCATTGTCACATTTCTGGGTAGGATGAAATAAGCGGTTATTGTCACAATAGCTTTTGCATAATATTATACAATTACAATGTGAAGCATTGTCGCACCGAGTTTCACGTCGTGTGTTATTTAATTCTGAAGCCCACCGTGGAATCGAACCCAAGCCGGTGATTAGCTAACTAAAGAACTAACTAACCATCACTTGTATACCGCATGGATAGGCAGAGAGGACGGTCACATCTGGCACATACTCCTTGCCTCGTTCACATTCATAAATCGTCACATATATATACTCTTCTATTATTTTGACTTTTGACATAGCTCAACTCAGTACCCGACTCAGTTCCAACGTAGTACTTTATATCCTCACTTGATATTTGCTAGTTGCTACACCTGATTAAAACAAATATTATTAATGTAGACAACATTAGCGAAAATCAAAACAGTCAATCATCAAAAATCACAAAAAGATACGGTCACATCTGGGACTCGAACTCAGGACCTTCGGCTTTCCGGGCCACGGCTCTATCTAATGTTTCCCAATCCGATTCGCTTATATTAAGCTGTATCATACTTCGACTGAGAACTACGAACATTATCTTAATTTTCTTAACGCATATTTTTATTTGGCTCCTATCTTTATGTGTGGTTGCAGGATTCAACTAGAACTAAATGCCATCTAGATAGTGTCTTGGATAAATGTATCCAATTTTATTTTATATGCGACTCTATTAAGTTTTCTTTTTATTGAGTAAAAACTCAAATTGTAATATTTTAATTAATGAAGACAATATTAAGGAATTTCCTTCGAAAATCAGAAAAAGATAAGGTCACATCTGGAACTCGAACCCAGGTTCATCGGCTTTCCGGGCCGCGGCCCTACCAACTGAGGTAAGGGAACATACCCATACTACGTGACCCTCTTTCTGCAATTTTAAACCCCCCCTCCCTCCTCGGTGACCACGTGTAGTATATTTCAAGACCCCCCACCCCCCTTCCTCTACAGTTTTCACGTAGTAATTAATAAATATGGTTTTTCTTGCTAACAAGAACTTAATTTATAGAAACAAAAGACCTGTTATTTTTATTAACACTTTCCATCTAAATTATCTTCAACAAAACGTTCCCAGCATCAATCAAACTCGGATACATCGTAGATCACGGGGGCGTGAGTTTCCTCAGACGTGATTTTTATTGCACTACAAACTATCAGTTTTCAATAAACTGATGTCTCGGCATATGTACGTAAGTGTTGCCACCTGCGAGTTTAAAAAGCGCCAAACACTGCGCGCCATATTTGAATGTAGCTCGAAAAAAATGCGAGATTTCCCTAGAGGATATTGACTGCGTGATAAAAACCTAAGCCTAGTTTTATATGAGAAAGAATGCACAACCGTTAGCTAAAAAGTTAAAGGCCACCAACAATGTTGAACTATAGCTCAAATTAAACTAAATTAACCCATTCTTCAACTCATTTGTTTAATGAGAGGTTTTAGAAATATGCGTTTGAATAATGTTATATTAAATGAATACCTACTGCCTTCACCATCACTAATACATCATCCCTTATCTCCAGGTTGACTTGAACACCTGTCGTATCCTTGGTGGCCTCTTGTGTGGCATAGAGTCCTTTATTTGTAGTTTTGTTGCCGACCCACTTCCTTCCACTACCTTTCTTCGTCCCAGCGTCATCATTACGTTTGGTGTCGTAGCGATATAAATCAAGTCAACACTCGGCGACTGCGAAACCAGTTTTTAATTTAGTAGAACACATGTTTTCTTCACAGGTATAGATGAATCTTTGAATGAAAAGGTACCTTTAATAATTGTATCGTCAACCATCACATAGGCAGAGACCGGAGCGTCAAACAACTCGGTCTTAGCACACACTCCTTGCCTCATTCACATCCATACATCTTCTCGTACATACTCTTCTATAATTCCGACTACTGACATGGCCCGACTGAAGTATCTGGTTCACTTGTCCACAACTTCTTCTTCCATTCACTTTTGCGTCATATATCCTCCTTACAATCCTTTCGTCGGTCATTCTCTCTACATGCCCAAACCATCTGAGGGTCCCTTTCTTAATCCTGTTCATTACGCTTACATCAGCCTTGCATACTTTGCGGATATCCACATTTCTCACACGATCATACATGGTTTTACAACACATGCGCCTCAGAGATCCCATCTATACAGCATTCAGTCTACTTTCATCCTTCCTCTACCAGTTCCACGGTTCACTGCCGTACATCAGGGTAGGTACCAGCACTCCATTGTGGACTCCAACTTTCGCTTATTTGGACAGCTTTTGTCCACCATTAATGGAGTTCCAGCATTCACGCTTCTTTCAATATCCCTATCAGCCGTCCCATCTCTCGTAAACATACTTCCCGAGTGCAACGTAACCTCACAAAATCAGCTTTTACACTTTTCACTGTTTTCAGTCGTCCCTGTGAAGTCAACATTATACACTAAAGATCATTGTTATTTTTGTAAGTCATTGATTATGGCTGAAATATAAATGACACACAGAACGGTCTATTTATAAATGAGTTTCGGAAACATAAATCCACACATTCGGTTCGCGTTCTCGAACTAAAAATCGTTAAGATTAAGTTCCTACGGAATAAAAATTCTGATATTTTTCATCGTTCAATCGTCAAGCAATATAATATTACAACTTCGTGAAATGTTGTTAGTTTTTTTTGTACATTGCACCGAGTTCCTGACGCCTATAAAAACTATACAATAAACGAGCATGTTTTTAAAAAAAATACACTTTTCTGATTAAGATTTATTTACCATCGCCGCGGATAATCGAGAGTGTTCTGTAATTGGGATGCGGACCACCCTAGTCGTTCTCCGATTGTGTGGGCACCTGGGCGAGAGACAAGGATGTCAATACCCCCTCAGAAGAAATTATATTATAATGTAGCTATTGGCATCTCATTCTGGGGACGTAGTAGAATGAAGAAAAAAAACAGTAACCTCCCCGTTCATTGGTTATTCATAAGGTAAAAATTAAATAATGACGAATTATCTGTTTACAATTGAGTCGAATTTTAAACGAAGAATCATTTTATAACTTGAAGACGGAGCTGATTTGTTGTGGAACTGTGAGGGCCCTCTTCTTCGTCTTCTTGACGGGTGGCGTTCAAGCGAGATAGATTTATGAATCGATTTCAAACTCATTTCCGAAACCGCTTTGTATGATTCTGTAAGAGCTTTGTTGTTACCTCAAAATATTCTTTCTTCTTACTTCGCACAGCTTTCAAAACAGTTTTTTTTTCGTAAGGAAACTTTTTTTCATTCGTTTCACTAATTCGTAATACATGTAATATGTTGAAGAATGAACATGAAGTAACACGAACGAATGTGAGTGAAATGTGATTATTATTATCAGATATTAATTTTTTTTAATAAAAACAAGTTTGTGTATTTTTAGGAACATAAAATAGTAAATTTATTAATCAAAATACATCATGTATTTATATAAAAATATATCATAATTCGTACGGAGTAACAGTCAGTTGTCATTCTAGTCATTTCAGGGAGAAATAGTTTGTTGAATTTATAAATTAACGGAAAGAGAAAAATCATAAAAATACTTCGTTTAAAATCATCAAGTCCTTCTTCTCATACAATAATAATAATTTAATACTAATTCATTGGACTTAGAATCATTCGAGGAACCGAAATTATGTATTTTTCTTCGGCAAGCTTTGTTCTCCAACGAACACTAAACATCTTCAGTAAGTTTATAAATTCAACAAATTTGTTTGTTTCACTCTTAAAACTAATATATTATGTATGTAGGAAATTATATACATTTTCATTAGGTACAACACAATCTTATTTTAAACATAAATAACTAAGCCTAGATGATATGTTGATGTAGTATAATAACTGAATACATTCATAAAACATTTTTTTACATATATTTATCAAAAATCTCATTATTTAACATTTGTTAGCCAAGTAAAAAACCAACAAAATTAATAATTTATCTCAAATACGTTGTAATATTCATAATTTATTAAATTAGGATTGCATTACCTAAAATCATATTATGTTTTCATTATTATAAGTCGTTGAGTATTTTGATCAGAAAAAATACAATATTTACATTATTATTTTAATAAATTAATAGTCAAAGTACAATAAAAAGCATTTACAGACAGATTAGCGGAATAAATTCTTTGGTCAGGACAAATTAGTAAGTGGGTAGTTAGTAGTCGCATTATGTTGATTTTTTAATTCAAAATAAGCAGTGACCACTTGAAATTTATTGGTTTAGTTAGTGAAATTAATAATTTGATGTAGTTTCATAACCCAACTCCTCAAAATCTACAAGCCATTTCAGTTAAACAAAACGTGTACTCAAATTGGATAGAGATTGAATATTGTTCATCGGAATTGGACAGAAATATTATAGTGTTTGAAAATTTTGAGTTGTAACGGTTTTGAAATCAGCCATCGATGTGTCATTAATAATTACGTACCTGCTAATATATCTACATTTAAAGGGAATGTATTTATTTATTCTGATCTTATTCATTTCGTTGTAAAGGAGAATAAGGTAAAAAATTATCAAAATTTTGATAGCCTCTAAAAAATTCGGTAGATATGAAAAAATATTATTTTTCGAATTACGGCATATATTAAAAATAAAGTTTTTTAAATCTAAAATTTATGCCACGTTACCCCAATTTTTAAGAAAGGAAGAAGGTAATAAGCCGAAAATTAGATGTTATAAACATACAAAGTAAACACTTTTTTAAAACAAAGCAAAAAATTCTATATCTACTGTATTGTAGCAAAGAACTTACAAAGTGATACGATTAATTATTATTTGGATTAAAAAAACGGCAAGAAAAGTGTTGTTTTTTAGAGCTAATTTTGACTCATCCCATTCTCCTTTCACGGACAAAATTAACAGTAGGTTATACAAAAAGTTGAACTAACTTGATTTTGTACTTATAGTATAGCTTATATATTACATTATTTTAGCTAAAAAGATTCGATACATATCACCACCATATAATAAATACTAAAATTGTATATATCTACATATAAATAAAATGTATCTAATGAGTAGAACGGAATCAAGACTTCAGGTATTTACACAATAATAATTCTTCTCGTCCTGTCCGTTCTTTCAATCTAATTCTACCCTAAAAATTAGTAATCTCACTTTGGTACACTGTGGTGATAACCCATTCAACGTTTAACCCATAAATATTACGACCCTAATCAAAATAATCTAGTAATATACAACTTAAGTGATAATGTTTGTACGAAATCCTTACATAATACGTTGATAAATTAATATTTACATTACTAAATATCGTAATACTTTCTTTCATCTGCGTGAATCTCGATAAAATTATTGAAAAAAAAAACTTGTTTTCCCGCTTGTAGCCGTACCGTCATAGCTCAGTTGTAACGTATTTTAGTTAAAATAACTGACGCATGCAACATTTTACGATGTATTATGTCATATCGTAGCTCTCAGCGGCTGGACTATAACGCAGGTAAATTCATATATTATTATTATGCTTTATTTTTTTGAATGTACAAAATGTATGCTTTTAATTTAAAAATCAGTCTATTACCTATTTAGATTAGCGTCATCAGTCGGGGTCGGTAAATTTACTGAGCACTAGTAACACTGTTAATACTGCTAGGGATGCCTTAGCACTTACTGCAGCACTCACTTCGTTAGTCCTGAGGTCTTCCCTGATCGTGGTAGTCTCCCTATCATCAGGCATCTGCTTGGTCTTATGGAAGCAGAGTCTCGCCATGTTGGTTTGTACCTTCGGGCAGTCGTAATCTTCGAAGCCGTCACACTTGCAAGTGCTGAGTTTCGCGGCTTTGTCTTGTCTTCTTAGGATGTCTATTGAGTTGAGACAGCGATGGGAGCACTTTCTTCCGTGGAACATGGACCTGCAGAATCTCCTGTAGTAGTCGAGAGCCGTGGAACAAAGAGAATCTGCAGCACAGATGAGCTGTGACACCCTGCAGGAGACTGTCTCGTTCAGTGAAGCCTTTAACACCTGCGGGCGGCAGACCTCCACCCTCTGCTTTGTCTCCTGGCAGTAGTCATCGTTGCATTCGCACTGTCAACAAAAATAAAACAATTAATTATTATACTAATTTAATTAATTTTCATACAATAGTATATGCCAGCGCTATCACTATATGTAATAAGTTAGGAATTGAATTAAAGTCCTCTGATGATAGATCATATAGTTATAGTAAACCAGAATGGCAGATTAGATTAGAAAATGATGTAGTATTTTTAAGAAGTAGCATAGCTAGAATAATAGAATATAAAAATGGAAATAGAAGTAGGAATATTTTGAAACATGTAGACGAAATTGGGAGAAAATTTGGTTATAGCATTGATAGTAATAATAATGAAAATATAATCAATGATTTATTGGATTTATTAAAACAAAAATTAGGTGTAAAAGCTAGTAGATTAAAAAGATATAATTATACGTATAATAAAAAAAATAATAACAGATTATTCCAGAAAAATGAGAAAATATTTTATTACAAACTTGACGATAAAAAAAATATTATTTCTAATAATAATATTCCGTTGCCATCTAAAACAGATATGCACGATTTTTGGACTAAAATTTGGAGTAAAGATATAAAACACAATGAGTCAGGTCCCTGGATAGAAAATGAAGAACTCAATTGTTCAGACATTGAACAAATGAGTTTTTCTGATATATCGGTTGAATTGTTAGCCAAAATTATTAAAAATACTCATAATTGGAAAGCCACGGGTTGCGATTGGATACATAATTTTTGGTACAAACGTCTGACTACGTTACATCCTCTTTTGGCAAAACATCTTTCAAAATTTGTTAGACAAACTCAAAATTTTCCAAATTTTCTAACTAAGGGCATTACTTATATGTTGCCTAAAAGCGAAAATATTAATAATCCCTCTCAGTATAGACCCATTACATGTTTACCGACAATATATAAAATTTTAACCTCTTGCTTGACAGATTTAATATATAATCATTTAGATGAAAAAAATATTTTATCTGAACAACAAAAAGGTTGTCGCAGAAAACATATGGGATGTAAAGAACAATTAGTTATTGATTCTGTAATTCTAAAACAGATTCAAAATAAAAAACGTAATTTACATACTTGCTATATAGATTACCAAAAGGCTTTTGATAGTGTCCCGCACTCGTGGCTTATCAAAGTATTAAATATATATAAAATTAATCCAATGATTATTAGCTTTTTAGAAAATATTATGTCATTTTGGAATACAGATTTATTTATCAATTTAAAGGGTAAGAAAATAGTAGTACCGGGCATTTCAATAAAAAGAGGAATTTTTCAAGGAGACTCGTTGAGTCCTCTTTGGTTTTGCTTAGCATTAAATCCTCTATCCAAAATGTTAATAAAAAGCAAGTTTGGAATAAAAATTAAGGGAAATACAGGAGAGAGTAGTACAATTTCGCATCTATTATATATGGATGATATAAAATTATTTTCAAATTCTGAATCAAATTTAGAGAAAATGATTAAGGTAGTTAAAATTTTTTCAGATGATATTAAAATGACTTTTGGTCTAGATAAATGTAGAACGATCCATATAGAGAAAGGCAAAATTATAGATGGAGATGAGGGTATATTTAGAAATTTCAAAATTAAAAGTATGAAAGGGGATGAGGTTTATAAATACTTAGGATACCCGCAATCGAATAGATTAGATCATACTAGTATTAAAAATGATATTAGGATTAAATTTCAAACTAGGATAAGAAAAATTTTAAAATGCAATCTATCTGCTAAAAATTTAGTAAAGGCAATAAATAGTTGGGCAATACCTCTATTAACATACTCATTTGGTATAATTAAATGGTCTAATACAGATTTAGATAGCTTAGAACGATTAATTAGAACTACGTTAACAAAGTTTAATTGTCATCATCCAAATTCAGCTATAGAACGAATTAATTTACCTAGAAATTTAGGAGGTAGAGGTATAGTCAAAATAACTTCTTTAAAACAAAATCAGGTAGAAATGTTAAGAAATTTTTTTCATAGAAAAGCTAATAGCTCAGAGCTGCATAAAATAATTTGCAAGGCAGACAGAAATATTTCACCTTTAAATTTATACGACGAGAATGCCAACATTTTTATAAATACCAACCAGGAATTATTAGATTCCTGGTCAAATAAAATTATTCACGCAAAACACTTCAATTATCTCAACCAAACGTATGTTGACAAACTTTCGTCAAACAAATGGTTGAGTATTGGAGAGTTGAGCGCAGAAATAGAAGGTTTTATGCTTGCTATTCAAGATAGAGTAATTAATACCAAAAATTATAGGAAACATATAATCAAAGATCCAAATCAAATAGATGATTTATGTAGAAAATGTATGGCTTTTCCGGAAACTATAGAACACATTATATCAGGATGTTCTATATTAGCGCCGTCTGAGTATACATTTAGGCACAATCAGGTTTTAAAAATAATTCACCAAAGTTTGGTAATTAAACATAACTTGATTGACTGTCATAATATAGTACCATATTATGAATACGAACCAAATTCATTTTTAGAAAATAATTTCTTTAAAATTTACTATGATAAAACTATACTAACAGACAGACCAATTGGTCATAATAGACCTGATATAGTTTTACATGACAAAATTAAAAAAATAACTTATATTATTGATGTAGCTATTCCAAATTCCTGTAATATTCAAAAATCTGTTTCTGAAAAAATAAGAAAGTATACAGATTTAGGAAATGAAATTAAAAGAATTTGGCATTCTCAGACTATAAAAATATTACCTTTTGTTATTTCGGCTACTGGCATTATACCTAGCTCTCTTATTAAAAATTTAGGCATATTAGATTTGTCAAAGAATTTGTATATAAAAATGCAAAAATCAGTCATTTTAAATACATGTAGAATTACGAAAGATTTTTTAAATATTTATATTGAGGGATCAGTAGGATTTATCGGTCAAATTAGGAATTCCACAGAGCCGAACCCTCTGATATGAAAATATCTGGAGACGGTGAATTATATTCCCATTTAATAGTTTGGTAGATTAACGTGTTGTTCTTGTATTGTTTTGTATTAATTATACTTATATAATACACTTGCATAACGTGGATTTACTAGATGATCATTTATATGGAAAAGTGTATGAAAGGGTTTAGTTTTTCCTATGGGAAAAACTAAACCCGTTCCTGTAAATCTGGTGAATTAAAAAAAAAAAAAAATAATAAAAAATTAATTAAGACAATATTAGCGAAACTCAATCGAAATTCTGAAAAAGAAAAATCAGAAAAATCTCGGGTCACATCTGGGACTCGAAACCAGGACCTTCAGCTTTCCGGGCTGCTGCTCTGATCACTTAATTTGAGAGTTGATGTGTCCTATCCGATTCGGTCATATTTAATTTTATCATACTTCGACTGAGAACTACCAACATTATCTTCATTTTCTTAACACTCATTTTATTGGCTGCTATCTTTATATATGATTGCACGATTCAACTCAAACTAGTTCGATTCGAAAAGTCAATAGATATCGCATATTAAAATAAAAATGGATAAAAATTTATCCAAAGCATTATCTAGATGGCATTTAGTTCGAGTTGAATCTTGCAATCATATTTAAAGATAGCAGCCAATAAAATGTGTTAAGAAAATGAAGATAATATTGGTAGTTCTCAGTCGAAGTATGAGACAGTTAACTATGACCGAATCGGATAGGGACACATTAGCTCAGTGGCCAGAGCAGAAGCACGGAAAGCCGAAGGTCTTGGTTCGAGTCCCAGGTGTGTCCCGCTGTTTTTCTGATTTTTGTGTTTCTGATTTTCGATCGAGTTTCGCTAATATTATCTTCATTAATTAAAAAAATATAATTCGAGGTTTTACATATTATAAGTTAAAAATAAATATAAAACTATATACTGGTATTTTAAAATGTGATCCAGATTCATTCGTTCACCAAACCACCATTGAACCATTTACCATGGAAGATTAAAACCTGTTTCTAAAAATCCACGAAAAAAACTACGAGCGGTCGAACGACCTTGCTAACAAACACTAATGTTATACAATACACTCAAATAGCTGCCTCCCAACTAGCAAATAAATAATTAAGCAATCAAAAGGTCAAAATAAAGATTATGAAATCAATTGTAACTATAGTAGTGCTTCGAGCCTTCTTATAAATGTAAATTCGCTAGTTGGGAGAGATAATAAATTAAATAGTAAACAAGTGGTATTTTTTTATATTCAATTATGTACCACAATTAGGGATGCTGTAGTCCAACTGGCGCCTGTTAGAAGTGAACAGCTGGGACTCTTGGGCGGTATTAACGTTTTTTAAATAAACTAATTTAAGTAAGTAAGTAACAGAATGTCGAAAAGGGTAATAATGAAAAGTTTTGTTTTTATGTTTTTTTAATCATTATTAAAGGATGTAGCAATGCAAGATTTTTTAACACATCTCGTAAGAAAAAAGAAGAGGTATATAAATTAACTGGAAAAAATAGGTAATAAATTTTACAAATTATATTTTTGTTTTTTTTTTTATCGTTAACTAGCTGACACGGCATGTGTTTCAATGCAACTTAAATTAAGAATCTGTTTCTCAGTGCGTGTCCTTTCTCATTCGTCCCCATTCCCCTTCCGACTCCTCTTCCCCTCCCGCGTCTCCATCCCCTCCCGCGTTTCACTTTCACCTTCCTCGTCCCGCTGTCACCCTCACCACTCCCTCCCCCCTTTTTTCTCTTCCGCTAAACTCCATAAAATACATCCGTTTTTCAAACGCTTTTGACATATTTTAATTTTTTTATGCAAATTTCATAACGCTAGAGCTCGTTATTCTACTTTTCGTAACGGAGACAACTCCAACAAATCAAAGATCATAAAAATCGATCCAGCCGTTCTTGAGTTATAAAATGGTGTAACTAACCCGACTTTGTTTTATATATTTAGATTAGGGTGTATTCAAGATTTTTTTATACATCGCGTAGGAAAAAATATATATAAAATACAACGTAAAATAAAAAAGGAGAACAGATAACTGAAGAAAGGGAAATTGAGAAACAAGGAGTTGAAAGTTAGGCGGCTATTTTCAAACATACTATGTCGAAAAGCAACGTTCCGTATACTTTGTCAAATAAGATCAGAAGAGAAATCTGGAACTAAAAAATTTGTAGGCTGGCAACACCAATTTTAATTTAACAATTTTATTGCGCTTTGTATAAATATTTTCAAGCATGGATACATGTTTTAAGTATAATTTTATTTTATTTACACAGATGTAAAATATTATTAGCTATCATAGTTGCATTTCATTTTGCAGTTAATTCAGTAAGTTCCTTCAGGTGAATTGTCAAGGAGAGCGAAACAAATGGGGTAAATTCGAAACCCCAGGCAAAATAAAAAAGTTATGGATAGTTTTGACATCAGTGCTATTCGTCATAAGTAGTAGGCGGCTAGGCGGTGGCAAAACGAAGAATTCCAAGTTGAAAATTCGCAAAAACATCATTCGGAGATATTGAGGTTTGAAGTTTAGAATTGATTCGTTATTACAAAAACATGTCATTTCAAAAATTCAAATTTCAATATCTCCGAATGATGTTTTTGCGGATTCGTGACTTAGAATTCTTCGTTTTGCCACCGCTTAGCCGCCTCCTAGTCATAAGGTACATTTTTTAGGGGGATGATCTAAAGCCCAGGCAAAGCTGGGTACTTCAGCTAGTACTAAATAAATGTGAACAAATTCTAAACGGTTTTTTATATCGTTATTCTTCATTGTGCTAACACAAAATTGCAAAGAGATAATATAATATACAAAATGCTATTCTAATTTTGAGATCAGTGGGTATCCATATTGCAATGAAAAAATATTTTTCCAACTTTCATGTGTTTTTTGTTTATTTTTAATAAAATTATAGCTTACTCAGCTTTAGGTATATATCCACCGTGTGTTATAAATTTAGTATTGCCATCTGAACAACAGTGGCGCCCTCCTATGTTTTCTACTCTTATTTGACAGACTCTACAGACATACAGCGCTTTTCTTTCAATTTCTCTTCTTATCTCTCTCGTCTTAAATCACCATTTTTTGTGTCGGTGCGGTGGGTGGGAATGACATAATAAAAAAACAAACTATAAAATAAAGTATAACATATACATGATCCAAAAACAAAACACAATTAACACTAAACAACACCCTAAAATATTCTCTTTACTTACTTTATATAATATTAGATATACTCTTTATTTACTTTATATTAAATGTACTATATATTTAATTTATATCAGATGATCAAATCACCATAGAAGAATAATGTAACGAAGAGAGGCAGTTCATGTATTTGTTTTTTTTATAATATGTACTTACATTCATAAGATTCTTCCCCTCCTCCGTGCTGGTGAGCGCGATGAGAGCGTGCTGGCACGGCTCCGGGCATCCCGGCGCGCCGTGCACGACGTCCGAGCACCACAGCAGGTAGTTGGTGAGGGCGGCGCCGCAGCCCGTGCGGTATGCGCATCGCAGGCGCGCCTCTGCGCACTCACCCCCGCCGATGCTGAGTGCGACCGAGCGCGCCGAGCGCCTTGCCAGCCCTGTCAGTCCTGACAGTCCTGCCAGCCATTCCTTTTCTGACTGCGCTGTCTGTCCTGCCAGTCCCGTCGGTCCTGCCGCGGGCACGTGTTCGGGCGCGGCCAGGCACACCGCGAGCACGGACCACAGCACGACCAGCCGCATCACGACTGCAACAAGGAAAACAAATACATTAATATACTTGTAAAACTGGACACAACTTATCACTAAGAGGTGTTATTCATCCATCACCTGCACACACATTGGCACATTGCTAGTCAATGCCAAAGGAGCCTGCTACGCCTCAATATCAAGGACTATCCTAGCAAAACCATGGTTTCAACAATAGGGAAGTTGAGTGAAAAATATTGACTTATAAAAAATATGTTCATGTAGATGACATGCAAACTTAAATACAACATTTCGTGTTTTTAAATTTAAAAAATAACCATTAAAATGCACTTTTTTTGAAATTCGGTAAATGAATTGATTGGTACTAGTTAATATCTAACTACTACAACTTTTTTAATTTATTTTTTTCGTCCATATTAAGAGTGTCTTGGTTTTGTAAATATTTTCCCTTATATTTCACACAATCAAGGACTGGGTTACGTCACGAACTCTGCCGCACGGTATTATGCTCTTGCCGCCGTTTTCGCGGGTTTAATAAAATTCAAACTTGTAGAATTAAATTAATTATGAAAACGAACTTTAAAAAAACTAATAACTGGTATTTAAGTTTACCTGTGAACATTGATAAAATATATTTTTTTAAAAGACTCAACTTCCTTATTCCCCCATTAAAAAAAAAAATCCTCACTTATTTGACTGAGAATTGGACGTTGTTCCGTTCCTTCTCATCTTTTTCAAACTTCAAGTCCTTAATTCCCCAGATTGTACATTCTGTCGTCTTTACCGAAAATGGCCTCCCCGCTATTCAACAGCTCATCTTTTCTTAGTTTGAACGCTACTCCAATCTTCCATATAATTTTGAAATTTGCCCATTGGAATATAATTGACTAGCTTTTGCCCGCGACTTCGTCTGCGAAGGATTAGTACTTCGAGTAATCTATTTTCTTTTCCTAGGTCCCATCTATTTTTATATACCAAAATTCTTAACCTATTTATTTAAAATATGTACCTATAATTCTTGATTCGATTCAAAGGATTAGGCGAGTACTTCGATTAAATTCACTAATTGAAATATTTTCTAAATTAGAATTTTGATTTAACAATCATTTTTTTGCAAAATGTCATTCTCAAATTTTGACATTTTCTATTAAACAATAATTATTCTTTCCAATATATTGAAAATTAATAGCTAGCTTTATAATTTATAGCCTGTATGTTATTCTAAAGTATGAGCTATATTTTGTAAAGTTTCTTTAAAATCCATTCAGTAAATTTTGCGTGAAAGAGTAACAAACACACATACATCCGTACAAACGTTCTCGTTTATAATATTAGTTAGATATACAAATTCACATTTTCTCTCTCCATAATTTGAAATAATGGCCTAGAACCAGAACATCCTTGAAGGGTGAAAGCCAGAAACATTTGAAAAAAAAACAACAATGAACATTTCGGTACAAGTATTGAGGAATTCATGAATTTATAGTAAATCGTATATTATATCTAATAATCCATGTACATCTAGAAAAGTTTGTACAATTTGTTATATTTCGGTAAAGATTTTCCCTGCAGTAAGGTATTTCCGTAAATATGCATATATAATTTTCAGAGGTAGCAAAAACTCTCCATTGATGAGCTTCATTAAAAAAATTATATCAACCACTGCTATGTCAGCCAGCTACGTCTTTCCATCACGAGGAATAAAGCTTTTAATTAACAAAAATTATAAGATCAAAAGAGTGATTATTGATTAAGGCCGTAACCCGGTAGTAACACCGGTATTTTATATCTAAGCCGTTCAACATTCTGAAAATACTGAGATATATTTTATTGAATATATTGCATAATCGAAGGCATGCATGCGTAATTTTAATAAACCATTGGCCCATTATAAATCAAATTGTTTATATTGGCTTCTTCAGTTAACCACATATAATTCAATTAAAGAAGAACTTATCCGTGCGGAAATTCAAAACAGCATAATAATATTATGCGTAGGTATACTATATATATTTTACTCTTCGTGATTTAAACGGCTGCTCCAAAAAAAAACCTACTGCCTGTGTGTATATTAAACGGTCGAGGTTGCGCTGACACGCGCAAGACACTCGATACTTTGTGGTATGGAATTATTTGACGCATCACTGACCAGCAATCAGAGGACGTCTTCGAGGAGATAAAAGGGTCAACGGGAAGTTGTTCCATTCAAAGAACTTCGTCGTAAGACCGTTATCATGTTATTCCGACTTCCGCAGATAATGGATAAGAAGAAAGCGAAAAAAATTGGCATAACGCGGACCATATGGTGTAAGCGTTTTGGTAACTTATCAAGGCAAATTTAAAATGTCATAGTATGCAAAGCATTCCACAATTGACACAACAGAGTTCTGCTGGGAATATGCAGTCGATAGCAAAAAGCAACGGTTGTCTTTTTTTAATAAACAGACTGCTATGTATTTTGCAGTAACTGCTTAATGCTGTCGAATTTGACTACTTGTATCGTAGTGTAGTGCCCATATCCCAGCCTTACAATTTCATATTTTGAACGCATTTAAACGCCCGTGCTTATATTAGGGGTAAAATAGTCTTGGATTTTTTTCTAGCCCAGATAAGACGAGAATGGCGACCATTGTCATAATAGATGAAAACTTTTTCGAGTCTGTCATTGGTTAAAGACACCAAGAGCCTTATTACTCCATTTATGAAGGGGACATGAAAGCTTTTAGGAAATGTACCATGTACACGGAGAAAAATGTTTTTCTAAAATATGATCATTTTATTCGTAAAAACGGTTTAAAATGGGACTGAAGTTCTTACGAACAAATTAACAGGGTTTCAATGTTTATTGGCGGGGACATGTAAGAATAATTTGTTGGTATACGTAATTTCGTATGTATAACATGTAAGAACAATTTGTTGGTAAACGTACGAAATTAAGTATTTTTTATTGTTACCTTCGTGATTCATTTTTTATACTGCATTATAATTTGTTTTTTAATGAATGGCAGACTTAATGGTTGAATAGAGATTACCGAAATAAGTTTAAATTCATCAGATAAACGCAACGTCTCGCATAAAATCAGCGATCAGTATCTCTATGATAATGGTTGAAGCAATTTAAATATAATTAATTCCCCTTGGAGGCCTGAAAGCATTCTGCATAAATCAGTGCAAATCCGAAGCATTAGAAACTGGTCGCATTAAAAGGACAAGCTAAGCCGGCGACAACCATTACATGTCCCAAGTGAGAAATGCAAACGGTAAATATTATGCAATAGGTATACAATTTATGTATAAGATTAAATTTCACAATATATAGAAGCGCCTAAGCTGGTTTTAACCGGACTAACTCGTGCCCATAGAATGAACTGCCGGAAAGATATATGCAAAGCTTGTTGAGAGTCAACCGTCTCCCTATACTTATGAGCCATTGCAGTGGTTTCCAAAGTTAGGAATATCGCCGTTGGCTGGTTAATTAACAGGGATACATTGATGCACGGAGAAAAATGTTATTCTAAAATACGATCATTTTATTCGTAAAAACGGTTAAAAACCGGACTAAAGTTCTTACGAACAAATTAACAGGGTTTCAATGTTTATTCTTACATTTTCCCGCCAATAAACATTGAAACTCTGTTAATTTGTTCGTAAGAACTTCAGTCCCGTTTTTAGGAATAAAATGATCGTATTTTCGAATAACATTTTACTCCGTGTGGGCAGCAAGAAAAGGCGGTAAATAAAAATGCGACGAAGAATAAGCTTGACGTATTTTTTTACATTTTCTATTACTAGAATTTTAATAGCACGCCCAACTCCGGTAAAATATTGACTGTATTTTCATGTATTGGCTGGCACCGCTAGAGGCGCTAGTGTTGCATGTTGCATTCCGTCTCGAAAATGGCGGTAAATAATTGAATGTTGTAACATCTTCACCCAGCACTGCAAAGAATGGGAGAGGGCACCCGGAATGAGACAATCCAAAGTTCTCATAAAAGGACCGAACCCTAGACGAACCAGGAAACTACTCGATATGGACAGAAACTCGCTGAGAGAACTGGTAGGACTATTAACGGGACACTGCCATCTCAGGAAACACATGCAGATATTGAGAGTGGAAAACACTAATATATGCAGAAAATGTGAAGAGGATGAAGAGACTCCAATTCACCTATAGTGCCAATGTCCTGCCCTGGTGGGAACTAGGCTCAGATACCTGGGGAGACATACAGTAGAACCAGAAGACATAGCCACATATCCAATGACAACCCTGGTGAACTTTATTAAAGGGACTGGTTTGTTGTTAAAGGATTGAGGTAAAATGGGAGATAGCACAATGGGCCTATGGCCTATGTGCTCACGGAAACTGCTTGTAAACCGTCTCCGCCTTAAAAAAAAAAAAAAAACATCTTCATCACCAGGGATTGAAATGTAGATTAAAGAAAAACAAAAGAAATACGATGTGGGCGTGTTTCGTGATCGAAAAGTCTGACCGTTCTTCACTTAAATTTTAAGTGCCTCAATTTGTTTCACCATCATTATGAAATTTTTATTTCGATCAATTATTGGAATAGTGATATACTATGTCCGGCAGCGCAAGAGAATCAGAACGCAGGTGTTAAATGGCGTAGAAAGAAACATCGCGGCTGCAGTGATTTTTGTTTCAAACCGACATGGAAGGTGCCTCAAGCTTGCAAATTCAATGGATTCGAATTATATTCAACCTTGAAAATGTGTACAATCAGGCATTGTTGTGAAAATCATACTTAAGAACCGTTAAGACGATAGACTTCGCTTTTCGGCCCATACAAAAAGGACGCCCGGGAAAAAACACTTTTCTACATTGAAAATTGCACAAAATGAATATATTTTTTTTATACTGCCTTCTAGAGGGTAAAAACTATGTCGGTAGCTTTTCGAATTTTCGATGCGTTTCGTATTAACGTAAACATTCACTGTCAAACATGTACGATTTATCAAAAAATATTATTTAAGGAAAAAGTGCTGCTAACTCAACTCTCATAAAGAATTATAAAAAGCTACCGACGTAGCTTCTTCTTTCTAAAAAATATATATCTTTTAAAATTTCAATTTCGTGAAAGTTTCGGGGTAGAAAAGTGTATTCTCCATAAACCCCTTTTCGAGCGATTTCTGTAGGTAAATTTGAGCGTTGTCTCATTCGCACATTTCGCATTCGCATGTATTGTAAGTGTGCGTGAGCTTATTATGAGCGGGACAGAATGACAGTCGCGGGTGTTCCGCGTGTGGTTCAAAATCTAGCCTCTTAATGTAATGTGGGGTAGAAAAACCTTTAAAGTAGGTAGGTAGTCAGGAATAATGAGCGGTTGCCTAAATAAGTTTGGGAAACTCTGATGCATGCAGTCGACTTGCAAAATTTAAAACCAGTAAATCAATATGCATTGAAAAATATTTCATGTCATGTTTAAATTTATTGGGTACTTACGAGCGATAGAGTTGTAAAATGTGTGTTTAAATTTGTCAGGTGTGAATTTATGCAAAAAATTAGCATGCGTTTGCAAAGAAAAGACACAATTATAAACAGGTTAGCGACTCGAATTGTTGCCTACTAATATATTTGAGTTAAAATTGTTTGTAAAAAAAATCATCAATAATGTTCACACAAGAATTGTATGGCGATTTTAATGATAAATGATAACAAACAAACAAATAATTCTGGGTTTACGAAAAATCTCCTCCTGTTTTACTTACGCAAAATACCATTATAAAATTATAACTTAGCACAATGAGTTTGATTAATTACATGTAATTAAGTAATGTCGGTTGGGTGTCTATTTATGGTAGACGATACATTTAACTGGGTTGATTATCGTTCCATTCGTGACTGCATTAACAATAACTGCAAGATTTGTAAGGGCTTTTTCTAGGCTTTTCTCTTGTATAACCGGAGAATACCGAAAAGTTGTCTTTTTTAAATCAAACTCTAGACATATTGACTCTTTTTTACCAAAAAAACATAATTATATGTCGAAAGTTTGTTATTTTATCTGGTAAAGTTGTTTTTTCTAATTTGGAAAAACCGAGTTTATTTTTAATATAGTAAGGTTATATTGTTGGTCGTTGACAGATTTGTTAACTTTTCAAACGAAATATTGTATTATTTAACATTTTAAATCATATAATCATACAGTAAAATAAATCAATGCATTATTTAGTAAATCCACTTTTCAGAATTTTAATTTTTGTTCAAATAAAATCATTTAAGAAAATCCGAGTATGTGTATTGTGACGAAAATTTATCTATGTATTTGCAGTCTTACAAACTAAAATATTTCAGATTTTTTTACACACTTATTTTGCTTAGACATTATTGAAAAATCATAAATACTTATCATCAAAAAATACTTACAAGAAGAACACGATATTAGAAATTAATCATCATGCGTTTGAGCATTTTTATTGCTTACTTGAATGCAGGTACGTAATCAAACAAATGTTGAATGAATTAAAGCGAATATTGAGTTATTAGTTAAACAATTTGGTAAGGAGAATAATCAATCTTTCTCATCGGAACCACTCTGTACAGTTGCAAGGGCAGGATCGCACGTTGAAATTTGAATTCCCGGCCGCAGATAATGGGCCTTAAAAGCACCTAGCACTTAACAAAGATACAGCTAAGAGAAATAAAATTACGATACCACATTGAAATACTGTTAAATATGCATAAGTCCTGAGAGGTACAGCGAATTTCAATAACTGTTGCAAACAAAATTTATTACTCCACGCAAAGCACGTATTTGCAATTCGTCACATTGTCTACGTGAATAACGTACTGATAATAATGCCATTATTTTATGAATAATGAATCTCTTTAGACAAATTTCTATTTAAATATCTCAAAAAACATAAGACGGAAAGGTAGAAATCGGAATAAATTATAGATAAGATTAGTCCATATTTCATCGTGATTTTTTTAGCTTCGTGACTCGTGACATATTGTGGCATGTGTATGAGGCACATATGCAGTTTTATTCAGTTTACCTAGTTTAACTGGCTTCCATAAACAGGGTTCTTGTAAAGAAATTTGGCTCAAAGAAAACTAAATCGCTGTGCTGCTGATATTTAGTACTTTTGACTAACAAGTTTGCCGACCACTGATCTAGCCTAACCTAACCTAACCCCACCGTTTCAAATTCAGTTGACTTCCAAAAATTTTTATTTTTTTTGGCATATATCAAAATATTCGCTTCTAAGTTATTTGAGACAAATTACAATTATACAAACTAAAACATTTCTCTAAGAAGGGACACATTTATCTAATTCGACTACTTTACTTAATGTTTATAAGATTTTTTAAATTTAAATTTATGAAAGTTTGTAGCGAAAGCGTAGTAAATTGTTTTGCTTCATTATTCGTGCAATGCCTTTCAACGTTCTAAACAGTGTTAATTCATAGTATGAATAGAATGCCACCTAGTGATTATTTCAACATCTTCAAACGAAACATAATAAATATTGATAAACAACATTTGAAAACGATTTTGAAACTGAATGCGAAACAATAATATTAACAAAATAATATAAATTAACCACTTTGTATAACAATAATGATATATTAGTGGCGTTTTGTGTTCCTTGTAGAATGTATTCAAAATGACTTCAGAGGTGGGCTACGTAATCTCCGGTATCCGGTACTTTTAGCCACCTTTCCCCTATTATTTATAATATACCTAAACATATTATTTTTAACAGACATACTTTCACAATCACTGAGATTTTTTTATGTTATTCAATTTGTACCGGGCGTATTTTATATATTTTAAATTAATATTTAATAAATTGAATTACGGGGTCAAGCAGTCCGTACAGAGACAAAAAAGAAGGCTTGACCCCCCCCCCTCCTTTTTGTACGTACCTACATAACCCCTTTTTCAACTTTGCATAAGGTTTGAATTTGCGCAAAGTAGTCTCTTACAAAAACTCACCTTTGCGCAAATCCCAAATTATGCAAACCTATATATACCTTTTTCCTAACATTTTACCAAATGTTTGCCTTTCCCACATTTTTCCCAACCTTTCCCTTTCCTTACATGTTATCCCACTTTTCCCTTTCCCTACATTTTACCCTACTTTTCCCTTTACCCACAGTTTCCCCTACTTTCCCCACATTTTTACCCCCTTCTTCCCTTTTCCCTCGTTTTTTCCCACTTTTTCCCTAGGCGTCGAAGCGGCCAGGCGGTCCCTTCCCGCTACATCGTCTGTGCGGCGCGCGGTCGGTTACAGCGCCCGTCCCGTACACAATTAATAGCTAAGCTTTTAAAAAATCTTGAAGCAAATCTGTTTTGTCTTATTTGCCTTCAAAAAGAAAAAAAATATCAATATTTCTCTATACGCTAGCTAAAAACTTGGAATACGCAAATGGTTGATTTGTTGACATTAACCATAATGAAATTGTGACAACATAAATTATGCGGTTATTGATTACTGGAATGTGGTATAATTATAATACTGGTAAGATAAGTGTTGCCCAATTGAAATGTTGATTAGTCGCCTGATAATAACAATAATAATTAGAAATAGTAAATAAATGGAGCGCAGAGGTGTCAAGTGTCAACCCACATAATATTATATCGAATGTCCGGGTGATTACTCAGACATCTCCAGATATATGTAATAGTGTATCCTCTATCTCGTACTATAATACTCACATTTCTTATAAACACCATCAAAACATTAACAATGCAGAAAAACTTGCAGTGAATTAAATTAAATATTGATGTTGTCTGGGCTACTAGTATAATATTTCGAAATGCCATAGTCATACTAATGTATCAGAGACCGTTATGTCTGCCGGTGTAATCTTCTTTATATATAAAACAAAGTCGGGTTAGTTACACCATTTATAACTCAAGAACGGCTGGACCGATTTTTATGATCTTTGATTTGTGGGATTTGTCTCCGTCCCGATTAACAAAGTAACTATTAAAACATTGGAAAAAATCACGGGAAAAATAATTATGACGAAAATAATTTTTTTCATTTATTTTGTATGGAACGGCTTTTCAAATAATGTGCGTTGGTCGACATAATTTGAATCAATTCGAACAGCTAATAAATTAAACACAACATTTATTGATTCTGAGGCGGTACGAAGTTTGCCGGGTCAGCTAGTTTTATATATAAAACAATGATATTCGAATATTACTTTACTTACTCATTACCTCAAAACTTTGTATATGGAGATATCTGACTAATCGACTGGAAGATCGATATTTAAACTAAAAATTGTTTCATTACTCAACGCGCATTTTATTAAATTACTCAATGATTAAAAATGTGTGGTTATAATTAGTAAACATTTTAACATTACAATAACTGAATGTAATGAGTAAACGTAATTCAAGTTTATAAATGAGAAAGTAATCAGTAGTTCAATTTTAAAAATCTTAACGTAATGGGAAAATTTTAATAGTTATCTCCTTCCACGGTAGCAATCTTCTGAACAGGCCCTCTATTGATATGCTCGGTGTGACTCTAAGTGATCAGTTCAGGTACGGGGCTCCATCAAAGCCATAGTTAAGTTAGCGTCCAGAAACCACGCGTACTGAACAGGGCCCGCAGATACTTTAATAGTACACAACTGCTAACCCTGTACAAATCGCAAGACCGCCCCATGGATGAATTTGGCAGCCACCTCTGGTCTGCATCCACAAAGTATCTGAAAAACACCCTCGACTCTATGCAGAAACGGGCGGTCCGTTTGATAGATTCTCAAACGGATTGCAATCTTTAGAGCACAGTTGTCGGGTGGGAATCCTATCCTTGTTCTACCGGTATTTCAAAGAAAGATGCTCTGAGTAACTAGCGTCATTGATCCCCTCGGCACCGGTGCAAAATCGGGAAACACACCACACGCTCGCCCAATATATGTACAAGATTGACATTTGTCACATGAGAACGGGTCGCTTCTACGACTCGTTCTTGAGTTCAACAACTCGGCTGTGGAACGATTTGCCGGTATCTGTGTTTCCTCCTTCATAAGACTCTTCAAGACCCATGTTCAGTCCTTCCTCTCCTCAAAAAGACCCTCCACCCACCATCTTCAAAGATGACATAGGCCCTGAGGGAAATTATTTGGCTCGGGGCCTCCTGTGTGGAGTTAATATAAAAATTTTAAAAAGTTATGAATAGTTATTGTTTATTCATCATTTTTATAAGAAAAACTCTCTTTTTAACTTTTTAAGGTAATTCCCATCAATGTAATATATCATTAAAGAAGAAAATAACAATAATAATCTAAATTAAAATATGAAAATGAAGAAGACACAGAAAAATAATAAAACATAATCGGGACTCGAACCCAGATCTCACACTCCTAGTTGCGACCATTTTGTTATATTATTTTTCTGTGTCTTGTTCATTTTCATACTTTAATTTAGATTATTATTGTTATCTTCTTCTTCAACGATATAGTTAATGTTTTATTTCCCGAAGGTTGTTAGTAGTTAAAGTTTAAATGTCTGAGTATGAGTAGGCACCAAGTTAAAATAACAGCAATATTGGAACTGAAGGAAAGTCAGAAATCCGCAGAGAGGTCCATGACACATTTTACAAAATAAATGCACCGTCTAATCTTCATGATACATAACCTATGTATCTACCGTAAACGTTAGGCAAATTTTTTAATTTGTTCAAACACTTTAACATTATCAACCAAAAAATAATTATCTACAAAGTTTACGTGATGTTGAACATGCCGAAATAAAATGTGTCAAGGTTTGGGAGATGCTCAAAATTAGTGAAAAAATTATTGGCGTAAGTAAATATTAGTGGTTTTATGACTAGATCTGAAACGAATAATAGATTTCAAGGTTCATTGTGAGATTTTTTGGTGAAATCTTATCATGGGTAGGTTTTTACTGGTGTTTACCAAATTAAGCTCGGTTCGCACCGGTTACAAATCTTAATATCTACACGTGAATATTATCAGAAGTATGACAAAAAATACTATGGGGGTTTCTCACCATCCTCCCAATAGCTTATCTACACTAGTAACGAATATTTTCGATTTACGATTTACGGTTTATTTATAATTCGGTACTCGAACCTAGAATGAATAGTGGCCATATATTGGATAAGTTGGCCGAGTTTTCTAACCACTGCGAGTATTTTATTTTTATTTTTTATAATACACGTTATTAGTGTAGATAAGCTATTGGGAGGATGGTGAGAAACCCCCCTAAGTCTTTTTAGAAACCTGATAATAATAAAAAGTGTATAATTAATTTGTATAGGGCCGTTTTAGTGAAAAATTTACCTCAGACGCTGTTTTTAATAATGATTTTTTTATTGCACAAAAACTACTTGTATAATCACGAAAAGTCCACCTCACACATTTTACATGTAGTTTTGTTAATTTTTTTACAATTAATATACCTTTGATGTTGAATGAAATTTTTATCTTTATTTTTTATTAACTAATAATACATATCACATTTCACACGAAATCCATGTCAAATTTCTATTAAGAGGGTATTACCAGATCGGAAATTAGTCCTTTTTAAATCAAATTCTAGACGTATTGACTCTTTTTTACAAAAAAACAAATTGATATTGAAATATTGTTATTTTATGTAACGCATTTTTTAAATTTTGAAAAACTACGTTTATTTTTAATATATTAAGGTCATACCGTTGGTCGTTGGCAGATTTGTTCAATTTTCAAACGACATATTGTATTATACAACACAAATTTAAAATTATACAACCATACAACAAAATAAAGCAATACAAAATAAAGCAAAACAAAATAAGGCGTTCCGTGTTCGATCCCTCGGCTGGCTAAGTCCTCCATCACAACACAAGCAATATCTTCCGCTTAGTGTGGTGGTAGTAGGAGATTTTCAAATGTTGTTGGGTTATTCGTAACCCGCGAATGTTTGTCTTTATTTAAAAAAAAAAAAAAAAAAACATAATCTAGTAAACGCATTATTCAGAATTTTAATTTTGGTTAAATAATCATAAAAAAATAAATCCGAGAACGTGTTTTGTGACGAAAATACCTCCGTTTTTCTATTTATATTATTTATATTTATTTTTTTACCTTCTTACACACTAAAATATTTCAGATTTTTTTTACACACTTATTATTTAGACATTATTGAAAAATCATAAATACTTATGATAAAAAAATACTTACAAGAAGTACACGATATTTAATAATAATTTATCATCGTGCGTTTTGAGCATTTTTATTGCTTACTTGAATGTAGGTACATATAAAGCATGATTTGAATTAAATAAATCGACATTAAGTTTTTTATTTAATTTTTTTTTTTTTTTTATTCCAGAAAAAAAGAAAATAACATTTTCACTTACTTAACTAGAATTTGCATAACATTATATTATCATACAACATATTATCATACAATATATTACAATACTATTCATTCACTTTCAATATTATTCATTTTCACTACATTGTTTTTTGTAAATAAAAATGAATAATTTTTTTTAAATTTACAGACACTTTTTTCGTTTTTAATATCAACTGGAAGGCAATTATATAAATTGCCCCCCTCATAACTGATAGATTGCTAACCGTAGTTAGTATGAATAGTGTTTAAATGTATGTTATCGTGTTGTCGTGTAAAATGTTTGTGTACTTGGGACGTTTTAATGAATTCTGTATTTGTATGAATGAGTTTAATTTTTTAATTTTTTATTTAACGCGGAATAATCGATCTTTCTCATCGGAACCTCCCTATACAGTTGCAAGCATTTTTCAACTTTTATTCTCAGCTGCTGGTCAGTTGGTGCACGTCATTGAACAAGTACATGGTGCACCTACATGATTTACGAGGAAAAAAGCTCTGAACATTGAAACCTTCACGGAAAAATGTTTGTGAATGAATCGTTAACATTTTAATGCCGCAGTAGTTTCGTGCAGGTACGAATAACGTTTGTACATTTTTATTACCTTGTCATAAAAATGTTATCAGGTTGGTTTGGCAGCAACCACTGTTTACCAAACAGGAGGACACTGGTTTTTGTACACTATTATTTATCACGAATTGGTTTTTTTTATGGTTGGCGCTCGTTATTGTAATCACTGAACAGATTTAACCAATTGATTAGGTACTAAATCAATAACAAAATAGGATTATGTGAACCTGTACAAACACTAATCTATGCCAAAAAAAATATACGTTTTTATATAAACCCTTTAGTGTCATAGTTAGGACCTAGGTATTTTTTTGTAATATTATGGAATTATGTTTCTTATTACATAAAAATGCTCAAACGCGTGATGATACATTTTTTAATATCGTGTACTTCTTGTTAAGTATTTTTTGATCTTAAATATTTATGATTTTTTAATAATATCTAAGCAAAATAAGTGTGTATTTTTATTTAAATATTTTAGTCTGTAAGCCCTTAAATAAATAGACAAACTGAGGTCGTCAGAAAACACTTTCTCGGATTCATCTTTTAATGATTTTAATGGAACTAAAATTAAAATTCTGAAAGTTTCTTTACAAGATTATGTATTGATTTATTTTATCACTTGGGGCAGGTGGATGAGTTTGTGTATTTGGGAAGTATGTTTACGAGAGATGGGAAGGCTGATAGGGATATTGAAAGAAGGGTGAATGCAGGTAACTCCATTAATGGAGATTGAACGCCGTTGGAGCCAACAAAAAGTTGTCCACAGAAGCGAAGCTAGCAGTCCACAATGGAGTACTGGTTCCCTGATGTATGGCAGTGAAGCATGGAACTGGCAGAGAAAGGATGAAAGTAGACTGAGTTCTGTAGAAATGAGATCCCTGAGGCGTATGTGTGGTAAAACCATGTATGATCGTGTGAGGAATGTGGAGATCCGAAAAGAATGCAAGGCTGATGTGAGCGTAATAAGTAAGATTAAGAAAGTGACGCTTAGATGGTTTGGGCATGTTGAGCGAATGAATGAAGAAAGGAGTGTAAAGAGAATTTATGGCGCGAATGTGAACGGTAGAAGAAGCCGAGGACGCCCAAGGAAGACGTGGCACGATCAAGTAAATCAGATACTTGAGTCGGGCCAGAATAATAGAATAATAGAAGAGTATGAATGAGAAGATGAATGAATGTAAATGAGGCAAGGAGTGTGGGCCAAGACCGAGTTGTTTGGCGGACCGTCCTCTCTGCCTACCCCTGCGGGGTAACGGCGTGATGGTTAGTTAGTTAGTTAGTTATGATTATATGATTTGAAATTTGTGTTGTGTTACAATATTTCGTTTGAAAATTTAACAAATCTGCCAATAACCCTACTATATTAAAAATAAACATGGTTTTTCAAAATTTGAAAACTGACTTTACCAGATAAAATAACAATCTGTCGAAATCAATTTATGTGTTTTTCTAAAAAAGAGTTAATACGTCAAGAATTTGATTTAAAAGGGACAAATTTCCGGTATTCTCTGGTTATGCCCTCTTATGCAGCAGTATATTTGCTGAAATGGTGCATAAGAGATAATTAGCTTGTTGTTACTGTTTTTATGATAGTCTCGAGTAGATACGTTTTATTTCAAGTGTTTTCAAAGGAATCTTTACTTATAAACAATCTGTACATTCCTATCTTAAGAAACATACTGACTATTCGAAAAGTCTATGGCATTATTATTATTCAAACCAATGATTTCAACGATCTACCACGGATACTTAACAAGACATAGTTAAACAACAACACTATTATACTGACAACTCAATCAGGCGTGTAGATTAAAATGCTAATTTTATGAACATATATTATACCAACTTGGAATTTCAGCTCTTTGAATAACCACTCCTTAGTACTTAGAACAACAAGCACATGCGTGCACTTAACTTTACAACACTGGAAAACACTTTAAAATTCACACGATCACAACGTAATAAATTACAATTGAGATACACTCGTTAAACTATTTTAGTTACACGCTTTTATATAATATACAAATTAGTGCTGAAATTCTGTGAATTTTAACACCAAAATGCAGTACGTGGTGGCACTCGGTGAAAAGCAATTAGTTGACCAAACACTTACAATAAATTGAAGTCATAATAGAAAGCGCTACTGAAGTGAAGTGCTCGTATCATTCGTCTGAGAGATAATGTAATGAAGTAATGAGTGATAAAGCACTTGTTGTACTGATTCAGAGTAGACTCTTGCTATCACGTTTATAAAGCAATAAAAGTCACCATCTTATCAGTTGAAAAAACAGCGGTGAGAACCAGCACTAACATGTCTTGTATTATTGTCGTGGCAATGACATTGTTTTTAAAACGAAATATTATTCACAGATAAACCTCATAAACCAAACCAAATAATGATGCATTATTTTAATTTTTGTATTTTTTTTTTGGTGACTTGAGTATATAATTTAACGACATCATCTATTTTGTAGTTGAATAAACTAAAGCCTGGTTGAACATAAGTAGTTGATGTTTGCCCCTTTTATCACAAGCATAGACCCAAGTCTAATTTAACCAAAATGGTTTCCAAACAAGTTGGAGCGGGATGTTCTATCTCAATAATAATTATAGTGTTGGCATGTCGAACGATCGATATTATTATTTATCGAGTTCTTGTTTTCGTAAACCGACCAATCACGAGGGGAGTTACTCCATTACGAAATAATAGATTCAAAAACATATCTTCCAGGAACAAGAGTATAAGGTTTTTCGGAGGGGTGCCATTGTAAGTATACAGAATACTGTATACAGTCTCCTTGTTTTTATCGAAATATTGTTTTTTCGGTAACCTACAGAATTGATTTTAGATTTTCAGGGCCAAAAGTTTTTTTGTTATTTATTTTTGGGGTGTGATGCCATGTTACCTCGCTTCGCTTCGCTACCTCCTTATTTAGCCAACGTATCGGACAGCGTTACAATGTCCAACATTAGGACGTCCGAAACGTTGGTTAAAGAAGGAGGTAGCGCAACAGGCATAACCCCAACAAATTAAATAATGAAAAAATGCATCCGATAACGATATATTGGCGATATCGTGGGTTTTCCAATATATCGGAATCAGCGATATTTATCTATGCTTGCACATTTCATTATTTCATAATTCAATAATAAATAAATTCATAATTTCCGCACGTTGCTTGTTGTCAGTTGTTGCTTCCGGTGCGTAATACAATAAATAATTAATTTCTTCCACAACTTTTGAAATCTTCACTGTCCGCATCGGTATCGGTATCGTATAGATACTTTTTTATAAGAATCAATACCGTATCGGCAGAAGTACGTATCGATGCATCCCTAGAAAAACCTACATAATGATTTAATTTTATCAACCAATCCAGGAACACATGTTAAAATTAAATTTATCTAGAATGGGACTAAACGATAAATTAGTTTGATTATTCAATATACTGGCGTTATTATTTAGGGATTTTTTTTAATTTCAAGTGCTTCCAAGTTAGGTATCTAATTTTTTGCTTTTATTATTACGGTGAAGAATTTTAATCCCTGTGTTCTTATTAAAAGTATGTTATGTGGAAATAAGATGATTGACAAACTCAGAAAAATTATTGTTATTTAAACATTTTAAATGTTTCGTGATTTTAATATTTACATTTCTGGTTGTCTTACCTATATGTAACGATGGACAATCATTCCAACATAGTTGGTAAATGCCTGAGTGGCTTAATTTATGATATCTATCTTTAGTGTTTTTTTTTAATAATTTACCTAAGTTGTTGTTAGTATAGAACGCAGTTTTAATGTAGGAAGGTAATTTTTTTGTAATGAGTGAAGAAAAATTGGATATATTATATATAAGATCCTACGCCATTGAAAGAATCTTTTTTATTTTATTATTAGTTTCAGGTGAACCAAATAAAAATGTATTAGTTGAAATGAGCTTAAGTTTCTTATTTAGGATATGAAATTCCATTCATTTTCCTATGCCTGAGACCCTAGCACGCTCGCTCTATGCCGATCGATAGGATAACTATCGGTAACTTCTCATCGTTCCCTAGGACAACTACACATCGCTAACGTACAAACAACAGTTGATGTCGAATATGTTAAGTACACTTAGTCATTGTGAACTGTCACTTATTCATTGGCGATCTGTAGTCATGCTAGGGAACGATGAGAAGTTACCGATAGTTATCCTATCGATCGTTATAGAGCGAGCGTGCTAGGGCCTCTGGATCAGTTAAAATGGAACTTATTTCTTCTCACTTCAAGTTTTATATATTCCATTAATTCAATTTATAGGATAATAATATTGTAATCGCTATTTATAAAGTTATATTAACACTACGATTACTAAATAAACCACTACCGATAATCTTCGCTGAGTACTTAGATTTCACAATCTTTTGATCTTAATAAATGTAATTTACAAATACTAGAAATACACGAATCGTTCAAGATTAACTTCATAACATCTATAAATATAAATTTTCTTATTCCTACGATACTACCGGCGCATTATTTGATACTTAAGACTTGTCCTTGACCATATAAGAAGTCCACCATATTAGAATACATTTTTACCAAAACTTACTTTTTCAATTTACAATGACAGTTGTCAGTAATGTTATACATATATTATTACGATGACAGGTAGTTACCTACCTAATTGTTTTCTTAAAAGAAAGTGGCATTCCCCCTGTGAAATATTAGCATTTTTGTTCATAGTTCTCGTTAAACCAACATAACACACGAGTATGTGATAAATGCAAACAAAAATTATAGAATCTGGTTAGGTGTTGACGTAAAACTGCGTTCATACAATTGTATCCATGTAGAAGCAGGAAACGTTGTCGATTTTACTGACGCTTACATCACTATAAATGGATGGTAAATACGAGTAACTATAGTTTGTTTCAATTCGAGAGCATACAAAGCTTTATTATGAATTATAATTCAAGATAAATTACGTAAATTTAAAATGATCTCACTGAAAATTATTGTAATATTATGTTGAAATTGATCGATTGATTAATGATAATTGTATTCTGATTATAATTTTCAATGAGAAATCTTCTGCTTCCTGACAGTTTTCTGGAATCTAGCATTGGATATAGCATCCAGTTTTGTCGGCTCTTCCCCTCCGAATCCGGCAGTAGTTGTTAAAACATTAAAATCACCCACCAATTTATAAAAGGGACAAAAATGGTGGGTATTCGTTACAAAAATTAAAAAAAAAAAGATTTAGGGAACAGTCAACTATCAAATCGAGAATGATGTGGATAAAATATATATTTTTGATAAAAAAAAACGCACGTGTGTACACTGTACGTGTACAAAGACTTTTTGCTTTTTTGTTCGATAAATTGTTGCTTTTTATTTAAAAATATGTGTATATCATCGTATATTATGTCAAAATAATTAGAAATTGAGTTAATCCTATATTATTGCTTCATGCGGTTGCCTTCACATTGTGGCAAAGTGGTATATCTGTATGGGTTATAGAACCAGAGGTACAGACACTATCCCGAAAGACTTACGTATAATTTGATTCAAAGAAATGACTGATGTTTGAAAATAAAAAAATCATAATATGGACGTATTCGTACTTCAAAAAATCTCCTATCTAACAAATGAATACCTACTACAGCATTAGGAAAGAGGATCGATCTAAGCTGTTCGTAAAAGCCTCCAGAACTCCTGCCCTGTACGGTCTTCCGAAAACACATAAAAAGGATATCCCAATGAGACCAATTGTCAGTGCTATAGGTGCACCGACGTACAAACTTTCCCAACATCTTTCGAGATTGTTGCAGATGCAAACTGGAAAAACTGAATCCTGGATTAAGGATTCCGCAGATCTGATCAGCAAGCTCGAAAAGGTTAAGACTGAGGAAGGAGATATCCTAGTCAGTTTTGACGTAGTGTCCCTTTTCACAAATGTGCCACTAGAAGATTCCATGACAATGCTCAGGGAGATCTATGAGGAAGACATTTGCAAACTTTTTGAACACTGCCTCAAAACGGGTTATTTTGCATTCCAGGATGAACTTTTTGAGCAAGTGGAAGGAGTTGCGATGGGCAGTCCATTGTCGCCAGTACTAGCCAATTTTTTCATGGAGAAGTTTGAAGAAGTGGCACTAGACACAGCTTCGGCTGTTCCCAAGGTATGGTGGCGTTATGTCGATGATGTCTTCGCCATTTGGCCTCATGGAACAGAGAAATTGAACGAATTTCTGGATCATCTAAATTCACTCCATAGTAAAATTAAGTTCACAATGGAGCTGGAAAACGACGATAAAATCCTGCCTTTTCTAGATGTGGAGGTGACGCGAAAAGAAGATGGTAATCTAGGACACACAGTATATAGAAAACCTACGCACACAAATCGGTATCTACATGCCGATTCGCATCACCACCCAGCGCAGAAGAGAGGTCTTATCCATACTTTGGTGACCCGAGCGACCAGAATATGCGAAGAAACAAAACTCGGAACAGAACTTATAAAGCTGACCGATGCACTGGAACGCAACGGTTACCCGACAAGGCAGACAAGGCAAATTATAAGAGCCAAATCTACACCGAAGGAAGTCAGAGTTGAACAAGAGTCAAAAGGCTGTGCTTTCCTTCCTTTCGTTCACAATGTGACAGACAGAATTGCCAGGATGTTGAGAAAAGAAAGCATCAAGACTGTCTTCGGAACCACAACCAAAATCCAAGACCTACTGAGGTCTGCAAAAACTAAGTTTCCTCTGGAAGCAGACGGAGTGTATAAACTCAGCTGTTCCGGATGTGACAAGGTTTATGTATGCCAAACAGAGCGGACGATTTCCAAGAGGATAGCAGAACACTTTCGTGCTTGTAAACTTGGCCATCCTGATAAATCGGCAATCGCCGAGCACTTAATTGAAACCGGCCATTATTTTGGATTTGTTCCTGAGGTCCTGGGAAGACCTAAAACTTATAGATCACGCCTGATTACGGAGGCAATTGAAATCTACAAAAATCCAATTAATATTAATAGAGACGACGGAGCTAAGCTCAACAGCTCTTGGTATCCGGTAATTGACGGCTACACCAAAGCTAATCGCAAAAAACCATGTCTAAGTATACTTTAATAACATATAATAATTCAATACAAAAGTATAAAACCATTTGTTTATACCTTGATATTGGCTACATTCGCTTCAGATTGGTTTTTTTTTCTATTTTTAGAATTCGCCACAAGATGACACTACTTTCGTTTGGAAATTTCGTTACATTTCTCCGTGGACGGGCCCCAGGCTAACGTAAATACTGCGCTTTCACCAAATTTCCCTTTCAAAGTAGTTCACTTTCTTCTGAAATAAGGCTAACGGCACGGTATCGCTTCCAACTAAATAAGCACACACTTAACACTACAAATTAGTAGTGGGCAAGGCGGGTCAGTTGAACGAGCCAATTCACAAGGTCTCGTTCACTGCAAAGAACCGGTTCCGTGAACCGGCTCAATTGAACGACGGTTCACTAAAGATATTCCTTCTCCCCCCGCTCCACTCACGCTTCCTCGGGCCTCCTTAATATTTCAATCAAAAGGGAATCCCGATAATGTCGGAATCCCCCTTCGTTAGAATGAAATCATTTGTTTGGTCAAGTTTTGATACAAAAAATTTGCTATAAGAACTATAAAATATAGAATATAGCTGATAAGAAAACTTTAAACTTTCTTAATAGACCGAAAAGCGATACCTGAAAAATTGGAAAGCAGGGCTTAAACCAACCTTCTGATAGCGTCCGTATGCGAACTGCGAACTAATGTGGCGCCATCTTGAAACGGCAATATGTATTATAATTTTTATCATACAATTTTTTATCAACATTACTTTTTTAACGATTATTTAGATATAAATGATTATTGAACATAAATATGACTGATAATAAACAATGAACAATAATGAACAATGAAAATAATATTACTCATCCTTGTTTTTGTTATAAATATACAAAATAATGTGACCGGAGCGATGACGCCACGACCCATATGACTGCAGTTTACGCACGCATACTATGAATCCCGATATTATTACATACACACTTAACAGCTAGTGAACCGCGCGCTTTTGCAGGCCACCGCGCAGAAAAGTCTCCCAATGAACGAATGAGCTGAGCTGTAAACCGTTACCTTACTTACGGATTGTACTTTTCTGCGCGGCGGCCTAGTGAACGAACGAACAATGCGGATCCCGGATCAGTCAGTGACCCGTCGAACGATACGCGGACCTCTCGGCTCCCGCGGTTCACCGGATCAGTCGGTTCACCGGATCAGGCGGGTCTCGCAGATCACCGGATCACTCGTTCGCAAAGATCCGCGAACGAGTGAGCGGGTGATCTGCGGAACCGGATCGACGGATCAGCGTGGAGAAGCGGATCACTTCGTTCGTTCGTTCGCGAACGACTCGCCTCTACTACAAATTCACATCGACGGATCTGCCGGATCTGCCCTGATGATGGACACTGCAACGCTGTCCGAAACGTCGGCTAAAGAAGGAGGTAGCACAACACGGCATAACACCCCAAAAACAAACAACGAAAATACTGACAACATCTTTAAAATGGTATCCTGTAAAATCAGTAAAAGTGATATACTCGTACACCAGTTGGTCATCAGATCGACTACGTGTGACCGCATCCTTACAGTCAGACTACAAAAGCTACATTCATAGGTACTGTGTAGTAAATATTGACTCAAGGTAAATACGGCCGGCAGACAATTGCTTGTCCGCACCTCGCCTGAAGATAATGACTTCATTGTATTTGTATTGTAATGTGAGCAGGTAACACTTTTTAAAACATACAATTAATTGAGGTAAATAAATCGCACGGAAACCATAAAAAATATCTCACCTCATTAAGAAAGATCTCAAATCAAAAGGGGGAGTTTTTTATTAGTTGACTGATGCAAACTGCTCAAAGGAAGGATGACTTGAAGTCCAAATATAATTAGTTCTAGGCGTAGTAAAACTTTTATGCGATTAAGAATCGGACGTTTATATGGAATGGACACGTACAGCGGATGGATTATGTAAGGAGTGACAGGAAAATACATTACGCACGAGAGGACGCTAAACTCAATTAATGGAGGAGGTCAGGAAGAAGACTGCAATTTTATAATAGCATTATTTGCTGGTTTTGAGTCCAACCTTTCTAGCAGTCGCCTGACCTTTTCAATGTTTTTAATTTTGTTTTATTATTATTTATATGTATATTGCCTAATTTAAATTATTTTAACTTCATTGTTATTTATATAATATTATTTATTTTATTATTTTTGTATTTCATTTTGTCGTAATATCTTTAACGACATTTTCAATTTTTCTTTCTGGTTCATTTTTAATCCAATATTTCAATCTTCGCAAAAATTAGGAGCACTCAGGCCACCTTATTCCTTCGAGTTTGTTTTGTCCCTGTTTTCCATTAATTTATGTAGGATTTTTTTAATAAATTGTCCTGGATTCCGTGAAGGATCCTGTCGCAATAAGGATTTAATAGGTTTTTTTTTTAATTTTTCATGTTTATTTTGTTTTGTGTACAGTTCCACAAACATTGTACCATTTTATCGTATTTGTGAGAAACCAGTTAGGCTCCTTATTCGTTTTCGGCTGACATAGCTCCGCTCGGTCTATCCGCGGCTGTTTGACATCAATGTTGTTATCGTACATATATGTCGCATGAATTCTGAAGTTCAACTCTATCTGCCTACCGCTGCGTGAAACTTTGTGAATTTTACATTCATGCACACCGCGCTATTCAAAAGTGAACACTGTAAGCACTATGAACACTATGAAAAATCAGAAAGGAATTCAAAGTGTGTTCAGACCAATTAATTTGCAAAGAGTGAGTAAGTGAGATTTAGTGGGACCCCGCTCCCCCCCTCACGTGAGATTTTTTTCTTAGTCTTGAAATAAATTTTTTTTTATAATACCCATTTTTCAGCGGGCAATACGGGACACTTCAAAAGAGGTGAAACAATTTTAAAAAAAAATATTATCTCTTTTTTAATATCTATTTTAAAGTTGACGTGAGATTTTATTGACCCCCCTCCCCCCCCCCGGTATAATAAGATTTGGTGAGATTTTGCTGGACCCCTCCCCCCTATTTTTTGCTCACGTAATTAATGTATGCCCCCTAAGTTAATTTATATAAAGTGGTGTAAAGCTAAGGAATTTTATTTTTTTTATTTTTTATTAATAATTCAAAAAAGATACATAAATTACAAATACATTTTATACACTAATTAATTATATTTATTTATATGTTTGATGTACCTCCATAAAAAAGCAGGGCTTGTGTGTATGGGGGGAGGGGATTTTTTAGATTTTTGTTTGGATTAAAGGGAGTTAATAAAACACTAACATTAATTCTCGAATCAAGGTGGCTTTTAACCGTAGGTACTTATTTATACAAAGGTTAATCCTGCACTCTTATTAGAAGAAGCACTCTGCAGCCATTCAACAATGTCTTAAAATGAAATAAACAAGGTTTTGGGGACTTTAAGCAATGATGTTCTGTTTGAATGTGAAAGAACCCACCTGCATCCGAAAAGAGCAGGTGCGAAGAATATCTTTCTATAGTTACTGTAGTAGATACCTTTAGTATCGAAAGTTAACTTGCTTACAAACTAAGAACTGTTCACAATATAGGAAATACTTCGAATGCTACAATAAATTTATTGTAAAGAGGTCTATTCATACGACATAATATATGTAGGTACTTGTAACCCTGAATGGTCTTCATTTCATGTCTACAACTTAATTTTTCGGGTTATAGTTAAAATCAACTGATATATAAATGCTCAGTAAAAAATAAACGAAATGGTACAGGAAACCAGACGATGCATTTCGTTGGATTAATTATTTATCGTTTTGTTCACCGGTATAAATACACATATAATATATAAATATAGATTATTGCGATTATAATTAACTTACTTCTATATTACCTGTTGTACCTATACTTGTAAGTCACTAGTTATAATGGCTTGTTCGCACCATGCCAAGTAGTAAGTCGAGTAGCGAGTAACTCGCTACTTGACTGACTAAAAAGTGTTCGCACTATGGTCGGGTAGATTACATTAGTAAGAGGCGCGAAACAATATGAACGAGCTGCAACGCAACAAAGTACATAAATACGCGAATTAACTTAATTTAATTAAGCTGATTGTAATGCTTATTTTAGAAGAGGTGGAAGAATAAATTAGTGAGATGAAAATAAATAAACTATGGAAACGAAAAGAGATGAGTAGAATTTTCGCTCCTACATTTCTATAATATTATATTCCTTTCATTTATAAACCATTTTTATTAATAAAACATAGATCAAAGATGAAATTTAAACCAAGCGCAATTCTTTCTGTGATAATTTCAGCCCCTATTATTTTTGTTGACAAAACAATTTCCTGTGAGAACACCGTTGTCAGATTCCGCACAAAAGCAGTGTGGTGAAACTTACAGCGCGCTAAAAAAACATTTCAGCGTATGAAGCTTGAAAACTGATTTCGTTATTGTTTGCCGCCAGGTTGTCGTAAATCGTAAAGCCCCATATTGGGAATCAGGTAATGGTCATCCGTAGATAATATATAAACACAACGTAACGGCCGGGCCCGAGGTTCAGAACCCAGGCACCGTCGGTTTACTGCACACGGAACGGGTGATTATTCCGCACACGAGTATTGCGCACATTTTCTTTCGGACACAATGTTTCCGCATATGGAAAAATCCAGACACAGAAAAGTAAAACTTATTGCGCATTTTATAAACACGTATTTAGGTTGGGGGCTGCTTTTTAAATATGCATGGAAATCGGCTTTTGATTTAACCATTTGCAACCGGCAGAAAAAAATCCGAATTATGATGGATCATAATTTTCATTTTCGGTTGCTGGTTGAAACACTTGCTCCCGTGCGTTCGATCTTTGTCCGATTGCGTTCCCAAAAACAGATTTATTTTCTGTCAGAATCCAAGGGAGCCTCCTATGCCTCAACACAAAGGACTCTCCCATCAATACCGTGGTTTCAACTATTCCCACATTTTTCCAAAAAATAAATTTCAACGAGAATGAGTTCCATTCCTTCTCGTATTATTGTACTTATCCCAGATTGATTACTGTGGTCTAGAACAAGAGTCCAAACTTTCCAGCCGTAGGGCCATACTGATTACTCCAGTAAGTTCCAAGAGCCAAGTATTGATGACACTGGCGAATAGGATTTGGCCCACTAGCCGTAGTTTGGAGACCCCTGGTCTAGAAGATCACATATGTTTTGGTTGGTCCTCTCTAAACTATCCTATCTTCTATCAAGACATATCAAAAATTTTATCTCCCTCCTTCAACATCTCACCTCTTCTAAGTACGAACTGGACTCCAATCTTCCATATAATTTATGATAATTGCCCATTAAAATAAAATAAAATATTTCAATTAACCTATCCTATCTCCACAATTTGAAAGTATGGTCTAGAACACCACTGAAGGATGAGAGCCAGATAGGCTACATTTGAAAAAAAAAACGAACTAACCGACCTACCAAAACACATTATACATTGTGGTTAGTCTCTAATACGTAGAAAAAAATCTATGGATCAACTACATTAATGTTATCAAAGCCTCAGGCATTGAAAATTCAACAACCTCATTTTAGACAGCAACAAAAATAGACAACTATATTTTATACTAATAATCTGTGGCCGAAGATTCAATGTGCATGAATTTCACGAGAGCTAAAAATTTGTACGCGGATTAATTTGTACGCGGAATTATATGTGTGCGGAATAATACTTAATTTAATAATCTGTCCGGTGTACGGAATAATCCGAGTACCGGATAAGTATACTATGGGTACTAGCAGGGCTCGTGCCGCTGCCCGCTACCCGCAACCCGCTACCTGGGGGCCGCCTGCCCTACAAGGAGAGTGCCGCGGTACAAATAATTTCACGGCATTCTTATGCCCACAACATTTTCACTCTCGCTATAAACGCTACCGTTATTGTTATTGCAAAACCCGAAGGATTTCATAAGGCATTTGATCGGAAAAGTTTTCAATGGGTTGCCATTTTTGTTTAATTTACTTACGCACAGAGAAAATAATAATAATTATTATACTCTTTTATTTGCAATTAAAACTCTTTGAGATTTGGACTAACCAGTGAAAAATTACAAAAAAGGTTAGTTTTTACAATATTAGCCTCGTTTAGCCTAAAAGTCAGCAACCGTCACTGAATAAGGTTGCAAAGCTTTCATTTAAAACGTCACACGAAATTAATAAATCGTAGAATCAACAGGGTTTTACGAAAATATATGATTGACTGAGCTTGCCGAAGTCCTTGTAATTAGACCTTTCTGCGTAAATTTGTTCGTACCTTCCTTTTCTGTTCCGATATGGTGGTCGTTTTAATGATTCAGTAAAGAATGGAGAAGAAAAAAGCTTTCATGAAGAAAGTTATAAAAAGAATTTGTCTAGTTGAAAAAATATATATAAAGGCACATAATATTTAACACCATGTATATAAAAATATACACGGTGTTTAATATTATTTTTAGTACAACAAATTTAAAGTTTAAAACATACTTAATGAAATCTTTCAAGACAAAATATTATTTCTGAAAATGTCTAGATTATTATATTATTACTGACCCTAGTAAAAAAATTGTAACCATAATATGTAACTAAATAAATCTTTTGATTTTAATTGATTTTTGGTTTTATTAAAACAATAGGAAATTAATAGAAGCAAGATTTTTGGAAGCGAGGCTTACAACTGTTCACAGAACTATTCGTAAATAGTAAATATGTATAAGTTTCATCTTTTTATTTCATATTTTTAGATAAAAGTTAGAAGGCGCGTAAATATGATTCCATGCGCAGAAATTTATCAAAATTAAAACCTGCCTGTTATGTTCTGCTTATTTGTGTCGTGGCTCATTATCTCACGATGTCTACTGAGTAATAACAACGTAAGTTCGTTTACTGTTTATTGCAAAGGATCGTAAAGACAATGGTATTGTACGTAACGTCTGATCACAGGTATGTTCTAGTTAGGTCTGGCCGGCCGCGACGCTCTCCGACCGCGACTGCCTGCCAATGTGCTCATTCGGGAATCTTCGGCTGTACCGATCATTCCCGAATGAACGTGATCTATTAAGGTACACGCTTATGGATATACACTACACTGCCCATCCAATTATATTGTTCTATGGACAGTGATTATCTGTGTGTCAATGATTCGTGCTATCTGATTATCTGTGTGTCAATGAAGCATTAAAATAACAAAAAAATAATAGAAAGTCAGGTGTCCACCACTTAAATTCGGTATTATAAAAACGTGTCGCTGACTGGGTTTATTAACGGCAGCAGTCGCAGTTTCAGTTGGCTGCAGGTTCTCGGAATAAAAAACAATGAATTTAAAAGTAAAAATACAATCGTGCATACAATGTGCGACCAAGGGCTTGCACTTTAATATATATCTGTAATCAACCCAACATAATTCAGATCCATACTAAAAACTCACGTTTTCGCACATTCATTTCCATAAATTCGTCATTCTATTTGAATAGAATGACGAATTGTTTGAACAATGCAAATTTTTTATTGTCCAATTGGGGTATGTTGTGAGGCTGAAGGTAAGTGGAAAAGGAGGGAGATGGGGAAGAGGAAGGTGGGGGAGTGCCTGACTGTCCAGACCTAGTCACTAAACACGGCTAAAGCCATTATTAAGCAACGTTTCAATTCTGAATGGTGGTCTTACACCAGGGCGATACTGAGAGTATCTTTCACTCTGGAACGTGCTGCAAATTTGGTATATATTATTTTTATTAATTAATTGTGAAATAACACAAATTAATCAATTTTTTTTATTTTGCGCACGCCGGGTTCGAACCCGCGACCTTCCGATTCATTCTACTCAAAATATGCCATATTTTTACTGTCCATTTTATTTACACTGTAATAATTATTGTTTATGTTGACAACTTCCCTGCTACTACCACTACTCATGATAAGTTAATGTGATATTGACTCATCTACCAAGTTTTTATTTTATTTAAAATACATAGTTACATATATTTACAAAAGAAAATCATGTGTCTTAAAAGCTAATTACAATAAAATAGTTTGTTAACGAATCTACCCAATTCTATAAAGAAAACATTTCTCGTGTTTGAATTGGGGAGTAGTGCCATCACAAAGGTAAAACAAAAAAGAAAAAAGAAGAAAAAATTTGAGGTAAGAAAATAAATTAACTTATATAGGATGTTAACAAAATACATTGATAGTGGAATTGAGTATCATATCAGTTACTAAGTTGGATATACAGAAATAGCTTAAAAGTAAGAATATAGATGTGGTGAAATAAAATAATATTATTACATTTCAATTTATAGGTAGGTAGGATAATAAGAATATGTATAATAATAACAATAAGAATGTTCGTGTTCTTATACTGACGAAGAAACCTTTGCTTTCGAAACATGTCGACAATTGTGATTATATAAGTGGTGTACACAAAGTTATTTGTTTTCATTTAGTTTAATACTCTTCCTATAAATTTACACTCGTAAAGTGTCCTCACGACACGTGACAGGTGAGCTCCTAGCGTGGAGGACATTATACATTATCATGTACAAAACAAACATGTTTAGTTAATATAGTGCAAAGTATGTACGGGCAGATTTATGAAATACTCGGTAATATGTATGAATACTCAAAAGACACGGGTTTAATATAATTATTTATCTAAGGAAACGATTTTGAGAAGATATTTGTTATTCCTACTAACTTTGAGTTTATTATTTACAGTTTTTTTTTTTTAGTTTGAATAGCAAAGTTTGTACATTATGTAATATGTATAGAGTATAATATAAGTATAATTTTTTGTATTTTTTCACAGTCCTCCTCACTAGGGTTTCCTGTTCTGAGGCGGTCTGTAGTTTTTTAAACTTTTGTATTTAGTTTTGAATAATTGTCTTTACATCGTCTTCATAAGTTGATTATTACTTTGATCTCTCTTATTATTACTTTGACAAACTACTTAAAAGTAGTTTATTGGGACTTTCTCTCTGTTTTTGTATTATGTTTTTTATTTGATAAATATGTATTATTATTTGTTTTAAATGTTTCTTTAAATAAAAAAAGTATACTCATTTCCTTTGTTTTTTTGGTTTGATTTGGTAGAGCATTGAACAATTTCATAGCATGGAATTTATTATTTCTCTGTCCAAAAGATGTGTTCAAACTGGGAGTAACCAGGATATTATCGCTTATTGCCCTGGTTGAGTATTTATGTTGGGCAGTGGAGTATTCAGATGTTTTTTTTTCAGTTTAAATAAAATATTTTTTGAATAAAGTGTCTGTACATTGTAGATATGAATGTTTTTGAATATTTCTTCTGTCGGAGTTCTAAGCGGAACTTTCAGTATTGTCTTTAGTACTCCTTTTTGGGCTATATTGAGCCGCTCTGTGTGAGTGCTCAAGGCAGACCCCCATCCAGTTATTCCGTACTCTATTTGTGATCGACACAGAGCATTGTATAGTCTTATTACTTTGCTTTTACTATAGAGTTTTAAATGCTTTTTAATTCACACTGAAGCTAATTGCTAGGCCCAGATACTCCGAGAGTTCGAACTCGGAACCATTAACATTGATAAAGTTATATGGTACAAAATATTTTATATAAATGACAACTTATTAATGCATTTATAAAAACTTCCAACGTTGATTTGTTGTTGTTGTCAATCGACAATCAGTAAGAAACATTCAAATCTGGCACAGACAGCCATTAAAAAAACGTTTTTAATAGAGTGATATTGAAGGATATCGAATTAAGAGAGACAAACGGCGTAGAGAGGTTCTCTGCATCATTCATCGCCAACTGTGGCGTCTTCAATTAGCGCAAATTGAGATCCTTCTCAGCATCTCGGCAAGCTACTTGGAGGCACATCGTATTATAAGTTGTCTCGCTAATAAATGAGCTGGCAAAATCTCGTAAATTAATTTACGACCATCTCAATACTGTTTGAAGTTTGAACTTATTCCGACATCGCAACACGTTCGCACTTCGCAGTTTGTTGAATCCAAAACACGATGTCTTCGGGGTGTGGGTTCCTGTATATGTACACTGTAAATATAACAGTTGACTGAATATATCGTGAAACGTTGATAATATAAAAAGTATCGATAAATTACACTATGTGAATTCTCTGCAATGTGTAACTTTATTATGTCGTTCAAAAACAGTAAACTAAGGTTCACTTACTTTACTTAGCGATAAAAAAATATAGAAATAAACTGAATCAAATAAAATAAAAAGCGACAGGAATACCTCTCCTAGTCAATGACTGTAATGTAACTAAACCGGCGTATCTAACTAACTAACTAACGGCGTAATAACTCACCGGCATATCTAACTTCTTTTTTTTATAGAGAATACCTCACAAGAGTCCCAACTGCTCCCGTCTGGAGCCAGTGTGACTATGGCATCCCCAATTTAAGTATGTTGTGAGGCTGAAGGTAAGTTGGGAAGGGAAGGAGATGGGGAAGAGGAAGGTGGGGAAGTACCTGGCTATTCAGATCTAGTCACTAAACACGGCTAAAGCCATTATTAAGCAACGTTTCAATTCTGAATGGTCAGGGCGATACTGTGAGTATCTTCCACTCTGGAACGTGCCGCAAATATAGTATATATTATTTTTATTAATTAATTGTGAAATAACACAAATGAATAAAATAAAATTTATTTGCGCACGCCGGGTTCGAACCCGCGACCTTCCAATTGGGAGTCAAGTGTCTTACCACTCGACCACGGACGGTCGTCAAACTAACTAAGTAACTAACGGCGTAATAACTCACCGGCGTATCTAAATATTCCCATATTTCAGAGCATCTCAAAAATCATCACTGGAAATAACTTCAATTTATTAACTCCATTGTTGGCAGTATTCTTCTTATAAATGTAATATGAAAAGTGATGGTGTAGCAAATGTAAAATTATGCAATGTCCAATGTTTTAATATAGTGTCCTCCGCGTGCAAACTATCTCCTTCGTATCTCCTTCAAGCATAAACTTTCTAATTAAAGTGTGTTTATCCTGGAAGTGACCTGCCAGGTAAGTATGTTTTCTGTATCTATTTGTAAATAATAGTTTTAGGTAGAGCCTAAGAAATAAATGTACAGGGCCCTTGAGGTGATTTCTCACAAAAACGGCGCTCTACAAAGTATCCAATTTTTATTAACTAAACGTATCGCCAATGGTAGTAGCGACGCAGGTAGTGTTTAGTAGCGGCATTGACCGATTCACACATTTTTGACCGATCTATCACCGATAGATGACACATACTTATTTTGCAGTAAAATTTCGTCCAAAGGACTAAGTATAAATAAAACAAATGTTTGTAATAAAATCGCATGTGTTATTGTAAGTCCATACTTCTCCGTATGCTTTGCAGATGTTCGTTTTACCTACACTTAAATGCCGAGTGTTCGCGATAAATGCATCAATGTATCGAGTTTCAGTGAGTTCCTTTCCGACCGCATAAAACTGACACCTAACCACGTGTGGTTTGCGTTAAACGTTCAACTTACCGACCCTCTTAAATTATGTAAATAATACCACTATAGGGTTACGGTAACTCTTGAGCAAACCCATTTCGGTATGACCAAGTTAATATTAATAATATTTGTATGACTTGTATGTATAGCGCCGTTTTTTTTTTTGTGAAAAATCACCTCCTGGGCACATACAAATGTATTTCTGAAATGATCTATTTTATTGCTGGTTACGTTTTTTAGATTTTCACGGCCAAAAGCATTTTCGTTGTTAGTTTTTGGGGTGTTATGCCGTGTTGCGCTACCTCCTTCTTATCGTCGGATCTGCCGGATCTGCCCTGATGATGGACACTGCAATGCTGTCCGAAACGTCGGCTAAAGAAGGAGGTAGCGCAACACGGCATAACACCCCAAAAACTAACAACGAAAATATCTTATTGCTGACTTTAAACTAGAAAAACTATTGTAATAACTTATTTTCATCAAATCATTAATTTACCATTCCATAAGAAACCCTGAAAATTTCCATATTCCTTTCCGAAGAACTTAACGTTCACCCAACCTCCAAGAATTTTTCTAAATTTCTCGAATTTCTTGTAATCTAGAATTTCTACATCTCTATTCACTTCTCTCTTTAAGAAAGCTTATTTGATTATTTTTTGTTTTTACTTGACCCAAACCTTATTTTCTCTTATTTTACATATTCTTTGTATTTTTTGTTAACTCTCCGTCTGTTGTGTAGAATATAAAAATATAACCAAAACAAAAAAATGGCCTCCAGGTAAGGTATTGTTCTGAATATTTTCTAAATAATAAAAAATTAAATACATGTACATTTTAGGCAGCATCGTGTTAATTCGTCAAATACAATATTTGCACAAACGAGGGATTCTGTTAAAAATATATTGATTATTTAAAGGTAATTTTTCTGATTTTAATCATCGTACTAAAGATGTTTGTTTTTTACGTTTCCATTCTAATTTATTCATTTTAAAAACGCTTAAAAACCAACGAAACCAAAACGGCCAGTGATTGCCAACGTCGCTTCGTACGCATGTCATCAAACAAACAACGCAGTACTGTCGGAAATTTTTCAAGAACGAGCGACCATTATGACGTCACAGGTCGAAAATGCCGTTTTGGTGGGATTACAAAAATTGACAACTTAAACTCGCTGTAGAAAATTTATTCGTCAACATAAAAATAAATTAAAAATGCGGTAATAATCGTAATTTTTTTAAGCAATAAAAAAATTGTGGAAATACCCTATTGTACATATAGTTTTGTATCACTAATCGAAGAACCGGTGGATGCAATGTTTTAGCCTTAAGTTTTTATAATTTTTTTTTTTGGTCTCTAGTTAGAAGTAAGATTTGCTGAAATATATATCATATCATCATATATCTGATCATCCAAATATTATCATCTTATATAAAGAAAATATATCTTTCGAAAACGTGTTCATACTTGTACGTTATATTCTGGATGTCAAATAATATAAAGCCAAAACAAATATGTAATGTGAAAATATCTTATTCATTCGTTCAAAGAAACGTTACTAATATACAAAGTTTACTCGTGCTGAAACGCAGATGGCATCTTGTATCTGACCAAAATACAAAAATATGAAAGTCTCCCTTTAGACATTGTCAGTAGTAAATTATTATTGAAACCAGTGAAGTGGACCTTTTCTAAAGGAGGGTGAGAGCTAATTATTCGAGAGAGCTTAGGGAACATTAGGAGGATTAGGCTTACAATACATCTGCCAAAGCAAGCATCTTGTGCCCAAGGGTAAAAAAGGTTACTTCCTATTTTAGTATTTTGACCGCTTCCCTGCTTAGCCGAATGCAACAACAACTGCTTGCACGTGCCTACACATATACATGGTAACTAATATAAAATGATAATATTAATATGTAGTAATAATAATATTATATTCCTTCATGTATTGCTTATAAAATGACTAAAACTTTTGTTATCAATTTTACGCTTTTCAAAATATCAGCCTTTCTACATTAACCCTTAATTAGGCACATGGGGTCCAAGGGGTCAAGACCATTAAATTGAAAATGAAATATGAAGTTTTTGGAATGCGACAGCGCTCTTTCTAGCTTCCTACCTTCCCGCAGGGTATGCAAATCAGTCGCGGCCAGAAAGCCACGTGTCGCTGTTCTCTGGGGGCTGACCCTATGCGACCAATTACGTAACAATTAACAAAGTACCAAATGATTAACGGGCCGCTCTGCCAATTTCTACCGATTTCTTACATGCTTTCTATAAACGTTTGAAGTTTTTAAATTCTTTAAAAAAAATGTTATCGTTTAAATAGTATCTACACATTCCCCACGCCGAAACGGTAATTATTTGAAATTCCCTCGATAAAAAAATAAATCGCAAAGTATGCTCCGAAAATTATTATTTACACGTTTGTTTCTGTTATTTTACAAGTTATATGTTTGAAAAAATTCACAATGTTTCTTTAAATGCTACTTGACACAGCCTCGCGAGATTTTTGCTCTTTTTCAAACGAATCGTCTTTTATTAAACATTTTCACAATTTTCGCATGAATTTTATGGTTTTTAATGTTAGCGCGCTCGCTCCTTCGTTCGTATTGTCGTATATCTTCATCTTCTTCTTTTTGAGCGGGGTAGCGCGCCCAAAAAAAAGCCAAAAGTGTGATAAATTTATTTGTCAGCAACACTTCAGGGCATACTGTATTGGATGCAGAATTAATTAATCTGCTGAAAAAAAGAATCTGAATAAAAAAAATTAAAATTGATCTCGGCACTACAAAAAATGTATAGTTTTTTTTATTCCACTACATTTTAATTTATTTATTTGGGGTCAGTATTAACCCCATGCGACTAATTGTGTGATGTTCTTAATGCGCCTAATTAAGGGTTAAATAAGGATTTATGAAGTTTGTTGTTTACTCATATGGCAATGTGGTGATATTTCACTCCATGTACAAGCACGCGCGCATGCACTTGTAATTGTTATTAAAAGGATGTCCCTGCAAACCTTCAAGGTAGTTGTAACTAACTAACTAACTAACCATCACGCCGTTTCCCCGCAGGGGTAGGCAGTGAGGACGGACCGCCAAACGACTCGGTCTTGGCACATACTCCTTGCCTCATTCACATTCATACATCTTCTCATACATACTCTTCTATTATTCTGACTCTTGACATGGCCCGACTCAAGTATCTGATTCACTTGATCGTGCCTGTTTTCCTCGGGCGTCCTCGACTTCTTCTACCATTCACATTCGCATCATATATTTTCTTGAGACTCCTTTCTTTATTCATTCGCTCTACATGTCCAAACCTTCTAAGCGTCCCTTTTTTAATCTTACTTATGACGCTCACATCGGCCTTGCATTATTTTCGGATCTCCACATTCCTCACACGATCATACATGGTTTTACCACAAATACGCCTCAGGGATCTCATTTCTACAGCATTCAGTCTACTTTCATCCTTTCTCTGCCAGTTCCATGCTTCACTGCCATACATCAGGGTAGGTACCAGCACTCCATTGTGAACTGCTAGCTTCGCTTCTTTGGACAGCTTTTTGTTGACGCCAACAGCAATCAGTCCACCATTAATGGAGTTACCTGCATTTACCCTTCTTTCAATATCCCCATCAGCCTTCCCATCTCTAGTTTTATGCCACTAGTTATAAGTTATAAGTTTTAGTTTTAAGTCACAGTTATCAATCTTAGTTATAACGTATATATTCAATGTATAAACGAAGTTGTACAGCGCCTTTGGGGTGATTTTCTCGCGAAAACGGCGCTATATAAATTATCCGAACATTTATTAATTAATTAACACCTTACGAAATATGATTAGAAATTTACACCGCCAAAAGCATTATAGTGATTTATTTTTGGGGTATTATGTCATGTACCGCTACCTCCTTCTTTAGCCAATGTTTCGGACAGCGTTAGTGTCCATCATCAGGGCAGATGGGTAACCTTACGAGACGTAGATATTTTCAACTGTACATTCAAATATACTTTATGTTATAGTCAACTGACTGAATTTATCATAAACGAATCAACAAAATTATTATAAATACCATGGTTTCAACTTGTAGGTTTCGAATGCCTTATGGAATGTGAAACGAATTGTAGAACACCTAAGATAGGTATTTCCTTTTCTTTGTTGTGACTTATTGTGACTGATAACAAACATAACGAGATAGCAAACACAAAACACAGTCCACTGTAAAGTACACCAGTAAATAAAGTGAGACCAAAGTGACAGGTGACAGGACATGTCTGCTAGAAGGTTGAAAGAATTCGAGCAAAGAGAAAAGCGATAAGCAAAAAGACTGATACATTATAAACAATATTTGGTCTCATTGCATTTTAATGTTTAAAACACGTTTTCCAATTCACTATCCCTAGGAGTATGTAAATATTTATAAGATGTCCACTTTCTTTAATGTTTTGTTATTTATCTTCTATTATGGATTATTTTATTTTATGCCACACAAATTACATTTTCAAGAATAATATTTATTTTGATAATGCCTTTTCTTATCATAATGCTTTTATTTAGAGTGCAGAAGGCTCTGGAAGAAATATTCATTCTAGCGAAAATAAAGGCTTACATTGGGACAAAAACTAAAAATATAGGCTTGCAACACCTACCTAATAACAAAACGTGCATCATTGAAAAATATTTTAACGGGAGTTGGTAACATTGCATGGAATGATTTACTACCCGGCTTCGCCCGAGTTACAATATTATTCGTATTTAATACATAAATATGGAAGAAACAATTCGCGGTGTGTTTTCTTTTGTTCATGGAGTTAAGCTAAACAACATTTAACCGTCAATGGGTTAATGCTTCAACTCACGATGCAGGCGGAACTTTGGATATTTTTGTCTCAAAGTCGAGCGGCCCACCCCTGGTAGCGGATAGTGTGGATGTAGGGTTATCAGATCATAGGCTAATTCGCGCTGACATTGATTATAACCCACCGAAAATCCCTTACGTTACTATCACGTCAAGAGCATGGCGTAATTTTAACGTTGACGACTTCCTGTCAGACCTAAAATCTTCTCTTCTTTGCACACATAGCATTTGGGATACAGAGTCACCAACTAAACTAGCCGAACATTATAATTCTGTACTTTCAACCCTTTTGAACAAATATGCTCCAACCTCTACAAAAACTCGACGACTGCGAAAGTCTGACGACTGGTTTGACGAAGAATGTCGAAGCCAGAAGAGAGCAATGCGTAAATTGGAGAGGTCCTACAGACACTCGGGGGTTACGTCACGGGACGATTGGATGCAGGCTCAAAAATAATATACGTTATTGATTCGTTCGAAAAGGTCTGAATACTGGACAAGTAGAATCGATTCAGAGCGTCAAAATCCACGAAGTCTCTGGAACTCAATTAAGACGGTCGTTGCCGATGTCCGTACACAAAATACAACCGAAATAGGTCCAGAAATCTTCTCTAACTTTTTTCTCGACAAAATTAAGTCAATACGCGCCCTAACAGCATCCGCTCCACCACCATCTTTTACAAGATGTAATAGCGTAAAATTTTCTGCCTTTAAACCTACATCCTTTGAAGAAGTAAAGAAGGTAATACTTACTTCACCGAACAAGCAGTGCTCTCTCGATCCTATTCCAACGTGGTTGCTAAAAAAGTGTTGCAATGAAATATCTCCCTTTCTAGTTCATCTTTTCAATAAGTCATTTAGCATCGGTGAATTCCCAATATCCTTTAAATCAGCTGTCGTAACTCCATTAATAAAAAAACCGCAATTGGACGCTGAAGATCTTTCAAACTACCGACCCGTTTCAAATCTCCCATTTATATCCAAAATCTTAGAAAAAATCACTGCTTCACAGATAATATGTCACTTAAATTCAAATGAATTGCTGACTAAATACCAATCTGCATATAGAAGGTTTCACTCAACGGAAACTGGATTACTACGTGTTCTGTCGGATATAACTCTTGCTATCGAGTCGGGCAAATTGGCACTCCTTTCAGTCTTGGACATGAGTGCCGCATTTGACACGATTGACCACGATTTCCTCATTAAACGGTTAGAAGAATCCTTTGGTTTAAACTGCGACGTTAAGAGCTGGCTGACATCGTACTTGGCTAATCGTAGGCAAGCCGTAAAGGTGGGGAAAAAACAATCAATATATGCAACCCTTTCATCTGGAGTACCCCAGGGGTCTGTTCTGGGCCCACTTCTCTTCATCCTCTTCACAAATGATGTCGCTAAAATAATCGAATCATTTGGTCTTCTATCTCACTGCTACGCTGATGACCAGCAAGTGTACTTTTACTGCTTACCAGAGGAAATAGACAGTCTAAAAATTCGCATAACTGAGTGTCTAGAGGCAATCACCCGCTGGATGACCTCAAATAGATTAAAGCTGAATCCATCAAAGACTGAATTTCTCTGGACCGCCACAAGTAGACGTCAGCATAACATCGATAACTCCCCAATATCCATTTCAGGAAGTGATATCACTCCTAAGACATGTATTAAACTACTGGGTGTCAATCTGGATGCTGATTTTTCCCTTAAAACTCAAGTGAACAGAACTGTAAGCACTGGGTTCTTTCAATTAAGGCAAATTAAAGCAGTGCGAAGAAACTTGCCAACAGAGGCGACTAAATTACTAGTCAATTCGTATGTTGTTTCACGCCTAGATTATTGCAACGGAATATATGCAAGTCTCCCAAAATATCAAATCAACAAATTACAATCCGTTTTCAACGCTGCGGCGAGACTTATCACCGGCGTATCTAAATATTCCCATATTTCAGAGCATCTCAAAAATCTTCATTGGCTCAAATGTCCTGAAAGAATCCAGTTCAAGCTCTGCTGGATGGTATTTAAGTCCCTTAATGGAATGGCTCCTGCTTACTTATCAGAAATGTGTATCCCAGAAAACTCCAATTCTCGACAGTCAACTCTTAGGTCAGCGGCATCATCAGCAATCGGAAGGTTGAAGGAGCCAAAGCGCACACCAAATACTAAGTTCGGTGAGCGTGCTTTCGGAGTGTCGGGACCTAAAGCCTGGAATGGACTGCCACATGACTTAAGAATGATCACAGACTCGGCGAAATTCAGAGCTAAACTTAAAACTCACCTTTTTAGACAGTCGTACCCATAAAGCCAAAAATAAAAACAAAAACCTTCACTTTCACCTTCTCAGCCCGCGACATAGTAAATAAGTAATTGCATAAAAATGTTAACAAATTCTTAATGGTGAATTATTTGTACATCTAATTTCTTTCAAATCCTCCAGTCCTAATGAGTCCTTAATTCACAAGTCTTTCGAAATAACTTCAATTTATTAACTCCATTTTTGGCAGTTATCTTCTTATAAATGTAATATGAAAAATGATGGTGTAGCAAATGTAAAGTTATGCAATGTCCAGTGTTTTAATATAGTGTCCTTCGCGTGCAAAGTCGTATCTCCTCCAAGCATAAACTTTCTAATTAAAGTGTGTTTATCGGAAGTGACCTGCCAGGTAAGTATGTTCTCTGTGTCCATTTGTAAATAATAGTTCTAGGTAGAGCCTAAGAAGTCATAATAAGATGTACAGCGCCCTTGAGGTGATTTCTCACAAAAACGGCGCTCTACAAATTATCCAATTATTATTATTATTATTATTTCGTTTTATCGTTCTAAAAAAAAATAAAATATAACACGATACGATACGATACGATTGTACCACCCTAGCCAGGAGCAATCCTGTCCCGGTGAGACCGGTACACCAGGGGGCACTAATTTTTTTAGGACTTGGAAGACGTGCTCTGAGGATAGGAAGGAGGTTGGAGTTTAATCGACCGGTATAAATGGCAACCTAATAAGCCAATATTGGAATTTAGGATGGGCAGGAAGAAAGGAATGGATTGAGCGTTATAATTTTTTTCTCATATCTTCCTTCTTCTTGCTTCTTCTCGGCTCTTCTTGTCTATTTCTGGGTATTTTTGACTCTTCTTGCCTCTTCTTCACTATTCGAGTCTCAGGTCTCTTCTTCACTCTCTGGCTTCTTCTTGGTTCTTTTCTTCTATTCTTGGCTCTTCTTGGCTATTCTTTTCTCTTTTCTCTTATCTCTTCTTATTTATTCTTGGGTCTTCTTGACTCTGCTTGACTCTTCTTGTCTCTTCTTGCCTATTCTTGATACGATCTTCTCTTCTCGGCTATACAGAAAAAGCTATGCATAATTCATGTTGTCAATACTCATCGTTCTAGAGTTTTTGATGCATCAGACCAACAGATGTTTGCTATGTATTTAAGTAATATTCGAAGTTGTTATGGACAATAAATTTTGACCTAGCTTTTTTTAAAGTTCCGCGTGCTTCGCCATGAATCTAGAAATATTTCAATTCTAGGTATATTGGGATCATTGAGATGTCTTATATTGCTGAGGCGTGGGTATAATGCACTCGTATGTCGCAATAGATATCCCTCCGAGCTTACAAATACAAATAGAAAGCTCAGTTCTTTTCTTGGTGCATTCTTTGTCCGGACGCACAATGGCAGCTCAGCGGGTGAATTCAATGCCCCAAAATAAAATGGTCGGAGCTAACGACAAAATCACAAAGAAAGAAGTTTGAAAGATCTGCTCTTTAGCCAGTAAAGAAGATTATGATGTCCGTCCATATGGCCGATGGTCGACACAGAATACAAACTCTCAGTATGGTGCACACTATACTGCCTGGTGCCTGGGGCAACTGAGATACGGTGGTTGTCAAATTTTAACTGCATTGTTAACATTGAGTTAACTAAATATAACTTTTCTGTGTTTTGTAATCATTATATATATTTGAATAACCATATTTGCGGCGAATATATTATTCACAATACGAGTACTTGCGTATTTCATAACCTAAATGTTTATTTATTTATTGTTTCTTTACATGGTAGGTATTATTGTTCACATTTCAATATTAACCTCACTAGGACAAGCCTGTTTTGAGGATAATTAATATATAATAATGTACTTAAGGTTATAAAATATTACTTGAGGTCAGTTCTGCGATATTCAAATCATGCGTAGGTTCCTACTTGCATAGAATATAGAATAATAATATATATAATTGCTTTTGCATTATCTACATACCCAAACATACAACACATATTCCCCCCAGTTCCTAAACGACCAGTTTTAATTTAAATTAAAACGACGTACACAGGTTGTCCAAGAAATAATGAGGCGATTTTACTCATTTTCGGCGACTCCGACGTTATTTTGTCAAAATATGATAGCACTTGCATGTTTCTCAGATTTTCCTCTCCAAAAACGAGCGGTGTTTCGGCTCGGTAGCTGCTTCAGTGCAACCTTAGCGTCCGTTTGAGATGGACGGTCCGCTGTCGAATTTTGCCGCCTGAGGTGCGTTTAATTATTCGCTTTCCCAATCAGAAGGGAGTCCACCCTGTTGAAGTACGTGATCTCGCAATTTTCATCCCAGAGGTCGGTAAGTCTACAGTACAAACGACTTTGAGGGAAAAAGTGGCCTAAGCAATGTATGTGCTCGTTGGGTCAAAATCTTGTGAGCAAAACGTGTGGAAAGCGCTTAGGTCTTTTTGAACTGTTTTTTTCCAATAATGGCGAAGCTTTTTTGGGTTTACCATCTACCCCCCGAATAAAAAATACAGTCAATGACATGATTTTCATATTTTTCTTCACCTGCAGCAAAATTTGGAAAATTTTGAAAACCGGAAAACGTTTGGAGACCGACGAAGACGTGGAGGAAGAGGTGGGTGCAAGAGAATCAGGGACCTCACGGCACACCATGAACATCGATTGTAACAGGGAATATGTTGAAAAATAGTGTTGATATTAACCTAAAATTTCTATGCTTTAAAAAAAAAAAAAAACTGATTTGATTTTTATTGATTCCTAAATTCCTACATTTGTATATTTTATCTTTTATTCAATGATATATATATATATATATATATATATATATATATATATATATATATATATATATCTATTTAAGTACCTAGGCAATATATAATACAGCTAGAAGCATAAGCTGGTTAAATTAAAAGATTTTTTAAAAAATTATTTCATAAATTTTCATAAGTTTAATAGTTTCGACATTTTTTTTAACTACCACACTAGGCTGTGTGGTAGTTAAAAAAAATGTGCTGTGGTAGTCAGATATGAAATAATTAATATAAAAACAAAAAATATTATTTTATATAAAAAGATAAAACATAAGAAAGAAGAAAAAAAAGATTAATTGTTGTAAAGTACTCATGAAGAAAATATTCAATAACTATTATTTTTAATGATAAATATTTCCCAAAAGTTTGACAGTCACTGAGGCTGCCATGCGTCTAGCCGTGTTTAGGGACTTCAGAAAAAAAGCATAAAGTTTTATATTACCCAAACGAAATCTGTGCTCCGCTTGGGACAGAAATAAATATTCCCCGGTTTGTAGACACAAGGGCTTAGGAAACTGATAGTTTAGATTCTTAAACAAATATTCTAAAGGGTAGATGTCCTTCTGTTTCTAATTTATTGTTTGTATACAGCCAACTGCATAACATGAGAGTCTGAAGTAATAATATCTGACATCAGTATTATTTTCTCAGACTTAATCCGGAATATAAAAAAAACCTTCGATGAGAAAAAACTTCACTAATGATATAAAAAAAATACATTGCGTAATTTACTATACTCGACCCTCGGAAAGCGTACCCCCAGTAAAATATTTTACGATAATATGTATATCTACAAGTATTATAAGAATAGAAAAATGATAATGTGGTAATAACTAGTACCAACATAACTTAACTAACTAACTAACCATCACGCCGTTTCCCCGCAGGGGTAGGCAGAGAGGACGGAGCGACAAACACCTCGGTCTTGGCACACACTATTTGCCTCATTCACATTCATACATCGTCTCATACATACTCTTTTATTTTTCTGACTCTTGACATGGCCCGACTCAAGTATCTGATTCACTTGATCGTGCCATGTCTTCCTCGGACGTCCCCTACTTCTTATACCATTCACACTTGCATCATATATTCTCCTTACGCTCCTTTCTTTGTTCATTCGCTCTACATGCCTAAACCATCTGAGGGTTCCTTTCTTAGTTTTACTCATTACGCTTACATCAGCCTTGCATTCTTTTCGAACCTCCTTATATATAACTTCGATATAATATTATATAATGTAGTCAAATGCAATAAAAGCTAAAACTTAAACTAGTTTATATTCATAACCTACACTTTGCGCCAATAACAGAAGAAAAAGAAATGTACAAACGGGGTCTTTTGCTACAGTCACGCATCATTACCCGCATAAAGTAATTCTTTAAAAAATTAAGTAATGTAACAGTGTAGGTACATGTACATGTTTATTACAATATGCATTAAGCATCCGATACCCTTGATTTTTCTTAATTATTATATTATTATGCAATTTACTGCAGTTGAAAGACTTGTACTACAAAATTGATAAAACCTTGGAGACGTTTGACCTTGTTTGAGTTTGGTATTTTGCCCTTAGAATAAATACAGCAAAGGCAGATTCCCTAACTTTCATCTTAAATCCAACCAGTTCGTTGGCACTTTATAGGAAAATCGGCACCAGGAAGATTGGTAGTGTACCGTACCATGCTACTTCTGAAGAATTGCCTCTCTTTTCCGTTGTTCCGCAAAGGCAGGGCGTACCACAGGGCGTAGCCTTAGGGCCAGTCTATATCGTGACAAGCAGAGCGGTTCCCAAAGGTCACATTAAGGGTAGATGAAAAATATACCTAAAATATTCGTTGGTAATATGTAAAAAAAGATTTATCAAAATTACAAATATAGGACTGTCTCGGTATCTCATCTTATACACTGCTTTAATGTAAATGTGGAAAATATTTGAAACAATTTTGAATTGATGACTGGAGTGTGTTTCAATTATAAAAACTCACAAATGATAAAGCTCGAGAAATTGCACAGCTTTGTCCTTGGAATTGCTACGTCACTTGATACTTCAACCAACTGCTTTCAATTCGGGTGCAATGTGAGCTCTACCCGACAAAAACCCAATATTACATCAATTCCCTTTTTATAAAATGCTAAAACACACCCATAAAAACAACGAAATTTCAAATATAAACAAAAACAAGAAAGGTGAAGTGGTGAAGCAGAAATCCAAGGTTTGAGACTCCCTGGAGTCTGGGGCCGGATATTTAATGATATAATGACTCAATAGGCCTGCAGTCTGCAGTCTCCGTGGATTACATAGGGGCCCCTTATAGAGTCTTCGAGAGGAACGAATAATAATAAATAAACAATGATGGTAGATAATTTAGTATCGTTGAATAGGGAGCGAGAGTTTTTTCCTCAACTTCCAATAAAAAAGGTTGATAAACTAAAAAATCCACGCTTGGTCTTTCGTCTCGAGGTCTCGGGTATTATTATATTGCTCACAACGTTTTTATTTTACTCTTTTTAATTTTGTTATTATCTAGAATTCGCTCCTAGATTTTACAAAAAGCCGCTGGCAATTTGTCATTTTATGAAATCTCATGTCTCGCCGTTGTCACTTGGTTGGCCGCCAACATGCGTAGCTAATATTTTTAACATCAGAGAGTTATTTGTCAATTATAAATTATAAGATAAGCCATCAATCTGCAATGTCAGTTATTTTTGAAAACTTAACAATCAATATAATGTAATATTTAAGTTACTGTTGGTTCCTAAAATTACTATTTAATATTGTCGAGAAATGTACGGATCTTTTTTTTGTTATTGTTTTTATTTATTGCTAGAGCAATCCCGGTGATTTACAAAACGCATTTTAGGACGGGGGAACTTGTAATTTGCAATACATAAATGGATGGTTATAGGTAAAATTTTATATGGGTATTTTGATATCAAAAATATAAGTTTCACACAAAATAAATAAAAAAGGTTAAGAAGAACAAACAACAGAAGAAAATAAATAAGGAGGTCCAAAAAGGATGTACCAATATGGGTAATTACATATACAGGGAAAATAAATGGACAGAAAAATAAAATAAGACAGAACATAGTACAGTGGAATTCCGAAAATTTAACTTGCTACATCGATGTGAATACAAACATGACAAAGACACGGATAATCAACCACTCCAGCGTCTATAAATACAAACATTTCATAAATGAAATATACGTTTTTTTTGTTCTGTGTGTTAAGAATTTTCCTCCTTCTTCCAATCTTTCCCTGGATTATGAGATGCAAGATCTCGTACTTCTCCGGATTTTACTTATGAAAATCTAATTGCAAGATATTTCTCAAAGATAATATTAAATTCTTACTTTGGCATAAGCCCATTAAACCACTTGAAAGAATTTATTCTAGCCGCCATAAGGTAAAAAAAAAAAACAACAAAATCATTTAAAATTAAAATGGCGACATGGTCGAGATGGTCCCGTCTGCGGTAATAAAACACAACTCACTAAAATACGCTCGTCAGAAGATGTCGAGAAACTTAAGATGGAGCCCTGGAACGTCTAGACCGAGCACTTGAAACATAAAAGGGCTCAAAAACAATTACCAACGGTAAAGAAGTGAAAAATATTTGATAAGTTGTCTATTGAAGTAAGAGGAACAGATAGTGTTTTTTTCAAAATTTTCAGATGTTTAGAAAGTCTTATTTTATACCAAAATACATGATATTTTTAAATAATATATTATAGTATATTTGCGGCACATTCCCGAGTTAAGGATACTCTCATGGCGTAAGACCACCATTCAGAATAGAAACGTCATCAAAATCAGATCTGAATAGCCAGGCACTTATCTGCCTTCCTGTTACCCATCTCCTTCCCCTCCCTACTTTTCTTTTATGTGAATATCTCACCAGAGTCCCAACTGCTCCTGTCTGGAGCCAGTGAGACTATGGCATCCCCAATTGGGGTATATTGTGAGGCTGAAGGTAAGTGAGGAGAGGAAGGTGGGGAAGTACCTGGCTATTCAGATCTAGTCACTAAACAATTATTAAGCAACGTTTCAATTCTGAGTGGTGGTCTTACACCAGGGCGATACTAAGAGTATCTTCCACTCTTAACCTACTACCTTTAGCCTCACAACATACCCCGATTAGGAATGCGACAGGGAGAGACGTGGCACCTCTTGGCTAAAAAAAAACCTGCGTGAATGTACCATGAATGTACGAACGCAGTTCAAATGATTTGTTCCTGCGAAAGGGAAGATTCCCCCTGATGATAGAAAACCTCCCGTCCCAAACAACTTACCTAGCACTTGCACACACGGAGAAAAATGTTATTCTAAAATACGATCATTTTATTCGTAAAAACGGGTCTGAAGTTCTTACGAACAAATCAACAGTGTTTCAATATTTATTCTTACATGTTCCCGCCAATAAAGATTGAAATTAATTTGTACGTAAGAACTTCAATCCCGTTTTTACGAATAAAATGATCGTATTTTAGAATAACATTTTTCTCCGTGCAAGGAAGGAGCAAATTCTAAAAAATGAAAAAATTTCAATAAATTATTGAAATGATCATTTCGGTAAAGTCACTCTTGAAACAAAATACTCGTGGGATGTCGTAATGGTTTAATAAACAATAAATTATCTCATGTATCATTTAAAAGACTGTGTTTATTCTTCAACGATTGTTGCATGATTGAGATGTGAACATGTCCATCCCACTCATAACAGACTTTGTGTTCATATTGTGAGACATGTTTATTAACATAGATTAGGCCTATCTAACGTACATCGTACAGCTCATAAAATCCAATAAAGACTTGTTTATTAACAAATGGCCCGTGCTTTCATCATAAATAAATACAGCATCCGCGTATCAGGAGAAATAAGGAGCAATCCAAACAAATATTATTCCACATGCCTTACCCATTCCAGACCAGTAACTTACTTCACTGGACGATAAAATATAGTCATCTTGTCGAAAGGAATTGATTAGGTACTTTAATTACAAGATAATGAAATGTAGATCTCAATTGCTTTTGTTGGAGGTTCAAAATTTTCGGTGCCATCGTTGAATGCAACACTAATTGAAGTACCCAATAAGATTCTACGAATTTTTAAATTAACGAATTTAGGGGGTTTCTCACCATCCTACCAATAGCTTATCTACCCTAATAACGAATATTTTTAAAAATAAAAATAAAATACTCGCAGTGGTTAGAAAACTCGGCCAACTTATCCAATATATAGCCACTATTCATAGCTTCGAGTACCGAATTATAAACTCCAACTTAATAAATAAATAAACCGTAAATCGTAAATCGAAAATATTCGTTATTAGGGTAGATAAGCTATTGGGAGGATGGTGAGAAACCCCCTTAGTGCAATTGGTCAATTATCATTTTTTCAATCGTAGTACAAACATTCCTCCAGAAATCTTAATTATAAAGTATAAAATATGTATACTGAAGCACAAAAATCTCTCCAGGCCTCTGGCTTCTTGAAATTTTCTTAGTTTTTTCTGAAAGGAATTTCCAAATCGATGATAGGATTCATATTTAGCGCGTAACGGTATTATCAGAATAGGGTTATAAAACTTCGAAATATCCACATTTTCGGTAAAAGAAAACAAGACACGACGCCATTTATTCAAAACACTCAATAAGAATAAGAAAAATTGTGTTAAAACCAAGGCAGGTGGTTAAATAAATCTCTAATAAAATGGTTAATAACAGTGAGATACCAATGTGTTGTACAAAGTCATGGTTCTGTAAAAATACCAAGAAAAGTCTTTCATGGGCTGACAATTTTATCAGAATAGCACGAATAAACGACACCACGTACGGAGATAAGAATCGGTGGCTACAGTTTGCATCGCCTCTGTGCAGGGAAAATAATAAATTCACAGAAAACAACTGGCATCACGGTGCCATCGGAACTCCGGTTTCGAATAAATTACCCGGATAGTTGTCAAGAGTCTAACGCTGGGCAGAACAATGCACCATTAGCGGCAGATAGAGGCCGCGCCAAGAACTTCTCGCTCGGGACGTAAAGCCAGCACCAGAGGTGTAGGCCGATCATGCTTCATGTATTATGTATGGATATCCGAGCGACCAAAGCGGCAGCCGACAGAAACTCCATAACTTGCAAACAAACCAACTATACAATCAACTTTACTATAGTCATGCAAGGGACAGAAATCCAAGCTTGAAAATGGACCGAAAGCAAATCCCATACTACCATTATGGTATGTAGTATACTAAATTATGTTATTAACTAAAAATGAATCTGGAAGGAAGTCCGCAGCTTGAAGAGAAAGTGGGCTGTGGAATGCGTGGGTTTTACTGAAGTCTAACGCAGGAGTATGAAAATAATATCTCCCTGCAGGTCGTGTGCGAGATGTCGTTTTAAAATGGCTTTATATCACTTCCATTTTCGTCTCGATTTCTACGTACTATTACAGAATTTTATTGAAAATAATAATCACTGCCAATTAACGCATAAAGCTTCAGTTAACTGTAAATCTAAAGAAAACACGTACATAATTATGCCTGTATAACTACCTACCGCATAATACGTAACTTATTATTTTCCTATTTAGTTCTAGATCTGTTAAAAATTCGAGTGAGTTTTAAAAATTATTTATACACTAGTGCAGACCTGTAAAAATTATGCGATAGTCGTAGAGGTGTTATTGCGTAATAATATCTCGAAAAGTCTTTTACTATTGTCACGCAAGTAGCAGTGCGTAGTTACCGGATTCGGGAGTTTCCGGTCGTTCGGTGTTAGAGCTTTGGAGTTCAAATTGGACTAATTTGAGGTAGTGAAACCAACTTTTATTGTCTTATTTAGATATAATAAACTACAAATTCCCAACAAATCGGTTCCAATTTTGAAAAAGGAAGTAAAATATAATGGCTTTTCAGCATTCTCCAAACAAACACTTCCAATTTTGAAAACCAAGCTAATATTCAAATCCAAAGTTCTTTGAACCGGAATTACAAGCAGAGGCACAACCGAAATTAGTATTACAAGTTTTTGGAACAATAAAGAGTTTGAGTTTAGAATATATTTTTTAAACGTGTAACATATTTGTGAATTTCTGTTCCATGATTTTTTTTTTGCTTATAAAATCAATACCTGTATGTCTTCCTTGACAGAGGTGTGCCGTGTAGCGAACACAGAAACTAAAAATGCATCCTTGAAGTACTCATTGACAAACAAACTACGTGTGCAGAATACAGACGTTCTAGTCTGTCTCTGTCTAAGACATTACATCCTGTGAACAGTGCATGATAAATCAAGGTAAATGATGCCTGCCTTCAGAACTTCTTTCAACTGCGAGAGCTGGGAGAATTTCTTGTTTTTTTTTCTACAGTTTTGTTGTAGCGGAAAGAGCCACGGCGCAAAAAGCTATCCTAATGCTGAAAACGAGATATAATGGAAAATAACTACAAATGTTATTTTATGTATTGGAATTCGAAAATATTAACTGGAAGAATCACAATGGATTCTCCTATGTAAACTGGGTGAATTTGTTTATAAAATAAAATATAGTTTGACATAGATTAACGGCTGTGCGGCCATTTTCATTGAAAACTTTATTTTGGATTTAAGGCCAAAACACCCAACCAAATTTTTATTAAAGAAGGGAATGGCAAATATCTAGTACATATATATATGCTATTTTATTGATGAACTAACTAACTAACTAACCATCACGCCGTTTCCCCGCAGGGGTAGGCAGAGAGGACGGACCGCCAAACAACTCGGTCTTGGTACACACTCCTTGCCTCATTCACATTCATACATCTTCTCATACATACTCTTCTATTATTCTGACTCTTGACATGGCCCGACTCAAGTATCTGATTTACTTGATCGTGCCACGTCTTCCTTGGGCGTCCTCGGCTTCTTCTACCGTTCACATTCGCGTCATAAATTCTCTTTACACTCTCTTCATTCATTCGCTCAACATGCCCAAACCATCTAAGCGTCCCTTTCTTAATCTTACTTACTACGCTCACATCAGCCTTGCATTCTTTTCGGATCTCCACATTCCTCACACGATCATACATGGTTTTACCACACATACGCCTCAGGGATCTCATTTCTAAAGCGTTCAGTCTACTTTCATCCTTTCTCTGCCATTTCCATGGTTCACTGCCATACATCAGGGTAGGTACTATGTAGGTATTGATGTGTTTTTAAATTATAAAATTGAGCTATTAAATAAATCAATTCTTCATGATTTGTATAAGCAACTTTGGCAAATATTTGCGAGTTATTAATACTTAATATAATTAAGATGTATTTATTTTATAGGTAAATGTGATTAAATATATAATAAAGAAATTATATTATTAAAACAGAAAATTTGATGAGTGTAAATTTAAGTTACAAATGACTGATTTTTGTAGGAATACAAATTTGTCGTATATAAATTTAAATTTCTGTCAAAGAAAAAGTTTTTTTTACAATTTTTTTTTTCATAAAAAAAAAAAGCCAAAGTTCTCACGAAAATCATACATATTGAATTCTTTAATGGATCCATTTTTTTTTAATTTCAAAGATTAATAAATAAATTAGCGCATTAGACATTTTAGATATCTTTTGTTTAAAAAAAATATTGATCAAGTTAGTTGAGTATTTTGGGCACCAATCCAAATATAAGTTTTGTATAAAAAGGGTCTGAATTGTATGCTTTCTATCGTCAACATTATATAGTAATATATAATGAAGTATAACTCCGTTTTCAAACTAATTTTAATTGACCCTAACTCCGGGCAATACTTTGACCTCAGTTAAAAACAAGATAAGTTTATAAATTAAAATGTCAAAGACATCACGAACACGTTGAATAAAAAACACATTTTTTTTTTAGATACATGTTGTGATAAAATTAATAGTTATCTAATTTATAATCAGATAAAGCTTTTGAGAAGCATACGCTACATTTTTCTTTTTATTCCAGTAACATTACTTTAATAAGTACATATGTAGGTACCTAGTATTACATAACACGGCTATTTTATTAGCGGCGTCTCTATGGAGCTCGATTAACCATAGAGTGGTATTTTTATCGAGTGAATGTGAATTTAAAATAAATGTGTCAATTAAAAATAAATTTACTCCCACGAATAGACCGCGACAGATGTTTATGTCCGAGTATTAACGGCATTCACAAATTATCTAAGTAGTTTCCTTTGACTGAAAAAATCTTACAAATATTTTCTTTCGTTGTCTTTCGTTGCCAGAACACGCTATATGAGAGCTATATTTTCGTGGCTCAGACTATTTCAGCATATCACTCGCCATACACTAACAGCACAAACTTTTTACGCACGGGGGATAAAATCAAAAAATAAAAATAAATCGGGATGGTAATACAACCCTTTAAATCGTATATGAATATTATATTATCCGTCTGTGACGACCATATGGGATTGTAGCGAACAAGATTCACAATTGAGGTAATTTTTCATAAAAACAAGAAAAGTGCTAAACAAATCATCCAAATATCGGCAACGCTCACATGTTACATTCCTCGTGTGTATGTTATATATTTATAAATATTGTTTTTAACTTTAGCTAATTTCTTATCGTGTTTTATATTGGCTTTTGTTCTATTTTGTATGGATTGGAAGAACCATTACTTTTAATTCTTTTGTAAAAATGTCTCGTATTATATTAAGCTTATAATTATAACCTTCTATTTTTGTATTTTTTCGTTCAAATTTTTTTTAACTGCCTTATACATTTTATATATCATTTTTCCTTAACTCTCTGATTTGATTATTATTCATAACTCAACTGTAAATTTATTAAATTTATTCTTTTATACGCATATGGGGCTTTTACATTGGGTACAGAATGTTAACATTTTGTATCAATGGTTAGTAATAAAAAATAAGTTGCAAAAAAAATATTTTTTACATTACAGTTCAGCGCACATGAGGTGATTTTTCACAAAAACGGCGCTATGTAAATCGGCCAAATATTATTATTATTTAAATTAAACAAATTACTTTGTGTAAACCACTAATCAATGTTATAATATCTACATGTTTCAAAACCGATGTTTTCTTCGTCAGGATAATAACAATAATTCATGTTATTAAAACTTCGGTTTTGAAACCTGTAGATATTATAACATGTGATTAGTGGTTTACACAAAGTAATTTGTTTCATTTAACTAAAATGATGCCACAAAGTAATTTTGCAAAAAGTTTAAGAAATTATTATTATTACCCCCCCCCCCCCTCCCCCGCCCACGCCGGATATTTCCGCCCACATAAAAAAAATCATACCTCTGAATTTGAATATGGAGACATACAAACAGATTATAGTTCTATGTAGCCAATGAATTCCCCTATCTTTTGTTTATTATCATATATTTGTAGGATTTATAAAAAAAATATAATTAAATCTTTAACCTTAAAACATTTTAAAGAATCTAGAGAATATTTATTTTGTTATATTTTGAATGTACAACATATTATAGTCGTTTTAATAAAAATAAAAATTTGAAAATTTGCCACATTTTGGCAACAAAGCAATCCGAGGTTTTGGAAATAGTGCCATAATGTGGCAAAAAGCGCTCGAGTGGTTAAATCAGGATCTGATATGATATGATCGAGAATGAATCGTACCATATTCAGGCCGGTCTTAAATATTGGCGCGTACTATACAAGCTATGATGCCTTTGATGAACGAAAAATTGTCTGGTTATTTGTATGTTTGGAATGCTTTTCTTTCTTAAACATGTGTTTTAACATCGCTTCGCTTTTAGTTCGATGTCAGTTAAAGGTTCGGTGTTAAAAGCAATGTGGAAGTCAGGCCCTAAAGTTGTTGTTTTATTTTGTGTCCGTTTCCGAAAACGTTTCGAATAAAGTCCGAATGTGACCAGTAATTTGGTAGGTATTGATTGCAGCGACGAGGAAACAGCGCATTAGCGGCGAGCGAGCGGGCGATTCGCCGCGCCTCGCGAAATAAAACGCCGGCTTCTGATGAAGTCATTAAACTGATGGCGGAATTCCTGTAGAGCCGGGTTGGTAGTAGGTCCAGTAGGTACCCGCGGGGCAGTGCGCAGCCCGGCAGGTGATCATCAGAGCGATTACTGTTACGTGACCAATCGTCACCAATTTGTGGGGAGTTGTTGATCCGCATTGTCGGAAATCGACACTACATTGCACACACCATATTACTTACACCACGTTTGGAACTAACCGTTCCTGATCTTCAAAGATTGAGATTGAAAAGCTTCAACATTAGCGTAGCGATAAAGACAACAAATTAAATGTGTGATCAATGATCAATAATAATAATGAAGAGTGTAATCAATGACCAATAATAATAATAAAGGGTATGATCAATGGCCAATGATAGCATCCTAGCAATTCCCGTTCATTGTTTTTAATAGTTAGAAAAATTGAGATTGCGAATTCGTCACGTAACCAATCGTCACCAATTTGTGAGGAGATGTTGATCCGCATTGTCAGAAATCGACACTATGTTGCACACTCCATACTACCTACAGCACGTTTGGAACTTGATCTTCAAAGATTGAGAATGGAAAATTTCAGTGGTAGCGATAAAGATTAATGAAAAAATAAATTAGACATTAGAATACATTTAACAGTATGGTCAATGGCCAATGATCTAGCATCCTAGAAGTTCTCCTTCATTGTTTTAAATAGTTTGAAAATTTGAGCTGCGACTTCTCTCCGATTCTAAAGTCGATGTATGAATGTGATTAGAAAAGAATGTGTGCGAAAACAGAGTTTTCATGAAATTTTCCTGCAGAAATGACGAGATGGTTATTTATTTTGAAAATGTACTTATTTAAGTATTTTCCTAGCTTTTTTGGAGCCACCTTATATTTTATTTTATTATTGTATAAAATTGTCATACAATGGGAATTTATACCCGATAGGCTGCTGCAAGTAGCTTGTCAGCAGAAGATTGGTTCCACAGAAAATATTTTTTCTTATTTTGAAAGGCAACAAATCTTTAAATATTTTTTTTATAATTACTTTCAGCTTCACAAATCCTACAATAATTATAATTTCCCGTGAATTTTCACGGGTATACGCTAGTACTATATAATAATAATAATAATAATTGGATGACTTGTATAGCGCCGTTTTTGTGAAAAATCACCTCAAGGGCGCTGTACAAATATCAATAATTTCTACAATCTTACTTCTAACTACACACTAGAAAATATAAAAAACCTATGGCTAAAACAATGGATTCAAATCCACCGGTTCTTTGATCAGCGATACAAAACTATATGTACAATGCATCTGAACAACTAGCGCGGTGCTGCCTAAAAATGTAAATGTACATTTTTTTTTTTTTTTTTATAACATTGTTGTAGGGATCACAATTGTCAGCAACGAGTAACCGACTTAAGAATAATATGATATTGTTCTTGGAAAATAGATTTCAGAAATTGATATATATATCTACATGGAGAAAAATGTTATTCTAAAATACGATCATTTTATTCGTAAAAACGGTTAAAAACGGGACTGAAGTTCTTATGAACAAATTAACAGTGTTTCAATGTTTATTGGTGGGAAAATGTAAGAATAATTTGTTGGTATACGTACGAAATTACGTATACCAACAAATTATTCTTACATGTTCCCGCCAATAAACATTGAAACCCTGTTAATTTGTTCGTAAGGACTTCAGTCCCGTTTTTAACCGTTTTTAAGAATAAAATTATCGTATTTTAGAATAACATTTTTCTCTGTGTACTTCTGTAACCGACGAGTTCATCGAAAATCAATTCGTCGAAATCAAATTTATCGACCAACAAGAGGTTAGGTTAGGTTAGGTAGTTTAGGTTAGGTTTTCGAAAAAAAGTTCATACAAAATTCGTTTTCGATTAACCCGTTTTCGACGAACTCGCCGTGAACCATCGACTTCACCTATTTTAGTAAAATGCTTTTGTTTTTCTTCGTTCCTTCGAACTGCATCACTCTCTCTCTCGGAGGTGTGTATATTCACTATGCAGTATTTAGTATGCACTGTATGCAGACTATCGAGGGTGTAATGTTACATTCTAAACATTTCCAACATCTGGTCTGGGAAGCTGAGGGGGTGTGGTAACGGGTGGGGGGGCTCTCGCGATCTTTGTCGTGGGGATAAACAAAGTTGCTTAAGCTCGAGACCGACCGGGAATTAATTGTAAGAAATTTTCAGACACCACGAGCATGGCGAAAAATAAAAAAAGGCTCGTTAAAATGTGATAAAATCTAAATTGGAAGGTTATTTGTTTACGTTTGTATGTCGTTAATTCATTCAAAAGTTACCGCGGTATTTGACTACCGGACGGGGTAAACAAACCGAACGGATGGTGAAATATTTAGTCCAATTAAAGAAGCAAAAACCAATCTAAACTGAAGGCAGCGGACCGTCTTGCATTAGAGAAGCTAAATCAAAACATTCCGACTATAAGACATACATACATAATTGTTTTCACGAGTTGAGATAACTATGTTATTCTAGGTACACTATATTATTATCACTAACCTAACATCTCTGCAGATACTCAACTGTACACGGAGAAAAATGTTATTCTAAAATACGATAATTTTATTCTTAAAAACGGTTAAAAACGGGAGTGAAGTTCTTACGAACAAATTAACAGGGTTTCAATGTTTATTGGTGGGAACATGTAAGAATAATTTGTTGGTATACGTATTTTCGTACGTATATCAACAAATTATTCTTACATTTTCCCACCAATAAACATTGAAACACTGTTAAGGGGCCGCTCTGCCTATTTCTTACATGTTTTCAATAAACGTTTGCAGTTTTTAAGTTCTTAAAAAAATAAATGTTATTCTTTAAGATAGTATATATACATTCCCCGTGCCGAAACGGTAATTATTTGAAATTCCCTATATAGAAATAAATAGCAAAGTATGCTCCGAAAACTATTATTTACACGTTTGCTTCTGTTATTTTACAAGTTATATGTTTGAAAAATTTTCACAATGTTTCTTTAAATGCTACTTGACACAGCCCCCACGAGATTTTTGCTCTTTTTCAAACGAGTCGTCTTTTATTAAACATTTTCACAATTTTCGCATTAATTTTATGGTTTTTAATGTTAGCGCGCTTGCTTCCACATTCGTATTGTTATATCTCTCCATCTTCTTCTTTTTGAGCGGGGTAGCGCGGCCTTAATTTGTTCGTAAGAACTTCAGTCCTGTTTTTACGAATAATGATCGTATTTCAGAATAACATTTTTCTCCGTGTAGGTACTTTCTTCAGATAAGTCGAAGATGTTAAACGCACAAGTGCACATAATCATGAACAGTAAAGAGCCGCATTTAGAATTAAAATTAATGATTTTAGGCCCTCCATTTTTTTAAAATCGCACCCTTGTCTGAAATTTTGTATCATGGAGTTAAGGTGGTGTTTGAAATCTTAGCAGTTACTCTGAAGACAATATAATGTCCTGAGATCTCATCTCTTCTTCTCTTCTCTTGACGAGTTTCTTTCCTCCCATCTCCCAAAGCGACTGTCCCTATAAATAAAGCATTCTTCCTTGCGCTCAGTGATAAATAAACGCACGCAGCACCAGACTCCGACTCACTTGAAGTGTTTCAACTCGATTCACAGTAATTGAACATTATTTTCGGTGCACTCAATCTGTCAATAAAATTCAAGTGCGGTCAATTTATTATGTTTTTGCGTGTTCTGACTGAATGTCAGCTGTAGGAGAATATAATATGGTTTTCAAAAATATTTATATTTTTTAATTTTGAAGTAAGACTTCTTTAGGCGCATTAACCAAGAGTAACCCAGATTTTTTTTGGGCGGAAATAACGTTTTAAACCGGAAATGAATTCGATTTATATTTCATCATATTAACGTCGTAGATATGGCAACAGTGAGTGTGACACTAACAACGAATAACAAAACGTCAAATAAAACTCAAACGTCAGACATCATCCGTTTATTTTGTTTAAACTGGTTTTTGTTATGTTTTGTTGATTATTATATGATTTAACTAAACATTTTAGATGAACATATTAGTTTGTCTTATTTATCACTCTGATTCTTGTGAATTTTAGCTATTGAAGTAAAAAGTGGCAGAAGAGTGACAATAAAAATAGTCTTGTATATAATTCAAATGGCTGAATCGCAGGAAAATTTTAAAAATTCGTCTATAAATAATTATAAACAACCTAATCATCTTCCTCTGCCTAAAAAATCTAAGTTTTTTCATTTAGTTTTTAGTCAAAGAAGTTTTACTTCAACTGCGCGTAAAGGTTAGACGCATTCGTTTTTTTTTTAAATAATTTTTTTATTTCTTTTTTAATATTAAATTTAATAAGAGTAATTACGTATTGCCCATCTTTTCAGATGGCAATTTACAGTGTTCAGGTGGCAATTTACAGAGTGGTTGTTAGTTAGGTTTCTGTTTACATAATATTATGAAAATGACAGATAAAAATTCCCGACAGTTCCCGGTTCGGTAAAATTCCCTGATAACTAACGGTTTACCAGGTAGGTCTGTGGTCACCCTGCTCATTCCTGATTATATATACCTCTATAGTAGAAGTTAGATTGAAAGTTTTAACCGTGTCTCTTGTGCATATAGAGTAAGATCTTACCGTTCTGTCACTGAGCTCAAACCTATTTCTGAAAGGAAAATTAATAACAAAAAAATTTTTACTTGATGATGCGGTAAGTGGGAGCCTACCGATTACCGCATTTTCTTCTAGTTTACATTTAAATTATGTTGATGACATGACGCCAACGTAAATCTCGGCATTTGAGTGTAGCGATGTGCGGACTGCGGTTACTGACGATTACTTATATACAGTCTACGCTATACACGTAGGTAACACATATGCATGACTGTAATAATATGTAAAATTAGAATGTTGTACGTGCCATACGAAAAATCTAAATTAGTTACATGATTAGATAGCAAAGTCAACTACGCTGAAAAAATATCAGTCGAGATATCAGAGTCAGAATATCGGCAATTTTTAAGAACATCTTATTGTGTTAAGTTGGTTAATATTGTTGTATTGCAAAAGGGTTTCAGTAACAATGAAAAAATGGAGCAAACAATTAAAATTTGTATAGCGCCGTTTCTGTGAAAAATCACAAAAATATAATTTCTGGGCTCTCTCTAATCATGTTCAAACAAATACAGAAAACATAATTACCTACCTGGTAGGTCACTTCGGATGAATACAGTTTTACAGTTGCTATTTTATCATTCTTTACTATACTAGTTAATACATTTATTAGAATATTTGTTGCAGAAGAAGAAACGAATTTTTAAAAAAATATTTTTATTGTCCAAATTTAGGACTGGAGTATTTTTTTGTAAAATGACCTTAAAATGCTTACAAATTCTACTTTAACTGGACTGTGAATTGGACTATGAAAGGTTTCTAACTTTTCTATACCCATGTTTCTACTGAAAGCATGCTTTTTTTTAAAGAAGTAAGTATTTCTCTAAATATGATTGTTGTCAAAATCAATCACACAGAGTGCAATGTCACACAAAAATCTAAATAAAGAAAATTTGGAATGAATTTCAATTCGTGGGTTCCCTTTAGGCGAATTCCAAGCTTACAGAGCTGACCTTTCGAAGTACAGTATCGAATATAAGGCCCTTATTCCGCTAATCTGCGGCTATCGAATTCGACAGATTTTAACAGATCACATCGTTTACCACGTTTTCATACTGAATTCGAAGAGTAACATAGGTTTCCAACCTTATTTGTTCCACGGTGTTTATTCCATATAACTTCGGGTTTCAATCGCATAGAAAGCCTGCTCTCACTGATCTATTTCACAGATTCCATGAAATAGATCAGGTGGGATCCCAGTTTTAGGCATTCAAGGTATTTAAAATAGAAATTAATAAATGTAAATCAGTAGAAAAATGAATTAACGTTACGATAACAAATCGACATCTTAGTTTTTTGCTATTTAAAGCTTAGGTTGAGGTGTTTCAGAGACATTCAAATGTAACATTGTCATCAAATGTCCAAACAGCGCCGTATTGTTTATTTACATTTGTCATCAAATGTCCAAACAGCGTCGTATTGTTTATTTACATTTGTCATCAAATGTCCAAACAGCGCCGTATTGTTTATTTACATTTGTCATCAAATGTCCAAACAGCGCCGTATTGTTTATTTACATTTGTCATCAAATGTCCAAACAGCGCCGTATTGTTTATTTACATTTGTCATCAAATGTCCAAACAGCGCCGTATTGTTTTTATTTTTATAGAGAACACCTCACAAGAGTCCCAACTGCTCCCGTCTGGAGCCAGTGAGACTATGGCATCCCCAATTGAGGTATGTTGTGAGGCTGAAGGTAAGTGGGAAAGGAAGGAGATGGGGAAGAGGAAGGTCGGGAAGTACCTGGCTATTCAGATCTAGTCTCTAAACATAGCTAAAGCCATTTCAAGCAACGTTTCAATTCTGAATGGTGGTCTTACACCAGGGCGATACTGGGAGTATCTTCCACTCCGGAACGTGCCGCAAATATAGTGTAAATTATTTTTATTAATTAATTGTGAAATAACACAAATCAAATAAAATTTATTTGCGCACGCCGGGTTCGAACCCGCGACCTTCGGAATGGAAGTCCAAAGCCTTGTCTCTGGACTACGCCGGTCGCCTACGCCGGTTTATTTACATTTAGGGGGTTTCTCACCATCCTCCCGTTAGCTTATCTACCCTAATAACGAATATTATTAAAAATAAAAATAAAATACTCGCAGTGGTTAGAAAACTCGGCCAACTTATCCAATATATAGCCACTATTCGTAGGTTCGAGTACCGAATTATAAACTCCAACTTAATAAATAAATAAACCGTAAATCGAAAATATTCGTTATTAGGGTAGATAAGCTACTGGGAGGGTGGTGAGAAACCCCCTTAAAGGATCCCGCTATATGCAGGTTTTAGGTGCGTTTCAGCTTTCTATCTAACTGTGATCAGCTGACAACCTGATCTGACTGCTGATCAAAAATAGTTCAAAAGCGGGAACGGACATAATGACGTTTAATCTTAACCTTACAAATGCAAAAAAAAAAATGATGCTGATTATGTGAATTTTTGTAAAATAAAAACCGAAAGTTAGTACCTACCTATTCGTAATAGGTACATTAGGTAATACGAGAAATTAGTAGCTGAGGGCTGTAAAAGCTGTGTATTTTTATGTTGAACAATACACTACTTGAATCGCCACCCAGGCATCAAATGAAGCATTGTACAACAATGGAACGGGTACTCAATCAACTCCTTTGGAACGTGATTCGCTGCAGGGGTTGGTAGGTCCGATATTATTTATATTCGAGTAGGTTCCGTTAATTTCCGAAAATCTCACCGCGTAACGAATGCATTAAATTGCTCGATAATTTGTAATCGTGCCTTTGTCGGTACAATTACGGTTCGCGAACGGTGTCGGCTAATTGCCCCGTGTATCGAGTAATAACGCATTTATATTCTGTGTACACATTGTCCGTAATGTCCGTGCACTCGGTGCTGGTGCAAGCTGGGGACTTGCGCCTGTCATGGCGGACTCATGGTGATTCAGCTAGCTTTAAATTCCTACACTACAATTAATCTGCTACAATATTATGCACTATTTCCTGGAGAGGTTAAGACAAGTAACACCACCAATGAAACAGACAAATAGTGACTCCGCAGTTTCGTACACATTTTATGTCCTATATGTGTTCCAGTCTGACTATGGCATTGGTGTATTTTCAGGAGACACCTCAGGCGTATGCCCAATATCTGTACCTACACGGTTAGCAATTTCCAAATGAGAAGTGGACGTTTTGAATCAACCTGGTTCAATTCTTAATTTCCTTAAAAATACCCTCCACACTACACGGAGAAAAATGTTATTCTGAAATACGATCATTTTATTCGTAAAAACGGTTAAAAACGGGACTGAAGTTCTTACGAACAAATTAACAGGTTTCAATGTTTATTGGTGGGAAAATGTAAGAATAATTTGTTAGTATTACGTACGTAATTACGTATACTAACAAATTATTCTTAGATACATGTTCCCGCCAATAAACATTGAAACCCTGTCAATTTGTTCGTAAGAACTTCAGTCCCGGTTTTAACCGTTTTTACGAATAAAATGATCGTATTTTAGAATAAAAAATTTCTCCGTGTGTGTCCCCAAAGATCCTACTTGGAGTTACTATAGAAACTTAAGTAGTGAAGAAAGCTTCAAACATGAAGATATAGTACAGGCCAAATGTTAATACCGGTGTGACTTTGATACAGAAATCGTCGCAACAGGCGTGTTTAATGTCAGAAAAGTGGCACCACCCCGACCACGCATTTCTCTGTCGCTCGTATATTTTACATATATTTCTCTTTCGCTTACGTTCATTGTAAAGTCAGTATCTGCGCGAGAATGGATCGTACCAAGTTCAGGCGGCATTACTATATTGGCAATTCTATATTGACGTGTACTATACACGTTTCTATTCCAACGCAACAGAAAGCTTTGCTGTAGACCTGTATAAGACATTTAAAACCTATTTATCGGTTTATAGTTTATAGCTTCATAACTGTAAAATTTTGCTATTTAGTAGATATTAACGAGTATATGGACGCACACCGCATAATTGGCAATGCAAAGTATAAGGAAGGATGTATAGGGTGTAGTAAATCCGGACTCTCGCACTCGGAGAATAGATCTCATCGGCAGCGATATGATGAATCATGCCATTTAATGAGTGCCTTTCCCTCTTCAAAGCAAACAACACAGCACCACTGGGCTCGGACAAATGTCTGCACGGAAAAAAAAAATATTTGAAAAAACGATCATATTAATAGAAAAAACGACCATTTTAATAGTAAAAACGGTTAAAAACGGGACTGAAGTTTTTACGAACAAATTAACAGGGTTTTAATGTTTATTGGCGGGAACATGTAAGAATAATTTGTTGGTCTACGTAATTTCGTACGTGTTTTACCGCCAATAAACATTGAAACACTGTTAATTTGTCCGTATGAACTTCAGTCCCGTTGTTAACCGTTTTTCATATTAAAATTATCGTTTTTTCAAGTAACATTTTTCTCCGTGTGTAAGATTTTTTTTTACATTAACTCACAGGGGAAAAAAATGTCTAAAGCTCTGTCATATTTGGGGATGCTCCGTGGAGAATCTTTTTAGGGAAATGAAGGAGAGGAAATTCTGAAATATGTATGAGGGGTGGGTAGAAATCTGGGGGTCAATGTGTCCAGGAGTGGCGGATGTATAAATCCAACCCTCCCACCGCGGTACAATGCGATGAGTCGAGAGAGTCCAGCTGGAGAGGTCTAGGTTAGATCTCCCTCAACCAGTCTCTCCGAAACGCCACGCAATAGATTGGCAAGACCTAGACAAACCTCACCCCATGAACTCGGGCTATTTTATTACGTTAATCAAAGTCTTAAATAAATGCAAGTATAATTTTTAATATCGTTTTATTAGCAGAATATTTCTTTTAAGAATGATTTTTTCTAAACAAGAACACGTGGTGCTAGGGAAATTCTCAATCACACGACTCATATGCTCGTAGTCTGTCGGCTTCACATCTCAGAGCCAAGCCGGGGTATTTAGATCTACCTGTTGGTTGACTAACAATTCTTAAAATCCCCGTTGTCCATCATCAGGGTAGATTTGACAACACATCTGCCACACAATTTGAACTAATTAACTAACTAACCATCACGCAGTTTCTCCGCAAGGGTAGGCAGAGAGGACGGACCGCCAAACAACTCGGTCTTGGCACACACTCTTTGCTTCATTTTATACCATTCACACTTGCGTCATATATTCTACTTACGCTCCTTTCTTAGTTCATTCGCTCTACATGCCCAAACCATCTGTAGCCATGTTAAGTTTACTCATTACGCTTACATCAGCTATGCATTATTTGCGGATCTTTACATTTCTCACACGATCATACATGGTTTTACCACACATACGCCTCACTAATCTCATTTCAACAGGATTCAGTCTACTTTCATCCTTCCTCTGCCAGTTCCATGCATCACTGCCATACAATTTAAACATAGGTAATAATAAATGGATAATTTGTAGAGCGCCGTTTTTTCTGAGAAATCTCCTCAAGGGCGCTAAATCGCTATCATGTATCAACATATCTGCTATCATGGCAGAAACTGCGAACTGCGAGGCTTTAAACGTTATTGGTATTATATTATTGTATTGAATTATTACTCGGTATTGACCCAAAATTCAAACAACGCCTTACAAATATTAACTTAAACCGTGCCTACGTGCGGTAGGTATGCTGTTCACCTTACTACCCTAATATAATAACAGTACAAAAACAAATACACACGAATGTTGTGATAATCGTATTCTGGTCCGTCGAGGTAGCAATCACTTCCAAAATAGCTATAATTAGTCATGCACTTAAAATAAGAATTTTATCGTGCCATTAAGTCATTTCCTTCCTAGGATGTGGTGAATTGCCACTGATATAAGCAGTTGGGAACGGTGACTAAAGACTAGTGACCCTCCTACGGTCAACAGGAGGTACCGTGTAGTCGATGTCTTCTGTTGATAATACTAGGTACCTGGAAAACAGATCTTTGCAAGAGACATATAATATATTTTATAAAAATTGATGTCACTAAATTTGAAGAGGGCTTTGAGTGAACGCAAGAATTTTCGGATAATTTAAAAGTTTCATCAAGAGCTGTGGAGAGTTGAAATATTCATTGTATATCAGAATAATAATTGTCGTATTACTGCTTGTTACATATTTTTCGGATTTTCCAGGGTTGCCACTAGGGTGAAGGTGCCTACTTTCGTACAGGTACAACAAGTTATTGCATAAATCTACACAAGGAAAAGAAATATTTTAATTTCAATGATAATATTCTCAGATTTTCATTGCTAAAATTTTCCATGTTTCATTCTTTGGTTCTCGAAATACCAGAAATCTGAACCAATTCTACACAATATCTATATAATTCCACAATATCTATAAATTTGTTGGTATAGGTTAGTAGGAACCGAGTTATATTTTATTCCATAATCTTAGGTAGGTATATTATTTTATGTTATATGACAAATCGACATATCCGAACCTTTGTCAGTCAGATTACATTTTTTAATGAGCGACCGAAGTTTCGGTTTCGGTTTCGGCCAATAAATGAGTTTCGGCCGCGGTTTCGGTTTCGGTCAGATCGCGTTCGGCTTTACTCGGGCGCTTGTGTATGCCTCTAGAATTCTAGAATAAACTTAATATTGTTCTAAAAGAAGATGTTAAAATAAAACTTGTATTTTATCAATGTTTCAGAGTTAGTCACTTTAAATATTATTTATTTTGTCAAATTTTACCGTTCAAATACAAATTAGTTATTATATTGCTATTTTCTTATATAAATGCTATCAAAGAGAAGGGGGATTTGTAAGCAGATCTAAGATATTTTGTATTTGTGTAATTCTTTAGCTAAAGAACCAATCGGTTAGACAGAAGAACTGTTGCATAACGTCGAACCAAAAAGCACTAAAACTAAACCAATTTACTAATTAAATTTATAACTTTTATTTTATTTAACACTTGATTTACTCCTCTTACAATTTTATTAATAAAAATGTCTAATTTCAGTGATTAGAATATCTTGATCATGGAAATTTGAAATGCTGTAAAGCGCAAAATGTTAATTATTCAGGAGAGCGAAAAATATAGTTTAAGTTTTACTTATAAGTCCCATTTTCCAAAAAATCATATCTCCTATTTTGGTACACCTATAATTATGATTTTTTATTATAAAAAAACATTGAAGAGATACTTTCAGAATACTTGAGAACTTTTTTATAAATTTCTTTAATAACAGCATTTAATTTATCAGAAAAAAATCTCTTTAAATAAACGTCGTAAAAGACGCATTTATAAATACTATTTTGAAGACGCAGATCGAAAGAGACAGAAAAAAAAACTGATAAAAATTAACTTTTATAGCATTTCAAATTTCCGCTATCGATATTTTATCGGTTTCGGCCGAAACTAGAACAGAAGCCGAAATTAGGTTTCTTTTTCGGTTCCGGCTGAAAATTTAATTTTGGTCGGTCACTAACAATAATTTGTAGTTAGATATTGCATACTATTTATTACAATAGTTAGCAACATCTGTAAATACTAAAATACCCATTTTGGATTTTTTACAACATTTTGTTTGTTTTAATCGACAAGTTCATTTATTTTTAATATTACGGGAAAGACATTTTTTTGTTTATTTTTTATGTTTACAGTAGGTATCACGTTGCGTTGAAAGGGAAATGAGAAGAACGAGTAAATAATAATATCGACGAGTCGATCGGCAAACAATATGACGATGAAGAACAATTGCCCATGAAAGTGAAGTATCTACGCAACGCTGTTCATTATAATTACAGCTTTAGTACAGGGTAAATGAAGCGACAATTTTTATTATTATTGCTTGATCGTTTTGGAGTGGCAATCAATAATAATGTTCGTACGGTGCTTTGCATTAAAATTGCATTATCAGATTTCTTCAGTACGTACGATAATTTTACTACCCTGCTTCGCCCTTGATTAGGATTCTTGTTTATAAGTTTTCAGGAAATGATTTTTTTATGAAATGTCATGGAAAAATTTTGATTTTCTTTTAAATTGCAAAAATAGAAAATTCAAAACAAAAGAAGTCAGAAGTCATTTCAACACAATTATTTCTTACTGAGCTAAAAAACGGAACAAACAATAATAGATCACTTAGTAGCTGAGTTTACAAATGCGTCTGTTTCCCACCAAAACGCGTCGTTGATTTCTCTGCTAGCTAAGTCCTCCATCGTTGCGAAAGCAACATCTTCCGCTTAAAATTATGGTAGTAGGAGATTCTCAAATGTTGTCGGGTTATTTGTAACACGGAAATGTTCGTATCTCTTTTAAAAACAATAATAATATAGCTTCATGAAGTCATGACTTATTTTTTGACAGTTTCCAAGAACTGTAGTAGCATAAGATGTTATATATTTTGATAGTAGCCGTACGAAATTTTTTAGATTACGCACTGTTCAGTACTTTTGACATTTTTCGATTCGGTCTGTAACACATTCAGAATTTAAGCATCGGACTAAGCTTTATTGATGTTATTTTTAAGTAATTCCGGCGCGTTTGTATGGTATTGGTATTGAGTTATATAGAACTATTTAGATACTAGAACCGAATTTAGTTATTTGAATTAATAATATTTCGAAATGTTCTGTTGGGTTTAATCATTTTCTTATTAAATATGAAATGCTAAAATTAATAAAATTACATAATTATTTAATCAAAAATTCATTTAATTAAAATAATTAATGTTATTCAAAAATGTATACTTTCACCAGGTGCATACCGTATAAGTACTTAAGTAATACATAAATAATGATTGGATAATGAAAATAATTCATATTAGATTACCAATTCTGTAAAATATTTATTTAAAAATAAAAATATATGAGTATGTTGGAACCTAAGATATAATTATTTTATCATTAGGTATTCCAAAGCGTATCAACACTTTGTATAGCTATTTACTGGATAATAATATGATGATAGAGAAAGAAAACATATGCAATAAAATATTATGTAATACTATCTATTACTATCTATTAGTATCTAGTTTTAAACAAGTAAAAATAACACATTAAAAATTACCTTTAACGCCAGGAGCGCGGTCTTTACATCCCTTCTCCAGTTTAATGGTGTTAATTCCTTTGGGGGCACTAATTACTTCTTTTCCTGGCATCAACATAGGTAATTTTATTCAAACGCCACACAATAATGTTACAGTAAGTACCTATGTATTATTTATAGTTATAAAAACCAAAATTATTCAAGAAATAAATACAAAAAGTAATATTACACTGAATAAATCAATCAACAATTGAGCACAAGCATTTCGGCGTTCGAAATTTTCACAACGTTTTGGTTTGGCGCTCTTTCGGATAGGAAATAAAAGAAAAAACGCGCGAAAGCGCTTCCGAACACAGAACAAAACACAAGTCAGTCGCGCCACAACACACAAAACACACTAGAGGCCGCTGTAGCGGTCCGCGCACGATTGAGTTGTGTTCCGAAGATGACAGCTCCAATCTGTGCCCCTTCCAAAGCCTCGGCGGTCTATCGCCATGACGCTGACCACTGTCTCTCTTCCCCTACTATTGTTTATAGTTGCGTCTACTTTCCCCCTGTGACTCGAAGGTTTCCCCTCTCTCTCTGATTCGGGTAGTAGCTCGATCCTGTCTCTCTTCTCCTTCTCGTGTAACTACAAGAACAACCTTCATTTTTTTTTCCTTTTTTGTTTGGTTTATTTTCATTCGTCCCCCCGGCGTTTGAAGCGGGGGCGTTTCGTTCAGAGGACGTCTCGTTCTTTCAGCAGCTCGCAGCCCGGAGCAGGTCGTGAGCTCGCTCTCTCGGAAATAACAAATGTTTTTGATTGCGCCGCGCGCCGGTTGTTGGTTGTTGTGCATCTTGCCTGGAAGGAAATGAAGAATCTTGGTCCATCGGGAGATTTTTGTTACAGTGTTGCCAGTTGTCAGACCCGCTACCCGCTAGGTACCTACCCAGCATCTTCTGCTCCCCAGATGCTCTTTTGGGGCATTTCTATCATTGGCTATATGCACATTTTTATAGACAAAAAGACAACATTTCAGGACTTTTAATTTTTTACTTTTAATTCAAATAAATTGACGGATTCATCATCCCTAGAACATTTTTAGGGAGTTGGGAGAAAGAAATGATTCTCAAAATCTTACATTACGTGGATGTTCTATCTTATGTTAGATTGCCCTCTCCAATCGGAGGTTGCCCATTATCATGGAAGTTTTCAGACTGCATAACGGAATAACTCAGCGGTACTACACTTGAATTGGTCACATATTTTTCGAACCACCAGTTCCGAACCCGTGCCGCTTGTTTGACGCACACTTGCAAAAGCTCCCCATCAGAAAAATGATGTGATCAATAAGAAAAAGTAGACTTAATACCTACTCGTTACATTCACGAAAAAATTTTCTTAGAAAAAGCTTTCCTTAATTAATCAAAATAATTTCATATCCATTTGGCGATAGAGTTTTAAAAAATCTTAGGTATATCAAAACGTGCAAACACGCGAATTAATTGCAACTTTTAAAAAAAATAGTGATAAAATTGTCACAAAAAATAAACAAAAGTTTTCACCTCCCAAATTAAAATACACTAAATAAATTTCCAGTTCAGTGTCGGTAAATAAAACATAAACAACTTATTTGATTATGTTTTTTTTTTTTTTATTCAACCATCAAACACCTTTTTAGACACCTTGTACTACTATATATATATTTATTTTGTGGAAAATACAATTTCCCGTTTATGACATAATAAATGTTTCAAAATCTCGAAGAAACCTACATATTTTAAAGACAGTTATTTTCTAGCTTGAGGTAAAATAATTTCAACAACATTATTCTATAAAATTTAACCAAATTATTGTTAAAAACTTTCATTCATAGTTCGGAGAAAGCAAATCGTGTGGTACTGACACACATGCTCATAAACACACTTCCATACACAAGCATATGTATCGAATGGAATAGTTATAAAAAAATCTAATATGTAAAATTATCAACACGTATCACGAAAAATATATTGTTAAAAAATAAAAATTATAAATTATAAAAATCAGCATATTTGTATGTATAGTTGATGAGCATGCTTGGTTTGAGCATACTGACTAATAAGCATGCTCAACGCCAACAAACAATTGAACATACATGCTCTTTATGAGCACGCTCTTTGACAAATGTCAACAAAGAGAGTGAGTTCAATTCGCCCAGAACAAAAAAAATAATCTGATTGCTTGCAATGCAATAATTTAAGAATCTCTTGATGAAAGAAAATAAAAATGTTGATTTGGATCCAAAATATCAACAAAGCCGAAAATGGTTAGATTACATTATTTTATATAATTTATTTTATTTTTTTATATTCTCTCACATTCTTTATATTGCATATGTTAATGTAGATACTGTATAAAAAATCGACCACCATAACACGGGCATGTGCCTAGCATGGTGGTCGAAAAATTCTCAATTAATGTAACAAATAATTAAATGAATAAAGAAAACTTTAAAAAAAAATTAAAAACACAAAAAGTAAATACTAATTTCAATAGAATTTGGTTTCATTTTGGAGATAAAGGAACTTTTGGAGAATCTGGACATCTATTGGGGGTATTTTAGTGACAAATTTTTATTTTAGTTAGTATATAGGGTATTTTAGTGACAAATTTTTATTTTAGTTCCAAAACACATCTTGGCTCCTAAAATAAATCACGAAAAGCTAGGTTTTTTTGTCTCCCGAACGGGCCATTTTTAATATTTTTGCAAAGAATTTGCACGCACAGGTGCCGCGAACTGAGATCGGATTGAAATGAGCATGCTCATAAACAAGCCTGTTCACACATTCTTAGAGCACTTTCCATTAATCAAATCCAGTAGCATGCTAGCAACGTCACTACACACACTACCACTAAGTAGCATTTGCGCATTAGTAGCATGCTTTCGTGATGCTATTGAGCATATAGCTACGAACACACTTGCTCATAAATTAGCATGCTCATTTCCCTTTCCACCCGCAACGCTACCTAGTAGCTTGTGTGTTACGCCCAAATCAAATGCCTGTTGATTTGGGAAATGGGGAAATGAGCATGCTACTAATGAGCATGTGTGCCGGTACCATATCTGTCAGTACCTTTATTTGCAAGATGTCTACCCCGATCTTTTCAGAATGAAATACGCAGCACTTGATCCAACCTATATTTCAGAAATCCCTCGCAAACGCGTGAGGATGTCATGTGTAAACAGGGTAAATAATAAACTTAGTCAAATAACCCAAAAGGCATGGAATGTTATTTGGAAACTGAGACATTTTTCCTCGTGTACACAACTGACAGCGCGGGTCGGTTGTATTGTTTACCTCGCGAGTTAGCGCCTTGTTAGCTACCCATTTTTGACATTCGGGTGACAAATTTTTGTTTGTAAAAGCGTTCCTATCGTTTTGTGATCATACTAACTTACATATATAATAATGTATATGTATTTATTTACTATCAACATTTACTACAGTAATTGAACTAGGTAGTAATTAGTTTTCGAAATATAAAACCTTTTTACCCGCAATTTTTTTTATCGATTAGGTTTCGCGGTCTCTTTCATACAAAACTTAATTTTGGATTTGAGACCAAAATACCCAACCGAATTGAATAATTATTTTTTTAATCAAAAGCTATACAAAATATCTAGTATGGAAATGTGCTACTTTAATTTATAAAATATAGCCCATTAAAGAAATGTTTCATGATGTTAGGGGCAACTTCGGCAATTATTTGTGAATTAAAGATAATTTTTTTATTTTATTTATTTCATCAAAAAACTTACATGAATATGTAATATAAAATCATATCGCTACATAGTCGTGTATTGGTTACATTTTAAGTACATATATTTTTGTTTTCTTTTACACAGCAATGTTGATAACATATTTTAATGACAATAGCATTTAATTACAAAGTTAACAACATTGATTAATAAGGTTCATTAGTAAGTAATTAACTAAAAGTTAATAACAATAACATTGATATAAGAATAATGTTACAATAATTGATGTCACTAGAGCAGTATCTAATAGGAGAAAAAATAAATAATGTATGTAAGAACGGTTATATGGAGATATCATAATACACCATATTTTAAGTTGTGCATAGCTTGCCTAACTAATAATAATTAATGGGTGAACCTGTATTGAGGCAGAATTTTTAGTTAATTATTTCTCGCATTTAGTCTATGGTTAACTGACAAATGTATATATTTCTATACCAATATGATGACATATTATATAATAAATTATTAAATCTATTAAAAAAATATGGGTGCAAATTTAAATTACAAATGATAGATTTACGTTGGAATCAGGGTTGCCGATTTGCGGGGAATTCCCCAAACTGCGGGGAATATTTCTGATTTTTTAAGAATTAAGTATTTTGCGGGGAATGACTTTTTGTGGGGAAAATGCGGGGATTCTGGGCATTTCTTGATTTTACATACATATTGAAAACTTTTTAAGCGTATGAATATTGAGTACAAACTTTTCATCTGATGTTAATTCCTCACATGATAATTCATCATGTCTCGAAGCGTCGAAAACTGATAATTGGGGTTTTTAACCTTAGATTAGGTTAGGTTACGTGAGGTTAATGTGAGCTATGATGTGATGAATTATCATGTGAGGAAGTATCGTGTCTGAATAAATTTACTATAGGAATTCAGACGCTGAGATCTCATAGTCCGATTAGACATGGATTTGTGAGAGTTTTTTTTAAATGGATAAATGGTTAAATAAGTGTGAAGTTACAGTTCTGTAGCCAAGTGTAGCGTGGGTGTTAAGGAACGTATTTGACTTTTGAGATTCCCGACAATATTTGGTGTAAAACGTGTAAATGAAATGTTGGTCTCCGGTGACATTTTCAATGTTTTTTTTTCAATTAAAATCATTAATTTATTATTATTAATTTATTAAAAAAACTACTAGGTATTTGACGGTTCCATGTCTAATCGGACTACGAGATCTCAGCATCTGAATTCCCATAGTAAATTTATTCAGACACGAAACTTCCTCACATGATAATTCATCACATCATAACTCACATTAACCTACCCTTCCATTTCCCCCCCCTCCCCACCCACCTAACCTAACCTAACCTAACCCAACCTAACCTAAGGTTAAAAACCCCAATTATCAGTTTTCGACGCTTCGAGACATGATGAATTATCATGTGAGGAAAAGTTTGTAGGTACTCAATATTCATACACTTAAAAAGTTTTTACTGATAAGACCGGTCACCGTATTTGACAGACTAGGGTCGTGGTGAGAGGTTGTGTGGTTACTTGACAGAGTGACCAATGACGATTTGTGGAGGATTATTTTTGTTTGTTTAATTTTGAAGAAAAATATCCTAAACTAACCATTTTTCTTACATCTGTAAAATTGAAAAGTATTTGAGCATAAATCTAAACTTAATTTTTTTCCCAATCTTCAACTGAATGTCTTCTCCTTTTCACGAACTCCAGATTGTACTTTAGTAATATGATATTATTACAGTAACAATATTTCGATTGTTTGTTTGGGAAGACGCAGTCCGCTACCGTAAATACATATTTGAATAAGAATATGTTTGTATGTATTTAGATTGTTTGCTCGTCCTCATCCAACACCAACACCCTCCTAACAAGTTAGTCAAATAGACGCATGTGCTACCCTTTCCCGCCACCTCCGCCATTGCCGCATGTTCCTATCACTTTTACTTATAAAACTTGGCAAACAACCTTAATTATTTTTTTTCAAATTATTTTTGGCTTTCACCCTTCTAGGCAATCATTTTATTTATTTATTTATTTACGCCTTGAGGGCTTTTACATGTAACATTGGTACGTTGTACAGGAGCATCATAACAAGTATATTATAGTATTTACATAAATAATAAACTGAGCATAAACGACATAAGCAGGCACAACACAAGTAGGTATAAGAATTTAATAAGTAAGCTGTACAAAGAAGTTCAACAAGCAGATTCGTATTTGGGCTCGGACAGTGGCGAAACTATAGGGTGGCAGGGCTGGAAAAGTGCCACGGGCCCCGCGGGGGCCGGGGCCCCCCGCGAGCTCAGAAATACCCTAAAATTTTTAAAAACTTTTAGTATAAATTATAAAGTTGGACACAACTAAAGACCAAATACAAATTTAAATAAATTATTAAGATTTAAACGCATTCATAAGAAAAGGATGTCGTTCAATTTTAGAACGCATCCATTGGTTGCTGGATTTTTTGTCGGGGGGGCCCCATCCAATGAATTTGCCACGGGCCCCCGATGGTATAGTTTCGCCACTGGGCTCGGGCTTACAGTATACGATTCAGCAATTATTATCACAATACTACTCAAAACATGATTCCAGTGCAGCTCAAGAATTAGAAACATACCGGTAACAGTGGTGTAAAACATTTTTTAGCAATTAATATAAAAATAGTTAATTTTCTGCAAATGTAAATGTAACAGACTTTTAGGTCCGGGTTTAGTTTTCCCCATAGGAAAAACTAAACCCTTTCACACACTTTTCCATAAAAATGATCTAAATCCACGCTATGCAAGTGTATTATATAAGTATAATTAATACAAAAGTATACAAGAACAACATGTTACCAGACTATTAAATGGGAAAATAATTCACCGACTCTAGATATTTTCACATCAGAGGTTTCGGCTAGGTGGAATTCCTAATTTGACCGATAAATCCTACGGATCCCTCAATATAAATATTTAAAAAATCTTTCGTAATCTTACATGTATTTAAAATGACTGATTTTTGCATTTTTATATACAAATTCTTTGACAAATCTAATACGCCTACATTATTAATGAGAGAGCTAGGTATAATGCCAGTAGCCGAAATAACAAATGGTAATATTTTTATAGTCTGTTATTGTTTTTATTTATTGTTCATTTTCATATTTTAATTTTGATTATTATTGTTGTCTTCTTCTTCAATGATAGTTTACATTGATGGGAATAAGCTTCTACAATTAAAAATAGAGTTTTTCTTATAAAAAATGCACCTACGTAAGTTTGTTATTATTATTATAAAATTATGGAGAAATGAAAGGTGAATTTAAATATTAATTTTATTTACAGGGCAAATTGAAAAAATAGTTAATACATATCAACAAAAAAGTCCTACTCAGCCAATTGAATTGGGTTGTCAACAGGTGCTTATAGTTTAGTTACATATAAATTTTAAAATAAGTTACATCTTATATCTGCATAATGAAGTATAAAAATATTTTTTTTCCGGTAGCCAATTTTTAGGTCCCAATATGGAACCTTGTAGAACTCCTGCAGACACATTTTTTGTTTTACTTAAAGTATTATTTATTTTGGTAGCAAATTTTTATAATCTTTAAATAAATTTAATACATTTCCTCTAATTTCAATTTTTTCTAGAGTTTTTAGCAGTTTAATAGAGTTAATTGTGTCAAAAGCTTTAGAGTTATCGATAAATAAAACAATAACATGTAATTTATTATTTAATTGATTTTTTATGTAATTGGAAAAATCTTGCAGTAGTTTTTCAGTGTTTTTTTTTTCTTTGGAAGCCATATTGATTTGGATCTATGATGACGAATTTTTCAATTTATTCGATAAAAAAATTTCGAGAATTTTTTCTAATGCTGGTAGTATACCAATAGGCCTATAATTTCCCAGTTCAATGTGTTTTCCACATTTAAATATTGGTCTAGTAATGCTACAATTAAATTCTTGTGGAATGTTTGCTTGCTTTATTATCATATTGATTAAATGGGTAATTATTGGCCTAAGAGTTTTTATATTTCTTTTTAAATAATAATAATAATAATAGTTCTTTATTCCAGAATGTGGGGAGGTGAGTGCAATCCCACACATCCCATAGATATTATATGTACATATAATATTGAAAAACATAAATATTTTGTAGATATGAAACGTAAAAAATAAAAAAATAAATTTTAATTTTAATCAAACATGCTTTTATTATCAATACCTGTGCTATTAGAGTTTTTCATTTTTTTAACAATGTTTTCAATATCAGTTAAAGTAAGCTCTTGGTAAAATTGTGAGGTAGTTCTTCCAGTACTATATTAGTAGCTTTGTGATTGCATTTATGATACGATGCTATCCGAGAAGTAATTCACAAAATCATTTGACACAGAATCCTCAGTTCTATCTTTTAACATAGAATATAGTTTTATAGTTTCATCACAATCGTTTTTCGGTTTACGTCCTAAAATATTATTTATCTCGTCCCAGGTTTTTTTTGTATCATTAAAACAGTTTTTAAATTTATTATTATACTAGTTAGTTTTATCTTTATTTATAAGTTTATTGACAAGGTTTCGTGTTTTTTTTGTATTCTGTTTCATATGTTTGGTTTGTTGGTGTATTTTTCCATTTTTTAAATAGTTTATCCCTTTTATTTATATGATATAATAATTCACTGCTTACCCAATCATTTATTATATGTTTTAGAACTACTCTTGTACAATTTGTTGAATAAAGTTTTTATTTTTTCATATAACGAAATAAAATCCTCCTCTATAAGTTTACTCCAGTTATAATCACTGATATATCTATCAATAGCCATTTGTGAGATGATTTGAATGGAAAGGAGGCAATTTTAGATAAGGCTTGATAGAAGAGATGATATTTGTTAGAGAGGGACAACCAAAAAATATGTTATCTAATGTTCCCACTTTCTAGACTATAGAATATACAATCAGGGGAGTCAAGGACGTGAATTTTAAAAATGTGAGAAGGAACGGAAAAATGTGCGATTCTCGCTTGAATAAGTGAGAAAATTTATTTTTTTGAAAATGGGGGAATTGTTGAAACCACGGTGGGATGGTCATTTGTATTGAGGCATAGCAGGGTCCTTTAGCAATGTGCCAATACTCTGCCCAAACATTGCGGTATTTATCTTTGACGATGGAAAAAATGTCAGATAGGGGACAGCTTATTTTTAAAATAATTTATTATAGTCGCCGAGTCACCACTCGAGCGACAGGTGTTCGGTTTTGGATTTTGCCATTCGATTGAATTAATGTCATATCTCCAAATATTAATATAAAAACAATGAAGTTTAAGGCCAATGAATCCACCCTAAAATGTTTAATTCCTTCAACACTGTGAAACAACAAAAATCTTGATTCTAAATTCATATTTGATGTACACATTTATTTTTTATTTATTTATTTATTAGGAAAAGTTGACAGCAAATCTGAGATTATACAATGATATATTAATAAGATAGTTAATTATGCCAATTATGAACTTTCCACTGATAATAATAAATGATAAAGTGTGACATTGTAGGGTTGTTTTCTTAATTAAATTATTTTCTAGTTACAATATGTGAAAAGGAGTTACTAGTTACAATATGAAAAAAAAGGGGGAGGAGGAAACATGGGATTGGGATGAAGAGGCAAAGGGCGGGGATATATAGGGAGTGAATTTCTACTTAGAGTCATGTTGCTTAGTGAATTTTTCGTTTTATGTCGCGTAAAGTCGAGCTAAAAATGTCAATGTGATAATAATTTAAGTTAAATGAATGTGTGGATCTGTAGATAAATGAGTTTTGTTTGGAGTTGGTCTTGCAAAGAGGGAGATTAAAAGTAAGCGACTGTCTGCTGTTGCGATATGGAACATGGAATGATAGGCGTTGGAGCACATTAACATTAAGTACAAATCATTAAAAATTGTGAGATTTATTCACAGAATATGCAAACCTTTCAAAGATACTCAATCAATAATAAATTGTTAGAATTATTCGAACTCTTTACAATGCCTTAATTAGAAGTAAACTTGAATATGGAAGCACTATTTGGAATCGACATTACTGCAAATATGAAAACATTGTAGAATCCGTTAAAAAAATGCTAAAAATATTATCCTTCAAGTGTGGACTACATGACCATCTCAGATCATACGTACGTCGTGATTACTTCAAGATTAATACACTTGAAACTAGAAGGTAATTGACGGATCTAATATGTTTACATAAAATTATTCACGGCCATCTTGATACTACATTATGTATTAGCAATATGAGACATAACATTTTTCACCTGAATACAAAAAAAATAATATCGCCTACTTTAGCCCTCTGCCCCAGATGTGTCGAATATATAACAAGGTAGAAGTGTGCTGAAGTAGATATTTTCGTCAATAATTTGTACGGATTTAGAAAAAAAGTTCTGGCACTGTTAAAATATATTAAACAAAATATATTAATATACTAATTGTTAAAATATTAACTATTGTGTCAATTGTCTCTCTATGCATACCTCTCGTGTTTCTTATGCCTCTTGCATTGTAATGTATTACTTCAGTGAGCTTGTATATAATTTTGTATTTTTATTTGTGATATTTTTGTTTTTATAATTGTCTGTATCTGTATTTAATTCTAATAATAATAATACCTAATTGGATAATTTGTAGAGCGCCGTTTTTGTGACAAATCACCTCAGGGGCACTGTAAAATTTATTATATATGTATAATTCTTAAGCTCTATCTAAGTTTATTATTTACAAATGTATACAGAAACCTGGCCGGTCGCTTCCGATAAACAAACTTTAGTTAGAAAGTTTACGTTTGGAGAGGATACCAATTTTCACGCGGAGGACATTATATTGAAAACACTGGACTTAGCATGATTTTACATTTACTGCCCCCCATCACTGTTGGTATTCATTTACAAGAAGATTAATGAAAAAGGTGAGTTAATATTTATTTTGAAAGGCTTGATAATTTTAGGATTCTTTAGGAATGGAGAATTTTCATGAAATTACCTTTACAAAAACTTACAAATAAGAATTAGCTCATGTAGATGTGTGTAATATTGTATAATAACTGAGTTTTTATAACTGGATTGTTCTCGCGTAGTGCGAACATCTGTAAAAAGCCAGTATAAATAAATAAATAAAATAATTTTAGTATTTTAATAAGGACGCTCGATTTTAAAATGTAAATAAAACAAGTTATGTATGAGATATCCAATTAATTTTTTATTTATTTATTTGAAAGTATATTTTATAGCAAAGTGTGGAAATTAAAAAATATAACGTCTTTCAAATGTCTGCCGCGGCTTAGCTTTGTGGCACATATTCGGGAAGTCCAATTTTCAATGACTTTGTCGCGTAAATCTGTCTGAATTTGCTGGTTTTATTTACATTTTAAAATCGAAAGTCCTTATTGAAAAGACTCTATACAAACTTAACCTAAGGTTTATCGGTTCAATTCTCTGTACGGTTCCATACGAAACCAGAATGAAATTCAATGTTCTTGTGGACTTCTTCGAAACCCGTGACGTCAAAATCGACAGATTCAGTCGTACCAACCAAACATAGTGTTTTACTGTGAAGGTTATTTAATTAATTTTTAAATGACTTACAAATTCTGTATATAATAATACAATATATATTCAGAATCAGGGATTGTTCATCTGTATGAATATATATATTTTAAACCGTAATATTTTTACAGGAGCTCCTTATTCGTTGTTTTAAATTTTAAAAAATGTAAATAAAATATATGGTTTAAGTAAATATGCATTACTCCGCTTAATGGATAATACGGAGTATTTCTTGTCGAAGTTCGATACATGGATAATACGGAGCGGAATTCCTTTGCCGCCATTTCTTCTGTATTTCCTCCGACATAAATACACACTTATGGTAATAATAAAGCTCAATAATTATAGAAGAGTATGTATGAGAAGATGTATCAATGTGCATGAGGCAAGGAGTGTGTGCCAAGACCGAGTTGTTTGGTGATCCAACCTCTCTGCCTACCCCTGCGGGGAAACGGCGTGATGGTTAGTTAGTTAGTTTATAAAGCTCAATTTAACTGTTTGAATAAAAAATATCCCGTATTAAACGGTTAGCGGAGTAAGACATAATAATTAATGTTTTATTTTCAATAACCAACAAAAACATGAAAGAACTTACCCCAATTTGCGATAACCTCCATTATCCTGACTGCGTCTTCCAAACCGAAGTCGGATATTTTGGATTTAGTTGCGCCGGTGACTGGTATTAAATATTAAATCTATGGTGTTGTCACTGCTGTCATTTCAACTCGTGAGTGAGAAATTGTTTTGCGTCAAAGAATTATTTATTGCCTATATTATTTTATAAAAATGGAGCCGATGAATGAGGCTAATGAATATTTTGATAGCTATGAGGATTTAGAGGTTGGTAAATTTGTTAAAAAAATGTTCATAATTTTTAAGGTTATGTTGTTTACTTATTTTTTATATCGCGGTTTTTCGGCAAATAATCTTTATTCATGCTTTTCGACACAAACGAGCGCTTGGCTATTTTATACAGAATATTAAGCACTATGGTATAATATGGCGTACTCATTTAAAAAAAATAACATTTTTTTCTAAAATTTGTGAAGAGTACGCATATTACGGATTTTAAGTTGTCTTGTTTAGTAATTTGACGTTTAGTTAGTGGAAACCCGACATTTTGTCATTTGAAACCTGTTTGGTCTTCCGAAATATTGAATGAAAACATGGATTTCGGTAGATTTGATGTGCTAGGAAGGTATGAGAGGTATCTAAGGTACATGCAGTTAATGGACAGCATGGATATGATGGAAGGTATCTGCGATACTACCATGGGTGAAATGAATGAATCCCATATAACAATCTCGAACCCATATAAACGACCGGCTATTCGTAATAACGTACCGAGCAATTCCAATGAATCCAAGGCCTCCGATGAAGAATTAAGTGAAGAAAATTTTGAGTCTGATGAAGACAGCTCCTTAACAAGTGACAGTATAACGCTTGAACCACCAAAAAAGAAAATTAATCTAGAGAACCCCTATAGAGGTCTGAAGGATTCTGGGAATCCTCTGGAAGCAATGGAGGACACAGAATTCTTCAATAACTACAAATTCAGCAAAAAGACTATTTACGATGTAATGGAATTAATAAAACAAGGCTTAATAACACATACTAATCGTGGAACTCCAATTCCTCCCTTGATTGAACTATTGATAACATTGAAGTATTTGACAACAGGCAAGTAATGTTTTTGCAGAATAAAATAAATTTCTCAATCATAAAAATAATACTTGTAATAATTGAATGTTTTAATTTATAGGATCGATACAGAAAAATGCAATGGACGGTGTTAGCCAGTCTACGATATCCCGTATCAACAACCGAGTGACGAAACTAATTGTAACTTTACAAAGCCAATTCATTAGGTTCCCTACCAAGACTGAGCGGGAAACTAACAAGGTGAAATTCTATGAAAGAGGGAAGTTTCCAGAAGTGGTTGGCTGTGTTGGATCTACACATGTTGGAGTGAGAGTTAAAGGAGTTAAGGACTATAATGCTGGATTTGTTAATGAAAATGGATACCATTCTGTTAGAGTTCAGGTAGGTTATCATATTTGCGCTTGTGTTGTTTTTTTTTTTTTATCAGTTTAAAATTTCTCAAATCAAAAGGCTGCTATTTTTTTTTGTCTTTGTTCCGTCTTTCTTTTTTTTCCAATAGCTCAATAATAACACAGGAGATCCTGAGGAAAATAATTCCCCTCAGGGCCTATGTCATCTATGGGGATCCTGTGTGGAGGGTATTTTGAAAAAAGAAAGGAGAGAATGCTCTGGAAAGGAAAAGGGTATGAGGTAGGAATCTGGGGTCAGTGTATCCAGGAGTGATTGCATGTGATGTTCCGAGAGAGCTCGGCTGGAGAAGTAAAAATTCCCTCAACCAGTCTCTCCCAATCTGGCCTGCCACGCAGCTGGCGGGCTGATACATAGACCGCCAAGACCCGGACAAACCACACCTCCATGAACCCGGTCACCCCAGCTAAGTCACCAAACGTAGGAAACCACTTGGGGTGACCTATGGCAAAGGTGTTGGTTATCCAATAAAAGTTTCCCGGGGCGGTGGTACCCATACCAGCCTCCCAAATTGTAGATTGGTTTGGTACTGGTTTCACAACAGTGACTCTTTGTCATCAATATTAATCATGTTTTCCTTTCATTTCAGCTTATCGTAGGACCTGACTCTGAAATTATTGACCTTGTTTCAAGATATCCGGGCTCAACACATGAAAACCAAATATTCAGTGTTTGCGACGTAAACCAAAAATTTATCTCGGGAGAAATAAACGGCGTGATTCTCGGCAGCAACATCTTTAACCCGACGTCGGTTATTATGACCTGTGTTAAGTATCCTCAACACACCGGGGAATATTACTACAACGAAGCTCTGTCAAAGACTTACACTGCCGGCCATTGCATTATGGAATGGAAGAAGAGATTCAGATGTCTTCAGACATTCCTCGCTTGCAAATCCCACACGCAGCAGAACATTATCACTTGCTGTGCAATTTTACATAACATCGCCAAGTTAAATAACGATCCTCTGCCTCTGGAAGACCAACAGTCCGTAGTGACAGAAGTGAAGGGAAAGAAAGACTGCCCAAAGAAAAGAATAGAAGTTGCCGTTGTTGAAAATATCGCTTGTACGACAAGAGAAGAGTTTATTAGAAAACATTTTGCTAATTATTACAGTCTGCCTTCTATACCACCCCATTCTACAATCTCGTACTTGTCACTCTGACCCTCGGAGACGTAATATTGATAATTAATTACTTGTTCTTTTAAAAGTATTAATGGTCTGCTCTTTCATAGAAGGTGCTAATTAATTTATTTTAGGAAAAAAACCCTTTTTGAAAGTTATGCTTTAATTAACCTCTTGAATGTCAGGCAACATTTGATCACGTAATCGCTGTGTACTATAGAAAATTTATTACAAAGAATTCCAAGAAACTACATTACTGAAATTAAAAGCAACGTCTGGAATGATATTGGCACAAGCGATTCTGACCTTGTCCTTGTAAATAATGGTTTCTTTATACATTTTAATTTATACATAAAATCGCAATTAAAAAAATATAATATATCCCGGACGCCGAGCAACAGATGACAGGTTAAAATATTAAGGTGAATGTCAAAAGAATTCATATTCTACGCTTTCGTAGATGGCGCTCGTATAGTATTTTTACTTATAAACGCTTTTTACAAGTTATGCTTTGAAATAATAAGAAAAATGTATGGTTCACGAAAGTAGACAAGCAATATGAATATTAACAAATAGTTTTGTTAATTATAAAACCTTAATCTTTCAAGAGAGGCTAACAAATACAATATTTTATCTGTGATTCAATCCAATATTGTATTTGTTAGCCTTTCTTGAAAGATTAAAGTTTTGTAATTAACAAAACTATTTGTTAATATTCATATTGCTTGTGTACTTTCGCGAACAATAAAATTTTCTTAATATATCAAAGCATAACTCCCAAAAAGCGTTTATAAGTAAAAATACTATACGAGCGCCATCTACGAAAGCGTAGAATATGAATTCTTTTGACATTCACCTTAAGATGAATTATTTGTTTGCGTCCGTACATTCGCAATATGAATACGAATAAATGGTTTTGTCTGTATACAAACTCAGTTCTTTTAAGTATGGCACACAAATACAGAATTGCATCAATGATTCAATCTAATATTGTATTTGTATGCCTTTCTTGAAAAAATTGAGTTTGCAAAGTGTTTTTTCCTAAAATATTAATTTAGCGCCATCTATAATAGAGCAGATTAAGATTTCTTTTAAGTATACACTGGAGTGTCCCACTGTATAATCAATTTAGGCCTTGAGCTTTTGGAAATTTTTAAGCGTTCGGATTCCCTCCAGCCTTCTTTAAAAAAATCATACCTCCGAATTTTAATATGGAGACGTATAAACTGCTTATGGTATTAGAGAGCCATTGAATGCACCTATATTTGACCATTTATCTCATATTTTTAGGATTCATAAAAAATTACTAAAAAATCGTTAAATTTATGAACACGTGAATTCTGTGTATTTTTTACTTTAAAATTTCCCTCCAAGGTACCTACTTGGAGCAATATTATGACTTCTGCGTGTTGTTTATGGCCTATTTGATAATCACAGATATAAATTTAATTTCAAACATGCATTTTTCTAATATGTAAACATAAGATCAATGATTTGTAAGAAAAATATTTCCATAATTCGGTTAGCGGAATGTCAATAACAGATAACGTACAACAAACAAGATGCGAGACATCTCTTGTCAAAGTGTGAAACTACTAAGTTAGCTTTGTAATTAATCAAAGATTCCAATGCACGGGAACTTTTGAATTAATTCAAATAAAAGTTCTTAAATATCTCTTCAAATTGACAACATTTGGCTCACGGGCGTTTGCAAATTGGCCGAAATGTGGCCAAAAACATTCCAATGGTTAGGAATAATAAACTACTCGTATTATATTTCTAAACTATTTTAAAAAACAATTCGCTGTCGTAATAGTCCAGTGACTTCTATGTATGCTGTAGATCGAACATAATTTTATAAGAATGTTATTTTAAATAATAATTATTATGGTACATATTTATTTTAGTGGAATTTCTGTAAAGTTGAAAAATAAAACTAAATTGCATTCCAATCCATAAGTGTCTTCTTATTAATATAATATTTTCACATATAATATATACTACAGATTCATGACAAACTACAATAAAAACAGCAAACAGCATCTCTAAAAAGAATGGAAGTACAGTACAACAATTCATACCGAATACTTTTTGGGTTATCCTGGTACTGCAGTGCCACTGAGATGTTTGTAGAAGGGCGTGTTCCTGCATTCCGAGCACTACTCAAAAAACGGATCACCAGCTTTAGAACGCGACTAGCCACGAGTGAAAACGGTCTTGTGATGGCAGCACTGCACTTCTGGCAGGGTCCTATTTACAAGCAATGGAGCCAACTCCTGATGACATAGTTTAAAAAAAAAAAAACTTTATTTTCTTTTTTTTTTTCTGTGTTATTTTTATTCTGTTTTATTTTACTATGTGTGCAGTATCTCACAATATATATATATATATTTTTTTTTTAATATTAATTTGCTAATATGTTCTATGTATAATATGAAGCTCGTGGCATTGCACCACCCTCCCCGAGATCTGGAATAAACAATAAAAAAAAAAATTAAAATATATGGAAGATTTAAAGCTAAGTTTTATTATTCTGATCATCATTCAAAAATGTTCATTCATTCATAATTATTGATATTATAAACTATCTAAAACTGCCTGTTCTTAAATGGTTCAAACTGACTACGCCATAATTATGACGTAGAAAACGCTGTTGGCTCGTAAGGCGTCTGTCACCGGAAGGCCAAAATATTAGCGCTTTGCAATAAAATCCAAATAAATGGAATATTTCTGAACGCATCCGAAAGCTAAAAACTGTTTTTGAAAGGTGATGAAATATGCTTGTAATGGTATTGGCTTTATACAGGGTGTCCTGGGGTAATGTGCATTAATTTCGGAAGGTGATTGATTCAACATGATGGTAGGAGTAAAAAATTTTTTAAAGCCCCATGGCATTATTTACAGTTTTATTATATTCTTAGGTCCATCAGCTCATGCTTCAAGATGAGCCGAGAATGCTGGCCTACAAGACCGCCATTATGGAAAACAAATCATATATTCAAGGAAAGACAGTGATGGACGTAGGAGCAGGATCAGGGATTCTATCATTGCTCTGCGCAATGGCCGGAGCCAAGAAGGTTTATGCAGTGGAAGCAAGCAATTTGGTAGATTTATGCAAAGATCTAGTAAAAGAAAACAAATTTGAAAATGTTATCGAGGTAAATATACCTAAATATAACCTTTTAATATAAACCTCATTCGGGCGAAAACAAGGAGCCTGTTCGTGAAATGGAATTTGTTTTAATTAATTAATGAAAATAATATGTTCATTTGAATGATATTTTTTTTCTATCGTACTTAGGGATGCAATGATATATCGGAAAATCGATAAATATCGATATATCGACCCCTAAAAATATCTACTAGGTATTTTTATAGATATATTAATATTGAAAAACTCACTATATGGTGTTGAAATATCGAACCAATTGTGGCAACAAGTGTTCCTTCTGAATATCTTTTTTCAAAGGCAGGAGCCACTATAACTCAAAGCAGAAACCGGCTACAAGGAAGCAGACTCTCAAAGTTACTATTTTTAAGCTCGATAGCTGGTACAAACCATACAAAATACTGAAATAATTTTTTTTTTAAAAACACATTTTCTATACCTATCCAAATTTTGTGTTTAGTTACATAGGTACATAGGTAAGTATAAAAAATTATATACATGACATAATCGATAAACGTTTGATGTAACTTAATAGTATGTTGCCTGTTGTATGCTGATGATGCGGTTCTGATTGCTAACAGTATAGAAGATCTGCAGTCCTCGTGTCTAGGATGAACGAAGTATGTATGAAGAATGAATTAATGATGAATGTAAGTAAGTCTAAAGTCATGGTGTTTGAAAGAGAGAGTCAGAAAACGGTGTGCAATATAGTTGTGAATGATGAATACTTGGAGCAGGTGGATGAGTTTGTATATTTGGGTAGAATGTTTACGAAAGATGGGAAGGCTGATAGGGATATCGAAAGAAGGGTGAATGCAGGTAACTCCATTAATGGAGGATTGAACGCCGTTGGAGCCAGCAAAAAGTTGTCCACAGAAGCGAAGCTAGCAGTCCACAATGGAGTACTGGGACCTACCCTGATGTATGGCAGTGAAGCGTGGAAATGGCAGAGAAAGGATGAAAGTAGACTGAATGCTGTAGAAATGAGATCCCTGAGGCGTATGTGTGGTAAAACCATGTATGATCGTGTGAGGAATGTGGAGATCTGAAAAGAATGCAAGGCTGATGTGAGCGTAGTAAGTAAGATTAAGAAAGGGACGCTTAGATGGTTTGGGCATGTTGAGCGAATGAATGAAGAAAGGAGTGTAAAGAGAATTTATGACGCGAATGTGAACGGTATAAGAAGCCGAGGACGCCCAAGGAAGACGTGGCACGATCAAGTAAATCAGATACTTGAGTCGGGCCATGTCAAGAGTCAGAATAATATAAGAGTATGTATGAGAAGATGTATGAATGTGAATGAGGCAAGGAGCGTGTGCCAAGACCGAGTTGTTTGGCGGTCCGTCCTCTCTGCCTACCCCTGCGGGGAAACGGCGTGATGGTTAGTTAGTTAGTTAAACTACATTGGGTTTCTATATGCTTTTAAAAAAAGGAGAAATATCAATATATCGGCGTATATACCGATATATTGATATATCAATATCAACTTAATTTGATATATATCGATATTTTTAAAAAGCTTGCATCCCTAATCGTACTCATCACACCCCACAATAGGGAAGTTGATTGAAAAATATTTTGACTTATAAAAAATATGTTCAAACTTAAATACAAGTATTTTTTTTTTTTTTAAGTTCGTTTTCATAATTAAATTAATTCTACAAGTTTGAATTTTATTAAAGCCCGCGAAAACGGCCGGTAAGAAACAGGAGAGTGTGTGACGTCGTCTCACGTCATCTGGTCCCTTGTTTGTGTGAAAAATAAGGGAAAATATTTACAAAACCGGGACACGCTTAATATGGACGAAAAAAATAAATTTAAAAAGTTGTAATAGCTAGATATTAACTAGTACTAATCAATTCAGTTACCGGAATTTCATTTTTCACCGACCGCTATGTTAGGAACTGTTGCAAGTTTCGCTGAAAAATTACATTTCGTGTTTTTAAATTTAAAAAATAACCATTAAAATGCACTTTTTGATCCCAAAAAGGAAACAGTGTGCTTCAATTTATCTAAATTGGCACACCAAGAACACAATGAAAAGTTTTTCCTGTATAATATTGAATTGAATTATCCATTAATAATGCACGCATATTCTGTTTGAGTGTGTTGAGGTTCTACAGACCCACTTCAAAATATATATTTTTGAAATTCACTCCCATCTTGGCACAATGGATAAATGAGGCATCAAATTTAATTTAATATTAATATATATTTTCTAGGTTATTCATAGTAAAGTAGAGGATGTGAAACTCCCAAATGACGAGAGAGTGGACGTCATAATTTCTGAATGGATGGGATTTTACCTGCTACACGAGGGGATGCTGGACTCTGTTATTTATGCCAGAGATAAGTTCTTAAAACCCGAAGGCAGCATGTTTCCGGAAAGTGCCACAGTTTACGTGGCCCCTTGCAGGTTTCATTATTTTATTATTTTTATATTCAGTTGAATTGGATCCAACTATTGAAATACCATTCGAACAAATCGAAGTATATTAATACGGTAATGTCCGTACGGTTCAAATTAAGGAACCCAACTCTGAGTAAATCTCCGACGCCACACTGTATAGAAACCGTTCTGACCCATCCGTGAACGTGCATTTTTCCACGGAGCTGCTACCGTAATACGCACACTTATCCCTCGCTCACATGCAATTTGCAAACGGAAGTGGCGCCATCTATAAAACTATATTTAAGGAAAAAAGTATGAAGAAGAAACATTTTTCGCTTTCATTCAATAATAAGAAGATTTATGTTGGGGTGAAGAGTGTTCCTCTCTTATTCACAATGTAAAAATGTCTTATTATATATCTATGTACCTATTAAATATAAGTATTCTGTAGTGTTAATAGTAGTTAGTTTTTCAAAAGGGTGATGCCTTATAAATCGTCACCAACACTTAAACTGGGCGAAGCAGAACGAAAAGCCGCTCGCAGGGCCTATAGTACAAATTCAACCAGGTCCTATTTTGTGTGAGAATAGTGAACTATATAAGAGTATTATTAGCAATTTAACCAGGTTCTAGGTGAGAAAAGTGAACTATACAGGGTGTAACAGGATGTACCCGGAGCATTTTAACCAGCCATACATGAGCATATTTGGAGTAAAAAATGTTGATATCATTTTGCTGTCCGATGACATTTTTTTCTAATAAAAACATTAAAAATACTTTTCCACCACATGTCGCAACTGAGTTTGTTAGCAGAGAAGCGCATTTATATTCTAGCGTGTCTTGATAAGCGTTATGTCTCATTCTAGCAGCATGTCGCATACATGAAATAGCGCGTGTAATCGCAAAGATGCGATTCTTGAGAAGTGGACTGTATCAAAATAATATGAGGTGGCGTGACACAACTATAAGGATGGTAATTAGGACTTCGGGAAGGATCTGACTTACCCTGAATTCCTGGTTCCGTTCTTGGGGAGTTATTGTGTCACTGGTAATCACTTGTCCAATTAATTGCGCAAGTATCCCGTTTAATCGATGTTAAGCCCGAGGGAACACTCTTGGTTCACTGCACAGACTCTAATCAGACTTCCGTATTTAGTCGATGTTTAGTAATGAGAGGTCCAAGCGACCATTGCACAATACAAAGCAGACGGGTTAATAGTCGATGTAAAAGACGAAGAGGGATGAAGGTACATCGCTGCACATCGCCAAAAACAGACTTCACAAGGTCGATGTTTATTGCATGAAGCACAAAAACAGACTGACAATACACATGTAGTTATTATTGCCCTCACATAGTATTGTACACAGGTGGGTAGTCAGAAGGGATAGGTAGGTGGAAGGAAGGAAGGTAGGTATATACATGCATAGTTGCGCCAACATTCCGCCCACCTAATTTTAGAATAAAATTAATAACCAAAAAACAGTATAACAACAAAAGTAGCTACGGTACTATGTTATCAATAAAAGAAAATAAAGAAATTATCCTATAATTATGTTACTAAATTATAAGATTATCATTGAACGCTAGCACACTGGCTGTCTTCCGTGTAATCATCAATAAAGAAACGAAAAAAAATAATGAAAAGTAAAATTATATTGTATTAAATTACAACACTATTGCACTACACAAAAACACAATATTGCACGACTATAGTTTTCAGCGTAATAGGGCAACCCATTACGGATAGCTCTACGATAAGAACATTGCTGAGTATTGAATTCAGACGAGTTATAATATGTATAGTAACCTAGCTTGACCGCTAAGTGGACAAGACGTCTTTACTTGTTCTAATTGTTCCGATTTGAACAATATTATTTTTCCCGGGATGAACGGCGAGAGTTCGATCTTGGCCGGGAGACTTGTAGGTTTTCTTATGTATGTAGCGACATAATTTGTCATCAGATATTACTTTAAATTAAAGAAAAAAATAGAAAGATTTGAATATCCCAGTTAGATATTGCTTTGCTGCTACAAAATTATGTCCGCAGTCACAAAGACTCCGCAACACAAACCCCGTCGATTTGTGAGTAGGGTTAAGATGCAATAAAAGCATCAGTAGAGAGATCTGACATGATCTCAGGGTGCAAGGCCTTGCTAGCCATGCAGACAAAGAGGCATAGAAATGCCTTGGTAGTTTTTGCTTCACGACGTTTATGATATTTTAGCAAAAAATGTCCACCAAAATCGACGCCTACGCGAGAGAAGAGACGATTAGGTCGGACACTAGAGGATAGTAGATCCACAATCATATGTGGATGTGTGATGACCTTAAACTTGTGGCATGTGAAACATTTTTATAATTGAGATCGAATGACAGTACGACCGGACATGATTCAATATTGCGTTGAATAAGAAATGGGAGAGTACGCGGGCTTACATGAAGATGTGCACGGTGATATTAATTAATTAACAACTCGATTAAATAACTAGGCTTGGGTAGTAAAACGAGATGTTTACTTTCGAATAGGAGTGCAGAATTTGGTGGCATACCGCCCACCCTGAGAATACCTTGGGAATCAATAAAAGGTTGTAACTTTTGAAGGCCAGAAGTACACATTTTGTTGAAAGTTAAAAGTATAAGATCATTATGAAAATAATCTTCTTGTTCGAGTTTAATCATCTTCATGAGCGCGTTGTCAAGTTCTTGAATAATAAGTACCGCATTACTTAGGCTCTGTTTCGCCGTATTGGAAACGTAAAACAGACATTTGTTTTGCACCTAAGTGTCCTAGAAATAACTATCTTCAATTTTGATGATGGGGAATTAATTAATTTAATCTTACTTTACTATAAAATTATAATTAATCTTACTTTACTATAAAAGAAAAGGATTTTATTTCTGCACTAAAAACTGTAGATTTAAGAGGTTGAATTTCCAGCAATTCACTGATTGGAATAGTTGATGGCCTCACCGAAGGCCAATCCTCGATAGGATTACGGAGCCATGGCAGATCCGAAGGCCACGGTGGTTTAGCTGGTTTAATTGGTGGCCTCATCGAAGGCCAATCCTCAACAGGATTACGGAGCCTCGCAAGACTCAAAGCCCACGGCGGCTTTATTGGTGGCCTCACCGAAGGCCAATTCTCGACAGGATCGCGGAGCCTCAGCAGACCCGTCAGCCACGGTGGTTTAGTTGGTGGCCTCATTGAAGGCCAATCCTTGACAGGATTACGGAGCCTCGGCAGACCCGAAGGCCATGGCGGCTTAGTTGGAGGCCTCACAAAGGGCCAATCCTCGACGGGATTACGTAGTCTCGGCAGACTCAAAGCCCATGGCGGCTTAATTGGTGGCATCGCCGAAGGCCAATCCACGACAGGATTACGGATCCTCGGCAGACCCGAACGCCATGGCGGCTTAATTGGCGGCCCCGAAGACCAATCCTCGATAGGATCACGGAGCCTCGGCAGACCCAAAGGCCATGGTTCATGTTTTATAAAATGAGTAGGAAATGTACATAGGGACCCATAGTCCGCAATGTTATCCTCAAAAATAACATGGTTCCAAATTGCTCTTGGCATGTTGTCAGGGATCTGAACAACACGGTTCGCAACAAAAGTTTTGAATAAAAATAGTGGCTTATGAAGACAAGATAAGACAATTGTCGTGTCAGCGAAGCGGATAACCTTTTCAATTTGCACGGTAAAAGGTGCTGACGACAATATATTTTTTATATGTTTTGATAACAGCACGGCTGTACTCAATTCTAATCTAGGGATTGTTAATGACTTTAAGGATACGACCTTGAATTCGGCCATCAACAACTGGCTAGAGTTATTGTTTCAAACGACTAAATAAATCACTGCTGCATAACCTAGTTGGAATGCAACACAAAATTCTACAAGAATACAATGACTATCTAGGTTCGCATGGTAATATCGTTGAAATCGTAAGGGTTGCAGCGATGGAAGTTGTTTCACAAAGCTGATCCACGTAGATACGATATGTCGTGGTACTTCGGAGTCCCGAAGATTCGAAAATTCCTGGATAATCCTTTTTGTAGTAAGGATTACAGGAAACAACCACCAGACTGACAATATATTCCGCTTTGAATATATAGCTAAATTTGGTATCAAAAGATAATCCACTTTGGGATTCCAAAACACGCGTAACATTTTAACATTCAAAATTTTGTTAAAATTCAATATTGGTTGTAGATATTTAGAATTACACTCAAATAATTCAGAATCTTCCGCTTTGATAATGTCATTGTTAAAATCAGAAGCTACTGACACTTCCTCAATTTTCCAAAATGTTTTCATTATATTATATAATGACATATCTGACAATATGAAACATGACGTTGATGATGAATCAATTAATTTACTTTTCCCGAAATTAATATATCCGAAAACTATATTTAAAACACTTTGGTTACCACGAACGATATGTGATAAGTTGAAAAGTGAATGTCCATTTGACGGAATCTTATATTTCCTTAAAGATAACACAAGCGTTTTGGCACAGCCCTGAGATACGTGGCTATGGCTAATTTGTATAGGTACGTACGCAGTGTGTTTATTTTGCATGTAAACAATAGCGTTACCCAAAGGTACGGTGCACGCATTGCTTACATTTCCGTTAGAATTTAAAATGACGGTAGTAGTCAACGACGTATAACCACTTTTACATGTAGACAATGATTGACATTCACAAAATATATGTAATCTTAAACAATCAAAACCGCGATTTAATTGTTTTATCCGGTTTTTCCTTTCAGTAGGAGAAATAGTTAGAAAATTTGCACAATTGTGTATTGGGTGATTTTCTTTACATATAGCACACAAATCTTGAGAAGTATTTGTATTCAATAAGGATTTTAGCGAAACCGATGCCTTTTGTTTATGTATGTTTGTAACAAGCGAGTTTGAGATTTCGAAAATTCTTGTTTGATTGTGGAGAAATTCAAATAATTGAGATGTCTCGGGTAATTGTGTTCTTTTAAATGACGTTTCGAAATGTCGCGTAGTGTCTTGATCTAGGCAACGCAAGATTACATGGGGAACAAATTTACTAAATAAGTTTTCACAATTCATTGCAAATGAATTTTCAATATTGGAAACAAATGGTGTGATTTTATTCGCGGGTAGATCTAAATTGTTACTATTATTAGTAGATTTTAATTCAATGTCTAAATTCTCATGTTTTCTTTTAGCACATAAAATTTCTGAATATAGGACCTGCATTTGTTCCGAAACTGTGATTATCTCTGAATAATCATTAGCCTTGTTTGATTCTATTAGCCGATTTTTAATTTCAATATTCAAGGATTCGATCTCTCCTACCCATTCGGAAATTAAATCACAACGACATAAAGATATTTGCTTTTTCTTTTCATTGGAACTTAAAAAGGGAATTAAATTATGTGTTGTTTGTATTCTTTGTAGAAAACGATAGCGACGCGCTGTCAATACTGCAATATTTTTATCTTCCATCTTGCTAAATTTTAAAATGTTTTGGTTTTAGAATATAATAATTATTTTGTACAATATTATTATTTCGCAAGTACAATATTATTTCGTATAATATTGTCACACAGAAAACAACCTATGCAGAAGGCTTCAATTATGAGTTTATATGATGAATTTATAACAAATTAAATGAATTTAAAAATGAATTTAAATGCTAGTCTCATCCGGCTACGATTGGACCAAATAATGTAATCGCAAAGATGCGATTCTTGAGAAGTGGACTGTATCAAAATAATATGAGGTGGCGTGACACAACTATAAGGATGGTAATTAGGACTTCGGGAAGGATCTGACTTACCCTGAATTCCTGGTTCCGTTCTTGGGGAGTTATTGTGTCACTGGTAATCACTTGTCCAATTAATTGCGCAAGTATCCCGTTTAATCGATGTTAAGCCCGAGGGAACACTCTTGGTTCACTGCACAGACTCTAATCAGACTTCCGTATTTAGTCAATGTTTAGTAATGAGAGGTCCAAGCGACCATTGCACAATACAAAGCAGACGGGTTAATAGTCGATGTAAAAGACGAAGAGGGATGAAGGTACATCGCTGCACATCGCCAAAAACAGACTTCACAAGGTCGATGTTTATTGCATGAAGCACAAAAACAGACTGACAATACACATGTAGTTATTATTGCCCTCACATAGTATTGTACACAGGTGGGTAGTCAGAAGGGATAGGTAGGTGGAATGTTCAAACTACATGATGGCCCATCGAATGGCCCATCGGATGGCCCATCCGATGGGCCACTCGATGGGCCATCCGATGGGCCACTGTGTGTAGGGTTAGTGGCGTGGGATTGCCCATAGTGGCGGTGGGATGGCAGGGGCGTGGCCTGGGATGGTGGAGTGGCCGACGGAGTGGCCGAGTGGGCCATTCAATGGGCCACGCGATGGGCCACTGATGGCGATGGGATGGCGACGGAATGGCCTGGGATGGCCTCGGTGAGTTGTTTTCCGGACAGTGGCCCACTACCCCCACTACTCAGTGCCTGTTTGACTGTGAACGGGAGTAGACGTTCTAGCTTGTTTGAGTTTGATGTTCAAATGATTACCGATGTTTTTTCTTGTTAACCCAATGTTCAAATGGCGATTATATGAATTAAATCAATGAAATTTATTTAATAACCATTAAAACAATTCATAAACAAAATTATTATGATACTTAACACTGGCGATACAAAGATACGATAAAACCTAAATCATATTAATCGTCTATATAGAATTTGTTAGATACCTACCTACTTATGCCAGAAAATATTATTCTTACTCTACATAAATATAACCGTATATTTTTGGGATTCCCCGTAGGTGCCTAAACATAAATAATGTTTATAAAAATTAAAAAAAAATTTTCAACACCGAGATCTAAGAATATTATATTTTAATAAAAAATATACGACAATTTTAAAAGTGGGAGTTCTCAGTTTACGTATCGGTACAAATATTTTATTTATTTTCATAGTGACTCACTAGAGTCACAACTGATCTCGTCTGGAGCCAGTAAGACTATGGTATCCCAATTTGGGTATGTTGTAAGGCTGAAAGTGAGTGTGAAGGAAAGGTGATGGGAAAGAGGAAGGTGGGGAAGTACCTGGCTATTCAGATCTAGTCAATAAACACGGATAAAGCCATTTCAAGCAACTTTTCAATTGTGAATGGTGGTCTTTCACCAGGGCGATACTGATAGTATCTTCCACTCTGGAACGTACCGCAAAAATATAATACATATTATTTTTTTTTAATTAATTGTGAAATAACACAAATAAAATTTATTTGCGCACGCCGTGCTCGAACCCACGACCTTCGGATTGGGAGTCCAAAGCCTTAAAATGATAGTCAGGAATGTCACTGTCAATACCCCGGGTGAAACAGCAGCTAGCATAAAATGGGATTAAAAAGCATATTAAATAACATAGACGTTCCCGACAGTTGGTCCCTCCGACATTTAGTCCCTCCGACATTTGGTCCCTCCGACTTTAGTCCCTCCGATTTTTTAATTTTTTTTTTTTTATAGAGAAACCTCACAAGAGTCCCAACTGCTCCCTTCTGAAGCCAGTGAGACTATGGCATCCCCAATTGGAGTATGTTGTGAGGCTGAAGGTAAGTGGGGAAGGGAAGGAGATGGGGAAGAGGAAGGTGGGAAAGTACCTGGCTATTCAGATCTAGTCACTAAACACGGCTAAAGCCATTATTAAGCAACGTTTCAATTCTGAATGGTGGTCTTACACCAGGGCGATACTGAGAGTATCTTCCACTCTGGAATGTGCCGCAAATATAACATATATTATTTTTATTAATTAATTGTGAAATAACACAAATTAATCAAATAAAATTTATTAATCAAATAAAATTTATTGATAGTTGCCTTCCCTGACAGATGGACTTTCCGACAGTTGGTCCCTCCAACATTTAGTCCTTCCGACATTTGGCCCCTCCGATAGTTGCCCCCCCCCACCGAGATTTGGTCTATCCAACAGTTGGTTCCACCTACCTTTAGTCCCTCCTACATTTAGTCCCTTCAACATTTGGCACCTCTGACATTTAGCCCTTCTACATTTGGTCCCTCTGATAGTTGCCTCCCCCCGACAGTTGGACCCTCCGACAGTTCGACTTTCCGACAGTTTGTACCTCCGACATTAGGTCCCTTCGACATTTGGCCCCTCCAACTTTAGCCCCTCCAACTTTAGTCCCTCCCCCCCCCCCCCCGACAGCTCAACAGAGTGGGAGATACTCTTAGTATCGCCCTGGTGTAAGACCACCATTCAGGTTTGAAACGTTGCTGGAAATGGCTTTAGACGTGTTTAGTGACTAGATCTGAATAGCAAGGTACTTCCCCCACCTTCCTCTTCCTCGTCTCCTTCCCTTTCCCACTTACCTTCAGCCTCATAACATACCCCAATTATGGATGCCATAGTCTCACTGGCTCCAGACGGGACCAATTGGGACTCTTGTGAGATATTCACTATAAAAAAAAATGGTCCTCTGACATTTGGTCCCTCTGATAGTTGCCCCCCTGACAGTTGGTCTATCCAACTGTCGGTCCCTAAGACATTTAGTCCCCCCGGCAGTTGGTCCCTCTGACATTTGGCACCTCCGTCTTTACTCTCTCTGATAATTGTCCCGCTGACATTTTGTCCCTCCGACATCTGACCCTCCGACATTTGGAGGGACTAAAGTCGGAGGTGCCAAATGTCGAAGGGACTAAATGTCCACAAACTGTCGGAAAGCCGAACTGTCGGGGGGGACAAGTATCGGAGGGACTAAATGCCGGAGTGACTAAATGTCGTAGGGACGAACTGTCGGGGGGAGGCAACTATCAGAGGGACCAAATGTTAGAGGGCCAAATGTGGGAGAGGCTAAATGTTGAAGGGACTAAATGTCAGAGGGACTAAATGTAGGAGGGACCAACTGTTGGATAGACCAACTGTCGGTGGGGGGGCAAGTGTCGGAGGGACTAAATGTTGGAGGGACAAACTCTCCGAAAGTCCAAGGGCAACTATCGGAGGGACCAAATGTCGGAGGGACTAAATGTCCGAGGGACCAACTGTCGGGAGCATCTATCGGGGATCAAGTATCAGGAGGTTAAGTGTCCGGTGATCTAAGTGACCAGCTCAGATATGGGGGCTCCATCGAGGCCAGAGTTAAGTTAGCCTCTCAGAAACTGGGCGTACTGTACAGGGCCCGCAGATACTTTAATAGTACACAACTGCTAACCCTGTACAAATCGCAAGTGCGCCCCACGGTTGAATTTGGCAGCCACCTCTGGTCTGGAGCCCCAAAGTACCTGAAAAACACCCTCGACTCTGTGCAGAAACGGGCGGTCCGTTTGATAGATTCTCCCGTCTTAACAAACGGATTGCAATCTTTAGAGCACAGGCGTCGGGTAGGAATGCTTTCCTTGTTCTACCGGTATTTCAATGGAAGATGCTCCGAGGAACTAGCCTCATTGATCCCCTCGGCACCGGTGCATAGTCGGGAAACACGCCAAACGCTCGCCCAACATATGTACACGGTTGACATTTGTCACATGAGAACGGGATGCTTCTACGACTCGTTCTTGTGTTCAACAGCTCGGCTGTGGAACGATTTGCCGGCCTCTGTGTTTCCTCCTTCCTATAACATGGGTCTCTTCAAGACCCACGTTCACTCCTTCCTCTCCTCAAAAAGACCCTCCTCACAGCATCTTCAAAGATGACATAGGCCCTGAGGGAAATTATTTTCCTCAGGGCCTCCTGTGTGGAGTTAATGTAAAAAAAAAAAAAGTGTTGGGAGATCATATGGAAAAGGAGAGGGTTGGAAAGTGGCTTTGATTAATCAGTTTATTGAGTGAGAGCAAACAAATTTGTGTTATTTCACAATTAATTAATAAAAATAATATATGTTATATTTGCGGCACGTTCCAGAGTGTAAGATACTCTCAGTATCGCCCTGGTGTAAGACCACCATTCAGAATTGAAACGTTACTTAATAATAACTTTTGCCGTGTTTAGTGACTAGATCTGAATAGCCATGTACTTTCCCACCTTCCACTTTCCCATCTCCTTCCCTTCATACTCCATACTCCGATTGGGGATGCCATAGTCTCACTGGTTCCAGAGGGGAGCAGTTGGGACTCTTGTGAAGTTTTTCTATAAAAAAAAATTATATGCTTTTTAATCACAATTAATTAAATAACAATAATATATAGTATATTTTTTGCGGCACGTTCCAGAGTGGAAGATACTTCCAGTATATACTTCCGCCCTGGTGTAAGACCACAATTTAAAATTGAAACGTTGCTCCAAATGGCTTTAGCCGTGTTTAGTGACTAGATCTGAATAGCCGAGTACTTCCCGGTCAAAAACCCGGGTCAAACAGCAACTAGTATAAAATGGGATTTAAGAGCATATTAAATACAATGTTATTGTTTGTTATCACTCAATTAACTCATTAATCAAAGCCACTTTCCAACCCTCTCCTTTCCCATCTCCTTCCCGGTGACCCGACAGTTGATCCCCCAACACTTGATCACCGGACACTTAACCTCCTGACCGTCATTAAGACCCTCCAATATTTGGCCCCTCCAATATTTGGCCCCTCCAACATTTGGCCCCTCCAACATTTGGCCCCTCCAACATTTGGCCCCTCCGAGTTTAGTCCCTCCGATAGTTGCCCCTTCCCGACAGTTCGACTTTCCAACAGTTTGTCCCTCTGATATTTAATCCCTCCGACATTTGGCCCTCCGACATTTGGTCCCTCCAATAGTTGCCCCTTCCCCTGACAGTTTGTCTTTTCGACAGTTGGTCCCTCCGACAGTTAGACCCTCCGACACTTAGTCCCTCGACATTTGGTCCCTCGGATAGTTGCCCCCCCTCCCTCGACAGTTGGTCTTCTCGACAGTTGGTCCCTCCGACAAACCTAAAATCCACTTCAAAAATACCTTATAAGTTGGTATGGATATCAAACTAATTTATTTATAGCGTAGATTTTTGGTACTTATATGCTGGTATATGCAAGGTGTCGATAAAAAAAAAGAACCTAAAACCTATTAAAAAAATATAGGTTCGCATTTTGGGTTATATATGTATTTAATATATCAAAAACCTAAAAACGACGGTCCCGAAAAACAATTTCGGGTCTGCAAAAAATTGATTTGATTGATTTTTTTAATAAGCCTGTATTTTGGAATATCAATATCAAACTATACTGTATGTCTTGATCTCAAAAATACTAAAAAGCAGAAACGAAACTTTAAACAGCTCTACTGCAATGCTACAAAACGCACAACCAATATTGTTATTCGTTACACAAATAACAAAAACCATAAAAAAAAACAAATGAACCGTTACAAAAAAAAAGACTGCAACCAATTGGCTCAATATTGATATGAACATTTGCAACATTCTACTATTTACAATATTCTGGATAGACGCTTAAAGCCAGTGACACACACAGCGTGAAAAGCGCTAGCGTTATTTGGCTTGGCCTATTTCAGCATATCCCTCGCCATAGATAACCATTGTAAATGTATGGCGAGCGATGTGGTAAAATAGGTCAAGCCAAATAACGCCGGCGCTTTTAACGCTGTGTTTGTCCCTGGCTTAAACGTCCGTCCGGAATAACGTCATAAGTTGAACTAATGCCATCGGAGTATTGGAGAGCAAATCGCTGCCGTTGTACGAATGCGCAATGCGCATGCGTTAGCCATTCCAGATAGAGGGAACATGAAAATAAATAATGCCGCAGCGGAACGTGCATCAACGTCCATCCTGAATAAAATCAAAAGTTGAACTGAGAACTAACGCCGCTGTGGATCGGAAAGCGAATGAACGTTGCCAGTTGTGTGGGGGCGGTAACCATTCCATCGGCCACGCATGGCCCATCATGTAGTGGCACAAGAAGGAAGTAAGGTAGGTATATACATGCATAGTTGCGCCAACAGCGCGTGTATCGCTCAAACCTGGGGTATTTAACATAACGATGGGATCAGTAGCGACTTGTGATCGAAATATATTTTTTTTGCTTTAAATAGAAAAAAAATATCATCCGAAAGCAAAATGACAAATACATTTATTACTCCAAATATGCTCAAAATCTCTCGAGTACGTCCAGTTACACCCTGTATATTATTAGCAATTTACCCAGGTTCTACTTTGTGTGAGAATAGTGAGATATATATTATTAGCAATTAAACTAGGTTCTAGTTTGTGTGAGATTTGTGAACTATATATATGTATTATTATTATCATATATACAGAGTGTCCGGGGGTAAAGTGCATTAACTTCTCCGGGAGGTGATTCTACATGCTAGTGTAAGTAAAAAAAATTAAATAACTTTTTTCGAAATTCCCATTTTTAGGGGTATTTTTTTGATAAAAAGATAAAATTAGTAAGGCGTGTGCGGCCTGCACTATTAGATATTTTTCACTGTTACGATTCGCGCCAACCAAAACCAACCAACCAATGCCACAATGCGCCCGGCTGACTCACAGCAAATTATCGGGTAATTTTGTACCTTACACTAAGGATTTTTAATAGGTACGTCTTTTTGTATGGGAAAAAAATGTTGGAATTTCGAAACAAGTTGTTAATCTTTTTTACTCCTACCATCATGTAGAATCACTACCCGGAGTTAATGCACTTTACCCCCGGACACCGTATGTTATTATCAATTAAACCAGGTTCTATTTTGTGTGAGAATAATGAACTATATGTATGTATATCTTACTAATATTATAAACGCGAATGTTTGTATGGATGTATGTATGTTTGTTACTCTTTCATGCAAAATTTACTGAATGGATTTTAATAAAACTTTACAATAATATAGCTCATACATCAGAATAACACCATAGGCTATAATTTATAAACCTAGCTATTTGAATATATTGAAAATAATAATTATTGTTTAATAGAAAATGTCAAAATTTGAGAATGACATTTTGCAAAACAATGATTGTTGAATCAAAATTCTATTTTAGAAAATATTTAAATTAGTGAATTTATTTGAAGTACTTACTCGCCTAATACTTTGAATCGAATCAAGAATTATACATATTTTAAATAAATAGGTTAAGAATTTTGATATAAACGTAGATGGAACCTAGGAAAAGAGAATAGATAACTCGAAGTACTAATCCTATGCAGACGAAGTCGCGGGAAGAAGCTAGTATATTATATTATCAATTAAACCAGGTTCTACTTTGTGTGAGAATAGTGATCTATATATTATTATCAACTATTTATTTAATCAGCGCAAAAACCTGTGAATAACATTATAGTAACGGAGACAAAACGATTTCTATGAGACCTATATGAGTTGTTCTCAAAAGCGAACAAAGTAGCCTAAGGGGTTAATAGTTGTTTATCAGTTGTTAGTAAGGGATTAATTAGTAGTTGTGGTAAATTTAATTTATTTTTTCAGTGTACCTTCCCTCTACGAATTCTGGGAAGACGTGCATGGTATAAAAATGAACACAATGGCTACCACCCTGAGGAAAACCAAAAGTGGTAAGCCCGAGGTGGCAAAGGTCGAAGAAGAACATCTGTTAGCTGAAAAGGTTGCGTTTTGCTGGATAGACCTGAAGGAAGACAGCTTATTTGAACTTGACTGCTACTCATTGAAGCATGTAATAGGTAAATTTACTTTCAATACCATTAAACATACTAATTTCGGTTGTCGGTGCATGCATGCGTGATATGAAATATTCCTGTGTAGTGCGTAAAATTATGCAAGTTCTATGAACTTTCAAAATTGGAACTTATCAGATAAGCGATTAAGTAGGTACCAACATTATTTTGTTTTCATAATTATGTTATAATAATAATTCTATATTTGAAATCAATATTTCATTTATTTACATTTTTAACAAATCCTTTAAGGTAAAAATAAACATACCGGGTCGACGTACGTACGCATCGCTACGCCTAACAATATCTGGACTGCTTAGCAACCATGTCGACATATGAACTTCGCAAACCCACGTTCCCATCGCGACGTCTGGGCCAGCCAGATCGGCGTGGGGCGTGTGGCAGGTGGAGGGGGTAATTTCACGCCTCCAATGAGTTTAAGTCTGATTTGACATCTGTGAGTGGTATTATCTATGCATTTATGGTTATGTTCGGTATATCTATGGTTATTTTCACATATTATTCTGACCAATTCTAACAATGGCACCAATTTACCCACATTTATCGCTCACCGCCGCTCACTTAAAATGGGAGACGAAAAACTTATTGATACTATCTATATAGATATAATCCTAGCAAGTCATCCTCAAATTCACTTTCAGAATCACAAAACATGGCAATGCTACGAATTTAACAACCGTTGGGAAGTGAATCATATTAACATAACCTAAAAAATAAATGTCAAATAGACTGACATGGGTTGTCAATGCTAATGTTCTACAATAATTACGTGCAATTTCCCCACAAGTTCCTGTATAATAAATCTTCCCCCAAAATAAAACGAGATTCTATTGAAATTATCTTTTGTTGATTTATTTTTATTTTATTTTATTGGAACATGATTTGCCAAAGTAGAACCCCCGAAATTTTGCCTCAGGGAAATTTCGCCTCAAATCTAGGGAAATAATTTTTTTGGGCATACCATCCCTGCACGCCATGCGTAGGCTCGACCTAGGAGCGGGCTATAGCGTGTATCGTGTACGTCGACCCAGTATATAGAATCACACTGGCCACACGTTGCGATGCGTGTGGCCAGTGTGATTCTGCAACATTAGTTTTCATAGAAAATGTATGGTTGCTAAGCAGTCCAGATATTGTTAGGCGTAGCGATGCGCACATACATCGACCCAGTATGAATCCACCCATATGAGTTTAGTTTTTGGACTGCCAATTCATGATGGAATTCCATTGTATTAGATTTGAAATTAAACAACGTTTGCACAACTTTCCACTTATTTATTTTCACCAGGACCGGTTTCATCCTACTACAGACATTTTCAGACTGGTAGTTGAAATTCTTATGCTACGGAATTTATACAAACTTAGGCAGGGGTACACAACATTGTCTATATATAATGAATGTTCTATTTTGTTAATTTAAGGTATTATAAGCTATTATACGCCATGACTCCCGTCACTGAACTATCCATAACACTGGAGCGACAGAGCAATTTAAAACTTTTTTCTCAGATTGCTCAAAATTTTTTGGTCATCATTTTGAAAATTTTCCGCCCGTATAAAAAAAATCATAACTCCGAATTTGAATATCGAGTTTTTGTTCCGTGGTTTTGGAAATAGTGCCATATTGTGGCAAAAAGCGTTCCGAGTGGTTATACTTCTTGGATATCCATTGTTATATTATACATAGGTACATCCATGGGCGTAGCCAAGTTTTGATTTAGGCTGGGGCAAAAAATAAAAATTTAGAGTAGGTACCGAAAAGAGAGAGAGAGTAGGTAGAATAGGTTCTGTAAAAACTAGGCTTCTACAACATATTCATGCTTTAGGCTCTATAAATACAAAGAATATGAATGGAAGAAAGAAAAACCATCCTATGAAGTGCTGTAAATTTGAAAACGCGACTCGCTCGACAACCCCAGAGGTCATGCATCGGCCTACGGGTGCCTACGTCCATTGGTACATCATTTTTTTTTTTAATCTTGGAAGATAAATTTTGAATATAAATTTTAATAGATAATTAGAATGAAAGAAATAAAAAAAAAGGAATAAGAGAAACGGAAAGAAAAAAAGATGACAGAAAGAAATTATTGTGAGGACATGGCGAAAATACAAGCGTTCAGTGTGTTGTTATATCGTAGAAGTTATCTGTACGCAGTACACAATGCCCTTGTGGACTATCCATGTGTGTATTTTAGATTGGTCATGTGAATATCTTTAACCGCTTGGACACATAAGCTTGTTTTCACGATAATTTAACGTAGGTAGACATAGGAATGACAGAATGTAGGTAGACATAGGAATGTATGTCCCTTACCTGAGTTATTAATGTCTTTTTCAATAATATAAAAAAAATTTGGGTTCTGATTACGGTAATGTCTTTGTCCGTAGGAGGTATTTGTCTTCGGAGTCATTTGTTGTTGTCTATATCTTGTTTCATAATTGTTTTGTGCATTATGATGGTTGAGTTTATCTGTTTTGTAATGTAATTTTGATGTATTATTGTGATTTATTTCTATTTACATCAGCCATTTAATGTTTTTAGGAGCTTCAAAGGCTGGCAGATATCAAGGCATGTGCATTTGGTTTGAGTGCCAGTTCCCCGCCTTCAATGAAGATGAAAACCCCGTCATACTCTCAACGAGTCCCTCCAATCCCCTCACCCACTGGAAACAGACTGTCATCGTCCTGCCGGAAGAAAAACTGCTGGAAGAAGGGGAACCTATAGCGTGGGAGCTGAGCATGAAAAGATCAACACAAAATAACAGAAGGTAATATAATTAAATACTGTCCTTTGAAATGGGTGTCTGCAACCAGAAGAGAGAAATCAAAACCAACTCTCAATCAATTCCTTTATATATTCCTGCTCATCCTAAATTCAAATATTGGCTTATTAGGTTACCACCAGTGGCGGTTCGTGGTATTTTTGACGGGGGGTTCAGAAATTCAACAGAAGAATGATATATTGTCTAATCAAAATTTACTCTTGTCACACAAATTAAATAAGGTTAGTGGGGGGGGGGGGGGGTACCTAAATAGGTACTATTGTTTTTAAATAACTTGATACTCCTCGACACAATTATTAAACAACCAAAATGGTTTTAGAGGATTTAAATTGTTTAATGGTTTTTACAACACTCAATGTACGTTGCAAATTATTATTATTTTTTTCAATAAGAATAATTGCGTAGAATGTAGAATATAATATAATTGATATTTTAAAACATAAAAAACAAGAAACACAAATAAAGGTGACCACGAAATAAAATTAGCTTTTTTCACTTACACTAAAAATCCATTATACACGTATACAAAAAATAATAATATTTAATTTCCAAACTTCTTTCATAAGAATTAGCATTATTTTTTGTATATGACACTGTATTCCGTCATTGTGTGAAAAAATTAGGACAGAATATTCGCGACAACCGATAAACGCAACCACTTTCAATTTGAAAGCCGAAACAATACTAGGAAAGCTCAACACAAAATTGCATAACTAGCGACGTTGTTTGCCGAAACTTCAGTAAATGTACTCGTAACTAAGGGATAAAACGACTTATCTATAAAAAAATACGAAAACAGAAGTCAAAATCGGTCCACTTCAATAGTAGATTTACAAATGCCATTAGTAAACGGTTGGAGAAATGCAGAAACAATAAAATAAAAAATGTACAAAAATGACTACAAAGTTAAATACCATAATATATAACATTTAACTTGCATCCGTCGGTGCAAAAGTCGACCGTCAGCCGGTCATCCTGAGACAATCTCGGGCTTCGTTTCGGCGAGACTCGTCAAAGTTCGGAGGTCACGTGACATCTTGACTCGTGAGCAGCGCACCAAGCTGCGTAGTTTTTTCCATTCTACCGTCACAGCGATTCGTATCGGCTATGATTTTTCGTATGGACAAATGTGTGCGGATCGCAACGCGCACAAAATGGGAATAGATAGGTACCGTATTTTTCGGTGGCGCGAGTTTTAAAGACGGAATTTTAATGTCGAGCTATCTGTGATGCGCTTATATTACTATACAACAAGAATGTTTTATTTTATCATATTTTTAATGGGGGTTCACCGCACAACCGCACTATAGAGAAAACCGCCACTGGTTACCACGTATACCAGTTGATTAAGGCAGTCGTTCCACAGATCAGTAAAGAATCGACAAAAACTGAGTGCGGTCTACCGGAAAGCAGTGGCGGGTACGGGTACCGCCACCCGTACCTATCTTATTGTTAATTTTTTTTACGGGGAATCATTTTTTGGATAACCAACACCTCTGCCATATCCTTCCCTTCCCCACTTACCTTCAGCCCCATAACATACCCCAATTGAGGATGCCATGGTCTCACTGGCTCCAGACGGGAGCAGTTGGGACTCTTGTGAGGTATTCACTGTAAAAAAAAAGGTCACCCCAAGAGGTGCGCTACGTTTGGTGACTTAGCAGGGGTGCCCGAATTCATGGGGTGAGGTTTGTACGGGTATTGGCGGCTGTCGCGCCTGCCCACCTACTGCATGGCAGGCCGGATCGGGAGAAACCGGTTGAGGGAGACCTTCTCGATTTCTCCAGCTGGACTCTCTCGGAACATCTCCTTGCACTGCAGTGGGACACACTGACCCCCAGATTACTACCCACCGCTGATACCTTTTTTCTTCCCAGAACTTCCTTGCCTCATTTTTATAAAAAAGACCATCCACACAGCATTCCCAAATATGATATAGGCCCTGAGGGGAATTATTTTACCTCATGGCCTCCCGTGTGGAGGCCATTATTATAAAAAAATAATAATAATGGGCTTTGAAGAAAGTCTCTTTAGAGCTCACAATCCCAAAGCTTCGGCTTGTCAGGTGAACATTTTCATTACAAAAGATCGATATGCCATGCTGATTTCATTGTTTCTTTTAATTCCGCTAGATGCCTCGCATCTTAACTACATAAATAAATAAAATAAACATTAAAATTCATTTTTATTATACATATAGTGTGCCTCCCCTGGCTTGTAAAATATTATGTGAATCAATAAAATATTTGTTTAATTTCTTTGTTAGCATCATCTATTGCTAATTTGAATTGGACTTGGCAAGTGTACTGCGATGAAAGGGCGTGTCAATTTGAAATACCTTCCCCGTAACGCAGGCAGAAGTTTTCGTAGGAAATGTTCGTATGACCACCTACGCTCCCTTCTTTCCTCCGTGGTACCTATCTTATTGTTGGTTATTATTTTAGATATGATCTACAGTTGACACTGTGTGACCCCGCAACTGAGACGCACCCCACCCCCTGCTTCTGTTACATGACCAAGTGTATTGTGATAAGAACATTCTTAGAGCAACATCCCGATGGAAAAGAACATTTTGAGAATGTTGAAGAGAAGGAAGACAAAATACAAATTGATTAAAAAACTGTTATTGTTAAAACTGAATAAATATATATTTTTTATTTAAGCACTTTGTTTTTCTTACAATCTTAGGTATTAACATAACTAAATATTTTTTGATATTTGACCAGTATTATCAACTAATATTTTGTTTAATTTGAGAATAGTGTACATAGTTGCAGTAGGAGAAGCACTAGTGTTAGTATATTACAAAATAAACATTCATTCTCTGTAATACTGATTGATGGTATGTACATACAAATTATGTATTGAACAAGTTAATTCACATTAGAGTGCTAACTGCATCCCATCAGCAGGATTGTGGTATGTACCACCAAAATTGAGGAACTTTGCTAGTCAGAACAAAGAAAAAGCAAAGTAAGAAAGGTTGGTAAAACCTGACTACGGATCATAGATAAAGCTGATAAAAAACTTAACATAGATAAAGCTGCCTCAATTCTAAATGGCGATCTACCACACTGGCAATACTAAAAAAAAGTATCTTCCACTTTGAAGTGAACCACCAGTTCCGCAAAATAACTAAAAGGAATTGAAAGTGGCAATTTATGATCAGTATATTCTGCCAAATCATCATCACATACATTTTACCAAATCATTCAAATTTGCTTTGCAAATCGGTCATCCACGCAAGTTATATTTTTATAGCAAATTTGGGTTCAGAGTTGAGGCTCATTTTTGGCTTGATGGGATTGTTAAAAAGCAAACCATTGAGTCATCCAAAACCCACATAAATTCATTATTTGGTGCTAACTGATTATAAAAAATTGGATAAAGATAAATTTTTGTATTTTAAGCCAGGGACAGACACAGCGTTAAAAGCGCCGGCGTTATTTGGCTTGGCCTACTTCACCATATCGCTCGCCATACACTTGCGATTGGAATGCATGGCGAGGAATATGCTGAAATAGGCCAAGCCAAATAACGCTAGCGCTTATAACGCCGTGTGTGTCCCTGGCTTCAGACACGCATCATTTTTATACAATATTGTACAAACATAAAACATTAAAATCATGTATTTCATTCCTCCTATTCTGAAAGCGATAACAATGAGCTCATCATAAATTATTATTTCCCAATTGACACTTAGAACTCGCCCATCGCCCACACAAACAATAGGAATACCTTAGCGATGCGATGGGTGTATTGCTACCTCTTGAACTTATTGAAATAGTGATGTGAATGAGTATTGTGTGATATTATTTGGCACATTGGTATTTTGGTGGAACATTACAGTATTGACGTGACAGATTGTGTCAGGTAATGAGTATTGCTAAACCACCGATTAAAGTCTAGTCTCATCAACAGTCGGGCGAGGTAAGTTCCGCAGGGCTGAGTCCTTAGGGCAATTAAGAGTTGGAGTAACTTTCCCACTGATAGCTCAAATCTGGAAGCAAAGTACACAGAATATACATTTTAGACAGGGAACTGTGATCAATATCTCAAACTTTAGATTTTTAAATAAATTCAAAGAAAAATTAATAAAATTCACTATATTATATATTATATCCAATGACTAAATAAATACCATAAAAGAGGACTTGAATATTATTAAAATATTCTGTTCCTACGTCTGTTACACAAAAATGGCGGCCAAGGTGGAATCAAAATTTATTACTTATAATATAAGTGTACGGTCAAACGGTTGGCTAAAAATAATTGAGTCAATTCAGAAATTTCAGACAGAAATAGCTATAACCACTGGACAATTTCAGACAGAAATAGCTATAACCACTGGACAATTTCAGACAGAAATAGCTATAACCACTGGACAATTTCAGACAGAAATAGCTATAACCACTGGACAATTTCAGACAGAAATAGCTATGACCACGCGAAATAAATAAATTTACCAGACTTTAATTTTTTTAAATTTTTGCCAACATTATTAAAGTGCTATCTAGCCAATAAAATTAACCTTTATTTTACCATTTATCTCATATTTGTAGGATAAATAAAAAATTGTAAAGTTTATAACTGCGCGAATCCTGCTTGTTTGTTACTTTGAAACTGCCGTGAGAGGTACTTATCCGAGTCAACATAGAATATTTTCGATTTCTGTATGTTGTCTGTGGTATAACTTGATAATGAAAAAATGACTTTAATTTTAACCGTAGATAGCTGATCAGAAATTCTGTGCGAAAAAAATATTTTTAACATCGTTCTAAAATAGTCCACGAAGTTCGGATTTTTGACATCTATGATCATAATAGATAAAGCATTTTAATAGCTTCGTTTTAAGACCAAAATAACAAACGTGGGAGGCACAAATATTTTTTTTAAAAATTGCTGATCAAGAGATAATGGGCTTTTTTTTATCTGAAAAGCAATCGGAGATATTTAAAATGGTGCATATATTTGGCAAAAATAGCTGCAGTAGATATAGAAGATAATTAAAAACAAAATACAGAAGTCATCTGCAGAATGTTGCCCTCACTTATACTTTTATGACTTGGCCTATATCATCATATATTATTGCTCCCAAGGCAATGTATGGCGAGCATGTGCGAACGAAATGGTGATATAGGCCAAGTCATGACAGTATTTATAGCACTTGTTTGAGACCAGCATAAGTCTGCACTTTTACATTATAGAGAATCACTTCAAGGAGGAAACAATGAATCCTCAAAATGTTTTGAACTAAAATACATATATATGTATTAATAATAGAAACATATGGATACTGGAAAATATAAATGGCTAAAGCATTATACCTACTGCTATATTATGACACTTTATTCATCCTTTCCAGTCTATTTTATTATATTACTTATATTAGTCCAACAACATTCTACAAAAAACAGGTAGAAAATTTTCTGGAAAACATAATAATAATTTTTTTTACCTATTTGTGTATCCAATAACACAGTATTCCTCCTCTTCAATGTTGGTTGTTTCTCGAGCCATGTTACAAAAGGCATCACAGAGCTGAAGAACCTCCACAATGTTACACATTACCGGGTTAGTACCATAGTCCAGTTCTTCCCTCTCCATACTCTCTTCGGAAATCTAAAATACAATACATTTTAGGCCACAAAAAATAAAGGCATAATAGAAATAACAACATTATGGTTATCAATTAGAAATGATGGCAATAGGTACAAGGGGATAATATTACAACCACATTATCCTTAAATTACTGACAAAGTGGACAAAGTCTTATGTTTCCCGTATAAGATCTTCCTTTTAACCTTATCTACCCGGCTGACACATATATGATGCATCGGTGGCTATCCCCATACACGAATATCACTTCTTGCATGTGTGACCCATGAAGTTTCCATAAGTCAAAAGACAGGCATTACGAGAAGAGATTGCCATGAAAATATCAGCATTTTAAAGGTTAATCATTTTTAACAACACTTTTTTTTTACAGTAACTCCAAATAGAAGTGTCCAAGAGTGACATACGTATGAATCAAGACGATAGCTTAAGAAATACCAGCTGGGTATGAAACTGGCTTCTCCTGATCCGGTCCACCACGCAGCATCGACTGCAAGATCTGAACACACCTCACCCAATGAACGCGGGCACCCCTGCTAAGTTCACAAGCGTAGAGAACCACTTGGGGCGACCTATGGCAGAGGTGTTGGTTACCCAATAAATGGTTCCCGGGGCGGCAGTACCCATTTACCCCCCACCTGAATTGACTGCATCAATAAGGGAAAATTTTCAGTGCACATACATACTTAACCCTCTTAGTCAAAGGGCTCTGACCTATCGGCACACCTAGACTAAACGCTTTACAGCGCCAATCTGTCACACCAAAGTTTGATGTATGTATTATAATATATAAATGATATCTTTTGGCATCCAAAAAAATCATTGGTATAATATTATTCTTAAGCATTTAAGATTAAAATGTAATAAGATATTCCTGGCAACCAGAGACAGATACCCAGAAAACTTTCCAGCCAGGTTTAATACATAATATGTACATACAATAAAGACTTACAGGGGTCATAAGTAGAAAAGCTTGGCTCAAAATGTCCGTCAGAAAAGTGTTATGTGCCTTCTTCAACAACTCAAAGTCTTTACTTTTCTCAGCCTCCGACATCATCTTGGAATAGTTGCTCTCCAGAACATCACACTGCAGATAGTGCTGGAGGTTATCAACCAGAAACATCAGTTTTTTGTGCAGCTGCCAAACTGAAGGGCTGAAACAAATCGATTAATTGATTTAAAACGATTGCTAAAACACAGAGAAACAAAAAAAAGTGTTCGTATGAAGCAGTTACTTTGTGATGTGACATTATAATTTAAAATAAAACAATAACTAAGTGGTGTATACAAAGTTATTGTTTTATTTTTAAAAAAAAAGTGTGTTGAATTTATATACATGCATAAACTGATTAAACCGTTGCATACAGGCATCACAGCAGTTGGGTTGCTGAAGGCTGTGCCCCATACGCAGACATCATAACAGTCTTGCGAACACGTATAAATGAAAAAAGCAGCGTACAGAGGCACCTAACATCGAAACATCATGTTTAGTGTTAATAACTCAGGTCCGGGGCATACGTCATTCCTATGTCTACCTACGTTAAATTGTCGTGAAAACAAGTTTATGTGCCCAAGCGGTTAATTATGATATTTTTTATAATTAGTTTTACCTCTGTCTTCTGGCCTTTTTATAAGCAAACCACAATGCGTGTAAATCATGCTGTGTCTTTTTGACCCGCAGAAGAAATCTGAAAACCTCATTGTAGCGATATATAATTTCAGGTGTGAACATTAGATGTAGGGGCCACTTCACTTTATAATTTAAAACCAATGTTGACCAGCCATCTGAAAATGAACAAATAAGAACATAAATATATCAAATTATACAGTCATAAATCTGTTAGAAGTTATTTTTAATTTACAGAGACTCGGTTATTATAATTTTATATTATATATTGGTATTGGATTCATTTATGGGTTATTATAAACATTAATTATAATACATAATAGTTTTTGTCCGTAAAAATCTCAAATCTCAATTTGGTTGTATGTATTTGTGCTACAACAATGACCTCCGTGGAAGAGTAGTGACATATGCAACTGTGGGTTCAGAGATCGGGGTTTCAAACCCCGTGAGCAAATCAAAATGTATTACATGAGTCGTATAGTTCCTATCCACGCTCGGTCCACTTGGGTGAAATGTTGGCACACCATTTGTTTTTCTATTATAACTTTTAAAAATAAAATGCTTGCAAATTATTTATTTAGTGTGCTAAACATAGGAAGTTCAACAACAAAGCGCACAAAATAAATAGTTTTCTAGGTTTTTATTTTTAAATGTTATAATAGAAAAACAAATGGCTTGCCAGCGTTTCACCGAGTGGACTTATCGTAGATAGGAACTATACGACTAACATCACATATAGAATTGAACTAAAATAAAATGTATCATTTTATTTGCACCTCGTTACAGAGTTCTCGTTTTCAATAATGCCCTATTTTAATGTACATAATATCGATGGTGGAAAGGCAGAATGACTAACAAGCCATTTCCTCCCCTTCCCCACTTTCCCCAGCATCACATCATTCCCCAAATTGGGAATGCCACAGTCAGTTGGCACTCTTGTGCAGTTTCTCTAAAAACATTTAAAAAAAACTACTACATACAACAGAATTTTACATTTTTTAAGTATCAAAAATAAACTACACTTTTTGATTTCACTGTGAACAATTTATCGGTGGCAGGGGTATATTTTATTATTTAAGTTAAAAAATTTGTTGGTACCTAGAATCCCATATTCAGCGTTACTGGCAGAAATATCACATTTCACAAATGGGACGGAGAAGTTAAACTTTTTAATATCCCGATTATTTCCTAGTGAGACAGCTCTCGCAGCGATGGAAAATGCTTGATTCATTTCTGTAAAGTGAAATAAAAATAGACAATAATAAAATTGCTGGAGTAACAATGTTAGTTTATATTAAAAGCCTTTTCAAGTCAATTAATGCGTACTGTCAAACCTAACCATTCCTATCCAGTATAATAAACCATTAAACTTCTTTTGAAATATTAAATACATTTCTTCAATCTTCTTCTTTTTTATGGTAGGGGTCAGAGGAGCATATCTAGGTATATGTACGTGCCTATCTAGGGCCTTAGGTGTTGTACACATCGAAATTATCAAATCTGCGGGGAATGAATGGGGCGGGCATTCATTGACTATTTTGTAGTTTGGTGGACTGCATAGTGCCGTATTCACACATTGCCGACTCTCTAATGCCTTGTTCGCACCTGACAAGTAGTAAGTCGAGTGGCGAGTAACTCGCTACTTGACTCACCAAAAAGTGTTCGCACTGCTATCAAGTAGAGTTCATTAGTAAGCGGCGCGTTGCGACATGACGTGCTGCAACGCAATAAAGTAAATACACTGATTGTAATGCTTATTTTAGAAGAGATGGAAGAATAAGTTAGTGAGATGAAAATAAATAAACTATGGACACGAAAATAGATTAATAGCTGCAAAAATTAGTTACTAATATACTCGCTTCTCAATTAAAATACTCGCTATATGTAGATCAGTGTGTCCAGGAGTGATGGATGTATGAATCCATACCTCCCGCTGCAAGGCGATTAGTCAAGAGTCTGGCAGGAGAGGTCAAAGGGTCTCCGTTAACCGGCCTCTACCGATCCAGCCCACTACGCAGTTTGTGGGTAGATGCATCAACCACCAAGACCTAAAAGAACCTCATCCCATGAACCCGTGCACCACTGCTAAGTCGTGGTGCACGGGTAACCACACGGGGTGCCCTATGTCAGAGGTGTTATTTATCCAATAAATGGTAAGTATATAATAAATGCCACTCAGGTTTCCACCAATTTACAGTAGTGAGAGCTAATTGAAGGAGTCTCGCTCCTTCCATCCAGAAGGGTTTCGGGACATCAGGCGACATTTCATCAGTTAACCGGTAATTTACCCGGTAGGTCCCTGGGACTCCATTGAAAACTTTCAGCACTCATAAAACTGTTAGTTTTTGTAAATACAAATTGTGCGTTCCAGTACCTTTACGCAGTGACGTGCCAAACGTGGGGGAGAACAGTCGTCGGTGCGCACGGCGCCAATTGGCAAGTAATCATGCTAGTGGAGTCCAGGGGACTCCACGTTTTTTTGCAAGATTTTTTTTTTTGGTTCGAACCATGTTCTTTTTTATGCTTTTTATAAGAATTGATTATGTTTCTGTTTTATTTCTTTAAAAATTACTTTGAAAAATAGTTTTGTTTTTATAATGTTGAGACTAGAAGTTAGGTCTCATAATTTTGTTAAAAAGTGCCATATTCTAGAAGTTCCTAAAAGGATGTGATTCTATAATTTTAAGTAAAAACCTATGACATTGTAAAACCAAATATATAATAAATAAATATAACTAACATTTCATTTAAAAGGTGATTATTTCATGTTAAATTTACGATTTTATTTCCGGGAGTCCTGGGGACTCCACCAGGTAAATTGTGTATGTATGAAGTTACTTGATAAATCAAGGGTTAAATATAAATGTATTGAGGGTACAAACCTTCCGATGCTTTGGGACTAGGGGCAGCTTCCAACAGATGCTCCGACAAGCGCAAAAGCTCGAGGAAGAGTTCCCCGCGACCTAAAAGGAAGAAATCCTTCATCAGCTGCAGCTCGTGAAAGACGCCTGCCTCTTCTACAGCCACTACCCAAAGATGCTGTAACAATAATAAATAACGGTTTTGTATCGCTAAACACTACAACTACATATTATAACCACTGGAGTGATTTAGGTCCAAATTTAGATCGCTTTTTTTCTGGAATTGATATCGGTCCAAAACAGGACCACATTTCCTACCATTCGTAAAAACATTTATTGTAATTGTTTTAAACATTTTCATGACCAGCAATTTATTCTATCAAATATAGAATTTGTCTATGGCCTTATCAATTGTCGTTGAATTCTTCTAGAATGAATTTTGGCAGTTGGAAAGCTTCAGTTCTACAAATGTGCTTCAAAATAATTTTCAAACCAAACTTTTGATTTGATGTACACATATAAAAAAAAATGGCTTTCTAGTATATATTTGCATCTGTGGTTATCAAACAGGCCATAGAGAACATAAAAATGTAGAACAATATTGAATATAGATATTAAAAATATCCACTGGCGGCAATTTCAAATCTTCAAATCACTAAAGCACAAATTTCGCACATTTATAAAGTTAAAGATTTTATCATCATCATCAATTTTATCAATATAAAAATATAGGTGAATTCATTGGCTGTATAGCACTATAACTTGTTTATGTGTTTACATACACAAATGTGGAGTAATAATTTATTAATGTGGGCGGGAAATTTTAAAAGTGGGGAGCACTCAAGGCGAATTTTTATAATTCTCTGAGTCGCTCCAGTGGATAAGATATATCAATAAGAACTTTAGGTTTAATTTAATAATTTTGAATCTTGTAACAAGATAGTTTTGCGGTGGACATGATAAATCAGTCCAGGTTTGAGCTAGACCAAAAAAACAAAAAGAATTGGTTTCTGTAGCCCAAAAGCTAGCAAAATACGTAGCCGTTTTGAAAAGTATTCATTTTTCACAAAATGGCACCTATTTGAAGGAAAAGATACGTATTATTGCCTAAATTTTATTACTTAAGGTTGTCCAGAAAACTTAATATTAATATTGCGAATGTAACGAATGAAGAAGATCAACTGAAAATATTTATATTATTTTATAGGATATTCTTAAGTGCCTACCTCAGTGACGCATAATTTAATTTCATCAAGAAGAATATCCAACTTCGATACGTTAAACGAGTCCATATTTTTGAGCTCGAGAATTGCTTCATGGAACTGGGCTTCTTTTTCTCCCCATATTGTAAAACTGAAAATAATACCATATCCAATTAATAAAATCTTTAGTTTAATTAATAAAAGATGGGCCATCTACCATCATTAGTACGAAATGTGCGCACAAATATGTTGCCAACATCATTCACCCGCACTACTGCAAATGCAAATCACATCTACGTACAGTAGCACCAAGCATTTCTTTTAAGGAATCTTTACACAGGAGACTCTGAAGGAATAATTTCCCTCAGGGCCTATGTCATCTCTGGGGATGCTGTGTGGGGTTTTTTTTCCAGGAAAGGAGAGAGAAGAACTTCTGGAAAGGAAATGGAAAAGTGGGTAGGTTGGAGTAACGGGTGTATGAATTCATTCCTGTATTGCAAGGCGTTGGGTCGAGAGAATCGTAGCGAACCACTTGGGGTGACCTGTGGTAGAGGTGGTGGTTCCTAGGGCGGCAGTACTTTTACCCTCCTCCCAAATTGATTTTGTTTCTATCTACAAACCAAATGCATAACTTTCGTTCCGTAGCCGCTTTGATAGTTTGTACAGTTTAGTCGTAGCTCGGTGACAGTCGGCATGTTTCCTTACCATATCAATAATAAATTTTAATTTATTCAAAGCAATCAACAGTTATTTGAAATTAACTCACCGTTTTCCAATATCTTTGTTAATGGAAAGTAGATTAACAGTAGTCGGATTGATCTCTGTAGGACTGGAATCAAATAACACAACAGTTTTGCCAATGAAGAGAATCTTCTGTGCCACGGATATGGGAATGTAATATGGCAACATGACTGCATTTATTTCATAGTCCCAATATTTTAATGTTTTGTTTAAGTCCTGAAATAAAATATTAAAATAACACATTAACTACATTATTAATTTTTGTTAATAAGAATGGAAAAACAAGGATTACTTGTACGGAATGTGCATTTAATCGAGTAAAAAACTAGTACCATAATACGATAATAATAAATTTATGAATCTGTATCAAATTATTTCCACAAAACTAATAATTATGTTTTGATCTATATACTAGACATGGGCACAGACATTTATTCACAGTAGTGAATTAAGTAGTGATTCAGTCTGATTTCCTTGGCCTTTTGAACCGATTCCTTTCATTCAATCCTTTAATTCATAAAATTCCAAAAAAAAAAATATATATATATATATAAATGAATTAAAAATTTTATTAAAAATTATAATAATAAGAATTTGTATATAAAAATGCAAAAATCAGTCATTTTAAATACATGTAGGATTACGAAAGATTTTTTAAATATTTATATTGAGGGATCTGTAGGATTTATCGGTCAAATCAGGAATTCCACCGAGCCGAACCCTCTGATATGAAAATATCTGGAGTCGGTGAATTATATTCCCATTTAATAGTTTGGTAGATTAACATGTTGTTCTTGTATTGTTTTGTATTAATTATACTTATATAATACACTTGCATAACGTGGATTTACTAGATGATCATTTATATGGAAAATGTATGAAAGTAAGTGTATGAAAGGGTTTAGTTTTTCCTATGGGAAAAACTAAACCCGGACCTGAAAACTGGTGCGTAAAAAATATGTTATATAATAATAATAAAATAAAAAATTTAGACACTGTTCGACGAAAACCACGACGACGGGGTTTTTAATTTTTTAATGTGTGATATTATGACAGCAAAACCAATAGAAAAAATGTATTTTTATAAGGCTATCAAATAAATCATCAAATTAAACAATTTTATTTTATTTATTTTAAACTTAAAATAGTTCCGCTTCGTGTGATCGAATATCTACCCAATTTACGCAGGGCTCGAAATCGGAAGTTTTCAACCTACGATGTAACTAAATTGACGGCTCGGCCCATTGGGGAATCGCATTGCACTCCCAAACGGATTTGCGGCAGGCATTGAGAATGAATTGTATCTTTTGAGCAGTGTCTTGTGTCTTGCCTTGCAGTGACTTATTAACTCGCAAGCTGCGGACCTAGTCAGAAATGGAACTAACTGACTATGACTGTAAAATGAGAGCGATATGATCTTGACGTCACAACTGAGCGATATAGAGATACTGAGATTCGGTATGTAATAAGAGCGAAATGGATCTTGGGATTTTGACGTCACAACTGAAGAAGAAATATTGTTTTGATTCCTGAATAAGTGAAACAGAGATCTCGCTCCGGACAAACTCAGTACCGACAGACTAGGTACATCGATCTCGGACCACAGGAACCAAGAAGGAGTGTGATTGCATCTTGGAAATCCCGGTCGTTCAGAACTCGCGAACTGTTTCGGCCGTTTCTCGTTTGTATTGGGCCGGGAACTGGAGGGATATACAGAATTTTTTATGAATTACGGCGCGGGGGTGGGATACTTTAAGTGATTTACAATACGTTCGGAGTCACAATACTTCGGCAACTTCGCGACGCGCATCCTATAAAATAATAATATCTACGAAATATTGTAATATTTAAATCGTTTACGGTACACAACATTAATTGAAATAATTTTACAGTAAAATAAATGCAAATCAAAATTTATTATTTAGGGTGTAAGGAATGAAGAATTAATTCGTTTTGAAATTGAGAATGAGATCAAGTGTGTCACAATAATGAATTAATTCATTTATTTCAGTCATTCAATTTTGCCCACGTCTAATTTGTATATTAACTGAGTATTTATAACTGGACTGTTCTCACGTAAGTGATAAGAGCTGTAAAAACAAGTAAAAATAAAAGGAACAATCCCGTCAGCGGCATCATTCAGATTCGCCAAAGCCGCAGAAGTTTAAAAATGAATTACAGAGCGTAATTCACACCTGGCAGGTGCGTTGAGTGGAAGCTCCATCGCGAAGGGTTGCCACGCCGAGACTAAGCGTCGCAGAAAGTGCAGTGTGGTGAGGATTTTACGTGAGAGAACCAGGCTACATGCCAGTGTTGCCGGATTGCACGTAAAATCGTTCCTCGCGACCGCAGCACCTTACAGTCCTTATTTTACGGACAGCCCTCATATATAAGACAAAAATTATATCACAGATTAACCATTGCCCGCGCAAAGACGTTACTTTGATTAAGAAATAAAGATAAATTACGTATTACTTGTATTTGACCAGAGTCCACAGACTTATTGTAACTAGTAGACTGCATAGAATTCATCCTAGATGTATGCAAGTACACGGGAGAAGCAGAGTGTATTTTCTCAACAGAATGGATGAAGAACTCCCTTTGTTTATCCTTTAGGTCGCCATAGAGCAGCCAGCTGCACAGGTGCTCGTAAAACACCCTGTGGACTATAAACGTCAATCTGGAAAAAAGAAATGTACTGTGTAAGTATTTACAATATTTTATTACTTACACTTTCTAGAAAGTTTTCGTTCAAACATGGAATACTTTTGATTATCTAGCTCACGGGTCGGCAACCTGCGGCCCGCGAGATTATCGCCACAACGCACGTGTCAGACGATATCATACACAACGGATTGAAAGGGAAAAAACACGAACTTTCCAACAACTGGTGGGTTGTAGATCTTGGGTTTTTGACTGATTTGACTGCCGAACTGAATCTACTCAATACATGTTTACAGGGAAAAAATAAATTGATATGCAATATGTATTCAGATGTTAAATCATATGAAATGCAACTACCATTATTTATCAAGCATATCGTTGAAAGAAAACTCGATCATTTTCCAAATTGCAAGAAAGCAATAGAAGAAGCTGGTTTGGCAAAATACTAAAATGAAAAGTCATCAAACTGAGTTTGAAAACCGGTTTGCTGGTTTCAAAAAGTTCTCACGTCTGATGGAGATTTTCGAAAACCGATAATGTACCAAGCTATTTGCAAATTAATGTGATACATTTGCAAAGTGATACCACACTTAAAATGGCTTTTAAGGCAAAAAAAATAACTTGGTGGATTTCTACTTGTTTCCCTACTGAAAACTACAAGGAGTTGAAAAGGTTTGCTCAGCAAATAATTACTGTGTTTGCTAGTAGGTACCTACATATATTTGTGGGCAAACTTTTTCAATTCTGAATTATTGAAAAATCAAATGCTGTTCTCGGTTATCAGATTCACATTTAGATGCTGTACTACGCGTCTCTATTTAAAAAAAAAACTAAAATATCTGTACACAGATATTGTATGTATACTGTTATATGTGACCCAAGTGCGGCCCGCACTAATCCCCATATCTAATATTTGGCCCTTTTACAACAAAAGGTTGCCGACCTATGATCTAGCTGAATTGATATTAAAGTACTGCGGTATATCTACTTTATTATTTTTATTTATTTTAGTAAATAAAACAGGCATGATACCCAAAACTTACAAACAAGAATATTTGGATTAATAATGATTAACTATATTAAATTAAACAAAAATAATTAGCCAAGTATAGTAACTCAGTATCACAGCAATTAACACCTGTTTTCATTTTTGTCATATTTTGTACGTACTATAATCAGCCGCTCTCACTACTTGGACACTTGGCCGTGTTTTGGGGTGGAGGATTAGTGATAAAGTACTGTATAATGAATCACATAGTTTGTCGAAACACAATCATTACATATTCAATTAGCAAATCGTTGCATTGAAAAGTAGAACAATAGTTTTATATCATTACTAGCTTATGCCCGCGACTTCATCGCGGATTAGTTCTTCGAGTAGCCTATTTTCTTTTCCTAGGTCCTTTCTATGTTTATACCAAAATTCTTAACCTATTTATTTAAAATATCTATAATCTTGATTCGATTCAAAGTATTAGGCGAGTACTTCAAATAAATTCACTAATTTAAATATATTCTAAAATAGAATTTTGAATTAACAATTATTGTTTTGCAAAATGTCATTCTCAAATTTTGACATTTTCTATTATTTGGAGCACATAAGCTTGTTTTCACGATAATTTAACATAGGTAGGCATAGGAATGACGTATGCCCGGACTCGAGTTATTAAACAATTATTATTATTTGTAATGTATGGAAAATAGCTATCTTTATAAATTATAGCCTATATGTTGTTCTGATGTATGAGCTATATTATTGTAAAGTTTCATTAAAATCCATTCAGTAGTTCTTGAGTGAAAGAGTAACAAACATACATACATCCATATAAACTTTCGCGTTTATAATATTAGTAAGATGAAAATATTACTTCTGAATTGCAGTTGTTGTCTCCTCATTTCCACTAAGGGCGTGCCTTTGAAGAATGTGTAATATCTGGCATCCATAAAACCTCTTCTCCTTGATGCCCAGCAGTATGCTGGTCAGAGTATTGAATAAAGGTTTAAAGGACTGAACAGTCCCCAAGACATAGGCCAAAGGAAGGTATGGATCGGCTAAAGCGCTCTTCTCTAATTCCACAATACTCTTGTGATATGGCTCCAAGATTTCATCCAATCCTTCACTTAATGCTTGAACGTACAGACCGGATATTGGATTCACTAGTTTGTCTGAAAAATAGATAAAAAAATAAAAGCGATGGAAATAAAATTTCAAATTGAATAGAAAAACCGTGATGAAGTAAGCATTGCTTACAAAACATATTGGTATTTTAAACAATAAACGTGGTTAAAACTAAGTATTTTATTAATTTTGAATTAAAATAGTGGTACAAAATAAGTTTTCTGTGTTTGAAGAAATAAAATTTGTTAGTTTAGTGGAAGCCCATGATCAAGACATACTATCATAATCTAACATTGAAACTAGTAAAATTATAATTTTAAATTAATTTTTAAAGAGTTTTCAGGAGAGACAGCTTTACCAACCAACATTAAAATTTGCTGGTTGGTCATCAGGCCCCCTAGCACACTCGATCGATAAGGATTGAAAGGATAACTATCGGTAGGCTTACCATAATTATGAAGCTCTAAACCGGGACATGGAAACTCAAAACCAGGACTTTTCGGCATTTTAAAACTTTTGGGTTCAAATGAATTACGCGTTGCTCTGTCATTGCAAATATAAATAAAACGTATTTACACTGCACGCGGTAAGCGTAAACTGTCGCTCGTTCGGTCCGCGAAAGAAAGAGTGAGAGCGGCAACGTGTGGATCGGGGGGCAGGGGTGGCCGAATACGCAGCCACGCCTCGACAAGCACCATCCGCCCTCACCATGCGCCGCCGTTCGCTCGAATCGCCAGCCACTGACAGAGCACCACAGAATAAATAAATAGACAGTGCTCGCGCAAACCGGGACAAAATCTAAACTGGCCGGGACTCCAGGACCCGTGTCTAAAACCAGGACAATCCCGGTCAAACCGGGACGTATGGTAAGCCTAACTATCGGTAATTTCTCATCGTTCCCTAGCATGAATGCAGATCGCCAACGAATATGTGACATTTCACTATGACTAAATATCCTTAATATATTCTACATCAACTGTTGTTTGTACGTTAACGATCTGCAGTTGTCCTAGGGAACGATGAGAAGTTACCAATAGTTATCCTATCAATCCTCATCGATCGAGTGTGCTAGGGGGCCTGATTGAAAGCCTGAATAATATTTAATAAAATATGGTCTCACCGCCAGAGAAAATTGCAAGGAACATATGTAAAACCTTATTTTTAATTGTACCAGCTGTACTCTTTCTATTTTCTAAACGATTGTATTAGTTCTTCAAACTTTGCATATTCACTTTGTGGCAGCATTATTTATAAAAAGAAACAAATAAGTGTGTTTTCACCACTAAATATTATTCATAAAATCTACATGTTTCGAAACCGATAGTTTTTTTCGTCACGATTATTATTTGAAATATAGGTAAATGTTTACTACTCCGCTTACCGGATAATACGGAATTCGAATTTCGATACACGGATACGCACGGATAATACGGAGCGGAACATTTCCTTTGCCGCCATTTCTTTGGATTTGATATTTGCGATTTTTTCAATCTAAATACGCACGAATTACTTAGGTTACCCAGCCTAAGAACCTAATAACCTATTTTGTGCACGTAAATAGTTGTATATTGTAGTAAATAAGTTGTATAAGTCCCGTTTCACTTAGCCAGACGTGGCTGTCAAATACTTCGCGTAAGTGAAATAATCTTATAAAATTGAAATATAAAATGCATGTTTTTTCGTCTCCCCCGACATAAATACTCAATTTTCGTAATAATAAAGCAAAATCTAACTGTTTGAATAAAAAATATTCCGTATTGACCAGTAGGCGGAGTATGAAACTATTAATGAAATATAATATGATTGTATTGGTCATTAAATTAGGTTAAAAAATACCGAGGTACTTACTGCTTAGTATATAGTCAACGTTTCTGCCAGAAGCAAAAGAATTTTTGTTAATGAATCTCTTTATTGTCCCATGGCATTTGGCTATTTTAACAATCCTTTTGAACACCTCTCTTTCACATGGATGTAAATGGGTAACTTTATCCTTGAAGTACTAAAATATCGTAAAGTACAAAATATAATCAAAATGTTACAATATTGGGGTTCGTTACAAAATGTGTAATTAAAAATATGTATTATTTACCTGTTCTGAAGTTAACAGTTCGGAATTATTCGGACAATCCCATAATAAAAATATCGCGTCGTGAATCATGGTGAACGAACACAAAACTTATATACACAACAAGAAAACAAAACATATAAATAAAAATGGTTTTCAGTCGTCAGATTCCATGCAAAATCCAGATTGATAACTATGTACCATGACTGATGCCTCACACGAGTTCTCGGTTAATTGACGAATAATATTGCATTTGCATGCGACTAGTTCATTTTGTTTAAAAATTGCGGCAAAATCTGTTTTCACGGTTTCCTTGTTTACATATTTTCAAACTTCAAACAGAATCTTTCTGTCAATATTTGCTAAAAAAATACTAAATACATAGATGTGCATAGATGATTAGATGATATACATGTGTACCATAAACAATTAATATAACAATGGCTGTGAAAGTTTCTTATGGCTAGCGAACAAAAATTTTATTTCGCCAAATATTTTTTTCAACAATGGAATAAAATAATTTCCCTGGTAAAATAATTGCTGGCAACACAAAACTGTCAAATTAAACGTCAAATAATGGTCAAACATCTGATTTTACCTTTTACCTTTTTGTTTCTGACGTGTAGCCTTGCGTACAGTTAACCACAGTTAACGCACACCTGAATTTTGTATAAATTAGCGAATTAAATTTGAAATTAGAGAGTGGAAAAGTAAAACCTAATTATGTCTTCTCATATAGAAATCGACGTGAAAAGACTACTAAATCGGTGTGAAGAAATGGCTAACGAAGACCCTAATAAAGATTGGAGACTAAAAAAATATCTCGAATCTTTGGAAGCAATGTTACTGGAACTTCAGAAGCAGCCAACGTTAGTTCACTCTTAAGTAAATTTTAAAACAGTATTTACATTTATGAAAATAATCTACATGCATTGTTTTGTCCCAATCTGGTAGAAAAAAATTGAACCATAACATTGCACTATTTAACTTACAAATTAACTCATCAGAAATTTATTTGCAGGAAACCTTCGAAGGACACCCTCTCAAATTACAACCGAAGGCATTTATTTCTTAAGGGATTAATTCAAACGACAAATCTCAACCCCGTTCAAAAGGTTGATTTAAATTTGTCTATTATTCTATGAAACTTTTTTTTTCTCGTTTCATTTGTAAATATATTGAAAATATGTTTTAGGTGGTAGCAGTACAACACCTATCCCATGGGGCTGCCACAACGGGGATCAATGAAGCCACTAAAGAAATACACCAGAAAACTACTGCTAAATATGGACAAGAGCTCAAGTCTGAACTCTTTCTCAATGGTGACTATTTTTAATTTATTCTCTTTTTTTAAATATGTTTTTCTAATCTATGAATATTGGATCTTATTCATGGGTGTTAGATTGTGTTGAAGCTTTAAGGTCTAAATTATCTTCAATAGCGTGGTCTATTATTGGGTTGTTGCGAACCTGAATTCTGGCACTTGGTCAAACATAAAGGTTATTGGTTTTATTTCCGACTTCCACTCTTTAACAAGTGAATTTGACTTATGATTTTCAACTGATTAACTTTAATTTCTAGATCAGTTCAGTTGATTCCGCATAAATGGCCCACCGGTTTACCGGGACAGCCGATTATTTGGGACAAAACCCAAGGAACCGAAACTGAATAAAGAAACTAATTCTAATTTACTTTGGATATCTGGGACACAATTCTGTTTAATCGGAACAAATTCCGATCTAAAGTCGACGCAAAACGTGTCTCTGTAAACAAATTTTAGTTAAGATGAGCGGGGGTGCGGTATGCGGTGCGGGTAAAGGGAGAGGATGCGCTATATTACGGGTGTTCCCAGTTTATTTGAAAGTAATTCGGTACACTTCGCCAAAGCCGGCTGCTTGCCGTCTGCTGACATTCGTCAGCGTAAAGTTGTTCACTTCGCAGTAAGCGCCGCCCGTGGTCGAGTGGTAAGACGCTTGACTCCCAATCGAAAGGTCACGGGTTCGAACCCGGCGTGCGCAAATAAATTTTATTTGATTAATGTGTGTTTTTTCACAATTAATTAATAAAAATAATATATACTATATTTGCAGCACATTCCAGAGTGGAAGATACTCTCAGTACCGCCCTGGTGTAAGACCACCATTCAGAATTGAAACATTTCTTAATAATGGCTTTAACCGTGTTTGGTGACTAGATCTGAATAGCCAGGTACTTCTCCACCTTCCCCTTTCCCATCTCCTTCCCTTCCCTACTTACCTTCAGCCTCACAACATATCCCAATTGGGGATGCCATAGTCTCACTGGCTCCAGACGGGAGCAGTTAAGACTTGAAGTTAAGCTTGAAATTCATGAAATTTTTTTAATGTACCTATATTAACACATAATTATTTTTTTGTAATTAAATATTTTTTCAAAAATTTAACACAATTTAAAACACACTCGAGAAAACTTGTAAATATAAAATAAGCTTAATGAATAAAAATATTTAATTTTTACCTATCTACCGACTTTGTTTATTTGGGACAGCCGCTTATTTGGATGAAAATGCTACTGCCTGATGAATCGAAATTATACAGAATCGAATGTATATGTCTCTGATTCATACTTTCAAAAGTAATTAAAAATCTTGTTTATGTAACATAAGTCTTTTATAATATTGTCTGTATTTTTATTTGTACATTCCAGAAAATGATGACTCCCTCAGACACCGAAATATATCTAAGCCACCGAGTTCAAAGTCAATCACAAATGGCTCAGAGGACCTGGATAGCCTACTACGATACCACCACACGATGCAGGAGAAAGTTGCCGAGAATATGTTACTGCTTACTAGAAACTTGAAGGAACAAACGCAATTAGCAAGCAAAATTATCAAGAAAGACACAGAGGTATTATTAATTTGTTTGTTCATTTCATTTAAATTTCAAGATGGTGGTTGTTTTAATGGTTCAGTAAGGCGATATGTTTACTGAGGCAACTGAAAACTGTCAACTGTCAACTGGCAACCGTATGACAATGTGATGGCCCGCAAACTAAACAATCACTCAAAAACCCATTGTCAATGGTAATGCAAGCAGTGACTCACGACTCGTACTGCTAATTGCCGTGGCCGGCCGTTGCTAGTTGCCAGCTGCCAGCTGATTGTTCTTCGTCTATGGTTAAACAAGATTTTTGACCAATCAAGACATAGAAACCAGCCAGTTTTAGTTTGGTTTCAGTTGCCTCGTCAGTGGAGCTCCTAAAGATTATTTTTTAAATGTGGAATCGTTGTGTTTATTTTGCATTTTTTTTTTAATATGTTGGTACCTACCTGTCTGAAGAAAGTTTGAAAAAAGAATTGTCATTGAGGTAGTGCCATTGCTTTGGACAAATTGTATAATTTCTAATTAATATTTAAAAAGAAAATAATAATAAAATGTATGGTTCATAATTTAGTAGATACATATTTAAGTACCCATTTACAAATGTTATGATTTTAAAGAAATTTTGGTTTTGGTTTATTAAATAAGGGAAAATTAGAAAAATCTTTTTTTTGGACGCAAATCAAGTGTTCACAAAACTGTTAAGGCCAGTTGTTTCGGAAAATTTCATGTTTGAATTTTCTTCAAATCGTCATTCACCAAAAAATTGGGTTGTTTCAACCTCCGTCAGAAGAAATTTCAACGAATATTTGAAGGAAATGTGTTGTGAAATTTATCGCGTTGATGTGATGGGAGGCGCGTGAGCAGATGTCAAAATTGTTATTCGGCGGGGAACACTGAGTGAAATTTAACGAACATTATTTTGTAGTTGAAACAATCCCATTTCGTGTTTGAAATGATGGAAGACGTGATGACATGTCAAATTTGAAATGAAAAATACAATTTGGGAAATTTCACGTGTGAAATCAAATCATCATTCACCGAAAAATTGGGTTGGTTCAACCTCCATCAGAAGAAGGCCAGTTGTTTCGGAAAATTTCACGTATGAATTTCAAACAACTGGCCCTTAGTATTATGTAAGAAAGCTAAATAAATCTTACAGGTCAATGTTCAAAGTTGTTATGAATGTGGTGTCATTCTGATTTTCCTGATTATGAGAAGCTGTAACCAAGATTGTATTTCATCTGTTGATATGATTATTTTATGGAAATAATTTATGGTGTAATCTTTTAAGGTTCTCAAAACGTCATCAAATCTAACGGACACAAATTTAACATCTCTAAAATCAGAGCATGAAAGGTTAGAAGAACAAACCCGCAAAGCGTGGAAATGTTGGCTTTGGATCATGATTGGTCTGGTGATGGTTATATTTATAAGTAAGTATAATAATTCTTCTTTTTGTTCTTCTCCTAACAAAGGTTGGACACCATTCTAGCCATTCTCATTTTTAATAGTGCGGCTATTCTCAATCATACTTTAGTCTGATGTTCTTCAATAATTGAATTTCATGTTTTTTTTTTCTTTGATTGAACAATTATAGTACATACAGTGTTGAAGTTTCGTAATTAATTATCATTTCATAAGGGGTTGAAGTTAAAAACATCTCCTGATCACGAAAACATTCAGCTTCGGCTTTTGGACATATCAAACACCAAGCATTTGCATTCCCCTGAAGATTTTTTTTTTTGAAGATGTGTTTTATATATAATATTATGTATCTAATTTATGGTCAAGTAAAAGCATATACTGCATATATTTAAAAGTACAGAATTTCATTATAATATTGTGTACCTTCACATTTTAAATCCTAATTTTTTTTTGTTGAGGAGGTACAACTTGCATTTGAATACATAAAGTTTATTTTCTCTTGTCGTTCATTTAAACAGTGAAAAGTTAATATTATGTAACAGAATTTTAATGTAAAATTTACTGCTGGATAATAATTTATTCTGTCTTTTCAGATATGGTGCTGTTTATGAAAGTTATCAAAAAGAAAACTCCAATTTAGACAGCATAAAAATCATTATTTATGATAATTATTTTTACTGAACCATATGTTGTGTACTGTTATATGTGCAGCAAAGACGTTATATTGTATTTAATTATGAATAATTTAAGTTATTTTTTTTATAAATAAAATGATGATAACCTTTTTTCACATGCTTGCTTAATTTTATCAATTGGTGTATTAAAAATTTTATACCTATGTAAAAAAAAAGATTTTTGATAAATATAATAATGGTAAATAAAACAGCGAATGCCGGACACACGCGTCCCTAAAAGAATTATGGCTGGACACCCAGGTGGAAAGAGAAAAGTGGGAAGACCCAGACTGAGGTGGGAAGACGAAGTAAGAGGGGATGCAGCACAGCTTCTCCAGATAACTAACTGGAAGTCAGCCGCTGAGGACAGGAGGAGTTGGAGGCGAATGTTGCGGGAGGCCAAAGCTCGATATGGGCTGTAGCGCCATCGAAGAAGAAATAAAACAGCATTTTATCATTTTGCATTTTTTTAATGTAACATTCATCCAACTATAATATTATAATGAACTATCAAATTAAATTGAAATCTTTTTTCTTTTAGATTAATTAATATTCCTCGGTTCATAATATATATTGCAATTTATTATTGTACTATGTTATAACAATTCATAAAGCCATCCTGTTTTGTTTTTATAATCGAATTCGCCTATTTTTGTAAAATTTGGAAACAATTTTCTGATGGTGCATGTATTACAAAAACATTGAAATCTTTCTGCTGATAGAACAATATACTTATTGCAACATAATACGAGACGTGACCAACTGTGATCTCCATTGAACGGATTTTGTGGTGATTTTATATAATAGTACGAATATAAAAGGGAAATAATATTTTTTTCAATTATAACATTTTCTTATACAATGGAACTCAGTGAAGAATTCTAAAATATTGGACATATTTTCTAATGGATTAAGAAACGCTGATTATGAATATCGACAGTCCCGAAGAACAATGTCGGATGTGCAATTTTGTACTTTTGAAGTAGAGCTATTTAAAGTTTAATTTTGCATTTTTACGATTTTTGAGATGCAGCATATAAGAAATATACATATATTTCTACTAATTTCATCCAGAATTCCGAAAAACACACACTTATAAATCAACAAAAAGAGATTAAAAGAAGCCATAAATGATTTTCAATTTTTAGCAGATCCGACATTGTTCTTCGGGACCGTCGATATATAAGTTTTATTATATAATATAATTATACATAGAATTATATAAAAAAGGATTAAAACCATAATAACGTCCTGTGTTTGGTTGGTGGGTTCCCTCAGAACTTGACGAAGTTAACTAAGCATTTTAATGAAGTTAACCAGTTAGAAATTAATGTTTGAGAAAAAAAAGGATTTTCCACCTTTATTTGTTCATACTGTCAATTTACCTTACCACCGGATCCATTGAATTTGTAACCTAACTTTCTCCATAGATTTACTAATAAATACTGGACTAGTTTATATTTATTAAAAATAACTTCTTCTAAATAAAAATGTCCTGAAAAACTTTGAAAAAATTTCATATTCAGTAAGTACGTACTATTTATTCTTTTAACATCTATTTATTAAATTCTCTAATAAGTTGAAATGCCTTATTAGTATATATGGTCCATTAAATATTGTGCAATAATCAAGAGCACTCTAATCTTTGCTTGAACTAAAGTTACCATATTTCTACTTGTTAGCTTGTTAGTATAATAGTTCAGCTATTCCTATTTTTTTTTTTACCAAAATGAGGGTATAAAATATTTCACTTAAAATGTGATTTATAAAAAAAGTTGCTGATATGAATCAAAAATTATTTTTATGCCCGATAAAAATTTTCATTGTTTCGAAATGATGTGAAAACTGTATTTGCCTAAATAACTACATAAATATTATGTATGTGACTAGAGTTCAACATTTGATAGAAGCGTAAAATAATAAAAACCATACATAATTGTATTACATTGTATATTCTTTTTTGTAAAACCATTATTTTTGGGTTTCTTTAATATTTTAATAGTGCACAATTTTAGAAGAGCAGATACAAATACGTTTTATTGTTATTGTGTTGAATCAATTATATGAAAACTAGTATTATTAATAATGGTTTTCAGGTATAAATAATAAAGAGATGGTTCTAAATTATGAAAAGATATGTGTTTTTATTATGAAACATTACAACAATAACACCTTTTTATTCATCTGAGAATACTTATGTAGCTTGTAATACCTTCATGGAAATTTATTAGACTTCATTTTTAACTCAATATGTGAATCTTAAATATATTTTTTGGCAAAATAAATATTATCAGTAGATAACAGTTTGTCAGTTCTCAATAACTAACTCGAACTTCCATATTTTGTTGGGGCCGATCTCCGTCACATACATGAAAGATCCGTTGTGGGAAATAGCGATCGAATGAGGATTTGTGAAGCCCTGAAACAAAATAAATCACCATTAATTTTGGGGGCAAGAGAAAAATTTGAAGCTACATAAATGTAACTGACGAAATGCATTAAAATTTTCACGTAGATTCAGGTAGTCAATGTAAAGGCTTGCGTAAAACTTAGCTAAAGTAAATTATCACTTTATCGTACAGTTTCTTGAAACAATTGGTAAATTGTAAACACCGGTCAGTGGTTCAGTGGGCATCGCGTTTGGGTCCCACCCAGGCGTTCCGTGTTCGATTCCTCGGCTGGCTAAGTCCTCCACCACAACACAAGCAACATCTTCCGCTTAGTGTGGTGGTAGTAGGAGATTTTCAAATGTTGTTGGGTTATTCGTAACCTGGGAATATTTGTCTTTCTTTTTTAAAAAAAAAAAAAAAAAAATTCTTCAAATATGTCACATAAATCATTTTTTTAGTCATAGCAGCGTGATTTAATTGTAGGTAGGTATACTATGTACATAGATATTATTGTATTAGGTTCACATTTATAGTTTTACTATAACTCGTTACATTGAAACCTGTATCTATCGTTTTTGAACAGACCTTGAGTTGAAAAAATAATGAATGCAGGAAAACAATGGAAGCGGGAAATGGATTAAAATGCTACTTTCAAGTACATGCTTAAAGGATTAATATTCTAAAAGACGATACTTATTTCACATATAACTAAATATGTTTATAAAATATACTTTATAGTAGAAATATTGTATGAAGTACAAGTAACACCGAGTAAAATTTTCAAATTTAACAAACGTTTTTGTGGAGTTGAAATAACCCATTTCATATTTGAAATGATAGAAGACGTGATGACATGTCAAATTTGAAATGAAAAATAGATTTTTTACATTTTTTGAAACAACTGGTCCTTAGTTTGTAACTGTATTGATGTACACATCTTGTGTACCATTTTAAGTTAAATAAATAAATATAAAATTAGGAAGATGCAGAAAAAAAATTAACTGTGTATTGTTGTACATAATTTTTCATTGCATTTGTATTTTGACCATTTCATTGCCGTAACGGAACAGTATGTTTTTGTTGTTGCAAATGGCATTTTTTTCAGCATCAGTTATTGAATGTGCATAAAACAAAAGTTTTTACTTTCACGAAGGCCGTGCATGCTGCGGAAAATGATCGTATCGCACTTGTTCGATAACAACTAGGCTAATGCCAGAAGTGGGCCCGCCGAAACAAGCGACTAAACTGTTCTCTCTCTCTTTTTTTAATCTTCCGCTCATTGTTTACGGTGACGTTAAGCGGCGTCTCCTCCGACGATGTGTTCACATTTTGTGGATGGTTAGGTCTGGGCCACAATGTTTTAGTTTTCCGTGACCGTAAACAAAAAGACATTGTTGCCCTGCCCTAGTGTTTTAGCTTTTGTTGGATGTTTTGTTAAACATTTTATCGCAGGAGACACCACTTTAATCGAAACCAAACATTTTAGCTACGAAATATGGTTTTAAAATGTATGTTCGTGATATAATAACTGTGTGATTTAAACGATGGGTAGAGAAACAATGGATTGAGATTTCACTGTAATTCATTGCGGAAAATAAACTTGTGTTTTGTTGAAATACACATGTAAAGGAAGAAGTGAGCTTGTTTAACTCAAGAGCTTGTTATTACGTAACTTGTTTTAATCTTCTCTCAAAAATATTCCATTAACGGTAAAAAAAAAAAAATTCTAGGCTAGCAAAAATTTAAGAAAATTTAATTTTTCCAGAAATTTCAGTGTTTTCCAGAAATTTTGTCCCTTCAATGATAAGTATCAATAATGCAGTTCACAGAACATGAAAAGATTTGTGGTCAATCAATGACTACCAGAATTATTCTTGTAAAGGTGCACTCCTTCACGAAACATACAGTTACAGCTGAAATCTCAGCAGCAACTAAAGTCTGCGGCCGTTGTTCCCAACTTTTCGATCAACCAATTTGAGTCTCCGATCAGCTAAGTGATTTGATTAGTAACACTCGATTCGCCTGTTGATCGGAGAGTTGCGTTGGGAAGAGCATATTTGTGTAATTGAGGAGTGTTGGGCCAAAATTTCAGCTCAGCAGTTGATCAGTAGGAATAGGAACAACGGCTGTAAATGACAAATAATTATTCCTAGCAATACTTAGCTTTATGTGTTCTCCACCTTTTGTATTTATGCGTCTAGATTGTGATAATTTACCTGCTTAGGTCCCCAATGATCTATGATGTTCTCGGAGCGTGGATCTATCGTGAAGCCTCGGACAGGTATCATGGGCGAGGTGGGCCCATTGACAGCATACACCAAGTCTCCCAGGGCGGCCACGGCGAAGACTCTGCCCAGGTCAGGAGCCTGGATAGTAGCCGGGGGGCTCAGTGGGGATGGCGATCCCCGGAGCCCCGAGCGGGGGCACACCACGCGCATATTCTCACGGTCTGCCACGCAAACCAGGTCTAGGTGCTCGAGAAGGGCCAGGCCATGAGGAACCTATTAGGAAAGATAAATAACATTTTGAATCCATTTGTCTAGGGAGTTGCTGAGCTATTGGGAACATGGTAACCCCAATCTGATAATTGTTGAGGCATGGGGAAGAAATGGCGAAATTGCTTACAAAGCTACAGAATACTATAAGCTATAGGAATATTACATTCACCCATTACACTGTGACCTCATCACAACTTGTTCAAAAGCTGAAACAAACCTGGAATCGGCGTTTTACGGGGACCTTTCAAATGTCAATAAAATAAAATGGCGCTGATTGTATATTTGATGACAATGTTATATTATTATGTTTGAATTTATGTAAAAATAACCGGCCTTTATTATATTTGTATTTGTTACCTGGAGTGACAAGAATTCTGGTGGCCTTGGCATGACCCTCAGCAGACCTCCAGCGGCGTTGAACTTCAGAATCTGATTATTGCAGTAGCCATCGGCCACAAACACCTCACCGGTGGTGGCGATGGCCACGGAGGTGGGCATACACAGCAGCACCCGTGGCCCGCGAGGAGATCCACCTCGGAATGCCTCTCCCAGCGTCAAACGGGGGAAGCGATGGCCGGGAGTGTACTTAATGTGAATTATTAAATTTTATTTAAATATATGGATAAAAGAAATGTGACAGAGGGCATAAGAGTTCCAACTGATCGGAGTCAGTGGAACAATGGCATTATTATTTGGGGAACAATGTGAGACTTAATGAAGTTTGGGAATTAAAAAGTGAGGAGAAAAAAGGGAAAGAGGATGATTGGGATGGGGGTAGAATTTATTGAATTTTAGCCACAAAGTTTTAAAGAGATTTACTATCACTGTTGGAGCTTGGAGAAATCACCTACTGAAGGAATATTTTTGCAAATCTGAAAGTCAATGATAATTAATATCTTTGTCGTTTCTTTATAGTCATTTATTGTGAAAATACATTTATGGATCTACAACTAGGTTTGAGAAGGATTATTATTTCAGAAAGAATTTTTCGGGTTTTTGTGCTAGACAAATTGCCTATAAATAGGAACCGTGATAGATTTGGTGCTACGAAATTTGCCTATACACTGGAGCTGAAATAGTAAATGTCATAAATTAGGCTTCATTTATGCGGTATTTATTGTTTAAATCCACACCTGTAAGAGTTGGGCACGCGTTTGGTAAGGTTTCTATCACACTGCGCCCTGATGCCGAAGGAAAATTGATAAGGCGTATTGCCGATTTTTCAATTTCTAGGTCCTATGATTTATTTCGTAGTAGGATTTCCAGACAACATTTGGCTACAAAAAAGAAAAAATGAAATAAATGAAGTACCTAGCTATTCTGCTGAAGAAATAACACTGTGACAGAGACTCATAAAGTCTTTCAGAGTTATTGTTTATTCGCAATAGCGAGTGCATTTGACTTAATAATCCTTACCTTGAAGACCTGGTGCATGGCCACATCCGTGACCCAGACGTTGTCGTGCCGGTCCACCGTCAGGCCGTGCGGCATGTAGAAGGAGTCTCCTCCCCATGAGGCCACCAGAGACCCCGTCACGGGGTCCAACACGAGCACCGTCTCCTTCTTGATGGGGCCAAGGCTATGGTGCTGGTAACTGTGGGATTCGTTGAAGGAGCTGAAAGATGAATGGTAAATACCAGATAAGGCACTTAGATTCTGGAAGAATTGGAGAAGTTTTTGCCTCACGATCACGAAGCCACGAGATAATCTGTCCTCCGGGTCCAGCATGACTACCGTCACCTTCTTGATAGGGACGAGGCTATTTAATGGACTCCTCTAAGAAAGTGAAAAGGCTTTCTCTCTGGGAAAGCGTGAAACTTATATATCACCGCCACATTACGGTGGATGTGTTAACGTGGATAAGTAGGTACAAACCACAGTAAATAGAGTTCACTACTCTTTTTCGTAACAGTTCGTAACTTTTCCTTGGGGCAAATCGAAACTGCTATACGCGACACCGCCCGATGCTACCGTATCAATCTCGACATCCTTATGTAGCCACCATGAATACCATGAGCTGTCTAACCATCCATACGAAGAAAAGGAATTATGAAACAGGAATATTATTGAGGTGTGTCGTCTTTTTAGGGTCACTTTATAATATTTTTACTGCAATGCTGCATTATTAGAACCGGAGAAAATACTCGTATTCTATGGGAATTTTATTAGTTTTCTAACCTAAAGTAGGTAAAAAAAATTATTAAACATATTTCTGAAATAGTTTTAAGAATATATATTAACACCTAACACCAGAAAATGGCAATACTTAATAGTGTCATTAAAAATATTTTATGTCCGCAAATGCTTCAGTAAATTTCAGAGTTTATCCAGGATCCACAATAAATTATGAATTACGGCTTAACCACTAGGCCTCGACCATATTTTGTCACATGGTCAAAATATTGCCGTTTTAAATCGCAATAAAAACTAAATAAACGGAATATTTCTGAATGTATTTAAAAACTAAAAACTGTTTTGAAAAGGTGATGAAATACGCTTTCAAATTTTATACTTCGAAATAAACATATAATTTTTGCATGCAAACATAACAAGTTTTTAAAATAGCTCACCTTACATTTTTTCTAATTAAAATTACTATTTTACTAGACGTATGTATTATTAACGTTATCGTCACCTCACTTTTTATCATGAAAAAATAATTAATAAAAAGTTCTCAATTGGTACTCAATTTTTTTTTTCAAATTGCTGTCAGAAACCATGGATTCATATAGGTATACATTTGTAATTATTTTGTGGTTAACGTCTAGCTTTGAATATAAAGCGTGGTATTTTCTCTTTCTAACACCGTTCAGATCATATTCCTGATTATGTAGTTGAAAGGGAGACACATTGATTTTTATGAAACATATGAGATGTTCCGAAAACCGAACAAATACGGGATTTGATTTGACGGGTTAAAACGCTATATGGTATAATTCTATCTGAATTTGATTTTTTTAAAATAATAATATTGTTAGGTATGTATCTAGGTAATATATTAAGCATTTACCTTTCATCCCAAATGCGATCAGCCCTGTGGAAGATCACAGGTTGTCCCTTTGAATTGATAGAAACAGCTGTTATCTGGCCCGCGTTTAGAGGTTCCGTGGGCCAATTCTCTACTTCCCGGGGAACGGGTGGGCCGGATATCTGCAACTCCCTCTCCGTTTCCCGATTCAGGTCATTCTCATTCTCCTGAAACAAATCCAACCATTTAATTTAGAACGATTCGCCAACAGCTGCCCGACCAGTAAACATATTGACTTGTTCAATCTCACCTTTTCTAACGCCGATTTTGCTGCTAGTAACTCTTTCACCTCTTTGAAGAACTCCGCTGATATGTTTCCTTCTTCTTCGTATGTTTCTTGCGGCCGAGCGCTTATTTTAGTTATAGTTATAATTAATACTGTGGCAAGAAGCAAGGCACACTTGACCGCCATTGCTCCGTGTTCGATTGAACAAGGGGCCGTAAGTGGACTTTGGCCAACAAATTGGGAAAACGTCCTTGGCTGACGACGGATTTTATTATCGATTGTGGGGCGCTGCACGCATGCGCCACTTTTCTATTCCTGAAAAGGTTTTGGATGAAGTTCACTCGTGTTTGTATAATTGTTTGCTACTTTTGTTATTCCGACTCACTGAGGATTAATTCGTTTATTTTGATAGGTGTCGCTGTACTCTTTTACTTTTCTATTGAAAGCAACGGTTTATACTTAATACAATATCTACATAATAATATAATTTGTGCTTGATTGCTTCAAAATAATTACCTGCTGAAACAGTTTTCTCATAGATACGTTTTTAGATTTTCACGGCCAAAAGCATTTTCGTTGTTTGTTTTTGGGGTGTTATGCCGTGTTGTGCTACCTCCTTCTTTAGCCGACGTTTCGGACAGCGTTGCAGTGTCCATCATCAGGGCAGATCCGTCGATCTGCCGGATCTGCCCTGATGATGGACACTGCAACGCTGTCCGAAACGTCGGCTAAAGAAGGAGGTAGCACAACACGGCATAACACCCCAAAAACAAACAACGAAAAAGTTTTCTCATATTTCTATGGGACATTTTCCAAATCGTTCAACAAGAAAATATTTAAGTTTTCCAATTTATGATAATAAATTTTTTTAAAAAGAAATATTTTGTATCTATATTTCAGCTACCACAATGCAAATGCTACCACATTTTCTGTGATCTGAAATACGTGAATTTACTTCAAACTTTGAACCTGAAAGAAATTACCCAAGGGAAATTGAATGCTATTATTCTCACTGAATAATTTTTGATAGTTTTTTTTATCCTGTTTTCGAATCGAATCGTTAACGTCATTACTGTTTAAAATATAGATTTGATTAAATTTTTCCACTGATAAGTCAGGTAATTAAAAATTTAAGTAATTCCTTAAAAATTTTCAGCCAATTTTGATAATTTTCAATCCAGTTGAAGCTTTTTTTTCCCCACTTAATTATTATTTTTAAATAGCCCATGACCTAACATAACGTAATCTATTTAACTATTTAACCAAGTTTGTTTTTTTTTCATCACTTTTAATGCATTTTTTAAGGCGGCGATGAAGTTGCACATTGTTGAGTTGTCCGGTAGTCAATTTATGCAACACTTATCTATAATATAAAAATTAATGTTTGTTTGTGTGTTCGTACCTTCCGCGCGGCCTTTCGATTCGATGAAACTTTGGGAATATGATGTACGCATACCGGGGATGGTAACAGGATAGTGAGCTCTGGCGTTATGAAATTATTTCCTATTTTATTCATACTATTGCGTTAAAAATTTCATCCAATTTCTATTATATATTTTTAGAATTGTTGTGAACATGCCCGTGAATACTTCTATATATATACTAGTGAGCTCTGGCATTATGAAATTTGCATAAAAAAATTAAATAGGTCACGCGAGTTGTTGGAAAAATGTGTGTACTTTATGGAGTTTGGCGGCAGGAAAAAAAGGCTGTGGGGAGGGGTATGCGGGAGGGTCGGTTAGGGAATTAAAGAGGGGGTCTTCACGGGAGGGGGAGGGGAAGGCGAAGAAGGTGGAAGCGGAATGCGTGAGGGTGGGGGGGAGGGGGGTCGCGAGAAAAGGGAGAGCGGGAGAGGGGAGGGGGAACGCGGGAATGTGAAAAGGAAACGCGAGAAGGGAGGGGAAGAGGAAGAGGATTCGGAAGGGGAACGGGGACGAATGGGAAATGACACGAAGGGAGAAACAATTTATTTATTTAATTGACATTGCAATGCATGCCGGGAATCTTATTTTTAAAATGAATAAATAATGTCATAGTTTTAACATAAGTTTATTTTAATCAAAATAATATTTGTGCATTATTAACATGAACACATAATATTATAATGAAGTTATGCAAAAGCGTTCACAACCGTACATTATTTACATATAAATAATTTATAGCCTTTCCAAGAAACGATTTCTTGCCAAAAACTAAAACGTTTTTCACCTAAACTTTCTACATTTTTCAACTAAAAGTAAGTTATAGGTACTTATAATTATTTTCAGAGAGGCAATTAAACTTATTTTTATAAGTAATAAAAATATAAGTTTAAATCAATGAACACATTATTTGTCGACTGACATGTTCTTATATAATATGTTTTATTATAATAATGTTTTATTATAATACTAATAATTTTAGTTAATACGTACTACCCGGTTTCGCTTATCTTTTTTTACGCATAAATAATATTGACGTCTTGCGATATTTTTTAACAGTTGAGTGGATATTGCAAAGCACACTGTCTTGCGAGCTCAAAATAGTTGATCCTGTAAATTCGAGACAAATAAAATAGCAAAAATTTATTGACGCCAGAGATTATAGTAATTTCACACGGAGAAAAATTATATTCGAAAAAACCGATCATTTTAATAGTAAAAACGGGACTGAAGTTCTTACGAACAAATTAACGGTGTTTTATTGGCGGGAAAATGTAAGAATAATTTTACGAAATTACGTATACCAACAAATTATTCTTAATGTTCCCGCCAATAAACATTGAAACCCTGTTAATTTGTTCGTAAGAACTTCAGTCCCGTTTTTAATCGTTTTTACTATTAAAATGATAGTTCTTTTTCAAATACCATTTTTCTCCGTCCAGAGAGAGCTCGTACGCACGTCATCGAGGACATTTTTTTCTCCTCACACGTCTTGTATGAAGAGGAAAAAACGATGATGTCACGTGCGACCTCTCTCTGGTAAAAATAATAAAATAGAAAAATAGATTTGAAAAGTGGGCTGTGAGGCAGATAATGTTGGAACTCATAACACACTATAACAATAGGTATTTACTGAGAATCGTATAATATTATAATATATGCAATTTCTTACCTTACTAATTTGAAATATTTTACTGAAACTACATAGGAAGAGATATAGGAACACGATTTTATAATACATAAAAGTAGTTTAGGCTTAGCAGTTATCAAATCATTAATTTGATCCTTGACAATTTCTATGCAATTTGTTAGGTTAAAGAGGTTTCAGTTAAAAGCGAGGTGAACCTGAGAAGACTTAAGTGTATCCAGAAAAAATCCGTTGTTTAAGTAAACATCTAACTGTCTAAAAATCAAAAAAGGAAAATATCATCACAAACAGTGACGAATTATTCGATAGCCGATATTAGAAAACTTTGTAAAATTATAGTGAAAAAGATTTTGAACAATTTTATATTCCATTTAGCACACTGTTCTGACGCGCTTATTTTTGTGCTAATGAGACTAAACCCTCGTCATCTAAATAACAATGTATTTGCATGCATTTTTAAAAAGCCATATTTTCACAATTCCTGTAAAAACGTACCCTCCAGAACGATTTGGCTATTGCGTCATGTTACGTTGTTTCACAGAAATTCATATGTAACATTGACAGCAAGTGGCCATTTAGAGCGATTTAGTTCTTAAATTCTGATCAGCTGACAAGCATTATACAACATAAGTTGTTTTTTTTTATATTTATTTATTTAAATTTAATTTCACATTACAATTTATCTGTATTCTCGGTTTTATATTCTATGCTTTTCTGTTGATCACTATTTATCCAAAACAAGACGGACTTAGAATCGACGTTTAAACGGTGAATTTTCAATGCTAAGAACCTAAAAGGTCTCTGGACAGAGCTTTTCGAGAACAATTTCAAGCCGCGGGGTGAGATGAAGATGTATGAAAAATGCCGTTACTTACTTACATTTTTTATGACATGTTCTATTCAATCAACTATATCTCATACAAATACACAAAAATTTAATCGCATTCAATATAAATATTAAGTTAAAATACACGATTTTATACCACTTTGCATACAAATCATTTCAAAAGTTTGTCATACAAGATGGCTGCCAGGCAATTTCCCCTTACCCTAGATTTGACTTCAATGTCGTTCATACAAGTAAAAATGAAACAATGCTCTGTCCGGAGCTTTTTATGTTCATGGATAAATGTTACATTACAATTTTGGTTAAACACTTCAAAATACAGAACACTTTGGCTTGTTAAAACGATGCATGCATGTAGTTATTTAGAGAGTAGGGTTGTCAAACTGCTAGGTGTCGCTCCAGCCAGACTGAGGCTGAGTCCAGATGTAGCCAGTCCCCGTCATGGAGCAGACCGCATTGTAGTATCGTCCCGGGCTCCTGCAGTAGGACCATAGGGGGCATCTGCAGCGGAAAAGCGTTTGGAACTCTTCTTTGCATACTTCGTTCCACCAGCAAGTTCTCTGTTCAAACACATTAAAAAAATTAAAGCGCTCCGATGACTTTTGTCACGCAACAGTTTTGTCACTGTTTCAAAATACATTATAGTAATTAAAAGTCACCATAATGTCATTTAAATCTTTGCTTTACCTCAAATGGTGTGACGCTGCGCGCACCTCAAATGGATTTTAGAACAGTGACGATACTGTTGCCGTGACAAAGGTGTGCGTTAGGCCTAACATTATTATTTTATAGTTTTAATTAATCAACTGATTTCTTCCACTTAAAAAAAGAAAATGGCGATAATATCTACGTATTGTTAGATTAGAATTTTTAGGACGTCTTTTGGTTCCACGCTTTTCAGCGAAAAATCGCGAAGGAGATCTATTTCATATTTGGGGATTCTGTGTCGGGAGTCTATTTAATGAAAGTAAATGTACCTGGGTCTTGAAGATATCTATATTGTAAGAGACCTAAACACATAACTGTTTGACAAATTTTTCTACAGTCGAGCTTTTGAGCACAAGAACGTGTTATAAAAACGACCGGCTGTTGGCCAACTCCGAAGGGATTAAAGTAGTTTTACGGATCACCTTCCATTTAAATAGCGGTGGAACAAGCACAGCATTACCACCCGACGTCTATGTTCTAAAACTTCAATCCACGAGTACACGGAGAAAAATGTTATTCTAAAATACGATAATTTTATTCGTAAAAACGCGACTGAAGTTCTTACGAACAAATTAACAGGGTTTCAATGTTTATTGGCGGGCACATGTAAGAATAATTTGTTGGTATACGTAATTTCGTGCGTATACCAATACATTATTCTTACATTTTCCCGCCAATAAACCTTGAAACACTGTTCATTTGTTCCTAAGAACTTCAGTCCCGTTTTTAACCGTTTTTAGGAATAAAATGATCGTATTTTAGAATAACATTTTTCGCCGTGTAAAGACAGGAGAATAAAACAGAATGTCAGTTCCTGTGAGGAGTCCAGAGATTGGTTTCTAGTGGCTCCAGACTAGAGGTGGTTGCCACACTTAATATTTGTAAGCACTTGCTTGCGATTTGTAGGTACATTTTTGCGATATATTTATTTATTTATTTACACATATACGGCACAACATGTGCCATTAACATAATTGACATAACATATAAATAGTACAACAACATGAAGAATAACTAACAGTATAAATGTAAGTTAAATATAAGGAAAAAAAAATGTTAAAAGTAAGTAGTAAGGTAATAAGTAGTAGGAAAAGGGTAAAATATAAATGTAAAGTGAAAAATATGATACAAAGTATAAGTATAAAGTACAAGCTTTAAATTATTAAGCAAAGATAAAAATGTTAAAAGTTAAAAGTGAGAATAAAATAATAATAATAAAAAAGTTAAATGTAGAAATATAAGATGTCTTTAAAAGGAACAAAGATTTAAATATAAAATATAAAAAGTAAGAAGTCCTCACAGGAGCAAAGAAAAATAAAAATAAAATATTTAATAGGTAGATATTATAGATTACAAATATTAACCGATATGATGAATTTTACAAGTACCTATGATTTCTAATGAATTAATGTTTTGCAAGTTCTGGTAAGCATATTATGTTTACATGATTATTATGTTTACATGGTACTAGAAGACAAATTTTGTTTAATGCATCTTTTGTATGAGGCCAGATTACCGGCGTGATCGATATTAGCATATTTATTGCCAAAAGTATGTAAGCGATTTATTGTTGCATTTTGTTCTGCGGTGTTCCCAGAGGTATTACAATGAAAAGGTGTTTGGAGTCGAGTAGGTCTAAAAGGTACGTGATAATTCACCAGTGAAACCAATTCAGGGGAGTCAAACCAGTTGTTATTTATTTTAAATAAAAAAATTAGATCATTAAGTATTCTTCTATCTTTTAACGATAAGAGTCGCATTTTTTGTAATAGAGAATCATAGTTTATGTCATCCGCGGGAATTCCTAATTTGAAATTAATTGATCTGAGAAATTTGTGTTGGATTCTTTCAATGGAATTTGCATGGCTTTTGTAGACAGGGTTCCATATGGGGGAATTATATTCCAAATGACTTCTAACTAAAGTTGTATATAGTATTTTAAATGTTTGGATATTTTTGAAATCTTTACATATTCTTATAATGAAGCCCAGCATTTTCATTGCTTTATTAGTAATGATATCAATGTGATTAGTAAATAGGAGTTTAGTATCGAAGGTTATTCCGAGGTCCCTTATTACAGGTACTGACAATAAACTGTGGTTGTTAAGTGAGTAACAATATTTGATAGGGTTTTTTATTCTGAATAAACTCATGATTTGACATTTTTTAATGTTAAGTGTAAGTTTGTTGATGGTACACCATTCTGCGAATTTTAAAAAATTGTACTGTAGGGACAAGCAGTCGTAAATATTTTTGATGATTTTAAATATTTTCATGTCATCAGCAAATAATAATATGTTAACATCGGAGAATATGAAAGTGACATCATTTATAAATAATAAAAACAGTATTGGACCAAGGTGCGAACCCTGAGGCACCCATATAATGTGATACTATCTCTATGAGAACAAACATAATATTTGGTAAACAAACCTCGGTTAAATATCCCTTCACTGTTTGATCAGAATAACTTCTTTTAGTAACAGCTCTTCCTCGACACATTGATGTACAGAGAGCCACCAGAATAAATATGGAAACCTTTAAACAAATAAATTAACTTAAGTGAAACGATATTAGAAGTAAACACTATTTGAACACTGTCCCAACATATTATTCCATTTACAAAAACTTATACCAAACATCACTGGCTAAAATGGTTAAGATATTTTACCCTTAAAAACAGAAAACTATAAAATAATTGTGATAAATCCCGTTATTCGCCAGCACGCACCGCATACTAGAATTATGTATTTAAAAAAGTATTTTTATTTGTAAAGTGTGTGCGTAACTTATTAATTTATAATTTAAAATAAAACAATAACTTTGTATACACCACTTTCATTTTTTTATACTTAATGCCGACCGGGTTTCGCTACAACCGTAGCTTCTTCAGGGCAGTATAATCTTTACTCAGTAGATGTAGTAGTTGTAGCGAAAGCCGGTCGGCATTAAGTATAAAAAAATAAAAGTGGTGTATACAAAGTTATTGTTTTATTTTAAATTATAATGTCACATCACAAAGTAACTGCTTCATACGAACAAATATTATTATTAATTTATTAATTTATAATTGTTAACAATCCTAATAAATAATAATAACCGCTACAAATAATCGTTACATGTTAACTAGTGAAACGTATTTTTCATAAATTTTGTAACATAAAACTTAAACTTTTTCCTGTAATATTTTTACAACCATTATTTATGTTTTGCCTTGAAAGCACATTTCAATGACATATTTTTACTAATGAATTTGATTATCATAACTTTATATAAGTATGTACCTACCTTAATCATAATCTGAACCCAGACAAGCACCGGTTTTCATTTATCTTCACCTCGTATGACGTACGCTCTCATAACCGAAATCTCCTATTTTCTTCTGACGTAAATGAAAACACGCCTTCTGGAGTACTCGTATATTATGCACATTTCGTACAGTTTACTAGAAATACAAAATAGTCATGCAAAACTTAACCTCATCACTGATGTACACAAGGAATGATTTCCCGTGAAGAGAGCCCGTTTTTGGGATGTTATGAATTTCGGATTCATCTGGTGTGGTAATATATCGCCAGTTGAAAAAATTTCCACCACCTGCCGGGAAAACTCAAAAGTTTAGAAAAGGTTCCTACGCGATCATTTGTGATGGTATTTTTTTTATAGGTGATTCGAAAATGCGTTCGAAATAAAAAAAATAAATGGTAGGTATATTTTAGTTTTGGCATTTATTTTATAAAACAGACTTCTCTTATAAAACATCTTTCTTATGTAATAAAGCTTTCAAACTGGATGCATTCCACACATCACTCATAAATAATAAATATTTATTATTTTTATATACATTTTTACAGTAAATAAATAATGCTGTCTTATTTACATTATGGCAAATACACAATAATCCTATTCTTCTTTATAAAAATTCAATTCTTATGGTACAGTAGATTCTTATTGTAGTATCTATTATTTTATGACTGTAATAACAATAAAACAAACAAAAACACATATTTCCGACACCCACATTTTAACCAAATCCCAAAATAAATTAAATTTTAATATGACACGTCAATATATTTTACGATCTGACAAATAAAATATTATTACATAAAATATCTTCTTTGCGGGTTTCTTTAAAAAAGGATTTTCTATGAAAACGCTATCTATGGGACTAGAATCTTAAATATTTTCACAAAAAAATGAGTGAGGAAATCTATTGCATTCACTCTTCTTCTCTACATATTTCTGAAACACAACTCTGAAGAAGTATTAAAAAATAGAAGTTTTTACAAAATCAATAGTAAAATTTATGAAAATTTCCTGACTGGTGAGATACGTTACATTGCGTGTAAATTATTTGAGTCATTAAAATTTTTATCTAGAGTTATTTGATTATATTCAGAATTTTCCTCGCCGTTTCTGTTGTTTTCTTCTCGGTGTTCTTTTTCCGCGTCTCTCCTGAAAAGTTAAAATTTCGGTAATATTTTCAATTCTTCGTAAAAAGTAACTTTTCTATGGTTATAATTTTATTTTGTGATGAGTGGTGCCAGTATTAATAAAAAAACATACGTGTATTTATTTTTGCTGGGTAGGAACAGAGACTTTGGGCACTTTTTGAAATATGGCCAACATTCTCCCGGTCCCTCTTTATCGCCATTTCCCGCTTTCTCTGCGTCTACGTACTCCTTGAGAAGGTCGCTGTATGGAGATTTGCTCGCCCTAGCGGACAAAATTACAAACTGTTACATCTGACATTTAAAAGGGCGGGAACATCCGGAACATGGAGAAATACGAGATGATTTGGACTAGTCAAGATGACCATAAATTATATGCGATTTGTTTTATAGGTGGCCGGACAACTCAACAAAGTGGCACTTCACCATTCTTCCACTCAAAATCATTGGGTGATGAAAAAATAAATAGGTCAAATAGGTTACGTTAGGTTAGGTTATGGGCTATTTTTTCATCACTTGCCTTTTCAAATTGCTGTGGAAATGCCACTTTGTTAAGTTGTCATGGAAGCGTTTTGACAATATTATGCAGTACAAATTGTTAATTACGAACTCTCTGCACATGCTGCGTGATATTTTCTCATTCTCATTATGTTGTTTTTCTTTTTTTTAATCATGTTTATCTTTGAACATTATTTAATAATTGATGTGAAGATGTATTAGTTTTATGTAAGTTAAATTACACATTATCTATCCTAAATGCTTAATGATTTTGGCAGTCATAGCATGCTCTATTGCTATTTTTCTTTTTCTACCACTTTGTTTTTAAACTATTTTTATCTTTTTATTCTACGAATTTTATGCGGAAACTTCCCTGGTTCATGCAACCGTGTAAGAATATAATTATTTTAATAAAATATGTATAAATGCTTGTTTCCGTAATAAACTAAAATAAAAAATATTTTTCGTGATATTGAATATAGAAAAAACTATCTAACCAATACGCCGTTTCGCGGGGTAGTAGAGAGGACGGACCGCCAAACAACTCGGTGGCACACACTCTTGCTTCAATCACATTCATACTTCGTCTCATACACAGGACTCTTTTATTATTCCGTCTCTTGAGATGGCCCCACTCAAGTATCTGGTTCACTTGATCATGCCATATCTTCCTCAGGCCTCCCCATATATATGTCAAAACATAAAAAAAATAAGTAATGGGGACTTGGCGATATTTTCCAGGATACATCAAGCAACAATTACGCCTTTTGTTATTACTGCTAATTTGTCAAAGTTTTGAAATAATTCGTGTGAAACCTACTCGTACTCGTACTTTTAGAAGTTGGCGATGCAAATTCTGAAATAACCTTGACTTTCGGAAATAGCTAAGGGCCTAATCTTAAATTAGATTAAAGATTAATCATGAACTTGAAACCTTATAGGCGTGAGACCTTTGCGAGGTTCTGTAAGCCTCAACGTCTGCGGTACGGGCTGGTCAAGTGGAAAGAATGCCAAATGATAGGACGCCAAAAGTTACGATCAAGTGGGTGCCCCAATGGAAGCGGCACACCGAAGAAGTGGATAGACTATGCGGAGGAGGATTGGAACAGGATGGGAGGAACCGAAGACTGACTCTGTAACTAAATCGGCCGTATACGAAACATTATGACAGTTTTCTTAAATGCTGTATTTCCGCGCATTCTCCGCGTAATCCTCGTTAAGATATGTCAGTCGAGGAAAAATTTGCGAATCAAATATCATCGCGTACAAATATCAAAATAATATGAAAAACGGATAGTCATTTAAACATATATTTAAGTAAATTTAGTAATTAATACATAGTATTTTTTTTTAGGTAGGTAATCAATAAATTCAACACATTACATACTACGTGCACAGACAATCAATTGAAAGCCATAGAAAATCACAGAAATTTGACAGCCGATAACGCACGACGGACGCCTTTCGATATCCGATTGACGGCCGGCGTAGTCCAGAGGCAAGGCTTTGGACTCCCATTCCGAAGGTCGAGGATTCGAAGCCGGCGTGTGCAATTAAATTTTATTTGATTAATTTGTGTTATTTCACAATTAATTAATTAAAAATAATATATAGAACTATATTTTCGGCACTTTCCAAAGTGGAAAATACTCTCAGTATCGCCCTGGTCTAAGACCACCATTCAGAATTGAAACGTTGCTTGAAATGGCTTTAGCCGTGTTTAATGACTAGATCTGAATAGCCAGGTACATTCCCACCTTCCTCTTCCCCGTCTCCTTCCCTTCCCCGCTTACCTTCAGCCTCACAACATACCCCAATTGGGGATGCCATAATCTCACTGACTCCAGATGAGAGCAGTTGGGACTCTTGTGAGGTGTTCACTATAAAAAAATATATATATTTGCCTCTTTGTCTGAATTTCCTCGTAACGCTGACTTAACGCAAAACATAACACAAAGTGTACTCGTACATAGTGGAGGCGAAAAATGAGACACGCAGCCAGTAGAGAGCATTTGTGGAAATGGCCAAATCCCACCGTGGGATGTAGCACCATGGAATGTAGCGATGATGAGTAAATGAAAATAAATGGTACTAACGAGAAGAAGAGTTTGATCATTTCCCCAACGAGGCCGAAGTTGGTAAGAGGATGAGCGTGCACTTCGCAGATGGCCCGCAGCAGGCAAGGTTTTCCCTCCATTCCGAAGTTCGCCAAGAAGTCTTCAACGACGCCAAATAAAATGGCCCTGAGTAACAAATAAATGTCATAATTATTGACATAAAATGAGTAGCCATATTGCAAATAAATAAAGAAAGGAGATGAAAGAATATTCAGATATACATTCTAAAAAGAGTTAAAAGTCAATTTGATGTTTCACCCGGTCACCACAATCAAAAATGCGTATAGTCTTACATTATTTTTTAATAGTCGACAAAAATTTAAGGTTGATCTTCGATCGGTTGATCGTTTAAAATTTAAAAGGTTAAAATGACAACATTACGATGGCTCGTAGGAAAATGAATGTAAGTTTAAAAACAAAGTTTCAAGTGCATCAGAATAATAGTGGTATTTACTTTCTGAAAGGAAACGATTCTACATAACATTCCAAGACAATTTTAGGTTAAACCTTATTTTATTATTTAAATTTTTATAAGGAATAATCGACCACCACAACGTGGTGGTCGTAAAATCCTCAAAACATGTAACTAACAATTTATTGAATAAAGAAAAAAAAAAAAAAAAAGATAATGCATAAAAAGGCGATCTTTTGTACTTCTGAAATGTATGTACCAAAATGGGAATTTATTATATGTTTCATCAAAATAAAACAAATTCTAATTCACAAATCAAAATTACAAAATTTTTTGAACGTAAAAAAATCGAGTACCTATTTTGGTTTTCAAATGTAAGAAAATCAGATTGCGTGCTAAATGAGCTAGAACCAAAAGGTTACGACTTTCGTTTGGATTCAAATCAACATGGACGGTATTTTTAGTGTGTATCATCTGGTATTATGTATTCTGTGGGAACAAGCAAATAAGGGGCATGTATTTTTTTTCCTTAAAACTGGTATTTCAAAGCTCCATGGTTCACGATAATAATTTGTGAGCTGAAAACAACGGCGTTGACCTAGAAATTCTGAACATAATAAACAGTGTCAACATCACGACGCCAGAACTCACAGTCAAAGATTTTTTACAGATAAAAACAATTATAATTTTTGCTTCATTATTAGATTTTTTTTATTCCAAGTAAAGAATTATTGTGTAATAATGTATAAGTATTTTAATACTAATGAATTTTCACCTTTCTCCCCCGTGCAGCAAATGGTTCACCTTCTCCTGCACGTGTGGGGGAGTTTCTTGTTCTTCCTCTTCCTCATATTCTTCTGTGTTCCTCTTCCCCCTCCGCATCTCCAAATACTTCCCCACCAGATCGGCCACCATCCCGCCGGCTGCCCGCCCAATCGACCTGGAGAATATGGGCGGCAAGGCGCCGTACGGGTTTTCATTGTCTGTCAGACCGAGTTTATCGAAGTCGACTGAAACGTACAATAGTTTTGTTGATTCGACAGGGAAAATCAGGAATTTTAGACCAATTCTTAGTTTGGTGAGGGAAAATTGTGAGTATAAAACAATTGGTTGATTATACATGGATTTTTTAACTTTCAGACAACTCGTTATTTGGACAGGGAAAATTATAAACTTTAGGTAATTTGTTGATTGCACAGGGAATTTTTAATTTTAGATAATTTGAGGATTGGACCAGGAAAATAATTTATTCTAGACAATTTTGTTTTGATTGAACAGAGAAAATTTTGAATTGTAGACAATCTGTTGCTTGGACAGGGAAAATATTGAATTTCAGACAACTTGTTCATTGTTAGGACTCTTTGGTCAATGTATGTACCTATCCAAAAATATTAATAAGTTTAAAAAAATAAAGTATAAATTTGTACGGATAATTTTCCTTGCAATTTGCGGCTGTTTTGAATATTGATAGTGGATATTATCTACTATCGGAAACATTAATTTGACTGGAATTAGGAATGAACATTAGCACCATCTATGAAAGAACAGTACGTCCTTGATAAAGACGTTAGATTATACTTACTCCCGCGCAAAATAACCCAAATAAACATGATAACCTGCTATTCAGTGTTCAAATTTTGCAGATTTTTTTTAAAAATATCTTGAAGCAATCAATGTCAAGGAATTAATTTTAAGGAATCGATAAAAAAAAATTACTGTTCAAACATAACATATTTTTTAAAGAAAACATTTGGGAATCCATCACCCGATAATTTGGTGCTCGCTTAAATTCAAGCCATCAAAACACCGTATTATTTTTTTTTGCACCAGAATATCAAGTAATAACTTACGACAAAATAACATTAACACATATAACACACAAAAACAAAACACACAAAACTTGTACAAAATATTAAATAAACCATATATTATATCATTGAAGAAAAAGATAAAATAATAATCTAAATTAAAAAAATGAAAATGAACAAGACACAGAAAAATAATAAAAGATAATGGTCGCAACTGAGACTCAGATCTGTCATCTGAGAGATTGGGTTGATTCGTCCCAGTTGTCCCATTGTCTTTTATTATTTTTCTGTGTCTTGTTCATTTTCATATTTTAATTTAGATTATTATTGTTATCTTCGTCTTCAGTGATATATTACATTGATGGGAATAACCTTCAAAAGTTAAAAAAAAGTTTTTCTTATATAAAAAAAATTGAAACCATGTATTGCTTAGTATTAATAAAAAAAAACATATCTGTTTTCAAGGAGAAACAAAACCATTGCTATAAATATTGTTTTAATCCAGAGTTTCAATTGGCAAGAAAATTACACCGTACCTAACTGTACACATTTTAACAAAATGTATCGTCGGTTAAGAGCTTAAAATAACATATTTTTCGAAATTGAGTTTATTACAATCATGTGTATAATCTATTCTTTACTGTGTCCTTTATTATAAAGCAATTTTTTTAAACATAAAAAGGCGAGATAATAATTAGATATTAGATTAGATAATTAGATAATTAGATAATTATATATGATAAGCGCTTTTTTTTAAATGATAAAGGACAATGTAAAGAACACTTGATTATTAAAACTCAATTCAGGAAAAAAATGTTAGTTAGCCGCTTGTCCATCTTAACCGACGATATTTGAAAATACCGAAAGAAAGGGATAGATAAAGCAAAATCCACACAACACAGCAATCGGAACAATAACAAGATACTTAACACAATATGTCCATGCTGTACTTTAATATTGTATCTGAAAGAAAACAGTTTTACTTTTTTGAGTAAGTACAAGCCTTCCACTATCATAAACACTGAAGAGATAATCCGTTAGAATTATGTTGTGGTCGTATCCGTCTGTCTAAAGTCAGCTAATTTTTTCCTTACATCTGATGAGTGAAAACATTTTTAAATACCAAATACCTTTCTTGAACAGAAAATCAATAATACATCGATATAATTAAATCAAAGATATTAGAAACACGAGATATGCTATAGGCAGTTTGAACCGTATGGAACTCTATTCCTTCGTGTCGCCGATATTTTTAACTAATACTATTGCACACCTTCGCTTACGCTAAAGTATCCGCCCCTTTTCGAACTCACACTTAAAACTTGTCGTTTTCGTTGGCACTAATACATAGAACAGATTTCTATGCGTACACGTTTTGAATCCATTCGCGATTAGCAACACATATAAATGACGACGAATAAAGCTTGCAATAATACAAATCGATATAGATCGATATGTTAGTTTAAAATGATTCCAGTTAAAATTTTGATGAAAAATTCTTATTCTCAGAACCGATAAATCGGAACAAGTGTGATCAATTCTCAGAACCGATAAATCGGAATAAGTGTGCTCTAGACTACTGACACGTTTAACGTGTCTCATAATCTATAATTAGATAACTGATTTTTAACAGTTTTTGGTTTTGTTTAATAATGTTAATCAATCACAATAACACTCACAATGTTTTTATTGTTGTAAAAATCCATAATAAAACTCTAATTTTTTACTCATGTTAATTTATTTTGTATTTGAGTACTTCGGAAGAGTCCCATCTGCTTCCAACCATCTGGAGCCAGTGGGACTAGGGCATCCGCAATTGGGGTATGTTATGAGGCTTCAGGTCGTGGGGAGGGGAGGAAGGCGAGGAAATGGAAGGTGGGGAAGTACCCGGTTATTCAGATCTGGTCGCCAAACACGGCTAATAAATTTAAAGCAATCTTTATATTCTGCATGGTGGTCTTTAATCAGGGTTATACTGAAAGTGTTCACAATTAATAATTTTACAATATTAATGACAAGTATTTTGGGCAACGCTGGGTGCTCTATCCGTGTTAGGGCCTTTATTTTGCGATTTCATATTGTTATGGAACGCCCTATAGCTGGTAGAATATACATAACAACAATCGCCGCGTCCGGTTGAGACTTGCCACAGCGTTCCCGTTCCCCACCGTTTCCTGCATCCCCTACTTCCCCTCTCCTACTCCCCGCGGCGTCCCGACCGGCAGTTGAAGGTTGCTCTCTGGCTGAGACGCACGTAAACACGGTCGAGAATCACGCTCTGTTTCGGGCTCCCGCAAAATGAGCCGAATTGATTTCTAAGCCACGATGTTACTATTAGTCCGCATTGGAATGTAGAATCGGTTTTGTCAAACATCGGTGTTATAATGGTTCGCGGACCCCAGGAAGACTGTCGAACGTGCTGGAAGCGGAGGCCTTCCCCCCCACACATGTAAGCTGAACACCAGATTTCCCTTTCTTTCAATGTGTCTGTAAAAATACGATAGGGTCCCGCGTAAAACCATAACTCAGAGAGTTTCGATGCAGAGATCACGAGGTATAAACACTTTAGCTAGGTTTGTGTAACATGCATTCTTGTATAGCCCTGTACTGAAATAACCTGTATACTGTGTTCTGAATTGTCAATATATGAATCTATTTAAACATATCTTGTTGTCAATCTGCTCCGGCAGGAGAATCTCGTAGAGTATTGGTTCCCCAGGTGATCGAGGAGGAAAGAGTTCTGGAAGCATTCTGTTGCAACCCACGCCTGAGATTGAGGGTGCCCTTTGCTCCCGTTTGAGCTGGCTTTGGGGCTTGTTTTGGGGTAGCTGGAGCTGACAATTGGCGACCAGAGAAACCCCGTAACAATATTTTGTTTCATGATCTATTTATTACCCATGTTTTACAGGAAGCTTTTTAAAAATAATATGTAGACAGTTATTTTCCTCCTCTTTGTGTGCTAGTTTTCATCAATATCAGAACAAAACCGTAAATTTAAAAAAAAAAAAAAAACCCAACCGGGTATACTCTTTTTTAAAATACATGCACAACAATTCCAACAAATTAACAAAAATATTTACAAATATGTATGTACTATAGGTATTTCATTTAGCTAACAAACATTTAAAAAATACTTATTATTGACCGGTAAAGTGGAGATATTTGTGTAATACTTGTCGCTTCGATAATTTTGGTGTTACGTTTTTAACTAAGTAAATAAACTGATATCAAGATATTTTTCCAACGGCTTTAGTGAGTTGAACTTAATGATTATTCATTAGTGATTGGTGATTGGTCATTGGTCATTGGTCGGAAACCAGTTTCCCCTTCTCCCCGTTGCGTCAATCCATTTTTCTTTAATTTTTCCGTCCTTCGGAAATCTGAAATAATTAAAATACTATAAGTTACTACATCTAAAAACGGATATAAATTATTCTTTTACTGAGATAAATAAATTATCACGCTTTTTTGTTATGCTTCTTCCCGTCCCGAAAACCTTCCCTACCACCCCTCATCGATCTCTCACCACCGTCAAACCCCTCCTTTGTTTCCCTCCCCTACCCACATAACCCTCCCCCTATCGGATCCCTCGCCCCGGATTCCCTTCCCCTTCTCCTTACCTTCCTGCCGCTAAACTATATGAAATACATACATTTCTCAAACTAATCACGCGCCAAAAAATATAAAAAATGCGTAACGCCAGAGCTTACCGTTATCTATATTGAAACCTTTACGGGGGTGCCCACAATAAAACCCAAGAGTTTCATCCCAGTCGGATGAATGGTATAGGAAATAATTTCATAATGCTAGAGCCCACCATTATACTCGTATATAGGAACCTCCGCGGCTCCGGCACAAAAAATCACCAAAGTTTCATTGAAAATCAAAAAATGGTACACGAACGCATGCGGAACAAACAAAGAAACATTCATTTTTATAAATAAAGATTTTAAAAGAAAAGCATTGCATTTGTTTCTACCACCAATCAGTATCTACAAAATAATATGTTTATTTATATAAATATATTTACAAAGCCCTGCTAATAATTACGAAATATCGATAGTCAGTAATTAAAAGAATTCGCGTTCCCATCACTACCATTGAAAGAGCAGCGATGTTTGCTTTAATGGGGCCTTATGTCAAGAAAAACTTCGAATAATCATTAATAATTGATAAAGTACTCTAATTTTGTACCTAATGGTGAAATGAAACTCCATTTATCTTGAAGTTCACATTGCTTGTGGTATTTTTACATAGTTGCACTGAACAAGACGGCATTTTGAATAAAACGGGCACAAACTGCACTCCGTCATGACACAAAATCAACTGATTGAACGAGTTCTTTCCGTATTCAAACTACCCTTGTCAGGTAGTAGTCCGTCCACGTTTTGGCGGCCAACATAGCATATCTCCCCTTGTTTCTCTCATCTGTGAATTAAATCAATATCTGATAAAAGTGCCCTAAGATGGTAAGCCTGAAGCATTTTATCTATCGCGCAGATCAGCGTAGACGTTTTAAAATGTCAATATTAGACATGTTCGTCTTGCAAAACTAATTACCGTAAGCTGGGTCTCTTCCTTCAGTATTATCGTCTCCTGCGACAGCAATCTTACAAGAAATGACTTACAACATCGTCAATAGGGGCGTGACCTTAAACACAGAGTCGATGTTCTTGTTTTCCGTGATCCATGGAAAACACGACAACACCCGGGTAAGGCGGGGAAGGCAGGGGGGGGGTAATTGTTCATTATTTTGTACAGAAGAGACCCAGCTTTTCGCGATTTGCAATCGTGATTTGGGAATGTTGATAAATAACCAATATGTATAAACAAGAATGTGTGAGGTGGACGGCTTTGTTTTTTTTTTTAAATATATATCTGCCTTTTTATTCCGAGATTGATGAAATTTTGCGAACTTGACCTTGAAAATAAAAGGTAGGAGACCACTCCCATTCCCTTTTCCCACATCTTAAAGCAGAATTTTTAGGTACTTCTTGATTAAATTTTACTCACTTGACTTTCAAAATAGGAGGAAAATTACAGTCTACATCCTATACATCTGATTTCTAAAAGTGCTGCATAAAGCCCGGAAACGACAGGGACAGCTATTGTTGATAAATTTAGTATCACGTCGCTGTTGGACTTCACGCTTTCTTCACGCCCCTGGTGCCGAAAGATCTTTTGTAAATTTAACGAAATCAGTTATCTTTTAAATCGTTATAGATTACATTTCTAGGGATTATCTGTTCAGTGTGGAAGGTACCTCTACGTATTTTTGACAAAATATATCGGAAGTGAGGGATAGTTAAAAACAAATCGCACACAACACTACATATCGAAACAATATCAAAATACTTAACACAATATGGCCATTTTGTAATTTAACGTTATACCTGAAATAAATAATTTATTACAACACTTACACAACATTAACATTGGAAAGATAAATCGATATAAAAGTGTTTTTTGGGCATGTTTGTGTGACCGAAGTAAACTCAATGTGTCCTTGAATAATAGCCACACTATTTCTTGAACCGCAAATAAATTTCACTGGCGCGGTGTCTGGGGCCTAAGGGTCGCAAGGGCTTACGTAAATTGGCCACATCAGTTTTCTTTCGAATCAGGGCCACACTTCTAGGGATTACCTGTTTACTGATTAAAAAGCAAATAATAATAGCTTTTACACAAACACACTTTAAATTAATGATCTGGGCATAACTTTCGACTCTAAATTAAACTTTATATCCCATATAAACTCAATCAATAATAAAGGAATGAAAATGCTTGGCTTCATTCTTCGAAATTCCAGAGGTTTCAGGAATATGTCAACATTCAAAATTTTATATACATCCCTAATTCGTAGTCAAGTCGAATATAACTCCTCGATCTGGTCCCCCATTATAAATTACATTCAGATTCAATCGAAAAAGTTCAACATAAATTCCTAAGACACATTAATTTTAAACTCGGTATTCCCATTGAAAACATTAACTATAATTATTTGATGATAGAATTAAATTTATTAAAACTCTCATGTATTATTATTAAAACTCTCAGGTCGAAGAATTATGTCCGACTTAATATTTATGTTCAAAATTGTAAATGGTAGTATAGACAGTCCCGATTTAACTAACCTCATTGAATTTCACATACCTACAAGAGCAACTCGTTCCAAAGTCCTTTAAATGCAACAACATCAGGACCGAGTATTCTAAAAACTCCTAGGTTACATGAACTTAGTAATAGATACGCAGATGTGCCGTATATATTTAACTGCACGGAAAGTAGGTACAAGAGGGCTATGCTATCAAATATTTTCAATCAATATTAATTTAATCTAAGTTTACCTTATTTGTACTATAAAATTTGTATGTACTTGTATCTCTTGCTCATATCTCAGATGTCATTTCACAATCAAATGCCACAATCATTTTTTTATTCCTACATGTAAATATTGTTTATGGTATGTTTATACCGTTGAAATTAAATAAATAAATAAATATTTGCTTTTTCAGGGAACAGGTAATAATTCCTAGAATGTAACCCCGATAACATTACGACTGGCACACCATTGCGACGGTGTGCCAGGCGTCGCAACTAATTAATGTCGTATCAAGCAAAAGTTGAACAACATTAGACGGCCTCTTAAATATTATTATAGTCACAAATTACCTAATTCAAAACCTTTATTTCTCCCTTCGACTGCCAAATTATTTATTTGATATCGCGAACTGCCTCATTCGCCTCATCTGGACGAAGCTAATCAGGCTCCCTAGCACACTCGATAGATAAGGATTGACAGGATAACTTTCGGTAATTTCTCATCATTCCATAGCATGACTGCAGATGTCCAACGAATAAGTGACAGTTCGAGTTCAGAATTACTAAGTGTCCTTAATATATTCGACGTCAACTGCTGTATTTATGTTAGCGATCTGCAGTTGTCCTATGGAAGGATAAGAAGTTTCCGAAAGTTATCCTATCAACCTTATACCTCTTTTTTATTTTTATATAATTTTTTTATTATTTTCATATCATGTTACACCTCTTTAAGCTATATTTCTTATGGTATGAGTGTATACAATTTTTTTTTTATGAATGTAAACAATTATTTCTTAATAATTAATTTAATTTTTGTTATAATCCATTAAGTTAAAAGAACCCATTGACAAACTACTTAAAAGTAGTTTATTGGGACTTTTTCTCTGTTTTTGTATTATGTTTTTATTTGATATGTATGTATTATTCTTTGTTTTAAATGTTTCTTTAAATAAAAAAAATTAAAAAAATAAATAAATAAATCCTTATCGATCGAATGTGCTAATAGGGGGCGAGGTGGCCGCTCGTTCCGGAGGCGCGATGCAACTGTGAAGAGAACTTGATATAGTGATTGGTAAGGATTTCAGTGGTGGTTAAAATATTTAATTGTACTTACTCGTCAACGGAATACTAATAGAAATGTTGGAAAAGAAACCCTCCGGTGGATTCCTGACAAAAGGTAAGGCCAGGGTTGGAGTTATTAACAAGGTTGTTCCGGGAGGAAAAGCCAATCTCCCATCGTTTGTTATCCAAAGCAATCTCTTCTGTCTTGAATGTGGGACATCAGAATTATCTAAATTTTTTTTGTCTTCTTTGCTTTCGTCATTTTCTAATTCCTCCGTTGCTCTCGAATGTTTCGTGTATACGTCCCTTATTTCTACAGGTTTTCTATCTATATTGCTTGAGTCGCTTATTTTCGACCTTCTGTCTGTTTCTGCGGATCCAAAACCACTCGAACTTTGACTGACACCAATCAGCAATAAGAAAACGGTTAAATTTCTTAATTCCATTTTATGTAATCTGAAAATAATAGAAAAGATTGATTAATAATGTGTGTTTTTAATATACAGGGTGTACAGGACGAACTCGATAGACTTTAACCAGCCATTCTTTAGCTTATTTAAAGTAATAACTATGAACAAAACAAAAAAACCATTATGGTTCTAATCTAACGCGTCGCGTAAAATAATTCATTAAAGAATTGTCTTTGTTCATTAATATTATGGGATATAACAACATTTGTAAAAATATCTTCAATAAGACACCAGAAAATAAAATATTTTTGAAAAATGAAACATTTTCAGATAATAAAGTATATTTTTTATCTATTATTCAAGGTACAATTCAAATATTTTCAGTTATACATTATTAAATGGTAGGTTTATTTCGAAATTGCTACATATTTTTTGTTTTCATAATAATTTAGATGTTGTAAGGGGCGTATATTTGAATGTGCAGAGGAGGGGCCATCTGATATTTTTCACTTTTGATTTTAGCTATTATTGAGACGCAGATGTTGACAACGGAATCTCTTAAGATATCTTCTTTCGACTTATTTTTCGCTGTATATGAAATATTAAATTTTTGTAATTTCATAGGCTGAATAAATACATTATCTGGTGTTATGGAAATCGTATGCTTTGATAATTTTGTTTCAACTATTTCTATATATGTGGATAAATTCTTATGCGAGTTATATATGGCAAATGAACTTGACATAACCCCAAGTGTCTTTTTTGCGGAGGTCAAATCTAAAGTTGTCGGAGTTATAACTAAAGGCAGGTCGTAAGTTTCTGAGAACAGTGTAATTTTCTTCTTTGTGAAAAGTGTTAGGGTTTTTTGGTCTGTGGCTTTATTACTGTACTTATAAAATTCTAAATTGAATTGTCCTTGATGTAATCCAAGATTCTTTGCATTCTTGAACCACACATAAACTTTGTTTGGTCTATTAGGATGGAGGATAATATGCCTCTTTTCAAAATAGAATACATCGATAGCCAAACCAATACATTCTTCCAAAATTTCTGAAACGAAGAGTGTAGTTTTGGATAACTCTTCGTTCACAATTATTTCACTATCAGAGCCGCATAGATCGGATTCGGATCGATTTGTATTTTGGTTATTAGTTAATATTGTTGAAGTTTTAGATTTAAGTGTTTTTATAGAAGAGACAGAGTCTTGAGGTGTGCTGTATGGTTTATACGTCTGGGCAACGTCGTCACATTTCTTGATATGTAATTCAATTGGTCTCCTTCCTGAACATGTAATAATGATTTCTTTCCTGAATTTCTTTGTTTTGTCTTTGACTGGCCACACAGGCTTCAATCCGAAATCCACAGTTAATGGTTCCACAACTATCAGAGAATCAGTTAATATACCTTCGACGGGTATAGGCAAGAAAGCCATGTAGTTGTTTATATTTGCCAGAAAGATGAGTTCCACTCTGAAATCATTTTCCAAAGTTTTTGGACAAAAGGTGATGTTGAACTGGAAAGAAAGTCCGGGGTACAGTTTCACTTCGTTTTTAAAGTCAACACTCATTAAATCTGGATCCATATGCAAGCAATCTGGGTAGTAGACAGAATGAAAACGACATGTGACAACTTTCACAGTTTTGTTGGTTAATTTTACAAGTTTTTTGTAAGTGTTTCCATTGACAAAGTCATAAAAATTGAAATTTTCCGGTTTGGAAAAGAACACTTCTCGCCAATCTCTGAGGCAGTATGAACGCTCCATTCCATATTTAATGGCGTCATACGTCAATGCGTTTGTTCCAATGGTAGCTAACTGGCCTTGGTCGACTTCAGATATATGTCTGAGAATATCCTTACAAGCTTCCGCGGCAGACTTGGGGGGCTTAATGATGACCTCTTTTTTCTCTAAATCAATTGATTGCTTTGCTAGCGGGGCAGATTTCCGACTCTTTCTTCTGCTGACTCTATTGCTAATCTTGCGTTTAGGTTTTACATCATCTTCACTGATTGTTTTTACATCCACGTTATCTAAGGCGCTGGAACTAGCTGCTTGTGAGAGATTAATGGAACTACCTTCTTCTTCAATATTTGCATCAGTTTCGCTTGCTATTTTTAAGATAGATGTTTTCTTCTTTTTACTGATACGTCGCTTCAAAACATGTTTGTGTTTTTCGAGATATTTTTTCTCTTTTAAAATACTACTGATAATAGTTTTTTTGTTCTCTTCAATGGCTCGAATTTTGGTTTCTTTATTCTTCACATACTGATTAATTTTGGACAAAATGTCATCATGATTCTTCAGACCGTTAATGTTGATACCCGTATCTTTTTCAATAGATGCTATCAGCTTATTAACTTCAATTTGATGGTTTAGTGCATCAGCCATCATGAAACTGTTTAATATTATATTGATAGAAGTTGATAAACCATTAATTATTCAAATTAAAAAATAAAGTTGTTTTTGACGTTTACAAAAAAATTAAAACAAAACACTCCGAATTCGATAAATGACAGTTACAAAAGTTTTTTTTCGATCCAGATAAAGCTATATGTTCCTTCCTGGTAAAACCTACCTACACAAACGGAAATTTATTTATTTTACTTTGCAAAATATTTGTACATTTTTTCACAATTTACAAAATGAAAAATAAAAAAAATAATACTTTCAATGGTTCATCGATACGTATCCTAAACTATTTTTACTTTTGTGCCAGGATGAGCAAGATAAGCATCGCCTTAGAAAGGTCCAGTCCTATAGCGATGAAGATCTCGGCCTATTATTGATTTATGCGAACATTGTAGTGCGAGGAATGTATTCGGACAATTATGACTTGAATATAAATGGTAACTGACCTGAAATGGAAGAACCTACTTTTTAAATACGTACTGACTTCAAATAACAATTGAAGTGCATGCAAAAACTAGCAGCCGCGGTTTTGTTGCTGCTAGACCCTATAGGCGGCTTTTTTGGCTTTGTACACTTGGACAACATTCTTCGTCCATTCGACAATTCTAATATGCAAAATTTGATGTTAGTTTTCACATATTATTATGTCCGATTTAACGAAGAATTTTTATCCAAATAAAAAGATTAAAAACGTTTTGCACCTTCAAGCTTGTTTTTTTATGCATACCGCACAAGAGTCCCAACTGCTCCCGTCATGAGCCAGTGAGACTATGGCATCCTCAATTTGGGTATGTTGTGAGGCTGAAGGTAGTGTGAAGGGGAAGGAGATGAGGAAGAGGAAGGTAAGAAAGTACCTGGCTATTAAGATCTGGTCACCAAACACTATGAACAAATGGCTAAAGCCATTTCAAACAACTTTTCAATTCTGAATGGTGTCTTACACAAGGGCGATAATGAGAGAACTCACGTTCCTCTCTGGAACGTGCCGCAATTATATACCTTATATTATTTTTAATTATTTATTTGTGAAATAACACAAATTAATAAAATTTATTTGCGCACGTCGGATTCGAACCCGCGACCTTAGTATTGGGAGTCGAGAGCCTTCCCCTGGTCTAAGCAGGAAATTAGGATACGATTAATAATTTTGATAGTACAAGTACTTACACTAACTCGTTTTATTACCTGTATAAATGGATATTAATTTTCTCGAGTGTACCTACCTTCTAGAATTCTAGACTATTAAACAAGCAAACTAGTTTTTCTTCATCGTCGGGAATCGAACACGCAAATATGGATCGATAGATAAATTGCCTTCCTCGATAGGAAATTCTTTTGACGTCCCTAGGAATGTACGTAGACCTATATTAACATATATACAAACAGGCTTTAGCACCTGTCAGTGCATCAGTAACATGTGTCTTACCTGATACCTAGATGACTTCGCCAAACGAATCATCCCGTTGCCTGACATACATGCATAACTTTATGTGTATCATTTTCTAACGCATACCCAGCCAATTAATTTTAATCTGCGGATATATCATTATCATTATCGTTACAGCTTTAACTGTCCATTGTCGCCTAACTCGATGTGACTACATATTGAATTTAATTACACAATAGATCACCATTACCATTGATAATTTCCCAATGATTTCGCTATATTTGTTCAAATGTAGGCAAATGTAAGCAATCAAAATAATCGTCCTTTTAAATGAGTTTACCACGCGTAGAGTTCCAACTAGACAGAGCCTGTGAAACTGTGGCACTATAGTTATTGTGGGATATCGAAATTAATAAGACAAAGAGTGGAAGAAAGTGTAAATGAAAATTAGTAAATCTAGCTATTCGTATTCCTGCTTGTCACTTATCATGGTAAGATCATGTTAAATGATTTAATGTTTCAAATTCAGAGTTGCAAACAGGAGAACGGATAGGGAAGTGTCATCAAAACCAATTAGTTATCTTTCTCCTGTTCACACTGCACATATAAGATATTCTTTTATTTTTAATGTTATTGACTGGGCTGAAGGATGCACTCTGTGAGCCTTAAGTTATTTATTTATTCAATATCAGCGGTATAAATATACCATAAACAATAATTACACGTCACAGTTAAATACAAGCATAAGAAAATATAGGATATTATTTAAAAAAATGAAAATAAGTGTGGCATTGGAGCGTCAACCGACATCAGAAAGTATGTTATAAGTTGTTACAGTACATACCTACATAGATTTATATCTATTGTTATTAGTAAAACAAAAAATATTTTATTGCGCCCTAGAGGTGATTTTTCACAAAAACAGCGCTTTAAAAATTATTAAAATAGTATTACTATTATTTAATCCGATAAGTTCCAATCTATATAGCCCAAAAAATAATTGTCGTGGGTCAATAATATTGTCAATGTTATGTTGATCACTTAACCTAACGGTTTAACCGATCTGTATCAATTTTTGAGTATTTTCCATTTGAAACCATAAATGTCCTAAACATAAAAATGTAGGCAACTTCACACTGTGCCTCGCAAAATAATTGTCACCCATTTTCCAAGTCATCTCAACTCCCCTGTCTGGACCAAATTTGAATAGATTTTAAAGATTGCGCAAACAAACAGATTTTTTTTTTTAAATGTTTAGAGCATTGTAAGTATTTCTTATTGGATTGTTACGTTATTTTCCTCACCAAATTAATAATTATATCAGAACCCAGACACTCTCTTCGCGTGATTGACGAATAACCTCCATCTTTTATTTGGCTTATATACATAAGATCCGCACCGGGTCTGCTGATTTGCACTCTTGTCCGGATTCCATTGTCATAATATTGAAATGTTTATTGTTATGATCTTCTTTACAAGATAACTGGTAATCGCCCTGAATGTTAATTAGCCCTTTCCACATGTAAATCGCGTATTGTAATCCACTTTCCAATTCATTACATGCGGTAGAAATCATACGATGTTCTTTTCATATTAAAATCGTCGCAACTTGCAAATACATCGGTTGAAGAGCAGGTAACAAATGACTTAATTATCCTTTTGCATATTGAATATTGTTGTTTCTGCAACGGGAAACAAGTATCCCTTAATTACAATACAACATAAAAAATGGAAAAGATATGGAATGTCAGAGGTATGACGAAATCCATCAAGATATGACTCGTCCGGACGCTGATTGTCTCAAAATTTCTATACGGTTTAGAAACATGGACACTTTGAGCCAGCTAAAGAAAGTGGGTAGACGTCCTCGAAATGTGGTGCTGGGGAAAAATGGATGAAAAATGCTGGACAGCCAGGTGTACATGTCCAAATGCGTTAGTGTCCATTCTGGAAGAGCTGTAGGCATCCACAATAGGCTTTCAGGTCTACCTACAATGTATTTTAGACACTTTGGACATGTTGCTCGCCAATCTAAGGACTCCAACTTGGAGGAACTCATAGAAACTGGAAAAGGGGGAGGTAGGAGTAGCAGAGGAAGGTCGCTAATGCGCTGGAGTGACCAAGTACGACTAGAGTCTGGCATGTCGATGTCCATGGCTCTCCACGCATCGTAGAACCGCGATGGTGGAGGAGCTTTGTCCGAATCGGAGTGAGGGTCACCAGTCACCAGTCACCACGATATTTTTCATAATAAACTTAAATTTGAGTCGAACCAAACTGAAAATTATTTTTTTAACAAAAAGATATATCAAATGTCTAGCACGGATGGGTGCTACTTTATTTATTTGTGTTTTAAATTATTATGGAGGTCATTAAATAAATCAATTATTCTAGATTTTAGAGGCACCTTTGGAATTATTTGTGAATTTGTGATAATTAATAATTATTATTTTTCAAAAAAAAGATATATTTTCTAAATAAAATAAAATGATAAAAAATATTTTTAAAAACTAGTTGGATTGGCGTAAATTTAAATTATAAGAACTTCCTGATTTACGTTGAAAAACTAATTTGTCGAGTGTAAATTTTAGTTTATTACCCGAGAAATGATATTTTTATAATGTTTTATTTAAATTTTATTTTTCATTATTTTAACACAGTAGGCATAATTGCCTCTCCTCCATTAAATATCTCATCTCTTCTAAGACTGAACTCGACTCCAATCTTCATTATAATTTTGAAATTTGTCCATTTAACTAAAATTAATATTTAAATTCACCATTCATTTCTCCGTAATTTTAAATTATTAGATGACCTTAGAACACCCTTGAAGGGTGAAAGCCAGAAATAATTTTAAAAAAAACACAGTAGGCAGGACAACAATTTTTTAATAACTACATTGAACAACTTAGAACCAGTTGTTTTTCCTTCAAATCGTCATTCACCGAAAAATTGGTTTGATTCAACCTCCGTCAGAAGAAATTTCAACGAAAATTTCATGGAAATGGTTAAAAAAATTAAAAGATTTCAACATTCCAACGACATACCTAAGGAGTACTAATTCTATTGGTATTCGTATATTAGACAGCACAATACGCTAGGACCTCAAATTTTCAATTTCATTTAATGGTGTAAAGTTTCCTAACAACAATGTGGTTCAAGCAATGATTGATTCAGGATGTCACGTCACGTAGTTATCGTGTATCGTAAACTGCTTCGTGATATGAATTACCTCGTTATGACCCGCACTGAAAGTTATGGGCCTGCCTAAAAAAATTCAAATAAGTACTATCCAATTTCATTTAGACATATATCGCCACCTTTCCTTACTTAAAGACAATTAGTAGGTATATGACAGATGAAAAAAATGTTGTTTCACGGTATGGATTTTTAGATAAGATTTGGATACATTTAAATAGAAAGTTAAAGTACAATTTTGGACGGTTTTTGTTTACAGCCTTAATAATTCTTAGATTCAATCGAACACCTAAGTTAAAATAAAACTTTTTATTTACAAGAAAAACTCTCTTTTTAACTTTAACGTTATTCCCATCAATGTAATATATCATTGAAGAAGAAGATAATAATATTATTCTAATTTTTTTTTAAATATGAAAATGTACAAGACACAGAAAAATAATAAAAGATAATGGTCGCAACTGGGACTCGAACCCAGAACCTTACTTGTTACCGGGACATACACCTCTACCAATTGGGCCACTGCGATATATTATGAGACTGTTGTAATTGTTAATTAATTAATTAACCTTACGTGTTACCTGGACATACACCTTTACCAATTGGGCCAATGCGATCTATTATGAGACTGTCGTAATTTTTAATTAATTAATTAACAATTACGACAGTCTCATAATAGATCGCAGTGGCCCAATTGGTAGAGGTGTATGTCCCGGTTACACGTAAGGTCCTAGGTTCGAGTCCCAGTTGCGACCATTATCTTTTATTATTTTTCTGTGTCTTGTACATTTTCATATTTAAAAAAAATAGATTATTATTGTTATCTTCTTCTTCAATGATATTAAATAAAACAAATTACTTTTGTGTAAACTATTATAATCAATGTTATAATATCTACATGTTTCAAAGCCGATGGTTTCTTCGTCAGGATAATAACATGAATTATTATTATAGTTATTAATAATTATTCATGTTATTATCCTGACGAAGAAACCATCGATTTTGAAACATGTAGATATTATAACACTGATTTTAGTGATTTACACAAAAGTAATTTGTTTCATTTAAATAAAATGATGCCACAAAGTGAATTTGCAAAGATTGAAGAAAGAATATCTGAGTGTTTAATCCCAAAAATTGAAAATAAAGCTATGCTATCCTAACACAAATTGTTTTTCCAACAAGATTTGTTTCCCTTTCATATTTGTTGTTTTTTCTTATATTCTTTATTCCTTACATTCACTTACTTCGTGTGATTTGTTAATAACTTAAAACTAAAATACGGATTTGCACATATTTAAACTTCTCTAAAAAATAGCATTAATATTATATCAAATTATGAAAGATTACTAAAATTACTAATTCATGTCTCAATATAATTCGGACACCGACTTGGTGATTGATTATCATGTGCATATCAATTATTTGAATTTAATATGTTTAATTTATTATCACATTTGAACAACTTCAGTTAAATTTTATTTTTTTATTTTTATTTTTTTTTATTATTTTTTTATTATTTTTTTTTATTTATTTATCAAAAATACATTTGTTCAAAATAAGGGTAGTCCCACAAAGCTGACACATGGCAGCTTGTCTGTAGGTTCTACAATTTATCACTCTTAAACTCTTAATATTATACATAAGGAAATATTTGTTAATACATATTATATAGTTTTAAGGACACATTAGGATAGATCACATAATAATATTAGATTATTTGAATTACATCTATAAGATATTTCAATGTACATGCCTAATAATAAGATATATAGGCAGCTACATTAAGATAATCAATTCAACATATTTAAAGATACATGGAGTTTTCGTTAATTAACCACATTTTTATCATTTTAGGGCATAATCGGTCTTTTTTTTCAAATTTTAAGTTTTTATTTATTTTATTGAAAATCACTGGTATTTGGTATTCAAGAGTACGGCTTCCATATTTATTTAATATTCGAGGAGTTTTTAGGCCCTTTCCTTCTTTAAATCTTGTGGTATGTTTATGTACCATTGGGTGTTTATATGAGCTTTCCCCCGCGTTATCCATAATAGTAATGAACCAAAGGAGACCTTTTGTTGTAAGTATGCTCTCTGAGCCATATAATAGTTTTAAGTTATTTCTCTCTCTGTAAATATTTGGTGTAACAATTTTTTTTATTATGGCAGTTTGTAAATTTTGAATATATTTAATGTAAATAGTGCTTGCCTGTCCCCAGGTTCGAATTCCATATCTAAGGATGGATTCGACCATAGAAAAATATATGAGTTTAAGCGCCTCCGCCCACTCAGGCAACTGAAAACTCTCAACTGCCAACTGTCTTTGTATGACAATGTGATGGCCCGCATACTACACAATCACACAAAACCCCGTTGTCAATGGTAACACAAGCGGTGACTTGCGACCATCTTGCGATCATCTTGCGACTGTCACGGCTGATTACCCTGGGCGGCCGTTGCTAGGTTGCGAGCTGTCAGCTGATTGTTCTTCATCTATGGTTAAACAAGCTTTTTGACCAATCAAGACAGAGAAAACAGCCGGTTTTAGTTGGTTTTCAGTTGCCTCAGTGGGCGGAGCGCCTACGGGTGCAATGAGGCAAAAATGTGAAGTTTAAAGTTTTATTAAATAATAAAAAAATATATATTATTTTGATTTATATGTTAATAGAAATTTAGTAGAACTCGCGTCCAAAAAAGTGTGTTTCTAATTTTTTATTATCTCATAAATACAAAACCAAAATTTCCTCTGAAATTATAAGATTTTTAAGTAGATTTCTACTTAATTATAAATTCCAAAGAGATTCGCCATCTCAGTGACTTTTTTTTTAAACTTTCTTTATGGGGGCGGGTAGGTATCATTAGTTTTGAAATAATGCGTATAAGAAAGTCCAAAAAATGCGACGATTTCGCATTTAAAAAAAATGATCTTTACTAACTTTTAACGGCCACCATCGTGAAATGGGAACGGAACGTACAAACTTTTTACAGGCAGACAAAATTCAAAACAGTCGAGTTAAAAGCAAGGACCATTTTGGGAGGCGGGTGTGGGTATTGCCGCCCCGGGCCATTTATTGGATAACTAACACCCCTGCCATAGTTCACACCAAGTGGTTCGCTACGTTTGGTGACTTAGCAGGGGCGCCCGGGTTCATGGGATGAAGTTTGTCTGGGTCTTGGTGGCGGATGTGTTTGCCCACCTGCTGCGTGTCAGGCCGGATCGAGAGAGACTGGTTGAGGGAGACCTTTTGATCTCCCCAACCGGACCTTCTCGACCTATCGCCTTGCAGCGTAGTGGGAGGAACGGATACGTCTGTCACTCCTGGACACACTGATCTTCAGATTTCTACCCACCCTTCATAACTTTTTCCTTCCAGAACTTCCTTTCCTCAAAAATACCCTCCACACAGTATCCCCAAAGATGACATAGGCCCCGATGGACATTGTTTTCAAGTATTTCAATCAATGTTTTATTCTGTGCGGTGGTCTCTGAAGATTCACCCTCTAAAGATCGTCAATTGTGAAATTGGGCCCAGAGCGAACAAGCTTATAGCGATACCACGAAGTTCTAATAATCTGGTAAATCAATTGCAAAACGACCCGAGGGTGGTTTTGTTTATAAGAGTACGCAACAAATATTTATTATAATGGTGCTATCATTAAATTATTTTTAGTATGTAGCGTTATTTTGTACTAAGATAAATTATATTCTCAATTAAGACCTAAATATTAAAAATTGCAAAATGTCCTGCATTGGTTCAATAATAACTAAATGGTTGATTGGCTTGGGTAGGGAGGAGTCTGAAAAACTATTATATAATGTGACTTACAACGATACATGGTTACCTATGAATGGCACATTTAGTAAAAACTTAGTATATAAGTATTAATTAAAAAAATATATTTATTTAAATTGCATTTGGCACTTTACACACTTTGGTTCCTTAGAACAGGCAATCTGCCTAGCTAGGAACTAATATATGTGGGTCTCTATGTTCCAGATGACTATCTTAGACAGCGTCATCATAGATTATTCTACCTTCCTGCCTGTAGAACTAATCTGCCAATGGTTCTCCCGGTAGGGAGGAGAATATTGCTCCTGAACCTAATCTCCTCCGAGATTGATATATTTGGCGTCGGTAAGGAGAGATTCAAAAGAGAAATTCTTTCGATTCTTGAAAGAGTCTCTCCACATTGACGAAATCATCACCACTGCCTGCAATTTTTTTATTCTTTGAAATTGCTACATTCTTTGAAATTTCTTTTACATATAAACTATTTTTTGTAATATATTTATATGAAATTATTTCTTACATGTAATAAATTTAAATTTGTAATTGTGTAAGAAATCAATAAAAAATATTATTATTATTATTATTATTATTATCGACCTAAAACAACGTAATAACACTTGTATTCATTTTAAATATATTCTCTTATTATGTAATATTATTTATGTTATTTTGGCTTTAAATGTATCAAATGTAAAAAAAAAAAAAAATTATTTATGATTGCCTCAGGAATCCAAAATTTGAGTTAATACCGAAATATAAACAAAGGTGAGTACCGTAAAATCGGTTACTATTCCAGCAGTCACGGGTAATACTTTCACGGCCGAGCACGGAACACATAATTTATTCGTGAAAATGGAAGCGGGTTGCGAATTTAAGATTCTAAGCGCGTTGGTGTTCTGCCGGTGCCAAAATATTTATGTATGTGTGGCTGCATTCATTTGTAATATCTCCACATCTTCACACACGCGATACTAATCGACTTACTTTCTTCGTTGGCAGAGGATATAGCGCCATTAAATTATCTAACTCGCCGAACATTTGCCCTGGCGACAACATTACTTTCGTACCAACAATTCCTGCACTAAACTAATCAACTAACTAACCATCACTCAGTTTACCGGTGCAGTCACTACTGTCTTGGCAGGCGCTCCTTGTTTCAGATACATCGACCGACGGTTCCGATTGGTTGTGCTAAAAATTGAATATCGTTTTGTTGACTTATTTTAATTTCCTTGTAAAGATTTAAAAGTCTGTATTTTCGTAATTTTTAATGAAATTAAATGAAATGCAAAATATAAAATTAACCATACATTTCTTGATCTAAAAAAAAACAAAAAAGCAGAAACGAAACAGGTGATTGTCAAAAGAATTCATAATCTACTCTTTCATATATGGCGCGCGTTTAATTATGTTTCGTATAAACGTCTTTTACAAGTTTAGCTTCAAAAAATATATATTTTTTAAATTGTTTGCGCGTACACAAGCAATTTGAAAATGAATAAATGTTTTGTTCAATAAAAAAATTCAAACCTTTCTTGAAAGAACAATAATTTTTTTAAATATTCCAAAGCTTAACTTGTAAAAAGCGTTAATACGTAAAGTATTCTTAAAGGTAGATTCAGACTGGACGACGTACGTACGCATCGCTACGCCAAACAATGCTTAGCAACCCAAATATTTTCTATGAAAATGGCCACAGACATCGCACGTCGCGATGCGTGTGGCCAATGTGATTCTAAAACATAAATTTTCATTGAAAATCTATGGTTGCTAAGTAACCCAGATATTGTTAGGCGTAGCGATGCATACGTACGTCGACCCAGTCTGAATATACCATTATGCGCGCGCCATCCATGGAAAAGTAATTTGACGAACTCTTTTGACAATACCTGCTACAAAATCGCACATCTGACATTGTTCTTCGGGACCGTCGATAGATATTATTATACGTATCGATACATATCTTCTGTTATATGACTCTAATACTATATTATATTTGGCAGTAATAATGTATATTCATTATTTTTAATTGAAACTAATGTTTAAGAGGCTAGACTTTGAACCACACGCGGAACACCCGCGTCTGTCATTCTGTCCCGCTCACAATAAGCTCACGCACACTTACAATACATGCGAATGTGAAATGTGCGAATGAGACAACGCTCAAATTTACCTACAGAAATCGCTCGAAAAGGGGTTTATGGAGAATACACTTTTCTACACCGAAACTTTCACGAAATTGAAATTTAAAAAAATATATATTTTTTAGAAAAAAGAAGCTACGTCGGTAGCTTTTTATAATTTTATAATTCTTTATGAGAGTTGAGTTAGCAGCACTTTTTCCTTAAATAAAATTTTTTGATAAATCGTACATGTTTGACAGTGAATGTTTACGTTAATACGAAACGCATCGAAAATTCGAAAACATACTGACATAGTTTTTACCCTCTAGAAGGCAGTATAAAAAAAATATATTCATTTTGTGCAATTTTCGATGTAGAAAAGTGTTTTTTCCCGGGCGTCCTTTTTGTATGGGCCGAAAAGCGAAGTCTATCATCTTAAGACAAGATTTTATGCATAGCACAAAGGGTAACAATTATTATAAGCAATAATTATCAGCCTGAAACACCATAATTGAAACTAAATAAACATAACTGAAACACCATAATTGAAACATAACATAAACTGAAACACATAAACCATATTGAAACAATCTTCCGAGAAAAGATACATGCCGCCGACGGGAAAGGACACGAATCCGCGCCCTTCTGATGTCCGTGCTCAGGTGTTCTTAATCCACTGAGCTACGGCGGATTACCTCTTACCCGCCAAATGATTCAATATATACTAGTGTTTCATTCATCAACTACCGCCTATTACATTTTTTCATCTGCAAACAACCAACTTTATTTTTATATGAGAAAGGCATTGTAAGTGCTAACTTTCCCACTAGGTGGCGTCGAGATATATCATGTCTACATTTTTCGGTGAGATACTTTAACTCGTCAAATATTGATTAATTTTAGTTGATAAACTAATGTTTAAGACAAGATTTTATGCATGTCACGTTACGTCCCGTCGGCGGCATGTATCTTTTCTCGGAAGATTGTTTCAATATGGATGAGTGTTTCAGGCTGATAATTATTGCTTATAATAAATGTATATTAATACACACATTTGAACGGATATCGAAAGCAATAAATTTGCTGAAGTATATAAGCGAGAAATTTTTCTACATGCTGCAGTAGCTCTAAATGTTATATAACAGCGTTGGTATATTTATCGAGTTTACAACTTTGATGGTACCATACAATTATCAAAATACTACAGGTAAAATATGCTTTGATAAATGACCAAATTCGTGCATTCGTTTGGTCATCTTGGCAGTAAAATTGAAGATCTGCAGAGTCGAAGGGAAAGGGGAAGGGGTAGGGTTCTAAAATACATATTTACGTACTAGGTCGAGTGACTTATCAATTTACGACTTGTTCAAATTCTGTGAAACAACCCGTCCTTAGTAATACTAATTTCGGTTGACGTGCGTGTGAAATATTATTTTTGACTCTTTTTTTCCTAACCTACTTTATATTATTTTAATAAATATGTGTTTTAAGTATTGGGTTCTTTTGTGTATATTTTTTACAGATCTTAATCTGAATAATGAGTTTTAAAGTTAAATAAACCGTAATGATTTAAGATTTTCACGGCCAAAAGTATTATCATGATTTATTTTGGGGTATAATGCCATTTTGCGCTACCTCCTTCCTCAGCCAACGTTTCGGACAGCATTATAATATCCGTCATCAGGGCAGATGTGTAATGAGTGTGAGAGTTATCACTTGCAATTTTCGCCAGTGCAATTTCATCGTGTATAGTAATAATCAAAATATAGCACATTAACACAATGAGGGTTGCCTACGTGAGGGGCATAGCTGCATTTTTACATAAATTCTACGACTTTACGACTCTTTATCCTTCGAAGTAACTGTTAAATTAACATAACAGGGCCTTAAATTGAACTTTCGGCTGCAAATTGCTACCACACCTATTCACGCTACAGCACGATACGATGCGTGATGTACCAGAATTATGTATGTACATAGTTAAAAAGAAAAGGCATTCCGCTATCCTTTTCCAATTAGGTACAGAACGGTTCAATGTTTCTGCATCGCAGATTATTCAAAATAACTACACTTGCTAAGCGTCTGGCATTTACCGAAATTATTTAAAAAAAATAACCCGAGTGAGAATATGTCGACTATGATATTCCCAAATGAGTTGTGGCGGATGGCAAGCCGGTTTATGAGAAAAATACGCATTTTTTTATCTTCGGGTTAATCCTCATATTTTTGTTACTATTACTTACTATTCCATTGCTTACATATTCATTTGTTACTATATTCATGCCATTGCGCATTACAATTGGGAGGCGGAAATGGGTACCGCCGCCCCGGGAACCATTTATTGGATAACCAACACCTCTGCCATAGGTCACCCCAAGTGGTTCGCTACGTTTGGTGACTCAGCAGAGGTGCCCGGGTTCATGGGGTTAGGATTATCTAGGTCTTGGCGGCGGATGATTTAGACACACTGAACCCCAGATTCCTACCCAACCCTCATACATTTTTCCTTCCCAGAACTTCCCCTCCTTCCTTTCCTTAAAAATACCCTCCACACAGCATCCCCAAAGATGACATAGGCCCTGAGGGAAATTATTTTCCTCAGGGCCTCCTGTGTGGACCTAATGTAAAAAAAAAAAAAAATGCTTATCTTTTGTAACTTATCAGTAATAATAATTAATTTATGTAACTAGATCGATAAAAATAACCGTAAATAAATTATAAAATCGTAATTCAGCATGTCAAGAGGGCCACTTGCTTAAAGATGCCCCTAAGAAGAAAAATTAGCTTTTATAACCAGAAATAAACAGTTTATGTCCTAGATCTAGATCCCAGACAACAGTTAGCCGACTGCTTCGCGAAATCTACATGTACCATCATTAACATTTTTTACACCGGTTTTTTTGCGGGGCACTGTCTCCCATTACATATGTTTCACTATGGAGTAAGTTAGTATAACGTTTCTAGTTGTAATAATTCATTACCGTCGATTCACCTAACTGGCAGAACTAACAGACAAGCCATAAAAAGTGCTAGTAAAAAATATACTGCAATTGTTTTTTTGGCAAGTGTTACACAAAAAATGGCCCAGGGGGTCAAATTTGAACGTTTGAAAAGTAGTCGAGATTTTAACCATCTTCTAATCAGGTTAAAAAAATGTGATTGAGAGTTAAAAGTAGGTCCCCGAAGGTGTTCGCGGGATTTTCCAGTGCCGCCCACCTGCGAATGATGGCTAACAGGTTAAATACGATTTGATTAAGGGGTCGAGCGTTTTGCGGATGTGGAACTACGACAGTTTTTGCATCTGTTGCTACAATGCGCCAAAGCAAACAACGGCGCAATTACGAAAGAAAATACATGTCTGCATTATTTAGAACACTGTGCAAAAAATCTGAGATCTTGTTCCAAAGAAGGGTTTTTACATAAATAGTTTCCAATTAAGTTACAATTGTTTACAATTAAGTTATAATTAAATTACAATAACGTTTAAATGAAGTTATGTTTAAGTCATAATTAAGATGTAATTGCGTTAAAATTAAGTTACAATTAAGATACAATTAAGTTAAAATTCCGAGTTACAGTTTTATTACATGGCTTGCTTTTTCAAAATAGATATATTAACTGTTAGCTAAGTATAAACATTAAAAAAAATTTACTTTATACCAATATTTTCTTTGTATTTTTGTTGCGTGGTGAATTAATCACTTGATTTGTAGTCGGGAGTCAGGTAGTTCAATTCCTGTCGTAAAGTAATTATTTTTTTTTTGTAAATGACCGAGGTTTATACCTGGGCGATTTTAAAATGAATGCTTTATTGTACAATATAGCCCACTGGATAGGCGAATAATTCCTAGTGCAGAAAAAATAACATATTAGATAATTAGTTAAAGATTTTAAAATAATAGTCAATTATAAGTTAGTGACCTAAAAATGAGAAATTATTATTTTTATATAATAAAAAAATTACATATTTTAGCCCCCTGACTCAAGTGTATAGTATAAGATTCAGCGCGCTGGAGTAGACATTTTTACAGTTTCAAACAAAATGTCCTGCTTATTCTCAAATAGTAACAATCTATGGTATCCCCGTGTATTATTTGTCATTTCGATGAGGTTTTATAATTTTATGAAGATGCTAGCTGGGGTACCCGGCTTCGCTCATAGGGAGTTGATATGAGGTTGTGTGGTAGCCCTGTATCCCCACCCATAAAATAAGGCTTCGAATGGTCCACAATGTTCCAGAACATTCCACAGCATTCTAGGGTGTTCTGGAATATTCCACGATGATCAGGGATGTTCCCGAACGTACCAGACTATGCCCGAACATTCCACAATATACCAGAAAATCGGGTTGTTGTTGAATGTTGAAGAATTCTCTCGAATACTCTCGAATGTTCTAAAAGTTGGAATTTCGAAAAAGTTATTTATTTTTTTTACTTATTATCATGTAGAATCACCTCCCGAAGTTAATGCACTACATGTTAATGCACACGTACGAAATTACGTATACCAACTAATTATTCTTACATGTTCCCTCCAATAAACATAGAAACCCTGTTAATTTGTTCGTAAGAACTTCAGTCCAGTTTTTAACCGTTTTAACGAATAAAATGATCGTATTTAAGAATAACATTTTTCTCCGTGCACCCTGTATAAATAGAAGTATCATCACTTTATTTTTTCCGTGTTCAGATTACTTACATGCAGGTGAAAATAGCTAAACACAACATATTACAAGAATCCTTTTAACACACCTCAAGACAGATTGTAAACATAATGATAATAATTTATGACCCAGAACCTGACAAACTACAAGTCACATCAGACACCTAATCTCTTCTAAACCGTGTTGAATGAATGCACAAATAAACATTACCACCAGAGCGCTGACTGTGTTACAAGATGTAATCATTTAGTGTTTTATTTATTACATTAATCGTTACTGCTGTGGGTTAATTAAAACTGCGGTATCACAGTTACTTGGAATCTGGCACACTGTCAAAGCACATGTTAAATAGTCATCAAACCTGAGAACCAAGAAAACTTAGGAAATTAAGAACTTTTATTTATTGGAAAACCAACACCTCCGCCATAGGTCACCCCAAGTGGTTCGCTACGTTTGGTGACTTAGCAGGGGTGCCCGGGTTCATGGGGTAAGGTTTATCTAGGTCTTGGCGGCGGATGATCTAGACACACTAAACCCCAGATTCCTCACCAACCCTCATACTTTTTCCATCCCAGAACTTCCTCTCTTTCCTTTTTTTTAAAAATACCCTCCACACAGCATCCCCAAAGATGACGTAGGCCTTGAGGGGAAATTATTTTCCTCAGGGCCTCCTGTGTGGACATCATGTAAAAAAAAAAAACTTTCTTAGACTTTTCTATTCTTTCTCATTTTTGGTATAAAAATAACTGTAGAATTTAATATTGAAAATACTTTTATCCCTTCAATTTACGTTAACATTTACTATTCGCCGTAAGAGTTTTAATCCACTGGTATGTCATAATAATATAATAAAACAAATATAAAACATATAAAAAAATAAAAAAAAATTTAAAAAATTAAATTTTCACTTTAATTTATTGAACGTAACCGGCTTCAGCTTGTTAAAACCACCTTAAGACTGGTACATTTACGGTTTATATACATAACATATGAGGGAGGGCGGAGAGGGGTGGTCTACAGGGATTTTATTCAATTTTATTACATTTGTTGCTAAGTCGTCTTTGACTGTCGAATTTCTAATTATTTTGATTATTCCTAGTAGGCTTAATTAACTGGGGTTGGTAGCTTACTTTCATTGTTTGGGAATACCTTACAATTAATGTGAATTATTAACAAAGTATTTTATTGTTGTCAAGTCTATTCTTGATTAAAATCGTGTCATAGTCATAAGTCATAAACATCGTAAGTTAAAAGTTCTCAATTATTATCACTTCTCACTTTTGTATTTTTCATCAGGTGTAGGTATGTTATGATTTATATTAGGTTTCCAAAATTTTTCTTAACTTCTGTGTTTTTCGATCATTTTTTAAATTTTTTTCTTTATTCATTAAACTGCTAGTTACATGTTTTGAGAATTTTACGACCACCACCCTAATGCCAGTGTTGTGGTGGTCTTATTTATTATGATTAATTGTAAAGTTCAGTTGTGATTTTTCATCAAACGGCGGAAAAAATACAAAACGGCGCGATTAGGTACTATCTACATGTTCCTACAGTGGTTTTTAAAATGTCTTATTTTATTGGCAAAAAATTAAGAAAGGCTGTCCAAAGAAGCGAAGCTAGCAGTTCACAATGGAGTGCTGGTACCTACCCTGATGTATGGCAGTTGAAGCATGGAACTGGCAGAGAAAGGATGAAAGTAGACTGAATGCTGTAGAAATGAGATCCCTGAGGCGTATGTGTGGTAAAACCATGTACAATCGTGTGAGGAATTTGGAGATCCGAAAAGAATGCAAGGCCGATATCAGCGTCATAAGTAAGATTAAGAAAGGAACGCTTAGATGGTTTGGACATGTAGAGCGAATGAATGAAGAAAGGAGTGTCAAGAGAATATATGACGCGAATGTGAATGGTGGAAGAAGTCGAGGACGCCCGAGGAAGACATGGCACGATCAAGTGAATCAGATACTTGAGTCGGGCCATGTCAAGAGTCAGAATAATAGAAGAGCATCTATGATCAGATGTATGAATGTGAATGAGGTGAGGAGTGTATGCCAAGACCGAGTTGTTTGGCGGTCCGTCCTCTCTGCCTACCCCTGCGAGGAAACGGCGTGATGACATGGCACGATCAAGTGAATCAGATACTTGAGTCGGGAAGAAGACATGGCACGATCAAGTGAATCAGATACTTGAGTCGGGCCATGTCAAGAGTCAGAATAATAGAAGAGCATCTATGATCAGATGTATGAATGTGAATGAGGTGAGGAGTGTATGCCAAGACCGAGTTGTTTGGCGGTCCGTCCTCTCTGCCTACCCCTGCGAGGAAACGGCGTGATGGTTAGTTAGTTAGTTCTTATTTTTTTTTGCTGCAGTTACTAGCATGCTCCGATTATGTAGTATGTTTGATATACCTAAATAATTTAAAATCATAATAAAATGTCTATCAATAATTCTAATATGCATTACGAGTAATAAATAGTGTGGTATTTTTGGTTACGTCTAGTGGGTACATAAAAAAAAAGTAGTATTAAAAAAGTCAAACTTTCAAACCTCAGTGATCATTATGAGGTAAACAACACTCCGATATTTTTTTTTACTCTGAATCAGATAGTATTTTGCGTATCACTTAAGTGGGTTACTTCCATTCTAAACTACCAATTAAATTGTCTAGAAATAGCTAACATAAATTAGTAAACCGACCTAATGTATTTATTTAGATTTCTTTGAGGAATGTTCAGTACCTACTGATTACCTACATACCATTCAATGTCAATTATTTATTTATTTATTGACGCCCTATTGGGCTTTTACATATTTTACAAATTACATAAATAAAGCATAAACACAATATAATAAATAAGAATATATGTAATGCGAAATACAGTTGGATGACTTTAGAGAACTCAAGTACAATTCATATACCTACGGGCAAAAAAAAATAATGATTTTTATTGATTTTCATTTGGGATTCGCTCAGCGAGCGTCCAATTTTTTACTAGAATCTGATTGAGTGATCATTTGAATTTGACGCAATATTATAATAATATTTCTATAGCTACGTCTGGAGAATCCATGGTTTACTTTTGCGCAATCAATCACCAATATGTAGGTTTACAAAAAATCTCATGTCAAATATATCGGTACCTATGTGAACGCCGTCGGTAGTTCTTGAAATCCTGTTCGAACTGACAGCACGTGCCATACAACAGGGTATTTTCTCAAACGAGGGATTCTGTTGAAAATGTATGGAATATTAAAGACAATTTTTTTGATTTTAATCATCCTACTAAAAATGTTTGTTTTTTATGTTTTAATTCAAATTTATTTATTTTAAAAACGATCAAAAACCGACAAAACCAAAACGTCCCATGGTTAGCAACGGCACCAAATACGCATGTCAACAAACAAAAAAGTTACTACTGTCAGAATTTTTTCAAAGCCGGCTAACGCTTATGACGTCACGCGATAAAAATATCGTTTTGGCGGTATTACAAAAATGGGAGACTCGCTGTAGAAAATTTATTCGGCAAAATAAAAATAAAATAATAATGCCATAATAGTCTTAACTTTTTGCTTAAATTTTTTAAGCAATAAAAAAAATGTGGAAATACCTTTTAATTAATACTGCTACGAAGGTATTTGTAATACATTTTCATCTTACATCTCTTATTAATATTTTCTTCCAGATCGTAACATTAATCCTCCATTTAACAAGTACCCCAAAAGCATTCAGATCAAATTGACAGGACCAAAAAAAACACATAATGGATAAAGAGATAATTATTAAAAATGTTGCTTTCACCTGTCAGCGGTGGTGCATTTTTGCAGTTATGTAGTATATAAATATAATAGAATGATATGATCAGGAGAGCAGGTTTAAGGCCGGATGGATTATACTGGGATACGTGTTTCATGTGCTGAATATGTTCCAAGGATTCCGGTTATCAAGATGTCGGCCAGGAGGCCAGGAAGGCACTATGAACAAACTCACTACAGACACTGCCCTATAAACACATTTCGCAAGGTCGGAATTTGATAATTTTTAAAATTATTGTTTTTTTAATCTCGGTAAAACAATTTTCTATTTATTTATTTATTTGAGCCACAAACAGGATAGAACATTCTTGTTGGTAATATAAAACAAAATTAAATACAAATATAAATATCCCTAGACTAATGTGTCTGCAGTAATCATATTTGCATGTACACAGAAACAAACACATAAAAAAATCAATGTCAGTATTTTTATACTTAACTTAAAAAACTTAATTATAATAATAAAAAAGAAAGAAGAAAAAATCTAATAAATAGAAAATGTTAAAAACAACAAAGAATATTTTATTTTTACTTTTTAGGTGCACAAATTGTGGAGATACTCTTTGAAACAAGTTATATTATTTACAAAAATATCTATGATAGCGTGTAATTTAGCAAGATCATTGTATGATCTAGACATTCTAGAAATAGGATTAAAATATCCAGTATTATTGGTAAAAATTTCGGTCCAAAATATGTTAAGGTTTCTGGTAGATTTGGGCCTGGCGTACAACTTGATTTGATTGACTAAGTTACTATCTTGATAATTTGTAGTAATTAAGCAGTAGTGGGTGTTTAAAACATTAAATTCGACTCTTATTAATGATACCAGCAACGAAAGTGGTGAAGATGATGGCATGTGTTTGTTTACCTTATAGATAACATATGTTTACGACATGGAGCCGTGTTTACGACCAGACTGCACGGACTATCAATGCAGCCGAGCCAATGATTTTGGCGTTTAGTTAGAAAGAACGGCGTGGCACAGTTGTGCTTAGATGAAATTCGCAGTAACGTAGATGAACGATGTAATCGACACTTTTGTACGCGTGATTTCATAATAATAGTGGTTCAACGGCCCATCTCCCTTGCTTCTATGATAATATGTTACCATCTCATTGATCCGGCGCGTAGGCCTAGGTTATTATTTACCTACCCTATTATATACTCATTTTGAGCGCAATTTAATGACAAGATTCATAGCCTATTCAAAGCATGTACCATGAATCTAATACCATCTGACCACTGACCGCCCTTACTGAAAATGCATTATGTACTGCTAATCTAAATTTGAACACGTTACAGGTAAATTTAAAGTTCTGAAGTGAAAAAGATAAGATTTAATTGCGTAAGTGCAATTTCATCAATAATAATAATAATAATAATAATTGGATGACTTGTATAGCGCCGTTTTTGTGAAAAATCACCTCAAGGGCGCTGTACAAATTTCAATAATTTCTACAATCTTACTTCTAACTACACACTAGAAAATATAAAAAACCTATGGCTAAAACAATGGATGCAAATCCACCGGTTCTTTGATCAGCGATACAAAACTATATGTACAATGCATCTGAACAACCAGCGCGGTGCACCCCGAAAATGTAAATGTACATGTATTTTTATTTTATTTATTTTTATTTATTTATTTATTTATTTATTTTTATTTTTATTTATTTATTTTTTTTTTATTTTTTTTTTTTTTTTTTTAATTATATATATCTTTTTTTTCAATGAAAATGTACAGGACCATACTTACCTGGTAGGTCACTTGAGATTAAAGTTAAAAGATGTTTATTTATATACAGTTTGCGCGCAGAGGACATAATAGCGAACACATGTTGTTGGAAAAGTAATTATTTGATATATATTATGTTATTTAATGAGAGTAGTACATGAATTTTATTTATTTTCTTAAATGAAGTCTCAGTCTCTCGTTAAGCGACGGATTGCTGTGAAGGCTTCGAATGATGTTAATCTAATAAGAAAATAGATTAAGATAAATTATAGGCAATACATAATACAAATAGATTTATTAAATTTAAGGGTATGAGAGCCTAAATAAGTAGGTTTTTAGTTTTGACCTAAATTCTGTTGGGCTTGTTATGCACCTTAGTTCCGGAGGGAGTTTGTTCCAAGCCTTAGGCCCAGATACTTCGAATGCACGATCTCCAAACTTAGTATTTGGCTTTCGTTTAGGTTCTATCAGTCTACCTAGAGCTGATGATGTTGCTGATCTAAGGGTTGACTGCCTTGGACCAATGTTTTCCGGGACGCATAGTTCAGAGATGTAATGTGGGGCCATTTCATTGATGGATTTAAACACCATCCAGCACAGTTTGTACTGGATTCTTTCAGGGCACTTAAGCCAGTGAAGGTTGCGAAGGTGTTCTGAAATGTGTGAATATTTAGAGACCCCGGTTATGAGCCGTGCCGCTGCATTAAACACGGATTGAAGTGTATCATGAAAGTGTATCATCATTGAAGTGAAACATGTATCTTTAATCTAAGCTTTTCGGTTACTTAAGTAACCAAAAATCAAGTGTTAAAACGTTAAGATTTTTTTTCTGAAAATCTTGCCATTCTATTTAGATTGGAGTATATTTTTAATAATTGATGTTTTTAATGTAATGGTGGTCATGATCACTTTCGGTGGCTGTTTCAATTAGGCCCGTGAAAAGGGGTTTTGCTGAGCAGTCTAAAAAATTAAAATGTATCATATTCATGCATCGCGCTGACTGACGGCTGTGAAGATATACCTACTCCGAAATAACTAGCAACATAATGTACATTATTACATCAGTTGCTTCTTGCTTCCTAGTCGGTTTGTCATATTCGGGGATGCCCGAATATGATAACCCTCTGAACTCTGTACTACCGCAGTCTTCTGGAGATCAAAGCCTTTCATCCACAACATTGCAAGCTTTTAGGGGTATCTTCTATTCTTCGATGCTTCGCGTAAACGTAATCTTTTTGTCAAATTAAATTAATACTTTTACGCGAAGCTTCGTGACGATAGGCGCAGATGCTGTTCCAGCATTATACAACATTTTACCAACGAAGCGCAGAAACAAAAGGAAAAAAAATATCGTTAGAATGTAAGATGCTGTCAAGGGTGCATAACTGCATACAACTTGCGCATTATGATGCTAGGGGAAATTAGATCTAAAATAATACAGCAATCTGCTAAACACGTCTATGCATTATAATAATATTGATATGGTTACAGGTGTAACACTATCATACATGTGCGTGTTTAGAAACTGGGTTATTTCGCATAATATCTGAATGTTTCCTGTTTTTCATGTAAATATTTCATAATCTTTAAAGAACATCCAACGAAAGAAAAATCAGGAAAACCGCTGCACATTAAACAACCCCGATCTCATAAGCTTTACGTGGGAAGTTGAACTGAAAATAACGGTTCGTAAAAATGTCTAAAACAGCATTGTAATAATTATAATTAACAAAACATGCCTTCAAAATGTGTTAAATATCGCACGATAAGTTATGTAAATCCCATAATGATTATTAAAACAAAACAAAAACAATCTTACCTGTTAAATATTTTTATTTGGATTAAAAACTGAATTTAAAAAAGCACTGTTGTAGTCAACAATCAAAATAGTTTCATTTTTACTACAAGTCTAACAGAAGTTTTTCACTATTAGTGCTATTATCACAGCTCAAAGTATTATTTGAAGGTGAGAAAAGGTGGCTATTCTCAAAATAGCAGTCTTAACTCTGGAAGCGACCCATGTTATCTGCTGCCCGCACTGACGAAAGAACAGAATAACACGAAGGGTTCACGTCTGTAACAATGGGCATAAATTATCTAAACATCGATGATGTGCAGTATGTTTAGTATGTTTCCGGGTCGGCCGGTCAAATCGCGACTAAATCATCAGAGAATCGCGACTAAATCATCGATTCAGTATCGATGTGACGATTGCCGTTCCTGTCACCGCGAGACTTGGTCGTTTCAAGTGCGGAGTGTAGTGCTTGCGGACAACGAACCGTGACTGACTAACCAGTGACTTCGCTGACTACCCCGGGTAGTGGATTGCAGATTGCGAGTCCGGCCCGCGCAGTGGTGAGGCATTATCGGTGCTCTTGGCCCGCCGCAGTGGTAATTAGTTGCGGTTTCTTTTCGGCCACTAGGTTACGACGGATCCTCCTTCGCGCGATGACACTGATTTAGCGTCAGCCGCGACATTACCGGCATATTATACCGGCATTGTGTCTGATAAACCTTTCTGCCTTGTGAGTTGTGAGGATAATGCAAACTTAATATTTAATTAAATGAGAACAATTCACTTCGTATCAGTGGCGGCTGATGCTCACAAAAATCGGTGGTGCGCTAAAAATCTTGTACATATACCTACTCTAATTAAAATAAATTTAAACCAACTAACCATGGGCAGAGAGAACGGACCGCTAAACAACTCGGTCTTGGCACACACTCTTTGCCTCATTCACATTCATACGTCGTCTCATACATACTCTTCTATTTTTCTGACTCTTGACATGGCCCGACTCAAGTGTCTGATGTCTGCCTCGGATGTTCTCTACTGTGTTCTTATATCATTCAACCTTGCGTCATATATTCTCCTTACACTCCTTTCTCCTTTGAAATAAATTTAATTATGAAAATAACCCACCTATAGTATATTAGGTCCATTCTCCGTTGTCTCTGAGTAGCAAAGACATCAATGAGCCTGGAGTTAAAATCCGGTATAGATTTAGGCGTTATTTAATGCTTAGCACTGACAATGCATTGAGTCTATCTTGGCTAATTGTGTTTCTCAAGAATAATTAAATTCTTTTTAAAGTTGAAAATCACCAAAACAACTTTCCTCGGCGTCAAAGGGATTGTACACACGATTTTTAACAATTTAACACACGAAAAAGCATCCGATAATTTATTACTTACTATAAAAGAGTTGTAAAATAGATATTGATCACAATGTTTAATTTCTAACCGTTTTTCAAAGTTCAGCGCATTTTTAAATCTTCCTTACTCATCCAAGAAACGGATCACAATAGCGTATTGGACCTGTGACCAGTCACAACATGTCTACATTGTTTTTGTTAATTATGCTAAGCGGAACATTAAATGAAATAGTAGATGTTAAATTAAATACACAATATCGAAAATAATATTACACAAACGCGTCTCATTTTAATCTGCTGGTGAACAAACCGTTCCTTTTGATGTGGTGGAAATTTTCAGATCGCCGATCTCGTACACGTAAGATTTGTTAAGGATATTACCCATATTATACCTACCCACGGTGTGAACTTATTAGATAATTATGAAGGGACTCTTTGGAGCGATTTTAAAAACGATCCAGCGCTCGGAATATAGGCACACAACGATCTGCTTCGATACGCACACAGTTATATGGACATATTATGTATGCATTAGCGAAGTGTGTATTGTGATTTGTGACGAGGCGTGTCGGAAATATATTATTCGGCGCTAGGGAATTTTTGGATTGGCAGAAATTCTGGGAGTGCGTCGCACTAGCGCTCTTTAGAGCTGGCCGCCACTGTTTCGTATACACCACTTATTTATTCAAAATTATCAACATGTTTCGAAACCAACCTTCGTTAGGATGAAATTAAGTTTATCGAAAATGACAAAAGATATAAAAGTATAGCCAAATAAGTAACCGATTAATTACCATTGTTTTTAATACGTTTCTTAAATTGGATTCCAGTAAAAAAAAGAGACTGTTATTTAATGGGTTTATTATTTTTTTTTAGTGGTAAGAAGACGGGGAAGAAGAAGACGGGGAAGAAGAAGACGGGGAAGAAGAAGACGGGGAAGAAGAAGACGGGGAAGAAGAAGACGGGGAAGAAGAAGACGGGGAAGAAGAAGACGGGGAAGAAGAAGACGGGGAAGAAGAAGACGGGGAAGAAGAAGACGGGGAAGAAGAAGACGGGGAAGAAGAAGACGGGGAAGAAGAAGACGGGGAAGAAGAAGACGGGGAAGAAGAAGACGGGGAAGAAGAAGACGGGGAAGAAGAAGACGGGGAAGAAGAAGACGGGGAAGTAGCTTGCTATTCAGATCTTGTCTTCGGGTCTTTCACCAGGACGATACTGAGAGTAGCTTCCACTCTGGAACGTGCCACAAATAAACCGTTTTATTTATTTTTATTTTATAATGACAAACTTGTGAAATAACACAAATCAATCAAATAAAATTAATTAATATTTTTTAAATTGATAAACTAATAAGAGAAGATTTTGTATGCATAGCACAAAGGGTAAGAATTATTATAAGCAATAATTATTAGCCTGAAACACTCATCCATAATGAAAAAACCTCCCGAGTAAAGATACATGCCGCCGACGAGACTCGAACCCCTGCCCTACTGATTGCCGGTCAGGTGCTCTAATCCACTGAGCTACGGCGGCTTATCTCTTACCCGTTGGCGGCATGTATCTTTTCTCGGGAGGTTTTTTCAATATGGAATCAAGAATTATACATATTTAAAAAAAAGGGTTAAGAATTTTGGTATAAACGTAGATGGGACCTAGGAAAAGAAAATAGATTAATCGAAGTACTAATCACCAGTACTTATTTAATTCAAATTTAAAAAAAATATTTAGTGATCAAAGTGAATAGAACAAATTTCAAATCAAAATAACAGCTAAAGAATTCTCATATGAAATGTCAAGTCAAGATTTGAATACACAAAATTCCAATAAAAAATTAATTTTACACACTCAAAATATTGAAATTATTTATTGAAACCGTAATAGGAAACAATTATTTACATATTAACACCACAAACGGATTATTAATGAATGAAGCAATAACAATCTTCAGTACATTTTAACCCTAGTGGCATATTGTTATTATGGTTGATAAGGAAAATTAGTATGAAATGTCAAAAATCTATCAAAAATTAATATTTGTAATATATGGAAAATAGCTGGCTTTCTAAATTATAGCCTATATGTTATTTTGGTGTATGAGCTATATTATTGTAAAGTTTCATTAAAATCCATTCAGTAGTTCTTGCATTAAAGAGGAACAAACATACATACATCCATACAAACTTTCACGTTTATAATATTAGTAAGATAAGATAAGATAAGATGCAGTCGGTTTAGGGAAAATAGGTATACTTACTTATACAAAATATGACTAAATGTCCCCCAAGTCTGAAGTAATAATAATAATGTGCACAGAGGACGTACCGCCGAATAACAAAAGTGTAAAACAGATTTTCATTAAAATGCAAATATACATAGTCTAAAATACTGTATACACCAAAGTAAGTACAATAAATCGACACAGTAAATAAATTTGTTTGGTATCCACACCATCTTATTATTAAAGGTATTTTTGAAGTCGTTTTAAGGTTTGAAATTGGTAAATAATGCACACAAATGATTTTTATAATCATAATTATGAAAAGTGTAGGATAACCTTGTAATTAATATTACATATGGAAAGGCGCAAACAAACAATTATTCAGCTTAATAATTTAAATATTTTTTTAAAAATTACATTTTACTTAATAATTTAAAACATAATAACTAATAACTGTACCAAACAAACAACAGTTCTTATGTTTTAAACTTTTAAATTTTTTATTCTTATCTTTTCTTATTTTTTATTATTTCTCTTCTTTTTTATTTCCTCCATTTCTTTTTGTTTTGTATGTTCCATATATTTCATATATCATCATAATTTGAATGCACTAAAAGGGAATTTCTCCTAGTTGGGCAGTCATAACACTTTGTATATAATGTAAAATATAATATGTATAATCTTTTACTAAAAAAATATATATATATTTAAAGCGTGAAACTATTAACGCGTAAATTGTGAATATTAAGTAATAAGTGTAACCTAAAATGCTTTAGAACTTTAGCTAAGGATTTCAACAGTGAACATGCAGCAAAGTTATGAGGCTAAGTAATTGAATATTTTAAAAAATCATTACAGATAGTACCCATCTCCAACATTTCCAAATTTATATTCTTCTAATGCCTAATCAATCTATAGATTTAAACATAAATAACATTAGAAGAATGGTGGGTCTGTTGTGCCTTCACCACAATTTGGCATGCTTTCTGAACGCAAAAAATCGTACTTGAATAATGATTCATAATGAATGTTAGGAAGTAGGTATGTAGGTATATTCGCAGATAACAATTTATTGTAAATAAATACGTAATGCACCTCAATAATAACTACAAACATTATTCGTGTTAACTTCTGTAATGTGGAAATCGCGACAAAGGCATCTGACTACATAAAAATAGGTACTTACAATGAGCCACTTGCATGATATTTTTTCGGCTCAGATGAACATTTAGTACATTTTTAAACTTTTTAGAAATATTTTCAGAACCGTAGTAGCTTTTTTGAAAACTTTACATAATTTTTAATGCCTACAAAATTGAAATATGTACTTACATATATGGCGTATTTCGACTTTGAATTCAATATTATGTTTTAAGCACACGTTGCCCACAGATGTCAGTAAATTGAGTTCCGACAGATCGTCGGATCTGCCGGATCTGCCCTGATGATGGACACTATAACGCTGTCCGAAACGTCGGCTAAAGAAGGAGGTAGCGCAACACGGCATAACACCCCAAAAACAAACAACGAAAAGAACAAGTAATGTTATTTAATAACATAAATGCATTTTGTGTGTGTAAATAAATACAAATTCGAGAAATCAACGTCTAAGTTGTACAAAAATGACTCCAAAATAACAGATATTTTCAGTTACTCTTGGGGAAGTATTATTATTTTTTATGTAAGGGATAGTTTTGTTGCAAATTCATTAAACAAAAGGATTGTGTTTTTTAAATTTAGAATTTTAAGAAATTTTAAGATGTTTTAATAGAAAATGTTTGGGGTAAGCTTTTTTTCAATTTTTTTTCATCTTTTAAGATAATAATACTGCAACTTTTTTAAACACTAAATCATATTTTAGATACAAAATCTTAAAGGTAATTTAATCTAGGTTCTAAAATGGTATTTGTTTTTACGACATCTCAAAAAATAAGAAATATACAGGACATTTAAAATACCTTGGAAAAATTTCGAAAATTGTTGAAAAATTACAAATAAAACAAATATATACAACAGATAAACTACCCTCTTTGGCTGTGTAAGCAATGTACATATCTTAGTACACAACTGCTAACCCTGTACAAATCGCAGGTGCGCCCCACGGTTAAATTTGGCAGCCACCTCTGGTCTGGAGCCCCAAAGTACCTGAAAAACACCCTCGACTCTGTGCAGAAACGGGCGGTCCGTTTGATAGATTCTCCCGTCTTAACAAACGAATTGCAATCTTTAGAGCACAGGCGTCGGGTAGGAATGCTATCCTTGTTCTACCGGTGTTTCAATGGAAGATGCTCCGAGGACTAGCCTCATTGATCCCCTCGGCAGCGGTGCATAGTCGGGAAACACGCCAAACGCTCGCCCAACATATGTACACGTATGACATTTGTCACATGAGAACTGGTCGTTTTTACGACTCGTTCTTAAGTTCAACAGCTCGGCTGTGGAACGATTTGCCGGCCTCTGTGTTTCCTCCTTCCTACAACATGGGTCTCTTCAAGACCCATGTTCACTCCTTCCTCCCCTCAAAAAGACCCTCCACGCAGCATCTTCAAAGATGAAATAGGAAATTATTTTCCTCAGGGCCTCCTGTACGGTGTTAATATATAAAAAAAAAATATCTTTCCATGAACAATTTTTTGTCAGTTTTTAATTAATAAAGTTTTTTTATACGCGGTCGTTTAACAATTGTTCAAATTTTTCAGAAAGTTTTTTTGGAAAGGCTGAATATATGAAGGACGAAAGTAGTTTGGATGATGTAGAAATGAGATTCTTAAGATGTATGTGTGGTAAAACCATGCACAACCGTGTTAAAATATGAATATTCGGAAATAAGACAAAACATGAAGGATAAGATTAGGAAAGGAACGCTTAGATTGTTTGGGGATTTAGAACGAATGAACAAAGGAGAACCTATTACGCGTATCTGAATGGGAGAAGAAAACGGTGACGCCCGAGGAAGATGTGACATGAGAATCAAATAATCGAGTCGGGCCATGTCTAGAGACAGAATATCCGAAGAGTATGTGTGAAACGAGATGTGGATGATGCAAGGAGTGTAAGACCAAGTTCTTTAGCGGCCAATCTCTCAGATGCGTGATGGTTATTAGTTATTATTGATGGTTAGTTAGTTTTTTCTAACAACATAAGCAATTCAAAAAATTGAATTTCCGTATTCTCAAAAGATTTACATGATTTTTTCCAACCAAGTAATTATGCATGTAACTCTCACATTACTAGTGTCAACGTGTACTTATGTAGTCATTTCAACAACTCATGTAATTTAGATAGAATACGAAACAAATACTGTTCTTGGTGGTTTTCCTAAGTGCAGTCACAACATAAATAATCATAGTTTATTTTAGATCTAAAGTTTGCTGAGCAGGGAGACTCTTTTGCAATGTGTTTACCTTCTTTCATTCTGAAATAATATTACATATTTTTTATCTCTTCGAAAATCATATGGATCCAAGGAAGCTGGCATGAACTATTTAATACTTCGTTCGTTTATTCGAGAAATAATGATGTGGATTAAAAAAAATAAAATTAAGGTACATCTGATAGTATTATTGTTCTAATGCCCGTAGGCAAAATTTGAGAATCCCACTTCGATGACATCTCTGACGTCGCGGGTTACCAAAACCCTCTATTCCATCTCTGTACGTAAAAGTTTGGGACAAACTACTGCTGTGATTTATCATAACGCCTATTCGGTTGAATTTAAGAACCCCACTCTAATTACATTTCTGACGCCGCGGCTTATCTGAACCCTCTCTTCCATCGCTGTGCGTTAAAGTTTGGGACTAAGCTGCTTTTGTGATTTGTGGTCGCACGTTTTTGCTTGGTTTCGCGTAACTGCCGTATGGCGAATGGGCGCTGCAGTCGTGTTGGTTCATTTATGCTGCAGTCGCTGTCAGCGGATTGTCGGAGATGGTCGATCATATTTATGTGGTCTATATTCCTGTCACGGTTACTTCGATTTATTATAAAAGTTGAATATATTGTAGGAGAATAGATTTGCTTTTATAGTTTTTTGGTAAAATCATAATATTATTTCAACCAAATGTAGATTTTTTATATATTTTAAAAAATGCATTTATTTGATAATATTTTGGTAAGAGTAAGTTTAGCTAGATTTCATGTAAAATTATTATGTTATTATTATTATATATATATATATTTTAATTTCCGTGAACGTTTATATAAATTTTACAAATTTATTTCGATAAAAAGAAATCATTTCAGAGGTATTTTTTTTAACATTAGCTCCACACAGGAGACCCTGAGGAAAACAAATTTCCCTCGGGGCCTATGTTATCGTTGGGGATGCTGTGTGGATGTTCTTTTTAGAGAAAATAAGGAGAGGAAGTTCTATGTAGATTTTTTATATATTTAAAAAAATGCATTTACTTTGATAATATTTTGGTAAGAGTAAGTTTAGCTAGATTTCATGTAAAATTATTATGTTATTATTATTATATATATATATTTTAATTTCCGTGAACGTTTATATAAATTTTACAAATTTATTTCGATAAAAAGAAATCATTTCAGAGGTATTTTTTTAAACATTAGCTCCACACAGGAGACCCTGAGGAAAACAATTTCCCCTCGGGGCCTATGTTATCGTTGGGGATGCTGTGTGGATGTTCTTTTTAGAGAAAATAAGGGGAGGAAGTTCTGGGAAGGAAAAAATATGAAGGGTGAGTAGGAATCTGGGGGTCGATGTGTTCAGGAGTGACGGACGTATGAATGCATCTCTCCCACTGCGCTACAAGGCGATGGGTCGAGAGAGTCCTGTTGAAGAGGTAAAATGTCTCCATCAACCAGTCTCTATCAATCCGAACCGCCACGCAGTAGAGGGCAAACGCATGTGCCGCCAAAATATAGACAAACCTTACCCTATGAACCTGGGCACCCCTGCTAAGTCACTAAACGTAGCGAACCACTTAGAGTTACCTATGGCAAGGGTGTTGATTATCCAATAAACGGTATTGGGAAGAAACATTTGTCTCTTTCATTCATTACTAAGAAGATACAATTTATTATTCGTGTTTTTGTTTTTGATTTGATTTGATTACTACATTATTTATTTTGACCATATTTTATACTTGACGATTTTATTTTGAGTTTTAATTGAGAATATTTTATTCGAATTGATTTTATTATTTTTTTGAGTTTTAATATTAAGATTATTGCCTTTAATTTGAATGCCGATTTACATTATTAATTTATGGTTTTTTATATATTGTATTGTGTGTATTGAATTAGAGATTTGATTTAATTATTTTTATGTAATTTAATTTAATTGTATTTATTTTATTTTGATTAATTTATTTTATTTTATTTTCTGTTTTATACTGGAGGCACTGCTGAAAACCAACTGCATTCCAGGAGAAATCCTGAATTGTAGCTGAACAGTGACCTTTACGCTAATAAAATCAATGATTAACAACAAAATGTGTAATGTTGTAATAAATCTATTTATGAATAAATATTTTTATTATTATCAATTTTCTTTTTTTGTCATTGACGTGGATGAACGAGATTTAGGTATGCTGAGTTGATTCTTTTCCGAAATTCTACTCACTGTCCCTGCACATATTAAATGTAAGTGTTTTGTAGTTTTATATTCACAGTTGTTATTTTTGCATAAGGGCGGAGCCTTATAGATGGTCACCAACACTTGGCGAAATTGGGCGAAGCCCGAATAAAAGCCGCCCGCAGGGCCTAGCAGCAAAAACCCGCGGAGCGGGTTTTTTAACTGCTAGTAGACATATATTGTTTGTTTGTCAGTTCGAGAGCTTGTCAATCATAGTAACAATGAATTGTAAAGCCCAATTAGTGTAACTAGGAGTTCTGTGGACAGTAGACCTTACGTCCGAAAGTTATGTTATTTCACTTATTTAATAAATCAAAACAAAAAAAAAACTCTGAAATCATAAAATTCGTAAGTATATTATACCTACATACATATCTACTTAATTATACACCATATATAATTAATTCCTTATTTAAAAAAAGGAATTATTAATAAGGAACGTCACTATCTCAATGACAATTCTTATTTCAATCTTTCTTCAGGCAGGTAGTTACTATAACTAACTAACTAACTAACCATCACGCCGTTTCCTCGCAGGGGTAGGCAGAGAGGTCAACCGCCAAACAACTCGATCTTGGCACACACTCTTTGCCTCATTCACATTTATACATCGTCTCATACATACTCTTCTATTTTTCTGACTTTTGACATGGCCCGACTCAAGTATCTGATTCACTTGATCGTGCCATGTCTTTCGCGGACGTCCCCTACTTCTAGGTAGTTACCATAATAATGAAAAATGCGAATAAAAAAGTCAAAATATATATATGAAAATTTCACAATCGAAAAAATAATCTTTACTGAACCATTAGGCGCCGGAAAAACTGAAACCAAAATAAAACTGGTTGGTTGCTATAGTTTCCAACCAAACTTCTATCACGGCGCTACTCAATTTTACGATTTCAGTAATTATCTCAGCTTGTTTAACCATAGACGAAGAACAATCAGATGTCTTCGTAGCAACTGGCAGCTTGCGTTGCCATTGACAACAGGTTTTTGAGAAGTTGTGTAGTGTGCAGACCATCACATTTACGTACACAGGATAGCGAGTTTAGTGGCAAACTGTTTTTTTCAGTTGCCTCGTGAGGGGAGGCACGTAAAACGGTCGTCATCTTGAACAGGAAACGGAACGCATGTAGAAATTTTCAGACAGTCGAGTTAAATATTTATATTACTTTGGTAATATTACGATGGTCCATGATGAGAGTAGATTTTCACAAATTAAAGTAAAAAAAAAAAAAAATTCCAAGCAGTAGGTACTTTATTAAAGAAAACTATTCGCCTTTTTGTTATCGACTTACTCGTTACCACGGTCACGCCCCTGAGCATTAGGCGGTCCGCTGACGAGGCAACTGAAAACCAACTAAAACCGGCTGTTTTCTCTGTCTTGATTGGTCAAAAAGCTTGTTTAACCATAGACGAAGAACAATCAGCTGACAGCTGGCAACTAGCAACGGCCGGCCAGGGCAATCATCAGTGCAAGTCGCAAGTCACCGCTTGCGTTACCATTGACAACGGGTGTTTGAGTGATTGTGTAGTGTGCGGGCCATCACATTGTCATACTAAGACAGTTGGCAGTTGAGAGTTTTCAGTTGCCTCAGTGGGCGGAAGCGCTTATTTAACGCGAATTTAATTGCAGAATTTCGAAACATATATGCAAGCAATATAAATTGTTTCTTTATTCTAATGTTCGTTGATTAGAGATTACATATCCGGATTTGGGGCACTATAATACAATATACACACATTAGTAAGATAGTACCAACACAAAGATATACTGATCATTAGTCATTATTATTGTGCCAAATATAAAACCTATCCAAGACCATAGTAATTACAAGAAACTAGTTTGACTTGACCGTAAACCGTAACCGCGGAAGTAAAAATGTATAATCTTCCCTGCTAAATAAAAGCATCGTATGTTGTGGTGATCCGGCAATTGATCCCTCGACAGTTAATTTGAAATTATAATTATGTATTATAAAATTATATTTTTTCTGTAAAGTTTACCAATGACAAACCTAAATTCAAAAATAACTTTAATAATAAGTTGGTACGGATATCAAACGATTTTACTATGCAATAAAATATATAAATTTGTTTTAGACCACTTTAAATTTTAATTACACTACCGGTTTCCGAAGAACCCTTCCTTCGTCAGGAGAATATTAAAACTAACCTATGATACAAAATATTGATAGATATATACCAATCATTTAGGTGCTCGAGTGGGAGGTCAAAGGCGGAGGGGGGGGGGTAATTGCGGGAATTCCAGCAATAACAGAGCGGTTTATTGGAAACATATCTAGAATGGGACTAAACGATAAATTAATTTGGTTATTCAATATATTAGCCTTTCTTATTTGGGACTTTTTAATTCCAAGTGCTTCCAAGTTATCTAATTTTTTGATTTTAATATTACGGTGAAGAATTTTAACCCCTGTGTCCTTATTAAAAGTATGATTGGTGGAAATAAGATGATTGGCAAACTCCGAAAAATTACATTCTAGATATGTTTCCTACAAACCGCTCTGTTATTGCTGGAATTCCCGCAATTAACCCCCCCCCCCTTTCCCTTTGACCTCCCACTCCAGAACCTAAATGTTTGGCATATATCTATCAATATTTTGTATCATAGGTTAGTTTTAATATTCTCCTGACGAAGGAAGGGTTCTTCCGAAACCGGTAGACTGTAATTAAAATTGAAAGTGGTCTAAAACAAATTTATATATTTTATTGTAAATCATGGCGAGCCACAAAGTTAATGCTTATTACGAACATGATTTAACTATACTTTTGAGTGCTTTTTTATTATAAGATTTTTTTTTCCTTGATGTATTAGAATTAAATATGTTTTATACTTTTGTTATTTGGGGGTACATCCTCCTTGTACACTCTTTCGGGGACATTTGGTTTTATTTTATGTAAGTATGTAAACCGTATTTTTCCTTAACCGACTGCATATTGTATAAGTGGGGGCAACTGTCAGGGGATCAACTGACACAGAACCGTATGTTAAGTTATAGTACAGTAAGTTTTTTTTAGTTTTAACTGTCCTGAATCAGTGGGACTGTGACATCCCCATTTTGAACAATGACGTGAGGCTGAAGAAGTGGGAAAATAACAGTTATCGGGCAGTAATAATAACCAACTGTCATGAAACCATTATACTTCGTGGGAATAATATTGGGCAGTAATAATAATCTGGCTTAAATTTGGTCACTGAACATTCCCTTGTTCTCTCTGACTCTCTCAGTTCCCTTCAAAAACTTAAATCCAGTCCTCTTCTTCATCCTGATGATCACTTTGTATGTCTTATTCGAGTGCTGATAGCCTCCATTCAAAGTTCTAGAAAAACCGTAACCCTGATTTGGATTCCTGGACATGTTGGCATAATGGGTAATGATATTGCGGATGCCTTGGCAAAACAAGGAGCGTCCAACCCTGTTATTATCCTCGTAAACCACATTCCCCTATCTGACATTTTTCTATCATCAAAGACAGATCCCGCAATATTTGGGTAGAGTATTGGCAGTTAAATTGCTAGTCAATCCAAGGGAGCCTTCTATGCCTCAATATAAAGGACTATCCCATCAAAACCATGGTTTCAACAATTCCCCAATTTTTCCAAAAAAGAAATTTCCTCACTTATTTGAATGAGAATTGGACATTGTTCTGTTCCTTCTCACCTTTTTAAAATTCACGTCCTTGACTCTCCAGATTGTACAGTCTGTGGTCTAGAAGTGGGAACTTTAGACCACATATTTTTTGGCTGTCCCCCTCTAAACAAGTATCCTCTCTTCTATCAGACCTTGTCAAAAAATGCCTCGCCTCCATTCAATATCTCATCTCTTCTAAGCCTGAACTCGACTCCAATCTTCATTATAATTTTGAAATTTGTCCATTTAAATAAAATTAATATTTAAATTCGTCCTTCATTTCTCCATAATTTTAAAATGATGGCTTAGAACACCCTTGAAGGGTAAAAGCCAGAAATAATTATAAAAATAAAAAAAAACATATCAACGTCACTCACCGGGTGTTATCGATAATATCTTACGCTCTCCAACGAGGTATATTTTTTTATTCACCAGATTTACAGGAACGGGTTTAGTTTTTCCCATAGGAAAAACTAAACCCTTTCATACACTTTTCCATATAAATGATCATCTAGTAAATCCACGTTATGCAAGTGTATTATATAAGTATAATTAATACAAAACAATACAAGAACAACACGTTAATCTACCAAACTATTAAATGGGAATATAATTCACCGTCTCCAGATATTTTCATATCAGAGGGTTCGGCTCTGTGGAATTCCTAATTTGACCGATAAATCCTACTGATCCCTCAATATAAATATTTTAAAAATCTTTCGTAATTCTACATGTATTTAAAATGACTGATTTTTGCATTTTTATATACAAATTCTTTGACAAATCTAATATGCCTAAATTTTTAATAAGAGAGCTAGGTATAATGCCAGTGGCCGAAATAACAAAAGGTAATATTTTTATAGTCTGAGAATGCCAAATTCTTTTAATTTCATTTCCTAAATCTGTATACTTTCTTATTTTTTCAGAAACAGATTTTTGAATATTACAGGAATTTGGAATAGCTACATCAATAATATAAGTTATTTTTTTAATTTTGTCATGTAAAACTATATCAGGTCTATTATGACCAATTGGTCTGTCTGTTAGTATAGTTTTATCATAGTAAATTTTAAAGAAATTATTTTCTAAAAATGAATTTGGTTCGTATTCATAATATGGTACTATATTATGACAATCAATCAAGTTATGTTTAATTACCAAACTTTGGTGAATTATTTTTAAAACCTGATTGTGCCTAAATGTATACTCAGACGGCGCTAATATAGAACATCCTGATATAATGTGTTCTATAGTTTCCGGAAATATGATTTTATTATTATGATTATTATTTTTACTCGAGAAACAAAGTGGAAAAAAGTTTTAAATTTGTTTTATTATTTTATTATACTATTAGAAACAACACTCTTTTATGCAATAAATATGCTTTCGCCGGATTTCAAACCCGCCACCTATTGAGGTTATCGCTCTGCTACGAAGGTCGTCTTCGAAAAATATAGGACATGAATGCCAATCCAATCATTTTATTATCATTGATATATGATATATGATATGCAATCAATGAGGAGGGGGAATAAAATCACAAGGAGGAAATCCATAAACACTACACATGTACAAACTGATAAAAAGTTAACTGTCGATTTCCCAAAATGAATAAATAAATAATTTACTTTTATAAAATATTTAAAAAAAAAAAATTTAAATGTTATTTTTATAATGCGCAAATATTTTTTCACTAAGCATTATTAAAAAAAAGTAGTACAAAAAGGAAATTCACATTTTGTTAAAAAGAAGGAGAAATTATTTTTTAAAGTCTGATGAGATAAAATTGCATTAGAATAAATCCCAATATTATCAAAATTATTAAAGCAGTATCACTATCAGTTGTACCGCTATTTATTGTACAACGGAAAACAGCACACTCCTGAACAAAGATTAGAGAAGACAACCTTGACTTTATAGAGAAATAAATAAGTGAGGGGTGAAGGAAATTTGATAATAGGAACAAATGAATATTGGTCGAAATTCAATCCTAAAAAAGGTGAATTTGGGATAAAACTGTTTTCCAGAAAATAGCCAAATTTTTATAAAATTTTCATTGTGTCCTTATATTTTTTAATTTTTACGAAAATGTGTTACATTTACGGTAATATTAGTTTTTCGATATCTCCAAAAATGAAGTTCCGAGCTTCCAAAGTGATCTTGGGTAAAACGTATTCAATGATGTCTCGTGACGCCACATTATACACGATTACCGCCACGTACGTACCGAGACATGACATGTCAGCCGCACATATCAACGTTTTGATGGCTTGTATCTTCTGCACCATTCGGTATTTTTATGGCTTGTATCTTCTGCACCATTCGATATTTTTATGGCACGTATTTTGTGCACCATTCGGTATTTTCCAAAATTTTTAAATGTGTGTTCCTCAGCATGCTCCAATTAGTATGATGATGCATTTGTAAAAAAATAATACCACTTAATATCTGGGGAAATCATTAGTACTGAGGAATTTATCGAAATGTTTTTTATGATAGTGCAATATGAGTGTTGTTATCAATTAGATTTTACATCTAATCGGCGGATTTCAGATAATAATATCTCCATGAATCATGAAGCTACATTATTAATTGTGAATTTTCTTACATACACATTTTTATGACGCCATCGTCAACGATACATCATTATCGATCACCGCCGATAACTCATTTGGGCTAAGTATTATTATATCTCGTCAGGGAACCAGTTTCGTAAATTATTAAAATAATTAAATATAAATAAATCTACCCAAAATATTACCACGTATATCTCGCCAGGGACAGAGAATCTGTTTCATAAATAAACTCAAAATATGTAATCTAGCTATTACTCGTCAGGGACAGAGAGTCAGTTTCATAAATCAACCCAAAATATGAGATCTAGGTATTACCTATATCTCATCATGGAGTCAGTTTCATAAATCAACATGAAATCTGTATCTCATCGGGGACAGGGAGTCAGTTTCATAAATCAACTCAAAATATGAAATATAGGTATTACCCATAGACATATGAATATGTATAGACCTGCCCTAAGTGATAAAAGCGTATTATTTCCCCCTCCTTAATTCTGGGTTCCATGGAACCGGCCGGGCTGGCGTATAGGTACGCGTGAATCTAGAAAATGTGACTCCATCATTCTTGTGCGGACTAGCGTCGAGCTCTTATCGGTACATTTTACGAAATAACACGGCAAAAATGGTAACTTGTGCTATTAAAACATGTAAAAATAGAACTGAAAAAGAGTATAAACCCAATTGTCGTATTACCTTCCATATGCAGGCATTATTTGTCATTATTTTAAGCTTATTCAGATCATATAATATGATCAGTTTTAGACATGAAGCGAAATTCCCGGTCCCGTCGTGTGCACGTTGCAGTTTACTGTGATAAGTAAATTATGAAACATTTGTAAAAGTGTCTTAACTTAACACGGTAACAAAATATTCGACTCTCAAAACAAGCGAACCTTTCTTCATTTTATATGGATTACACAAGTTTGTTCAAACCGGGCGAACAATTCGCGCTCCCATGTAAAAAGGTCTATTCATTCAAAAGCAGATTTTACTTTTAAGAGCTAAATGGTGATATTATAATGCGTGATGCCTATATACTGTCGAATTGAAGGATTAACGAATCACATATCGTTACCGTCAACTCATCCCTCTCCGCCCCGCTACAGATGGTTATTACCCCTCTCCCTGATTCTCAAGTCTATGAATAATATGTCTGTGGTATTACCTCATTGACCAAAGAAGGACACTCGGTCAAAGTATTACCTATATCCCGTCAGGGATAGAGAATCAGTTTCATAAATCAACTCAAGATAAGAAATCTAGTTATTATATCTCGTCAGGGACAGGGAGTCAGTTTCATAAATCAACTCAAAACATTAAAATCTAGGTATTTTCTATATCTCTCATATAATTTCTTATATTACTTAACCTACCCTATAATATCATTTTAATGCCATCCGTAATTTAAAAACTAGTTTCTGTTTATTCATATTTTCTTTTTTTTCTTATAATATATATTTTTATTTTATTTAAACATGATATTACTTATATAACACCGTATATACACTAATCATGTAAAATCCCATCAGCGCGTTGGCAAATTGATAATTAAAATAAATAAATAAATGACTCGTCGAGGATACCGAACCGGTTTTATAAATCTACTCAAAATATGGAAATCTAGGTTTCAAGCAAAAAAATTACTAAATTATTTGAACCCTTGCACCGCGCTCCAATTTGGAATATAGGCAATTTACATAGCACGAAACATAAACATACTAATTTATGGTAGACATTATCTGAATAGCTTTTCCCTATTACAAGTTGTCAGTCTGTTATTGAGATTATTTTACGAATAAAATGACGATATTTATTTTCATTATCATTGGCATGTTTTTGTTTCCTCTAAATATCCTGTGGCTTACCTAGTTAATAAATGTAATATGTAAAACCGCGTAAGACCGAATCATTGATCGAAAATAATGCAAAATCAGTCTAAAAATATAGGACAACTAAACATAGGATGGGTTAGTCAAGTATGATTTAAGATTTTCACGGCCAAAAGTATTTTTGTTATTTATTTTTAGGATATTATGCCGTGTTACCGCCGTGTTGTAGATGTGTTATTGAAAGTGGTCAAGTCTATGCTTAAGATGCGAATCAGCGTGTAGATATCGAGTAGTATGCGTTGGCTTTCTGTTCACCCTGGAATGTATTCCAGGGTGAACTGATGATGGACACTGTAATGTTGTCCGAAACGTCGGCTAAAGAAGGAGTTAGCGTAACATCATAATATCCCAAAAATAAACAATAAAAATAGGATGGGTTGTTTCACAGAAAATAAACAATCCATTTAATTTTAAAGTTGATATATTTAAGTTTTTTTTTGTTTTATATATTAAATAATATCATTATTAAATTTTTAAAAACATTTATTTAACAATTTGACAGTTAGATAATGCCTTCAGAATGCGAAACAGCTGTCACGCGTAATAATAATTAGAACAGCAGAACTAAAGAAGGAGTTAGCGTAACAGGGCATAATATCCCAAAAATAAACAACAAAAATAGGACGGGTTGTTTCACAGAAAATGAACAATCCGTTTAATTTCAAAGTTGATATATTTAAGTTTTTTGTTTGTTTTATATATTTAATAATATCATTATTTAATTTATAAAAACAATTTATTTATTAACAAGTTCTGCTGTGTAATTATTATTAGGCGTGACAGATGTTTCGCCTTTTGAATGCATTATTAAACAATTTGACAGTTAGATAATGCCTTCAGAAGGCGAAACAGCTGTCACGCGTAATAATAATTAGCACAGCAGAACTAAACTGTTTTTATAAATTAAATAATGATATTTAGTGATTGTATAAACAAAACTTAAAATTAAAATGGATTTCTACACATTAATAGTTGATAACAATAAATAAATTAATATTCAAGTTCTGTGAAAGTCCCGTTAACGTTCTGTTACTATCCAAGTACTGCGAAACAACCGGCAAAAAGATATATTATCTCTAATATTGTCTTCATTAATTAAAATACCTTTTTCTGATTTTTCTGTTTCAGATTTTCGTTTGAGTTTTGCTAATATTGTCGTCATTAAAATATTAAAATTTGAGGTTAACTCATTAAGTTAAAAATAAACATAAATTTAATTGAACCTACACAAAACTTGAATTGTAACTTTGAATTTGGAGGAATTGTTTAAAATCTGTCCTTAAATTTTATGAAATCAGGTGTATTAAATATTTGATGTGTATCATGTCAAATGTCAAATTAACCCGTTTAATCACAGGAGACCATATTTGTCCCAGCTCACATAGGTCTCACAGAAGTTGTTGTTTCTCCCTTACTATCATAGTGAGAAGTAAGAACCACAAAAAAATTAATTTTACCGCTTTCTGAAACCAAAGTATCCGATCGCAATTTGAAAAAAAAAATGGAACTTTGTGAATTTTTGAAGAATTTTTTTTACATGAAACGAAAAAAGTGAGGTTACAGTAATGTTTATAATTCATTTTTCTAATGAAATATGTATGTGTTTTTTTTTTCATTATCAGTAATTTTAGTTAGAAAAAAGTAAAGTGAGCCATTTTTAAAACTTTTTAAAGTTTTCGCCCAAAACAATTATATTTAAAAAAAAAAAAAAATTTTATATATAAATTTGAAAGCCAATTTCATCACTTTTCGAAAACCGTTTTTAGTTTTCGGATACGTTAACAAATGTTCCAATATTTGGATTTTATTGCAAAGCGGGAATATTTTTAGCCTCTGACAAAACACGCCAAATTTTTGAAGGGAGAACTGCATAATAGATGCAGAATAAGACTTATATGTAAAGAAAGCATGCACTCCATGTCAGAAATAAAACGCTTTGGGTTATTTCTTATATTACATCCACACGGGGTAAGGTTTATCTAGGTCTTGGCGGCGGATGATCCAGACACACTGAACCCCAGATTCCTACACAACCCTGTACATTTTTCCTTCCCAGAACTTCCTCTCCTCCCTTTTCTTAAAAATACCCTCCACACAGCATCCCCAAAGATGACATAGGCCCTGAGGGAAATTATTTTCCTCAGGGCCTCCTGTGTGGACCCTTTGTAAAAAAAAAAAAAAAACACCACAGAATAATGTGTGTATAATAAGTAGATAAGAGAATTTTATTAATTAGTTAAAATTTAAATTATTTACAAAACTAATTATTGTATTCTTATCGCGAATGTAATAATTTAATCTTACTTAAATACTAAATCATGTATTTATTGCATTTATTACAGTACCTACTTAATATAACGGTGAGTTTATTGTCAGGTAGCGCATTCTTCGAACCAACATAGATTCTAAGTGGAATATTACGTCGCGTTATCCTCAAAGTATGAATTCGAATAATAATAAATATTGATATTTATGAAATGATGTTTAGTGTTAGTAGGTAAGTAAGTAATAATACTAACAAATTTACAATTCGATCTTAGGCGCTCCGCTGACGAGGCAACTGAAACCAAACTAAAACCGGCTGGTTTCTATGTCTTGATTGGTCAAAAAGCTTGTTTAACCATAGACGAATAACAATCAACTGACAGCTGGCAACTAGCAACGGCCGGCCACGGCAATCAGCAGTGCGAGTCGCGAGTCACCGCTTGCTTTACCATTGACAACAAGTGTTTTTGAGTGATTGTGTAGTGTGCGGGCCATCACATTGTCATACAAAGACAGTTGGCAGTTGAGAGTTTTCAGTTGCCTCAGTGAGCGGATGGCGTTAGAGCTAACAATCAGAACTAATAGGTAGGTAATTTAAATCCTCAGAATCGAACCAGTAATCACCTGATTCAAGTCAAAGACTACAGGAATCGCCTCCATATAGAAAAGCAGCACTCTCACTTTCAACGTATGTTTACCTATTTCATAAGTGGTTGGTTTACCTAATAAATCTTGACAATAGAACAGGATATGTGTTAGCATCATCACATCATCAGTGTCTATTGGTCATCACGATCAGTCATTGCCTCCGTATTCTCCAGTTAAAAGACGGAATTGCGTGGCCGCCCGTATAGACTGGTTCTGCATTGCCCCTTGGGCGGGCTAACAGGTTCATGTTCCGAGGAGGATCGTTGCGAGAATGCAATAATTGGAACTTATCCTCCTACAGGGTGTCCAGAAAGAACATTCACCACCATTCTGGCCATAATTATCTCTTAAGGCTGGGAATTCAGATTTTTTACAGATTTATAACATAATATGTCCCTTAAACACTATATTTTTCCAAGTTCTAAATAAAATATGGTCAAGCAGAAACGGTAATCATACAATTCCTTCGATAACAAAAAAATCGCAAAGTATCTATGGTCCGAAAATTAACAAAAAACACGTAGGTACGGTTCTTTTATTTAACACATCATAGGTTTGAAAAAAATCACCGTGTTTCTTTACATGCTTTTTAAGGTATTGCCGAAAGATTTTTGCTCTATTTTAAACGAGTCGTTATATTAAACATTTTTTCAATTTTCGCTTGATAATTATCGTTTTTAATATTAGCGCGCTCCCTCCAACATTCGTATTGTCGTATCTCTCCTTCTTCTTCTTTTTGAGCTGCATTTCCGCAGAGCTTACCGTGGCCTCGAAAATGTATAAACATTTTTCTTCATTCGCTCTATCCCGGGGAAATTTGAGTGTTTAAGAGAGCAATGCGCATATTTCAGTAATAATAATAATAAAAAAATTGTGAAAAATTATCGTCGATTTTTTTTTTTTTTTGAATTTCGTCAACACGGTGCATATAATAGTATGGTTTTTGTAAGTTGTTTTTAGTAAATCGAGTCTGAAGCTGGAAAGTTGCAGGTCAAATTTGAAAAATCGTTCGCTAGAAGGTAAATATCAGCTGTTAAATGTATTTCCAGATCCAAAATTTTTTCAACCCTTCGGTTGCCAAAAAAGTATGTAAATGGTCAAATCGAAAAAGAAAACTTTTTTTGGGTTCTGGATCTGATGTAGATTCTAGAGTTTCCCACTTATAATACGGTTTCCAAACAACGAAACCGTAATATAAGTGGGAAAGAAACCCGTGGTGAACTGCCCCTGCAAAGTTAGAACTTTTAATTTAAAAATATTTTTTGACGCAACCAAGGAATTTTCGCCTACGGCGCTTTTCCCTAATGCGGTAAAATCCTCGAAGAGGGATAATTATTTTTGAAGCTTTGAAGTGGGGACATGTTGCAAATAAGAGAGTTGATAAGCACTGAGTTAATTAGTCTATTAATTCGATCGTACATAGAATAAAGTTATGTTCAAAATTCAAAGAAACTAGCATGAAAAGCATATAGAATATGTATACATTCAATATGATTGTATCTTACATACATAGACTGTAAGCTGTGACACTTTACCTTTTTTATATGAAACCGCACAAGATTTTGCTCCCAACCGTCTGGAGCCAGTGCGACTGTGGTATTCCCAATTGGGGTATGTTGTGAGGTTGAAAGTAGTAGGGAGGGGAAAGATATGGAGAAGAGGGAGGTGGGTAATTATCTAGCTATTCAGATCTGGTCAAACACGGCCATAGCAATCTTAAACAAAGTTTCAATTCTGAATTCTGAACAATTCTGTGGTCTTACAGCAGGGCGATACTAAAAGTATCTTCCACACCTTTTCATTCTTTGTGATCCTTCCGGCGTCCTGCTTTCGACAAAGGCTTCCCTCAAATTTTGATTTATTTAGCCTCGTGTTAATTTTTGACACGCTTCATCTACCTAAGTACAATAATGCACTATAGAGTGAAATGCATTTCGTTGCCATCGCTGCAGGCGAGAGTCTTAGGCGATCCGCTCACTGAGGCAACTAAACAGTCAACTGGTAACTCTCTTTGTATGACAATGTGATGGCCCGCACACTGCACAATCACTCAAAAACCCGTTGTCAATGGTAACGCAAGCGGCGACTCACGACTCGCACTGCTGATTGCCGTGGCCGGCCATTGCTAGCTGCCAGCTGATTGTTCTTCGTCTATGGTTAAACAAGCTTTTTGACCAATCAAGACATAGAAACCAGCTGGTTTTAGTTTTGTTTCAGCTGCCTCGTCAGCGGAGAGCCTAACATCCTTAGAACTTAGAACCTATTCAAATATTTAAAGCTTAGGCTAAACATAAAATAAACATGTTTAAATCATGGAATGAAACAACCTTCTTTTTTTGACCCACTTCTCCTTGATTGGGTAAAATCTCTGGCATTACAACCACTAATAGAATAGAAAGGATACATATGCAATGACCAATCCTTTTGTTGAAATTTATCCATTTTATTATAATGATATACGTTTTATGTGATACCACGCAGTCCCAAGTACCTAGAGCCAGTGGAACTAAGACATCTCCGATATGGAGAATGTTGCTTAATGAAAACATTGAGGGAAAATCGAACCTTAACACTCTTTGATATTTTAAAATCACGCGAGCTGTTATCAATATTTTTTCATATAGGCGATAAAGGCACTCCTTTGCGAAATTAATGAAAATAATAAAAACCTTTAATAATCAGTATAGGTATAATTTAATCATTGTTAAGATTGTAAAAGTATAATTCTTCCACTGCTTTGAACAAACCGCTGTAAATATGATTTTCCAAATCAGTTTTCTACTTACCATCATTGAATAAAATCTGCTGTTGTGTTTAATTGAATGAAATTATATTGAATCAAAAACAGCAAAATTTACTAAAGGCCAGTGTGGTCGCACATGTGACATCGTCACTATACTAGTTCCAGCGAGAGCTCGTACGCACGTCATCGACGGTCGTCCTCTTCCTTCTCCCGCGCCTTGTATCAAAACGAAAGAGACAGAAGATACTAGAACGACGACGTCACGTATGACCTCTCGCTGGGACTAGTATAATCGACTATCTGCGTCATTTTCAATATATTGACATTGGAAGGGAATCCGTCACCCGCCGATTTTTCAGCCCGTTTTTCATTCAATCAATCAACGGCTGACCAAAAAATCCAACATTAAATTTGACCAATCGGCATACGTGATGCCCATACACGTGATGCCAATACACGTGATGCCAATACACGTGATGCCAATACACGTGAAGCCAAATTATGGCACATAACATAAAAAAATAATTTCTTAAACTAAATAACAAATTATTTAGTACACGTCAAAATGCAATACATAATAGGTACCAATCGTTTACCAAACGAGCTCAAGAAAAAAACAAAGGATTTTTTAGTAAGGTAGGTAGGGTAATGATTATCAGCAGTGACGTCAATGCAACTTGTTCTTTAAATGGCACACATCTGATACGGTATATTAAATTGAGCACTTAACAGAGACACACATACCTAAGCTTAGTAATAATTGAAATAAGATTTTTAAATGAAAAACGCTTCCGGCTTCAGTTTACGTTCAAAATATGTGTACATTGTGACCAACGAGGAAAAAAAACATTCAAAACACGAAGAAAAATATATCTTGAAAAAATAGCAACCAAAAAATCAATATTCGTAAAAACCTGATTACATTTTACAGCTGAAGTCTCCGGCGTTGCCCGGGTTTTTCGCAGAGTTTTTTCGAAATCAGATGATACTGTAATTTTCCCCTTATTTTGAACGCCAAGTGTGCAAAGTTTAATCAAGAAGTATCATTTTTTATTTTTGTTATTTGTTTTTGGGGTGTTATGCCGTGTTGCGCTACCTCCTTCTTTAGCCGACGTTTCGGAAAGCATTGCAGTGTCCATTATCAGGGCAAATCAACATCAAAATACTGCTTTTATGGGTAGGAAAAGGGGATGGGATATTTTTTTAAATCTCATAGTAGGCCTTCCTCTTGCTTTAAAGTCAAGTGTGCAAAATTTCATCAATCTTGGAATAAAACCGTAGATTTGTATAAAAATAAAATTCGTGCTGCCAGCCCGGTGTCCTTTTTATATAAAAAAAGTCATGTTTTTATATAAAGATGTCAGCACTTCGAAGAGGTGCATTGTTGGATTTCCTGCTTATTTGCTAGAGGTAGATTTGTAGATAAGTAGTTATCAACAATTCAATTATAGAAAACAAATAAATGGATTATTACATAAAAAGCGAACATAATCACAACTTTGTTTGTTTTTTAAATTGGCTGTGTAATAATTTTCTCCGTAATTGTGTTATAATCAGTGTTTGATGTCTTATATTTTTCACTATCGTTATCAGGTGCGAAACAGAGACACAAAGATTAAGAACTCGTTGACAACGTAAACATTTTTTTTGTTTTTGCAGTAATCCTAATGTTTGAAACTTTGGAACGTTGTCAAAAGGGAAATTGACATTAACATGAAATGTAAATGTTTCCTAAGTAGGTACTTATCTAATAAATCAATAATAATAACAATAATAACAATATATAATAACAACATTTCGAGGCTTGACTTCCTTCAACATGAGCCTCCACCCTCCCTGTCTTTGGCCGTCTTCCAATCTGCAAGTGTCCTCTGGCATCCTTCCTGAGATCATCCTCCCATCTCAACATATGTCTGATGTCCTAGTCTGTTTACCTCCTGGGTGTCCACGTAGAACCTTCTTCAGTACTCGTGTGCTTGGCATGTGCACACGTCCGGCCCACTTTAGTCTTTAGAGCCTTAAATGTGTAGAGAGTCTTATTATGTATATATCTTTACATCATTAGGTATTGTTAAAAAATCAAAAATAGGTATAGGAGTAACAACATTTCAAGTGTGTATTTGGTGCCAGAGCTTCAGTAATCAATTTCATACGTTTATATAACATTTCATTTTAATTTTCAAAATTATATCTAAACTTGCATGAACTTGGATGGTAGTTAAGAAAAGTCTAGTCTCCAACTTTCGTGGATTTTTCATGATAGGCTTGTCGTGAAATTTTTTTATATCCAAATTTGGTTCTGGAAAATCAATTTAAATACATACCTATACCTATACTATCATATATAGTTAATATTTTTTTGGTTAAATATAATTGTAGTTTCGTGTAATTTATTTTCTTTGGTTATAAAAGTATTTTGTAATATTTTAAGAGTGACTAAGAGATGTTTTTGTTTGTTTTAATTTAGGTCTCAGATCGAAACCTGCACTTAATATAGTATGTAATACAGGTGTAGGTTCCTGCTTATCCAAACTGACTCATTTGTGTACCTGCCTACCTATGTAGGTAGGTACTTAACTGCTAAGTACACCTTGAACGTATTTTTGCAGTTAAAGCCAGCGATTGACCCAAATTCCACATGATGCTGAACATTACGGATTTATTATAATGTCTGACCTAACAAAAGTATATTAATTAGTTTTGCCTATTATTACTGGATTGTGGGTGGGCACCCATAATAAATTTTATTCGTCATTGCTAAAATTACACACTTAATTATGTATTTACATTTCTTATGGAATTTCAAATTTCAGGTAAGAAATACATGCGAATAAGCGCAAAACAGGCCATACTATTTTAATACTTAAATGAAAACGTGGAAGGTACGTTTTTAGATTTTCACGGCCAAAAGCATTTTCGTTGTTTTTTTTTTGGGGTGTTATGCCGTGTTGCGCTACCTCCTTCTTTAGCCGACGTTTCGGACAGCGTTGCAGTGTCCATCATCAGGGCAGATCCACCAGATCCGACGATGTGTCAAATCGTCGGATCTGCCAGATCGGCCCTGATGATGGACACTGCAACGCTGTCCGAAATGTCGGCTAAAGAAGGAGGTAGCACAACACGGCATAACACCCCAAAAACAAACAACGAAAATACAGATCTGCCGGATCTGCCGGATCTGCCCTGATGATGGACACTGCAACGCTGTCCGAAACGTCGGCTAAAGAAGGAGGTAGCGCAACACGGCATAACACCCCAAAAATAAGAAAACAATGAAATTTAAAAATTTCTGGTGCAACTGAGTCTTGAATCCGGAACCCGGAAAATTACACTATTTTTATTAGTTTATATCCTCTTCTCCATCTCCTTTCTTTACCTACTACTTTCAGTCTAGCAACACACCCCAATTGGGAATGCCATAGTACTGGCTGCAGACGGTAGGGAATCTTGAGGTGCATTGATCCCACGTCCCTTTAAATGAAAGACAATGTTTTTTTCAGTCACGTGTTTATTAATTTCCTAATTAAGTTCCAATCTTATCGATTTCCTTATTTTCAAAATAACTTATTGTTGTTATTGCTGACTGTAGCGATCACACCAAATATCAGATCCAATCTTCCAGTTCAAAGAATTCGCGCGAGACATTCGGGCCCCAAATTTTCAGGGCAACTATTCGGGTACTAAAATTGGCTATGAACAACAACTGCGCTGTACAACAAGTCTTCATTATCAGTGGCGTGGCGACCAAGTGCACCACCCGGGGAAACACTCGGGAGTTGAAGGGGTCCGTATTTCAATTACATCTCTTAAATTATTTGGAAAATATATTCAGAAATTTTAAAAAGTAAAACTGAATAAGATTAAGGAGAAAACGGGGTTATAAAAACAAGTGATCAACGATTTTGGCTTTAACCGCATCCATAAGATGGAATGGTTCTATTGGGTAATATTATAAAGCCATAAAATGGAAAACTTAGAAAATTCGATGTCTGCACCATTTTCGCATCGAGCTTTGGACACAGACTACCTTCGAATACATCTACAATTATTTGTTTACTTTCCGTTTCTTCTGACTGGTTGTTGCACAGAATTTAAACAATTCATCGAAATTATTTTTTTAAGTTCTGTGAAAGTTCTAATCAAGTTCTGTTATTATTTCAGTTCTGTGAAGCAACTGGTCCATAATGATATAATTGTTCAAATTTTCTGAATTTTTTTTTTACATTAGCTCCACACAGTAGGCCCTGAGTAAAATAATTTCTCTCAGGGCCTGTGTCATCTTTGGGGATACTGTGTGGACGGTGTTTTAAAGGAAAGGACGTTCTGGGAAGGAAAATGGTATAAGGGTTGGGTAGGAATCTGGGGTTCAGTGTGTCCAGATCATCCACCGCCAAGTCCTAGACAAACCTCACCCCATAAACCCGGGCACCCCTAATAAGTCACCAAACGTAGCGAACCACTTGGGGTGACCTATGGCAGAGATGTTGGTTATCCAATAAATGGTTCCCGGGGCGGCAGTACCCATTTCCGCTTCCCAAATGAATTAACCCGCCTTTAGAAAAATCTTTAACTTCTAAAAATTTTGACATGGAAAATGTAGGTATTTCTTAGGTTAGGTTATAAAGGGTAGCAAAGCTATATCTATATTTAATAATATGTTTTATTTGTATATCATAAGAGTTTACGTTTGAGTTTTAGATTTCGTAATACATTTGCAAGATTTTGGTTGGTTGTGGTCACTGACAACTAACAAGTGTGCTGGGGGCAATTCGATACGCCACTGGCTGCAATTACATACATAATACGTCCACCGTTTAGTAGAAGGACGACCGGTTTGCTCATAACGGATTCTTGTTTCAAGTTCACATTGGATGTAAACCAATAATATTACATTTGAATTAATCGGGTAAAACCGTACGAGTATAACCCGCTTGCGGCTTTAGACTGATTGGCGAGCAAATACCAACTTTTGTAGTGTCAAGAGCTCATTATGGACACGTTAAATGTTATGTTTGGTTTACTAAAATGTTGTTTTCAGTTTAGCAAATTTACCCGCGTAAATTCGAAGAACATTCGTCGAGAATTTAGCACAGATGCAACATAATATAAAAAAGGAATATACATTACGCCTTATTTGTAAAATGTTTTTCAACTGTACAAAAAGATTTTCTTATTGTGTTATAGTGCACACATAAAGTCGGGTAGTAACTGTTTTACCAGGTTCCACGACAATTCAACTAAGTGCCATTTAATTCCCCTTTGAAGACAATAAACGTTATTAAAAAAAAAAGCCCTTAACCTAAACGAAAGTAACCTATTTAACCATTGTTTTTCATCACTTTTAATGAGTTTTCAAAGGAAGTGTTGTAATTGCATATTGTTAAGTTGTCCTGTCACCGTATTACCAATATTTTAAAAAAATATAAAAAATATAGTCTAAAATATACAATAACCTACCTGACAAAACAAGACAATCGAATAATATTAAAAAATACAAAATCCTGATCAAACAATGGATCATCGAAAAAGGTCGTGCAATAATTAGTCACCTCACCCAAATATAATCGTATATCTCATTATTGATACCACTACCTACCAACCTGAAAATTTTGTCAAATATTTTTGCTTTATTGAAAAATGTACTTTATATAATAATTAAAAAATATTTGTAAACTAGTCTGTCTCGACACAGGAGTTCCTAGTGAGACAGGCAAGGCCAAAAAATGTAAACCTTATGATATAGATTCAATAAATAAATAAAAATAAATAAATTTTGCGGACAAATAGCTTCTACAAAATAACAACCCACTCCACGCCTGTATTTTTCTCCGTTCTTCCCATTTTTTTTGTTTTTATTTCTTTCTTTCTCTCACTTTTTTTCTATTTCTCTTATTTTTTTCTTTTCTTTTCTTTCATTTTTTCTACTTTTTTATATTTTAAATTTCTATTTACCTCTTTAAATTTCCGAATTCATGTTTTTATCTCATTTTCTATTAAAATTAGATTAAATTTTGGTCACCGCGGAACGGGCTCAGCCTAGAGGTGGTTTATACAAAAAAAATGTATTTGTATCTATCTCGGTTAATAAATAATTAGTTCTTTTTAAACTGCTGGTATAAACTGAACAAAGTTTTTTTTTTTAGTTTAGACAATGTATAGAGTTTAAACGTTTGTTTATTTATTTTAGACAATGTATAGAGTTTAAACGTTTTTTATTTAGTTTAGACAATGTATAGAGTTTAGACAATGTATAATAATCAATAAAATACTACCCTGTGTTGGTCACTAAAAACATTAAAAAATGGGGAACCTTGCTTAGTGGATATCAGGTGCCGTAAAAATAAATGAAAAAGGGTTGCGACGCACCGCATTATTCAATGAACGAATTTTAGTAAAGTAATAGAAGCCTTTTACTACATGTTTACCTAATAATATTTATATTTACTTCAAGTGCTATAAAATCGTAACATTTAAAGGATCCCCGCTACGAAAAAATTGTCAGTTTATCATGGTAACTTTACCATCTCAATATGTAATAAAATTCGACCTCGATTCGGGTGTATGTGACCTACATACCTTGAGTAGGCATTACATGTGCATGCGAGTATGTTCATAAAGTTATTTCCTGGACCAATAATTAACCTACGTGTTCGATTAATCGACAGGAGCAGTGAGCAATGGTTTTTTTGGTTAGGTACTTTTTACACAATTTAGCTACGTTCACGCACTTTAGCTACGCACTTTAGCTACGCACTTTAGCTACGCACTTTAGCTACGTTCGGAATATTAATGAACAATAATTAAGTACAACCGAAGTACCAATAATTAAACCTCCAATTTTGAGAATATGGTGTAATGGATTTGGAAAGGGGAGGAATAAAGTGAAGTACCTTGTAAGTTAAGTAACCTTGCTATTCAGAAGTAATCTGTCTAACTTTGTCCAGTGAGGCAGGTAAAAGAAAACTATGTATATAAATTAAATTAATTAAAATTATAGCCTTTCAGCAGTGCTTGTATTGAACAATTTTACCAACCGGAACGCTTGGTTTTAATTTCTACAATAATAATCAAATACAATATAACAGTTATTTGCATTTATGTTTCCGACAACAAATTAGACATTTCGTGTGTTATTTTTATATATTTGAAGAAATTAGTAATTTAAAAATAAAATACTTTTTAACTATTTATCATTTTATTTATTAACGACAGCTATTTAATTAATTTGTAAGATGCATAAAACAAAGAAATCAACACGATTCCATAGTTTTGTGGTCGAAGAATTTGACTTTGAGTTGTGAGTTGTGAGGATGCGGGTTGGATTATCGTTTAGGTTTGTTTAAATTTGAGGAATGTAGCGGTATGTTTTAGCATCGAAAGAAACAAGAAGGTTAGGGCTGACGGATCCGCGAACCGGAACATCGTTCCGGTTTGTTCTCGTTCAATTCGAACACTGCAGTCATTTCGGAACGTTTCAATCATTTTGAATGCCATTTTTCATCAGGGAAAAACTGAGAGTTCGTAAGAAGTACCTTCCACTCTGAATAACTTAAAATTGCGCACCTTCCGTCAATGTCAGATTATTTAAATAATGTTGGTATCTACCTATTTAAAAACTACCGCAGGTACATTTTGATCAACCGAACCAGATAACAGAAATAATAAAACAAAAATAAAAAAATATCTAGTTGATAAAGAGACTCCAATACGAAACTTTGAATGATAAGCAATGCCTTTTGATAACAGAAACAATCATCTGCTGTACGTAAACGGGCATACCAGTCCATTATCAGTTCACCTCTTATAATATCAAGTTATTGTGAAGTGTCCGTTGTGAAAATGAGTGAATCGCAGAAGAAAAGACGGAGTTTCATGTTTTTCGCTAAGAAGCAGATGTCCATGAACACTCCTTTGGCGGACGAAGCACCAATGGACGGAGTGATCATGAACACGCCCAAGAGTCCGGCTCCGGTCGTGATGAGGGCGAGGAATTCGGCGTTCTTCAATCAGGGGATCCAAAAAAGGTACATTTGTTATTGAACGTACCTTATGTGTTAATTGTTAATTCAAAGTTTCATATATTTATTTTCTTATTATCTGGCTCTATCTGATTGTCTTTTCTGTACTTAGATGGAAAACTTAAAGGTTCCACTCACTTGTGATGGACATAATCGATACAATTTAATATTTAAAGTATTTTAAATTAATCATAATTTTTTTTGAGAATCATCCCAAGAAAACGAGGAAATTTTACCTCATAGAGGTTCTGATTTTCGAAAATTTTGATTTCTAATAAATTATCTCTAATGAATTTTGATTTCTAATAAATTCTCTCTAATGAATTTTGAATTCATGTAATCATCATGCAGATCATTTTTCGGAAGCTTTTAAATTTCATATAAAAATGTACTACCTTGATTATTCGAAGAACATTCGTACCGAAAAAGTAAAAACTTAATAACTTCACAATAAGTAATGCATTATATTTTTATATATATTTTTTATTTATATATAATATACTAGCTGATACGGGGGATGCGTTGCAATGCTACTTAAATAAAAAAAATGTTTCTCCCTTCGTGTCATTTCCCATTCCTCCTCGTGTTCCTTACGCCTCCTCTTCCTCTTCCCCTCGCGCGACCTCTTTTCACCCCCCCCTCCCCCTTACCTTCTCTCCCCTTCCTCACGCATTCCGCTTCCACCTTCTCCGCCTTCCCCTCTAATAATAATAATAATTGGATAATTTGTATAGCGCCGTTTTTGTGAGAAATCACCTCAAGGGCGCTGTGGGCGCTCTCTCTCCCCCCCCCCCCCACCAAGCTCCCCTCCGCATACCCCTCCCCCAGTCTTTTTTTCCTGCCGCTTAACTCCATAAAATACACCCATTTTTCCAACAACTCGCGTGACCTATTTCATTTTTTAATGCAAATTTCATAATGCCCGAGCTCACCAGTACATATATATATATATATATATATATATATATATATATATATATATATATAAATATAAATATTCACGGGCATGTTAACAACAATTCAAAAAACAATCGGATGAAATTTTGATCGCAATTGTATGAATAGTGTAGGAAATAATTTCATAAAGCCAGAGCTCACTATCCTATAACCATCCCGGGTATGCGCATATCATATTCCCAAAGTTTCATCGCAATCGGATGAACGGAATAGCCGCGCATAACATACGAACAACAAACAAACAAACATTAATTTTTATGTAGGTATTAGATAACTATAATATCTTCACCTAACTAATTATATTTTAAAAAATGTCTCTAGAATTAGGTGGTTTTGATTATTGTAGGTACATACATACACATTTTAGTTACCAAGATAACTTACTCGAAATTACGAAAATGTTCTCACGGGAAATGCGCATTGCGCAAGTTGTCTAGTTTATGAGTAGATTTATAGAATGGGATTTTCCAGCAGATTCTCCGTCGGAAGGTGGAAAATTAAGTTCCGAGTGCTGAAAATTCTAGAAAAGCATGTCTATCAGATAGTTACCAAATCCCCTTTATGTATTCGTCGAACTAGGTATATAGGACCTGCAAATGCAATATCAAGATAGATTGGTTGATAGATGTACATATTAGGTACCTACTCTGCGTTACATGTACTAATTTTAGAATTTTAGAATAAAGAATATCTTTTTTCTATGCATGGTAGTAACTTTCGTACAAACGCAGTCATTTCTTGTAATATCTCATTTCATACTAAATGACACACTACCTTTAGATTTTTTGGTTTGTTTATGAGAATAACTCACAAGAGTCCCAATTGCTCCCAACTGTGGAACTACGCCATCCCCAATTGGGGTGTGCTTTGGGGTAGGGGGGATTAAGATGGTGGGAAGGGGAAGGAGATAGGGAATAGTGAGGTGGGGACAATGGCCGGCTCTGTGCAGACGCAATTGGAGCAGTCCGCTTCTGACGCCGTCTTGCCAAGGCGCCAAGACGCCAAGGATCCAAGGCGCTGATAATATCAAACAGCCCGCCCTTGAGGTTATACTAGCGCTAGGCACCGTTAAGTTCGGGCCTGGCCATGGGTGGGAAATGGGAAAGTACTTGACACTTGCTGGGGTTTCCATGATAATTGGCTAGGGAGAAGATGAATCTCTGGGTGGATCTTCGGAAAATATCGAAACATCGGCAATATGTTTGAAAGATGATTGCTGAAGGGGTTTTTATACTCACTGACGAGCTGTCTACCAATTAACCATAACACCGTTTCTTAACAAAAATAGGAAGATATTATAAAAGACCACATCCATGCACAATGCAAACTTACGTCATTCTTATTCTTTATTATTCCGATTCTTGGCATGACCCTTTATTATTTTACATGCCCTTGGATGTCGCATGTCTTCCTCGGAACTGCACAACTGCAAGCTCAATCATCTAAGCATCCCTTTCTTTGTCGTTTTACCTACTACGTATATGCAAATTTCGCATAAAACTTAATGTATCCCCACAGTTCCGTATAAAAGAAAGGTAATATTGCCGAACCAATTTATTCAGAGCGGATGAATCATTCATAACTTGTATGGTACTTCCAACAAAAAAATCTTTCAATACTGCACTTACCTACTACTGCACTTACAAAAAACACTTTTTTAATTCTGTAAGTTTCATTGATTTCGTTTTTTGCAGGGGATCACTTGGAGCCATCGAGGATTTAGTGCAATGCCCTCTGTGCCTAGAAAAATTAAACAATCCCAAAATGCTGGCTTGCCAACACACTTTTTGCCTACTGTGCTTAAGGTTGCAAATAACTGGTAAGTTATGTTAAACCTATTTGGGCCGTTTGTTTCAACGCTACAGTTTTAGCTACAGTAAAAGTTAAATTGGCTATTGCAGGCATATTGCATTTTGACAATCCAATGTGCCAATTGACCAGAAGTCGTTGAAGTTAGTTGAGTAAACTTACAAGTGTAAATCTAGCCAATTTAACTTTTACTGTAGCTAGTGTTGAAACAGAGGGCCCTAAATAAACTATACTAACCTATCAATTACCTAATTAAGAACAATGTTTAGTAATGCAGTATTTTCTAATATTTCACCATCAACAGCTAAAGTCAATTTAATATAGTTCCATGGTCGTAAAATAATGGCGTGATAAAAAATATCTTATTTTAAAAGTAAGTACCTACTTAATCCCTTTATCGATCTACCAATTAAATGATTATGATATAAATATGATTAAATGATTATGATAAATATAAAAAGTACGAGTGATTAGATAAAGCAGCGATGATTTAACTTGAGATTTAAAAAAAATCATATTGATTGTAAGAACTAAGACTTTACACATAATAACAACAAAGACTGTTATTTTGCTCTATGTTTTAAGGCATTTATAAAGTTACTCTTCATAACCATAAAATTATAATAAATTCAATATTATACCCACGCTCAGGCATATGCCTTTATGGGATTTTTTTGTTCATACAATATTATATTTAAGTATGTTATTTACCTTTTATTATTTTATGTACCATTGTATCAAAAATTTAAAAAAAAAAAACAAACAAAAAAACACATTTGGAGCTTTCAGAATCCACTGTGATTTTCCGTCCAATTTCCGACAAAACAACGGATTTCCAACAAAAAAATCTTCGTATGTAACATTGTAGTTAGAAAAAATATATTTTTTCAATAAAGTGACTAGTGCAGTATTATACCTACCCTTTATCTATAAATTTGCCACAAATTATTATAGTAATCAGTTTGTAATTTTTATACATGTTTGTAAGAAGTTTTAGAAAAAATGTCGTTAAAAAAATACAAAATCATAATATTAAATTTTTTCCATAGAAAAGCTAATAGCTCAGAGCTGCATAAAATAATTTGCAAGGCAGACAGAAATATTTCACCTTTAAATTTATCCGACGAGAATGACAACATTTTTATAAATACCAACCAGTAATTATTAGATTCCTGGTCAAATAAAATTATTCACGCAAAACACTTCAATTATCTCAACCAAACGTATGTTGACAAACTTTCGTCAGACAAATGGTTGAGTATTGGAGGGTTGAGCGCAGAAATGGAAGGATTTATGCTTGCTATTCAAGAAAGAGTCATTAATACCAAAAATTATAGGAAGCATGTAATCAAAGATACAAATCAAATTGATTATTTATGTAGAAAATTTATGGCTTTTCCGGAAACTATAGAACATATTATATCGGGATGTTCTATATTAGCGCCGTCTGAGTATACATTTAGGCACAATCAGGTTTTAAAAATAATTCACCAAAGTTTGGTAATTAAACATAACTTGATTGACTGTCATAATATAGTACCATATTATGAATACGAACCAAATTCATTTTTAGAAAATAATTTCTTTAAAATATACTATAATAAAACTATACTAACAGACAGACCAATTAGTCACAATAGACCCGATATAGTTTTACATGATAAAATTTTAAAAAATAACTTATATCATTGATGTAGCAGATTAGCTATTCCAAATTCCTGTAATATTGAAAAATCTGTTTCTGAAAAAATAAGAAAGTATACAGATTTAGGAAATGAAATTAAAAGAATTTGGCATTCTCAGACTATAAAAATATTGCCATTTGTTATTTCGGCTACTGGCATTATATATAGCTCTCTCATTAAAAATTTAGGCATATTAGATTTGTCAAAGAATTTGTATATAAAAATGCAAAAATCAGTCATTTTAAATTCCGAACGTCAGGCGTGCTGGAATTCGTTTGATTTCCAGCGCGGTCAGATGCATCGATTTTTACGCAATTTTGTTGACACAATTAAATAAAAAAAAAACAGTATTGTTTCGTCTTATAAACCTTTTTATTTTTTATGACATAATAACACAATTTCATTTTACTTTTTTTATTACGAACATTTACCTACAAATTAATAATCTTACATATATTAAAAAATATATATAACACATGGATAATAAGGGAGACCCAACATTTTCTATGAGACGTGTTCCCAAAAGCAAACAAATTAGCCGAACGAATTCCATTTCGCCGTTTTGCGTGCGACGTGATAGCGTCCTTCCAGTACAGGACGCGAGAAAAACTGATTGAGATTTCACTCCGTGTTCAGACGTTTCACTTTGCTCTCTTCCGCGCGCGAGTGAAGGATGCCGAATGAAAATATCCAACATTGTTGGATCGATTCACTTGAAGATTTCATTCGGCAGTATTCGGCACTTTCGTTTCATTTCATGTTCAGACGTGTCATTCCGAGTAAAATAGGCCGAATGAAATGCGGAAATGAACGATTAGTGAACCGTCTGATTCGTGCATTAGCACTAAGTTCGTTCGCTAAGGCTGGAATCAGACGGTTCACTCGAGTGAAGGTTTACGCCATGTTTTTTCGGCCTAATCTTCCATCTTCGTTTCATTCCATGTTCAGACGGCGCTATGGAAATAAGCGTTCACTCGTCCATTCCCACCACAGCGTCGCCGAGCGAGGTCAACCGCGCTGGAATTCGTTTAATTTCCAATTAAATAAAAAAAAAATTAAAAAAACACAGTATTGTTTCGTCTTATAAACCTTTTTATTTTTTATGACATAATAACACAATTTGATTTTACTTTTTTTATTACGAACATTTACCTACAAATTAATAATCTTACATATATTAAAAAATATATATAATACATGGATAATAAGGGAGACCCAAAAATTTATATGAGAGGTGTTCCCAAAAGCAAACAAATTAGCCGAACGAATACCATTTTGACGTTTTGCGTGCGACGTGATAGCGTCCTTCCATGATCCTTCCCGTACAGGACGCGAGACAAACATTTCACTCCGTGTTCAGACGTTTCACTTTGCTCTCTTCCGCGCGCGAGTGAAGGATGCCGAATGAAAATATCCAACATTGTTGGATCGGTTCACTTGAAGATTTCATTCGGCAGTATTCGGCACTTTCGTTTCATTTCATGTTCAGACGTGTCATTCCGAGTAAACTAGGCCGAATGAAATACGGAAATGAACGATTAGTGAACCGTCTGATTCGTACATTATCGATGTCATTCCCATTGTGAATCAATTACAGTGTTTGTTTACTGTATTTATCTGTGGTTTTTTGCGTAGTAGACGAAATTTTGATTTAAATATTAATAGAAAAAGTAAATAAAATTGCCGCCACTAATAAACACCAGTTATTTTGGACTTATTTTGTATTACTATTTATTAAATATAATTCACCAATTTTTAAATTAAAATATGATTAAATAAAACATATTAAAATTAAATCGATTTTCATTTATTTATGTACTAAAAAATGAAATATCTTTCAAAAATCCTGAAATCCGCAACAACTCTGCTACCAACCCAATCAATGATAGAAAATATTATGTAGGTATGCAAATTTCATAATGCCTCATAACATCATTCGATTTTTTTAGCAGGATTCCCCAACAGATTTTCCGATTTATATTTGAGAATGTTGCATTATGAAAGGAGTTATGTAAAAGTATTTAACAATTTTGAATAAATGGAACCAACAAGGGGAAAAAATAATATAAATGTAGCTCTGAAAGGGCTAACTTGTTGGTCCATGCTTCAATCATGCTTGGAAGCACTTTCTATTCAAATACTGGTTGAACAAACACAGCATTCCTACCAGACCTCTATGTTATAAAGATTTCAATCCCATTCGTTAAGATAGAGGAAACTATGATATATGCGCTTTTTTCAAATGTGACTACTGCACAAGAGTCAACACTGGATCCAGTAAGACTATGGCATCCCTAATTAGGATATGTGGTGGGAAATATCCAGCTATTCAGATCTGGTCACCAAACATGGCTAATGTCATCCTAACCAATATTTCGATTCGAATGGTGATCGTTCACCAAGGCAATAACAAAAGAATCTACCATTCTGGAAATTATCACAATTATGCTTTAATATGCATTTTTTTAATTATTTAATTGTAAAATAACAAAAATGAAACAAATAAAATTCTGAAGAAAGTCTCTTTCGATATAATATGATAACCCATTACGTACACATTTTTTCAGTTTCCATTTCAATGCCGGCAACCCGGGCGTTTATTTTATTTTAATTTATTTGCGTAGTTTTCTTTTACCTGCTTTACTAGTCAAAGTCTGTTCCGAAGCGGGTAAATAATAATAATAATAATAATTGGATAATTTGTAGAGCGCCGTTTTTGTGAGAAATCACCTCAAGGACGCTGTACATCTTATTATGACTTCTTAGGCTCTACCTAGAACTATTATTTACAAATGGACAGAGAGAACATACTTACCTGGCAGGTCACTTCCGATAAACACACTTTAATTAGAAAGTTTATGCTTGGAGGAGATACGACTTTGCACGCGGAGGACGCTATATTAAAACACTGGACCTTGCATAACTTTACATTTGCTACACCATCATTTTTCATATTACATAAGAAGATTACTGCCAAAAATGGAGTTAATAAATTGAAGTTATTTCGAAAGACTTGTGAATTTAGGACTCATTAGGACTGGAGGATTTGATTGAAATTAGATGTACAAATAATTCAACCATTAAGAATTTGTTAATAAATAAAATAAAATAAATAAAATATTATATTTACTAAAAGACGGCCAGCGTAGTCCAGGGGCAAGGCTTTGGACTCCCATTCCGAAGGTCGCGGGTTCGAACCCGGCGTGCGCAAATAAATCTTATTTGATTAATTTGTGCTATTTCACAATTAATTAATAAAAATAATATATACTATATTTGCGGAACGTTACACAGTGGAAGATACTCTCAGTATCGCCCTGGTGTAAGACCACCATTCAGAACTGAAACATTGCTTGAAATGGCTTTAGCCGTGTTTAGTGACTAGATCTGAATAGCCAGGTACTCCCCCACCTTCCTCTACCACATCTCCTTCCCTTCCCCACTTATCTTCAGCCTCACAAGATACCCCAATTGGGGATGCCATAGTCTCACTGGCTCCAGACGGGAGCAGTTGGTACTCTTGTGAGGTAGTCTCTGTAAAAAAAAGATATGTAATAAAAACATTGATTGTGCCTTTCTCGCTATTACCATGTTACATTTTAATTTCATGTTATCTCACTGTTACTTTATTCTATTTAAAAATAAAAATTAAATAGATATCGTGGTTATAAACAAAGATATTGTTTTATGTCAAACCAAATAATATTGATTTTCAACAGAATTTGAACCCGGACCTCTGAATTTGTAGTCAAGGATCGTTAACGACTCAACTACGGATGCCACCCATTTTATAAAGATTTCAATTAGCTGATAAAATAGGGGAAACTATAATATGCATAAAAGTAGCCATTGGAAATTCAGAGCTTGTTGTTATTTCAGGCAATAAATTATCCTGCCCAATATGCAAGACGGAATATGAAGCTGGCGCCAACTTCTTAGAGTCCCTGCCCTCCAACTTGTACATCGACAACCTCCTGAAGCTGCTGATGGCTCCATCATCCACCCACGCGGTCAGCAGGGCCATCTCCTTCAGCGCGCCCCCCGCCACCTTGTCGCAGAAGAGGTGCTGCAAGTGCCAGTCCCTGTTGGATCTGATGGACCAGACCAATTGCAACCATTGCAAACAGGTTACTTTTTTAACATTTAAATGGGTCATTCCTACAACACTTACGGGGAAGGGTTAAATTGTGCAAATTTACCGTACATTCTTTTTTTACTTAAATACCATCCTGAGTCTGTGCTTACTAGCATTATTTATTTTGTAATACTAATAGAGGAGGCATGGCACTCATTTTCTCATCATTTTCCTCCTGTTTTCCTAGTCCAGAGAGATAAATATACCTGCTGGTGTCCCTATCTTCTGTCACTTTGGTTACCTCTATGGCATGCCCATTCTCACATAGCTTTAAGAAATAAAAAAACAGCAATTAACATACATTTCGTCGCTCTGATTATAAACAGGCGTATATCATATTTGGAATTTTTTTAGGAGCGAAAAAAAACTTATTTTTGCCAGATTCTGATACATTTTATCAAATATTTTGCTAATTTGGCAAAAAAATGTGTAATTAAAACCCCGTTAGTGAAACATGTAATAAAATGTAAAAGAATCTGGCAAAAAACATTTTTTGGCTCTCCTAAAAAATTCCAAATATGATATAAGCCTGTTTGTCATCGGATCGATGAAGTGTATGTTTATTGCTGTTATGAAAAATTCCAATTTTGTTTGTCATCAGACTGACGATTTATGTCCAAAAAGATTGTACAGAGTACATCAGCATGATTGATTTTACTAAAGATAAATAAATAAATGGCTTCCGCATTTATATTCAAGATGACCATGAAATTTATTATGAAAATTTGATTTTCACAGGTGTTCTGTGGTGTTTGCTGGTCGGCGCATATCAATGAATTGAAAACTCAAATTGGGTCCCTTGTACGTCAACTTGATTCTGGGGCCCAAAGACTGAATCATCGATTACAAGATTATAAGGTGACTTATACATACCTACTAACAATATATTATTGCCAGAATGCTAACATGTGTAAAATTTCCACCACGATAATATAGTTTTGTGGTTATAAGATTCTAAAATGTTCAAATCAACTAACCTTTTTTATAAATTATTTTAGGATAGGTACGAATGGCTTGTAAACAACATCAACACTACTGCAGCCAAGAAGATAGACGACATCACAATGGAGAAAGAACATATGCTGGCTGAAGCCGATAATATTCTTCACATCGGAGAAACCTCTGCTGAAGCTTTGCAAGAGGAATTAAAAACAACACAAAACAATGTGAACAACTATGTGACAAAGAACTTTGATTCCACTATGGATGATAGTGAAAAGGTAAAAAAGAAATATTACAACCAATATTGAGAAACCTTTAATGCTACTAAGCAAATAATCCATAACTCTAGAAATTTGAGTATACATTACACTTTTATGTGATTGTTAAAAAAACCAAAAAGAGTCTCATGCATACCCTTTATTGTACAAGTATTGGGAATGTTGTGGAAAAGTTTATACATATGTATAATACATATAAAAAAAAAATTATACTCTTTTTTATTTTCTTTCTTCTTCTTCTTTTATATCTTTTCTTTACTCAATTCTGTTTCACGTATAATGTATGATATACATATATAAAAAAATTAAATATTATAATTTTCATTATCCTTACTACACATTTTAAAAATATATGTTGAATTGTTTTTCGCTGCTCCATCTTTTTTACACGAGCATTGCTCAAAAAAAAAGGTGAATCACGATATTTAAAAAATGTATTAAAAATATATATATACAATGTATAATAACTGTATTTGTAAAAAAAAAAAATATATATATATAATTTAGCGATTAGGACTACTTTAAATGAGCAACAAAAGTAATTGATTTTAAAAGTTGTATAATAATATTATGTAACATAAAATTACAAGCAATAGAGTTTAAATGAAAGATGTGACTAACTCGCCATTGCCTCTACTTCTTGACTGTGCATACTGCATATTGCTGTCACAATTGGTGATGTAACAATAGATTATACATATTTTCACATCTAGTGGTTGTTCCCATGGATATAAAGTTTAAGTAAAAGAATAACCTGACCAAATAATATTTGTGAACCATTTTACAGAAAACCATTTATTTGTTTAGATAACTAAACTAAGTTAGTTGAAGAACGAGATGTTTTGAAGAATGATTCCACTTTTTAATGTATTTTTGTTTTCTGAGCAGGTGGCCATGTTTATGAATTTCCATCGAAAGACTGTGGACATCCTGAATGATGTGTCTCATTGGGGGGAAACCAAATACTCATTTAACCAGGAAAACTTCAAAATCGTGGAGGACCTCAATAATGAAAATGATGCAGAAATTGATGAGCCATTAGCTGTAGAAGTCAAAGGCTTACAAAATCCACTGGAAGATCCAGAGAGTCTGACAATTTATTACAGGTACGGAGAAAAAAGCTATTTAATTAAGCCTCCTTAGCATAGTGGCCTCTCACTTCACAGAGTCAGTCAGGGGTAGGTTGCGAGGAAGGTCACCAAAGGACTCATTAGGCCTTACAAAGGTTTGGAATATCAGCATCTAGTAATAGCTCTTTATGTATCCCAGGAGACAATGATCCTGTTTCATCAGGGAAATTGCGAAATCTATTACACTTAAGTATGTAAAAAAAAATCATGTTTCAGATCACGAAACTTCGTTCCACGCATGGTTTGGAAGAAGTTCCAAAGACCAGCAGGAATAGCTATTGCACCCTGGGCCGGACAGGAGAACCTATACATCTGTACCACAGACTCCCACAACATCTTTGTTCTGGACAAGGCAAAGGGGAAGATTGTACAGAGGATTTCGGATGCTAAAATTCTGTGCCCTCACAGCATCGCATTTTCACATCAGAGAAGCGAAATATATGTTACAGGTAACATAATTTAATATTTAAGCAAAAAGGAATCAAATCATCTAAATAACATTGCTTACTGAGAAATAAGTTTTAGATACTTAATCCGGAATAATACATAAGTTGAAAAGCGCATCAAAGGACACGCGAAAACATTGTATGTACATACTTTTTGATTATTGTTACACCTACACTTACCTTCATCCATTAATGTCAAGTATCTTAAGCGATCGCCACACTACTCGTGAAGTTGATTGAAGTTAATGACGAAGTGAGCCGAGTAGTGTAGTCAGACGCTTCGTGTTCGAACTTCGGAACGCTTGGATTCCTTTGACTCAGCGCAAAAGCCGACACAATCGGAAGTCGGACGAAGCGAGGAAAGGTTGCCCGAAGCGAAGTGAAGTTCGTGTCCACACTATCTACTTTGATCAACTTCGCGAGTAGTGTGGCTGACGCTTTATGGTGTAGACAGAGTGAATCAAGCTTTACAAATTCCTATCCCTGCAGATATCTCTAATCTCTAACAAATTTATAGTTATGTTGAATGCAATTGATATTTATATAATATGTAATGGTGTTTTAAATATTCAATTTTTTTTTACCAAATTAATGAGACCGACGATAATATGTACGATTTGTTTCATTATCAGTTTCACCGGCAAATTATATAAAATGTAAAAGATTATTGAAAGGGAAGAAGAGAGCGGAAAAAATAAACACATTAAAAATTCAAACAATTGGAACAATAGATATTCAAATCAGTCATGTGGCAATATATAATTATTTTTATATCTCGCTTTACTTTTAGATAAGTGGGGCCATTGTGTGCATGTCCTGTCTAAAGAGGGAGAATATTTGAGGACCATCGGATCAAAAGGAAACAAAGACGGCGCCTTCAAATCACCAGAGGGTGTTGCCGTAGACACAACAGAAAGCTTCATATACGTCTGCGATACAGGAAATGACAGAGTTCAAGTAAGTTGATAGTACACCATATTTGAAAATTCCATGTGGAGAATCTTTTTAAGGAGAGGAAGGAATGGATTCGGTTGTTATAGGAGAAACAAACATAAAAGCGGGAAAGTCATTCCATAATCATCAAAGCAGTAACCGTGTACGAATGTTGGACTCGGGTTTGGCGTAATTCTAATAGTGCACCTGAAGGAATTAATGATGTTTGTTCTATGGAGCATCTTCAATGTAAGACATGTTGGTAAGATTACTTTCTTTGAAAGAGGTTATGATTTTGTAATTTTTACATGTATCAGACACAATTGACAGCCGGCGTGGTCTAGGGGCAAGGCTTTAGACTCCCATCTGAAGGTCGCGGGTTTGAACGCGGCGTGCATAAATAAATTTATTTGATTAAATTGTGTGATTTCACAAATAATTAATTACAAAATAATATATAGTATATTTGCGGCACATTCCAGAGTGGAAGATACTCTCAGTATCGTCCTGGTGTAAGACCACCATTCAGAATTGAAACGTTGCTTTAAATGGCTTTAGCCGTGTTTGGTGACCAGATATGAATAGCCAGGTACTTCCCCACTTTCCTCTTCCCATATCCTTTCCCTCCCTATTGCCTTCAGCCTCACAACATACCCCAATTGTGAATGCCATAGTCCTACTGGCTCCAGACGGGAGCAGTTAGGACGGCGGTATTCATATAAAAATAAATAAAAAAACTTACATCTTCCATAACCAAAGATCTCAGTTTTCTTTTGCCACTTATGTATATATTACATATTTGTAGTAATGCGTTTTTTTAATTCCGCAGGTGTTTAACCTCACCAACGGCGCATTTGTGGGACACATAGGAATTGTACATCGCAGTGTGAAATCTACATCGGCTAGATACACGCAACTGAACGCGCCAACTGCCATCGCAGTGCTCTCTGACCGGATCATCATTGTTGACAGTGGAAGTGGCAAAATCAAAATATACTCCTTGGACGGGGAGAAACGTCAAGAGTTCGGTTCTGTCGGCAAACACAAAGGACAGCTGAGGCACCCAGAAGCCGTAGCCGTCGATCCATTGGGATTTATCCTTGTAGGAGATTCTGGGAATGCTAGAGTTCAAGTGTTCCGGCCAAACGGACAATTGGTTCGTGTCTTCGGTAGTAAGGGACAAGGTATTGGACAGTTTGGGTGGATTTCTGGGATACATGTCACACCGCAGTTGGAAGTTATTGTAAGTGACCCGAGAAATCATGAAATCAGTATTTTTTGAGGATTACTAAATCACATTCCTATTAGTGTAACGCAGATTGTAATTTAGGATTTAAAATATAACAACAAAATACTAGGTTTTCATGCGACCACTTCTATCTCAGTAATAGGGTTATTGACCAAGATGATCAAGAGATTTTATAAATATACAGTGGAAAAGGAGAAGTAGTGGGGTATTGCAGAATTCTATGTTAAAAATTAAATAAATATATATTATCAATAAGTTATCAATTAACATCGCTGCGAATCCATCACCGTAAGTCATTTATCAATCATTTTATTATACAGTAAGTGGATATGTATACATATTAAAACAAATGGTAAATTAATATAATAACCTCTAAGAGAGTGTATTCATTGTTTTTGTGTTTAATTCGTAGAACTCCATTTAATTTTTTTTATTTTTATAAATTTGATTTAAATTATATTTAATAATAAACATTTTTAAATTAAATTTATTAAAAAAAAAATCTAAGAGAGTGAGTTTCTGAGAGAAAAAAGTGTTCAAAAGAGTGAGATATTTTTATCAAAAAAAAATAGTATTATGAAAATTAAACTTTAAAAAAAAAACTAACTAATTATCACGCCCTTTCCTGCAGGGGTAGGTAGAGAGGACGGACCGCCAAACAACTCGGTCTTCGCATACACTCCTTACTTCATTCACATTCATACATCTTCTCATACATGCTCTTCTATTATTCCGACTCCTGATATGTCCCGACTCAAGTATCTGGTTCACTTGATCGTGCCATGTCTTCCTCGGGCGCCCACAACTTCTTCTTCCATTCACATTTGCGTCATATATTCTCCTTACACCCCTTTCTTCGCTCATTCGCTCTACATGTCCAAACCATCTGAGGGTCCCTTTCTTGATCTTACTCATTGCATTTACATCAGCCTTGCATTCTTTGCTGATATCCACATTTCTCACACGTTCATACATGATTTTACTACACATACGCCTCAGGGATACCATCTCTACAGCATTCAGTCTACTTTCATCCTTCCTCTGCCAGTTCCATGCTTCGCCGCCATACATCAGGGTAGGTACCAGAACTCCATTGTGGACTGCTAGCTTCGCTTCTTTGGATAGCTTTTTGTTGGCGCCAACGGCATTCAGTCCACCCTGTCATATCCCTATCAGCCTTCCGATCTCTCGTCAACATACTTCCCAAATAAACATACTCATCCACCTCCTCCAAGTATTCATCATTCACAAATATATTGCACACTGTTTACGTACTCACTATTTTAAACACCATGACTTTAGACTTACTTACATTCATCATTAATTCATTCTTCATACATACTTCGTTCATTCTAGGCACTAGAGGCTGTCTAGGAAGAACGAAGTATGTATGAAAATAATATCTGTATATGAAAAAATATCTGTATAATATCAAAATAACCTAATTAATCCGATATTAACAACAAAAAACAAATTAATATTACATATTAATAGAAGAATTCCTACTAATACCACTGCACCGTTGGCGTCCATACTCGTATGTACATACGGTGCGGCCATTCTCTCCTAAAAGTTAAAAACATTATATTGTATTGTTATATCATACAAAACTGCTTACGAATTGTATAGCTTCAGATGAACTTGTAAGTTAACTAAAGGACGATAATAATTTTCAACAATGATGTCTGATAGAATTATACAGCTACAGACGAATTTGTGAGTGAACTAAGTATAAGACAATAATAATTATCTACTATGATGTCTGACAGAATTATATGGCTTAGAAATAGATGAACTTGTAAGTGAACTAAAAGAAGATAATAATTTTTTCAAGACATTAATAATCATCATCGACAATGATGTCTGTTAGAATTTGGTATGAGTGAATGTAGAATAAAAACAAGGAAAGGGAGAAATCAAGCCACACCACTCACGAGAATATCTGCCGGAGGAATTCGGGCACACAAAATAATAAAAATACAATATAAAGGGTAACTGTTTCCCGACAACAATCCAGAATGCAGTACCTCAAGGTAATTATCACGAAACGACGAATACGAAATATCGTAATTTTCTTCATATTGAAAAACACAAACTAGCTTGGAAGACATTCCTTTTATTTTATCAAAACAAAAGAACTAGATTTTTCACTTTCTTCTGTCCCATTTTTAAAATAGTTTCTAACTAATTAGTGATGCTTAGAAAGGTAGGTGCTGTGGATAAATGGCATTATGGATTGCAGTACCCAACATAACATTACTATGTATGCAATATCATTTGATGGAAGGACTAAGAATATGCAATAACTACCACAGACTTGTGAAAAATCATGGGATAGTCTTAATATAAAACTTAGGTACTTTATCGCTTGTCTGGATTATTCACAGAATCAATTTGAAGCAAATTTGAGTTCATTGAACCAGATTTCACCTAGGACTGACGAAATCGAGAATAGTTTTTTTATTAGCCTCAGTTGACAGAAATAAAAACAGCTAACTAATGTTTATCGAGCAGTTATTTGAACAAATGATTGTATAAATGTATTCCCTTAATAATTACACCAAGTATGTACTTTATTCTTCTATTTGTATGCTAATAAAGGAATACATTTTTTAGCAAGTATAGAAATTTCCTAGAAAGTGACCAAATTTGAGTTATGAGGAGGTGGATTCACATTGATATCATAAGTATATTGTACTGTACAAAATAAATATTTAATTATAATAAAATATTACATGATATATGTATAACAGAATATTACATGTTTTTACTTGAATCAATTTCATATTTCACACAAATGACTAATAAAGCCTGCATATTGAATACAGTGCCAACAGAAATTTTCTAATATCAAAAGAAAATGGAGATTGAGAGTAAACAGCGCAGTAAAGCTCAGATTGTATAAGAGTTGTTATTTATGGATAAGGACTAAGTTATAATGCAATGAACTGTAAAACATGGTCTCTTGAAGAACTTGAGGATAACCTCATTCCCCTTCTGCACATATAACGGCCTAGAGGAAGCTCCTATGACACCTTTGAAGTGCCTTCGGTTTTTCACTAAACTTGGCCCACAAGCTTAACTTACAGAGCAGGCCTATGATTGGTCTGTTTGCAGACTAACACCTGCATATTAGGTCTACATAAAAACGGCCCTATTTTAATATTTCATAAAATCTTAGCTTATTAACTTTATTTACACGGCTGTTGCATGTATACCATCGACGGCTATCCCCTTGCACGGATGTCGCATACGTGATCCATGTAGTTTCACTAAAACACATCCAATTGGGTCAAAACGTGCCGTTTTGATTTGCTGAAGAAGGCGTTAATTATTTACAAGAACCATTCACAAAAGTCACTGTTTTTTTCACGGTACCGTGTAAATCAGTATCAGTCCTGCTCAGTGTTGGGACGCTTCCTCTTAAGGTGCTCCTGCAGCATTAGAGCAGGGCGCAGTGGGCGCGAGGAGCGGGTGCACCAGAGGTCCAGGGCGCCGCCAGCCAGCTGCCCCTCCCGGAGTAGGGCGCGCTCCAAACGCTCCAGCCGAGAGGAGGCTATGGGATCGGGCTGGGAGTTCTGACTCAGATCCATTATGTGGCGGAATCGACTGCGGAATGTCTGGAAATGATACAATTTTGCAGTTTATATTTATTTATTTATTCAAAGGTTTTTCAATTAAGTTAGGAAAAAATGTGTCCTTACTGGGGTACCCCGTGCAGAGGTCACATTATACATGTTTTTTTTTTATATAATTTTTTTTTATATAAATAACGTTATTTTGTGTAAGTAACATATTATACGCAAAAAATACTAGTAGATCTCGCATCCAAAAAAATGTGTTTCTAATTTTGTCTTTTTAAATCAAATCCAAAAACCTAAAATCATAAGATTGGTAAGTAAGTACTTGAATACCTACCTACATAATTAAAAATCATATGTTCTGTAATATAAAGCAAAATACAGGGTCTGTATCATAAAATAATATTGGTAAATTTTAGTCCAAGTATCCGGGATAAATTCCCGAGAACATAGAATTTGCAAAAAATTAGAAAAAAAATTACATAAGAGAATAGATTAGGTTTCAGGAATGTGTTTGCTATCTAATTTGATAATAAATTAGGTAGCTTCAGTTAACCTGTCATTGGCCGTACGTACTCCGATTTCGATTTACTCCGAAGCGATTTGGTCCCTTACGTATAAAGAAATTGTATGAAGAACAAGGTCAGAATCGCTTGGGCAATTCTCGTTCTTTACGTAATGAAATACTGGATAGCGTCTAGCCTCTCCGAATAATTCAAATTAATTCACGATGATGCGCCGGGCATCAAAGATGGCGGACAAAATGGCTGCCGCTGGATAATATGAACGGAGTCGTATTCGAAGTCTATATTTTTTCATTGTTTTTTTTTATATAAATCCATTGTGGAAAGCATAGATTTGAGTGATTATTAGGAAGATCGTTTTATCTACATTATTTTGATGTAATTTTTGTAATATATCACAAAAGAAATATTATAAAAATTGAGTTCGTAAGAAAGGTGAGAACTGTCAAATATTTTACGACGTATTGAAAAAAAATATTTTTCCTATGCTGGTTTTCAACAGGTTAAAAACAAAAATATATTTTTCAATCACACATCGCTACTGATCCCTACATAATCGGATATATCCTGCCGCGATGGGTTTAAGCGATACGCACGATGTTTCGTGTGTTTAACATGCTGCTAGAACGAGACACAACACTTATCAAAACACACTTGAGTATAAACGCGCTACTCTCCTAACTAGTCAGTTGCGACGTGTGATGGAAAAATATTTTTTATGTTTTTAAATCATCGGACAGCAAACTGACATCAACATTTTTTACTTCGCTTTAATCTCTGGTTAAAACGCCTCAGGTACGTTCTGTTACATCCTGTATATATAGTATCTTCACGAGAGGATAGTATTTTCGTCTGTATATTTTCTAAGTCAATTAATACAACTTACCGACACCAATGAATTGCCGACATCTCCTTTAGGATCGAAGGCTGCCAGGTAGCACCCAAAGTCATAATAAAACATTCCCAATTTGTGGAGATCAACCGCCGAGGCATCAGCTTTCAGGATCTCTCGGTAGGCCTCCTTGTAGACCTTGGGAACCTCAATGGTCACTAACGGGGGTCGCTTGGAGCTCAGGGCGTCTGCCAGCCAAAACGGGAGCTCAATAACTGTCCCGGCAGTCAAGTTTTCATTGTCCGATGAAGGGTCCAAAAATCCTGTAAAATTTATTTATTTCCTTATACTGGGTTTGTACAGATATTCTCACTTCTTAAAAGAGAACAATCCAGTTATAAAAACTGAGTAATAAGATAATAGTTTTTAAAACCAGTTTTCATTGATGTTAGGATGATTTGTAAGATTATGCAAAAAATATTTAAAGATATAATATGTATTTAATAATTTATTTTAAAGATAATTAAAAAAAGGAATAAAGTAATAATAAAGGATTTCAAAATTATTTAATTTATTTCTTTGTATAGTTAACATATTGTATGGATGTTATTTTTATCTATTGAGTTACAAATACAGTGAAACCCTCTTAAGAAGTTCTCGCTTAAGATGTTTTTCTGCTTAAGAAGTTTGGTTTTTTCGGTCCCTCGAAGACCAAATGGCCCAATTTTTCCCACTTATAAGGTTTTCCCGCCTAAGAAGTTTTTTTTCCGGTCCCTTGGAAAACTTCTTAAGAGGGTTTCACTGTAAAACAATTTAGAGAAAAATGAATTGACCATATGCGAAACCCGGCGTATAGTTTCCTTTTCTTTGACATCTATTGAGGCACTATAATTTAAAGAATATCAATCGAAATTTTAGAAACAACCTCAAGTAGGGAATTCACCGATAATCACTATTACTATTCAACTTCAAGCTATCAGGATGATAAAGTAGCGATGTGTATAGTTTATGCCAATCTTTAAAACCGGCCTGACGTTGATCAGAAATCGTTGCAATAAGACAGAAAAGTGGTATGCCTCCCCGCCCACACCTTGCTCTGTCGCGCATACGTTTTTACGCATCTTTCTCTTTCGTTAATTGTAAAGTCAGTAAATGCGCGAGAATTGAATGTTCCATGTTCAGGCCGGTCTGAAAGTTTGGCGTGTGCTATAAACTGCAAACTTTGAAATGCAATAAAATATTTTCGATTCAACCTCTGTTTTGCCTGACCTACCATTTTTTATCTTGCCTCCTCTACATTCTTAGAACTGCAAAACAAATTAAAGCTTCCGGGGAATTTTCCAGTAATGAAGGTAGCCTTCAACACCAAATTCTCCGAAAACACCAAAAAAATCTGGTTAACTAATACCCAACTTTTTTTATGTTGGGTCCACCACCTAATCAGATTCCGATTGATTAGGTGGTGGACCCTGGGTTGCTGGTGGATCCGACTGATTAGGTGGAACTGACGTGAATTCACAACCAAATATTAAAATTCTATAAACTTAATATAGATCCTATATGAATTATTTATATGCAGAAATCGGGAATTTTTGGGGGACCGAATAAAAATCTTTGGAGGGCCGGATGCGGCCCGCAATGGTGACCATTGGTATAGATAGATAAATTTCTTTTTAGGTAAATAAATCAATTAATACAAATTACGCCGAACTCCTTTGCGACGTAGCTCCTTTGTGTAATATAGCACTTCAATTGAAAAACATTTTCGCGTCACATAACTTATTGTGCCAAGCGGTTGTCACAACAGATGATAAACACTGACTGTGATTTACGCATGCTAATAAGAATAGTTGTTAGGCTGCTTTTACACACGTAAGCAAAAACGAATATGCCCATTGTCCAGAAGTCACTTACATGAGCGACTTACGGGAAAAAACATATGTGTGTAAAGGCAGCCTTAGCACGGGGGGCAATGTATTGGTGCGTAGGTTTCGTAAACAGAACACTGCGCGTCGTTCTAACCGGACGAGTTATCATTAAAATAGGTTGCTCTGAGCAGTTGGTCGCTTGAAATGGAGTCGTACTAAATGGTTAAGTTTTCCTAGTACCTAACTATGAAACCTAAAATGAGTTTACACTGTCGTCGCTAAAAACGGTAAGCCGTTATAAGCGAAGACGTTATATGCAAATTGTACCGAACTTTACAGTCATCACGGTGAAGAATTAGTGAAGTTTATAACCTTAAAAAAACAATAATGAAATATTTGTTTTAAAAACATACCCATTCTAGGAAGTTCATTGATGAATTTACATGAAACTCTTTCATTTGTAGCCAGAATATCCTCGATAGCTAAATAATGTGGGGTGTAGCTATTTTGCAGGGACATTTTCTGATGATTGTTATTTTCAATAAATGTGTATATTCTATTATCAAATACAATCGAATGACTTTTTTGTCATATCAGAGTCACACAAATCCAGAAAGATGATTAAACTAAGCTAATATGAGATTTATCAGTGAGAAAATAAGTTGAGTCTACTAAAAAACAACTATTCTATAACGAAATAAACAATGATTTGACAGCAGAAAGTGAACCAAAGATTTGCCGCGCTGCCACAAAGTTCAAATGTGTAATCGGTAAATCGGTAAAATAGAGAATAGAGTAATGGAGATGTTTCGTGTTGTCTATGAAATATGTGTCACGTTTCTATGTCAAAAATTAGAAACTACCTAGCAATTTTATTAAAAATTACTAAAAATGCGATGAACTCCCTAGAGACAGTCGGATTATATTGTTGAAATATTAATACATTTTGTATTTATAATATCGGGAAGAGTAAGCAAGGGGGCGCAAACCAATCATAGAATGTTGGACACTAGGATAGGAAATACTACTAAAATCTCTAATCTTTACATATTTCTAGGGACGTTTAACTGCCCGTTGGAGGAGGGGATTCAAACAATTACTCAAAAGGTTGTAATAAACTGAAATCCCCCTAAATTTGTTCAAAAAGTTATTTCCTTTAGATGATAGCAGTTTTTTTTACAAAATAAGTTAAGTTTTTTTTTACATTAGCTTGTGAAAATAATGTTACCCCGTAAATGTATATAGTTCTATTTGTACTCTTTCGAAATGAATATCTACCTAAGCACCTCTTCACATTCACAGCGTTGCAGACGATCATAAGAAGAACAATGTGAAGAAAGAAAATATCTTTTTTTTTAATAAGTGCTTTTGCTCACGGGGCAACTGAAAAAAACAGTTTGCAACTCAACTCTCTATCCTGTGTATTTCAACTTGATGGTCCGCACACTACACAACTTCTCAAAAACCCGTTTCCAACCAAACTTCTATCATGGCGCTACTCAATTTTACGATTTCAGTAATATACTTCAGTAATAATACTTCAGCTGACATCTCAGTCATCTTTCGCTATCATAAATAAATAAAAAATATAAAAAAAACTCGAAACTGACATCAAAAACTGGCGCAAACAAGGCACCTGGCAACGACCGGCCGCTTCAACTAGCATAGCGAGATGCGAGTGACTGGTTGCGTTGCCATTGACAACGGGTTTTTGAGAAGTTGTGTAGTGCGCGAACCATCACATTGAAATATACATGATAACGAGTTGAGTTGCAAACTAGTTTTTTTCTGTTGCCCGTAACCGAAAGCACTTCGACATTTTTCGTACAAAAAACTTTTTGGCGACACCGCCGGCTGCAACATTTTTTTTTATTACTGGGTACTTGTTTTCTAACGCCCCAAAACGCACACAGAGACGCAGAAAATTTGAAACATTTTACTTTATTATGGTGTTATATTATTTATATTTATTTTTCTTAATATCCGTCCGAAGGTGATTTCGTCAGTTGCTATAGATTTTGTTTTCTCGTTGATGACGAGGTTATTCATATTTGGTCCTCAAAAGTAGATAGGTATATAGGTACCATCTTTAAAGTCCAGCAAGCATCTACCACCAACAAGTCAATATGCTAACTTAGAATGTTTTGTTTTGTGTATTTATTTAGAATATTTTGTTTATCTTTTATGTGTAATACATTATATCAACTTATTTATGAATTATCTATTGCTTCAACTTGTAAATGTGTGTGTAATCACAATCATCTTGAATTGTGTTTATTTTTTGTATTGTTATTATATACATAATGTACATAGATAGGCTCTTAATATTACTGCCAAATTTGTATATATTTACCCAAAATTACACTTACAAACATTACATACAAGCTCATTCATTTGACACTGGCTAGAACACTCCCTTGGGGTGAAATGCTATGGAAAAAAATGCTAAATTTAATCAATAATATTGTGTGGAACTCTGTTCGAAAGTTTTTGACTCGTTAGTAATAATAATATAAATAATGTATCGTAATTCAATAATTCGATAGGAACCTAGTATCTGCTCAATAAAGGTACCTACTTACTTCTTTGTGTACCCAACTTCATTTATAAAAAAGATTTCTAAATATAATATAACAAATAACATATTAAACTATTTTTATACTAAAGTAGGCCTATCCAAACTTACAGAAGATGTTAGTAGATATCGGGAGATATAAGATGAAACATCGGAAGAGGCGTGATATTAGAATGGTGCGAGAGTGGATTATTTTTCTTCTGTTGATGGCAGGAAAATATGAAAATTCGCGCCTCGCCCTGCGCGCGGTGCAAGCTTGCCGCATCGAGCGGCCAGCCTCCACCACGCACGCGCCCTATCTCTCCCAGGATATCCACAGGCACCCCTGTTTTATCCCAACGGATGCTGAACTCGTCGCACCGAGTCAAAAGTTACAATTCGCTTTGTGACCGGATTTCTAGTTATTGATCAGGGAATAGAGATGTTTTGTTAAAGGTGTTCGAATTTTCCCCTAAACACGCACATCGCGGAATAGGCTTGACGGATGTGTTCCCCTCACGATCAGAGTGCATCTCCTGTCGCCGAGAAAAAATATCTGATAAATAAAGCTACTTCACGTTTGCTTATAAACCTAGTTTTGTAAAGCAGTGGTTGAGCCTGGATCGAGCCTGGATGTGTGATGTGTGACGCGGGTCCAGCCAGTGCCGTTGTGTATGTGAGTTCCGGGGCGGGATCCAAGGTTCCTCGGGGCTCTCGGTGAAGGGTGAAGGGTGTGGGTGGTGAGTGGTAGTGGCGGGTGCGAGAAGAGGCGGCGGCAGACTCGAGGTGTGGTGCGAAGGCACGGAGGGCCGAGGCCGGGGGGTGGCAGCCGCCATCATGGGGTGCGCCTCTTCAGCGGAGGAGCGGGCCGCCATGGCCAGGAGCAAGCAGATCGAGAAGAATCTCAAGGAGGACGGCATCCAGGCGGCAAAGGACATCAAGTTGCTGCTGCTCGGTAAGCCCCCATACCATTATAATATTTTATGATGCAGGTAATTTCCGCTAGTTTGATATCGAGCCACGCCTGAAACCGATACAACTCACTCAATTATTTTAAAACAAAAAATTGTTCTTCCAATGTTGACTTTATAGATTTGTATGTTGACTCCAAAGAGTACCAACTTGCGTAGCTATCAATCCCATGCCGTACGTAAGTTAGTGCCTTGTAATAGTAGTTCGCGGGAAATAAAAACATTATTGCTGTGCTGTAGACTAAAACATGAAGAAATCTTAATAAGGTAAATAGTGCGAAAAGTCAACATTTTTGATAAAAATTAGTTTTTTTCAAAATTAATCTCTTTAATTCGTCAAAGTACTTAATTTTGAACCCTCCCATCCTACAAATCCCTAAGTTGATTTATTTCATGAGTCACTAACATCACAAAATCAGATACAGTGGAACCTCTTATAATTCGTTCCGGAGTCTTACTCGTTATGTGAAACACTCGTTACTTCAATGTAAAATACGATAATGCATTCCATGCCAAAATAAATCACATTATTTTTTTAAAGGTTTATTCAATTAACTACATATTCATGTTCTGCAAAGGATCATTTAAAACCCCGCAATCTTTCTTACGGTGGAGAAAAACCACAAAAATTGCAATCATTCCTATGCTAGAAAGGAGACTTTAAAAACCGACAAATTTATTCACAAAGGAGAAAAACCGTATTCAAGTTCCGACTGCAACTATTCATGTTCTCGAAAGGCATATTTAAAATTTAATGACGCCACAGAGTGAATTTACGAAGATTGAAGAAGCTTATTTAAAAGTCCACAAGCCGACTCACAGTGGAGAAAAACCTTTTTTATGTTCCGACTGCAACTATTCATGTAATTCAAAGGTACATTTGTAACACACGTTGATGCAGAGTGGAGAAAAACCTTTTGTGTGTTCCGTGTGCAATTATTCATGTTCTACCAGTAGAATGGAGTCTTTAAAAACCCCTTAGTTTATCCGTAGTTGAGAAAAACCGTATGGGTGCAAAAAGAAAAACCGCTTTAAATTATAAAATACGAGTATACGCAATCAAAAAAATACTTTTGGTAATATTTGTGAGTTAATATAGTTTAGTTTTTTTTTTTTAATTTGCACATTACGAAGTAAATGTGATGAAAAAGCAGTATGTTGGGCTTAAAGTAAAATTAAAAATTCCAATTTACGTTAGAACCCAAAAAAGTGTCGTGTATTATTTAAAACATCGACCCAAAAAAACCCTTTTCATAGATGATTTTTTTTAATGTAATTTATATTGGACATAGTAGATAAGACAGCATTATTTTTAAAATATGTACAGATTTTGTAAAATTGTTTGACAAAGTTAACCACAAAATTCTTTTCAATAAACTTAGCAAATTCGGAATAGAGGGTGACAGCCACCGTGGTCATGGCTCTCGACTAGCAATTCGAAGGTCACGGGTTCAATACCCGGCGTGCGAAAGTAAATTTTATTTGATTGGATTATGTTACTTCACAATTTAAAAAAAATATAAGGTATATTTGCGGAACGTTCCAGAGTGGAAGATGCCCCCAGTATCACTCCGAAGTAAGCACCATTCAGAATTAAAACGTTGCTTGAAATGGCTTGACCAAATCTGAATAGTCACCTTCCTCTTTCCCGTCTCCTTACCCCCCGCACTACCTTCAGCATCACAACGTGTGCGTTATTCACTTTAAAAAAACTATTGGAATGGATAAAGAGATACTTGACGACTAGAATTCTTCGAGTAAAAAATGTTTCTAACTTGTCACACAAATTCATGGCTACTAGCGGTGTACCTCAAGGGTGACATTTATGCTCAATGATTTTCTTATTTTTATAAATGATATTGTCACTGTTTTTTTATTGCTTTTCGCCGATGGTTTAAAACTATTTAAACTTATCTATAGGAGACTGTATTCATATTCAAATAAACTACATAATTGGTGCAACTTAAACAAACTTTATCTAAACGTCATTATAAGATTTTTCAGATTAAATCAAACTTTCATCCATATATGTATTTATATATATATTCATATGTTTATATGTATAATATTCATATATTAATTTTCTACAAATATTTATTTAACTTTATTATCGTTCGCCTCGCCCGATTACACTTCTCGTAACGCTCTCGTCACGCAGTCGCCAGCTTACTCCCCCAAGTCAAACGTGCGTAAAGAAGTTTTACTTCAAAAACAAAAATAAATGCTTCTGATTAGTAAAAAATATTTGCTGTACCTATTGATTTTAAAAGATTTAATAGATATTTTGGCCTAAAATTCAAAATTATCTCTTGTGTGAAAAGGGCCGAGCAGAAAAATAATATAATGAAATTAACAAAACATGACAAAACTGAATAATAATTCGTAAGGCTGCCTATAAGTTTTTTCCCGTAAGTCGCTCGCGTAAGCAACCTATGGCCAAAAACCAATGTGCCCATTGGCCAGAAGTCGCTTACGTGAGCACTTACGGGAAAAAAACTTAAGTGTGTAAAGGCAGCCTAAGATGCAGCGGGGAAAGTTACAAAAAAATATGTAATAATATTATTAGAAGCCACTCGTATTTATGTTTTATTCAGTCACTCTTCCAAGTCGCAGAAACCAACTTGAATCAAATAGGACAATAATTTATGTTGGGCCAGGGCTCCTTCGGGTAACCGTAATATACAGAGTGTCAAGTGGTAAAGTGCATTTACTTCAGGAGGTGATTCTACATGATAGTGTAGTAAGTAAAAAAGATAAATAACTTTTTCGAAATTCCAACTTTTAGGGGTACTTTTTGGTAAAAAGATAAAATTAGTACGGCGTGTGCGGCCTGCACTATTTGGTATTTTCCGCTGTTACGATACGCGCCAATTGACTCACAGCAAATTTATTGGGTAAGTTCGTACCTTACACAAAGGATTTTTAATAGGTACGTCTTTTTGTATGGATAAAAAAAGTTGGAATTTCTAAAAAAGTTGTCAAGTCTTTTTTACTCTCTACCATCATGTATAATCACCACTCGAAGTTAATAATGCACTTTACCTCGTTATATAAAAACCCCGAACATATAAAAAGGAAGAAAAATAAATAATAAGAAAACAATATAAGACAGGTATCAAAATTACCTAAATTCCACAAAAACACACGTGCAAGAAATGCAATTAAATTGCTGCAACCGTTCGCACGTTCGCAATAACCTACATCTATTTTTCTTCGCAAACAAGAATTTTCAATGTTCGTAATATGCATTAACTTTGTGGCTCGCCATAATTTAAAATATATAAATTTGTTCCTGACGAAGGAAGGGTTCTTAAACCGGTAGAGTGTAATTAAAATTAAAGTGGTCTAAAACAAATTTATATATTTTATTGTAAAGAATTTTCCAATCTAAATTCAAAGTAGGTACAAAACAAACGGCTCCGTCGTCAAAAATCCGAAATGTTATGTTGTGTCGGTAATCAACTACTATTAATATTCATTTCCAGAAACCAGAATCAAGGAGCTAATTTGTCCGATACCACCCATCGAATTTCGATAATAAACGAAAATTTCGTATAATACGTTTTTAGATTTTCACGGCCAAAAGCATTTTCGTTGTTTGTTTTAATGGGTTCTCATTGCCTCGCAAACTCTGGTCCGCTATCAATAGAATAAGGTGCTCCCATAGCCGTTGTGCCCATATGATGCATAGATGGGGCCTTAAAGAGTCGGCGATGTGCGAATGCGGCGCGGTGCAGACCACCATACATGTGGTCAACGAATGCCCGCTCCATTCATTCCCCGGTGGGATTGATGAGGTCCACAGGGCGACGCCTGAGGCCCTGGACTGTCCCCCTCTGACCCCCCTCACCATACGAAAGAAGAAGAAGTTGTTTGTTTTTGGGGCGTTATGTCGTGTTGCGCTACCTCCTTCTTTAGCTCCTTCTTTAAATTTCGTAATTTTAAAATCTAAATTTTGGGATACAGTGATGGTTATTGGTTTTTTAAAATTAGCATACCATGTAGATCTGTCCTTTCCATTTATGATTAATTTATAAGTCGTTTATATTGAAGCAATAACAACAAAATACAAATGAACAACACTAAGCGTCCGATAATATCCGTACCCCTATATTTATTTGTGTAGTTAGGTGCTGGTTACTTAGTTTGGGTTTTTATTGGTTTTGTGGGTATGTTACAATTTTCTTATTTCATGCAAATTATTTTTAATCTAAAAAAAAATTCACACCTTTTTGACACGTACCTTGTCATAATTTTTCATAAAATAGTGCTTCCTTCCCCAACACAATAATATAAGCTTCCTATATTCTCAACCCCGATTTAAGAGTTCAAAACTTACATATGTAATAAATGTAATTCCTTCCTAATACATATTATTATCTTGAAGATCGTGGTAATAAATAGGAATACTAAAATATTTTTTTCAGTTCCCCTTTGAAGGCAAATCTATTTTGCGTCAACAATATACATATACAAATACAAGCAAGTAACAAGTCAAGTTTTTCACTGTTACTTTATGCGCCGCGTTATTTTTACACCGCGTTTATGAGTCTAGTAAGTGTTGGAAAACGCTTCTGCTGAGCGGACGCATTATTATGGATTGCAAAAAAATGAATGCCATAGTCTTACTGGCTCCAGCCGGGAGCACTTGGGACTCTTGTGAGGTGTAAAAAAAAATATTTTTTCACGACATAACTTAAAATTAATAAATAAATAAAAAACAAATCCTACAATAAGGAAGTTGAGTTAAAAATATTTTGACTTATAAAAAATATGTTCGAATAGATGACATGCAAACTTTTTTTATGATTTACAAACACGAAATGTAATTTTTCAGCGATAGCTATGTTAGGAACTATTTCTAGTTTCGGTGAAAAATTACATTTCGTGTTTTTAAATTTAAAAAATAACCATTGAAATGCACTTTTTCGAAATTCCGGTAAGTGTATTAGTACTAGTAAATACCTATCTACTACATTTTTTAAATTAATATTTTTAGTCCATAGTAAGCGTGTTCCGGTTTTGTAAATATTTACCGTTATTTTTCATACAAACAAGCCTACAGATGACGTCACACACATTCCCGCCTCTTACCGGGCGTTTTGGCGGGCTTAATAAAATTCAAACTTTTAGAATTATTTTAATTATGAAAACGAATTAAAAATAAAATTGTATTTAAGTTTGCATTGAAAAAAAAAATATACAATGGACTCAACTTCCTTATTATAACTTCCCCAGATTTTTCACGGGTCTGCGTTAGAAACTGCAACTTAGATAAACTTGTAAATTGACCGGAATCAATCATTTAACGACAATGATCTTTGATAGAATTGGGTGAAAGTAAATGTACAAACAAGGAATGGAAGGAAAACGGTAAGCTAGTTACTCAATTTTTCACTTCCTTCTATTCTATTTTTCAAATGGTTTTAAAAGTAGATAGTTAGTGATGTTAGGAAGGCATGGACTCAAAATGTATTATAACTAGGTTAGCATATACAGGCATTTTTCGAAATAAAAAAAAACGCTCGTGATGTAGCTTGGTCCATTTGGAGTTTTGGAGCCCAGTTGAAGTTTTCACCAGATAAAAGATATTATTTTTTTGTTAAATCTACGTTAATTTCCTCGCACTTGTGTTTGTTCATACGAGTCGAACTAAAGTCATCATATTCAACAGTTCGGTTACAGAAAAATTTTCATGTTTCCTCCTAATGCACAAGTAACACAGAAAATATTCCTGGCCCTTTTATTACGAAAATTAGTTTTAACCCTTAAAAAAATTGGCGTGACGCTAAAAATATTTCCGCCTTGCAATAAAATCCAAATAAATGGAACATTTGTTAACGTATTCGAAAACTAAAAACTTTTTTCGAAAGGTGATGAAATAGGCTTTCAAATTTCTATATTAAAAATTACTATGTATTTTATAAAATACAAAATTTTTTTTTGAGAAAACTTTAAAAAGTGTTCAAAATGGCTCACTTTACTTTTTTTCTAACAAAAATTACTGATAATGAAAAGAAAAATAAAACACATACTTATTTCATTAGATAAATGAATTATAAACCTTACTGTCACCTCACTTTTTTTCGTTTCATGTAAAAAAAAATCTTAAAAAATTCATAAAGTTCCATAATTTTTTTTCAAATTGCTATCGGAAACTTTGGTTTCAGAAAGAGGTAAATTTTAATTTTTTTGTGGTGATTTGAATATATGTTTGTTGTATTCTCTTTCCAATACCGTTTAGATCACATTTCTGACTATGATAGTAAGGGAGAAACAACGATTTCTGTGAGACCTATGTGAGCTGGGACAAATATGGTCTCCTGTGATTAAACGGGTTAATATAATAATTGGTATAATATGACGCCACTTGTATTGCAGTACATTCAATCCTCCCTGTGGACAATGGACATCAAGCTACGTCACGACTTTCTAGCCAATCATCGAGCAGTTGGGACTCTTGTGAGGTGTAAAAAATATTATTTTTTCACAACATAACTTTAAATTAATAAATAAATAAAAAACAAATCCTACAGTAAGGAAGTTGAGTGAAAAATATTTTGACTTATAAAAAATATGTTAGGGTAGATGACATGCAAACTTTTATTATGATTTAAAAACACGAAATGTCATTTTTCACCGACCGCTATGTTAAGAACTATGACAAGTTTCGGTGAAAAATTACATTTCGTGTTTTTTAATTTAAAAAATAACCATTAAAATGCACTTTTTTCGAAATTCCGGTAACTAAATTTTCAATATTTATTTTTTTTAAATAAAAATGGTACATGTTAATTTATACTGGTCTTCCATTAAAAGCATTTGCTTGTGGATGGAAGAAGAGTTTACATTTCACATACGTACAATTAATACAGTCACGTTTTTCACATATATGTACAGTTAACTTTAACTAAAATATATAAACATCTATGTATTCAGTAAGAACCAAAAAAGTATAATTATTATTAGTTTGAATTGATTAGTACTAGTTAATATCTCACTACTACATTTTTTTAATAATATTAAGCGTGTCCCGCTTTTGTAAATATTTACCGTTATTTTTCATACAAAAAAGCGTACAGATGACGTCACACACACTCCCGCGTCTTACCGGGCGGTTTATGGGGGTTGAATGAAATTCAAACTTGTAGAACTAATTTAATTATGAAAACGAACTTTTAAAAAAATACTAGTGTTTAAGTTTACAGTTTGCATGTGAACATTGATTTAAAAAAAATGGGCTCAACTTCCTTGTTGATGACTACGCCTGGCAAATTCAAAGCTAAACATTGTGTATAACTTTAAAGATATGTAGTTTGCGTAATCCGATTTGAAAAGGCGCATAAATTGCTCGACAACGAGACATCGCAATAACTTTGAAATTAATTATGGGTACTATATATAACGACAATATTGCGTGCATCATTCGAACTATTCGTAAATTCTTGTGAAAATATGTTCCATATTGACGATGTCTTTCATATGTTACAGCATTGATATAATATGTATACTAGGGATGTTACGAACATTCGTATTAGCATAATTTTAAACATTCGCATCGACATTCGCATTCGCAACAATTGATTAGAATGCGAGTGTGTGCAGATCATGTCATGTCTCGCCCACTGTCCACGTGCCCTATATACGAGCCCCTTAGAAATCGCCTCATGGGAGAAAAAGCTGCAAAATTGCTTTTTCTGAAATATAATATGCCTCTTTTGAACTTCGATTATTAAATTGCTTCATTACGATTATATCTTACTGTATAAGAATTGATTTATTTTTTTATTAAAACGATGATTAATGTTGACTAAAGTTTTTTTTAATGTGATTCCTTAACATTCGCATTCGCATTCGCACATTCGCATTCTGAACATTCGCATTCGCATTCGCGGTGTAGTATATATATATATATGCAGCATCTTCAAAGATGACATAGGCCCTGAGGGAAAATATTTTCCTCAGAGCCTCCTCAATGGAGTTAATATAAAAAATAAAAACTTTGTACAAAATTGCAAAAACGACGATTTATTTTACACTAAATGAATTCCGACAAACTAGCAAAATTTTAAATCTGTATCTATTCTACACAATTTCTAAACCTTAGGCGAACCCTACACGTTCAAAATGTATTCTGATCCGCTAATATTTATCAAATATCGAGATGTTTATTGAACGTGTAGGCTAGCGTACCTATTGGCGGATCGGATGACGGATTGATTCCGTATCGTGAACCCACGGATCGTGATAAACTTTGATGCGTAAGCTACACTTTCAATATTTATCGCGATCCGGAATTCCTATTTGAAATCAATCGATATTTGAATCCAGAAATCCTGTGATCCGTCAATACGCTAGCCTACACGTCCAATGAATATCACCATATTTGATAAATATTGACGGATCACAATAAATATTTAACGTGTAGGGTAGTGATGTAACGAATGTCATGTTTGAGCATTCGCGAATGCGAATGCGAATATCTGCTACTGACATTCGCGAAAGCGAATGCGAATGCGAATATGGATTTTTTTTTTAATTTGGCGCCAATAAGGAAGTTGAGTGAAAAATATTTTGACTTCATGTAGATGACATGCAAACTTAAATACCAGTATTATTTATTTTTTTTAAAGTTCGTTTTCATGATTAAAATAATCCTGTGTTTGAATTTTATTAAAGCCCGCCTTAACTGCCGGTGAGCTGGTCCCTGTTTGTGTGAAATATAAGGGTAATTATTTACAAAACCGGGACACGCTTAATGATTAGTACTAGTTAATATCTAACTACTACAACTTTTAAAATTTATTTTTTTAGTCCGTATTACGCGTGTCCCTATTTTGTAAATATTTACTCTTACTCTTACCCAAACTCTCTCGTCTCTTACCGGGCGTTTTCGCGGGCTTAATAAAATTTAAACTTCTAGAATTAAATTAATTATGAAAACGAACTTTAAAAAAAAAATCTAGTATTTAAGTTTGCATGTGAACATTGATTAAAAAAAGTAAAAAAAGGACTCAACCTCCCTATTATGTATGGCTTACCGGCTCACGTTCACGCGAGGCGCGTTCCGTTTGCTTCTTGTTCCGAGAATTTCCGAGTTGTTCCGAAAAAAGCCGATCGGTTGTTTTATTTCATTTGTCGTCTGCTGATAAAGTAAAGTGAAGATAAATGTGATTACGAGGTTAAGTTACTTTTTCTAATAATAAAAAAAATATGAATGATTATTTATTAAGCTAATATTATATTTTTTTCTGATGTTCATATTCGTAAAACATTCGCTCGAAATTCGCGAATGCGAATATGCAAAAATATGCCAATATTCACGAATACGAATATACGTTACATCACTAGTGTAGGGTAGCATTCCGATCCATATTAATAGATCACGATCACAATCCATCAATATGGATCGTGAAATGGAATTAAAACCATTATTAAGTAACCAATAATCGTGAAATGGATATTAAAACCACCGACTTGGCTATTGCCGGCTTTGCCCAAAGATTTGCACATATATAGGGTACAAACTCGAAAATTGATTCTAAAAAATAATATCGTTTGAATTTTTATTTCTTTTATGGTACATATATTCAATAATATTCATATTTAATTAAAAATAATTTACGCACCAAACTTTTAGGTCCGGGTTTAGTTTTCCACATAGGAAAAACTAAACCCTTTCACACACTTTTCCATAAAAATGATCATCTAGTAAATCCACGCTATGCAAGTGTATTATATAAGTATAATTAATACAAAACAATACAAGAACAACATGTTAACCTACCAGACTATTAAATGGGAAAATAAGTCACCGACTCCACATATTTTCATATCAGAGGGTTCGGCTCGGTTGAATTCCTAATTGGACCGATAAATCCTACTGATCCCTCAATATAAATATTTAAAAAATCTTTCGTAATTCCTACACGTATTTAAAATGACTGATTTTTGCATTTTTATGTACAAATTCTTTGACAAATCTTATATGCCTAAATTTTTAATGAGAGAGCTAGAGGTATTATAGTTTGAGAATGCCAAATTCGTGAATAAAACAATCAATGATATAAGTTTTTTTTTTTAAATTTTGTCATGTAAAACTATATCGGGTCTATTATGACTAATTGGTCTGGCTGTTAGTATAGTTTTATCATAGTATATTTTAAAGAAATTATTTTCTAAAAATGAATTTGGTTCGTATTCATAATATGGTACTATATTACGACTATCAATAAGTTATGTTTAATTACCGAACTTTGGTGAATTATTTTTAAAACCTGATTGTGCCTATATGTATACTCGGAGGGCGCTAATATAGAACATCCCGATATAATATGTTCTATAGTTTCGGAAAAGCCATACATTTTCTACATAAATCATCAATTAATTTTGTATCTTTAATTATATGCTTCTTGTATTTTTTAGTATTAATGACTCTATCTTGAATAGCTAGCATAAATCCTTCTATTTATGCGCTCAACTCTCCAATACTCATCCATTTGTTTGACGAAAGTTTGTCAACTTACGTTTGGTTGAGATAATTGAAGTGTTTTGCGTGAATAATTTTATTTGACCAGGAATCTAATAATTCCTGGTTGGTATTTATAAAAATGTTGGCATCCTCGTCGTATAAATTTAAAGGTGTAATGTTTCTACCTGCCTTGCAAATTATTTTATGCATTTCTGGGTTCATATAGGCATTATCATTATAGTTACATTATCATTATCATATATAGGCATATTAAACTGTTATGAATGTCTTCAGAACGCGAATCAGCTGTCACGCGTAATAATAATTACATAGCAGAACTTGTTTATAAATAAACTGTTTTTATAAATTAAATAATATATAAATAAATTAAAATTATAATAGAGTTTTTTTTTTCCAGCCAAAGCGCTGATAAAATACAAAGTAACTAATTACTAATTACTAACACCTAATACAGCGCCCTTAAGCCGCCGTTTGGTTCAGGGCCCTGGGTTGAAGGTGTGTGATCAATGATCATCAAGAATACTTGCGCCATTTAATCGCCTCCGCCCACTGAGGCAACTGAAAACTCTCAACTGCCAACTGTCTTTGTATGACAATGTGATGGCCCGCACAATTCACAATCACACAAAACCCCGTTGTCAATGGTAACGCAAGCGGTGACTTGCGACTTGCCCTGCTGGTTGCCCTGGCCGGCCATTGATAGTTGCCAGCTGTCAGCTGATTGTTCTTCGTCTATGGTTAAACAAGCTTTTTGACCAATCAAGACAGAGAAAACAGCCGGTTTTAGTTGGTTTTCAGTTGCCTCAGTGGGCGGAGGCGCTAAGTCTTCAGCTCAAGTTCCCTTACTTCTTGAAGGTGTATTAAGGTAGATTCAGACTGGACGACGTAAGTACGCATCGCTACGCCAAACAATGCTTAGCAACCCATACATTTTCTATGAAAATGGCCACAGACATCGCACGTCGCGATGCGTGTGGCCAATGTGATTCTAAAACATAAATTTTCATTGAAAATCTATGGTTGCTAAGTAGCCCAGATATTGTTAGGCGTAGCGATGCATACGTACGTCGACCCAGTCTGAATCTACCATTATAACCGGCCTTACACAAAATGTTCACCTACATTATAGTATCTGCCTAGTTCGTAGCATTATTACGCATTCTTCTTTTTGTCTTCATCATGGAGGTACTTACCTCAATATTTATCATCCGTTTGAACTATCAACTGTTGAATGTAAATTTCAGTTTTTTGTTTTTGTTTTAGTTATGTTTATTTAGATGTATGCACATTGTTTTCATACATCTAGTAAGAAAATATGATAATACAATTTAATAAATACAGTTTAAGAAATGCAAATTAAAAACTAAAAATGTTGAAGACTAGAAATTTCCGTTGCCTCATAGTAATAATTATTTATCTATATGTATTTTTTAAATATCATTTCGGGTAGGTACCTACCTTCCTAGGATGTACATATTCAAAACAAGGGCCTGCCTTATCTGGTTATAAATTTTAATATTTTATTGTTAAATTATTTAGCCAATATTTCTTGTACGGTTAATTCATTATTATTACTATGGAAAGTTTATAATCGTAACATAAATAAATACATGATCATTGATGTTTATTTATACCTACCTCAATGAAGGTAATAAATACTATGCGGTGCGGCACTGGCCTAAATGATAATACCCAACAAATATCAATCTGAAGAGCGGTTTTGTTTAGGAAGAAGAAAATGAAGACTACCGAATGGAAGGTAGCAGACATAACAAGCTAATCATTATTATTTATTATTTATCTCGAAGGAATCAAAATAGGAAATCTTTGTAAGATCTCGCATCTCTCCTAGTAAATACAGGTGGTACGCAATACGCATGCGTGGTCGTATGTTGGTGGCTGGCCGTGGGACGGGAGAGGTGCGCGGCGCGGGCCGGGCGGCGTTAGTATCGCTCTAGCGGGGCGCGGTCACAGCGGGCATCCAGTGTATCTGCCGCCATTTTTCGCGTTCCCGCCAGAGAGCGCTCGGTCGCCGGCGTGTTTCTCGTCGAAAAGTATTCAAATAACCGGTTTAGCGAAATTCTTGTTGTTCCAAAATGTGTTTCGGCCGTTTCTAGTGTCCTCAACTATCCCTTCACGGTTAAAAAAGTGTAAAAAAATCGATCGCCGAGTCTGCGAAGTGTCAGGGCAGTGTCAACGGAGCGGCCATTACGGGTGTTCTACCACTCGTTTTAGGTTAGGGTGGCGTGCGAAACTGTGCTTTAGTGATACAATAGTCGGTTCCGCGAGCAGCATTTGCATCGGCCGGCCGTTGGAGTGTCTCAGTTGTAGGTGTGCGGGATTTTACATGTGCCGTCGACAATCTGCGTCTGACATACGGGCCGGAGGGTGTCGGTAGTGAGGTGAAGTAGTGGCTGTCAGGGTGGGCACGCAGAGCCGGGCAGAGGCCAGCCGGCAAACCTGACCGCGGAGGAAGGTCAGAGAGACAAGATTGCGACCACATTCTGTCAGGACGCGGTGCGCATCATGGGGTGTGCTCAGTCGGCCGAGGAGCGGGCGGCCGCGGCCCGCAGCCGGCTCATAGAGCGGAACCTCAAGGAGGATGGCATCCAGGCAGCCAAGGATATCAAGCTGCTTCTCCTGGGTACGTACTATTGAACTGCTGAACAGCTCCGACCGCCAACCTACTCTTGTTCCCCGGTCAAAGCCCCCAACATAACATAACATGGCCCACTCGAACAACTGTCAGTGTCAGTCTGAAATACCTACTAGACTTTACCATTCCCATACAACACACCTATTTCCTACTTCAGTGGTAACTAATTTGTACCTACCTATCGTCGATGACATTTCTGTAGACGACTGCTGATTCGTTCTTGGAAAGAAAAAACACATTCCTGCGTTTAGTCATCGATCGATCATCGTACAATATAACCAGCAGTTCGCCACCGTTTCAGAAAGTATAGTTCTATGTTATTGTGAATTGTTAACATTATTATTTTTATAAATGAACATATCATTTTGTATATTGTTTGGTTGTTCGTATCATGTCTCATTTTGTAAACATTGCCGATTCAAAATAATAATAATAAATTTCCCGTCTACTAGTGATTACTGTTGATAAGTTATTATCGTTCAAATTTTACGCACCTATATCTTTAATTGATTGATTTTCGAAGATTATTTTAAGCAGATAATAAAAATGAGTCGGCACTTAATAGCATCAATGAAATAACAGCAATATTTAATTGGCCAATTTTCCATAGACCCGCTATTGCGCAAATATTCTGAAGGGCGCTTTCCTCACTAATATTCTGAAAATGTTGTACCTACAGTGATGACACTGATGTGATGACTAATAATTAAATTTGTCGGCAACGTTACTCAACACACTGCCTTTATGACAAATAACTAGTAGGTAGGTACCTACCGAATAACACTAGGTACCTTTTAATATTTTCCTCGCAAATAATTTTATTCATCTATATAACTACTTCGTGATTGCCATAAACAAACACGTCAAACTAAGGCGATCCGCTCACTGAGGCAACTGAAAACTGTCAACTGGCAACTGTCTTTGTATAACAATGTGATGGCCCGCACACTTCACAATCACACAAAACCCCGTTGTCAATGGTAACGCAAGCGGTAACTCGCGACTCGCACTGCTGATTGCGGTGGCCGGCCGTTGCTAGTTGCCAGCTATCAGCTGATTGTTCTTCGTCTATGGTTAAACAAGCTTTTTGACCAATCAAGACATATAAATTAGCCGGTTTTAGTTTGGTTTCAGTTGCCTCGTCAGCGGAGCGCCTTATACACAGACCGCCAAAATTCAAGCTATTCGCACGAATTATTGAAAAAAAAAACCACTTTGTTTCAATTTAATTATTCCAAGAATCAACTATATAGGCACTAGGTAGTGACCTACGTCGGGAGAAATTGAAAAAACATTCACAAAGTAGGTTTATGAGGTTCTTAGTTTGGGTTATTTGAATAATTTATGTGTATTTCACAACTTTCAAAATTAACCCATGGAAAAAACTTGGTTGTCGAAACATCACGTGAAATTTTGAAATTTGAAAAAATAGGAATTTTAATGCTTGTTTTACCATCTCCCCTGAGATCTATAACTTTACACTGTTTCATGTCGAAACATAATTTCCATCGTAATTTCCATGGAACTGAAAAATCTGATAGAAAAAAATATTCACCATAGGTTTCGGTAGTATTAACTACTGGGTATTGCAATAAGTTATCTGATGCATTACCAGTTGAAATTTATAATCGAAGTATATTAATACGTTAATGCCTGTACGGTTCAAATTAAGGAACCCGACTAAGAGTAAATCTCCAACGCAACACTGTATGGAAACCGTTCTGAGCCGTCCGTGAACGTGCCTTTTTCCACGGAGCTGCTGCCGTAATATGCACACTTATCACTCGCTCACATGCGATTTGCAAACCGAAGTTGCGCTATCTATAATACTATATTTAAGGAAAAAAGTATGAAGAAGAAGAAACATTTTTCGCTTTCATTCAATAATAAGAAGATTTCTGTTGGGGATGAAGAGTGTTCCTCTCATTATTCACGGTCTTAATTAGAATGTCTACTATTATATATCTACCTATTATTCTGTAGTTTAATGTTAATAGTAGTTAGTTTTGCAAAAGGGTATGCCTTATAAATAGTCACCAACACTTAAACTGGGCGAAGCAGAACGAAAAGCCGCCCGCAGGATCTAGCTAATACAACAAGATTGTAGCAAACGCATTTCGGGTTAATTTATTTTTTATTTTTTATTAATTTCAAAGGTGTGTCGATATCTCGGAGGGTCTGAGTTGAAATAGAATCGAAAATATACATAATTTTATAAGGATTGGTTTCTGTGTTCTGATTCTGGTGGGAGTCGGTTTTGTTATCAAGTGGTCTATTCGTCATGGCGTTTGTTATCATCACCCCAATATTGATATTCAGTCGATAGTGTAATGTGTACAGAGCGACTCCCCTCCTTTCACCTTCTCCACAGATAACCCCTTCCCCCTACCACGCTCCCGCTGGTGATGTGGATGAGATAAGATGTCAGAGCCGTCACCAGCTTTATGGGCCCGGTTCGATAAGTCAATTAATTAAACAACAGAGACGCTTGGACCTATCAATTAATTTATTATTACGGGTCAAGTGTCAATTTGATATTACAACAAGAAACTTGTATAGAATGTCGTCCAATCGTAAAAGCATACTGTTTGTTGATTGATAATTATTTTTTAAATTAAATTTCTTATACATCACATACTTAAAATATAAGCATACGTACCCGAAAGATTTTTACCAGCGATTCCGGAGCAAATTTAGAGTAAAACATGTACATGGCGATTTGTTGTCCGATGATTTAAAAAAAATAAAAAATTTCAATCAAAAAACAAAAATACAATTTTTCTATCACATGTCGAAACTGAGTAGTCGGGGTTTGTTTCATGTCAACTCAGAATCAACTCAACTCAATAAGGCGCTCCGCTGACGAGGCAACTGAAAACCAACTAAAACCGGCTGTTTTCTCTGTCTTGATCGGTCAAAAAGCTTGTTTAACCATAGACGAAGAACAATCAGCTGACAGCTGGCAACTAGCAACGGCCGCCCACAGCAATCAGCAGTGCCAGTCGCGAGACACCGCTTGCGTTACCATTGACAACGGGTGTTTGAGTGATTGTGTAGTGTGCGGGCCATCACATTGTCATACAAAGACAGTTGCCAGTTTTCAGTTGCCTCAGTGGGCGGATCGCCTAACTCTTTAAAAAGTCGTCAAAAGCTATGATATTTTTTGGTTCCGTGTCTAATCGGACTATGAGATTTCAGCGTCTTAATTCCCATAGTAAATTTATCCAGACACGATACTTCCTCGCATGATAATTCATCACATCATAACTCACATTAACCTAACCTTCCATTCCCCCCTCACCTAACCTAACCTAACCTAACCCAAGGTTAAAAACCCCAATTATCAGTTTTCGACCCTTCGAGACATGATGAATTATCATGTGAGGAATTATCATATGAGGAATTGTCATATGAGGAAAAGTTTGTACTCAATATTCAGACACTTAACAAGTTTTCACTGACTAGAACGGACAGCAAAATGACGTCTACTTTTTAAGTCCAAATATGCTTAAGAAATTGTCGGTAAAAATCTTTCAGGTACATACATGTATATGTGAGAAATTACATACAATATTTGCAAAAAAAAAACAACAAATTAAAAAAAATTACGATAGCCTATTTCAAGAATCAAAAGGATTTCCCTTTTGAATATCCTCCACGCATAATATATATCGATATCGGAAGAGATTTTGTTCAGGATCACTATACTTCTCCCTATCGCGAGAACAATTGTGAGGTTTGTTATACTGACAGGAAGATAGAATGATGTATGATAACGCTGTCTAAGGTACCTAGTTCATCAGAAACAGAGATTTACGCTATCAAAAATAAGTGAGTTCTCGATATAGCCTCGCACAGTTTGAATAAGTTTGTGGCAGCACACCCTGACTTCTGAGCTACAGGAAGAGGAGCATGTCCAGAAGAAGTCGGTTAAAGCCACCTCTGAAACTTTTTTGAACCCTCGTTAACACGAGAGAGCGCCCCACCTCATGAGGATTCCAGGACATCCGAACCACTCTCCAGCCTACTGCGGACCAGGGAGAAGTACAAAGGGTACGGGTATCCCGGAAAACTCTGGCGGTTTGGAGAACAAACCCTAACATTTTTAAAGCCACCCTTTCGATATGAACACGAAATTTCAGCTTACTTTCACGCATAATTCCAAGATCCTTTATAGTTGAAACTCGTTTGTCCAATCATATATACTTACCATAGTATACCTTTGGTAGGTGAGACTAAATGTTCTGGTGAAGGTCAGGACTACACATTTCAAGATAGTAGTATAGATTTTACAATACTGTCAGATCATTCGTAACTTGGGAAGGTTTGTGTCTCTGATTTTAGAAAAAAATGATACAAACTGAGTAATAATGAATATATTCAAGCTTTACTTATTTAAAAAATATGTATTTATAGAGATACGATGTCTGTGTTCTAAGCCTAACTTAATTTATGGATTCTGATTTTGGAGAAATAGTGCTGAAAATATGAATAATTACTCAAATACAGACAGCTTTATTAATGGCTGATCGCCAAAGGTCAACAGGTTGTTTCATTCATTCGGCTTAACCCGGTGTTAACTTACATGCCTCAGTTAGTCTACCCTATCAATTTATTCCAGCTAGTGCATTTCTTAAAAGCACTTGAAATAACATATAAATTAGCAATTGTAATTAGAAACAGAAAACCTTTTCTGAAAACTTCCTTCCATCGTATCACGTATTCAAACATCGAAGTTGTCATAGGAGCAGGAATTTAGTGCAGGCTAATCAATTAGTGAATTAAATTAAAACAAATAACTTTGTTTAAACCACTAATATATTAGTGGTTTAAACAAAGTTATTTGTTTTAATTTAATTCAAAATGACGCCACAAAGTGATTTTGCGAAGTTTGAAGAAATAATTAGTGAATTGCTCAACTTCTACATCGATCGTCTAGTTGATTAGTCATACATCTCCGAACAATAGAAAGTTTGAGTTGATTATTATTATATGTTAAAGTATACCTTTTACCTGATAAAATACGCATTACTCTTAAACATCACCATATCGATTATAATTTATAATGCAAAAAAATCTGAGTGAATTAAACAAGTTTTCTGGGTCACTAGCCTAGGATATTTCAAAATATCATACTAATGTACTGGATCGTTAAGCCTCCCGGTTAGGGTTACCAGATCCGAAAATGAGTTTTTCTGACAAAATCCCTGACTTAACAAAAAATCCTGTAAACTTAACGTATCCATAAACCATCCATCCTGGGGGGCTAGAGAAATTCAGGAATCATAAATTTACCACATTATCGGTAAGAATGCCACCCAGTGTACACCATCCATACTGGGGAGAGGGCGGGGTGGCTAGAAGATTTCGAGAGTTGTAATCGTTGGTCAGAATTCCATCAGGGGGGGCTAGAGAATTTCAGGTTGTGCATTTTTCGGGTAATTTCGCCTGTATAATCATGTTTTTAATCATTTTATTCGATTCTGCTAGGAAATCCGTAATCCCTGTAAATTCCGTTTCGCACCAAAATCTATAATGTTTTTTTTTTTCAAAATGTTTTTCAAAATTCCTGACAATTTCCAATTTTTTTCCCTGTTTCCCTGAGAGACGGCTAAAATTCTGGACATGTCACGGAAATTCCTGTCATCTGGTAACCCTACTCCCGGTACTATTATAGAGCACATTTAACATGTATTTATCAAATCAATATATTTATGTTAGAATTAAACAGAGACGGAATTACACATACCAGCATTAAAAACGTCAAAAAATCGGTTTTTAATTGGTTTAAATTTTAGAGTTTTTAAGTGGGCGTATTTAAAAAAAAATCGTAAATAAAAAAAAAACACATAAGTATCGAAGATGTTAGGTTATGTTTTTTTGGCGTGTTTAATTCCAGTATACACATACATGTGCATATATGATTTCGTACATGTGTAATTCCGCTTGTGTGTAATTCTGGCGGTACAATAAAAGTATGGGCACGTAAACATTTCACGCCCGAGTAATTTCTACGGTGACCGGACAACTCAACAAAATGGCACTTCGTCACTCTTTTAGAAAGTCATTATAAAAATTAGGTTAAATGGGTTGTGGTAGGGTTAGGTTATGGGCTTTTTTCATCACTTTTAAGGAGTTTTTAAAAGGGGTGTTGGAATGCTGAGTTGTTAGTGCATATAATCCGTTGTCAAGTTGAGTTGTCAAGGACACAATTTCTACGTGTAAGGCGCTCCGCCCACTGAGGCAACTGAAAACCAACTAAAACCGGCTGTTTTCTCTGTCTTGATTGGTCAAAAAGCTTGTTTAACCATAGATGAAGAACAATCAGCTGACAACTGGCAACTAGCAATGGCCGCCCAGGGCAATCAGCAGTGACAGTCGCGAGTCAACGCTTGCGTTACCATTGACAACGGGGTTTTGTGTGATTGTGAAGTGTGCGGTCCATCACATTGTCATACAAAGACAGTTGGCAGTTGAGAGTTTTCAGTTGCCTCAGTGGGCGGAGGCGGTAAATGTTTAAAAGACTAGATAAACTTTTTAATGGCCGGCTATCTGTCCTAATTATATCAACGAATCAATTATTTTTTTTTAAATCATTCTCCTTTACTTGATTGTAAAAAGAATTTGAAGCGGCCAGCGGAGAAGATAACATTTTATGTTGCTCCAGTGATTATGGCTCAGGGTTCCGCTCCATAGCCTACTTGGATCAACCAGTACCAGTTTTAACCGGTGGGACTCTCGTCAAGTAATTGGGTCCTAGTTATTTGTGGAACTCATTATTTTCTTTTTTTTCTAGCGCCCTTGCCGCGTCACGCTGTGTTACATACACCCTGCATGCCTCGCGTTTTCATTGTAGAGAATAGGTGCTAAAGATGTTTTCATGACATGTTTATGTTTTATGCCAACATTTACCGGCACGTTTGTAAGGCGTATTACTTTTACGATGGTCATACGGTGTTACTTGGTACCGGCGTGATATGCAAAAAATATTCTATGTTAGTCGTTTATTAACCTTATACAGGGAGTTGTGGGACGTAATTGACTTACTTTAACCAGTGTTTCAAATGTAAATAAAATTTTGGTCTGCGGCGACTTTTTAGTTGTCATTTCTTTTCTTTTAAATCAAATAAAAATTCCTTTGACATGTGTCGTCATTAGTCACCCAGCCGAGTAACTAACCACCTACTGCTTTTTTAATATTTTTAGTTGAAAAAAAAACATAAAAAATGTCACCGGAGACCAAAATTTCATTTATATTTTTACTCTAAATAATGTCAGAATTCACTGTAAGTCGGGTAGGTACGTCCCTTAATAACCTATATAGTACGTATTACTAACTACAATTTCATTACTTGAAACAGCTTTAATATGTTGGTCAGGTTTAAATAGCTAGGTTCTGATATTATTTGAGACTTGTAACACGGCATAATACCCCAAAATAAACCAAATTTTCGCATGTACGCAACAAATTTATACGTATTCGTCTTATAGCCATGAGTTTTAAGGGGCCAACAGACCTAGCTATAAAAGCTCAAGTGTTATTTGGCTTGGCCTACTTCAGCATATCGCTCGTCATATATTCCCATTGGGAATGTACGGCAACCGATACGCCGAAATACCAAATAACGCTTGGCGCTTTTATAGCTAGGTCTGTTGCCCCCATTAAGAATTATCTTACTGATAAGTTTTTTCATTATTTTATAATGGTATAAATTTGGTATTTACAATCAAATTTTACCATTTTCGATCAACGGGACAATCTTTCTTATTATTTTAGCTCTCCTAAGAGATTATCTGCTACCAGGAAGAAGAGCACTAAAGACCCTCGCAGACATCTCAAATAAAATAAAGTTTCTTATAAATATAGAAATACTGGGATAGTGAATTTAGTTTTGTGGTTAGTTTTTTGGCACGCACTAGGTTGTGATTTAAGATAAACAGAGAACTTCAATCAATAACAGATTTCGAATTACTTTTATAAATTGTGCATATATTTTTCGGTATAATATTGACCCTTATTCCTTCGGGCTCTTTGATTATTTAATTAATTATTCTATTACCAAATTCGTCGCTAGCTTGATTAGGCAAGTCCATGCTTTGATAAAAGCGAGATATCCAAGGTTAAAACTATGTCGATATCACCGTAATCATATTATTTTAACACGGTCTGTTCGCTACTGGCTTTCGAAGTTGCTTAGGCTATACGGTAGTCCCATGTTTGTTTAACTGCACGACAACACGAACTAATGGAATATTTCCGATTTATTCTTCTCGTTCGTTTTGCCATCTCATGTCTCACGTGTTCGCGAACGTCGGTAATACACGACACAAACTTAATACACATACATTGAAGATTGAAGTAAAATCATTGTTCGGGCACGTTCAATGTTGCAGCTGTTGCAAGAAAGGTTCCTTATCTTATAGGGGTGCCTCCACTCCTGTGATTGGGGTTACAGGACCATGTTGTTTTCATGGTCAAGTTCTCATTTTAAATTCGTTACTGATCTGCTTTGATCACCAAAACGCACAACATACAGTTATAATTATAATACAATAATATGTCTATCTTAATTTTCTGATACAATAAGTTTACTACCCGAATTCACACTCTTTTTTCTTGTTAGCTTTTTGTATTATTACGTCTTCAATCTTCGCAAATTCACTTTGTGGTGTCATTTTTAATTAAATGAAAACAAATAACTTTTTGTTCACCGCTTATATAATCACGTTTATCGACCCCTTTGAAACCAAAGGTTTATTCGTCAGCATAATAAGAACATGAATTGTTAATTGTTAAAAACACGTTTTGAAACCAAAGGTTTCTTCGTCAGGATAATAAGAACATGAATTGTTAATTGTTAATAACACGTTTTGAAACCAAAGGTTTCTTCGTCAGGATAATAAGAACATGAACTGTTAATTGTTTAAAACACGTTTTGAAACCAAAGGTTTCTTCGTCAGGATAATAAGAACATGAATTGTTAATTGTTAAAAACACGTTTTGAAACCAAAAATTTCTTCGTCAGGATAATAAGAACATGAATTGTTAATTGTTAAAAACACGTTTTGAAACCAAAGGTTTCTTCGTCAGGATAATAAGAACATGAATTGTTAATTGTTAAAAACACGTTTTGAAACCAAAGGTTTCTTCGTCAGGATAATAAGTAATAAGAACATGAATTGTTAATTGTTAATTCATGTTCTTAATATACTGACGAAGAAACCTTTGGCTTCAAAACGTGACGCTAAACGTGATTATATAAGCGGTGTACAAAAAGTTATTTGTTTTCATTTGTCGATAATAAATCGTGTTATTTAAGTGGTGTACACAAAGTTATTTGTTTTCATTTAATTTTGTATTATTAATTATTATATTTCAATGATGAAAATTATGATATTCCTAAAAAATATCAAGTACCAGCTAACAGTGATGCTATTTTTTAAAAATTTATATATACAGACGGCGAGTAAAAAATATGGCAATTATATTATAATATCCTTCAATAATTATTAATGCACTCTCGAAGCGCTTCTCATACCAAGACACCTTCGACATGCACTATTTGCGACAATTCCGCTATTTTTTTTAAAATCTAGAACAATTTCTCGATCAATTTCAGCCTCGTCTAGTCCCAATCTCGGCAATCTACGACTTTCCAGTGGGTAGGTAATCACCGGAACATCGCTCGCGATAATAGTTGTCCGACAGACTGTCACACGTGCTCGTGCTAAACGGTTTGTGCGACCGGATGCTGTCACGGCTGCGCAAGTGGAGACGCATTCTTGTTGAGGCAATTATCTGAATTATCTCATTGTCTCTCCGACTGGACCGGTGGTGGCTGAGACAACTAGGGAACCAACTAAATGCACGACTGGATGCTGTCAATAAACTCGTTCCGTACCCGCCGCATACCGTTATGATGCGGGATTGATTCACAGATTTGCGAACTAGGTACTTCCTCGACGACCGTCGCATATTTTTTAAATTATTTTATTGCATTATTTTTTTCTGTAAGTAGTATGCATAATAATATCTCAGATTTGAGAACTTTTCCCTGAACAATTTTTACACATTTTAGATTGAATTGCGTTGACCCATCTTACATTGTGTGTAAAGTTTTTTTCTTCTTTTAATCTTGTTGCACGGGTACATATTTAGATATTCTTGGTTTTTAACCCTTAAAAAAATTGGCGTATTTTGTCAGAGGCTAAAAATATTCCCGCTTTGCAATAAAATCCAAATAAATGGAACATTTGTTAACGTATTCGAAAACTAAAAACTGTTTTCGAAAGGTGATGAAATAGGCTTTCAAATTTCTATATTAAAAATTACTACTTATGTATTTTTTTTAAATAATTTTTTTTTTTGCGAAAACTTTAAAAAGTGTTCAAAATGGCTCACTTTACTTTTTTTTCTAACTAAAATTACTAATAATGAAAAAAATAAAACACATACTTATTTCATCAGATGAATGAATTATAAACCTTACTGTCACCTCACTTTTTTTCCTTTCATGTAAAAAAAATCTTAAATTCACAAAGTTCCATAATTTTTTTTCAAATTTCTATCGGAAACTTTGGTTTCAGAAAGGGGTAAATTTTAATTTTTTGTGGTTTTCTTTTAGATTTTAATATATAGTTTGTTGTATTCTCTTTCCAATACCGTTTAGATCACATTTCTGACTATGAGACCTGTGTGAGCTGGGACAAATATGGTCACCTGTGATTAAACGGGTTAAAAAAATATGTGAAAGCCGAGCTGGGCATGAAAAAATCAAATAAATAAATTAATTGATGTTTCGTGTTCAATATCACGACTTAGGATATTACTTATAACAGGTATAATATACCAATTGTTATAATAATATGCTAATTGTTTTTTGTAGATTCATTTAAATAGCACTGTTATTAACAAATTATCAATAATAATATATTATATTGTATGATATTAATTAGCAATACTAATTGTTTTCCATTTTTAGAAGACAGATTGAGAACACGATGTTTTCAATATTACTCACGGTATTTCTCGCCCGGTGATGTTTTCACAAAGATATTGTTGATCATGATGGGTGGTCATAATATTATGATATATTTTCAGTAGAGATTAGAGCATAGCAATGATAATAAAACCTCAGGGCTGCTCTATTAGTATAGATACATATTCATTTAAATATTTTTTTCGATATTATCACTTATTTATAGGGTTATCGGATTGGTAGGGTTTGACTCATATGTTCATCTTAGTCAAATTCAGAGTTAAATGTTGGTTCTACAGAAGTTCTACGCATGTGACTGCATTGGTAAACTCCAATTCAATTCATCAATTTCTCGGTTGTTGCAGTATTGTAGCTGTAACCATCTCATGCAGCACGATAAGTTACAGTAAATCGGAAATGTTTTATTTTACTCGACTTTAAACTGTACGATCCAAGATTGCACGAATCTGCAATTATTTCTTTCATGTTATTAACTAAGTTTAACTATTATTATTGCTTCCACGTGCCTTTCTTTGTTTGATCCACTATAAGAAACGGATTCTAACTTATTATTTAAATCTTTTTAGAAATAAGTATTTTGTTATCTGTCATAAATTCTTTTTTTTTTTTTTTTGGGGAGTCCCGTGGTGTTTGATTTGAACAGGATGTGTGTACATTGCTCCTGGCTTGTTTTTCAAATAACTATTCTATTTTTCAACCTACCTTTTTGAATTTTGTCACACACACGCGGAACAATCAGTTATATCTGCTAAACTTCGCGAAATAATTTTATCTCTCTCGGAAAAGAAGTTATGCTAGATTTAAATTATATGTTTTAAAACTTAATCGATGTTCATTTTGTAAATTCATAAGCAGAGAGTCTGTGTCAATCTCAAGTGGTGTACCAAAGTGTTGGACGCGGGAAGACAAAGAATTTCTTCAGATCAATAAGATAAGTCATATTCACTTTTGTTTATGTTAATAGGCCCCACTTGATATGTCTAGTTTTGAGACAGTCACATTAGTAGAATTACTAGCCCGATTTGGGGTCCATAAAAATCTCACATTTGGGTACATTTTTGTCATTTATTGGTAAACTTAATGACAGCTATATCATAAATAATTGAGTTCATTGAAATGACGACTGTACTTGAGTATTTATTTACTATTAAATTGACAGGAGAGATATTGCGCGAACGGAGTTAAAAGGCGCGCAGCGAGAGTTTGGCGTCGGCCATTAAGATGTTTATTATTTATTTTTATTTCAGTCGGGTTTTATCCATTGTACTTTTGAAAGGTGTCACTTTACATTTATTTGATTATTAGGTTTGAATATTCAAGAAGAACGGTCGGTAAGCAGTTAGAAAATACAAGAAGATCCATAAGGTGACAAATAGGGGCGAGAAGATAAAATGAAAGCCAAGAAGATCAATAAAGAAGCAAGAAGATCCAAGAAGAGATGATAGATCCCAGAAGAAACAAGAAGAAGCAAGAAGAGACAAGAAAAGTCATGAAGAGGCAAGAATAGCCGAGAAGAGACGAGAAGATCCAAGAAGAGACATTAAGATCCAAGAAGAGCCGAGAAGAGGCAAGAAAAAGAAAGGCATAAAGAAGGAAAAAATAAATTATAACGCTCAATCCATTCCTTTATTCCTGCCCATCCTAAATTCCAATATTGGCTTATTAGGTTGCCATGTATACCGGTCGATTAAACTCCAACCTCCTTCCCATCCTTAGAGCACGTATTCCAGTCCTAACAAATCAGTGCCCCCTGGTGTACCGGTCTCACCGGGACAGGATTGCTCCTGGCTGGGGTGGTACAATCGTATCGTATCCTTTTGTCATAAATTCTTTTTGAATTTATTGGTATCCATTCATATCCACATACTTTAAATTGAATGGATTTGAGTAACATACTATTTAAAGACATCGCGTACTGAAAAATATGACTGCCTTAAAGAATGTCGCTAATACGAAAGTGTGACATGAATATAAAAAACATATTTAATGCAGTGAGTAATCACAGTTTGCGTATTATTCAATATTCTTTTTTCCTGTTCGAATTTTCTAAGCAAAAGTATGTAACGCTAAAAGTATGATTTCGCAATCGAAAACATATAGCTTATTGTCCTTTCCAAATATTACTTTTTTTCTTTTTTGTATACTTGGAGTACAGTATAATGTATTTTCAAATAAAATATAAATGAGACTCATGTCGTAAGAAAGAAGAGGTTATTTCTTTTACCCTCACAAAATTTCGTCATGTGGTTAACTTTATATGACGTGTTGAAAGGTGAAACTATTCCGACCAACCTTCGACGTTTGACGCGATGCATAAAAGTTGTAGAAGCAGTGCCGTGCCGGTCAGGCCCTGTTTTGCAATTCCTCCGGCGTCCCGGCGCGGCGTCGGGTTATAGTTTTACTTCGCAGTCACGTACCTGAATGCAAATTCGCTGATGGAACGGCGTGTCCTCCTGGCCCGCCGCAGTCGGCGTACAAACCACGGACACTTGCTGCATCGTGTACGGACCGACTCGCTTCCGACGACAATCACATGACATAAAACGCACGTCGGAACGGGCCATAAAAAGATAATGGGAAGTGCGCTGATTTCTTTTGCCCGCCAGGTTCGTATCGTCGCAAATTCTGTTTTGCCACTGTCAAGGTGTCAAGTTTAATCATCCAGTTATGATTTGTGAATGTAAAATTATCATTCTCGTGGATATTTAATGTATCTAGTTTTTTCTATCAGTGATTATAACTACCTACCAGGTTTCATCAGGGTTTCAATGCTAATATATTGTTTTTTTTTTGGTAAACTTTTGGGATCGATTAATTTTATTTTATATCCAGAATGCGGACAAACTAATGCCTACCTAATAATTTATAGAACACACAGTTTGATAGACATTCCATAACTCATTAGAATTATAGAATTGATGGAACAACCTGAAAATATTTCCGTTAGCTTGACAATTTCACGGAGTACAACAGACAACCTGTGCAAATTCAATGATGCCTTCACCTTTCGAGAGTTTTTGTTACTTCAGATTTCACAAAAAATAAGTTCCTAAAAAAGCCAAGAAGTCATTAACTCCCAAACTTGTAGCATTGTAACTGAGGCCATTGTATACCACTGCATTTGCTATCCAATCAAACGTCAAAAGAAAAAACTTCTTCCTGATGTTTGGATACCGAAAGATGTCAAACATTGTTGCTTCTTGCTTTAAAACATCGGGAATGACATCAGTTTGCGGACAAACTGGCATTATCCTAGTTTAATCTTCATTGTTTGTGTCTGTGTTCTGTCCGTTTTTTTTTTCTTCATGTGCATTTTTCTTAATTCTGCAATTTTTTTTCATGAATGAAAAATGTTGGTTCATTTTTTGGATTGTGTTTATTTGATGTCTTAATTTTTTTTCCATTAAGTTGGGAGTTGTCTGGCCGGCCGCCAGAATTGATGAACATAAGGATCCGATTTATGGCATTTTCCATCACTTTTTCCAGAAATTTCGGCAATAGGTTCTCGCATTCTTGATAAATATTTTCTTTGAGGGCTTCGAGATCCTGAGACTTGTTCAAATAGACTTGTATTTTGTATCTGTTTACTTTACAAATGTCAAAGCAGAATTGACTTTTCCCGCCACTGGCAAAAAATGTGGCGTCTTTTGATTACGGTGATGACTTTTGCTCCACTCTGTATAATATGTACAATGTTTTCACACCACACCTTGATGACGTTTAATTTTTATAACTGCAGTTAACACTTACAATTATGAAAATTATCGAGATAGTTATTAATTAGAACGACTCTAAATAACAGTTATTAGGTTATTTATTACTAGTTATGCTACTGCCAATCAAAGCTCCATTTGTAGTATTTTTTAAATTTTGACGCAAGTGACACCTCGGTTGTCCTCTCTCTTTTTGTTGCATGAGAAAGACGGAGACGTTGCAACGGAGTTACCAGCGGTATGCCTTAACCTTATTATTTGTCGTGCGTTAAACATACGTGTCGCAGAGCCCGGAGTCCCCGCCACAGTAATAAATCATGATTAATAATTCACCGTCGCCGTGGAGCTGGCCCTCCGCCATGTCGGTGCCCAGTTCAGTTCCCAGGATGTCGACGCGCTATCGCAGGATACCGCCGACCGCAAGTAGCGGGAGTTCTCAACACGCTAACATTGCTCTGTACACTGTACATGTTCTGTACCTCTCCACTGCGGGACATTTTGGTATTATGTACTTATATTATACTGTAGCAATCATTGAAATCATTGCTAAGCCAACTGCGAAAGTAGAGTGTAGTGTTTGTTGCCTGTCGAACATATTTCAGATAATATTCAAACCTAAGTTTGTCTCTATGGGTTCGTTTCCAATCAATGGAGGCAGACAAGATCACTTAAGATCGGTAACTGGAGTTTTCGGGATCGATTTTTCGTCACCTTGGTTGGATTGTGGTTAACTTTTAGATTCGAACATGGTGGTTTCTCTTTCTAATACTGTTTAGATAGAGCATATTTCTTACTACGATAGTAAGGGAGACACAACGATTTCTACGAGACCTATATGAGTTGTTTCCAAAAGCGAACAAATAAGCCCTAGGGGTTAGATAATATAAGTTAAATATATAATAATAGAATAAACAATAAAAAAAAAAAATATATATATAATAATAAAAATAATTAAAACAAGAAGAAATGGAAATATATACGCAATCACATTTATATACGTTTTTATTTTATATACGAAATATACACGTTTCACATTTTAACTTTCAGCTGGCCGCAAGGAATCTGTCTAGAACTAGAGAGACGGCATGTGAAGTGTGCCCGCGCGCTCCAAGTGTGCCTTTTCGAGAATTTTACTTAAATGGCTGATATTGGCTGCTGTTTTTTGGTCGTTTAATACGTTCCGACATTTTTACGATAGCAGCCATCTTCCATGGTGTCAGCCGTATGGGTAAAATTCTCGAAAAGGCACACTTGGAGCGCGCGGGCACACTTCACATGCCGTCTCTCTAATATCCGTACTCTTAGGTCTAGAACTAATAAATAATTTTACCTGTTCAAATTGAATTGCTTCCTGATATTGCTTTAAATCTAATGGTGTTCAGTATAGGTATTAACGATATAATAATAACCCATGAATCTTTATATAAGAATTTCAAAAGTTTTCATTGCGAGAAGCCCATTTAAACTGGGTTCTATGTCTACCTTCTTCTTCGTCAAATTTGGTGACAGTTTAAATTGATCATAATATGTCACTGAATGACTAAGTTGAGCACCTATGCCTCACTGAGTCATAATGATTCAATGAGCATTGCTAATTATGTCAATAAACGTGAAAATATGCAGCGAGTGAAGCAGGATGACAAAATAAATGCCAAATGCTGAAAGTAGGGTAGTGTAAAGCCTCATTTTCAAGGTAGTAAATGCGACATTTTGGCGTGTGAGTCCCGCCCTTATTTATGATTGCACATTTCTGCGATTTTCTCCTTTCTTACCGAACATATTGAATCCTCGTTAACCTGTTCTGATCTTTTTATATCACCATTGGCTGAAGTCCCCGTAGTTGCAAGGGATTTACGCAAAGTTTTTCGAAATCAGATGCAGACAGTAATTATTTTTCCTCTTATTTTGAGAAGTATCAAAATTCTGCTGTACAAATGTGTGGGAAAAATAGATAGGGTGGTTTTTCGAAATCTCATTTAGACAATGACCTTTCATTGTTTTAAAGGTCAAGTGTGCAAAATTTCAACTCTGACTAAAACTGAGTTTATTAAAAATAAAGCCAGGCCGCCCGGATCTCTGGTCCTAAGGCCCTAGCACGCTTGCTCTATAACGATCGGTAACTTCTCATCGTTCCCTAGGACAACTGCACATCGCTAATGTACAAACGACAGTTGATATCGAATATATTAAGGTCACTTAGTCATTGTGAACTGTCTCCTATTCGATTGCGATCTGCAGTTGTCGTAGGGAACGATGAGAAGTTACCGATAGTTATCCTATCGATCGTTATAGAGCAAGCGTGCTAGGGCCTCTGAACTCTCTCCCGGACCCCTGGTCTCTCCCAGGCATCTCGAAATTAACAAAAGGACTCCTATTTACAAAAAAGGTGGCTAATGCAACATACGCAATTGCCGGCCAGTTGCCGTTTTCTGCTATATTGCGAAAATATTCGATAAAATATTAATGTATATTTAACCACGTGAAGCCAACACGGATTTAGACCCCAAATTACTGTAACCTCAAATCTTGTATGCATCTCAGGCCCCCTAGCACACTCGATCGATAAGGATTATATCGATAATTTTCGGTAACTTCTCATCGTTCCCTAGGACAACTGCAGATCGCTAATGTACAAACAACAATTGATGTCGATTATGTTAAGGGCACTTAGTCATTGTGAGTAGTCTTGCGGTCTGCAGTCATGCTAGGGAACGACGAGAAGTTACCGAAAGTTATCATATTAATCGTTATTGATCGAGTGTGCTAGGGGTCCAGATATCTATTACACGAACTCTATTAGACAAACTCTAATAGACAAAGGTGGTCAACAAAAACGGAGTTCTCAGGGGTAGGACTTTACAGACTCGTTTTTTTAGCAGTTTTAAATTTACAAATAATATGGTTTGGTATAGACAATCAATGTCTATGGGTTGGATAGAGTATTCACAACAATTAGGTGCACTTTTAAATAAAATTAATTTATTAACTGATGGATGAAATTTTGAAGCCAGTGTTTATTTAATTACTATTTATTTATTAATGCAGTAGGCTTTCTCATTAAATTTTTGCAATAAATACAGTACTTAATTAAGTATAACATGATAAATAACAAAAATTGCAACAAATTCAAAATCGCTCAGTTGCTACTTCCTCCTACAAATAGTATGGCGACACTTGCAATGTGCTAAAATATGCTATTTAGGGGGGTTTAACCAAACAGACTGTCAATTTTCATTAAAATAATAATATGATATCGCATCTATGACCGTTCCGTCATTCAATTCTTTTTTGAATGAACGTGACTTGCCAACTCATTCATATCGTTTATTATCAATTTAATTATTTGTCATTTTAATTGTTTAAAATCTCAAGTTTTTTATTAATAAGGAGAATTTATAATCTCTAGCGCCATATGATTGCTAACAGCTAGACAAGTTCTTCCTTATCCACACACTTGAGTGATAAGTGATAACACTGATTACGCATCAGTCTGAACAACAAAAAAACCGCACCCAGATTTCTTGTAAACAGTTTGAGGTGTCATTAAACTTGCCTTAAGTAGATCGATGTTTGTAACTGATACACTATCAAGGCATTCCATTTAGAGCAAAGAAATCCATGTAGGTACAACATTTAAACTTTTATAAATTCAAACGGAATCAACGAGCAGCTAGGTACTATTAGGTCGTCCGTTCATGGAGCTACTAAATTGTAGAGCGACTCGAGCATCATATGCATTCGCACCCTTGAGGTGATTTTCTCACAAAAACGGCGCTATATAAATTATCCGAACATTGTATGGCAGGTACGCTTTTGGGAACCACTGAGACGAGTTAATCCACTAGACCGGCTTCCTTAGGTTAAGCGACTCTTAAGAGGCTAGACTTTGAACGACACGCGGAACACCCGCGACTGTCATTCTGTCCCGCTCACAATAAGCTCACCCACACTTACAATACATGCGAATGCGAAATGTGCGAATGAGACAACGCTCAAATTTACCTACAGAAATCGCTCGAAAAGGGGTTTATGGAGAATACACTTTTCTACACCGAAACTTTCGCGAAATTAAAATTTTAAAAAATGTATATTTTTTAGAAAGAAGAAGCTACGTCGGTAGCTTTTTATAATTTTATAATTCTTTATGAGAGTTGAGTTAGCAGCACTTTTTTCTTAAATAATATTTTTTGATAAATCGTACATGTTTGACAGTGAATGTTTACGTTAATACGAAACGCATCGAAAATTCGAAAACATACCGACATAGTTTTCACCCTTTAAAAGGCAGTATAAAAAAAATATATTCATTTTGTGCAATTTTCGATGTAGAAAAGTGTTTTTTCCCGGGCGTCCTTTTTGTATGGGCCGAAAAGCGAAGTCTATCGTCTTAAGGCATGCTTAAGCGATGCTTGTGTGTTGGGAAGAGCGTAGTTGTGCATTTGAGCAGTGTTGAGCCAAAGTTTTGGCTCAGCAATTGGTTAGTAGGATGTTAGAGATTGGGAACAACGGCCGTTAGTAGTTTGTCAATTGGTTGAAAATTATATTGAAAAACTTTTATGTTCTAATTTATAAAGCAAATTCATTTTAAACCAGACTTTTTCACAGATTAGTTTTTTTTTTTTAAATTTCTGTTTCCCAATCTTTGGTAAAGTTGATGATCTTAGAACCAGAATTTTTCCGACATCTTATTGTTGTCTGAATACATACTACTTTATTTTGAAGCATATAAAGTCCGAATCATCCCAATCATGGGTTGATTCAGTATAAATCTGACACCTATAACTCTCTAACCCCGTTGTGGAGTCATTCAACTGGTGTTTTATGTTCTGCCTAATTGGTGAGAGATGTATTAATTTAGATCCCCCGATTTTCTGTGACTTAGAAAGTATCCTTTTTGCTGTAGCACGAAATAGAAAATTTAATATGTCGCCTGCGACTAGACCGACCAACTGGTGTCATCACATCGCAGGCTATCATAAAAAAATCACTATTGTCGCCTTATTTAACATTCGTCGTTTATTCTCGAACCAAACGGGTAAAAATGGATCGGGTCCTTATATGAAGCCATTGTATTGCATCGCTGTCAGCCCTGACTAACAAAGTGGATTCGCCAAAGGCTAAAATGATGAATTGCCGGCTCTACACTCTCCTTCCGAAATTCAGTCGTTTTCCAAGGCGGGGGTGCCCAAAGAACCAGTCGTTCCATTTTGCCAACACGATTCGATAAAACATTTCAGATATAAACTTAAATTCAGTCGTTGTTTTTAATCAATAAATTTTAAGCATTATCACAATTTTCAGCACGATGGCACCATATTAACCTGTCATGGGGCGCTTATTATGTTGCTAATCAGGGGCCAACAAAAAAATGTTTGTTTTGGGTGCTGTAAAAATTGGTCCGAACAGCATATTGATTCATAATATATTTTCATTTTCATGCCATTTTCAGGCCATTTTTTCATTTTCTGGCCAGCTACGACCTAAATAAAAACTCTTGTTGTCACAATATAAACAACAAAAAGTGCTCTTTTCTGCAGTTATTTTTGTTCCAACTTTATGATAGAATGGAATCCAGCGATCCATTTTCTTATGTAAACTATATAAATAATATAACCTATTCAACTTTCTTATCTACCTATTTCCTGTTGTATTTCTCATGAAAGACATAAATAACAGTTTATTTTATAGATGGCGGCTTGATCGCTTTCTCGTTAATCATAGTATTTATTTATAAATAGGTTAATGGTAGTCATTATAATAATAAAAACTGACATGGTGGTTGTTTAGTATAAACAAATTATTACATAGTTATTGATAACATTGATAACCCTTTGGACGGTCTCTTCAGTCGAGGAGTAATTCTCTCCATTAGGAGAGTCGCAGGTACAATCTCGGCGTGAGCAAATAAATTTTATTTATTTGAGTGTTGTTGGGAATATACCTGATTGGAGGCTTGTTGTTAATTATATGGTGGAGAGACTTATTAGCAATGATAATATGTACTTAGAATCTTAATTAGTTTGTCAAAAGAATGTTCTCTTCTTCCCGTTGAGTGACTGTTTTTTAGTGTAGAAATAATTTCTATAATTTCTAGTTCTGTGGTGAAAGTGAAAATAAAGGGTATTTTTGTTAGGTTAGATACGGGCGCGGTGTAAAATTCATTAAAATGGTTTACGATTTTTCGTTTTTTTTTTTTTTACTTGTTTAGTGTTCGGTCTTCATTGCTTATCTTATTATAGGTATTATTGTTTGTTTAATGTAAGGAAGATTAATATTAATTTTTTTCTTGTCATTTTCATTTCTTAATATTTCGGGCCTTTGAAATAACGTTCAGCTATCGCTTGATACTTGCTCGCACAGGTCATGCGTCGCGCGTCTCTCCAGAGTCAGGACGTAGCTAATTACTAATTACTTACTTTCTTTTTTTTTGCCGATGTTACTTGTAAAAATAAATGGATTTTGTATAATGTTTACATTGGTATATTTTTTGTACTCTTATTATTATCGTACCAAATTTCTACCATGCCTTTTTTGAATAAATATATTATCATAATAATAACAATAAATTTCTGTTATTTTACAAAAAAAAATACATCTTTAAACCCCTTTTTATGTGAATAATTTCTTCCAACCATAGCCAGTAATACTATGGCATTTTCAAATTGTGGGTAGTGGATAAAATGAGGTAGGGAGAGGAAGGTGGGGAAGTACATAGCTCTTCAGAGCTGATCACCAAACTCCTCTAAAGCCATTTCAAGCAATTTCAATTCTGAATGGTCGTCTTCAGCCAGGGCGGTACTGATATATTATGTATTATTGTAAAGTTTTTTTTTTTACATTAACTCGACGCAGTCCTGAGGAAAATAATTTCCTTCGGGGCCTATGTCATCCAGTCGCATCTTCAAAATGAACCCAGGACTTCTTCCTTCCCGGGAAAGTGCTCTGACCATTGAGCCAATTAATTAGACCATGATGAGACTGAATCTTTTTCTGTCTTTTCTGTTTCACACTTTTCTCTTGGAGTAGGTAGTTAATATTGTCATTAATGATAAAAATTACAATTTATGGTTTTACTCATTAACTTACTAAAAAATAATCCTTTTTAGATTTGAACCCGCGACCTCCAACCATTTGCGTCCATCAAGTAAATATAAAAACCACAACACCAAAACTGACCGCGGCCACATTTGTACATATTGAAAAACCATGTCAATTTTTTTTGTGGGGTTATACCAAAATTGCAAGCCAGAGGCATAATATAGCGTAGGCGTAGACCATTTCGCTCCTGTCACTAACAGATGTGATTATGTTCATTAAAACTTCTAGGAGGTATATAAACTGTTCGTTTTTACGTAGGATCTCTTTTGTCTCATTTCACGTGAATTCTGAATACAAATGCTTGCTTTATCTCTTCTCATTGTCATAATGCAGTGCTTTTTGAAGCTCGCATTGTGAACATTGTGGCACTTGGCACCGCGACTTGCCTCTTGTACTTGCCTCCTAAACACACACATGCTCGGTGGCAGAATTCAGTGTAGTTTATTATCTGTTGCTGCCTCCCCTCCATGTAGTGACAGAATAATACACTTTGTAATGGTACCAAGTTTGCTTCTGGCTTTTGTGTGACATTGTACAATGTTCAGACTATGACTTGCATTTGTGAGTTCCCGAAACTCAAAACTATAACAACTCTAAAATACTATAATACCGAATGAGCCACTCGAGCGCTTTTTGCCACAATATGGCGCTATTTCCACAACCACGGAATTCTTTGTTACTAAAATGTGGCAAATTTTTATTTAATTTTTTTTATTAAAGCGACTATATAATATGTTGTACATTCAAAATATAACCAATTAAATATTCTCTAGATAAAGAATCTAATGTTTTAAAGTTAACGATTTAATAATATTTTTTTTATGAATCATACGAATGTGTGATAATAGACAAAATATATGTGAATTCATTGGCTATATAGAACTATAATTAGTTTGTATGTCTCCATATTCAAATTCGGAGGTATGATTTTTTTAATGTGGGCGAAAAAAATTCCTTTAGCATTCCGAGAAAAAATATTTAAATTGCTGTCGCTCCAGTGGATAGGTATCTATTGCAGATTGCAACCCAATTGTGACATGTTTATTAATAAACATAGAAGCCAGTACAAAGTCTATATATTTTATAAATCTCTCTGCTCCGGTAAATAATATGTAATTGGCAAAATTAACAAAACCTGAACGATATTTCCATTCTTTATTAATTTATTTTATCAATACTGACAAAATAATGTTAAACTACTCGTTCTAGTGAGACTAATAAGCGCTTTATAGGACACTTTCTTCGTTAGATTCAAATAGGTCGTCTTTTCATGTGGTTCCCGTATCGAAAATGGGATTTGTATTATATAACTTTTATTTTACGAATTATAATTATTACAATATTATTTATAAATACATATTCTCCGGTGACTTTATCGATGACGTTTTTTTTTGTTTTAATTTTTTTTTCTTTAAAATCAAACAATTTTATTTTTCTTCTGAATGTCGTCACTGGTCACTCAGCCGAGTAAACGCTCAACCTCTTATCCCGCCTTCAACTGTCCAAAACGTACTACTTTTTATGGTTTTGGAGAAGAAAAAAAACATATTAATGTCACCGGATCCCAAAATTTTATTTACATTTTTTACTTCAAATAATGTCAGGAGTCACTGGTTAAAGTAAGACCAGTATGTCCCTTAACACCCTGTATATTTCCTGGTTATTTTTTTTTTGTTATCATGATTTTTTTAAATGTTTATTTATTTAAGTTTATTTAGGAAACATACAGTTTATTATAAGGTCTGTGTTTTGGTAAAACCCTTAAAGTCACATTTTTGGAAATGTTACTTTTCAGTGGTTTCATGTAGAGTCTTCGAAGTAGGTACAAACATAGTAAAATATTTTTTTCTGATTAAGGTATTTTTAATACTAAAAAGTAATTAGCTTGCACCTCAGATGAAATTACTCCACCCTCAAATCTTCTATATTTTTAAATAAAGTTGCAATACATTACATAATAAAAAATAAAAAATAACCACTTTCATGTAAACTTCAAGATTTAAAATTAGTTTTACGAAATATTCGTTTTTATATTCTCCTGTGAAGTTATCATTTTGTGGCTTGAGGGGTTTTTACCAAACCACACCTCGATATATTATAGATTCATTTTACATGTAATGGTGAATGTAATATAAACCAGTTAAGTTCTATTTGCAATTATTATTTACAATATTTTATTACTTACTTATATATATATATATGTTTTTTTTTATAGAGAAACCTCACAAGAGTCCCAACTGCTCCCTTCTGGAGCCAGTAAGACTATGGCATCCCCAATTGTGGAGTATGTTGTGAGGCTGAAGGTAAGTGGGGAAGGGAAGGAGATGGGGAAGAGGAAGGTGGGAAAGTACCTGGCTATTCAGATCTAGTCACTAAACACGGCTAAAGCCATTATTAAGCAATGTTTCAATTCTGAATTGTGGTCTTACACCAGGGCGATACTGAGAGTATCTTCTACTCTGGAACGTGCCGCAAATATAACATATATTATTTTTATTAATTAATTCTGAAATAACACAAATTAATCAAATAAAATTTATTTGCGCACACCGGGTTCGAACCCGCGACCTTTTGAATGGGAGTCAAGTGTTTTACCACTCGACCACGGACGGTCGTCAATATTACACCCTTGTGGCCTCCGTAGTCGAGGGATAAGGATCTCGACTACCAATACGAAGGTCGCGGCTTCGAATCCCGTAGTGCGCAAGTATTTGATTAACTTGTGTTATTTCATATTCCGCAAATATACAAATACTATATTTGCGGCACGTTCCAGAGTGGAAGATACTCTCAGTATGGTGTAGATCGCCGTTCAGAATTGAAACGTTACTTGAAATGGCTTTGGCCGTGTTTGGTGACCAGATCTGTATAGTAAGGTACTTCCACAACTTCCCCTCCTTCCTTTCTCCCCAGCCTATCAACATACCCCAATTGCATCGGGATGCCATAATATCACTGCCTCCAGACTGTTGGGAGTAGTCGAGACGCTAGTGCGGTATATTTGTGCTTGCATTCCCTATAGTCTATCGCTGTTCATAGATACCTCAATTGTATATAGTATTTTTTTCATGTTACTGTAGATAAAACCCAAGAAGGGAACATTCTAAATCAATATAGCGGCACACGATTACTGTTTGCAAGTCGGTTGCGAGACAGTGGTATTATTGTTCCAGTGGGCGAAGTTCACCGGGATTACTTGACCCCGGTACTGGTAACAAGCATCGTGCCTCCTCCACAAGTATTCCACTCATCTCCGGTCTATTTGTCTCGCAAAACGCCTCTGCCAACAAGTAACGAGCGTTTAGCTGAGAATTAGCAATTGTCTTTTACTCATAGACAACGAGGCGTTGCTAAATCTTCGCCAAATCATCTTGAAAATGGCCGAATCATTGCGATGCATTTTTAATTATTGTTGTGTATTCTGTGCCAATTTTCGAAAAGTGGTAAACTTACTCATGTTAACCCCCAACCGCTTGGTTGGGTCTGACAGACCCAGGACATTTTTACAGCTGTAAACTATTTAAAATTTTTGGGCCAAAATACCCAGCTAATCTGAGTGTTTTTTTTTATCTAAAGGGTATAAAAAGTATCTTGTGGTGCTCAGAAATGTTTTTATTAAAAAAAGTTAATTCGGTTTAATTAGGTATATTGGATTGAAAAATTCTAAATAAAGTTTTGTATGTGTTAAATATTTTTTAAATGTTTGTACCAAGCGAATAAAGAGTTAATACTATACATTTAACACTTATTTATTTATTTATTTTTTCATGTTCTCTATAAAACAGTTATACACCAATATATATCATGGAGAAGATTATAAATTACAAAGTACACAAGGGCAGTTTTACTACTTAGTGACATTTGCTAAAAGATAGTTGCTGAACTGTCTGTAAGTGACATTGAAAATGTCGATGGTCAATGCAGAATCGTTAAGCAGTTGAGTCGCTCTGTTTATTGGCGCGTTCTGATAGGCAGAAGTCCTCACTTTCGGAGCATAAAAAAGTGCATGGGATTTACCACGAGTATACTTGTTAGGGACGTAAAAATTAACCTCTTTTAATATAGGCGGATTGAGTATGATACCAGAGATTAGCTTAAAAAAGTGTTTACCTAAAAATATTTTTCTGCGGGCTTCTAAGGTGTTGAAATCGAGCATCCCTGTTAAGAACAAGGATGGATAAAGGAATGGATAGTACGTATATTCCCTCATATACAGGTAACGCAAAAATCTTTTTTGTACTTTTTCTATTTCTAGGATATGGTTTTGTTCAGAAGGGGCCCAAATAATGGAACTATATTCCAGGATGCTACGAACAAGTGCTTCATATGTTCGACGTATTGCAATTCCATTAGTAAATGATCTCGCATTACGAAGAACAAATCCAAGCATTTTGTTGGCGCGGGAGACAATGTCAAATATGTGGGATTTGAAAGAGAGATTTGCTTCAAAAATCACGCCAAGGAAAAAAAAAAAAAAGACTTGTGACACACACAGCTATAAAAACCCTAGCGTTATTTGGTTTCGCGTATTTCGGAATATCGCTCGCCGTACATTGCCAATGGGAATGTATGGCGAGCGATATGCTGAAATAGGCCAATCCAAAAAATTCTAGCGCTTTTATAAAGCTGTGTCTGTCGGATCCAAAAAGTTTTCTACCAAATATTATGTCATTTCTATGTATCACGGCGCAAGCCAACGTCGCAAGTAGGGACAATCAATAAAATGCAATAAAATAATTAATAAATTCTCACTCTCTTATCACAAACGTGTCGAACTGTGGCATATTTATCTATTGTAATTTCACGTAATGAATATTGGGGAGTATGTGTTCTATTTATTATCCATTACGTGATTTAATTTTTACCATTTCTAATTAAGTTAATATTTTCTCTTATTATATTTCTATTTAAATATATCTTACTTGCCTTATCTTCTATTTAATTTCCTATTTTTCAGTATTTTTAATTACTACTCTCCAACACCAATGCCTATAACATCCGTTATTAATTCACTCCGACTAATAAACACCTATTACTTGCGAAGCACCTGTATAATCTCAATATCACGATTATTTGTGTTCTATAATGCTTTCTTCGCAAGCGACAATTAATGTTTGACGTCAGAGTGTGGTTCGCAGTCCGTGAATAAATCGATATTATGCTATTCATTTTTTTACCTTAAGATGGAAGGCAGATGGCCTTGTTTTTTTTTTTAAATAGAAACTTTATAAACACAATCCCCGAATAGACGTCAGACGCGAGCAGCAAGTCATTGCCGCCCGCGTGCGGACTTTTGTTTATAATAGAAACTTTATTGAATGCTTTGAATATCACTTCACGCACCGAAAATAATATCTCTGCCCCGACTCTATCGCAGAAAATTTTAGTCACTTAGGCTGGAATAAAACGGTTCACTCTAGTGAAGGTTTACTCTATGGTTGCTCGAGCGAATGTTCCCAACTTCGTTTCACTTTCGTTTCATTTCATGCTCAGACGTGTCATTCCGAGTAAAATAGGCCGAATGAAATACAGAAATGAACGATTAGTGAACCGTCTGATTCCAGCCTTACTCGGTGATGTAAAATATATTAAGTGAGCACTACACTCAATGATAATCTAAAAAAATATTAATGAAATCAAAGAATCCATCCTTAATTTTGGGAATATTAGACTGAAGAAAGTTTAAAAAAGGCAATCGCGAAGTAAAGGTTATTCAGATCGGGTTAGATCAGTGGTTCCCAAACTCTTTTGGCCCACGGACCACTTTTCATAGTAAAATTTTGCCCATGGACCCCCGAGGAAGGGAATGCGTGATCCTGCCAAAAATCCATCCTGGGGTGGGGGGTTGGCTATATAATTTCAGGAATCATAAACTTAACGAATTTCGCCAGACACCCGGTGTACACCATCCATTCTTGGGGGTGAGAGAATTTCAAGTTATGAATTCTATTAATTTGTGCATCGATATTTCTAATAACTTTCATATTAATAAAAATGTGTCATATTTTTTAAAATTTTATATTCAACCTTGCGTTGAGTTTATATTCAACAATTTTATATTCAACCTTAACGTTGTTCAGGGACCCCCTGAAGGTTCCCGGGGACCCCTGGGGTCTGTACGGACCACTTTGGGAACCACTGGCGTACGTTGATAGGTAAAGCCAAGCATCGTTTTTGTTCTTTACTATCGAAATCAGATAAATTTTCGTGGATCTCCATATACAAATTGTGGACCCCTATTTTTTTTATCACGCCAATGTAGACAGACCCCCATCGAGTCTCCCATGGACCTCTGGAGGTCCACCTCGACCACTTTGGGAATCACTGAGTTTTTGTTTTCGGTTACTACCGTCTCTACCCATACCGACAGCTGAAAAATAGACTATATTTTAAGACCAAAACACACATTGACACCTTCATAAGGGTCATCAAGTATAACATGGTGGATTGGTTATCATATGAACCAGACAGGTCGAAAAATGTTTTCATACCGCATCGTCGAATTAAGGATTTTTTTGTCTAGGTCCTGCGTCGCATGCCTTTGTAATGCATGACGATGCGAACGGAAAACTGTCTGCAAAAATATATTACTTTATAAAGTAACTTTTTGTTATCGTAAAAAATAGAAATAAATTAATATTTTTTAATCAATTCCAGAGTCTGCTTGCATACTATAAGGGGATTGTCGATACTCTCTGAAACGTCGCTTTTAAGGCCCATTAATCTGCGGGCGAGAATTCAAATTTCGACTTGCGATCTTACCCTTGCAACTGTATAGGGCGGTTCCGATGAGAAAGATGGATTATTGTCCATACCAAATATTTTAACTAATAACTCAATATCGATTTTATTTCATTCATAATTCGCTTTTTACCTACATTCAATTTAGCGATAAAAATACTAAAATACTTGATGATAAATTTTATAATATCGTGTACTTCTTGTAAGTATTTTTGATCATAAGTATTTATTATTTTTCAATAATGTCTAAGCAAAGTGTGTTAAATTTTTTTAAATATTTTTGGTTGTGAGACCTTAAATATATAGACAAACTGAGATATTTTCATCACAAAACACGTTCTCGGATTTATTTTTTAATGATTTTAATTGAACTAAAATTGAAATTCTGAAAAGTGTCTACTTGATTATGTATTGATTTATTTTACAGTATGAATATATGATTTGAAATGTGTATTGTATAATACAATATTATGTCGTTTGAAAATTTAACAAATCTGCCAACGACCAACAGTATAACCTTACTAAGTATATTAAAAATAAAGTATTTCAAAATTTAAATATGACTTTACCAAATAAAATAACAATCTTTTGAAATCAATTTCTGTTTTTTTGTTAAAAAAAGTGAATACGTCAAGAATTTGATTTAATAAGGACAAATTTCCGGTATTCTCTGGTTACCCTCTTACACAACTTGTATAAAATCCCTTGCCTATGAAATGTATAGAATATTGTTTAATATACATACGTACCGTGATATAGATTGTGATATATAATTTTTTTACCACGGAGTGTTAGCGCATATAAACGAGGTTGATAGGTTAATGCATGAACTAAAAAAGATCAATTTACTGATGTTAAGTAGTACTTACCTATGTACTCACTTTATGAGTGGCAGAGTAATAAAGATGTGTATATAAATTAAAATCTATTTCAGGAGTCTAAAACATCGACTGGAAAAATACGCAAGGAAATATCCCACACATATATATGTATAATGCTCCAGAAAAAAACTCTTGACGTTTAAGAGCGATTGACAAGCAGCTGAGAATAAAAGTTTAAAAATGCTTGCAAATGTACAGGGAGGTTCCAATGAGAAAGATCGATTATTCCCGGTATCAATTTTTTAAAATTAAAAATTTAATATAGATTTATTTAATTAAGAACTTGCTTTAATGTAGGTATACCTACATTCAAGTAAGCAATTAGCGTGCTCAAAACGCACGATGATAAATTATTAAATATAGTGTATCTACTTCTTGTAAGTATTTTTTGATCATAAGTATTTATGATTTTTCAATAATGTCTAAACAAAATAAGTGTGTAAAAAAATTTGGAAATATTTTAGTTTGTGACCTTAAATAAATAGAAAAACTGCAGTATTTTGTCACAAAACACGTTCACGGATTTATTTTGTAATGATTTGAATCTAACTAAAATTATTTTTTTTTAAACTGTGTTGACTAGATTATGTATTGATTTATATTGTTGTATGATTTGAAATTTGTGTTGTTTAATAGAATCTATCGTTTTAAAATTGAACAAATCTGCAGACGACCAACGGTATAACCATAGTATTTTAAAAATACACTTAGTTTTTCAAAATTTTAGTACTGTGTGTGTACCAGATAAAATAACTCTTTCAAAATTTTTTTTTTTTTTTTTGTAAAAAAGAGTCAATACGTCTAGAATTTGATTTTAAAAGGACTAATTTCAGATATTCTCTGGTAATACCCTCTTAATTGTATTTTTATATAGGTGGCATAGGTGCCTATACTGCTTATGTCATGTTCATGTTTTTTAAACGAATACTTATTACTGAATTGTTTTTGAGGTTTCACTCTTTTAGATTTACCAATGTACCTTGGAAACGAGCTCAAACAGATTGAACTCCTGCGATCTGTTAATGACTTTTTAAACATCTTACGTTGAGATTAAACAAGGGTGCTTTTTCTGGAATAAAATCTGGAAGATCTGGAATAAAATCTGGAAAAAATCTGGAAGTTAAGAAGTGGTATTATTTTGGAATGAATCTTTGGAAGATATTAATGATAATGTCGATAATTGTTCTGAGCATGAATAATATTTTGAATGTCTGAAAATATCTTTATAATTCGTGAATAATGAATGCTGTCTTCATGGTGGGATCCACCGGGTGTATAAATATTCCTGAAACAACACGAGCTTCCTGTATTTTGTAATATTTCTCATAAGTACCTACGTGCTACCTACTAACTAACATCAACAATATTGATCAGAATTCAAACGATATAATGTAAACTAATAATGAATTATCGTCATGTATCAACACTGCCAACAGCTGGTTTCTACATTACTTGTTTCAGATTTGGCTTTAAAATAAATCAAATTTTCAAAGGTAATATAATTTAAAGTTTGAATTTTTCAAGACCCGCTAAAGCTCACAAAAACTATGACGCATCGGGTGTGACATCATTATTATTACCACTACCTACCAACCTCAAAATTTTGTCAAATATTTTTGCTTTATTGAAAAATGTACTTTACATAATAATTAAAAAAATATATTTGTAAACTAGTCTGTCTCGACACAGGACTTCCTAGTGAGACAGGCAAGGCCAAAAAAATGTAAACCTTATGATAAAGATTCAATAAATAAATAAAATAAATAATGTTGTTCTTGGACAGATATTTTGTAGATTTATATGTCGATATAATTTTTTACGCATTCGTTTAAAATTATTTAAGTACTTGTATTTAGAATTTTGTTTTCGGAAAATTAAGTTTTGTAAAAAATATTCTGTTTGCGTATTTAAAATATTACAAAATTAATATATCTACCCACATTACTTACCTATCACGGTTATCAATTTCAAACTCTAATTGAGGTATCTGTGGTTAGAATAATTATATTCAACCTAGTAAATATGGCCTTATTCTTGTTAATTTAGTATGCAAATTTCCGTAATGTGTAAGTTATGACCAAATAACTTCGGAATCTACACAATGCTACAGAATCCTTCGTTTTACACGGGTTTTTATCCGACTGTAAATTTAATTCTTGGCAACCATCCACCAAAACCGATTAAAAAGTTCGCCATCTGGCTTAGGTGTCTAAGAAAAGCTGGAGTACTGAAGATAATGCGATAGAAGCAGGTTTAAAACAAATATTCCCGTTTTAAAATTCCTTTCACTCCTAAATCTAATGTGTTTAAAACAAGGGACTTAGGGGTGACTTTAATTAATAATAATTAACCACCAACTTTTTGCCTTCATTCATCAGTAACGAGGGGTGACTTGTTTTCACTAAACAAAGTTAATCAACAAACAGTAATGCTTTGTGTGTTCAATATAAAATAAATAATGACAATCCAAATGCAGTTGAAAATTGCTATTTTATTAACTGCTAATTCGTCAAATATTATACGTACTTATTTTAAATACTAGTATGTAACTAATATCCTTGAAATAACTAATTCCCGTAAAATAACTAAACCCTTGTAAGTCTTATAACTAAAACCAGTGAACAATCACGTTATGTTTTAATTGTAGGATTTGTAAATCTGTTATTAGTATTTGCCTTGGCATCATTACCCACCAACAACAAAATAAATATTGTTAATTTTCTGCATAAAGTTATTATATTTTTTGTTGAGAAAAAATTACATACGTTTTTTCTAATTATATTTCGAATGAACATCGTTAGTGATTCTGATTTACATCTGTAATTTTTTTACAGATTTCGGAGCTGTCAAAAATTCAAACAAAAGAAGTATTCATTTCAAATACAAATTTCTATCATAACAATTTTATTATTAAAATGTCGTTAGCGGTAGTTTTTGTCAAAAATCTTTTGACATTAGTCAAAAGCCACCAACAACGCTTTAAAATATCTAAGTAGCCTCAATATTCTATACATCACTGGTACGTAGCTTTTGGGAATACGGATCAATTTCTTGATCTTCACAATCTAAGAGTATGGATATTAGAGAGACGGCATGTGAAGTGTGCCCGCGCGCTCCAAGTGTGCCTTTTCAAGAATTTTACCCAAACGGCTTACATTGGCTGCTGGTTTTTGGCCGTTTAATACGTTCCGACAGCAGCCATTTTACATGGTGACAGCCAATGTCAGCCATGTGGGTAGAATTCTCGAAAAGGCACACTTGGAGCGCGTGGGCACACTTCACATGCCGTCTCTCTAATATCCATACTCTTAGTTCACAATACACGACTTAATACATAGAATTGAATCCGTTCAGAAGAAATTATTGCGAATTTTGGCATATCGATCGGGAGTTACCAGAGACTATTAACAGAGACTTTCAGAGAAATTCAAATGTCGCACTCTATCAAGACAATCTTAAGGCGGCATGATACCCTAAATAAAAACCCTGTACAGGCGGGACCACAGGCGTGTCATACGGCCGGGGGCATTGCTCACAGGCCGGGTGATTTCAACCTGCATTGTTCATATTGCATTGTGTATTGCACAGTTCTCAATTTATCTTGGACAAATTTAAATAAATTTCAGCATTAAATTTGTTTACGCTTGTCATAATAAACATTATTGTTGGCAGTAATCAGGTAATAAAATATTTTACATGGTGTTCATAAACTCGCGGTACCTTCAACATCGGCACAAATATAAGGGATCTCATGTAATCGTATATCACATTTCCTTCCTTAGGTTATTTATATTTGGTTGTTGTGAATGTTTTATAAAGGCCAATAAATTCTGAATAGAAATAGTTAATATTAGTTTGCTGTAAATATACTATTAATGCCAATAAAATCTGAAAATAGCAATATATTATATTTATGAACTAATTTATTTATTTACGGTAAATATGTTTTATTTTATTTTTTATTTAGTAAAAGATTATACATATTATATTATACATTAATATTTCTATTTTTGAAACTGATAATTCGTGGTGGAATTCCATTATAATAGTATAATAAAACAAATTTAAAACTTTTTCCACTTTTAATTTATTGACCGTAACCGGTTTCAGCTTGTCAGACTAGTCTGAAGATGGCTTTGACAAGCTGAAACCGGTTACGGTCAATAAATTAAAAGTGGAAAAAGTATTAAATTTGTTTTATTATACTATTATATTATACATTATTTAAGTGTTTTGACTGCCCAACTGGGAGGAATCCCGTTTTAGGGCAGTCAAATTACGATGATGTATAAAATATACAGAACATGTTAGTACAAAACAAAAAGAATTGGAGGAAATAAAAATAATAGAAAGAGTAATAAAAAATAAATAAATTTAAAAAAAATAAGAAAGATAAAAAAACTAGATCTGAATGTCCAGGCACTTCCCCACTTACCATTTTCTTCCCCACCTCACTTACCTTCGGCCTCCCAACATACCCCATTTCAGAGGGGAGCAGTTGGGACTCTTGTAAGATTATCACATAATTTATTTGTTTTAAAACTACTCTTTAGAATATTATATTTGTATTACGTAACTCTAATGTCTCACATATTTCAATTTTAATGTAGTAGTTTTTTATTTGTGCGATATTTTATTCCTTTTCGCTGCAATCTTCAATCTCGATTTCCCACTAATCGTTGATTGGTTTAGCTGTTGACTGCAGGCTGTTAAAAGCTCTCGCAGTTTATCAGTTCCCTTTGTTTACCGTTTTAATAGAGTGCCCTAGCAAAACTAATAATGATACGATACCGTTATCATCCGCAGGATTGCGTTAATGAACGCAAGGGGCTATAATTTCGAAATAAAACATCGACGTACCTACTCATCTACCGCAAATAGAAAAGTACCTTCCAACCTAATGAAACGCTCGATCGACCTGAATAATGCAACATCGTTCCCTCCAGGAATCCATATTCATGAGAAGGCTGCTGGAAGGCTAATTTGAAAGCAAACCCGTGGGCCGTATGATCCTAAGCTTTTCTTCAGTACCTTATCGTAGACTTCCCGAGCTTTCCACCAAGATTTCTGACGTTCATTCTTAAGACCCATTGACCAGCGTCTGAAAATTAAAGTTCCAAAATGCTTGCAACTGTGCAGGGAGGTTCCGATGAGAAATATCAATTATTCACCGTATCAAATGTTTTAAATTAAAAATTTAATATCGATTTATTTTATTCAAAACTTGCTTTAATATATACCTACATTCAAAAATGCTCAAAACGCATGATGATAAATTATTAAATATCGTATACTTCTTGTGAGTATTTTTTAATCATAAGTATTTATGATTTTACAATAATGTGTAAAAAAAATCGGAAATATTTTGGTTGGTAAGACCTTAAATAAATAGAAAAACTGAGGTATTTTGGTCACAAAAAACGTTCTCGGATTTATTTTTTAATGATTTTAATTGAACTAAAATTAAATTTCTGAAAAGTGTCTTTACTAGATTACGTATTGATTTATTTTGCTGTATATTATTATATTATATGATTTGAAATTTTTTTTTTTTTAAAAAGAAAGACAAACATTCCCGGGTTACGAATAACCCAACAACATTTGAAAATCTCCTACTACCACCACACTAAGCGGAAGATATTGCTTGTATTGTGATGGAGGACTTAGCCAGCCGAGGGATCGAACACGGAACGCCTGGGTGGGACCCAAACGCGATGCCCACACAACCACTGACCGGTCAATTTGTGTTGTATAATACAATATCTCGTTCAAAAATTTAACAAATCTGCCAACGACCAACGGTATAACTTTAGTATATTAAAAATACTTAGTTTTTCAAAATTTAAAAAGTGCGTTTACCAGATAAAATAATAATCTTTCAAAATCAATTTATGTTTTTTGTAAAAAAAGAGTCAATACGTCTAGAATTTGATTTAAAGGGACAAATTTGCGGTATTGTCTGGTTATGCCCTCTTAATACATACGTGGTACCAATCTGTTGATTTTATGACGCAGAAAAAACTCCAAACTGAAACTGTGAAGAAATTAGCAGTTTTTTAGTGTGTCTGATTTCTAGTTCTATCCTTTTTGCTATTGTTAGCTCGCCAAGTCATTTACAGCATGATATATTGAGCTTAAAACATCCCTTTAACTCTTAAAAATAAGACAAAGCTGGTTAGTAAATATTGAAGAAGAAAACTAGCCATAGTAAACATAACTTATTATAAGTAAGTGAAAACAAATAACTTTGTCCACTTATATAATATTTGTTCATTTGTTATTTTTATTCTTGTTGTTATTATTGTGACGAAGAAACCTTTGGTTTTAAAATATGTCAATAATTGTTATTATGTAAGTGGTGTACACAAAGTTATTTGTTTTCATTTAATTAAAAATGACACCACAAAGTGAATTTGCGAAGATTGAAGAAATAACTTATTTTGTTTGCCTGTTCTATTTTCCCGTGTACTTTGTGATGTGGAGAGATCATTGTTATCAGTTCTTCATATTATGTTAACATTTCCTGTAAAATCCTGGCTTCTACGCTTCTCTTCATCTGATCAAAAAAGTCAATCGTGTCAAGAATTCTTTCAACTTTTCGGGAGAAGAAAGAACTCAAAATAAAATCATTAATTTGCTGTACCGATTAATTACTTAGTAATAAAACGAGGTGTGCTATTTTCGATTGACTTTGCCAGCGCAGTTTATTGTTTCTATTGGCAAGGAAAGCTGTTTTCGTTTTTTAAACTACCGAGTGAAGTGGTTTGACTGTTTCTGCATTTTTTCTGCGCATCATTTACCGATTTCGATTTAAGAAGTAAATAAACGATTTCAATCCTCGGTAAGAGAGTTACTATTCCATCTAAATGCACTTACTTGGTATGTGACTTCGTACAACACTTGTTTTAATTAAACTACTATTATCCTTAGAATTAGAAATGTTTTTACATTGTTTTGTTATACATCTCTTAATGATTTCATTGCATGATGATTCTAAGTAAAGAAATATCAAATTAGCATTCAGAATGGCGCTATTTTTTTTCCAATACAAACATAATATATGGCTAGAAAAATAATTTAGAACGCTTTTTACTTTCTATCTGAACAGGGTCTGGGGCAGTTGTTAGTCGATACATTTGTATATGTTCGCAAAATGTAGTTAAGAGGGTATTACCAGAGAATACCGGAAATTAGTCCTTTTTAACTAAAATTCTAGACGTATTGACTCTTTTTTCCAAAAAAAAAACATAAATTGATTTTGAAAGATTGTTATTTTATCTGGTACACGCAGTTTTAAAATTTTGAAAAACTAAGTGTATTTTTAATATACTAACGGTTTTACTAAAAAAAACACTCCGCGGCCGTTAAACGGTGTTTTTGTGAATCTTTACATTTGGATTTTACTTGTTTAAATTGGAGTTTTCATAATAATCCGCTAGGTGGTGTGATTGATGCGCCTGCGCATTGCCGAAAATATAGCCACGTACGCAAACTCTACGAAAAAAAGTCGGTCGCGAATGTGTGTCTGATTAATATGATCTTTTAGTTAATGATTTCAATCTTTATGACTAATTCGCACTTATATTCATGTACTCAATATATTAGCTATTAATTTGTGTTGTTTTTTGTTAGTTTAAGTCAAATTGTGGCACTAAAATCGTGTGTTCTAAATGAAACTGTCAGAAAATGGTTCTGTAGGTTATATTCAGAAATAATTTGCATTTTAAGATCTTTATTTTATTATAAATTCTTGAAAGTGATGTTTTTTGGTGACTAAAATGTCTAATACATATTTTAGTAAACGTATCAATGAAATTAATGTCTTAAGATGTGCAAGCAATGTATTCAAACGTGAGTTTTTTATTGTAATTTTTGGGAATGAAAAGCGAATTTCAAGATTTTTTAATATTTTTTTATTGTTTGAAGGAGTAAAAAGTGAGGTGACAGATTTATTTCAAAATCATTAAATAAAAGGACTGTGTTTTTTGAATTTTGAATTTTTCCAAATATTTCAATGATTTAATAGAAAGTGTTTGGGGTAAGTGAGTTTTTTTTTTCAACTTGATGTTTGAAGCTTTAAATACTACAGTTTTTAAACATTTAAGTATATTTTAGATATGAAAATCTTAAAGGTAATTAAATTTTGGTTCTAAAATGGTATTTGTTTTTACGACATCTCAAAAAATAATAAATATATAGGACATTAAAAAAAAAATTCGAAATTCGTTGAAAATTACAAATGGAACAAATATATACAACAGATAAACTACCCTCCTTGACCGTGTAAGCAATGTACATATCTTTCCATGAACAATTTTTTGTCAGTTCTTAATTAGTAAGGATTCTTCATATATGGTTGTTAGACCATTGTACAAATTTTTCAGAAAGTTTATTAGTAAGGCTGGTAAAATGGCGACGTTGTCAGATCAAAACCATATATTTTGTTTAGTAAGAATTTGAAAAACGAAATGTACAGACTTTACACAACGTGCTACAGAAACACCGTTTAACGGCCGCGGAGTGTTTTTTTTAGTAAGGCTGTTAGGTTATACCGTTAGGCGTTGGGAGATTTGTCCAATTTTTAAACGATAGGTTCTATTAAACAACACAAATTTCAAATCATATAATCATACAACAAAATTAATCAATACATAATCTGGTGAAGACAGTTTTCAAAATTATAATTTTAGTTAAATTAAAATCATTAGAAAATAAATCCGAGAACGTGTTTTGTGACAAAAATACCTCAGTTTTTCTATTTATAAGGTCTTACAAACTAAAATATTTCAATTTTTTTTTATACACTTATTTTGTTTAGACATACTTAATTGAAAAATCATAAATACTTATGATAAAAAAACACTTTGTGCGTTTTGAGCATTTTTATTGCTTACTTGAATGTAGGTATATATTAAAGCAAGTTTTTAATTAAATAAATCGATATTAAATTTTTAATTTCAAAAATTTGATACGGTGAATAATCGATCTTTCTCATTGGGTCCTTCCCTGTACAGTTGCAAGCATTTTTAAACTTTTATTCTCAGCTGCTGGTCAATCGCTCTTAAGGTTTAACTTTTAGTTATTCATAAACTGTTTCGTTAATAGATGGCGCCAATTTAATTATGTATTGGTGATTCAATCTAATATATTAATTGTACGCCTTTCTTCACAGTATTGAGTTTTTATACGCACAAATGTATGTATTAATATTCCGTATGTACAGGCGCAAACAAACAATTCATCTTCATATTTTAAAGCATAACTTGTAAAAGGTCTCTCTAATTAGCGCCACCTTTTTTTATTATTTTGCATTTGATGTAGAAAATTATCAGTTACAGTAATAGGCCGTATGATAATATGACAAGTACGATGTACGGCGAGAATAAACTGCAATTCAGTGAATACATTATGGCCCCGTCAACGTTAGTGTATAATTTGCACTTGCACTTAACGCGTTTATTAGTTTCTAATGTACTTTATAGATAATGGCTAATAGAAGAAAAGATATGGGAAAATAATAAAAATGTTGATAAAATAGAAATAAAAACAAAGATATAACAATGAATGAGCAGAGCCGTTTAAGAATTTAAAAAAGTAAAATAACTTTTGTTAATTTTAAAAAATTATTTTAATACCTACATAATGGTTAACATATTTTAAAACAATTTTTATATTTCATTTTATATAATTGTTTTTTTTTTTTGATATTTTTAAGTAATTAATCACTTCTCTCTGTAATATTTTTGTCTATTGTTCTTTTTGACTATACTTGTTTGTTTCTTTTGTTAATTTTATTCATGTTATTATTCTGACGAAGAAACCATCGGTTTTGAAACATGTAGATATTATAACATTGATTATAGTGGTTTAAACAAAAGTAATTTGTTTAATTTAAATTTTTACTATGCTTGAATTGGACATTGAGGTTTAATGTTAAGCCGATGCACTACTAAGTCAAAATCATGTGTTTTCATGAAAATGATCGTAAAACATTTAAATATTTGTGCCTGAACTTTTCAAAATAAAATAAAACACTCCTTTTTTCGATGTTTTTTTCTTAAAGAAATCAATACAGGCGGCTAGTGTTAAATGGAATTTAAACCTTATCGCCATCTACATAAGAATTGTTGTTATTATCGGCCTGATCCCGAATTCTACACGACGTGGTGCATCGCGTTAAACTCACCTAACCATAAAGGCTAAAATGAGAAATATCACAAGGACATGGGGTGTGGTGGGTCGTACATTTCTAGTTTAGTTGTACAACTATTCGTGTGCTTTTTGTGAAGGTTGTACTGATCTATATTATTATGTAAGTGCGCTTTATCACATCTCGTGCGACCGTACACTTAAGCTTTTCTCATTAAAATGTCAGTTCGCAAGTGCATTCAGGGCGAGGTGCAAAGGTAGTACAGTTTGCGGTGTCCTTGCCGTTCCGCTCGGTGATCACACAGGTGTTGGTTTGGTTATCCGATCGCTCGCGGTTTTTCCGTATCAATTTCCCTGTAGAGCCGACAAATATGATATTACTCAAGTTCACTGCGACGCGGACACCATATGAAATTTTAATGATTAAAAACTCAACAATTTTAATACGCGTACAATGTAATCATTTCGAATGCACTTGTAGGTGGTAGTTAATTGTTTTATTTTTTTTATTCTTTACTGACTGTCCTGCCGCTATGATCTACTTCTGGTACATGTTTCGTTTATAAGAAACTATCTGATACCCGGCATGCGTCCCAATGCCACTTAAATAAATAAATTGTTTCATTCTTCGTGTCATTTCTCATTCGTCTCCGTTCCCCTTCCGCCACCTCTTCCTCTTCCCCTCCCGCGTCCCCTTCTTCTGGAAACCTTATTATTTAACCACTTAAATAAATAAATTGTTTCATTCTTCGTGTCATTTCTCATTCGTCCCCGTTCCCCTTCCGCCACCTCTTCATCTTCCCCTCCCGCATCCCCTTCTTCTCCCGCGTTCCTTTTTCACCTTCCCGCGTTTCCCCTCCTGCTCTCCCCTTTCTCGCGAACCCCCCCCACACCCTTCAACCTTTTTTTCTTGCCGCCTTACTTCATAAAATTCACCCATTTTTCCAACAACTCGCGTGACCTATTTAATTTTTTATGCAAATTTCATAATTGCAGAGCTCACCAGTATATATATATGGAAGTACTCACGGGCATGTTCACAATAATTCAAATAAAATAATAGCAATCGTAAGAATAGTATAGGAAATAATTTCATAACGCCAGAGCTCACTATCCTATAACCATCCTGGGTATGCGCACATCATATTCCAAAAGTTTCATCACAATCGGATGAACGGTATGGCCGCGCATAAGATACGAACGAACAAACATTAATTTTTATATTATAGATAGGCATAGGTTAAGCGACGTGTGATTGTCTAGTCAGGAATCGCTAGTTAAAATCCTTTGGGTACATGCTGTTACATTATGTATAATGTATAATATTTTATAATACCAAAAGCATTAATATCACAAACCACTGGAGCGATTTTGGTCCAAGTTTGGACCGCTTTTATTTTTCTGCGATTGATATCGGTCTATAATTGGACCACATTTAACGAACCTACAAATATGGGATAAACGGTGAAATCTGGGTGGATGATTCACCGCAGTAAACAGTTTATATGTTTCCATATTAATATTTTGAGGAATGATATTATTTAAATCGAATGGCCAAATCAAAAACTGAACACGAGTGGTTAAACATCAACCTGTAATAATCGACCACTGTATTTGTGCAAGTTTATCATAAAGTAGAAATATTTATTTATTTAAAGAATAGTCCCAACAAACCAATAATATTAGTTGTAGTGCGCCTTTAAAACTCTTGGGCTCTACTTTGTCAGCTCTACGTATGGGCTATCTGATGCATGTTTCCAGTTTCCACGAATCGTCGCTTGAACTGACCATGATTCCCACATATTCCCATTGACGGCCTCCGTGGTTGAGGGGTAAGTTTCTCGACTAGCAATTCGAAGGTGGCGGGTTCGAATCCCGGCGTTCGCAAGTAAATTTTATTTGATATAATCGATCAGAAGGAAGTTACATCAAACGTGTCAAATATACAATTTGCTGGATTCGAAGGTTCCTTCGTATGTGTTTGATAGAATGCAGTGGTCCCGTGATTCTAATGCACACAGTACACGCCAAAGGGACCATTTACTAATTCTCCCGAGACATAAAACCGCTGTATTTGATGGTAATTTCAGCTATTCATCATTAGAACTTTGGAATGAAATACCACTGTCTATTCGAATATCTTGCAGTGCTTCAAGAAGCTCTGCGGCGAATGGTTGCTGACTGCACAGTTAACCGCACAACATTTTAATTTTAATTAATACAATTTACAATTGAAGGCATACTTCTGTACCCGAGAAGCATACGGATGCAAGTCCAAAATTTGAAGAAATGAGTTTTTGATGAAGATGTGTTGTAAATGATCATGTTCATCAGTGGCAGAAAGATGGAAGTCATATTTTGAAGAAAAATAGGGTTTTTCAAAAATGTATAAGGATGCAACTACCATTATTCTTAGAAGCAGAAAGACTCAAGTCCATCATTCTGCTTCTAATATCTTTGTTTTCTATGGAGCTAAACACAATAACCTCCTCTATCAACAAACGACACCTGTGATATTTGTAATCATTATACAGGGAGGATAAAAATAAAATAAAATTCCTTCCCAGAACCTCCTTTCTTTCCTTACCCTGAAAGCCACTTCACACAGCATCCCCAAAGATGACATAGTCCCCGAGGGATTTTTTTTCGGGGCCTACTGTGTGGAGCTAATGTTACAAAAGATCCACTGCACTTTTTTAACAAAATTTTAAGTCATAAATGCCAGATATCCTCTTTTAGATGACAAAGATAATGAAAACACTAATAATTAGTAATAATTATATAAAGAAATAAACAGTAAAATGTATGTTTTTTTTACCTGTTATGTATTGTTATTAGTTTACTTCCAAATTAAATTTTCAAACATCGATCTTGTAATAATTCATCACTTGTCATAACAAAATAGTCTATTTCATTTTGAAGCAGAAGGACTCAAGTCCATACTGATTTATTTTTAGGCTTTGCATGTAAAATATTTTATTTTATTTTCTCAATTTTAAAACAAAACTAATTGATTTAACAAATTTAAAAAATGTCATCAATCAGCATGAATATCTGCAGAAGTTATAAGACCATAATTACAGATATAAAACGGTTTTGGCTCTCCTGAACATTTGCAGAGTTGCATCCGTATGCTTCTCAGGTACAGACTTATACTTGTGTTTTTGATTTGATTTGATACATATTTTATTTTGACTATATTTTATACTTGAATTGATTGCAATATAGTTGTGAATGGTGAATACTTGGAGCGGGTGGACGAGTTTGTGTATTTGGGAAGTATCTTTACGAGAGATGGGAGGGCTGATAGGGATATTGAAAGAAGGGTGAATACTGGTAACTCCATTAATGGCGGACTGAACGCCGTTGGCGCCAACTAAAAGCTGTCCAAAGAAGCGAAGCTAGCAGTCCGCAATGGAGTGCTGGTACTCACCCTGATGTATGGTAGTGAAGCATGGAACTGGCAGAGGAAGGATGAAAGTAGACTGAATGCTGTAGAGATGAGATCTCTGGGGCGTATGTGTGGTAAAACCATGTATGATCTTATTTCTTCAATATTTGCAAAATTATGATGTATGATCGTTTGGGAAATGTGGATATCCGCAAATAATGCAATGTTGATGTAAACGTAATGAGTAAGATTAAGAAAGGGACCCTCAGATGGTTTGGGCATGTAGAGCGAATGAACGAAGAAAGGAGTGTAAGGAGGATATATGACGCAAAAGTAAATGGAAGAAGTTGTGGACGCCCGTGGAAGACAATATCAAGTGAACCAGAGACTTTAGTGGGGCCATGTCAGGAGTCGGAATAATAGAAGAGCACGTATGAGAAGATGTATTTGTACATTAATCGGGTATTTGATGAAATTTTATAGTTTTTTATGTTTGGTTCGCTTAGAAGATGTAACAAATAGCAACATAGGTCGATCTCTTTTTTATTTGTTTTAACTTTCAAATATAAATGGTCTTTCAAGCCATTCTTTCATATTTCAAGTCTCCAAACCATTTTTTTTTCAATTTAGAACTGAAGATGGATAATTTATGAAAGTTCTTTTTATTCAAGGGTTGACAATATTATGGTTAGTTCTGAAATACGTTTTTTCGGAAATTTCACATTTTCTCTGATTAGTCAGTGACTAGAATGGTTTTCTATGAAAACTGACAGTCCTCACTTTCAGGCACTGAAATGAAGTAAATGGTACAAGAGTTTTCAATTGAGTGTAGCTGCTAAGAAATTGAAGTATACACAAAATATATAACTCAGGTCCGGGGCATACGTCATTCATATGTCTACCTACGTTAAATTGTCGTGAAAACAAGCTTATGTGCCCAAGCGGTTAAACTATGACGAAGATAATATGTGGAGCAACAAACTACCTATATTAACCTCATGTGTAACAATTTATCTTTTATTTAAATTCAAATCAGGTATTTGTTTATTTAACTTTATGTCATATCATGTGAGATTAACAATTACTACTATGGTGTAATAAAAGGATATGCCTTCAGATATTGTACCCATATTGATTTGGATCTGAACTCATGATAGATTTTGTTGTTTTTTTTTTTTCAATTTGCATAATGTTGACAACTGCCAGTTACCAGCACAAAGGTCAAATTCAAACTAATCTCTTTCCGTCAATATCGCGATAGAGGCGACACGGTTACGGGGAATGGTGATAAATTTAATAAACTTTAAAACCACCATGCTTGTTTCTATATAACGAACACTTGATTTTATGAATTTCTGCCAATTTCTGTTACGTTACGCGGCTCCATTGTGACTAACTAACCATCACGCCGTTTCTCCGCAGACGGACCGCCAAACAACTCGGTCTTGGCATACACTCCTTGCCTCATTCACATTCATACATTTTAGCATACATGCTATTCTATTATTCTGACTCGTGACATGGCCCGACTCAAGTATCTGATTCACTTGATCGTGCCATGTCTTCGTTGTGCGTTGCTTAAAATGGCATTAACCATGTTTGGTGACCAGATGTGAATAGCCTGGTACTTCTCCAATTTCCTCATCCCCCACCTTCATCTTCGACGTCTCCTTCCTCTCCCCACTTGTGCAGTATTCACATTAAACTTATTTGGAATTATCATTTACTCTGCAATGATCATTCATAGCTGATGTAATCCTGCTTGGCGCACATATTGACCTGTTTCCTGCTCCCGTTAATAAATCACAAACTTTCTTCTCGTTCCACATCTCTGCTCCAAATGTTTCAGCTTATCGATTGTACCTGCAAAATTTAACTCACACCTCATATATTATCGTATCTACCTGTGCTGTATACAGAAACAGTTGATAAACAATCCGTATTTAACACTTTTCATCGTACAGATTAATAAACGCTATAACGGAGCAGGTTGCGAAAAAAATGTATAACATTCTTTGTTAAGAAGGTATTACCAGAGAATACCGGAAATTAGTCTCTTTTCAATCAAATTCTAGACGTATTGACTCTTTTTTACAAAAAAACATAAATTGATTTTGAAAGATTGTTATTTTATCTGGTACTTGCAGTTTTAAAACTTTTAAAAACTAAGTGTATTTTTAATATACTAAGGTTACCGTTGGTCGTTGGCAGATTTGTTTTCAATTTTCAAACAATATATTCTATTAAACAACACAAATTTTAAATCATATACAACAAAATAAATCATTAAAAAATAAATCCGAGAACATGTTTTGTGACGAAAATACCTCAGTTTTTGTATTTATTTAAGGTTACAAACTTAAATAATTTAAAAAAATTTACACATTATTGAAAAATCATAAATATTTATGATAAAAAAATACTTACAAGTAGTATAAGATATTTAATAATTTATCATTGTGTGTTTTGAGCATTTTTATTGCTTACTTGAATGTAGGTATATATTAAAGCAAGTTTTGAATGAAATAAAAATGGGATACGGGGAATAATCGATCTTTCTCATTGGAACCTACCTGTACAGTTGCAAGCATTTTTAAACTTTTATCCTCAGCCGCTGGTCAATCGCTCTTAAACATGCTGCTTGCATTTCTTGGAAACAATAATACTTGCAGCCGATATTGGTTTGTGTGGCTAACGCTATTTTAGCACGCATGCCAATTAAATGATTATCACTTTAATAGGAACTACGAGCAACTAAGTATCTACTGGTTTTCATTTTTTATTTACGGGTAATCCAATAGTGTCGGTAGTCCCTCCTACTTCCTATTCTATGTTGCTTAGCTTGTAACATTATTTACAAACATCGACAAACTTTATAAATACATTCTTCCTTCCGTAACTTACATTATACATGCATGCCAATGAACTTTAATAAAGTATGTAAAAAAATATTTAAGTAAATTTCTTACCTCAATACTTGTTGGAATAGATGCCTCGGTTCTATTATTTCTCGGTTCTGTTCTATTCCTCGGACTACCGGAATTAACGACTAAACTAAAGTAACTATTCAAATTACCGGAAATTACTATACATTTACATAAATTAAATCCATAATTCGTTAAATTTCGGTTCTTTGTTAAATATACTTATTACCGCTTAAAATATTTCAAACCCAATCAAATTATAACGAGTTAAGAGCGATTGACCAGCGGCTGAGATCAGAAGTTTAAAAATGTTTGCAACTACTGTACAGGAAGGTTCCTTCAGAAAGATTGATTATTTCCTGTATCAAATTTTTAAAATTAAAAATTTAATATCGATTTATTTCATTCAAAACTTGCTTTAATATTACCTACATTCAAGTAAGCAATAAAAATGCTCAAAATGCACGATGATAAATTGTTAAATATCTTGTACTCCTTAGTATTTTTTCATCATAAGTATTTATGATTTTTCAATAATGTCTAAACAATATAAGCGTGTATTTTTTTTTAATATTTAAGTTTGTAAGACCTTAAATAAATAGAAAAACTGCGGTATTTTTGTCACAAAACACGATCTTGGATTTATTTTTTAACGATTTTAATTTAACTAAAATTATAATTCTGAAAACAGTGATGACTAGATTATGTATTGATTTATTTTGTTGTATGATTATATGATTTGAAATTTGTGTTGTTCAATAGAATCTCTCGTTTGAAAATTGAAGAAATCTGTCAACGACCAACGGTAACCTTAGTATATTAAAAATACACTTAGTTTTTCAAAATTTTAAAACTGCGTGTACCAGATAAAATAACAATCTTTCAAAATGAATTTATGTTTTTTTGTAAAAAAAGAATCAATACGTCTAGAATTTGATTTGAAAAGGACTAATTTCTGGTATTCTCTGGTAATGGGATGAAATATGTCATTTTCCATTGGCGCATCTAATTTATATGATGGTTTTGAGTACACGAATTTTGCGGCTCAATTCGATTCCAGCATACACTCTAAACTTTGTTTAATTATCATTAAAACTAACAAGACAGCCGAATCGCCCACCGCGCTGGCTGGTGCCAAGTTCCTGGGCTAATTCAACGATGGATTCAGCATCTACAACTAAACTCAGCGATAGTGAACCAGTTGCGCTTGTGAAAAATTCAAATGTTAGAATTTGTAAAACAATTGCGGATCTTATTTCGCCTTCATTTCCGTGTGGTTAATTTCTACCCATCTCCTTCGAAAGCAAGCCGGTTAGCCTTTATTTATTTGTAGTCTGAAAAAAACAGTCAAAAATTTCTTTATAACCAAAATGGTATTTTGGCCGAATTTGTGGTAGGTACTTGAGTTTGTGAATTTGTCGGCGTCCGCGACACGAATAATTTAGCTTTTCCTTTGACGCACTTGGAGTAATATTATGTTCGTCACTCCTGACCTAGCGCATACAAGGATTCTAGGCCCGTGTGGTGTATAGTGTATGGCTCTCTATTGGCTATGATATTATGGTCACCACCGGGCTAGCGGCCACGTTAGGATGCAAATGTAATTACGTTCTCCCCCCGCGATGCGATGGCGGGCTACTAATTATTCAGGTTCGCTCATATTCCGGCGATAAAACAGCTAACGTCTGCTTAGCTGAATCGACGTTTAAGGTTCTAACGCCAGCGTGGAATAGAGTTGATGGAATTTAATTTATACAGAACCGCAGTAGTGCCGTTATCGGTAAATGGATTTTTCGAATGTGGTATATTGGTGGATATTTACGTCCATTGGCCTATGGACCCCTTTTCAGAGCCCACTGAATTAGCTACCTATTAAAAAAAAACTATGTTTCTGAATTCACAATGTTAACACTACTATGTTAAGTCGAAAATCGCATTTAAATTTCCTTGGTTTCTAAGGTGCTTAGCTAATGCGATGTTCAAGAGATTGGTGAAAGAATTTATATCATCACGGTATTGGGTAAGCTGGTAAAAAGTCCATTCATTCATAATCAATCGTTATGGTTTTCAAATGTAAAAATGAACTCATGCAGACACCCTCAGTATGGCTAGGCGGAATTAAACGAAAGTTAGTCATAGGGTAAAGTACTTAGGACATAGCATCACAGACGACCTGAAAGACATCGAGGATATGGAAAGGCCAAGAGGCGAAGAGCGATATCCATTAGGGCAGGTATTCTGTCAAGGCTGTCTTCTGTCTTCTGCAGCCCAAACGTGAAAACTGTTTAGCGCATTCTGCACATCGCTGTACACTTCAGAACTGTGGGTTGACTATACTGCATCCCAATGGTAAAAGCTAAAAGTCGAGAGAAAAGAGATACTGCATTAATACGGATATGTTAATGGAGGGACGAGTGAACACTTTCACAGCACTTCTCCGCCACCGCATGGGAAGCTTAAGGCGCAGAATGCGCCAATCCAAAAATAAGATCATGATTGCCTAGATGGACTCCTCCCTTCTGGAGACGAGAGACGGTGAAATATCATCCATAAACGACTGCTTGCATTTATTCTGGTGTTTAATATTTTTTCAGTTTCATTTCTCATATTTTTCATGCTTATTAGTTTTTTTTTATTTATGAATTGTTATTTACTTTTTATGTTATCTTATTATTTGTGTAATTTCTTTTGTTATTTTGAATTATGGAATGTATTGCTTTGCACTACCCTTGCATACATATAGGAATAAACTATTATTATTATTATTATAAGATTCGTATAAAATTAGTCTTACTTTTGCCTTGTTCGTGTTGGTGATCAAAAAGCTCCCTGCGTCTGTTACTATAAAAAAGTGTCACCGTTGTTACCAAGGTATTTGAAATTGGATAGAAAAAAAAACGCCGGAAACTTTTCTCTCACAATATAACTTGACTACGACTATATTTAGCACTTGTACGAGTATTTATAAAGTTCGGCGTGTTCACCTGATATCTGAAATGTACTAAACCTAAAAACTAGCATTAACTTGTCCCGATTTAGATTACATTATCAACTGTTTAAAAACCTATCACTATTTATCCAACAGGTTTATACCTACAAATAATCATCTTATGCATTACTAGTTACTTGCTGTTATAATATGTCAAATGGATAGATTATACTGTGTATTACTACTGTTACTGTGAACTTACAATCTTAAGAATATTTTTTATAACTATGTATGTAAAAGCCCAATAGGCGTATAAATAAATAAATATACTTTTTGTTACTGGGGTCGAATCCAAATATAAATGATTTTCTCGTTATTTTTGTAATAAAACCTTCCCAATTTATTCGTTTGTTTTAGTGTTCCATGCCTCTACTTCTACTACTCGTTATTTTATTATCTAAACATAACCTTGTTATTTCTAAGTACCCGACTTGTTCAAATAAACGGTTAAAGCCGAAAATAGCTCAAGATATTGAGACAATTAAATTTTTAAATGTCACCGACTTTTCAACGTAATATTATTTTTATCACGACACCATTAAACTTCAAGCGAACTTTCCAACGTCAGAACTGAAATTAACCTCTCTCATCTGTCTCTAATATCATCATCATCTTCTTCCCCTTGTCCTATTCGGGTCGGTGACCCACTGCATCGACAAGGCTCCTCCATACGTCCCTGTCTTGTGCTGATTGTTCGGCCTCCGTCCATGGCAGACCCATCCTCTCCTCACACAGTTTCTGGAGTTGCCTCGCCTAACTGTCTGGGGCGGCCCTCTGGACGTTTACCCTCTGGAATCGCACTCAGTATCTTCCTCTGAATTCGATCATCAGACATTCTTAGTATATGCCCAAGCGACCTCAGTTGCGTCTTTAATAATTAATATTGTGCAAATTCAAAGTAAATACTCACTGTGTAATTAATGATGTAATTTTTCCATTGTTTTCTAATATAATTTTTTTTTTGTTACAGGTGCCGGAGAATCAGGGAAGAGTACTATAGTTAAACAAATGAAGTAAGTACCTTAATTATTTCTTGTATCTAGGTAACAGGATATGTTCAAGGCACGAGTATAGTTCGTGCGCTTGTACTGAACCAGGGATGGTATGCCCAAAAATATTATTTCCCTAGATTTCGAGGCAAAATTTCCCCAAATTTCGTAGGTACTACCTTGCCAAATCAAAACCCACGTCGTGGGGGGGGGGGGGGGGGGAGTACATTGTAAACAGTCAAATTATTCCACAAACAAAATCAATATAGGCTTGGTTTTTTTGGGCTTTTTTGATTGGGATTTTTTGAAGCTTCCTCCGCATCCGAAAAGTTCTTCCTTGTTTCAGAAGTTGAAGGTGTATCCATCGTAGCCTGTAATAAATACTATATTATATTGCATTGTACTAAACGCATAATAATATAAGTTGTGTTAAACTCCGAATGTATTGGAAATTAGCTTAAAAATTTGGAACTTAGTAGTCGAACATTGAACTTATGCCTAATATTGTTTCACTAATCATGTTGTTAGCTGATTGTGTAACACTAATCCTGTTATATGTTTATTAATTGGAAAGATATCGGAACTTAGTGTACGTGATTAAAATACTTTTTAAATTTCCAAATAAAACACTTTTTGCTAATTAGAAACGGAATTCCTAATAAAAATCACTTTGCAAAATTAAAATTAAGCGCAATAACCGAAACTAAAAAAAATTCTAAAAAACGTAACTTGAAACCTTAATTTTATTTTTTTTTGAAGTCCCCATTTATCTTTTTAGATACATAATATCATTTTGAGTTATCAGTGTTCAAAAAAACATTGGTAGCTTTATTTAACAATACGTAAGATTCATGGGAATTCCAAAAAAATAATTAGCGACAAGCAATACCAGTAATATTTTCATATGTAAAAAAAAAAATTGCCAGAGTTCAAAATTTCCCTAGATTTTGTGCTGATTTCCCTTTTCCCTAAAAAAATTTTTCTCCCCTAGATCTAGGGAAATTTTTCCAGACATACCACCACTGCACTGAACGCAATTCTACGTCTGTAAAGCCACTATTCGTGCATGCTACAAAGTACCGAACTCGGGTAATTACTCATTTCAGTTTTCTCTCTCCATCTCCGGCTTGTCCGCCTACGCCCACCGAGCGGAACGCGACGGAATCAATAATATTCACCCTGGTGCGGTGTCTAAAGGAAAATCTTTTAGCTTCCTATAGCTGTCGCTTTTCCGCGAATCGGTTTCCGCCTGAAAGTCTGTGTCCGCGTGCAATTTCAGTTATAATCAGCGGTCGGACTAACGATCATCTCTGAATACAATTCGATCCCTATATAATACACCTACGCACTTTACGATGGTGTAAATAAAAAAAAACTTTATAATATATTTTTTTATTGTTATATTCTGCTTAATTTCTATATCGAATATCATTATATTTTGCGGGCCTGTTCGATCAAAGCAAAGATTCTCGGTAATAGTAGGTAACTTCGAAGAAAACATCATTAAATAGATTTTACTTAATTCTAAATATTGCTATCGATTTGTTTGTACCCGTTTCTGAAATGACTGTGCATTACCCATAATATTAAAATAATTAGATTATGCGAAATTTTGATTAAACAAACAGCACACATCTGGTAGTTATATCGGACGGATAATTAAAGTAATTTTTTTAAAGTATTTTTTTGGTTTTTCGTATCCAGAACTAATGCATTTTAATTCTTCACTGAACATGTTTTTTCTAATGTATAACATTTCAACCTCTGGGTTAGCAAAAAACGCCCTTAAGAGGAAAACCGAGAAATTTTACCTGTCTATTTTAACCGTCCGGTTTCCTCTTAACAACCTCACGTGCAGAGGTGCAGGTTGTTTTGTTCTGAAAATATGCATGAATCTCGCTTGCTGAGGGATGATTTGTACCATGTCCACAAAAACTCGTATTGAGAAAACGAGGTTTAAAGCTTAAAAAATTCTATTTTTGTTTCCTTCAATTCAAACTAATTGTTATAAATAATAATATACAATACAAGGGTTAATCTACCTATAAGTAAAAGAACAACATAATTGGTTCAATTTTTATTTGAATAAAAGCATAATCAAGAACGTAAAAGGACACTTTTTTTAAACAAAATAGTAAAAAAATTTATGTTGGTTAACCATATTTAATGTTGGTTTATACTATATCCAAACTCTGGGAAGAGAAAGACCGAACCAACAGTAATTTCATCCTGTAGCACGTCAAACAATAATAATTTAACATTCACATACATAAGATTTTAATAAATAATAAAAAATATTAAAAATGCTTCGTTAGAAATTAGAAAATTTAGTATTGTCGTATGAATAAATAAAATGTATGGAGTAGTCAAACATTAGTAATTTTTACATACACGTACATAAGGTTATAATAAATAATAGTAAAACATTAGGCCAGTGGACATCCTCATTTTTTGTAATTACTACGGAGATAGTAATTTGTTTTTTTTTGTGTTTGGATATGGTAGATAAAAATATGATTAATATTACTGCATTCACAGTTTAAAAAAATACAAAAATGGACATAATACAAACTAAGCAAGCGATATCTCAACGAGTGTTTTATGATCAGGGGTTGCATAGTAATTTGTTTTTTTTTTTGTGTTTGGATATGGTAGATAAAAATATGATTAATATTACTGCATTCACAGTTTAAAAAAATACAAAAATGGACATAGTACAAACCAAGCAAGCGATATCTCAACGAGTGTTTTATGATCAGGGGTTGCATAGTAATTTGTTTTTTTTTTGTGTTTGGATATGGTAGATAAAAATATGATTAATATTACTGCATTCACAGTTTAAAAAAATACAAAAATGGACATAATACAAACTAAGCAAGCGATATCTCAACGAGTGTTTTATGATCAGGGGTTGCATAGTAATTTGTTTTTTTTTTGTGTTTGGATATGGTAGATAAAAATATGATTAATATTACTGCATTCACAGTTTAAAAAAATACAAAAATGGACATAGTACAAACCAAGCAAGCGATATCTCAACGAGTGTTTTATGATCAGGGGTTGCATTCCTAATTCGAGAAAATCTTGATACGGTGTAAGTATAGCCTCATTTGGCTGTGAAAAGCGTACGGTAATCTATTCAGTCATTGTATTAATTGTTTGGCCTACTTTAAATTCCACTGTATTCATTTAATGTTTTCATCTAAGATGGTATCTTATTATTGAAAACCGATGCGCCATATTATGTTTTGCCTATTGTGTTTATTGTTGACCGGCAAACTTTTAACGGAACATGAAAAAGGCGGGTAGCATTGGCTGGTGTTGTGTGGCTTCCGTAATAAATACCATAGGAATGCACGGGCACGTACAACAGGTAATCGATACGGTGGCGGTGGAAGATTGTTCGCCTAATAGTTTTTCGCGTAAAAGCCATTTCTGAAAGCTTTCAAATCAAAACCGATCCGCTTAAAAACCACCATAATGTAAAAATACATATCGATCATACTATGAATATTGATTTCATACAAAATATATCGTAGCGATTTGACAGATTTGTTAGATGTCGGATAGGGTGATGCCTACGTTAACATCGAATCGGAAATACTATAAATCACAAATATGAGGCATCAAAAACTAATGCGTTTAATTAAACACTCATTCCTTTTTTTAAAGACAAATATAATTGAACTAAATTTAAGAAAAAAATAGATCACGTAATTAATGTATGTCCCCTTAGCTTGTAGGGAAAATATATTTATGACTACGAAACTTTATAAGAAAATAATACGTTCGGTGATGATTGTGTTTAAATTATTTTTTTAATTGTTTTTTTACTGGACTGTCTGGTGTTAGTCGCGCTTTTTATGTAATCTCTCGCGCTAAAATAATGTTCAGTTTTCAATCATCGAAGACAGAAACCACTGTAGACGATAATGGTCAGATGCTACGTGTTTTCAGTATTATTTTATGGAATGGAAGCCTGGACACTTACTGAAGAACTGATAAGGCGACTTGAGGCATTCGAGATGTGGATCTATAGAAGAATACTCAAAATAAGCTGGATGGATAGAGTTACGAATGAAGATGTTATGGGTCGGATGCATAAAGAAAAAAAGTTATTAAAACAATAAAAATCCGAAAACTTCAATATCTAGGACACGTGATGAGGCATCCGAAGAAGTACGATATCTTGCATCTTATAATGCAGGGAAAGATTGCCGGAAGACGGGGTCCTGGAAGAAGGACAACGTTACTGAAAAACTTGAGACAGTGGTTTGGCCAGTCTACTGTAGAGCTGTTCCGGGCCGCAGTAAACAAAGTCCGCATAGCCAACATGATAGCTAACGTCCGTTGAACGGACAGGGCACGAGAAGAAGAAGAAGAAGAAACCACAGGATAGCTGTGTGACGTTATATCATCTCCGCCTACCCCCGCGGGGAAGCATAATAATTATTTAATGTCATTGTTTTTTGTTAAATGATAGTAGTGACTCTCCATTTCCTATTATTTCTTATTAAATTACAACCATTGCTTCATTGACGTAGGTACAAAGGTAGGTACTTAAATTAAATTGTCTGGTACAAGCCCGCAATCTCGTGACGTTTCCATGCTTTTCAAGAAGAAAACGGTATAATGTTTGACTAACATTATTCTCGGTCCCTGCTCTACAAGAGCGAAGGAGATAGGTGGTAGAGGCGCCGATCAATAGTGGGGAAATGGGCGCGAGCGAGCGGGACGGTGACACCGGGCAGACGGAAAATACCGAGTTCGGATCGGAAGCGTTCGGAATACGCCGGAAAATCCTCTGACAGACCCCGGAGCTTAATGTGTGCAATATTTTAACGTAACAATGGACTGACGATTTTTTATAGTTTTAATAGAAGTCCGCTTTTAACTTGCGATTTTAATCAACTCTTTATTGCTGCAAGAGTAATGGTTCCCGCATTCAGGGTGTTGTGATTTTGGTGGGTTTTTTTTATTGGATCCTACAAAAAATGGTTTGGCGACTAATCCAAGGAAAATTGATGATCTCGTCGGCGTCGTACGATTAATTTAACTTATTTTAATGCTATTTTCTTATATGAATTTTTACGCCGCTCAAGTGCTCTTCCAGCCTGAGTTAATCGTTCTATGGCATTCACAAAAGTATTGAGATAGAAATGGGAAGGTCTGAATCACCTGCTATTTAGCATGATCCTAAATGGCCCTGGACAGAGCAATTTTTTTTATTTTATTTTATTCTTCATTATAAGCATCCACTAAACTGTCAAAGCAGTTTGTCAGCAGGTCAATTTAGCAATTTATTTTTATAATACTAATATATAACAAGAAAACACAATATATAATATAGATATAGAAGAATAACTTTTAAGTAACTACAATACACAGACAGACAGTTATAAGTTACAACACAGGCAAATTACTCGTATTTATATTTACACATAAGATTACAAACAACATCAATATAATATCTATTTATAATTTTCGTAATGGAAAAACCCTCATTTTTACTAAATCTTGTGTCGTAATATGACATGATGTACTTTTTCTTTATATATTGAATCCGACAATAGATTTTGGCATACAATTTTAAACCGTAATGTCCCTCGAGCAGGTATCATTTTAACTGACTCATATACTTATTCTATATCTCTTCTTTGTTAATAAATACTTTTGCTTACCAAAAGCTTAGTAATAATATAGCGTAATAATATTAGTAATCGAGTTTTGGATTGATTGGATGTAAACTATATTTATCTGGCACGAGTTTCCACAACACGTTATTCGAGAACAGTTTGAAGCAGAGGGGTGAGGGGGAAGATATTTTAAAAATGCCTTTATTTACTTAATTCTATCATGACATTCCATTCCCCGCCTAATCAATTACATTTTTTTAAAACTGCCGTTGCCGCAGCTTAGATGATATTTTGATAAACCTCGCCGAAATTACCTTTATGACTTCTGGCAAATATCTATATAAAAACAAAGGAATTGTTTTTTTTCCGATTGTTTTATGTTTACCAGATATGTATCTTATTATTCATATATATTACATGATAATATCGTTCTAAGTTATCCCAGAATAGCTAACTTTAGCAAAAAAAAAAATTCTCCCATTCGGCAAACAAATATTAAAAAAAAATATTTATAAGAATATGAATTGATTTTATTGTTTCTACACAAACCGGAATATAGAATATACACCCTACATAAAAACCAACAATTCAAAGATGTTATCGAATAATTAATGACATTGATAGTTATTTAAAAAGTTGGTAAAACAACTGGTAAAACGGGAAAAAGCGTGATATCCGAATGTTACAGATAATTAATTACTTTAAAAAATATTCAGATTAGCTAGATTAATCAAATCAACTGTTACGTCAAGAAAGATATTGGCGCAAGCGATTCTGAGCTTGTAATTTATACAGTTTCTTTATACATATGGGTTAAAATCGCAATTTTTAAATAAAAAGTAAAAATTTCTGTCGCGCCCGCTGGCGGGCTTACGACAAACAAGAGGTTAACAATATACAAATAAAATTATAATGGTTCATTTTATACAACTTTGCACAAAATTATTTCAAAGTTTGTAAGATGGCTGCCAGGCAATTTACCTCACCCTAGATTTATTTGACTTCAATGTCATTAATACAAAATCGCACTAATGCTCTGTCCAGGGCCTTCTAGGGTTAGTGCTATTTAGTTCTATGTACCTATTTTTCTCATTTATATGATGGAGGTCATTGTGGGGTGCTAGGGCTATTTAGCCAGTTAACTACATCTTAAGTCACTAGTTCAACACGGATGTGCCCCGGAAAACTGGAATAGGGGGAAAAATGCGATTCTTTCTACATACCTATATGTAGTTCTGAATGAGAACATATTTAACACGAGAGCTCAAATCCATTAACCCCTCAGACCTTCGGGCATATTCTGTCAAAAAGTCAGAAAGTCTCCGCTTTCTCAGACCGGGCATATTCTGTCGAAAGGTCAGAAAATCTCCGCTTTGCAATAAAATCCAAATAAATAGAATATTTATGAATCCGAAAACTAAAAACTGTGGAAGGTGATGTTATAAGAAATAATCATATAATTTTTTTAATTTAAATTTTTTAATATAAACATGAAAAAGTTTTAAAAATGACTCACTTTACGTTTTTTCTAACTAAAAATAATGGTAACGAAAATAACACACATATTTTATAAGACAAATGTATTATAAAAGTTGTTATCACTTCACTCTTTTTCGTTTCGTCCAAAAATCTAATTTATAAAAATTAATATTTATTTGTTCGTAGTTCGTATACTATGCCCGGCTATACCGTTCATCGGATTGTAGTGAAACTTTGGGAATATGTTGTGCGCATACCCGGGATGGTTATGGGATAGTGAGCTCTGGCGTTATGAAATTATTTCCTATACTATTCATACGATTGCGATTAAAATTTCATCTGATTGCTATTAAAATTTTTTGATTTGTTGTGAACATGCCGGTGAATATTTGTTTTTATATATACTGGTGAACTCCTTGCGTTTTGAAATGTGCATTTAAAAAAAATAGGTCACATGGGTTGTTGGAAAAATATAAAAATTGTGTGGAGTTAAGGAGCAGGGAAAAAGGCTGGGTGAGGGGTAATTAAGAAGGGGGCTCCGCGGGGGGGAGACTGGAAGGCGGAGAAGGTGGAAGCTGAATGCAAGAGGGGGAGGGGGTTCGCGAGAGAGGGGGTTCGCGAGAGAGGGGGTTCGCGAGAGAGGGGGTTCGCGAGAGAGGGGGTTCGCGAGAGAGGGGGTTCGCGAGAGAGAGGAGGGGGAACGCTCAGGGTGTCGATTCCTGACTCAGGGCCACTCGCAAGCGCATGAGAAAGTACGTACATCGATCGTCGTGCGTATTCCTGAGTTTCATACTTACACGCAAAACGTCAAAAGTCAATCGAGCCCGGCAACGACTGGTAAAACCAGTCGTTGCAACTCGCGGACAGTAGAGCTGTCAAACAGACACGCGCGCTTTTTAAAGGACGGCGAGTTTTTGAGTCAGTGTTGTAACAAATTTTATATAATGGCGAATTTACCGGCGATTTTTGCTGCAGTACAAAATGTGGAGCAAGCTGAGCAAGTTGCTTCGAGACCGACAAGAAGTTTTCGCCAGAGGGTTGATTCGTTCGCTGAGATAACAGACGAAAACTTCATCCGAAATTTTAGGCTAAGCAAAAGTTTAGTACGTCGGCTGATAATCCTCGTATCTCCGTACATAACGCCCCCACCCCGTTCTTCAGCTCTGGATGTTGAAACTAAAGTGATTATAAAAATTATTTTAAAAACCGTTGATAGTTTTCACATGTAAACTTCTAATTAATCGGTTGCAATGTCGTTTTGCAGGTATTAGCAGCATTAAACTTTTTTGCCACTGGTAGTTACCAGTTACCAGTGGGGTGCAATTTGCACATTGCAATTTCACAACCGTCAATATCACGGGCACTGAATGAAGTGGTGAATGCCCTAAACAACCCCATAATCTTCAACCAATGGGTAAAATTTCCCCCAAATATCCAGGCACTAAACCAGATAAGGACTAAGTAAGTTTTTATTAGAGGAACATTATGATTACTTTATTTATTTATTTTAACGTTTGCTCTATCAATAATATTTGTTTATTTTTGATTTTACAATAAATACAGGTTCCCTGGGATAATAGGATGCATCGACTGCACCCACGTTGCCATATTCCCTCCAAAAACAAGAGATCCAGACACTCCAGAGTATATTTATGTGAATAGGAAGTCGTACCACTCCATAAATGTACAATTAATTTGTGACTCAGATCTCCGAATCTTGCACGTGGATGCACGTTTCCCAGGGAGCACTCACGATGCCTTCATCTGGAAGGCAGGTTCTGTGGAACCCGTGCTGAAGCAGCTGTATACTAGTGGTCAGTCCGGATATTATCTTTTGGGGGACTCTGGGTACCCTTTGAGACCTTGGTTAATGACTCAAGTCGATAGGGCTGTACCTGGATCTCCTGAAGATAGGTTTAACACAAAACTAAGGTCAATCAGGTCAACTGTTGAGAGATGTAACGGTGTCTTAAAAATGAGATTTCGTTGCCTTTGTAAACACAGAGTTCTGCATTATGCTCCTGAAAAGGCGTCCAAAATTATCAATGCATGCATAGTGCTTCACAATATGTGTGTAGAAGATAAATTTGATCTTCCAGAATACCTGATTGATCATAATCTAGATTTAGGACTGATTGCTGGTGAAGCGGCTGCTGACCATGGGCCTGTTAACAGAATTAACCGAGATTTAGTAGCCGGTAGGGCCGTTCAAAATAGGATAGTGCAAAATCATTTTGGTTAAAAGTTTATACTAGTTTTTTTTAAATCCTTGTGTTATTCTGTTTACTCTATATTATTTGTCATGGTTTTATTATTGAATGATGGTGGATTATCCACACACAACACTTAAAATATAATATGCACAGCTTCCTTGAGGTGATTTTCCACAAAAATGCGCTCTACAAATTATCCAATTATAATTATATGATTATAATAAATTAGTAACTTTGCAAGCGCCACTTTATTTTGGTTTGCCTAATTAAAGCCTAAGATAAATTATCTTTAAGAGAATCGAAGAATCAGATCATCGACATACGTCGTGATTACGTACCCAATGTGTAGACTATATAACAAGACTATATATAATCTCTCGTCGTAATATGTGTCACTTGTCTCTCTATTTATGCCTCTCAGGTTTCTTACGTAAGTAATCTCTCATCGTAATATGTGTCACGAGCTTGTATATAATTCTATATTTTTATTTGTGATGTTTTTGTTTATCTAATTGTATTTTATTTAATTGTACATTTTTGTAATTGTATGTCCCTATTTGTATATTGTAACTGAGTTTTCATAACTGGATTGTTCTCACGTAAGTGCGAACATCTGTAAAAAAAACCCTGTCTAAATAAATAAAAATGAGAACAATGGTGATAATAAAAGTGTATTTAACATAAGAACACATTTTTTATCAAATAATACAGAAAACAACACAATTTTCAATATAAAATATACAGTGTCAGAAAACAGTTATCAGTTGTATAATTTTATTATATTTTGCAATTTAAGCTAAAGAAGAAAAAAAAACACTGAAAACAAGTCCAATGTATTCTAGTTACTAGCATCTTTGGTGTAAATTTTAAATAAGAACATTATACATCCAGTATAAATATAAAACATTTATTCATTACGCTCAGATTTATCAAAGAATACAGAAAATAACACAAATTTTTTATATAAAATACAGTGTCAGAAATCAGTTGTACTATTTTAATATATTTTGTAATATAAGCTAAAGAAAAAAAAAACACTGAAAACAAGTCCAATGTATTGTAGTTACTAGCATCTTTGGTGTAAATTTTAAATAAGAACATTATACTTCCAGTATAAATATAAAACATTTATTCATTACGCTCAGATATATCACAATCTTTATCAAAGAATACAGAAAATAACACAATTTTTTATATAAAATACAGTGTCAGAAATCAGTTGTACTATTTAAATATATTTTGTAATATAAGCTAAAGAAAAAAAAACACTGAAAACAAGTCCAATGTATTGTAGTTACTAGCATCTTTGGTGTAAATTTTAAATAAGAACATTATACTTCCAGTAAGAATGCAAGGCCGATGTGAGCGTCATAAGTAAGATGAAAAAAGCGACGCTTAGATGGTTTGGACATATAGAGCGAATGAACGAAGAAAGGAGTGTCAAGAGAATATATGATACTAATGTGAATGGTAGAAGAAGTCGAGGACGCCCGAGGAAGACATGGCACGATCAAGTGAATCAGATACTTGAGTCGGGCCATGTCAAGAGTCAGAATAATAGAAGAGCATGTATGATAAGATGTATGAATGTGAATGAGGCGAGGAGTGTATGCCAAGACCGAGTTGTTTGGCGGTCCGTCCTCTCTGCCTACCCCTGCGAGGAAACGGCGTGATGGTTAGTTAGTTAGTTACTTCCAGTATAAATATAAAACATTTATTCATTACGCTCAGATATATCACAATCTTTATCAAATAATACAGAAAATAACACAATTTTTTATATAAAATACAGTGTCAGAAATCAGTTGTACTATTTTAATATATTTTGTAATATAAGCTACAGAAAAAAAAAACACTGAAAACAAGTCCAATGTATTCTAGTTATTAGCATCTTTGGTGTAAATTTGAAATAAGACTAGCATCTTTGATATTAATTTTAAATTAGAATATTATACTTATCCATTATAAATATTAAACATGTATTCATTATGCTCATTTATACCACAATTTTTGTCAAATGTTTACTTATAAAAAAAATGGTGTAAACCAAAACATTATTTCAAAATATATGTTGAAAAATATCACAATTCTTATTGTATAATATAGAAAATAATGTTTACTTATAAAAGAATAATTATATTTTGAATACAAGCTAAAGATTGAGACACAATTAACCACCACATTTAGTTTTATTTAGTAAAGTAACCACAACGGGTAATGAAAATAACAACCAAAACATATCAGACAATGGTGAGGGGAAACGCCAAGCCTCGTATGTTTACATAGTAACCCAATGGGTAATGAAAATAATAACCATAACATATCAGTCAATGGTGAGGAGAAACACCAAGCCTCATATGTTTACATAGTAACCCAACGGGTAATGAAAATAATAAAATAATAACCATAACATATCAGTCAATGGTGAGGGGACACGCCAAGCCTCATATTTTACATAATAACCCAACGGGTAATGAAAATAATAACCATAACATATTAGTCAATGGTGAGGGGAAACGCCAAGCCTCATATTTTTACATAGTAGCCCAACGGGTAATGAAAATAACAACCATAACATATCAGTCAATGGTGAGGGGACACGCCAAGCCTCATATTTTACATAATAACCCAACGGGTAATGAAAATAATAAAATAATAACCATAACATATCAGTCAATGGTGAGGGGACACGTCATGCCTCATATTTTACATAATAACCCAACGGGTAATGAAAATAATAAAATAATAACCATAACATATCAGTCAATGGTGAGGGGACACGCCATGCCTCATATTTTACATAATAACCCAACGGGTAATGAAAATAATAACCATAACATATTAGTCAATGGTGAGGGGAAACGCCAAGCCTCATATTTTTACATAGTAGCCCAACGGGTAATGAAAATAACAACCATAACATATCAGTCAATGGTGAGGGGACACGCCAAGCCTCATATTTTACATAATAACCCAACGGGTAATGAAAATAATAACCATAACATATCAGCCCCCTCACCATTGAACCTCCACCCGTGCAGACTCCGAGGCGAAAGATGCCATATCGTAGAGTGGTAGACTCATTAAATGCATTCTCACTGGAACCTTCGCGGGATGATTATTTATAAAAAAAATGCAAATAATGAGCTGCTTGCTTTAATGACGAGGCAAACAGTTTCTATTGAAAACCACTAATTTAATAGAGCAGTTAAATGTAATTGTAAAGCTGTAAGAAGAATTAAGTTCCAAATCTAAGTATTAAATTTGTCTTTCAATTCTTCTAGCAGCTTTACAAGTACATTTAACAACTCTTTTAAAATGTTATTGTTTCTTTTAGCGGCAACTGTTTGTCTCGTCTGTAAAGCCAGCAGATCTTTATAAAATATGGCCTGATTAAAATTGGCTTGTTCCCCCAGTTCTACCATTTTCTTGGACACATTTAATGTTTCCATCATTCTACGTGTTGCCGTATTTGGCCTTCGAGTCTGTATGGGTGAAGTATCCAATGTGATGGGTTCCTCCAAAGAAGGTGTTGCCCTCAAGGGTGGTGACGCCTCCAGGCGTGATGGGGCCACAACTCTCTCGGGAGTCTGCCAGCTTCTGCAACCAGCCTCAGGTTGAGTTCCCCCGAGGGAGGAAAAGTCGAAGTCGACCACCGATTCAGATGTGCCCGTGTGGCCAGAGATTGAAACGTGACTAATGAGTTGAAGTATCAACTCATCAATCGCGTTCAGACTGGCTGCTGGCACTGGTGGTCCTCCTCCAGTCCCGGCAGCATGTTTTTTGTTCATCAAACTCTTTGACTTCGCTTTGCAGCGTAAATCTTGCCATGTCTGGAAATAATTTTGAATAATATTAATTATTGACAGTAACATAGAAAGAAATCAGGTTCTAAGGATCACAGGGGCCTAACTACAAAAATGGTGATTTGAAATGTAAGTTTCGGTAATGCCATAATCATGTAATATAAAGCTGTTGAGATAAGGTTGGACATTCTACAAATTAAAATATAAAATTAGTAATACAAGGGCGTATTGCCTGTTAACATGACAATATTTGAAAATATCCTATTACCCCCACAGTAAGCGGGAAATATTGCCTTGTAAATAAAAAAAAATGTATTACACAAACGTGTTCTATTTTCCAAGTTTCAACGCATTAAAACTTTCGTCTTTTCACAAAGTTTTTTGAAAAAGGCCCCTGTGATACTAAACCCCCGAAATACACTTTATAATAACTTTAAATATTCAATATTCTTCGATAAACACTCGGCATTGAGGTTAGGTTTCACGATACGAATCGCGTTTCGTCAAAGACAGCATCGTAAGGTAACAAGAAAACATTTTAAATGTAAGGTATACACAAATTAAAGGATTTAATAACTAACCTTTCGCCACTGTTAAAGTCTTTGTTGGCCCCTCCGATTGCGTTTAGCTTGTCTGCTATTTCAGACCACCTTCGCCGCGATACGGCGAAGGTGAATGCCGATGTAAACTTTCCCATCATCAGCTCCGGGTCGGCACTCACTAGCTCAACCAGTAGATGTTTTTGATTTTGCGAAATGCCTCCAGGCATTTTAGAAACATAATTAAACAAAATCTGACGTTTCCAGGCAACCATAACACGCAACGTTTTTGACATTTCCACCATAGAAACGTAAAAAAAATCAGAAGCATAGACAATATTCTCAGGGTTACCAATACAACAATCTCGTCGACCACACGGAACTCAAGAATACGTAAACTATGATCAATCGTAAAAGTTTGTAGAGGCGACGAAAAATTTTTCGGTCGCAGATTGCGCATAACAGTTAACTGTTGGTCGTCGGTCCAGAATCGACACCCAGAAAGTGAAAGGGTAACGCGGGAGGGGAAGAGGACGCAGGAGGTGATGACAAAGAGGAAGCGGAAGGGGAACGGAGACGAATGGGAAATGGAGAAACAATTTATTTATTTAAGTGGCATTGCAACGCATGCCGGGTATCAGCTAGTAATTCTAATGTTTTCAAATTGCAGTCGGAAACTTTGGTACATTTTTTTTTAACTTCTGGATTCCAATATAAAGAGTGGTGTTTTCTCCTTCCAACGCCGTTTAGATCATATTTCTCACCATGTTAGTAAGGGAGATACAACGATTTCTATGAGACCTATGTGAGCTGTTACCAAAACCGAACAAAAAAAATTGTGCTGAAACAGCCCCGTTGGAAAATTTTCTTGCTAAAGCTTTAATAATATTTAGATTTAAGTGTTGTTTTTATTTACTTTTTCTTTTATCTTGCGCAAGATGAGCCAAAGTCGCCTGGAGGCTGACACACATAAAATTATAACAACCTTGGAAATGCTCCAAAAAGGCTCTGCTCGGGTTCCCGCCCGCACACTTCACCAAAATTTATTCTTAGGATTTTCTTTGTTTTAATATCAGCGAACCCATTAAATACATGAAAATATTTTATACTAGCTTCTGCCCGCGACTTCGTCTGCGTAGGATTAGTACTTCGAGTAATCTATTTTCTTTTCCTAGGTCCCATCTACGTTTGTACCAAAATTCTTAACCTATTTATTTAAAATATCTATAATTCTTGATTCGTTTCAAAGTATTAGTCGAGTACTTCAAATTAATTCACTAATTTAAATATTTTCGAAAATAGAATTTTGATTTAACAATCACTGTTTTGCAAAATGTCATTCTCAAATTTTGACATTTTCTATTAAAAAATAATTATTATTTTCAGTATATTGAATACTGTAAAATAGCTAGCTTTATAAATTATAGCCTATATGTTATTCTGATGTATGAGCAATATTATTGTAAAGTTTCATTCAAATCCATTTAGTAGTTTTTGCGTGAAAGAGTAACAAACGTACATACATCCATACAAACTTTCGCGTTTATAATATTTGTAAGATTACGTTATATATTATATTATTATAAGAGTATACATTACATTTTTATATAATATCTCCGAAGGGAAAGCAGGTATAATGAAAACGGATCACATTGGTTAGATTCACTTGGCTTTTTCGAACTCTTTTCATAATATATTTAAAGAATTATATTTGACTATGACGCTGCACAGCCGTTTTGATATAATTGAAGAGAAAAATTTCTTTAAGTTTATCGTTTGCCAAATTTATGTACATACATTTATATCCGTTACCGGCGTAGTCTAGAGGCAAGGCTCTCGACTCCCAATTTGAAGATCGCGGGTTCGAACTCGGCGTTCGCAAATAATTTGTTTATGATTAATTTGTGTTGTATCACAATTAAAGTATATTTGCGGCACTTTCCGGAGTAAAAGATACTCTCAGTATCGCCTTGGTGTAAGACTAGCATTCAGAGTTGAAACGTTGCTTGAATGGCTTTAGTCGAATCTGAATAGCCAGGTAATTCCCCACCTTCATTTTTCCCATCTTCTTCCCCTCCCCACTACCTTCAGCACCACAACATACCCCAATTGGGGATGCCATAATCTCAGTGGCTCCAGACGGGAGCAATTGAGACTCTTGTGCGGTATTCATATTTAAAAAAATTTTATCCCATATTCTTCAGTTTAACTTCTTCAATATTTGCAAAATAATTTTATTTAACTCCTTTTTCTCTATTCCTTGAAGATAATTTTTTTTAAAACTAAAAACAACCAAGTTTTTCTTTACGTTAGCTCCACACAGGAGACCCTTATGAAGATAATTTCCCTCCGGGCCTATGTCATATTTGGGGATGTTGTATGGAGGGGCTTTTTAGGAAAGGAAGGAGATTTAGTTCTAGGAAGAAAAAGTTATGAGGGAGGATAGGAATCTGGGGGTCAGTGTATCCAGGAATGACGGACTTGTAAATCTATCCATCTCACTACACGGAGAAAATTTTTATTCTAAAATACGATCATTTAAAAAATAAACGGTTAAAAGGGAACTGAAGTTCTTACGAACAAATTAACACGATTTCAATGTTTATTGGCGGGAACATGTAAGAATAATTTGATGCTATACGTAATTTCGTACGAGAGAAAGAGTACGCATCCTCTGCCAATATCCAGACAAACCTCACCCTCTGAACCCGGGCACCCCTGCTAAGTCACCAAACGTATCGAAGCACTTGGGGTGACCTATGGCAGAGGTGTTGGTAATCCCACCTGACTCTCGAGGCGGCGGTACCTATATCCGCCTCCTAAATTGAAGTCGTTACTTACCTTCTTACATCACAACAAAATAATTAATAAACCACGAGAGTCAAAGTCAAGAAAACCATCAATCATTTTACAAACGAAATTTATTTGACCACTTAAAATTATATTTCAACGCTGGCTGTAGTGGGAATAGAACCCGCAACTGACTATTTCAAATGCGTATACCAAAGCGGGAAGAAGACCATCCTGAAGGTGGTTACACTTAATACAAAATCTAATTAACTTGCTCTCCGCAAATACGCACATACCTATCTAACTTGAAATGCGTCATGGTTTATTTTTCCCAGGGCTGTTTTGATTCCCGTTGCTTTACGTCGCACTTTCGCCCGTAGAAATTGTTGATTCCCTCATTCTCGGCCATCGCCTTTCTGTTAACATTTTCATTTTACGACGAAATTCATCTTGTAAAATCGACCTCTTGGAATAACAAGGTTCCATCTGCCTTGGTAACGTCGTGCGATAATGGAATCTATAGCAAGCTACTTTAGAGTTCATTATCGCATGACGTTACCGCAACAGATTGAACCTTGTTATTCCATAGGGATAAAAATCCCCGACTCTGAAAACATTAATAATACAATTTCGCTATATAGTAAGTACCTATCTACCATCGCAGCTTTTAGAAATCGCATATATAGCGAAATTGTATTATTAAAACATTAATAATACAGTTTCGCTATATAGTAAGTACCTACCTATCTACCATCGCAGCTTTTAGAAATCGCATATATAGCGAAATTGTATTATTAAAACATTAATAATACAATTTCGCTATATAGTAAGTACCTACCTATCTACCATCGCAGCTTTTAGAAATCGCATATATAGCGAAATTGTATTATTAAAAATCCCCGACTCTGAAAACATTAATAATACAATTTCGCTATATAGTAAGTACCTATCTACCATCGCAGCTTTTAGAAATCGCATATATAGCGAAATTGTATTATTAAAACATTAATAATACAGTTTCGCTATATAGTAAGTACCTACCTATCTACCATCGCAGCTTTTAGAAATCGCATATATAGCGAAATTGTATTATTAAAACATTAATAATACAATTTCGCTATATAGTAAGTACCTACCTATCTACCATCGCAGCTTTTAGAAATCGCATATATAGCGAAATTGTATTATTAAAACATTAATAATACAATTTCGCTATATAGTAAGTACCTACCTATCTACCATCGCAGCTTTTAGAAATCGCATATATAGCTAAATTGTATTATTAAAACATTAATAATACAATTTTGCTATATAGTAAGTACCTACCTATCTACCATCGCAGCTTTTAGAAATCACATATATAGCGAAATTGTATTATTAAAACATTAATAATACAATTTCGCTATATAGTAAGTACCTACCTATCTACCATCGCACCTTTTAGAAATCGCATATATAGCTAAATTGTATTATTAAAACATTAATAATACAATTTTGCTATATAGTAAGTACCTACCTATCTACCATCGCAGCTTTTAGAAATCGCATATATAGCGAAATTGTATTATTAAAACATTAATAATACAATTTGGCTATATAGTAAGTACCTACCTATCTACCATCACAGCTTTTAGAAATCGCATATAATAGTAAGTACCTACCTATCTACCATCGCAGCTTTTAGAAATCGCATATATAGCGAAATTGTATTATTAAAACATTAATATTTCGCTATATACAATTTCGCTATAAGTACCTACCTATCTACCATCGCAGCTTTTAGAAATCGCATTATTACAGGTAGATTTTTTTGTTTAATTAATACTACAGTTCTGCACGGAGAAAAATGTTATTCTAAAATACGATCATTTTATTCGTAAAAACGGTTAAAAACGGGACTGAAGTTTTTAAGAACAAATTAACAGGGTTTCAGTCCCAAGTACACAAACATTTTACACGACAACACGATAACATACATTTAAACACTATTCATACTAACTACGGTAAGCAATCTATCAGTTATGAGGGGGGCAATTTATATAATTGCCTTCCAGTTGATATTAAAAACGAAAAAAGTGTCTGTAAATTTAAAAAAAAAATTATTCATTTTTATTTACAAAAAACAATGTAGTGAAAATGAATAATATTGAAAGTGAATGAATAGTATTGTAATATATTGTATGATAATATGTTGTATGATAATATAATGTTATGCAAATTCTAGTTAAGTAAGTGAAAATGTTATTTTCTTTTTTTCTGGAATAAAAAAAACTAAAAAAATGTTAATGTAAGAATAAATTGTTGGTATACGTAATTTCGTACGTATACCGAAAAATTATTCTTACATTTTCCCGTCAATAAACATTGTTAATTTGTTCGTAAGAACTTCAGTCCCTTTTTAACCGTTTTTATGAATAAAATGATCGTATTTTAGAATAAAAAAATTCTCCGTGTATGCCTTAAAAACAAGCCTCCCAATTCTGGATAGTTAACAACTTAATGATAAGTGTGTATTTAATATTTATAGAAAATCTTTTTTTTTACTTCGTCAATAAGAAGCCAACACAGATTTTTTTTTAAATTAGCCTTTCACAGGAAACTGTATTTTGGATTTAATTTTGTGAAAGTAAGCGTATTTAACTTAGGTGGCTATATGTGGCCGTACCTATATGTTAATTCAGCAGTTATACCTAGTGGATTTAATTGATTTCTGTGTGAATGGTGCGCAGTTCTCAGTTAATCCTCTATTTCCATCATTGTTTACAAATAATTCCTAGTAATCGGGTTAAATGTTTTTTTTTTATCGCGTAATCAGCCAATAAACTCGATTGATATGTTTACGCTTACTCGGGGAATGGCGAAATCTACAAACACTGCAAATGTTTTTGCTGCATTTTGTAAATTAGTAGAATGCATGTGAATCAACAAAAGACAGACATGTTTTTAAAATTATATTTATACGTATCACCGAGCGTTACTTCGGGTTTGCAAAAAAATGTCGAATTTTATTATATTATTATGACAAATATATGTAATTTAAGTGTTAAGGAATGAATTTGACCAAAAAAAAAAATTGTGCATCTAACCTTTACGGGTGGTTGAAGTAAAACTTATTTCAAAGGGTAACAATTATTATAAGCAATAATTATTAACCTGAAACACTCATCCACATTGAAAAAATCTCCCGAGAAAAGATACATGACGCCGACGGGACTCGAACCCGTTTCCTTCTGATTTCTGGTCAAATGCTCTACCACCGAGCTACGTCGGCTTAAAAAGCTTGTCTTAAAAAAAACATTAGTTTATCAATTAAACAATAATAATTAAAACTTATTTGACTGTTGTAACAGGTATTACTATTCTAGCGTAGGCGAGAACCCTTTAAAAATAAAAACAAACACCGATGGCAATAATTGTACCGATATCCGAACGTCATTTCCGTTTGAAAACGTTATTTACGTCCGAAAAATTACCTGAATTACCCGGCGTCTAAAGAAGTTTTACTTCAATAAGTAAAATATTCAGTTCAGTTTAGTTTCAGTGCCGGCAACCCGGGCGTTTATTTAATATAAATTGGTTGATTTACAATTTTCTGTTCTTTTACCTGCCTCACTAGACAAAGTCTGTGATATTATGTTTAATGAATGTAAATTATTTTATATACACCACAATTTAATCAAAATAGTCGACATGTTTCAAAACAAACAGTTTCTTCGTCACACTATCAGGCTACGCTATAACGTAGCAAGCATTTTTGGGCTTGACCTCTTTCAGTATATTATATCGACTGAAATGGGCAAGGCCACGAAAGTATAGCGCGCATTACAGCGTGGTCTGACAAATGCATTATCCTGACAAATTTGGTTATTGAAATTGAAAGTTTTGGTTTTGAAACATGTTGATTATTTTGATTAAATAGTGGTGTATGCAAAATAATTTATTTTTATTAAATTAAAATGACGCCACGGGTGTATTTGCAATTATTGAAGAAAAAATATTATGTTAGTTACTTTTCTAATAATGAGGCAGTTATATTAGGAAAAAAGCATATTATTATGCTAAGCATTTGTTGAAGTATGGACATAATGTAATAAGTGCAACTTAAGAGCGATTGACCAGCGGCTGAGAATAAAAGTTTAAAAATGCTTGCAACTCTACAGGGAGGTTCCAATGAGAAAGATCAATTATTCCCCGTATCAAAATTTTTAAATTAAAAATTTTATACTGATTTATTTCATTCAAAACTTGCTTTAATATATATACCTACATTCAAGTAAGCAATAAAAATGCTCAAAACGCTCGATGATAAAGTTTAATATAGTGTGTTTCTTGTAAGTATTTTTTGACCATAAGTATTTATGATTTTTCAATAATGTCTAAACAAAATAAGTGTGTAAGAAAATTGAAGTATTTTAGTTTGTAAGACCTTAAATAAAAAGAAAAACTGATTATTTATATATTTTTGTCTCTGAATGGAGATTTTGTGTTGCATTATTTTTCTCTCGTCTACTTAGTTTTGTTTGCTGGATCTGCTTATAGTGATTGTATTTCACACGATATGTAAGTGCGCTCATAAATATTATGTTATGAAGACTTGGCAAAGGCAATAACTACGTTTGCGATGTTTCGTGCACGCTGAACGTTATTCTTGGAAGTTACACGGTCGGTGTATATCTACTAATTATTTCCTTTCTATACATACGTGCGTATACGTTTCCACATACGTGCGTGATTACCAGTCCGAGAATTCCAAGGTCCGAGACTATTTAGAAAAAAAAAAATTATGTTTCTTTGCATAGTAAATATAAAATTTGTGGATTTTACGGCCACCATACTAGGCACATGCCCGTGTTATGTGGCCGTATTAACTTATTATATTTATGACATCTTTGTGCTGTAGAGTTTTCAACTGTTGATAATATTATTGAAAGTTAAAACAACCGGGCATCTTTTTTTAATGGCGATATTACACGGTTCACTTCTGCATTTCAATTTGGATGAAGCAACCAAATTGAATAAAGTAAATTTAAACGTGAATGATTTAATGTAATGATTTCGTTATTGAATGAATGATTCACTCGATCTTCATTCGCGCGCGCCTGAAGGTTGCGTTGTCAACGTAGTCAAAATGGTTTAAAAGTGGAAAGAGGAGCATGCCCTCAGTTCTTGGAACATTTCAAGAAGTAATTAGCAAGATTCCTTCGCTTCTTTTTCGTTAACTGGACACAAATTAACGTAATTCCCAAAAGCACGACCTGATTCGAAGAAATCCTCAACAATGTGAATTGAATAGTTCACTTCTTCAGGATACAGCTTACCCTTTCAATTCTCCGCCATTCAACGAAGTGGATCAATTTGGTTGATCCGTGTAATATCGCCATAACGAATGAAATTCGAAAAAGTGTCGCCACGGCATCTGTCAGTGACTAGAAATAAATAAGCCGGGAGCTTTTTAATTCCCTGTGCATGAAGCGGGCGACAAACGCGAAGTTCACATCAAAAAGATACTTATAACACAGTAGCGCTCGCCATACAATCCCATACAGACCCGCCAGACGTAAAAATATGATGTGCTGTGATCGCGGTTTGAATCTTCGCTAATTCGCGTTATTTTTCGTGACCGCTACGATCGCGATATCAGAAAAGTTATGCGACTCCCCCTTCGCCGTAAACAGGAGAGGGGGTCATTTTTAATACACGGAGCATGCACGGAGCTGTCAAGTTGAAATATCCAGTACAAAGAAATGATATTCTCTTGACCGCTTCCGATTTCAACTGACCCCTTCTCCTGCCGTAGGAAGGAATATTTTATACCGTAGTGTGTCGGTCGAAAAGATACTTAAAACGCAGTATCTTTTTGATGTGAACTTCGCGTTTTTCGCCCGCTTTACTATGAACAGGACAAAACTAGAAACTTGAGCACAGATTATTCATGGGTGATAAATTAAAAGCCGTTAAGTGTTCCCCGCTTGCACAGGTTTTTTTTACCGTGACGGGCGAAAGAGGACGTGTATTTTGAGGTCCTAATTTCTTTTTAAATTATCCGGCGTTTTCTTGAACCGATTTCCCCGAAAAGTGATACACACACGCGTTACAATTAGTGCAATTTGTTTTAATTTGCTATTCAATTTTACCTCTTTCTGTTCTAAAGTTATGTTTGATTTTTAAAAAATATTTTTCAAAACGCATTCAAAATTTGTTAAAAGTTAACAAAACCACACAAAGCTTCACGTGTTTGGGTTGAAGCGAGTCATTACTTCATAAGAGTTCTAGTGTCAATTGATTTAGGGTGACAGACTAAACAAAAAGTGTATCCCGAGGTGCCATCAAAGCAGAGGATAAGTCTTTTTTCGTTTTTAAATAACACAATTTATAAATATTTATTGCTTTCAGATTATCGTATTTTGTTTATTTACAAGTAAATAATACAATCTCGATTGTATAACTAACCCTGTTGAGAATCAAAATATTACTTCGTTGATGTACCTGATTCGTAGTTATATGCGTAAAGGGTACATTTGAAGTGTTTAATGGTTTTGAGTCACAATTTTAACAGTAAAACTCAACGTATTTCTATGCTCGTATCTATGGCTGCTGTTATAATTCCCACGGCGACGGCGCGGCGACGGCAACAGCACGCGACATTGCTTTTTTAAAACGAGTGAGGAAGATGCTAGAGAGTGATTTTCTATTTCTTCGTGGGAATGGTAACGGCGCCCAATGCGTTTCAAGGATTGCGCTTCTCGAAATTCCTTCCCCCCACTGGCGTGCACAATCAAAGATTTTTCTTCTTATTTATTTTAATGGTTTACACGATTTGGGGCGGTTTTTATCGGTTCAATTCAACAAGAGATCAAGAAGAGACAAGAAGAGCTAAGAAGAGACAAAAAGAACTAAGACGAGTCAAAAAGAAGAAGCAAGAAGAGACGATAAGGTACAAGAAGAGATAATCAGAGACATGAAGAGAAAAGAAAATATAAGAAGAGCCAAGAAGAGACAAGAAGAGGCGAGAACAACCAAGAAGAAGCAATAATAGCAATAAGCACAATAAATAGCAAGAAGAGCCAAGGAGAGCTGAGAAGAGACGAGAATAAAGAAAGGAAAAAATAATAATGCTCAATCCATTTCTTTATTCCTGCCCATCCGAAATTCCAATATTGGCTTATTTGGTTGCCATGTACACTGGTCGATTGAACTCCAACCACCTTCCCATCCTCAGAGCATGTGTTCAGTGCTCCCTGGTGTACCGGTCTCACCGGGACAGGAATACTCCTAGCTGGGGTGGTACAATCGTCTCGTATTGATACGACTATTCAAGAATACGCAAGAAGAAACAAGAAGAGCCAAGTAGAACCAATACAATGCAAAATAGGCAAGGAGAGTAAGAAGAACCAAGGAAAATCAGGAAGAGGCTAGAAGAAGCAAGAAAAGTCAAGATGATACAAAAAGACGCCTGCAGAGACCAGGAGAACCAACGAGATGCAAGCAAAGAGTGCCAAGAAAAGCCAAGAAGAAGAAACGAAAAGAAGCAAAAGAACCAAGTTGAAGCCAGAAGAATCGAGAAGAGGCTAGTAGAAGCAAGATGATGTAAGCAGATACTAGGATGGACTAAAATAGTCGAAAAAGAGCCAAGAAGAGTAACACGAAGCTAAAGTTGACAAGAAAAAAAAAATTGTAGGCAAGAAATGACAAATGCCCATGGTGCCATGTTTACCGGTCGATTAAACCTCGCAAGAAGTTGCAAGAACCACCGAGAAGGAGCGAGAAGAAGTTGGTTGCAAGAAACACCAAGAAGATCCGAGAAGAAGCGAGAAGAGATAAGAAGGGACAAGAAGAGACCAAAACAAGACTAGAAGAAATAAGAAGGAACAATTAGATACAAGAAAAGGGATGAACTAAGACGAACCAACAATATCTTAGAATTTGAAAAAAGGTGCCATAATAACAAAGGTAAGTTAAGAAAAGCGAAGAATGGGCAAGAAGAGAGAAGAAGAAACAAGAAGAGACAAGAACATACAAGAAGAGACAAGAACATTCAAGAAGATGAAAGAAGAGTCAAGAAGATCCAAGAAGAGATAAACAGAGACAAAAAGAACTAAGAAGAATCAAGGAGAGACAGGAAGAGGCAAAAACATCCAAGAAGTAGCAAGAAGAAGCAAGAAGAGCCAATAAGAGCCAAGAAGAATCAAGGAGAGACAGGAAGAGGCAAAAACATCCAAGAAGTAGCAAGAAGAAGCAAGAAGAGCCAAGAAGAGCCAAGAAGAGCCAAGAAGATGCAAGAAGAGACAAGAAGAATTAAGAAGAAACGAGAAGATCCAAGAAAAGCCGAGAAGAGGCAAGAAGAAGGAAGGCATAAAGAAACGAAATACAAAATCATAACGCTCAATCCATTCCTTTATTCCTGCCCATCCTAAATTCCAATATTGGCTTATTAGGTTGCCATGTATACCGGTCGATTAAACTCCAACCTCCTTTCTATCCTCAGAGCACTTGTTCCTAGTCCTAACAAATCAGTGCCCCCTGGTGTACCGGTCTCACCGGGACAGGATTGCTCCTGGCTGGGGTGGTACAATCGTATCGTATCGTATCGTATCGTTAAGTGTTCCCCGCTTGCATGTTGAAGTAGCTTCTAGCAACCGTATGTAGTGGTTATGCTGTTTACATGTTATAAAGCGCGGTTGTTTTAGTGGCCTGCCGATATTGTTTGCTTTGCACTCAGCGCCCGGCGGGATGCCGTTTTCTGCCGCTAATGTAATGGCTGCCGATACGGTGGCATATTATATTATTAGCTTTGGGTTGTAGGATCTAGGTATTTCTATATCCCATCACACCACCACTATAATAAGACAGGGGTGACTGACTGCTTCCGCTTGGTGTTTAACCATATCATGTTCTCCTGTGATGGATCAATTTATCTTGACGTGTAGTTTGCCTACAAAGCCTCTATTATGGTAAAATATTAAATTAATCCCAATTTATTCATCTAATACCGGGGTTTTCGTAAAAACACAGTAAGATTAAAACAAGGCGCTTGTGATTTTCTAAAGAGAAGCAGGACTTTTGCGAGTCTCATTACGAGGGGTTGTTTGTTCTAAGTTTGGATTTTTAAATTTTTTTTTTTAATATTAACTCCACATAGGAGGCCCTGAGGAAAATAATTTCCCTCGGGGCCTACGTCATCTTTGAATATGCTGCGTGGAGGGTCTTTTTGAGGAGAGGAAGGATTTAATATGGGTCTTGAAGAGACCCATGTTGTAGGAAGGAGGAAACACAGAGGCCGGCAAATCGTTCCACAGCCGAGCTGTTGAACTCAAGAACGAGTCGTAAAAACGGCCAGTTCTCATGTGACAAATGTCAACCGTGTACATATGTTGGGCGAACGTTTGGCGTGTTTCCCGACTATGCACCGGTGCCGACGAGGGGATCAATACCACTGAAATACCGGTAGAACAAGGATAACATTCCCACCCAACGCCTGTGCTCTAAAGATTGCAATCCGTTTTTTACATTAGCTTTACGCAGGAGGCTCGAAAAAAAATCCCCTCAGTGCCTATGTTATCTTAAGGGATGTTGTGTGGAGCGTCTCTTTTAGGACAGAAGGAGAGGAAGTTCTAGGAAGGAAAAGGGTACGAGGGGTGGGTAGGAATCTTGGGGTCAGTGTGTCCAGAAGTAACGGACGTGTGAATCCAAGGCGATATTCGAGAGATCAAGAAGTCTCTCTCAACCAGTCTCTCCCGATCCGGTCGGCCACGCAGTTGGTGGGCAGACGCACCCGCCGCCAAGATACGGACAAACCTCACCCCCACGAACCCGAGCACCCTTGCTAAGTCATCAAACGTAACGAACCACTTATGGTGACCTATGTAAGACCGTCAGTAAATAGACAAACTGAGGTATTTTCGTCACAAAACACATACTCGGATTTTTTTAATGATTTTATTTAAACTAAAATTAAAATTTTGAAAACTGGTTTTACTCAGTGGCGGTTCGTGGTCTTTTTAACGGGGGGTTCAGAAATTCAAGAGAAGAATGATATATTTTCTAATTAAAATTTACTCTTGTCACACAAATTAAATAAAGTTAGTGGGGGGGTACCTAAATAGATACTATTGTTTTTAAATAACTTGATACTCCTCGACACAATTTTTAAACAACCAAAATGGTTTTAGAGGATTTAAATTGTTTAATGGTTTTTACAACACTCAATGTACGTTGCTAATTATTATTGTTTGTTTTTCAATAAGAATAATTTCGTAGAATGTAGAATATAATATAATTGATATTTTAAAACATAAAAAAACAAGAAACACAAAAAAAGGTGGCCACGAAATAAAATTAGCTTTTTTCACTTACACTAAAAATCCATTATACACGTATACAAAAAATAATAGTATTTAATTTTCAAACTTTTTTCATAAGCGTTAGCGTTATTTTTTGTATATAACACTGTATTCCGTCATTGTGTGAAAAAATTAGGACAGAATATTCGCGACAACCGATAAACGCAACCACTTTCAATTTGAAAGCCGAAACAATACTAGGAAAGCTCAACACAAAATTGCATAACTAGCGACGTTGTTTGCCGAAACTTTAGTAAATGTACTCGTAACTAAGAGATATAACGACTTATCTATAAAAAAATACGAAAACAGAAGTCAAAATCGGTCCACTTCAATAGTAGATTTACAAATGCCATTAGTAAACGGTTGGAGAAATGCAGAAACAAGAAAATAAAAAATGTACATAAATGACTACAAAGTTAAATACCACAATATATAACATTTAACTTGCATTCGTCGGTGCAAAAGTCGACCGTCAGCCGGTCATCCTGCGACAATCTCGGGCTTCGTTTCGGCGAGACTCGTCAAAGTTCGGAGGTCACGTGACATCTTGACTCGTGAGCAGCGCACCAAGCTGCGTAGTTTTGTCCATTCTACCGTCACTGCGATTCGTATCGGCTATGATTTTTCGTATGGACAAATGTGTGCGGATCGCAACGCGCACAAAATAGGAATAGATAGGTACCGTATTTTTCGGTGGCGCGAGTTTTAAAGACGGAATTTTAATGTCGAGCTATCTGTGATGCGCTGATATTACTATACAACAAGATTGTTTTATTTTATCATATTTTTAATGGGGGTTCACCGCACAACCGCACTTTAGAGAAAACCGCCACTGGTTTTACTAGATAATGTATTGTTTTATTTTACTGTATGATTATATGATTTGAAATGTGTGTTGTATAATTCAATATTTCGTTTGAAAATTTAAGAAATCTGCCAACGACCACCGGTATTATTACTATATTAGAAATTAACTCCGTTTTTCAAAATTATAAAATTGACTTCACCAGATAAAATAACAATCTTTCGAAAACAAATTATGTCTTTAAGAGTCAATACGTCTAGAATTTGATTTAAAAAGTTCCAATTTATGGTATTCTCTGTATATATATTAAGCCCTCTTAACAGTTTTTTTACTGAAAGGTTAAATTTTGTATTTTTATAGCCTTTTGACATTATCTAGCTAAATATTTCCGTAAATATTCCTTCTAATGGCCGCTCTTTTATTAGGCACATTTTTACCCAATCAAAGTTCATAATTTCCCACACAAAACGATTCCTTTGCCGCCATTTTTTGTCTTACGAAGGAGGTGGACATTTGCGTGAGTTTTGTTTCAATCTAAATACTTAAAAATTACTTAGTTTACCAAAACTAAGAACCTAATAACCTACTTTGTGCATGCAAATTACTTTTGACGCGGTAGGTTGTTTTGATAGGGCGTATCGGGAGACAGTTGCATGTTTTACATTGTTGCCACGCATATAAAAGTAATTCCATTATTAAATTTATAAACGTCGGCCAATTGATAACATCCGTATCGTATTATTGACGTTTTCCTTTTCAATGTTCCATTGCGTTTGCAGACGGTTTCATCACGCTCGCGTGTGAAAATTATTTGTGTTTTATTTATTAGCGCTGCGTCCATCCACCATCTCTGATTCTGCGTACCTTTTAAAGAAACTACTGGGTTCAACTAATGATAAGAAATTAGCACTTTTGCTCTCGATCCTTTTGACGTGCTTTTTTATATTAGTCCGTTCATGTGAGAACAAACAAGTTATTCTTACTTCTTACCCGTGAAACGCTCAGATTCAGTGTTAATTTATAGTCCTTCAATACAGCCATGTTTTGTGACCGTTGTAATTTTCTTTTAAGTGCGGTGCATACGCCACTACTCGACGATTTTATGGATTGTGTAAACGTTGTTACCGTAAAACTTCACGGAAATAGATTTATCACTTTTGATTGGCGCTTTTGACGCCGCACAGTGTTTCGTTTCATACAAGCTAGACGGAAAAAACTCTTAGATAATAATAAAGTGTTTAGAACCCTCTTGTGGGGAGTATTTAATCCGAATATATTGAAAAATTGGGTTGAAAGTGATTAATATAATTTTTTTTCTTAAAAAAATAGGAAAAAAATCTTTTAAATAATTAATTCTATATTAATAGGGTATTTAAAGGTTTATAATGAAAACAACTTTAAACAGTAAAAAATGTCTATTTTAAGGATAATAAGTAGGTAAAAGCACAGTCAGAAAATATAATAAAAATCACTAAATAATTGCAAGTAAAAATAAACAAAACAATTATTACTTTAAATTTAAAATAAAACAATAACTTTTTATACACCACTTTTATTTTTTTATACTTTGTCGGCATAAAGTATAAAAAAATAAAAGTGGTGTTTACAAAGTTATTGTTTTATTTTTAATTATTATGTCACATCACAAAGTAACTGCTTCATACGAACAAAAATTATTACTTAACTAGGAAAACTATTTTATTCATATTTAGCAACATAACTTAATAAAAACAAGCACTAATTGTAGAATGTATAGTCAGAAAAAAAATCAATAGATGAACAAGAACTTAAAGTAAAGAAACAAAACTAGAGAAATGAACTATGGGTAGATAAATGTTTAATTATGTACCCATAGTTCATTCATTTAAGACAGAGAACAGGACTAATTGATTTGTGAGAAAATATAGTACCTAAACAGAATGCTTATCGAAACTAGATGCTATCTGAGTTAGGTTCAGAGTCTTCAGAGGAGTTCTTGACTCGGAATTGGGTGGAACAATTAAATTTGAAGTCCTCGTACTCACTAAATCACATACTTTCATTCTTTTACTCCGGTCACTACATGCCAAAAAGTCCTTTGCGGGCCTTCCAGTAGATGTAGATGACTGATTTTTGTCTAATTGAGAATTTTCACGCCAATCTTCAATTATGAAAACGTTTCCACTACCTTGAAGCCACTCACAAAATTTAACAACAAATTTTTCGAGAATCCGAGAGGCTGCAATCCATTTTTTGCTTATATTCAAAGATATTAACTGTATTTAGCTTTTCAATTTTTTTTTAACTGCTTGCACTGAGATTTTAAAGTTCAAATTTACTTAAAATAAGATTATATATTCCATGAAACTTTTCTTTATTGGGAAAACTCCTCCAGGTATCGAACAACTCCTGCCTGGAAATCTGGTATGTGGTGCCTGTGAAATGACAAAATATGATTGGTGAGTATTAATGAGCAAAAATATCGAAACTGATTTGAATAGAATATTAATTGTTCAATCTACAAAAAAAAAATTACGCGACCTTATTGATATAAACTCCGAAATAAACTCTCGTGTAGTTAGAAATTAAATATTTTTAAACTACATAAAAACACTCAAGTTAAATATTATTTTTAAAAAAAAACTGATATGTTTTCTATTCAAACTTTACAATAAAAACATACTACATACCTTCCAAAGTAGCCTCCATTTTTTTTAGAACTGAAACAAAACACTTTAAACACATAAACAACCTTACAGCTCGGGCGACAAGATGCGAATGAAAATAACTCGTAATTCATTATCTAATTTACCTAACTTTGGAGCTCTAGTATGAGTCAACCCGTGCATTAATTACCCCAATTAAAAATGTATTCGTCGTACTAGCTACCTGTTAATACCCCCATGATGTCATTTTTCAAAAATTCCAAAGTGAGTTTTTTCCGTCTAGCTATATGAAACGGAACACCGTGCGCCGCCTCAAACTGTACGAGTTCAATTTTGACCATTGCACGAACTGCTTTAAAACTACGTTACACAGAATACCGTTTGCGAATTATTTCGAATAAATCGCGAAAGTATATGTTATTTCCAATCTTTTTTATTTTTGTATCGTCAATTTTCGTTAAATATTTCATTCAGAAGTTGATAACTTTTTTAACATTATATCATTTTAATCGTCGTTGAAAATCGTACTGACCTTAATTTTCTACTGTAGTTTCTGCACGCCACGGTTCCCGACAAGCATGATAATTATTCATTACAGTATGATATGTATAGTCCTGTTAGCAGAATAATTCATTCAAAGAAAAATATTTTATTTGCAAGTTTCTTTTTTGACTGCAACGAAAAAATATGTAAGTATAAAGTTGAAGTGACTTTATACTTTACCGTATTATTGTGATAGAGGCACTGCCAGTCTAGGCGTTATGCACTACATTTAAAAATGAAAATATTTAATTGTCTTGTCATTTTTTGTTCTATCTTATATACTCGTATCGTTTTTTTCTCTCTTTACTTGTTTTCTCTTGTTGTTTGTTCTACTTCACCTGTCTTTATTTTTATTTTTATGCTGTACTGCATGTAAAACTTATATTATGATATCAAAATACCTTGTAAAATTGTAACTACTACCTCCTACCTATGAATTGTAAGTTCCTCCTGTCCTAAAATGAGTTTTGTAACTCATCGGGATTGCTCTAGCAAGAAATAAAAACAGTAAAAAAATAAGTTTTGTTGATTGAATGATAGATACATTTGAGTAACCATACATAATATAATATTACATTTTCCCGCCAATAAACATTGAAACCCTGTTAATTTGTTCGTAAGAACTTCAGTCCCGTTTTTAATCATTTTACGAATAAAATTATCGTATTTTAGAATAACGTTTTTCTCCGTGTACTGTTCGTCATGTCCTAGTGAAAGATAATTCAGAATTGTTTACAAGCTACTAGCCGGCGAATTCACTACAGCATCGATGTCACGGGGCTAGTTTACAAGCTACTAGCCGGCGAATTCACTAAAGCATCGATGTCACGGGGCTAGTTTACAAGCTACTAGCCGGCGAATTCACTGACGAATTTACTATCTGCTAGTAAACTTCGTATTGTTCACAATCTGCTAGTTAGCTAGTAAATATGATTACATTCGTGAATCCGCCGGCTAGTAGCTTGTAAACTAACCCCGTGTCATCGATGCTTTACTTAAATTATCTTTACTTTGCTTAGAAACAAAATCTGTACAACCTGGTATTTTTTATTCTTCATGATATTTGACTGTTCCTTCTTCTTTTTCGATATTTCCCGCCGCCTCTCAACATACCCCATTCACGAATGCCATAGTCTGTCTGGCTTAAACGGAGGGACTCTCGGTGTAGTATTCACATTAAAAATGAACTTATTTGATTAAATACCAAGTTTTTTGTGGCAGTTCTATTTAACTTTTATGCAGCGGTGCGCAGTTTTATGGAATGCCATGTTTAATAATAATTAAAATTCACACATTAGGGATGGGCACATCATCATTACTCATGTCATTACTTTATTCCTCGGAGTCCGCCTTTGTCATGCGAGCTATTATAGCTCCCATGCTCCACGCTAACCTAGGCTAGGTACGGAACAATGGTTACATCTAAACCTTGCAAAAATAACAAACTAAATAAGAATATTTTATTTTATTATTAAGCAAATAGATCAATTTTATGTGCTCAAATATAAACACACATGTTTTTTTTACTTTGCTTATTTGTAATACTTATACATAAGTATTTTTTACGTTTCTCTTTAAATATGCTTAATCTACACGGAGAAAAATCGATTTTGACCCTCACGATAATTTATCAGGCCATATTTATAAAACATTCGTTTAGAAATGTTTTATCTAGTTGCCCTGATAATACGACATGACGATACAACTAAAAAATACGTTGTACCAACAATGTATACGTACGAAATTTGTTGTAATAATTAATAATAATAATTTATTCTTACATTTTCCCCACAATAAACATTGAAACCTGTTAATTTGTTTGTAAGAACTTCAGTCCCGTTTTAACCGTTTTTTCGAATAAAATTATCGTATTTTAGAATAACATTTTTCTCCGTGTAGGTACATTTTTAATTTCACTGAGAACTAAGCTATACATTTGGATGCCTTTATGCTAGTGACGGACTCGGCAGCTATATAGGCGCCAGCGTTATTTGGCTTGGAATTTATGGCGAGCGACATGAGTCTGTCGGCCCCATTAGACAGTTAACAATTTTTTTGTTTTAGATTTTTTTTAAATCTTTTTAGTCTAATGTTTTCTTTCTGTCTTGTGTGTATGGTTTATGTGGAAGTATTTATTGTAATGTGTTTGTCTCCAAATTAGTAGTTAAGACGATAGACTTCGCTTTTCGGCCCATACAAAAAGGACGCCCGGGAAAAAACACTTTTCTACATCGAAAATTGCACAAAATGTATATATTTTTTTATACTGCATTCTAGAGGGTGAAAACTATGTCGGTATGTTTTCGAATTTGCGATGCGTTTCGTATTAACGTAAACATTCACTGTCAAACATGTACGATTTATCAAAAAATATTATTTAATGAAAAAGTGCTGCTAACTCAACTCTCATAAAGAATTATAAAATTATAAAAAGCTACCGACGTAGCTTCTTCTGTCTAGAAAAATAATATTTTTTAAAATTTCAATTTCGTGAAAGTTTTGGTGTAGAAAAGTGTATTCTCCATAAACCCCTTTTCGAGCGATTTCTGTAGGTACATTTGAGCGTTGTCTCATTCGCACATTTCGCATTCGCATGTATTGTAAGCGTGCGTGAGCTTATTGTGAGCGGGACAGAATGACAGACGCGGGTGTTCCGCGTGTCGTTCAAAGTCTAGCCTCTTAATACATCGCTTGCTGAGGGTTGGTTTGTACTATGTCCATTTATGGTTTTTTTTAAACTGTGAATGCGGTAATGTTAATCATATTTTTATCTACTATATCCACGCACAAAAAATTGTCCATAGTAATTACAAAAAAATGAGGGTTGGAGTGAACTATGTCCATTCGCCAATACTAATTTTTTACTATTATTTATTCAAACTTTATGTACGCCTATGTAAAAATCACTAATATTTGATTACCTCGTACATTTTATGTATTCATACGAAATTACAAAATTTTCTAATTTTTAATATTTTAAATTTTATTTTTATTTATTAAAACCTTATGTATGAGAATGTTAAATAATTATTGTTTGATGTGCCATAGATTAAAATTGCTGTTGGTTTAGTCTATCACCGCCCATAGTATGGATATAGTAAAAACCAACATTAAAATATGTTTGATATGAAATTAAACCAATTTTTTTTCACTTTGTTCCACTTGTTTGTTTACACCAGGACCGGTTTCGTCCTGCTACGGACATTTTCAGACTGGTAGTTGAAATTCTTATGCTACGGAATTTATACAAACTTAGGCAGGGGTACAAAACATTGTCTCTATATGATTAATGTTTCTATTTTGTTAACTTAAGGTATTATAAGTTATTTTGTTAAGTTAAGGTACATATAGATAATTATAAAGTTTATTATTAAAATTATGAATGATGATACATAGTAAAAGGATATTTTTAATTGACGTGAAATTATCTATATGTACCTTAACTTAACAAAATAACTTATAATACCTTAAGTTACCAAAATAGAAACATTAATCATATAGAGACAATGTTGTGTACCCCTGCCTAAGTTTGTATAAATTCCGTAGCATAAGAATTTCAACTACCAGTCTGAAAATGTCCGTAGCAGGACGAAACCGGTCCTGGTGTAAATAAACAAGTGGAACAAAGTGAAAAAAAAAGTTTAATTTCATATCTAATACAATGGAATTCCACCATGAATTAACAGTAAAAAAAAAACTAGACTCATTAAAATATGGTCATGGTACAAACCAACATTCATATTTTTAAATAAATAGTAAATTGTAGTTAATATAAATAGTAGTATTTGGTAGTAAATTGTTAAAAAAAACTTTGTAGATAAAAATTAAAACGTTATAGAAAAATCAGAAAAAGATTCGGTCGCATTTAGGATAATTTTGTTTTCAATGATTGAGAGAATTGGCTGCGCGGCCGGTTTCATACAAAACGTAGTTTTGGATTTGAGGCCAAAATACCCAACCAAACTGAAAAAATATTTTTGTAATAAAAAAATATATCAAATATCTAGCTAGGGACAGGAGCTACTTTATTTATTTTCGCTTTAAATTACAAAATATAACCTATTAAAGATTTTTATTTTTTATAAATATTTTTGAGGCAACTAGGACAATTATTTGCGAGTAAATGTAAACATTTAAAATATAATTATGATTTATAATTTTAAAATATTTTTTTTTAGAAACCTTTTGGTCGGTGGTTTAAATTTAAATTACAAATTACCTATTTACAAAAACAAAAACTGGTTGTTTTTATATTAAAATTACTATCCAAAGAAACGCATTTTTAACTATTTTATTAAAACCAAGGATTAGGCAGAATTTTTATTTTAATAATTATAAATAACTCCCAAAAAATTCTAAAGTTGCTTCCAAAATGAACCAAAACTGATTTCTTTAATTACCTATATGTCATCATTTAAAAGCAAAGAAGTAGCTCCTGTCCGAGCGATATTTGGCATACATTTTTATTACAAAAATAATTTTTCAGTTTGGTTGGGTATTTTGGCCTCAAATCCAAACCTACATTATGTACGAATCCGGCCGCGCAGCGTTCCTCTTAAATATTGCAATTTGTGGTTTTACTCATAAAAGTTATTCCAAAAATAATAAAAATATGTTATAATGTAAATTTCTATATAGTCTTGTACTAGGTCTAAGCGACCTCCACCGTATATAATATAAATGTAATATAACCGCACACAATCTAGCACTTACATACACCGAGCTTATAAATTATTTAGCTTGCTGTAGCGTAAACTAAGACAATGTAGGAGTGATTAATAATTATATCCCAAAACGGCACATTCTTAGGAACAACAGAATAAGAATGCCTACATAATAATATGAATTAGCTATTGTAAATTAGGCATGTTTGTTGAATTTTCTGAATAGGTATACAAAATTGAGAGTAAGTGAAAAATGATCTCGACGTAGAGTGAGTCAGTGGGTACTTAATAGGAGTAAATCAACCGCGGAGCTAAGATAACATGGATATGTTAACGGAATTGTATGTAATCCGTCATTGTATTCAATTCCTAGGAAATGTATGTAGTTCCTAAAATCGCCCGGAAATGTGTGAAATTAATTATATTAGACACATTTCTTAGGAAATCTATACATTTCCTAAATAGCAATCCGAAATGTAAAACATTTAAGATATCAATGGGTACGCGGGGATAGCGGGGCGAGGGGAGAGTATTGCATCGTCTGATCAGGCGATCGCGCTAGTGCCGCGTAAACAGTCAGGTTAGGTTAGGTTAGGTAAATCCAGGCATTCGCAAAGTCAGGGGAGTGTGGAAAGAGCAAATCAGGATATTGAAAATATGTTGACCACGTGGATGCAAGACAATGATAATTCACATTGGAGTGAGGGTTTGAAGTGAAAACTCATGAAAAACAGAGCTATAAATAAAACAACGTCTTTTATTATAGAAAGCATTATTTTTATACATTTCCTAATACGATATTGGAATTATATACAATTCCTAGGAAATGTATACATTTCCCAGGATAAGTATGTATTAAATATTTTTTAAAACAATATTTTATACATTTAAATAGCTTCGGAATTGTTTATTTTTCCTAGGAGTTGTATACAATTCCCAGATTTCATACATTTCCGATAACAGTTACAAAATATTTGTTTTTCGAGAGGAAAAGTTGTCACCTGTTATTAGGTAATTTATTACCCGTGCCTGTGTACACGGCTGACCTAATTTTTTTTTACATTAACTCCGCACAGGAGGCCTTATGGAAAATAATTTCCTATGGGGCCTATGTCATCTTTGAGGATGCTGTGTAGAGGGTCTTTTTGAGCAGAGGGGGGAGTGAACATGGGTCTCAAGAGACACATGTTATAGGAGGGAGGAAACACAGAGGCCGGCAAATCGTTCCACGATAGGGAAGAAGGAGGTTTGGAAATGTCTGGCTATTAAGATCTGGTCACAACACGGCTAAAGCTATTTCAAGCAATGTTTCTATTCTGAACAGTGTCTTACACCAGGGCGATACAGAGAGTATCTTCCACTCTGGAACGTGCCGCGAATATTCTATATATTATTTGTAATCAATTAATTGTGAAATAACACAAACCAATCAAATAAATAAAAGACCTTCGGATTGGGAGTCCAGAGCCTTACCCCCAAAACCGATTTTTTTACTTTGTGAAGAGTTGTTAACACCTGTCCCCATAGCATACTCGATCGATAACGATTGATAGGATAATTTTCGGTAACTTCTCATCGTTCCCCAAGACAACTGCAGATCGCTAATGTACCAACAACAATTTTGATGTTCGAATTTATTAATGACTCTTAGTCATTGTGAACTGTCACTTATTCGTTGGCGGTCTGCAGGCACGCTAGGGAATGATGAGAAGTTACCGAGAGTTATCCTATCAATCGTTATCGATCGAGTGTGCTAGGACCCCTGGTCATGCAGAATAACAACTCTAGAGAGATATTTTTAATCTTAATTTAAACTGTGTTTTAACGTGTATTTCTGGTTAGAAAATAAATATCAATTGATTTGTACCGAATATAATATATGTATGTCGCTATAATGTTTCTAAAAACCATTTTTTTTTTATTTGCAATTTTAAACGCTTTATATTACATATTATATAATAATTATGATTACCTACTTCAAAAAAAGAGTCGATCTAGTATCTTCCATACATATAAAAATAAACCCAAAGATATCCATATTTTTTAGTAATCCTTCGAACATCCATAATTTTAGGTACTTTCTGCGAACAAATTAAAGTACTTACTTTTATTAATTAATGCATGAGAATAGCACCACCCCATCGTATTCCGTGCATTGTCTATTATGGCTCCGTGTGAAAGTCAAGTCTCCTACTATGTGTGCCACGTACACTGTCATAAACATGTCTGCTTTTAATGATACTGCTTATGATGAATTATTTTTATTGTGATTACAACGGTTAATTGGTTAAGGCTTTTGCGGTGCCGACACAGCTTCCTTACCAAGAATTGACATTGATAGGAGGAACCTGATACAAGAAAAGTATTTATACATACATCCTTTCTCTATTACAATGTCATTGAGATGGTTAGCGAAAAATTTTAACCGTATTTTCTATGCATATTTTCTGGAAAAGAAATCTAGAAAATAATGTGTGAATTGTATATAATACTAGCTGACCCGGCAAACTTCGTACCGCCTCAGAATCAATAAATGTTGTGTTAAATTTATTAGCTGTTCGAATTGATTCAAATTATGTCGACCAACGCACATTATTTGAAAAGCCGTTCCATACAAAATATATGATTTTTTTTTATTTTCTTCATAATTATTTTTCCGGGACGGAGACAAATCCAACAAATAAAAGATCATAAAAATCGGTCCAGCCGTTCTTGAGTTATAAATGGTGTAACTAACCCGACTTTGTTTCATATTCGATTTGCCAGTGGTAAAGCGGTTCACGCTGGTACAGCGAAACTTTATAGGGTGATTTTTTAATGAAATTTTGAGGATAAGAGTGAATTTACTTATAGTTTTTCGCGTCCGGTGAACGAAGAACTCGTATGAACGTTATTTTATATTATATGAAATAATGAAAACATGGATTTTTGCTGGAAGAATAATATATAATATTTTTAAACTATTTTGTTAATTGATAGGTATTTAACTAACCTTCCCCGCCATCTTTAGGTGTTTTGCCAATATTGACTTATATCTACGTTTGACGCGTGTAGTATTTTTTAAATTTTTTTGTGAATACCGCACAAGAGCCCCAACTGCTCCCGTCTGCAGCCAGTGAAACTATTATATTCTCAGTTGAGGTATGTTGTGAGGCTGAAGGTAGTAGGAGGGGGAAAGAGATGGGGAAGAGGATGGTGGGGAAGTACCTGGATTTTAGATCTGGTCACCAAACTTTCAATTCTGAATGGTGATCTTACACCAGGGCGATACTGAGAGTATCTTCCACTCTGGAACGTGTAGATATAACTTACCTCATATTATTTTTAATGATTAAAAATTGCTAAAATCTAAATCAATCATATTAAATTTACTTGCGCACGTCATTCACCTTAGTAAGTAAAATAAAGCTAGACTGGCATTACTTTTTTCGATAAAAGAATTTAGTAATTTTTCTTATGTTATCGTGATATTCGCAGTATGAATCCCGGTAAATCTGTCGGTAGAGTGTTGTTGCGCAATACATTTATGTAGGGTAACCAATTCACTCCATCATCATGTAATTTCTGTTCTGATAAAAGCAACAATATTTGAACGAAACACGAATTCTATTTCTGTTTTGTGTGTTGACGCAAGTTGCACGTGTCACGTGGAAGTTAAATTAAACAAACATTAAAAAAAAATCACTTAACAGATGTTAACGGGGCAACGACGGAATAAAACAATGATTGCTGAAACAAAGCAAATTACCGTTTTTAATTATTGTGACAATCCGAAACGTCGGCGAAAAACACCCAAAGCTACTGTTTTCCAAAATTCAAAATAAACATAACATACTAAGGATATAAGTTTATAGGTGCAACGTATTTCTTACAGCTTAGCTATAAGAAATGTATGCACCTTTTCGCATTTTTTTTTAAAGAAAGACAAAGATTCCCGGGTTGTGAATAACCTGACAATATTTGAAAATCTCCTACTACCACCACAGTAAGCGAAAAATATTACTTGTGTCATGATGGAGGACTTAGCCAGCTGAGGAATTGAACACATAGTATTACAGTGTGTAAATATGCAAATAGAAGCAGAGGTGTTTAATTCACTTAAAGGAATGTATTTAGTGTATGAAATAATTTTAATTTTAGCCCAGGTATAAATAAATTACTCTTATTACGATTTAGTTTTTGTCCAATTCCGCCCGACTTTCGAAATCCTTTTTTGTGATCAATTGAAACTAAACAGATTATGGCGTCTTGTCTTATGTTTGGATAATTGAATGATTTTCAAAGTTTATAAATTTATGGAGATGTTCAGAGTTAAGTTGGCCTAGAAACTTTAACAAAAATAATTATGCAAATTTCACAACACTGCATACCGTTAGATATAGAGTTTAAAGTGTAAATTTTTTGCTTTAAAACATTTTTCGTATAGTTAATAGATAGGATTTATTTTTTTTAAATTGCTTTTATTTTTTATTTGTAATGCACATACTGACAGGCTGGCGGTCCTCAAACATCATTGAATTCAATGAATAATATTATTTCCTTTACAAAACCAAGTATTTTAAATCATTTAAGGATTTCCATAAATAAATAAAGGAGAGAAAGAAAATAACAGGCGAACACGATAATAAGTAAGACAGTAGCCAGAAAAACAAATGGCAGCATATCATTCCAGTGAGTAAAAATTTTTTATAGTCCACATATCGTAAATTTACAAGTTATCATATCTCTAAATTTTCATGCAATCATTCCGTCATCACACTAAATCTGTGTGCGATCAATCCCGTTATCTCGGCACACATTATTTTCCGTTGACCCGGTACCCCGCTCAGCGGCTGTCAGCGCCCGTCCACAACCTGTCCACCGTCCGTCAGCGTCCGTCTTCTCTCGCTGCCCTGCCCCCACGTCACTAAACCGCGCCGTCTCTCGTCGGGCCTGTCGGGTAACACCCTGTACCCAAAGTGTACACTGTATCCCCTACAAGGCAGAATAGAGGTTGACGGATCGACGGAGTAGAGTGAGATTGATCGGCCGACTGCAATTTACAGGATGTATGTAAAGGGCTACAGTACGTTTGCAATCCCGTTTTGCAGTATTTGTGTCAGTACGTGTTTAATGTGTATATAGTTTATTTTATTTTTCATCGGGTTAAATCATTTGGTTTCTAGAAGCCATGTCCACATAAGTTTTCGATATCTTATTAATCGAAGATCTATGCCATAAATCGCCAAAAATAAATATTTTTTTCTATCGACTTTAGAGTATCTAGCACGGCCGATCGATTAAGGTTTTATCGATAATTTTGGTAACTTGTCATCGTTAATTACTACAGATAGTATTCCGAGCATTACTACAGATCGCCAACGAACAAAGAACATTTCACGACGACACAATGAGCTTATTTCATTCGATTGGAACTGTTCTTTGTTGATGACAAGTTATTGGCATTTTCGATAAATCCTTTATCGATCGACCTTGCCTAGATACAGATACCCTGTTCTAATTTAAATTTGCTAAGTACCACCTATCTTATAATGATTAACATAGATTTAATTGGGTAAATTTGAAGATGTTAATTGTAAGATGTCATCGATTGTATTTTGGAGTTAAGCTATTATAGAACTTGGAATTCAATTGAAAAATCGAAGATTTAAATCGTTAATTCTTGATTGAATCATAGGGTAGGTAAAATCGTTTTTTTATATAGGTAAGCAAATGTAGTTGTAAAATGTGTTGCTTGACTAGCAGTCGGATGGGACTTGGGCACTTTCAAATATATTCAAAACCGTTTCTACCTACTGCAAATCTGATTATTACGTAAAAAAAAAATATTTGTAGCTTGTAGTCTGTTGAATTTGTATAATAAACAATAATAATATATTACCGTTGTGTACAATTTTAGAGGTATGCTTTCTACATACGCGTATCTAATTTGGTCTACTTCTGTAAGAACGGGAGTATTGATATTAATTAATGAAATTTACTGTTACTTTATTAGTATCTACTGCGTTATTTACGGTTTTATTCCATCCTGCTCCTACACAAGTTAAGTAATTGGGTATAAGTAGGACTCATTTAGTTATTTTCAAAATAAAAAAGATTTATTTATTGTTTTTGTGTTTAATTCGTAAAACTCCATTTAATTTTTTTGAAATTTAATTTAAATTAAATTTAATAATGTTTATTATTAAGTTCTGCAAGTGTTATAGTTTTTATTATTGTGACAGCTGTTTCGGCTTCCAAGGCCACTTTCAAACTTATAATATAAACACAATAATAAAAACCATGACACTTGCAGAACTTAATAATAAACATTATTAAATTAAATTTAAATTATATTTCAAAAAAGATTTTCACGAGCAACAAAATTAAGATTGTATTTTGGGTTTTGAGCCAAACTTTGTATTCCTTCTTGGGCTCGTTTTGAAAATCCCGATGCAACACGACCCAACAGTCCAAAAACAACGTCATTATACAGTAATTGATTCAATGAGGGTTTTATATACATGCCTTCTAAGTGTGGCTTGTGGCTACTTCAGCCAGAAAAAATCCATTGTTCTTCCATAATAATATGATCGCATGACAAACTTGCGCGCTCAATAATTTATATTGAAGACATGTCCTACTTATTCCCAATAAGTACAAGTACCCGTATGCACGCCACTTCTGCATGACGAACATAACAACAAGGGACCGAATCACGTAACAGCGATTAAGCTGATTACTTGTCACCTTCATTTGTCAATTGGCACTCAACGTGGGGTCAGGTGGGTCGGGTCAGATGTGAACTGGGACCGAATCGGTGGGTCATCTCGCTCCCGCACCAATCAAAACATCTTTGAATTACCATGTTGAATGCAGACATCTAGCCAATCTTTGGGTGCTTATTTATGTAGGCAATAGGCTTTGTAATGCTTCCGTCAAAAGTTTGTTATCGTAATGTCAGACTGGCTCGGAAGAATTGCGGAATTGGATTCGTGGCCATAACGGAAGTCATTCGTGGAAGGTACAGTGTCTTTTTCAATCTTCACAATTCAATCAATCTTCGGCCAGCCTGAACTTTAAGCACGGAGCTTTAAGCGTGAAGCTTAAGGTTTGGAGTTTTAAGCTCGGAGCTTTAGGCACGGATCTTTAAGTTTGGAGTTTTAAGTGTGGAGCTTTAAGATTGGAGCTTTAAGGTTGAAGCTTTAGGTACGGAGCTTTAAGCTCGGAGCTTTGAGCTCGGAGCTTTGAGCTTGTAGCTTTAGGCTCTGTGCTTTTATCTTGGAGTTTTAAGCCTGTCTTAAGTTTTGTAGCTTTAAACATTGAGATTTAAGCTTCAGAAGAGGCAAAAAGAGCCAAGAAGGAGCGAGAAGAGGAAAGAAGATACAAAAGTAACAAGAAGAGTCGAAAGAGACAAGAATATTCCGGAAGAGACGAAGAAGCAAGCAGAGCCAAGAAGAGATAAGCAATCACAAGAGGAGACAATAAGAGACAAACAGATACAACAACAACCAATAATAGACAAGAAATGCCAAGTACAGACAAGAAATGACGAAATCATCAACGAAGACGCAGAAAGAGCCAAGAAGAACAAAAGTGAGTCAAGAAGAGACGAGAAAAAGCACGAAGAGCCGAAAGAGACGAGAAGATTCAAGAAGAGATAAGCACATACAAGAGGAGACAGGAAGAGCCGAGAGGAGACGATAAGATACAAAAAGAAACAAGAAGAGACAAGCAACGCCAAGAAGAGCCGAGAAGAGTCGAGAAGAGTCGAGTAGATTCAAGAATAGGCAAGAAGAATAAAAAGAGTCAAGCAGAGCCAAGAATAGACGAGAAAACCCAAGAATAGATAAGACGAAAAAAGGAAAGCAGAGAACATCCAAGAAGAAGCCAGAGAGCCAATAAGAGACTAGATACACGAAGAGTCAAAAAGAGATGAGAAGACCCAAGAAGATCCAACAGGAGGCAAGAAGAGTCGAGAACAGCCAGAAATGAAAATAAGACTTCAGAAGAGACGAGAAGAGGCAAGAAGGATGACATAAAAAAGAAGAAAATAATACCGCTCAATCCATTCCTTTGTTTTAAATTTCATTATTGGCTTATTAGAGTTATTAGGTTGTCATTTACACCGGTCGATTAAACTCCAACCTCCTTCATATCCTTGAGCATGTCTTCCAAGTTCTAAAAAAGATGAGTGCCCCCCGGTCTCACCGGGACAGGAGTGCTCCTCGCTGGGGAGGTACAATCGTAACGTATAAAGTTATACAACAAACTCCCACCTAGTATTTATTACCACTGCAAATATCGTCGTATTATATCTTACTGAAAATATCCTCCAAACCTTGAATGTGAACTATGTACGTATGTAGAAGTAGCTGAAACCCTTTATCCAAAACCTAGTTCTCCCCAATGAATCTCTTAGTGAGGAGGACTAAGAAAATCTTCCATATCTCCATATTTTTTTTAATTAATTTCCCTGGTTAGTCTGGAACCCTGGGGTGGAAAATTATTCTGTAAATTTGCGACTTCAGTTTTCTTTATAACATAGATCACGTCTGTTGGAATATTCGGTCCATTGGTGTAGGATACGTAGATGGAGCGTCGCGACGTGTGCAATCAGCGGTGATAAAGTGATAGCACGTCCCCACCAGCTGGCGCGGATTGATCGAGATTTAGATGGGTGCTTGTTTGCGTAACCCCCTTTACGCTGCACATCCTGATTCGACTGGAAGCTGGCTGATATGACGCACTGATTCATTATGTAAAACATGTTGGATTGTCACATCTTGTCACACACATACCGTGCGTAATGTAAGCCTAGCTAATGTTTACACGTACTGTTTATGGCAGGAGTATGCTCTAATGGACGAGTCAGCATTTTTTCTTGTTTTTGACGTAAAGCAAATATGTCTACTCTTATCAAGTGACTTGATGCCTGTTTATGTGTGCGTGTATATTAGCGGAGTACTTGAAACCGTTGGATTGAATTGATTACAGCATCTGCCGTGCAGACCTGTTCTATTGTGCCAAGTGAAAAATCGCATAATTCTAATTCAAGTCCCTCACTATCAGACGGAACCAGAACTTATAATAATATTTGGACGACTTGTATAGCGCCGTTTTTGTGAAAAATCACCTCGAGGGCGCTGTACAAATTTCAACATTTCTACAATCTTACTTCTAACTACACACTAGACAAACTTAATTCCCCACCCTTTAAATCCATATTTAACATTCATGATTGCTTGGAGGACCATAACTTCTCATATTTATAACCGTTGTATACATTATTTCTGGTTCATTATGCCGCGTCCTTGTCCAGTCTGTATTTAATATTCGTGGATAATTATAAATTTTCGGGCGTGGTCGTTGATGGTGGTCTCCTTCTGTGTTATGTTTTTCTTCTTTGTCGCAAATGATTCATTCGATTAACAGCATTATTCATGTCAAGTGCTATAAAACAACAACACTCACTAATTCAATGCTTCATAATTTATTAATCATCGGGACTAACGTCTTGTTCTTGCACAATAGCTGTTTTGCTTTTAAGATTTATTTTGAAGATTTGCCGTTATTGTCAGTAAATCTCTGGCACAGTGTGATGATAATACATAATGTTATGTGATCATAAAGTTATCAAGATCAATTTATTTCTTAGGGTGAATTGCCTTATACACAAAAAAAAGATCAATTTATTTATTGTCATCGTTCCTTTGCAAAAATGAAAATGTACGTTTATTTGTTTACTTCATCACTTTATTTAGAACCGGTATTCCAGTTGATTTTTAAGCTCGGCTTAATATATATTTACTCATAATCGTCAAATAGCTCTCGGATTGAGTTGTCAAGAATCTTGACAACTCAATCCGAATCATTACATTCCTGAGTACAATACTTTGTCGAATAATTTTCGATAAAATATTTATGAAATTTTACATCCAATTTTTTTGTTTTATTAAAAATTTGCTTTAGGCATATTTACATACAATTATTTTATTGTTTCATATCCTGATATTCACAGATTTTTAACTAACCTTTCTTGAGTGTTCGCCCTTTCCCTTCTTAATCCTTGATTTTCTTCCGTAACAGCATTACGTTGTTTAAACACTATCCCAAAAGGCTACAGTATTATCTCTGTCGTTGGGACTTGATTTGATGTCCAAAACTAAACGCCAAAAAGGCTTCTTTTGTAAAAAAATCAGAACTGAAGATTATTTTGTTGCCTTAATTTTTGTCATAAATAGGTGGTATTATGGAACATTTCTCACATGTATTTACAGGCATTGTTTACACAAACATTCATGTTCCTAATATGCGGCTCGGCGCTTAGAAATTTAAAATACCAATTATTATAACATTAAAAATAATAAATGTAAATTTAGGCTACCTATTAATTATAGGCCGTGAAGCGTACCCATCCAACCTACAGACGACTCATTAATTATTTTGATTTCGCTCCAAATTAGGGATTGTGGCTCTATTTGAGGCCCGAAGCACGTCCAAGTGGCCCACTAACATTCACGTGTGTATTAAAGATAATGGTGACATGAAACTAGTCATCGATTTGACACCTTGTTCGTTGTTATACTTACTAATCCGATGTCAGGAATGCAGAAGATAATGAAGGCAAAAAACGTGCAGTAGATATAAATGGAATTTATGGTTAAACGGGTTATGCCGACGACAATAATTAAAATTCAAGTGACATTCAAAATGACTTAGTTATGTTTTCTAAGCCCTTCATATTCAGGTGCTAATGATAGTGTCAAGATACTCTGTTTATACTGATGTTTTAATTATAATGAAAACATACTGATACTTGGCTATCATTTATGGCATCAGTTTAGATATATAATATCACCTTAATTTTTAGAACTCGTTAATAGCTTGGAAATAGACTGAATTTCCTTTACACTATTTAGCTTCGCGTTATAACATAATATAGATTATACTAGGCATTGTGAAGGAAAAATTATATTTACAGATGTTGCGGGTTGTCAAGAGCTTCAGTTTTCTGGGATATACCCATAGATAGTGAATAATGATTATGTTGTTGATTTTGACTATGATTTTGTTTATGATTTTGTTTTGGATTTTGTTTTAGATTCAGTTTTATAATTTTATTTTTTGCTTTTGTGTGAAAAACAGCCAACTAATTTTGTATGAAATGAATGTAATTTATGATTTAGAAGTACTGTGTTAATTAAAAAAAAAACATGTAAAAGCCCAGCGGGGCGTGAAATATAAATAAATAAAAAAAAAAAAATAATAATAATAAAAAGAGTTTAGAACAATTTTTGCTCGAGAGTTTATTTTGCACGACAGCGAATTGTATAAATAGTATTTTTGTTTTGTCCCAAAAGGTCGTCTTCACGGCCTTACAAGTAATATTAAAAGCTTAATTATAAGATTGATTTTGGGTCCAAAGGTTTAGGATCCCTGTCAGATCGATCACTAGGAAAGCAATTACCCAGTTTCTCACCCATCCGTCTGCCTCGCGCCGTTTTTGCCCGACCGACAATACGCTCTTCAGCTAGAGATAATTAATTCCCACAGAATGCAACCGATTAATTATTTTAGAGCCGCCGCGTCAGCTTCCCTGGCGCATTACTGTTTTATGCTTTGCTAATTGCTCACCTAGCTAGAGCAAGTACCTAACTGCACGTTATGTAGTTCGCGTTGGCGATGGGTATAATCGAAACACCCCATTTCCTCGTCCCTTCCGTCTCTTCCACCCTTTTCAAAACTTTCGCTGTTATCTTCGTCATGAACTTCTTCATCGAACATAGGCCTCGGTCATAGCGAGGGGCTCGCGCGGTAGCGAAAGCGGGCCCGAAATATTAATCGTATGTAAACGCCCGTTCCGGCCACACTGCGGAAGGCGCGACAAGCGACTGGTATGTGGTATGGACGATTTTACGAACTAGCGCCACCGCGCAAGCACCCGCCCGTTCAGTCTGGTTGAAGCCATAGTCGTTGTGGAGTGATTGACATCAGAGTTTACATCGTCTTGATAGACGTTGGAAAACTATTTGCGTTTTCGAGTAGGCTAACTGGTAATGTTGGGATTTGTTAGGTAGAAGAAGTCTACTAATAATCCAGGCAAAACATTCTTTTGCCCTTTATGACTATCGGAGTTTTTATTTGTATTAGCTAATTTAAAGCCATTGAATGAAGAGAGAATTTTCGCCACGTATGTGTTAATTTCCCCGATCTTGCTTTGTAAGACGATTCCTCATTTTAATACGAATGCGACTGAATGTACTGAACTATGCACTTAGGAGACAACCTCATTTAGAATAACTTACATAAAATGAAATATATTTTCCGATTTGGGTAATTTATATTAGATAAATACTCCAATGAAAATTGAAAATCGACTAATTTTATAATCGGAAATATCTTGAATATGCCCACTACTAATTGGTGTACTCACCGTGTAACCTACATACTATTTGACTTAACTGGCTGACTTCATTGAGCTAGTCATGACGGGTGTAGTAGTAGGCAAAATTTATAGCAAGCAATTAAGTTTAGCATCCATTTTGATCAGTTTAATCAAACTTCTCTAACATTGTATAGATGCAGATATGACGTCATGAGTTGGGCGATCAAATCGGAGTAAATACGTAGCAGCAATTTATTTAAATTGGTTGTTAGTTTGGTACCCGCTCTGAGTATCGAATTCTACCATGGTCTGAAGGCCCTACCCACCGCTCACCGGGTAAATTGACTTCAACGTTTCGTAATTATTTATGACTGGATAATAAGGTCTTCTCCTAATTTTATTAATGGTAGTGTGTTATATTTAAAGGGTTATTAACGACAGTAAAATTAGTTTTCGATGTCTCTAAAAATTACGAAGTTTTCACCTCTAAAGTGAACATTGGTAATATACGGTTCCACGACAACACAACTGAGTGGCATTTCAACACCCCTTTGAAATGTCATTAAAAATTATGAAAAAATTGCCAATAAGCTTACCCAACGTAATCTATTTAACTTTTTTTTATCACTTTTAATGATTTTTCTAAAGAGGTGATGAATTTGCCTGTTAAGTCGTCCTGTCGCCAAACTATATGCAATAGTTCCCCGTGCAGTTACACTCAGTGCAATTCATAACTGGTGATATACGGACCTATTAAGATATTTTGGCGAATTTCCAAACGACTTTAAACTTAAATTACACAAATATGTGACTGATTCATTATTTTTTTTTATTATTTATTTATTAATACGTGTACATACAAGGATCGTAATAGGACAAATATAACTATGAACCTATAATAAAACCACAAATAATTTTTTTTTGCTCAATGCCGCGTTTTATTTTGTACATAGCATAGTCGTAAACATAAAGAAAATTCAATTACTATACGTTTTTCATAAACACTTTTTCAAAATAATTATATTATTAGTACTTTATTCAAGTTTAAAACTGAACCTCAATAACTCAGTTTCATACAAATGGCAGATGGAATCTTGTTCCAAGGGAACGTCAATTTGGCCATGAAGCGATTTCAAATATCGTGTATATTGATTACTCCGCCTTCAATCTATCTCTCCCCAATATCCAGACCGTAATCGATGTGTTCACTGTTCACAACATTATTGTTGCCGGTCGCGGCCGCCAGTCTCCACCGCGACGTAGGTTTAATGAATGTGTCATCGGCGATAAGCAGAAGGGCGCCATTCATATCCATTTACCACTACCGTATTATGTTGATCCGGCTCCGGCACCAATGGCTTGTTCGCACTTTGGTAAGTAGTAAGTCAAGTAAGCGAGTAACTCGCTACTTGACTGACCAAAAAGTGTTCGCAACTACGCTAGAGTAGAGTACAATTATTAGTAAGCGGTGTGTTGCAAGATGAACGAGCTGCAACGCAACAAAGTAAATACGTCGGCCCATACAAAAAGGACGCCCGGGAAAAAACACTTTTCTACATCGAAAATTGTACAAAATGAATATATATTTTTTTATACTGCCTTCTAGAGGGTGAAAACTATGTCGGTATGTTTTCGAATTTTCGATGCGTTTCGTATTAACGTAAACATTCACTGTCAAACATGTACGATTTATCAAAAAATATTATTTAAGGAAAAAGTGGTGCTAACTCAACTCTCATAAAGAATTATAAAATTATAAAAAGCTACCGACGTAGCTTCTTCTTTCTAAAAAATACATATTTTTTAAAATTTCAATTTCGTGAAAGTTTCGGCGTAGAAAAGTGTATTCTCCATAAACCCCTTTTCGAGCGATTTCTGTAGATAAATTTGAGCGTTGTCTCATTCGCACATTTCGCATTCGCATGTATTGTAAGTGTGCGTGAGCTTATTGTGAGTGGGACAGACTGACAGACGCGGGTGTTCCGCGTGTCGTTCAAAGTCTAGCCTCTTAAACTGATTGTAATGCTTATTTTAGAAGAGGTGGAAGAATAAATTATTGAGATGAAAATAAATAAATTATGGACACGAACAGAGATTAATAGCCTAAAAAATATAGAATTTTAGACTACCATCTTCGCTCCAAAGAGACGACATATTGCGCGTATCTGCGTCTACTAATGAACTGCGCATGTCAGTGCGCAGGGACGCGTGGTGGGGGACGCTACTCGCCATAAATAATAGAACTAATTGACTCTACTAATGAGCTGACTTACTACTCTACTAAAACTGTGGTGTTCGGACGCGTTTAGTTACTACTATACTCGCTACTCGACTAAAATACTTGCCTAGTGCGAAAAGCTCTTAAGCACAAGTACAGAGGGCGTTGATTGGTTCGCCTCTCGTATCCAATATCCAGTGTAACGAGTGCCGGCGACCGTAGGACGGAGTCAACGGAATGGGATTGAATGTTGTGGAGAAATAATCGTACATAAATGAATGAAATTATGCCCAGAAATTTTTGAAAGCTAGAATATATCGATCACGGAAATTTGAAATGCTGTAAAGGCTAAAATGTAGGTAATTCAGAGCGAATTTTTTTTTTAATTTCTGCAAAATATCATATCTTCAGTTTTTGTAGACGTATAATTATGAACTTTTATTATAAAATCATCGAATTGGTATTTCAGAATACTTGACATATTTTATTTCTTTAATCTATTTATATATCTAATAAAAATCCTCCTAAAATGTACGTCATAAAAGGGACACTTATTTTTTTAGAAATGTTTCGACGACGCAGGTAGAGAACCAATTTTTGGATTTATTATCCTTTACAGCATTTCATTTCTGCTGTTGATATGTTTTGTGCAATGTTATTAAGATATTGCATTCAGAATTTCTACCGAAACTTCACATACTTTCCTTGTATACGGTGATACTTAAAATAATTCATCATCTGCTCATTCGTACATGGGGCGAGTTTTTATTATTTTAGGAAAGGACTATAGGCAATATTAATTTCGATATACAGTTTTGTCCCTAAACAAACTTAAATATTTTAACAAAGGCTTACAAATGCAATATTGTACTGGTGATTCAATTCAGTATTTTTATTTATGGACGAAACTATTTATTCATATTCATTTTGCGTTGTTACGGGTGCAAACAATTAATTCATCTTCATGTTTTAAAGCATAACTTGCAAAAAGTGTTTTTTCCTAAAATAATTAAAGTCGCAAACCTATGAAAAAGGAGATTATGAATTATATAAGTATCATTAAAATTAAGATTCGTCGCTTTTGAAGCAGAGCCAAAGAAAGACAGCACAACGAGTAGATCGATAACATGAGGTCGAAAGTAAGTGGCATGTGACAGGAAGTACAGATTGCTATTCGCTCAGCTTCAACACGAAGATAGCTCAGAATAAAAATGTACAAGATACCAATGACTCGTCACGAAAAAATAATTAAATGTTATCCTTGGTTGTTACATTGTCGCAAATTAGCTTCGTCCTACCAACAAGTCATATTCAATTTTTATGTATTGTCAGGGTTGCACATTTTTTTTTAAATACCGGAGAAATTAATTTCATGAATTAACTAACTCGTACCTGATTATAAGTATACGCTTATTTAGCGTATGACGAAATTCCATCACGAACTGTTTGATACTTTTGCCACAAAATGAACGATCTTCGCTGGTTTTGCGTACGTTTTTAGAAGCCCATACAACAAGTTTACATCGAGTTGGATTGTTAAGTTCATCTCTTTGTGACTCGATGCTTTTCAGGCTTATTTTCCGATAAATAGACAAATTACGACACGGGTTTTGAGCGATAATTTTGTGCCCTGTTTTATATTGTAGTGAACTTAAATGTATATCTAGTGTGTCGAAGCGAGGCATCGGAATTCGATGGGGAGTTGTATTGTATAACTCTCTGATATTATTTATTGGTGGTGTTATTTTTAGATTGAAATTACGTATGAGAGGTCTAATCTATTGTTATTATAGATCGATGTTAGCAAAACTTTCCTGACCGTGTGCTCAAGGCGGTTCATGTATCGAAAAAACAGCCAATTTAAAGAAAATTCGGACGGAAATAAATGCGGGACAGGAAAGAGAGATAAACACAGTGGGAGTTCCGTAAACATGGAACATATTTTTGTAGCATTTATGGCAACCCTACTTAAATTACTTGTTCTATATTAGATGACTGTATAGCACACAATAATTGTGATTGTGATGCTATTTCTGGATGTCACAGAGCGCAGAAACATTGGAAAACAAAGTTATTAGATATGACTCATGTTTGCGTGACCGTCTCGAGAAACTGCTGATAATGGCTCTCCGATCGAAGTCATACGCATTTTAGACGTCCGTAAATTCGTTGACCTCAATACTGACTATGTAAATAGTAAACGTGTACAATTATTTTGCGTTAACATCTATGATTCTTCAGTTAATCAATATTCATATTACAAGCCGACAGAGAAAGACCGATTCACTTTGTATTGATTTCCATACAAAGGCTCCCTGAAAACTCGAGACTTGTTGAAATATTATGGGTAGGTTAGGTGTCTATGGCGCTGGCTGTTTCAAGAGTCAAGACGCTCGAGTATCGTTTTGTAACGCCGAGCTCCCGGAGTTCATGAAAGCGTGTTTACAATCGCGTTGAACGATTTGATACAGTACATCCAATTCAGAGCACATAAGAGACGTCTTGTACAGACAGGCTCCCCATTGTTGCATCGCTATGCAAATGCACATGCGATGCTTTTTATGCACCCACATCCGCCGCCCCGTATAGAGTGTAGAGCTGAACAGACCGCCATTGTAAATGTTAAGGCGAGGAATGCGCTGTATGGATACGTTGCATTATTTATAATCTCTGCCAGATTCTGCTGCTTTTCCTTAAAGAGCGATGCGATGTATTATTATTTGTTCTATTCTATTTTGTTTTTACTTCGTGTTAAAGTCAGGAATTGTATGATTTATTTTGGGATTTTATGCGGATTTATTTCAACTCTATTTTACTTTAGGAATCAGAAATAGATTCCGATAAAAGTATTCAATATAAGGTGACATTATTTATCTTGATTTGAAATTGAAATACAAGCTACCGTCTTGTTGTTTATCGATATTCTTGAAATAGTTTGAAATGGTTTTCTCCATGTTTCTGTTGCTGTTGTGTCTACTGTTGATGGTATTTCATATCAGTGTTGTTATAATAGTACGAAGACATTAATTATATTAATCTTTCGTGTATAAAATACCTTTGTGCACCTTTGTATAAGTTGTTCGATTTATGAGAGCTGTGTAAAGCGATCGCCACACTACTCGCGAAGTTGATCGAAGTTGATGACGAAGTGGTGAGCCGAGTAGTGTGGTCGGACGCTTCGTTTTCGAACTTCGGAACGCTTGGATTCCTTTGACTCAGCCCAAAAGCCGACACATTCGGAAGTTGGACGAAGCGAAGCGAAGTTGCCCGAAGCGAAGTGAAGTGCGTTTCCACACTATCTACTTCGTTCAACTTCGCGAGTAGTGTGGCGGACGCTTAAGTGTTTAATTTACATGTCTGTCTATTACTGTTTTTAACTTGTGTTTTCTTTGCCCCCAGAATTATCCACGAGAGTGGCTTCACGAATGAGGACTTTAAGCAGTACCGGCCCGTGGTATACAGTAACACAATCCAATCCCTCGTGGCCATCCTCAGGGCGATGCCCAATCTCGGCATCGTCTACGGGAACAAGGATAGAGAGGTGAGATCGTTAACTGTATGTCCTAATTTCTATTTTATTAATTATTACTCTTAAATTTTCTTGCCTGTTTTGTACTTAACATGTAACGCCCAAATGACCTTTTTTAATACTTTTTCCGTAGCTTTTTATAATATCCCAATACAAAGAGGGATATTTATACACTCTCTTTAGGGTAAATTGCCAATTAAAAAAAAAATATATCCGAAGAGGATATATTTATATAAACTTGTTTTATTAAAAAAAAAATATCCGAAGAGGATATATTTATATAAACTTGTTTTATTAAAAAAATAATAAACCCTAATGTTATAATTTGAGGTTTTACCTATTAAGTTAAAAATAAAAATAAATATTCATCGTTGACTTGCAGAAAAGTCAATAGTTGTCGCATATTAAATAAAATGAATTATTTATCCTGACACTATCTAGATGACGTAGACTTGCAGAAAAGTCAATAGTTGTCGCATATTAAATAAAATGAATTATTTATCCTGACACTATCTAGATGACGTAGACTTGCAGAAAAGTCAATAGTTGTCGCATATTAAATAAAATGAATTATTTATCCTGACACTATCTAGATACGTAGACTTGCAGAAAAGTCAATAGTTGTCGCATATTAAATAAAATGAATTATTTATCCTGACACTATCTAGATGACGTAGACTTGCAGAAAAGTCAATAGTTGTCGCATATTAAATAAAATGAATTATTTATCCTGACACTATCTAGATGACGTAGACTTGCAGAAAAGTCAATGGTTGTCGCATATTAAATAAAATGGATTATTTATCCTGACACTATCTAGATGACATTTAGTTCGAGTTGAATCTTGGCATCATACATAAAGACAAAATAAAATATGCGTTAAGATAATGAAGATAATGTAGGTAATTTTCAGTCGACGTATGATACAGTTAAATATGACCGAATCGGATAGAGACACATTAGCTCAGTGGTTAGAGCATCTGCTCGGAAAGCTGAAGGTCCTGGGTTCAAGTCCCAGATGTGACCCGATCATTTTCTGATTTTTCTGTTTCAGATTAAGATTGAGTTTGGCTAATATTGTCTTCATTAAGGCGCAGGTTTTACGGTAACATTTTGGAAATTTATTCAGTAATGAGTGGACATTTGAGGGGAGAGGTCGCGCGCTCGCATTGCAGTTCCGTCAAGGAATGAATGAGGAAATGGGTGTTATACAAGCAAAGTAGAAATTAAATAATTAATTATTTTATCGTATAAAAATGAATGTTTCTTTGTTTGTTCCTCGTGCGGAACCTAAAGCATTTATTCGATAGCGATTTGTCGTGTATGAAATTATTTCCTATCTAGCGTTATGAAATTATTTCCTATACCATTTATCCGATTGTGATGAAACTCTGGTGAGTTGTTATGTGCACATCCGCCAATGTTTCTATAAATAATAGTGAGCTCTGGCGTCATGAAATTTGTAAAAAAAATACATAAAAAATTAATGTTTCTTTGTTTGTCCCTTATTCGGTACCTAAAGCATTCATCTGAGTGCGATGAAACTTTGGCGGATTTTTCGTGTACGTGTACATGCCCTTGAAAGTTTCTATATATATTATAGTGCAAGTGAGCTCTAGCGTTATGAATTTATTTCCTGTACTATTTATCCGATTGTGATGAAACTTTTGTAAGTTGTTAAATGCACACCTTCGTAAATCCTTATATGGTACCTAAAGCATTACTCCAATTGCAAAGAAACTTTGGTGATTTGTTGTGCACATACCTGTAATGGTTTCTATATATAGTGCTGAGCTCTGGCGTTATAAAAAAATTCCTATACCATTCATTCGATTGCGCTGAAACAATAGGTGATTTGTTGTGCACACGCCCGCGAAGGATTCTATATACATATAGTGGTGAGCTCTGACGTCATGAGATTTGTAGAAATAATTACAATATTTCCTTCTCATCCCCATTCACCTTCAGCCACACAACATACCCCAATTGGGGATGCCATAGTCTCACTGACTCCAGACGGGAGCAGGTGGGACTTTTGTAAGGTATTCATATAAAAAAAGGAGTGGCGGACGTATGAATCCATCTCTCCCACAGCGGGGCAAGGCGATGAGTCGAGAGAGTCAAATAAATTTTGGGTAATTTGTACACGAGCTGCCAATAAGAAGGAACAGCCTCAGGAGCACACGTGCTTCAAGAATTATTCAGGGTCGTCTACCGCGATGGAATCCTTGTTCTACCGTTATTTCAGACATGGAAGATGCTTCAGAGAGGAACTAGCGTCATTGATCCCTTCAGCACCGGTGCAAAGCCGGGAAACACGCCAAACGCGCGCCCAACATATATACACGGTCGAAATTTCTCACATGAGAACGGGTCGCTTCTACCACTCGTTCTTGAGTTCAACAGCTCGGCTGTGAAACGATTTGCCGGCCTCTGTGTTTCCTCCTTCATACAATATGGGTCTCTTAAAGACAATTTTTCTCCGGGCCTCCTGTGCTAAGTTATATATAGCCACCTCGGAACAGGCTCAGCCTAGTGAGGTGGCATATACCTAAAAGAATGTACATAACATGTATTTTTTGGTTAATAAATAATAAAAAAAAAAAAAATAAATAAATAAAAAAAGATTCTACTATTATTGTTGAGAGGTTTAAAAATTCCGTACGACTGACACTGTTTAACACAAGTACTAAAGATAAAATTAATATCATTCTAAAATCCACAAGTCTTGGCAATTTTTGTAGGATATTATGCTGAATATTTGCATACCAAGTTTACATTTAGTTGATTTTATATCAATTTGTATTAAATTTTGTGATTTTTCGTTTATGTGCGTCATTCTACTTTTTGTTTATCTGAGCTAATATTTTGAAATATATTCTTTCTTGAGTACGAAAAAATTTGTCGAAATAAACTTTCAAAAACAAAACCACCTTTTGTCATTTCTATTGCACGTACTTAAAAATATTTGTCCCAACTTTATTTTATGATCTCCCTTTATTCACACCCGTTATTTTCCGGTAATATTATAAATACAGTTATTACCATTTTATAAACCATACAATCTACGTCAAAACACCATTAGATTCAAAGTATCATTGAGTAAAAAACGGAGACGTCAAAAAAGGTTCAGGGCGTAAAAGATGTTTCTATCTATCCATTCCATTGCTAATATGATTTTTTGTCTGTCTAGCTGTATCCATTATCTAGTAAACAAATTTAAATTTTATAGAGCAAGTGTATTTTTTATTTCGTACTTTATCAAAATGCTAAATGGTTTACCAATTTGGTGTCAATCTTACCCGAGTCTGCCCCATAGACGGCAAAAATTGTGGTTCGCTAGCGGGCTGTACAAGTACCAAAAATACCTAACTGCAGTGAAGCCGAGTTTTGATACCCCTCCCTTAATAAAAATAAACCCTTCGTTTTAACCATTTTTATTACATGGTTACAACCATAGGCAAAAACCTGTCCATCGATACAATTTGGGATACGGATGTTGATACCGCAGCCCCGTTTATTATCCCAGAGACCATTTATTGTATCTGCCAGAGGCACTTCAATGTGTTCGTTACGTTTGGTGACTTAGCAGGGGTGTCCGGGTTCATGGGATGTGAGGTTTGTCCGGGTCTTAGCGGCGACTAACCAATTATGTGGCAGGCCAGATCGGGAGAGACTGGTTGAAGGGAACCTTTTGATTTCTCATTCAGCAGAACTCTCGGATCATCGCCTTGCGCTCGTTATCATCATTCTTTCAATACAAGTTGTCCCGTACGCTATGGATCAAACGAATTGGGGTGATAGGGGAAGCCATTTGAAATCAAAATGACCTCTTATATAATAGTCCGATTATTAACCATTTCAATGTTTTTTGTGTGTGTGTGTTTTTTTATGTATGTGCATAATGTGAGTTTTGTTGTAAAAATGTTGACCATCAACATGTAAAAAACTTTTGAAATTTCTAATAAAATGAAATTAAACTAAAAACAATTTTAAGATATTCACGTAAAAAAATAATAAAATAGTGACCACCTGGCTGCAATCAGCACAAACTGCAAACTTTTAGTTGTGTTTAAATTTCTAAGCTTAATTTTTTGTGTCATTCGGATGCTAGGATTTATTTTTTAAATTTCTAAAAGTAACAAATATTTCAAAAAAACTACATGTATATGCTATTCTAATACTGATACAGAGTTCATAAAATACTTTCATTAGATAGATACTTCATTTAACAAAATTATAAGAAAGAAAATCCAACACGCTTTTTACGTTTTTTTTTAGATGGCATAAATTAGAAAAAATCGATTTAACAATGGAAGGTTTAAGGGTCATTTGTTTGCAAATTACCCCCCCCCCCCCCCTTCATCCCTATCACCTAGTTCGTTTGATCCATAGCTAACGCCCTTACATCCTTTATATTGGTTAATCAGAAAGTTACAATACTAAACCAATTGTTTCACAGAAATGGATTTATCGGTGCTTGAGGTTGAGTGGCGCCTAGAACGAGGTTGGTCTTTAACCGACATTTCCCCACATTCAAAACGATAAAACCACGTTTTCGCCGAAAGAATGAATCTTGATTTACTTAAAATTAAACTTTACGAATGCTTCGCACAGTGACTGAGAAACAGTTTCCGTACAACCGCCGACCACAACATACCCGTTCTACCGCCCGAGTCTCGTTACTTTTGGGTCCCCCCTCGTGTAAACAGCTACAACCTACTGCAATATAAATGATTACGAAAAAATGCTACTCAAGATAGTACTTTTTTAAATTTTCATCGATTTTAATTTGTAGAACTCCACTTGAATTTTAAGATTTTTTAAAAATATATCTATATATATATATTTTTTTTTAATGAAAATCAACAGTTTATAATGTGGTTCATTTATACATGTGTAATTTACCTAACTGAGAAACCAATGTTTATATTATTCATTTTATAAAAACAACAAACAACGACGGTTTGATAATGTCTTCAGAAGGCGAAACAGCTGTCCACCGTTTGAATAATATTATTATTGAATATTAGACAGATTAGATAGTATTCTTAATAAATTACTTGAAATATATTTTGGTTATTCCTAGGTTGCCTCGATTGCAATGAATCAAATCATGCAAGTCACTATTTGTTTTTTTTTTTTTTAATGTAAAGTATTGTTAGTGATTAACTTAACTGAGTTAGGCTAATGCCTTTATTTATCCGTAATGACACTTGATAAGTAAATCACACATATTATTATTATAGCTAACTCCGATACCGGCGCTGTCCAATATTATTATTTCTGACGTAATACGATAATAATTTATTTAGCGTGACCACATCCTGAAGTAATGATTTTACTGTGATAGTATGGAGTATTCTTTGTTGAAACAACATTATTTTATTTTGTTTAATCCAGTCATAGCTCGCTTCTAAGAAGACTCTTGAAAGTGGAACAAATTAATAAAATACCTATTAATATAAAATCGTATAAGTACTAAATTAATATACGTTTGACATTTTTGAAGGCTGGTTATCCCAAATGGGCGTATTTCTGTGAAATATAATTTCATATTGTCCTACTTATTCTTCCTTTCTCGATTACTCTTCTGAATTCGTGTTAAAGTTAAAAAAATATTATCAATTTCACAAAACTTGCTTATTTAAACTCTCGACAAAATAATTTTTATATTATATAATTAAAACTATTGTAAATTTCCTTGATAATAGTATTTATCTGCTTGGTGCTTTAATTAGGTTCTTAATAATTATTTTAATTGGACATTAACATACAAGGTATATCGTCGTTGCATTCAGAATATGAAGCATGTGATAGGTACTGAATACATTCTGAGAAAATCGGTAAAAACTGTTTAAAAAAAATAAACGGAAAATAACAATGCTATTATTTATGGACAAGTTAGGAAAATATATTTCGTTCATTATAAGAATATATTTATGGCAGAAATTAATTATTTTATTCCAGAAAATTGAAATTTAACGCGTTTTTCTCACATGGTTCATATTGTATATACAGTTTTCGTCATAATTTTAAATATCATATTAATGTCAAAATATTTAATCTAAATTTATTAAAATTTGACATACCAAGGCAATTGAATTGTGTAGTGGCGTAGTGGTATGTAGAGGATATGACTTTTAAAAAAAATTTATTGTGTACTATTTTGACTGTCCTCACATGGTTTATTTTCTATCGCCTTAAATATTTGATATTTTTACATGGCTCAAATTGTATTAAATGGAGAAAAAAATAAGAAAAATAACTGTATTATATTTATCCGATACTCTATCTAGCTAACAAATACGTTCTTTGAACACTTGTTTCCACAGAAAAAAGGTGGCTGCCGATAATATGGAAAAAACATTAGTCGAAGATAATATTGTTAATTCTGAAACCTGTAGTACGTGGCAATGGCAAAATTTAAACCATTTTTTTTTTTTAATTTATCTATTACTAGAGGACTCATAGGTTGAACATTGAACATAGATGTATTAAATTGAAACCTTAATTTTTTCAGGTAGATTTTTTTGTGTTACGCAGTGGCAAATTATTAGAAAGTTTCATGTGCGTCTCATGAGCGCCTTGATATAGGCAAACGAATTAGCATGTTGACAATACATCTGAACGAGTATACTAGGTTGAACATTGAACATAGATGTATTAAATTGAAACCTTAATTTTTTCAGGTAGATTTTTTTGTGTTACGCAGTGGCAAATTATTAGAAAGTTTCATGTGCGTCTCATGAGCGCCTTGATATAGGCAAACGAATTAGCATGTTGACAATACATCTGAACGAGTATACTAGCTGAACATATAGGTCTCGTAGAAATCATTGTGTGTCCCTTACTATAATGGTAAGAAATATTATCTAAACGTTGTTAGAAAGAGAAACCATAACACTCTATATTCAAATCTAAAAGTTTACCAAAAATAATTCGAATTTGCTCCTTTATGAAACCAAAATTTCCGACCGATATTTGAAAAAAATTTATGAAGCTTTGGGAATTTTGTTATTAGTTATTTTTACACGAAAAAACAAAAAAGTGAGGTGACGATAACGTCAATAATAAATACATTTGTCTAATTAAATGTGTTTGTAATCAGTATTTATTATTTATTAGTAGTTATCTGTAATTTTAGTTATGCAAAACATAAGGTGAGCCTTTTTAAAGTTTTCACGTTTACATTCATAATTTTTATATTTAAAAAATTATATGTTTATTTTAAACTGTTAAATTTGAAAGCGTTTTTTTATCACCTTTCTAAAACAGTTTTTACTTTTCAGATACATTCAGAAATATTCCTTTTATTTGGATTTTATTGCAAAGAGGAAACATTTTAACCCTCTTACAAATAGGCCCGAGGCCTGAGGGGTTATTGAAACGACCACAGTGCCAGTTGTTTCACATACGTGTACCTGAAATAATTACAAAACTCGAATAGAAATTTCACTCCACTTCATGATTAACTTCGAAATTTGATGAAATGTTCAAATTCCGTGAAACAACTCGCCCCTAATCTTGACGTAAGATCCTTGTACGTATGGTATACTTGTACATTGTGAATTGTGACCCAGACGACAACTTGATAACCATCGCCTTGTACGACTAAATGTTATTATTGTACGTCTTATATTATGCTAAACACATTTAATCTCACATTTAAAAGCTAGTTACATCCACATTATTGTCAGTATAAGTTCATAATATATGAGAATAAAAAGCCACTATTCTGCTTAATTTTTCAATTTTCACGAACAAATCTGACAACCCGGGTTAATTTGTAAAACACTCGCTTTTAATGTATCCTAACTTTACCGACTAGGTTCGCGTGAGATTAGCTGAAAATATTTATTTAGACATAGATATTCCAGAAGCAAAAATCTTTATCCATTGATTTTTTTTTTGCTATAATAATAATAACAATTTTTATGATTTGTATTGCGCCGTTTTTGTGAAAAATCACCTCAAGGGCGCTGTATAAATTTATAATATATTTCTAAACTCTTCTAACTACAGGCTAGACAAAACATTTTTTTTAGCTAAAAGATTGCATCCACCGGTTCGTTGATTACTAATTCAAAAACTGTATATATATTTGACCGATGAAAGCGATGCTGCGTAAAAATTTACACATATTTTCTTCTTCAATCTTCGCAAATTCATTTTATGGCGCGTCATTTTTAATTAAATGAATACAAATTACTTCGTATACACCACATATTTTATGTTCATATTATCCTGGCGAAGAAACTTTTGGTTTCGAAACATGTAAATAATTGTGATTTGTAGATGTGGTGTATACGAAGTAATTTGTTTTCATTTAACTTATTGTTTTATTTAATACAGGCAGAAAATATACAGGACCTTACCTACCTGGGAGGTCACTTGAGGTTATCACTGTTTATAGTTTATTTAGATACAGCGCGCAGAGGACGTTATATAATACAATAAACATTGTAAAAGCGTGTTCTTAAAATACCATGATAAATGGGAAAACAAAGGTTCTAGATTGAGATTTGAATGGCCAAAACATATTGTTTCTATCTATTTCTATTACAACTACGAACTCAACACATTGTACAGCGCCCTTTAGGATGTTTTCCCCAAAATCCGGCGCTCTACAAATTATCCTTTAAATTATTATAAAGCAAAACAAAGTTGGGTTTCTGAAATTAAATTGTTTTAAATTTTAAGTTTAGTTTTAAGTTTGCTAGTGAATGACACGGATGTGTCGAAACCGGTAGCATAAAAATTAAAATTTAAGTAACAATAGTACATTGAAAATTAAAACTCTTCAAAACAAAATGTTCTGAAATTAAGTTTAAAAGATACTGAACAAAAATCTGAAAGGCAGAAAAATTGTTGTTTTAATGATTCTTATGTTTTTCATTTTATGTGGATTTTTATATTTTTTTATGAAAGTTTAAGATTTTTAATTATACTAATAAAAATACTTTCTGAAATTAATGTTTAAATACTGAAAAATAATTCTGAAACAAATAAAAAAAAAATTCATCTATTTTTACACATTATGTTTATATGGAGTAGCGTACGTAAAAATAAATTATACTTTGTTTATGATTAGTTAAACTTTCAAAAACCATTCTCTGAAGCTCGTGTGCTCATGACATAATATTCATCGAAGAGTTTATTCATTTATCAATGTTCCTTACGAGAACAAAATCAAATTTCATCCGTACCTGGTCTTGAAACTCTTGAATAATAATTAGTTGTTGGGCCGGATGCTAGCCTTTTTGTCATCACACAGTGAAATAAAGTAATCTTGGAAGATGATCGCTCACCTCACATAACCTCACTTAGAGGTGAGGCGCTTATTGTTCAAATGTCTTAGATGGTAAAACTGTATTATCTAAATTCTCATTCCCAATGACCGAGCACTTTTCATTTGGATTTTCACAGTTAGCCCTTTCTCAACTGGTGTTATTCACAAGACATTGAGATTTTTTTGTAAACTTGTGCTTTTATGGGGTTTTTCATAGTAACCCTTTTTTCGTTTTGTTTGAACTTTCGGGCATAAGTTACAAAATAAGAAACCTTTTAAAAGTTTGCAACTATTTTAAAATTTTGTTCGTTTCAACATACTGCATTCGGTCCCTTATTTTTTTATTTTATTTATTTATTGACGCCTTATTGGGCTTTTACATATCGTTACATTTTACAAATTTCATTTAAAACAACTGCATAACATAGATAAAAAAGATTACAAATTACATAAATAAAGCAAACACAATATAGTTATAAACTCAAAGTCGTGCAATTTCGACACCCCTTTGAAAAGTTATGAAAACAAAATTGAAAAATATCCCTAAAGTATTTAACCATTTTTTAATAATTTTATTTTCATCACTTTTAATAAAATTTTAAATGAGGTGTTGATGTTGCAGTATTCTGAGTTGTCCGATCACCATCGTCTTCAATATGGAAACTATGGCAATTCGCATTGTAATTTCCATCACCAGCCAAGAAGCTTAGGAAAAGTTATTTCACAAAAATTTAACAATTCATCAAAAGTTAATATTCAAGTTCTGTGAAATTGTTATTCAAGTGCTGAGAAACAACCGTTCCATGATAAAATAATAATAGAACTTTAATGTAAAGTTTTTTTAAATATATTTAAAAAAATTTCTTATGATCTACTCCATAATGCATATTCCGCGGTTGTAGACGATTGAGAATATTGGTTCCAAGAATCCCAGGCCCATTGCTTCTTGAAGAAATCGTACGGCAAATGAATAAAAGCAATATCACCATCTTTTATACTGACTTCCAGATAAATTCACTGGTAGTTAATAACATTTTTCATCCAATTCATTTTTATGCCATTTCCAAGGGTTCTCTTGTAAAGAAAATTAATTTAAATTATAACAGAAGCCTTATTACGAAAAGGGATCCAATCTTGCATTTTCGGATATTAAATTATGATGAACAACTCATCAAAGTCTATTTATTCGTACTGCTGCTTTCACAAAGTACATAGATATATTGTTAACTGAAGGAATATGTTTATAAAAAAATATTTAAAGCCTGTTGTAGATAATAATTATCACCATATTCTATATAGGATTTTTATTAAATAAGCACTGTGCACTGCTGCGATGAAGTGTTGTTCACTACCCGACTTCGCCCGAGTTTTTGCACTCTTATATTATTTTTTTTACATTGGTTCCCCACAGGAGGCCCTAAAGACAAAAAATCTTATTCCTAAGGGCCTACATCATCTTTGGGGGATGCTTTTTAGGGAAAGGGAGGAAAGGAAGTTCTGGTAAGGAAAAATGGGGCGGATAGAATCTGGGGGTCAATGTCTTCAGGAGTGACGGACGTATGAATCCATCCCTCGCAATGCGATGGGTTAGAGTCCGGCTGGAGAGGTCTAGGTTAGGTCTCCCTCAACCAGTCTCTCCCGATCCGGTCCGCCGCGTAGTAAGTGAGCAAACGCATTCGCCGCCAGACCTAGTCAAACCTAATCGTATGAATCCGGGCACCCCTGCTAAACCACCAAACGTAGCGAACCACTTGGGGTGACCTACGCCAGAGATGTTGGTTATCCAATAAATGGTTCCGTTTATGCCCGCCTCTCATATTAAAAAAAAAAAAACGAAACGAAAATCTGCTATATGGTTATACGATTTAATTGATTCACATTTGATGAAATAATTACATATTACGGAGAAAAATAAATTGTCGAATAGATGGTAGGGCCTAATTTTAGATGTATGGTTCGTAAAAGTATTTATTATTTCTATGAAAGAATTATATAAAATATAATTGTGAATGCAATTTCTTTCAAGAAAGTGGCAGTGCCAACGGTAATGGGAGATCGTGAGAACACCCACCTGGTTTATCGATCGATGACGTCACGCTAAAGTAAAAAAAAAAAACACAAGCTCGCGTGACCGCTGAAGTAAAGGGGTTATTATATCCGAGTCTTACAAAGAAAATTTCCGCATTACCAACTAGGTATATACAACTGGGTGTTTATTGTGCGGTTTCCGCTGGAAGGAGTTAACAAAGTAATTATGTATCAGGGCTTAGACTTAGGGGTGGCTTAAATTGTTCAAATACAAGATGATCGAGACTTAAGGCCCATTAACCAGCGGCCGAGAATTAAAATTTTGACTTGCGATCATATCCTTGCAACTGTACAGGGTGGTTCCGATAAGAAAGATTGATTATTCTTCGTACTTAATTTTTTAACTAATAACTCAATATCGAATGTATTTCATTTCAAAATTTGCTTTAATATATACGTGCATTAAAGTAAGCAATAAAAATGCTCAAACGCGTGATAATATTTTTTATTTTATTTTGCAAAAACAAACAGTACATAATTACAGGGGCGAAAATAGTTACAGAGTTATAGAAATTAATACAAAAAAGGTACCAATGACATGTCGCTGTTGTATTATATATTCTACATTATATATAATGTAGAATATATAATATAGAATGTCATTACTACCCTGACGAAGAAACCATCGGTTTTGAAACATGTAGGTTATTGTAATTATATTAGTGGTTTAAACAAAGTTATTTGTTTTAATTTAATTTGATATATTATACATTATACCTACATTAAGTTAGTATATTATGTTAGGAGAGAGGTGTGCGTAATAGTTTGTGTGTATGTATAGATGTTTTTATTTCGTGTACTTCTTATAAGTATTTTTTGATCATAAGCATTTATGATTTTTAATAATGTCTAAGCAAAATAAGTGCGTAAAAAAATATCTGAAATATTTTCGTTCATAAGACCTTAAATAAATAGACAAACTGAAGTATTTTCTAACTATTTACTGAAGTAAGTAGCTTTACTATTTAATGTATTGATTTATTTTACTGTATGATTATACGAGATTTGAAATGTGTGTTGTATAATTTTAACAAATAAATTTAACAAATCTGCCAACAACCTTATTATGTTAAAAATAAGCTTTTTTTAAATGTAAAACATAACTTTACCAGATAAAATAACAATCTTTCGAAATCAATTTATGTTTTTTTGTAAAAAAAGAGTCAATAAATTCCCGGTATTGTCTGGTTATCTCCTCTTAACGCGATCACAGGAAATAGTAAAGTGTCGAGTATAGGGATAATAAATCGATATACTGTATTGACTGAATTATGCATTACGATAATGATAACAGTGTTATTAGCGTGTTTACAAAAAAAACATTAATGGTTCCGGTTACGTTTCACTTTTATCATTTTCAATACATCCCGTTAGGAGCTAGATACATACAGCTCGCTTATTACGTTTTTATTGTATATTTTATAACTTGTGATACCGGACAAGAGTTAAAATTGCAGGAGTCAGAGTAACTACCTGCGTGCTGTTACATTTTGGGAATATTGTGAAACTGAAGAAAATTGGGGAATGAAGGAAGAAGTGCTATTCGGATCAAAGATAGAGGGCACTATTGACGTAGCAAATGAAAGTTTTCATAAATAAGATTTTTTTTTACATTAGGTCCACACATACTACGTCACCTTTGGGGATGCTGTGTGGAGGATATTTTTAAGGAAGGAAGGAGAGGAAGTTCTGGGAAGGAAAAAGGTATGAGGGTTGGGTGGGAATCTGGGGTTCAATGTGTCTAGATCATCCGCCGCCAAGACCTAGACAATGAACCCCATGAACCCGGGCACCCCTGCTAAGTCACCTAACGTAACGAACCATTTGGGGTGACCTATGGCAGAGGTGTTGGTTATCCAATAAATGGTTCCCGGGGCGGCGGTACCCATTCCCGCCTCCCAAATTGATTTCCTATTCGATAATTAAAATAAAGTTATTCCGTAAAACTCACCAAGTATCTACGCGAATACCGCCCATCCCATAGAAAAGTGTCACAAGTTAACATTTTCTATTTTATTTTTTATCTCTGAAAAGTAAAGTGATTGTGATTATCTATATTATGTTAAATGCTACTAGGTACTAACCTTTTTACATCCTGTTACTGAATATTAAAAAAAATTGTAGTAGGGGAAGATTGGCACCATTCGTACACTTTTCAGACTTTGATTTTTCAAAAATTGATGGTTAAAGATAGATTGCTCAATCAGTTATTATAACATTCAGCAAACATTTCGCTACTTATTTGAAAAGTTCGAAGTCAATAACTTTTAAAATAAATTAATGGATTGAGTTTTAGAAAAATCTGACAATTGTCCGAATCTACCCCACTACTGGGGTACATTCATACATGGGTAGGGGAACATTCAGACAGTGTGGGGTAGCTTCATACAAATTAAGTAAAACAGCAAAATAATTATAAAAATCGTATTTATTGGCCTTAAACATACCAACGATTTTAAACTAAATGACAAAACCTTTTGTCAACAAAAAATATACATTACTCAGAAAAAAAAACTATTAGGAGAAAAAACACAACACGGTGTAGACTACCTACACTAATTAATAATCAGACAAGAAGAGATCAATCTTTTAGTTATTGGGCACATTAGTAAAATAGTTGTCTCGTGCAATTGACAAAAAATAAAACATAAACCAAATCTTTACAATTAATTATTGAACATTCAATTGTGACATATCTATAGGAAATGTGTATAAGTTAAAGGTCCTGGCCGTAGAGGTTCCTGGAGATTTTGGGTTAGGAAAAATCATTGCGACGTCAGAAATGCCCACGCTATCTTCATCTTCAATATTGGGAAACATGAATGCCCAGGATAGCCCTGGTTCCTCACTTAAATAATGACCATAAATTCTGTTTTGGAATAATAGCTTATATCTTTTGCTACGTAATAGACAACTTCTTTTTTGCAAATTTGACTAGAACAAAACTGTTGTCGTTAATTTTTTTTGGTCTCGCGGTAGCATCAAAATGTTCATCTTCATTGTCATCAGAATAATCTACTATCGATGTCGAACTTTCCTGTAAACAAACCTCAGAATTTTCAGATTTCGAATTACTTTGATTTTTTTGGCTTAGAATGTCCGGCAATTTTTAAAGTGCGTTTCATCTCTCTCGCTTTCGATTTTCTTTCCTGTTTTAGTTTCTTTAATTGCTTCGCATTTTCCAAATCTTCCAGCCTATTTTTTCCGGCGTATAGGTGTAAATTCTGGACTTTCCTGGTTGCCTTACCTTTACCGTTTTAATCTTTTTCTCAGCTGTAGGATAAGGCCTAATCATTGCTGGTGTAATAGGTCCTGGATCTTTCAATATAGTCTTTCAATTGTTACTCTTCTTCAGTAGAAAATACTTGGTAACTTGTGTATTTAGACTGATATATGTCATCATCATCAGGTTTATCTTTTATTTTCTTTACCCGACTCTCCAAAGTTGAAGCCTTAGTATTACGTTTATCCGCTGCCTTTCTGTAAGATAATTTTCTTTCCAAAACATCTTTTTATTGCCACAGACATATTTTCTTAATTTATTATTGTGCACCTAGTCTCTTTCTTCTTATAATTCCGGACCATTTTTGCAAATTTTCTGAAATAAAAATAAATGTGTTAATAGGGGTACATTCAGGCGCGTACGAATGTGCCCCTGGAGAAGGCGTACGAACGTGCCCCGAAGGTCAAAAATAACATATTTTTCTCATGCAGAAAATCATGCAGCAAAATCCAAAAAATAGATTAATTATTAATATATTGATTGTAGTTACTTACCATTGAGCAATAATCCGTTAGAATATGACGCCTCACTAAAGCACTAAACATCCAATGAAATCGACAAGATATTTACTTTGAGCATGCGAAAACACATTATGTCCTCCCATGTTGGTCGCAGCGGCCACACTGGCGCTAACTTCGGGGACAACTGGCGGTCGCCCGCGGCCTACCCACACACGCATAGCCATAATAAATACGATGTTCTAATAAGCTGTAATAGTCACTGTATGAAGGTTCCCCGTGTACGAATGGTGCCAATCTTCCCCTACTATGTAAACCACTGTATTCACTTGTAAAATGTATGTTCAAGAAAAGTAATAAATAAAATTAAAATTTAATTAAATCTATACCCCACGAAAACGGTATTTAAGTTATATCTCTCCATCTCTGCAAGATGTCGCTAGTATCTCTTTTCAACGGGACCGCTTGTTCGTCATGCATTTATTTGTTTTCGCTTTCCTGTAAAATAAGTTTTTTTTTCGATTTACGACACTCTTCTACTGGATGTACGATATGTAACATAAAGTCAGATTACTTGTAGATTACCGTGGTTTTATAATAAACGTTCATAACTGGGGTCGATTATTTACATAAATAACCTCCGTCGGGTTCTTCACGCTGGCGACTGTGAGTGCAGTTGGCTGTAGGGTTGTTTGAGGGGGTGGGGTTTGTAAAAGGGGTGAAAGCGGACTGGAAGAGGGTGTGGCGCCACTACGGCTGCACGCGACCAGCCCTCACCACTGAAGAAATACAAACATGCTACGCCACTGCTTCAGGTGGTTATTCAAATGTTTTGGAACGAGTTCAAGCCTGGATCCTAAGACTTATCAAAAATGATTATTGAAAATTTCGATTTCTGTTTTATTTATTGCAATAAAAGGGAAGCGATGGCATGGTAACAAGTAAGTAAAGAGAATTTCGACAACGCTTTCATCGAGCTTCCTTTTATGATAAACCGATTTGCAAATTATGGTGATCGTGCAATAATTTATCCTAAGCGAAATCGATTGCCTACATGCCTAGCTGCACATGTGCACAGAAAATTTCACTTCCACATATGACGCGATGTGGAAACATTATTTTGAATTGAAACGATTTAGAATCTTTGCGGGTTATGAACCTATTCACACTCACTCACCGATCAAGAAAAATATTCCTTGGTTACGATTGAGTTTTTTCCAGCTTTACATTAAATGAGAGATGTACATTGTGCAGTACCTACCCGTCTCACTAGGAAATCCTGTCTTGAGAGCAAGCACAGTTTGTAACATAATCAGTTTACGAAATAAAATAAAAAAGGTAAATCATGTTTACTGCTCAATCGCAGATTACATCAAAAATTAAAGACAATCAATTTAGTACCATAACCTACATTCACTATTTGAAAAACTCTTACTACCATCATTACAAGCTGAAAATGTTGCTTGTACAGTGATGGAAATCTTAGCTAGCAGCAGAGGAATTTAACTTACGATGCCGCAGTGAAAACAGACGCATCTGTTAACTCCTTTGTTAAAAATTTGTTAACTATCGGTTAGTGATATAATGGCCATTTATTCTGGTAAATAATCTCACAATGTCTGATTAAATCAAATCAAATTAACGGTAACTGAAATTTAAAATTCACTTGTATTTAAAGTGTTTTTTGTAACCGTTAAATATTATTTGACGGAAGTATTAATTCTGCTTTTTGACAAATAAGGAATAAACTAACAGTAAAACTTATGTGTTTTTTTATTTTTTTTAAACTTTTTTTTATTTTTGTTTTTTATTATTACTTCATAAATTTTTATAAGTTTTACAGTTTTGACCATTTTTTAACTACCACACTAGGCTAGTTCTCGTGTTGTGGTAATCAGATATGAAATAATTAATATAAAAACTAAAAAATATTATTTTATAGAAACAGATAAAACACAAGAAAGAAGAAAAAGAAAACATATTTAAGAATAAATAAAACTATATACAAATATAAAAATTAAAAGTAAGCTGAAAAATAAATTTCAAAAACTTAAAAATTTTTTTTATAGAAACAGATAAAACACAAGAAAGAAGAAAAAGAAAACATATTTAAGAATAAATAAAACTAAATTCAAATATAAAAATTAAAAGTAAGCTGAAAAATAAATTTCAAAAAACTTGTGTTTTATGTTGGTACCTATAATCACACTGTTAAGTAGCAGTTTGTCACAAAATTCTGAAACATGTTTTGGAGTGCTTTGACCTTTCTTCGGTTTCCATAGTCATCTATTACCGTAGTTTATTAAATTTGTTAACAAAATATTTGTGAAATCGAAATCGTGATGAAATGCAAATGTATGCCGAAGACGTGATTATGGACGCCGCGAGGATCATGGGCGAAGAAAACGATAAAAATTATCTATTACTGATTATTATTAACAAGTAGTGTTGAAAACTTTCTGTTTAAGGCTGGGTTATCCTCGCTCAAAAAGAAGAAGAAGGAGAAATACGATAATACAATTGTTGGAGGGAGTGCGCTAATATTAAAAACGATAATATTCAAGCGAAAATTGGGAAAAAGTTTAATAAAGCACGACTCGTTTAAAATAGAGCAAAAATCGCGCAGGGGGTTGTGTTAAATAGCGTTTATAGAAACATTGTTAATTTTTTCATACACATTAACTTGTAAAATAACAGAAATATACATAATATATAACAGAAATATTTCTATCGAGGGAATTTCATATAATTACCGTTTCGGTGTGGGAAATGGATAGATACTATCTTAAAGAGTAACATATATTTTTTAAGAGCTTAAGCACTTCAAATGTTTAAGGAAAATATGTAAGGTAGAAATTCGGGATGCCGCGGCTTAAGCTAGAACTGTAGGTACAAGTGGAATTAACATTGTAATATAAGAAGATTTACGATCTACCAAATGCTGCTGAAGGAAAAAAAATAAATAACTTGAATATAAACTTTCGTTCTTACAAGTTCCTATCAAAATAAAATGTTAACTTCTGCTTGTCGGGCCGTCAGATTCAGACAAACAAGCCAGCTAATGCCAATTAGTTTTGTCCTTTAATTTGGTACAGCTAATAATATAATGCTCTTCCCATTTGGTGCTGTGTCATCCAGTTTTTAATTTCAACTGCTGAGCGATTTTTATAATTTGAAGAACTGTTATCCACGATTGTGCTTATGATAACTGAGATATGCACGAGACCTTTTACCTGCTAATACTGATTAATTATGTGCTTTCATTCAGGGCAGTTAATTCTCTTCCCATTTCGTGCGATTTCATCCAGTTAACTGTTAACTGATTACCTTAGCAATGAACTTATCACCAGAGCAACAGTTCGTCGGCAGACGGTTTACTTGCTAATCGGTTCTGATCTACGGTTTAAGCACGAATTCACCGGCTATTTACTAGCGTTATCGCGGCCGAGTCGCTTATCGATTTTTACCCGGAATTTTCCTTTGTAATTTGGTATCACACCAATATTACTGGTGTCAATTTAGTTACTAATCCACGGGTAGAATAATTCCTTGATCAATTGATAAAACACAGAACAGAATGATATAATAACTTCATAACCACGTAGCTAATGCAACATCATTTTCAAATAGTAAAAAAAAACGATCGGACACAAAACTCAAACCATGGATCACTGCTGGTATTCTCCACTGTATCAGAAAGCGTGATAAAATTCATAACTTCTGTAGGAAAAACCCCAGTGATTATGCATCTCTCATATTCTACAAACGTTATAGAAACAACTGCAAAAAAATAATTGAAAATGTTAAAAGAGAATACTACAAAAAAAAAATCAGTGAAGCAACCAATGATAAAAAAAAAATTTGGAATATTATAAAAGATATAGCCAACATTAATAAAACTGACTCACCTATTGTTAAGATTAATGTTGAAGACCAAACAATACATATAAATTCTGACCCTGAAAAAATATCCGAACATTTCAATCAATTTTTCTCGAATATCGGACCCAACTTAGCAAAAAATATTTTAGCCAAAAACAGCGTTTCAGAGCAAGATCTTGCAAATAATATACCTATCGGTATTCTGAGCTATGACCCGTTTCAGTTCACTTCCACCACTGAATCAGAAATTATAGAACTAATAGCATCTCTTAAAAACAGTAACTCCACAGGTATAGATCACATCTCGACTAAAATTATTAAACATATCCAAAAATTTATCGCCTCCCCTCTTAAACACATAATCAACTTAAGCTTCAAAACTGGCACTTTTCCTAACTCCTTAAAACAGGCCAAAATAATCCCAATCTTCAAAGCAGGTGACAAATTATCTGTAAATAACTACCGACCGATTTCCTTACTAAGCACAATATCTAAAATTCTAGAAAAAGCGGTGAAACATAGATTATGTAAGTTCCTTGAAGATAACAAAATATTATCCGATAACCAATATGGCTTTCGCAAAGGTAGGAGTACATCAGATGCAATTGCCGCCCTCACAAAGATCGTTTCCTATAACCTTGACATTGGTCGCAAACCACTTGCTGTCTTTCTCGATCTAGCAAAAGCATTCGATACGGTCTCTCATTCCTTACTGCTAAAAAAACTACGTCAGATTGGAATAACAGGAGTAGCCTATACATGGTTTGAAAACTATCTAATAAACCGAACACAACAAACTCTTATCCACTCTGACAAAATACATATAAGCAAAAAATTACCTGTATCCTATGGTGTACCTCAAGGCAGTATACTAGGACCAATATTATTTCTTATATATATTAACTCACTATGTGCCATGAATATTGGAGGTATGATATTATCATTTGCCGATGACACTGTTCTAATATTCGAAGATGAAACATGGGAATCAGTTATCAACAAAACTAATAATGGTCTATTAAAAGTAAAGCATTGGCTTGATACAAACCTACTCACACTTAATATCGACAAAACACAATATATGACATTTTCCATCCGCAAACATAATTTACCCAACAACTGCCCTAAACCTATCATTCACTCATGTTCACTCAATTTACAAACTCCCAATAATATCCCTAATATAAATTGTACGTGCTCTTTCCTTAAATCATCAAATGTAGTTAAATATTTGGGAATACTCATAGACAACCAACTACGTTGGGAAGCCCATATCAGTGACACAGTAAAAAAACTCCGTAAACTCTGCTATATTTTCTGCTCCCTTAGGTCTATCTTAGATTTACTTACTCTAAGAAGCGTATACTTTGCCCTTTTTCAATCTGTAGCAACATATGGTATAGTGGGATGGGGCGGTTGTGCTGAATCCATTATCTATCCGATTGTTACTGTACAAAAACTAATTTTGAGAATTATATTTAAATGCCAACCTACCCATCCCTCAAGTGAACTATTTGATAAAATAAGGGTCTTAGATATTCGTCAGCTATTTACTAAAATAAGCTTATGTTTTATACGGAAAAATAACTTACTGGTGGCTCCACAACATCAAGCACACACCCGCTCTTCATCAAACCTGGGATGCATGGTCCCAAAAACTAAAACCACATTCGCTCAACGACAATTCTGGTTCATAGCTCCGAAAATATTTAATGCATTGAGTACCGATATTAAGTCAAATAATTCAGTATCCGCCTTTACCGCCCGTCTACAGCATTGGATATTTGAAAAGGGACGAGCTTTCTTTAAAGATTACATGAGTTCTTAACACTTTTAAAAACAAAACAAAAAATTATAAAATTTATCCTGTCACAGCTTTATTCCAACTTGTTTCACATCACTGAAATTGAATGTGACCATAAACATAATCGTCTTGTAGATTATATCTACCACAATTTAACCTGCGTTCAAAACAATATAATATATAATTTTATTTGTTTTATAATCTTAATGTTTATTATTTTTAATTTCTATTTCTTTCTTTAAAATATTTATCTCTCTTTATTTTTCAGCTCACTATTATTTTAATATTTGTATTTACTTTTATTTATCTTTAAATATCTTTTTTTTTCTTTTCTGCATTCTTATTTCTCATTATTTATTACCTAGTTTTTATTATCTGCTTCTGTAAAAAAGTATTTTTAGTTCATATATTCATTATGTATGACTACCACAACACGGGCAGTAGCCTAGTATGGTAGTTAAAAAAATGTCAAAAACTGTAACTTGTAAAAATTTATTAAATAATAAAAATTAAAAAAAAAAAAAAAAAAATGCAAAGCGAATTCAAAACTGTATTCTTCACAAAAAATATATTTCTAAATCTTACTAATATTATAAACGCGAAAGTTTGTATGGATGTATGTGTGTTTGTTACTCTTTCACGCAAAAACTACTGAATTGATTTTAATGAAACTTTACAATAATATAGCTCATATCTCAGAATAACATATAGGCTTTATAAAGCTAGCTATTTTCAATAAATTAGAAATAATAATTATTGTTTAATAGGAAATGTCAAAATTTGAGAATGACATTTTGCAAAACAATAAAATTTCATTTAAATCAAAATTCTATTTCAAAAAATTGGTGAATTTATTTGAAGTACTCGCCTAATATTTTGAATCGAATCAAGAAATTTTAAATAAATAGGTTAAGAATTTTGGTATAAACATAGATGGGACCTAGGAAAAGAAAAAAAGGCTAAAAGAAGTACTAATCCTGCGCATACGAAGTCGCGGGAAGAAGCTTGTAGATAATAAAGTTGAAAAACTTACTCCAAAGTAAGCCCTTAATATGTGGATATTTCCCCTTTGCACTAGTCTAAATATATTAACTTGGTAATATAATTATACATTATGGTATCTTGCAGTTCATATTGTCTCATTGTGTTTGTTACTTTCCTGAGACTACATACTCTACTTTGCATGACAGTAGCTCGTTACACTGATTGAGCTATTAAAATAAAATAACTTACAATAGTAATAGAACTCAACCTTTCTCGAAGAAAGAAACGGCTCATCGTGAATTTTTCTCTCGCTCTTTTTACGCCAGCATTTCCCTACGAACTTCATTGTTTCTTGCGACTGTTCACACCAATGCTCAGAGCATTGCAATGCTGGAGGTGCAATTATTTAATTTATCGCACGTAATATGAATCTCTTTGAATAATTAATTTGTGAACAATAAATTACATCCATGGCATATTATTATATTATGTGAGGGGGCATACATTAATTACGTGAGCTCAAAATAGGGGGGGAGGGGTCCAGTAAAATCTCACCAAATCTCATATCGAGGTAGGGGTCAATGAAAATCTCGTGTCTACTTTAAAAGAATATATATATTATTATAGATATTATATAAAAAAAATTGTTTTGAAGTATCCCATTTTGCCCGCTGAAAAAATGGCTATTATGAAAAAACATTTATTTAGAGAGTAAGAAAAAATCTCACGTGAGGGGGAGTGGGGATCCCACCAAATCTCACTTAATCTCACCAAGGGGGAGGGGGGTGGATATAAATAAATAATAAAAAAAAAACAGCTCACGTAATCATCAAAGTGTCTTATAAATGAGTTTGTGTTTCGCATAATTGGTATTCTTGCTTTATTTATTTGTTTATTTGATATTTATACAACGTATAAATAGGTAGGTAATGTCTTTTCTTTATGCCTCTGTAACAACAATACCTCTAAAAATCCCAATTACACATCATGTCGTCAATGGGAAAATTATAATTTTTATTGAGTTGCTCGTTTATTGTTTCGTTTTTTCAACCTGAGAAATTCTCATCATACCTGGGCTGTTCGACCACAGGTGTCGCTATAACGACTCATTCATTATTATCGGAGTCGTTGGCGCACTTTCACCTCGGTGCCTTTTAGCAAATTACCGACACCGTTCTTGGATTTCTTTTTACTTTGTGGAGGCTGTAGTCATATAGTTTTGATAATTTTCTTATAGATGTCGTCAATTTTTACTACGGCTGGAGTTCTAAGAAATAGTTTCTAAGCAAAAATGTAGTTTCTACCGCCAAACATTGAACCAAAATTTACGGATTTTCTAAATAGATGTCACTACCGCTTAAGATTAAAACAAATTTTAAGCGTGCATTGAATTAACAATGTATATATTTAACTATATATTTTATGTATAAGCTGTTTGTCTCTTACAAATAAATAAATTATTTTGAAGATTTGAATAGGTATTTTGTAAAAAGTCACTGAGTTTCGCAAACATTTCAATATTCATTTATGTTTAGTTATGTTATCAATTTCCTGTAGATTGCCATTTTTTTGTATTTGTTCTTATCAATCCCGTTCTACGAACCAGGTTACTTATAAAATATTTCTTATCAATTTTTTTCCCTTTCCCCCTAGATAACTACTATATACTACGATACTTTTGTCTAACAACTTATCAGCGTTGTGAAATTTTAGTTAAGCCATTTTTACTTTTTCATGATAAGGCTTTCTCTAACGAGGTGGCTACACGTCATTTAATTAAATAAAGGCAACATCATTATTGACTAGTCGGTAATCAGCGCTTGTTTACGCCAATTGCCCTCTACAAAAATACGGACGGGTTGCCAAGTCTGGACAATCCGGACATTTTATCCGCCTATCTATAATATGCCTACATCGTCCCCTTATCACAAGAGAAGAAGATAACATTATTAATTTATCTGGCCGACATAATCCCGGCTGTATGGCGCAGTGTGGCGTCGATGAATATTTTCTTGATTGGATGTAATTAATAGAACACCATTGAAGAACCTCCACTAATCTCTACGTCATATTTTTAATCACGATCGTATCACGTCATAGGCCTCAATTGATTTCGATTGTCTTGTGACATTAATTTGTCTTAATTATCTCCTTGTTACCCTGAGCTACGCGCATTGTCGTATAAGACACGGTGTTTGTGCAATTTCAAGACGAAATTATACAGGCGTGAATTTCACATACCAATATAGAATTATACAAAGACGTTATTACACATGGATAGAATTACACATGGAGATAATTATACCTACTTACACCACGCTTAACGGATTTACACAGGTCAAAAAAAGGGATTATGTGATGAATGTCAGTAAAATATTTATCGCTTTGCAGTTATTTCTAATAATACTTAATAATAATAATAATAGATTAAAAATCCCTTATTTCGAACCATATTTCTTTTGTGTTTATCCTACATCGAATTTATTTAGACTAACCAATAAATAAAAATTTTAATTGAATTGACAGAGCGCACGTCCCGGCAAGTGAGTTCGTGTCCCAGTTTCGACTTCTTTTATTATTTTCTGTGTCTTGTGCATTTTCATATTTTAATTTAGATTATTATTGTTAAATTGTTATCTTATTTTTCAATGATATATTTACATTGATGGGAATAACCTTAAAAAGTTAAAAAGAGAGTTTTTCTTATAAAAAATTAAATAAAAATTGACGCCTGTAATTCCAGTAGGAGTAATTATTCTCCCCGTGTGTATTTCCGTCCATGTGTAATAATTTCGTCCGTGTGTAATTCTGGAAGTGTAATAACGGTACATATGTGAAATTCAAGCCTGAGTAATTTCGTCGTACAACCGTTTTATGCGATTGTGTTGTTTACTAAAACATAGGACTCAACCCCTCAGACTAATTTGTTCGGCAGAAACCGTTGTGTCTCCCTTACTATCATGGTTAGAAATATGTTTTTTTTTGTTTTTAAATCAACTCCACACAGGAGGCCCTGAGGAAAATAATTTCCCTCAGGACTTATGATCTAAAAGGAATAAGATAGAGAAAATACCACGATTTATATTCAAATCTAGAAGTTAACCGCAAAATAATGAAAAATACAGTTTTTGACTAAAGTTTCCGACCGCAATATGGGGGGAATCCTAAGAGTATGGATATTAGAGAGACGGCATGTGAAGTGTGCCCGCGCGCTCCAAGTGTGCCGTTTCGAGAATTTTACCCAAACGGCTTACATTGGCTGCTGGTTTTTGGACGTTTAATACGTTCCGACAGCAGTCATTTTACATGGTGACAGCCATGTGGGTAGAATTCTCGAAAAGGCACACTTGGAGCGCGCGGGCACACTTCACATGCCGTCTCTCTAATATCCATACTCTTAGGGGGAATCCGTCAGGGGCTGAGGGGAAGTACGTGGTAGAGGAATGCGTGAGGGTGGGGCCGCGAGAGGGGGGACAGCGGGAGAGGGGGAAGGTGAAAGTGGACCGCGAGAGGAAAAGGAGACGCGGGAGAAAAAGAGTAGGTGGAAGGAGAACGGGGACGAATGGGAAAGGACACGCAGAGGGAAACAGTTTCTTGATTTTAGTTGCATTGCAACGCATGCCGGGTCAGCTAGTCATTTATAAAAAAATAAAACGCAAGTTTATATTTTCACTTAAAAATATTTACCCACGAAGCCAATAAATTAACCTGTTTAAGTTTGCTGTGAATGTTTGCAAGTAGGCACCTATTGCTATTGTTAGTATGATGAATGTGAATCGTAAAATATGTAATGCAGCTATTTAAGTATAACGTCAAATAATATAATTATTTGAATCGCCTGTTAATTAAATTTTACTGTCCCCCATCGCTGAGATCGAATAGTTTTTTTTTTCTTCTATATTTTCATGAGATAAAGTTCGCTAATTGTGAATATCCCACGCTTCTAATTAAAACTATAAGTGTTTTACAATGCAAATAAATCAAACGCAAGTAGTTTAACGTTTTATTGTACTACGCGTGTAATCTTCAATCTTGAAAACCGCTATAAAATAATGCAAGTATAATTTGCTTCTGGAGAAATTAACCTCCTTTCTTAATTTTTAATAGGATGATTTCGCGTATGAGATTGTAATCAAATTCTGTTTTTTTTTTTCCTTAGCTCCACAAAGATGAAAATAATTCCCCTCATGTCATCTTTGTATATTCTGTGTGAATGGTCTTTTTAGGAATGGAAGGAGATAAAGTTCTGGGAAGGAAAAAGCTACGAGGGTTGGGTAGGAATCGGGGGTTCAGTGTGTCCAGGAGTGACGGATGTATGAATGTATCCGTCCCATCCGCAAACATTATGTTAATTTTATAGTTTCATTGAGTCTAATAGACATTCACCGTCTTTACTGTCGAATCTAATCACCGCCATATGGTCAACAGGGTGACTGGACAACTCAACAATGTGAAATTTCATCCCTCCTTTGAAAAGTCATTAAAAGTTATAAAAAAATAAATATGGTTAAATAGGTTACGTTTTTTTTATTTTTTTTATTTTTTTTTTGTTTATTCCAGATTTTTATATTTTGGGCTATTTGTTTTTATTTTTTTTCATGGCTTTTAATGACTTTACAAAGGGGTGTTGTTTAATTTTCATGAAACTGTACGAGCCTTTTGGTTCTCAATAATGATAAATATTTTTATTTTTCCATTTTATAAAGTCTAGGAAATCGAAGAATTATTATTTTTCAACAGAATTTTTACATTATTAACTAGCGCTTTTTTTTGTTTATGTATATTTTTTTATTGATTTGAACGAAGGTTACCAGATTGGAAAAATCCAGTTTTATTAATTGTCTTTGTAAATACTTGCGTGTCGGTTTTATTGGCATAATAAATTTGGAAGTCGGCTCAAATTATTATAATAGTTCTTCGCCATTTCGATTTTATATCCACCAAACCGACAAAAACTTGTTGCCCTTCATTTTCTTATTTTTTTTAACGTTTAAGAGGAGAGTTTGAGCGACCCGTTTCATACAAATCTTAATTTTCGATTTGCGATCAAAATTCTCAACCAAACTGAAAAATAATTTATGTAGATAGTCAAATATTATATCTAGTACGGATATGGGCTACTTTATTAATTTTTGCTTTAAACTATAAAATATAGGCTCTTAAGGATTTTAATGTTTCATAATTATAGAGGCAACTTGGGCAGTAAGTTATAAGTAAATGAAAAAAATTACTATATTTATTATTAAAATATGATGAAATTGAAAATAAAAATTAATAGAAAAAAGCATTTTGACGACTGTAAATTAAAATTATAAATTACCTATTTACGTCTGAACAAAAATTTGTCGTTTCTGTGTAAAAATTACTATTCTAAAAACGCATTTTTAACAATGTTTTATTTTTCTTTATAGTAACACCGAAAATAAAGTAATATATTTTTTTTTATAATTATAAATAATTGACAAAAAATTCAAAAGTTCCTTTAAAAATTAAGCAAATCTGAATTCTTTAATTTCCAATATATCATCATTTAAAACAAAAATAAATAAAGTAGCGCATATCCGTACTAGATATTTAATATCTATAACCACTGGACCGACAGAGCAATTTAAAACTTTTTTCTCGGATTGCTAAAAGAAATTTTTCCGTCCACATTGAAAAAATTATACCTCCGAATTTGAATACGGATACATAGATACAAACTGATTATATTTCTATATAGCTAATGAATTAACCTACCTTTTGTCTATTATGACATATTCGTAGGATTTATAAAAAAAAAATTATAAAATCGTTAACTTTAAAACATTTTAGAGAATCCAGAGAAAATTTGCCACATTGTGGCAGCAAAGCAATCCGAGGCTTTGGAAATAGTGCCATAGTGTGGCAAAAAGAATTCGAGTGGTTAACTTATGATTTTTCAGTTTGGTTGGGTATCTTGACCTCAAATCCAAATTAATTTTTGTATGAAACGGGCCGCGCAAACCTTCCTCTCAATGTAATAAATCATTGTCCTTCAATCCTTGCCTTTATAACTAAGTTAGGTTATTTAGTTTTGCGAAAACAAAGTATCAATTATCAATATACTTGTTTCTTAATGTTGAATAGTGTGTTTATAAATGGTATAATTATGCAGACATCTAATTCAAATAAATTATTATATACATACTATCAACTCATTCATTCAATGAGTTCCTAAGTTTTTTTTTTATATTCGTAGTGATGACATAATTTTGCAAGCAGTTGCTAAGGCCTCAACGCGCGACGTCTTTTGTAACGCGATTTATCGAACCTGAATTATGAAACTTGAATAACTGATTTATTTGTTCATCTTGAGTCGTGCTGTGCTCTGTAGTTGAATTTCAACAACCTTTCTTGCCTACTGTGTAAAAAATCGCTCTTTAGCTTGCATGGCTTTTTATATATGGTAACATCTGCAATTCTAATTGCCAAGTACCCACGTACGATTCTGCACGTATTTACTTTCAGAGCGTGATGTGGCCATAATAGGAAATGAGTAAGTCGGGGGAGATGCTTCTATGGGGCAATCAAATCAAGCTCCTCTTTTCGATATACATATTAATTAATTGTAAAAAGTTCCACCTAGTCCTAGTGTATGAAAGATAGAACTTTTAAGGATTTAATGAAATGTTTGAATTTCTTAAAACCTCGTATTTTTTATTACATATTTCGTAAAGTTTCTTTTTTATTATTTTATAGTAGCATTATAAAATCCATTTTCGTATCGTATCGAAGCATTATAAAGTCCCTTTTCGTTGATATTTCACAAAAAATGCACCGTAAAACATGGTTCATCACAATTGAGCCCCGGGCAGTTGCCCCCCCGGCATACCTATACAGGGTGTTAAGGTACGTACTTGACTTACTTTAACCAGTGATTCCTGACATTAGTTGGACTAAAAAAATGTAAATGATATTTTGGTCTCCGGTGAAGTTTTTTTTCTTATAAATCAGAGTGTAATCAGAGTGCCCTGGTGTAATACCACCATTCAGAATTGAAACGTTGCTTAATAATGGCTTTAGCCGTGTTTAGTGACTAGATCTGAATAGCCAGGTACTTTCCCACCTTCCTCTTCCCCATCTCATTCCCTTCTCCACTTACCTTCAGCTTCACAACATACTCCAATTGGGGATGCCATAGTCTCACTGGCTCCAGAAGGGAGCAGTTGGGACTCTTGTGAGGTTTCTTTATATAAAAAAAAGACAAAAAAAATTCTTCCACGTGACGTCACTGGTCACTCAACCGACTTTACCACTTACCCCGCCCCCAACTGTCCAACACCTACTATTTTTTATGTTTTGTAGAAAAAAAAAACACGAAATTTTATTTACATTCTTTACTCCAAATAATGTCAGAAATCACTGGTTAAAGTAAGTCAAGTACGTACCTTAACACCCTGTATATTATATAATATGCAATCGTTTTACCTACTTACACAAAATATAACTAAACACACAGGGGTGTTCGGAGAGGGTGTACCATCGAATAACAGAAGTGTATAAAAATAATGCTTTCTGTAATAAAACACATTGTTTTATTTATAGATCTGATGCCTGGGATTATTTATAGATCGAATGCCTGGGTTTACCTAACCTAACCTAACCTAGCCTTTCCTAACCTAACCTGACTGTTTACGCGGCACTAGCGCGATCGCCTTATCAGACGATGCAATAATACCCTCCCCTCGCCCCGCTATCCCCGCGTACCCACTGATATCTTAAATATTTTACATTTCCGATTGCTATTTAGGAAATGTGTCTAATATAATTTATTTCACACATTTCCGGGCTATTTTAGGAACTACATACATTACCTAGGAATTGAATATAATGACGGATTACATACATTTCCGTTAACATATATATTTATATACCAGCGTATAAGTACAAAAAACCTGACACTGTAAATGAATTCGTTCGATATCCATTCCAACGTATTATTAAAGGCTTGTATAAAGTCGATTTTAGGTTTGAAATTGGTAAATAATGCATAAAAATTATACTTATGTTTAAATACTGTAAATCTCATTTTGGGTAATCTCAATGATAGAAAATGTCGAGGACGCCCGAGGAAGACGTGGCACGATCAAATTAATCAGATACTTGAGTCGGGCCATGTCAAGAAAGATGATAGAATAGTACGTATGAGACGATGTATGAATGTGAATGAGGCAAGGAGTGTTTGACAAGGCGGGCCGTTTTCTCTGCTTACCCCTGCAAGGAAACCGCGTGATGGTTAGTTAGTTAGCTCATTTTGTGGGGTCAAATGTCGGGGTATCAACTGTAATGTCACTAAAAAACATAGCTAATCAATTCTTTTCAATAAATCTAAAACTATCAACGAAATTAAATGGTTCTTTGAAATGAAGTAGATTTATTTGACGTAATAAAAAAAAATTTATCGCAATAAACTTATCTTATCTAGTACAATTAGTTAAAATTAAAAAAAAAATTAAATTAAATGTGGTTCTACGATTATAAGATCAATAAAATAAAGCAAGTCAAAATAAAATTATTAAAAAAGTAAACAGATTTCAGTATATTCAGGAATATTTATGAGTTGGATTAGGTTGTCCCTACTGATAGCAATTTGACAAACGAAATATCGAGCTTTTACTTTTGAAATAATGGCTTACAGAGCTTCGGGCCAAAAAGGCCCCTATCTCTTTCATCATGATTTTTAATAATGGTGGTTGGAAAAAATAGATGTTATTTTGGTTGAGTTAGTTTTTTTTTTCAGCGAACACGGTTGCAATATGGGGAGCTTAAAAATCATCTGAAATACCGGCTCTTAAGTATGTAGTTTCGTACAAATATCTAGTTATTTATTTAATAATGTGTGTTTTGTTTCCAGACGGACGGCAAGATGGTGTTCGACGTGATCCAGCGCATGGAGGACACGGAGCCCTTCTCCGAGGAGCTGCTGGCGGCCATGAAGAGGCTGTGGGCAGACCACGGGGTCCAGGAGTGCTTCGGTCGCTCCAACGAGTACCAGCTCAACGACTCTGCCAAATAGTGAGTAGTCTTATCCCTTATCGTCGAGATACTCCTCGATCCTTTCGTTGAATTTTCTAGGATTACCATTTGCTAGAGGTTATAGAGATGGTTTGAAGTGTACTGTTTTCCATGTGGATGACAGAGTGGAAGGCCCCTCTCGGAGAACACGTATTAGTTTTATTTACTAGAGAGCGTTCCGACCATGAGGCTGAAGTCCTTTGTTGTCAGATTACTTTCCTTTCTGCCTTCAGCCTTCGGGGCGTGGGGGACTTTTTCCCACTCTGAGTCTTTATATATTTTAATTAAAAGACAAAATAAATTTGTTTACATCGCTTTAATTTATACACAATCTACATGTTTCGTGAACGATGTTCACATCATCAGGAACAAATGTATACTAATATACAAATGTATACTAGTATATTGTATATAATTGAAATACAAAAATGATATAAATTAAATTAAATATTTTAGGACTGGTAAACATGTACAATTTAGTAAGTTGTTAATTTATCTTTACTAGTGCTTGACCTGGGATCGAAAGAAAAACCGCATCTTTGCTACTATAATCACTAGCGGCGTCGAAGTTGTGAAGAATTGCTGCTCAAAGTAAGCTAGGGCTTCGTCAGCCTGCTTTGCAGCCGAAGATGTCGAATCTTCGGGTTCTGATGCATGTCATGTCAGTTATGTCAGTCATAGTGGCTGTTCATTGACTTGATCCGTTCATTGATTTGCCGATCCGTCGATTCGTATTTCTCCAAAAAGTTAATTTCACATCGAAGTTCAGTGTTTCCTACACCTTTTACGAAAAATAGTGAGAGCATTAAACACATATTTTCAGAAATTTAACTGGTAAAGTGCAACAACATGTCACGTCTTCTAAGATGCTTTTTCTATCGCATAGATGTTTTAAAATGTGAAATGTACATTACTCATTTTATTTACAAAATATAAACATAAATATTATTAAGTTTGATCCATAGAAATAAATTTGAAAGTTTAATCTCTCACAACTATTTGGATTTGTGTATGGTATAAGGTACATAAGCTATAAGGTGAATATTCTGTTTCGTTTTGTCCAAAATTTTTCATTTTGTAATTTTATTAATTCGGTTATACAATATTCTTCGAAAGAAGTTAATAAACACTTATAAATAACTGTCTGAATTTTTGCTCTTCACCAACCTTCTGCATTTCAAAACATTGCAAAATAAGGGGGCGTAAAGTATGCACAAGAATATCTGAATTTACGAGACAACCGCAATCATTGAATTTATCTGAAACAAAAATATCAAAGCTCTTGCTCTTGTAATAAGCAAAAGTAAATATTAGATTCTTGGAATGATATCTTACGTCTTTCAGCGGATCCCACTGAGTGGTACCTCCCTGTAATGGCACTGCAATCTGCTTCAATTTTCGAATTGAATAATAATTCGTTATATCTAGGAGGCGGCTAAGCGGTGGCAAAACGAAGAATTCTAAGTCACGAATCCGCAAAAACATCATTCGGAGATATTGAAATTTGAATTTTTGAAATGATATGTTTTTGTAATAACGAATCAATTCTAAACTTCAAACCTCAATATGTCCGAATGATGTTTTTGCGAATTTTCAACATGGAATTCTTCGTTTTTCCACCGCCTAGCCGCCTACTAGTTATATCTTTCATAGAACCCAATTTACTTAGTGCTGCATCAAAATGTAAAGTTGTTGTTTATCTATCGCTGGGAGATGCTTCCCCGGGTATTTACCAATGGAAGATTTTGGACACAACATTAGAATAGCAGATATTAAGATGATATCCGGGTGGTGGAGAAATTTGAAAAATAGATTTTACTAAATTGTTGCTGTCACTGTTGCTCTTACTCCACCGGATATTGAGCGAAAGGGACAATGCACCTCGGGCTACTAATACCTAACTAAAATCGAGGTTTGTATTCCCCACTTTTCTCCTCCAAAAGTGGACTGATTTTCAATTTTTTTTTACCAACTCTATCTATGTCTGTATATTTTGCTTTTTTTAAAAAAACATTGTCTAGTTTGTATACTGAACGACTTTTGGCGGCGTTTAAACCAGTCAATTTTATTGATTTTTGGAAGGTCATAACTTCTATAAAAAGTAACTTATTAAAAAAATCAAAAAGTACCGACACGCTAGTAGTTTATATCTATTTTATGTAAAAACAATATTTTCCCTAGGGTTAAAATCCAGAGAGATAAATAGGGAATACGTTTGTATGGAAAAATCACCGCTGGGTATCCCCTTAAACCTATTTATGCCCGCTTGAAAACTGTCCTAATTTTCGTATTTTTTATTTTTATTTTATATACTAAGACTTTTTTATGCAGATATTTTTAAAAAATCTGTCGATTTTACTAGGGAATATCGTCAGTGTCTATATTATGAAAACACTTATGATTTCATAGTTGGTACAAAATGAGATCTTACAGAGGCGATTGTGTGATATTTTTCGTAGGATTTTTTGTTTGTTTAATACACAATGGTTTCTTGGTTGTGCGTATTCGTGACATACTGTTAAATATTTAAGTTGCTTGTTCATATGTAGTGGGAAATACACAAGCCTCACCGGATGCCACCTACAAAACAAATAAATATCTTCTATTTCTTTCAATAATCCATTTGCAAATTCTCGTAGATTGAATCTTACGACAGAATTCCTAGCCGGTCCGAAAGAAGAATATTTACCTTTAACTACTTTCAACTGTAACAATTTATTACAATTGAAAGTTAATATTTAAAACTATTAATGTCATTTTTAGCACTCATATTTTTACCCAAGAATCATTCGCAAGCAATATTTCGATTGTACGACTAAGCACCATACCGACATCTTGCGGTATTCCCGCGAAGCGCTCTGCCATTCGAGCGGCCCACGATCATTGTTTATTTCCTGTGCTAATTCCGACCACTCTGTTTACTGTTGGCTTCGCATAATCCAAACAAGAGTTTCATTATTCCTGCAAAGCGATATTCCTACGTCCGCCTAAAAGCGGCTGCAACTCGGAAACCTCACAGCCCATTCCATTGAGATGGATTACCCAATTTGAAATGTCTGCTAAAGGCATACCGCCAATATTTGATATTGTAAAGTTACAGGTATCACACAAACTTATAGATTCATAATTCGTGAAGTGTTGTTGGTGGAGGTCATAATGGGATACTGAAGTTATTCAGATAGTCGGCGGCATCGGGAGTCGCTTGGGTTCAGCACAGATGTGCCACAGGGTAACTGATGCGATCTGTTCTGTTGTTTGAATATGTCCTTACAATTCAGATACCTTAAGATGATAGACTTCGCTTTTCGGCCCATACAGAAAGAACGCCCGGGAAAAAACACTTTTCTACATCGAAAATTGCACAAAATGAATATATATATTTTTTTATACTGCCTTCTAAAGGGTGAAAACTATGTCGGTATGTTTTCGAATTTTCGATGCGTTTCGTATTAACGTAAACATTCACTGTCAAACATGTACGATTTATCAAAAAATATTATTTAAGGAAAAAGTGCTGCTAACTCAACTCTCATAAAGAATTATAAAATTATAAAAAGCTACCGACGTAGCTTCTTCTTTCTAAAAAATATATATTTTTTAAATTTTCAATTTTGTGAAAGTTTTGGTGTAGAAAAGTGTATTCTCCATAAACCCCTTTTCGAGCGATTTCTGTAGGTAAATTTGAGCGTTGTCTCATTCGCGCATTTCGCATTCGCATGTATTGTAAGTGTGCGTGAGCTTATTGTGAGCGGGACAGAATGACAGACGCGGGTGTTCTGCGTGTGGTTCAAAGTCTAGCCTCTTAAGCCCCGTTACGCATCATATACGCTCATCGGCTGTGACTAAACCGAATGCGGTTTAGTGAGGCCCACGTCTTCCGAGAGAGAGAAAACCCAGAGTTTCCTGGACGTGAAGCGGGTGCAACGGAGATTGCTTTTCACAGCCTTTTTGAATTCCCTTTCCTGAATTTCATAGTTTGAAGGTTACTGCCTCCGGCCTACGGTGGCTGTGTAATATTCCAGAGGACATGGAGCCATTGTAGTGGGCCGGAGGGAAGTGTTCCACTTACCATGCGTACGCGAATAGCAGTCTTTAGTTGCACGTCGATCTTCTGTGTCCGTACACTTCTAGCCTAATCTGAAGCACAGTATTCAGATACCAGTAGACCAAGGAAATCACAGCCATTGGTAGGATGTTTGGTCAGAACTAACTCAATTCATCTAGTTCATTTTATATCTACTTATAATTACGGTTATGTATTCAGTTTCTTGAACAAATTTATTTTTTTAATCAAAGGTTTATTTTATTTTTACATTTCTTTTCGATCCTAAGGCGATACCGCCGATAACTATCAGAAAAAAGGTTACGACAGATCCCTTAGAATTCAGTCCTCACTTGCATGTCTCATAACCACACATCAGGATTGCTGGGTGGCCTCTTTATTCATTTATCTTCCTTTATTCTTATCCTTGTTCTATGTAGGCATGTATATTAAATTTCATAAAAAATAAAATCATAAAAAGCTGGCTGATGTTATAAATCGTCTACATAAAAATTGATATTTGTTTGTTTGTTCGTATTTTATGCGCTGCCATACCGTTCATCCGATGGCGATGAAACTTTGGGAATTTGATGTGCGCATGCCCGCGATGCTTATAGAATATTGAGCTCTGGCGTTATGAAATTATTTCCTACACTTTTCATCCGATTGCGATGAAAATTTTGTGAGTTGTTGTGAACATGCCCGCGAAGGTTTATATATATATTTATATACTGGTGAGCTCTGACGTTATGAAAGTTGCATAAAAAAATTGCAATAGGTCACACACGCGTTGTTTAAAAATAGGAGCATTTATGGAGTTTAGCGGCAGGGAGAAAAGGCGGGAGAGGGAGGGAAATCCGGTAGGGGAGAGGCGTAGGGGAATTAAGGAGGGGGAATACGTAAGGGGGGTTCGCGAAAAGATGGACGGCGGGTGAGGGATGGGTGAACGTGGATAAGGTGAAAGGGGAACGCGGGAGGGGAAGAGGAGGCGGAACAGGAACTGGGAAAGAACACGCAGGGAGAAACAATTTCTTTATTTAAGTTCCAAATCAACGCATGCCGGGTATTAGCTAGTTTGAAATAAAAACTAAGAACCCCTCACATTTTCATTTTTATTTATTTTTAATTTGTGTGTTTCTTACTGCACATTGTAATAACAACTCAACTACTACGCAGAATGAACATAATATAATCTTTTTTTCATAGCAAGTACCACTGCGATATTATCTTACTAAATTTTATTATTTCTTAAATACTAAACATTAGATACATTATAATAACTAGATAACGATGACTTCGAGAAGAACCACAATATTTTATAAATCTTCGGAACCGAAGAAACACAAAGTGTAATTAAAAAGTCACACTTTTTTAATAATATAATTTGAACTATCGGTTTTGAAACATGTTGATATATATTATTAAAACAGTGCTTAAAACCACGTGCTTCATTACTATTTCTTTTATTCGAAATGGTGCCTCCAAGTACTTTTACAATTATTGAATTTTAAGGCTTCAAAATGCATGTATTTATGTATTTAATTAAACCATAATTTTTAATTATTTTCCTTTATTAATTAATTCTCCAGTTGTGTCAGTTTGAATTTGAGTGGCTCGACGGGAACATAAGTTGGAGTCACTTTGTAGGTCAGGGGCCCGTATTCAAAGTTGACCTTATATTTCCGGAATATCTGTGAAGTGAAAATACATAGATTAGCATAAATAGCCGCAAAACGCTGTTGTTATCCTGAAAAAGCAACAAACCACATAGAATAAATTAGTGATATTTTGGTGTGGGTGTATGACCCTATGTACTCGTGACCTCTGCTGTAAGCTACTTATGCGCATTGTCGCAGTTTGCCGCAAAGTTATAAGCTGTTTATAGCGCAACACATTTAAAAAATAATATGTATTGATTGATTGTTTGAACAAATGTCTCTACACTATTGCTAACGTAACCCAGTTTTCAAATAACATATTAAAATTTCCTCGAACTTCGCAAAATCACTTTGTGGCGTCCTTTTTTAATTAATATTAAATGAAACAAATAACTTTGTATCAACCACTATTATATAATCACAATTACCTACATGTTTAAAATAATTTTTATATTTAATTTTAAATAATTGTTTTTTACGATATTTTTTAATTAATTAATCACCTCTCTCTATAATATTTTTTGTCCATAGTTCTTTTTAGTCGATACTTATTTGTTTCTTTTGTTTTTTAATGTTATTGCTACCCTGACGGAGAAACCATCGGTTTCGAAACATGTAGGTAATTGTGATTATATAATAGTGGGTGATACAAAGTTATTTGTTTCATTTAATTAACATATAAAAGTTTGAAAAACTAACAATGTAGGTACTAATATTTAACTAACATTTTAAATGCGTTAGAATTCAATAAGTCAGACTCGGTAACATATTTACAAAGAGTTACATTGAATTAATAATTCATCAGAATTCTGAGTTAGATGCACTCGATTAAGTCTATACTTAAAGTTAATTCTCGTAAAATTCACTCACCAAATGATCTTAAAATTTTTGAAACAGGGAATGTACGTACTTTACATATTATAAAATCTATGATTTGGAACTGTTATACGGCTCTTAGATAAATACTTCTGTATGAAGTCTCGTTTATAAATTATATTAATAAAGTAAAGCATCCCTAAAAAGAGAATCATGAAGCACGATAGGCTGATAGTTAATGGGTTACAGAAAACAGATTGCTTTAACAATGTTAAATCTTTCCCTCAAAATTATCTTAAAAAGGAGAATTCACTCGGTGCTGCGGTTAGTGGTTAGGTTAGTAACAAACAAACCGAATAGATTGAAATACAAATATTAAAGCAATCACCTTAGATAGCATAATCTGCAGCTCCGCCTCCGCGAACCTTCTTCCCAGGCACGTGCGTCTCCCGTACCCGAAGGGCAGCGACACGAAGGGATGGATCTTCTGATGCTGCGCCTGGGACACGTGCGGACAGCCCCCGGTCACCTCGGACGTCCGGTCTGCCGCCTTCAGCCAGCGCTCCGGCAGGAAGAGTTCCGGGCTGCGCACGTACTCGGGGTCGTTTGACACCACGTAGTGCGGGAAGATCACGTGTGTCTGCGGGTTCATTATTTAAACTTACATTTATAGCTACGGTATAACATTTCAGTATCTAGTTTTCAAGTACCATGTACGTATGTACCGGTTTCATGACAAAACAGTACATTGAATAAAAGTACTGTAAATCAAACCAACTTAACCTAATCTTATCATATTCTGTTTTATCACTCTTCAGTTATATCCGTTACCAGAATAAAGCATAACTAGCCTTTGAATTTAAGCTGGAAGGTAGTAAAGTCTGAAAATAAACATTTTCAATGTTGAATGAAGCATAAATAACTTTTGCATTTAATCTGGAAAATGGCAAACTCGGAAAATTAACATTTTCATTGTTGGATGAAGCACAAAAATCATTTGAATTTAAACTGGAAAGGGGCAAACTCAGAAAATTAACATTTTCAACGTTGAATTAAGCATAAATAACCTTTCAATTTAAACTGGAATGTGGCAAACTCTTAAAATGAACAATTACTACGTTGAATGAAGCATTATTTGAATTTAAACTGAAAAGTGGAAAACTGTGAAAATAACATTTTCGACGTTGAATTAACTATAAATAGCTTTTGAATTTAAACTTGAAAGTGACAAACTCTGAAAACAGGCTTTGAGTGAATCATAAATAGGTTTTGAATTAAACGTGGAAAGTGTCCATTTGGAATTGAACTCAAAGAGGCCGTTTGTTATTACGTTATGACCGTATTATTTATTACGATACCGACCAATAAATTCTAGAAAATGATAATAGTGTCGTTTTAAAAAGTCTCACGTTTTTATTTCTTATTTAAAGTTAAATTTTATTGCATACCACATTTGATTTCTTAAAAAACTATTTATTTTTATTCGTTTTGCCACCACTTGTGCTTATAATATATAAAGTAGAGGGAGGGTTGTATTTATTTTTTCTGTGAATGAAGTATTTATTTTATCAATTTTTTTTTCAATTCATCTGAGGGAATGTAAACGCGTTGAAATTAAATCCTCTAAAATAGTTGATAAACAAACCCTAAACTTTCATACACAAAAAACAAACCAGTTTTTATCTAAAAACATAATAATATTTCGCTGTGTTGATGCAATAAAGATTATCTTACTCCTTTTGGTATATGATATCCTTCTATGACCGCATCTGATTGGAGGCACCGTCCATTTCCCAGTATGACAGGATACATCCTGAAATGCAAATAGAATATTGGATATGCTTCATATTTCTGCGATCCCGGTTATATGAAATCCCAATGTTCGTTTCATAACCCGCTTCTATTTATGAATTCACTTAATTTTGCGAATACTACAGTGAATTGTATAATACACAGTGAATTGTAAACATTATCTGCATAATTATATTATGAATAATTCAATTCAATGTAAAATTATTCTTTTATGTAAATTTTATGATGTTATTTATTGTAAGTAATAATAATTTTATGCGACCTTCCCAATAGTATGTATTAATATTATTACAAAATTTAACGATAGATAGATTACAGATATTATTACCAAACTCAAGAGCTAGTTCTTTTCCTTGGCGTAGAAGTACTTAAAAATATTATGTATTTCACTATTTCTTTTTATGCCGTTGTATTTATTTATTATTGTAACAATATTATAATTTAAATAAAAATATTTAAAAAAATGTTTTTGAATAATTAAACTGTAGTAAGGCTTAGTTGAAATTACATGATGAATTCGATCATTTAAATTGGGCTGTGATCTAATTTGGTGATCGAGAACTTATGCAAATGTAAAAAAAAGCAAATACTCGAAGGTCCATTATACATATATTAAATAAGGAAACAAAAAAATATCAAGAAAGCCGCTAAAACTAACTTCTATTCTACGTCGCATATTAATAATCAAATAAATTTAACAGATAGTCCTATATTGAATTTGTTCCTATAACCCCCGCTCAAACGTCATTGTTTTATTATCACAAATATATATTATGTTTTTTTTTTATAATTAGTTAATATATTATAAGCCCTGAAGAACATTTGCAAAACAAATCCTGCAAATTACAAAGTGTGTTTTTCACATATAAAATAATATTGTTTCCTTGCTTGCTTCGCTTCTCGTAAATTTCTCTTCTACATTTTTTTTCTTTTGTGAGTGAGCTTCCAAAGCTCTTTTAAAATATTTTTACGTCCTCCGGGTATTTCTAGCTCACGTTTCAGTTTCCACCCCGGGGAGAAAGGAACAATTTTAAAAAAAACTATGTAACCATGCAGAATTATTAAATTATTAATACAGCAAGTCATAACCAGCGCGCTTTTGAGGTTGTCTTCCATTTTTCTGCCTTCTTTTAACGTTAGAAAAGCTTTAAATATTGATGAAGGAATTTTATAATTTTTAACTCAAGTAACTTCGCAAGAATTCACAGGTTTGCTGACATTCATTTTGACCATGCAAGTTTTACTCAGTTATTTACATATTAATTTTTGAACAGTGCCTTGGGTGAGCTAAGATTTGAAAGACTAATAATATCTACACACCATGCTGCGAACAGCAGCTTTTGACAGCTGGCTAAAAATCGAAGGTTGGAGAATGTCTCCCGTCTCTTTTTTTCCCATGCGAACCCGTAACACTCTGTTTCACGTTGACTGCAAATTGGAAGAAACCGTCTGCCGTTAGTACCAACCGAGGAAATGAGATGGTGATATTGAATTTGTTGTGTTAATAAAAGAGACAGAAGACAACGTGAAACAGAATGTTACGGGTTCGCACGAGGAAAAGGGAGACAGGAGACAATAACCAGCTGCTAACAGCCGGCTGTTCGCAGCACCATGTGTAGAGCCCATTAATTATGTTTTCAGTTTCTTTTATGAAGGCTTACGAATGAATTGTAAATATTTTTTTCTGTGTGAAAAAGTTAGGTTTTTTTCAGTATTAGCTTTTTAACAAAAAAATCAACGGCAGCCATTGAAAAAAATGTCGTGACATTTGAAGCATCCAACTGAAGTTTGAAAATAAAATCCCAGCGTGATATTATTACGATAAAACTAGGCGAGCACACTAAATAACAACGGATATCTGCAACTGGTGAAGTGTAAGATTAATTAACTCTCGATGACTTCGCCCCATTATTTTCCATTTTCTTTACTAATCCCTCGGGTATTATCTAATTTATCTATTATCTAAATACACAAAATGTATTGCTCACCTCAACGTTTCCTTGATGCAGGCTTTGAGGAAGGGCATTTTGTCCAGAGATTTCGCAGTAAGGGGTGTACTGGGCGTTGGCAAAATTTCCATAAGCTCGTTTCTCAGCCGGCTCTGGGCCTCCTGGTTCTGGGAAAGTTGGTATATCGTAGAGGCGAGTGAAACTGACGTCTGAAAGAAAAAAGAAGAACTAATGATAATTCGTTCTCCCAAATAAATAACATAGCTAAGAATATATTTCTACTATGGTAGTACACGCCAAACTTTAACACCGACCTGAAGTTGATACAAAAATCGTCGCATTAGGCAAGTTTAAGGTCCGAAATGTGGCATGCCTCCCCGCCCTTTTTCTGTCGCACGTATGTTTTTCCGCATTTTTCTCTTTCGCTTACGATCATTGTAAAATCAGTAAGATGTCTGTATATGTACGTCCATTTGAGTACGTGCGAGAATGGATCGCATCAAGTTCAGGCCGGCATTAAAGTTTGGCGTGTACTATATCTATCAGAAAAAAGGTTACGACGAAGCTGGAAGGATCATAGCGTAGCGGTTACACACGGAGAAAAATGTTATTCTAAAATACGATCATTTTATTCGTAAAAACGGTTAAAAGGACTGAAGTTCTTACGAACAAATTAACAGTGTTTCAATGTTTATTGGCGGGAAAATTTAAGAATAATTTGTTGATATACGTACGAAATTACGTATACCAACAAATTATTCTTACATTTTCCCGCCAATAAATATTGAAACACTGTTAATTTGTTCGTAAGAACTTCAGTCCCGTTTTTAACCGTTGCTACGAATAAAATGATCTTATTTTACAATAACATTTTTCTACGTGTAAAAGCAACATATCGTCGCCCGAGTGCTTAATTGTCCAAGCGACCATTAGCAAATTTTACAGGAGGAGGAGGTTTTCTTTTATTATTTCAATTAAACATTAGCTATTTCCGTTAAGTTAAAGGTAAAGGTCTGATCAGTTTAAATAATTATTACTGAAGTGATTAATTATCGTTTTTGGTACTTTATTTTTAATTTTAAAATGGAGTTTGAACAGAAACTAAAATTGTCGTTTGGACAATTAGGCGTCGATATCGGATTTTCGCGATGAAAATTTATTAGCGAACAGTCAGTTTTTTAGCAATATTCAATATACATATTATATTGATAGTTAGATCTAAATGCAACGTTTGTTTCGTCTAGCAACACCCGGGAGTAGCCGGTATCCGCATTCCTAATTTGTTATTGCAACACGTACCGAAATAGACCGATACTTGGTTATACTCGGTGGATTGCTGGAAGAAATATACGACTTATAATATCAAATAGGCGAGGAATCGATATTTAATCATTGGACGATAAGCGTTTCAAGGAAAATTACCTTACTGATAAATACGACCGGGATCTGATACTTAATTGATAACGTGACGACAAGGCTTCTTGAAACCTTTTCAGCAGGATGACCGTCACATGTTTTGTTAAAGCTTAGAATTAGTTACGGAATATGTGTATCTTGGTGTTACAGTAGATTGCTTTTTTAAATGGGACAAACATATTTAAAGAAACGTGTAAAAGACTCGGATCAATTGCTGGCAGAATGTACACATTAAATTTTTATCTATCAATTGAAACACCTAAAATAATTAATATGTTACTGGCAGAATCTATTATAAGATATGGATTAACAATATATAATACTACTATAACCAATCTGAAACAAGTCCAAGTGGTACAAAATGCAATTGTAAAATTATTAGTTGTCCCTAATATTTTCAAGCAGAGACATAATACACCGTTGTTGTTTCAGAGTGCCAAAATTTTACCTGTTAAGGCTATACTATGGCACAAAATAATAATTCAGCATATATTTACCCCGCAGCATAAAGAGAAATTAGAACATAAATACAGCACTAGGTTCACGCGCAACGACGGGTTAATAGTTCCGAAATTTAATAATAAGTACGGACAGAGAACGTTTGAATACAACATACCGAAGATATTTAATTTATTACCTGATACTATAAAACAATGTAATTCTATGAATAAGGTTAAATATGTGGTGAAAAATTGGCTATCGGAAAAAAAATATTTATATTGTGTATGAAAAATGTATGAAAAAATGTTATCTATAGATATAAGATGTAAATTATGTATATGTTACTAAATTATAAGCACCTGCTGACAAGCCAATTCAATTGGCTTAGCAGGACTTGTTTGTTGATTTATTTATTATAACTATGCTTTCAATAAATAAAAAAAATAAATGTAAAGATTTTCACCCTCTTAGGTATTTTCTTAGCCATCGATTCAAAATGCCGAGCAATAGAAGATTATAATATTATGTTATTCATGTAAGGTTTTGATTTTAAAAATGATACATATTAGATTGTAGTAGAACATCTAACCCAGCCAAGAAATGTGATCTAAAATTCACATTGCATGAACACAACGAGTAGAATTCGGAAAATTTTAACATTTTTAATTTAAAAACTTAAAATTTAGGAGGATTGAAACACCATTTAATTTTCACGTGAATAAGAGTGCATATAGTTTTTTTTTAAATAAATACTTGTGACTTTTTGAATTGAAGGCAGTGTCGGTAAATATTATATAAATATTCGTTACAATTGTTAAAACACGAGATTCTAAAACATTTCACAATAACAGATTTACTATTGGTTGCCAGCACAATTAAATGATTTTACTGCCTAGTTGCAAATTGCAAATATCGCGAATGATACACGAATTTAAATCAGTACGACAAGGGGCATTAATTTTGTGTTGCATGAAACCTAAATACATTATTCATAAACCTAATAATAACTGAATGTCCACCCAGAATTTTTGAAACAATGAAATTCCTTTCAAAATTACTGAAAATGACACGGGTATGTTTTCTTTTATCTTCTGCGCTTGTTTCTTTTTCGGTTTTGTTATTTATGACTGTGGCATTTTTTTTACGTCTTTTTGCTACGATTCTTTGTTGGAGTAATCACGTATCGTCGCATGTTCCCGCAATGTGAGACGCATACGAACTCCTTGGTTTATTAATCCCCGCCGGTGGGGGTGGGTGGGTGGAAGGCTCTAGGGGTGGGCATCACGTGACCGGCGGCCATTTTCGCGGAAGTCTCGCCACATCCGGTCCCGCCATTGCAGGCGGCGCAAATGCCGTGCGGTTTTTTGATGCAATTTGCTTTCGCCATGTATTTCGATTTTTTTTTATTCTGCAGGCTTGTTTTAGTATGCGTTATCGGTGGAAATTCGTATCTACTAATGAATCAAGCTTTAGAAAGAAATTTACTAGCTTTTATGTTAGTAAAAATATTTAAATATACTACTACATATTTTTTCCACCCACTCAAGGGGAACGGCTGCGCTGCTTTTACAAAACAAAATTTAATTTTGGATTTGGGGCCAAAATGTCCATCCAAATTGAGTAATTATTTTTTACTCAAAAGATTAGCAAATCTACCTACGAATATAAGCTACTTTATTTCTTTATGTTTTAAATTATAAAATATGTCCATTAGAGATTCATGTTTTAGTGGCAACTTTTTTTTTGAAATTTTTTTGTGCGTTAAAAAATAATCTTGCTCTACTTGCTGTGTTAATACAATGAAAAATAAATTAATAATCGTTAAAAACCAATTACCAAAAAAATTATCTTGCCCTCCTACTGTGTTAATACAACTTTTTCTTTAATTCGGTAAAAACCTTTTCCTTTGGTAAAGTTTTTCTTTCAAGTAAATCAATCATTTATAATTTAAATGTAAGCCCATAAAATTCATTTATGTATATTTTTTTATTATTATATATTTCATCATGTTTCTATAATAAATATAGTAAAATTATTTTTAATAAATAGCATTAACTCACAAAAATGATTGCTTTAATGGCCTAGATTTTTGCTTAGCTTTTTATTAAAAAAATGATATTTATTTTGATAGGGTATTTTGTCCTCGAATCCAAAATTAAGTTTGATTTAAAAAAAGCATTTCCTTAGCCGTGTTGATTCATCCATTTAGGTAAAAAACTAAGATAAAATATTATAGTTACAAAACATGGATTTATTATTCTAAACCGTTTTGTTTCGTATTTTAAAGTATGAAGTTTTGGTTTTTCTTTGCCGCCGGTGAAATAACCGAGTCTTTATAGTTTTTAAAAAGCTCATTAAAATTTGAACGTCGCCTCTCATCTAACCGGAAAGAACGCCCGAGCGCTTCAGAATCCTGCTAAAAGGCAAAAAGGAGTAATAAAAAGTTTTTTTTTCCACCGGCTTGGTTTCCCACAGTGTACTTTATGATTTCAGTGGTTTTGTGGTAGTGGTTTTTCCCCCAGCAAACCGGTGGGACTACTGAGGGCTGAGGGGGTTAGCGTCATTCATTCTTCATACAGTGCGCCTCGTCGACTGCAGCCACATTAGTTCGGCGGATATGGATTAACCCTTTGAGCGCCACGGACTAACTGCGGTAACGAGTGGCGAAATCAGCGGGCGAACAAACAATGGCCCGAGTACCTACTTTGAGCGTCATAAAAGTAATTATTTTCCATTTCTCGTTAGTAATACGTTACTCGGTTGATATTTCGCTTGTGTCGCTAATACAGTACGTACATGGTTAATATTTCGCTTGTGAAGTTGATATTTCACTTGTGCCGCTAAAGTGCTCACGTACGTAGTTAATATTTCACTCGTGAGGCATAGAATATAAGTGTGGTGTGGATACGTATGTGTTTTAAAGTAATCTATGACGTATGGAGGGCCGTCCTGGTGCATGCCCAATTGGAGCAGTCCTCGCCGACTTGCCAAGGAACCAAGGCGCTGATAATTCCTATCTCCTACTACAGCGCCTTTGATGTTTTTACTAGCGCCTATATGGCGGATAGAGAAACCATAAAAAAGCAAGGCCGATGAAACATTATTCTAGATTAAATAAGGTACGATTAGATGACTAGGAATTGTAGAGCGGATGGGTGGAGAAAGAAATATCAGGAAAAACACACAAGCATACAGAAGATAAGTGAATCAAATCCTGCCAGTGAAATGATACCTACGCTGTTTTCTTGGTGTGATTGAATACCGCTGGATTAAAAATTGTATTAATGAAAATTATTATGTCGTCTATCTATTATGTTTTAGTTACATAATGAAAACAAAATTCGACGACGGTTTGACTTAAAAATAAATTCCGTGTAAAATAGATTTCCCTTACTAATTTTTTACAGTGAAAACTTGACTTTTTACCACGGCGTTGATATGGTTAAAACGGGCGTAATGCCGGCTATACCGTACCAACGTTGAACCGGCGTATAATAAGTATCTATTAAAACGGTTATAGTGCAAATAATACGCGGCGCGTAATGTCAGAATAGTGATAACTTGACTTATTACTACGGCGTGGTTATGGTTAAACCTGGCATAAGGCCGGCTCAACTGTATCAACGCTGAACCGGCGTGTAAGAATGTAATAAGATGGACTTACCGTGTCTACGCCGACCAGGAAAAGGTCGAGGGCAAGGACTGCCGCCATTTTGGGGTCACCATGCTGCTTCAGGATGCACTCCACAAGGGAGCCCGCCCTCTCAGCTTCAACCCCTCCCTCTTCCAAACGTTTGACAGTGGCAGTTATGTGACGCATGCATAACCTACAAATTAAAAAAAAATGTAATCTTCAAACAAATTCATGACAAAACGGAACGTTTTTTTAAATTTCTTTTTGTTATCAAGTTTAATTTGTAGAACTTCATTTTAATTCAAAGATTTATTTTATACAAGCTTCTGCCCGCGACTTCGTCTGCGTAGGATTAGTACTTCGAGTAATCTATTTTCTTTTCCTAGGTCCCCTACGTTTATAGCAAAATTCATAACCTATTTATTTAAAATATGTATAATAATTCTTGATTCAATTCGAAGTATTAGGCGAGTACTTCAAATAAATTCACTAATTTAAATATTTTCCAAAATAGAATTTTGATTTAACAATCATTGTTTTGCAAAATGTCATTCTCAAATTTCGACTTTTTCTATTAAACAATAATTATTATTTTCAATATATTGAAAATAAATAGCTAGCTTTATAAATTATAGCCTATATGTTATTCTGATGTATGAGCTATATTATTGTAAGGTTTCATCCATTAGTTAAATTTTGATCTAAAGAGTAACAAACATACATACATCCATCCAAACTTTCCCGTTTATAATATTAATAAGATTTAATAATATTATTATTTCATTTATGATAATGATGTTTACCAAGCAGTTCTGCTGTTATCAGCTGTTTCGCCTTCCGAAGGCATTATAAAACCGTGGTGAGGCCATTAACAAACGATCTATTTATAATAGGTACTTCTGTATAGCTGTATTGCTATAAATAAATAAACTATATATAATAGAAAAGCTCTCGTAAGTAAGTACCTTTAAGTAATATGAATAGATCGTCTATATGTGGTTTCACCACAATTAGATAGTTCTTTCGGAAGGCGAAACAGCTGTCACACGTAATAATAGTTACATTAAAATAAAACATGCACACCTAAATACCTAACCTATTATTTTATTACGTTCTGTTTTGTCTAGTTAATATAATAATAATATTTATATAGCGCCATTTTATTAGTATGTATATTTTTTTTTATATTTATTTAACTCCCAAAGGGCTTTTACATGTTGGTATACAGTACACGTGTTACATTTTGTTGGTAGTAAAAAAAGTTTTGGTACATTTTGTTGGTAGTAAAAAAAAATTGGTACATTTTGTTGGTAGTAAAAAATACAAAAACACAAGTCATAAAAATACAAGAACAAAAACTGAAAAAAAGAGTAAATACATACGTTACAAAATACAAATTCAGTTTAGGAATATATATTTAAAATAATGGGAAAATGCTTAATTTTACCTGATGTATTTACATATTTCAAAAACAGAAAAGGTAATATTCAAATATCTAATTGGATGCATTCGGTTCCTTCATTCCATTTTCTTTCCAAGTTTTCCACTCTGTGAATAAATCTCGTTTCCATTCACAGGAGAAGCGCATTCGATTTCGAGAAGGAAACTCAATTGGAACGTTAAATTTCTCATCTGAGACAGGATATTTTAATGAGATATCTCCATAAGAGTTATGGATTTTCCATTTGAATGGCAAACCACCTTGAAAGGGTATACCCAATCGCGAATATATATCAAGCTTTTTCAGCTCGCAAGGTATACTGCTTCTTCAGATTCATGAACTTTTGAAACATCATTTTTACTGTCAAAAAAGGCAAAACACCATAATTTTATAAGATTTTTCAGTTGTTCAATAAAAAAATATATATTTTGAAACTCGGGCAATGAGTAAATTTTACGACCGACAACTTATTAATATTTAAATACATCTATTTGGATTTCGATTAAATAATTTTTATATATATCTATTTGGATTTCGATTTTGTTTTTTTTTGTGAATGAATGCAAATATTGGAAGTGGTAGTTAACCCAACTCCCGAAACCCTATCGAGCTGAAACTCCGATAGAATCGTTGTCGATGACGAGGCAATCACGCACATGCAAGCGCCCATATACACACACGCATATCTCCGATAAAATGATGGAGCAACTTGGTTGTGCCGTTCGAAGCGTGGGACCGTGATTTTGACTGGGTTGATTTTTTTACTTTAAAAAATTATTTATTTTTTTTAAAAAGAAAGACAAACATTCCCGGGTTACGAATAACCCAACAACATTTGAAAATCTCCTACTACCACCACACTAAGCGGAAGATGTTGCTTATATTTTATTGCTTATATTGCTTATACATTTAGAACGTGATAAAAGTCTCGAACCCGTACAGTCAGTCCTCTTTTTAGGAATAGGACTATAGCTATAGAATAAGGAAGCGCAACACGGCCTATTAACCCAAAAAATATTCACGAGAACTTCATGAATGCTGTAAAGTATCGATCCAGTATCCCTCCGAGTTCTTTTGAATTGCGATTTGCTGTACTTCTAGGACTTACGACCGTTGTTACCAATCCCACTGATGATCAAACTGTTGTGGCGAAATTTTGTCTCAACACTCCTCAAATGCACAAATACCTTCTTCCCAACGCATCCCCTACCAACAGTCAAATCGAGGTTAATAAACAAATCACTTAGCTGATCGATCGATCAAAAAGTCTTATCATCTTGTAGACGCTCCATGCAGGAAGCCTCAACTCTACTTCGGTCAATCAATATTTCCTGCTTGCGGTAAAATAATTGATCTTATGAATATTTCTGCTTCCAATTATTAGTTCATTCGGTACGAATCCGATAGAGTTCTTTCTAATCGAGCTTCAAATCACTTACTCTTTGAAGTCGTCCAGCGCCCCGATGTACTTCTTGTATGCCTTGGTCTTGTAGACCCTCCAGACAGGAAACCTCAGCTCCACCTCGGCCACGTTCCAGAAAAAGGTGTTTATGGCGCTGATGATGCCCTGAGCTTCCGAGTCTGCGGAGAGGTCGGGGCTCAAACAGCCCAGTCTAGTGTCGAGGGCCACCCTACCGATTGCTGGAATTACAACAATTATTTTTATAGTTGAAATTTATTTTAATTAAACAGCGTAAGTAGGTACCTACTATTAAAAATAATCGCTGAATTTCATTGTAATAGCGGTAAATATTTGATTAAATGAAACAAATAATTTGAATATTCATGTTCTTATTATCCTGACGAAGAAACCTTCGGTTTCGAAACTTGTCGATAATTGTTATTATACAGTGGTTGATTGATGTTCACAAAGTTATTTTTTTCATTTAATTAAAATGATTTTGCGAAGATTGAAGAAGTAAAGATTTGAGTTTGACATTATCAATCGTCCAGTTGATTAGAGAGATATCTCCAAATACTAAGTTTTATGATAATGAGGAAAGCAATATTCGAATGCTCACCGTAAATCAAATATTATTACGTGTCTGTGTTTGCATATTAAATCTGCTATAAATGACATCGGGAACCATAGCCGTTCGGTATATTAATTTGTGTGACATTTTGAAATTTTCCACTAATAACCCAGAAAACATCAATTTTTTGTTTATTTCACAAATGTTTTTCTGCATTATAATTTGATTTGGTAGTGTTTATGAGTAACTACGAGTGGTGTTTATGAGCACCAGATAGAGGATACACTTTTACATAAAATTACATACTCAACTGAAATTTCGATTTTGCTGTATTGAATTACTCGGATTATTACCGGATCCTTATATTAATAAATAAATAAATAAAATCATTGGGTGGCTGTCATGTGATGCGAAATATTTAAGCATATTATTATTATTTTTGTCTGTTTTGTTTTTGATAGTTGAAACATCACAAAAGGATTTATCGCTCGAAAATACACCCTTAAATAAATATGTGAATCACTGATTTTATATTTCATTACTCTATCTTCTGGATGTTTATACACACAATGAGCCAGTTATAAAAATAAATTCGATTCTAGATAATAATTAGAAAAACGTAATCTTAAATGTATTTTACTGTTTTATTTTCTCGTTTCACGTTTATAGTTGGCGCCCCGAAATACCCTGTTAATAATCGATTCCGGGAATGGGAAGAAACCATACTGGAATGGAAGAAATCTATTTGTGACACCGCTATTTGATCTGTTCTCCGTCATCCAGTTTGATTACTTTTTTTTATTGACTTAATATTAATTTATTATTGACGTTCGCTACTCACACTCTAAAGCCCATTTGTAGATTTCGTATAGGAATTGATCGGGAAGCTCGTTGTTTTTATCCAAGGAATCATCTATTCTGAAATGTATACAAATATTGATTATGTTTTCGTAATTGTTTTATTTGACAATTTGGGAGGCAGGGGTAGGTACGGCCGCCCCGGGAATTATTTATTGGATGACGAACACCCCTGCCAAAGGTCACCCCAAGTGGTTCGCTACGTTTGGTGACTTAGCGAGGGTGACCGGGTTTACGGGGTGAGGTTTGTATAGGTATTGACGGCGGATGTCTTTGCCGGATGTATTTGACCGGATCGGAAGAGACTGGTTGTGGGAGACCTTTTGCCGTATCCTGCCGGACTCTCTCGACTCATCGGCTTGCACCGCAGTGGGAGGGATGAATTTACTGGCATACCTCCACATAGCATACCCAGAGATGACATAGGCGCTGAGGAGGACTAAGACATTATTTCTTTCCGTATCCGTATATTTTTTTTTATTTACCTTTTGTCCGGAAGAAGATAGTTACTTCCGAAACCGGTCGACCGAAAAAAAAATTGTTTAATTTAATCAAATTATTGTATCAGTATTTTTACGTGTGCTGAAATAATTTTTGATAAATATTTCGGTTTGTTTAAATCTCGTCTCTCAAAAGACAAAGACTTGGAGTCAGTAACAAATTCATCTTTATGGATACTATCTATTACTGAGCTATTCTGGGTTTTAATCATTTCAAGGGAAACCACTATATTTTGACTTTGATTAATAACTTAATAATTAGTTAAATTTAAATATTAATCCTGTATAAAAATTTGTTATTAAGATTGCTCTTACCTTTGAAGAAAGTCATCAGCTATTTCATTGAGAGGTCCCACGAAGCTCCTAGCCGTGGAAGGCTGCAACAACACCTGCTGTACCTTGGCTCTGAAACTGTCCCATGGTTTTCCATGCCTTTTGTGTAAAATAAAAGATAATTTCATTAATTAGTTTTCATTAAAAATCATTTGTATTTTCTTTGAATTTCTTCAATCATATTTAATTGAATGTTGATTGCATTTAAAAAAACTTCCATAAATCTTGGTAATCTATTTTTTTTACCAATTTTTTTTTTGACAGATTTTTAAAAATTGGTTCTCAAGATTTCTTTTCTAAGTGAAGAGAGGGCGTTGTTATCTGTTTTCTGTTCTTGGCAATTTAATTTTCTCCACCCGGAACTCGTTGGCGGTTATTTTTTTTATTTTATTATTTCTGGTCATCAATCAATGGAGATAATCTATCGGCATCCCCTTCAACCCCTTTCAAATTTTCGTATCTACCATCCGCGCGTATAAGATAAAATCTTTAAAATTGACTTATTTCCATATTGATTGCGGTTCAATTTCGCGTGAAACTTTACACAAGCTAACAAGTTTAAAAAAATATTCGATGTGTTAGGGTTTAGTTAGTGGTTTCACTAATGTAAAATAAATACTCTTAAGGATATTTTTGTCTAAAGACGTAACACCCCCCCCAACAGCTGGAGGGTGAAGTGGCGAAATTTCTATATCACTATATTATCACATTCAAACCTATAAAAGAAAGAGCTTTCGTGATTATGCTCCTTCCTTTGATGGTTCCCCGTTAGAAAAGCATTACCAAGAGGCCACTATGAAAGGGAGGTCTCTAGTATGCATTGACCTCAATAAATAATAACATGTAAAGTGTTTGTAAAAATTATATCCATTTCGATGTCGTGAAAATCACGAAAATCGGAATAAACGATATTATCTAGAACCCGCGTGAGAGCAGTATGAATCGATCTGCATGCTTACAAATCTTTCACTTATTTATTTCTATTCTTGAATGTACATATTACAAATTATTACAGCAGTTTACATAGATGATAAGTTCCAATAATACAAAACAATGTTAATAATCAGTAACTGTATGAATGTAAGTTAGTCGTAGTGATTTGCGAACACCTCACTAGGAGAACATGTGCTGAAGTGTTCGCATGTTTTTTAGATTAAGTAAGTGTTATTAGAACACAGTATCCTCCTTGATATTGTCAAGAATCTTTGTGCATGTATTTTATTTATTTTTTGGCATCGAAACAGCTGTCACAATAATAATAAACTAAAAGCTAGCTAAAAAAAGAGATTAATTTCTTTAAATGACTATTTTAATTTATTTTAAATAGTCATGTATGTATGTATGTATCCTTTACTTTTCGCCTAATCCACATGCCTCACAACATTCCTCTGAATTGGATGACATGCACAGAACCCAGAGTGTAGCTATAGCATTCACATCTGGGGGAAAAGGAGAGTCGAGGGAGAAAGGGGTGATTGAAAAATTTATTAAAAAAGCTTTTTGAAACCTTTACTTACCACAATTTAGTATTTATATCACACTGATTAAAGAGATGATGCAAATAATATTGATTTTTTCGAAGAAAACTTTCAGAAAGGTTTTCACCTTGTGATGGCATTATTAAAACGACAAATAACTTTGTTTACATCACTTTTTTTAATACACAATCAACATGTTTAATGAACGATGTTCACATCATCAGGATCAAATTTATACTAAACATAAAAATTGAATATAGATCACATATGGGAGGAAAGGGTAGAAGGAAGGGAAAGTAAAGGGGTAACTTCCCCACTCTTACCCCTTCCCCTTCCTTCTACCCTTTCCTCCTTATGTGATCTACATTTATTTTTAAGTTTAGTATGCATTTAATCCTGATGATGTGAACATCGTTCATGAAACATGTTGATTGTGTATTAATAAAAGTGATGTAAACAAAGTTATTTGTCTTTTCATTAAAACAAATAATATTGGTGTATTTTTCAGGAATGTAATCTACCAGTACTATTCTGGCCGAATGGGGGGTAGGAGGTTCACCCCCCCCCCCCTCGCTATATTCGCTCTTGCATAGAACTCCCTTGAGGTGAATCACTAAACGGCGCTATATAAATTTGATTATCTGACGAGATTTTTACGCTAATGTCTAATTTGTGGCTAAATTTTAATATTAACAAAAGTGCTGCCATCTATAATTTTCAAAAATAACTGTTTTCCTGAAGGTATCCACTATTCCAGCATCCGGTGAAGAGCGCCCACCGCTCCACTGAATCAAACAGCACTTGTCCGCAAGGGCACTCGTCTATTCCGGCCGCGCCGAGTGGGCTAACTGCATTTTATCCGGCTAAATCGATCGACTCGTTGAAACATGAAAACTGAAAGCTTTCACACCACTTGTTTCTTGCGGCCTACATTATTATTATTTCTCTTCAGATTTGGATGTTATTTTAAACTTGATTTTATAATTTAAATCGGACTTTTAGCTTGTAACCAATAAGGTTTTTTAGGCGTGGTATTTCTTTTTTTAATCGTTTTCAGCGGATTTACTCACTAAGTATATAGATAATGTGTGCGACGCCATGCGATCAGTGGGGAAATTTGTGCGTGTTATATGTTATGTAAGACGAAATATTATACTATTGAGTTAAACACTTCATAACTACGGCACGTGATGCTCTATTTGTGTTATTTTCCTTTCTATTTCTACTTAAACAAAATTATACGTTTATTATGCGTAGTACTATAATTTACTATATATTACCATTGTATGTTTGGGGGCAAAATTCTTGCTAATTAGGCTACTAAATTGAAATCTTTGTATATTTTTCGCTTTTTGCACTCAGCACATGAAAAGTGAAAACAAACACTAGGTCTAAAGGCCTATTTTTCAGTAAACTCAAAAATGTTATGAGACAGATTGGGTTGTCAGAGAACATCTTGACGAACGTAAAATAAACTCTTAAGCCTAGCTAAAAAGAAACTGAAATACCGGCCCAAGTGTCCGAAAACCCATCAGCGGGTGTGACTGTAATTTTTTTCATACTGGAGGACTTTCACCCACTAGATAAAAAAAGATCTAGGTAAGTAGTTGTTTTGCACCAAAAACGCATAAATCGGCAAAAAAAAAAATTGTTAGTGTTTGCTTTGAAAATCCCAACATAGAAATATTACATATTGAAGTATATTATAATAATAGCCGATAATAGAAGAAGCCGAGGACGCCCAAGGAAGACGTGGTACGATCAAGTAAATCAGTGTCAAGAGTCAGAGTAGAAGATGTATGAATGTGAATGAGGCAAGGAGTTTTAGCCAAGACCGAGTTGTTTGGCGGTCCGTCCTCTCTGCCTACTCCTGCGGGGAAACGGCGTGATGGTTAGTTAGTTATAATAATATTTTATGTTTACTTACACTCCAATCACGCCAGCATTATCCCCGAAGAAGTCCTTTCTCAGTGTCCCCTTGTAGTGCTTCAGCGAGGGCATGGACGGCCTGTGCGGCAGTGTTTCCTCCTTGCGGAAGGCAGTCTCTATGCCCTCGGGCGTGAAGACAAACACTAGATCGGGGTGCCCCAGCAGACCTCCCACCCTCACCACCTTCCCGTACTTGGAGCGCAGGTCCAGCATTACCTCGTCCAATTCGTCTATTTTGTAATGTCCTGAAATTGACAAATTGAACGCAGATATATCAATCTCACAAAGATTACGCGGCTGTCGTCCAAAACGTTAATCCTACACATCAAGAAAGGTAACTTTTTTTTTTAGTTTTAAAACGGAATCATTTAATCGTTGGGTCCACTCCTAAACATTTGACTAATGCTTTATTTTGTTTTCACATGTTATGTAATATTATTTATTGTTTCTCCAGCATGCTTACAATTGAAATGTGTAAATACTTCATCTGTGTTTCGAATATGGTATATTAGAATGGGGATATGTGACCTCAAATCAAATGAAGCATCTATTTAAAACTCAAGGGGATATTATAAATCCATCCTTAAAATTTTTAGTTTTTCGTAGTCTTAAACATTCAAAATATTATCTAAACGAAACATGAAGCAAAACAAGACACAGAAAAATAAAAAGGTATCTAACGGTCGCAACGGGAATCGAACCAAGGATCTCTTGTCTTACCGGGATACAGATAAGACAAGAGATACCTACAAATACCTCTCCATCAATTTCTGCAATTCACTTTAACAACAATAAAAAAAGGATAATAATTACCTACAAAAGATTTCAAAAACAAATCGAAATCTGGCTTAAAGAAATCGAAGAAGAGGAATTATACAACATTTTGAAAAAATGTCGTAGGATCTGAAACAAACTGTATTTATATGGTTAAAACCTAGTCCGCCTCAGCACAGAAACACTCAATCTTATCCTTATAATTTGTTATTATCTATTATATTTTACTTTTCTTATTAAAATTAAATAAATTAAAACTGTTACTATCTCGCACATTTCGCACTCTCCATTTCGTTTTTAACACTACAGTTTCTTTTGTCCCTATTTGTACAATTTACGTAATAATTATTGTTGTCACTTTATGGACATCTATATATTTACATTTTCCATTCACACATAGCCCCTATGATATAAATGCAATATCCAGTTTGAGTTCATGTTTCCTCGTTGCGTGTATGTTTACTGTTAAGTCACATGTTGGACGCAAAGTAAACCTTGCATTTAACCCATTTAAAAGTATTCCAATAACCGCTAGTACCTTTCCAAGACGATAAAGTGATGTAAAACAAGTTATCGCTCTACGCACAACGCATCACTCGCCTTATTTAATAATCATTCAGTGTTACTTAACATAACCGCGTTACATGCAACTGAATGCAGTCGATACTTTATAATGGGCCAACTCTAAATTCTGTAACGGAGTATTGACATCACTTTATCGGTGGTTGCCAGTGGCATGCGGTCATGCTATGCGATAAATTTTATTTTACTTATCATGAAGCAATACACAAAATAATATCAAACATTATAATTATAAAAGAAACATCGTGAAAGCAAGATCCAATTCGATGTTCTTGGATTACCATGTCGATGGTTTTTGTAACACATCAGGAAGGTGTGTGGAAATTGCGTTTAAAACTGACTAGTGTGGAATGGCATTGGTGTCAGAAACTAAGCTACTAATCAAGTGAATATTTTTTATTTATGACATAGGAATTCTCATTATTTTCCTCAAAATAGATCAATTCCGTTATTATGGACCGCATGTCACCATAAAAAACAATGCCACAACTATCACTCTGTAAATCTTAAGGTTAGTTAGTTATTATAACGCAAAATTCACTTGCATTTTTCTATGAAACAATGCACCCTCACTACCTACACAAGTTTGTATATCTCCTACCTATAACCCATAAAGCAAAGATGTTTTGTATATTTTCTTTACACTTTGTAGCCTAAATCTAATTGGAATCAATCATATTAATCATTCACTGCATGGCTGCCTTTACATAATATGCAAGTTATGTTCCCGTAAGTCGCTCACGTAAGCAAAAATCAATGTGCCTATTGGACAGAAGTCGCTAAACTGTGTGTAAAAGCACCTTAAGTATTAATTTTCGACAAAAAAAAATCCATCGTGAAAGCAAGATACAATTTGATGTTCTTGGATTACCTCTTGGATTATCTCTTTTCATAACTTTTGAAGGTTATTCCCATCAATATAATATATCATTGAAGAAGAATAAAACACTAATAAAATCTAAATTAAATCGACTTAGTTGCGACCGTTATCTTTTATTATAATTTCTGCGTCTTGTTCATTTTCATATTTTAATTTAGATTATTAGTGTTATATTCTTCTTCAATGATATATTACATTGATGGGAATAACGTTCAAAAGTTATGAAAATATAGTTTTTCTTAAAAATATTGAATAAGTATTATGTTAACTTACCTATAATAGGCGCAAATCTCCACGAGTTTCCTAACAGGGGTAGTTGGGTGGGTCCCGGTATCTCGTGGTAAGGTCTGATTCCGTGATCGGTCCCCTCTCCTGCCACGAATCCTTGGCCCCCTTCGACCCGGAGGTCCACGGGCATCGCTGATGAGAAGGTGGACCTTCGGATCATGCCCAGTATCCTATTCCTCGACATGGTGGCAAGCTGTTCTTTGACCTAAAAATATACCCTTTGATATTATATGACAGGCGAGAATAAAGATTTTTCTTTGATAATTCTCATGCTCGAGTTTCTCGGAAAAGCAACACAACTGAAGAATTGAAATCCCCTCAATTTGAAATAAATATTTTCAATCAGAGCTTTCAGGTTCAAGGCTCTTAAGAAATATATAAATAAATATATCTCCTTGGAATTTTAACATACCAATTACGTATGTAGATAAACTAATTGGTACTATCGCTTAGATCAGCCCTAGCCAACCTGCAAAAATAATTTCATATATTTTTAATCGGCTGAGCCCCGCGGCCCTTGGAAAATTTTAGGTCATCAATGCGGCCCGTGGTGCAATTTGGGTTGGCCAGGCCTGTCTTAGATGAATTATCTATTCGGGGTAGCGATGGGCAAAATTCGAAGCGTTTTAATATTCGTTTATTCGTTCATATACATGTTATAGCAATCTTGGTTTTAATTTATTATATTCCATTTTAATATTTGTAAGAGCTTAACTCGAAAGTTAAAGATTTAAGAAGAAGTTACCTAATTTCTAGTTCACTAATTGGGACAGATTTTTAGGAATTTTTTCACATTGATTAATGCTTAATTAACACAGACGAAACGGACTCGTCAATGTTTTATCGTAAAATCGCCTTAAAAGTTTTAAATGTCACCTCTAAGCATATATTTACTTACATTTTAATTCGTCTTGTTTGTTTTTATTATTTGTTTTTATCCAACCAACCTTCAAATCATTAATCTATTGATACTGCACAGATGCCACATGTACAATTTATGTTTACCTACTAATAATGTATCTTCAAATATTTACCAGGAAATGACACCACCAAGTCAATTAAGGTGAAGCCAATATTATTTAATAATTATTATTAATTTTGCTGTATTTTAAGGGCTTCGTATTTAATTCATGATAAAAATAAGAAATCATCTGAATTTTTAATATCATCCTAAAATAATTATAAGATTCATTCTTATTTACCATAAGTGTTGTTGTAGTTTTAGCTACGGACGCAAAATATGACATCCCGTGTGTTGAATAGGATATTTTCACGAACTAGGGATTCTGTTGAAAATGTATGGATTATTTAAAGATCATTTTTCTGATTTTAATCATCCTACTAAAAATATTTTTTTTACCATTTCATTCCAATTTATTCATTTTAAAAATGCTCAAAAACCTACAAAATCAAAACGGCCCGTGGTTGCCAACAACGCTTCGTACGCACGTCTGAAACAAACAAAGTAGAACTGCGGGAAAATTTTCAAGAATGGGCGACTCTTGTGACGTCACATATCGAAAATACCGTTTTGGCGGGATTACAAAAATGGGCAACTCGCTGTAGAAAATGTATTCGTCAACATAAAAATAAAATAAAAATGCCGTAATAATCGTAATTTTTTGCTTAATTTTTTTAAGCGATAAAAAGTGGAAATACCCTATTGGGAAATTTTTTTCGGAAAGGCGAATATATATATATTCGTTGGAGAAAACTTACATTAGAAAAGGGTTCAGAAAACCTAATATTTAAAACCTAAGTATTATCGGTGAGTTCTGGTATTTTTATAAAATCAGTTTTTTTCAATCAATTCAATCTCAATTTCTAGATAAATAAAATTATCAACTCCTAAAGATATTTCCACAATGCGCTAAGTAGCTTTGAACAATCGATTTAACTGGAAAAAGAGTAAGGCAGCATGTCATATTGGATTTTCTTTCTTTTTTTCAATTAGAAAAAAAACGGTGTCGTAACTGGGGCGAAGCCCTTTCATTTATTCTCGTGTTGCTTAACTTCCTCAAGTATGTACAGTAAGGTTTATAAATTTCACCGAGATAAAGGCCCATGCGGGGGTGATTGACGCGGAATGTCGTGATCGAATTGACGAAGTGACGGTGGTATGTGGTACCTCAATTGCAACTTGTATCGTGTAACCTCTCTTTCTCTTACACGCTTCATTTATGAGAACGAGAGAGAGGTTCGAACGGAGCTATGCCTGTATGTAGTTATTTGGCTAGTCGGGCGTGATGGAGTTAGTCGGGCCGGCTAACTGTGTCAGAGCGGCGCGTGCTGATGTAAGCGAAAGTACTTTTAACCTGTAAAACCTGCCTCCGCTATGATATAACCTGCCCCACGCTGCCGGCGCCGTGGCTTTGACCTTATTGCTGCAGCATCGGTTTTTAGCCTCGGCGGATCACCTTTGATGGCTTTATCGAATTTCGGCTGCTTTATAATTATTATAGATTTTTGAGTTTTTATAGTAGGTACAGGTTTTTATAGTAGGTACATTAATTCCACACAGGAGGCCCTGAGGAAAATAATTTCCCTCCGGGTCTATGTCATTTTTGAGGATGCTAGGCGAGGTGTCTTTTTGAGGAGACGAAGTAGTGAACATGGGTCTTGAAGAGACCCATGTTGAAGTAAGGAGGGAAACAGAGGCCAGCAAATCGTTCCACAGTAGTGAGCTGTAGAACTCAAGAATGACTCATAGACATGTACACACTCAGTTCTCATGTGACAAATTAATGTCAACCGTGTACATATGTTGGGCGCGCGTTTGGCGTGTTTCCCGACTATGGACCGGAGCCGAGGGGATCAATGATGCTAGATCCTCGAAGCATATTCCATTGAAATGCCGGTAGAACAAGGACAGCATTCTCACAATTCCCACCAACGCCTGTGCTCTAAATATTGCAATCAGTTTGTTAAGACGGGAGAATCTATCAAAGGAGTTAAGTATATCTACTATTTCATCTGACCTGCCCTCTGTGGTAAAGTGTATTGTTTCATCCATGGGATGTTGGAGATGGATAACAAGTGAAATATTACAGTATGTCAAATGAATATTTCCAAGCTCCATAGCTCATGGAGCCGGGAAAAGATTTGTGTACTAAAAATTACAGAAAAATCTCTGCAATTTGTCTGATGAGCCTTTGAGGAGGCAGGAGGATTTTTCCGTCGATAATCGTGTTTTGGTAATCTTCGATTTTTTATTTCCGTTGAAACCGGTTTATAAAAATGAAGGTTGACATGTTAAGTTCCTGATTTTGCTTCTGGCAATGAAAAAACCTGATAGTTTGTGCCTTGAAATTTTTGTCACGTAATAATTTATTTTTATAACAATGCGGAAGATCTGACACCTACATAAAACCATGACCCCCAAAAGTTATTTTTTTATTTATTTTATCACTGTAACTTTTTTATAATAGCTGAAAACTTGTTTAAGCACATTACTTTACTTTAGATTAAAGCCTACCGGCTTCGAACAAACCACGAAACTCCGAGGAAAAACCGTGAATCGGCTCTGATATTGTTTGTTTTTTTTTTGTAAAAATATTTTACAAGATTATAACATAATATTTATAATACATTATTGGAGAGTTTAATAAAATCCATTTCGGGAAGGACAACTTTATACAATTCAAAGAAAATTATTTTTACACAAGAACACGAATTTAAATGGGAGTTTAATGAAAAGTATAAAAATTACTATTAGTTATTATTAAAACATTACTTACTTAATTTATTTTACATAGTGGTTGCATGTGAATTTAAGTTGCCATTAATTCCATTGTGGTTGCTATTAATTCCATATATATAATATTATTTAACTAGACATAATGAATATATCGGGCCATGTCAAGAGTCATTATTGATAGTTATATAATTAATAAAATCGAAGATTATGAATGAGACGATGTGTGAATGTGAATGAGGCAAAGAATGTGTGCCGATGAGGAAACGGCGTGATGGTTAGTTCGTTAATGAATATAGCCTGTTCTAAGGAATTATTAATATGTTTGGATGGGTATCGAAATATTGAGTTGAGTCGTAATAAATACATAATAATGTGATCATTTATTTTTATAATTTTTGGCATATTAATGTTATTTTGGCGGTCACAAGTTCGTTTAAGCGATTTCAATAAATCCTTGCATTTATTTTATCTAATTTTATACTCCGTTTAATATTCGAATACTTCATTTTTATTATTCAATCTTTTATTCGTTAAATGTCCACGCATTGAGGGTTGCCACTAACTGGGAAAATTAGAAAGAAGAAAATCCCCGGACCTAAATATCCGGGAATTTTTCACTTCTATCGATATTGGAATTTTTTTTTAGTTTGTGAATTTGTTCCATTAAGAGGGTATTACCAGAGAATATCGAAAAAAAAACATTAATTGATTTTGAAAGATTGTTATTTTATCTGGTACACGCAGTTTTAAAATATTGAAAAACTAAGTGTATTTTTAATATACTAAGGTTATACCGTTGGTCGTCGGCAGATTTGTTCAATTTTCAAACGATAAATTCTAATACATAATCTAGTCAACACAGTTTTTAATTCTTTAATTTTAGTTAAATTAAAATCATTTAAAAATAAATCCGAGAACGTGTTTTGTGACAAAAATACCTCAGTTTTTCTATTTATTTAACGTCTTACACTTTTTAATGGTTATCGTAAAATCATAAATACTTATGATCAAAAAAAACTTACAAGAAATACACTATATTTAATAATTTATGATCGTGCGTTTTGAGCATTTTTATTGCTCACTTGAATGTAGGTATATATTAAAGCAAGTTTTGAATGAAATAAATAACTCATTGGAACCTCCCTGAACAGCAATAATTGTTTTTTTCGCAAGATTTCAAAATGTTCATATTGATTTTTCATCTGGTGACTTATTTATTTTTTAAATCCCTGTTTCGTGATTATTTGTATTGCACAAATGTTTGTTTAAATATCGAGTTCGGCTCAAGTTTATTTGCGAGACTTTTATATTTGTTTCCCCAGGTGTTCTGTATTCCAAGAAAATAATAAAAAATAATGGAAAATGGCTAAAAGAAAATCTTAATGTAATTGAAACCACAATTTTTTTTTTTTAATACGCGTTTTTTTTTCTTACATTATTTTAAAAAACTATTTTCTGTGGCAACCTTGATAATATAAATATTTTTAGAGTTTTCCTTGTCCATGATATCCTATCGACATCCAATCATTATAAGGATGCCCATTAATATCTACATTTTATTACTTCGATGGTTGTAAAAAATACCTAATTTCTTTCATTCGCTTTAACGATAGAATAAAGGTAAAACATACTGGGTCTACGTACGGTGCGTAAGCGACACATTCCGATATCGGGACAACTTACAATCCATACATTTTCTACGGAAATAGAAGCTTCAGAATCGCACTGGCCACACGCATCGCAACGATACATGTGTCCAGTGTGGCGCCAACGATGCCTATAGTCTTACTTACGAAATTATACAGACGTGAATTTCACGTAGGTACCAATATTACACTTCCATAAATACGCACGGACGGAATTACACGTGTACCAAATTACAAGTGGACAGAATTACACCTACTGGAATTGCACACGTCAAGAAACCTAACCTAACTTTACTTTGTTTTATTGACGCGTGTAGGTGTTATTTAGTACATGTGTAATTTCGTACTTGAAATTCACGCCTGTGTAATTTCGTCCTGATATATAGTCATAATATTAATACATATTATAATATAAGTTTCAAAATTTAAAAAAAAAAAAACTTTTCAGGAGAGTGAAAAGGTTTTTTTTCTCTCCCTTCAACTATCATAACATCAACAAAGTTATCATTATTTGAACAGTTAACCAAAGATTTGAAGACTTTAGCACCATTTGATTAAAAAAATATATAATATTAAATATCACTTTTAAGCCATCGTTTCTTTCCAGGATATAATATCGGCAGCTTTCTATGAGTTATTGAAAATTGTGAGTGCTACAATGTATAAAACCAACTATGTTGTGACTATGTTTGGAATGTGCAAATACCTTGACACTTATTAACATCTGTGCATCTCATACATAAATTATTATTTGAAAAGATCTCACGATTAGATCACCTCAAACACATTCCTATATATCATCGTGAGAATGTCCTTTGAGTACGTAACATGTAGGATCATGAACCTTTGAACACAATGAACTCATTATTTATACTATACAAGTTTGTTTGGTTATATAATACCTTCCAGTTCGGCTTAGTTTTGTTTGAAGCACCTACCTATGACGAAGTGCGAGTAAACCATTTAAATAAGTTACTGATGATAATTGATTTTTCACACATCTCGTGAAAGTTTCGTGTTGAGCCCAATGTAGGTAATCTCGTTTATATAGAATTGGATTTAAGGTTTCGCAACGATAACTTATTAATACGCAGATAAAAAAAAAACACCTAAATAAGTACCTGCTGCTAACGTTCTTAAAGCCCCGGTTGTTTTCTTTTTCTTAGGATGAGATTATAACATTGCGTTACATCGGGTAGAAAGAAACTACTTGTAAAAATTTAAGCTATTTTGGAATCACTAAAAAATGTATAATTCTTGACTTTGCACCATTGTCTTTTTTGCATTAAAATTTTGTCTTGATGGTCTTCTGACACAATGTTTGAAATTACTCAAAACGATCTCCGATCAAGTGACATCATATTTATGGAGTTTGTAATAAGAATATTATAATTCAGGCATCTCGAACTGGGTTATGTAAATTGTACTAAGTTTAATGAACCTTAAAAATTACTTCATAATTTTCATAAATCGAGACAGGCAGGTAACAAATAGTTATCGCCGTTGTATAGATCAGTGAATAACAAATCATTTAAAGGTAACTTAATCATTCGTACAAATACATATTATGTACCACACAAAACTTCAACGAATTGTATTTGATTCTTAATAAACTTTTTTAATAGCATAGATAATAAATAATGTTGTTTGGTATCGCGATTGTCAAACAAATCAAGCCGTTTGGATAGTGTAGTGTTGTATATTGTATACCCAAATCCGCCATGAAAACTTAAGAATGTCATCATCCAGCGGTGGACGCATATGTCTGATTAGTCTGCTGTACTTAATTCCTTTCACCTTCTTTGATATATTCTTTGTATACCCAAATCCGCCATGTAAACTTAAGAATGTCATCATCCAGCGGTGGACGCATATGTCTGATTAGTCTGCTGTACTTAATTCCTTTCACCTTCTTTGATATATTCTTTGTATACCCAAATCCGCCATGTAAACTTAAGAATGTCATCATCCAGCGGTGGACGCATATGTCTGATTAGTCTGCTGTACTTAATTCCTTTCACCTTCTTTGATATATTCTTTGTATACCCAAATCCGCCATGAAAACTTAAGAATGTCATCATCCAGCGGTGGACGCATATGTCTGATTAGTCTGCTGTACTTAATTCCTTTCACCTTCTTTGATATATTCTTTGTATACCCAAATCCGCCATGAAAACTTAAGAATGTCATCATCCAGCGGTGGACGCATATGTCTGATTAGTCTGCTGTACTTAATTCCTTTCACCTTCTTTGATATATCCTTTGTATACCCAAATCCGCCATGAAAACTTAAGAATGTCATCATCCAGCAATGGACGCATATGTCTGATTAGTCTGCTATTCCTTTCACCTTCTTTGAGCGGCCGACGCTTGTAACTATTGAGTTGTTATCGAGTGCTCAACACTGGTTGGAATGCTTTCGTTTGTGCACTGTCATTATCATGGAACCGTAGTGGCCATTATGAAAAGGTTTCAGAGGCGTTGTTTGCTAAAAGCTATTGAATTGTGAATTGGCCGATTGTAACTTCATCTGATATTATTGTTTTGCTGTCTCTAAATTTAGACCAAATTCCTAAAAGTACCTACTTTTAAATACGTTTTTTACAAGGCAAAATTCTTTCAGATTTATTCCCATTTTACTGATTATTAGTGCAATTTATTTTGCCAGAAATATTATTGTGGCTTTCCTAGTACTTTTAAGCTTTATGGTATGTGGAGAATATTTAATTATTGGTTAGGCACGATTGTACTGGTTAGTTTTCCGTTGTGTACGTGATTCACAACTGGGCGGCCGATACTTGATAGATAGCCGTAAGGAAAATTATGACATAATACAGATATCATTATCATTGGCGTAAGTAAGTAAACGGTCCAGGAAACATCGTTGTCCAACCGAGACTCCTTGGTGAAAGGCACTCTCAGTATCGCCCCAGCGGGAGACCGGCATTAGAGTTTTTTTTTTTTTTTTTTTTTTTGACATATATTTTTGATACATACATTTACATGTAGGTACATACATAATAACGTAAATGAAGAGAGAAACAAAAAAAAAATCCCACAAAGGCGAAGCCTGTGCGTGGGCATTATAATAAAAAAGGCTTTTCTCATTTCTTTTTGCTAGTTGCCTAGTAATTTGTCGATGGAAGGATTTTAGTTGTTTATGAGTATACAAAATTAAAACTTAATACAAAATCTTAAAAATTACTTTTACTATGTTTACTACTGAACTTTACCAACTGAATTACAAATAAGTAGGAATAAAATTCTTTAATAAATTATCAGAAAAGATAATATTTGTTAATAAAAAAAATAACTTAATTCAAAACGCAAAAAAAACAACTGAATACAATAGTTAAAAACTTCTTAATAATTAATAACTACACAACAAAAAAATTTTAAATGAAAGACAGTTTTTTGCAGCGTCATTTTAGTGAAGATTTACCTCAAAGGCGCTGTACAAATATTTTTTCAAGGCTCTATCCCACTTCTAACTATAGACAATCCACAATAACAACTTATGTATGATATTAAGGAAATTTAAAAAATTAATATATCGACGATCCCGAGAAACAATGTCGAATGTGCAATTATGTTGTTTTGCAGTAGAGCTATTTAAAGTTTCGTTTCTGAACTTTTACTGTTTTTAAGATCACGAATTATAGTGTTGTCTTGCATTTCATTTAATTTATTTTAAAATTCTAAAAATCCAGGACACTTCTAAATCGTCAAAAGGAATTTAAAATAAGCCCACAAAACTATTTTAAATTTTTGGCAGATCTATTATATATATACAGGGTGTCAAGGGACGTGATTCCTGACATTATTTGGATTAAAAAATGTAAATGATATTTTGGTCTCTGATGACATTTATGAAAAAAAAAACTGCAAATACATTAAAAAATAGTACCTAGGTGTTGGACAGTTGGGGCGGGGTAGGACGTCGGGAGGTTTCTCGGCTGAGTGACCAGTAACGACATGCGAAAGATTTTTTGTTTGATTGTGAATTTAAAAAAAATAGGAAAAAAAATCATCGAAAAATCACCGGAGACCAATTTTTTTTAACATTTTTTTATTCCTAATAGTGTCAGGAATCACTCGTTAAAGTTTAATTACGTCCCGGTATATACGAAAGAACGCGTATTATAAGAATGAAATATCTCTACACATGTACATCTGTATCATTGTTATTTTTTAGTAGATGCTTTATTTTGAAAAAAAAATCGTTTTAATTTTAATTAATATCTATACAGAATTTTGTATACATAATATTATTGTAAACAAAATTAAATTAGTTTCTAATGATTTTGAGGGTAAATATATTTCGATAAAATCCTTTCATTGTTTGCATCCAAATTGACCTACTTCGACGACACAAATGTCACAATTAAAAAAAAAAACACTGTTTTTAACACATTTAAATACTATATATGTATTGAGTCATAAGAGTGACTGTTGTAGGCATTTATAAAACCAGGTCGAATCGTATCGCCTGTCCGCCATTCAGGTGCATTACCTAGTTTCCTCGTGTGACGTCATTGCACACGAGGAAATTGTTTTTTTATTATATTGCCTGAAAATTTGATAACGCATTTTCATCGCGGTGTTCACTGCTGGAACAAGAACTGTTGCACAGTCAGCATGATTAAATTGCATATGAGTGAGATCTACTTGTACTATTATCGTAACGTCAAACCAATTGTAAACAAGCTTTATTGTGTGATACGTTTTTAGATTCTCACGGCCAAAAGCATTTTCGTTGTTTGTTTTTGGGGTGTTATGCCGTGTTGTGCTACCTCCTTCTAATCGCAAAAAACCATGTCTAAGTATACTTTAATAACATAAAATAATTCAATACAAAAGTATAAAACCATTTGTTTATACCTTGATATTGGCTACATTCGCTTCAGATTGGTTTTTTCTATTTCTAGAATTCGCCACAAGATGACACTACTTTCGTTTGGAAATTTCGTTACATTTCTCCGTGGACGGGCCCCAGGCTAACGTAAATACTGCGTTTTCACCAAATTTCCCTTTCAAAGTAGTTCACTTTCTTCTGAAATAAAGCTAACGGCACGGTATCGCTTCCAACTAAATAAGCACACACTTAACACTACAAATTCACATCGACGGATCTGCCGGATCTGCCCTGATGATGGACACTGCAACGCTGTCCGAAACGTCGGCTAAAGAAGGAGGTAGCACAACACGGCATAACACCCCAAAAACAAACAACGAAAAAGCTTTATTGTAGTTACTTTGATAATAAATATATTTTGTTGTTACCGAACATGTTTTTTTTTTTACAAGCGATCTGAGTATAAATGTTTTTATTTTATTTTATTTGATACGCGTATATTTAATATAATTTATGATGTTTTATAATGTAATGAATAATGATGTATTTTATAAGAATGTATTTAAATTTAGGTTATGGTTCAACTTTATGTTATTTTAAACCATTTTCGTAATAGTGCGAGCGACTTGTTGGATGTTTACGGGTTTCAATTCTAATTCGGGGTATTTTAAAATACGAGTTAAAAGAAATGATAAATCATAAGCGCCGACAAGTAATTCTATAACCGAGATGTTAAACATAAGAACTAGTCGACTAAAACGACATGTTCTCATTCAGGATGTCGACCGTGGACATATTTCAGGTGCGTGTTTGGTTTGCTTACCAACTATTCACCGGCGCGAAAGGGTTCAGTAACTCAGTTTCTTCGGAGCATCTTCCATTGAAATATCAAACGAACCAACTTGCAACTTGTCTATTTTTACAAATATTCAAAAATTATTTCAAAGGAAATTCTGATTTCTGTAAACACGCAAAATTGGTTAAATTCATCCCAGCGAGAGCTCGTACGGATCATCATCGATGTTCGTCCTCTACATTCTCACGCGTCTTGTTTGAAAACGAAAAAGAAAAGACACTAGAACGACCGTGTCACTTACATCTCGCTGTACATGCTGAATTGTGTGATTTTAATCAGAAATTAGCATTTTAATTAACTATAATTTGAATAGGAATTATTGTAGATTTTGAAGATGACCTCATGATTGCTCGTATAACATAATTCATTTCAATTAAAACCAAAATATATCTGTCTTGTCTGACGATCTTTCGCACAAATAACATAATAATAAATATTTAATTCATTTAAAGTAACAAATAATAATAACGCATATTAATTATGTAAGTAATCTAATTGAAAAATTAACATAAAATAAAATAAATGGTAAATTCAAGACAATATTTCCTAAGTAGATCAAATTAATGATACATTTTAAATGTGTTCGATTAAAATTAGCAAGATATTATTTTGTTTGTGGTTAGGTAAATGTGTGCTCATCAATGGAAGTCCGACTTAACGAGCTAAACTGCGTTGAGTCGTGAAACGTGAATTACTTCTGTTTTTGTTGGGGGATTTGCTAATCTACACACAGATTTCTTTTGGCGTTATGTAATCCTACCTATTTCTTAATAATTATTTTTTTTATGTAGCTGAAAAAAAACATTAATTTATTTTACTCACCCTCTAATATTTTTATCACTCGTACAGTTAAAACTTTTCACAAATACTCATTTGTCACTGCACAACAAATGTACAATATAAATCGAAACACAACCTGTAAAATAAAAAACACCAGTTTTAAATCAGTAGAAACCCTTCTTAAAAAAAAATCACTTCGTGATAATTTGAATAACTGGACTAATTTTAAAAAATGCTCATTTCGTATATGTAGCTCGATTTTTTTTTATCAAATAATTTTCTATCTATGAAGAAGGTTTTTTAATACCGTGGAATAATGTGGAAAGAGGCTTCGATTGAGCACGCATGCGCAACCGGCACTGTCGACGTTTTGAGTAGTTTTGGCGGCGCATTAGCCTTGCAAGGAGTCACAGCCCCGTTCTCCCCTCCACGACCGATCCGCCCCTCGCAGAGACCCGGACCCGGACCCTAAATCTCAATTTTTAGCTCTTTGGTAATTTAAATCATAATCGCAAGTGTCTGCATGCGGTCGCTCCTTGCGAAAGTGCTCTTGTTAGCACTATTAACAGCTTTTGCGTAACTTGATGGGTTCTTCTTTTGCAGTGTTGTGGGGACGCCATTATATTCGTGTTATTTACGTTTATGTCACATTGACAGAAGCAGATTGTTTAAATATTGCATGTATGATATAATATTGGTTCAGAAATGTGTTTTATTGATAATTGTGTAAACATAGAATAAGAACACGCGATACGTGTTTCGTGATCCAAAAGTCTGCCCATTTTTTGCTTAAATTTAAAATACAATTTTTTATTTCAACATCATTATTAAATTTCAATGCGTGGCGATAAATAAATGGGTTAGAATCAAAAGCTACATCGGTTTTAATTCAAATATATATGGAAGGCAATTCTACTCTAAAATAGGTAAACTTAAATAATTCGCGACTCGAAAAATACATACTTACGAAAAATACAAATTAAAAAAAATTTTAAACTACAATTTCCGGCGATTTTTCGAATTTTTATTTATTTTTTATTTACCTACTGCAGCAAGTTATTTGTAAGGTTTATAAAGTTTCCCATATATTATAGGTAAATCTAATGTTATGCATCCAATAATATTCCCCCAAAAATGCCAATCTTTACATTTGTTTGATTTTGTTAGTGGTTATTGTTTTGTATCAATATTTATTATTACTTTAAAAAAAACAGCATCCCGATCACCGTTAGCATTTTTGCGGATGGACAGAATCACGTACTTCAAAGCGTAAGTGCACTTCGGATGCCGACGAAGGACGTTCGCGTGCAAATTTCGCATGATAAAGTAAATCTCTTCACATTCTCTGCACGCTGTGTATTATTACACTCGAGTGCCATTCAATTATGTCATGATTTTAACCTTCGCTTCGCCTAAATTATTTGTCGTGTGAATCACTGAATTGAATATCCTTATTGAATTTTTTATTTATCACATTTATTTGTTTGAATTTCTCGGAGATTATTCAAATTCGATATGTATATTTTTACACATTCACAAATCGATTCTTTTTAGAGCCGACCTTGTTGGTTTTGATGAGCATTTCTTGCACAAGAAAAATGTCGCATAATATTATTATAAAATAATATTTAAGGTCAAATTTTTATTTTCAGGTTCGTTGACTTTTTTAATATTGATTTTTGTTATGTAATAATATTATCATAAATCTTGAGATAAGGTTTCAGACATTCTTGCGGTAGCCATTATTTTCCCTGATTATTATCCTACACTGCTCGAATATTAGAAATATTGGCTGAAGCACAGGGAAGCATAGAATCGGTTTTATTTAGTTGGCTAATTATGTAATAATATTTTAAATGTCTCATTAACATAATGTTTTCTTCATTTTAATCGGTCACATAATAAGACATTGTGTTTGATTATTTGTGACATAATATACTCTAGTTGAAAAGGTACAATGTGCACAATAATAAATAAGTTAATGGCTTTATTTTTTAAATGATTAGCCAGATACCAAACGAGATTATTTTTTATTTTTTACTTGATCGTTTAACATGCAAGAACAAGTCAGTGGGATTTTCTACTCTTCGCTTAAGTATTCATAATTTGATAGATTTTGACTTTAATTTCGTGTTAGTTATTAGAAAGCTTTGCCATTTACGAGATTGCGAATCCTTTCAATATAAATAATATATAATGGCATCGCTTTATCGACGTGGAAACCAGTTTCGCTCAAGTTCAAGGCTATTGGAAAAATATTATAAATTGCTTTAATTTAATACTTTTTGAATGTCATGATAATATTATCAAATACGTTATTAGTAAACTTGTTCGGATATGTCGACTCCTCCGTAATATATTCGTAATTGTATGTACCTTCCCGCTTAGATATTTTGAAAATTATTTATAACATTTTATTAAATCGTATTATCTAAATTATATGTATATTTAAAGAGAAGTTTTCTGTGTGGGTTTATGGCTTTGTTTTTTTTTAACAAATCTACGTTTTTATTCCAAGATTGACAAAATTATTCACACTTGACCTTCAAAACAGGAGAAATGTCTACATGTGATTAGAAAAATTACCTCACCTCTTTTCCTACCCCATAAAGCAGAATTTCGATAATTCTTTATGAAATTTTACACATTTGATGTTCAAAATAAGAGGAAAATTACTGTATAAATTTGATTTAAAAAAACTCTCCGTAGAGCCCGGGCAACGCCGAAGACTTTAGCTAATTAATAATAAAGCCGAAGATCTTTTTAAAGCAGGAAAATGCGTATAATGGTGAGCTATGGCATCCTGAAAGTCAGGTTTTGTCGTTATGTGTACGTCAACTAATTATTTTTATTTAAATGAAAAAACACACTTTGTAAAACACCACTTTTATTTTTGAATCCATATTCAACAGCCAACCAGGTTTCTTCATTTAAATATATAATGTCACACCCCAAAGTATTTGCTTCCTTCGATATAATTATTTTTCGCTCACAACGTTGTTTCCAGCATGCGCTATTCAATGTCAAAAACTGACACAAGACATTGTTTGTTCAGAATTTTTCAATAAAAATCTTTGGCGAGGGCTGGGTAGTGAAGCTAGCGGTATAACATATGGCGTTTCCTAGCATTTTGCTCATGTTAGTATATTAATTATTTCTATTATTTACTCTATCATTTATCTGTCAATATTTCATCAAAAGGGTATTTACATTACTAAGATAACTATTCAAATCAACATTGAACCTCGCCAGACGGTCGATATTATTGACCTCCAAAGGTTTACTTTGGTGGTTAACATAATTTTTCCATCAAATATTATGTCAACTTATAATCAATATCCCACGTGTTTTGACGCGGATATCAAGTTTTTTGACCTTAACATTTCAAATGGTTATTTTTTTTTTAAATTATAATTATTAGTGTTATTGACACAAGGACCCTGTGATTATTGATGGGTATCTTTGTAATTTTGGATTGATGTTTGTTTTGGTTGCTAGAACCTTCCGATAACCCGTTAGCGAGTATGATGGGATCCTAATTCTTCAAATCCCTGACATAATTTTTTTTTCACATTTTTTACTAATTGTTAAGTTAGTTTGTATCGTATGGTTTGTTTATAAATTAATACCTATGTACCTACATTTACCGCCTACTAATATTATGCGTATATTTTCGTTAGGGAATTCGAATGATTATCAACTGCCTTGTATAAATGAATGTAGGTGTACAGTATTGCATTTTTTCACCATTTATGTAAGCGACAGGTCCGCATCGGACGGATTGCATCACGGATTTATTAGCGTAGTGCGGTCCGTCCGGTGCGGATCAGTGGACGCACTTGAATGAGTAACTATACAAAGAACTCTAAAATCCGTTTGATACGATCCGTCTGATGTGTGCGATAACGACCTGTGGGAGTACCTTAAATCAGCGTTTTTTAACCTTTTTTTCTTTTACATCAATCTCATATTTTTATCACATTATCAGAGGATATCGTGATAATGAGAAAAGTATCTTCTATAATTAAAAGAGCCTCTGCTTCCAACTTTTAAGTTTATCATTTGCTTAGCGGGTTTTTGCTTAGACGGCCTCCGTGGTCGAGGGTTTCGGCTCTCGTCTAGCAGTCCGAAGGTCGCGGGTTCTAATTCCGGAATACGCAAATCAGTTTTATTGGATTAATTTGATACGTCACAATTAATTCATTTAAAATATATAATGTATTTTTACGGCACGTTCCAGAGTGGAAAATACTCTCAGTACCGCCCTGGTGTAAGACCACCGTTCAGTTTAGTAACCAGATCTGAATAGCCAGGTACTTCCCCATTTTATTCCCACCCATCCCCTTCCGCGCCCCGCTGGTTTCAGCCTTACAAAACACCCCAATTGAGGATGTTCATATAGTCTCACTGGCTTTAGATGGGAGCGGTTGCTGCGACTAGTGAGGTATTCACGTAAAAAAGCGAAGTTATTTATTTAATTAATTTCTACGGTATAAATATACCATAAACAATAGTTACATGACACAGTTAGAACCATAAGAAAATTTAAGCAATCATTTTAAATAAAGAATAACAAATTAAATGTGGCATTTGATTGTGATCAGAGATATGAGCAAGAGATACAAATATATACAAATTCTATTGTATAAATAAGGTAAACTTATTAGTATTACATTTTCCCGCCAATAAACACTGAAACCCTGTTAATTTGTTCGTAAGAACTTCAGTCTCGTATTTAAATGTTTTACCAATAAAATGATCGTATTTTAGAATAACATTCTTCTCCGTGTAGATTAAATCAACATTGATTAAAAAGCTATGATAGCATAGCCCTCTTGTACCTATTTTCCGTAAGTTATGATTAAGGACGGTGGTAGACGCATCGAAAAATGGGCACACATGAGAAAAATATTATGTGAGTACTAAATAATTGCTGTACAATTATTGTAATAAATTCAGAATAATAATGTAACAAATCATCTCAAAATAAATATTCTAATCGGTACCATCTACCTACTGTTCGGTTTATTGTTATGAAAGTACAGCGGTGTAAGGTTCTCCGGTCTTTCGCAATGTTTGTCCCATTTGAATATTCAAAATATTCAACGATAAAACTATGAAAAAAATGCGTAGCGGTGCCACTCGAAACAGCATTGCATTGTATATGTACATGTGTACATTGCGTACAAACAAATAAGTAATCCCATGTTATTGTTTATAATGTGAGCAAATGTTATTTTACATCCAACTTATTTTCTTGCATCAAAATGGTACCCACTTAAACTTCAACGGGATGTATTGTGTAATATAGTATGTGAACCTCCTATTTATTTTTTATGTGTCGTATGCGCAATGTGGCTTTCTTTGAGCAATGCAATCGTGCGGGACATGCGGAACAAGCGTAATTATAGGCAATAATAGTATGTTTTGTACATACGCGTCATGTCGTGTCCGATGTTCTCAACGTATGTCATCGCCTCGCCGAACACATTAATGTTTGTCGTATTATGTTCGCAAATATTAGCTGTCCATGGGTTTGTTTAAGAGCATTAGAACGAAAGATATAGGACGATGGGAATGTAATTCTATTAACTAAAGAACTATCCATGATCAATCACTTTGAGAATCACGATATTGTATTAGTTTCACGTATTGTGATTATTAAACCATTTTGGAGTTGACTCGGTTGTGTTTGAAATAAATATAGCATACGGCTGTTCAGTATCCATACACGGAGAAAAATGTTATTCGAAAAAACGATCATTTTAATAGTAAAAACGGGACTGAAGTTCTAATTGAACTTTCAATGTTTTTTGGTGGGAAAATGTAAGAATAATTTGTTGGTATACGTACGAAATTACGTATACCAACAAATTATTCTTACATGTTCCCGCCAATAAACATTAAAACCCTGTTAATTTGTTCGTAAGAACTTCAGTCCCGTTTTTAACCATTTTTACTATTAAAATGATCTCTTCAAACTTCGCAAATTATATTGATTATATTAGTGGTTTAAACAAAGTTATTTATTTTAATTTAATTAAAATGATCGTTTTTTCGAATAACATTTTTCTCCGTGTATGGCTACGCCGCTCAGTAAGCAGTCAATATGTATCATTTTTATAAATTTCCTTCTATATATTTTGAGGCACTTCGCACAACTTTTTATATTAAAATTCAACCTTTATACTATGGAAATCATAAAGATCCTGCTAAGTCGACTTTGAAAATTAAATGGTCATTCATATTCTCCCACATTTCGCAAAACTAGTTGTCTGTCTGTACTCACTTCGAACACTTCAGTCAATAAACTCTACAACCTACAACACCCACATAACTTGCTATATTTTAATATATTTGGTGGCCCAACAAATAAATAAAGATTTTTATCATATTCACGCGAAGTAAAAAAAGCAGGAATCTAAATTACATGATTAAATAAATATCCGTTGGGTTTAGTAGAATAATATAGTGAAATGTCTTTCCATTTGATAAAACCGTTAAACCGTTGAAAACAGTTTTGGGATAAGCATTTAGAATTTAATTGATTTTATAAATAAGGAATTATTTATATTATTATCCTTATAGATGTTAATATTTAGGTATATTAAAACCTTTTTCCTTATTTTTATCCAATATTTTTTTTCCTGGAATTTCGAAAATATTTTTTAGTATCAACGTTAAACGTTATTTTAAACCATTTTTATGGATGCTAATATTTTTATGGTTAGTCAGTTCAGTAAAAGTCATTTATTAATTTTATTCGGAATGTCAAAACATCATTATAATATTCATATATGTTATTAAAAGTGATATACCTTCAAAATGATTTTAAAACCAGAAAGGCAAAGCGAGCGGCGCGGCGTTTTGACGTACAAACGTATCCACATATTTCCTCTTTGGATTTTGGCACTAATGTAAATGTGTTTAGTTAATTGTGGATATCAACCTACTGACATCGCCCTATGTTTTGCTTTTTTTTTATAAGTTACTCTTTATAGCAGTTAGGACCCTTCAAGCTTAGTTTGCAATCAACAGACTTTCAGTATACAAATTTGATAATGTATTAAAAAAAACCAAAACGTACACATGTAGAATATTTTCTTCTAATAGAGTTGGTGAAAAAAATCTGTCCAGTTTTGGAGGAGAAAACAGTGGGATTCAATTAATCGATTTTGATGATTTTATTTAGGTATAATCAGCTTGAGGTCCATTTGTCCCGTTCGCTCATTATTCATTTGTAATATACATATTACGAGTACTCATATTTCTCGGCGCCCGAGTTTCCTCTTAAACCAAATTGATCGGTCAGTGGCTGAGTTGGCATCGCGTTTGGGTGCCACCCAGGCGTCCCTTGTTCAATTCCTCGCCTGGCTAAGTCTCCCATCACAAAACAAGCAACATTTTCCGCTTACTGTGGTGGTAGTAGAAGATTTTCGAACATTGTCAAGTTATTCGTAACCCGGGAATGTTTGTCTGCCTTAAAAAAAATAATTAAATTTAATCATCTCCTTTTTTCTTCATATTTCTAAATATTCCAACTTTGGACACCGACCACCTTAACCTCTCGTAAGCCTATGTATAAAGAAATTGTGTGAAGAACAAGATCAGCTTGGGCCATTCTCGTTTTAGCCACTCCGAATAATTCATATTAACTGCTAAAGACACGCCGGGCACCAAAGATGGCGGACAAAATGGCTGCCGCTTGATAATATGATAGCTGTCACATTCGAAGTCTATATTTATTCATTGTTTTTTTTTTTTATATAAATCCATTGTGGAAAGCATAGATTTCAGTGATTATTAGGAAGTTCGTTTTATCTACATTATTTTGTTCTAATTTTTGTAATATATCACAAAGGAAATGTTATAAAAATTGAATTCGTAAGAAAGGTGAGAACTGTCAAATATTTTACGTAGTATTGAAAAAATATAATTTTTCTATGCTGGCCTTCAACTTCTCAATCTTTTCTTTTCGAGTCATTAGCCCTTTTCATCTGTGGCTGATCTCTGTTTCAATTTTCCTCAATCAAGGACGCCGTCTGAAGGTATTGAAATTCCATCAATCATCTTTTGGTCGTGCAACGTGCCCAGCATAGTCCCGCTTGTGCATGCCGATTGCGATGGTACTATCGGTTAATAACAAACTCTTGTCTTCAAAATGTAACATCTTCACTTGCGATTTCAGTGATCAAGTTAACCGGTTGAATTCAATACGCCCCGGGTTATCACGTCGGTTAAAGCCGGTTACTTCACATTACATTCAGTCCAAAACTCACTCTAATCTATATTCCTACGTCATGTCACGTCTGGTTGTGAATTACATCACAATGTGTTGTTCTACATTCAAATAAAAACAAACTAAATTAGATTCCAACATTGTTTGCGTGATTTTTTTTTAATGCATTCAAAATATATATATATATTTTAGTAAGTGAGTCAATTTTTAATAGCTTTAACAATGTACTGAAACATGCTTTAAAGGTGCGTGATATAATATTTGCATCCCATTGATATTAGTGATGCGCAAAATCCAGATATCCATTTGAAAATTATCGAATATTTCTAAATCTCATTAATTTGATTCGAATGAATTCGTAATCGAGATTTCGATTAAACCGAACATTAATAATAAAAACAATTGGATAATTTGTAGAGCACCGTTTTTGTGAGAAATCACCTCAAGGGCGCTAGCGCAACATTGCAATGTTCTAACAATGCATTGTTCGAATTAGTTTTCTTGTAGTTTTATTTTAAGTAAATTATTATTTCTTTTATGCCAACTTATAGTTGCTTAATTTTATATTTATAAAAACCTACTTGTGAACATTATTGATTGGTCCGTTTTTTTTTGTTGTTATTCTCCCCTGAATACTGTTAATATTCCTAAAATAAATAAGTATGTGCCCATGTAGAATTATATCGTCAGAATTTGTAGATTTTTATGTGTATAAGACGAAAGTGGCAGGTTCAGTAATTTTATTATCACTGGTAAATAAATATGAGTAAAATCTAGAAATAATTAAATCCCATTAAATTAAGGTCGCCAATCAAAATGTTATTGTGCGTTCATGGTTTGTTTTGCAAATGTATTTTTAAATTTTAAACAATTACCATTCATCATTCAATTTGAGATCACCATTAATAACTGAAAAGTAAAAGGCCTTTCTTGGGCCAGGATTTTAAATTGGGTCATCGAACAACATTTCTCAACTTTTTTTTGACTCGCCTACAATACGCAATGGCATTCACCTCCCAATATTGGCCAACCCACAAAGGTTAAAGAACTTCGTTACCTTCTAAGTAAAATGTAAATCAATCTCGTGAGAGTATTTTTTATTACCTAAATTCTTCATACCCAACTGTTGTAATTTATAATCTTACCTGTTGTGACATGACGAGGATAACATAGGTCGTATTTAATAAATAGTAATGCAATGTTATTAATGAATGCAGAAACAAGTTGTTTGTTCAGTTTGTTGACACCGCAGAAGAATCCTATTGAAAATTTGTCGAGTAAAGCTACGACGCTCCCAATTTTGTTATGTTGAGACTGGGTGAAAAATGGGGTACGAGAAGCATAACTGGAATAAAGCCTAGATAATTATTCGGTTGAGATCTCACATCATAGAAATACATGCATTTATTCTATTATCTGAATTTGGGGTAAAAATAAATCGTAATAAATTAATAATAAAATGCGTGATGTAATATTTGGACGGTCCATAACTCTTTGTGTCGAAGATTCTTTGTACAGTACATGTTGCGTGTTTTGTGTAAATGTAAATGTGTAAATCCCTGTGTAAATGCCCAACCAGTACATGTTTTGCATAACGTGCAATATACATCCAAATATTTAACCGTTCTGCCGCGGAGTTCGTCATCGTGATATAAAAACATTTTGCACTCCAAAAGTCCAGTATTTCCTCCACATCTCATTCGTGTGACGTGTGACTTGATCGAAGCTAAAGAATGTGACTTTTAAGTGTGACTAAACAATGTTACTTTTAATTCGTTAGCGCATTATTGTATCTTTTAAGTGTGAGATGGCAATAATATAGGCACCACAAGATGTGACAGGTTTGTTTTTTTATACAAATCTACGGTTTTATTCCGAGATTTTGCACAATTGACCTTCACCAAGAGGATGGTCACTGTCTATGTGATGTTTCAAAAAACCACCCGTCCCATTTTCCCACCCTTTAAAAGCAGAATAAATCTCGGCAACCCCGGAAACTTCAGGTGATGTGGAATAAAACTCTTCATTAATTATTATCTGAGTCATCTTACTTACTAATTCGTACCTGTTTAAAATTCCTTGTTTTATTAATTGTTATTAATTGTTTTGTTAACTTGTTTTATTAATTGTTAGTGAAGTAATATTTTAACCACGCAATCCTTTTTAGTCAATTCATCAACTTAATTGACTGATTTCAATAATTCCGTGTTAGTTAGTGCTTCATAAATTTACCAATCGATGTGATAATATTGACCCATTATCGAGTATTCAAATTAACTGTTCTAAATTCACCGGTCCAGATAACGAAATACTTGACAAATAATTTAAATGAAGATTAAGTACCTGCTATAAAGCCAGCCACGTGCATACATTCATTTGTTGCATTTGAGTTTATGAAATTCTGTATCAAATTCCATGGTTCGCCCATCGTAAACAAAACAATTATTTCTAAATTTGAACCAATTGCAACGATAATTCCATAATATTGTTGTTTGACGTAGGTAGTAGGAGGCAAATACATTTAATATTATTGTTTATTCATTTATTGCTTTCAGCACAAAAAATAATTAAATGAAAACAAATAACTTTGTGTACACCATTATATAATCACAATTATTGACATGTTTCGAAACCGATGGTTTCTTTGTTCTTATTATCTTATTAAGTTCTTATTATCCTGACGAAGAAACCTTCGGTTTCGAAACATATAGATAATTGTGATTATATAAGTGGTGTACACAAAGTTATTTGTTTTCATTTAATTAAAAATCGTTATTTTCCCACATCCACGAAATGAATTTGCGAAGATTGAAGAAGACAAAAAAATAAAGCTAGCAATTTTTTTTTAAATCCCCAGTTTCAATGGAGTGTATTCGACTTCACAATCGAAGGATGTACCGAATATAATATATATTTGATTTTTTTTACGTTTCTATTAGGTACATACCTATACGTTTTTTTTTTAATAAAACTTCTAATTGGTTTGAATGTTTTCTATTAACAATTTATTCGAATAAATTCGAATCGTTTAGGTATTTCCATTGGATTTTATTTAGTCATTAGGTATTTCGATATTAATACCTCTATTATGGCCATCACTACTCGTAAAAGCAGACTAAAAAATTTGGTCCTTACTTTCCAATATCTTCCGATTAATCTAATCGTTCATTACTTACTAATTCTCATCATTATTTGTCTCTGATCCCATGGCGAATATCGTCATGTGTGTATTGAGTTTCGCATTTGATGTGGGCACTGTACATTATTACAATCCATTCACCCGTTCTTTACGATCATCAAATATTTTATTGCCTAACAATAATGTTGCGCCAGTTATTAATTTGCTGCCAATTTTACTTGTTTTTCTCTGCTCCAAATCTTTCTGATGAGCTAAAAATTGTATTGATTTATACGAACCAGCCTCAAATAGTTGTGCAAGACAATTTTCCTGAAAAAAGAAATGCATGGGTGCAGATTACTCCAGCGGTGTGATGTTACAAGTCAGGTTGTTTGTGGTCTAAAAACCAGTATTCTTACAATGTAACTTATTTTCATTGAAAGGCGCAAATCGTAATTATAAAAAAAATTCTGCATGACTTCACAGTATATATACTTACTGTTTTTTCTTCTTGGTTATCTACGGATTATTTATTTCTCTTTAGAACTGTCGGTTACCCATTCGATTATGAACCGTTGGCAACAATTCAATGCCCGGATGAAGTACCAAGATGGTCTCGAGTACCGTAGAGATGTGGCGCCCAAATCTTAGTTGCTGATACTGTTCTTTTAATAGGTACAGTAGGTAAAAATGTAAAATCAAATCTTTTGTTAAAGTACTCGTATTGTTTAAATGTTTGGTATACATGATGCTATTTTGCCTCTGCGTAGGTACCTAGTACCTACCACAAATTGGAAAACGCTGTGCCAAACCAAAAATAATACAGAAATTAGATAGAACAAATGAAATATGCAATCATTCAAACACTTTTAAGTTCTAGTGGATACTTGTTACTGTTGACTCGTTTGTTTTTATTATACTGCCTTCGGATGTTTTCTATCAAAAAGTGTTTAACACCTTCATATATGTATAATATGCTTATCGATTTTAAAGGCCATACCTGGTAGGTAACACGTACGCTGAAAGGCAAAAAAAACGCATAAAAATTGTTGATTCGTAATATTCTTGCTCATCTGCATAGTTTCAACTAATTTAATATAAATGTTCAATTTATAATGAAATCTCAAGATATATTTTTCTTGCTATTTTCAAATATTACATTAATAAACACAGAAATGTATAAGTAGGTAATGTCTATTAAGAGGGCATTACCAGAGAATACCGGAAATTAGTCATTTTTAAACCAAATTCTGGACGTATTGACTCTTTTTTTATAAAAAAACATAAATTTATTTTGAAAGATTGTTATTTTATCTGGTACACGCAGTTTTAAAATTTTGAAAAATTAAGTGTATTTTTAATAGACTAAGGTTAGGTATATACCTACTGTTGGTCGTTGGCAGATTTGTTCAATTTTCAAACGTTAGATTCTATTAAACAACACAAATTGCAAATCATATAATCATGCAACAAAATAAACCAATACATAATCTAGTTAACACAGTTTTCGGAACTTTAATTTTAGTTAAAATAAAATCATTAAAAATACCTAATTTTTTCTATTTATTTAAAAACTTACAAACTAAAATATTTAAAAAAAAAATTTACACACTTATTTTGTTTAGACATTATTAAAAAATCATAAATACTAATGAAAAAAAAAACTTAATAAATAAGTACATGATATTTAATAATTTATCATCGTGCGTTTTGATCATTTTTATTGCTTACTTGAATGTAGTTATATATGCCTGACACGGGCATGTGCCTAGTATGGTGGCCATAAAATCCACAAATGTTATATTTACCATTCAAAGAGTAAAGAAATATCAAAAAAAGCAAGTTTTGAATGAAATAAATCGATATTAAATTTGTTAGACTTGATACGGGGAATAATCGATCTTTCTCATTGGAACCTCCCTGCACAGTTGAACTTTTATTCTAAGCCGCTAGTCAATCGCTCTTAATAATCTATATTATTTCACAGAGGGCTGCAGGATCTATGCATCAGTGTTTGTTTTGCAGTATTGCGACGTCTTGGCAAATAAGCTAAATAATTCATGATGCCTTCTGTGTATGCATTTTGAGGCATGCAATTTTCCAAATGGCTCTTCCTTAGCATTATGCCAGTTATTGAATAAAATGCCAACATAGCTTTAGAATTTATTTCAGAAATGAGAAATGCTTCTACGAAAAAAGGAGTCTAAAGGAAAGGAGAATGTATTATGCGAATTCCACTGAAAAAAGAAATTGGATAGGTACTTACGTCTTTTTCATTTTCGGTTAGTAAAGCTAGTTACGGTACGTACTATATATATATACATGAGATTTTTTAACATAAAATGTTATAAAAATCACATTACAAGAAAACCATTTATGTTTGTAAAAATAATTATTTTTTAATTTTCTCAATTTTTCCCGCGATGAAAATTATAACAATCATGAAAAATCAATAAGATGTAATAAAGTATGTAGGCACATACTTGTTATTTAAAAAATTATTGAGATCAACAAAATGAACTCAACACACGGAGAAAAATGTTATTCTAAAATACTATCATTTTATTCGTAAAACGGTTGAAAACGGGACTGAAGTTCTTACGAACAAATTAACAGGGTTTCAATGTTTACTGGCGGGAAAATGTAAAAATAAATTATTATTATTAATTATTAGAAAAAATTTCGTACCTATACCAACAAATTATTCTTACACTTTCCCGCCAATAAACATTGAAACCCTTTTAATTTGTTCGTAAGAACTTCAGTCCCGTTTTTAACTGTTTTACGAATAAAATGATCGTATTTTAGAATAACATTTTTCTCCGTGCACAATACATGTGATATTGTGTTGAGTTTATTTTGTTGATATCAATCATGTGAAAGGATTTGTGCAACGGTGAAGCAAATTGGTTTTCAGAACAGTCAGATGATTTTGTAATGTACATAAAATAAGTGAAAATCGAAAGTAACCACATGGGCCAGAATTTGGTATATGTTATTTGGTATATCTATCTCTATATTTTTAGACTTAGAAATACTGAATGTATTTGTGCAGTGTTCCTACATAATTCATAATATTTTACGAAATATTTTGTGACTTTGATTTATGACTTTAGCTTTGTGGCTACGCAGTGGCGTAATAATAAACTTCCAGGATTCCGGGTAGACCTGTTTTTAGAACCCCACCACTTCACGTATGATGTGGAAAAAGGCTAGACATCGATGTAATCTAATATGCATACTTACCGCTTCGGTGTGTGCGCAACCAACTTACCATAACGCAGTTATAAGTTGATGCAATTTGGCGTAGGCGTAATTTGAATGAATTATTGGTGAAAATATTTCGAAACGTGTTTTTTTTTTATTTGTTTATAATTTGATTTCCCCCTCCGGACGATGTCAATTTTCATCGCCGGTCACTGCGGGGGGAGAGACGACATCGTTTTTCAGCTGTCACAGCAGAAAATAGAGCAATCAATTAAAACGCTCGATTATTGAAATTTTTGAATATGTGCATCACTAGAGAGATGTGTTGAATGTCGTAATATTATCTGAACGTTTTGCAAATCAAAACAAATGTCTGCGTATTCACCCTGAAGCTTTCTGAAATGGTACATAATACTTTATAATGAGTCAAATCTTATCATTTAATTTTTTATTGGGTTTGTTTATATTACATATTCGTATTTAATTAATACGCACAAGTTTATTAATATTTTATTTACAATTAATATTTAATTGTTTATAAAATAATATTTTTACACCAAACATAACAATTTTTTTTTTATATACATTCGTTCTTCGGACTTGCAGGTATTTTCATCATAAATTTTTAGTCCTTTATACACCCGGCATTCTAAATAAAATTGATATTCTACCAATTTATAACATATGTCCCATGAACACTTTAAGTTCTAAAAAAATACATGTTATTTTTTAAGATAATCTCTAAAATTCCCTCGATAGAAAAATTTCGCAAAGTATTTTTTTTTTTTACATTAGTTCCACACAGGAGGCCCTGAGGGAAAAATTCCCTCAGAACCCATGAACCCGGGCACCCCTGCTAAGCCACCAAACGTAGCGAACCACTTGGGGTGACCTGTGGCCGAGGGGTTGTCCAATAAATGGTTCCCGGGTGGCGGTACCCATACCCGCCTCCCAAATTCTATCTAATATAATTCTAAAAGTATACATCGAGCTATACAAATTAGAGACACAGAATAGACAAACATTATAAACACTTATGGCTAAAACATTGCATCCACCGGTTCTTCGATCAGTGATAAAAAACTATATGTACAATTGTGCAATGCATCTCACCGATTAACGCGGTGCTGCCTAAAAATGTAGGTACATGTATTTTATTTTTTATTAATTTATTTATTTATTTTTATTTTTTATATACGTATAGTTTGTTCTTATAGTTATAACATTTTGTTGGTACGAAATTTTTTGACAATTTATAACAATTTGTTGGTACGACAATTTTTGACAATTTATAACAATTTGTTTACATTAATTTCGCTCACAATATATACCATTTTCAACTCAATTTTGCCACAAAGGAAACTAATCAAATGATCCAAATTTCTAAGGTCGTCTTGCCACAAATGAATTGCCCAAATCACGATTGTTACATTTCTCAACATGACCCGTCACTTTACAGTTAAAATTATTCATTAGCAGTTTGGCAACACGTTGACTTGCCTGTGGCGAATGTATTAATTTGTTTTGCTCTCCTTTCAGGCTTATTATTTCAACTAGGCCATAAACTTTTTGCTTTTCTCTTTACTATGCCAACAATATATTTTATTTTATTTATTATTTTTTCAACGCTTTGATAGGCTTTTACATGATTAGTGTATATACAGTGTTATATCATACAATGTTTAAATAAATAAAAAATAAAAACAGATAAACTTAAAGAAATGAACATTATGTAAATGATAATTAAGGTAAATTTAAGTAAAAATAATATATTATAAGGAGAAATGTGGAGATCCGCAAAGAAAGCAAGGCTGTTGTAAGCGTAATGAGTAAGATTAAGAAAGGAACCCTCAGATGGTTTGGGCATGTTGAGCGAATGAACAAAGAAAGGAGTGTAAGAAGAATATATAACGCAAATGCGAATGGTAAAAGAAGTCGGGGACGCTCGAGGAAGACATGACACGATCAAGTGAATCAGATACTTTAGTCGAGTCATGTCTTGAGAATAATAGAAGAGTATGCATGAGACGATGTATGAATGTGAATTAGTCAAAGAGTATGTGCCAAGACCGAGTTGTTTGGCGGTCCGTCCTCTCTGCCTGCCCCTGCGGAGAAACGGCGTGATAACGCCGTTTCTCCGCTCTGGTTAGTTGGAGAAAGAAAAAAAAATAGATACCAGTTTCTAAATTGCGGATGGTATAAAAATAATAATATAGTGAGGTTAATATGAGAAATTTACAGGTGAATAATCAATGACAAATGGCACGCTATAGAAAAGAAATGAGAGAAAGAAGTTTTTAATTGTAGATGAATAGAAATAATACAAAAATATATGCTACAGCTCTTTAATTATAAAAATATCTCGTCTATAGAAGAGACTGCTTTTTTTTGCGGTATTTTTAATAAATGTTGAGATTTTTTCTTCTAATGTCACAGAAACACGTAATCATAGACAAATAGACATCCCATGCTTAGTTATTTGATTATATTTTTAATGCTATCGAGCTCTCATTTAGCACCCTTGGGGTGATTTTTGACAAAAACGGCGCTTTACAAATTATCCAGTTAATTTAAGTATTATCAAGTAATTCCTGTGTATGATAAATAGATTGTCATTGACATTTCTTCGGACAAATTGTACAATCCCTTATTAGAAATTTAAAAAAAAATGATATAAATAATATTTCAAATTTATTTGCGCACCGGCATTTGAACTCGCGACCTTCAGACTGCTAGTCGATAGCCTTGCCCCTCGACCACGGATACCTTCGAAATACACCAAAACAAGCTTTCTTCGGTTTTTCCTACGGTGCCGCCGAGTGTCGATTTCTATGTCGACCCCTCTTTTCCTCCTATTTTCCTGTCGACGAAAAAATAATAAATTTTCAAATGCAGTTCGTTTTTAGTAATACCTAATATCATCGGAATTTCAATAAATTTAAAATACTATTTTCAACTGGTCAACTTCACGCCGCTGCCCTTTTCCGCTTTCGCCGGCATAGTCCCATGTGTAGTTTGTTTATGTATGTGTACATCCTTTCTGTCCCTTATCTCCTTCGTCCCTTATTAGGTGTGGATGATAGCCACATTTAGCCTCGTCCTTGCCGTCCTTGCCGCCCTTACCGCCCACGCGCATGCGTGGAGCGTGGACTATTATTTGTAGCGCCAAAGTCGATACAATACATATCTATATTCTGGTGGCAACTCGCAGCGAAGGCTGTCCTCCTGTCGCTCTCGGAGGACGCTCGCATCCGGGTCGTCTTATTAAAGTCCTGTTAAAGATTAAACTACGGACATGACAAATGAAAAAAAAACGATGGCTACATAAACAATGAACTTTTTTACTTTCACAAAAAAAGCTTTATTTATTATTCTAAATTGGGAAGAATATACTTTTTTATGATGTGATGAGAGTGTCGTTTTCTAACCTATTGGGAGGCGGGAGACCTTTTCATCTCTCCGGCAGGACTCTCTCAGAAGATCGCCTTGCATTGTGGTAGGAGGGATGGATTCATCCGTCACTCCTGGACACACTGATCCCAGGTTCCTACCCACCCCTATACCCTTTCCTTCCCAGATATTCCTATCCTTCATTTCCCTGAGAAGACCCTCCACACAACATCCCCAAATATGACATGAACCTTGAGGGGGAATTGTTTTCCTCAGGGCCTCCTGGGTGGAGCTAATGTAAAAAAGTAGAAATTGTCATATTTGACTTCGATTAGATTCAATTAAACTTAAAAATTGTGTGCTTCACTCATTTATAAAATTGAATGGTTGTTTTCTATTTTCCTGTCCAATTCTTGCCCATTGTGTGACGTGTCTTTGCCAATAGAACGCAACCTCCTTTCCTCTTATAAATTTATAATTTCCTATCATCCCCTTTAAATTTGAAAAGGTCTCTGAAATTTAATAGAATACGAACTCGAAACAAATTGAACCTGATTATTAGATATTTTAGAACTTACATACTTAATGCGTAATGAGTAAGATTAAGAAAGAGACACTCAGATGGTTAAGGCATGTAGAGCGAATGAACTAAGAAAAATGTGATATCCCTTATGTGAATGGTAGAAGAATTCGGGGACGTCCGAGGAAAACACGGCACCGTCAAGGTCAAGTGAATCAGATACTTGAGCCTGACCATGTTAAGAGTCAGAATAATAGAAGAGTATGTATGTATGAATGCGAATGAAGCTAGGAATGTGTGCCAATACCACGTTGTTTGGTAGTCCTTTACTTATAAAACACTCGTAATTCTAAAAGGACATGTGCATATCGATCACAAAAATTTGAAATGCTGTAAAGGGCAAAATGTTAATTGTTCAGGAGAACAAAAAGAAAGTTTTTTTTCCTAGTTTTGTAGATCCGTAACAATTTCTTTTTATTATAAAATAACATTGAATAGATATTTATTTTTAATTTTCAGAGAAAAAACATCTTAAAATTCACGTCGTAAAAGACGCACTTATTTTCCTAGAAATATTTCGACAACGCAGATCCGAAGATACCAACAAAGAGAAAAAAACGAAGAAAAATACCGTATTTAACTCATATTTGGATTTATTCTTCTTTGCGACTTTTCAAGTTTCCATGATCGATGTTATAAGGAAAAATAATTATTTTATTTATTCCGCCATAACTTGTTACATAACTGTTTACATTCCATTCGTAGAGTATAATATTATTCCTGTTGTTTTTATGCATTTTATATCGCTGTCAATTTATTTTTACGATATCTTAAATTTTATCGCAAATATCAACGAATTCCTTTGAACAAAAAAAACTTGCCACATTTGTGTAACGACGTCTACGAACATCGGTCCTCCATTTGAACTTGAAGATCCGGTTATTCAGATAGTTGCAATAAAATCATGGCTACCATAAATGTGGTTTTTGATTCATAAGTAATTAAATTTGTTATTTTTTACAATCTTTATTGTCGATAGAAGAGTAAGGACACAAGTATTATTACAGACGCTTGATGCCATCTTTATTTTGTTTATATTTAAAAAAAAAAAAATTGCGTGAGTTATGAGAGTTGAAGGGCGTTCGCTCAAGGTCAAAAGGTAACTCTGAGACTCTTTAGTGTGGCCAAATAAATCTGTATCCACTTAAATTCATTTATGATGCATAAAATTTTGTCATTTGTTTTATTTTTTATTTGGCACCACCCAAGTCCCATTTTTTGAAGCATGTCGATTCTGGATTCGAGTAGTGGCGTCATTTTTATCTACATTTCGTCGGATTTTGAATTGACGATCTCTGCTTAGAGCCAAGTTCTTATCTCTTACTCGAAGCTTTCCATGAAATAATGCATTATCTTGACAATATTTCACTTCTTATATTTGAATAAAAATAAATCACTTGTTGCTCCATTTAATCAAAATAATCGAAATGTTTCGAAACCAATAGTTTCTTCTTCTGTATAAACGTATAAATAATATATTCATTAAATTAAAATCACGCCACCAAGTTAATTTGCGATTATTGAAAACGTTCTTATTAAACGAAAAAATACAATTTGTAATACACCACTTTTTATTTGAATTAACAAATGTCAGCAATTTAAAACTTATTTGAATTTATTTTATTTTTATTTATTCATTTTCAACGCCCTTATGGGCTTTTACATGATAAGTGTATGATAGAGAGACACAATGTTTAGATAAAAAAAATACACTTTAAAAAGTGAATATTATATAAATGGTAGGTATAAAGGTAAATTTAAGTGAAAATAATATAGGTATTATAGGAAAAAAAACCTCAAAAACCATCAGGGCAGATGTTTTTGGTGATGACGGACATTGTAACGTTGTCCGAAACGTTGGCTAAAAAAGGAGGTAGCATAACATCCCAAAAATAAATAACAAAAATACTTTTCGCCGTGAAAATCTAAAATCATATCTAAACGAAACCTGTTTGGCTGACATTTGTTAATTCAAATAAAAAATGGTGTATTTTTTCATTTAACATAATATAATGTCACATCCCGAAGTATTTTATTATTTCGAAAAAAAACTTATTAAATTGTTTATAAAAGCGGTATAGGTAAGATTAAAAGATCCTTGCCAAACAAAATAGACGTTTTTTGAGTGTTTGACCATGTCCGCGAAATAACGTCGTGTTAAGAGAGTTTATTCCGAATTAACTGGTTTCGTTAAAAGCATGTGGTTCTAAACTGGTCTCCGTTTCTTTGACCCGCCTCGAGAGTAAAATGACATCCAAAGCATCTCGCATTCTTCCGTGCTAAGTGTCTTGCTATTTGCTATACATTCTGGAATTACAGCATACTTGCGTAGAGTGGTATTTTGCCTAATATGAGTATTTTTAATACGAGTGCCGTTTACAAATCGGCCCTGAAACGTGACTTCATTCAACACAATGTTCTGAAAACAAAATGCAATGCGTACATTTGTTTCTTCCCTCACGGAAAATGTTGTAGAAAAAACGATAATTTTAATAGTAAAAACGGGACTGAAGTTCTTACGAACAAATTACAGGGTTTCAATGTTTATTGGCGGGAACATGTAATAATAATTTCTTGGTATACGTAATTTCGTACGTACACCAACAAATTATTCTTACATTTTCCCGCCAATAAACATTGAAATGCTGTTAATTTGTTCGTAAGAACTTCAGTCCCGTTTTTAACCGTTTTTACTATTAAAATGATTGTTTTTTTCAAATAACATTTTTCTCCGTGCGGGCTATTAATTTATGATGCATAGTTAGTTACCTAAGTGGTTAATACAAAGAAAAATAGCCTAGGTCGAGACGACCAACTTCTCAGAACAGTCTTCGTAGCCGAGTCGCGGCACTCCGCGCCGCACCGGTATACCAGCGTAGAGCGTCACTAGTAGGTTCGTGTTAATTATATATACTATATATATATGTAGGTACGGGGTTTCACCTCCCTGGTAGTAGGCTAGGTAGGTACTGGGTACGTATTTCGAATCGGTAATATTCCTGTGCCACTGTACCCCCTCGGCCGCTCGCTTATTGATCCTGTGACGTCACGGCCACGCCCTCCCCCCGCTACCCCCTCGCCCACCACCAACCATGCCACCCTTCCAATCCACCGCCTCGTAGGATACGGCCATACAGCCTGAGATACTGTGAGCACTGAAAGCCCAGAGACGACGCATCACAAGACGGAACCGGCACCCTCGCTTCGTGCTCCGAGCCCTACGCTGTATTCAAAATCCCAAAATAAACTCTTTGCACGCTGGGCGGGACCTTGAAAGCCGTGTTTTGCTTCCGACCGCAGGGTTCACTTACATTTTTTTTTATCTTGTCAGTTACCATGTAGCATGTAGGTACCGCATCGTGATGTGTCTCTATTGGATTCAGAATGGGAATTTACTCAAACATGATATTATTATTTGGTTTTCGTAAATCCAATTTCAGAGCTTTAATATTTATACAACAATCTTAATGCAGAAATATACTGGTACACTAGTTGTTTCACCCGAAATATTATTAACTTCGCTTCGGTCGAGAGATCGCGTTGAATTATTAAATTAATATTAATGTAGGTGCGAATTCAGTGCTGCTGACCTTTTAACACGTGCGAGGACGATTTTAGTTTGTCAGAGATAATTTAATTGAAACTTAGTTGCTTAAGACGATAGACTTCGCTTTTCGGCCCATACAAAAAGGACGCCCGGGAAAAAACACTTTTCTACATCGAAGATTGCACAAAATGAATATATATTGTTTATACTGCCTTCTAGAGGGTGAAAACTATGTCGGTATGTTTTCGAATTTTCGATGCGTTTCGTATTAACGTAAACATTCACTGTCAAACATGTACGATTTATCAAAAAATATTATTTAAGGAAAAAGTGCTGCTAACTCAACTCTCATAAAGAATTATAAAATTATAAAAAGCTACCGACGTAGCTTCTTCTTTCTAAAAATTTATGTTTTTTAAAATTTCAATTTCGTGAAAGTTTCGGTGTAGAAAAGTGTATTCTCCATAAACCCCTTTTCGAGCGATTTCTGTAGGTAAATTTGAGCGTTGTCTCATTCGCACATTTCGCATTCGCATGTATTGTAAGTGTGCGTGAGCTTATTGTGAGCGGGACAGAATGACAGACGCGGGTGTTCCGCGTGTGGTTCAAAGTCTAGCCTCTTAACCCTTAAAAAATTGGCGTATTTTGTCAGAGGCTAAAAATATTCCCGCTTTGCAATAAAATCCAAATAAATGGAACATTTGTTAACGTATTAGGAAACTAAAAACTGTTTTCGAAAGGTTATGAAATAGGCATTCAAATTTCCATATTAAAAATTACTATGTATTTTTTTAAATAATTTTTTTTTTTGCGAAAACTTTAAAAAGTGTTCAAAATGGCTCACTTTACTTTTTTTTCTAACTAAAATTACTGATAATGAAAAAAAAAATAAAACACATACTTTTTTATTAGATAAATGAATTATAAACCTTACTGTCACCTCACTTTTTTTCGTTTCATGTAAAAAAAATTCTTAAAAAATTCACAAAGTTCCATAATTTTTTTTCAAATTGCTATCGGAAACTTTGGTTTCAGAAAGGGGTAAATTTTAATTTTTTTGTGTTTTTTTTTTAGATTCAAATATATAGTTTTATTCTCTTTCCAAGACCGTTGAGATCACATTTCTGACTATGATAGTAAGGCAGAAACAACGATTTCTGTGAGACCCATGTGAGCTGGGACAAATATGGTCTCCTGTGATTAAACGGGTTAATATCAACGTATTTACTTCCAACATATCCTTAAAGCATGGGACAGATTGAGTTTAACAAATTATAGCTGCCGATAATATAGAAAAATAAAAACATTTGTCGAAGAAAATATTCTTAATTCTGAAATTTTAAATATGACTTTTAACAATTACGGCTGTTTTAAACGGCTGAATTGGTAGAGCGCCGTCCCGGTAAGATGTGAGATCTGGGTTTGAGTCCCGGTTGCGACCATTATGTTTGATTATTTTTCTCTGTCTTGTTAATTTTCATATTTTAATTTAAATTATTATTGTTATCTTCTTCTTCAATGATATATTACATTGATGGCAGTAACCTTCGAAAATTAAAAAAGGAGAGTTTTTCTTATAAAAAAAATTTAATTGAAATTCTTTGTTAGTTTTTCAGCCCATTTTCGAAATCCTCGTGCTATTATTATCGTACAAACCTTAAAACTACACTTAATGGGCCGTCTACAAAACAGAATTTATAGTTTTTCCTATTTCTTTTCGTTAGAGTATAATAAAAAAGTACTCAAAGGCGATATTCGATCATACTTTTATGTCGCTTACATCGGAAAATCTTACATATTTACTTCGAAGGGTTTAAACGCTAAATAATAAAAATATTATTATACATTGAAACTTGATTTAGCATCAGATTACTATTTTCTATACAGAGGTTATGTTAGATTTTAATATGTTGGCATCAATTTAGTTATTGTGGCTCATTTATTCATTATGAATCACTACACGCTCTTGAGATGATTTTTTAAGTAAAACTTCTTTAGGCGCAATATGACGAGTAATTCAGATGTTTTTCAGACGGAAATAACGTTTTCAAACGTAAACGGGGTTCGGATATCGGTACACTTACTGCCATCTGTGTTTGTTTTTGTTTTAAAGGGTATGTTAGAAACTATTGTACCGACCGCTATGTTAGAAACTGTTGCAAGTTTCGGTGAAAAATGACATTTCGTGTTTTTAAATTTAAAAAATTAACCATTAAAATGCACTTTTTTCGAAATTCCGGTAACTGACTGAATTGATTAGTACTAGTTAATATCTAACTACTAAAACTTTTTTAATTTATTTTTTTTCGTCCATATTAAGCGTGTCCCCGGTTTTGTAAATATTTTCCCTTATTTTTCATACAAACAAGGGACGGACTGGATGACGTGAGACGACGTCGCACACTCTCCCGTTTCTTACCGGCATTTTCGCGGGCTTTAATAAAATTCAAACTTGTAGAATTAATTTAATTATGAAAACCTTTAAAAAAACAGTACTAATATTTAAGTTTGCGTGTGAACATTGATTAAAAAATATTAAAAAAAGGACTCAACTTCCTTATTCCATTTTAATCATGAGCTAGGAACTTTGAAACTGTTGTTTAACTGTTTTTCGTTATGTTTTTCACAGACCCATTTAGGTGATTGAGGACCTCGATCTTTTTGAAGTTCTTTGAATGTATTTCAATTTACCCAGGGCGATTCCATTAAACCTGATGAAATAAACATTATTCGTGAACCACATTGGTGCGCCTTGCTTCAATTGACACAATACGACTCACGCGTCCCAATGTATGTATGTCGTAATTATTATTTCCACTTTATAACACGGTTATTGTGGAAAAAATACACAGAGCTGAAATAAGGGTGGAGAAATCGGGTCATTGACCCGAGGCGCGATACCTGATATAAATATAGTGCAGTATTAAAAATCTCTGTTTTTAATTGAAAAAAAATATTTCTTTCATTAACATTCATACTTAGTTAACTACGAATCTTCAGACCACCAAACTTAGTCACATAATATTATGATTGTCACACTATCTGTAATAGAAATAAAGTAGGTAAGTATTAAATAAATTTCTGAGAGAATCATGTTTGATGTATGTTTGTATGTAGTAGATCTACATACAAACATTTTTATAAAATGTTTCGACGTTTTTATAAAGCGATAAAACATCAATTTCAATGGATTGTGTTACCTATTTTTAAATATAACGGCAACTTAAACCTTTCTCGAAAGAGTAAAGAAAATAATGGTCACCTATTTCAATGGGTTTTTGAAGTTCCCATGATTCCAAACACTTCTTCCCGGCTATGGAAGTGGAATTCGGTCAGTAAAAGTCCTATTTAACCCAAAGTTGCTGCAAGGCATATATTACACTTTTCATGTATTTTTAATTTACTCAGTTTCGCCAAACACATCCACCAAATTGTGAACAAAGGTATGAAAACACTAGACTTCATATTAAGAACAACCATTTATTTTAAATCCCTACATGCCATTAAACTGTTATACATATATCCAGTTAGAAGCCTAATTAAATACAACTCAGTAGTTTGGTCTCCGTCTTTCAAAATTTCTATGTTTTATAAATTTTAAATTAAATATCCTACTAGAAGACATTATTATAATTTATTATTAAATATTCCAAAAATACATAATTCGAAGACAGGCGTAAAATAAACGACTTAATTTTTTTTATTATAAATACTAAACTCTAAGCTTTTGTTAAAAATAAACGTCTTAAATTTTTTATTCAATAAACTCTTAATTGTTGTGATTTTATGATTTGTGAACTTCTGCAAATCATAAACCTACACGTACCCACCATAACAACACGACAAAATACACTATTCTACTGCAGCATATATAAGCGCAATTGCATTAGTCTTTCCCCAAAATAACGGTTTCACACTATGGGAAACCAATACTTAGCAGTCAATGGGTGATGTAAATTTTTTGGATACAAAAAAATCCATGGATTCATAAAAAAAGTCCCTCCTTTGGCCGGACTGCAAACTGGTTGGTTTGTCCTGAATTATCATTCAGGCACTTGTGTGGCGCATTGCCGCCCACTGCGATATTTGTTAGCGTTTCCAGGCTCTTTCTACCTCTTTAAGCCTCGGTTTACCTGTTGCCCCCGCCCTCACTTTCCTACCCACCACTCCACCCACCCCTCCGACAAACCTACCCCATAACACGTTACTACCCAACACGCAAACACTAAACCTACTAAATAACTACATTCTATACCGCTAGACAATGGTTACGTTTATTCTTTTTCGGTAAAATTTTCGTTTTATGAAGCTGCATTAAATTAAATCTGAAATATATTTAAGTACAATATGAAGCTACCATGAAAATTACAATGAAAAAAAAATATTTTCAGTTAGAATAAAAAGCGTCAATTCTCAATATAAATGTTTTATTGTGTGTATATGGTTATTTGTATAAAGAATAAATCGATTTTGAAAATGTATTAAAAAACAACAATCAAAACACCCCTGACGTCATTCGATCCCGCTCGTAGCACCATTGCTGAGCTTTGTGGGTAGATTGACAACTACTGTGACGTCATCCGGTTTAAAATTTTAAGGAGCTCTTTACACCTTGTATTCGGCCCTTTTTTCACGAATCAATCTAACTTTTATTTTTTGTATAGGTATTAAGTTTGTAACTTTATTTCCTAAATATGTGAGTTAATTAAAAATTAAAATTGTGTGAGTTTTATGTTAGCATATTAACATTGTAGTATTTTAAGTTAAATAAAGAAATAAATTTTATTTACTTCCAAAACGTACTTAACATTTTATACATACTGGCATTTAAGTTATAACTTGAATATTATTAAAAAAATAAATTGAATGAAGTTCCTCATTCTCGGGTAGGTATAGAGTCGTACCCATATGTTTATTCACGTGTAGTTTAAAGGTAGATTACCGGAAATATATTAGAGTTAAATTGAAAGTGCAAATGACAGGACAGAAATTTATGGCGTTCTATCAATTGCTGGAGTTAAAAACATGACGGTTTTATAATTATTGTACATCCTTTGCAATTTTCCGTTGAAAAGTCTGTTTATCTTTTTATTTAACAAAATATTAGTTTTAACAAAAAAGTAAAAAAAATTACAGGAAATCTTTTCTGCTTAGTCATATTATAATCAATAAGCCTGTTTTTTTTTTTATTTCGCTAGGTCATATTGTCATAGCGGGTTTATTAAGAAAATCAATATTTAGGTAGATGGAGGCACTTGTAGAGATCACCAACCCCAATACGTTTATAATTATTTTACTAATAATATAATTGATCACACCGGCTTCTTAGCCTTGTGTCTTTATGAAGAGATGTTGGAGAAATATGGTAAAATAATAAAAATAAATTAAAACGATCGCAACTGGGGCTTGAACCCAGACCCTATTGTCTTACCGGGACCAATACTAGACAATACCAATTGAGCTACTAAGACGTCATTAAATTCGGTAATTTTCATCGATCTTAAGATTAGGTACTATTTTTCCATATTTTTGTATTATGTCTCCAACTTTGTAAAGTTCTTTCCAGAATGTATTTGCAACCTATATTTTTATTTACATTGAAAATCTTTTTGAGTTATTTACAAGTCTATAAAATTAAATTGTTGAAGTTTATTAACATCATTGTAATAATATTTAGGACGGGTTGTTTCACATAAATTCAAACGTGCTGTCGTAATTTGTTGGGTGACGTAGTTGTTTTGCTAGAAATCAATGTAAGATTTCTTTATCAATTGACACTTTAAAAAATATAGATAAGGCGCACCGCCTCGAAGCTAGTGATTAGGTATACATATATATTTATATATTTTAATATTCATATTGCTGATTAAATTGTTAATGTAAAATTCCGCGAGAGCCCCTACCGAAAATATTTCCAACTGCCTCAAATTCGTGTTTGAAGAAATGAACTTCATAGCTAGTCTATTGAGCGTTGGCATTCATCATGCAGATTAAAAAAGTTAAAAGGCGATTCTTCTTCCGATCTTTCTACTGCGAGATAATGCATTTTTTTAATACACGTTTTCTTAAACCAGTATGATTGGTTTCGGTGTTTATTTTAAGGTTCACACGCCCCGTCTAGATAATACTTGATCGATGCTTGGTTATAAGTTAAAATATTTTTATAACCAATTCATGCTAGTTGATTGGCTTTCGTAAATGAATGGTTATAACAGCTGATCATGAATTAATTATACGCCGAGCGGGGGGTGACAGAACCAAGACGTTATATTGTGGTTATAAAGGGTCGATGGATCAAGAAATATATTTCACTTTTGTTCACGTTGTATCCATATTTCTACTGCAATTATACCTTACCTCGAGCCCAGGATTATGCCAAATATAAAAATAAGATAAATAATAATATTTGAATGACTTGTACAACAGACTAGACAAAAATTATAAAAACTTATGTCTAAAACATTGCATCCTCCGGTTCTTCGATCAGTGGTACAAAACTATATGTACAATAAATCTGACCAATTAACGCGACGCTGCCTAAAAATGTACATGTATTTTTTTTAATATTTGAAACCAAAAGTTAATAGTTTTTTGACTGCACAGTTTTTTCGGCGGCTGATAAACTAGGTTTTCTATTCCAGCTTCTATTTTGTTGAAATTGCTCATATATACTAGACTCGGTCGGTGAACTTTCTTCCTATCCATATAGATTATTCATTTCAACTATTTTTTCTAAAAAGATTCATTCATTTTTGTCATTCCGGTATTCATCTTCATGCCTGCGTTAGGTGTTCTCGTATCTTAGTAACACTGAAATTCTTTCCCTGTTTTATAGCATAACATCGGCAGTGTAGTACGGCAGAAGCTATTCTTCATACTTAGGATAGCAGACGTAATGTCACGCGTCAAGTTTGCCAAATAGCTAAAACTTTCTCATAGTTTAGTCTCTGGAGATTTCATCCTCCCGAATAAACGGTATTAGGTATTCCTTCTGTCTGTTTTTTTATGCGACGTTCGCGACACGTACATTTTGTATTTCATTTGGAATGTTGGGGGATTTATTCGACGCTCGTCAACAGATGTCGGAATCTGAGGATAATATATCGTTTATGGAACAAAATAAACATAGTATCTTGTACACTTTCTACGGAGGGAATTGATAGTGAATTCTTTGGAAAACTTCGCAGTCTCGTGTTAGCTCTACTAAATAGAAAAAATGCGTTTTGATGGCCTGTGTTCAAATATGTAACCACTTGAAACTTTTATTTATGAGAATGTTGGATTTAAAATATGCAAATACATAGTAGAATAAATAAACGTAACACATCACCTAATATGTATTTAGGAATCTATTTAATTGCTTAATACTGAGTATTTGGCCAGATGATGCAAACAAATAAATCAATTCATATTAAAATATAAACAATACAATGTAATTTTCGTTGTTTGTTTTTGGGGTCTTATGCCGTGTTGTGCTACCTCCTGCTAAAGAAGGAGGTAGCACAACACGGCATAACACCCCAAAAACAAACAACGAAAATGCTTTTGGCCGTGAAAATCTAAAAACGTATCCAATACAATGTAAGATTATTTTTGTTGTCCTTGCCCAAACTGTTCCAAACAATAAAATTGATTTTAAGATGATAGACTTCGCTTTTCGGCCCATACAAAAAGGACGCCCGGGAAAAAACACTTTTCTACATCGAAAATTGCACAAAATGAATATATTTTTTTTGTACTGCCTTCTAGAAGGTTAAAACTATGTCGGTATGTTTTCGAATTTTCGATGCGTTTCGTATTAACGTAAACATTCACTGTCTAACACATACGAGTTATCAAAAAATATTATTTAAGGAAAAAGTGCTGCTAACTCAACTCTCATAAAGAATTATAAAATTATAAAAAGCTACCGACGTAGCTTCTTCTTTCTAAAAAATGTATATTTTTTAAAATTTCAATTTCGTGAAAGTTTCGGTGTAGAAAAGTGTATTCTCCATAAACCCCTTTTCGAGCGATTTCTGTAGGTAAATTTGAGAGTTTACTGCAGTCGTCTCATTCTCACGTTTGACGGGTCGTGGCAAGGAGTGCATGGTCGGGGGGGTGAAGCCATCGTTTTTGATAATAGTGATGGTACGACTATTTTTACACAATAATAGTGATGGGATTGATCTTTCTTTTTATTCGTGAGTTCTATTTAATTTCATAATAATGTATTTTAGATAATACATTTTTACAATACGTAATAAATATAATATATTTTTTCATACGACTGTTTTACAATATTACTCAAACTAATTCCTGTGAACACATAATGTTACTTACAAAATATATAAATAATGCTGAGTTAAACACAAAGAATAATGTGAAATATTTTAGGACTCTTGTGAAATCTAAACAAGCTTCCTCCGATATACCTAACAACATGTTTCGCGGAAACTTTTCTTTAAGTGATGGGCAACAAATTTGCAATCAAATGATTATTTGCAAGCAAAGCAAAGGCTTTAAATGGAAGAGTAGTAATTTAATATAAGATGTTAAAAAAAATATTTATAATGTTGTAATTACAATTTTCACAAATAAATTATTAAAAAAAAACTTTTTTTGTCCTTTCTCAAACTAAAAACATTCCCACAAATAATGTAGATGTAGTCAGTTATAATATTTTGTAATATCTTTAAGATCTGAAAGTTTTTGTTGTGTACAGTTATTTTACATCACAAAACATCAAAATCACAATATATACCGCATACAACACGGATTATGTTTTCATTATTGTCGTTTGTAAAAAAAAATATATTTTCCATCCTCCTAATAGCTTATCCATACTTTAACCACCCGAGCGCTTTTTGCCCCATTATGGCACTATTTCCAATACCTCGGATTGCTTTGTCGCCAAAATGTGGCAAATTTTCATTTTTTTTTTATTTTATTAAAACGACCTTATAATATAAAGTACATTCCAAATATAACAAAATAAATATTCTCTAGATTCTTTAAAATATTTTAAGGTTAAACATTTAATTATATTTTTTTATAAATCCTACAAATATGTTATAATAAACAAAAGATAGGGGAATTCATTGGCTACATAGAACTATAATCAGTTTGTATATTCTCGATATTCAAATTCGGAGGTATGTTTTTTTTATGTGGGCGGAAAAATTTCCTTTAGCAATCCGAGAAAAAATGTTTTAATTGCTCTGTCCCTCCAGTGGATACGGGATTTTATTAAAAATAAAATATTTGCAATACTTAGAAAACTCGGCCAACTTATCCAATATATATAGCCAATATTCATAGGTTCGAGTACCGAACAATAAACTTCGACTTAATAAATAAATATACCGTCAATCGTAAATCGAAAACAAACTTTATAGTATGAATAAGCTATTAGGAGGATGGTGAGAAACCCCCTCAGACAATTAGCGCAAATGAGGGGGTCGCAATAGTTATTCTAGTAGTTAATTTTTTTATAATATGTTTTATAAACTGATCGCTTGTTTTAAAATCCTCGAGCTACCATTTTGAAAAACTAACGGAATGTAAACCAAGTAAAACACTGTTTTTTGACCTGATTTTAGCGGATTACAACCTCGATACCTGATAAAACATAAAACATATACCTAAGTCTTTTGTGAAATTTTATGTTCTACAAAATTGGTGATCATAATTTTTCTCGAAAATGCACTGGAAAAGAGATAATCAAGAAAACAAAAAACTCGTAGTGCAATATACTTGTTTGTGCAAGTTTTTTTACAGCTTTATAGTCCAGTCATAGGAAGGAAACATATTGGAGCCACCCTGGTGCCAATTATAACAGAAGATCCACCAGAAGGTCCTTCTGAAAATGATATTTTGCCGCTGCACCAAGGATTTTGTAATTGGCAAATGTGGATGCCGAAAAGCATTGATGAACTGTTATGCAGTCTGCCTCCGCTGCCAAGGGAAATGCCTCAACTGCGTGCCTGTTGCCGAGGACGACGATGAAGACGACATTACTGAGGATAAAGATGCCACGAATGAACAACCATTGCCAGGACCTGGCCAGACGTCCAAAGAGGATGAAAACGTTAATCCATATAAAGTTCAGAGTGTAACATGATGTTATTGAGAACAGTGAGGTTTATGATTTGGTGTATTAATGTAACGAAATAGAATAAAATTATCATGAGACTTTTAATTTTAAACTATAATATAAAAATTTTCAATTAACATGATTTTTGTTTACTTTATTTAATAACTGGAAGTGTGGTCAAACAAATTTTTAGGCAACGAACACATTTTGTGTGTCAATAGTAAGATAAAAAAAGCTTTTTTTCTGAAATTGACAACACTTAAAATTAAAATTATAAATTATAAATAAACTTAAAATTGCTGTAAATGTTGACTGGTTGGAGATTAATTTGCATGTGTATACATATATTCTGAATGGGAATTTAATTCTATACAATTTTTTGGGAGCGTATAACTCAAAAACGGCTGGGAATTTGAAAGTCACGCATAGAATAAAAGTTGAAGATAATTTTATGAGCTTTCATCTAATGGAAAAAAATATTACCCGCGAACCACCGTTTTCGAGATGTAAGCGGAAACCCGAAAATTGGGACCATTCCCCCCCTTCCCTTTCCCTCCTAGCTCGACAGCTGGACGTCAAGACTTTGGGTATGTTCACACCCTAAGCACCCTGATCAAGTTTCTGAAGGAATCACTTAGGTACCTGCTCACGCACTCCACACCTCCTTCCTTGACTGGATTATTACATATCAGTACTTTTGAGAGATAGAAGATAATAATAAATTAAAAATAATTGTAACAAATTTTAGGTTCCACGTATTTGCCACAGCTACTTGGGGAAAAATTTGCACTGGTTGAGATTTTTGGTTTTAGATTTGAGGCGGCACGAGCACGGGTGTGCAGGTCGAAAACTTGGATTTTACGTGAAGGAACCAGTTTATAAAACATATTAAAAAATTGGAACTACCGGAATAATTACCATCGCGGATCGCTAATTGCACTGGTCTACAAAGACCAATGTCGGTGATTTATTACGATTACCCGCCGACCAAATGTGCAAATCATCACTAATCACCACCTTAGCTACCACAATGAAGTTATGATTTTTTTACATTAGCTCTACACAGGAGGCCCTGAGGAAAATAATTTCCCTCAGGGCCTATGTCATCTTTGGGGATGCTGTGATGCTGCAGAGGGTATTTTGAGGAGAGGAAGGAGAGCAAGTTCTGGGAAGGAAAAGGGTATGAGGGGTGGGTAGGAATCTGGGGGTCGGTTTCTCTAGGAATAACAAAAATGGAAATCCCAATGCGGTGCAAGGCGATGTTCTGGGAGAGACCGGCGGAGAGATCAAAGGTTTCCCTCAACCAGTCTCTCCTGATATGGCCTGTTACGTAATTGGTGGGTAGACGCATCCGCCGCCAAGACCCGGACGAACCTAACCACATGCACCCGGGCACCCCGGCTAAGTCACCAAACGTCGAGGGTGACTTAAACTTAAAGGGGTGACCTATCGCAGAGGTGTTGGTTATCCAATAAATGGTTCCCGGGGCGGCGGCACCTATATCCGCCGACCAAAATGAATAACATAATATAATAATAACATTTATAGTTTTGAATAACAATAAACAATACCTACATGAATTATCACTTATCTAGTTATTGCCGAACATTCACTAATTGATTATATTATCATATCAATGTGATTGAGGTATCACAAGTCAGGCGAGATCTAAATACTACGAAAACAAATAATAATTATACACACTTCCGAATTCTGAATAGTAGGTACCTACCTAGATGATTTGCTGCTAGGCGCTCGAAACGAGAATAATATGATATTCGGGGACCGGGGACAGAGTATCACGTGTTAGTCGAGTGTGCGAGCGTGCGAGGTATTCAGTATTGTTGTGTGCAGTTGTATGTGTAAGCTTCATCTGAGTGGGACAGAGTTAGGAACAATAAATACCTAAACTTTCGGCGTATGGCGTAAAGTCTATCCTCTTAATGCTTATCATTTTTGCGCGTGGGTTCGACGCGCACTGGTCACGGATATAGGTATCTATTACATAATATTTTATTAACGTTGTTATGCTAAATAATATTTGCAAGTCATTTTATCTACATAATATTTAAAATCTACGAAATTCTATATGTATAATAATAATGTTGAACTAGCCATAATTGCTCAGTGTTTTAACAGAAATGAATATAATTTTCATTTTCATTATTTTCACTAAATAATTAAAACACTTCAGTGGAAACCTATTATTGGTTAAATAATTTAGACATATTTATCATACATTATAAAATATTATAACTGTTGGTTTTCCAAATTAAAAAAAATAATTATTATAATATTATATAACTTCACATTGGATAAAGGCATTTTCAAACATACTGTTTTATCTAGAAATAGAGTAGGTACCAACGTAACACACGCGCTGATACGCTCATGGCTTGGCCTATTTCGCCATATCGCATTTCTTATTGGGAATGTATGGCGAGCGATATGGTGAAATATACCAAGTCGTGAGAGTATAGCGCGTGTGTATGACTAACTTAAATGTGTAGCTGACTGGTATTCGTATCCTTAAACTTGAGAGGCCTTCGCAAGTTTTGCACTTTGCACTGGACCCCGCTCTTGAACCGCGCTGGCTGCTCTGTTAATGGGGTGTTTTGACCTGTTTGTTACCTGTCAGCCGAGCAATATACCATTCCAATTGCATATCTTGTGATTTGTTAGTAAAACTGCACTCTGATTTTCTTTGGAAGGTCGACATTATTATTGCGTTTCTTGGTTTTCTCAGCAGTTAAAAATTATTTGAGCAATATCCTTGCTTAAAAAATACGATGGTTCGTAAAGCGCAATAGTCTTTTGTTTTGAAGAGTTTTAATTTTCAATGTACTATCGTTACTAAAATTTTAATTTTTCTGCTACCGGTTTCGACACATCCGTGCCATTCACCAGCAAACTTAAAACTAAATTTTAAATTTAAAACAAGTACAGAAATGAATTAGATTTTATTAGGGGTTAGTGGGAGGAGTGGTTTTGGGGGAGGGGGAGAACAGTGGGCGGGGACAATATCACATGGGAAGATTTGCAGGGTGCTATTATTTTGTTAACTAAATTAATTTTTGATTTAATTTTTTTGTTTATTTCTAAAGTTTCTAAAGCGCACAAGTTAAAGTATGAATTTATATGTTTAAATTTGTTTTTTTCCTTGTTGAAGCTATGGCCTGTCTCTATTAAATGATTGGCGAATTCAGAATAGTTATTATTTCGTAAACAGAGTTCATGTTCCCTGATCAGGGAAACTGATTTCTATAATTACCTATACGTCATCATTTAAAAGTAAAAAAAAGTAGCTCATGTCCGAGATCGAAATTTGACCTACCTTTTTACTGCAAAAAATAATTTTTCAGTTTGGCCTCAAATCCAAAACTACGTTTTGTATGAAAGTAGCCGCGCCAGCCGTTACTCTTAACGTTGCTTCCACCGCAAAATTAACTAACTGACAATTTTCTCTATTGGGATTAATGATGCAATACTGTCTGCAATTATGATCCTTAAGTCCATACAAAATTATAAGACTATCAAAAATATATTTTTTTATTCGTATAATTTTATATGGACTTAAGGATCATAATTGCAGACAATACGCATCATTAATCCCAATAGAGAAAATTGTCAGTTGACTAATTTTGCAGTGGAAGCAACGATAAAATCACTTTTACTTAGTATTTTTGTTCAATACCTCGCATGTTTTTTTTTCACTATAAAGTCACTAGTACCTACAAATACCTACATGAAGTAAGTTATCTGAGCCAGATACCGTCTGACTTTACCTAGAGCTAGAGGTAGGCTAGGGGCTAGGCCTGACGAGTAGAGAGCAAAGAGTAGAGAACAGAGAACAACACCGAGTTGTGTGTTCTCCTTATTCGGCGGGGAGGTATCGATTTGCGAGTAATGTGGGTCAGAGTAGAGCAGAGGGGAGGGGTGGGCGACGGATGAACAGGTGGCCAGCTTTGGACGGGATTTATTATTTCACTCTGAATACAATTCAAGCGAAATTTTATGTTTTGAATTCAATTCACGCGGCGTTTAATGCTTTACATACTTACTCTAAATCCCCGCAACGGGCGAGAGATAAGATGGTTTATCCATTGACTAAAAATGTCAGAGGCTAAAAATATTCCCGCTTTCCAATAAAATCCAAATAAATGGAACATTTGTTAACGTATTCGAAAACTAAAAACTGTTTTCGAAAGGTGATGAAATAGGCTTTCAAATTTCTGTATTAAAAATTACTATGTATTTTTTTTATATTTTTTTTTTTTGCAAAAACTTTAAAAAGTGTTCAAAATGGCTTACATTACTTTTTTTTCTAACTAAAATTACTGATAATGAAAAAAAAATAAAACACATACTTATTTCATTAGATAAATGAATTATAAACCTTACTGTCACCTCACTTTTTTACGTTTCATGTAAAAAAAAATCTTAAAAAATTCACAAAATTCCATAATTTATTTTCAAATTGCTATCGGAAACTTTGGTTTCAGAAAGGGGTAAATTTTAATTTTTTGTGGTTTTCTTTTAGATTTGAAAATATAGTTTGTTGTATTCTCTTTCCAATACCGTTTAGATCACATTTCTGACTTTGATAGTAAGGGAGAAACAACGATTTCTGTGAGACCTATGTGAGCTGGGACAAATATGGTCTCCTGTGATTAAACGGGTTAAAGACTAGGCGCTTGCAAAAGGTTGGAGATTGTAGGATGTTTACCCGGACATTATGTTATGATTATTTCCGTGCGTGCTCGTTTATATTTATGGATTGATTTAAAGGGTTATGTGTTCTTGTCTATGAATGGTGAAGCGAGTCATGGTTTATTTCTTCTTCCAGAGTGAATAACCTTTAGTATTTATTGTATTTCCTACGGGCAGACTTTGACAGAATTTAGACACTGAAGAAATAGATACATAAGGCAAAGGTCATCGCTGAATATAAATATAATCTATTTTTATAATGTCTACTTTAGACTGTTCTCGATGATCTGACGATACTATACTGAATCGGATAACCTGTAGTTAATTTTCCAGTACATACTTGCTTCTTGTTTTTCCAATACTTAAGTGTTTTTTTTTTAATTATTTCCAGTTTCCTGGACGATCTAGACCGGCTGGGAGCCAAGGACTATCAGCCTACGGAGCAGGATATCCTCAGGACGCGTGTCAAGACCACCGGCATCGTCGAAGTCCACTTCTCTTTCAAAAACCTTAATTTCAAGTGAGTAACAATCAACCAACCTACACTATTCTAATTTAATCTCCGTCATTCCGTGGCTGATGACTGTAGTCATCCTGGGCTGGAATCTACCTGGCCATCATTGGTTTCCGCATTTCCATTAGTGTGCCACTTGTGAAGCAATTATTAAGTCATTTTGCAGCACGCCTAAATCAAGTGGTCAGATCTCTGCGTCTGGGTGGAGTCGCATACATTAATCATCGTTTTGTCACTGCGTATCAAATAACTGTATATCATCCGTAGCGTTAGTATGGGCCGGTATATCAGTTGGTCTAAAGCTCGGCTTTGAAGGAATGTGGAGCTCAGCATGGCTTAGCACACAATACGTATATCAGTCGTAATCCTAGAGTTGACCAATTTTAAACGTTTAGTCTATGATCATTTTAGTAATTTCTATGCCAAACCATTCTATTTATGTAAGTATCTATTGACTCTATGGTTTTATCAAACAACCAAACGTCAAACGATGTCTAAATCGTCATCACTCGAAGAAAGTTCAAATTCCATGTTGATAGGTAAACTTATTCCTCCAATGTAATTTATTGCGTCCGTACGTAGTATGTACGTAGCAGATCGAAACCGAAGCAATGTGAAATCTAACAGATGACAGATGTGTTCTTGCCAATAGCGCTACAGCGTCTAGCAAAGGAACTATTCTGCGGCTTACCACGGCTTAAGCGGCCGATTTCGGCGGTTTAAGTTGAGCGAGGAATGTGCTCCTTAGCAGAGACTGATATACCGGCCCTATGTGCGAGTTTAATTCCTGCCGCAGTGCAAACATGAATTCGCATGGATGTATGTATGGGCGCGGCTAGTTTGATATCATGACATGACAATCCACACATTCTGGAGGCTTCTAGGAGAGAAAGTGGTCATGGCTTTGATTCGTTTCTTCCAAGTGTTACATATATTCACGTATTACATCTAGATCTATGAGTTAGTAGTATTCATAACTACATGGCTTAAGTCAAGGAAAACAACAAGTATCACTGTCATTAAATTATTTCCGTGAATTTCGTATCTTTAGGTGCCTCGAGAAAGACGCCCGTGTAAATTAAATGATCAAAAATTTGGTATGCAAATTACTTTAAATTAATTAAATTCCCTCGAGGCGGGAACGACTCTTCAAACATTTTAAAACTTTTGGACACCGAGCTTAGGTTATCTACATAACACTGTACTACTTACCTTCATTCTTTTTTAGGAAGGTCGGAATTCGGAACTTGTATATAGATAAGGCCACGGGCGGCAAAAATTCAACTTCTAGCTCCTGTGACCTTTTTAAAAATACAATCTCATTATGTATTATAATGACATTTATTATTTTCCTTTCAATCATTTATATTTACGGCCGTTGTTACCAACTTGTTGATCGATCGATCAATCTGAGTCTCCGATCAGCTAAGTGATTTGCTCGGTGAGTTGCTTTGGGAAGAGCGTATTGAACTTTTAAGGAGTGTTGAACCAAAATTTCGGCTCAACCGTTGATCAGTAGGATTGAGAACAACAGCCGTTTGCATTATGTACATTTAGGTATGTTATATCATTTCAACACCAATATATTTAGCCTTTTCTCTCGACATAATTAATTTAAGTTTAATAATAATGTTTGATTTTTATATTACCAATTTTATATACCATTATGGTCGTAATACCAAATAAAAAGGGCACCCCCTGAACGGGTAGTCTAAATAAATTTAGCAATTCAAGTAATGTCAAGGTGGAAATAAATATTAATATATTTATGTTATGTTATTTAAATTTACTCTGCTGGACTTAACTTAATACTACTTCACGTTTCTCTATTCGAACCAATATTATTATTGTCATTAAATATTTGCCCTTTTCCGCAGTTCAAAAATAATATTTCATTTACCCAAGATCTAATGCTAAAATTTGAAGTTGATGTTGGAAGGTAGATGAACCTATTTGACCAACGTTTTAGGTTTACGTGTTCGGCGAGAATTATTGTATGACAGCGACGCTTATTTTTAGCAGGTGTTTAACTAGCCAGTTGCCAAGCCACGTCTAGGCATTTAGCACTATCAATACTATCATCCTGCTTCGTTGTCAAGCCACAACTCCAAGCTTTATACATTATTAAAGTGTTAATTCGTATTAGGAAAGTAAAAGTTGGCAAGTAGTAGTAATAGAGTAGTACGTGAGAAACAGCGCATATAATAAACAAGTTCCTAAATACGTAAACCCGCCAGATGCTCATATCATGGCCGGTGTTTTTTTTTAACTTGTTTGTAAATAAACACATCCTTTTGGGTGTGAGAATTTTATCATAAAAAAAGTAACCGCCACATATTTGAAATATTTATAACTGATGACTAGTAGGCGGCTAGGCGGTGGCAAAACGAAGAATTCCAAGTTGAAAATTCGCAAAAACATCATTCGGAGATATTGAGGTTTGAAGTTTAGAATTGATTCGTTATTACAAAAACATATCATTTAAAAAATTCAAATTTCAATATCTCCGAATGATGTTTTTGCGGATTCGTGACTTGGAATTCTTCGTTTTGCCACCGCTTAGCCGCCTTCTACTGATGACGATATGGAATATGGAATATGTAATAAGATTGGATATATGTATGTGCCATCTGAACTTCATTTTTACGAATCTGTGATGTTATATATTTTTGTTGTAAAATTTGCTAATTTCTATTGATATTTTGGGCCCACTAATCGGTTTCCCGAAACCCCTGGTTCCCGATTTTACGTAAATTGCTTGTAACTTGTTATAATTATTACGATGAGTTATGCTTTCGTTTTCTTTTTATATTATTTCGTATTATTTTTTCGCTGCACTTGTTTACCTTTTTGTACCGGTGAATGACTCGAATCTGTAAATATTTGCAAATTGGATGGCTCCACAATACAAAATGTATTGGTTTATGTTTATCAACAAATATCAGGTAAAACACACAAGCACTGACAAGCATATGTATTTATATGCCACAGTGGTCACAATGATTGTGTGTTCAGTTATATTTGAGCTTTCCACCAGTGTCTTCGAAAGGAAAAATGCGGTAAAATAAATTTCTACGAATTGTGCACAACATTTTTCATTTCTTTCGATTGTGGTTACATGATATTTGCATTTTGTGATGATTGTGTTTTCAGTTTGATAACAGAATATTATCACTAAGTCATCACAATTTGTACACTCACTTAGGCCTCGGCCAGAATGAGGGGCTTGCGCGTTAGCGATAGCGGGCGCGAAATATCAATCGTATGTAAATGCCCGTTGCGGCCACATTGCGGAAGGTGCGACAACCGATTGCAGCGACTGGTAAGGGCGATTTTACGAGCTACTGCCACTGCGCAATCACCCGCGCAAGTACCCGCCTGTTCACTCTGGCCGAGGCCTTAGAACTCATTTCTTCAGAAAATCATATTTGTAAATTTAAATAATCAAGTTAATGGTGTTGATTTTCACTAATACTGAGCATTTATTTAAAATATCTTTATTTGAAAAAATTTATTTTAAAATATTTTTATTATTTAAAATAAGTAAGGCGAAAGGTTTATGCATTCTAATTACGTGGATTCAAAAAATGATGTGAATACCACAGGTGAAATAATTCAGTGGGGTTATGAAACCCTCATTTTGGTAAAGCTGTGAGGTGGAAGGAAATGGAGGAAAGGAAAAAGAAGGGTTGATAAGATCCTGATTATTCAGATTTCGTTTCTTAACACAGCTAAAGTAATTTCGAGCAAGGCTTCCATTCTACATTGTGATTATGCAGCAGACCGATTAATAAAGTATCTTCCACTTTAGAATAAATTGTTTGTTTTGTAAATTATATTTTTTCGTAAATTATTTGTTTTGAACCATAGAATTTATACATTTTGTCATTTAGGAAACCTATTAGTATAAAAACATCTATAATATAAAAATTAATTTTTGTTTGTTTGTATGTTATGCGCGGCCATACCATTCATCCGATTGCGATGAAACTTTGGGAATATGATGTGCGCATACCCGGGATGGTAATGATAGTGAGCTCTGGCGTTATAATATTATTTCCTTTTTTTTATTTATACTATTCATACGGTTGCGAATAAAATTTCATCCCATTGCTATTAAATTTTTTTGAATTGTTGTGAACATGCCAGTGAATATTTCTATATATGCTGGTGAGCTCTGGAATTATGAAATTTGCGTTATAAAAGGAAATAGGTCACGCGAGTTGTTGGAAAAATGGGTGTATTTTATGGAGTTAAGCGGCAGGGAAAAAAGGCTGGGGGGAAGGATATGCGGGAGGGTCGGATGAGGAATTAAGAAGGGGGCTTCGCGGGAGGAGGGAGAGGGGAAGGCGGAGAAGGTGGAAGCGGAATGCGTGAGTGGGTGTTTGTGATTACGAGGAGAGCGGGAGAGGAGAGGAGGCGTAAAGGAACAAGGACGAATGTGAAATGACACGAAGGGAGAAACAATTTATTTATTTAAGTAGCATTGGAACGCGTGCCTGGTATTAGCTAGTTATTAATATAAATAATAAGGCTGAATCTATCTCTAGTTATTAATATATAAATTATAGATACATTCTACCGTATTCCCTGTTCTTATTGTTTATTTTTTCTTTTGTTTTTGTTTACATTGCAGTACTTGACGATGAGTAACTATCTATAATTTGTTTTTAAATTCGTAGATAATTAAAGAAACTTGATTGTTATATATTCATTTTAGTATGTAATTATCTTATAAATAAATAACTGTTATTCATGAATATAATAAAATAAAAAATTAATTAAGGCTTGGAATTCCGATTTTCTACCGTTTTATAACATATGTCCCTTGAACACTTTAAGTTTCTAAGTTCTAAAAAATATACGTTATTTTATAAGATATCTCTGAATATTGTTGAGCCAAAACGGTAATCATTTAAAATTCCCTCGATTAAAAAAAACGCAAAGCATGCTCAGAAAATTAAAAAAAAAACACAATACGGTTCTGTTATTTCATAGGTTTGAAAAAATTCACAGCGTTGCTTTACATGCTTTTTTAGGTATTGTCGAGAGATTTTTGCTATATTTTAAATGAGTCGTGTTGTTTTAAACATTTTCCCAATTTTCGTTTGAATATTATTATTTTAATATTAGCGCTCTAATTCTAACATTCGTGTTATCGTATCTCTCCTTCTTCTTTTTGAGCGGATATAACCGATTCTTAATGTTCTTTTTTATTGATTTTCAGATTGTTTGACGTGGGCGGACAGAGATCTGAGAGAAAGAAGTGGATCCACTGCTTCGAGGATGTCACGGCAATCATCTTTTGTGTGGCCATGTCGGAGTATGACCAGGTCCTCCATGAAGATGAGACAACGGTCAGTATTCTTCCGGTTTTTACGGGATCAATTCTAAGTCTATCTTCACTGTAAAGTTTTTAAATATTGAATAATTTTTGGTTAGTGTAATTTCCCTTCAAGTGTTCTTATATTTCAAGGCTTAATATAGATTTTGCAGACAATTTTGCTATCAATTTTTACAGATTGTGGAAGATTCAATGATTGGATTGCTTTTTTAAATTTATGTTCCAATTAGTATTTTTTTTAATTTTTATATTATTAGTTTCTTTTGCAAAGTTTGTACCTACATGATGTAAGTATGAAGCCACAGTTTTCCTCTTCACCAAAGACACTTGATAGTTTTTAAATATTTTGTCTGTGGGAGTTCTGACGTGAAATATAGGAATGGTAAACTGAGCCTTTATCTCTAAACACCAGGCCATAAGGTTATAAATTGGGTACGATAAAGTACGATAATTGTATGTTACTAATATAAGCCAAGTTTATGAATGTTTTACTTTGTCTATTACAGAATCGAATGCAGGAGAGTTTAAAACTGTTTGATTCAATCTGTAACAATAAATGGTTCACGGACACATCGATCATCCTGTTTTTGAACAAGAAGGATCTGTTTGAGGAGAAGATCCGCAAGAGTCCGCTGACCATCTGCTTCCCGGAGTACTCGGGGGCGCAGGAGTACGGGGAGGCCGCCGCCTACATCCAGGCGCAGTTTGAGGCCAAGAACAAGTCCACTACCAAGGAGATCTACTGCCACATGACGTGCGCCACCGACACCAACAACATCCAGTTTGTGTTTGACGCCGTCACGGATGTCATCATAGCCAACAACCTCCGCGGCTGCGGTCTCTACTAACTCTCCTCACTTGATAAGGCGTTAAGGTAGCCAAGCATGTGCAATGTCTCTCATGTTCACTTGTTGCCCTCTCCACTCCATTCAGAGCTCCTCTCCTCGGTCGGCCTCTCTCCTGACTCCTGATCCTGATCAATATCCCCCAAACAGACATAACTATTAGCATTATTGTACAGATAACATTGGTTCCATTTGTTAGGAAATAAATTATCTTTTTGTAAGAGTAGTTGAAAAAGTCGGCCGAATGCGGCAACGAGCGTTTTAAGTTTTTCCGCCGACCCGGCACCTGTAAAGTTGCGTCTGCGTAACATCGTTGGTGCGGGGGATTAAGGGTGATTGCGACGATTGTACGAGGATGAACTTAAGCACGGCATTTTTCAGTGTGCACTAATTGGGAACCAACAGGCAGTGGAAACATGAGTGGCACTGTGAAGGCATTTTGGTTATTTCTAGTTACTCTTATTTATACTATGATTTATTCAAGGATACTTTTATTATATAATTATTATTGTCATTGAAGCTTCGACTTTGGTCGGTGATAGAAATTTTAAAATATTTTTTGTGCAACCATAATTTGACCAATTTCTGGGCACCGTAAATTGTTGAGAAAATGATCAGTCTTATCATAATATACTTGGGATTGGAAATTCAATGGAGACGTTTGCGTTTTTATTTAAATGGATATAATTTGTTTAAATTCTTATGGAGAATTGAATGGAACATAATTATTTTCTCAACAATGGTCAGTGACAACATTGTGAAACTAAGGAACAAGCTACTATTAATAATTTTACTAAACGAGATCACCAGCAACAGCAACATAACATTATGATGTAAAGAAAGCTGTCTTCGTATATTATATATATTATTATCTACATTAATTACTTAAACAATAATATTAAGTACTGTAATGAATGATACCTAATAATAAAAAGTTAAATAATGTAATGATAATGTTTAAATGATGGATAAACAGAATGTTTGGTTATTACTATTAGCATCTCCTATCACTTCATTTCTTAACCACTGCCATTCTTCTCACTTCATTCTATCTTTATCTTTTCCACTTTTTCCACAAGATTCCATTTGTAAGAAACAAACTATTCATTTGTTCAAGAATCATGTGTAGGTAGTTGTCAAAATACTAGAAAGTAATGTTTGTTACTCGGAATCAATACTTTTGCCCGGTGAAATCATAAAATACGTAGTTATCCATTTTCTCCTACTTATATCTGTGTTTTAAATACAACGGTGGGTTCACTAGTGGCAGTTTTGTATTGAATCAGTATCTATTTTTGAAAGGTTTCCGGTAAAGTTAGGGAAGCTATCTAACCTAATGTACAACATTTTAAACAGTTATTGAATAACACTGCTGAATATAGACAGTGTTATGTTAATATAATAATATCTTCATGGTATTTTGAGATCAATTAATGGAAACGCGTCTCATTATTTGGCGCATCAATATTTGGGACAGTTTGTTTGTTTGTTGTAGATTAAGTAAAGTAAGGAATGAATGCGAGTCCTGTGCAAGTTCTGTGGACTTATGTTAATGTTTATCTCAAGGATTGCATTTAATAAGCTTGTGTCATTAAGCACATCATGACTGCTGTTTAAATGCTGGGTGAGATACAATACAAATACATCTCTACATTCTCCCTTCATCCTTTATTTCCCTCAAAGCGTTCATGCTAATCTATTTTCACTCTAATATCTATAAGCAGTACCTCCAATATTTTGTGTCTATCTTTAATTACTTATTCATATTATCTCCTTTATTGTAAAGTTTGGACAGCTTACATAATATGATCTCTTTAGAAAGCTGTCCATTGTTTTGAGTAGTTTTCCAACATTTTCATAATTGTTTTAAGATAATCACCGACAAACATATTTTTTTATACATTTTTAATATATTTTTATACTCTATATTCAGTCACTATTTAGCACTTTTCCAGTTTTTATTATTGTTAATCAACTCAATATTTCTGTTCGATTGGGTTATTCATTTTGCAAGGAAATAATTGCTGATATGATAATAACAACATAAATAATTCATTTCATGTTTGACCAGTAAACTCATTCCATTCGGTATAATAATTAGCATTGTATAAATTGTAAGAGTTTGCCTTGTTTTGATCTTTGTTAGTGAATATTTTAAAAGATTATTTTTTTAACTTTAAAATTATTTTTTTATTTGACTGCATTTACAACTAGAATCTCCTTTACACAACTTTTCTACAAAACGACTATTCTTAAACTTGAGTAATGTTTGAGTGTGACCATTGGACTACGGTCAATTTACATTTATATTAGTTGTACATTCGTTAATAATCATTTTTGCTAATATTATATGATTTATAAATGGAGTTTAAAGTTTATTTGTATTAAAAGAGAATTGCATTGTAAAAATAATCAATCGCACAATATATGGCACATTTATACACCTTTTTATTATTATTAGTATGTACTATGTTTTGAGATAAAAACTGTTGTATTTATTTTCTGTATATTCTTTTAAGTCATAAATATAATTATTCTCAATGTAAACTTTATTGTATGAACATGTCATTTTCCCTACAATCTGGCTTTTGCTGTAAATACATCCACGGACACTTTCAGTGCAATGGCAAATGGTACCCAACAACAACAGATAAACCATTCATTCAACTAGTAATCAGTAGACTCTGCTCACTCCGGCAACTAGATATTATATGCGTCGCATTTATTATTGCATTACTTTCCTACACTAAAGCTATTTCATCAACTAATTCATTTACCTGTCAGAAAGGTAATATGTAATTAATTCTAAATAATGTTTTAAGTGCCGCATTTTAAATCTAATAAAAAAGGTTACAAATAGTTTCATGACATAAATACCAACCAGGAATTATTAGATTCCTGGTCAAATAAAATTATTCACGCAAAACACTTCCATTATCTCAACCAAACATATGTTGACAAACTTTCTTCAAACAAATGGTTGAGTATTGGAGAGTTGAGCGCAGAAATAAAAGGATTTATGCTTGTTATTCAAGATAGAGTCATTAAACAACAAAATATTTATGTTTTCAACTGTAATTATCATTGGTTTTGATATAATGTTTATATGTTAAAAGATATATTTACAAATCAATTTTGTAAACATTTTATTCCACCAGAAATGTACCATGTTACCTGTCTGAAACAATAAGTGAACATCTCAATAGCACAAACATAACTTCATCTGTTTAAAAAACCCTGGGAATAAGTTTATAGTTACGCATATTATTATAGTTTTAATGAAAGACTTGTTATAACTTATCCAAGCCGATGGAACAAAATTGTTATCCGCACAATTCTAAATGAGAAATGAATAAGAGCGTTACTGTGTGTAGGCGGTGAGTATTGTATTGTATTAATAAAAATAATGTTAAATCACAAAAGAATTGTAGAATGATCAAGTTGTGTACATTTATTATGCTAGAATAGTTGTGAGAGATAACTCTCGCATCATGTACTTGTGAACTTGGTAACGGAACCAAACCTCTAAATACACCACCCTTCAAGGTTCATGTGCCGAATTGTGTAATGTAAACTAGGAACTTGAATTCTCTGATATTTCATGCGATATTAAGGCGCTGTCTATTTCTGATTTAACTACTGTATTAGGTTCCACCCGGGTGTTTTCCAAGTGGCTGGTGGTGGATGGCCGTGGTGGGTCGTCACTGCCGATGATGTGTCAGTCGATGTTATCCAACTTGAATATTGTCAAATTATTTTCCGTACCCAAAATCATGTTCAGAGTGAATGTTTTTATTAATACTAAACCAACCTAGTACGACAGTTTGAAGGCTTCAATAGCCTTTTGTATTTTTGTAAATAAAAAGTGCTGATTTGATGTTTAATATTAAAGTATAAATCAGTTTTCGCAATCATTGTAACAGTTAGGAATTTCCATTTAAACTAGACTTGTGTTCAGAGGTGGATGGGACTGAGGTCTGTTGGCCTGTTGGTCTGGGAAATCTCCTTGATGTATTTGGATTTGTAGTTCTGTATGGCCGGAACTGTTTTCTTTGCCTTCAAACAGAATCATCTCCTCTGTGCATGTTGATAGGATTGTTTCTGTTTTGTTATTCTTGTCGATGAATAATATTCCAGCGTTCCATATTGGTGGATCACGCACATTGTGACCAGACTGCTTGTTGTATCCTGGGATGGGAGGGCAGTTTCATTTTCAATAACATTGTGGCCATGCAAATAAGTGAAGGTGTCATTCTTTATTTTGTTTCAAGTTTTCATGCAACAGCACCGCTTTGATTAAATTATTAAGAAAAAAGTAAAATTGACGCATCCACTCTTATGTTGACCGCATCTCCACAAAGAGGTGAAGCGCACGGAGAGTCTGTGTGTGGGCGCATACTTTGCGTACTGCGCTTGACCGTGTGGGGGACTGCTTCGTGCGCTGGTCGATATCTCCATACGATCAGCAGAGGGAACTTTATGTAGTCCAAAATGGACAGTTTTTGGTGAATACTGTAGGTGTTAAGGAAGTTAAATCTGCCTATATTTGTCATCCATTAAAAAACATGAAATGACGCTTTTTACATACTACGTATTAGTCAAGTTATTTAAATAAATATTTGTTCATGACGTCGAAGTAATTGACGTGTTGAATTTTGTAATTTGTCGGTAAGCTTACATTCTTTGAACTGTATCAATAATATATAGGATTTTATTTGCACAAAACTAATATAGACATAAGATATTTGTGACTATGAAAGTTTGAATATTCTGGAATGAAAATGTTTTCTGAGCATCGTATCATATATAAATAGAAAACAAAGTTTATATGCTATTCTTGTTAATGTAAAGTCTTTGCGCCAGGGACATAAATCTACTAATAGAACAAAACAACACAATGTACGTCTGTTTTTCTGATGTGAATGCGGATTAAATAAATAATGCCCACTTCGATGTCCTAACACTTTGTTTCATTTCATATCAACTGTATTTCCTGTTCCCCTATAGCTTGGTCAGGACTAGCCCTGAGCCAAATGGGCACCTGGTGCTAGTAAAACCTTGAGATCGCTGTATTAGGTGTTATGTTATTATCAGCGCCTTGGCAAGTCAGTGCCCGGAGCGGACTGCTCTTATTACGCCTGCACAGGACTGGCTTTAATCCAAACAAACATCTATTACCTGTTCCCCTATAGCTTGGTCGGGAGCCAAACACGCCTGGTGCTAGTAAAACCTCAAGGTCCACTGTATTATGTTATTATCAGCGCCTTGGCAAGTCGGTGCCCGGAGCGGACTGCTCTAATTACGCCTGCACAGGATTGGCTTTAATCCAAATAAACACCTATTACCTGTTCCCCCATAGCTTGGTCAGGACCAGCCCTGAGCCAAACGGGCTCCCGGTGCTAGTAAAACCTCAAGGTCCACTGTATTATGTGTTATGTTATTATCAGCGCCTTGGCAAGTCGGTGCCCGGAGCGGACTGCTCTAATTACGCCTGCACAGGATTGGCTTTAATCCAAATAAACACCTATTACCTGTTCCCCCATAGCTTGGTCAGGACCAGCCCTGACCAAGCTATGGGGGAACAGGTAATGTATTATCAAGGTCCACTGTATTATGTGTTATGTTATTATCGGCACCTTGGCAAGTCGGTGCCCGGAGAGGACTGGTCCAATTACGCTTGCACAAGACTGGCTTTAATCCAAACACCGTGAGATTAATAAAACACACAAATGGGAGACAGGACAATTTATTGCTATCATAATCAAATAAATAATACACAGATGGGTAAGAAACACAAAAATGTAATTACAAAAAATTAATTTGAGTTAAGTATGGAGAAACATTCACTATAATCGATTCTATTAGTGACTCAAGGACGCATCTCCCTAATGATAGTATGGGGTAGTAAAACATACTAATTATTATTAAATTGATAAACTAATGTTTAAGACAAGACTTTTTATGCATAGCACAAAGGGTAACAAGTAACAATTATGATAAGCAATAATTATTAGCCTGAAACACTCATCCATATTGAAAAAGGCTAATAATTATTGCTTATAATAATTGATACCCTTTGTGCTATGCATAAAAAGTCTTGTCTTAAACATTAGTTTATCAATTTAATACTAATTCATATTTGATGAGTTAAAAGTATTTCACCAAAAAATGTAGACATCATATGTCTCGACGCCACCTAGTGAGAAATTCAGAACTTACAATGCTTTTCTCACATAAAAATAAAAAGTTGGTTGTTTGCAGGTGAAAAAATGTAATAAGCGGTAATTGTTGAATGAAACATTAGTGTATATTGAATCATTTGGCGGGTAAGAGATAAGCCGCCATGGCTTAGTGGATAGAGCTCCTGACCGGCAATCAGAATTAACACAAAAACGTAAGAGAGCATTTAAAAAAATTTTAAATATAAAAAGGAGGAAAAAAACAAACTTGACATTATAATTAATAAAGAGAGTGTGTCAATCTTACAAATCGAAGAATTCAATATTAATTTTTCTATTTTTGCGAAGAAGATGAATTAAACTCCAAAAATAGTTGTTTTCTGCTCTCCTCAACATTTGCCTTTTTGTAGATACGTTTTTATTATTGAATTCCCTACAATAAGTATGTCTGGCAAAGACAACTAATTTATTATTGTTTCACTTTAAAAATGAAACACGTTCTGATCGAAGTACCTAATCCATTTTCGACAAACTTATTTCTTTCTGGTGAAGCGATTTGTGAGTATTCATCATATTGGCTTTCTATCATACCGACCAAACCAGAGAAGATAGGAATAAAGGAAACCTGATTGATCAAAACTGCCTTGGGAACAGCGCTGTACAACATAATACCAGTTATGCCGCAGATATAGATGCTTGTACAAAACTAGCACAAAAGCATGTCTGTAGCGGCTTTAACGCGCCAGTGGCACGTGTATCGTGTCGCTGCTAGTAACTACCATGCCAGCAGCTCGCATGCCAGTCAATGGCACGGAGTTTGATTTTCGTGCGACAGTGGCACATGGTGGGAGAGGGAGAGGTGGCGGACCCGCCTCTGCCAGTAGTAGAAAATATAGTTTTTAGTAAGATGATTTTTTAAGCCGCTTGGATCTTCATGTCGCATTTCTTCCAATAGACAGCCAGATTTTCCTCTTTTTAATAAATAATACATATACTTAGAGGTCATAAAAGCAGATGCATAGGAAAAAAATTTGGTTTGTATTGTAATCTTCTGGTAAATCTACCAGCCACAATTATTTACCATTTTTACCTCTTGTACATTCTCCCATTTTCCTCCCGCGTTCCCTTCCTCTCCCGCATTCCCCCTACACCTTTCAAGTGACCAAAGTTTTATCGCAATCGGATGAATGGTTTAGGAGCGCATAAGGGACAAACAAATAAACTTACATAATAACTTAATTTTATATATTAAGATGTGGGCGAGGCCTATCTCATGATGTGGCTAGCCATACAGTCGTCTCAGACAGGTAATATAATCATGGCCTAAATCTATTTATATTTTCCCCTCTCCCCTGCTACTACTTTTTATATTATATCTCCATGTAGCTTCCATGTGCAGCGTGAACATAATCATAAGCAGTGGCTTATAGAGTGCTTAGTTTGAAAAATTTGATATTATTGTTTCTAAAGGGTTTTTTGTTTTTTTCGAAAATTCGTTTATTTTGTAAAAAGATTTTCCGGAAATGTCAGTTAGGCAGTTTGCTGCACCATTTTTTGCTGAAAATCTTTGTACAAAACACCAAATTTTCGAAAAAAAAAGGTTTTCAACTCTCCAACGACATCAATAATGCCATTTTTTGTACTATTGCTAGCATTTTAGAACACTAAAAAATCACTAGCCACCACTGATCATAATCTATATTCCCATATGGTTTTAGATTTTCTCGACCAAAAAAGTATTATCGTGATTTATTTATGGGATATTATGGCGTTTTGCAATTCTTTACTACCTCCTTCTTTAGCCAAAGTTTCGGACAGAGTTACAGTGTCCATCATCAGGGCAGATATCATACAGATGTCCGAAAAGTTGGCTAAAGAAGCAGGTAGCGCAACACGGCATAACATCCCAAAAATAAATCACACGTCCGGTTGGTGAGGTTAAAAGGTCTCCATCAACCGATCTCTCCCAATCCGGCCTGCCACGCAGCAGGTAGGCAAAAACATCCGCTGCCAAGACCTAGAAAAACTTCACCCCATGAACCTGGGCACCCCTGCTAAGTCACCAAATGTAGCAAAGCACTTAGGGTGATCTTTGGCAGGGGTTTCAGTTATCCAATAAATTCCCGGGGCGGCGGTACCCTTGCCCGCCTCCCAAATTGAAATCATGTCATCAATTGAAGCACCTGCCCATCAACTGCGTGGCAGGCCGGATCGGAAGAGACTGGTTGACCTTTTTGTGATAAAAAATTAATTTAATCGACTTGCTATAAGCAACAAATGTTGGACTTATGTTGTTTATCCTCTGAAGCGAATTGGACTCCAGTGTTTTTGTAATGAATTAAATCGGTTATTATGCCGTTTATCGACTTCGTTGTTTCATCCACTAATGTAACGAAAAACAGGAAAATTTTCTGCATATTCAACTCAAAAGCACCAAAAAGTGGTTCTTCCATTAAGGTACAGATATACAAGGTGCGGCAAAACAGACAGTGCAGTTTTGAAAGGCCGGTACATCCCGTGTAGTGGGGGTAGCAACCTGGGAGTGGTCTCATTGTGGCGGGAGAGTTGTGCTGTTTTCAGTCATTGCCATGGTTTGGTTTTTTGTCATCGCATGTTTTTTTTAAATGGCCGTTTTGTCATCGCCACCCAGCAGGCCTTCTGGCTGCACTTCGATCTTGCGTGTCATGATAACGTCCTTCACCGTAATTTAATGGCGAGTTGGGTGCTTACATTAGAAGGAACTGGTTCCACACTAAGGCCTAGGGGTTTAGGAATACCCAAAGCACTGCAACCAATCTGTAACTAAACTGAGACAGATGTCCCCTGCGCGCCTCGTCTCTCTGAGAGGATGGATAGATTTAAGCATATGCGACTTCTTCCTATGGGGCTATCTGAAGGAAAAAAGTTTTTAAACATCGGCCTCACACCTTGGAAGAACTCAAGGACCGAATTCGGGAAAAAATCGCTGCTATGCCCATTGAGATGTGCCAAAATGCTGCCGAAAACTTCATAAATCGCCTTTATCATAAAACATACATAAAACGGCATGATGTACCGAATAAAATAAAATAAACCACATTTCTGCACTGTCTGTTTTGCCGCATCCTGTATTTATACAGGGTGCTGTAGCAAGTACCCAGACGATTTAAACCAGCCATTAGCCATTCCTGAGCATATTTGGAGTAAAAAATTAGATGTCTTTTTGCCATACAATGATATTTTTTTCTATTCAAAATAAAAAATATATATTATTCAATCACACGTCGCACTGATCACACCCCTATATGTCGCGACGTTTCATATGTTACCGTGCTGCTGGAATGAGATGGAGTGCTTATCAAGTCCAACTATGTACTCAGTTGCGACAGGTGATGTAAAAATATTTTAATTGTTTTTCTTCTTCTCCAATGGCACCCATTTCGAGCCCTGGCCCCCTTCAATATGAGCCTCCACCGCCCTCTGTCCTCGGCCGTCGTCTTCCAATCTGTAAAATGGAGTAGCCCTCTTGCATCCTTCCTGACATAATCCATCCATCTCAGCCTAGGTCTGCCCGCCTTTCAGTTACCTCCCGGGGGTCCTAATAGAACCTTCTTCGGTACTCGTGTGCTTGGCATTCAGTGCACATGTCCGGCCCATCTCAGTCTTTGGAGCCTTAAATATGTAGAGTCTGGGAACTTGGTAAATATCATAGAGCTCATTATTGTGGCGGATTCTCCATGCCTCTCCCTCTCGCACCGCTCCTAAGATTCTACGAAGTACCTTTCTTTCGAAGGTGTCCAGGCGTTCCGCAGACTTTGCTGTCAGTGTTCTCGCCTCACATCCATAGGTCAAGACCGTTCTAATAATTGTTTTGTATAAGGTTATTTTGGTTTTCCTATGGATTTGGGAATTGAACACAACAGGATTTGAACACTGGCAGCAACGCGAAGTAAGTGTTGTTAGCGGCTGCGATGCGCTTTCTTATTTCTACTGGATCTTCATTGTCCTTCGTTATGATGGAGCCCAGGTAGGTAAACTCTTCGACCACTTCAAAGTTATAAGTGTCTTTAAATTTCACTTTGTCTTTTATTCTGCAGTGTGGGGTTCTGGTTTGCATCATGCTTTTATTTATTTATTTATTTATTTATTTGTTTATAAGATTTACACAGTACATTAAATATAAGTTGTAAGGTATTTTAAATAAATTACATGGTTTTGTACCTATTACGTAAATCTGTAAAATAGTTATATTGTATTTTATACTGTATTTTAGTTTTATTCTCATTGATTTGCAAACCACCCCTCTCGCCGGAGTCTCCAAAGGGTCGAATATCTCTCTTACAGCCTGCAGGGATCTTTCGACAATGTTAAGGTCTGTTAATTTTTATTGTTTTTAACCGCTTGGGCACATAAGCTTGTTTTCACGACAATTTAACGTAGGTAGACATAGGAATGACGTATGCCCCGCACCTGAGTTATTAATTGAAAATAAATATATCATCATCAATGACATCTACATTTTTACTCCAAATAAGCTCAGGAAGAACTGGTTAAAATCTCTCGGGTACGTGCTGTTACACCGTGTATCTTATATTCCTTGTATGTAACACGCTTTAAAGTAATGGATTTCTATGACCAATCATCGATGAGTTAGGATATAAAGTAATATTATACTAAAATTAAGAACATCCTATATTGTTAAAGAAGTGCTTATAAAATAAAAAGTGCACATGGAACAAAAACAAATTACTATACATCGTTGTAATTATTGTTGAGTTTAAACATAATTTATTAATATGTTGTTAATTTACAAAAATTTTGCGACAATAAATAAGGTTAGAGTGATGTTCATAATATCGTTCTGGAAGCTCCATTTACATTCAATATCATTAATCAAAATTCGATGCAATAGTGCTTGCATAACTCACCGATGATTCAAGATGAAATCACAAATTTATTAAAACCTTTTATCTTACAACTACAAGTTACAAACAATTCTTTACTAATACTAAAATTAGTTCTTACGGTACACATGTTTATATAATTTTTGTTGTTGTAAAAAGTTTGACAATAATTAATCAAAATGTTTTTATCCAAAATTTTGGATAGTCTGGCTAGGTTCATTATCAGGGCATACATGTTAACTGCGTTATTCAATTTTAATTCTGGAATATAAATTTTAAAAATGATGTTATTTTTTTATTATCAAGGCCACAAATAGTTTTCGGAACAATGTTGTTTCTGTTTCGAGACCCTTATTATTTGTATGACAAAAGTGCAAAGGGAGTATTAAAACTGATTTAAAGGACAATAGCATACCAAGTCCTTCAAAATGTATTTATATACAGACAAATTATACATTTTAACAACACTAATAATCATTATATGCTTGAAATACTAAGTGAATTAGAACTCAATTTTGTAATCTTAAGGGTAGTTAACTTTAAAATAATACATATCTGCTCATTCATAGATGGTGTTAATTTAATTATTTTAGGAAAAAACCTTTTTTTTTACCTTAACCTCTTGAATGTCGGATGACATTTGCCCACATGATAGCCGTTATACAATAGACAATGAATTACAAAGAATTCCGAGAAGCTAGAAAACTGAAATGAAAAGCAACGTCTGGAATGATATTGGCGCAAGCGATTCTGACCTTGCCCTTGTACAGTTTCTTTATACATAAAGCACGGTACAGACTCGAAGCTCACATAAAAAGATACTGTGTTATAAAGTATCCTTTCTACGTATCTTTTTAAGTGGTCGAGAGAATATCATTTCTTTGTACTGGATATGTCAACTTGACAGCTCCGTGCATGCTCCGTGTATTCAAAATGACCCCCTCTCCTGTTTATGGCGAAGGGGGGGTCGCATAACTTTTCTGATGTCGCGACGGTAGCGAATACGAAAAATAATGCCGATTAGTAAAGATTCAAACCGCGCTTATAACACATGATATTTTTACGTCTGGTGGGTCTCTATGGGATTGTATGGCGAGTGCTATTGTGTTATAAGTATCTTTTTGATGTGAGCTGCGAGTCTATCGCAACCTTAAGGGTTAAAGTCGAATTTTAGGGGTTGGGCACATAAGCTTGTTTTCACGACAATTTAACGTAGGTAGACATAGGAAGACATATACCCCGGACCTGAGTTATTAACCTCTTATCTGTGGGCGAGCGCCGAATTAGAGGTTTACCTCAAGTTATGCTGTAGAATTATTGTAAATACGCAATATGAATATATAGTTTTGTTTGTATAAAAACATAATTCTTCCAAGAAAGGAATGCAAAATAAACTATTGCATTGAATGATCGATGCAATATTATATTTGTATGCTTTTGAATTGGGTTTTTATACAAACAAAACAATTTGTTCATATTCATATTGAGTATTTACAGGCGCAAACAAACAATAATCATCGTAATATTTTGCAGCATAACTTGCGAAAAGGGTTTTTCCTAAATAATTAAACTACGAATGAACAGATTGTGAATTATTTTATGGTTAACCGTAATATCTGTTATTTTCTTACATTTCGAGTTCAAAATATCAATGGTAAGATGAGGATAGGCTATACTGATTTCTGATAAATATTACATTAGTCCCAGTAATAGAAGAGAACTTAATGTGGAAGATAATAGTACAAAGTTGAAGAAGCATGAAGCTCTGGTTCTATTTACCTGATTTATTTTATTTAACTATTAAATCAGAATAAGGTATGCAATATGAAATCAGTACGGCGCACTTAGTTTAAGTAGCTTCATCTAAGTCTTATAAAAGTAGAAAATATCATTTTTAAGAGCGATCATTCTTAAGGGTGGGGTTCAGGTCCATGAAGTAAGCGTGGGACATGGCTTCCTCAGCAGATATGCGGTGGATGGGATTGCAGACCAGGAGATGCTGGAGCAGATCTCTTCCTCGACCGGAGAGCTTGGGAACCACTTGGGAGAAGCTCATGCTCGGGTGATAGATAGGGAAAGGTTTATAGTCTGGCAGCTGAGTGATGCCGGTCCAAGTGTCTTCTGTCGGTGTCCCTGAATTGAAAACAACATAGTGATTTATTCTAAATACAGTACAATCTCACTAATCCGGCACTATTAAAAACTAGAGGGTGCCGGATTATTAGAATGTTCGGATTACTGGATTATATAGAGAAAAAATCATGATAAATAAAACAAAGCATTTCATAAAGAGAATATAAACTACATAATGTATGTACATATTTGTGTTCTTGTTTGACAGGTTTTATTGTCACTGTAACATATCTCAAAATTACATAGTTTTAAAATACTCCTTAACCTCTCGTAGGCCACAGTCCCCCGGCGGGTCCGGATGTTTGAAGCGATTTTGCCCCCTATGTATAAAGAAATTGTATGAAGAACAAGGTCAGAATCGCTTGGGCCATTCTCGTTCTTGACATTACGAATTACTGGATAGCATTTAGCCACTCCGAATAATTCATATTAATTGCTAAAGACCCGCCGGGCACCAAAGATGGCGGACAAAATGGCTGCTGCTTGATAATATGATAGCTGTCACATTCGAAGTCTATATTTATTCATTGTTTTTCATATAAATCCATTGTGGAAAGCATAGATTTGAGTGATTATTAGGAAGTTCGTTTTATCTACATTATTTTGATGTAATTTTTATAATATATCACAAAAGAAATGTTATAAAAATTGAATTCGTAAGAAAGGTGAGAACTGACAAATATTTTATGTCGTATTGAAAAAATATATTTTTTGTATGCTGGCCTTAAACAAGTTAATTGAGGTCTGCTTTTGACTTCTTTAAAATGTCCATTTATCTTTCAAATCTAGTGTCTTGTGTTATTGTTTACTTGGCATTTTTAATTACACACTATTCTCACTTCAAAACAAAAGGCAAATACGTATGTACGTGCACACGAGATAAGTGTTGAGGTTAGACTTCTAGACGGCGACGCGGCGATGGTGCGCATATCATTATTACTAAATACAAAAGTTTAATATAATTTTATTAATTTTAATAACAGGAAACCCTAGTGAGGAGGACTGTGAAAAAAGACAAAAAATGTATACTTATATTATACTTTATACCTACATAATGTACAAAATTTTGCTATCGAAACAAATAAAAAAAAATATATAAAAAATAGGCGTAGAGGGGCGAGGGACGCGCGGGCGGAGGGTGCCAGATTATTGGACGTATCGGTCTAGTGAAGTGCCGGCTTAGTGAGATTGTACTGTATGTATTATAGAAAACTTTCATTATTATTGTATTTTAAAAAATATATATATACTAACTCCACACAGCAGTCTATGTCATCTTTGAAGATGCTGGGCGGAGGGTCTTTTTGAGGAGAGGAAGGAGTGAACATGGGTCTTTTCAAGACCCATGTTGTAGGAGGGAGGAAACACAAGAGGCCGGTAAATCGTTCCATAGCCGAGCTGTTGAACTCAATAACAAGTCGTAGAAACGACCCATTCTCATGTGACAAATGTCAACCGTTGTTAGCGTAAAATTATGGGATATGCAGATATAAAATTAGAGGTGGCTGTAGGTTTTATTTTATTTCATTTAATGGGCGCCACTGTTCGCTGAGACTGTATGAAATTGAAAGTTGGATATGGCAAAAGAATGAAAATAGAATTAATATTTCCCCCATAAACAAGATTTATGTACTTAAACACTTGAAATCTTTTCTTTCTAGCCTTGACAGCCGCAAATTTGGAAATTACATCATCAAATACGAAAATCGTCATAAATAACTTTAGTGCGACCATAAGGCCCTCCGTTCATGGAGATACTTACAAACTACGTGACTCTGGCGCTACCACAAGTAGTATACCGATATACTACTCTTTAATGTTGGTATCCGTACACGGCGCTACCCCAAATATACTGAATTTGATCATTTTTCTAGTGCAGCCGTCGATTTAAAACCCTATTTGTTCATTTTAAGGAATAATTCATATGGGTCTCATTGAAATCGACGTGTCTCTCTTGCTATCATGGTTAGAAATATGAAATAAACGGTGTTAGAAACAGAAAATATCATGCTTTATGTTATGTTATGGTTAAATCTAAAAGTTAACCCCAAAATAAATAAAATGTACACTTTAATGAATCCAAAGTTTCTGACAGTAATTTGAAAACTTTGGAATCTTTGAGAATTTTTTATTAATTATTTTTACATGAAACGATAAAAAAGCGAGGTGACAATAACGCTGTTCTTCCATGGAGCTACCTTCAGGCGACGCGATCGCCGCTCGTCTGTGTTTTCCATACTATTATTAGTGTTTGAAAACGCCGCTAGGTGCTACACTATCAAATTTGTTTGACAGGTAGCGGTAGCCAAGCTTGTGAATAGCTACGTGGAAGAACGGCGTAACGTTTATCATATATTTGTCTAATAAAATATGTATGTGTTTCTTTTTTTTCATTAGCAGTAATTTTAATTAGAAAAAATGTAAGGTGAGCCATTTTTAAAACGTTTTTATGTTTGCATGCAAAATTTTTATATTTAAAAAATTATATATTTATCTCGAATTATAAAATTTGAAAGCGTATTTTATCACCTTTCCAAAACAGTTTTTAGTTTTCGGATACATTCAGAAATATTCCATTTATACGATAAGATACTGGATTTTATTGCAAAACGGAAATATTTCAACCTCCAGAAAAAATATTATCGAGGCCTGAGGGGTCAAGCGACTCTAGTGATGAAGACAATGTTCACGTTTATCTTTGTTATCTGCCTTTTCCACCAAATCCTTTCTTACGTATTTTGGTAACGAGAAGTTATGTAAACACGCATTTTTAACCACTTCCGGAACAAATTTAATATTCTATTCATGTTCAGTCGCCATTTTTCTGTCAAACGTCAAACAAGCAGTAGTAGATACAAACACAATTTTGTAGCGCGCTACCAGCACTGTCGGTAGCGTGCAACTGGCGTCAAACCCGCAGCCAGCGCGTAGCGTCGTGTACGAATACGAACACTAGCAAAATAGTATGGCGGGTACTGACGAGCGGCGCATGTGCTATGCGCATGATGCTCAAGTCGCAAGTATATTATTTCTCTTAGATCATTCCAAAATAAAAGATAGCAAAGAAATGTAAAGTCACCCATAGCAGGCATAAGATTATGTGCGGCACCTCTGGTGTCCTTCATGCAGCCACAATACCATCTAAATTTTCTGCCAATACTTTGCATCATAACTGCAGCATAATGAGCACTCCAACGGGTTTTTGAGAGTCTTTAAATAGACCCTCTGAGAGTCTTATAAAAGAAACAGAAAAAAATGTAAAAACTGCCTCTACTGTTCCGAAAAATGTTACACAAGATACATTTTGTGCAAATGAGTGTTGGCCACATAAATTAATTGAATGGTCTATACCAAGGTTGTTGCGGACGCAAAAATTTTGACAACCGCGGACGAGGATTATTAGAGGATCACACCCGCGGATGCGGTTTTTAGATTTTTAAAAGATATTTTAATTTTAAGTACATAAATAAATTAAAATCGATCTAATTTTAATATATTTCATTTAATCATATTTTGAGAACAAAACTAAAACAGTTTTTTGTCTTACTTATTAGCGTTTTAAGTCTAAAGCTTTATAATGAAAAAAAAAAATTATAATTAAATTTAAAAATTGATGAATTATATTTGACAAATAGTAATACAAAATAAGTCCAGATACTGTTTTTTATTAGTTATTTACTTTTTCGCTTAATATTTACATCGAAATATTTATCAACCACGCACAGATAAACACAGTGAACAAACACTGTAATTGATTCACAATGGGAATCGCATCGATAACTATAACAAAACAAATAAAACCTGGAGGATCTTGTCACCAATGTGTGCCTTCCTATTGGTTAGTTAGTAAACGAACTTCGTGCTGGTTGCTACCTTCGTTCAACACCCCTGGTCTATTCATCCAAAAAAATTGTTTTGTTGTTTTTTGCTTTAATAATAGCTTGCACTTCTCCATGAATGCCGCCCATTACAGCTGCATTATCATAGCCTTGTGAATGACACATCGTAATATCTATTCTGTCATCTAAATTTCTTCGCTTAAATTGGTGACTTTTTTTCCTTGTCCAAGAAATACTTCTTTGACTTCCACTTCTCTATTATCAATTTTCACATAACGAATCACTTCAGACATTTGATCAACATGTGAAATGTCAGGTGAGCTATCAAATATAATTTCAAAATATTTTGTGAGATTTTATTTCGTTCACAAGCTTTAATTTAACGTGGTTCACTAAAACCTGTATGAATTCATTTTGTTTTATCTGAGGATAAATACGATACTTTTGATTATTTACCATGTTCCTAATACATCATACTTTGACAGTAGTTTGACCAGTTCTAAAAAAATCTAAGAAATTTCCTTTATTTCAGTCTTGGCCCTCCTTATGTCCACGAAATGCTAGGTTTTGTTTAGCCAAAAACAAAGTGATATCCAGTAATCTAGATAAAAGATGCCTCCACTTCTGTTTTTCAGAATCCATTAACTGCAAGGAGCTACGAAAATATAAATAACTGACAGTGTTCATGTGTAAAATATTTTTGCGGCAGTATTCTACCTTCGTAAGTTTTTTCATGTCCCCTTTTACATCAGAGAAGATACGAGTGTGAGTTTGTCTTTGAAAAATCCTGATGGAAAATAAATCTGTTTTTGGGAACGGAACCGGTGTCGATGGAATGTGCAAGAGCTGCTTATGCAGGGTGTTTGCACGCACATGTTTCAACCAGTAAGTCATCCAGCCCCAGGGCTATAACTTATGCAGGGTGTTTGCACGCACATGTTTCAACCAGTAAGTCATCCAGCCCCAGGGCTATAACTTATGTAGGGTGTTAGCACGCACATTTTTCAACCAGTAAGTCGTCCAGCCCCAGGGCTATAACTTATGTAGGGTGTTTGCATGTACATGTTTCAACCAGTAAGTCACCCAGCCCCAGGGCTATAACTTATGTAGGGTGTTTGCATGTACATGTTTCAACCAGTAAGTCACCCAGCCCCAGGGCTATAACTTATGTAGGGTGTTTGCACGCACATTTTTCAACCAGTAAGTCGTCCAGCCCCAGGGCTATAACTTATGTAGGGTGTTTGCATGTACATGTTTCAACCAGTAAGTCACCCAGCCCCAGGGCTATAACTTATGTAGGGTGTTTGCATGTACATGTTTCAACCAGTAAGTCACCCAGCCCCAGGGCTATAACTTATGTAGGGTGTTTGCACGCACATTTTTCAACCAGTAAGTCGTCCAGCCCCAGGGCTATAACTTATGTAGGGTGTTTGCATGTACATGTTTCAACCAGTAAGTCGTCCAGCCCCAGGGCTATAACTTATGTAGGGTGTTTGCATGTACATGTTTCAACCAGTAAGTCACCCAGCCCCAGGGCTATAACTTATGTAGGGTGTTTGCATGTACATGTTTCAACCAGTAAGTCACCCAGCCCCAGGGCTATAACTTATGTAGGGTGTTTGCACGCACATTTTTCAACCAGTAAGTCGTCCAGCCCCAGGGCTATAACTTATGTAGGGTGTTTGCATGTACATGTTTCAACCAGTAAGTCACCCAGCCCCAGGGCTATAACTTATGTAGGGTGTTTGCACACACATTTTTCAACCAGTAAGTCGTCCAGCCCCAGGGCTATAACTTATGTAGGGTGTTTGCATGTACATGTTTCAACCAGTAAGTCACCCAGCCCCAGGGCTATAACTTATGTAGGGTGTTTGCATGTACATGTTTCAACCAGTAAGTCACCCAGCCCCAGGGCTATAACTTATGTAGGGTGTTTGCATGTACATGTTTCAACCAGTAAGTCACCCAGCCCCAGGGCTATAACTTATGTAGGGTGTTTGCACACACATTTTTCAACCAGTAAGTCGTCCAGCCCCAGGGCTATAACTTATGTAGGGTGTTTGCATGTACATGTTTCAACCAGTAAGTCACCCAGCCCCAGGGCTATAACTTATGTAGGGTGTTTGCACACACATTTTTCAACCAGTAAGTCGTCCAGCCCCAGGGCTATAACTTATGTAGGGTGTTTGCATGTACATGTTTCAACCAGTAAGTCACCCAGCCCCAGGGCTATAACTTATGTAGGGTGTTTGCACACACATTTTTCAACCAGTAAGTCGTCCAGCCCCAGGGCTATAACTTATGTAGGGTGTTTGCATGTACATGTTTCAACCAGTAAGTCACCCAGCCCCAGGGCTATAACTTATGTAGGGTGTTTGCACACACATTTTTCAACCAGTAAGTCGTCCAGCCCCAGGGCTATAACTTATGTAGGGTGTTTGCATGTACATGTTTCAACCAGTAAGTCACCCAGCCCCAGGGCTATAACTTATGTAGGGTGTTTGCATGTACATGTTTCAACCAGTAAGTCACCCAGCCCCAGGGCTATAACTTATGTAGGGTGTTTGCATGTACATGTTTCAACCAGTAAGTCACCCAGCCCCAGGGCTATAACTTATGTAGGGTGTTTGCACACACATTTTTCAACCAGTAAGTCGTCCAGCCCCAGGGCTATAACTTATGTAGGGTGTTTGCATGTACATGTTTCAACCAGTAAGTCACCCAGCCCCAGGGCTATAACTTATGTAGGGTGTTTGCACACACATTTTTCAACCAGTAAGTCGTCCAGCCCCAGGGCTATAACTTATGTAGGGTGTTTGCATGTACATGTTTCAACCAGTAAGTCACCCAGCCCCAGGGCTATAACTTATGTAGGGTGTTTGCACACACATTTTTCAACCAGTAAGTCGTCCAGCCCCAGGGCTATAACTTATGTAGGGTGTTTGCATGTACATGTTTCAACCAGTAAGTCACCCAGCCCCAGGGCTATAACTTATGTAGGGTGTTTGCATGCACATGTTTCAACCAGTAAGTCACCCAGCCCCAGGGCTATTATTAAGAGCTTTACTAGTGTGGCCCAATTTGCATTCAGATTTTTTTTGCCGGTTGCAAAGGGATATATATTTATCTAATGAGGAACATGATAAAAAAAAATAGGATACAAACCTAAAAGCTTAAATATCCGTTTTAATTGGTCATCGACATCGGAACCTGGGAAAAGGGGTCGACCAGCGTTGGCAAGTTCGGCAAATATACATCCCGCAGACCACATGTCTATGCTGGTGGTGTATAGCTTCGCTCCAAACAGGACATCGGGCGGCCGGTACCACAAGGTCACAACTTCGGCGGAATAACACTTGACGGGGATACCAAATGCCCGCGCTAATCCAAAATCAGCTAGTTTCAACTCCCCATTTTTATTAATTAGTAAATTTTGAGGTTTCAAATCTCTATGCAACACATTATGGCTGTGGCAAAATGCCAATCCTCGAAGCAATTGGTACATAAAAGACTGGACAACATCCAAATCTATTTCACCATTTAAACTATCAAAATATTTTTTGAGATCTTGATCGCAATGCTCAAAAACTAGAGTTAGCTTCTTGTCACTATGTAGCACATCATAGAGCCTCACTATGTTTTTGTGTTTCAGTTCTTTTAAGAGACAAATCTCGCGAAGTGCAGATGAAGGTACCCCTTCATCATCGTCATCCAATCTGACTCTCTTTAATGCCACTATCTCGTGGGTTTCACGATTTTTAGCTTTGAACACAGTACCGTATGTTCCTTCGCCAATTTTTTCCAGTTTTTCATATTTTTGCATATTATTTTTAAAATGCAAATAATACGCGAAAAGAGCACAGCTCTTATTTTTGACAGGTTAATAATTATTTGACATTAGATTAGCCATAGACATTACCGATGCGAGCATAAATAAATGGATGCGAGCTGCGAGTATTTTTTTTTTTGTTTATGGTAAGATTTCACAATATTTTTTGTTAGGTGCTTTCGCTGATGGACAACTGAAAAAAACAGTTTTCAACTTAACTCGCTATCCTGTGTATGTCAATGTGATCATAAATTGAAATGTGATGGTCCGCACACTACACAACTTCTCAAAAACCGTTCGGCAGCGGCCAACGGCAACGCAAACAGTCAATCGCAACAAGCCTTGTTTGATTGCCATGGTGGCGCCAGTTTTGTTGTCAGGTTTCGAGTTTTTTTTTTATTCGTTTTAAATCGTAAAATTGAGTAGCGCAGTAATAGAAGTTTGGTTTCAGTTTCTCCATGGGAATGGCCCTCAATTTTTTTTCAAATATTGGAGCATGGAACAAGAGAAGGTTACCCCGGTAATGCTGGAATCAGACAGTTCACTCGAGTGAAGGTTTACGCCATGTTTTTTCGGCCTAATCTTCCATCTTCGTTTCATTCCATGTTCAGACGGCGCTATAGAAATAAGCGTTCACTCGTCCATTCCGACCACAGCGTCGCCGAGCGAGGTCAACCGCGCTAGAATTCGTTTGATTTCCAGCGCGGTCCGGCCCCGAATTTTAAGGAAAAACATGTCAGATGCATCGATTTTTACGCAATTTTGTTGACACAATTAAATAAAAATAAATAAAGAAAACAGTATTGTTTCGTATTATAAACCTTTTTATTTTTTATGACATAATAACACAATTTGATTTTACTTTTTTTATTACGAACATTTTCCTACAAATTAATAATCTTACATATATTAAAAAACATATAAAATACATGGATAATAAGGGAGACCCAAAAATGTATATGAGAGGTGTTCCCAAAAGCAAACAAATTAGCCGAACGAATACCATTTTGACGTTTTGCGTGCGATGTGATAGCGTCCTTTCATGGTCCTTTCCGTACAGGACGCGAGACAAACTGATTGAGATTTCACTCGGTGTTCAGACGTTTCACTTTGCTCTCTTCCGCGCGCATGCGCGCGCAAGTGAAGGATGCCGAATGAAAATATCCAACATTGTTGGATCGGTTCACTTAAAGATTTGACTCGGCAGTATTCGGCACTTTCGTTTCATTTCATGTTCAGACGTGTCATTCCGAGTAAACTAGGCCGAATGAAATGCGGAAATGAGCGATTAGTGAACCGTCTGAATGGCGCTTAATGATCGCTAAAGAGAACGGAGTGTGATTATGCACCATAAAGCACTTTTACATCCCGAGACTACAGAAAACTTTGTATAATCTTTACGGAAGCTCGCCTGTACCGAGAAGCTTTAGCATTCTTTGAACGGCAACGATACACAATAAGCGCCCTCGCCCACTGAGGCAACTGAAAACTCTCAACTGCCAACTGTCTTTGTATGACAATGTGATGGCCCGCACAATTCACAATCACACAAAACCCCGTTGTCAATGGTAACGCAAGCGGTAACTCCATGGTGACTCGCAACTGGCACTGCTGGTTGCGGTGGTCGGCCATTGCTAGTTACCAGCTGTCAGCTGATTGTCCTTCGTCTATGGTTAAACAAGCTTTTTGACCAATCAAGACGTAGAAACCAGCCAGTTTTCGTTTGTTTTCAGTTGCCTCAGTGGGCGGAGGCGCTAATGGTACTTCCACACCGCAGCCAACCTTCCAACTCCGAACTTAGTTCGGAGTTGGAAGATTGGCCGATCGTGTGGTGGCTGCGCCCAACCTTCCAACTCCAAACTCCAAATTTCAACATGGCGGATGTCGAACAGCTGATTCGGCGCTTATCTTATCAGTTGCCTACAATTATTACGTAGAAGTATATACCCGACATGTTTTCAAACAATTGTTATACCACTCTCCCGTAATAATATTTTCATTTTAATGGTACGCGGAACACGTGTCTTGATCGCCAGCGGTTCGCAGAATGATGTGTGGCTGCGGCAGGCTGGTTCGTGTGAGTTGGCCGTCGCTATCGCCTCGGAGGCGATCCCGGGCCAACTCGAACTCCAACCTTCCAACTCGATCTTCCAACGCACGAACTACCCCTCCACACAATCGACCAAACGTTTGAAGTTGGAAGTTGGCCGCAGTCTGGACGTAGCATAACATTTTCATTATTCCATATGATTTCTTTGTGAGTGGTTTGGTCAGGTTTGGTTTATTTGTATTTTTCACAATGGATCTCCAAATTCCCCACAAGTTCCTTTACCTCCAAAATGAAACAAAATTATATTGAAATTAGCATTTATTTTTATTTTATCTGGTCATTTTCGAATCTCTTTCGTTCAGGCTTTAAACATAGATTTTTTTTAATTTGCTGCGAAAAAAAACGAAATTATAGTACTTTCCCACAATTATTTTACCGAGAGCATGCTTATAAAGATGATGGGTGTTCAATTATTTGCTTTGAGCATGCTTGTACATGAGTATGCTGAAAACAAGCATACTCATTTATGAGCAAACGTGTGCAGTTCAAGAGCATACTCATTTATGAGTAAATGTGTGCAGTTGAAGAGCATACTCATTTATGAGCATGTGTGTCAGAACCATTACTATTCACATAGCTACTAGTCTAATCTCCGCAGTCACAATAATAAAGCCACACCTACCGCTACCCAACAAAGTTTTACGAGTATTTTCTGAATTCTTTTCTGATTTGGCTGAATCAGACGGTTCACTGTTCGTTCATTTCTGTATTTCATTCCACCCATTTCGCTCGGAGTGACACGTCTGAACAAGAAATGAAACAAAGGTGCCGAATGAAATCTTCAAGTTAACCGATCCAACGATGTTGGATATTTTCATTCGGCATTTTTCACTCGCGCACGGATGAGAGCAAAGTGAATAGTCTGAACACGGAGTGAACGCTTCATCACTCCGTCTCGCGTTCTATACTGGAAGGACGTCACGTCGCACGCAAAACGTCAAAATGGTATTCGTTCGGCTAATTTCTTTGCTTTTGCGAACACTTCTCATAGAAATCGTTATCTCCCTCACTATCTAATTAACTAACTAACCATCACGCCGTTTCCCCGCAGGGGTAGGCAGAGAGGACGGACCGCCAAACAACTCGGTTTTGGCACACACTCTTTGCCTCATTCACATTCATACATCTTCTCATGCATACTCTTCTATTTTTCTGACTCTTGACATGGCCCGACTCAAGTATCTGATTCACTTGATCGTGGCATGTCTTCTTCGGACGTCCCCTACTTCTTATACCATTCAAACTTGCGTCATATATTCTCCTTACGCTCCTTTCTTCGTTCATTTGCTCTACACAGTGGGAAATATGACCTAAACGGCATTGGAAAGAAAAAACAACGCGCTATACATTTAAATGTAAAATTTTACCACGAAATAATTAAAATGTACATGTTTATGAAACCAAAGTTTCCGACCGTAAATTGAAAAAAAAAAATTATGAAACTTTGTGAATTTTTTTATATAAAACGACAAAAAAGTGAGGTGATGATAACGTTTATAATTCATTTGTCTAATAAAATGTGTGTGTGTGTTTTTTTTCATTAGCAGTTATTTTAGTTTGAAAAAATGTAAGTGGAGCCATTTAAAAGTTTGCATTAAAAATTATTACATTTAAACAATTACACGTATTTCTAATAATAAAATTTGTTTGTTTAAAATGCGTTTTTTATCACCTTTGGATATCATATTTGGATACGTTCACAAATATTCCACTTATATGGATTTTATTGCAAAGCTGAAATATTCTAATCTACTGACAGAATGTGATGGAGGCCTGATGAGTTATTTACGCTTTATATGAACATGATGGGTTCTAACATAATTTTTATACACTTTTTAAAAATATAATGTAAGATTAAATCTGTAATATATTTATATGTTTTTTCACCAGTTTTAAAGGAACGGGTTTAGTTTTTCCCATAGGAAAAACTAGACCCTTTTATATGTAATTATTATTATTATTATTTTGTAGATAAATTTTCCTAATAAAAAATGTAAAATCAAATTATTTTATTATGTCATAAAAAGTAAAAAGGTTTGTAAGACGAAATAATACTGTTTTTTTTATTTATTTAAAATCGATGCATCTGAGTCTCTCCTTAAAATTTACGGTCGGACCCAAGTTATCTTTACTTCTTTTTAGTCAAATCCTCGAACAAATTATTACAAATCAAACGAATTCCAACGCACACAACCTCGCTCGGCGACGCTGTAGCGGAAATGGACGAGTGAACCAGTGAACGCTTTTTTCATAGCACCGTCTGAACACGGAATGAAACGAAGATGGAACATTGGCTCGAGTAAACCTTCACCCGATTGAACCGTCTGATTACGCCTTTAAAAAAGCTTTCATTCTATAGGGAGCAATAGCTACGGTCATGAAAACATCAACATTAATTAATTAGCAACTTCCGTCAATGCTGAATAGCCATAAAGAATCCCAGTCGACTGAAGCGGGAAAGACGATTTTCTTTTCGTGAAAATGGCGGTTTGTATGCAGACTGAGGTGAGATTCCGTTAATATAATTTATAATTACAGGCAAATTGATTTATAATTACTGACAAATTGATGAAAAATTTTAACTGCGCTACATTTATGATCAAATTTTTAAAAAAAATTTCGCACTCCTGAACAATTAACATTTTGTCCTTTACAGCATTTAAAATTTCCATGATCGACTTTATATGAATATCTGGTGACAATTATAAAAAACTGTAACTTTTTTTATAAATAACGACTAAAGTTTCCCAATATGTTGATAGGAAACGACGATATTGGTAGAGCAAATTAATGTTTTTAATTTTTGACAATTGAAACCATTGAGTTAATACTATGTTTTGTTGTATTTTTTTTCCAGTTGAGGAAATGGTTGGATGAGTTTCATTTAACAGCTAATAAAAGTTATATTGGATCGTTGGAGTATTTGAAAACTCTTACTAATGTCACTCTTAGTTCAGTCGTGTATAATAGAGGGATATTCCCAAAAAAAGCATACTACTTGGAAAAGCTCAATGGACAAATTATTCCCATGCTGAGGCCGAAATCAGATTGCCGTGAAGCCAATATATTCCACTCTTGGATAACGGGTTTCCAAGATGCTATTGATAAGAAATATGTAAGTTTTGTGTGTTTATTATTTTTTTGCTTGAATAAAAAGGTATATAAATATATTTATTTCTCGACATCTCATATTTGTTTTTAATAGAAACACAATTCATCAAATTTAAAAGGTGAAAAATCTATTTAAGTTCTGTTATTATTCCTTTATGGGCGACTTGTTTTACAGAACTTTCACAGGATTTGAATATGAACTATGAAATTTGAAAAATTGTTCAAGTTCTGTGAAATAATAGGCCAGATTTTTTTTTAAATTTCAGCTCCAAACCGTAATCCTTAGCCTTTTTGATTCAAAACAACCGGATATACCAATAGAGGAAACTAAATTAACTATTAAATACAGTCTTAATGATGTAACGTTTGAAATGCCAGACAAGTAAGTAAACTAAATCTTTTTAAAACATTGTTGATACTTTGCACTCTGTTTGTTCATCGATAGTTTTGTTTTGTTTCTAAATATACTTTCAGAACATCCAGTATAAGGGAAGATACCCTGAACTTTCTAAAAGCTAGCGCCGCTGTGGCAAAAGATTTTGGCGAATTTCCTACTAATTACCAAATGTCAATGAAATTGATGTATTACACTGACGGTAAGTTATGCTTTTTTATAAATTTGCAATACACATGTACCTAGCAATATGGTGGTGTTATAATCTAGTGCTATATGTGCTGCAGTGACTCCGCCTGACTACGAGCCCCCGGGGTACAGTGCGGGCGGACGAGACGATGAGCCGGAGGAGCTGTGTGACTGGCAGCGCATCCTTGTCGGGAAACTGCAGACCCCGTGTCACAAGATGCGCATGATCTCTTCCAAGCTGCCGCCTCCGGACCCGCCTTCCCGGAGCCAGATTCCTGAGCCCAGAGCTCCATCAGAAAAGGTAAGTTACCATTCTGTCTCGCTTGTGGACTCTTATTTCGCTAGTGTTAAACAGTCTAACAGATTTATTGATTATTTTTCAGATTTCTGAGATAGAAAGTGCTGAATCAACGAACACTGGAAATGAACTTGAAACGTTGCATCAAGTAATCAACAATTCTCCAACTGTAAGCTATTTGAAATTAAATTTATTTTATGCTAAATTTATTCCCAGTCCATTCTGTGTAACATTTACCTAATTCAGTTGGCTACAACGTTCATTACCGATAGATGTCGCCCGCAAAATGAACCTACTTAGAATGAATTCTTTCTTATTTTCAGTATGATATTCTTGAACCTCCAAAGATATTCGACGAGGGCGTGGGAAACCTTTTTGCTGGTGATAATCTGTTCAATGTCCAAGTAAGTTATACTTCATACATATTACTTATATCTTCTTGACATTTCCCTATTCCTGCTCCCGTTTGCTTTCAAATTATTTCATTTTGTGATCGTTTATGATAACCAATATATTGTCTTTATTATTGTTGCAGGATGAGATTGAAAATAACACGGTTAAAAGCAGCAAAGGTGAGTTCAGGGATATTCCACAACAATTTAAGGAGATGAGTGAGAAGAAATGACTGTAATGTAAAATAAAAACTTAATGCTTCCATACAATATCATGTATGTCTGTCTGTCTGTGATGTCGAATGTCAAAATCCAAAAGTTATACCCACATACTTCAAAATTTCAAAAATTATCTTGGCAATAATTCACACTCATGTTCTTTATTAAACGTTGGTAGCGGGAGGCATAAAGAAAACCTACCAGAGGCTTTTGATAATATTTTCAATAACATACCTTTTTCATAAGAATAGGCCACTTCATTTGCGCTGCCCCTTTCTCCTTAGAAGTTGCCACTATCATAATCATTCACTTGTAGGCTTTTATTAGGTGTCACACTATTTTCAAAATAAGTTTTCAAATATAGGTTAAGTAGGTGTTAAAAAATAAAATAAACAAATAAATTATTCTTCTTCTTCCCCTTGTCCTTTTCGGGTCAGGAACCCACTGCATCGACAAGGCTCCTCCATACGTCCCTGTCTTGCGCCGATTGTTCGGCCTCCGTCCATGGCAGCCCGATGAATTAGTCATAAAGTATAAATGTAATATGAAACAAGAATTACATTTTTTTATGGACACTGCCGCTTTAAACTACTGGCAGGCCGGGGCCGGCGGCTCGGTACATGTGTTCGTGCGTGCGGATAGCGGGGGTGTACGTTAAATCGCCCGCCCACGACCAACCGCCGCCCTTCCCGCCAGCGCACTAACATAAACATAAGTAACTATCTAACATAGGATAGGAATGAGTACTGGGAAATAGCTATTTTAATTTATCATATCATTTATTTTTTTTTATTTGTAGAAATAGTGACTTTTACCAAATGAGATTTAACATTGGATTGAAAACTCTATCTATCTATCCACAGTGACTTGTTTTTTTATTATAATCGCACACAAACTTAACGGCTTACCAAAGCGAGCGAGCGCCGCCCTCTGAAATCTGCCGCCCCTAGGCCGAAGCCTATTGTTTATTGTTTCTTCTTCACATTTTAGGTATAACAGTTTACAATACAATTTTTAACATCACTAGGACAAGCCTGTGTTGAGGTTAACAATTATTTACTTAAAGTAACAAAATAACACAAAAGGAAAAACAAAAATAATACTTCAAAAAACACAAAATAATATAGGTAAAATAAAAATGATACTTGAAAGAACAATATTGTTACACAGTTAATGGACTAGCTAAAGGCCCTTGGCACATTACAATGTAAACATAGTATACGGCCTATTCACAAATCCAGGACAGGGAGAATAACAAATAGTAATTGATGTGAATGCAATAATTTCAGCAGCTGGGCAGAAGATGCACGAGGCGGGAGACGTGGAACTGCAGTGTCCGTGTGGAAAATTATTCTTTGAAGATACCATCCAGTGCCAGTTTGTATTCCTACCTACACATTGTAACATGGAGCACTCACTCTATTTACTATACTACTGTATAGATTTGTGTATAATAATAAATAGAATTGTGCAAGTGGTACTATATTTACATAACAGCACCACTTGCACAATTCTATTCATATCACCAATGTGGCAAACAAATTATTGTTACGGACTCATTTTATCATGCTGTTTCATATTTATTTTGCCACATTCGAGTCATTCTATAAGAGAAAAATTAAGATAGAACCTGAACATTGTGATTTTAAAGTAGATGAATGATGAAAAAGGTACATATTTTATTTTATTATGCTGTTTGCATTTGAATCTCAAGACATTTTTATATATTTTTTTTTACAAACCCACAAACAAATTATAAAACATATTCATAATATTTGTTTTTGTTTATTGAACGCATTACAGTGAATTAATTTGTTTTAATGGTTTTCATATGTGGCATCAATGTTCTTTTAGATTCTGTAAAAAATTTCAACATGCCACTTGCTTTGGACTCCTGCCGCCGGTGGATCTCCCGAAGCACTACTGCGACAAGTGCGCCATGAAGGACCCCCGCCTGACTTGCACTGACCCCGAGTTCGTCACTGAGCTTAAAGAATATAAGAAGGTATTTTCAACATTTCATATGCTTTGGACCTGTGGATCCTCCTTCCTCCTGGGTACTCCTGCGACAAGTGCGCCACCAAGAACTGTAATGACCCCGAGTTTATCACTTGGTACCCGGAGCAGATTGTGAATTCTTTTAAGTATACCCTTAACCTGTCATGTGTCGCTGGACGCCAGCGTCTGGGATTTTTTATTATTATTTTATTAATGCAATTTTAAGCCTTATATGTAAAGAAACTGTACAAGGACAAGGTCAGAATCACTTGCGGCAGTATCATTCCAAACGTCGCTTTTAATTTCAGTAATGTAGCTTCTTGGAATTCTTTGTAATTAATTTTCTATGGTACACGGCCATCATGTCATTTGACATTCAAGAAGTTAACGGTACCTGTACTTTAAATTATTCATAAATTATTATATTATTTGACGAAGAAACCTTCGGTTTTGAAACATGTAGGTAATTGTGATTATATTAGTGGTTTAAACAAAGTTATTTGTAATTTTATTCATAAACTATTCATTTATAGATAGATAGATGGTGCTAATTTAATTATTTTAGAAAAAAACACTTTTTGCAAGTTATTCTTTAAATTATTAACACACTTCGTGCGGGAAGGGTATTTCTACCTTTACGCCGGTCCTACTTGAATGCCTGGAAAGGCGTTGCTGTCAAATATTTTTATTTGATTATTGTACACCAATATCTTTGTAAAGGTAATATAAATAATCGTAAATGTATAAAACATATAAATATAAAGTAAAATAAATATATATGTCGTGTATGTGATACAAGATGGAGAAATCTTCTTATCTCCTTTTGTGTTCAAGAATACTTTATAAAAAGGAAGCTTACTCTTTGGCACTGGAGGTGTGCGCAAACTGTTCTTTTTTTGTAATGATTTGTACCAAAATGAAAAAAAAATTGTAATAAAATATGTACATTTTTACACATAAATCTTCACTCAATGTCCCAACATTGACTTTAACTTTTGTTTATTATGGAGTCCAATTACAAAGTAGGTTATAATTTTCTAGTGGTGAGCACTATATAAAAAAAATCATTCAAATGGACTTATTATTTTCACCTTAAAACAAATTCCATTTTCTCGAAAGGTACCTTGTTTTCGCCTGCCTGAAGTGTGTTAAGATGAATTGTTTTTTTGCACATGTACATACAGAATATGAATATAAATTAATATTTTTTTCTTAAAATAATTCAATTAGCTTCATCTATGAATTTAACATCTATTCATTATAACGAATTAAGAAGAATTATTATTTGTTTTAGCCCTTACATGCACAATACGAATATTAACAAATAGTTTTGTATTTTTATTTTTAACTTTTTAACTTAATGAGTTAAACCTCAAATTATAATATTTTAAATAATGAAGATAATATTAGCGAAAGTCAATCGATAATTCGAAACAGAAAAATCAGAAAAAGATACATCTTTTTTCAGTTTATTTGAATGGTAGATTTAAATCAAAATGTTTTTTTTTCAATTTCTAGGAGACGTGTCTGTTTCGAAACACTTTGGCGGTTTGTAATAAGTATCCTTCCATATCTCTGGACATACTTCGACAAAACCTACAGGTGTCAAGAAAAACTGCTGTGCACATTATCAATGAATTAGAAAAGTGCAATTTGTTCTATTCCAAAAGTATCAATCCAGAAGAGTAAGTCATCTTATCAATCTACTGTAGTTTTATTAAAATGTATAATATCCAATTATCCGTCAGTAATTAAATATGTATCTTTTTTTTCAGTATTACTCATCCCCGACTATTAAACCACACTGTGTTGCAAACAAATATCCTGCCGAGGTATTTCAGCAATCTCCATCAATCCCAAGGTAAAGGCGCGTACCTGGATTCCAAGTCGTTGGAGGACCATAACTTCATCGTAGAGGAACCGAATGACACCCCCAACATTTTATCACAGAAAGACATGGAATGCTATAATCCAGAGCTGGATGCTTCTTTCTGTGAAGGAAGTATCGGCACTTCAGATAAATACGAGTCGCACAACTTCTCGGCAGAGCATTCGTCGAAAGAGAGAAGCCGAAAGATTCACACCAGAAAAGAGTGTCTCTCGTAAACGGAGGAAGGTGGAGTTTTCAAAAAAACTTAACTTAAGAGGGCGAAAAAAAAAATAAGCTTACCAATCACTTCTTGAAGAAAATATTAATTCAAAAATTCAATATTTTTATTGTTATTATACCTATTATAACTTTAAAAATTAATTGATCGTATTACTTACTAATTTTTACTACCCACACCAGTGTTGCCATCTTCTCCAGGTTTTCGGATTATCCTGTGGGTGATACAGGATAAAATTATGTACTTTTTTTTCTTTTATTCGATTCCACCAAGAAATCTGTCATCCTGTAAATCCCGTTAGACACATAATTCTCTCGTTTCGAGGGCACTTCAATCCGCCAGAATGATGGGAAATCTGTCAAGATGGTAACACTGACCCCACACAGGCAGCATGTGGGGTTAGTAAAATAAATATATAAAAACAAATAACCAAAATTTAGCTATAGTTAATTATAAAAATAGTTTACCTATTATGTGAAAACATTACAAAGAGTAAAAAAATAAAAAAATCCTATGTGTTGCCAAGATTTATAATAAATTATTTTAAACTCATGTCACCGTGGTACTATTTATTTGCTGTATGGTAGGTAGGTATGAGAAGTTTCTGACAAAAAAACAGAATCTCTTCCGTGCCTTTGTAGAGATCTACAAAAAACGTATGACCGTGTTGACAGGAAAAAGTTATGGAAGGTGTTGTCCAAGTATGGAGTGAATGCAAATCTCATTGTATTGTATGAGTAAAATAAAATTGCGTCTCTGTATGAGCGAAGCGTTGCATGTGTAGGGGTGAACGGTGTGGTTTCACATCACAAAAGGTGTAAAGCAAGGCTGGGTAATGTCACCGTGGTTGTACAATCTATACATGGATAATTGTATTCAAGAATTGAAAGAGGTGGGATTGGGCGCAAAATTGAGTAATCTGAAAGTATGTTGTATGCTGATGCGGTGCTGATTTCTAACAGTATGGAAGATCTACAGTCTCTAGTGTCTAGGATGAACGAAGTATGTATGAAGAATGATTTAATGATGAATGTAAGTAAGTCTAAAGTCATGGTGTTTGAAAGAGAGAGTACGAAAACAGTGTGCAATATAGTTGTGAATGGTGAATACTTGGAGCAGGTAGATGAGTTTGTGTATTTGGGAAGTATGTTTACGAGAGATGGGAAGGCTGATAGAGATATTGAAAGAAGGGTGAATGCTGGTAACTCCATTAATGGTGGACTGAATGCTGTTGGCGCCAAAACAAAAAGCTGTCCAAAGAAGCGAAGCTAGCAGTTCACAATATCGAGTGCTGGTATCTACCCTGATATATGGTAGTGAAGCATGGAACTGGCAGAGGAAGGATGAAAGTAGACTGAATGCTGTAGAGATGAGATCCCTGAGGCGTATGTGTGGTAAAACAATGAATGATCATGTAAGAAATGTGGATATCCGCAAAGAATGCAAGACTAATGTAAGCGTAATGAATAATATTAAGAAAGGGACCCTCAGATGGTTTGGGCATGTAGAGCGAAAGAACGAAGAAAGGAGGATATACGATGCAAAAGTGAATGGAAGGAGAAGTTGTGGACGCCCGAGGAAGACATGGCACGTTCAAGTGAACCAGATACTTAGTCGGGCCATGTCAGGAGTCGGAATAATAGAAGAGCATGTATGAGAAGATGTACGAATGTGAATAAAGCAAGGAGTGTGTGCCAAGACCAAGTTGTTTGGCGGTCCATCCTCTCTGCCTACCCCTGCGGAGAAACAGAGTGGTGGTTTGTTAGTTAGTTAGTATGGTGGGTTCCGCCCAGTTTCGAGGAAAATGCATTTAACAAGGTTAGCTCATCAACGGGATAGAGCGGCGATTGGCTAGAAAGTCGTGACGTAGCTTGAAGTCCATTCACTACCGGGAGATTTGAATTTACTGCAATACAAGTTAATGGCGTCAAGCGACTTTGAATGCATTTACAAATGATTTATTTATATTTCATTGGTAATTATTATTATTTAATAAAACTGGCATTCCGAATGAAAGTGAAACAATCCCTGGATTATTTACCGTGTTACTTCCACATTGTTGATGTAGAGTCGAGGTTAATAGCGCCTTATGCAATGATGAATATCATGATACTTCTCTGACAAATATGTCAATTTTACAAATTGAAAAACTCACTTATCATATCCAGGATTAACTGGGGAAGTTTTGAGAAAATTCCAATAATAATAAACGGCACGTTCTGGAAGGAAATATTCTAAAACGACCAGAGGTGTGGTATACATATATAGTCTTTTTTGTTGTTTATTTTTGGGATATTATGCCGTGTTACGCTAACTCCTTTAGCCGACGTTTCGGACAACATTACAGTTCGACGGACAACATTACAGTGTCCATCATCAGGGCAGATGTGTACAACCATCACATCTGCCCTGATGATGGACACTGTAATGTTGTCCGAAACGTCGGCTAAAGAAGGAGTTAGCGTAACACGGCATAATATCCCAAAAATAAACAACAAAAAATACTTTTGGCCGTGAAAATCTTAAATTATATATATATAGTCTTATTCATAATCGCAGAATAAATATAATACCAACGGGTCAGATGAAAGCCTCACTTATAATCAGTGGCGGTTTTCTCTAAAGTGCGGTTGTGCGGTGAACCCCCATTAAAAATATGATAAAATAAAACAATCTTGTTGTATAGTAATATAAGCGCATCACAGATAGCTCGACATTAAAATTCCGTCTTTAAAACTCGCGCCACCGAAAAATACGGTACCTATCTATTCCCATTTTGTGCGCGTTGCGATCCGCACACATTTGTCCATACGAAAAATCATAGCCGATACGAATCGCTGTGACGGTAGAATGGAAAAAACTACGCAGCTTGGTGCGCTGCTCACGAGTCAAGATGTCACGTGCCCTCCGAACTTTGACGATTCTCGCCGAAACGAAGCCCGAGATTGTCGCAGGATGACCGGCTGACGGTCGACTTTTGCACTGACGGAAGCAAGTTAAATGTTATATATTATGGTATTTAACTTTGTAGTCATTTTTGTACATTTTTTATTTTCTTGTTTCTGCATTTCTCCAACCAATGGCATTTGTAAATCTAGTATTGAAGTGGACCGATTTTGACTTCTGTTTTCGTATTTTTTTATAGATAAGTCGTTATATCCCTTATTTACGAGTACATTTACTAAAGTTTCGGCAAACAACGTCGCTAGTTATGCAATTTTGTGTTGAGCTTTCCTAGTATTGTTTCGGCTTTCAAATTGAAAGTGGTTGCGTTTATCGGTTGTCGCGAATATTCTGTCTAATTTTTCACACAATGACGGAATACAGTGTTATATACAAAAAATAACGCTAATGCTTATGAAAAAAGTTTGGAAATTAAATATTATTATTTTTTGTATACGTGTATAATGGATTTTTAGTGTAAGTGAAAAAAGCTAATTTTATTTCGTGGCCACCTTTATTTGTGTTTCTTGTTTTTTATGTTTTAAAATATCAATTATATTATATCTTACATTCTAAGCAATTATTTTTATTGAAAAAAAAACAATAATAATTAGCAACGTACATTGAGTGTTGTAAAAACCATTAAACAATTTAAATCCTCTAAAACCATTTTGGTTGTTTAATAATTGTGTCGAGGAGTATCAAGTTATTTAAAAACAATAGTACCCATTTAGGTACCCCCCACTAACTTTATTTAATTTGTGTGACAAGAGTAATTTTGATTAGACAATATATCATTCTTCTCTTGAATTTCTGAACCCCCCGTTAAAAAACCACGAACCGCCACTGCTTATAATCGTGAGCGCGCATATTGCCTATACCGGCCGTAATTCAAGAGTATTAGCAGCTGTCAGTTTTAATCTGCTTGACCCCCAGGGTAGCGATGAGGGTCATTCGTAAAGTAGTACCCGTTTATGCTGTGCAGAGGGCTGGCGAATAGAGTAGCCGAGAGATAAAATTGCATCTTTTGATAAAAAATTACAATTTAAGATTTCATTAGTTCGGTCTAATCATTTTGATTGTTTTCCTGCCTTATTAAATTTTAAAATTTGTGAAGGGGTTCCAAAGAATTTCTAGAACGCCTACATAACTTGAAAACTACTCTTTTACGGCGATAGCTAAACCAGTAGGCTGCGCAAGTGAGTATGAAAATCTAATTTATTTATTAGTATTTAATTAAATTAAGACAATATTAGGGAAATTCAATCGAAAATCTGAGTTTTTAGTTTTCTGATTTTCTAATATTGTCGCTAATATTATCTTCATTTTATTAACACATTAAGTTAAAAATAAAAATTAGTGACTGACTGAATGAAAAAAAAATACAAAGATCAGCCTTTAAATGATTTCTGTCGAGTTTGTCAGAAGAGTACTCCAATTTTTCAAAACAAGCTATTATTGTTTTACTTATGGCACTATAGGTCAGCAGATTGGTTCGGTCTGCGGGCACATTTCAATGCTTTCCCGTGGTCAGCTGTCTGTTTTCGGACTTCGGATCCCTCAAGATGTGCCCAGGAAATTGGTGAAGTCATCACATCCGCGATGGATGGCTTCATTCAATCCACTGTCAAGGAAACTGGTGTGGGCTCAAAGCCGTGGTTCAGTCGACAATGCTCCGAAGCAGTTCGGCGAAAAAACGCGGCTTACCGAGCCTACAACACATCTAGAACATCCGAAAACAGAGCAGCATATAACAAATTGGCAAAGGAATGCAAGAGGATCATAAATAGGTCAAAGTTCGAGCACGACCTGCAGATCAGCAAAAAGCTGGCTGCATGCCCGCATGGCAGCAGAGCCTTCTGGTCGCTTGCGGGCTCAATAGGTCGCAATTTCTGCAAATCCAGTCTGCCACCTCTTACCAGACCTGACGGCTCACTAGCAAACACCGCCACCGAAAAGGCAAACCTATTAGGTAAAATGTTTGCGGATAACTCAACCCTCGATGATCGAGGTGCAGTCCCGACGTCGGTTCCTCACTGCGGTTTCTATATGAAAAAGCTGAGGATCCGGCATCGGGATGTGCTCCAGGTTTTACGAGGGCTTGATGTTAATAAAGCTAGTGGGCCTGACGGAATCCCCGCCCTGGTATTGCGGAGGTGCGCTGCAGAAATAGCTCCGATTTTGACGAAGCTTTTCAAAATGTCCCTGAATTCTGGCTCTGTACCCTCTGGTTGGAAAAAAGCGGTTATCCATCCTATCCCAAAGAAGGGTGACCGCTCCAACCCGGCCAACTACCGCCCCATAGCGATCACATCAGTTCTATCCAAGGTGATGGAACGGGTGATCAACGACAAACTGCTCACATACCTCGAGAAGAACAAAATTATTAACGACCGTCAATACGGATTCCGGCGGAACCGCTCGTGCGGTGATCTTCTCGCGTATGTGACGCATGTTTGGGGGCGGTGCCTGGAACGTTTCGGTGAGACCCAAATGGTCGCACTGGATATTTCCAAGGCTTTTGACCGGGTCTGGCACCGAGGACTTGTCAACAAACTGCCTTCTTACGGACTTCCCGCATCCTTGTGTACGTGGATTGCCGACTTTTTGAGGGAGAGGTCGATTCAGACGGTTGCTGATGGCTTCACCTCTTCCTCGCACTCGATAAATGCTGGCGTCCCACAGGGATCGGTTCTGTCTCCGACTTTGTTTTTGTTGCACATCAATGACCTTTTGACATGTGCACCAATTCATTGCTACGCGGATGACAGTACAGTCCATGATAGCTTTTTGTTTGACAAGCCCCCAAAGGGTGCACAAATTCCAACGGCTCGGAGGGCTTTGAAGCAAAGAATGGACGGTTACCTCGAGAGTGTTTTCTCTTGGGGTAAGAATAATCTCGTCGAATTCAATGTTTCAAAGACCCAATCATGTCTGATTACGTCTAAAAGGGATCGAAATGACAATCTAGTCTCCTTCAACGGTAGCATTCTTCCAAACAGGTCCTCCATTGATATGCTCAGTGTAACTCTAAGTGACTAGCTCAGGTACGGGGGCTCCATCGAGGCCAGAATTAAGTTGGCCTCTCAGAAACTGGGCGTACTGTACAGGGCCCGCAGATACTTTAATTGTACACAACTGCTAACCCTGTACAAATCGCAAGTGCGCCCCACTGTTGAATTTGGCAGCCATCTCTGGTCTGGAGCCCCGATGTACCTGAAAAACACCCTCGACTCTGTGCAGAAACGGGCGGTCCGCTTGATAGATTCTCCTGTCTTAACAAACGGATTGCAATCTTTAGAGCACAGGCGTCGGGTGGGAATGCTATCCTTATTCTACCGGTATTTCAATGGAAGATGCTCCGAGGAGCTAGCGTCATTGATCCCCTCGGCACCGGTGCATAGTCGGGAAACACGCCAAACGCGCGCCCAACATATGTACACAGTTGACATTTGTCACATGAGAACGGGACGCTTCTACGACTCGTTTTTGTGTTCAACAGCTCGGCTGTGGAACGATTTGCCGGCCTCTGTGTTTCCTCCTTCCTATAACATGGGTCTCTTCAAGACCCACGTTCACTCCTTCCTCTCCTCAAAAAGACCCTCCTCACAGCATCTTCAAAGATGACATAGGCCCTGAGGGAAATTATTTTCCTCAGGGCCTCCTGTGTGGAGTTAATATTAAAAAAAAAAATTTAAAAAAAACTTCAGTTTTTCACAATCTATTTATGCGAAGCGGATGACATCCTCCTTCTCGTGGGATCTTCAGTGAACCAAATAGGAGTGGAGAGGAGAGATGAAGCCCTCTTCCCAGTGGCGTAGCTACCGGGGGTGGATAATGTGGTGTCAGTGTCACCCCTAGAATGAAAACTGTTAAAATGTGTAGTAAAATAATGATTTAATTTAATAAGTAATAAAATGAGAGTATCAACTTATAATACAATGGAACCCTCATGACGAGTACCTCTCATAACGAGTAATTTGCATAACGAACAAAACCGATTTTGAAAAAGATCATTCCTTAACAAGCCGTCGCTCTAGTTCGTTTTTGTCTAACAGACCATTTATCGTGAACTTGAGTTAAGTATGCAGTTGTTCTCAAAAAGCCTTTATTTACATATACGATAATCGTTAAAAAAAAATTATAAAAGATTATTTAAGGGGTTTTCAAAACGTACTTGGTCTCCAAAATTTATGTGCTTTTATCGTAAAAAAAACATTAAAGCGCCATTTCTCCCGATTTACGTTTTGGTCTGTTGGATAAAAACGAACTGAAGCGACGAAGCGAGATGGAAGCAAGGGGAATTTCATTTTCATGTTTCTCACTTGTGAGCCGGGACTTCCGCGCAGTGTGTCAGTCTCTACCACTTGTTCCGCTCGTACGTTAGTGTCGCATGTGACCACACATTTTTTCAAACTTGTGTTCAGACTTATAACCGTATTTGTCACTGGCACGAAGCATCTGATTCCGCCATAAAGATCTTTCTCGGACCATGTTTACTTATTAATTTAATGTTTCTATTTACCCCGCCCAATTTCAATACCCATAGAGCCTAAAATGATTTATTACTGGTAATGATAATGCAATGTTTTCTAATAACGTAACTGCTATTGACTTATTTAAATGTGAAATAATGTTTAGGTCTAGTGAACATCTAAGAAATGGGGAATTAATAATATTCTTACTTTATTAGTTAATGTTATATAATATATAACATTTATTACAACATAATAAATAATGCTATGTCTTTGTTATATTCCATTTCGCACAAAACTCACTTTTCACCACCACGAAATGACTCCGAATACTAATATCTACAGCCTGTATGTCGGACGAATATCTACAGCTCATATGTTGGACAAATATCTATGAACTTCAGACTGAAGACTAATATCTACAGAGCTAAGGTCGGATCTATGATGGTTCCAGTGGTGACGAATATCTATGGAGCGTAGATGGGACTAATATCTACAGAGGGCAGCTGAGCAAGAGGTTGTACGGAAAATCATAAATTAATTCAATTACGTAAAGTCTTAAACGTTTAAAGTACGTACATGAAGTTTTTGCATAATATTACTATTTTGCTCTAATGTTGAAATTGGCATAGCGCCTGCTCGTGTCAAGGCAAGAAAAACATCCCAGTATTGAAGTAGTTTAGCGGCTACGCTAGGTTTGTGTAACATGGTTTGTGATACAAAAGAAAGTGCCCCCTTCGTAGCGCCTCCTCGTGTCAAGGCAAGAAAAACATCCCAGTTTTCAAGTAGTTTAGCGGCTACGCTAGGTTTGTGAAACATGGTTTGTGATACAAAAGAAAGTGCCCCCTTCGTAGCGCCTGCTCGCATCAAGGCAAGAAAAATATCCCAGTTTTCAAGTACTTTAGCGGGTACGCCAGGTTTGTGTAACATGGTTTGTGATACAAAAGAAAGTTATTTGAACTGCATACGCAATATTACGTTAGCCAATATGCTATACATAATTGCAAATCTAACCTCTGCCAGTACTGTAGATATTCGTCTACATCACCTGTTCCGTAGATATTATTCAGCAGTTTAAGCTGTAGATATTCGTCCTCACTTTGGTTCCCATAGATATTGTTACAACATACCTCGTATAGATATTACTCAGAACATGGATTCTCATAGATATTAGTCCGATTTGTTCAGTTTTTGAAATTCCTGTAGATATTAGTAGACGCCTCCCCACGAAATCACACGAAGGTATAGACAAAGGCATGACAAAGCGGTTGCTGAGGGTTGGTTTGTACTATCTCCACAAAAACTCGTATTCAGAAAACGAGGTTTGAAGTTTAAAAAAATTATATTTTTGTTTCCTTTTCTTCAAACTAATTGTTGCATACAATGATATAAAATACAAGGGCTGATCTACCTATAAGTAAAAGAACAACATTATTGGCTGAATTTTTATTTGAATAAAAGCATAATCAAAAATGTAATAGGACAATTTTTAAAACAAAATAGCAACAAAAATTTATGTTGGTATGTACCATGACCATATTTAATGTTGGTTTATACTATATCCATACTCTGGGCGGAGATAGACCAAACTAACAATAATTTCATCCAATGGCATATAAAACAATAATAATTTAACATGCACATACATAAGGATTTAATAAATAATAATAAAATAAAAAATTTTAAAAATTCTTCGTTAGAAATTAGAAAATTTAGTATTTTCGTATGAATAAATAAAATGTATGGAGTATATATATGTTTGATCTAATCCTGCATAATAGCATGTCTTATTCTTTTTATTATTTCTAATTTTCATTTTACTGTTTTCTATTTTAAATTTTCTATTTCCATTATAACTTTTCCTATTTTAAACATGTGTATACGTAATCCATAATCACTTTTTCGTTTTTCTGTTTTTTATTTTATATTTTCTATTTCCATTATAATTTTTCTTCCATAACTTTTCCTAATTTCAACATCTTTATATATTTAGATCTTATGTTTACACTAGACATCACAAAGCAACTATATTCCATTGGTCACCATGAAACAGGCAGTCGCCTAGTATGGTGATCTAATGTATCACATATATGTAAATGTTTTAATGTGTATAATCATGTATTTTATAAATAAATAAAATAAATCAAACATTAGTAATTTTTACATACACGTACATACGGTTTTAATTAATAATAGTAAAAAAAAATGTATTGGCCAATGGACATAGTACACTCCAATCCTATTTAATTACTTTGGAGATAGAACAAAAAGTGATGTTCAAAATGTAAGTTCCCGCTAAAAATTTGGTTTTTTTTTGTGTCTGGATATAATAGATAAAAATATCTATTACTGCATTCACAGTTTAAAAAACGACATAGTACAAACTCTACAAGTTTCTCTCTCTCTCTCTCTCTCTCTCTCTCTCTCTCATACCCTCATCAAGCGAAAAGCTTGCCGCGTCAAGCGGCTAAGCATAGACAAAAATAGACAACAAATTTACGTGCTTGCATGGTGCTTGCCGTCAAGCCGCTTGCCTGCAGACACTGGCTAGAACAACTCAGGGTAAAAAGCCATAAAAAAGCGCGAAAATCCTGCGCATGCTCAATATCACGACTCACGACCAGGGTTGCCAATTTTCCGGGAATTCCCCAAACTGTGGGGAATTCCCCAAACTGCGGGGTATATTTCAGATTTTTTAAGAATTGGGTATTTTGCGGGGAATGACTTTTTGTGGGGAAAATGCGGGGATTCTGGGAATTTCTTGATTTTCCAACAATATTGGAAAATAAGCACATTCGGTGGAAGATTTCGTAATTTATTTTATGGCAGCACTGTCGCATTTATTTCTAAACGATAATGTCGGGGGGATCTCCTCGAAAACACATGAATTTGCTAGCCATGGAACTTCCAAAATGGCTAAAGAAGTCTGAAGTTACATAGGAGCAAGGCAAAATGTTTAATGTTTAATTTAGGATTTTTTCAGGAAAACTCATTTTCGCATAGGTAACCCTAAGAGTGGGGAATTTGCCATTTTGCTCTCCCCGATTCGGGGATTTTGAACATTCGTTGCGGGTATTTTGGAACAGGAGCATTGGCAACCCTGCTCACGACCGTTATTTATATTTTATAGTGGAACATCTGTTTTTGAAGTTTGGTTGCGTTCGGTTCGGTTCAATTTGATTGTAAAAAGTGTTGTTCTCTGCTGTTAGTTTATTATTATTTCTACTCTAGTATTATCTCTAATTTAATTATTTTCTTCAATATGGCTGATACGATGTTTAATATCTTCGGAGATCATTTAACTAACCCTGCACACCGGCAAATATTGAGAGTTAAGACCGACGAAAACAATGGTATTTTTGAAATGTCATAATATTATTGTTGCATAAGTCTCACGATTGTATAAACTGATTTTGTTTAATGTTCCCTAAAGGTTCTGTGGGAAAGCCTGGGTTATCGTCTATCCTGACTCCGGCCAAAAAGTCCATGAATTCGTTGACTCCGAGAGATTTCAAGAAGAAGTCGTTCCTCCATAATAAGAGCACTCCCGTCCAGGGTCATTCCCAGGGAGACTATCGCCGCGCGGCGTTACAGTCCACCCAGAAGCCCTTTTTGCAGATCTATGAAGACACTGCGTTGCCTGCCCAGCCCCACATTTCAACGGAGGATATGATTCAGATTGAATACACGAGAAGAACGCATTTTGATGGTAAAATTTCAAAATTATTGTTGCTTACTCGATGCGATGTGATATTGTTTGTTTGCGATACTCAATTCTGCTAGCTCCATTTACTTATATGGCGATTAATAACAACTGTGTTACTTACAAAATTAAACAGTTGAGGAGGTATTTCACATAAGTGCCGCTGTAAAAATATTATTATTTAGGGTAGATAATATAATATCGATGCTGGAAAGGAAGAATGGTCAAAGCGCCATACAGCTGTGACATTAACCTCTCGGAGAGTGAGCTTTTTCCAACAAAACTGTGTCCCGTGAGTGAGCAACGTCGGTAAATGAGCCAAATATACAAAGTAAATTTTTGAAAAATTTACTTTCAAAAAACTACAAATAATATGTTAACACTAAAAAAAAGACGCATGTTGTCGGATCTATTGTTTCTGTATAAGCTGCTTAATAATAATATTGATAGTCCCGAATTACTATTCGTCATTGGTTTAAATGCTCCAATGCGGCGTACCAGGCACACTTCTCTTCTTCATATAGAAGAAGCCCACAACACCAATGCAGCAAATAACTCACCAATCACTCGCGCAATCACAACTTATATCACACCCATTATGAAAAATTATTACAATTAGATATTTTTCACGATTCATTGCAAACATACAAAACAAAATTATTAAATTTCTTGCCGTTTTATTAAATTTTAGTGAGCAAATAATTTTTGATTTTAAAATGTAAATTTTCTCCACCCATACTCTTTCATTTATGTTTTATTAGCTTCGACCAAGTATAATATAATGTTTATTAGTCACCCAATGTTTGATTATTTTTATTAGTTTCATCATAATTTAGTTTTAAAACCCAGGCGAAATTACCTATTGACATTTTACAGATTTACGTAATAGGTACAAAACCATGTAATTTATTTAAAATACCTTACAACTAATGTACTGCGTAAATCTTATAAACAAATAAATAAATAAAACTAAAAACTGTTTTTGAAAGGTGGTGAAATACACTTCCAAATTTTATAATTCGAAATAATCATATTATTTTTGAAATCTAAAAATTTTGAACGCAAATATAAGGAAGTTTTAAAAATGGCTCGCCTTACGATTTTTCAAACTAAAATTACTGATTATGAAAAAAAATTAAAACCAACATTTTAATTGAAAATATATTATAAACATCATCGTCAACTCACTTTTTGTCGTTTCATGTAAAAATTTAAAATTCCCAAACTTTCATAAATTCTTTTTCAAATTGCGGGTGGAAATTTTGGTTTCATAAAAGTATACATTTTAATTATTTTTTGGTTTATTTGATTTGAATATGAAGCGTATTGTTTTCGCTTTCTAACACCGTTTAGTTCATATATATAACCATAAGAGTAAGGGAGCCACACCGATTTCTATGAGACCTACATGAGTTTTTTTTTTATTTCTAGTAGTTTTTTTAAATTTTTAGTTCCGAAAAGCGAACAAATTAGCCTGAAGGATTAATTTTACAGCTGTTATGGCCTTTAGCCATTTTTGCTTTCCAGCGTCGATATGAATCGATCAATAAATCTTTTAAAAGTAAACATTTCTAATAGATTTGTTGATGGCAGGAAAACCCTGTCCGATAGTGGGATACTTTTTAAAATACTACACATTCCATTGTTTTGAAAATGCATAAAGAGAAGACAGCAACCACAGAGAGATACTGCCTTTTTTCTATGGCTACGGCACATTTCTTGTTTTTCTTCACATGGTCAAACCCGTACAAAGCAGTTGACAATTTTTTTAATGTTTCTTTATTCTTTGCGTAGTAAATATAAAATTTGTGGATTTTATGGCCACCATACTAGGCACATGCCCGTGTTATGAATGATGGCCGAATAATGTTTGCCGAATATGGTGGCCACAATAACTGTTTTATTTTATTTATTAATTTTTTAACGCCCTGGTGGGCTTTTACACGATATAGTTTATAATACAGAGACACAATGTTTAGACAAAAAAGAAATGAACATTATATATGGTGGTAGGTATAAAGGTGCATAGGGAAAATAATATATAAGAAAGGAGAAGGAAAAAATTGAAACCAGTTTTTAAATTACAGATGGTATAAAAATAATAATATAGTGTAGGTTCATAATAAAAAATGTACAGATGAATAATACACGACAAAGTGCATGGTACAGAAAAAGAAAAGAGAGGAGCAAGTTTTTACATTATTTATTTATGCCGTAGTGGGTTGTTACATGAGAATTTTACAAATTGATTACAGTAATTAAGCGTAAGAAAGCAACACATACGTATATAATAAAATTTAGTACAAATTAGCAAAATACTAATATGATCATTCAATATAATATAAGCCTGAAATAGTAAGCAAAAGAAAGTATAACATAAAAAAGTAAGTGGGTGTATAGATAAATAGAAGGAATATAAAAAAATATACGCAATAGCTCCTATGCCTCTTTAATTATAAAAATATCATAAATACTGCAAACATATATTAAATATGTCGAAAATTGAGGTGAATTTGTTTCCAAGTTGTGAAAGCTAAGAATAGGTGCTTGTGTGTGGTAGGTCCCGGAATTATTGTTGCAGAATAATATATTTTGCCGAGTTGCTCGATTTGGTATTTTGAAGTCGATGAGATGCAGTTTTTGGTTCAATATACATAGTTTCGGAGTTGTCTAATTCTGAAAAACAGTTATATGGGTACTTCAATACCACATTCATTTTGATAGGACCTTTATTAATTTTTTTAGTAATACTGTAGATCTTGTTTAGGTTATCTAAGTTGTGGTTAGGTTCGCTGTAATAGGGTCTTACCACTCTACTCTCTACTCCAAAGTCTACCAGTCTACCATTAACGTTGACCTTGCAATCACCCATTGTTTATGACTTGCAGATGAGGGAGACTTATCCGACAGTGACCTTGTGATGACCGATGAACATATTGACAAGCTTGTGATGAATCTACCGGGAGGCACTCCACCACACCCAAAGCCAAACCACAAGTTTGAAATGAGTCAACCGATGATGCATTTGGATTTGGATGGTGACAATTTTAGAATTCAAACTTATCAGAATAACCTCAATCAGAATAATAACAAACAAGCTCTTGAATAGAGCCACTTTTGTAATGTTATTTGTATGCGGACGGCTATCATGCTGAGAAATCACTTAATGTTGTCTTCCCAGTCGTTTTTATTGAATTGCTGCCTCGGAGACACATAGTTGTTCTGTCAGCAATAAACCTTGAAATATACATTCATCAGAACAAATAATCATTGTAGACATAGATAATAGAAAGAAGTGAGATGGGGCATGAATAGCGTTGCCATATCGGGACTCTCAGCTTTATTGAGACCTCTGTTCCGACAAAACCTACAAGGTTGGAAGTGTTTTTCACAAAAGGTCAGAATCGCTTGCGCCAATATCATTCCAGACGTTGTTTTTAATTTCAGTAATGCAGCTTCTTGGAAATATTTGTAATTAACCTTCTATGGTACACTGCCATCATTTGGCCAAATGTCATCCGACATTCAAGAAGTTAAAGTAATATCAACTCCTCTTTCCAAGGCAATCAGTGCTTGGAAATCAAAAAGTTGTATGCCATCTATAGTATGGCAAACAACAATATGACATTGTAAAAAATGAAAATTATCCAAAAATTATTATTATTTTCAGATATCCTCTCTGATGACATGTTCAATAGTTCCCAGGATGACCTGAATACCAGCAACATGGATATTCCACGCCCTTTTGATTTCTAATGAACTGTTCCTCGTTTTTTGAGTCTGAATAAATTTTAAATATTGACTGAAGCTTGAAGTTACTTTTATCTGTTGAAGTAAACTGTAATTCCACAATGCAATACCTAGATTTAAGTTACCGTATGGAAATATTCTCTCTCTTTCTAAAAATTTAATGATATAATTATAATAAAGTATGTGTGATATAAACAGATTTAGTCGTATTTCGATAAATTAATTTCAGAAATACCCTTAATTCAAAAATTTCCTTTCTATGTGAGTAGCTTCCTTACAAAGCGTTATAATAAAAAATGTAAACATAAAATTGTGTTAAAATATAAATATATACATTTTTTACATTAATTCCACACATTAAGGGCCTTGTCATCTTTGGGGACGCTGTGTGGAGGGTCTTTCTAAGGAGAGGAAGAGGTGAACACGCATGTTGTAGGGAGAGTTGTTAGAGGCCAGCAAATCATTGTACAGCCAAGCTGTTGAATTAAAAACGAGTCTTAGAAACGTCCCATTCACATGCTGGGCGCGCATTTGTGCACTGACCATGCACCGGTGCTGAAGGGATGGACTTAGCCCACGGAGGTTTCACAGGGAACCCCGTCCGCTCCAACAACTGCAGGAAAGTGGCGAGGTTCGTGCCCCACGCTATAGCCAGACAATGCGCTTAAAGTTAGTTAATGGACAGTGCGGGAAACGTTTAATAAAACTTTAGAAAACCAGGGTAGATAGAATGGCTAATTCAGGCACAAGGACCTTAAATTTAGTTTTTACGAACGGAACGGAAATCCGTAATAAAATTGAAACCTAGATTATAAAATCTGTCGTTGCCAAAGCCGAAACCCAGGGAAAAAAAACCTTTTTTCCCAGATCACAAGGGCCGCAGCGAATATGGAATATTTCAGAGATATGATGATGTGGGCTAGAGATCTTTCGATAGGTAATCAAAATTATTGGAATTATCTAGACTTTTATAAACCTAGCTTAAGAGGAACAGCCGGTTTCATACAAAATATAGTTTTGGATTTACGGCTAAAATACCAAATAAAACTGTCTTTTTTTTTTAATCAAAAGGTGAGGCATATTATATAAAGCTCGGACAGAAATCCAATTTTTGCTTTCAATTATAGAAGATAGGCCCCAAAAGATGACGATTTATAAGAATTTAGGAGGCAACTTTGGCATTTTTTTGAGACTGAATTGATGCAATTTTTGAAAAAATCTCTATCCTGGTTGAGGCATAATATGATGAAGTCTACAATAAAATTTAAAACTGAAAAGGTTTTATTTGCGTAAAACGCCAAAACTACTGTCACCCAATTTTAACATAAAATTAACTGGCATCTTTGCGAGTATCTCATTCTGTCCCCTGCGAACCGTGCGGGGTAAAGAAAGCGGCGCGGGCCGGGGGCAGGGGATTGTTTTATCGCCGGCAAACAAATACATACATACGTAGCTTGTCAATCGTCATATATAAACAATGGGTGTATTTTGTGTGTGTGTGTGTGTTTGTTGGAAAGCATGTGCCGTGAGCCCTCGCGAACATATTAGTAAATGAATTGGTTAGCTCTTTACGAATTGCAATAGCTAGTTTTTAACAGTGTCTGTTTAGAATTTTACAAAAACTTTTTACTTTCGTATCCTCGTGGGTATCTAAATATTATTACAAGTCGGCCAACAAATTCTAGAAATTTCATAAATAAACATTAAAAAAAAAATTTCACGGAGAAGGCCCTGAACGAAAAAATCTCTCAGGGACTATGTCATTTTTGGGGATGCTATATGGAGGGTCTTTTTAGGGAAAGGAAGGAGAGGAAGTTCTGGGAAGGAAGAAGATATGAGTGGTAAGTAGTAATCTGGGGTTCAATCTGTCCAGGAGTGACAGACGTAAGAATCCATCCCTCCCATAGAGGTGAATAGAGTCCGGTTGGCGAGATTTAGGTTAGGTCTGCCTCAATCAGTTTCTCTCAATCCGGCCCACTACGCATTAGGTAGACAAACTTCACCCCATGAACCTGGGCACCCCTCCTTAGTCACCAAATGTAGCGGATCACTTGGGGTGACCTATGGCAGAAGTGTTGGTTATCCAATAAATGATTCCCAGGGTGGCGGTCTCACAAAATTGAATAATACCGATCTTGGAAGAAATATACATTGCAAGATTGTGGGAGCCGGCGTTGTGGAGGGGTAAGACTCTTATATAATTTATATTTAACTTAATATGCTCGTTCGTTTCCCCTTCGCTACCCGCTACACACGCCTCACCCATTGTTTGCTTAGAGTGGGACACAAAACACACGATCGTTTCTGAAAATCCAAATTCAGAAAGCAAAAACTTACCTTTTAAAAAATGTGGCTATATTGAATAACCACTTAATTTAAAAAAAGAAACCGATTATGTATTAATTCAAGATATTACAGCGAACGAGCCTCCTAGCGCCGTCTTGTGTTGAAGTTAAGATCCCCGCGCCATGAAGCAGTTGCGGTCTTAAGAGACGGAACAACAAGGAACTAAAATAGTTATCCAACCCTTCGGCAGGGGCCAAAGGGCTGGACAAATCAGGAGATCTACCCTGAATCGAGACAGTGGTCACCCCGCTTTCCACCGAGAAACTTGTCTCTCGCGACTCCTTGGAATATCCACCGAGGTTCTCTGAGATGCTCCCACGAGATTTCCGACCAGGAAGTTCAACACGAGTTATCGTCCATCTTCCGCCCAGGAAGCTGTCTCGCTCCATACTTGAGACGTCCCGCGAGATTTCCGACCAGGAATCTCCACTTAACCCGCCCTTCCACTCTAATTTAAGCGTGTTAAATCTACCGCTTAACCGCTTGGGTACATAAGCTTGTTTTCACGACAATTTAACGTAGGTAGACATAGGAATGACCGCACCTGAGTTATTATTTGATAAGCCTCAGAATAATTCCTTTTTTAGACACCGAGACGCTAGGAGTTATAATTTTTTTTTTTTTATTAACTTAAGAATGGTACATGTTAATTTATACTGGTCTTCCATTAAAAGCATTTACTTGTGGATGGAAGAAGAGTTTACATTTCATATATGTTCAATTAATACAATCACGTGTTTCACATACTCGTATGTACAGTAACTAAAATATATAAACATCTATTTATTCATTAAGAAGAAAAACAAGTATAATTATTATTAGTGAGACTTTCATGTGGAAATAGAGGAAGCAGTCTTCCTGTTGGTGGTTTCTTTAAAATATTTTTTGATAGAGTTTAACAGTTGCACTTTGTTATTAATGTTTCTGATTTCTATTGGTAGTTTATTAAAGAAGTATTTTCCTTGGTGTGTATAATAGTGTTGGGAAAAAGAAGTGTTTAGTTTGGGGCATATAAATACATGTTTAAGTCTAGTACGATTTTCAGTTATGGATGGGTATTTATCTTTTTCTTTTATAATTTATATGATTGAATTTTTGACAAATAAGTTTTTAAATGTTGGAACTTTGAATTCTTCGAATAGGCGATCAGTGGGGAAATCTGGAGGTTTTTTTAGTATAATTTTTATTATGAGTTTTTGAACAATTTCTATGGGGGTAAAACTAGTTTTGTAAGCTGCTCCCCAACTGATAATGGCGTACTGAAGAATAGACTGTACTAATGCGTAGTATATTGAGTATAGATTTTTCGTTGATAAGAAGTTTCTAATTCGTAAGAATATATGAATTAATTTCCTAATTCTTTTTATTGTATGGCTGATGTGTTCTTTCCATTTTAGGTTTTTGTCTATGATTATTCCAAGATATGTAATTTTATCCGCTATTTTCAGGAGCAGTGTTGCCAAACGTACGAGGTTCCTCGTACAAATACGAGATTTGTGGCCTTCTTACGAGGTACGAGGATACTATCAACCTCGTACAATTATGTACGAGATTTTGATAATACCTATGGCTATACAAACATTTTGCATCACTATTATATAATAGTAAAAACTAGTGCCATCTATCAATATATATCCTAAAGGGATAAATGAAATTAGTGAGCCAGATAAGTTTTGGGCTCAATTAATCAAAATTGAAGACTTTACCAAGCTAGTTCATTTTGCCCTTTCTGCACTAGGCACCCCTAATGACTGCGAGCGGATTTGTAGTAAGGTAAATTTAATTACCAAAAAATATACTGGTATAAGTTAGAAAGTCGTTGACAAAAATAATAAGAAAAGGGACCAGAGTTCCTCATTGGAATCATTGATATTTATATTAATTATTGATAGATATAAGAAACCATCTACATGATGACAGTGAGGATGTTCCTGACATAATATTTGGAGAGGAGATGTAAATTTTGTTCCCTTGATTTACATTTAATTTGTTGTGATTTAACTTGAGTAATAATAAAGATTTTTTTTAAATACAACACAAAGGGATGTTTTATTTAGTAGAAAACTTGCAATAGTTTATTTCATTGAGTAAAAAGTCCTAAATCCAGTAGGTAGTTCAATACTTATGCCTTCATTTTGCTTTTAACATGTTTTTTGAAATGTACGAGGTTTGAAAGTCAAAGTACGAGATTTTTAGCTGCAATGTACGAGGGAATTTTTTTTACGGTTGGCAACCCTGTTCAGGAGTGAACATTCTTGTCCACAGTGATTAGTGTCATGTTGTGCACGAGAATGAGTATGCAAGATTATTTGAAGATTTGGTGGTATATTGTTAGTGTTAATTTCGAAAGGGATGACATACGACATACATAATATGCCAAATCTGTCATTTACATAAATAATATTTGAATACCTACCAACGAAATTTACGTAAATTGCCTAATTTCACAAATGTGGACTATTATATTCATCGAGCGATGAGGAATGAGGATGTTATTAATTGATAAACTCAATGATCATAAATCAAAAATACTCGAAGGATAAGGGATTTTAAAAGTTTCAACGTCAGGACAGTTTGTTTTCAGCGGTTAATTTCAATTCTAGCAAAACAAATACCTATTAAAATTAGTTTACTCGCGTACAGCACTATGTTGATTGAAGTGGGAATTTTATTAAAAGTCAACTCGTAAATTTAACCCGCCTAAAAACAAACTGTCGCCGTTTTTGAAAGATCGCGATTTCCCGGTGCGTAGATATAGCAGTAGAGAGCAAACCAACGTAGGAGCATAGACAATACATTTGTTTTTCAAGGAAAAAAGCACTTTCCTTTATTAATTCATAGACAATATCGGCTTTACACCGCTAAGCTCGACATTCCAACCAAGCCGAGCTTAAAATCCTACACCGGGCCTAAACTTTTCCCAAAAGCAAGCAAAAATAATATTATCATGAACATTTTACAGTTGTTATTGAAATAAATAACATTTATTATGGAGCCTTACACGTAGAGATTGACCTGAGAGTCACACCACACATCGCTTCAAATCGTTGGCCGAAACGTACGTGTATTTCTGTATTTGCAATCGACCCGCAGGCCAGTTCACCTGCAACTATTACAGCAATAATTACACATAAGGAGACATACATTAATTACGTGAGCTGTTTTCAAAAAAAAATTAAACCCCCCCCTTGATGAGATTTAGTGGGACCCCCCCCCCTCACGTAAGATTCTTTCTCACTCTCGAAATAAATGTTTTTCATAATAGCCATTTTTTCAGCCGGCAAAGTGGGACACTTCAAAATAAGTGAAATAATTAAAAAAAATTATTATCTCTAAAATATATATACTCTTTTAAAGTTGACGTGGGATTTTCATTGGACCCCCCCCCCCCTCGGTATAATGAGATTTGGTGAGATTTTACTAGACCCCCCCCCCATTTTTTGCTCACGTAATTAATGTATGCGCCCTAATGCCCCGTTCAGATTTAGTATATTAGCGAGTGACTCAGCCCTTGACTGGCCAAAATGCTACTACTAACAATTAAAATGAAATGTATGGTGTTCTGACAAGTTTAATTAATACTTGCTACTCGACTAAGCTACTAGCCCAGTCCGTACGGGCCATAAGGGTTGGAGCGTGCGCCGAACATCAGATGTCTGATTTTTATATTGTATTAACGGTGTTAGACAATTCAATTTTAGTTGATCAACTTTGAAAATTAAAAACCGTTTGAAAAAAAATGTTCAACTTCGTTGAAAAATGTTCACACGTGTCAATACGCTTTCAAATGTCGAGTTGATCAACTAAAATTGAACCGTCTGAACGCGCTATACGGCTTTTTACCAACTGATCATAAATAAACCAATCCCCTGATTTTATTCAACTGATATGATTTTATTCAAGAATTTTAGCCTGGGGGTCGAGGAGTGCGTACGTGTAATGGGCGCTGTTAGGCTGGAATCAGACGGTTCACTCGAGTGAAGGTTTACTCTATGGTTACTCGAGCGAATGTTCCCATCTTCGTTTCACTTTTATTTCATTTCTTGCTCAAATGAGTCATTCCGAGTGAAATAGGTGGAATGAAATACAGAAATAAACGATTAGTGAACCGTCTGATTCCAGCCTTATCGAACGTGCAATTTCCTTTTTCTGTGGTTTTGACTACCGAAAATATTTATATCGCTTTTCATTATTTCATGATTTCTAAAAAGACAGTTCGCAATTTTTTTTAATTATTAGTGGATGATTGGTGATTTGCTTCATCTTCTGTTTTTATTCCGTTAAAAGTCAAAAGAAAAACATATTTCTGAAGTTAATTTACGTGCTAAGTGATTTGTTATTTTTGCTCGAAATCAACTGGATATTTGAGATCCTCGAATGTTGTTAACCTAAAGTTATTGAATACTAATTATTATTATCAGCACTGTCTAAATCAACCTTCAAGATGAGCGAAGTACGTTCGTCGGTTGACAAATCAGACAGCAGTTCTTTTGAGGATTTAGGAATAGCCAGTGATTTAGTAGATGAACGCATTAACGATCAAAACAAGGACGTCAAACCTGAAGATGACGAATGGATGGACGTGCTTGGCAGCGGACATTTGAAAAAAAGGGTAATAATATACGCATTTTTTACTCAAGGTTAATTTAATTAATTAATTAATTAATTTGTTAATTTAATTAATTTGTAATGCAATATTATTGTTATGATAATTATCATTACCTACACCCACACTGAAAAGTTTTCCGATTTCGCAACCGAATAATTTCAAAATATATTTACACAGCCTACTTAAACGCACGATACCTACGAAACAAAATCTAGAATAATTCCGTTTTTTGTGAAAACAGAGTAGATTACCTCGAGAGGGTTTCCTCTTAGAGTAAGAATAACCTAGTCGAATTTAATGTTTCAAAGACCCAATCATGTCTGATTACGTCCAAAAGGGATCGAGATGACAATCTAATCTCCTTCAACGGAATCAATCTTCTGAAGAGACCCTCCATTGATATGCTCGGTGTAACTCGTAAGTGAGCAGCGCAGGTTTGGGGGGCTCAATCGAAGCCAGAGTGTAGTTAGCCTGTCAGAAGCTGGGCGTACTGTACAGGGCCCTGTAATAGTACACAACTGCTGGCCCTTTACAAATTGCAAGTTCGCCCTGCTACTGCCCTATTTGATGGCCACCTCTGGTCTGGAGCCCCAAAATATCTGTTAAAACCCTTGACTCTGTGCACAAATCTGTTTGATAGATTCCCTATCTTAACAAACGGATTGCAATCTTTAGAGCACAGGCTTCAGGTAAGTATGTTGTCCTTGTTATACCGGTATTACAATGGAAGATGCTCTGAGGAACATTGATCCCTTTGGCACCTGTGCATAGGGAAACATGCCAAATGCGCGCCCAACATTTGTATACGGTTGACACATGAGAACGGGTCGCTTCTATGGCTCGTTCTTGAATTCAGCAGCTCGGCTCGGCAACGATTTGCCGCCCTCTAAGTTTCCTCCCTCCTACAACATGGTCTCCCCATGTTCACTTCTTCCTCTCCTCCACACAACAACCCCAAAGATGGGGGTGCTGCCACTGTCAATTTCAAATTCTTTTTTAACGGCCGACAAGAGTCAATAATTGACTCTTGTCGGCCAGCTAATTATTAGCTTTACACATAAAAAAATATAAAGGTTTGATGTTATGACTTTAAAATTGTTCAAGATCAACTACAGTGAAAATAAGTATAATCATTAGGAACCACTCATACATACAATATCGCAAACATATGAACGTATTTAATAAACCTAGGCACTCAAAAAAATAAAAACTAACAAAAAAATAAAAATAATTCACATTTTTAATTATTGTTTATGAAAAAATTCTGTCTCTCTCGAATAGTGGCGGGCACATACGAATCGTTCCGTGGGCGCCATGGTGCCCGGGGTTGGGAACCTCTGCGTTAGAAAATAATTCTAATTGGAAATTTATGAATAATATATGAAGCGTTATTTTTAGTTCTGCATTATTCTCACATTTTATGTGATTTATACTATTTTTAGATAATCAAAGAAGGTGATGAAGAGGAAGGCAAACCTGACAGAAATGACTTATGCAGAATTAGTTTTGAAGGACGATTGAAGAAAGGTACGGTTATTGAAAAAGAAGAGAACATTGAAGTGCAGCTCGGGGATGGAGATGTAAGTACATAAATGTATTATTTTACTCTTTATGTATATATTTCGACGTTCCCGAAGAACAATGTCAGATGTGCGATTTTGCAGTAGAGCTGTTTAAAGTATCGTTTTTGAGATCAAGAAAGATAGGTAGTTTGGTTTTGATATTTGGCATTAGATTTTATTAAAAATTCCGAAAATTTAGACTTTTAAATCAACAAAATAAGCCAACAGTATTTTTTCAATTTTTAGCAGATCCCAACATTGTTCTTCGGAACCGTCGATTTGTAAACTTTGCTTTCTCTTTTAGAAATGTTTAAATCAGCCAATGAATTGTGAGTTAGGTTTCATTATCTAAAAATATACTGCTATTTGTTATTCAACACACAATTAGGAATTTTCAATAATTTCTAAAATTTTTCTTAAAATTAATAAATAAATTTTTTTAATCCATTAATCTCTTGAATTCGTCTGACATTTGTTCACATGATGGCCGTATACCATAGAAAATTAATATCAGAGCATTCCAAGAGGCTACATTACTGAAATAAAAAGCAACGTCTGGAATGATGTTGGCGCAAGCGATTCCGACTGTTTCTTTATACATAAGGGTTAAAATCGCATTTAAAAAATATATCTGTACCTCAGAAGTCAAAGGTCGGTTGTCCAGTGTTTTCATGAAAATGAGTTACGTATGAGACCTTTTTAGTTTTTTCAGTATCTTCAGTATAAAGACGGTTGTCCTATGACAATGTGAAACAAAGTTAGGTCAACTTAAAAGGTCTGGTGTCCCTACAATGTTCAAAGGAATTATTTTACTATTTCCTCTCTCCTGAACAATGTGAAATGTGAAAAAATGTGACAACCGACCTTTGACTTCTGAGGTACAGATATATAGGTATATATCCCGGACGCCGGCGTCCAAGCGACAGACAACAGGTTAAGGGCCATTTGTTACACCATAATATTTTTTAAAAATGGTATCGTAACGAACTGATGGATATATAACTAGCCCTTAATGAATTATTCCAAACATAGATAATGCTATAGAATTAGTCAAGTTTAATTATTAGGATTAATTTTAAACCATTTTGCCGCAACTGGACTTTTTGTAACATGAAGCTGACGTAATTTTCAGGTGATCCAAGGAATAGATCTAATCCTCAGGTTCATGCATGTTGGGGAAATTTGTGAACTTCAAATCTCCCCCCGTTTTGGGTTCGGGGAGGTGGGCATGGCTCCCCTCATCCCGCCCAACGCCCACCTAGAGTACACTGTGGAGATGTTGGGATTCAAAGAAGAACCCGAATTAGAAACTTTGTCCATCAGGGACAGGAAAGCTATTGGGTAAGTCTTATTATTATATTTTAAGTTTTTCTAAATAAGGAATAGAGATGTTCATGCACTTTAGGGAGATTCTTGAGATTCAAATCTCCTCCCATTTTGAGTTCGGGAAGGTAGGCATGGCTCCCCTCATCCCTCCCTCGTCCACCCTCCTTCGTTCCTCCTCCTTCCCGGATTCCCCTCCCTCCTTCCCTCGTTGCCGCTGAACTATATGAAATACACTCATTTTTCAAACAACTTGCGCACCACCTATTACAAAATTTTAATACAGAGCCAGAGCCCACCAGAATATATGTAGAAACCTTCGCAGGCGTGCACACAACAATTCACCAAAGTTTCATCGCAATCGGATGAATAGTATAGGAAATGATTTCATAATGCCAGAGCGCACAATAGACAATCTAAGTCCCCAAGAGTCACCCAGTTAACCTCATCAAATACCTGTGGGGAATGAATGAATTATTTTACTACAGTTTGGGTGTTCTGCACCGCACCAAATTCAAATGTCTTGGATTTTATAAGGTCTAACCCGTGCATCACATGTGCACAATAGCCCAGAGTTGTGGAGCACCAGAGTTAAGTAGGCAGTGGGAAACCAGTTGTCTCTCGGTCGGATCAGGGTGGTGTTTACAGTATCAACAAGACATAATTAAGTTTATTATGTGCTGTGTACATTTGCAGAAATAAGAAGCGAGAGAGAGGCAACTGGTGGTACAGCATGCAGGAGCCTGCCCTGGCCATTCAGAGCTACCGCCGGGCCATTGAGTACCTGGATGAGACCAAAGGGGGCATTACTGATCCCACACCTGATGGAAACCCAGTGGTAATACACTCATGCATATTAATTATTATTGCTCTTTTCCATCTGAGAATTTTGAATTGTTTTTTTTTTTGGCAATTAAAGTATTCAAAAACTTTTGGAGTTCACTTCTTCTACAAGATTGTAGAACTGCGTCCATACTCCTTTAAGCATATTTTTTTACATACGTGAATGATATAGCCATACTCTACTAAAGGTTATTGATTAAAAATTAAACAAAATTTACAGTGATGGTGCTGAGACTGCTAAAGCAATACGTAATACATGTTGTAATATGACAGCATGGTGTGGTTCATACTAATATTATCAAATAAATCTAACATTCGAAGAAAATTTTCATGAATAGCGTAGGATATTGACGGAATCTAGCTACTATTTCCAATGGCTAGTTGTATTTAGTACTAGTGCAAGCACACAAATGGAGAATGATATTATGCATTGTGATCATGCTCTTCTAATGAGGCTGTGGAATTGAATTGAAGAGCCGCAAATGCCTATGAAAAGGGCCATATGCGGCTCGTAAGCCGCGGTATTCCTACCACTGACTTATGTAAAGAGAATCTTATTCAAATGATATTAAAATATAATGACGGCACGGTAATAATTAATTCTGTTTTTACAAAAGAAGATACATAATATTTATTGTATTATATTTTATAGGGGGATATTTTTATTCAGTATAGTACGTATCGAAGAATTCTAATAAGAATGGATCCTTCCATTACGTTTTGTGGACCATGTTATTTCAAAGCTGTTGAAAAACAGAATTGACTGTATTGTTATATTTTTCAGAGCGTATCTGAAGAGTTGCATTCTCTACTAGAAGACCGAATCAAGGTGTCCAACAACATGGCGGCCGCTCAGATGAAGCTGGGGTCCTACGAAGCCGCTCTGCACAGTGTGGAGACAGTGCTTAGCTGCCAACCTAACAATGTCAAGGCCCTATTCAGGAAAGGAAAGGTAAGCAAGCTTCAAAAGGAAACAAACAGACGGCCAAACTAACCACTACCATTTTTAGATTATAACGCAAATTGAAATCATACATTAGGTTCTTACAATTTAACTACCTAACCTAACACTAGATCCTGTTCAGGAAAGTAAAGGTAAGCAAGCTTTGCAAACAAACAGCCCCTATGACAACATTTTTATAATATGTAACACAAATTTAACTAGTACATTAGGTTCATACAATTTAATTAAACGTATGGTAATTTACTTTCACTGTGGCATTGGGTATTTGTAATATAAGTTTTTGTATATATTTTTTTTTTTTTACATATTTTTCGATTACCACACTAGGCACAAGTCTGTATTATGGTTGTAGAAATATTTTGTTTTTATAGTAAAGATTTTAGTTATAAGCTTTGGATGCCTAGAACAATTGGCTTACAAACCTGTTGAATTTGAAAAATCTTTATCTATGTGAAATAATGCAAACTAGATGTTGTATTGTAAACTACTCTACTAAACTATGATTTATATTGTATATAACCACAAAAAAGCATTGAGTATTAAATGTGCACTATTTGCAGATACTCTCTCAGAAAAATGACGTGGAAGGAGCTTTGCAAGCTGTGCGCGCAGCTCTCAAACTGTCGCCGGACGAGAAGTCCCTCAAGTCGGAGCTGGCACGCCTCGAGGAGCGAGAGCGGAAGGACGGCAAGAAGGAGCGAGACCTGGCCAAGAAGATGATGGGCAGCTCCGAGACGAAAGATAAGAAGTCTACCGATAAAGCGGCCAAGCCCAAGGATGGTGGAAGTAACAAAAATAAGGTAAATTAATACATTTATTTCAACAATTGTACTTGGTACAAAATTTTTAACTCGTATTGTTACACCTTTATGTACTTTGACGATTGCTTTGTACGTAGGATACGGTATTTTAAGTTTAGCTATTTGGATTGAATTTGGTCTTTGGCTAACCAAAATATAGCCTGTATTTCCTGTTGATTTCAAATCACAAAGTGGAAAAGAGGATCTACAACACGAGACCTACATAGTTTATGAAACTAATGTATTTTGCCTCAACTGCCGTATTTTCATATATTCACTTTTTGCATCACAAGATGATCATCCCATTTTAATCTGAAAATTCTCATTTAGATGCCTAGGTGTGCAGCGCCTTTTGAGCAAATAAAGCAATTTTTAATTAAAAAGTTAAAAATATTTTTGATTGACATTTTGATTCATATTTGCCAGTAACACAATAATTTTTAAAGTTTCCCTGTTGTAGACCTCCATAAGAGATTTAGTTGAAGTAAACATCCTTGTTAGAAGTTTTCCAAACTGATTTGCATTGCTAACTGTTCATCCTTTTATTTATTTAATAGCCAGGCTCATGTAGTAATTACATTAAACTTAAATTTTATCGTAAATTCAGGATGGCCGTTTTATAAAATATATTTTTATTAGTGTGGAAAAATTGTACAGAAGAATTTGTGCTTGTCAGCTCTGGTTCATTTGGGGGCGTAGTGCGGCCACATCGGGAATGACTTTATCGATAATGTTCATTAACTTGACATTCTTCCCGTGCACGACTGCAGATCGCCACAAACAAAAAAACAGTTCACGTCAATTAAATTAATATGCTCAGTTTAGACGATGTGAGTTGTTGTTTGTTCTTTGGTGATCGGCAGTCGTGCTCAGGAACAATGACAAGTTACTGACATAATCGATAAAACCTTTATAGCCGTGGTAGACCCCCTGTACAATTTGAGTTGCATGATTTTACATAAAATGAATATTGTGTTTTTAAAAAAGATTTTAGTTATAAGCTTTGGATGCCCGGTGCAACTGGCTTCCTTTTATATTTCAGATTTACCTGTTCAATATAAAAAATAAAATAATGTTGGTATTTTAAAATATTTAGAGAAAATATAATAATATGTATTTTTCAGATGCTTCTCTGGGGTACAGCCCTATTTACTGTTGCCATCGGAGTTATCAGCATTGTGGTTTACAGATATAAATACATGTAATTATATCACGCTTACAAACCCACAGACTAATCTTCCGTGTATACCTACCATACAAAAATTGTAATTTCTTATGGTCACATTTGTGGCTTTTAAAATATTTAAAAAATACTAACAATTTTCTAAATTATATTTTCGAACGAGCCATTGGGGAAGCTAAAATATTGCCAATAAGGATAAATATCAATCTCAGAACAGAAAAAAATCATTTAACAGCATAAAAAGGATGGATTCTGTTAATTGTGCAAAATATGCTTGCATTCATTTACCATGTTGAATTATTACATTGTGTAATGTTTTGAATTTAGCAATTTAAAAAAGTCTATTGTTTCTGACCACAAAATTTATTGTATAAATATATTTTATAAGGGTTGGTGGTGTAAATGTTATTTTATTTTTATGGAAGTCAGTAGATAATTATATAAACATTTTAAAATCATGTAGCAATAATTTCTGCTAAATATTTTATTGGAGGCACGAGTACACAATTTTCAAAATCATAAAAATTGTGTTTTACTTTAATTAATATATATATATATATAGGTTTTCTAGTTGATTAATCTAGAAATTCAACAACCTTGGCAACTTTACAACGGATTAAAGTTATTTTTTGACCCAAAGAAATTATAAGTTATATTTTATATTTTTTTACTTCATATTTTTTAATTTATGTTTTTAGTATGTATGATAGGATGTCTGCCATTATAAAAATACTATGGTTTATTTAATAAAGTTGTAATCACCTATAATTTTTATTCATTATCATTTCTCTTTTGGAATAGATATTTTATATATATGTATCTTCTGCTGAAAATTAATAATGCACTTTTAAAATCAGTGATTGATTTTATCTAATCAGAGATATCGGTGTAAATTCACAGGGTTAGCTACAAATGAATGTAACACCACTAATTTTCTATTGCAAAATATTGTAAATCCAAGACTGAACAATAAATCCTGTAAATATTGTAGTGTACATTTTTATCAAATTAATATTTTTTAGGCTGCTAAATTAACAAAGTTTTGGAATTTGCTGCTGAACAACACTTCATTTTATTTATTTTAAATTCGAAATATAATTTGCCAATATTTTGTTTGTTTCTTTTAAGGCGCTCCCTCCGCTCACCGGAGAAACTGAAACCAAACTAAAACTGGTTGTTGCTACGGTTACAAACATAAATAAACCAGTTACAACTGCGCTTGCTATGGTTGTCAGCCAAACTTCTCTCACTGTGCATGTCAATTTTACGATTTCAATAATTATCTCAAGCTTGTTTCACCATAGCTGTCACCTTGAAAACTGACAACAGAACTGGCGTATCCTTGGCAACCAGGAACTGGCTCTTCGTTGTCCGCGGCAATAAGCACGGCAATTGCGAGTCACTGCTTGCATTGCCATTGACAATGGGTTTTTGAGAAATGTGTAGTGTGCGAGCCATCATATTGACATACACAGGATAGCTAGTTGAGTTGAAAACTGGTTTTTTTTTTCAGTTTCAGGTGAGCGGATGGACTTAATGTTGTTATTATGTTGCATTTTCATTTGATTCCTTTTTGTGATAAAATATTTTGGTACTTAAATACCTGTGAGAATTCCTATCTTTGTAATTTTTCATAGATTAGTCAATGTTTCAAAATAATGTGTACATTCATTTTTTCTCTACACAGATTTTCCATTGCATTTCAAAATATATTCCATTTTATAACTTGTTAACACGATAAAGCTAATTTGAAATAAAATATAATGTACCTATCAGTTTGCTAACAATGAATAGTACTTAGGTAGATCAATAGGTTTGATAATTACTTTGCAATAAAATATCAACCATTTGTTGTGATCATTCATATTTATTCTAAACAATCTTAGTGCATTCATTCACAATCATTCCCAAACTTTTTGTTTGCTCAATTAAGCTTTTAAACTATTTAAATATTATTTTGTACAATATAAATAAATTGGTGACATATTTTTTGAAAGGATTATAAAAATATGTGTAGGATAATATGTAAAATTAATAAAATACATACATTATAAAGAATTTTATTTTATTTCTATCTTATTAACACTTTTTATTTACTCTTCCTATTAGGGTGGCTATATGTAACTCATCGACATACCTTGCTGTCACTTTAGGGTGAATGCTAATACTGTGCGTTATAAATTCAACTATTAAAATAGGGTAGATTAAGAAACAGTGCTCTAAAAAGGGCTAAATTTGAATCTGCACATTTAAAAAAAAAAAATTATATGCCAACGGGTTAAAATAATAAAAAATAGGTATTTATTTTCAAATCCTGTTTCAGTGGTCTGAATTCATAGGAATTAATTAAATTTAATGAAAATAAACCACTAACTTTGTAAGCACCACCATTTAATCAAAATAATCTACATGTTTTTGAAACCAAAGATTTCTTTGTCAGGATAAACATATAATGAAAATGAATAATTTTTTTCTTATTTATGAAGAAATTAATCATAATAAAAACTACATTGACATTTTATATGTTAGAGAGGAACCATATTCACTTCCATATATATTTTCTCTTTCTTTTTATAACTCAAAGTTAACTCTATTTTTTTATAAAAAACACAATAAGACTTTGTTTTAATAACTCGGGTACGGGACATACGTCATTCCTATGTCTACCTACGTTAAATTATCGTGAAAACAAGCTTATGTGTCCAAGCGGTTAATTCCACTTTATTATTTCTTTATCCAACCGGTTTCGGTTCAACCTGAACCTTCCTTATAACTCAAAGTTAACTCTTTTTTTTATAAAAAACACAATAATACTTTGTTTTATTTATTTTTATTTTATTTATTTATTGTTTCTTTACATGGTAGGTATTATTGTTCACATTTCAATATTAACCTCACTAGGACAAGTCTGTTTTGAGGATAATAAGTTTATAAAGTAGTAAAAATAGAACAAAAAATATTAAGGTACCTATTGATAAAACAACAAAGGACAAAGATGAACCAATTGATGGCAATTTTAACACCGATAATTTAATATTTTTTAAAAAATGTACAAGATGTCTTAATATGTGTTCTGGAAGGATATTAAATATAAGTGTAAACTGACACAAATAATTTCTTTGACCAAAAGAAAATTTATTTTGAATTTCCATAAAGTTAAGAATGTGATAACATAATTCCACTTTATTATTTCTTTATCCAACCGGTTTCGGTTCAACCTGAACCTTCCTTATAACTCAAAGTTAACTCTATTTTTTTATAATAAACACAATAATACTTTGTTTTAATTTTATTATTTCTTTATCCATCCACTTTCGGTTCATCCTGAACCTTCCTCAGGGATGAATTTTTGTATAAAATAATTTGTTTTACTATTCGGATAATTTGTATTTGTGCATAACCACCCAGCTAGTTCAATATATACAATCATAATTCTTAATTTATCATTATGGCATTCAAGAAGCAGTTATAAGTACCTATGTATTAAATTTAATAGTTGCCACACGGGAATGTGCTATGTAATTTAATTAATCTGAAGGCTGTTTATATATTAAAAAAAACAATATATTAGGTATTATCTTAAAAAATAACACACTTCTACATATTATGCTTTAGAATAGATCACATGCAAAGTCAATAAACGTCCCAAAACACCGAAGGTCAACTCAAGTCTTACGATTTAATCGTACCTCTATCCTCTACCAATCCATTTCACTTTTTAAAGGCCATTTGTGTACATTAAGTACTGAAAAGTTCATCAGTCTTATAAATAATATTATCAACTTGCTGCGAAATATCAAACTTTTTTTTAAATTTTAAATTTGCCATGACCCGCCATTTATATAAACTCATTAATGTCATTTAATTGCAGTAATTATTTACTTAAGTTCTTCGCTGCAAGCCAACAATACATGCCCCACTTCACATTTTTTCCATTTATTCTTTTAATTTTCTATTATACTTATCCCTACCCCCCCCCCCCCATACGAAAAAGACTCACAGATCAAGATCTGCAAAGCATATTTTTTTTACTTACATAGTTTCATAACCACTGGAGCGACAGAACAATTTAAATCTTTTTCTCAGATTGCTAAAGGAAATTTTTCCGACAGCATTAAAAAATCATACCTCCGAATTTGAATATGGAGACATACGTAGTTCCATATAGCCAATGAATTCACCTATTTTTTGGTCTATTATCACTGTTTAATCTTGAAATAATGTTAGGACCTAATTCCCTTTTTTTCATGTTCCATCTCTTCTCCTTTGTCTTTCTTCATTCCATAGAAGTTCCTACTCACGAAGCAGCAAAGAAGAAGATGTTTTAACCCGTTTAATCACAGGAGACCATATTTGTCCCAGCTCACATAGGTCTCACAGAAATCGTTGTGTCTCCCTTACTATCATAGTCAGAAATGTGATCTAAACGGTATTGGAAAGAGAATACAACAAACTATATATTCAAATCTAAAAGAAAACCACAAAAAAATTAAAATTTACCCCTTTCTGAAACCAAAGTTTCCGGTAGCAATTTGAAAAAAAATTATGGAACTTTGTGAATTTTTTAAGAATTTTTTTTACATGAAACGAAAAAAGTGAGGTGACAGTAAGGTTTATAATTTATTTATCTAATGAAATAAGTATGTGTTTTATTTTTTTTTCATTATCAGTAATTTTAGTTAGAAAAAAAAGTAAAGTGAGCCATTTTGAACACTTTTTAAAGTTTTCGCAAAAAAAAAATTATTTAAAAAAATACATAGTAATTTTTAATATAGAAATTTGAAAGCCTATTTCATCACCTTTTGAAAACAGTTTTTAGTTTTCGAATACGTTAACAAATGTTCCATTTTTTTTGGATTTTATTGCAATGCGAGAATATTTTTAGCCTCTGACAAAATACGCCAATTTTTTTAAGGGTTAATGGATTACCCACCGCGCTGTACAATGTAGTTGTAACTCGCATCTTTGGAAACAAGTCGAAATTCGGTCACGCTCCAAGCAACACAGCAATATCTTTAAAACTTGCAAGAAACATCGTACTTTCATATAAAAATAATATTACTCGTAGTCGACATAAATAAACTGTGCTGTGTGCATCATCTTGTGAAAGTGGAGCTGGGATCCTCAAAAAAGGTAGGAACTTCGATTCCCGTGTTCCACTATTCCATTGTATGTGGCATTAAAACATAATCATTTATACCTTCTCGTTTCGTTGATAAATTTACAGTCCACGGAGTGTCGTCGGACATTCAACAATCACATATACGTAGTACATATTTATAAAAAATATATTATTAAATCGTTAACTTTAAAACATTTTAAAGAATTTAGAGAATATTTATTTTGTTATATTTTGGATGTGCATATATTATATAGTCGCATTAATAAAATAAATAAAATTTGCCATATTTTGGCAACAAAGCAATCCGTGGTTGTGGAAATAGTGCCGTATTGTGGCAAAAAGCGCTCGAGTGGATAATATTATATATTTACATTTTAATCCTGTACATGTTAGAAAAGGAATTATTTTTAGTAGACTTTCGTGCATTATAAAATTACTTTAACAAAATTCTTTCTATTCTGGTGCATACTTAAAAACTTCAATATATGTCATTTTTTTAAATATCAAAGGATTATAATATGCATATTATTAACACACTTATTCACTTATGATAATCAAATATTAGTTATGGTAACAATCTCGATGCAAAATATCTTCCCTCTCGTGAAAAGTGCTTGGTAAAAAAAACTTACAATAAATAGGAAAATTTCTACTTTCATCACAAATCCTTTGGTTGATAACTTTCGGCTTGGCTTTCCAAATTTTGCACACTTTTTATAGATAAAAATTGTTGCAAAGTCACCGACTTGCAGATTATGACCATGGTCAGGATTGAACTGAGAGAAAAGTACATCAGTGTGAAGTCGTACAGCAGCTTAGGGGAGAAGACTGTCCATACAAACAGATGGTACCTCAGGAATGCTGTGATTATCGTATAGACTGCAAACGGGAATATTCTCAGTACAGATATTGTGGACACGCATTCGGCTATGTGAATCATGAATCTGAAAATACATAATTGTAAGTAATGATATTTAAAAATTTGTTAATTAAAATTGATGATTATTTGTTCAACTTACTTATCATACTGTTTATTTCTTTTGACACAGTCGACGAAGAGAAATAGTCCCGCTAGAAGTGGTCCGGCATATGTGTGAATTCCCATCTGCAGAGCCACCACCACGGGAATGTAGGATTCGAGCCCAATGTACCCTGAACCAAGGTCTATGGAAGCCAGACTATTACTATTTCCCTGAGAACAATCATAAAATTTGTACATGCATATTACAAAGGCAATATATCGTTTATAAACAAACTATGCTGTCGTACATGCGCAACAATTCCAATACCAAAATCATTTCAATGTCAATTTTACAATAAGGAAAAATGATTATTTTTTTGCATAGCACAAAGGGTAACAATTATTATAAGCAATACATAATTATCAGCCTAAAAAGTTGGTGGTTTGCAGGTGAAAAAAAAAATGTAATAAGCGGTAGTTGTTGAATGAAATACTGGTATATATTGAATCATTTGGCGGGTAAGAGGTAACCCGCCGTAGCTCAGTGGATTAGAGCACCTGACCGGACATCAGAAGGACACGGGTTCGAGTCCCATCGGCGGCATGTATCTTTTCTCGGAAGATTTTTTCAATTTGGATGAGCGTTTCAGGTTGATAATTATTGCTTATAATAAGTAAAAATGTGTTAGCCTCACAAAACTCACTGAAATAAAACTGTGCAGTCCTTTTTGGACTCTCGGATAAAGTAGAATTTGGCGAATGTAGGTTTCCCTTCTTTTTGGTCGATATATTTTCTCGGTCTGATTCGGTTGGGTATCAAACCCGAAACGATCGGCCTAGAGTCAAAGCTCTTACCACTGTGCCAGATAGTTGATAAAAATGTTTGTATACTAACTTGGTAAAAGTAGAAAACAGCACCAATCCAAATATGGAATATAGTCTTGCAAAATGTATTTTTACTTTCCGTGTCATCTTTTGCCGTATCAAATCTGAATAGTCTGCTGCCTAGTTTATAGTCCAATATGTTGTTTATACATTTACTTGTCATATAGAGACTCGGCACTAGTATAAGATTGTGTGGCCTCAACAGCAGGGAGCAAACCAGAATCATGATGTTAAGAAAAGTGTTTGTGCGACATGTCAAAATGTGCATCTTCGCACAAGGTTCATTATTTACCACAAAACTCTCCGACAGCAGTTGGGACGTTGGGTGCATGTCAGACGAATGGATTTCATGCAAATTATTATCAACATTTCTTTGTTTTGGTCTGTTGGGCTGTACGTATACACCGCTAGTTTCTCCAAACGATTCACTTCTTTTCTGACTTTTGTATTTCCGTGCGATGTTTGCACCATTCTCGTTTGATAGATAATTGGTCGATTGCACTATATCCGAAATCATCATGGCAAATATTAAGATCCAGAATATTCTCACAATCAAAACTTCGTTAAGTGCAGGGAAATAGAATGGCACATGTATTGAGAGGCTGGTCACACGGTAGCAGAATATGCACACAGTGGCACCTATTGTCAGCCAAGTGTTGATGTTAAGAAAATTTTTGAATCCATTTATATTCTTGACACATATGAGCCCAATGGATATTATAGCTGTAATATAAAAATGCATCTTGTAAAACATTCTGAATTTTCTGACATGTAAATGGACACATTGTTCCAAGCCACAGGGCAGAGGGCTGAGGGCTGAGGCAAGCCTCTAGATTAGTCCCTACCCTGTCACCATGAATGTCATTTTATAAACCTTTAATCGTTTCACATTATTTTCTCTCATTAATGTCCACTTATGATCAGTGGCGGCTCGTGACTTTTGGTGAGCTAGAGAGCTAATATTAACAAAAATGGCATTATTGATGTCGTTGTAGCCGAAAAATATTTTTTTCGAAAATTTATTTTTTGTATGAAGATTTTCAGGAAATTTCAGTTTTGCCGTGCGCCGCACAGATTTCCTGAAAATCTTCATACAAAAAATAAATTTTCGAAAAAAAAATAAAAAATATTTTTCGGCTACAACGACATCAATAATGCCATTTTTGTTAATATTAGCACTCTAGCTCACCAAAAGTCACGAGCCGCCACTGCTCATGATATTGCAAAAACATCAATAATTAATTATCATAGAATAAAGAATAACACAAGAAGTGCCTTATGGGCATGTTACGTGATCCAAATGTTCGCCCAATAACTGTGTTTCGAAATTTAAATGGGATGGAGATGTGCGATTTCAGGCAATGTAAGGCGCTCCGCCCACTGAGGCAACTGAAAACCAACTAAAACCGGCTGTTTTCTCTTTCTTGATTGGTCAAAAAGCTTGTTTAACCATAGATGAAGAACAATCAGCTGACAGCTCGCAACTAAAAACGGCCGCCCAGAGCAATCAGCCGTGACAGTCGCAAGATGGTCGCAAGTCACCGCTTGCGTTACCATTGACAACGGGGTTTTGTGTGATTGTGAAGTGTGCGGGCCATCACATTGTCATACAAAGACAGTTGGCAGTTGAGAGTTTTCAGTTGCCTGAGTGGGCGGAGGCGCTAAGTGAGACGGAATGCTGGGGGGATTGGGCTAAATGGAACGTTTGTTTCCATTCAAATTTTTGTGAAAGGAAATTCTGGTGAAATATTCTTTATTCTATGTTCATTTTTATTCAGAAAATTTTGATCATAGAATTTTTTTTTTTAATTTCAAATCAATCACCTTGAATATAATATGGAATGCATTTAAGAAAGTTAAAAAATAATAACTTAACATAAATATATATTTTTTTTAAATGTGAATACCGAACAACAGTTCCAACCACCTGGAGCCAGTAAGACTATGGCATCCCCAATTGGGGTATGTTGTGAGGGGAAGGAGATGAAGAGGAGGAAGGTGAAGAAGTACCTGGCTATTTGGTCACCAAACAGGCTAACGACATTTCAAGCAACGTTTCAATTCTGAATGGTAGTCTTACACCAGGGCATTACTGAGATTATCTTCCACTCTGGAACGTGTCACAAATATAAAAGACAGGTTTAACCTCTTGAATGCCAGGTGTTTTTGGAAAAAATCGCGCAAAATTATCTTCCCGGCTTTTGCTTAAATATCGTATAAAAACAAAGGAATTGTTTTTTTTTGTGATTGTTTTCTGTTTGCCAGATAATGTACCTTATTATTCATATATATTTCATGATAATATCGTTACAAGTTTTCCCAGAATAGCTATTTTTAACAAAAAAATGTGAAAATATTTCCCATTCGACAAAAAAATGTAAATAAAATATATTCATACAAAATGATAATTTTTTTTTATTTCTCTACAAACCAATTCAAAGGTGTTTTCGAAGAAGTAATGACATAAATACTTGTTTGAAAATGAAATGACAGTTGAAAACCGTTTGTAAAAGTGACGCCAAGTTGACCATAGATATTTATTATAAATTATTCAGATGGGTTGGCGCTATGCGGATTTTTGCTATGTCAAGACCGAGAACGGCGCAAGCGATTCTGACCTTGTTCTTCATACAACTTCTTTATACATAAGGAACAAAATCGCTTCAAAAAAATTTTTTTTTAAATTTCGACCCGCGGCCACCGGTGGGCGAAAGGCAGTCGAGAGGTTAACCTTCAAAATTCAATAATTAAATATTGTGAACAACTTACAGAGTATCGCTAATGGTGATAAAATATTTTTATTTTCTTCTTCATTGAGCCAATCGCCCGTATCCGGTAGGAACGCCCACTTGTCTCCAGTTTGATTAAGCGTTCTCAAGAACCTATGCAACCCCATCAGGAAAACCCACTGTGGTAAGAGCCACCTCCCCGCCACATTCATTCTGTGGGCCAGGTCCGCCTTGTCCTGTATCTCTGTGGCGTTCTCACTTCTCTTCCTTATATAGTCCACCAACACGCTTCCTGTGTAAACCAGAACTATGAACTCCACAGAAACCCATAGGAAATACCAGGTCTGATGTTCTTCTTCGATGAAGCTCGTACCTCCGTAAGTTAACGCCTGTATCACAGTGCCGACAAGGAGAAACATCTCGATTGGGTTTAAGTTAGCGAGCTCATTTGTTTTGTCTATGTCTTTAATGACAAACATAATGATCACAGTGTTTGACACTATGATTACTATGACGGTGGCCACGGCGGCAAAACTCATGGGGTATGCTTTACAGAGGGAGCTGTTGGTCTGAGTGACCCCGCAAGATATCATGAACACTGCCCCGCATATTGCCAACACCATTAGGATCAATATGATTCTTGCCAAAACACCGCTGGTAAACTTAAAAGTATCAAACTTAGAGTATGTATCCAAAGTCTTTGGTTGATAGGACAGCATCATTACTAGAACTTGTGATATGAGACTCTGAAATAATAAAACAAAATATCATATAGTTAATGCAAATTTGTTCATCTTAACTAGGTATACATTATTTTTAGTTTCATGGTTTTGAATTGTTGAATAAAAAAAGTGTTAAAATCTCTCGTCAGTAGTAAAGCTATCCTTTTTAAAAAAAATTATTTCATGCAAAAAAAATGTACAGTTGATATGTTTTTTGTATTATTTCACCCGCCATGCTACGGATGTTATGGTGGGTAAAGATTGGAATTATATATAAAATGTTTTATAATAAATAGCTTAAACAATTCAGATGAAGTTATTAAATATTTTATATTGTAATTAAATAATTTAAATAGAAATACTGGATAGGGATTGTGGTAAATATATGGAGGGTTAGAGTGTATGGGTATTTTGATTGACATTTTTTTTAACGGTTTAACTTTTTTCTTTTTTTTTTTAATTTTCAACCAATACATATAAATTAACCAATACATATATATAATACTAGTGGTAACAATACCTCTCTAATTGAGAAATTCTCGTGTTTAGAGAGGGAATGTATTGTAGATGTAGGGATCCATAGCCTTATTTGTGTTTTGAAAGCAAGGAGTTGGGATTCAGTTTTTAGGTTATCAGGGAGAAGGTTGAAGATTTTAGGAGCTATGTAGATGAATTGTCTTTGTGCTGCCGCAGTACCGAATTTAGGTATGTACATTGTAGTGTCGGTTGGTTATAATATTTCTGGTTGTGCATTTATTTGATTGAAATAGTGAAAATTGTTACCTGCAGTAGAATTATGATCCCAATGACAATTGCAAACATATCGAATTCCACTACCGTTTCATTCAAGTACTTGGCCATGTTGTTCAAAGCAGTCATATACATATTGGCAGTGTATTTGGAAGAAACAGTTCCCTTGACTAAAACGTTGTGGTGATACTGCACTGCTTGTGTGTAGTGATTGTAACAATCTGAAAATCAATCAAAACGCTATGATATTAATTCATTAACTGTGAACATAATTATTGCATAGGTGAACGACTTGAAAATAGATGTGGTTGGGTGTTTATTTTCTTGCATGTTTTACGTGATTCAATTAAGAAATTGAAATTAGTTGGCGATTATGATAACCTTAAATATCCTTATAACCTGCTGTACAATGCATTGTAATAGATAACAACTTAGTAGGAAATTCGCAGTTTCAGGGCAAATAATGTGCATTTCTGTATTTTTCAAGTGATTTTCTATAATGTTAATTTATGTAAGTTCAACAACGATGTATGACCCGATAATTTCAAAATACGTTTTTTGACACTTTCTAGGAATACTGCTTGGACTCAGATATGATTTTAGATTTTCATGGCCAAAAGTATTATAATGATTTATTTTTGGGTTATTATGCCGTGTTGCGTTACCTCCTTCTTTAGCCAACTTTTCGGATGGCGTTACAGTGTTACACATATCACACATCTGCCCTGATGATGGACACTGTAACGCTGTCAACGTTGTCTAAAGAAGGAGGTAGCGCAACACACAGAGATGTACTTTATTTTAAATGGGTTTTTTTTTCACCCAATTTCATTTCCATTTTAAACGCTTTTCTCAATGCATTTTGCATTTTAAATGCATTTTTGCAATATTCTTCCTATTATCTCAACATATTTATGTTTATGTCTGTCTAGTTTGCTCCATGGTAGAAGCCGTGGCAAAATAAGTGATACCATTACAAAAAATGGGCCATAGACGCTCTAATATTAAATTTTCGAAAGTAGTTTCTATTTCTTTAAGCTGGCAACATTTTCCGCATAAAATTTGGCGACTTTTGTCAAACTGTCTGTTTACTTCTTTCTTCTGCTCTTAATAATAGTAATTGATGCGTATTTATATTGGAAGAATACATCACAAATATTAAATCCAAACAAAAAAAATGCCGGTAAAGGGATTGTTTTATACCAATTTTCTTTGTTTTATATGGGGAATTTTGATTGAATAAAAATGGAATATTAATGCAATTTTTACCATCTATCCAAACATAATTAGTTGTTTCTTGAAGTAATTAAGTTGAAACGTAGTGTAATTTTCAAATTCTGTTTAAACAAAAAAATTTAACACCAATATTCCCAACAAACTAAGTGAAATTGGCAAAAATAATGCGAAATTTACAGGTCCTTATAATAATGGATATGATGTTATGTTGAATGTCTTCTTACAAGTGCTAATTAAGTACCTGTGGCTGAAGCTTCCTTTTGTCCTAAGATGTTGAAAAGAGCAGCAATATTAACTTTTGCATTATAATGCAAAGCGTATAAAGCTTTTGGTGTTGTAAGGTCTCCACTTTTCCCATCACCAATAACCTGAAATAAAGAATGAAAGATTTTACATCACCTTCATTTTATATATAATTTTGTTTAAACTACCATTTTTGTCACAAGTACCTACTAAAATTATACTAACAGTTGTGTAAACAGAATAGATCTTGTGTCCAAAAAAGCATGTTTCTAATTTTCTCTCATTTAATGAATCACATTTCCTATGAAATCATTAGATTTGCAAGTATGATTTTATTTTTTTTGTAAATATTTAACCTACCTACTTAATTATAAACCATAAGGCATTATGCCGTGTTATGCTACCTCCTTCTTTAGCCAACGTTTCGGACAGCGTTACAGTGTCCATCATCAGGACAGATGTGTACACTGTAACGCTGTCCGTAACGTTGGCTAAAGAAGGAGGTAGCAGAACACGGCATAACACCCCAAAAATAAATAACAAAAGTACTTTTGTCCGTGGAAAACTAAAATCATAACCATGTATGAGGCACTCAGCGGAAAATTGGCCCAACCCACAAAAATTCGTAATCAGCAAAAACATCATTTGCTAAACATCCCTGTCACATCTATGATATCTGAAAACTAAAATTGGTCAATGTGACATCAATGATGTCACAGTTTTACAACAACAACATTATGTTTTCGCCGATTAAATCCTTGTGGGTTGGGCCACTCTTCCGCTGAGCGCCGCATATAATATTTTATGTAACATTTTTTATTTCAAATAAGGTATTATATAATTCGTCCCAAGAAACCTCACTATCTCCTTGACAATTCTTTTTTTTAAACTTTTTTCAGGAAGGTAGGTACCACTATGTTGAAAATCTCAATCAAAGTTAGCCACAGAGTTATCCATCTACTCAAAATAAGGCTTGCTTGAATAATAAAGTGGATGCATCGAAACCGGAAATGGAATGTATAAACAAAAGTATAGACAGATTAACCTCCTCGGTCCCAGCGTCTTCTGTGGGCGACATAAAAAAAGTGTTGTGATTCCTGGATTATTATAAGATTCAAATGAGTTGCTAGAGACCCAACGTCTCCTACAAGAGACATTCAATTCTGGAAAAACTGAGCATTAAAAAAAATATTTTTTTAATAAAATTAATTTATGTAGTTTTTTAGAAATACAATTTAAAAAAACAAAAAATGAATTCGAAACTCTTTTTTCTCTGGGTCCGAGGAGGTTAAATGCCAAACGGTCAAGATAAAACTGGACTTTGATACAATTAAATCGATCGATGATGCTAATGAGGAATTAGCATCATCGATCCCTTTAGCGGCAGTGCACAGGAAACAGGTCAAACTAATGCACATCATCTGTAGGCAGTTTGCATTTTCTGCATGAGAATCGGTAATTTTTACTATTTGAATCAGTAATTTTTTTTTACCTGCGGTAATATTTGTCCCGTGCTAGCACTCGGAATGGGCAGTCCCAGTAAGTAACTAATAGTTGGGGCTATGTCCACTTGGTCTACGCTAGAAGGGTGCCTGAAAGGTTAAAATTTACAATTTACATTATTGTTTTACATAATTTCACAGCGGAAAATGTTGATGCCAACTCCTATAGAGCGGTATTCACAACAACAAAAAAACAAGAACAGTAATAAGGTGCTAACTTGATTTTCGCAACAATGTCGATATTATTAAAGACAAGTATGGAGAAAGAAGAATAACTAGTTAAGTGGAAAATAGTGTTTAGAAAAACACAAAACAGTTATGTAGTCAAATATTTTCAAAAAAATATTGTATATCAAAATTCACTGAATGCTTTCTTCTATGTAATTTTGGAGGTGGGTATCGGAGATGGGTACTGCTGCCCCAGGAACCGTCCACTTGATAATCAGCACCTCTACCTTAGGTCACCCCAAGTGGTTTGCTACATTTGGTGACTTAGCAGGGGTGCCAGTTTCATGGGATGATGTTTGTCCAGGTGTGGGTGGCGGATGCGTCTGCTCACCAACTGCGTGGCGGACTAGATTGGGTGAGGTCAGTTGAGAGAGACCCTTTGACCTCTCCCGCTGTAGTCTTTCGACCCACCGCCTTGCACCGCAGTCGGAGGGATGAATTCCTACGTCCGTCACTCGAGGACACACTGATCCCCAGATTCTCAGATTTATCCTTTCCAGAACCTCTTCTCTCAATTATTTCCTTAAAAAGACCCTCCATACAGTATCCCCAAAGATAACATAGGCCCTGAGCGAAGTAATTTTCCTCGAAGCCTCCTGTGTGGAGTTATGTAAAAAAAAAAAAATTCCATGGGCACGAATGTCGTGATTTCTGTAGCGATTTTTCAAAAAGTTTCTTGTTCTGTCACATAGGAGCAAAAAAAGTCACTTTGATGAGTCAGATCTTGACTCACTTGTTATAGCAGCCTTTAGTTTGAGTGATGACAAGAGGAACTGTAACTTCAGAGTAACTGGCTCCTCCATGACTGCCGGAATCTTTCATCCCGTGGTCGCCGCAGATGACTAAGACAGTGTCCCCAGTCTGAAAATTATACAAAATCATTTTAAGGTTTGTATGCAATAATTGGTAAGGAATAACAAACAAGAATGTGGCTCAGCATTAATATAAGCAAGAATTAACCTCTCGGAGCTCGAACAAAACTGTGTCCCGTGAGTGAGCAACATGGTAAAATGATCCAAATGTTCTAAACATCCTTGGAAGCTGATGGCAGTACACTTTACATTTCATGAATAAATCGCGTTAGGCACACGGCTGTAATATTACGGCCATACTTCTTGGAGACTTTTTATTCTGGCCGTACTCACTGAGAGGTTAATGTTTTGCACTCAAAAACATAGTAATCAAATATAGAAAGTGGATAGAAGTTTTAGAAGAGGGTTGGTGTAATATTAAACGTTGGGAATTAATTACAAAATAACTAGTATCAGGTTTTGGTGCTATCACTGATGCAGACAGTCACAATGGTGATTTGTACGTAGATATTGTCATTGGGGTTGTAATACCTCCATTGTGAAAAAAATTGTATCATACAGGAGACTGAAAAAACCAATTTTGAAGCAGGAAAAGGAAGGTGGACCTTAAAATATTATTTATTTATGCATTTTTTACAATCGCACCTTGTTCGCGGTAAGGAATATTTTAAAAGAGTAATGGGGATCTGGGGGGCGGGGGAAAGTAATTTTGTCAGAATTTGATTAAAATATCTTAAATTTAATACTTAAAAAAGAGTGAAGGGATAAAAAATAATATAATGGAGATCGATTACTGAATACTTTTTGTAGGATAACCTAAATAGCATTTAAATCTTATTTTCGAATACTAAATGAAAAATGGAGTTAAGCATTTACTATACGTAATAGCGATAAAAATAACAACTTTTGGTGTTTTTCTACAATTTCAGTTTTATTCAAATAATCGTGCTATTTCAACTTTTACAACATTGAAACATATTCTAGAAAATAGACAAATTAATGTAAACAATTTACCCATAGTTTTGCAGCTTCCACAATCCTGCTAACAACAGTGTCCATTTCGGCCAGCTTGGGCCCCACTTTGGGGCTGGCGGGTCCCTCCAGGTGGCCGATGTGATCCAGACCCAGGTAGTGCAGCACCATAAGGTCCCAGTCGGGGCCCGCAGGGCTCGTTACCAGCTCCGACTCCAAGTGGCGGGTCACATTTAGGTCCACCTGAAGATGAAATACATAATATATAATATGCATATATCATAATGGTTTCCACATTAACACTGTAGATTTTAACCAGTATTTTTATTTGAACATGGAGTTTCCTTTAGACGGGTAAATCAATTAAAATTAACAGCCTGTAAAAAAACATTATTGTTGCCCAAATCATATAATCACTACACTTAACCTCTTGCAGGCCGCACTCCCATCGGCGGGTCCGGATTTTTGAAGCGATTTTGCCCCTTATGTATAAAGGAATTGTATGAAGAACAAGGTCAGAATTGCTTGGGCCATTCTCGTTCTTGACATAACAAAATACTGGATAGCATTTAGCCACTCCGAAAAATTCAAATTAATTGCCAATGATGCGCCGGGCACCAAGATGGCGGACAAAATGGCTGCTGCTTGATAATATGAAGGCTGTCATTTTTGAAGTCTATATTTATTCGTTGTTTTTTATATAAATCCATTGTGGAAAGCATAGATTTGAGTGATTATTAGGAAGTTCGTTTTATCTAGATTATTTTGATGTAATTTTTGTAATATATCACAAAAGAAATGTTATAAAAATTAAATTCGTAAGAAAGGTGAGAACTGTCAAATATTTTACATCATATTGAAAAAAGATGTTTTTTGTATGCTGGCTTTCAACAAGTTAAATGCATTTTAAGCAATAATGGTGTTGCTTATGGAATTGAAGAAGCGATTTATTGTTTAACACGGATTATTAAATCCAAAATTCCTGGAATATCGACATTCCTCCAACAGAAAATATAAACCCTTAATTTAAAAATCTGTCTTTAAAAATATTAATATTCTCACAGGAGTTGTCCCCAGGTGATTTTTCCAAACAGGTTTTACCGGTAGGTACTTAGGCGCAAAGCACGGTGATTGGCTAGACAAAGAATCCAGGAACATGCAGTTAGATATTTAGTTTGATGAGTTATCAAACATATTCAATGTTTTCTAACCTCTGTAAAGTCTGAGACGAAAAAAGACGTAGTGCCCTCACTCCTCTTGAACACATCCGGGAAGAGTCGGAGCCAAGTGTCATCTCCGTAGAAAACCATTTCTTTGCCATTCTTTTTAGCTTGGTTCAAAAAGCTATCTTCCGTCACAGCCGAGCTGCCAAAATTCAAAGCAACATCAATGAAATTCGAGACACTTCCAGTGGTCATGGCCTGTAGATCATAAAAGACAAAATGTTAGCATCAGAGGGAATGCCAGAGTATATATTTAAGATTTCCTCGGTCAATAGCCTTACTTTGATTTGGTTTTCGGGTTGCGCTTCTTACTCGATCTTGAGTTAACTTTTTGGACAACCTTGTAGTTAACATCTTTAACATCTGCTCTGATATAACCCTGGTGATGGTTACTGCAAGGCTGTTCAATAAGTTGACTCAAGAAGCGTAAAAGTAGGCCTTGGAAATATGTAACTTCATTTCATAACAAGGGGCAACAAATCAATATGTATATTATTCAATGCATATGCATTACTTTATTAATTTTGATGTGCTTAGTGATTAGTTTGTTAGAGAGTTAGTAAGTTAGGTAATGGTATTGTAATGAAATTAATAAAGCGGACATTTACAAAACATAAACAGCTGTGATAAACAAAATAATAATATTATAAGTTATACATTTTGTTAGAAGTACAAATTGTTAGATCTAGTTTGTACTCAGTTTTTATCAAAAATGCATACAGAAAGAATAAACATGCATATTATTATTGCATAGATAATTTTATACCTGATTTGTTATTTTCTGAGCTTAGAGTAAAAATATTATATTAAAGGACCATCTCACCAACATCACATAATTTTAAATAAAAATTATTAGTAATATTTACGAATTGACTTTGAAATAATGAACAAATACTAAATAATAATTATGGTCTAAATGTATTTTTAAAAAAGTATATCAGCAATCCATCTTAATTTTTGAAGCAACAATCCTGCTATGGTTTTGTCTTCTTTTATATTTGAGAGAAAAACAATTACGTAAAATAAGGAAGAATAATATTCAATAGAGAATAGATTCAGTAGATGAAACACCGATATTACATTCCAATCAGTTATTTATATTAACATTTTTGTAATAATTCTAGTTTTGGCGCAAAAAAGACAAAGATAAATGAAGAAGACAAATCCATGGACAGGCAAATTGGCACCAAAGTGTGTTAATAAAAATACTTATTTATTTATCCAAATTATATATCCAAATAAATATTTATAAATAGAACCCTAAAGAAGAGAAACGTGTAAGCAAACAATAATAAATATCCCTAATCCCAAACATTACAATATTTTAAGTACCAAGCTTGAAACAAAAACAGCACACACTGGGTGAAAAAATATTTTTAAAAAGTAACTTGCAAAGACGTCTCGCCAAAAGTTTAATGTCCTTCTCCATTGCGCTTTGTCCCTCTTCCAAAATGAAGACTAAATTACAAAAAAAGAAACCACAATCAGTTTCCAGAACTCCAGGGAATATAATGCTTACAGTACTGCAAGGATTCCCAACCTTTTTGAGAGTGGAAGTAACTTTTTATTTAAATTTTCTTGATGATTGACTTCTAACATAAATTTTATACAAAGTTTGGTTGTTGCTTTTCATTTCTTCAAAACTTTGACCATTAATGTGAATGTCAAAAGAACTCATATTCTACGCTTTCGTAGATGGCACGCGTATAGTATTTTTACTTATACTTTAATCTTTCAAGAAAGGCTAGCAAATACAATATTGGATTGAATCACCGATGAAATATTGTATTTGTTAGCCTTTCTCGAAAGATTTGAGTTTTTTAATTGACAAAACTATTTGTTAATATTCATATTGCTTGTGTACTTCCGCGAAAAATAAATTTTTCTTAATATTTCATAGCATAACTTGTAAAAAGTGTTGATAAGTAAAAATACTATACACGCGCCATCTACGAAAGCATAGAATATGAGTTCTTTTGACATTCACCTTAAACTGCAAAAAGTCTGACAAAACCTTGTCCTAAAACTTATTTTCCTTTTATTTAATTTAAAATATTGAAAGAATTAATATTTTTAATTTTTTTTTATTGAAAGTTTTTGATACATTAAAATACAGAGTAATTATAAAACGAAAATACAAGGTACCTACTTCCCACAAAGGCAAAGTCTGTGCACGTGTATTATAATAAATTTAACATTGTATCTATGGTTTAAAGTGCCCTTGAAGTGATTTTTCACAGAAACAGCACTATACAAATCATCCAATTATTAATATTATTTGACATTCTAAAATTAAACACAATATTATTTATTGGTATTGACAAAATTATGCTCCGAGATCGACCGGTTGGGAACCCTTGCTGTAATGCATGTTTAAAATAAATAGAATTAACTCTAAAGTCATGTATAACTGGTTTTGTTTGCAGAAAAACACCAAACAAACCGTGCTTAATGGTGTAGATATTTTAATTTATTCAGTACTTAATTAGGAAGTGGTAATGCACTTCTGGTAGTTAAAAGAAAGTGGTATGAGCTGCAGATTGCATTTTAAATCGGACATATTGCCACTTGACTGGCTCCATAAGTGAATGGATCACATGTTGCCATGACCATTATTACTGCATTTTATCACACAAACTCATATTTGCTGAAGTTAACTCGGTAGTATGTAAACATATTTTACAAATTCTCACATTTTCCAAAGGCTGAACGTTTTTTTATAATAGGGGGAAGTAAATTATGCATTCTTAATGCTATTTTATGGATAGAAATTATAACTGCTCGATTAATTGCTGTAAATTAATAAAAATTCATTCATATAATTATAGTAAAATGCGAAAATTGACAGAGTAATTAGGAAAATTTTACAAAATTTCCACTGAACAGATAAACATGCTAGAATGCCTTCTTGGAATTGAAACCGACGTCCCCACTGACTTAGTTTGGTTTTAGTCCATTTAGCATGCGCTCCGTATCTTACACTGTCTGACTTCGTTTATGAATCATCTTACATTTTAAACACTGAAAGAATTCATAAAAAATATTTCTTTTCTTATTTTTGCTTCTCCATGGAACATATTCATATTATTTATATCCATCTTATTTTTATATCATGGGAAGAGCGAGCCGCTATCTAAATACAATAGATGACAAATTCAACACAACCTACAATGAGTTTACAAGATTTTTGGCACAAACGTTACTTTTACAACCAATTAGTAAAAAAAAATTCTGTGTATTTCAAATTGATTTAAAAAATGTTAATGATAAATAAACCAAACTTGTTTACCATTTGTAAACATTTAAATAAAAATAAAGGTAAATATCAAAAGGGTAGAAGGCATAAACTGACTATACAAGTGTAATAAAATGATGCTTTCATAATTTTTAATTAAATCATTTTACGTATACTCGTACAGTCGAAAAACAAAGCGATTGCATCCTGTGAAATATTCAGTTTGTTGTAATATCTACCTTAATTCTGGGCATAGTGACGGTGGGAGGTTGGGCCTGGGCCTTGTAAAGGCAAGCGCTTCCATTGGCAATCATCTCCGAGGTGATGGGCATGTATTTAGTTGAGACAAAGTCGTATCGCAGGGCATCAATTACCATCATGACTACCCTAGTATGATTTCCAACATACAGGCTTTTTGCATTCACACTGTAATATTAAATGTCATTTTTTATTTAAAAAACTACAATATTTTTAAGGTTATAATTATTTATCGATCAATTACCCATCCATTTAAATTTATCAAACAATTTTTACATACAAATTTCGAATTATCGAAGCCAATTGATTTCAAGTTTAATAAATTAAGAAAAAAGTAGATGTGTTTAAGTTTTTAAATATACAAGGAAGTACAATCTAAAAATTTAAGATAAACCTTAAAAACAAACAAATAAGTTGTTCCTTCATCACCAAAATATTCAAAATGGAATTTATGATTGTTTAAGGTTAGTCATTTGCATTTTTTAAATTTTTTTATTTAACAAAAAAATACATTTTTACAAAATAAGGGTAGTCCCACAAAGCTGTCATATGGCAGCTTGTCTGTAGGTTCTACAATTTATCACTCTTAATATTATACATAAGGAAATATTTTTTAATACATATTATTAGTTTTAAGGACACATTAGGATAGATCACATAATAATATTAGATTATTTGAATTACATCTATAAGATATTTCAATGTACATGCCTAATAATAAGATATATAGGCAGCTACATTAAGATAATTAATTAATTAACCACATTTTTATCATTTTAGGGCATAATCTGTAATTTTTTTCAAATTTTAAGTTTTTATTTATTTTATTGAAAATCACTGGTATTTGGTATTCAAGAGTACGGCTTCCATATTTATTTAATATTCGAGGAGTTTTTAGGCCCTTTCCTTCTTTAAATCTTGTGATATGTTTATGTACCATTGGGTGTTTATATGAGCTTTCCCCTGCGTTATCCATAATAGTAATGAACCAAAGGAGACCTTTTGTTGTAAGTATGCTCTCTGAGCCATATAATAGTTTTAAGTTATTTCTCTCTCTGTAAATATTTGGTGTAACAATTTTTTTATTATGGCAGTTTGTAAATGATTATATTATATTACATGACAGCATTATATAAAAAAAGTTACTTTTGTAAAATATAGGTGCAACATACAAATAATTTTGGTAAAGTTTCCTTATACCGCTTACTGCTAAATACGTCCAAATTTTTGAAGTAACTCTTCGTGTCAACTTAATTAGTACAGGAAATAACTATTTACGTCGGGGAAGATGGAAAAAATGCACAAATTACATTCTTAGTTTGTGTTATTTAAATAATTTGGGGGTACATATTTAGATTGAAACGGAATCTTTGGACAAGCGTCACTTCACACTAAAAATATCCAACATGGCAGCCAAAGATATTTTGACAAGGGAAATTTTGAACTATGATTGAAAGAAATGTAACTTTAATTTAGTGCATCTTTTACCATCTCCACCGATGGAAATAGTTGTTTCTTGTAGTAAGTTGAAACAAAGCGTTATTCAAATAATTTTTGCATATTAAAAAGCAAGCGGAGGAAGGAAACTTTACCATAATTTTAATTACCAAAAATTGCTCAAATTCATCCAATAACCAACTAAAAGGGATAGTTTTCACTAACTTTGGCGATAGGATTAGCAATTTAAATCTTAGTGGGGAAAATATGTGTTTATATTTGTATTTATTTACCTGAATCCACTTATTTCAGACGGCAGATCATTCCACTTTGCGTCGGCTCCTCCGTGATATTTAAGGGGGAAAAATCCGTACAAAAATAGTGACAATCCCGCAAACGCAAACAGCATTATGTGAAAAGAGATCCATCGGTACTTCAATATTGGTGACATACTGAAAAGCTGTAGTTGGCCTTTTTTTTAAACACACGAAATAACACTGTCAATTCGAATTACATAGTGACGTCTAATCCTAACGACTGCCGAATACAAAATACTGCATTCGATTAGAATTATTGAGGCGATACCTACTCTCGATTTTTAGCCGGCAATAACCATTTCATTGAAACGGGGTTATGGTCGAATGCCCGAGTAAAATACTTCATTTACTTCCTACAGATAAGCTGATCCATAGAGATACAATAGCTGATCATATCGGTGATAAGAAACATTAAACATAACCTACTGTAAACAAAAAAAAATTAAATTATTTCATAGAAATACTAGAATGTCTTGTCGGTTTTGTGTTTCTCGTGGAAATAAATTGTTATTTATTTATTACTGACTTATATTTTCGTTAAATAAAACACCGCTAGTTCACATTATTTACTTTTATTGTTTTCAAAAACGTCAAATTTGATAGCAGATGACAGAGCGAATGTCATAGAAAAAGGAATTCGCTGACATATTTGAGCATAGATATATTAGATGATAAAGTATCAATGCGATATTATTAAAAAAATAATAGGCAGGTACTTTTTTTTTTCGACAATAATTAATACTTTTTTAGGCGTGATAAGTAAATAAAATAATTATAATTTAATTTACAAACATAAAAAACGCATTTAATGCATGAATAGAAAGCTTAGCACATCCATTACCTATAAATAAATTATGTAACGAAAATCTTAGAATTAGTATGGTACAAAAAGAATAGGTTTGGTTAGTATTTTATATATTTAATCTTTGGGTGTTTCGACTGTGGGCTGTGTTTCCTTTGGTCTTGTTGGTCCAGTCTGGGTAATGGGGACTACTCTCTCTGTTCCCGGTGGAGGGAGGGCCTTCTTTAGGGAGCAGATAGTCAGGACACCGTCTGATGAGAGAGACGAAATAACTTCGGAGGCCTCATGTCCCTGAGGGAGGACATAACGCCTTGTGAATTGCCTTGAAATGAAACCATGTTCGTCTTGTTTCTCTTCATGTTTGCCTTCAACAACCACACTGTTGTTGATTGTTTTGACTGTGATTTCATTAGGGGAGAACTGCTGGACATCAAGGATGACCTGTAAAAAGTAATATTGTGTTTATTTATTTACTTGTATATAAGATATACACAGTACATTAAATATAAGTTGTAAGGTATGTTAAATAAATAACATTTTTTTGTACCTAGGTATTATGTAAATCTGTAAAATGTAATTTCGCCTGGGTTTCAAAACTGTTATGGGTAACATTGTTTTCGTATGCCCAATTATTATGACAAATGACTGATCATGAAATCTGAGTGCCATTACTATATTTATTTTTATCAAAGTCAATGAGAACATTTCATTTAAAGCAAAACTTCGACGAGCTTTATTGATTTCATTGTTTGACGAGTAGGATTTTTACTTTTTGAGAAAGCACAGTGAGTCTATAAATCTTACTATCTTCTTACTAATATTATAAAGGCGAAAGTTTGTATGGATGTATGTATGTTTGTTACTCTCTCACGCAGAAATCACTGAATGGACTTTAATGAAACTTTATAATAATATAGCTCATACATCAGAATAGCATATAGGCTATAATTTATACCCAAAGCTTGCTATTTTCCATGTATTACAAATAATAATTATTGTTTAATAGAAAATGTCAAAATTTGAGAATGACATTTTGAAAAACAATGATTGTAAACCCAAAATTCTATTTTAGAAAATATTTAAATTAGTGAATTTATTTGAAGTGCTCACCCTTGAATCGAATCAAGAATTATAGATATTTTAAATAAATTAGTTAAGAATTTTGGTATAAACATAGATGGGACCTACGAAAAGAAAATAGGCTAATGGAAGTACTAATCCTGCGCAGACGAAGTCGCGGGCAGAAGTTAGTATTCAATGATTTTGGTCGGTAGTCACCTCAAACTTTTCCTTATCCAAGTTGATTGTGGAGGCAGATTCCTGCCTGGTGATGTTGTGTGTCCTCCAGGGCCTGAAGTAGGAGTTGCGGAAGATAGAGTTGTTGGATTGGAACGAGCCAAGAGACGACAGGAGGTCATCCCTTCTCAGTCCGGCGCCGAAGTGTTGGTCCAGCAGCCGGGATGGACGCTCCCTCTCGAAGTCTTCCCACCAGTCACGGAACATTAAGGGAACTACTGACATCTGAAAATTTAAAAAAAATGCTGTCATTCTTCGTCTAACTCATCGTTGAGACGTAAATATAATATCCAAATTCCATTATTTTCTACTCAACAAATGCAAAATAATTATGTATACAAAGGGATAACTTACTTCAATAGCCTTCCCGAAGAAGTAAAAAAAATAAGAGATTTAGCATTATTCCAGAAAAAGATCAAACTATTCTTAAAAAACTGTATGCAATAAAACCATGTAACCTTAATCCTGTAATTCAAACCATCAAATATTGTATAATGTCGTCCTTAATCTAGTACTTAAGATATTATATTAATTATGGACTAAAAATTATATATTCTTACATAACACCTACACCAAGCTCAAGAGCCAGTTCTCTTAATTGGTGTAGAAACCAAAAAAATGATGTTTTCACCTTTTTGTTATACCTTTTTATTATATTTTTGTTTTTATTTTAGTTATTCTATTGTTAAACAATGATTAAAATGTAAAATTGTTGTGTGTAAGAGGTGAAATAAATTGAAATAAATAAATTTAAAAAAAAAAAAAAAAAAAATTTATATGAAAAAAAATTGTAAGTACGTAATTGGGGTTGGCGCATAGACATATGAATATTTATAGACCTGCCCTAAGTGATAAAAGCGTATTATTTCCCCCTCCTTACTTCTGGGTTCCATGGAACCGGCCGGGCTGGCGTATAGGTACGCGTGAATATAGAAAATGTGACGTCATCATTCTTGTGCGGACTAGCGTCGAGCTCTTATCGATACATTTTACGAAATAACACGGCAAAAATGGTAACTTGTGCTATTAAAACATGTAAAAATAGAAGTGAAAAAGAGTATAAACCCAATTGTCGTATTACCTTCCATATTCAGGCATTATTTGTCATTATTTTAAGCTTATTCACATCATATATTATAATATGATCAGTTTTAGACATGAAGCGAAATTCCCGGTCCCGTCGTGTGCACGTTGCAGTTTACTGTGATAAGTAAATTATGAAACATTTGTAAAAGTGTCTTAACTTAACACGGTAACGAAATATTCGACTCTCAAAACAAGCGAACCTTTCTTCATTTTATATGGATTACACAAGTTTGTTCAAACCGGGCGAACAATTCGCGCTCCCATGTAAAAAGGTCTATTCATTCAAAAGCAGATTTTACTTTTAAGAGCTAAATGGTGATATTATAATGCGTAATGCCTATATACTGTCGTATTGAAGGATTAACGAATCACATTTCGTTACCGTCAACTCATCCCTCTCCGCCCCGCTACAGATGGTTATTACCCCTCTCCCTGATTCTCAAGTCTATGAATAATATGTCTGTGGGTTGGCGACATTTTATACTACCAAATGAAAATGGTTTTACTAAACTATTTACGTTACCCCTTAGGTATCTACTATCTAAGTATAACAACTTTCAAAATTACGATGAAAATTTATTCATAAAATCGTTTCTTTGAAATTATGTCTTATGAGCTCGAACAGGACCGACTATAAAATAAAATACCCATCTACTTCGGAAATTGTTAACAAATTACCTCGAGCTATTGTTGTAACATTGGATTTACGAAAATGCTATTCGTGAATACTAAAGCTTATTTATACACAAATCTGAATCATAAATGCATAACCCAAGCAATGAATGTAAGTTATTTCGGGAATAGATTGGCGCGAATCCAAAACCTACAATGGATTCCGAAATACTGACTCAATTCGCAGGTGCCTCCTATCTGGCCAAAATTTAGTTGTTATTATTGTTTTTGGCGTTAGGGAAAGAATGTCTGAACATTTTTCAAAACAAATAAAGTAACAACAAGTAGTGGTAGAGCTGGCTAAGTTAGGTCAGACATATTGATTTTGGGAGCGTCCTCCCCAAACCCGGTTAGAAAATAGGATTCGAACAAAAATATTGAAGAAACAGATTTTTTAATACTGTCTAAGATGGATTTTGAAAAATTGAAATAATTAAATAAATAATATAATAAATGATGATTATAAATAAGGTATCAAATTTTCAAACTGTCTATTTGTGTTATTTTCAAAAGAGAGAGAGAGGGGAAAATATTAAAAATAGTGTCTGAACCTTAACACGGCTGAGAATAGCAAAAAAAAACCCTGATGAAGGCGCTTGGATATTTAATTATAAATATTTATTCTCTTTTATGTGATTATTTTTTTAGTTTTTACTCAAACTAAATTAAAATAAAGGATTTGTTTATTTTTCTCAGAAAAAAGTGTGACCGTAACAAAGAAAGTTATTTAGATATATAAATAATTATTTTACAATTTTGGAATATGTAAGTTCATCAAATAAATAAGGTTATTTTATGCATTTGAGTTATTTAAAATATCACATTGCATGCTCATCAATGAGGTGTCAACAATAAAAAAAAAACATATAAAGCCATTTATTTTGATAAAAAATGTAATTTCTATTATTGCACTTCAATTATCACTCCGTACACTTGTAACTTTAAAGAAAACACTTAATTTTTTTTTACTTTACTTTGTACTTAATTCATTAAAAACTCACAAAAATTAGGAAATTCAAAGAAAAGTATATAATATACAAACAATATTTATGTAAATATGACTATGAAATACGTTTAAAACACTGTTTTAACTCACCTTAATAAAGCACAAGAACAGTAAAGAAATGCAAAGAAAAGTGGAGTCGAAGCGTTAGTAAACACCGCTTGTATTCGTATGTCAGTTGGTCCAGAACGCAGTCTCTTATAACGAGAGATGCGGAGATATTCCGCCCACCACAGACGCTTCGAGCTTCCTAGTTCCTAGGGGCTATGATACAGAGCACAGATTTAGCAGAGGTGACCAAAGTGTGGGAAATAATGCGGCTGTGCCAAGATTAAATTATTCTTACTTATGATCGATAAAGTATTAAACCAATTGCCGTGAGCTCGCGATGACCGGAACGGAAGGTGGGAATGAGGTGATTTAGTGCAATATGAAATCACCGTATGATTCGAAGTTCTACACTAAAAGTCGAAAATAATTTCATTCCGATAAACAGGTAGAGAACAGATACGTTTTTAGATTTTCACGGCCAAAAGCATTGCATGTCGGATCTGCCTTGATGATGGACACTGCAACGCTGTCCGAAACGTCGGCTAAAGAAGGAGGTAGCGCAACACGGCATAACACCCCAAAAACAAACAACGAAAAAGGTAGAGAACAATTCTTATTTTGATCAAAATCCTTGGAATGAATCTGAGTTGATTAACGTAAGTATATCTCTATCCTACAACATCCTCTCTTTTAGCATATTTTTTAAATCAAAAGTTGTATAAAATATATATCTATCAGCCATTTGGGACATTTAAAAAAAAAATCTTTGGGAATCTCTCGACTAGGTACCTACTTTTTTACGATTAAGCTGTAGGGTTCGAATAAGTAATAAAAATAATAATTTAATAAGTAGGTACTTACATTTAACCTTTTTGAAATATTCGCATTATAGAGAACGAATTAGAGTGAGTAGGTTCGTACATATTCCATTTTTCATGTTCTTATTCACTCCACACAGGAGGCCCTGAGGTTGAGTTGTAAGTATTTTTTAATGAGAGTAAGGAGTGAACCTAGGAGTTGAAGAGATTCAGGTTGTAGGAGAGAGGAAACGCAAAAATCGGCAAATCATTCCACAGCTGAAACGAGTCGATCAAAATCACCTGTTCTCATGCGGCCACTTTATTCAAAATATAATAACTCCAACCTACACATCATATCCAAACTATAAAATGTGTAAAATAAATAAACACTTTAAATTCGAGAATTTACCAACTACACACACACTTAAGAGATATATCCATATATTTTTTTTCTAAATAATCAATTTACAATAAGCATTAAAATGATTTTTTTTCTAAACTAACTTTCTATACAACAAATAAATAATAATTGTCATACTTAAACATATCCACGTAAACACCTCAGCACAGGTTCTCTTAGTGAGGTGTTCACGAAACATACAATATTACCCACCCACAGTTTCACCTTCTAAAAACTACCTTACACAAAACAATATAAAAGTTCAAAATATATTGTGTACAAATGTTAATAATTAGGTAAACGATGTAACATTATATAGAAATAAATAAATAAAATAGGTCCGTTCGATAGATTCTCCCGTCTTAACAAACAGATAGCAATCTTTAGAGCATAGGCGTCGGGTGGGAATGCTATCCTTGTTCTACCAGTATTTCGATGGAAGATGCTCCGAGGAACTAGCGTCATTGATCTCCTCGACACCGGTGCATATTCGGGAAACAACGTATATACACGGTTGTCATTTGTCACATGAGAACGGGTCGCTTCTATGACTCGTTCTTGAGTTCAACAGCTCGGCTGTGGAACGATTTGCCGGCCTCAGTGTTTCCTCCCTCCTACAACATGGGTCTCTTCAAGACCCATGTTCACTCCTTCCTCTCCCCAAAAAGACCCTTCACCCACATCTTCAGAGATGACATAGGTCCTGAGGGAAATTATTTTCCTCAGGGCCTTCTGCGTGGAGTAAATATAAAAAAATAAAATTTAAAAAAAGCCGTGAATACGCAACATAATTCGAAGATATTCAGGTAGGAAGTTTAGCGTTGATATCGTTAATCGATTTATATTGTTACTAAACCAACTTAAATACATTTTAAAAAGGTAAATGGCGGGGGCGTCGTTAACAAAAAAATGTGTATTTTACTGAAAACTAACGAAGATGCTGATTCGCGACTTTGGCATTGAATCGACGATTTACGGATGATTGCATATATTAGGAAAACAAAGGAAGAGATAAAACAGAAACAAGACAAAACAAATCACGATAAGAAATTAAAAAATCTTGTTTATATCTGGAAGGGGGAAACTGTTAAGGGACATAGGTACTTGACTTACCCAGTGATTCCTGACATTATATGGAGTTTTTTTTTTTTTTACATTAGCTCCATACAGGAGGCCCTGAGGGAAAAATTCCAGGGCCTATGCCATCTTTGAAGATGCTGTGTGGAGGGTTTTTTAAGGGAAAGGAAGTTCTGGGAAGGAAAAAGGTTTGAGGGGTGGGTAGGAATCTGGGGATAAATATGTCCAGGAGTGATAGACGTGTAAAGCCGTCCCTCCCACTGCTGTGTAAGGCGATGGGTCGAGAGGGTCCGGCTGGAGAGATCAAAAGGTCTCCCTCAACCAGCCTCTCCCGATCCGGCCTGCCACGCATATAGTCCCGGAAAAACTTAACCCCATGAACCCGGGCACCCCTGATAAGACACCAAACGTAGCGAACCACTTGGGGTGACTTGTGGCAGAGGTGTTGGTCGTCCAATATATGGTTCCCTAGGCGGCGGTACCCATACCCGCCTCCCAAATTGAATTGAGTATATGTATCTAAATATAAAGAAATTTTCGTATATCCGGTGACTCTTTTTGTGTTTTTTCTCCTATATTAAACAACACAATAGCTCCATCCACTAAGCTACGGCGGCTTATTGAAAAAAACCTTTCGAGAAATCCGGCATCTTCCTTCTGATTTCCGGCCAGGAGCTCTATCCACCAAGCTTATAGCTTAGCTTAGTGTTAAGTTTGTAGCTCCTGACCGGCAATCAGAGGGACGCGGGTTCGAGTCCCGTCGGCGGCATGTATCTTTTTTCGGGAGGTTTTTTCAATATGGATGAGTGTTTCAGGCTAATAATCATTGCTTATAATAATTGTTACCCTTTATGCTATGCACAAAATCTTATCTTAAACATTACTTAATCAATAAATAATAAGTACAGAAACAAATCAGTTTCGCAATAAAACAATAAAAGATGTCTGTTTCACTTGTTTTTACATTCGAAAACATTAATTTATATGACATTAAGCGCCTCCGCCCACTCATGCAACTGAAAACTCTCAACTGCCAACTGTCTTTGTATGACAATGTGATGGCCCGCACACTACACAATCACACAAAACCCCGTTGTCAATGGTAACGCAAGCGGTGACTTGCGACCATCTTGCGACCATCTTGCGACTGTCACGGCTGATTACCCTTGGCGGCCGTTGCTAGGTTGTGAGCTGTCAGCTGATTGTTCTTCATCTATGGTTAAACAAGCTTTTTGACCAATCAAGACAGAGAAAACAGCCGGTTTTAGTTGGTTTTCAGTTGCCTCAGTGGGCGGAGCGCCTAATATTCGATAATGTGGACGGCAAGATCTCCCAAACTTTGTTTCTGTAAACATGTACGTGGTGTTTCTGAAACTGTGTAACCGAAACATGGTTTCTCAGTGAATACATGGCTTATATTGCACCACTTTGACTATACGTGTTCTAACGCCTTCGTTCGAATTCTACATAGATCGATCGAAGAAATTGTTTTTATTACCCTCAATGTGAGATTTGAGATTTAAGACGTCATAGAATGAGAATGATTATGCCAGGTAAAAATAAAGCGCCCGTGCAGACGAAAGGAATTTCGAAAGTTTTATAAACAACAAAGTAGGTAGGTACTTATATAAAAGCTGGAAAATTCGTTGAAGTTTGACAATGACAGATTTCCTAATGTGTTTTTCTGTGGAAATAGTTACAGTGAATCACTGATACTAAAATAAATCTGTGTTGTTTGTTGTTTTTCAATTTTATCAAAATAAATACTATTTCAGATTCAAGAAGTAATATTTATGTCATTGTAGAATAAGATAACAGTAATAACCTAAATTAAAATATGAAAATGAAAAAGACACAGACAAATAATAAAACACAATGGTCGCAACCGGGACAAGAACCGTTATCCCAGTTGAGACTATTATGTTTTATTGTTTTTCTGTATCTTGTTCATTTTCATATTTTAATTTGGGTTATTATTGTAATCTTCTTATTCAATGATATATTACATTGATATTGATGGGAATAAGTTTCAAAAGATAAAAAGAGAGTTTTTCTTATAAAAAAATGAGTAATATATATCGCTCGTCGCGCGTTTTGTTTTTTGTGTTGCGTAAGTTTGTGACTTAGCAGGGGTGCCCGGGTTTATCGGTTGAGATTTGTCTAGGTCTTGGCGGCAGATGATCTGGACACACTGAGCCCCAGATTCCTACCCAACACTTATACCCTTTTCCTTCCCAGAACTTCCTCTCCTTCCTTTCCTTAAAAACACCCTCCACACAGCATCCCCAAAGACGATAGAGGCCCTGAGGGAAACTATTTTACTCAGGGCCTCCTGTGTGGAGCTAAAACAAAAAAAAAACAACAAAAAAAAAAACAACAAAAAAATTACCGGCAACCGGCATGATGCAAGCTACCCGCTGTCTGTTCTGCGACGGGTATTTTTTAACATTCTATTTTTTCATATTCATATTGTTAAATGCTTAATACCTAATATGTTGAAATGTACTATAGATAATTTTGAAATAAAAGTTATGCTATTTTTACCTTACACTTTTATACTGAGAGTATCTTCCACTCTAGAACGTGCCGCAAATGTACTATATATTTTTTTTAATGAATTCATCGTGAAATAACACAAACTAATCAAATAAAATTTCTTCTGAACACCTTTTATTGAAATATCTGAAGTACAAACACAGCACTTCCATCTGTCGCATTTTTGTGTTTTAGATAAGGGAATCTATGCCGGATCATCTATGGAGGCAATCTATGCAAGATGGTGGAATCTGTCATAAGGGAATCCAGCAGCTAGCAGGCAATGTCTGTAGAGCTTCATCGACAGTCACCCAGAGGAAGACCAAAGAACTCCTGGATGATTCAATGTTCCAAAATTTTATATAGAAACGGCCTGGATGAAAGCGATACCCAGAACCGAAGAAGCTACAACCTGAGAACGTAAAGAGCCGACCCCAGCAGACTACCAAGGCAATGAGTTGGGACAGTGCAAGGAAGAAGAAAAGTGAAGGGAATCTATCTTGTGAATTTTTCTTTTGTACCTAACTAGACGTACCTAAATTTTTAGAAAATTAAAAAAATCTATATATCACAGGAAGAATAATATCAAGCACTACATAAATCCAATTATAATATTATGTTATATGTATTATTATACCTAAAGATAAGTGACTGTAGTTTTTTTTATTAATATAAACAGTTTTATTTAGAGATTGATGAAATTTTGTACACTTGACTTTCAAAGCAAGAGAAAGGTAGCTTTAAGGGGCTGCTCTGCCAATTTCTACCGATTTCTTACATGTTTTCCTTAAACGTTTGAAGTTTTTAAGTTCTTAAAAACTATATGTTATTCTTTAAGATAGTATATATACATTCCCCATGCCGAAACGGTAATTATTTGAAATTCCCTCGATGGAAATAAATCGCAAAGTATGCTCCGAAAATTCTTATTTACACGTTTTTTTCTGTTATTTTACAAGTTATATGTATGAAAAAAATCACAATGTTTCTTTAAATGCTACTTGACACGACCCCCAAGACATTTTTGCTCTTTTTTTGTTTAACGTTAGCGCGCTCGCTCCCACGTTCGTATTGTCGTATTTTTCCATCATCTTCTGTTGAGCGGGGTAGCGCGGCCTTAATGTCACAATGAGATTTTGAAAAACCGGCCCATCCACTTTGCACAATTTTGATGCTTCTGGATGAAACTCATTTGACATTCAAAATAAGAGAAAAATGAATGTCTTTTTTAATTTTTTTTTAAATTCGCGTAAACTTCAGCTAGTCTTAATATATAAAAATGAATGTTTCTTTGTTTGTCAACTTTGATATGCGTACATGCCAACGAAGATTTCTTTAAATAATAGTGAACTCACATTTAAATTACTTAATTGAAATCTGGGGAAATGCGTATGAAACATACATTAATGAATTACAGATAATTCAAAATAAACTAATCAAAAAACTATTTCACTACGAATCCAAAACATCAACAAAAAAACTATATTTGGAAACCAAACTGTTAACATTAAGAAAACTATATGAATACAATATATGTCTCCTTATATACAAAATAAATAATAAACTCATTCATACAAACACAGAATTCATTAAAACGTCCCAAGTACACAAACATTTTACACGACAACACGATAACATACATTTAAACACTATTCATACTAACTACGGTAAGCAATCTATCAGTTATGAGGGGGGCAATTTATATAATTGCCTTCCAGTTGATATTAAAAACGAAAAAAGTGTCTGTAAATTTAAAAAAAAATTATTCATTTTTATTTACAAAAAACAATGTAGTGAAAATGAATAATATTGAAAGTGAATGAATAGTATTGTAATTTATTGTATGATAATATGTTGTATGATAATATAATGTTATGCAAATTCTAGTTAAGTAAGTGAAAATGTTATTTTCTTTTTTTCTGGAATTAAAAAAAAAAAAAAAAAAAAAAAAAAAAAACTCTGGCGTTATGAAATTATTTCCTATCCCATTCATTCAATTGCGATGAATCTTCAGTGAGTAGTGCGCACGCCCGCGAAGTTTTCTAAAATTTACTGGTGAGCTCTGGTGTTATGAAAATTGCATAAAATTTAGACAGTAGGTGGCGCGCGAGTTTGAAAAATGTGTGTACTTCATATAGTTTAGCGAAAGGAGGGAAGGAGGGGGAGGGAAGGGAACAAGGGAGCGGGGTTCGCGGTAGGAAGGATGAGGGAGGGAGGAACAATTTCTTTATTTTTGTGGCAGTTAAATACTTTAATTGTTAATAATTATTAATTATTATAAATTATAACAAAATTACGAGTATATTGTAATAAAACTGACGGAATAAACTTTTCTGTAAACATTATTTACGTTCAAAGTCGTGAAATACTTGTTCCCAAGTTGGCGGGAACTCGCCCGCTTGGGTGGTTTATTTAGCGAGCAATGATAAAAGTTAATTTATCTTCCATCAGACATGACACAACACAATAAGCCACGTTCGAAATTTGGAAATTCGAACGCTGGAGATAAATTCGAATTCGCCGGATTCCGACACCCCCCCCCCCCCGTTCCGTTTCGTGCTAAATTAAATTTTCAAACCACATTCAGGAATGGGCAGGGGTGCCTCGTAGTTCTTGATTTTTTTTTAAATCAAGTAACTTATTTTATTTTATGAATCTCACCAATGTGTTGTTAGGAGGTTTACAAATAAATTTCACCGATAATAACAATATTTTTGGACGATAATAACACTATTGAATTCAATATCGATAGAACTGCACCCCCAAGTAGGTAAAATCTAATACATACATAATTAAATAATTATGTGGGTCTCAATGGGTGTTCAAGGCCCCGCTCACCCGCTCAAAAAGAAGAAGAGATACGAAAATACGAATGTTGGAGGGAGCGCGCTAATATTAAAAACGATAAAATTCAAGCGAAAATTGTGAAGATGTTTAATAAAACACGACTCGTTTAAAAAAGTGCAAAAATCTCGTACAGGTTGTGTTAAGTAGCATTTAAAGAAGCAGTTAACAATATAACTGCAAAGCTACTGCAAGTAGCTTGTCTGCAGGAAAACAGTGTGAACAAAACATTGTACAATTTAAATGTCTCAAGTGTAATACAATTTAATAAAATACATAATAAAAACATAAATAAGTATAAAAAATAATAGAATACTAAGTCTAAAAAATTTTAAAGTGCAAGAGGTACCGTCAGTCAATACAGAAAATCTGATTCCAATAGCCATGTTTTTAACAATAGCGCAAATTTAGGTGTCGAGTAACATTTTTTCAAATCATATGGCAGTATATTAAATATAAGTGGTACAATGTATTCAAAAGTTCTCTATATAAATATAATAAACGTGTAAATAATAATTTTCGGAGCATACTTCGCGATTTTTTTTATCGAGGGAATTTTGAAAAAGTATCTACCGTTTCGGCGTGGGGAATGTATATGTAGGTACTGTCTTATAAAATAACATATATTTTTTGAAAAGCTTAAAAACTTCAAACGTTTAGTAAATATGTAAGAAATCGGTAGAAGTTCGGGATAATGAACATATTTATATAACACAAGGCTTTGTCACTGATTAAGCAGAAAATGTTGCTTGTGCAATGATGGGGGACTAACTCGTAATGTCTGGGTGGACGCATTTGTCCACTGGCTACTCGCTTTTTTTTTCTTTTTTTTCCGTGATGAAGAATACTAAAATATTTCCGTTTAAGAAATTACTAAATTGTTTTGATCTAAATATTGTTGGAATACTGACTCTTCGAAAAGCAAATCATTTATTGGTATTCAAACTAGGTTAATTTTGCCTGCGGCGCTTTTTCCGTGTGTTTGTGAATCTAATAGTTCATATTCAATTCCCTTGACCCACACCACACACCCACCCCAATTAGGGATATAATGGAAAAACATGCTCATTATGAGAGCTGTAACTTATTTTAAAATCTCGATTAGATGACACTGTGTTGGCACAAAATCATTTAATTGAAAAAAAAAGTTTTTTTTTTGGTTTCTCTGACGATTTGCGGCTTTCAAAAGGAACCCCTAACTCAGTAATTAGGTCCATGGTCCCCTCGACGACTTAAAATGGCTCCATTCATAACCCCGAATAACACCGGTATTTCAGCAGGTACGTAAATATTTCTAGTTCATTCTGACTACTTCCTTATTCCTTTCCTACAAGCTCTATAAAAATTCAAGCTGCTCTCCCTCAACATATTCGACATCAACTGTTGTTTGTACGTTAGAGATGTGCAGTTGTCCTAGGGAACGATGAGAAGTTACCGATAATCGTTATCAATCGTGTGTGCTAGGGGGCCGGTTATAGTCTACATATAGTTATAGTCTGTGGCTGTAAAGGCCAACAAATCTAAAAATACAGGTTTTTTATAATTACATTAAAATTATAAATACTATTTAATCAATGTAGATTGGTAAATTGATATATGTAACTTGCAAATTGAGTTATTTATTTGAGCACATAATAAATATGCCGTCATAATATTGCACTGCATCGTGAAATTAATACGAGTGATTTCCGTTTACTACGTCACTGAACATTTAATGGTAACTATTTACCGCCGATAGATGTCTATCCAACATGCAACTTGTAATATTGGTTTGAATACGGGATAAATAATAAAACAGGGCGCCTCGCCTTAGCGAAGGCCCGAACCAATAATGTTGCCGACTTTATTTTCAATAATAAACGGTATTCAACTGTCTAATAAACTGTTCGCTTCCATGACATCGTTAGATCATCAATTATCCGTCAACTAGATGGTGAATGTTAGAGTATATATATTATTCGTTACGTCCCGTTTTAGCACGCTTCCTGCCGCGGCTGTCTCCCTCTAGCTAGGGATATTGCAACCAAAATGTATACAGAAATTAAACATCGCGAGGGTAGTTCAATTTTGAAAATAAAAATTTATTTCTCAATATTGAGAAAAGTTAATGCAAAACAAGATTCGGTAGAGAGCACAGAATAAAGAAGAACATTAGAAGTTTTTCCAAAGTACCTACAAATTTACATTTAGTTTCTAGACCGGCGCGTTTCAGTTGCCAGGTTGCCTAATTGCCATGGTTTCGCCTCACGACCTGCCAATTTTCGAATAATTTGCCGTATGTCTGATGCAGTTGCCAATCAGTTTTTGTTTGGTTTCGGTTTCCATGAGCGAAGAAGGACCTTTGTATAATGCACATGCCATCAAAACACCAAAAAACTTGTAGGTAGATACCATAATTTATATTCTTCACAACCTGTGGTTATCAATAAATTGTCAAATTACTACATCGGTAGGTACTATTTGTAAATAATGCATTAAATAATATTTGAGTTTGAATTTCCCTCCAATTTCCATACATTTTCCGAGCTTCAATCGTTGATTGCTGGGGCGCTCCACAGAGGGCGGTATTGTCGTCGTGGGAGCATTTTGCAATTCATTCAATATTATCGTAAAATAAAACAAACATACAAGAAAATCACTTTAAAAAGGAAAGTTTTGAATGTATTTTAAGTATTTTATCATCCACCAGCATTCTCTTCTTACCCCACAAATGCCCAAAGATACTGGATGTTTATCAATAGGTATCTAATGTAAACATTCTAAAGACGAGATGTTTCACAGAATTGATACCATTCATTATTAAGGGCAATGGAGGAATGTTGTATTAGAGGTCCTTTAAAAAAATTGATTAAAAATAATCTATTAAATAGAAAAATTAAAGTTAAAATTGACGGAATTTTTAGTGATGAAATGTTAACAAATACCGGAGTAGCAACAGGCTCGATACCGGGGCCTACACGTTATATAATGCAAGAAAACAGTCTACCAAACGTAATAAAACGTCGTAAATGCTACATGTTTGCAGACGATACTTGCATTATATGTGTTGCCAAAGATCCACTAAAAATTGAGGAAATTTTACAAACAGACCTAAATAACATAATTAAATGGTCCCATGGCAATGACATTATTATTAACGCAAAAAAAAACAAATATATGCTTATACACTCACCATATGCAAATTGTCAGGAAAAGGAATTGCATATAAAAAAGTCATTCATATGATTGTTTGCACACAAAAAACCAATTCCAGCAGTGTAATTGCCCGAATCTAGAAAAAGTGTACCAATATACATACCTTGGTCTTACAATAGATGTCAACTTTAACTGGTCAAATCATATTGAAAATGTAATAGATTAAGATCCATATTAGGAAAATTATACCACCTAAAAAATGTTCTTAATAAAAATATATTATACTGTATATACACGCATTAGCAGAATCAATTATAGGATACGGAATAAATAGTTACGGATTAACGTACAAAACATACTTAAATAAAATAGAACAATTACAAATCCGTTTCCTAAAATTGATATCAGGCAAAAAAAGTCCAGTTATGTGAAGGTGATTATAAAAAAATGTTCTCCTTGTGTAATGTCCTCTCTATACACAATAAGGTAAATTACCAATTAACGCTAGATGAATTCTGGAATACAGAATTCAAAAAAACCTGTAAACCACAACTACCCAGGCATAGAGAAGCACAAATGTTTATTATCAATAAATCTCAAAATGTATACGGAGATAGAACAAAAAGGCATAAAATTCCGGAAATATTTAACGCATTACCTGAAAATATCAAAAATGAGACATGTTATTCAAAAATCACGACAAAAGTTAAATCTTTCTACCTCCGAAGAACATGAAATCAAATAATATTTTTTTCTATTTATCTATATTATTTTACTTTCTATTTTTTTTTTCTCACCTTATTTGTACTGTGTAAAATATTTATACTACAACGCAATTCATAAACATTATAAAAATTTGTTCGTATGAAGCAGTTACTTTGTGATGTGACCTTATAATTTAAAATAAAACAATAACTTTGTATACACCACTTTTATTTTTTATACTTGATGTGTGTTTTCGAATAATTTGGATTTCATTGCAAAGCTGGAATATTTTTAGCCTCTGACAAAATACGCCAAATTTTTGAAGGGTTTTAAAAAATTAACCTAGTTATAAATGCACCGAAAATCCGTTTTTATTTATTGAAGTAAATACTTCTTTACGCATGCTTGACTAGAGGGTAAATTGGCGAATGTGTAACAAAAAGTGAAATGCCCTGCTAGGCGAACGGGCTCACTGTAGAAGCAAGAGAGAGCAATGTGCGCGCAAACATTTTCTCTCTCTCTTCCTCTCATAGCCAGTGCACGACATATTTCAGTCATTATTTATATTATAGATAGACTATATATATTATAGACGCGCCAAACGCGGGGGGGAGCGGACGTCGATGCGCACGGCTTGATCAGGCGAGGCGAATGATAATAAATTTTAATAAATATTTGTAGAAAATTAATATATGTAGTTATATTCATGAATATATTTTATACATATAAACATATATATGGACATATATATATATATATATATATATATATATATATATATATAGATGGAGCTAAAGAAGTATTTACTTCAGTCGTGTGGTCTAAAGCACACTCGTTTTCACTTTTTATTTCTTACTCTTAGAAAATTACGAAGTGTTTTCTTTCAAAACTTAACTTCATTTAAGCTATTTTTTCCTGTTTTTCCCAGATGACCTCCCACCTTATAGCCTCGCCTCGCATCACTTATCTTTTATATAATAAAAAGTGTGCAGACTAAAATTGTACATTTTAGTTAGTTTAAATCATATGTTTACACATTTAATTGTTTTATAATCCATTTCAGTGTAAAAAAATTAAAAACCCTTCCTTTACCCCGCCCCCTACCCCTCCACCAACCAGTCTATGATGTTCTCTCCCTCTCCCATATATTGCTTTCTCTCTCTATTTTGTTTACCTTATATTGTTTCTCTGTATTATGATTTAGTTTATTTTATTGTCCTGATGAAGATTGAGTCCAATCGAAACCGGTCGACAAATATAAAAATAAATATAAAGTGGTTTAAAACTAAGTTATTTGTTTCATTTGGTATAATGTCAAGCCACAAAGTGTTTGATTTCTTCGATAATTTAAAAAAATTAAGTTTCATTCTGTAATTAACCTGTCAGGTCGGGTCTGTGTGCTCGGTTTTCGGAAGAACTCATCATACAGGTCTCATAGAAATCATTTTGTCTCCCTTACTATCGTGGTCAGAAATATGATTTAAACGCAGTTAGAAAGGGAAAATATCAAGCTTTATATTCAAATCTAAAAGTTAACAGAAAAATAATCAAAATGTACACCATTATTAATCCAAAGTTTCCGACTGAAATTTGAAAAAAAATACGAGTCTTTAAGATTTTTTTTAAAATTATTTTTACACAAAACGACAAAAAGTGAGGTGACAATAATATTTTCATAATTTTTCTAAAAAAGTAAGCTAAGGTATTTTAAAAACTTTTTTATGTTTATATGTAAAATTTTTATATGTAATTCAAAAATTATATTTCTTCAATCTTTGCAAAATGACTTTGTGGCATCATTTCAATTAAATGAAACAAATTACTTTGTGTAATTTTTAATTTTTTGTTGATTATAGTGGTTTACCCAAAGTAATTTGTTTCATTTAACAAAAATTATATGTTTATTTTGAATTATAAAATTTGAAAGCGTATATTATCACTTATCCAAAATAGTTTTTAGTCTTCGGATACATTTAGAAATATTCCATTCACTTGGATATTATTACAAAACGGCAATATTTTTACCCCTTGACAAAATACGGTCGGGGCCTGAGGGGAAGTACTGTAAATAAATGTGAAATCTCATATTTGTAAATAAATATCAATTTTTTCCTAATATTTCATATTTTCCTGTATTTATTTTTGATAATATGTAGTATGTAATGACAATCGTGAGATTCCAAAAATATAGTATTTTACTTCTCAACTAAAAAAAATTCATGCTGTTTTGAGAGTGTTTAGTTTTATTTACTATTATTTTTATTATGTAATGTAGATGGGTTCTTGTTGTGCTACTAATCGTTAATATATTTTCGCAAGATTACTACAAACTCAATCACTTGATACTATTGCTATAAAATAATTTATTTGAATAATTTTACCTAGCGCACCTACTCCAAGGCATTTGAATAATGATAATAAAAAATTTAAAAAAAATTCTAGTCAAAATCAGAAGCTTTTGTTTGCTGCCTAACGAAATACGTATTTAGATTTTTGCATTCCCTTTTTTGTCACGATCTCGAATAGTCCGTTATTTTACTTTCGTCGAAGTTTTTTTTTGTAAATTGTTATATACCACAGTAGGGAAGCGAAATTCTGTTTAAATTAAAGATTTAAATAAAAACAATTGTGTATTTACTGAAAATGGACCCGAAAGGCGGAGAGCAGAATGAAGACGGTTCAGAAAGTGATCATAATTATTCTGGGTCTGAAGTGGATGATGTTGGAGGAAGTCCAGTAAAATTGCGGAGGGTGAAACGCACAGTGGCCAGAGTCCGGGGCAGGAAGGTTCCCGGGGTGATGGTGGGCAGAAGGAGGAGGTCGGGGTCCAGGAGGAGAAGGCGTCGCGGCTCCAGCAGACGTCGCCGTCGCCGTCGTCGTCCCTATTTCCCTGACGATTGAAGATTAAATAGCCATGCATTCAAAATCCCCGTTTCATAACTGTCAATTGGCAATTGTAAGTGCCAATCTCCATCAACCACCAAAACAAAGGAATTCCTAAATGCAAATTTACAAAATTTTCGATACGATTTAATTTTCGCGAATTTTCATCTGTACATATTTTTAAGTGATTTTGTTGTTTTGTTATTTTTACTTTTATTTGTCAGACTAAACTCAAAACATTTCTTGTATTTTGGATGCTGTTTAATTTCAAATTTGATTCGTTTGAAAAATATGCACAGCTGGGTGTGTTCGTTCGAGAAATTTTTATATATTTTTTTGTATATATTGCTGTTTTAATAAATGGATTTTTGAATAATATCTCTTATTATTGTAAATCTTCTTCTTCTTCCCCTTGTCCTATTCGGGTCGGGGACCTACTGCATCGACAAGGCTCCTCCATACGTCCCTGTCTTGCGCCAATTGTTCGGCCTCCGGCCATGACAGATCCATCCTCTCCTCGCACATTTTTCGGAGTTGCCTCGCCCAACTTTGTCTGGGACGGCCTCGTCTACCCTCTGGAATGGCACTCAGTATTTTCTTCGGAATTCGGTCATCAGACATTCTTAGTACATGCCCAAGCCACTTCAGTTGCGATTTTATTATTGTAAATAAAACAAAAAAATAATAATTGAAAACATTTACGTTTTTAGATTTTCACGGCCAAAAGCATTTTCGTTGTTTGTTTTTGGGGTGTTATGCCGTGTTGAGCTACCCCCTTTAGCCGACGCGCGACGTCGGCTAAAGGAGGAGGTAGCTCAGCACGGCATAACACCCCTAAAACAAACAACGAAAATTGAAAACATCGTTTCTCAATTACCTACGCACTTGTTTGAGACTGTCCATTCAACAAAATATGGGGTTGCAGTCCACTACACAATTATTTTGTAAAGAAAAAAAATCTGTCGAAAAGTCAAATAAATGACCCGTAATAAAAATTGAAACAAAAATATGTTGTCAATTTGCTCAGTTCGAAAATTTAAAAATTTGTTATATAATGGACGAGTAGAATTGATGTTTGTATTATTTTAAAACGAGTTGTTTAGGTAAATTTTCCAAAAATCACCATCAAATATCAAAGCCAAAATTCATGTTCCGTGAAAGTTCTAGTCACAGTCATTGGATAGTAACACAACTTGAATAGGTCTTTCACAGAACTTAAATATTAACTTTGAAATTTTTTTAAAAGTTTATTCAGTTTTAATTTTACAATATTTTATTTTACAAATCTTACGAAACTGATCGATCAGTTTGATTGTAAGAAATCTCTCATTTTTTTTAAATTATTTAATACAGTATACTTGTAAAGGAATAAGAGTACCTACCTAGTATTTAAGTACCTACCTAGAAATATCTAGGATTCCTTTATATTTGAATTATGAATTTTATTTTGTTCTATTGTTTTTTTTCAAGTGTCATTACTTTGGTTACACTATGTTATGTGGCTGATATTTTTAAAACATTATAAAAACAACCTCTATATGACAAATAAACTTCAATTGTCGTTTCTTTATACTTCAGAGCAACACATTGTTTTATTTGTCATTTAAAACCTAAAGACAACAAACAGTCTTTTATACATTTCAGTTTTACATAGTAAATACTAAATATAATACTTAATATTAAAATACTAATTATTACGACAAACTAATTTTTATATTTTAAAATAAAACAATAACTTTGTATACACCACTTTTATTTTTTTATACTTAATGCCGACCGGGTTTCGCTACAACCGTAGCTTCTTCAGGGCAGTATAATCTCTACTAATATCTAACATGTGTTATAAAATATTCTGATTAATACTCCTATTACGTCCTGCACCGGCGGAACCCAGCCCATTTCTTCAATCGCCTGAATTAAAAGCAAATTGACAACATACTTTTGTTTCAATTTTTGTTACGGGTCATTTATTTGACTTTTCGACAGATTTCTTTTCTTTACAAAATAATTGTGTAGTGGACATATTTTGTTGAATGGACAGACTCGAAACAAGTTCGTAATTAAGAAACGATGTTTCAATTTTCGTTGTTTGTTTTAGGGGTGTTATGCCGTGTTGAGCTACCTCCTCCTGGGATTGGTTTATTTATGCTCCTCCTTTAGCCGACGTCGCGCGTCGGCTAAAGGAGGTAGCTCAACACGGCATAACATCCCAGAAAATCTAAATAATAATAATAATCTAATAATAATAAACGTAAATGTTTTCAATTATTATTTTTTGTTTTATTTACAATAATAAGAGATATTATTCAAAAATCCATTTATTAAAACAGCAATATATACAAAAAAAATAAAAAATTCTCGAACGAACACACCCAGCTGTACATATTTTTCAAACGAATCAAATTTGAAAGTAAACAGCATCCAAAATACAAGAAATGTTTTGAGTTTAGTCTGACGAATAAAAGTAAAAATAACAAAACAACAAAATCACTTAAAAATATGTACAGACGAAAATTCGCGAAAATTAAATCATATAGAAAATTTTGTAAATTTGCATTTAGGAATTCCTTTGTTTTGGTGGTTGATGGAGATTGGCACTTACAATTGCCAATTGACAATTATGAAACGGGGATTTTGAATGCATGGATATTTAATCTTCAATCGTCAGGGAAATAGGGACGACGACGGCGACGGCGACGTCTGCTGGAGCCGCGACGCCTTCTCCTCCTGGACCCCGACCTCCTCCTTCTGCCCACCATCACCCCGGGAACCTTCCTGCCCCGGACTCTGGCCACTGTGCGTTTCACCCTCCGCAATTTTACTGGACTTCCTCCGACATCATCCACTTCAGACCCAGAATAATTATGATCACTTTCTGAACCCTCTTCATTCTGCTCTCCGCCTTTCGGGTCCATTTTCAGTAAATACACAGTTGTTTTTATTTAAATCTTTGATATAAACAGAATTTCGCTTCACTACTGTGGTATATAACAATTTACAAAAAAAACTTCGACGAAAGTAAAAAAAAAACGGACTATTCGAGATCGTGACAAAAAAAGGAATGAAAAAACAATCTAAATGCGTATTTCGTTAGGCAGCAAACAAAAGCTTCTGATTTGACTAGAATTTTTTTAATTTTTTTTATTATCATTATTCAAATGCCTTGGAGTAGGTGCGCTAGGCAAAATTATTCAAATAAATTATTTTATAGCAATAGTATCAAGTGATTGAGTTTGTAGTAATCTTGCGAAAATATATTAACGATTAGTAGCACAACAAGAACCTATTTACATTACATAATAAAAATAATAGTAAATAAAACTAAACACTCACAAAACAGCATGAATTTTTTTTAGTTGAGAAGTAAAATTACTATATTTTTGGAATCTCACGATTGTCATTACATACTACCTACATATTATCAAAAATAAATACAGGAAAATATGAAATATTAGGAAAAAAATTATTTACAGTACTTCCCCTCAGGCCCCGACCGTATTTCGTCAAGGGGTAAAAATATTGCCGTTTTGCAATAATATCCAAATGAATGGAATATTTCTAATTGAATCCGAAGATTAAAAACTATTTTGGATAAGTGATAATTGATAATATACGCTTTCAAATTTTATAATTCAAAATAAACATATAATTTTTGGTAGATGAAACAAATTACTTTGGGTAAACCACTATAATCAACAAAAAATTAAAACAAATTACACACGGTAATTTGTTTCATTTAATTGAAATGATGCCACAAAGTAATTTTGCAAAGATTGAAGAAATATAATTTTTGAATTACATATAAAAACTTTACATGTAAACATAAAAAAGTTTTTAAAATACCTCAGCTTACTTTTTTCTAACCAAAACTACTGCTAAGGAAATAAAAATATATTCATATTTCATCAAGACATAGAAACCAAACTAAAACTGTTTTTTTTTCAGTTGCCGTCAGCGGAGGCACCAACTTGACATCTGCCGTGTGCAGAGACCATATTCGCGCACATTTCCCGCATCCTTGTGGCTGAATCAGACGGTTCACTAATCGTTCATTTCTGTATTTCATTCCACCTCACTCGGAGTGACACGTCTAAACAAGAAATGTAAACCATAGATTTATAACGTTATACTATATAAATCTATGGAGTAAACCTTCACCCGAGTGAACGGTCTGATTCAGCAAATACAACAGTCGGATCATATTGATTCCTTATGGCTGAATCAGATGGTTCACTCGGGTGAAGGTTTACTCTATGTTTACACGAGCAAATGTTCCGTCTTACTTTCACTTTTATTTCATTTTCTTGTTCAAACGTCACGTCACTCCAGTGAAATATGGGGAATGAAATACAGAAATGAACGATTAGTGAACCGTCTGATTCGGCCATTACCGATGTTGGACGACGGCCATAGTCGCAGTAGGAGTAGGTAAATATGTCTATCTACTCACTCTACTATTAGATCCCCCCTGCACGGAGAAAAATGTTATTTGAAAAAACGATCATTTTAATAGAAAAAACGAACATTTTAATAGAAAAAAACGATAATTTTGATAGTAAAAACGGTTAAAAACAGGACTAAAGTTTTTACGAACAAATTAACAGGGTTTCAATGTTTATTGAAAACATTAAGAATAATTTGTTGGTATACGTAATTTCGTACGTATTTTACCGCTAATAAACATTAAATCACTGTTAATTTGTTCGTAAGAACTTCAGTCCCGTTTTTAACAATTCATTTTTCTCCGTGTGAATTTTAATATTTTGTTAAATTTTTATTCTCCTTAGACCAGTAACACAGCTAGCGTTGACGCGTTTAATCACAGGAGACCAAATTTGTCCCAGCTCACATAGGTCTCATATAAATCGTTGTATCTCCCTTACTGTCATCGAGAAAAATGATCTAAACTAAACTCGACTCGTAAAAAAGGCACACAAGTACAGTATTTTTACAATCAAATATTGTAATCTCCACGCGTTGTATTCTAGAATTTAACCACAGAAAAAATTATTAACCGGTTAAAAGCGCCAGCGTTATTTGGCTTGGCCTATTTCAGATATCGCTCGCCATACATTCGTAATGGGAATGTATGGCGTGCGATATGCTGAAATTTTAACAGGCCGAGGCAAATAACGCTGGCGCTTTTAAGACGATAGACTTCGCTTTTCGGCCCATACAAAAAGGACACCCGGGAAAAAACACTTTTCTACATCGAAAATTGCACAAAATGAATATAATTTTTTTAAGCTGCCTTCTAGAGGGTGAAAACTATGTCGGTATGTTTTCGAATTTTCGATGTGTTTCGTATTAACGTAAACATTCACTGTCAAACATGTACGATTTATCAAAAAATATTATTTAAGGAAAAAGTGCTGCTAACTCAACTCTCATAAAGAATTATAAAATTATAAAAAGCTGCCGACGTAGCTTCTTCTTTTTAAAAAATATATTTTTTTTTAAATTTCAATTTCGTGAAAGTTTCGGTGTAGAAAAGTGTATTCTTCATAAACCCCTTTTCGAGCGATTTCTGTAGGTAAATTTGAGCGTTGTCTCATTCGCACATTTCGCATTCGCGTGTATTGTAAGTGTGCGTGAGCTTATTGTGAACGGGACAGAATGACAGACGCGGGTGTTCCGCGTGTCGTTCAAAGTCTAGCCTCTTAACGCTAGGTGTCACTGGTCTAAAGGTCCTTTAACCTCCCTGGTGCCAGAGTATCAGGCTTGCACCTAGGATTTATAGATATTAGATACCAATACTTAGATAAAGCAGGTATGTGTAGGTATGATGCATTATATGATCAGGTTATTAACGCGGCAACCCTTCAGCCCTGCCGTATCCTCGGTGCACAAGGAACGCAGGAGCATTGCACCGGCCAGACGCGCTAAGTGCATCCGCAAACACGAGATGCAGTGCAAACAGTGGTCACTTTATTGCCCGTGGCCAGAGTGATCTCTCTCGTTCTGTGCTCCTGGTATAAGGTATAACGCACCTACTGCCTTGCTACAAGGTACGTTGCCTTCCTCGCAGGTAACTCTCGCTGACCGTATTTATCATCTGGTACAACGAAGAGAAGGTCGTAATTAATAAATCAAATATGTATTTTAAGTACTCTTGACTTCTTTGGGGGGCAGATCCGATCGGATCTCGAGATCTTGAATAAAACGATGAGCTCTACAATTACGTAATATTATGATAAATTGATCTTGTTGTGATAATTTTTTTTCGCATTATTTTCTTATGTCTAAGCTCCATTTAGTTATATCGCTTGCTGAGGGTTGGTTTGACCTATGTTTACAAAAACTCGTGTTGAGAAAACGAGGTTTGAATTGAAGTTTAAAAAGTTATATTTTTGTTTCCTTTACTTCAAACAAATTGTTATAAATAATAATATAAAATACAACGGTTAATAATCTACCTACAAGTAAAAGAACAATATAATCGGTTGAATTTTTATTTGAATAAAAGCATAATCAAGGACGTAAAACACTTTTGACACTTTTTTTTAAACAAATTAGTAGAAAAATGAACGTTGGTTTGTACTTTGACCATATTTAGTGTTGTTTTATACTATAGGCCGAGATAACCAAACCAACAGTAATTTCACCCTATGGCACATCAAACAATAATAATGTAACTTTCGCATACATAAGGATTTAATAAACAATGATAAAATAAAAAATATTAGTAAATTTAGTATTGTCGTATGAATAAATAAAATGTATGGAGTAATCAAACATTAGTAATTTTTACATACACGTACATAAGGTTTTAATAAATAATAGTAAAAAAATAGTATTGGCTAATGGACATAGTACATCCTCATTTTTTTGTAATTACTATGGAGATAGAACATAGAACAAAAAGTGATGTTCAAAATGTAAGTTCCCTCTGAAATTTTTTTTTTGTGTGTGGATATACTTGATAAAAATATGATTAATATTACTGCATTCACAGTTTCAAAAAACGTAAATGGACATAGTACAAACCAACCCTCAGTAAGCGATAAATCTACTAATCCCAGATCAGATAGATCGTGCGTGACGTCTTGTTTCTAGTATCTTCTGTCTTTTTCATTTTCAATCGTAAGAAGGAAGAGGACGAACGTCGATGACGTCCATACGAACTCTCGCTGGTACTAGTTTATTAGGTGTATCTTTGTAATTTGAAGGTGTAAATATGTTTATTTCAACAAAAGTTTTCCTTGATGGCCTCCGTGGTCGAGGGGTAAGACTCTCGATTAGCAATCCGAAGGTCGCGAGTTCGAAACCGGCGTACGCAAATCAAACTTCCTTTCATTTATTTGTGTTATTTCACAATTAATTAAGTTCCAGAGTGGAAGATACTCTTAGTATCGCCCTGGTGTGAGGCCACAATTCAGAATTGAAACGTTGGTTTAATGGCTTCAGCAGTGTTAGGTGACCAGATCTGAATAGCCAGGTACATCCCCACCTTCCTCTGGCCCATCTCCTTGCCCTCCCTACTATCTTCAGCCTCACAACATACCCCATTTCGGGATGCCATATTCTCACTGGCTCCAGACGGGAGCAGTTGGGACTCTTGTGCGGTATTCATATAAAAAAAGAATTAATAGACCGATGATTGTATATTACAGTAGCTTACGGTCCTGGTCTCCAGTTCAGGAGTATTCTGGAGTGTTATACCACGACGTGGCAGAAGCTAGTATTTTCCCATATCGATCTGCAGAGGACGGGACACAGAATCCTTATTTCATTCTCATTCATAATTACGATGAAAAACTAAATTTCGCCAATAATGTCCACCAAATTGTCAACAAAGGTATGAAAACACTAGGCTTCGTATTAAGAACAACTAAAAACTTTAATTCCTTAGAAGCCATAAAACTTTTATATGTATGTATCTTTTAGTTAGAAGCCTGATTTTTTTTAAAAATATTAACTCCAAACAGGAGGGCCTGAGGAAAATAATTTCCCTCGTCATCTTTGAGGGTGCTGCGTGGAGGGTCTTTTTGAGGAGAGGAAGGAGTGAATATGGGTCTTGAAGAGACCGTTGAGCTCAGAGAGAGCTGTTGAACTCAAGAACGAGTCGTAAAAACGACCAGTTCTCATGTGACAAATGTCAACCGTGTACTCACGTGTCAAGGAGTGAATATGGGTCTTGAAGAGACCGTTGAGCTCAGAGAGAGCTGTTGAACTCAACATATGTTGGGCGAGCGTTTGGCGTGTTTCCCAACTATGCACCGGTGCCGAGGGAATCAATGACGCTAGTTCCTTGGAGCATCTTCTATTGAAATACTGGTAGAACAAGGATAGCATTCCCACCCGACGCCTGCGCTCTAAAGATTGCAATCCGTTTGATAAGACTGGCGAATCTATCAAACGGGCCGCCCGTTTCTGCACAGAGTCGATGGTGTTTTTCAGGTACTCTGGGGCTCCAGACCAGACGTGGCTGCCAAATTCAACAGTGGGGCGCACTTGCGATTTGTACGGGGTTAGCAGTTGTGTACTATTAAAGTATCTGCGGGCCCTGTATAGTACGCCCAGTTTCTGAGAGGCTAACTTAACTCTGGCCTCGATGAGCCCCCATATCTGAGCTGGTCACTTAGAGTTACACCGAGCATATCAATGGAGGACCTGTTCGGAAGAATGCTACCGTTGAAAGAGACTAGATTGTCATTTCGATCTCTTTTAGACGTAATCAGACATGATTGGGTCTTTGAAACATTGAATTCGACGAGATTATTCTTACCCCAAAACACTCTCCAGGTAAGCGACCATTCTTTGCTTCAAAGCCCTCCGAGCCATTGGAATTCGTGCATCCTTTGGGGGGTTGTCAAAAAAAGCTATCATGAACTGTCCTGTCATCCGCGTAACAATGAATTGGTGCACATGTCAAAAGGTTATTGATGTGCAACTAAAACAAAGTCGTAGACAGAACCGATCCCTGTGGGACGCCAGCGTTTATCGAATGCGAGGAAGAGGTGAAACCGTCAGAAACCGTCTGAATCGACCTCTCCCTCAAAAAGTCGGCAATCCACCTGCACAAGGATGCGGGGAGTCCGTAAGAAAGCAGTTTGTTGACAAGTCCTCGGTGCCAAACCCCGTCAAAGGCCTTGGAAATGTCCAGTGCCACAGTTTGGGTCTCACCGAAACGTTCCAGGCACCGCCCCCAAACATGTGTCACATACGCGAGTAGATCACCGCACGAGCGGTTCCGCCGGAATCCGTATTGACGGTCGTAAATAATTTTGTTCTTCTCGAGGTATGTGAGCACTTTGTCGTTGATCACACGTTATATCACCTTTGATAGAACTGATGTGATCGCTATGGGCGGTAGTTGGCCGGGAGTTGGATCTCTGGAATATAATGTGCCCAAAATATTTAACATGTTACCAAGTAATATAAAAAATAGCAATTCACCAAACAGATTGAGATGTATGCTGAAAACATGGTTACTATATAAAGTTGCTTTATACTAAGGGGGTTTCTCACCATCCTCCCAATAGCTTATTCATACTACAATGAATATTATTAAAAAAAAAAATACTCGCAGTGGTTAGAAAATTCGGCCAACTTATCCAATATATAGCCACTATTCAAAGGTTCGAGTACCGAATTATAAACTCCAACTTAAAATAAATAAATAAATCGTAAATCTAAAATATTCGTTATTGGTGTAGATAAGCTATTTAGAGGATGGTGAGAAACCCCTTAAGTCATGTGTGTTAATTGTGACAATCTGTATAGTTATATTATAGTTTTTAAAGTTCCACTGTGCAAAACAAAGCTTGCTCAAAGACATGCTTATTTTATTGCACCGAAAATTTATAATGCATTCTATAAGACTACCGAAATCAAATGTGAAAATATATCATCCTTCAGCAAACATAAAAATGTAATAAAGTCTTGGATAAATAGTGTTGATATTAAAATTTACCTGCTGTAACATCTGATCTTTAGCTCTATTAACTTTTAACAAATTTGTAATCTTTTATTCTCGTATTTTAAATTTTAATTCCGATTTTACTATAGTAAATACTGATTTTACTATATTATTATTTATTTTTTGCAATTTATACAAAGATAATATACATATATAGAGTAAATTTAACTAAACTGCTTTAAAAAAACACAAGTATACCCACGAACTGGCGATGCCTATGTGGGATTTTTTTGTATCGTACATTTATGCATACTATTATATTATGTTTATATTAAATATACGTATATATGTTTGTGTGTGTGTGTGTGTATGTTGATATATAGCGTCTAATGCACCATGTATAGATATTTGTATATATAGATATATATATATATACATATACATGCATACATATGTACATATATTTTTCTGTTTTTTATATCTTTCTGTTTTTTAAGTCTATTTTGTTTATTATATTTTTTTAAATCTTTTGTCTACACAAATACATTGCTCTTGCTTTTTACTGTTTATAAAAATAAAATAAAACTTTTATTGTAACATGTATGTAACAAAAAAAATATTAATAAAAAAAAAAATAAAAAAAAATATTATATTATACTTCGTCAATGATTATAATGGATAATAAGGTAGGTACACCTGACTACCAGACCTCATCGGCCGACCCTGCCTTGATATAATGCGGTCATCACTGCTCACTGTTTGATTAATAATCCGGTTCGAAAAGTGCATTAACTTTCGACTTGAGTTTGCCAACCAATATACAGAGTAGGTAATAAAGTAATAAGTAATAAGCAAGTACTTAATTCCTACCTACCAACACATTTTAATATTTAATAGTAGGTAGGTACTGGCAACCAGAGATGTACTATATTTCAAATAAAACCATTTCAAATGGATACGCAAAATAGGTATCTCTTTTACATTTTGCATTTTAAATGGTTTTTTGTCACACATTTCCATTTTTAATGCCTTTCTCAATGCATTTGCATTTTAAATGCATTTTTGAATCATTCTTTCTATTATATCAACACATCTTTTTTCCTATTTACGTCTGTCAAATTGCTCCCTGGTAGAAGCCCTAACAAAATAAGTGATACCATTACAAAAAATGATGCTCTAATCAGTGGCGGTTCGTGGTCTTTTCAACAGAGGGTTCAGAAATTCCAACGACTCTAAAGTTCCAAAGAATGGGCAGTTTTTTCTTGGGGTAAGAATAATCTCGTCGAATTTAATGTTTCAAAAGTCCAATCATGTCTCATTACGTCCTTATTTTGGTAAGAAATTCCTGGTTTTGTTCAAATCACCGCCAGAGGGTTTGTACCGCCTAGGATTCTTTAGTATGGGGAGTTTTGTGCGGATTTCAAGACGCGCAAAATGGGATAGATACCTACCGTATTTTACGGTGGCGCGGGTTTTAAGACGGAATTTTAGTGGCGCGCAATCTATGATGTGCTTATATTATTAAGGGGGTTTCTCACCATCCTCCCAGTAGCTTATGTACCCTAATAACGAATATTTTTAAAAATAAAAATAAAATACTTGTAGTGGTTAGAAAATTCGGCCAACTTATCCAATATATAGCCAGTATTCATAGGTTCGAGTACTGAATCATGAACTCCAACTTAATAAATAAATAAACCGTTAATCGTAAATCGAAAATATTCGTTATTAGTGTAGATAAGCTATTGGGAGGATGGTGAGAAACCCCCTAATTATTACAAAACAAGTATATTTTATTTTCTCATCTTTGTGATGGGGGTTCGCCGCACAAACGCACTTTAGAGAAAACCGCCACTGGTTATAAATGATAGGTACACGGAAATAATAAGCAAAACATAATATCAAGCAATAAGAAAAGTTATGAAGTGGTAGATATTAGAGGATTTTAATTTTTTTTTGTAATTCTCATAGTTTTCCTCCGTTCTTATATCTAGAGGTAATTTGTTAAATAATTTTATACCCGTAGATATAAAGTGATGCTGTGCTGTTGAAGTTCGTATTAGAGGTATGGTTAGCCCTCCAACAGAAATAATTCTTTTGCTTATATTTAATTGTCGGATATTATTTTTATCAAAAAATTCTTTATGTATTTGAAGGAGTGCAAATTTGTCATAAATTTTTGAAAGTGGGGGAACCGGGAAATCTTGGAAAACATTTGTTGTTGGATAGTAATAACTTATTAATAAGTAATAAGGGTTTTTTTAAGATGATTTTTATTAATATTTTTTGTATATTTTTTTTGGATTGTCTCAAGTGGAAGTAGTGTAGATTTAAATTTAGTACTATTTATCCACTTATTTTTAGTCTTTTATTATTTGATCTGAGAAACCATTTTGCATTTTGAAAATAGGTATTTTGCATTTTCATTTGAAATGCTTTCCAAAAAATCGATTTGCATTTTCAAATGGAAAACTTTTGACCCCTCTCCATTTGGCATTTAAAATGGTTTTGGGTACCTATTTTACACGTCACTGCTGGCAACATACATAACAGATTCAGGGACTCGCAAATATTTGCAATAAAACTATTGTCTCTTTACCAACGTATACAAAATACGATGACTGGACAACTCAACAACTTGCAACTTCATCGCCTCCTCTAAGAAGTAATTAAAAGTGACGAAATTTAATAAAAAAAAGTAGGCAACGTTAGGTTAGTTTAGGTAAGATTACTATGCCAGGTTAAATGCCACTGGAATAGTTATAATAATACCTAACAACAGACCTAGCTATAAAAGCTCAAGCGTTATTTGGTTTGGCGTATTTCGACATATTGGATGCCGTACTTTACCAATGGGAATGTATGACGAGCGATATGCTGAAGTAGGCCAAGCCAAATAACGCTTGAGCTTTTATAGCTAGGTCTGTTGGCCCCATTAAGTGCGCTAAATTATAATAAACTTAAAAAATAAACCTACAGTGCTACTTACGAGTCATTACAAAATATTGATAAAATAATATGAAATAAAGAATATACAGTATAATATACAAATCAATGCAATGAGAACAAAAATTATCAATAACAGTGCTGTTATTATAGTATAATAAAACAATTTTTTTACCAGTCTGAAGATTGCTTTGAGAAGCTGAAACCGGTTGCGGTCAATAAATTAAAAGTGGAAAAAGTTTTAAATTTGTTTTATTATACTATTATAATGAAATTCCACCACGAATTATCATTTTCAAAAATAGAAATATTAAAAAGTGCTGTTATTGTTAATTTTACCTGTGCAACCTAAAAATACCGAACAAAGTTGGACGCCTTTAGTAATTTTGGTATCTACGAGATCGTCGCCCGAGTGCTTAATTAATAATTATAAAAACGATCAAATTAGCAAATTTTACAGGAAGACGAGGTTTTCTTTCATTATTTAAATGAAGGTATGACCAGAGAATACCGGAAATTAGTCCATTTTAAATCAAATTCTAGACGTTTCTTTTTTACAAAAAAATTAAATTGATTTTGAAAGATTGTTATTTTATCTGGTACAAGCAGTTTTAAAAAGTTGAAAAACTAAGTGTATTTTTAATATACTATGGTTATACCGTTGGTCTTTGGCAGATTTGTTCAATTTTCAAACGATAGATTCTATTAAACAACACAAATTTCAAATCATATAATCACACAACAAAATAAATCAAGTCAACACAGTTTTCAAAATTTATATTTTAGTTAAGTTAAAATCATTAAAAAATAAATCCGAGAACGTGTTTTGTGACAAAAATACCTGAGTTTTCTATTTATTAAAGGTCTTACAAACTAAAATATTTTAAAAAATGTACACACTTATTTTTTTTATCAGACATTATTGAAAAATCATAAATATTTATGACCAAAAAATACTTACAAAATGTACACTATATTTAATAATTTATCATCGTGCGTTTTGAGCATTTTTATTGCTTACTTTGAATGAAATAAATTGATATTAAATTTTTTATTTTAAAAAATTGATACGGGGAATAATCGATCTTTCTTATTGAAAGCTCCCTGTACAGTTGCAAGCATTTTAAAACTTTTATTCTCGTGATAGGTTTTAAAGATGAAGCTATTTCCCGAAAGGTTATGGTCTGCTAAGTTTAAATAATTCTTAGTTAAGTGATTAATGATCGATTTTGATACTTAATTTTTAATTTTAAAACGGAGTTTGAACAAAAACTAAAATGGTCGTTTGGACGGAGTATATACATATAGTATAGCCGTAAATGGATAAATCCAAGACCGCGTGCTTTATGCATACCCTTTTCTTTGATGTTTTAATAATTATACAAGCCATAGTCGGCAATATTTCACACGGTGATAACGACACGGGAGAATGTCTAAAAACAACCTTACAACCAGTAGTAGCGACTTGTAATTTTTTCATTTTGTCATCCAACGGATTCCCAAGGGCTACGGAAACCATAAAAGTAAAAATATTTTGAAACCTTTTTTTATATTAGCTCTACACATTAGGCTCTGAGGAAAACAATTTTCTTGAGGGCCTATGTCATCTTTGGGAATGCTGTGTTTTTAGGGAAATTAAGGAGAGCAAGTTCTGAGTATGAAAAATGTATGAGACGTATGAATCCATCCCTCCCACTGCGGTAAAAGGGGATGGGTCGAGAGAGTCCGTCTGGAGAGGTCTAGGTTAGGTCTTTCTCAACCAGTCTCTCCTCATCCGGCCCACCACGCAGTAAGTGAACAAACGCATTCGTCACCAAGATCTAGACAAACCCTCACCCCATTTACCCGAGCACCCCTGCTAAGTCACCAAACGTAGCGAACCGCTTGCAGATGGTGATAGTGATAAGCAGACATAGGTTTATATGCATTAAGAGGCTAGACTTTGAACCACACGCGGAACACCCGTGTCTGTCATTCTGTCCCGCTCACAATAAGCTCACGCACACTTACAATACATGCGAATGCGAAATGTGCGAATGAGACAACGCTCAAATTTACCTACAGAAATCGCTCGAAAAGGGGTTTATGGAGAATACACTTTTCTACACCGAAACTTTCACGAAATTGAAATTTTAAAAAATATATATTTTTTAGAAAGAAGAAGCTACGTCGGTAGCTTTTTATAATTTTATAATTCTTTAAGAGAGTTGAGTTAGCAGCACTTTTTCCTTAAATAATATTTTTTGATAAATCGTACATGTTTGACAGTGAATGTTTACGTTAATACGAAACGCATCGAAAATTCGAAAACATACCGACATAGTTTTCACCCTCTAGAAGGCAGTATAAAAAAATATATTCATTTTGTACAATTTTCGATGTAGAAAAGTGTTTTTTCCCGGGCGTCCTTTTTGTATGGGCTGAAAAGCGAAGTCTATCATCTTAACAAAGTGCCAAAATATGCATACAAATATGCACTAAAAAAGGCCGAAATATGCACTAAAAACTATTGAAATGCCAAAAATATGCACAATGCAAAATCAAAACACCCTTTTTATTTTTATATATTTTAATTAAAGACGGTACTAAGACAGCGAAATATTCTTATAATTATGCATAGTTTTTGTAACAATATACAAATACGTATTTTTCCAAATTTTCGAGGGCAAATTTGTGACGTTTGTCACCCAGCTTTAATTTGTACGCTGAAAAGCTCTCTACGTCAACTGACGTCACTGGACAAAATTTAATATTTTGCCCCATTTATGGAGATACTTGTTTAGGCAGGGAACTTGTGCCGTTGATGTAGGCATTAATGTTATTCGTGTCTTCAAGATTCGAGTTGAAAGTTATTTCGAGTTCATTGAAACCCTGTTAATTTGTTCGTAAGAACTTCAGTAAATTGAACCGTTTTTACTATTAAAATGATCGTTTTTTCGAATAACATTTTTCTCCGTGTACGTTAGCGAACTGCAGTTGTCCTAGGGAACGATGAGAAGTTACCGACAATTATCCAATCGATCCTTATCGATCGAGTATGCTAGGGGGGCAGGTCTCAATTTTTTTTAGGTTTATAATTTTTTTTATTTATTTTTTTTTCTTTATTCATTTTGTTTGTTACAGGTTTGTTTTACATGGCTTTTCGACTACCAAGCTAGGCAAATGCCCGTATTATGGTAGTCGGGATTCATAAGATGTTATATTAAGTATAATCATCCATATATGTAGATGAAAGTACAAACATATAGCATAAGTACATATTAGGGAAAATATTCATACTAATATTGGGTATCTACATGATCACATACAGGAAAGTAGTTTAAAATAATTATACTTGAAAAAATCTCAAAAATGCTTAAAAAAGGCCAAGATGTGTTCTACTCGCAATGTTTAATTAAAATAACTAACTAATTAACCATAACGCCGTTTCCCCGCAGGTGAAGGCAGAGAGGACGGACCGCCAAACAACTTGGTCTTGGCACACACTCCTTGCTTCATTTACATTCATACATCTTCTAATGCATGCTCTTCTACTATTCCGACTCCTGACATGGCCCGACTCAAGTATCTGGTTCACTTGATCGTTCCATGTCTTGCTCGGGCATTCACAACTTCTTCTTCCTTTCACTTTTTCGTCATATTTTCTCCTTACACTCCTCTCTTCGGTCATTCGCTCTACATGCCCAAACCATCTGAGGGTCCCTTTCTTAATCTTACTCATTACGCTTACATCAGCCTTGCATTCTTTACGGATATCCACATTTCTCACACGGTTTTACCACACATACGCCTGAGGGATCTCATATATACTGCATTCAGTCTACTTTCATCCTTCCTCTGCCAGTTCCATGCTTCACTGCTATACATCAGGGTAAGTACCAGCACCCTATTGTGGACTGCTAGCTTCGCTTCTTTGGACAGCTTTTTATTGGCACCAACGGTAAATTACCGCAACGGTTTTAATTAAAGCATCTACAATATGTATTTCTAAACGATCAAGTTTTCAAACCAAAAACACGCGAACACTTACAGAAATTTTGAAAAATATTTGGCCTGTTGTCTTTGTTGTAAGGTGAGTACGGTACATGTCATAGGTAATGCTTTACCCCCAGAGAAAACCTCTGACGATTTTGAATAACTTGATCTTTACATGTTATAGCGTTTGCATTCGTAGGTACCTACCATAGACATATTGTATGTCTATGGTACCTACCTACCAGGCACGTAGTGTAGGATTTTACCTGATTTCGATGTCGTGTGATGCGGTTTCTTACAAGATTATCAAGGAAGTAAACTTATTTGTGTCAGAAGATATTGAAATTACCCATCATTGTGGTTTGTGGTTATTAAATTTACCCAAAGTGAATGTAATAAATACAACATTGGTATTGCTTTGAAATAGCATTGGTTTCCTATCCATTGAAATAAACGGGATCTAGACACCCTCAGAACATTATTTATTGTTCCCGATGACGTGGCTGTTGATTATTTAAGGGTGTTAAACTCCTTCGGGTTCTTCATGGCTCCATGGCGGTAGGTACTTATTGCTACCGGGGGTTCCCGGTGGGCCGAATGTGAATATGGCCGGTATTATCCTTCGTTTTAAGTATTTTTTAAGTACCTACGTAGGTACCAGGTATTACACTAAAATACCGATAATTAATTTGTAAATTGTAACAAATGGGTATGTAGGAAGTAGGAACACCCAACCTTTTGTTCTTTCGTGGTTCGGAATTTCGGATAATGAATCGTTCATCCTGGCATAATATTCTAGAAATTTATATGTTTTGTCGTTACTATGATGGCACCAAGTTACTTTCTGCACGAAGAAAAATGTTATTCGAAAATACGATCATTTTATTTGTAAAAACGGTTAAAAACGGGACTGAAGTTCTTACGAACAAATTAACAGTGTTTCAATGTTTATTGGCGGGAACACGTGAGAATAATTTGTAATACGTAATTTCGTACGTATACCAACAAATTATTCTTACATTTTCCCGCCAATAAACATCGAAAAAATGTTAATTTGTTCGTAAGAACTTCAGTCCCGTTTTTACGAATAAAATGATCGTATTTTAGAATAACATTTTTCTCCGTGTGTGTTTCTTCAAACTCACTTTGTGGCATCATTTTATTTAAATGAAACAAATTACTTTTGTGTAAACCACCGCATAGTCGGGAAACACGCCAAACGCTCGCCCAACATATGTACACGGTTGACATTTGTCACATGAGAACGGGACGCTTCTACGACTCGTTCTTGTGTTCAACAGCTCGGCTGTGGAACGATTTGCCGGCCTCTGTGTTTCCTCCTTCCTATAACATGGGTCTCTTCAAGACCCACGTTCACTCCTTCCTCTCCTCAAAAAGACCCTCCTCACAGCATCTTCAAAGATGACATAGGCCCTGAGGGAAATTATTTTCCTCAGGGCCTCCTGTGTGGAGTTAATGTAAAAAAAAAAAAAAAAAAAATCAATGTTATAATATCTCATTTTTTTGTAGTTGTAATTTGTTCTTCACGTTGAAGTTTCTTCACATTCGATTGTGACAGATCGTTTTAAACAAACATCAGCGTAAAACAGAAAAAAAACAACACAGAAATAAATAGAAACAGAGATAAATTAATGTTTTATTTACAATTTTAATCTGTGAATTAGATTTCGTTTTATTTTGATCTAACTTGTAATAAATAGAAAAATGGCTTTTTTATTATTTTTTTATGTAATACACCTCACAAGAGTCCCAACTGCCGGCAACCGCCTGGAGCCAGTGAGACTATGGCATCCTCAATTGGGGTATGATGTGAGGCTTAAGGCAAGCGGTAAGAGGAATGAGACGGGGAAAGGAAAGTACCTGGATTTTCAGATCTAGTCACCAAACACTGCTAAAACCATTTCAAGCAAAGTTTCAATTCTGAATGGTGGTCTTACATCAGGGCGATACTGGGATTATATTTCACCCTGGAACATGCCGAAAATACACGTTTTATTATTTTAAATGATTAGATTGTGAACATATAAATCAACCTGGTAATATAGTTAACAATCGCTCTGTAAATTGTCATCTCAACACAGGCGTTTCACACCCAGTCAGATGGGCAATACTTTATTTATATGTAATATTGAAGTAATTAAATAAAAAAAATAAACTCAAAAATTATTTACTTGCGCACGCCGGGTAAAGAATATATGACGAAACTGTGAATGGTAGAAGAATTCGAGGACGCCCGAGGAAGACATGGCACTATCAAGTGAATCAGATACCTAGGTACTTATTGAGTCGGGTCATGTCAAGAGTCAGAATAATAGAATATGTATGAATGTGAATGAGGCAAGAAGTGTACACCAAGACCGAATTGTTTGGCGGTCCGTCCTGAGGGAAAATGGCGATATGGTTAGTTAGTTAATTTTGCACTCCCGCTTGATTTGAACCCGCAACCTTCGGTTCGCTGGTCTACAACCTTGCCCATTAACAACCACGGGGGCCGTCAATTATGATTTCAGTGGAAATTTTGGTATTATTTGTCGTGAGGTCTATCTACTGTTTCCGTTTTTATGTTTAAGTAAATCCTATATTTGATCTATGATCTATGATTAATGATCTATATAGATACAAATAGATTTGGTTTAAAATCGCCTTACTTTTTGATTTCCCTATAGGAACCTACTCACGGGAGTTTGAGGATCGGTAAGGGTAGGGGAAGGGGTTAAATGGAATGAGGGGAAGGTTCATTAATCAGTTGGAAACGATTATTCAAACAGTCTCTCGCGGCCAGTGGCGTCCTATACTAGAGGATAGGTACTCCTCCACTGGCTGGTAGCTACGGGGACGGGGTAGATAGGGCGAAGAAAAACCTACCCCAGCAGTGATGAATTGGTGCGGGGATGAGGAGCGATCACTTGGAGAGGATATTGATCGGAACGAGAAGAGGTGGTAATTAGTGACAGGAAAATAAAGAAAACAAACGATAGACGAGCAGAGCTGAAACTCTAAACCTCGGTTGGTATATAGGTACCTACCCGGAGAAAAATGTTATTCTAAAATACGATCATTTTATTCGTAAAAACGGGACTGAAGTTTTTACGAAAAAAATTTACAGTGTTTATTGGTTATTACATTAGTTATTATGTTTATTTATTATATAGGCACGTACAAAATTACGTATACCAACAAATTATTCTTACATGTTCCCGCCAATAAACATAATAATAATTCTATAGAAGCTCCTTACGAGTTCATTACAAAATATTAATAAAAATTCATTATTAATAAAAGTCGGTAGATATATTCAAAACAAAACAAAAGCAGAGAACAAAATTTAACAATAAGGCGCTCCGCCCACTGAGGCAACTGAAAACCAACTAAAACCGGCTGTTTTCTCTGTCTTGATTGGTCAAAAAGCTTGGTTAACCATAGACGAAGAACAATCAGCTGACAGCTGGCAACTATCAATGGCCGCCCAGGGCAACCAGCAAAGCAAGTCGCAAGTCACCGCTTGCGTTACCATTGACAACGGGGTTTTGTGTGATTGTGAAGTTGAGAGTTTTCAGTTGCCTGAGTGGGCGGAGGCGCTAACAGTGCTGTTATATATATAGCACGGGATAACAGTAATAGACAATAACGGTGCAGGACAAAACAAGAACTTTAAAACTAAAATATTATATAAAACAGGAAAACACTAAAATATTATACAAAAAGTGGACATTAAACATAAAAGTACAATAAGGAGTAAACCGAAACCAAACAATCGGAAACTTGAGAACCCGCTGGCTTATTATTAGTATATTGAAAAGAGGCTAGTATTCATGAATAATATGATTTTTTAAATAATTTTGTTTAAAGCCCGTTTAAATTCAGCCAAATTTTGGATATTATCAAGAGCTGAAAGAACTTCATTCCAAATTATTGGGCCAGTTACACGAAAAGGCGATCATAGTAAACAGCTCGATTTGACCGAGAACATGTAGATCTGGTGGCCCAGAGTAAGCTGTCTATCGCTTAGATTTTGTCGGACACATAGTTCCGATATACAGGGTGTTAAGGTACGTACTTGACTTACTTTAACCAGTGATTCCTGACATTATTTGGAGTAAAAAATGTTAAAGAATCTCCGGTGACTTTTTTGTTGACAATTTTTTTTCTTCAAAATCAAACAAAAAAAAAATCTTGCATATGATGGTAATTCTCAGCTGCTGATCAATCGCTCTTAAACTCTATTCTTCAGGGCATCGAAGCCAATGAAGGCGATCCCTTAGAAGCGGGGTTATACGACAATGCTTAGATTAGCAAACGGCCTACTCACCATCCGATTGGCAGAACTGCTTGCAGGATTGCATGCAGAGTCTCTGCAAATCGGATCATTTGTGTTTGTATATTATATGCAAGGTTGCCAATTTGCGGGGAATTCCCCAAATTACGGGAAATTGAGTATTTTGCGGGGAGAACCCTTTTGCGGGGGAAATACACGGAGAAAAATGTAAAAACGATCATTATAATAGAACCAAATCTATAAGTATCTACACACCTACCTACACCAGCGACCTCATCGAATCAAAGTTTTTTTTATGTGAATACCTTACAAGAGTCCCAACTGCTCCCGTCTGGAGCCAGTGAGGTATTAATTATTAAAAAAAAAAATATATATATATATATATAAAGTGACACTATGGCATGCCCAATTGGGGTATGTTGTGAGACTGAAGGTAGTGACGAGAGGAAGGAGACGGGGAAGAAAGAGGTGGGGAAGTACCTGGCTATTGTGATCTAGTCAATAAGTAATTTTTCAAGTAACGTTTCAATTCAGAAAGGTGGTCTCACACCCGGGCAATACTGAGAGTATCTCTCACTACAGAACGTGCCGCAAATATTCTAAATATATATTTTTTTTGTTAATGTATTGTGAAATAACGCAAATAAATTGCACTAATTAAGCACTGAATATTCGATCTGTCAAAAAAATTATCTATCTGTTTATAAAAAAAAACTAGCTATATTTTTGGACTTTTGATTTGCTTTTGAAAGCTTTTTATTCCTACGGTAAATCACAATCTACTCAAAAAAAATCAAATAGGTTTCAAAAAAGATAAGTAGGTAGGTACACTAAAAATTCTCACTAACTATCTCATAGACAGAAAACAAAAAATTTTAAATAGGGAATTTTTATAGTACTTACGTAGTTAGTAAAAGTTTACCGCTCCCGAATAATTTGAAATAATTCTATAAAACAGAAGTCACCCAAAAGCCACTTTTAATATTCTCACGTTTACAACGCCGACGATTCAAAAAGGCAACAAATGTACGTTCTTATCACAATAATGCTGCAGCCCTTTCTTACACTTTGAATAATAGTGAGACAAAAGATGAGACACACAATGTACGTATGTATGTTTCCTCCAAAGTATTACCTTTTTCCTTTGGAGAAAACAGACGTAGGTACTAGGTAACTACGTACATTGTGTGTCTCATCTTTTGTCTCACCATTATATACCTACCTAATGTGTAAGAAAGAGATGCAGCATTATTGTGATAAGTAACGTACGTTTATTCCTTTTTTGTATCGTCGCCGTTCCGTAAATATGTAAAAAAAATGGGAACGTCAAAAGACTTTTAAAAAATATATTTTACTAATTTACTAGTCACAATAATAGACATTTAAGACACAGGACTTAAAAAGAAATATTTCAACACATTTTCTAGGGCCTTTACTTCGGATCCGTTCCTGGCTATGTACCAGAATGGTACCTATGCATTGAAAACTAGGAAAATAATATATCAAATTTCCCACAGGGCCTCAACCTCGGAGTGGTTTTATTGATAACCTCGCTTTGTTGCCCCATCCTTATTGGATAGATGCCAAAATGATACACATCGAGAACACAGGATTCGGAATATATTATAACATTTCACATTTTTATATATTTGTAAAACGTTGATTGTGCAATGATGGAGGACTTAGATACCAGATGATTGAACTAGCAATGCTGGGTGGGAAAACGACGCATTCTTCCACTCTGCTACTAGCCGGTTATCAGGGTCTACTCACCATCCCATTTGCAGAACGACCGATATGGAGTGAGGTAACATGGAAAATTTGAGGTTGCCTCCGCACCATCTGATATCTGATTTGCAGTGTGGTGATTGTCTTTGCTCTATGAACACTTAGGCGATCCGCTCACTGAGGCTACTGAAAACCGTCAACTGGCAACTGTCTTTGTATGACAATGTGATGGCCTGCACACTACACAATCACTCAAAAACCCGTTGTCAATGGTAACGCAAGCGGTGACTCGCGACTCGCACTGCTGATTGACGTGGCCAGCTGTTGCTAGTTGCCAGCTGTCAGCTGATTGTTCTTCGTATGTGGTAAAACAAGCTTTTTGACCAATCAAGACATAGAAACCAGCCGTTTTTAGTTTGGTTTCAGTTGCCTCGCCAGCGCCTTACGCCTATAATCAGGGTTGCCTTATGGCTTATGTTCTAAAATACCCGCAATAAATGTTTAAATTCCTCAAACTGGGGAGAGCAAAATAAGAAATTCCCTGCAATTTCCCCACAATTTACTTTATAATTCTATTTCAAAAACAAAACAAAAACCTATTGAAATTAGCATCTTTTTAATATATTGTTTTTCTATTTTTTGAAGCGTTGTCAGGATTAAAACATATTAGGTACCTACTACATAAGGTATGTCATATAAAATTTAAAAATAGATTACAACCAAATAACGAATTATCAGATGGTGCTAAAGTAATGAAATGACATATTAAAAAATATTCAATTCGTTGTTCCAATAAATTGTAACAAAATAATATAAACTGTAACAAAAATAGATTTTGTCAGTGGCATCAACTTTCTACTAAGATTTTTACTTGGCAGGAAGGTATCGATTTTTCGAGACTTCAGAAAAAGCTGTGGAATGTTAAATTTAAAAAGTTTTTTTTTTTTTATTAGAAAAGCTCTCTTTTTAACTCGAAGAAGATAACAATAATAATATAAATTAAAATATGAAATGAACAAGACAGAAAAAAACAATAAAAAATTGTCACCGTTATCTTTTATTATTTTTCTGTGTCTTGTTTTTTTTTTTTCATTTTCAAATTTTAATTTAGATTATTATTGTTATCTTCTTCTTCAATGATATTTCATAAAGTTTATTTATTTATTGATAAAATTTATTGATAATGCTTAATAATCGTTCACAAATTAAACTTGGCGTACCTACCTACGTACCTAACCACATTTTTTCTGGAAAATTGGAAGAAAAGACAAGATTCGACATTCGACATTGCTATTAACCTGACAATAAAAATATATCTAGTTACTTAAACCTACACGAAACGAAATTATGACCTACAATCGTTCCTTTCCGAGAAAAAAGAAAATGTGATTTGTTTAGTCAAGTGTTGAAATAACTTTAGGACATTAATCCATTTTACCCATGTTCCTTACCAAATATTCCTTCCTTCTGATTCCCCTCCTTTCACATCAAGGCCCTTACCCAAGAAGCAAAAGAAGATGAATAAAAAACGCTTTAAAAAATAACACATTTGCACCTCGTTGTTTTGAATAAAAACATTCAATCGTTGTATTTGAAAATTCTGTCGAACTGGTCCAAGCATTTCGCAAAATCTCGCAAATCTCGCAAATAACAATCATAAACATGTTATGATTTTTGTGAAGACCATCGGGTCATCATTTTAACATTGGAAAGTGACCTTGAATGAAGAACTGGGAGCTGTCACCTCATCATCAAGGTAAGGGCCATTCCTGTATTTTCCTTCCCCTTGTCGATATAAAAACACAATCTTGGACATTCGCAATTCGCTTCATATACCTACATTTAGTTTTACAGTCCACACGGTGTCATTGGACACTTAACATGATTAGTTAGCTACTTTAGGTAGGTACCTCCTTACCTACATTTAAAATCGGTTTTAAATTTAAAAAAAAATATTTTTACCTCAAATTAGAAAATTTTAATGAATGAAGACAATAATAGCCAAAATCAATAGAAAATCTGAAACGGAAAAACATGAAAAATATACTGTCACATCTGATCAAAAGACCCATCGGTTCTTTGAGTCACATCTTACCCATACGGTTCCCAGATGTGACTCAAGTTAATAAAAAAATCTTCACCCTAGACTTGCAGAAAAGTCAATAGATGTCGCATAATATTAAAAATTGATAAAATTATTCAAGACACTATCTAGACCGATAGTGACACATTAGCTCAATCGGTAGAGCTGTGGTCCAGAAAGGTGAAGGTTCTGGGTTCGTGTCCCACATACTAACGTATATTTTCTGATTTTTCTGTTTCAGATTTTCGATTAGGTTTCGCTAATATTGTCTTCATTAAATATATTTTATCTGGAACTCTATTTTTGGAAGCTCAAAATCTTGAAGGATCACGAACAACTTCACGAAAAGAAAATTATTGAATTACGTTAGGTTAGGCACCCATGTAACTCAATAAAAATAATTGATAATAAACTAATGATAAGGTAGGAATCTACGTAGTAAATGTTGTAAACTACCGTTAGTACAAATCGCTAACATTTTCATTTTTTTATGAATGAAAGAACATTAATTTTAGTACGAGGAACTACCGCACTCACGCCGGCGTAACGAGATAAAACATCTTCCCTCGCGATACCACTTCTGCCTTTCTATAATGTTAATATCAAGCCGTTTGATTCGCCGGCGGATCCGTGACGTCACAATCAAACCTTCAATCAGATGATGGTATTAAAAGCCAGACGCCCAGAGAGCATTCTCATTGGCCACGCCTTCCCGCGCTCCATTGGCCGGCGAATCGGCCGGGGAGAGGGGATGACGGGGCAATTTTTGTATTGGGAACAAAACGTGTTTTAGAATCGTGCGCGGCGTGAACGTATGCGTTTGTCCGTCCGTGTTTTTCAACTAACCCCCGTTCGGCACGATAAAATCGGGTTAATCATCTAAATATCGAACAGTGAACGAACGCACTTTGACAAGATAAACATTAAAAAGTTTTTAAAAATTAAGCGGTTATGTCAATACAACTAACTAACTTTTCAAACTTTCTCAGTGTGACAGCCGATTATTGTCAATTGACAGTACCAAGTTGATTGTGATTATCCAAACAAATAATAAGAATTGTATTTCTTGAAAGTGATATCCGTGAACTGACGAACTCTCGAAGATATAGTTTAGTTCCGTGACTCCAACAAATATTTCTTAATTTTTATTATTTATTATTGTGACTTTTGAAAATAGCCGTCTGAGTGTCAGTAAATTGACAATCAACATACCAAACAGTGAAAGAATATCTATTAGAAAAGTTTTAAATGTGTGTTTGATACTGTGAATTAAAACATTTGTGTTTGCCTTAACTTTCAATTGACAACAATAAGAGTTTTGCCAAACACATGACCGTGAAAAAGTGACGTGACATTATTCAATTGATTATTATGATCAATGTTCACATAAAATAAAGAATAACAAACCGATTCTAGTGAAATCTCAGTGCAAGGACTTTGGAGCTTTTGATTGTTTATAAATCTGAATCGCATACGTTGACATTTTAACAATCCGCTCAGTCGTGTTTTGAGGTTAAGTTCTATTGTCTTTAGTTTGATCAGTGTTGCCACTCTTTGAATCTGCATATAATTGACGGTGCCGTAGGAACTTTTCCCGCCTAGTAATCAAAGGCGTCAAGATTCGCGTGAAAAACAGGGAACCGGTCCCGGTGTACGCCATGGATGGCGCAGCGGACAGGGACTCTGACATAGGGGAGGAAAGCCCAATGGTAAGCACTTCTTATGTACATGTCTACCATATATTACGTTTTGCCATTCCTCTCTGCCTCTTCACACATCCACGGGAAACTGCATTTATCTACCAACCTAAACCTACTTAGGGGCGGTATATATATAATATCTCTCAGCGAGCAAAAAGAACAACGTAAAATCCGGTACCTACCTATATCAAACTTGTTAGTAATAGTATCACTAGGCATATCTTACCAGGGTTCCTTATTGAGAGCAACAAAACCGTCGTAAATATCTCTCTATTTATATATTATAGGTAGATACCTATTATATATTCGACATAAACGTAAAAAAAGTATGTTCGTTAGTACCTGTCAGTTAGTATCGATATGCACGTGCCCTATTCGATTGGTTATTCGATGTTATGATATACGTGCACGAAGAGACATGTAGATATCATTGAGCAGCACCATATTTCTTGTCATGCTATGCTCGGCCAGAAGTCCGTTCTGCCGTGTGGAATACAGAGTAATTCGTGGCGACGACCCTGGCGGTAGTGTTGTAGAACCCTAGACGCTAAATCTTTGCGCTTCCACCCACTGAGGCAACTGAAAACTCTCAACTGCTAACTGTCTTTGTGACAATGTGATGGCCCTCACACTACACAATCACTCAAAAACCCGTTGGCAATGGTAACATTAGCAGTGACTCGCGACTAGCACTGCTGATTGCCATGGCCGGCTGTTACTAGTTGCCAGCTGTCAGCTGATTGTTCTTCGTCTATGGTTAAACAAGCTTTTTGACCAATCAAGACATAGAAACCAACCAGTTTTAGTTTGGTTTCAGTTGCCCCTTCAGCGGAGCGCCTTATTCTTAATTGTGCTCAATTAATTTGTTTGTTCGGTACCTAGGTAAAAGTATGTAAAAGTACCTTCTTACAAGGCTAGTTTTTTTTAACTGTTTTGGTGACTAAATGGGCGTATTATGATCAGTGGCGGCTCGTGACTTTTGGTGAGCTAGAGTGCTAATATTAACAAAAACGGCATTGTTGATGTCTTTGTAGCCGAAAAATATTTTTTATTTTTTTTTTCGAAAATTTATTTTTTGTATGAAGATTTTCAGGAAATCTGTGCGGCGCACGGCAAAACTGAAATTTCCTAAAAATCTTCATACAAAAAATAAATTTTCGAAAAAAAAATAAAAAATATTTTTCGGCTACAACGACATCAATAATGCCATTTTTGTTAATATTAGCATTCTAGCTCACCAAAAGTCACGAGCCGCCACTGATTATGATAAACCTCACGCTAAAAAAATACGTTTATGTATCCTATGAATGAAAGTGTTTACCTTCAAAAGACTGGCAAACGACTCAGAAGTCCATGCATTTGGCATTTCAAAGTGAATTTTTTCCCCTTTATTACCTATTATGTTTACAAGTCTAGTGTGACACCCTTCAACGCAGGTTACCTTCCAGAACGTTGTAAAGAATTGATTATAAATACCTAGGTAGGTATTACGTGTAAGTATGAGTTTTGGTGTTGTTGAAATGGTTCTACCTACCTACTTTTTTACATTATCTCCACACATGAGACCCTGAGGAAAACAATTTCCCTCATTTTTGGGGATAATGTGTAATGGGTTTTTTATGGAAAGTAGAGGAAGTTCTGAGAAGGAAAAGGGTACGAGGGAGCTATCTGGGGGTCAGTGGGTCCACGAGTAACAGACGTATGAATCCATCCCTCCAACTGCAATTCAAGTCGATTGGTTGAGAGAGTTCGTCTGGAGAGGTCAAAAGGTCCGGCGCCAAAACCTCTTGCTAAGTCACCAATCGTAGCGAACCACTTGGGGTGACCTGTGGCAGAGCTGTTGGTTATCCAATAAATGGTTCCCGGGGCGGAGGTACCCATACCCGCTTCCCAAAGAGGTTGATTAAAACAAATAATTCCTTTTAAATCATTCCTGTTAGGTAGGTAGGTACATATATCATTTGAATTTGTTAACCTAATATAGGTAGGTACCTACACTACCTAGGTATGTTATACTGTATTGCCATTTTTCCGTCGGGTATTGAATACGAATTCACGGAATTATAGTGTACCTAAGTACTAGGTACCTACCTACCCAAGTAATTTATTTTCGTATGAAAATTTCTTTTGAAAATCACACAATTCTCATTTCTCATTCTTAATTCTCAGCTGTGTAAATGCCCAACCACATGTGGAACGTTTGTGTTAAAAAAAAACGAAAATTATGGGTGGCTAGGTAGGTACCACCAAATGAAAATAAATTATTTAATTACCTACCTATATAATAAAATAGTAAGTCATATTGGAAGATACTATGTATTTAAAATGTGAACTCATTTATAGGCAGACAGGTACTTATAGTACTGTTGTTGTTTGTATATCCGGATGCCTGAAATGTATATTAATATTTAGAATAATTATTGGCCTTGACAATTCAAATGCACACTATCTAAAAACATAGGTACCTACTTGCATAACAACACCTACCTACGTATCTGCAGATAAAATGTAGGTATAATAATGTTCTACCTATTGCAACATTAATTTATTCCAAAATAACAACGTTGTCAAATTCCCAAGGGTGGGTAGGTACCTACCTAACTTATTCGTATTCAAATCGCTGCACTAATACCGACTTTATCTGCTTTTATGGTCGGGTCATTTTTTTCTCGCTAACGGCGACACCGAGTCGGGGGTGGTGGCAGTATGCTTATAAACCCGGCATAACGGTAATATTAACAACTGGGGACGTTAAAAAAATAATACGTAGAAATGATCCGGGTCTCAGTGAACACTGTGAATCAATCACAGGACACAAGTGGTTCACAGGGCCGCAATCGGGAAAAGGGCAGAAACCCTAGAAATATATATTTTTACGTATTTGATTTTACATTTTTAAGAAACACTTTGTGATGTGATGGAACACAACCCTGATATAAAAATCTCAGAATTATAATTAATTATGGTTTTTTAATTGTAATTTTCGAAAAAGAATTATTTTGGCGTCTTTTGAATTTAAACGTATCCGCGTTGATAGGTATGCATTCACTATTTTATGTTTATCCTAACCGTTGTCTTTTTGAAATTTTATTTACCATCTTGTTTATTTAATTTTCACATACCTACATATTTTTAAATATAATAATAGTCGATCTTCCTGAAATTTTATGAGTACTTGAGAGACAAGACAGATTTTTGCACCATGCCCATTCGAACAAAAAATATTGCATTAATGATTTGAAACTTATTAAAATAAACACAAATTTATTGACTGAATAGGAATTAGTAATTCAATTACTAGTAAAAAACATTAACGCGTTAAAAAAGGTTATGTTAGGTATATTATTTTTATTTATGAATCTTGTCAAAAATATTGTTGGTGTCGACTCCTTTCTTACTAACTGTTGCTACACTGAAAAACAGCCCCAATACGATACGTATAAAAAACAAGTACCTACAGACTAAAATAATTACTGTCATATCCATTTTATGATGGAGAAATTGAGGTTATGTCGGACACGACATCGCGATAGTAAAATAAATGAAGAAATCACATCACGTTTTGATCTTAAAATCGCGATCATAACCAATTGATGTCCACAAACACTGGGTAAACACTCCAAGCAATTTACATCATTCTTCAAATAGTCAACACTTCTTCTCGAATAATATTCTAGCTTAGTGTACTTAACTGATCATGAAATGATAATATTTTATTAACCTTAAGTGGGACATGTTTTTTCTATCAATAATAAATCTTTTGTAATTTACATATAAATATTTCTAACTTCAACGAAATTAATTGAATTTTTTGTCTCCTCTTTGACAATTTTACTTAGAATATCGAATTAGCAGATTACCGTGAAAAATCGCAGGATAGTCTGAATCATCTACACATCAGTTCTAATTTTGTAAATGGCAATTAAAATAATACTCTGTTAAAAATATTTTCATATAATTTACGGTTAACTTGTTTTAAAAATAATAATATAACATGTTTTTAAAATAAAGCTGCTTGGTGGGATGGTGGCTAGGTACCATTATTATTTGTGATTTCGTAAAAAATATAATCAGTACCTGCCTACATATGTGGAGATACTTAATTTGCTCGGAAACCATATCTTCTTCTTCTTCCTTGCACTGTCCCAACTCATTGCCTAGGTAGGCTGTTGGGGTCGGCTCTCCTCGTTCTCAGGTTGTAGCTTCTTCGGTTCTGGGTATCGCTTTCATCCAGGCCGTTTCTACTTAGGATTTTGATGCATTGAATCATCCAGGAGTTCTTTGGTCTTCCTCTGGATGACTGCTCGAAAACCATATAATACTTTTTTTATTTATATGTTCGATTTCGGTTGCCACACATTTACGATATTTTCAATGACTACTACATAAACAAAATACCTAAAAGAAGGACTTGACATACCGATCCAAATACATACCGAACATTCTGTCCAAACGGTTACCCAAAAATGGCTTTACGTTCAAATAGTTTCCATGGCTTTTATTCGGTTTTTATGATAAGTTTTAAATATTGGTAACATCTTTGCCGCCATTTTGTATAACTCTTTGCACAAAATGTTTCATTGGTAAATGTATATTTTATCTTACGGTATTTTACTTAGTCATTGGATATTTTACAATTTTTTATTGTCTTTATTTTTTAGGGTTATTCCCGCATTTCTCCATATTTAACTTTACTGGGTTTTCTCAGGTACCGTCATTCGGTTCGTTTGGTAGAAATCTCTGACCATTCATGACAACTCTTAGTCGTTAGAAAAAAAAATGGTGATAAATTTGTAACTATATATAAATTTATAACTGCTCGTGCAGCGACAACAGCTCTAGAGATACTTTTCGGCACTTTTAAAACTTACCGATTTTTAAAATTAGCTATAACGTTCAGAAGTGAATACACAACAAAAAAAAAAATTACCGATTATATTATTTTCGTAAATCCGCCCCTGTGTAGCAGATTTGCCTAGCCATTTTATGCCCTTCCGCCCTTATCTGCCCATGTGAAGTGCTGTCTATCCTTTTCCAACACACGCCCATTCCTATGCGGATATCTTCTATCTCCGATTATGTTTGGTATGCACCGCCTCCACAATACGATGCTTGTCTAAATGAAAACTTTATAACCAACATCTATGAATTTGGAAGCTAATGAATGATAGATAGCCATTCGGTAAGAAACTTTTCTGGGAATTAACAAAAATGATTATGTTCCTATTACATTTTTAATAATATGATAATACATTACAAAAAGTTACTTTGCTTATAGTGTTTATTATTCGCAATGAGTTAGAAAAAACGTAATTCCGATGCATTTAAAAGGCGAAACAGGCTAATTGTTGGGTAAGAGGTATCTTGTATCTTAAAATTTGATTGTATTTCGTAATTGGTTTATTAGAGCCCTTCTTACATTCGATCTAATTTATCAACATGAATTCCTATCGGGAAATATTTATAATATGTACCAATTTTTATCGTTTCGTAAAATGTGCCAGCTAAATATAATAACCCAAAAATTAATCAAAAATAATTATGTACCTAGTATAATTTTACCTCATCTGCTTATATTTTTTCTATTTTTTTCTCATTTCCACTAGTCAAATTACTCATGTATGTTTTTCTTTAAAATGTATATTATAGGAATTAACTGGGTAGATAGTGCAACTCCGTAAACATTATAAAATAAAATATGTTCATAAAACTTTTTAAATAAAGTTAAATAATTAATGTATATGTAAAATAATACAAAAATGAAAAGTTACAACTTTATATGTTTAGTAGTCATTTTTAAAATCTTATCGAATCCATGACCACCAGGTTGCCTGGACTAGGTAGGTACCTAGTAGAGGCCAGATATTGGAATTTTAATGTATTTAATTAATTTATATTAATTTAAACGAACTTAACGAACACCTCACAGTCAAATGTCACTATACCGCTACGCTACAGAGGGATTACGTTTTACTAATCATTTATCTTTTTTTTTTACACTGTTTTCGTGAAAAGTCCTCTAAAGAACGCCTTACAACGAATAAATATACTAATTTACATGTAATATATCATTGAAGAAGAAGATAACACTAATAATATAAATGAAAACATGAAAATGAATAAGACGCAGAAATATAAAATATAACAGTCGCAACTGGGACTCGAACCCAGAACTCTCGTCTTACCGAAACGGGCGCCTCTACCAATTCGACTATTGCCGCCATTATTTAAATATCATATTTGTCAATCTCATATTTCAGAATTACCAATGTTATCTTCGTCTTCCTATTTTTTTTCCATATTATCGGCAGCTACCTTTTACTTGGAAATAATTGTTTTATGCACGTGTTTGTTACCTAGATAGTGTCTCGGATAAATAAATCCGATTTTTTTTTATATGGAACACCTATTGACCTTTTCTTAAAAGTCTAAATAAATACAATTTTTTATAAAAACATCTCTCTCGTTATCTTCTTCTTCAATAATATATTACGTTGATGGGAAACGCCTTCAAAATATATAAAAAGTGAGTTGTTCTTATAAAAATTTAATTTATATGTTATGCGAGTTATTATATTTAGATAAAAAAAGATGTCATATGGGGACACACATTAATTACGTGAGCAAAAAATAGGGGGGGGGGGGTCCAGTAAAATCTCACCAAATCTTATTACACCGAGGGGGGTCATTAAAAATTTCACGTCAACTTTAAAAGAGTACCTATATATTAATAAACAGATATTAAAAAAAAATTGTTTCCCTTCTTTTGAAGTGTCCAATTTTGCCCGCTGAAAAATGGCTATTATGAAAAACATTTATTTCGAGAGTAAGAAAAAAATCTCACGTGAGGGGGGAGGGTCCCACTAAATATCACTTAGCCCCTCACCAAAGGGGGGGGGGGGGGTCTATTTTTTTTTAAACTCCTTACGTAATTAATGAATGTTTCCTATCAACATTAATATGATTAATTTATGACAAAATAATACAAATATAAAACACGACGTAAATAATTATTGAAAAATAACACATCAGTATTTTTCCGTTGCATCTAAGGTTTTTAATGATAATAATATTATTTGTCATTGAGTTTAGCGATTAAATAAGTACATAAATATAATAATTACTTATTGTGTTTTCTGTGGCACATTTCCTTACCTTTATTACTTACGAGTATAATGCAATATTGATTGTTTTACGCTTGAAAATGTTTACGATAATGTATTCCACTAATAATATTACTAAGGTTTTTGCTATGTATGTGTAGTATCATAAATATTTTATTTTCTATTATTATTATAATATGTATGTTGGGGTTTTTATTTCTTCGTGTGCTTCTTGTACTCGTATGTCTTTATTTCATAATATATGCATCATTTATGTCACGTTCGTTTTATTTTTGTCTAACGTGAGTGATTTTATCGATTTTTTTACTTAATCATTTTTAGTTAGCCTACCTTTCTTTGTTTCACATTGATGAGTTAATTGCAATGTCGATAAGGTTCATTATCATGTAATATTAATTATTTGTACCTACCGACCCATCTACGAACTCGACAAAAAGCTTTAAAATTAAATTCAAAACAGGGGAGCCGAACCGTGACAGTCTTCGAGGTCAGTGAAAGCTTTGAATTTTTCATTTATTTATGTTTTGTTTTCTTGTGAATACCAAGAGTCTCAACTGCTACCGTCTGCAGAAAGTGAGACTATGGCATCCCAAATTTGGATATATTGTGCCGCTGAAGCAAGTGCGTAGGGGAAGGAGATGGGAAGAGGAAGGTGGGAAAGTTCCTGGCTATTCATATCTGGTCACTCATAACGGCTAAAGCCATTTCAAACAATTTTTAAATTTTAAAGGTGGTCTTGCACCAGGGCGATACTGAGAGTATCTTCCACTCTGGAATGAGCAAACGATTTTTGATTAATTAATTTTACTTTCATAAAATATAAACATGGACAGATAAGAAATTAACAATTATTTTTATTTTATAATTTATTATATCTCTCTATAATTTATTATATTGTATCCAGTGTCTAAGAAACCCTCATCGAAGGGTGTTTTTTGCCCGGCGTTGCTAGGGCTATGGTTTAGGACCGGGCCGGGTGTTGGCTGTATGTAAGTAGGTACTAATTAGATAGGTACCTACTCCGCTTCTTCTGAGAATTAGCATTTTATGTCGCCAGCGCAGCGCCCTCATGGACTGTATTTTAAGTACCTACCTGCTTTCTAATGCCACTGTTTTAAGTATCTACCTACCTTTTTCTGTCTTGGATCAATAGCCGATCGATAATAATTAAGCAAGTAGGTAAGACAGATTGACTGCCCAACCCCAGACCCGCGAACGAATTATAAATGGCCCGCGTGAGCAAGTTTAAAAATTCCGGCCAGCTTGAAAATTTTTGTCAATCCTTCGATAATCAGTTTGTAAATAATCAATTACAACTATCGCATACTTTTGTGTGCAACGAAAATTACAGCATGACAGACTTCCTGGCGGAATCCAATAAAATGGCGACAAAAACTAAATAATTCATACCCTGAAAGTCCTCTATCCACCCCCCCCCCCTAGGATGGATAATATTCAGAAATTAAATTACCCTATCAGTGTCCCGCCTGTGATTTTCCGCGTCAGCTTGTTTCGACTGTTAAAAAGGTTCGGCAGCGTAACGACAAACCTAAAGTCCATATATGAGAATTTTTCTCGTATAATAAAATTTTAGGATATTAAAGTCAATTTGAATTCCACCACTTCGGAGAAGGCACATGTGGTTTAATAATAATTATTATTATATTTGGATGACTGTGTAGCGCCGTTTTTGTGAAAAATCACCTCAAGGGCGCTGTAAAAATTTTAATACATTTCTGCAACAACTGCCTTCTACCTACCTAACTACATACTAGAAAAACATTATAACACCTTGTGGCTAAAACATTGCATCCACCGGTTCTTCGATCAGTGATACAAAACTATATGTACGACCAATTAATTAATTTATTTTATTTTATAATAATTTTTTTTATTATTAAGAAAATTTACAGGACCATACTTACCGTGTTTTTTTTTAGTTGGTTTTGGGTATTTTTTCTAAATACGAAAAAAATAGTTGTGTGGAAACAGTAATTCAAACGAAAGTTGAAAAATAACACTTTTTTTAGTTTTTAACTATCGGAAAGAAGGCACAGCATATACGTAGACCAGCATATCCCTATCCCAGCATATCCTTATTCCAGCATACTAATTAGGTACTTGTAAAAGGAAGCGCTTATCGGCAGCAGGTAGTTATATTATAGTAACCAAATACCAGCCTGATAGTGTAGGCAGTTATTATATCATTATTTGAATATTAGCAAATTATTGAACTGTTTTGTTATTCCACTTTGGTCATATCGTCATCTAAGTAACAAACAGATGGAGTGTTTTTTTTTATCTTTGGTTCCGTAATACCACCATTTTGGTGTGATTAGATTATCACATTATTTTTCTGATAATTTTTTGTTATTATAAAACGTTGTATTATTATGGTTTTATGGGAGCCAAAGCCTCACAGCTAATGAATAAATTAAAAAAAAATTTACATAGCAAAAGCATTTTACATTTCACATGGTGTAGGTAAATTATTCGAATTCTCTTCTGAAACTGTCACTATTGCAATTCCCATTATTTCACTTATCCAAATGGTTCTGAGAAATGTTCATTTTGGTATTACTTTTAATTTAGAAAGGTTTCATTGCGGCCATAAAAACCCTAAATATTTAGGTATTTCCCCGATTTCTGTGAAATGACAATAAATGTTTCGTACCAAGTATCTACCTAGGTACCAGGTCCCTATGTTGTTAATGTATGAAGTACGTGCCTTTACAGGTAGGTAATCCATTAGTTGGGGATTATTTCAAAACTTAAATTAACTTTTTGAAATATTGGTAGCTTGCTGCTTGCTATCTGAGGAAAGGCCAGTGATTCTCCTAAATTATTTTAACATTACCGTTTTATTGCCAACAATGACAAAGATGGAAAATATTTTTTTTTGTCGCCGTCTAGGAAGTTGTTAATTTTTATGTGTTTATCGTTCATTTTATCAAACCAGTAAAAACCGCAAATGCACCAAACACCGTGTGCTGTCATCACGTTTTTCTAATCATAGACTAACTAAATGTAAGTTGACGAGAACTGCAGGAAAACAAAAATAATGGAAAATAATAATTATTATTGCGTTTTTATTATTTGACCTTGGTCAACATCTTCGTTTATATAGGTACTTGTTTTGATAATGATCTCGCTCGTAAGGTATTGTCGACATTGTTAGACTAGGGATGTTACGAATGTGATATTTTTCACATTCGCGAATGCGAATGTTCAGAGTGCAAATGTGCGAATGCGAATGTTAAGGAATCACATACAAAAAAACTTTAGTCAACATTAATCATCGTTTTGTTAAAAAAATAAAAACAATAAATCAATTCTTATACATTAAGTTATTATCGAAGTTCAAAAGAAGCATATTATATTTCAGAAAAAGCAATTTTGTAGCCTTTTCTCCCATGAGGCGATTTCTAAGGGGCTCGTATATGGCCGGCTGCACTGAACAATTGTTCACTCGGAACGCTGGCCGGTGGAGCGCTCAGATATTGAGCCAGATCTGTCAATTTGTCGTATTTCAATTTAGTCTTCCACCATTCCAAAGGGTTTTCTTCAAGAGAGGCTCGTTTTTCTTTAAGATATGCGTTCAGTTGAGCTTTGATTTCACAGCTTATAGTGTCTCCAGATTCTGCACCGTCGGAGTTTTCGGGCGAGAGTCACAAGATGATTTGCACACATTCGCATTCGTTAAACATTCGCATCGATTGTTGCGAATGCGAATCTCGATGCAAATGTTTAAAATGATGCAAATTATTCGCATATGCGAATGCGAATGCGAATGTTCGTAACATCCCTGGTGTAGACTACGATATGACATAGCAAGCGTTATTGAGCTTGACCTATTTCAGCATATCGCTCGCCATACATTCACGGGTCTCGAAACCTGGCGAAGATATTCTGAAATAGCGTTATACACTCACATTGTTTAATATTATTTAAGACGGTGTTTCCCACATTTTTAGACAAAAACCACTACAACTTGATTTACGAATTGCAATTCTTAACATAAAAACCTTTTATTCTTCTCGAATCTGCGTTATTCGTTTAAAACAATGCAGGAAACAAAGTAGGGAACTTTGGTACCACCAGCATATTATTATCAGAGTAATGACAAAAATATATTTGGGTTAAAACCAATTAGTCCATTCGAACTAAAATTGCGTGAAATAATTAATTACAATTATTAATTATTTTGTGTATTAACTGTTTATTACAATAGCATTATACGAAAATAGCGCCCGCCATGATATGGCATTGTTGCCATGAGGGCCTATATCTATTGAATCTATGTATCACCATCTTTGTATACATTTCAAACTGCCACTACAAAACGTTTAACATCACCTACCTGTGTCCGAATGGATTATCTTATATGCCAGGTCCCAGGTAGCATCGAACATCTCGAATCTTCCGCCAGACAGCTGGAGGTGTCCCATTAATACCCTTAAATGTCCCATTTCCACGGTGTTTTGTGTTACCTTTCATCCCATCATATTGTGTCTGTTACCTTTTGCGGGATCTATGGCACGTGGGAGATGCTTTTTTCAGCAGCACGTGAGAACACCTGTTCACGTGGCGAGTGCCACTGTGTTATCCGCAGATAGTTGTGTTTATTTTTTGTTGATGCTAATCAAATAATTGGGTCAGTTTTCTGAACGTAGGTGGTTTTTTATAACCCGAAATGTAACAATTTGATTATGTTTTCTAAGGTTTGATAACAAAACAGAACATCGAACAAAAAATATGAAAAGTGAAAAATAATTTATCGTAATCCAATCTAACCCAAATCTAATAACCTAACTTGACCATTTATTTTTATCATGTTCTGTTATGTCGTAGTTCTATTTTACCAGGTAACAGTTATTTCATATTATAACATTTTGTAATGGACTCGGAAAAATTATTTTATATTTTAAAGTTTATTATAGTTAAGCGCACTTGAAGTGAAACAACACAAAATTGTGTGTTATTATTTTTATAATATGTCGTTATAGTAGGTGACCCTTATGGTGCTAAAATGTACTAGTTTTACCATAAACATATTCATTGTGTTTTTCGGGGTATTTTTTCTAAAAAATCAATGCTAATTACAAACCTAGAAGTAACCTATTATCTACTACTAACGACAACTTCATTCATCGTTTGACCCGACCGATGAATTTCCAAACGCAATGATCATTTACGCTTTAATCTGGGAATTCACATACTACTAATAAATTGATTCCCAGAATACCAAAACTAATCCCAACACGAAATTTTATTTGTTCATTCCATAGTAGTGCTTTTTGACAATTCCTAAAATGTTACCTAAAGTTAATCTCCCTATCTTACCTTTAAATCACCTGATATTGGGTGTATGATTTATGGGTTTTCTGTCAGGTGGGCTACCTGTGCATACCTGTCGTGCTACGGTAAATATTGTGCCAAAACTCAAACAAACACACCTACTATTAATATCTATCCACAACTCATAATATTTCGCCGTGTTATTCAGAGGTTATGACGGCTTTCAAACACTGATGTGTTTGAAATCTGATTTTTTTTTGCGTTCTTCTTTCATTTCAAGATTTAAACTAAAACATAATACCTACGTTGTTATAATATATAAGCATGCAAAACATATATTTTATTTTATACCCTTTACTCTTCGTCTATTTCATTTAAATTGTTAGGCGTAGAAGAGATGATAAAGTTACAAAGTGAATGGAAGTCAAGAAGTTTAATTTAAAAAAAATTCTGGCTTCTAACATTTAAAGACAAACATGCCAAAGATAATACTAAAAAATATTTATCTACTGATTGGGATTTTTTTGAGAAAGCCTTGACCCATACGAGAATATGCATATCTGAAAGGTTTGTGTGTAGATAGTCAGGTCATCATCATCACTTTTGGCTCTACAACCGTGGTGGGTCTTGGTCTCCTCAAGAGTCTTTCTCCACTCACCTCGGTTTTGTGCCAGCTATCTCCAGTTTAGAAGCTCCAACGTAGATAGGTCTTTGAGGACGTTGTCGCTCCATCTTAATATTGGCCTTCCCAGGCTTCTTTGCTCTATCGGTCTAGAGTTCACAGGGACTTTGGTGCTTGCTGTTCGGTCATTCTCTCCACATGACCCAGCCACCGAAGTCTTCCCAGTTTTATGAATTTTGTGACGTTCGGATCCTTAAACAGAGTACAGAGTGCATGTACCTACCTACCGTCTATTTTCTTATAAGCCTATATTTTGATAATTTATTGGATTGATAATATTCATTCGAATGTACGACCATATCTACATCTTTTGCATGAGACATTCGCATTGATTGTTTCTTTAATTTGGTAGTTAAATGATTTATCTGCGCTGTCACTATTAATTGGCATCAGCCGTAGACAAACAACTGCCATCTTTTCGACATCAAACCATACTTAGGCACGGCAAACAGCCATTTTCGCTTTGAGAACACGAAATAAAACATGGTGGTCCAATTGAATATACGAATAAATTTGACAAATGTGTACTAGGTTACTTATGAATTCTGGGACTTTAATTTATCAACAACGTGATAATAGAATGACAATCGATAAACGTTCCGTGGAGAGGATGGCGGGAAGAGTACTTATACTTCTACCCTTCTGAAATAGAGACCAAACAAAAAAATGTCATTAGGAATACCACAGGGATGAAGCAATGATCGGAACTTAAATAATAAGAGAAAGAATTGTTGGTTTCTGTCTCCAAATCTACAGTAGGTAGATACTAGAAGCAAGCAATGGGTGAAGCTAAAAAGGAAGATTACTCCTGATTTATGCTATTTTCATTGCTGCTATCACCCCTGCAGAGAGTAACACCCCTATTTTAGTAGCTGTGATGAATTAAATTTGATCTCTTTTAATTGTCCACTGTGTTGAACCGCTCAGTTTCTATCTGTAATAATTTGTATGTAACTCGTTCATATAATCTGTCTTGTTAGTAGTTAACTTCAGTATGATACCCGTCACATGTCAGTCCAATGATAAACAAGACAATAGGGGTTAATTTCTGAAATGTCAATCAATTCTCTTATTATTTAACTACAATAATTCCTTTCGTGATATCTGCATCCCCTAATACGAGTAACACTAATTTTATATAAAAGCTCTAATGCTTGGAAAACTAAAGAGTGCCCTTGTACTTTGCTAAATGTGTAGCTTTTTTGGTTTTTTTGTTTATTCCAGATCTTGGGGAGGGTGGTGCAATCCCACGAGCTCCGTATTATACATAGAACATATCAAATTAATACATGACACCTAAAATTGACATCTTGCTTTGACAAAGTTATTCGGAAATCTAGAATGGTGATGATAGGTGATTTAAGAAAAGGTTGAGTGACCAAAGAAGATAGAAAGTTTATTAGCACCATATTCGGATTGTCCAAGCCATTTTTTGTGAGTATTGATAATATCCTATCTTTCTTAAAAAATTCCAATCTTTCAGGCTTTCCACTGCTAATAACTTTTGTTGTGTAAAAAAAATGAATGCTAGTGGTGCACGATATTGGTGACATTTACGATTTAAAAGAATTGATACAGCCAGGATAATATGGCGTGTAAACCATGTTTGCCCAAGGACGCTACAATAAATAGCCAATTATTTGGATAGTCATATAAGTTATTGATTCTCTTGCAAAACAATCTAATCTGATGCCCGCATGTCCTCGGCTTACCAAACAGACGAGCCGTATTATAGTATTGATTTTGGATTGTTTTCGCCGTTGATTTGTTATTTATTTACTGTGCCAATTGAAATATATCACAAGGACTCGCGAATTTCTATTTTTACAATCGATCATGGGTAACGAGCTACGTCGGACCGGAACGTTTGCGGATTAATACCAATTTAAATATGACATCAACACATTTATTTTGTGATCAATTTGATATTTAGTACATACTGTTCTTGAACAATTTTTGTAGGTGAACCAACTATGACTAAACAACTGTCATTTATTAGTGACTATTAAATACATTTTCTATTAATGACTATTTTATAAAGTGACTATTTTCTATGGTGACTAATATCAGATTTTCTGTGATGTAGTGACTGTAGTGACTATTCACCGAAATGAGAAAACTTTTTATTTTATGAAGTTAATATAGATTAAGTTCAAAATTTAATAAATTCGTTGTAGATTAATTAATATTCTCGTATTAAAAAAAGAGCCGCAGTTGGTTTTGCTTATAGATGTCATTTTATTTCTTGCTTATATTATCTATAGTGTAGAGGTAAATACTTTATGAGATGTATCGGATCCCACTAATCTCCCTACAATCCGGAATAAATAAATAATAATAATAATTTATTTAAATGAAAGAAATAACTTTACGTCAACCACTATATAATCACAATTATCTACACGTTTAGAAACGGTTGGTTTCTTCGTCTGGATAGTAATATGAAAAAATAACATGAATAATAATTATATTAACGTAACATGAAAACAATTTTCTTCGTAAATTTTTTCATGTTACTATCCAGACCTAAGAGTATGGATATTAGAGAGACGGCATGTGAAGTGTGCCCGCGCGCTCCAAGTGTGCCTTTTCGAGAATTCTACCCACATTGCTGACATTGGTTGTCACCATGTAAAATAGCTGCTGTCGGAACGTATTAAACGTCCAAAAACCAGCAACCAATGTAAGCCGTTTGTCCATACTCTTAGATCCAGATATCCATCCATACTCTTAGATCCAGACGAAGAAACCATCCGTTTCTAAACGTGTAGATAATTGTGATTATATAGTGGTTTACATAAAGTTATTTCTTTCATTTAAATAAATTATTATTATTATTTATTTATTCCGGATTGTAGGGAGATTAAGTGCGAAACGATACATCCCATAAAGTATTTACCTTCACACTAAAGATAATATAAGCAAGAAATAATATGACATATATAAGCAAAAGCAATTGCATCGGTTTTGAAACATATAAATAATTGTGATTATATAGTGGTTTACACAAAGTTATTTGTTTCATTTAATTGAAAATGACGTCACAAAGAAATTCTTTATTGATTTATAAGATTTTTAACTAGTGCAGTCCCCAAAAGATAATAACTTGGGTAAAAAAGTATTAAAAACAACTAATCATAAGATAAATTACGAATAAAATAGAAGATACATACGTAAACATAAATAAATACATATATTCCCAAATATGATAGTGTTTGAAATTAAAAGTTCACGCATTCGTGGTAGCCTGGGTGTCACGGACATAAACAATAAGCTAGAGGAACGACAGTTGAGATGGTATGGACACATAAAACGGAGACCACCAGACCACACAGTGAAGCAGGCAATGTCTATGGAGCTTCATCGACAGTCATCTAGAGGAAGACCAAAGATCTCCTGGATGACTCAATGCTCTAAAATCCTAAGAAGAAATGGCCTGGAAGAGAGCGATACCCAGAACCGAAGAAGCTACAACCTGAGAACGAGGAGAGCCGACCCCAACAATTTACAATTATCATGATTTAATATTGGGCTATTATGCCGTATTGTGTTAACTTCCTCTTTAGCCAACTTTTCAGGCAGCATTACAGTGTAGGGCATCAGGGCAAATGTGTAATCTGTTATTTTGGTGACCGGATAACTCAGAATGAATTCAACTCAACACTTCCTTTAAAAAGTCATTAAGAGTTATACAAAAAATGTATAAAAAATAGATTAGATAAATAGGTTAAGGTAAGGGCTATTTATAATTTATTTTTTTCTTAGCTTTTAACGACTTTTTAAAGAGGTGTTGAGTTGAGTTGATTCTGAGTTAATCGTTATTTTACAAGTTTAAAAATGAACCCACCTTAGGGATCTCAATATTAGATTGATTTTAGATAGAATCATCAATGAACTCAATACCAATCGTAGGTATAGAACGTTAGGGATATAGTATATAACTTATAGGATATTAAGTTAAGATAAGAATTGGTGCTGTGCCTTAATATCGTCTTAATCAATAATCCATACCTTGCCAATACAGAGCTATTTCACTGTGGTGGTCGCATATTTTGAACGCGATCCAAAAATAGCCATAATCCGTATCCGCTTTGAAAACGAAGATCAGCGGTATTTAATGGGTGGTTACCATAGATATCGTTTTTACAAAATAACACGTTGAAGTTAGGCTCTCCGCCCACTGAGGCAACTGAAAACCGGCTGTTTTCTCTGTCTTGATTAGTCAAAAAGCTTGTTTAACCATAGACGAAGAACAATCAGCTGACAGCTGGCAACTAGCAACGGCCGCCCACGGCGATGAGCAGTGACAGTCGCGAGTCAACGCTTGCGTTACCATTGACAACGGGGTTTTGTGTGATTGTGAAGTGTGCCGGCCATCACATTGTCATACAAAGACAGTTGGCAGTTGAGAGTTTTCAGTTGCCTCAGTGGGCGGAGGCGCTTACAATCATGTATTTAAAAAATAAACAGCAGGAGTATTATTCCAGCCAATCTTTATTGCCTTAGCAATCGAGTTTTATCATAGTTTTGGGCATAACCTAACCTAAGTATATTTGCGGCACGTTCCAAAGTGGAAGATACTCTTAGTATCGCCCTGGTGTAAGACCACTATTCCGAATTGAAACGTTGCTTCAAATGGCTTTAGCCGTGTTTAGTGACTAGATTTGAATAGCCAGGCACTTTCCCACCTTCCTTTTCCTCGTCTCCTTCCCTTCCCCACTTACCTTCAGCTTCATTACACTCCCCAATTGGGGATGCCATAGTCTCACTGGCTCCAGACGGGAGCAATTGTGACTCTTGTGAGGTATTCACTATAAAAATAAAAAGAATTTTAGGCGTTAATTTTGACAAAACTAAGACTAAATTATGAAATAACCTGACCTTAGTCGAAGATATCAACAGATGGATTACGTATTAATATTATGTATAATTTTTGAATAGGTAATTCATGCAAAAATATTTAAATATTTTCCGATTATAATCTAAAGAATTTTAATGTCCACATTATTATACTATTTATTTATTTATAGATAGATACAAAAGAAAGTACAAGTTACACATTAGGAAGCTTTGCCTGTCCAACTAGGAAAGTTTCCCGTTCCAGGACAGACAAATTGACAGGTTTAGTTCATATTATTCCTTAAGTACATAATTGCAAACAAAAATAAAAACAAAGATAAGAACAAGAAAATTCATTTTTCTTTGAAATTGAGTTGTGTTATGAAGAAATATATAAAAAACATACATACATTTTTTTTTTGGGACTGCAAAAAAGTAATCTGTTAGCATATGTGCTATTCGGATTTACCGAATTAACCTGGTAACAAATAATATATTCAGAATTACAACTAGATTAATTAATTACAACTAATAATTACTAGAAAACCATATTCGAAAAGGGGTTCGTAAGTAGGAGATTTTTCACCTAAAGCATGTTTTATAGGTATAATGCATTTTTTTAGGCGAACAATAGGAGCGCGGAGTATTCCTATCCACTCTCCCTCTCAAATCCATGTTGCCAATACACGAATGACTTACATTTTCTCTAAAGATGCGATACTATATCATCCAATACATTCAGTACGAATTTCCCTCTAGGAATATTATATTGTACTCCTCGGATGCTGTGCGAGAGGGAGAGGGCGCCAGTCGCGAGGCTCCGTTCCACGGGAGGCAGAGGGACGGATAGAGTATTGAGGGTCCCCATTGGTGCTCCGATTCGAAGGCACGCCCACCGCGGAATCTGTACCTCGGCATTTTACAGAAGAAGTAGTGTTGGTGAATTATGCTATTCGATGGATCAATGATTTATTACTTAAGAAGGTATTACAAGAGAATACCGGAAATTAGTCCTTTTTATATCAAATTCTAGACGAATTGACTCTTTTTTACAAAAAAACATAAATTGATTTTTAAAGAATGTTATTTTATCTGGTACACGCAGTTTTAAAATGTTGAAAAACTAAGTGTATTTTTAAGATACTAAGGTTATATATACCGTTGGTCGTTGGAAGATTTGTTCAATTTTCAAACGATAGATTCTATTAAACAACACACATTTCAAATCAAATAATCACACAACAAAATAAATCAATACATAATCTAGTCAACACAGATTTTGATGATGTGATGATCCATTTTTAATAACTTTACTTCTTATAATTTTTTTTTAATAGCTGATAGCTATTTATGAATTTTCTATAATGTCTAAGCAAAATAAGTGTCTAAAAAAATTGAAATATTTTAGTTTTTAAGACCTTAAATAAATAGTCAAACTAAGGTATTTTCGTCACAAAACACGTTCTCGGTTTTATTTTTTAATTATTTAAATTGTTTACTAGATTATTAATTTATTTTATTGTATGATTATATTATTTTAAATGTGTGTGATATAATGTAATATTTCGTTTGAATGTTTAACAAATCTGTCAACGACCAATGGTACCTTACTATATTAAAAATAATCTTAGTTTTTCAAAAATTTAAATATGACTTTATCAGATAAAATAACAATCTTTCGAAATTAATTTATGTTTTTTTTTAAAGAGTCAATTTGGTGAAGAATTTGATTTAAAAAGAACAAATTTCCGGTATTCTCTGGTTATACCCTCGTAAGTCTAGTAAAAAACCCAAAGACGATGGCTGTATTAGGTGTAATGGCCACTACACATGGTACTGCGAACAGCCGGCTTTTTGCAGATGGCTAGAAATCGCATCGTTAGTAGGCAAAACCGGCTGCCGAATTGTTATTATTCGTCTGCCGTATTATTATTTCTTTACTGCCGGAGCGATTGTTTCCACTTTCTGCCGCATTTGCGCGCAGAGTATTATTATTTTACTACTGCGGCGTCCGAATTGGTGCTGCCGCAGACGGATTCTGGCTGTTTGCAGCCAGAACGACATGGTCCGTACACGTGATCACAGCGCCCGAGAAATCAACTTACTCAGTGGCGTTTCTTCACAAGGGGACCATGGGTCCAGACAGTCCCTACTTATAAACGTTTAATGTTAATGGTATATTTATACCGTAGAAATGAAATAAATAAACTACTATTACATATACTCTACACTATTCCTGAAACCTAACAAGAAAAAAATTGACAATTCTTTGTGTTCACAAAAATAATGAATGCGTTCTGAACATAAAAGTAATTGCAGAAATATAATCTAAAAAATTACTTCGGTTAAGTAATTTTTAATTTCTCTCCTTCCTTCCTTGTAGCATAATAATAATTTATTGCATATGACGTTTTAGTAAAATAATAATATTGATATCGATTGATCGGATTATTTCTATAGCGCCGTTCTCGTGGTTAAAACACCTCAAACCGAAGTACAATTTGTCTTGTGCTATTTTTATTAAACTTCATATTTACATAATTGTAGAAAGCAATCACTTTGTGGTTTGACATATATAAATAAAACACTTGTTTTGTTTAAACCACGAGTTTTTGGTTGTGAACAAGTGTTTATTTTTATTTAAACTTAATATTTATTTACGCACCCTATTTGATGGTTCTGGTTAGGTGCGTGACTTATCTTCGTACCTCATAAAATTTTCTGTAAGAAATTATATTATTACTATTTGGGTATACCTATATTTGTATTGAGTCTCGTATCGTTACTTTCTGGCAGTGAGACGTCAGTATCTACACATAAAAATGACGGTCCCCGCCATCGAAAATGTGCTCGACCCGCCACTGATCTTACTGCAAATAGCATGGTCTAGTGGCAACCACCAATCTGCAGAACTTCTGTAGCACATTAAGCCGGGTCTTTTGCTTCAACAAAGGTTAATAAAGTAATAACAAAGCGTGATAAAGGTTTGTAATTTATAATTTATAAACAAACTTTACAAAAACTATTCGTGTTTATCGTTGAAATATTTTAACGACGTATATACTGTTATTCATATTTTAATTTGATTATAATTAGATGCTCTGTTATGTTATATTATCGAACTCGTATGTTCTTTCCGTAATAGTATGTACCTTATCTGACATTATTTTTTTAAACCTGAAATGTTCCATGGTAGCAGTATCAAGTATTTTGTCTTCTGAAATTGACTTCTTTTAGCAGAAATTCTGACGATAGTGTAATTGGTCAAAATGGAATCTCTTTTAATATTAATTTTAGTGCGTATTATACCTAACCGAACCCACATATTATATCGACCCATAATCGGCAGAACAGCGTTAGCGACAAACAGCAAAGTGTTCAGGAGAAGGTTTTTTTTTAAATAACTTTCTTAGTTGATTCAAAAAATGATTTTGGTTAATTACGATTATTGATATTTGGTTACTGCCTGTATAGAACTGATAATGCAATTATCTGAATGCCTTCAGTTGTGGAGATAGTGGCGGTTACGCTGTTTTGCCTATCACCCTGACAGATATTTTCCCTTAGAAATGTCGCTTACGCTCTTTGGAGTACATGGTTTTTTTATATTTATTTATTTACACATATACTGCACAACATGTGCCATTAACATAATTGACATACAATATAAATAGTACAACAACATGAAGAATGACTAACAGTATATTTGTAAGTTAAATATAAGGAAAAAAAATGTAAAAAGTAAGTAGTAAGATTATAAGTAGTAGGTTAAGGGTAAAATATAAATGTAAAGTGAAAAATATGGTATAAAGTATAAGTATAAGTATAAAGTACAAGCTTTAAATTATTAAGCAAAAATAAAAAAAGTTAAAAGTGAGAATAAAATAATAATAATAAAAAACGTAGAAATATAAGATATCTTTAAAAGGTACAATGATTTAAATATAAAATATAAAGTAAAAAGTCCTCATAGGAGCAATGAAAAATAAAAATAAAATAGAATAGTTAAGAGGTCGATATTATGGATTATAAATATTAACCGATATGATGAATTTTACAAGTACCTATGATTTCTAATGAATTAATGTTTTGCAAGTACTGGTAAGCATATTATGTTTACATGATCATTATGTTTACATGGTACTAGAAGACAAATTTTGTTTAATGCATCTTTTGTATGATGCCAGATTACCGGCGTGATCGATATTAGCATATTTATTGCCAAAAGTGTGTAAGCGATTTATTGTTGCATTTTGTTCTGCGGTGGTCCCAGAGTTATTACAATAAAAAGGTGTTTGGAGTCGAGTAGGTCTAAAAGGAAAATTAGCGGTGGCAAATATTTTTCTCAATGGATTAAAGAATGAATATTGTTTAATTATTTTTGCTGTTATGAATTTATTCCCATAATTAATTAGGTATGTGTGGTCGATTAACGATTAACCATTGTCGATTTCGATTAAAAATTAGTTTTATTTTCACTGAAATAAAAACTTATTTAAAAAAAGTCGCAGGAGGCGACAATGTTGAAGCAAGAGACCCGGCTTAAGCATTTCGCAAATTCATTTCGAAAGTGACCGAGTTCGGGAGCGCTGTGAATACGTGTTCACAGAGCAAAAGAAACCAACTTACTGCAAAAAGCATCGTCTGGAGGCAACCTCCAACCTGCGATTTTTAGCCAGCTGCTAAAAGCTGCTAAATGTCGGGCTGTTCGCAGTATAGTGTGTAGACCACTTAAGGCATCATAAGTTGGCGCCTTAGACTGACACCACATTGGATTTCTACACAATCTGTAGGCTAATATGCACTTGGGGTTTTGAACTTTGAACCATAAACCAATCTAGATTTTCCTATTGTGAACGTATTTCCTCACTATTTCCTGTACTGATTTTTAATCCATTTCATCATTCATCATCCATTTTTAATCATTTGTATAATAGTTATTCAAAACAAAAAATCACACTAAACAGGCTAATATGCACTTTCCCATAAGCTATCAAAGACATGTTATCGTTAGCAAAGCAGACCAACTGAACCCCATAAAATGCACCTTGCTTTTTAACCGCACCTCATTTGCCAATGGCCGCACCCTGCAGAGTTGCACATTACTTTCTTATTAGGTACCCTTTCGTATTACCATACGGACTAATATAATATATTATACCTAGGTAGAATATTATAAAACATATATCTTCGTCGCAGATTTGCAATCACCACCCGGTGGGATATGAACCGGTATTACTGACTCATTGATTAGCGATTCCAACTTGATTATCAAGGGGTGGTAGGAGACTCGTTTCAAATAATATATGCAGCGCTACATTTGATTAAAGACTACCTCGAACCGAGTGGCAATTTGACTAGAGAAACAATGCCGCACGATAGAATCAGTGTATTGGAGAGTATAGAATCAAATATAATTTTATGCTTTGAAAATGTGAGTGATGCAATCACAGAAATAAAGGTAGGATTACGATTGGGAGTGATGAAGATTTAATGTTCTGTAAATTTGTAAATTAAGACCCTATGGGATGAATGTCAACTTTCGATAGGAGAGGGTATTTTTTTTTTCATTCGTAAAAACGGGACTGAATTTCTTACGAACAAATTAACAGTGTTTCAATGTTTATTGGCGGGAAAATGTAAGAATAAACATTGAAACCCTGTTAGTTTGTTCGTAAGAACTTCAGTCCCGTTTTTAACCGTTTTTACGAATAAAATGATCGTATTTTAGAATAACATTTTTTTCCGTGTAGGTACTCTCAATAATTATCCTTTACTTTATTCCATTTTTTTCTTGTGAAACCAGATATGATAAGTATTTTTAGTTTGGGAGGCGGGGGTGGGTACCGCCGCACCAGGAACCATTTATTGGATAAAAAATACCTACCAATATCTCTGCCATAGGTCATCCATCACTCCTGGACACACTGACCCCCAGATTCCTAACCACCCCTCTTACATTTTTCCTTCCCAGAACTTCCTCTCCTTCTTTTTCTAAAAAGGACCCTCCACACAGCATCCCGAAAGATAACATAAACCCGGAGGGCAATTATTTTCCGGATGGAGCTAATGTAAAAAATGACAACAAAATAATAATTTTTAAAAATCTGTTTTTCAAATAGGTAGGTACCTACGGTCTATAATTATTTACATAAAAATGTAGAAAAAGTGTATCTGACAAACAACAATAAGCTGCATTTTAATAAATGCAGAAATTAATCTACTTATATGTATCGACCATTTTATCGACCAGCTGTCTGTAATAATTAAATCGAAAGGGATGTCTGTCTCGCAATCGATATACAGAGAGGGAAGTCTTACGAGTGGGGGCAAGATAGGTTTACACTTCCCTTGCACCCCTCGCATAGTTCAATATTGTGACTTGTGCTATTAAAGAAAACTCGGACAGACTCTGATGTCTGGATGATGATCCATCAAGCAAAATGGAAGAGATTCTTTTAAAATTTTTATTAGGATTCAAATATTTTAAAGATTTAACATTTCCCGGATATGCACATTCGATCAAATAGTATTTTAATTATACCGAAGTGAAGGGGAGGGGGGGGGGGGGTCAATAAAAATCTCACGTCAACTTTAAAAGGATATATTGTTATTTTAGAGATAATATTAAAAAAAAATTGTTTCACTTCTTGAAGTGTCCCTTTGGCCCGCTGAAAAAATGGCTATTATAAAAAACATTTATTTCGAGAGTAAAAAAATAATCTCACGTAAGGGCGGGGTCTAATTTTTTTTTAAACTGCTCACGTAATTAACGCATGTCCTCTTAGATAACTGTTTTAACTGATAACATTTCAAAATTATTTGGGGAAGAAGGTGGGGAATTGGGAAAGCACCTAATAGCTGTTTGGCGATTTACGTCAGCCGGGAATTTAAACCTTATCGCCATCTACATAAGGAGTGTTATTGTTAGCGGCTTTTACACGACGTGGTTCTTCACCTCAAGGTTATCCATGAAATCTATTTTAAATGGGTGGCATCATTTTCATCTTCTTGACCCCTTCCTATGGGAGATTGTCCATCATTAGAGATTTCTTCAGATTCCAGTCCGGAACAACTCAGATCAACGCTCTAGTATTATATACTTATTTCCTCCATGTCACCACCCTTCGTGATATGACCAAGATATTGGCGATTTAATTTTTTTTTTCGTAGATGCAATTGTTAAATGTTTCATAAAAAAAACACTCGTAATGTAAGTAATTGAAGTGTTGGTTATTAGGCCCTCGCGGTAAATCGATTGTGTTGTAAGACTGTAACATGATTATTAATGAAGGGGTGCCACTTACTTACTTCGGCTTCGGCTTACGATGAAATCGATGAAACTCATTTTTATTTTGATGTCAACACTGTCCACGCTTTCTTATAAGGGGGAATATGATAGGCTTATTGGAAATATCCCCATCGATTTTTATGGCATTGAGCTAATTATTATTGTTGAAGAAGAAGATAACAAAAATAATCTAATTTCTTAAAATATGAAAATGAACAAGACACTGAAAAATATTAAAAGATAATGGTCGCAACTGGAACTCGAACCCAGAACCTCACGTCTAACCGGGACATACGCTTTAACCAATTCAGCCATTGCGTCCTATTATGAGACTGTCGTATTTGTCAAACCTTATATTTCAAGTTTTTTTGTTTGTTTTTTGTTTTTTAATGCTTATGTTCCAGTTAGACGTGAGGTTCTGTGTTCGAGTCCCAGTTGCAACCATTATCTTTAATTATTTTTCTGTGTCTTCTTAATTTTCATATTTTAAAAAAAGATTATTAGGTACATCCCCACCGTCCTCTTCCTCATCTCCTTTCCTTCCCCGCTTATCTTCAGCCTCACAACGTACCCCAATTGGGGATGCCATAGTTTTACTGGCTCCAGACGGGAGCAGTTGGGACTCTTGTGAGGAGTTCACTATAAAAATAAATTATACCCTACTGCTCTAAACCGCCTGGAGTAAGTGAGACTATGGCTTCCCCATTTGGGGTATGTTGTTAAGCTCAAGGTAAGTGTGGAGGGGAACGAGATGGGAAAGAGGTGGGTGGGGAAGTACCTAAAAATTCAGATCTAGTCACCAAACACGGCTAAAGCTATTTCAAGCAAAGTTTAAATTCTAAATGGTAATTCTACACCAGGGCGACACGAGAGTATCATTTACTCTGAAACGTGTCGCAAATATTCCTTATATATTATTATTATTTTTTTAATGATTTCACAATATTTGTGAAAACACAAAAATCAAATAAAATTTACTTGCGCGCGCCGGGATTTGAACTTTCCATCTCCGGATCGCTAGTCGAGAGCTTTGCCCCATTTCGTAGTGATCTGTCTTCAAGTCGGGAGATTGCAGATTATATTGCGGATTAAATAATGTTTCGAAGAACATGTGTTCGCTATTATGTCCTCTGCGCGCAAACTGTATCCAAATAAACATCTTTTAACTTTAATCTCAAGTGACCTACCAGGTAAGTATGGTCTTGTACATTTTCATAATAAAAAAATAAAAATAAACACATGTACATGTACATTTTTAGGCAGCTTTGCGTTAATTGGTCAAGATGCATTGTACATATTCATAGTTTTGTGTCGCTGATCGAAGAACCGGTGATCGAAGAATGTTTTAGCCATTGGTTCTTTATGTTTAGTGTGTAGTTAGAAGTAAGATTGTAGAAATGTATTGAAATTTGTACAGCGCCCTTGAGGTGATTTTTCACAAAAAACGGCGCTACACAAGTCATCCAATTATTATTATTGTTATTCCTAATCTGAACGTTGGAGATTATATCGTTTTGTATCAGAAATAAAGTGAGAATGCGTACATTACATAAAAAAAAAAAAAAAAAAAACTATCCTCTTTAATGAAATAATAATGTACGTATTTCCCCATCTACCGAAGTAATCTTATTAACTTGCTGGTATTTTAATTGCTTGAAGTATTGCACCTCCACCTTCATATAAACTTACCCCATCCCACCGATTCCAATCCGTCACCCGCTGCACGTATAAAACAAAGAAAAGATTATATTTTTATAAGACTTCCCCGAAGACTTAGTAGTTTTCCGATCACAATGATATGTGTATCGAAACCAAATAACTTGGAAATCTTTATATGAAAGTAATACTGTGCTGACGACGTCTTGGGTATGTTCGCTGATTAGCTTCAGTAATACCTGTATCGAGTATAGGGTAGGAACGAAATGTAATTAAATATGGTCATTTTTACATTTTTGGTGTTCTTTGCCATCGATTCAGAGTCGTGAAACGAAGGCGATATTGGTTTAAACTATTATTTTTATCATTGAAGAAGAAGATAACAATATTAATCTAATTTTTTTAAATATGAAAATGAACAAGACACAGTAAAATAATAAAAGATAACGGTCGCAACTGGGACTCGAACCCAGAACCTTGCGTCTTACCGGGACATACACCTCTACCAATTGGGCTACTGCGATCTATTATGAAACTGTCGTAATTGTCAACTTCATATTTCAAATTTCAGAATTAACAATATTATCTTCGACTAATGTTTTTTTCTCCATATTATTGGCAAAAATACAAAGGTTCTGGGTTCGAGTCCCAGTTGCGACCGTTATCTTTTATTATTTTTCTGTGTCTTGTTCATTTTCATATTAAAAAAAAATTAGATTATTATTGTTATCTTCTTCTTCAATGATATATTACATTGATGGGAATAACCTTCAAAAGTTAAAAAGAGAGTTTTTCTTATAAAAAAATTTTATTCACCAGATTTACAGGAACGGGTTTAGTTTTTCCCATAGGAAAAACTAAACCCTTTCATACACTTTTCCATATAAATGATCATCTAGTAAATCCACGTTATGCAAGTGTATTATATAAGTATAATTAATACAAAACAATACAAGAACAACACGTTAATCTACCAAACTATTAAATGGGAATATAATTCACCGTCTCCAGATATTTTCATATCAGAGGGTTCGGCTCTGTGGAATTCCTAATTTGACCGATAAATCCTACTGATCCCTCAATATAAATATTTAAAAAATCTTTCGTAATTCTACATGTATTTAAAATGACTGATTTTTGCATTTTTATATACAAATTCTTTGACAAATCTAATATGCCTAAATTTTTAATAAGAGAGCTAGGTATAATGCCAGTAGCCGAAATAACAAAAGGTAATATTTTTATAGTCTGAGAATGCCAAATTCTTTTAATTTCATTTCCTAAATCTGTATACTTTCTTATTTTTTCAGAAACAGATTTTTGAATATTACAGGAATTTGGAATAGCTACATCAATAATATAAGTTATTTTTTTAATTTTGTCATGTAAAACTATATCAGGTCTATTATGACCAATTGGTCTGTCTGTTAGTATAGTTTTATCATAGTAAATTTTAAAGAAATTATTTTCTAAAAATGAATTTGGTTCGTATTCATAATATGGTACTATATTATGACAGTCAATCAAGTTATGTTTAATTACCAAACTTTGGTGAATTATTTTTAAAACCTGATTGTGCCTAAATGTATACTCAGACGGTGCTAATATAGAACATCCTGATATAATGTGTTCTATAGTTTCCAAAAAAATATTATTTTTATTATTGTAAATGTGTTAATTTTTTAACAGTGTTGTTTATAGGTTGTCGAATAAGAAGAGATTGCATATATAAAGAGTAAAGGCCGTTGTCCCCAAACCTACTGATCAAATGTTGAGCTGAAATTTTGGCTCAACACTCCTCAAATGCACAAATACGCTCTTCCCAACGCAGCTTTCCGACCATCAGGAGAATCGAGCGTTACTAAACAAATTACTTAACTGATCGATGGCTCAGATTGATCGACCGAAAAGTTGGGAACAACGGCCGTTGGAGGCAGTTTTTGGTGAAGTTTGATTAAAGAATCAGGAATTTTGTTAGGATAACTGATTTAGCAATTTCAGATAATGCTTTGTAGAAGAGAAGATATTTGTAATTCTAAACCACAGAAAGTAAAATCTGGGGAGTCAAGCACGCGAATTTTAAAAACGTGATGAAGGAACGGAGCAGTGTCCAATTCTCATTCGATTAAGTGAATATTTTTTTTATTTTTTTTAGAAATGGGGGATTGTTGAAACGCTTTTAAGATCGTCCTTTGTATCGAGGCATAGCAGGCTCCCTTGGATTGGCTAGCAACGTGCCAATACTCTACCCAAACAATGCGAGATCTGGTCTTAGAGGATGGAAAATGTCAAATTGGGGAATTTGGTTGTTTTGCCAATAAATTCGCAACATCGTTACTCACGATGCCAATATCTCCAGGAATCCAAAATCAGAGTTACGGTTAATAAGATAATGTCAATGGATTAAAATATGACAAATGAACAACTTAACGAGAAATTGTTGACCTTGTAAATCATTTTTAATTATCTACGCACGCATGTTAATTTACATTTTTACTTTTACTACCAACCTTATTTTTGATCTCACAATTTGTTGAAGTAATTACGAGAAGAACTAAAACACAACGATTACCGTAAATTCTTCATCCAGTCATGGATCTCATTTGGAAGACTGTATATAAAACCACCCTTATCAAGCGCCAGGTTTACAGCTGGCAGACAGTCCAACGAGTGCAGAGCATTCTGTACGGTATGCCGTAGTGTGATAGTGTTGTAAAGAATCGTTAAAAGAATGAGATCGTAAAATCCACATGGTTCGTAGGGTTGTAAAAGCATGGTGTGTTTCATGTTTCGCGTTTCCGCGGATCGGCTCCCTTACTCGTCATAAACTGCAGGAGTTCCCAACCTTCCTACTTTGTAGATTAACCTGCGGGATAACCTGTAGGATGGACCCGATTTCGACGATTACGGCAGAGTGGGAAGCTCTGAACTCAGAGACTGCAAGTTTAAAGCATGTTCATCTTCAGCGGATGGGCAAATTGAAACTGTCCTAATTTATACCAGTTTTTGTATACAAAAAAATTTATAAGTTTTAATTTTAAAGTACAAATACTCAGAATCGAAGTGATTTTATCCATGCTTAGTGATCAGTAGACATCGAATTTTATGCATTTGCATATGCAAATTCATATCTCTTTCTAATTACGGTGTTAATGCATATTTTAGCCTTTTTTCCCAATCGTGCATATTTCGTTGGTCAATTTGACAGTTCTGAGGCCATTGAAATTCAATCAAGCAAGCTAGCATCTGAAGACGCATCCATAAAACAGAATATCGCCCTCATCTCAATTCATTTTCACAAGTTACCAAATGCCATAGAAAAATTGGAAACAAAAAAACCTTTATATATTTAAATCAATAGAAATTCTGGAAACAATGATCGAATTCGCCAACGCCCTTCCTAATTCAATGACAAAAAAGATTCGTAACAAGTTAGACGCTATTTTGCTTAAAAACCCGAGTCTTCAAGACATGAAGAACATTTATGCCTACATCAATAGCACATGTCTCCATCCTAAACAGGTAGCTATCTTCAAATTTTAAATTTTGTCCAATGACGTCAGTTGACGTAGAGAGGTCGTTTTCGGCGTACAAATTAATACTGGGTGACAAACGTCACAAATTTGCGCTCGTATATTAAATTGTATATTGTTACAAAAATTATGCATAATTTTAAGAATATTTCGCTGTTTTTGTACCGCGTTTAAATAAAATATATAAAAAATAAAAATGGTTTTTTGATTTTGCATTGTGCATATTTTGGGCATATCAAGAGTTTTTAGTGCATATTTCGGCTTTTTTTGGTGCATATATGCATGGATATTTTGGCACTTTGTTAGTGCATATAATCCGGTGTCTAGTGATCAGATACGAATAACCAGGTACTTTTCAACGTTTATCTTCACGTATTTATTCCCTCTTCCATTTTTTCTTCGGCTATGAGAGCAATGGGCTGGTTGCCGGCATTTGTGGATGAGAGTACCTACACATTTTTTCAGTTACTTACTAGTTTTTACTTTTCTTTAATAATTTTTACTTCGCCTAGTTTATTGGTTACTTTAAAAAATTATGTTTAACTCAAAAATGTTTTTGCGCTCTAGATTGTACGATTTTTCGATTGTTCGATCAATAATATACTTTGGATACCGTGTGAATTGATAAAGAAATCACCACACTGAAACATTTATAAAGAATAATAAATACTTAACCGCAATTCCAAAAAATAGCTTTCTATCGTGAGTCAATTCTATCGCTTTTTGTTAATTTATGTACCAATACATGGCTGTACATAATTTTATTTACTATATTTATTTATTTATTTATTTATTTTTTCATGTTCTCTATAAAACAGTTATACACCAATATATATCATAGAGAAGATTATAAATTACAAAGTACACAAGGGCAGTTTTACTACTTAGTGACATTTGCTAAAAGATAGTTGCTGAACTGTCTGTAATGACATTGATCATTCTAGAATGATCTGATCTCTATTCCGTAAGCACAATTTTTGAAGATGAAGATATATTATTTGCGGAATTACTTAAGTGTCATCCCAAAATCCATAATACTTAATACCACTGTGTTGCTCGCGAGTACCGAGTTTACTGCCCCTGCGGTACACCTTACTCGTTTCCTGTTCGCGGACCGGGGGCAAATTTTACGATATTTTTTATTTTATTTGGCCACCCCAGTCTCGGTGATTAAATTAGCGCCCGGTGGGTGTAAATTGTAAGTGCTTAATGATTGGATGCATCCCAATTTATTTTTACCTCGTGTCTGTTCGCACCGTAAAGTTAGTAAATTGATTACGTTACTTATTTACATTTACTTACGTGCGGTATTTAATCCCATCGAATATCGATCATCGAGCATCGACATCACTAATGCATTCTTCAATAATAATTATTGTCAATATACATCTTGTCGTAAACATTATCTGATACTTTCGGATTTCCCGATGGTAGCATACAATCTGCTTTTCTAATGGCGTTATAATTTTACCTGTAAGTTGATTTCTTATAATTAACATCATAACAATTTTCGTTCATTATCTCTATTACCGAATGTTATGTTTGCTTCAATTGCGACCCGTGAAATATCACGGGATATTAAAATTGCAGAATTTTTGAAGCTGTAAATATTTACTGAAAAAAATGCTTTTGGAAAGATTGTCAATTTTAGAGACGATAAGAAATGTACCTTTTGAATGAACGCTATTGGTCAACTGAAAAAATTACACCTGTCAAAAATATTAACATAATATAGAATTATTATTTAATTCATTCAAATAAAATAATTTTGGTTTCTGCTTTACCTATCGCTTCACTGAATTGTTCCCACAATCTCTCTTCACTTAAATTCATAGCAAATCCAAGTTCTAGAGTTCACTGAACCGGAGTTACAGAGTCACAACCGAAATTATTATTTTTTAACTAGTGATTTAGATTTCAACTTGAAAGTGACAAAAAATATATATAAAAATTTGGTTAAACAGGTAACGCTACGATAGGTTATAAGCTATTTTTAATAACAGGTAGTGAGTTAAATTGATTCTGAGTTATCATGGAACCCTCTAATATGAAAAAAAAAATGTTAAAACCCTCTAACCCCCAATACTCGCCGACACACATTATATTTTAACTTATTTTTTTTAGTTTCTTATAATGCAGTCTGCAGTATTTCCGATCCAAGTGCATTTACCATACTTTCATCTAATAGGACCATATTTATTTGTCATTCCAAGGTCGGACACAGTGGGAGAGGATATTAGTCCCAAGTATAAATAACGTTTATAGCTTTATTGAGGCGGCAATTTAGACTTCGTATCTTTCTTCATTTTTTTCCTATGTCGGCTTTCTTCAAGATATTTCACGTTCCATTTTATTACTTCCCATTTTTTTAAAGTTTACCATTTTTTTACCTAACTACTTTATTTGATGTGTATTCTACCTACTTATTTCTTTTGTTAAATAAAATAATTAAAAATAATATATTGCTTGATTCTGTGAGTATATTTTACTTCAAATGGCATCGTAAGAATTTCCACATAATCTCTTCGTTTCCTGACGATTGTCCTTACACAATTCTACCCGTTTCTACGACTCGTTCTCGAGTTCAACATCTCGGCTGTGATTCGATTTGCCGGCCTCTATGTTTCCTCCCTAGAAGGTCTCTTCAAGACCCACGTTAACTCCTTTCTCTCCCCAAAAAGAACCTACACACAGCATTCCCAAAGATGACATAGGCCCTAATTATTTTCTTCTGGGACCTCTGGGAGGTAATGTAAAAAAAATATGTCTGAAATAATGATGACCCCGTACAATAATGATTTATTTAAGTTTTGTGGATTCATTCACAATATTATATTGTCAACTCTTGTTATCATTCTCGTGAAAAGTGTAATAAACTGTCTTTAATGTGCTTTTCTAGAAAATGATCATCATCCATTATTCTTACCACTGTTTTTATTAATATTACCGATGAAACAGCATACATACCTACCTTAAAAGTATATATATATATATATATATATATATATTTTAAGATAAACTCTTTTTAACTTTTGAAGGTTATTCCCATCAATGTACATATTATTGAAGAAGAAGATAAAGATAAAGATAGAAGTATAAATATACTTTATACTTTGTTACATAAGCATTACACCCTTCGGAGTCACTGATAAACTCGATTTTGACTATATTATCACTGTAATTTACAAATGTGTAGATAAAAAGTTATCAAAAACTAATTTGTTCACACGTTGAAACCCAAATTATTTCGTGGGTACACTTTTATAATGGTTTTGGGTTGACAATCATCTTATTTTAAAAACATATTTTCGAGTTTTCTGATATGAAAGGTCGCCAAAGTAGACATTTATAATACCTTTAAATTATAAATGTTTTGATTTACCAATGCATACATAATAAATATATTAAAGCTAGCTATGAATTTCAACTTCCCTGTAAAAATTACGCGGAAACACTTATACACAACTCTTCAATTAATAAAATGTCATCCTTGTAGTTTTGCTCGATCAACTCTGAAGATTAATTTATCTTGAGTTCACAACGTAATTGAAACATAAATTCAACTCATCCAACTGACATCAGATTCTGATGAGAATAAAATAATAAAAAGATGTCACGTCTGCGGGAGTCTGGGCAAATTCAAATCAAATGAACGACGTTTTTAAATATAAATGAGATAAAATTAATTTAGAGACATGCCGGAGTCTATTTTATAAGTAGAGCTGCGCGGGTTTTAAGGCGGTTATTATAAATGATAATATAAATACTTCTCCATTCTCATTGTGTTTGCTGATATATCAGGATATCAAACGATATTCATGAATGTTTTCTTGTTCTATGACAACTTAACACAGTGGCAAGTCAACACACCTATAAAGACATAAAAAAGTGACGAAAAATCTATCATACGAACCTAACCTAACGAAACCTATGTCCAAGTTTTTTTTCATCACTTTTCATAACTGTAGGTATATCACATATCACTTTACAATGGTTACCGTGTTGAGTTTTTTTTATTGGTTACTGTGTTGAGTTCTACGATTACCATTTCACCTTTAAATTGGTAACCGACGAGTTTATCGAAATTCAATTCATCGAAAGCAAATTTATAAATTACACAAAAAAAAGTTAGGTTAGGTTGAATTTTAGTTAGTTGAACTCGTTTTCGATGAACTCGTCGTGAACCCTTTAAATTTATATAAGGTTCGTGAAAAATGCGTCTACTAAACTATTGCAGTCATGTACATTTTAATGTATAAGGTTGGCGCCTTTCTCGACTGCATCTTTTATCAATCTTCCCATGAAGTTCAGTCGGACAATCTTGTGTTTCATTATGTGAGATATTTAGAACAGTTTAATGTTTTTCAACATTCGATCCCCACAATAATTTTTAGTCAAATGAAACATTCTTTCAACATCAATACTTTTCGCTAAAAGCCAAGGACGGAGATCCTGGCACAGTTGACTGGGCTGGGACCTGGGGTGCTAGCATAGTCCATCGATAGGGATCGGTAGGATAATTGTCGGTAACTTCTCATCGTTCCCTAGAACAACTGCAGATCGCAAACGAATAGGTGACAGTTCACAATGACTAAGTGTCCCTAATATATTCGATATCAACTGTTGTTTGTACGTTAGCGATCTGCAGTTGTCCTAGGGAACGATGAGAAGTTACCGACAATTATCCTACCGATCCTTATCGATGGACTATGCTAGCGCCCCTGGAAGTATAGATAGCCATCGTGTACCTAGATCTTAGTTTACCTAGATCATAATTACCTAGATCACAGTGTACCTAGATCATTCTTTACCTAGATAATGGTGATCTATATGGGTGGTTGTGTTTAGGGCGCAGTCGGAACTAAATCCGGACCCAAGGACCTGGAATAATAAATTGAATTGTAATTTTGACTATTTATTATATTAATTTTGTTATATACATTTCACATTAAGTTACCCAGTATTAATTAATTGACAATTTTAGATTACATACATATCTGCTTAAAAAACGATACAAGATGTCATGTTTTCCTTTTTTTTACTTCCGATAAAATGTTTAGGAAATAGATACTTAAATTCAATGTCATAATTTTAATGATGTCTTTCTCCGTTGTCAAGTCATCTGCTCCACACGTGTTTATGTGCCGTCTACATCTGTCTGCGACTGTGTTTTTTTATCCGAAAATGTGAGATTTACATTTGATTCTTGGCGTGTGGCAGCAAATGAACAACATGCACGCGTTTGATATGACATGTTTAATCTTACGTAGGTACGCAGTATTACATTCCAATATCTTGTAAAATCCCTATATGACCTAGTGTTATTTCAGAACATCATATTTGAAATGAATCAATATCTCTTTGATTTTTATCTGTGTTGAATTTTTTGGCCGTAATATGGTTCTTTTAAAATCTGCGATTAGACGCTTTTAGTGTTCCCGCGGAAATGGATCGGTGACGGGTATGGCTCGCGCCATCTCATTTCTTTAATACGAGTGAGAAAGATGAAAGAAAATGATTACTGTTTTGCATCTCCCTCATTCGTATTAAATGAATGAGATACCGCGAGCCGTTACCTTCACCGTGCGGTTTCCGCCGTAATTATAAAAGCAGCCATTTGATCAAACCAACGATAAATAATAATAATAACATTTGGATGACTTGTATAGCGCCGTTTTTTTTTGAAAAATCATCTCAAGGGCGATGTACGCTCTTACATTTGTCCAATCTTACTTCTAACTACAGACTAGACAAACATTATAAAAAATTATGGCTAAAACATTGCATCCTCCGATTCTTCGATCATACGAAACTATATGTACAATGCATCTGACCAATTAACCCGATGCTGCCCAAAAATGTACATATATTTTATTTTCCTTTATTAATTTTTATTTTATTATTTATACAAGAGATCGTACGTGACGTCATCATTCTAGTGCATTCAGTCTTTTTATTTTTTAAACACATTCCATACAGCATCTTCAAAGATGGGATGGCCTGGGGGAAATTATTTCTCTCAAGGCCTTCTGTGTGAAGTTAATGATTTTTTTTAAATGACGTCGTACAAGCTTTCGTTGGGACTAGTTTAATATTTTATGTATCCTATGACTAAGTATTGTTCTTACATATCGATGTTTACTATCGTATATAAATGGCATCTTTCCACCTTTCTTAGGATGAGCAACTGTCTCTGAGCAACAATTCAACGACCTCCCCGCGTTGTCGTCTCGCGACTTTTATTCATCGCAGATCTAATTCTGTCGTCTGAATGTGATTAATCAACTTGAGGAGCAACTGACAGTCATTTCCTTCGTCTTCTTATTTCTCAGACGTTAATATGATTATTTTTTCGGCTCCATGGAATGGCGCTGTCACTCCCTATTACTACAGAAATACATGCATCTCTGCGACTAGCTGGACGAATTAACAATTTCTCCGGAAAAGAATTAACGGCGATCAGGCGGAATTGAAGACGATGCGGAACAAGCGGTCGTTCGTAAATCATACAAATAACGCAAGAAGTGAATTGTATCTCCCAACTTCATCGTAAGCTTCTTTGAAATGATTCATTTGGTAAGATACACGATTTTGTCAGGATACATCACATCCAGGTTCCTTAATTACCGTATTTTATTTAAGATGCATACAGTTTTGATGTTACTATACTTCTTTGTTTCTTTTGTTATTTTTATTCATGTTATTATCCTGACGAAAAAACCATCGGTTTTAAAACATGTAGGTATTATAATATTGATTATTATAGTGGTTTGCACAAAAGTAAATTGTTTCATTTAAATAAAATAAAACCACAAAGTGAATTTGCAACAATTGAAGAAAAAAAGTTTTGAAGTTTTTTTTTTATTTTTTACATTAGCTCCACACAGGAAGTACTGGGGGAAAAATTCCCTCAGGACCTATCTCATCTGTGAAGATGCGGTGTGGAGGGCTTTTATAGGAAAAGGGAGGAGATGAAGTCCTGGGAAGGAAAAAGGTTTGAGGGGTGGGTAGGAATCTGGGGATAAATGTGTCCAGGAGTGATGGACGTGCAAAGCCATCCTTCCCACTGCGGTGCAAGGCGATAGGTCGAGAGGGTCCGGCTGGAAAGATCAAAAGGTCTCTCAACCAGTCTCTCCCGATCTGGCCTGCCACGCAATTGGTGGGCAGACGCATCTGCCGCCAAGACTAGGAAAAACCTCACTCCATGAACCCGGGCACCCCTGCTAAGTCACCAAACGTAGTGAACCACTTGGGGTGACCTATGTCATAGTTTTATATTATCCAATAAATGGTTCCCGGGGCGGCGGTACCCATATCTGACTACCAAATTAAATACATTGATCGATTTCAAATTTCTGACACATTCTTACCAACTAATAATACATACATCTTATAAGTAGAAAACAAATTGTTAAGATAAAATCCTCCCTGTCAAAATTATGCAACAAGTGGAATCCCACAGGGATCACACCCTGGTCTAATCTTATTATTTTACGTTTCAGCCAATTGCTTTGCATTCGAATTTCAATAGTTATTGAATTTGTGTTGGTTTTAGAAAGGATTATCTTTAAAAAATGTTTTTCACCAAAAATAATTTATTTACTTTTACAGCCTGTTAATTCGATACTCCCTTTATTGCTTGTAGAGCATAAATTGTTGTACTTCAATCCGGTTTCTGTAGAGCGGCGCGAATTGCAGATTAGAGCGGTTCCGATATAATTAATAAATTAATAATAAAAGCTACCGAGAACGGATTAAATAAGCAGAAATAGGCGTACTTACATTTTTCTTATAAACGAGATCGTTTTCTCAGCTAGTGATGTAACTACCACTTAAGATTGGTAGGCACCTTTCTAACGTATATGATTAGTGGAAGGGAATTGAAAATTGATTCTAGTTCAGCCATGGGCAACCTTAGTGATATGCTGCAAGGACTATTTCTTTATTCTTTTATAGGAAAAAATAACTACACATTATTGGATTGATTTTTGATGAACCGTATGAATTTAACTATGACTGTTTGGCCGGTGGCAGTTTTGGATTACTACTGGTCTACCTACTAGAAAAGGTTGCCTAGGAAAGAGTCCAGATGATACAGCGAACTAAAATTAAGACGAATCATTAGTATTGTAAGTGAATCGTAGTGTTTTGTGAGTAAGAACTAGGTGCATACTTGGGCAATCGTGACAGCTGATAATATGCAGGTTGTGATTTTATTCCCAAGCGCCTTTTGCTTTTCTTTCCCTCCGAATAATTGATTCCGCATAAAATCGTGCCGAATAGGGTTGCGTGCGTGGACCCTGAACGATTCTACAGGCGTTTTGTTTTATTTGTCCATTTTAACGATATGTCAGTTTATTAGCTACGCATTTTTGCATTTTTACTTTTGCCTAAAAATCGATTTAAGCAAAATTGTATCATCTTGCCTACATATTCGCACAAGTTGGTACATTTCATGTTTACCTACATTACTCATTCAAATGGTCCTAATTTCGATCCTTTGTTTATCAATTTTATCAACGTCTGTTTTGTTTTAATTACATACATAATAGATTTTTTGACATTATGTCGTAGAAACAACTAGTTCTGATGCGACAATTCAATATCAACTGTGTACAAATACGAGTATTTGGCGCGACCGAATTGATACATATTTAAATATGTATTTATTAAATTGCTTCTTACCGTCGACCGTGATTTGTAGCCTAACCAACACCTTTGTCATTGTTCACCCCAAGTGGTTCGCTACGTTTGGTGACTTAGCAGGGATGCTCGGGTTCATGGTTTGAGGATTGTCTAGGTCTTGCACCCCGGTTTCCTACCCACCCCTCATGCCTTTTCCTTCCCAGATCCTTCTCCCCCTCCCTTCCTCAGCATTTTCGAAGATGACAAAAGCCCTAAGGGAAATTATTTTCCCTGCAGGGCCTCCTGTGTGAAACCAGTTTTAAAACAAAATTTGTAAAGAAATTTTCCTAATGTGACAAAAACATTGATAAACGATCACAAAAGGTATTTTTTCTTTAATGTACTATATTATTGTTAATTATTCGTACCTTTCCTAAATGTTATTGTTAAGTATAGGTATCCATCTCCATCACGTTGTTCCTACTAGTTTAAATGATTTATAGCTTTTTGATGTGCATAAGGATCCCCGATTAAATCAGAGAACCCTAATTATTGTGTCCCATATCTGTATGGTTTAGTTCATACCCATCAATTTATTTTTTCAAAAGAATAGCGCTATAACAAATAACGTCGATTAATATTTGATTTTAAATAAAAACCCTATATTATATTGCCGTTTTTTATCATAGTACACGATTTCAAAAACTCTTATAGTTGAGAGTATGTAGTTATATGTAAAAGTGTAACCTCTATCAGGTACAATATTTAGATTACTAATTAACACCACCAAATCTTACTAATATTATAAACGCGAAAGTTTGGATGGATGTATGTGTGTTTATTACTCTTTCACGCAAAAATTACTGAATGGATATTAATGAAACTTTACAATAATATAGCTCATACGTCAGAATAACATATAGGCTTTATAAAACTAGCTATTTTCAATATGTTATAAATAAATTATTCTTTAATAGAAAATGTCAAAATTTGAGAATGACATTTTGCAAAACATCAAATTTTATTTAAATCAAAATTCTATTTTAGTAAATTAGTGAATTTATTTAAAGTACTTCAAATAAAAAGTATTAGGTATTATTATTACTTCAAAGTATTAGGCAAGTACTTGCCTAATACATTGAATTGAATCAAGAATTATGTCATGGATGTCGAATATGTTTTAAGGACACTTAGTCATTGTAAACTGTCACTTATTCGTTGGCGATCTGTAATCTTGCTAGGGAACGATGAGAAGTTACCGATAGTTATCCCATCGATCGGTAAGGATTGACAGGATAACTTTCGGTAACTTCTCATCGTTCCCTAGGACAACTGCAGATCGCTAACGTACAAACAACAGTTGATATCGAATATATTAAGGACACTTAGTCATTGTGAACTGTCATTTATTCGTTGGCGATCTACAGTCATGCTAGAGAACGATGAGAAACTACCGAATGTTATCCTGTCAATCCTTATCGATCGAGTGTTCTAGGGGGCCAGGACCTCTAGCAAGGTTTGTTTTGATGTCTTTCGGTAACTTCTCACCCTGTCTAGGACAACTGCCGATCGCTGTCATTGTGAATTGTTATTTATTAGTTGGCGATCTGCAGTCACGATGTAAAGATGAGAAAATGCTGAAAGTTATCGATACAATCCGTATCGAGAACATGATATTAGTTGATAATAACATCAACCATTCTGCGGAAAAAACACGTTACAATAAAACATTTCCAAATCCGATTCTCAAATTAATTTGAATTATCTACGTAAAAATATATGCTTAAATTTTTTTAATTTTTTTTTTAATTAAATCTCCGACAGTCCTGTTTATTAAATTTCTCCATGGCACTTTTATTATCTGTACCCCGCCCAACTGGATTGATCCAGTTTAGCCGATGTCGATATAAACACGATATAAATCACGTTTATAAACGGTCGTCCGTATAATAGCCGTAATCTAATGCAGTTGCAGCCTTTTTTACTGTAAAAATAATATATAATTGTATAATCGGTTCGGGCTCCCGTTTAAACTGCGTGCTTGCTTTCTAGTGCGTCCGCTGAGTAGTGACACGTTTCTTCATTTTAACCCAAAGAAATTGGCGTCGAAAGATTTTTGTAGGCAGCGGTTTTGTTGGGTAATTTCCTAATAAAATGTATCAATTTATTTTACTTGAATTTTACTGTGTTTCATTGATTCTACATCTATCGGAAGCTATTGTCGATTTTTGCGTAAAACATTATTTTATACCTAAGGTCTCCAATCTTTTTAGTCTAAGGGCCACACTGACTCCTCATCTAAGTATCAAGGCCAAGACCTAGCTACATATTTTGTAATAGTATTTCATTATAAGAATTATTTACGCATGTCACTTTACGAAAGTTTTTAGTATTAACCTCATGTCATTAATTACAGTTAAAATGATAAATTTCATTATGTGTCTCAGTTATTGTGTTTCTTAATTTTTACATAAATACTGTTACATATTTTTTTTCTTCTTGTTGATATTTTGTATTTTATTACTTACATTGTTAGTTTTACAATGTAATCAAAATAAACTATGGCGGGCCTGATTGGTGGTTATCTAGTTTGTAGTCAGGAGGCCCCTGCTTCATACCAACAACGTAAAAAATGGTTCTTGATTCACTTTGTCATCATCAGCCATCTGGATCCAAAGACTGGTTGATTTTTCAAATTATCATTTTTCTTAAGACAGCTAAACAGTTGTTTTTTAAATCTTGGAATATGCACCCAGTACCTACTTATTCTAGTTTGTAGCCATAATTGAAAAAGTTTTTCTTTTCTAAATAATTGAAAGAGTTTTTCTTTCTAAAATAACGCAAATTTTGTTCTTTATATCGCCCCGGTTAGAGACCATCCATCAAACCCACCTTGAACTGATTTTACTTCTGTTTAGTGATCCTACCTCTTTCTCTCCTCCCACATTTATATACATACTAAAGTAAGCATAGCGCAGTGCTATTTTAACTACGCCGTTTTGCATTTCTTATTTCTCCGAGATAGTTACCGATTTAATGGTTCAGAAAAGATTGTTTTTTCAAATGTGAAATCGTCCTGTTTATTTGGTATTTCTTATTAACATTTTTTCAGTAGGTACTATGGTACCTAACTGCCTGAAGAAAATTTTAAATAAAATTGTTATTAAGATGGTGACGTGTTTTTGGCAAAATTGTTTAATTTCACATTTGAAATTTTAAGAAATCGTTTCAAATTTTTTTGGTTTCTATTTAAGTGGGTATCATTCAGAAGAAATTTTGGTTTTGATTTATTAAATAGAGATATGTAATTATAAACACACATTTAGATCGTGTGTTACATTTCACTATAAATGTTCTCCAATTGGCACGAAATTATGATCCTACTTTCGCCGGGTAGTGAAATTCTTGTTTCGTTAAACAAAAAAATTATACCCATTATAAATACATATGTACGTACCAAACCAAGGATGCACTCGTTCAAAAATAAAATCTATTTAAAAAGTATATTATTGGGGATCGCATTTTATAGTGAACAGAGTCACCAATAGGGGATTTGTTACCTGTGTGTTCAAAGCAAGTTAGAAATGAAGGTGCTGCCATCAAGCTGACGTGATTACATGCTATTATTCGGAAAGAGCTTTTTTTCGCCTTTTTTCAAATAAAAAAAGCTCAAATTTCTCATGGGCGTAATTGTGTTAGATTTATCGATTGTTTAAAGTCAGGCGCTACCTAACACATTCGGTTTGTAAGATTTTTAATTGTTTGGCTGAATAATCGTATATATCTTCGCGAGCCGAATCACGAATTACGAGAAAGGATCGAGGCAACCACAAACGTTGCGAAACTCCGCTTGCGATTGCTTCGTTCTTTTCCCATAATTCGTGGCTCGCACTTGCCCTAATAATAACAACATGACGATACAACGAAAAAATACATTGTACCAACAATGTATACGTAGGAAATTTGTTCTAATAATTAATAATAATAATTCTATTTTTGAAACTGATAATTCGTGGTGGAATTCCATTATAATATTATAATAAAACAAATTTAAAACTTTTTCCACTTTAATTTAATGACCGTAACCGGTTTCAGCTTGTCAAAGCCATCTTCAGACTGGTGCCAGACCAGTCTGAAGATGGCTTCGACAAGCTGAAACCGGTTACGGTCATTAAATTAAAGTGGAAAAAGTTTTAAATTTGTTTTATTATAATATAATAATAATAATCTATTCTTACATCTCGACAATAAACATTGAAACCTGAATTTGTTCGTAAAAACTTCAGTCCCGTTTTTAACCGTTTTTATAAATAAAATGATCGTATTTTAGCATAACATTTTTCTCCGTGTACAGGTCGAAGATTGTTTTGATGATCGATAACTTTGTTAATTTGTTCGTAAGAACTTCAGTCCCGTTTTAAACCGTTTTTACGAATAAAATGATCGTATTTTAGAATAACATTTTTCTCCGTGTACAGGTCGAAGATTGTTTTGATGACCGATGACTTCGTATAAGAAATATGTCACCTTTTACAATTCGCAACGAGATAGTGGTTCACCAGTATTGAAACTTTTCTCCACCCACATATTTTTTCTCCGGCTTACGATGGTCTCGATTTATTGAAATTTTTATATTAGAGAATCACATCAGTTCGGGTTCCGCTCGCTATTGTCATGACATTATAATTTTAATGTGGCAGGGAAGGGCGCGGGCTGTATAAAAAATGTTGTATAGGAGGTATTGTTTGTTTAATTCGAGGTGGCGGGAACCGTGTTGTGCCTGTCCTGTCCTTCATTTGCTTTTGTTTATTTGGGCTCAACCCGCTCCAACACCGAGAGGAAAACAATGAACCACCAAATAAGAGAATTCCCAACCAGGACGTCTGATTTTAACTGGCAGCACTGCTTTTCTGGCTTGTCTCTGCATTTTAAGTTTCGTTTCAATTTTTATATTTCTCATCATATTCTGTCCTTAGCATATTTTTACAATGAATTTACCATTTTATAATTTCCTTGTCCGTGAACATCCTTATTTAGGCTGTTAAAGTTTAGTATTCATCAGTAGATATAAAAACCGTTAATTTTTCAGAAAACCTGCGTTGGTAATTTTTTTAAATGTTTCTACCTTGTTTGATTTTTTCATGGTAAAACAAAAAATGTACATTAATTTTAATTGTGGTTTATTAACGTAATTATCAAATTGCTTACTTTACCTCTTTCACATCTGCAAAGAGTTTTGTCTCAGTATTTTTAAATTTCCACGCTATAATTAAAAGGGCCGGAATTCCGATTTTCTACCGATTTATAACATATGTCCCTTGAACACTTGAAGTTTCTAAGTTCTTAAAAAAAGTATGTGTTATTTTTAAAGATAATATCTGAAGACTTGTAGAGCCAAAGCGGTAATTACATAAAATTTCCTTGATAGAAAAAACTCGCAAAGTATGCTCCAAAAATTATTATTTACATGTTTGCTTCTGTTATTTTAGAGGTTATAGGTATGTATTAAAAAATTCACAGTGATTCTTTGAATTCTTCTTAAGGTGTTGAAAAGAGATTTTTTCTCTATTGTAAACGAGTCTTGTTTTATTAAACATTTTCCCAATTTTCGTTCGAATTTTTACGTTTTTAATATTGGCGCGCTCGCTCCGACGTTCATATTGCCGTATCTCTCCTTCTTATTATTTTTGGGCGGGTATTACCGGCTTGAATAAAATACAATAAAGAGTAAGTACATATAGGTCCCAAAACTGAGCCTTGCGGAACACCCCTGTCGATGCTGTTTTGGTTCAGATATTTTCATTGTTTTATGCCCTTTCCCCCGATGGTAATATTTGGCATTTTCATTAGATAACCTATGATTTTTAACACGTTTTCACGCTTCTACTTCTACTCTCGCTTTCTAGGCAGACGATAAACATAGCGAGCACTGTTGGAGTATTATTTTTTGTAACATCTCGTGGGTTTGAAAGGGTTGAATTTCTTCTCAGCGTGGGTTTAAATTATATGCAGGGAACACACTAGCAGAATATGTCAAGAACGTTGAGCATTATAAACAATATTATATATTTATTATTATTATACAACTAACAGTAGACTTATTCCACTGCGGGAATTGAACCTTGTACCGCCGTTCATTATTCAACAATTTTATCATAAATAATATTACTGACCTTGTCCAACAGTTTGTCGTATTGAGTAGGCCTAAAGTAAACAAAGTACCAAAATCTATGTTATTTAATTCGAAAGTTTCTTTTGTAGGTGCGTAGATGAGAACATATTATCTATTATATAGTCTCATAATTCTTTTATATGTGTACTATATTTATTTGTACAGGGCCCTTGAGGTGATTTTTCACAAAAAACGGCGCTATATAAATCGGCCAAATATTTATTATTATTTTCGCTAAGTACCGTAACACTGTAACCTGCGATTCCTGAGCTTATTTGGATTAAAAAATAAACATTTCATTTTGATGTCCGGTGACATTTTTCAATTAAAACCATTTTCTATTAAAAGGGGTTCATCTCGTTTCAGCAGCATTGGACAGAAAAATAGGTTAGTAAAATTAAAAGCAGTATAAATAAGCATATTGTTTACAGACTTTCCTTCTATTTTCAGTCTGAATAACTTTTATGTTAGTACCTACGTGACTTCTTGTAGACAAACACAACTTTGTAACAAGCAAATTTTATAATTTTTTTGTCTGAACGGATATGGTCAAGGAATGAATTGTCGGCATATCTCTCAAAATTTAGTCAACAGATAATAATTCTCGGAATTGGCCCATCCCCACAATTTACAGCTACTTTTAGGGAAAAAAGGTCTCTGGTCAATCACCGAATTCAAACCCTCATAGAACTCAATAGAAACTTGGGCCATAAATCACACACTTTCGGTCTCCAGCTCAAATTTCTCGATAAGTCCCATTAATGTTGAAAAATATACACTTATTTCTACGAGAAAAAATAATTAACTTGAAAATTATGGTTTCTTAGAACAGCAATGTTTCCTCTTGGCTTTATTTCAAATTATCTTTTAATTCTTGTTTGTTTAAAGTTTAAGTCAATGTTCAATATTCACGGAAAATAATAACCAAATTAAATAAAGGTTGATACAACAAGTTAGATGCCGTTCTTGTACTATGGTGCTCTTTTTTATGATGTACTTTCTGAATGTGAATGGAGCAATGAAAGTGTGTCAAGACCGACTTGTTTGGCGGTCTACCCTCTTTGCCCACCCCTGCGGAGAATCGGCGTGATGATTTGTTAGTCAATGTTTATCATAAAAAAATTAATTCCTCCTCATTCAAACATTCAGACACCTGAAGAATGAGCTTCTAAGTCTAAAGCTTCAAGGAATTGATTCACTTGATTACGCCACATCTTGGTACATCACTATCACTAAGCCAGAAAATTAATGTATACCCAGCTTTGGCGTCATGAAATTTGCGCGGCCTTTTTTTATAAAATAAAGACAAACATTCCCGGGTTACGAATAACACAACAACATTTGAAAGTCTCCTACTATCAGCACACTAAGCGGAAGATGTTGCTTGTGTTGTGATGGAGGACTTAGCCAGCCGAGGAATCGAACACGGAACGCTTGGGTGGGACCCAAATGCCCGCTCAACCACTGACCGGTCTTTCTGACTAGAATTTCATTTTCACTGCTACTATTATTTGCTTGCGGTGTGATCTCCATCACGATCTAAGGAGCTTTAAATAATTATACATGTAATTAATATACATACAAAGACTCCATGTTTTTGAATCTATATTCTTCATTTACAAAACGATCACGTGCGAAGCCGGGTATTAACTCACATGAGGAATAACAGCTTTTTAAATCTTCCCGGACAATGGATATTCAAATAAATTTAAATGTCTACTGTACGCCGCATCTGCAGGGCACAACGTACAACTACCCCTAGAAAAAACCTTGGAAATACCTACAGATGACGTCATGGCGCCTTCCATAGAAACCTTTCTATGAATGGACTGTTTGGACGGTGATGTTGACGTCTGTTTCAATAGATATCTATCTCGCAAATAATAGCACACTGCAGGTACATGAAAAGGTAATGGTGTCCTTTCAAATTTGTATGTTTGTAGATCCATGAGTGTAGTATAATTTACTTAACTTTGTGGTATTTTTTTTAATGGACACTATTTGTGTATCATCATACACCCATTGGTTTAATTGTTTAATCACAATCTTTCATTTTTTGAATATTCTATAAAACTTAATATTCTTGATAAATTTTTATCTTACCCACTTTTAGTTTAGCTTCACTTGATTCTCTAAAATAAGGTTTTAATTATTTGGCCTCAGGCAGGTGGAGCTCTTGTGCGGTATGAACTCTTTCTTACACATTAAATCGATGACTTTTTTCTTTCAAACCAGAAACTCAAATTCAAAATCATTAATTTTGTCATTATTATTTCAAATACCAGGACTGTGTTGTTGTCTAATAATATTATTAATTTACATTTTGAAATGTGTAATTACAATATTATACGATCTTCATGACTGTAAAATAATCGACTTAAAATATTTAGTTATTTAAGAGCAGGTTCTTTGACGTGTGGGAAATACTTCACCGTTAATATCTGCGTTACAAGAGTGTAATAATAAACACTGTATCAAGGCCAAGATGGATGATCATTACTGTTTACTTTGCACTTTCACAAACATTCGTTTCTCTTGTTTGATTGAATAATAATTATTTGCAATCTTCAGCAAGTGCGGATTAACAACTCTTCTTGAGAAAATATGATGTCGAATTCGTTGAAACAACTGAGCGAATGTAAAAGCATTATGAAACATGCATGTAAATCTTCCATACGGTCGCAAACAGGGACAAAAACCACAGTGAACGCAAACGTCTCGTGAAAGGTGCAAATTTCATTTAAATGCAGCCAAATGCAATTGAATTGAGGGCAGTTAGTGAAAGAACATGTGAAAATATTACTTGTTGCAATATTCACTTAAGGAAAATAAAAGCCTTTCAATGTTAAGCAAGTGAGGTTCGCAGATTGCGAAGCAGTTCATAGGGGAGTTCGGATATTATTAACCTTCAGTGGTTCATGGATCTGGCAGAAGAAAGACAATAATTTACTGAATGCAATAGATATGAGATCCCTGAGATGTAATTTTGGTGACCAGATAATGAATGTAGTGATTCGTAAAGAATGCGAACCATGGCTATGGCTTAGACGTGCAGTAGGGTATATAGTGAAGAACAAATGGATGAAAGACAGAAGGAGACGAGTGAATCAAATACGTACTTCAGTCAGATCCTGTCAAGAATCATTGTAGCAGAAGTGTATGTATAAGACCATGTATGAATTTGAATTTGAAAGTGACTAAAGTAAGATTATGTTATTTTAGTCACCGCAATGATACTGGATTAAAATTACCTAGCATCGTGTAAACCGCTCTAGCTTGTGCCAAGCCAGAAGAGTAAGCCAGAATCTTGTTGTGATAGGACGCCGGCATAGTAGTTTATTATCTTGGTTTGAAATACTAGCCTCCTGTAGCTCGGGCAAAAGAGCAACTGTGTGACAAGAACATTGTGTCGCTTTACATCCTTTACCCCTGGTGGAAATAGCGTGATAATCATTTGCATGGTGGACGAAAAAATACTCGTAAAAGTTGTAAAACAATATCCAGAATTACTCCCAATCGTCAAACCGACTCAAGGAGATAGTGAGAGGAAGGTGGGAAAGTATCTGGCTAATCTAGATCTGGTCACCAAATTTTAACAAATGATTGCATAAAATACAAAAAAAAAATCCATATTTATAAAAATCCCACGAAAGGCGAGCAGGTACGATTGTGCTATTTGATCATTCGAATGCAGTCAGATGCACACTTGACAGCAGTTGAATGGGCCCAATGTTGGTTCGGTGCTCGAGCGCTCATAATAAGCCTGCACTGCGCTGCAACCTGTGGCCCTATTTGTGACGATAAAAATCAAACGTGGCCATCTCCAAAAATTGTTTTTTTTCAGGTTTTTGATTGGTATCATTGCTTATGTTTTTTTATTTTATAATATTCAGTTCATACATGGTTATTTCACGTTTTTCTACTTTAAAAATTGATTTTAAAGTTGTCGTTTTTTTCAAACTCGGTCATCTCCATCCTGTTTTTAAATCAAACATGGCCAAATCCGTTTGAACCAATTACATCGCGGCATTTTTCAAGATGGCGTCCCATTCTCGAAAAGCTTGCTGTGAGTTGGAGGTGTGCTCTTTGTGTTTTTAAGTGAAATAACAGTTTTAAAATGGAAAACAATACAAATATGATGGAAATAATGACTCCAGATAAAGCCCGAAAGATTACCAGATCAAATTATGCCATTAAACGTACAAACAAGACTGAAAAACTTAAAGTAAACATTGAAATGTAACCGAATTTCGACAGTTAGCATCTCAAAATCTCAGGGTTGTGCATATTTTTTATTATGTTGTTTTGATTCAATGCTGCACCACGTACACTTTATAATTTATAATTACTGTATGCCTGTATTGAACTGTGACATGCAATTATTGTTTTTGGTATATTTATACCGTTTATTTAAAATAAGTTTCTTTTGTTATAAATGAACATAATTTTATTGTACATTCTTTAATTTAATTTACCCATTTTGCAGTTGAGGAGGAGAATTAATAATGTATTTAATAACCAGACAGACTTAAATTTTTTTTATAGAGAAACCTTACAAGAGTCCCAACTGCTCCCTTCTGGAGCCAGTGAGACTAAGGCATCCCCAATTGGAGTATGTTGTGAGGCTGAAGGTAAGTGGGGAAGGGAAGGAAATGGGGAAGAGGAAGGTGGGAAAGTACCTGGCTATTCAGATCTAGTCACTAAACACGGCTAAAGCCATTATTAAGCAACGCTTCAATTCTGAATGGTGGTCTCACATCAGGGCGATACTGAGAGTATCTTCCACTCTGGAACGTGCCGCAAATATAGTATATATTATTTTTATTATTTAATTGTGAAATAACACAAATTAATCAAATGAAATTTATTTGCGCACGCCGGGTTCGAACCCTCAACCTTCCGATTGGGAGTCAAGTGTCTTACTACTCGACCGCGGATGGTCGTCGGTAATTAGGCAAATTAAATAAATAAAATCGTAATAAAAAATTATGGAAAATTGCCGTGGAAAAAATCGGAAGAGGGTATACTTTAGCCCGATCTTAACAATAATAAAATAGGGAAATCTTGTTTTGTTGAGTAAATTGTTACCAATATACATAAATGTGTAGTGTCAATTAAACTCTACGAAATTATTTTGATTATTTGAATAAATGAGAATTTTTTTTAATACTATGAATGTGTTTCTTAGCACAACCCTGTTTTCTTATGAACATACCTAAATGTTAGAGTACAAAACAAATACGGATATCTCCAGTGGTTTTTATTTCAAACCTGGCCATCTCCGGACGATACAAAACAAACATGGTCATCTCCAAACTAAAATCTATAATTTCTCGTTTATTATGGATTTGAGATTATTAAGAAGTCCTAAAATCGTATTTTTTAAAGTAAGGCATAATTATAAAATAGCATAATACTACCTCAATGGTTAATTTAACCCCGCAAAAGAAAAACTCGATTTACTCTGTTGCGTTTATGATGGAGATAGCCACGTTTGTTTTTTAACGTCACATTTATAATACGTCTTCGTATTATTGACGATTGTGAGTCAACAGCCTTCAGATTCAGGTTGTTATGCATCCAGGGACTACCCTTATTATTGAAACCAGAACATTTTATAATCACGAAACAATCATTAACACATATTTGGAAAGTTTTCAGCGGTGATAATCATTATTTAATTAATGGATTTATACGAAAATTCAAACCTGTTTCGGCACAAACAACCATTTTTTACATAATGTTAACATTTTTTTTACACAAGGGTTTTATGAACAACAGGTTAATAAAGGTAATTTCTTACATTACAGTTCAATTAGATAAATATGAAGAAAATAATATGATAAAAATAATAAATTGAAATTATCAGAAATAATACTTCGATATAATTTTTTTTAAAGTATGTTTTAAACGTATATTGTCGATATAATTTTAATATTGGTTTGCTAAAACTATGTAAGCGAGGAATTGGCGAGTTTGCTATATAATTTGTCTGTGAAATACTTGTGTCAAAGGCACTGTTGTGGCGAAACCGGTTTGCATGTTCGTATAATTAAGTGGTGCAAAGCAAAGTTACATTATTTCGATTTACTAATAATTACTTGTCTTTTATGAATTAAGTGCTTCTATTTAATGACATAATGTTACTTTAATTTTTTTTGTAGATTGATTTTTTGTAGTTTTTCGGTGCTTGTACATATTATGATTTTTTTTATAAGTCAGTTTTGCAATCAAAATAATATCATTATATTTTTATCATGGCAGAAAAGTAGGCACTTACTGTAGAATGCAGATTGTGAATTCCCAATGTTAAAAAATATTTCCGAAAACACACGTTTTCTGGTGAATTATTTAGTATTAAATAATTCTTTAAAAATGCATCATTTCATCTTGGTAAGAAGTCCCTGATTTAACCCTATCAATGCACAGCGTGTGTGGCTCCTCCAATATTAGCCCCGAACAAATATTGTTTAATGGAATCGACACAAAAAAACCCAGCAAGTCTTCAACTCGACGAAGCCACTCGCTTCGTATGAAAGCTCGCCTGCAGTATTATATTATGAACCTTTTATGTTCAAATCGATCACTGCTCTTTGTTAGTACGCATATTGTTTTAAATATCTTATTTGCGTTTTGATATGATTAATGTAAGTCATCTAATTACCTTTATTAACTATATAATACTTCGATAAGCTTTTCAGCTTAATTTGAAATGTTGATATTTAATATTACTTTACTTCACTCATCCCTGTTCTGTCTTTTTGAAGACCTTTTACCATGATTGTGCCTTGAACAAAATAGCTGTTTCGTCTGCATAAGTGATTACTTTTTTACTCTATTTTTCTTATTTATCTCTATCTCAGTTATAGATTATTTATGTAGATGAGTAATAGTATGGGACCCGAGACGCTGCCTTGGGGTACTCCATACCTGATATCTACTTTGTCACTGCTGTATTTATTTATTTTTAAGATTTGTTGTCTATTTTCAATGTAATTGACAAACCATTTTAGCGGTGGACTTACATGAACTTCTACATGATGGATATCTAAATACTTTGATAGGTTTCCTAGGTTCACTTTTCTTTTAAATAGCTCCACGTAATATCTCAAAATGCAACCTGCCTTTAGGCAAACCCCAATTTATTACTTGCAATAGATGGTTTTAGAAAATAATGGCAAAGTATTTTAAAGACAACTTCAAGATTGTTTCTAGCTTCGTAAAGCTATATTAATGATGTATTTCGTAAAAGCGGCGCTATAAAAATATAAAAAGCATTATTTTGATCCATAAGTCTAATTTTGATCACGGTATTGATCAAAATGTCTCAGTTTTATCACTACTTATTCTAACCAATAGAATATCAATGTACGATTTAATAATGATAAAAGAAAAAAAAATATAATGTATTTTTTATACACTAAAGTGTTGGGAATCTTTTCCTCGTTTAACATTTCACTGATTTAATAATTGATATTCCGAGAATCATCGAGCCTTTTTTATTATTTGTTTCATCTCCTTAATCAATCTCGAGGAATAAATTTAAATAACAATCAAGACATCAATCTAAAACCATTCAGCCTTGTCCAAAGTACTGATTATAAATTAATTTGTCATCAATTGATTATACCCAATATCATATCAAGGAAAATATAAACTTATATAGATGAGAGTTGTATTATAAAGTAATATCTATTTTCAGTACATATGTGGTAAATAAACATTGATGTTGCTAAACGATTCTTCAAACATTTCATAATAAATCATTCATTCTGAAGTACGTTTACTACGAATTGACAACCATTCACTAAAATATCACTGTGGAATATGTGCGTTGTTATTCGAGAACTTTACTTTAAACTTTGCCACTAACTTTATACTTACTAATAAATAACATTTTTACCTACTCATTAATATCATATACCTACTTACATTCTTCGATGAACTCATTTAGAATCTAATGGAGTTATTTTTTTATTACTGTATTCGACGACCGTCCGTGGTCGAGTGGTAAGACACTTGACTCCCATTCGGAAGGTCGCGGGTTCGAACCCGGCGTGCGCAAATAAATTTTATTTGATTAATTTGTGTTATTTCACAATTAATTAAAATAATATATGTTATATTTGTGGCACGTTCCAGAGTGGAAGATACTCTCAGTATCGCCCTGGTGTAAGACCACCATTCAGAATTGAAACGTTGCTTAATAATGGCTTTAGCCGTGTTTAGTGACTAGATCTGAATAGCCAGGTACTTTCCCACCTTCCTCTTCCCCGTCTCCTTCCCTTCCCCACTTACCTTCAGCCTCACAACATACTCCAATTGGGGATGCCATAGTCTCACTGGCTCCAGAAGGGAGCAGTTGGGACTCTTGTGAGGTATCTCTATAAAAAATAATTAAAAAACTACTACTTTTCATCGCTTTGTAACTAACAATCTAACTAACTAACTAACCGTCATGCTTTGTAACTAACAATCTAACTAACTAACTAACCGTCATGCCGTTTCCCCTCAGGGGTAAGTGAAGGGGACGTTTCGCCAAACAACTATGCTTCATTCACATTTATACGTCGTCTCATACATACTGTTCTTTTATTCTAACTCTCGACAAGACCCGGCTCAAGTATTTGGTTCACTCGATCGTGTCATGTCGTCCTCAGGCGTCCCCGACTTTTTCTATAAGTCACATTCGCAGCATAATTGTCGTGTTTGCAACACTGCCTCTTACTCTATGATATATGGGCGGGCTCTACCGCCGAGCAATGTCCCGAACGTTGACGGAGTTGCGACCCGAAGTGGGTCATTTCAAGGCAGCGCTTTAGCGAGCGCTGCTCCGCGCTTCCATCAATAATCTTTCCGCCAGCTAGGCTGGACGTTTACTTTGTAACCATTTGTATTCAATAAACGACGATCTCGTAACGAACCTTTATTGTATTAATTTAATATACTCGGTGTGTAGTACTGAGGATAAGATTGAAGACATTATCCCAATCCAGTTCCTGAACGCTACATTATATTATATTATATTATACTCTTCTTCCTTCTTAGTTCATTCGCTGATGATATGAATTCATGGCTTGCGGTAAATATCAATTCTAGTTTAATTCATGAAGCCTTGTAGGTAAAACAATTAATTTAGGTTATTTTATCAACATTTTTTATTGTTGTTGTATTTAGTCATTAATTACATCGTCTTATATTAAAAATATATAACAAGAGATCCTAAAACTAAGTAATCATTTAAATGTATTTAGTTATTTTTTTTTATTGAAACTCTTTGGAATAAAGCGTCTCCGTTGGGTACAGTGTTTGTTTGAACAATCTCTTTAATGGTAACAGGTTCTCTCGTCCTTTATCCGATAAATGACAGAATCGTTCAAACCTTACGTAAATATATTAAAGCTTTTAAAAGCTCGGATGGCTCTGCTTCTGTTGTGTGAGCTTTTCTACCTTATCTTTATCCATTCTTAAACGATATTTTAGAATCGCAAATCTAACTGTTAAATGGAAAGACTGGCGGTATGAAAATTGCACGTTTTTCTGATTGGATTTTTTAGCTTATCAATTCTTGAATTTAATTCTTTCATTAACCAAACTTTGCTTTTAAATGGCTTCTGCCATGTTTTTTATCCAGATTTGAACATCTAGATACTTTCCCACCTTCCTCGTCCCCATCTTTTTTCCTCCCCATACCCTTCAGCGTAACAATATACACGAATTGGGGATGCCGTAGTCTCTAACTCTCGTGCGGTATTCAAAAAACTATAATCATTATGTACAAGATTCTGATACGAGTATTTGTCTAGAATCGAAATCTTTATCCCTTACGCTGATATATTGAAACAATTAATTACGTTTCATATTTGTTTTATTATATAATTAATTAACCTTATAAAATCCATTTTTGGCAGTAATCTTCTAATAAATGTAATATGAAAAGTGATGGTGTAGCAAATGTAAAATTATGCAATGACCAATGTTTAAATATAGTGTCCTCCGCGTGCAAAGTCGTATCTCCTCCGAGCATAAACTTTCTAATTAAAGTGTGTTTATCGGAAGTCACCTGCCAGATAAGTATGTTCTCTGTATCTATATGTAAATAATAGTTCTAGGTAGAGCCTAAGAAGTCATAATAAAATATACAGCGCCCCTTAATGAATTTCTCACAAAAAACGGCGCTCTACAAATTATCCAATTATTATTATTATACTTAACTTGATTTTTTAATGTAACTTTTTAAAAATTTTCTTTTAAAGATTTGAATGATCCAGAAAAGTCCTTTCACATCCTGCATTGCTCGTAGTGCTTGTACGATATTATGTAGATATGGTCCTTGGCGGATTGAGGTGATCTTTATGGGATCAGGCCTCATAAAACTGTCGCGGGCCGTGAGAGGCCCAGCGGGCCGTCACGGGGGGCCCTTGTATATGCCCTGGATAACTTTCAAGATGTCGTTTGTCATATTAAAAGATTCATGCTAATTTCGTACTAAGGACGAGGCATGGTGACATTTTGTTGAAAATGTAAACATGTTATAAAGTTTTTTTTATTACTGGTATCTGTATCCATAAACGGAGAAAAATGTTATTCTAAAATACGATCATTTTATTCATAAAAACGGTTAAAAACGGGACTGAAGTTCTTACGAACAAATTAACAGTGTTTCGATGTTTATTGGCGGGAAAATATAAGAATAATTTGTTGGTATGCGTACGAAATTACGTATACCAACAAATTATTCTTAATTGTTCCCGCCAATAAACATTGAAACCCTGCTAATTTGTTCGTAAGAACTTTAGTCCCGTTTTTACGAATAAAATGATCGTATTTTAGAATAAAAATTTTCTCCGTGTACACTTATCACGTAAAAGCCCATAAGGGCGTTGAAAATAAGAAAAAAAGTTAATAAATAACTAAATAAATAAATGAATAAATAAATAAATAACAAATAATGTTTACAGGTCCCTCTCTTCATAAAAAACATCCACTTTTGATTAATGATTTCGGATCTTAATATCCCCTGTAGATTGAACATGGCACCTAGATTGTCAACTTATAATATTTAATAATAAATGATTTTATATATTTTTTCAATGAATCAAAAATTGATGAACAACGTATTTTTTATTATTAAATCGTATTTATTTATGAAGACACGTAGAGCTGTTGTGCGTTTAATATTACACTTTATTTTCCCAGCTTCGTATTATCTGTACCTAAAAGGATAAACCACGGAAATCCACTTTTTGGCAGTTTTGAGTTGAAAATGCAGATTTTTTTTGTATTTCATTTTAATATTGAATGAAACATTGAAATCCGTAAACAGTATATTAACTACTACAGTATATATCCTACTGGAAATAACCAAAATAATTAGAAAGTTTGACAGGAAAAAACCAGTTAGCAACAAATGTAATAAAACCAATATAATTAAATAAAACCCTTATAGACCAACCCCTCCCCCCACCCTAATATGTTGTGTATAAAATCCGTAGGTTAAGAATATTTTTTACCAGTCTGAAGAGGGCTTTGACAAACTGAAACCGGTTACGGTCAATAAATTAATAGTGGAAAAAGTTTTAAATTTGTTTTATTATACTAGTATATTAACTGATTTAACTACACGGAGAAGAATGTTATTCGAACATTGATCATTTTATTCGTAAAAACGGGACTGAAGTTCTTACGAACAAATTAACAGTGTTTCAATGTTTATTGGCGGGAAAATGTAAGAATAATTTGTTTGTATACGTACGAAGTTACGTATACCATCAAATTACTCGTACGAAATTACGTATACCAACAAATTATTCTTACATGTTCCCGCCAATTAACATTGAAACCTTGTTAATTTGTTTGTTAGAACTTTAGTCCCGTTTTTAACCGTTTTTACGAATAAAATGATCGTATTTTAAAATAACATTTTTCTCCGTGTAATTACAAAACATCTGGAGTCAAATTTACTTTCGAGGATAAACCAAAATATATTCATAAATTAACATATTGCTCTTAACTTTGTATGTATATTGGTCTAAATTATGAAATATACCCACCGTTTACAGATCTTAATTATTGCGATAAGTAAAAAAATTATATACCTTCAAACATTCAGTTCACAAACACAAAAATCTCCTTTCTGAACAAAACTCAAAAGTGGACTCCCGTGATTTTTCCATTAAGGTACAGTTATTTGATGTTATATTCAGTGGCGGCTCGTGACTTTTGGTGAGCTAGAGTGCTAATATTAACAAAAATGGCATTATTGATGTCGTTGTAGCCGGAAAATATTTTTTTTTTTTTCGAAAATTTATTTTTTGTATGAAGATTTTCAGGAAATTTCAGTTTTGCCGTGCGCCGCACCGATTTCCTGAAAATCTTCATACAAAAAATAAATTTTCGAAAAAAAAATAAAAAATATTTTCCGGCTACAACGACATCAATAATGCCATTTTTGTTAAAATTAGCACTCTAGCTCACCAAAAGTCACGAGCCGCCACTGGTTATATTTTATTAAACTTTCTTTAGATGGTTATTTTTTTATCTGATGGTAAATCCTTTGATAAGATGATGCATGCCCAGATTATTCAGCAGCGGGACTTGTATTATGACATGTTTGGTTGTATGTTTGTCACCGACATTATTAATGTTCTGATAATATTTATTGATATCTGATGCACCCGAAACCCAGAATCGATTCGATCTTTTTTGTCCGTTTATTTGTTATACCTATGTATATCTCATAGATGTATGATCAATATTAGAAAATTTCAAAACAAAGCTATTTATTTGATTTTTTAACATACATATTTTTTACATTAGCTCCAAAATTTGTACGGCGCCCTTGAGGTGATTTTTCACAAAAACGGCGCTATACAAGTCATCCAATTATTATTATTATTATACAGGAGGCCCTGATGAACAGGGCCCATGTCATCTTTTGGGAAAGGTGTGTGGAGGGTATTTTTAAGGAAATGAAGTTCTGGGAAGGAAAAGGGTATGAGGGTTGGGTAGGGGTCTGGGATTCGGTGTGTCCAGATCATCCGCCCCAAGACCTAGACCAATCTCACCCCATGAACCCGGGCACCCCTGCTAAGTCACCGAACGTGGTGAATCACTTTGGGGTGATGTATGGCAGAGGTGTTGGTTATCCATTTCCGCCTCATATTGAAACCTAAATGTTGAAAGTACCCTTCGATAAAGTTTTAATATATACCAATGAAAAACCATCGAAGGATAAGTGTAATTCTTGATGAAGTGTAATTCATCTGACGTTATATTATTTGCGTAAATGCTGTCTGAAATGTATAGGCCATCGCAACTATTCTTTTGGTTTGCGAATGTATTTCTATCATGAGCTATTCAGCTTTGAAATATCCATTAATCTGCCAAGAAAAAAACCTAATTTTTCTTTCGCCATTTAAACCTAGAATATCTTCCATCTATTTAAATAAAATAAAATAACTTTTATACTAATCTACTTTTTTAGTTTTATTCTGAGATTGATGGCTCCAGACGGAAGCAATTGGGACTCTTGTGCGGTATTCACATAAAAAAATATTTGAATAAATACTTGGCCTTCAAGACAGTCATGACGAAGGTCACTTAGGTCATCATTAGATTTTGAAAAGCTCTGTGTAAAGCCCGGACAACGCAGGGAATTTCAGCAGTATAATTATAATTATTTTGAAGATTATTAATATTTACATAAGAACGGTGACGTAGAAGATGATTATTTTTCCGATGAAATAAAGGCGTGCGAGAAGAATAACACAAATCGTATTGGAAATTACCGCAAAGGAAATCGACGCCATTTCCGAAAACTGTTAACCATCGTCCAATATTTGTTTAAAACAAAATAATCATTATTTGCGGTTTTTATCCGAATTAATTATCCGGGAAACGTTGAATCTTGCCCAATCTTATTTATTTGAATAATAATTTGAAATGCATTTAAATATTATTTGCAATATTTAATTTTTTTATAACATGCGCCCATTGCTAGTGAAATACATGAACTACAAACCTTTTAAAGTAGGTTTTACGTATAATTTATTACGTTCGTGGCACGTTCCCATATTAATTCAAGAACTAGATTGATCTTTTGGAATCCCAAACTCCGATGCTTCCAGCGATTAAATCTGCGGTCCACGCTACACACTTACAATCAATAACATATTAATAATATCGAGACATGTCGATAAAACAGATATCTTCCCGAATCGGTCGATTGAAATAATACGTTACATTTATCTTATGTCATTTGATTGACGAGATATCATTGGTCATGTCCAACTAGTTCGGTTTAGTATCAATATTTCTATCTTCTGGAATTTGAAATTTAAAGAATGCTTTTATCGTATAATTAAACATTCATCAGGCTATTTGAATATGAATCAAGTAGGTAATACTTGTAGATATTTTTTATTTATTCCGGGGAAATCAACAGTTTGCAAAAAGATTGGTTAATATGTGTAAAATTTACTTAACTGAATAACCAATTATAAATTTCCTCACTATGCTGAAACATGTATTTTACACTTAATTGTTACTAAAGGATGAAAGTAGACTTATGCCTTATGTGTGGTAAAACTATTTATGATCGTGTGAGAAATGTGGAGATCCGAAAAGAATGCAAGGCTGATGTGTGATGTGAGCGTAATAACTAGATTTGGGCGTATAGAGTGAATGATGAAGAAAGGAGTTTAAAGAGAATTTATGACGCAAATGTGAATGGTAGATGAAGTCGAGGACGCCCAAGGAAGACGTAGTACGATCAAATAATTTATCAGATACTTGGGCCATGTCAAGAGTCAGAATAATAAAAGAGTATGTATGAGACTATGTATGAATGTGATTGAGGAAAGAAGTGTGGTGCCAAGATCGAGTTGTTTGGCGGCCGTTCTCCCTGCCCACCCCTGCAGAGAAACGGCGTGATGGTTAGTTAGTTGGTTATTCAGTCAGTCCATAGTGTTTTGCGACAGCAGACCCCAGAATCCTTGTATAATTAACCGTTCCCATCAATATGCACAAGAACTAGTAATGTTATGCATAAGATGAATGTCATTTTATAAATACATCGGTGCGTTTACCATATTAGTTTATCCAGTCATGCATTATATGTATTAATAATGTAACAATACACGGATACATTTATCATCAGTATCATCACGTAATGGTTTTTCAGTAATGGCATATTATTGTGTCACCCGCTAGCAGGGACCTCATTAATATTATAAAGTCGAAGTCAATGGTCTCAACGAATCAACATTATTGATCTTTGAGGCCATTAGATCAACCTGCATTCCTTAATGCTGTCTCCGCTCATGGTTATATATTATTATGATATGAATATATTTTATCAACTGATATAATCTATATTTATTACGACATTATGTTTTTGTGACTGATGTATGCAGATCGTGATGTTAACGAAGCTCTGAAAGGTTTGGAATTTTGAAATCGAGACTTCTACACTGCTATTATTTATTCCTTGGAATCATCACGGACTCGGCGAAATTTAGAGCTAAACTTAAAACTCACCCTTTTAGACAGTCGTATCCATAAAGAAAAAAAAACAAAACCTTTTCCTTCACCCTCTTAGCCCGCAACATATAGTAAATAACTAATTGCATAAAAATGTTAACAAATTCTTATTTGAGAGTTATTTGTACATCTAATTTCATTCAAATTCTCCAGTCCTAATGAGTCCTAAATTCTCAAGTCTTTCGAAATAACTTCAATTTATTAACTCCATTTTTGGCAGTAATCTTCTTATATGTAATATGAAAAGTTATGGTAAAGTTATGCAATGTCCAATGTTTTAAATATAGTGTCCTCCGCGTGCAAAGTCGTATCTCCTCCAAGCATAAACTTTCTAATTAAAGCGTGTTTATCGGATGTGACCTGCCAGGTAAGTATGCTTTCTGTATCTATTTGTAAATAATATTTCTAGGTAGAGCCTTAGTAGTCATAATAAAATGTACAGCGCCCTTGAGGTGATTACTCACAAAAACGGCGCTCTACAAGTTATCCAATTATTCTTTATTTTGTATTATTATTATTATATAGATACTGATTCAAAATATACAGCAGGTAAAAATGGTAATGTTAACTCCAGATTGATAAACTTCTCTAAATTTCATGACGACAAAACTACCCACTTACGGTAAGGTTATTATGATGATATCGGACGTTCCACGAATTGATTTAAAATACCTTTATTTTTTAATGTATTTTAATCAATATTCGTTTATTAAAACATAATAATAAGTCGCATTTTCACATTTCACAACGCGTAGGTATTCGTAGTTAGGTAGGTACGTCTGCGCGCCGAGAGATCTCGCGGTTTTGGAGGGAAAAAAATCAAACCGCACGTTCGGTTAATGGCGATCGGGTGAAACCGACAAACACCTTCGCCTCTCGCTGTTATTATTATTATTGTTATTTGCGCATGTGAAATATGGAATTAATGGCGGATTTAATGTGAATATCAGCACTTCCACTCCCTGACGCTTTGTTGGTCGACCTCACCTACCAACAAACCAAGAAACCAACCAACTAACCAACCTGCGGTGATCACCTTCCATCAACTTCAGCTTGCGGGATCGTACTTTATCGTACGTACTAACGTACTGGATTGAAAGTGCGAATCATTTGGACATACTAACGTAACCTAATATTTCTACCAACTTCAGTGAAGGATGTTTGTAAAATGATATAGAATAAGTTCCACCTAACCTAACCTAACTTAATATAAATTTGTAATTGGTAAATCATATACGATTTCGATATACTAGTCCCAGCGAGAAATTGCACGTGACATCATCGTTCTAGTATCTTCTGTCTTTTTCGTTTTGATACAAGACGCGTAAAAAGGAAGGGGACGATCGTCGTGACGTGAAAAGGTCGCGCATTTGAGCTCTCGCTAGGACTAACATAATTTTGTTTCCAGATGGAACTTTATTGTTGGTATGAAAATATGAGTTCCTACTAAAATTTGCAAAAATACCGCATCATTTAGTAGATATATATATTTTTTAATTACTGCTGTTTTACTTGGCAATAATCTGACACATTTTCATTCATTAAAAGTTATGCAGACGGCATGAGAAACTCAGAGAGAACTCAGTTTATATATTTGAATCGTAAGATAATCAAGGACCAGTTGAAATTTCTTCCGACGGAGGTTGAAACAACCCAATTTTCAGTGAATGGCGATTTAAAGGAAATTCAATTGTGAAATTTTCCGAAACAATTGGTCCTAACAATCATTTTATTAGTGTATTGTTACAGAGTTATTAGTTAAAGAAGTTACCCATAGATGCTGATAAAATAAACACAATCGTCCAAGAAATACATATCATAGACTCCAACTGCATACAAATAACATGTGAAAAAGAAACGTGTATTCTTGCAATGTACAGATCTCCATCCAAAAACAACATTACAAATTTTCTAACTGCACTTAACAATACATTAAATGATCTCAACAAAAACAAAAATATCATCATCATTGGAGACTTAAACATAAACACTCTACAAAACGGACACCCACAAAACTTAGAATACCTTACAATACTAGCACAGCATGGACTGGAACCAACGATAAATGTTCCGACACGAGTCACACAAAACACAAAAAGTTGTATAGATCATATAATGATCAAAACAAAACTAAAGACCAAAACCGTAGTACTTGAAAGCACTATTACAGATCACTACATGAATATGATAGCAATTGATACCGAAAACACAAAACCTATCCAACATAAAATAATCACAAAAAAAATAATTGACTACACAAACTTAAAAGAAAAACTCAAAAAAATGGACTGGAGTACAGTATACCGAATAGAGAATGTCGAAGAGGCCTGGGATAAATTTACAACAATGTTAGCGCAAGAAATAAATAATAACACTAATCTAAAACAAGTAAAACTTACACACAAAACTAAAAAAATTAAATTATGGATAACACAGGGAATATTAAACTGTATTCGTAAACGAGACAAAATTCACAAACAAATTAAACATACGCCGTACGACATAACACAACTTAATTACTATAAAAGATATAGAAACATCTGCACGAAAATTATTAGAGTAGCTAAGGAGTTGTACTATCGAGAAAAACTTGAAAAAAAAGAAAACAATAACCCAAAGGAAATGTGGAAAATATTAAAAGAAGTTACGTACACACAAAAATTCAAACAGAAAAATACAATCGAACATCTAAACATTAACTCAAAAAAAATAGATACCAATAAAAATAAAGAAACTATAGCAAATCATGTGAATAACTTCTTCGCAAGTATAGGAAAAGTTTTAGCGAACCGTAAAATTCTTAACACAAACACACTAACACAAACAAACATAAATACGCAACCGTCACAACACAGATTTAAAATAAAAACAACTTCGGAAGAGGAAATTGACAAAATAATAAACACATTAAAAAACCGAATTGCTCCTGGATTAGATGAGATAACAACGGATTGCATTAAGGTAATAAAAAACGAAATTTTAAAACCCGTAACACACTTAATCAACCTTAGTATAACACACTCCTGCTTTCCTAGTACTCTTAAAAAAGGACTAGTGATCCCTATTTATAAATCTGGAGACAAAATGGAAATAACTAACTACAGACCAATCACATTGTTAAACTCGCTTTCAAAGATTTTCGAAAGAGTAGTAAAAAACCAAATTATAAAATACCTGGAAGAAAACAAATTAATCTCGGATAAACAATATGGATTTAGAGAAAAAATAGGCACAAAAGAAGCTTTGGCGCGTACAATAGATTATATACATAGCAACTTAGATCAAGGGTATAAATGCATAGCGATATATCTAGATTTAGCTAAAGCTTTTGACTCAATCTGCCACCAAACACTTTTTAAAAAATTAGAAAACATGGGCATCAAAGGCAAGGAACTCCAACTATTAAAAAGTTATATGAGTAATAGAACACAACAAGTCAAAACTAACAACCATACTAGCAAACCACTGCCGATCACATATGGAGTTCCACAAGGAAGCATACTAGGGCCCGTTCTCTTCACTATTTATATAAATGAACTTTGCAGCATGGAAATAGACGGTGAAATAGTTAGTTATGCCGACGACACAGTTTTACTCTTTAAATCTAAGGATTGGAAAAATGTATTTAACATAGCGAATTTAGGAATCATGCAAGTAAAAACATGGCTAGACTCAAACATACTTACATTAAACATATCGAAAACAAAATATACAACGTACAGTATAAATAGCACGGGACAGCCAAAAAATAACACAAACACCATAAAAATACACGAATGTTCAAACACCAATAACTGTGATTGCCCTCCTCTAGAAAAAAAAGAACAAATAAAGTATCTAGGAATTGTAATTGACCATAACCTTAGATGGACACATCACATCAAACAAATCACAAATAAACTCCTCAAAACAATACATATTTTCCTTAACATAAGAAATATATACAAAATAAAACAAATGAAAACAATATATTTTGCACTCTGTCAATCAATAATAGAATATGGAATAATTGTTTGGGGAGGAGCAACAAATTCAGCTATCGAACACATAGAAATTGCGCAGAAAGCGATCTTAAAGGTAATACTTAAAAAACATAGACTTACTGATACAGACCAAATATTCAATTGTTGTGACGTACTAGACATACGCCAATTATACGTTAAAACACTACTTAACTACATTTTTGACCAAAAAAACAAATTTCAACAAACACAAAATATCACTAACAGACCAGTTAGACAAGCGTACAAAGAAAACATAAAAACTCCGACGGTAAATACAAGCTTTGGACAAAGACACTACCAATATCACGCTATAAAAGCATTCAACAGTCTAACACTCGAAAATAGAATTGAGGAAAACAAAAATAAATTCCGACACAAAATTACAAAATGGATTAAAGAACAAAAAAGACAATATTACCAAAATCTCATAGCATAAAATAATAAAACATAAAGTAACACACAAAACCAATATAAAACACAATCACCCACAAACACACATAATATAAATATACCTATTTTAAACCTTATATAATATCTATTATTTATTTTTAATTTTAATTTAATTTCAAATCTCTGTTTTTTAAATTTAATTTATCATCTTATGTTTTTCATATATTTTTAAATGTACTGTGTAAAAATTAAATTGTAGATAAAATGGAGGCCTCAGCACGGGTAAACCACCTAGTGAGGCCAACATTATTGAATTTTACTATTAAATGTAAAAATATTGTATCAATAAATAATAAAAAATAATAATGCACGGAGAAAAATGTTATTCTAAAATACGATCATTTTATTCGTAAAAACGGTTAAAAACTGGACTGAAGTTCTTACGAACAAATTAACAACGTTTCAATGTTTATTGGCGGGAAGATGTAAAAACGGGACTGAAGTTCTTACGACCAAATTAACAGGGTTTCAATGTTTATTGGCGTGAACATGTAAGAATAAACATTGAAACCCTGTTAATTTGTTCGTAAGAACTTCAGTCCCGTTTTTACGAATAGAATGATCGTATTTTAGAATAACATTTTTTTCCGTGTGGATAGCACATACCTGTCGATAGTGCTGGGATTGAAAGTATCATGAATACTGTTGCAACTTCAAGGTTATATTTAATCCAAAATAATTTCTATCGCCTGTTAAATAAGCTATCAGAGCTCATTGTTATCTACCACAAATAAAGTCCAAAGTATTTTTGTGATCCCGGAGATTTATTTAAAGAGTTCTGAGACAAACCCGGAGTTCCAACAAATTGGCGAAGACGGTAGCATCAATAAAATTACTCCCACAAAGTAGTCACTTATATAAGAAAATTGAACATGCCATTGCACTGCATGGCCACTTGAAACGTTGGTTAAAGGAGGAGGAAGCGCAACAAGGCGTAGTACCCCAAAAATCAATCTCGATAATGGCATTCCTATTATTTTTAATTTGAAAGAGTAACCTCCATTATAGGTGCCACAAAGTAATCACTTTAATATAAAAGAAAATTGAACATGCCATTGCACTGCACGGCTACTTGAAACGTTGGATAAAGGAGGAGGAGCAACACGGCGTAATACCTCAAAAATCAATCTCGATAATGGCATTCCTGTTATTTTTAATTTGAAAGAGTAACCTCCATTGTTGGTGGCATATCGGTTGCATCGCGGCATGGTCACCCGCTCCCAGCGTTGTTACGGCTTGATGTATCTCCTCTCCCGCCGACACCTAACTCTGCGGCGATAAATAATGCAATAGACATTCTCTTCACAATTGTAATTGCGATGCAACAATAAAACCCGCGGCCGGCCCGAACCGCAGCCACGCAATTAAACGTTTCGCCGATTTGTGCAACAATGTTGCGACCGAGACGGACTCCGAGGCAACTGATGGACACATATTCCTTGGATCCTTTAGACCAGCTCAAAATTGGACATAAAACCCATAAAATTTCAATCCAAGGGGTGCCTATTTTGTATTGAGATTAGTTTTATCACCATGACATTGATTTGATATCAATAATGATTGATAAAACAAAGGCGTGATTTGTAGGTTTAAGTTCTTATCAGTCAAGAAAATATTATGATTATGAATATGTAACTCAACTATAGATATCTATAAGATGTTGTTTAATATCTAACTACCTTCACCTACCTGAGTTTTATCATTTAAATATACATACTTATCACGTTATCTTTTAAATTACATAATTTTAATAACAAAAAATTGATTATTTTAATTGATTTTTGATATATTTTTTTAATAAACTGATCAATGTGATTCATCAATACTTTGATGAATCGGTCTGAAAATAATATTGCCTTGTCTCTCGGCAAATACAAATAGGTTCTTGAGAAAAAACCATAACCAATCGTGCCAATGTTTAATTAGTATCATCGCCGATGAAAAAATCGCGGCAACGCGCAATATTCTTTTTCACACTAATTTCCTCGTAACGCACGTATTAATTTCCATACACATGCAGGCTATGATAATATGTTAATTTATACTAGATATTCATTCTCTGTGTTGGGTCTTGTTTGACCGAGAGATATTGAATCTACTATTGATATAATTCGATACATATTTACATAATTTTTGGCGGTATTTTCTTACACAGCCTTTGGTGCGGAAACGCGATCGCCATTTTGAATTCGTCACATCCGGCGGGAATGTGAATTGCTCGATGTGTGTAAATCAATCGTCGTGTTTATTGAGTAAATAATACAATTATTATTATTCAGCGTTATTTATAACTTGAGTGGGTCTGCTAACCATCTCCATTTTCTCTTGAAATTGGGAAATATTTTTGCTTTAGGATCTCGCATTCATGACGTGATTCAACCTTATCGGGTCAACGTCCAATGATCAATTATATGCCTACATAACTTAATTTCTGATTCAACGAATCTTTTGCTTACTTTACAATACGAATTTAATTTAAAAACAAAACATAAAACTCCAGCATATTTTGGGAATAGGACATTTTTAACATGTAAAACTGTATCTTCTTATGCAAGTGTTATTATAATACCTATATATTGCTAGACCCGGCATGCGTTGAAACGCAACATAAAAAAAAAATTGTTCCCTGCGTGTCTTTTCCCATTCGTCCCTGTTCCCCTTCGACCTCCTCTTCCCCTCGACGCTTCTCTTTCCGTTCCCCCGTTCTCCTTTCTCATCCCCCGCGTTTCCCTTCCCCTCTCCCGCTGTCCTCCTTCCCGTGACCCCCCCCCTCACGCATAACAACTTGCACATTCTCCGCCTTTTTTCCCTGCGGCTAAACTCCATAAAATTAGATTTTTTTTTTCAAATTTCATAACGCCAGAGCTCACCAATATTGAAATATCAGTCGCGAGCATGTTCACAACAACTCACTAAATTTTCATGGCAATCAGATTAATACTGTAGGAAATAATTTCATAACGCCAGAGCTCACTATCCTATAACTATCGCGGGCATGCGCACATCAAATCCCTAAAGTTTCATTGCAATCGGATGAACGGTATAGCAGCGCATACAATACTAACAAACAAATATTAATTTTTATATATTAGATAGTTGATAACACCAATTCCTCTACCTCTCCTTTTAAGATCTCTAATCGCCCTTCATATCCTAACATGTTACTTTGTAGGTTATTTTGAATTATAATGATTACATTACTTAATAGAAAATCTAGAACAACTTGGTAATTATAACTACTATTATAAATAAAATAAAACGGTATTTCCAAAGCAACTCTATTTTGTTCAGAGTTGATTGAAAGCTTTAATACACCGATAGATTTGTTATGGGAATGTATACTGCACTATTTGAAGGTAATTTAGGCAAACGGATAGGCTGTAACCATAACAAACGTGCACATTGCTTTATTTAGTTGCCGTTCCATTGTTTGAGATCTCGCCGTCATTAGAGATGTTGATGGTTTCCGGGAACCGATACGAACGCGCCTTTCACCTCATACACCACCAGTTTACACACCGACTATTCTCCCACCCGCTCGGATATGCGACTATTGATAATACGTTTAATGTTTCTGTAATTATCAGATGTTATAATGAAGTGACACAGAAAGTGTCGCCCGCTCGTGAGAAAGTCAAATATTGATGGAACAATTCCGATGGGCGAGGGAACGGCCGATTTCCAACGCTCCGGTACATATACATAATACTCAACAGGTAGATATATCTAGCAGTTTATCTACTTAGATTCTACTCCGAGTCTGGTTTGGGTTTAGGGCTTGCGTGTCCTCGTGCGTTGATGTCTAGTTCCCGCGGCCGGTCATAAAGCGCATCACTTTCGGAACCAAAAAGCTCAACATGCACGCACTTAGTGGACTAATTTTCTATCCTTTTGCATTGTTTACAGGATTTATTTATTTGATTATTTTTTAAAGCACCATATTATATACTCACGAAAGGCCATATAAATCATGTTTCAATAATCAACATTCATTCTTATTGGATTCGACGGATTAAAAAGCGTAGTAAAGTATTACACAGTACCACACTAGAATAATAAAAATTGGATAATTTCTGGAGCGCCTTTTTTGTGAAAATATCACCTCGAGGGCGCTGTAAAATTTAAAATTCTAAAGTTCTCAGGCGCTATCTAAATTTATTATTTACAGACAGACAGAACATATTCTTACCTTTCAGGTCACTTCTGATAAGGAGTCTTTTATTAGAAAATTTTTGCTTATAGATGATACGACTTTGCACGCAGAGGACACTAATTTAAGACATTGGAAATTCCATGATCTTACATTTGCTACCCTCCAACTAACCTCCAGACTATTTATGAGATGATTAATGACAAATGTAGAGTTGATTTATGTTGAAAGATTAGAGTTTAAGACTCTTCAGGACTAACTTCACATCACCTCATATTATTTATGTCTCCTCTTTGTTTTAATTCCCTATTTACTTCTCTAGGGCATTGCGCAGACCCGTAAAAAATCACGAAATATTAAAATTGTGGAATTTGTAAAACTAAAAGTATTTATTAAAATTATTGCCTTTCAAAAGACAAGGATCAGTTTTTTACCTTTCGAATCAAAATTACAACATCTGTTAAAAACTTAAAGTAAAGAAATACACTTTTCTAATACAGAATTATTACTTAACTAATAAAATAATTTTGGTACCTACTTTATCGCTTATCCGAATCGTTACCACGATCAATTCCACACTGAGAAAAATGTTATTTGAAAAAACGATCATTTTAATAGAAAAAACGATTATTTTAATAGTAAAAACGGTTAAAAACGGGACTGAAGTTTTTACGAACAAATTAACAGGGTTTCAATGTTTATTGGCGGGAACATGTAAGAATAATTTGTAGGTATACGTAATTTCGTACGTATTTTACCGCCAATAAACATTAATTCACTGTTAATTTGTTCGTAAGAACTTCAGTCCCGTTTTTAACCGTTTTACTTTTAAAATGATCGCCTTTTCAAATAACATTTTTCTCCGTGCAATTTTGAAAATCAAAACAAATCCCAGTTCTGGAGTCTACTCTGGAACTGTTTGGTTTTTTTAAATTTTGATCCACTACCGAAATTAATTTTTTTAATATAATATTATCTATTATTTAAAATACTTTTTATTTATTTTTTCCTTATGAAATAATCATCTCTTCCTTCTAATGTTTTATATGGCAAAAATCATTAAATATCATCCTTGCTATATTATTTGGATATATTCTTTAGCCGGACTGAAGCGAGATTATATTTAACTTTCATCGATAAAACAAAGACACCTACCTTGCTCATCTCGTAATTCTGAATTTTAATCATTATTTTATTTTTTACTAACTCTGGCCCGACCCTGGACCATAAATATAATAAATAAATTAATACATTTATATTAATGTACTGAATTTTCCTCTTTTTCTTCTGATATTGTCAATCTGTTTGGCATTATTCTGAGAATTACCAGGTGATGTTTGTAGTGTCCAGGTGTGTTTATATGTATATATTATGTCTGCGCATTGAATAGTTTGTATCATTGACACGATGGTACTTTTACATTTGAGAAGTGAATCTGAAAAAATGTCGATGTTAGTGTTTAGACAAATATTATTACATTTATGAATAACATGGTTTATTTACGAATTAGATGCTGCATTTGTTTTGTAATTAAAACTTTCTGCTTGTCTTCCATCTTAATTAACAATTAATACAAATGGTTTATGATATTTTCGTTCCCTTGTTACAAATTGCTAGGTACTACACAAATCTAGAGTTGTGATTTTTTTTTAAATACATAATGTATAAAGATTTCCAAAGTTTGACAACCTGCGGACAAGCTGACAAGTGCGAACTGCGGCACTTACAATATTCAACACAACTGTGTATAAAGTTTACGCGACGCGTGTGTTAATTTTGATCGTAGGACGTGCAACATGAATGTACAGAATTGATATTCATTTTAATGACTCGACTACACTTTGGAAATTAAAATAATTATGCCAACGTTTTCTTGGTATCTAAATTAATAATTCCACATTAAGATCCTCATGAAGGCATTTTGGAAGTTAAAATAATTATTTGTTGAAGATTTCTGATGAGTTTTTATTTTTTATTTTTATTTCTCACTCATAATAATTGTCAATGTGTTTCTTATTCGTCACGTGTTTTCTATACACATATGCAATCTGATTTGGTCTGATTTTTTATCTATACATTTAAAAGGTTTTTCATGATTTACACAACCTGGCAGGTGGTTTATTAAAAAATATGAAAATTTTCAATGATAAGAATATTATTGGATATCCTTAGTTTGGTGGGATTTATCAAAAAGATTTTTTTATTATATATCATTTATTTAATTTAAATTACATCGCAAAAATCTAATAAGCCTTTGCGGTGAAAGATTATTTGCAACCAAAATATATCAATTCGTTTATTTTCTCATTTTTTTTTAAATTTTTAATCCCACGCACATCAATTTAGTAATCAATAGTTTTGTTTTCAGCATATATTTTTTCAATACTCGATAGAATCATGATCTTATTATTCATGCTTCATTCACCGCAAATGCGTTAATACTATCAACAAAATTGGTATTTTTATTTACGCATTTGATTTGGTTTAAATGATTCGAAAATCGATTCCAGCAATGCAATAGCGGGTAGATGTTTCAATAATACCTACTGGAATTAGCCTAGTATTATAATTATTAAACTGTAACATATAAAATAAATTTAATTTTTAAAAATTAGGCAAAATGAAACAAATACTTTGTTTTAAACTTAAACCACTTTATTTTTTTTCTTCAATCTTTGCAATCAATTCAACCTTCTTCTTATACAATGTCAAGCCACAAAGTGTTTGCTTTTTTCCATAATTAAAAATAATTAAGTTGATCAACCTTTTGAACGACAAAAATTGTTTGAAAAAACTTGTTCGACTTTGTTGAAAGAAGGTTTCCAATTGATAATATGCTTTCAAGTGTCGTGTTTATCAACTAAATTGAAATATCTGAACCCGATATTACATCATTCTCATAATTTACGGAGGCCCTTATTTGTGGCTGGTTAGTATTCCTACTACACTACACTTTTATATTAAATTATATTCATAATGAATTGTGCCCTATTAAGGCATATGACCCCTAAATTAGAAGTAAAACGTACCATCATTTAGTTAAGTTTTATCTATGTAGAACAGCCAAGGAAAGTTATGTTATTTTCGTATTAGCTTGATTGACCGCCTTTCAAATTGTTGGTTATTTGATCTTCTTTTATCCCCGCGAGCGCTGACCAAGAATGTATAAAGCAAATATAAATACTAGACACCACGTTAAAGTGTTGTGTTTACACAAAAGAGAGAAATAATATTACCCCATCGGGCTTGTTTAATTTATAAAGGTAGGTACTAAATCTGGTTCTTGCCGCCATGTTGATTTTTGATTCCAAAAAGCGGGAAGACTCGGCAAACAAAATATAAAAAGGTTCGATATTTCGAATGTGAAATTCTAAAATGGAAACACAACCTGTTCTGTATTATTTATTCTCAGGTTGTTCGTAATATGACACTTACCTTTACATTCTAAAACAATCGATACCTTTCGATATATCCAATCGTTTTTTAACGTATAACTTTTTTTTTAAAACGTCATTTTCAATAATGCTCACCTTTCTGAATTTGAAAAAAAAACTTGAACACCGAGAAAATCTAATTGGTGACCTGAAAATCTGGTGCTTAAAATTAACCAATTTAAATCCCAAATCCGATTTCAAAGATACCTTTAATATAAAGTTGGTATAGATATCAAACGATTTTTTTTACATTGTCGATTTTTTGTGCTTGTACGCTGATATATACAATACATATATAGACAAGCAGTTTTATCCTTGATGCATTTGAATTAAAATAGGTTTTATATATTTAACTTTTTTATTTATGTATTTAATACATGTAACATAATTGTGACGTTTACATAAAGTAGTTAGGTATATTTAATCACCATACTAGGCGGCTGCCTGTTTTATGGTGACCGATGGAGTATAGTTACTTTGTATGAAATATGAAGTCTTTTTTTTTTTTTTTTTTTTTTTTTTACATTAATTCCACACAGGAGGCCCTGAGGAAAATAATTTCCCTCAGGGCCTATGTCATCTTTGAAGATGCTGTGAGGAGGGTCTTTTTGAGGAGAGGAAGGAGTGAACGTGGGTCTTGAAGAGACCCATGTTATAGGAAGGAGGAAACACAGAGGCCGGCAAATCGTTCCACAGCCGAGCTGTTGAACACAAGAACGAGTCGTAGAAGCGTCCCGTTCTCATGTGACAAATGTCAACCGTGTACATATGTTGGGCGAGCGTTTGGCGTGTTTCCCGACTATGCACCGGTGCCGAGGGGATCAATGAGGCTAGTTCCTCGGAGCATCTTCCATTGAAATACCGGTAGAACAAGGAAAGCATTCCTACCCGACGCCTGTGCTCTAAAGATTGCAATCCGTTTGTTAAGACGGGAGAATCTATCAAACGGACCGCCCGTTTCTGCACAGAGTCGAGGGTGTTTTTCAGGTACTTTGGGGCTCCAGACCAGAGGTGGCTGCCAAATTCAACCGTGGGGCGCACTTGCGATTTGTACAGGGTTAGCAGTTGTGTACTATTAAAGTATCTGCGGGCCCTGTACAGTACGCCCAGTTTCTGAGAGGCTAACTTAACTCTGGCCTCGATGGAGCCCCCATATCTGAGCTGGTCACTTAGAGTTACACCGAGCATATCAATGGAAGACCTGTTCGGAAGAATGCTACCGTTGAAGGAGACTAGATAGTCATTTCGATCCCTTTTAGACGTAATCAGACATGATTGGGTCTTTGATACATTGAATTCGACGAGATTATTCTTACCCCAAGAGAAAACACTCTCGAGGTAAGCGTCCATTCTTTGCTTCAAAGCCCTCCGAGCCATTGGAATTTGTGCACCCTTTGGGGGCTTGTCAAACAAAAAGCTATCATGGACTGTACTGTCATCCGCGTAACAATGAATTGGTGCACATGTCAAAAGGTCATTGATGTGCAACAGAAACAAAGTCGGAGACAGAACCGATCCCTGTGGGACGCCAGCGTTTATCGAATGCGAGGAAGAGGTGAAACCGTCAGCAACCGTCTGAATCGACCTCTCCCTCAAAAAGTCGGCAATCCACCTGCACAAGGATGCGGGAAGTCCGTAAGAAGGCAGTTTGTTGACAAGTCCTCGGTGCCAAACCCGGTCAAAGGCCTTGGAAATGTCCAGCGCAACCGTTTGGGTCTCACCGAAACGTTCCAGGCACCGCCCCCAAACATGCGTCACATACGCGAGAAGATCACCGCACGAGCGGTTCCGCCGGAATCCGTATTGACGGTCGTTAATAATTTTGTTCTTCTCGAGGTATGTGAGCAGTTTGTCGTTGATCACACGTTCCATCACCTTGGATAGAACTGATGTGATCGCTATGGGACGGTAGTTGGCCGGGTTGGAGCGGTCACCCTTCTTTGGAATAGGGTGGATGACCGCTTTTTTCCAACCAGAGGGTACAGAGCCAGAATTCAGGGACATTTTGAAAAGCTTTGTCAAAATCGGAGCTATTTCTGCAGCGCACCTCCGCAATACCAGGGCGGGGATTCCGTCAGGCCCACTAGCTTTATTAACATCAAGCCCTCGTAAAACCTGGAGCACATCCCGATGCCGGATCCTCAGCTTTTTCATATAGAAACCGCAGTGAGGGACCGACGTCGGGACTGCACCCCGATCATCGAGGGTTGAGTTATCCGCAAACATTTTTCCTAATAGGTTAGCCTTTTCGGTGGCGGTATTTGCTAGTGAGCCATCAGGTCTGGTAAGAGGTGGCAGACTGGATTTGCAGAAATTGCGACCTATTGAGCCCGCAAGCGACCAGAAGGCTCTGCTGCCATGCGGGCATGCAGCCAGCTTTTTGCTGATCTGCAGGTCGTGCTCGAACTTTGACCTATTTATGATCTTCTTGCTTTCCTTTGCCAATTTGTTATATGCTGCTCTGTTTTCGGAGGTTCTAGATGTGTTGTAGGCTCGGTAAGCCGCGTTTTTTCGCCGAACTGCTTCGGAGCATTGTCGACTGAACCACGGCTTTGAGCCCACACCAGTTTCTTTAACAGTGGATTGAATGAAGCCATCCATCGCGGATGTAATGACTTCACCAATTTCCTGGGCACATCTTGAGGGATCCGAAGTCCGAAAACAGACAGCTGACCACGGGAAAGCATTGAAATGAGCCCGCAGACCGAACCAGTCTGCTGACCTATAGTGCCACACTTTTCTCTTCAGCCTTTCTTTTGGCGGTCTGAAGTTGACAGGGATTGAGGTCGTCACCAGGCAGTGGTCGGACGATCCTAAAGGCGCTGTGACCTCAATCTTGTAACCGTGTGGCACAGTGGTTAAAAATAGGTCTAACAGATTGGAGCGGTGAGTCTGGACATCAGGAACCCTTGTAGGCTCCTGAACCATCTGCTCCAATCCGTGGCAAAGGGCAAAGGATTCCGCCTGTCGGCCAGCTGAGTCTGTTGGTCCTGAGAATTTCAACCATGGTTCGTTATGAACGTTGAAGTCCCCCAGAACCACAAACTCAGCCGAAGGGTAGCGGGGCAAGAGGTCATCAATAGTCTCGCTCAAATGTTTGAATAGCTCGGATGTGTCTGATTCGCTAAGGTTCGGTGAGCGGTATAAACACGCGTAGAATCTTGCCGTACTGGCAAGATTGACGCGCACCCACATTACGTCGAATCTGGGTTTTTCCAGATTCAACAGACGCACACAGTTGACGTCAGATCGGCTATAGAGACAGACACCTCCTTTGGGTCTGAACTTGCCAACGAGGGCGTAGCCCGGGCAGTCCAGATAGGAGGCATCTGGAGGCTCAGCTATCTGTGTTTCAGAGAGGAAAAGAAGGTTAGGACGCATTGATAGAAGGTGGTGATGTACATGGTTTAAATTTGTGTGCAGGCCGCGAATGTTGGCAAAATTTACCAACAGTTTAGGCCCGCACCGGGGACGCCTTCTACTCGCCGCTGTCAAGATATTAGTTGTATTCGTTGTGTTGTTCATGATTTTATAATTATAAAGAAAGAAAAAGTAAATATGAGGGGATAAGGAGGTCTGGGAAGGAAAAGGTATGAGGGGTGGGTAGGAAGCTGGGGATCAGAGTGTCCAGGAGTGATAGACGTATGAATCCATCCCACCCACTGCGGTGCAAGGCGATGGGCCGGGAGAGTCCGGCTGGAGAGGTCGCCCAATGCGCCCCAAACGCTGCTGCTGGGTCCCCTCCGGTCACGAACCGGCACAACAGCAACGGCGGGGTTTTTGCACTCGTTGATGGGGCAGCCCACCCTCAGTCGTGAGCCTGAGGGTCGGGCCCCTGTACTACCGAGCGGCCCGGACAGCGGTAGCCGGTTGTAAAGGGTCTCCCTCAACCAGCATCTCCCAATCCGGCCCGCCACGCAGAAGGTGAGCCGACGCACCCGCCACCAAGACCCGGACAAACTTTACCCCATGAACCCGGTCTAGTCGGAAAGTCTAGTGTAAACATGGAATTAGTAGATATAAATGATGTTAAAAATTAGAAAAATTATAGTAAATAGTAGAAAATAGAAAGGAGAAAAGAAGTAAATTAGTATTAGATTATAAAAATGTTTATAGGTGAATTGATCTATAGAGACATATACATATCCATACATGCACTTACGTACATGAATACATGCACATATACATTTAAATACATGTACATATACATACATATATATAAACATATACAAATACATGCATACATGCATACACCTATATACCCACATCCTCTTACATATAAACAAAATATACACCTCTATCTGAGTGCGAGAAACAGGCTACTAACACTATCACATTCACTCATGAAAAAGTCCCTTTTTCGGTTTCACTTTTTCGATTGAGTTTCGCTAATATTGTCTTTATTAATTAAAATTTAATAATTTGAGGTTTTACCTATTATTTACTTAAAAATAAAAATAAACACTTAATTATATTTTGTGGTGTAAGTAGGTACCTATACCTATTTCCCTAAACGGACTGCCGACTAAGATCAACTGTCATGGAATCAGTACATTCTTTTGCACAGTTTATTGATTTTGTAGACAAGCTAAATATATTTAATTAAATTTTGCGAAGTTTGAAGAAATAAATATATTTATTTTAATACATCTCAATTCAGTGTTCCTACACCTACTAGACTTAGTAAAAATAGCATAGAAGTAAAACTAAGTAAAGGATAATTCTGTATCTTTATAATAATTATGGATGTATTGATTTGGACCACGTGACGTGATTTCGTTTTAATATTCGGATAGATATTTAATGCGTTTTTAATCGTTTTCGGTTTAACAACACGTTTAATCGGTTCGACTAATATCATTCCAAATTAATTATTATCTAAGTTGTAATTAGTAAACGTCTACGTGTATTCTTTAATCATCTCCGTGATACTAATTATTTCATTTGTTTGAAAGCGTCATAACAAATTTAATAATAATAATAGCATTATAGGATTGTTATTAATTTATAATTACTTATTGTTTCGTCAAAGAGTTGCTGTTGAATATGATACAAAGTATTAATAATAATTGTAGACGGGTTAATCGTTATTTAAGTATATAAGTTGTAGAACTGGTTGAAAATTCTATTAAAAATACCCACACAGAAAAAACTTTATAGTTTTGCCTTACGAATGCAATATGAAATTTACCAAACAACAATTATTATAAGCAATAATTATTAGCCCGAAACACTTATCCACATTGAAAAAATCTCCCGAGAAAAGATACATGCCGCCGACGGGACTCGAACTCGATTTCTGATCACCGGTTCTATCCACTGAGCTACGTCGGCTTATCTCTTACCCGCAAAATAATTCAATACATACCAGTATTTCCTTCAACAATTACTGCTTATTACATTTTTTCACCTGCAAACAACCAACTTTATTTTATATGAGAAAGGCATTGTAAGTGCTAAATCTCACACTAGGTGGCGTCGAGACATATTATGTCTACATTTTTTGGTGAAATACTTTAATGATGATTTAAGGATGAGTGTTTCAGGCTAATAATTATTGCTTAAAATAATTGTTACCCTTTGTGCTATGCATAAAAATCTTAAACATTAGTTTATAAATTAAAAAATTATGATTTACGAACGATTTATTTTGTTGAATATTGGAATCTGCAATATTAAGAACTAATTTCTAAACTTCTTGCTCTTTTTATCGTAGATATATATACAAGGTTTATTCTGCCGTGGTGAAAATACAGTGTGAAACTGTGTTTTTATTTACCACGACAGTATTATATCCACACATTTCTCTTACACAATTTGTTTATATTAGATATGTATAAGTTATTTCCCTAATAAAGAAACGAATCATTTCCCTATTAAGGTTGAATAGCTCCACGATTTTATTAGCTCAATGATTTTCACAATAGTAAATTGCTAAAATAACTTTTTGTTATGCGATTACCTCGCAAGAGTCCATACTCCTCCCAACTTTCTTGAGCAAGTAATACATGGCATCCACAGTTGGGATATGTTATGGGAAACTCTAACGGGAAGGAGATGAAGGTGGGGAAATGCCTGCTTATTCAGATCTGGTCAATAAACACGGCTAAAGCCATTTTAAGCAATGTATCGATTCTAAATAGTGGTCTTTCACGATGGTGATATTGAAAGCATCTACTGCTGTGGAACGTGCGAAAAACACGCAAGGTACAAAAAAATTTTAAATAACACAAATTAATCAATATAAATTTACTTGCGAGCGTCAGAATTTGAACTTCCGACCTCAGGATTCGTAGTCAAGAATCGTTACCACGAATGAATATTAAAATTCATTCATTTAACAAGTTTACAAAGCTTCTAGCAGCTTTCTTTTATTGATATCAAAGGAGAGTTGTTGCTACATGCAATTTGCTTAGGCGTGCGGCTAAGTAACCCCGGTGCACCCACCGATACAATCTCATATATTTATGATTGCCATAATTGATCCCCGATATGACGTGTCGTGCCGGCTTCGACTCGTACGTGTAATCGTATGTATAGACCAGGGTTTCGCAAACTGTCGTATGCGTACTTTTTGCAATCAGATCTCTACAAATAATAAACATAAATTAATATATGAGGTACCATAATTAGTTAGTAGATATGCTCTAACATGTAAGTGTTTGTTATTTTTCATAGAAACCCCATATAAAAACTGCGATTTCAAAACTTCCCTCATTTAAAAAAATCACACAACCTTATTCAAATAAGAATTGGACAATGTTCCGTCCTCTAAAATTCAAGTGCTTGACTGCCAAATTGTACTTTCTACGGTCTAGAAGTGGGAACTTTAGAACACATATTTTTTGGATGTCTCTCTCTAAATAAATATACTCTATCAAGCCTTACCTAAAATCTCTCCTAAGTCTGAACCGACTCCAATAATTTATAATATGATTAATTATGTAATTTAAGACAATGAACAATTAAATGTTTAATATAATATTCGATAAATTCGCCTTCCCTTTCTCCACAATTTGAAATGATGGCGTCTAGAACATTAAAAAAAAAACTAATAATTAATGCAATTTTTCAGTCGATTGTCTGAGTTTCGAATTTATATTGGCTTAATAGGAACATACTAATTTTTTCCGACTATCTCAGAAAGCCAACTACAAAGAGCTCACGTTTCTGTGGGTTTGGTGTAAAGCGAAAAGCTTTGAAATTCAGAAAAAAATACTCCTAAGTTTAGAAAACTTTGGTACTTAAATTTGAAAAGTGTTCTAAACCTGTCCGATAGTTTATGTTTTATTTATTTATTTATTTATTTATTTTATAGAAACAAACAGTACATTGATTACAGTGTGATGACAGAGTTTACAGATATTAAGTAATATTTCATGGTGGGTACCTTTGATATGTTTCTTTGTAATGACTTGAGTGGAATGTATAATTAGTAACTACCGGGTGATGTGCGTAGTGTGTGAGTGTGTGTGTATGTGTGAGAAGTGGTGATCTGTGAAGGGATATGTATGCGCATTAAACAGTTATATCATTGACATGATGCTCCTTTTAAATTTGGGCAGCGAATCTGAGAAAATGTCAATATTAGAGTTTAGGCAAACATTATTGAATGTATGAAGAGCACGGTTAATCGGCGAATTAGTTGCTGCATTTGTTTTGTAATTTAGAGTGTGGAATAGTGCTGTATGGCGTGTACGTCTTACAGGTATATTAAAATTAATTAAGGATAGAAGTTCAGTACAGTCGATTTTGTTATTTAAAATTCTGTGTATAAATGTTAAATCAGCTAGTGCCCGCCTTTGTTGCAAAGTTTGAAATGTAAATTCAAAGTTATTGTTGAATTTGAAAGAAAGATATTTTATAAATTTGTTTTGAATATGTTCTATGCTATCTATGTATATTTTATACTGTGGGTTCCATATTGGCGATGCGTATTCCAGTGTACTTCTGACTAATGCAAAATATAGCATTATTATTGTCTGCGGGTTACTGAAAACTTTACTTATACGAAGAACAAAGCCAAGCATTAGCATGCATGTCACTGAAATTCTTGAACAAGAACAAGATTATAATATACGATTTATAATTTCTTATGTAGGTATCAGATCAGAAGTTTTTTTTACCACTTTTTTTATCATTTTTGCAATTTTCTTCTATTGATCCGATTGGTTCTGTGAAAACTCATGTAGAATCACTGGTACAGTGTTTCTTTGTGTGATATAATTACAAAATACCCAGACGTTGAAAATGGGTATAAAATTAATGAATTATAAGAACACTTACGCGGGAACATTGAGGGAATCACGAGGCGGCTCGATTGGGAATGAATGCAAGATTCAAATTGGCGGGGAACAGACGAACTGGCAACTCGGCCAGAAGATGTGCTTATATGGTAAAAAATATGACAGTAAAACAGAAAAAAATGTATTATATAACATTGGTTCCCGAAAGGATAATATCAGAGTGATATGCTCTTCCGTGGAGAACGCAGATATATTATTTACTCGTATAAAAATAATGACACGGTTTTAGGAAAAAGCCTTTGAAATGAAGATTTAGCGCTCTGGACTCAAAATATAACTATTTATGTACTACTCTTCCGATAAACAAGTTCTGGGGTGTAAAAAATTATAATTTACTTGGCATAAGAATATCTTTTCTCGAAAAATTTTTAAATGTGGATCAGTTTTTCAGGCTGATAATTATTGCTTATAATAATTGTAAACTTTAATATCTTTGTAACCTCATGAGAAGCAACAAATTCAAACTTACCAAAATGATAATGAGAACATGTATAAATTGACTACAACGAAATTTTACGTTTTTACCAAACCTGTCTAATTAAATAAAGCATGTTGAGGACAGAAATTTTTCAATTTTTGAAAAATATCGAAGACATAATTATGGCTTGCAAAAAAACGTACGACGTCACAGGACAGGGTGTGTCATATTGCACACATTTTACTAATGCCTTACGGAGCTCATCACTTCGTCATTTTTGTAGATATCGAATAATTCGTTTTACTGTCGTTAATAAATCTACCTATATAAAATATACACGGAGAAAAATGTTATTCTAATATACGATCATTTTATTCGTAAATATGGTTAAAAACGGGCTTGAAGTTCTTACGAACAAATTAACAGTGTTTCAATGTTTATTGGCGGGAAAATGTAAGAATAATTAGTTGGTATACGTACGAAATTACGTATAAATTATTCTTACATGTTCCCGCCAATAAACATTGAATCCTTGTTAATTTGTTCGTAAGAACTTCATTCCCGTTTTTAACCGTTTTTACGAATAAAATCATCATATTTTAGAATAACATTTTTTTCCGTGTAAACCTATATAAAATATTCTAATTATTATATATATGTTTTCCTTATGGTTTCAAGACCGACATGACTAGTGGGTATTGTGCATTCCACTGCAATTAGATGAAGAAGACTACAAGTTTATTCGTGTTTACCAGTGAATTATTTCACGCTGACACCTATTTTATGCGTGCTTTAGCGGGAAGCACCATCCGGAACTGACAGTCGCGGTGATGCTATGTGTTAATGTCATCAGTAGGATATGTAGGATCTTGTGGTCCCACTGCGTGTTTAAATAGGTAAACTTTGTTTGAATCCGCCTCTGATAAGGCTGGTAGCCTGGTACTGGTAGAGATCGCGTGACATTCGCCCAATTTATGCGGATAATACAGACATGCTATGGCGGACCAGAGGCGAGCGACTGCTTCTAAGGGCTACCGAATAATTCAAGGCCGAACCGTTTAAAAGCTCCTTCTCTTCTTCTTTACCCTTTGGCAACTACCCTTCTCTCTTCCTTTTGACTTTCCATCTCACGAAATCAGCGATCTTCGCTGCTTTCATAGTACCTACGCGCCCTTTACTTATTTTAATATAATTATCGATGCTATCATTTTTGGCGAATTCAAAATTTACATGCAACCTGTTCTGAAGTAAATTGAGGTGTATCGCTTTGTTATTTGATGCTCCTGCTATACTACACCTTGCATTCTTCATGATGCCTGTATTTTAATAACAAACAAGCTTTCATTCTTACATCTGTCTGCTGTCGTCTGTCAATCATTGATTCTTAAGTCATGCGCTGTTTCTGAAAGTTTGATTCGGAAAATATTTTTATAATTTGCCAAATGTTCGCTATTTTTCTGAGATTTTCACTTTAATCTTTTGTAACGTAAGCTAGTTAAATCATATTTTCAGCAGTAAGTTGCATATTATCTACTATCTAATCTAATTGCGCGGTTGTTCATTTGTTCATCCGAAGTAGATAATTTTTAAATTTTTTTTTATGTTTAAATTCTCTTTTTATTCTATACTTTATTTTAATTTCTTTTCTTTCTTTTATAATTTTGACACATGTTTATAATTTTTATTTTTCATTTTTGAATTTTCTTTTTATTTTTCTTCTCTATGTTTATATTATTTTAAAATATTTATTTACTTTCATAAGCAACTTCTTGTATCAAACATCAAAACTTTTAATTTTATTTATAAATATAAAGTGCAATATTTAAGTAAAGTCAATACATTAGATAAAACCATATTTACATTTAATACATCTGCTCATTTTGACTGTCCTAAAACAGGTTAATTTCCTAGTTGGACAGCCAAAGAATATAATATGAAATATGTAATGTTTTTAAAAATAATAAATAAAATAAAAAAATAAAATAAAAAAAGATAGCCATAATTAAAGTTGTAATTAAAATCTAGGACACCTTTGTTTTTGATGTCGATACTTATGATCATTTGCAATAATAATGCATATCACCTAAAAGTTTTTTATAATAAATTATTTGTAACCCGTTATTTGTTTTATGTTTTATTTTTAAAACAATTTTTGTGTGTTTGTTGCAGTCTCACCACGAAGAGGGTGAGGGCGAGATCTCTGAGGGTGAGCCCGAGGCGGAGGATAGCAGCGACGAGGGCCGCGGCGCCCTGGAACACAGGGACCTGCTGGACAGGCTAAGGCTGCACAGGCCGGACAAAGTGGATCTCAGAGTAAGTCATATACACAATACATCATAAGTCATATACACATAAGTCATATACACATAAGTCATATACACATAAGTCATACACACATAAGTCATATACACATAAGTCATATACACATAAGTCATATACACATAAGTCATATACACATAAGTCATATACATATCCAAATAAAATTAAAATAAATACATACGTGGCGATCGATCTGACTGCAAGCGAGACCCGGTATCCGGCACCCCATTGTATCCCTGTAGAACTGCAAATGGAACCGAGGGTAAATACCCGAAGACCCTGATGAACATGTGAGCATCGGGCCACCGGAGGCAGGGCGAAGGACGCCGGGTCCGCGCAGTATACCAGTAGAGCAAGAAGACAGCAACGACGAGGGACGTGGCGTCCTGGAGTAACGAGAAATTTAGGGAGTGCGTAGCCAGCCGCCATTGGTGTCTTTGCATTTCTTTGCAAGCCTTCTAGAGCAGTCCAGTTAAAACTCCAGCCTCCCTCAAATTTAATTTTATCGACTCTCAACGAGCTGATCTCACCCTTCCGAAGCCCGCAGTTCTTTTGAAATCATCAGCCAATTAACGTGTGGGCAATCCCTTCTCCATTTCAAACAAGGACGCCTTCTGATGATATTGTGATGACTGCATTTGAATACGTTTCTGAAAATATGCAATGTTTTTGTAAAAGACATAGTAGAAAGTTTAAAAAAAATGTATTTTGGTAGAAAGCAGTCACTTTGTGGTTTGACATATTGATTAAAATAAAACAATAACTTTATTTGTAACCGCGATTTATTTATGAAATTTTTTTAATACCATATTAAATTATACCAGGTATTAAAAAAATTAAATAAATAAATTGTGGTTACAAACATAGTTCTTGTTTTATTTCAATTAAAAAAATTATATTATTTAAACATTGTATATAGAGGATATAGTTTTGACAACTCTCCTGAATTACCTAACACAGTTTTTATCCACCTCTAAGCTAAATCAGGGCCCAATTCAATATACCACTACAGAGAATTCAAAACTTGGGAAATATGTATTCGCACATAGATGTATGGAATATGTCGCTGAGACAATACAAACATGAAATTATTAAATCATTCATGTCAGAATGTGAAATCAGACGTGTTTAATATTAGTTACTGTTATTTAAAAGATTCCATAATATTTTGATGTAGCATATTCTTATAATGTAGGAGCTTTTGCACATATTTTTGTATTATTTCTATTTATCTATAATGTAAAAACTTGTTACTCTCTTTTGTTTTTCTGTATTGTAAACTTTTTCTTGTATTACTCATCTGTAAATTTCTAATATTAACCATTTTTATAATGTTCATTGCTATAAGTTTATATTTCTTATTTAAACATTGTATTACATATATATCACTGTATTATATACTTATTATGTAAAAGCCCATCAGGGCGTTGAAAATTAATAATAAGTAAATAAATAAATAAATCATTTATGAAACAAGTGAGTCTCTTCAATTTAAATTTATTGATTTTTTTCCAATTAGACCGAAAAATATATTGACACCGTGTTTTTTTCCAGGTGCGCGATGACTTCGAGAGTCTGAAGAACTCCCTGCATCCGCACTTGTCATCACTGGCTTCCCTGGCCCAGAACACGCCGCTCAGCAGCCTGCCCCAGGTGGGGGGCAACCCCCTGCTGGGCCCCCCGAGCGCCCCCTTCTCTCTGCCGATGGGCTTTCCTTTCCAACACCCCGGGCCCTTCCTGACGCCCCCCGCCCCCGGAGCTCCAGGGCCCATCACGGGCCCCATGAACGGCGCGCAGGGCACGGCCCAAGGCGGCTCGGCGTCCTCCAGCAGTTCGGAGGGATCCACTAGCAGCCAACAGACATGGAGCTTCGAGGAACAGTTCAAGCAAGTCAGACAGGTCAGTACTCTTAGACTTTATAAACATTGTCAAAATTATGTTGCGCTTAGTAGTTAGTAATAGATTCTCAATATTGTATTACATTTCACTCTGATGATATAAATTAGTAATTTTTTTTCGTGATTCTTAATTATTAGATAGATTATTTCTAGAACAGTAGTTTCATCATACATCGCTATATTTAGGTAAATGTCTCTTGTTTCTTTCTGGTTTTTATTTCTAAAAAAAATCTTAATTTTTTCATCCATGTTTATATTACCGGTCAGTGGCCAAATAGGCATCGCGTTTGGGTACCACCCAGGTGTCGTGTGTTCATTTCCACGGCTGGCTAAGCCCTCCATCACAACACAAGCAAATTTTCCTTTAACTGTGGTGATAGTAGCATACTTTCAAATATCGCCAGGTTATTCGTAGTTTGGGAATGTTTGTCTTTTTAAAGAGTACTGAAATTGAAAAATTCACCATCGTAATTATTATCTACGTTGATCAAATTTCGCTCCGCGATCTACAGGTTTTGAACCCTTGGTTTAATTTTTAAAGGGTATATTTACGATAACATTATTTGAGTTCCTCCAGCCATGCACTCTACAGTTACTCCACTAAAAAAAAAGTTTTGATTATTTGAAAATTACGGACAGACGAACTGACATACGATATTAAGCTTATAAATTTTTTTGTGTTCCAATTTCTCTCCTATTTAAAAATTTTCACAACACATGACAAAAATATTATTTACGTAGAATTAATTCGGAAGAAGAATAATTCTTTGAAAAATAATTACATACATATGCCTTCTGAATGCAATTGTACCCCCTCGAATGAATTGCTCCTTCCACCTTTCAATGAAGACATTATTCGCCTTGTAATTATTTCAACCAACCGAGCATAATTCGCCATTACACGTTAATTTTCATTACGAACACATGCAACTTTGTATCAGTTCTTCAATAGAAGTCCAGACTATTAATATTTAATATTCGTCTAGTTTATACTTTATTTTATTTTCCTTCGTTTTGCCAACTATCAAAAATAATCTACCCAATGATTAGAAGTAATATTAAAACGGTGATTTTATAAATTATTGATGCTTTTGACCGTGTCCTCGATGCAATCTTCGCCCTACAGGCAGCAGCATGAAACAACTTCCGAAAATGCACTCGAGCCATTCAAGTAGATTTCCATACCGACAAAGAGGCGTCGTCATCTGTTATCCCCTCAGGCCTCGGACATATTCTGTCAGGAGATCAGACTATTTCCGTCTTGCAATAAAAAAATGAATATTTCTGAACATTTCCCAAAACTATACTGTTTTTGAAAGGTGATGCAATATGCTTTCATAATGTTTTAAATATAGTGTCCTCCGCGTGCAGAGTCGTATCTCCTCCAAGCCTAAACTTTCTAATTAAGTGTGTTTATCGGTAGTGATCTGCCAGGTAAGTATGATTTCTGTATCTATTTCTAAATAATAGTTCTAGGTAGAGCCTAAGAAGTCCTAACAAAATGTACATCGCCCTTGAGGTGATTTCTCACAAAAACGGTGCTCTACAAATTATCCAATTATTATTATACTCACATGATTTTTGAAATATAAAATTCTGGATGCTATCATAAAAAAAGTTTTAAAAATTGCTCACCTTACGTATTTTCTAACAAAAACTGATAACGAACAAAAAACACATATACATATTAGTCAAATAATAAATAAACGTATACAGTGAATACAGAATGCAAAGACAGCAATATAGTTTTCTACGCCATTAAGTAATTTGCAATAAATGCACTATATACACGTTATACAGTGAACACAGAATGCAAAAAAAAAATTGTTACCTATGCAAGTAGTAGTTTACAATACGTGCAGTATACACGAATACAATGAACACAGAATGCAAAAAAAATCAATATATGTAGTTACTTAAGCGATGTAGTAGTTTGCAATATGTGCGGTATACACGTAAACAGTGAACACAGAATGCAAAGAAAGCAAATATAATTATCTACGCAATTAAATCGATAAGTGCAGTATACACGTATACAGTGAACCCAGAATGCAAAAAGTAATATAGTTACCTATGCAATGTAGTAGTTTGCAACAAGTGCAGTATACACGTATACAGTGAACACAGAATGCAAAGAAAGCAATATAGTTATCTACGCAATTAAAGCGATAAGTGCAGTATACACGTATACAGTGAACCCAGAATGCAAAAAAGTAATATAGTTACCTATGCAATGTAGTAGTTTGCAACAAGTGCAGTATACACGTATACAGTGAACATAGAATGCAGAGAAAGCAATATAGTTATCTACGCAATTAAAGTACTTTTCAGTAAGTGCAGTATACACGTATACAGTGAACCCAGAATGCAAAAAAGTAATATAGTTACCTATGCAATGTAGTAGTTTGCAACAAGTGCAGTATACACGTATACAGTGAACATAGAATGCAAAGAAAGCAATATAGTTATCTACGCAATTAAAGTACTTTTCAGTAAGTGCAGTATACACGTATACAGTGAACCCAGAATTCAAAAATGTAATATAGTTACCTATGCAATGTAGTAGTTTGCAACAAGTGCAGTATACACGTATACAATTAACATAGAATGCAAAGAAATCAATATAGTTATCTACGCAATTAAAGTACTTTTCAGTAAGTGCAGTATTCACGTATACAGTGAACCCAGAATTCAAAAATGTAATATAGTTAGTTACCCATGCAATGTAGTGGTTTGCAACAAGTGCAGTATACACACGTATACAGTGAACACAGAATGCAAAGAAAGCAATATAGTTTACCTATGCAACGAAAGCACGAGAATCATGGCGTGATCGAATAGCTGCTAAGGTAATATAAATACTCGACGTATAATGCAGCTGAATAATAATAATAATTCTTGATTAAGAAACTGACATAATTCCTCGGCGTCAATAAATTGGTTGGTGTCGGGACACGCTAGTATTTTGCTGCAATATCGACTCTAAGCCAGCCGCGAGCGTGTGTGGAGTAGGCAGTATGTGAATCGAGGCCCGTGATTGGCGCGATTATTTTAATTAAAGAGGTCGCCATCTTACTTTTTAATGGCGCGCGATTTCCGCCGGAATTATTCTTTTTTCAAATTGCCCCCTCGCAGTGCAATTTCGCGCGGAGATCGCAATTATTACTTTGCCCTTTTCTTCGCTGGTTTTGGCTTTACCCCGCTATGGAAAGAAGTCTGAATACACACCTAATTATAATATTAGTTAGATACTTACTTTTATTTTTAATATTTTTTCAGTTTTAGCCGCTACAAAAAATAATACTCTAAGGACTTATTAGAGCTACAGTTTTACTTTCTGCGTTATTTTGTTATGTTTGCTACAAGACATAAAACACAGAATAGGTTTTTAGATAGTTTTAATATAGTTCCTCACAAATTACCCAAAAATCCGCTAATTTCAAAGATTCTGCCCGAAATAAATAAAATATTTATGAGATAAGTTCTGTACAAAATTTGTAGTACCTACCTATTGACCTGCCTACATTCTGTTTCTATGTCTTTTATTTAATTTGTTACGTAACAGAACCAATTCCGAAACACCCTTTTTATGATGAATTGCCTATTTAAAATAAATAAATAATAATAATTGGATAATTAGCGCCGTTTTGTGAAAAATTATATCAATGGCGCTGTACAAATATGACTTCCTTGGCTCTTATCTCTTTTTTTTAAATTATCTAAAATGCATAAATATTTTACTTAGGTTTATATACGAAATTATCAACATTGCCATCTTCAATAATCTCAAATTCACTTTGTTGCGTAATTTAAATGATTTTATTTTTCATTCATGCAATTCTGACGAAGGTACCAATAGTTTAGGAGTATGTTGATAATTTTTATTAAATAAGTGGTGTATATATACAAAGTGATTTGTTTTAATTTAATTTATGAATTTTTATTTACATTTTTTACACATTTAGTTATTTACACAATATCGCGGAGTGTGAAACATTTCTGACTTTTTGCATAGCAAGCAGTATTTGCGCACTAGTGCATCAAATAATTAACATTTTCTTTAACTGACTTTAGGTAAGGACTAACCGTCTAGCCATGCTATGCAATTTGGGGGTACATTTCTACCTTTTATGAATATGATTGTCTGAAAAAATGGATTTTAAAAATAACTGTCACGCGTTACCTATGTATATCTACTGAACAGCAGAATATTGAAAATGGTTCCGTTCATATTTAACAAAAATGTAACATTGGAAAATAGCTATTCTAGACACATTGTTTTATGCCCAAAGTTATATATATATATTTTTTAATGTGAATAACGCACAAGCATTCCAACTGCTTCCAACCGCCTGGAGCCAGTGAGACTATGGCATCCCAAATTACGGTATGTTGTGAGGCTGAAGTGGAGAGGGGGAGGAGATGGGCGTAGAGGAAGGTGGGGAAGTACCTGGCTATTCATAGATTTAGTCATCAAACATGGCTTAAGTCATTTCGAGCAACGTTCCGATTCTGAATGGTGGCAATACTAAGAATATCTAACTTACTAACTAACTAACTAACCATCACGCCGTTTCCCCGTAGGGGTAGGCAGAGAGGACGGACCGCCAAACAACTCGGTCTTGGCATACACTCGTCGCCTCATTCCCATTCATACATCTTATCATACATGCTCTTCTATTATTCTGACTCTTGACATGGCCCGACTCAAGCATCCTTTTTTTTTTTTTTAATAATGTGTTTATTCAGTTTTAATTTTACAATATTTTATTTTACAAATCTTACGAAACTGATCAATCAGTTTGATTGTAAGAAATCTGATTCACTTGATCGTGCCATGTCTTCCTCGGGCGTCCTCGACTTCTTCCACCATTCACATTCGCATCATATATTCGCTTGACACTCCTTTCTTCATTCATTCGCTCTACATGTCTACATGTGGTGGTAGTAGGAGATACATGTCCAAACCTTAAGCTTAGTGTGGTGGTAGTAGGAGATTTTCAAATGTTGTTGGGTTATTCGTAACCCGGGAATGTTTGTCTTTCTTTTTAAAAAAAAAAAAAAACCATCTAAGCGTCCCTTTTTTAATCTTACTTATGACGCTCACATCGGCTTTGCATTCTTTTCGGATCTCCACATTCCTCACACGATCATACATGGTTTTACAATTAAATTGTGAAATAACACAAATCAATCAAATAAAATGCACTCGTGCTCGCTGCGATTTGAACCTGCGACCTCCGACAGCCTTACCACTCGGCCACGGATGCCGTCGTTGCACTTAAAAAAACATTTTTTCCCTCAAAGCTATATGCTTTAGTTTAACCGTTATAGCGCAAAACTCACTTTGTTGAAGCATCTACTGGGAAGTATTTTTGCTTCCATGTAAAATTTGGCAAAACTCACGTAGTCGGTGTTCCAAGCGCAAGGACGAAATGTAATCCATCATTTATTTAGGTCGATTGTATTTTCTTTACCTTTAAGCTATTAATTATAAATACCTAGTGTTATTATTCAACTGCCTAATGACAGATGGAGTAGCAAATGTAAAGTTATGCAATGTCCAGTGTTTTAATATAGTCTCCTCCGCGTGCAAAGTCGTATCTCCTCCAAGCATAAACTTTCTAATTAAAATGTGTTTATCGGAAGTGACCTGCCCCAGGTAAGTATGTTCTCTGTGTCTATTTGTAAATAATAGTTCTAGTTATAATTATTAGCTTATTTATTTATTTCAAACTTTCGTCAAACAAATGGTTGAGTATTGGAGAGTTGAGCGCAGAAATAGAAGGTTTTATGCTTGCTATTCAAGATAGAGTAATTAATACCAAAAATTATAGGAAGCATATAATCAAAGATTCAAATCAAATTGATGATTTATGTAGAAAATGTATGGCTTTTCCGGAAACTATAGAACACATTATATCAGGATGTTCTATATTAGCGCCGTCTGAGTATACATTTAGGCACAATCAGGTTTTAAAAATAATTCACCAAAGTTTGGTAATTAAACATAACTTGATTGACTGTCATAATATAGTACCATATTATGAATACGAACCAAATTCATTTTTAGAAAATAATTTCTTTAAAATTTACTATGATAAAACTATACTAACAGACAGACCAATTGGTCATAATAGACCTGATATAGTTTTACATGACAAAATTAAAAAAATAACTTATATTATTGATGTAGCTATTCCAAATTCCTGTAATATTCAAAAATCTGTTTCTGAAAAAATAAGAAAATATACAGATTTAGGAAATGAAATTAAAAGAATTTGGCATTCTCAGACTATAAAAATATTACCTTTTGTTATTTCGGCTACTGGCATTATACCTAGCTCTCTTATTAAAAATTTAGGCATATTAGATTTGTCAAAGAATTTGTATATAAAAATGCAAAAATCAGTCATTTTAAATACATGTAGAATTACGAAAGATTTTTTAAATATTTATATTGAGGGATCAGTAGGATTTATCGGTCAAATTAGGAATTCCACAGAGCCGAACCCTCTGATATGAAACTATCTGGAGACGGTGAATTATATTCCCATTTAATAGTTTGGTAGATTAACGTGTTGTTCTTGTATTGTTTTGTATTAATTATACTTATATAATACACTTGCATAACGTGGATTTACTAGATGATCATTTATATGGAAAAGTGTATGAAAGGGTTTAGTTTTTCCTATGGGAAAAACTAAACCCGTTCCTGTAAATCTGGTGAATAAAAAAAATGTATTATTAGCTTAAGTAGTCATAATAAAATGTACAGCGCCCTTGAGGTGATTTCTCACAAAAACGGCGCTCTACAAATTATCCTTAAATTATTATTATTATTAATTGAAAAATGTTTTAATCTAATTTTCTCGACTATGTTTTATGTTTTTATGTCTCGTTGTTAAACCCGTCAATTGAATTTGTTGATAAACTAGTTTTTCTGTGCCTCCATTTCCCCAGTCGTTAATGGCCTTATCAAATCAAGGTCAATGAATACACACATGGTGGCAGTTGATAAGGCTTGATGCATTACTTCAAACGTAGATTCACGTGCGTGACGTGTACATTTTTACTTATTTATAGACGAAGGAATATGATTTATCGATTGGCTACACATTTTTAATGCATATTTGAAATTACGTACGAGTAACGTTTTAAAAAATTATAAAGATTAACATTTTTTACAAATAAATACGGGTAATGGTGAAGGTCACGCCGCCCTTAAGGATTCTACATTTTTTCACATTATAATGAAAAATGTGTTTGAAGTAATCGTGTAATCTCGCAAGGCCGGATAGGTACCTACTTCAATTGAAATTTAACGGTTTTTATTATAAACGTACATTACTTTATTTAAGCGAACACACAAACCGGTTTCGACATAACCATGCACGGAGAAAAATGTTATTCTAAAATACGATTATTTTATTCGTAAAAAACGGTTAAAAACGGGACTGAAGTTCTTACGAACAAATTAACAGTGTTTCAGTGTTTATTGGCGGGAAAATGTAAGAATAATTTGTTGGTATACGTACGAAATTACGTTATTAATATATCCGAAAACTAAAATCTGTTATTGAAATGTAATGAAATACGCTGTCAAATTTTATTATTAGAGAGAAAAAAGGAAACATTTTTTAAATATAAAAAGTTTAAAAAATAGCTTTCCTTAATTTTCTTCTAATTAAAATTACCGATAAACGAAAAAAAAAACACACACGTACATTTTATTACACAAGTGTATTGTAATTATAAACGTTATGGTCACCTCACTTTTTGTCGTTTCATGTAAACATAATTAATAAAAAATTAACAAAGTTTCATAAATGTTTTTCAAATTGTGGTCGACCGTTGAAGGCGCTCCGCCCACTGAGGCAACTGAAAACCAACTAAAACCGGCTGTTTTCTCTGTCTTGATTGGTCAAAAAACTTGTTTAACCATAGACGAAAAACAATCAGCTGACAGCTGGCAACTTTCAATTGTTGGCCAGGGCAACCAGCAGAGCAAGTCGCAAGTCACCGCTTGCGTTACCATTGACAACGGGGTTTTATGTGGTTGTGAAGTGTGCGGGCCATCACATTGTCATACAAAGACAGTTGGCAGTTGAGAGTTTTCAGTTGCCTCAGTGGGCGGAGGCGCTAAGTTTCATAGAGGTGTACATTTTAATTATTCTGTGGTTAACTTTTGGATTTGAATATAGAGTGTGGTTTCCGTTGTTTGTTTTTGGGGTGTTATGCCGTGTTGTGCTACCTCCTTCTTTAGCCGACGTTTCGGACTGCGTTGCAGTGTCCATCATCAGGGCAGATCCGGCAGATCCGTCGATGTGCTAAAGAAGGAGGGAGCACAACACGGCATAACACCCCAAAAACAAACAACGGAAATGCTTTTGGCCGTGAAAATCTAAAAACGTAATAGAGTGTGGTGTTTTCTCTTTTTAATACCGTGTACAACATATTTATCACCGTCACAGCCACCTAAGGGAGACACAACGATTTCTTTGAGACCCATATGAGTTGTTCCGAAAACCAAACAAATAGACTTGTTACAGTTTCCTGTAATAGGTAATAAATAGTGTTTAATGAAAGTTACTATTTTCCAAAATGTTTTTGTAACTTCGTGTAACTTCCTACCCCATTTTACTATTGACAATGTACCTACTTATTACCTGCATAACTTTTAATTGATTGCAATGTCATTAAACTATTAAAATACTGTATTTATGGCAAGCAGCAAAGCAAGTTGTACCGTTTTTCATAACATTAAATAATCTATCCTCATAAAGCATGGTTCCCATCGCGCTGTAAAGGATATAGGACTTGTAATGCGGGTGCCGATTACACATAACTTTATTATTAACATTCGCATTTACCGTGAGAATTTCAACTGTCGTTTACAATTTTATCTAAAAGACATTTATAACCCTTTATCGGCCCTCCATACTGTCGATCAAATTCAAGTTAAATCGTTGCGAAATCTTTTCTTACAATAAAATTTTATAAGCATGTAGGTATATTAAAAAATTGGGTGTCCGGCTTTGTTGTATCGAGCTAAAAATTTATTATTTTTCTATCTATTTCAATTTCAATTTTAACTTTATGATGTTTTTTAAATTAGCTTCACACAGGAGGAATGAACCGTGGATCCTCTGCTAAGTCACTAAACGTAGCCAATAATCAATTGGGGTGACTTACGGCAGAGGTAGAGGTATTAAAGAGCGATTTCTGAGCATATTTGGAGTCAAATGTGCGAATGGCATTTTGCAGTCTGATGATATTTTAATTCAATTAAAATAAAAAAGATATATATATATCACACGTCGCCACAGATCACACTGCCACAAATCGAAACGGATCATGTCGTACGCGCTCTGTCTCTAAGGTGCTGCCGAAGACGGGATGCATATAACGTGGCAACGGCAACGTGTGATGAAAAAACATATTTTTGGTTTTTAATTGAAAACATGTATTTCCGGACAGCCATATAACAAAAAAAGGTCAGGAGTTGCTGGTATGTACGTGCTGAAACATTCTGCATATCACGGAGAAAATGTTATTCTAAAATACGATCATTATATTCGTAAAAACGGTTAAAAACGGGACTGAAGTTCTTACGTACAAATTAACAGTGTTTTAATGTCTTTTGGCGGGAAAATGTAAAAATAATTGTTGGTATACGTAGGAAATTAAGTATAACAACAAATTATTCTTACATGTTCACGCCAATAAACATTAAAGCACTGTTAATTTGTTCGTAAGAACGTCAGTCCCGTTTTTAACCGTTTTTACGGATAAAATGATCGTATTTTAGAATAACATTTTTCTCCGTGTAATATGTAGATAGACCATTTCCTATCAGCGATTGAAATTATTATTTTGTTTAAACTCATAGTGAACTCGAGGAGTACCTAAGATAATATGGTTAGTGAAATATCGTTGTATTGCATCGGAAACAATGCGGGCTAATGCTTTACATTGAAGAGCTATCAATAATAATTGGGAATGAAGTATAATATACAGTGAATTAATAAGTAATTGCGAAAACACATTAACTGTCCAATATCCTATTAGTGAAACAGCGAGAAATTAAATGCTGTATGTCCTTACGTCATGATATCTGAATTAATTGAATCTTGGCTAGTTTTAATTAAAGTTTTCGTATTGTATGCGGGACTCTATTGGTTGGATATAAATTATAATTGAGAACTTATCTCCCTTTAACAGTTATTGCGGTTTTTGCAAACGATTGTGCGATCAATGTGAATTACTTTGATGTATTTATGTTGATTAGATTTTGTCTCAAATGGTTCAATTAATTGTTAATGCTGATATATAAATATGCCTTCATAGTGTCCATTATGTCTTTCGTAATGGGTTTTAGAAATTAGAACCTGAGTTGCTGGTGGTTGCGGGATCGTTTCCCGCCAGAGAAAAAAAGCTTTATGTAGAACTAGTCCTCGGCGCTATACGGGATTTACGCAGATTTTTTTGCTTTTTATATCAGATTATTAATTTATTTATGCCCTTTATTAAACTAACAACCAGTGCTGTAGATAATTGTGCATATCTGATATAAACATATTTATAATATTGTACAAGAAAGCTAAAGTTATATTTTTATTACTACCGTAAGTAATATAAAAGTATCAATAAAACTTGTAAACTTCAGCCATCGAACCAAGGCCCTTTTTTATGTCAATTATGCTAAATTTTATCAATCTGTTAAACACGGACTCTCTTCTTTACATAAATAGATAGACTATTAGAAGTCCCCGACGTTGCCCGGATTTTACGCATAGTTTTTCGAAATCAGTGACAATGACTTTCCACTATTGTTTTGAAGGTCATGTGTGCAAAATTTTATTAATCTCATAATAAAACTGTACATTTTTGTGAAAAAAATGAAATCCACGCCACCACCCCTTGTCCGCCACTCGAATGCCCTCCACGGACGCTCTTCTTTATAATATAAACGGATTTAGACCATCTAGTAAAAATTAGTAATTGTTTGTAATAATAGCACGTGAATATTGACACAAATGACTTTTAGCCGTCGAAAAGTACAAGCTTATATTAACAAAACATAATGTAACGAAATTCCCCATTAAATGTAAAGCATTTGATTGTTGATTCAAACACAAAACATAACATACGAGGAACAATATAAACATAATATTGTTATTCCTATGTTCTTCCTATATTATGTTTTGGTGATATACGTTCCAATTGCTGAATGATGCAGATATTGAAACGCTTGTTCTATAAATTCATCCTTCTACAACTCACTTTCTGTAACTTTCTCTGTAGTACAATATGTTTACTCTTAATTTTTTATAATAACTATATTTTCTTTTTATAATAACTAAAAAAAAACACTTTTGTAATACTATTTTTTTATTTTTTTTATATGTTTTATAAGTCTATTTTATACTTTAGGTACTTGGAAATATAGTATTTGTTTTTATATTACCCACACTCAGGCACTGCCTTAATGGGTTTTCATTTTTTGTTTATACCATTTGTTATTATATTATGTTATATGTATAAAAAATGTAAATAAATAAAGTTAAAATAAATTACTCATACAAAGCCTTCTTCGTCGTTTTAAGTTTTATGGCTTGAGACCAGATATCATTGCCCTCTACCAATAACCGCATATTTTCATATCTACGTTTATCATTATCATCATACAACAAAGTTGCCACCCGGAGAAAAGTGTCTGATCCTCTTTTACCGGTACTTCACATTAAGTCCATTGGGATATAAGATCCCAAAGTATAGGTGGAAGGTTGGGCCGCCTTTTACTAATAGAAGGTGTCCATTTTTATGGGACCAAATTAAAGGGTCGGGCCAATGTAATGTCTTGTTTTCTGGACGATATCGACGGCAACGGTCGTAACTTAGGCAAAAATGCGAGCTTTTATATAAACATGAGAGCTTTTGAAAGGCGTCATTATGTAACGTAAATGTCAGGACAATCGTCAATGTTACCTGGGTTTATTGATACGACCCAGGGGGATTCGAGGAGTCATGATACATTCAAATGCATTTATGTGTTTTACATATTGTTTAATGTGTGTTATTAGTCTGCGTTATTAGTGATTGCTTTATGCCCCAATTTTAATGAACTTTGTTGCAGAGTTTTAGACCATGAATTATTATCGATCATAGTTGTACTGGGTCGTTTTATTTTATTATTTCTTGGATATTTTGTGGTGTGACGTAATATTATGTAAAATCTCACTTATCTTAATCTTAATCATATTTATTTAATTTAATCTTACTAATATTATAAACGCGAAAGTTTGTATGGATATTTACTGAATGGATTTTAATGAATCTTTACAATAATATAACTCATACATCAGAATAACATATATATAATTTATAAAGCTAGCTATTTATTTTCATTATATTGAAAATAATAATTATCGTTTAGTAGAAAATGTCAAAATTTGAATGACATTTTGCAAAACAATTTCTTAAATCTCAATTCTATTTTGGAAAATATTTAAATTATTGAATTTATTTGAAGTACTCGCCCTAATACTTTGAATCAAAAGAAGAATTATAGATATTTTAAATAAATAGGTTAAGAATTTTGGTACAAACGTAGATGGGACCTAGGAAAAGAAAATAGATTACTTGAATTACTAATCCTACGCAGACGAAGTCGCGGGCAGAAGCTAGTAATATATAAAACAAAGTCAGGTTAGTTACACTATTTATAACTCAAGAACGGCTGAACCGATTTTTATGATCTTTGATTTGTTGGATCTGTCTCCGTCCCGATTAAGGCGCTCCGCCCACTGAGGCAACTGAAAACCAACTAAAACCGGCTGTTTTCTCTGTCTTGATTGATCAAAAAGCTTGTTTAACCATAGATGAAGAACAATCAGCTGACAGCTCGCAACCTAGCAACGGCCGCCCAGGGTAATCAGCCGTGACAGTCGCAAGATGGTCGCAAGATGGTCGCAAGTCACCGCTTGCGTTACCATTGACAACGGGGTTTTGTGTGATTGTGTAGTGTGCGGGCCATCACATTGTCATACAAAGACAGTTGGCAGTTGAGAGTTTTCAGTTGCCTGAGTGGGCGGAGGCGCTAACAGAATAAATTAACTCAGGTGCGGGGCATACGTCATTCCTATGTCTACCTACGTTAAATTATCGTGAAAACAAGTTATGTGCCCAAGCGGTTAAAAAAATCACGGGAAAAATAATTATGAAGAAAATTATTTTTTTTATATGTTTTGTATGGAACGGCTTTTCAAATAATGTGCTTAGTTCGACATAATTTAAATCAATTCGAACTGTCAATGGTGTAGTGTGCCGAACATTTCGTGCTTAGTCAACAGCTCAATTTCATTTATTGAACAGAGTATTTATTTTAACTTAATAAAAATTTAATTTATTCAGCTAATAAATTAAACACAACATTAATTGATTCTGAGGCGGTACGAAATTTGCCGGTCAGCTAGTTTATTAATAAATTAAGAATTTTTACTACAAAAAATGTCAGGAATCACTGGTTAATAAATAAGTCAAGTGCGTCCCTAACACTCTGTATAGATGTGCCTAAAATAATAATAAAATTTGGGTTTTCGACTAGATTTCTACTTATATTTAACATCGTTTTCCCATCAAGTGGTGTCTCAAATAATAGACTTTTTCGTACTGAATGCGTTTAGCGATATAGGACTAATCGGTCTACGTATTATCTACTACTTTAATGCCTCTCATTGGCCCTTTACCACGTTTTGAAGTTCCTAAGAATGTTAATGTTGTGATATGCGTTTCGAACAATATCAATAATTACACTGTGCGCCCAAGGTTGAATTCCTATTTTTTAAACTGATAATTAACTTCATTATCGTCGAAGGCGAATGGGGATAGGTACCTACCTATTGCCACAAGGCAGGAGTCCGAAATTATTGAAAAATAGCCTTAAAAAAACACGTCCCGACTTTAAATAAAAAATAAAAAAAATATATCAATTATTTTTATTATATATTTTAAAATAATTTCACATCACGCACAACATCACAGACAACCAACATTATTACCTGCTTACTATAAAATTATCCTAATAGTACCTAATATCTTCGCAATAAGGTGTTTTAAAATCTTGTAACCACTCGAGCGCTTTTTGCCACATTATGGCACTATTTACAACACCTCGGATTGCTTTGTTGCCAAAATGTGACAAATTAAAAAAAAACAAAAAAAATTCTTAAAAAAACTATATAATGTGTTGTACATTCAAAATATAACAAAATAAATATTCTCTAGATTCTTTAAAATGTTTTAAGGTTAAAGATTTAATTATATTTTTTTTATAAATCCTACAAATATGTGATAATGGACAAAATATAGGGGAATTCATTGGCTACATAGAACTATAATCAGTTTGTATGTCTCCATATTCAATTTCGGAGGTATGATATTTTTTAATGTGGGCGGAAAAATTTCCTCTAGCAATCCGAGAAAAAATATTTTAATTGCTCTGTCGCTCCAGTGGTTATCAGTCGATTAAAGTACACGCCAAACTTTAAAACCAACCTGAAGGTTATACAGATATTTTCGTGTTTATTTGTTATACGAGTTTAAGCTTTAAAATGTGGCATGCCTTTCTCTATCGTACGTATGTTTTTCTTTGTACGCATCTCTCTTTCGCTTACATTCATTGTAAAGTCAGTAACTTCGAGGGAATGAATCGTACAATGTTCAGGTCGGTCTTAAAGTTTGGCGGATACTGTACCTTCTTTTTTCGATTAAGGCTCTTTCCACTGATTGTCTGAATTGTATTAAGTGAAGTATTTTTACCACGTTATTTAAGTGTTTTTTGTTGTTGTTGCTTTTTTTTATTTTTTCACTTAGATTAGGTTTTGTACCCCTGTACCGGTTTGCTTTTCCACCGACTCGATTCTACGGAAGAATAAATAATAATTATTGGAATGGTTATATCTATCGTCCACGGTCAGGTTCAATTTATTCAAAATTTTAATCGACTGCATTGGACGACGCCGTTTAAGCACATTTTAAGTGGAACACATCAGACGCCAATGCCATTCGATTTAATGGAACTGCTTTTAATGAGGCGATAAACCTTAATGTTGGCTTTTTTGTCTTTTTATTAAAATAATTAATTTTTAATTCACTGAATATCATTCTAAGACAATCCGCACCATATAGTATTATCCAAACCATCTTCATAGTTTTGTCACACAAGCGCCTCAGGTATCTTATTTCCGGTAACCGGACAACTCGACAAAAGTGATGAAAAAAAACCTAGGTTACATTATTGTAGTGTATCTAAAAGCTTCATGCTTGTAGACATAGATGGCAGTGCTAAGAGCTGTCCTTAGATTCCGCCAGATGGCAGGTAGGTCAGTACCTGTGGGAACGAATAGAGGGTCAAACAGCTCTGGGAGAGCGTTCACTGGAACACTCGATTAGATTCCATTTAGCCAGCTTATAGTTAGGTCGATCAACGAATCTACATTATAAACCGCGAAGTGTATAATAAACGCAGATAATAACAAAGTATCTATTATTCCAAGAATTAATCTCCATCCAAAGTATTGGAGAATCTTTTAGTGTCTGTAGTAAATAACAGAACGCTACAATTATGTTAGGTTATGGGCTTATTTTTGTCATCATTTTAAATGACATTAAAAAAGATATTGAAATGCCACTTTTTTTAGTTGTCATGGAACCCTTATTTAGTTTATTGAAATATATAAAGAAAATTGTACAGCGCCCTTCAGGTGAGTTTTCACTAAATCGGCCCTATAATTATCAAAAACCATCAAATATTATTATTAAGTCAGTGTGATATCGACTGAACAAAACGCACAAGTTAATCAGAGTTGGAAGCCTTCTCGATCCGAACAAAGCTCGTCTTATCTTTACCCCACTTCGGAAAGCTGTATAATTATTCACTGTCGCGAGCCATAGTGCCATATGCGCACAAATGCACGCATGCATATCCAAAGGCTATTTCCAGATTAGTAATATTCCTAATGGCTTAAAAATGATTACAATACTTGTAGACGCTGCGACACGACATTGTAGAATTGTTGTCGGTAGTGTTGCTCGCGTTCGGTCGTAAATGTCCGTCATTAAATGACATGTACCTAATGACTGGCAGATCGATGCAGAGCTTCAGACGTCTAACCACATTCTAAGTATCATACACAGTACCCAGATGTAGAGAGCCCGCAGGATATAAAGGGAATTTCGCAGAGTAGGTAACTTTCGTCAAGCGCGGTACCTACACATGTTTCAATATTAATTGTCATAATATAATCAGTTGGTTAAGGTGATACACTACAAAGCAATGCAAAATCAGGTGTATTTGGTTTGATAGTTAGATCGTTTAATATTTTAAAAGCATTAATTGATTATTTATTTTATAAGCCCAGAAAAATATAGTGTAAACAAAAAAATAATAAAAACAGACTTTAAAGTTAAAAGTTTCCTACTTCCGAACCCCCTTTCGGTTAGGCGTGGTTTTATTGTATAATGTGGAAAAAAAAATTTTAGAAATTTATCGTAAAACATTTAAATATTTGTAGCTGTAATACATTCGCGAAATATATAATTAAACTCTCATTTGGCGATGTTTTTTCGTGATTAAATCAAAACAGGCGGCTGGTGTTCATTGGGATTGTAAACCTTGTCGTCATTTACATAAGGAGTGTCATTTTACACCTTGTTTAGTTACCCATTTTTGTGAAATTATCACCTCCAGGACACCAACTATATCAATTATTCTTTCTAAAAAATATTATTATTATTATATACTATTATTAGATATATACAATTATTCCTAAAAAATACTTATCTGTTTATACCGCGTATTTAGATATTAATCAAATTGATTAGATATTTAATAACTTGGTCTAGCTTTTAAAAAAATATATACTATTCCTTAAGTATTCTTTAGTTGTGTTATGTTTTTCGTATAATCTTTATCAGTTCTACAAAAACATTCCCCGTCCATGATGTCACAATAATTTTTAGATAAAATAAATACCCACATTTTTTCAAGGGCACTAATATCCACTGAGACAGAAGCTCTTGTTCAGTAGACACATTTACAGAAACAAGCATTAGTAAAAATACTGCCATTAAGTAAAAAGGAAAAGCTTCAACTACTACTACGTTTTTTTCGTTGGGGGACTATATATTCCTTTTTACTGTATCATTTCCTTGTGAATTAAGAACTTTTGCGCGCGTCACATTTTTTCATTGTCTGTTATTTATTTTATCAAAATGTAATCTTGAAACTGGCGACTGTTTATATCTGAATTTCTGTTCCATTTCACAAATTTTGAAGTCGGTTAATATCTTTTCCATTCCTTTTTGAATATGTTCGAAATTCACATCACACACGATTCGCTTCTGAAAATAGACTACCTATGGGGATGCAAATTCACGAGTTAAATTTAGTTTTGGTTCGATTCCCGTTGGCAGACGGAATTCCACATAGACATTAGCAGTAGTTCCTACCCCCATAACTCATAAGGCGGGTGGGTTTAAGTGTAAGGGTCGCCATGTGTGCCCTATCAGCAAGATAAGGCATCTGCTTTTGCTGAGATTGAATTAGGGGTTAAAACCTAAATTTAAATTAACTCTCTGCTAATTTTATAATTCATATAAAAGAGAGAAGAATTTTTAAATACATCGTATTGGAGACATTGAAAGCAGGGTAAATGCAGGTAACTCCATTAATGGAGGACTGAATGCCGTTGGCGCTAACAAAAAGCTGTCTAAAGAAGCGAAGTGAGCAGTCCACAATGGAGTGCTTGTACCTACCCTGATGTATGGCAGTGAGGCATGGAACTGGCAGAGGAAGGATGAAAGTAGACTGAATGCTGTTGAAATGAGATCCCTGAGGCGTATGTGTGGTAAAACCATGTATGCTGGTGTGAGAAATGTGGAGATTCGAAAAGAATGCAAGGCTGATGTAAGCGTAATGAGTAAAATTAAGAAAGGAACCCTCAGATGGTTTGGGCATGTAGAGCGAATGAACAAAGAAAGGAGCGTAAGGAGAATTATATGATGCAAGTGTGAATGGTATAAGAAGTAGGGGACGTCCATTGAGTCGGGCCATGTCAAGAGTCAGAAAAATTGAAGAGTATGTATGAGACGATGTATGAATGTGAATGAGGCAAAGAGTGTGTGCCAAGACCGAGGTATTTGGCGTTCCGTCCTCTCTGCCTACCCCTGCGGGGAAACGGCGTGATGGTTAGTTAGTTAGTTAGTATTGGAATGGTATCTATTTTCACGACGACAGGTCTTTTCTTTACTATGAAACGTATTACATGCTCGTGTAAGTCTAGTTGTAAGTAGGATGGAGTAACGATTCCAGAACATTCTAGGATGATCTGGCATGTACAGTGTACATAATCATTACGCAATTTAATGTGATATATTTTTGTTTTCAACAGTTAGATGCATCAAATTATGTACCCAATTCTAAAGTTTTATTCGCGAATGTTGTTTACATAATTCGTTACCTTTGTAGTTTTATATTATTTAGTATATAACTTTTGTTTATTTTCTTTGGCCATTTGGTGATAAAAAATAATGTGATTAAATAAATTGGAAGAAATCAGAAGCATTAACGATAAAACCAAGTTCTTAAGAAAAAAATTTATTCTTAAGAAAAAAACTACTGGCACCTAAATTAATTCTTACAAATATCCTTTTTTTTTTTTTCGTAACATTATTTTTTTTTCAAAATACATAATAACATATATTTTCTTAGTTATATTATAACACCCTAAATATAAATGTCACTTTATTACTACATAAAATGTATTGTATATCTTTATTATTTTCCATAATACCAATAATGTATGTACTTAGGTACTAACTCGCATAATAACTGCATTTATGTACACGTACACTCCTCTTCCATAGACAAGCAAATGCTTCTAATGGAAAAGCAGTAAATAATCTAAGAAATTATTATTTTTAATTGATAAATTAATGTTTAAGACAAGATTTTTTAAGCATAGCACAGAGGGTATCAATTATTATAAGCAATAATTATCAGCCGAAACACTCGTCCATATTGAAAAAAACCTCCCGAGAAAAGATACATGCCGCCGACGGGACTCTAACCCGTGTCCCTCTGACTGCCGGTCAGGAGCTCTTGATATAACACGGGTTTTAGTCCCGTCGGCGGCATGTATATATGTATATCAACTTCTTTTGCAGATGTGTAGGTACCATTATATGCCTCTTGTGCGTTGGAATTACAAAGTTTTTCCTACAGTTTCATCCACTTACTAAATCAGCGTAAAGTCTCCCCTCGATCCGCAATAGATATCAAGTGACAGTGTTATTATAGGATATATAAGGGATGAATCTTGCGCTAGTAAATAACTCCCGCCATTGGGGATTTAAATTTGGAACTCCGCCATGTTTTGGCACACGCGCCCCTTATTTTATATTCCGCATTATAAGTCTATAATAATGCGCAGGCGTTGGAAAGTGCTGGGGCGACTTCCGGTGGTAAATTAATTACAGCATTCTAAATGGCACTGCACGTTTAGCATTCAGTTTTTGGTTTCGTGTCTGAAATTCGAACCTTCGCAGAGTGATGGAATTATTTATAAACTTGCGGGACGTGCGCTGTCTTAACTACCCCCGCTCTTATGATCATGTTTTGAGAGACAGTACTTACTTACCCCCCCCAAATAATACTCCATGCTGTCCACTTGGTGATTCAAGCAAAATTCAGCGGAGGATAGTTTTTCTTGTTTTATTATTAAGTACTTCAATTACAACATACAAAATTAAAAATAAAAATACATGTACATATACATTTTTAGGCATTTAATTGGTCAGATTTTGCTCACTAATTGTCAGATTTTGAAAACTCACCTTTTTAGACAGTCGTACCCATAAAGCCAAAAACAAAAACCTTCACTTTCACCTTCTCAGCCCGCGACATAGTAAATAACTAATTGCATAAAAATGTTAACAAATTCTTAATGGTGAATTATTTGTACATCTAATTTCATTCAAATCCTCCAGTCCTAATGAGTCCTAAATTCACAAGTCTTTCGAAATAACTTCAATTTATTAACTCCATTTTTGGCAGTAATCTTTTTATAAATGTAATATGAAAAATGATGGTGTAGCAAATGTAAAGTTATGCAATGTCCAGTGTTTTAATATAGTGTCCTCCGCGTGCAAAGTCGTATCTCCTCCAAGCATAAACTTTCTAATTAAAGTGTGTTTATCGGAAGTGACCTGCCAGGTAAGTATGTTCTCTGTGTCCATTTGTAAATAATAGTTCTAGGTAGAGCCTAAGAAGTCATAATAAGATGTACAGCGCCCTTGAGGTGATTTCTCACAAAAACGGCGCTCTACAAATTATCCAATTATTATTATTATTATTAGATGCGTTGTACATATAGTTTTGTATCACTGATCTAAGAGCCGATGGATGCAATGTTTTAGCCATAGGTTTTTTATGTTCGTCTAGTCTGTACCTAGCTAGAAGTAAGAGTGTGGAAATGTATTGAAATTTGTACATCGCCCTTGAGGTGATTTTTCACAAAAACGGCGCTATACAAGTCATCCAAATATTATTATTATTTAACATGTAACTTAATTTATTGTAATAAGTTGTGTTTATTCTTCATGAACCCGTTCTGACGCAATTATATTTTAAATCGCTTGTTTTATATATGTATTGTATACCTGTTCGAAATCGGACACTGACTTTTTAAGGATCTGTAGTAAGCGTTCAAAAAGATGAAGAAGATGGTTGAAAGGGAGATAATTACGGATGTTAGAGGGAGCGTGCTAATATTAAAAAAACGATAATAATTACGCGAAAATTGTGAAATTACTTCATACGACACGACTCTCTACAATTTGCTTGCTGAGGATTGTTTTGTACTGTGTCCATTTTTGGTTTTTAAAGCTGTGAATGCAGTAGATAATATTAAATATATTTTTATCCACTGGGTATGTCCAAACACAAAAAAAAACACATTTTTAACGGGAACTTACACTTTGATCATAACTTTTTATTCTATCTCCACGGTAATTACATTAAAATGAGAAGTTCAAACCTCTCGAGTTTTTGTGGACATAGCACAAACCCAATCCTCAGCAAGCGAAATACCTCAGTTGCACATTTGATACACTGTGATATTTTTCATATATTTAACTAATTTTTTAGATATTATTTTCTAAAATAACATCTTTTTAAGAACTTAAAGTTTTCAAGAGAAATGTTTTATAAATCGGTAGAAATTCAGAATGCATGGGCATAATTGCTGATGTAGGTACCTGTGTTTTTTTTTTAATTAATGGAATTTGAGCTCGATGACGTTTCGCCCGATGAAAACATTTACCAGGGGGGGTTGCTTTTAGGTTTTCGTCATCAATATTAGGTTCTACCCTGCATTTTGCATGCGGCTTCTTAATGAATTTTGTGGACCGTGATTTCCTGTTACACTTTTAACTTGTGCACACTTTCCTGTTCTGATTCCCATATGTTTCATGCCTGTCATTGGACAGTATATTGCAACAGTGATCTGCATCGTAATATTGTAGAATCTATCCCTTGGGACAAAGCTACCAGCCTCAAAAATAGGCCTTTTTTTGTATTAATTGAAAATAAACATTATACGTAAATTTCCTAATTTTGTAGTTCTAGTGCAGCTACCCCTAATATTACATCCTTGAGGGTTTCAATCTCGCCCTTGTTGGAAATAAAACCATTTTTCAAACATCAACAGCAAAAAATGTGCCATGTGTTTATCATCAACCGTGACAACCAAACCATCGGCGATCATTCAAAATATAAAATAATTGAGTTATTTGACTGTTAATTTAAGCCAACCCATGGAAAGAGATGTAGCGATTTTTAATTTAGTGCAATCCCACCCACCACATTAAGTATAATTATTATATTAATTATTAATATTATAATGACTCTAAATTCTATTATTACGAACTCTTGCATTTATTCCAGAATGCCCAGACTGGCATTGACGTTTTACAAAATCATTCTCACTATGGTATATATTCAAACAAATATTTAAACGATAATATCGATGTATCGATGGATAATATATATATAGTCGTAGTCCGGGGGGTAAGGCTCTCGACTCCCAATTCGAAGGTCGCGGGTTCGATTAATATGGTTTGATTAATTTGTGTTATTTCACATTTAATTAATTAAACAATAATATAAAGTGTATTTGTGGCACGTTCCAGAGTGCAAGATACTGTCAGTATCGCCCTGGTGTAAGACCACCATTCAGAATTGAAACGTTGCTTGAAATGGCTTTAGCCGTGTTTGGTGACCAGATATGAATAGCTAGGTACTTCCCGACCTTCCCCTTCCCCATATTATTCTCTTCCCTACATCTTCATCCTCACAACATACTCCAATTGGGGATGCCATAGTCTCCCTGGCTCCAGACAAGAGCTGTTAGGACTTGTGCGGTATCCACAAAAAAAAATTACAATAATTTGAACGCAGCAAACTTCAATAGCCTTATGCGAGAACTATTTCTTCCTGATAATAACAACAATGTTTGGATGATTTATACAGCGCCGTTTTTATGAAAAATCACCTTAAGGTGAAATCTACAAACATATACAAATTATTCAATTATTATTGTTATTAAGTGGGTTCTAGATAAAACCAAGGTAAACACGAAAAAATACATTTCTACATAGCATTTTTAGTACCTATTTGACTTTTATGGTGCCAGCATCTTTCTCCAGTAACTAGATATAGGCCTTGTGTGTTAGGCATAATATATTATAATACATGTTAGTACTTGTCCTAACCTTTATTATAAGTCTTGGTAACTTATATTCAAACATTTTAATGTGTATTATGGAAGAGTAGGAAGTTTTAAAACTCTAAATAAAAACACGTGTGTAGTCAATTCAAATTCAAAGTATCAGGGTAGCTTCAAGTGTTTTTACAAAAATGCACCAAAAAAATATCATTTCTTGATTGTACAAAAAAAGGATGTGGTGTTTACTGTGTCATACACGAGGGGTCTGTTTTTATAACTACATCGCTGATCGTCTGCTGCCTAACATTCAAGGCCACATATAAAAGGAAACAATATTTTTAAATAACATGGCTTGGTTTGTCATAAAACTGTAACATGTTTATTTTATAGATTTTCGAAACAAGGTCGTTTGATTTTGATAACTTTTTAATGGAATTTTGTATTTTATTACGAAATGCAGAATTATTTTCCTGTGATACTTTGTTTCTTCGGTCTCCTTATGAAACACCTACGATTTTAATCCATAGTCGATTTTTTTAAAGAGTCAATTGATATCTTGACATTATGTTTTTAAAATCCATACTTATTCTCACTCTTGAAATGAATTGTGGCCGTATACACGATTTTAATTATTTGACTAAACATCGCGCAACTTCTCCACCGGTGTTATCAGATAATAATAATATTTGGAAGACTTGGGTAGCGCCGTTTTTGTGAAAAATCACCTCAAGGGCGCTGTACAAATTTCAATACATTTCTACAATCTTACTTCCAACTACACACTAGGCAAACATAAAAAACCTATGGCTAAAGCATTGCATCCACCGGTTTTTCGATCAGCGATACAAATCTATATGTACCTACAACGCATCTGACCAATTAATGCGATGCTGCCCAAAACCGGTGAAGAACCGGTGGATGCAATGTTTAAGCCATTCGTTTTTTTTTATGTTTGTCTAGTCTGTAGTTAGAAGTAAGATTGTAGAAATGTATTGAAATTTGTACAGCGCCCTTGAGGTGATTTTATCAAAAACGGCGCTATACAAGTCATCCAAATATTTAGCGAACTAATTTATTTTCCTTTGACATAGTTTACGGTCCTTGGGCCGTAGTATTATATTTAAATTTTGAATGTTGCGAAGGGTAGTTAGTTAGGTACTTCATCGACATATCCAACAACCTCGCATTGTTTATCTGCCTTGATTTTCTGTAATGTACTCGTAAACCACTTCAGGGTCATCCCGTTCTTTAGGAAGTACCTAATTTTGGTGAAGCAATGCTAAATCGTTAATTTCAATTAATCTTTACCACGAATCAGTTGACATTATAAATACCAAAAAATATGCTTCGGATAAATTAAAGCTTTTCCTATTGTTTCCCTTGAATAGATTTAAAATAAAGTTATTAATTACTTTATAAAAAAATATAAGCGCAAACTACTAAAAATGTGTTTTTTTTCATGAGAAATGTATGAACTCATCTAAGGAACAACTTTTAAAAAATACTGTGTTAAAAAAAACTTGGTTAATATGTTACGTTGGGTTAGGTTACGGGCTATTTTTTTTCATCACTTTTGACTTTTCAATGAATTGTCACTTTGTTGAGTTGTCGTGGAAACTAAGAACACACACATTTTTGGCTTGTGGCTTCCTCTTAACATTTAATTGAATGCACCAGGCACCATCTAGCGGTGTGTCCGCAAGCTCGCCGGCTTTTGTAATCCGATCGGACTGCATAATTGAATATCACGGGTTTGAATGCTGCCTGCGTTGAATGGCAGCGGGTTCAAGCCTCGGTGTCATCACTAATCTTTTAATAAATCAAAGTCTCTCTCGGTCGTCAATCCGCCGGGGACTCTATTCATACGCCGCGTTTATAATTCAAGACATATCCCGGTGTAATTTTTCATCACATTAATATTATAAGGACAAATTATTAATAATAATAATGCTTGTCAGGTGGAGAGATGTGTCGCAAGTGTCGGACAGGGTTATCGTGATGCGACTTACTTTTCATACTGAAGTTATATATTTTAACTACATACTTACTTATAAATTGTAGATACCATTTTATAAAGATAAATTTTTAAATGATATGACATTTATAGAAACTTCAGAGGCTTCTAGTTTCTACAATGTTTCTTCTGTTAGCAGTGGCGGATTATACCTAAGGCAAACTAGGCACGTACCTAGGGGCGCAAGCTTACAAAGGGGCGCCCCTAGAATTTTTAAACAAAAAAAAATAATATAAAATTAATTGTGTAAGTAAGTATACACCTACTTACATAAAATAAAATATTATTTAATACTATAGAGAATAGATTTAGAGCTTCCGAAGCATAGTCGCTTTCTTGATTGTTCCTACATCGCATTATTTTATAATAGTACTTAGTAAGATACAAGTGGTGGGCGGAGTTTTTCCCGTCTAAAGAGAGTGAAAATTTATCTTCGCTCAACCATGACAGATAAGAGATTAAATTTGTTAGCAATACTTAACATTGAATCAAACATTTTGCTATCTTTGACGATGTTATTGACAACTTCGCAAGACAAAAATGTGGACGCAAATCTTTTTTTTTTTTAACTATCATTGAATGTGCTTTAGTAGATACCAAAATTCCCAGAGCATTAGTTATTATATGTACTGTACTAGTTAAAATTTATAATATATGGCCGCTAGAGGTGCGTCGATGAGGTGCTTGCCTAGGGCGCTCTCAACATTCAATCTGCCTCTGCCTGCTAGGCTCCTCGCTTATAGGTAGGTTACCCCTGCTCTATTCTGATATTATTTGATATTTGCCTTTGAGGTGAACTTTTATTAAAATAACCATTATTTGTTTCCTGTTTAAAATCCCCTTTTAAGTTGTGTGTAGAATTGTTTCCTGTTTTTCGATGTGTTTATATCGAGAAAATCCATGGTTATTTTAATGGTTAGAAAATCTGTTTGATTGGTAGTGTCTTTACAAACGCCCTGTGTCTGATGAGCATTATGCTCGTGAAGCCTTTGTCTGGGTCGAGTTGTCATTGAGTGTGAACGCGTGCGTACTAAATGAATGAAAGGAAATAACAGATAAGTTTTTCTTTAATATTATTTCTAAAGGAATATGATTCTTTATTTTTATGGTGATCGGCATACATACCGGCCACAATGGCGGGCACCGACTCAACTCGCGTGAATAAATTTCTCGGAACGCCTTTTATACACATTTATAATATTATTCTAAATAAAGCCGACATATTTGTAAGAGGTTATGGACCTATCCGCCAATCCTATTCATCGCCTTCATTACATCACTCGTCATCGATTCCACTGTCGTACGTCGTCATACAGCCATTATATTATGATCATGAGTTGACCATATCTTATCGTAACAAATCTTTGTGTTGTAAGCTGACTCTCGAACGGTAAGCTCTGTCGTCAATAGATTTTCACAGCTTTTCTCACTGGAATTTGTAGGTCAGTTTTCAGTTCGTAAGTAACGTAATATAACATCGTGAGATGTACGGAGAATATCGATTTTTCTGTATTTTTCAAAAATTTTCAATTGTTTAAAAAGAAAAAAAAAGTTTTCGAAAATTGAAGCTTGGGCGGGAGGTCAAATCCTCCTTGCACTTTATCGAGTCTTTAACGGTAAAAAAATAAATTAATTGATTAGGCCTAGGTACCTACCTACGGGATATCATTAAGCTGGCGTAATTTTCGATATTAAACTTCTATAAGTGTCTACTTTTACTCCAGAATGGCAGATACTTCCAGTATCGCCCTTTAAACTTGCTTTAAATAGCTTTTACCGTGTTTGATGACCAGATCTGAATAGTCCGGTACTTCCCTACCTTCCTCCTCCCCATTTTCTTCTCCTCCTACCTTCAGCCCCACTACATACTGCAATTGGGGATACCATAATCTCACTAGCCTCCAATCGTTTGGGAGCAGTTGGGACTTATGCGGTGCTCGCATAAAAAAATAATATTACCCGATTTGTCGTTCCTCACCCTCTAACCATCAACAGGTAGGTATGTTCATGAATTCAACGGAGATCACGCGTCTGGATATTAAACTTGATTTTCCATGTAAATTGCCCCGAGGCGAATTGATTAGGCAGCCAATGACCCGCAATAAATTCAGGGATAACTATATGGTTCCTGCTAACAAAGTAGGACACATATCACCGCAAAATATTGACGACTTTGTTTTTATTTTTTCCCTTTTGGGCGTTGCGTTTAGCCCCATCACCATCACAATCAGTTATCCCTTGATACAATCCTTTCTTGATACAAAGTGTCGACTTTGTCTTATAACAATACTCCGAGTTCGAAGCAACAAGCTGAGCCATTTCAATGGTTTGGCGTTTTTTATGGTATGCGTATCATAGAACTTATGCTGGTTTATGGAGGAGCGAGGAATTCAAAGTATTAAATACCTGTTTATGGATTTGAATTTGCACCAGGTGAGGTGGTGTTTGTGATCAAACGTAACTTATGATTTTAGCTGCATCTCAAATCTGACTTTGAGAGCATCCCAGTGAATCATGGGATAACTTCAAGCTTTTTAGATTCATGGACCATAAAACTCTGTGCTATTGGCTTTTAAAGGTTACGGCGCAGCTGGATTGTGCCAATATGGTTAGTTTCATTCCACCAGTGGTAGATATAATCAGTCATTCAGCTTAATTTGCTTATAGTGATTTATTGTAAATAGTTTTTTTGGTGTATTTGACCTCGATAATGTAACCATTTTGGTCTCTCACGTATCTATAGTAACATTAAAAATAGACTCTGTACGATATATGCTTCTTAAAATCTTTCATTATGGTTGGATTAATGTTTTTCGATTAATGATTAAACCATTCCGCCAGGTCCAATTGAAAGTAGAGTCGAAGGTGTGCTTGAAATGTCATGCAACAATCTTTAAACCTTGTTTAGTGACTGTTACTACGAGTGTTCTTCAAAGCAGAGCTAAACTGTCTACATCAGTGTTTCCCAACCTTTTTAGACCTGCGCACCTGCAAAATCATTGTCTTATTTCGCGGACCGGCTGCCGCCTAAGACTAAGAGCGCACGCTTTAACTTTGTATCTTTTGTAGATGATTCAGCTATTTAACCCGTTTCTTCTGACCATTCTTATGTTCTTCATTAGAATTTTAAATTACACGAAATACGAATTAAAATGCTCTATATATAAACCATTCTCGTGTTCTGACTGCAGTATTTGTTCATGAAAATTGGATTAAAAAGACGCATTCATATTCACTGCGGAGAACTAATGCATTCTAGTGTTATGGCTGCAGCTATATTCATGTTTTAAAGACATGTTTATTCAAATGCCGGGACAAACCTTTAAACTGCCATAATCCCGATACGTTTTTAGATTTTCACGGCCAAAAGCATTTTCGTTGTTTGTTTTTGGGGTGTTATGCCAATTCACATCGACGGATATGCCGGATCTGCCCTGATGATGGACACTGCAACGCTGTCCGAAACGTCGGCTAAAGAAGGAGGTAGCACAACACGGCATAACACCCCAAAAACAAACAACGAAAATGGCATAATCCCAGTCAAACCGGGACATGTTATAAGTTGAGACATCAAGAAGGCTTAGCTTTCGACCGAGCTGAATAAAATATGTTCTGAATAAAGTATTTAGTCATCTTGAAAATCAAAACAAAAAATTGGGAGAGAAATTATTCCCATATTTCGGATGAAATTATAATATCGGTATAGCATCACTTTATTGGAAACAAACCATTTCGATATTTTGAGGAAAAAAAATAAAGTTCTCTTTAATTACCTTCATAACTATAATATTCTTGCGAGTTCTGTAAGTAAACCATTCCCTTGTTGCGAATGAAAGGTTTTGTCATCTGAATCTGGATGCTGATTTTTCCCTTAAAACTCAAGTGAACAGAACTGTAAGCACTGGGTTCTTTCAATTAAGGCAAATTAAAGCAGTGCGAAGAAACTTGCCAACAGAGGCGACTAAATTACTAGTCAATTCGTATGTTGTTTCACGCCTAGATTATTGCAACGGAATATATGCAAGTCTCCCAAAATATCAAATCAACAAATTACAATCCGTTTTCAACGCTGCGGCGAGACTTATCACCGGCGTATCTAAATATTCCCACATTTCAGAGCATCTCAAAAATCTTCATTGGCTCAAATGTCCTGAAAGAATCCAGTTCAAGCTCTGCTGGATGGTATTTAAGTCCCTTAATGGAATGGCTCCTGCTTACTTATCAGAAATGTGTATCCCAGAAAACTCCAATTCTCGACAGTCAACTCTTAGGTCAGCGGCATCATCAGCAATCGGAAGGTTGAAGGAGCCAAAGCGCACACCAAATACTAAGTTCGGTGAGCGTGCTTTCGGAGTGTCGGGACCTAAAGCCTGGAATGGACTGCCACATGACTTAAGAATGATCACAGACTCGGCGAAATTCAGAGCTAAACTTAAAACTCACCTTTTTAGACAGTCGTACCCATAAAGCCAAAAACAAAAACCTTCACTTTCACCTTCTCAGCCCGCGACATAGTAAATAAGTAATTGCATAAAAATGTTAACAAATTCTTAATGGTGAATTATTTGTACATCTAATTTCATTCAAATCCTCCAGTCCTAATGAGTCCTAAATTCACAAGTCTTTCGAAATAACTTCAATTTATTAACTCCATTTTTGGCAGTTATCTTCTTATAAATGTAATATGAAAAATGATGGTGTAGCAAATGTAAAGTTATGCAATGTCCAGTGTTTTAATATAGTGTCCTCCGCGTGCAAAGTCGTATCTCCTCCAAGCATAAACTTTCTAATTAAAGTGTGTTTATCGGAAGTGACCTGCCAGGTAAGTATGTTCTCTGTGTCCATTTGTAAATAATAGTTCTAGGTAGAGCCTAAGAAGTCATAATAAGATGTACAGCGCCCTTGAGGTGATTTCTCACAAAAACGGCGCTCTACAAATTATCCAATTATTATTATTATTATTATTAAAATAATATTTATTAAGAAATTTGCTCGAGATAATAATCGGGGCAGAAACCATTCCGTGTTCCGAGTGCAATAAATAATGTTTTATAAAATCATCTCAAATTAATCATTTTCGGATTAGCTCTCCAATGAAACTATGTGCATGTTCAGAGTTCATAATTTCTCTATGAATAACAATCAAGCGAGGTCTGTGAAATAATACATTCCCATAAATAGTTACGCCAGCCTTAAGTTCGATTTCAGGTAGGTTTAACTGAAATATCGACGCTGTGGTAATAAGTTAATATGTCAAGTTTTTCACCATTTTGACCTTACTCGACTCATAAAATATCATATTTACACTGAGTCATATGCGTGCATCAGTAGGTACCTTATTTTGGACACCATGGATAGCGGGTGAACCGCTGACAACTAGCAAGTAAACTAAGTCATTCTTAAACTGAGGGCCTGGATGAATTACAAGAATCACAATTGATTTCGAACACTTTATTTTGCCTTTATGAATGCTTAATGTGAGTGGTTCATTATTATCTGCAGCGTACGAATCTTTCGCGGACCAGCAGAAAATCTCCGCGGACCGGTAACGGTCCGCAGACCATGGGTTGGGGAACACTGGTCTACATTACCCTCGGTATTAACGGATTGTCCAAGAAAGCAGTACTTTAATTAAAAGAATTTCAGATATGCCTGAAATGTCATCCTTGTGACCATCTCCTTGTTCACCTAACCACCTTGTTTAGTTGGTGTAACCGAGAGTTTTCTTCAAAGCAGATCTAAATCACCGTAGTGTATTGTCAGATGGTGCAAGAAAGCAGTACTTGAATTAAAACAAAGCGTCAGTCCACGTGTGGTCGCGGCCCTCGTCGGCTTTCTCCTTTTATCAAAGTGGTCCTGGCCATTTTATAGCGTTATAAAGAACGGCGGCGGGACGGGACATAAAGCTCGTTTTGTACAAGAAACACGCGGTGCTGTGGTGGGGGTAATCAAAGAGGGGGAGCTGCGAGGGAGATAGAGCAACAAACAAGTTTAATGATTTACTCTTAGGATCGTCACCTTGCTCGCTCCCTCTTTCATTTGCTTTACGAGGCGAGAATGATAGCTCGTACGAGACAATGTGGTACATCCGAAAGTGTTAAGCCTTCATGGATTATAGATTATGGGTGTGATTATTAACTCTTTCACTACCGGAATTTTCCTGCTTTATGAATTTTTCCCTTCTTTAAAAAAATCAGTTGATTTTTCAATCCCTAACAGTAAAACGATAATATTTAAACACAAACTAACTATATTAAGTGTCTTGATATTGATGTATCAAATAATGTTCAAGCAACATATTTTGAAAATATCCTAAATTAAACACAGCGAGGACGCGTGCGTAATAAAATACAGAAAACGTGAGAACTTTAAAATTTCAATGAAAGAAAAAAATTTATTGTGTGGTTTATGGCTTTAATAATGGCCAATTAATCTGCGCCAGCGGGGGATTAATTTTTTATTCGGCCAATTGACCGCGCACCCTCATTGTTCCCGTTCAACCGAATCGAACGGATTTTCGCTTTTATTAGTGGAATCAAATTACTTGGCAATAATTTAACTTCACACTGTTTATATTATTGACCTCTGCTTTATAAGACCTGTTATAATTATATAATAAATACTTGTATAATAAATCTTGTTGATTGGTGTTTGTGTTCGTATTATGCAGTAACTTTGGTTTAATTTTACAAAAATACGTATCTATAAATAAAACAATCAGTATCAAAAAACAATAAAAAAAGAAAACAAGAGACCATAATGTTTGGGTTAAGTTTAAACAAGAGATTCGTGCAATTTAGTATAGTTCTGTTCAATCGCTAAATATATTTCCACTACAGTAGATGTTATTATAATCCTTTGGTGACACTTTCACACTAGTGGTTTGGGAGAAATAACTTGGTTCTTTGTAAAGGAATATGGAAATCTTCGGAGTTTCTTATTCAGTAGACGGTGATTTGCATTGATTGTAGGCAAAAGAGAAGATTCACCATACAATTATTAGCACTGTTTCTTCTAATACAGTGGTTCTTAAACTTTTTGTAAGCTTGGATCACTTAGAATTTCAAAATAACCACGGATCCCTGTAGAAGAAAATTGTAGGAAAAGAAAACAAAGCTTTTAAGAAAACCCTATTTTATTGGTTAGTTTACAAAGTTGGTAGTAGTAGGTTATTTACATTAACACTTAACTAAAATGTATCGTTACTAGATAGGACCCCACTTTAAGAAACCCTGTTTTAATACGACTTTGTGGTATCAAGCCATGTTCTTAGTTATACTCTTTTTTAATTTGTTCAATGGTATTTATTACCTATATAAGGTTTAGTATTCTCCTTTTTAATAGCAATCGCTGGAAAGCAGCGATGACAGAAATTTCACAATTTTCGCACCTCCTAAAGACCAGATGCGTTAAAGACCATATCCTCAATAACGTTGCGGCAGCCATTTGCATCCATTTGGCATTTAACCATATTGTAATCCCAAAGGAAATCTTTAAATAGAATCATTGAGGGTAACGCACAAATCAAGATCATTTATGTTTCAATGTCTTTCTCTTTGGTAAGAAAGACAAAGTAATAATAAGCTGATAAAATTAACCGAGGTTTTCTTAACTTTCGTTTATTTTATTTCCTAGATAAAAAGTATTTTCTAGCCATGCACTTTCTTGAAAACTTTTTTAGTTCTTCATTGCTTTATTTATTGCTAACAATGTTGATTATTTTAAATTTTGGTATATAACTCCAGTTGCGGAGAGCATCCATCATCAGGGTAGATATTACATTAAGGCTACGTACATACCTCACCGAAACGTTCAAGTTTTTCAGAGTTTTGTCGATGTAATATCATAGTTGAATCTATCACTTTATATGAACATGTTTTCTTCCTTATAACTCAAAATATTCGGAATCTTACTTTTACCAAGTGATCTACTGAACTTAGTGGTTCAAGATTTTGAGAGTATGGTCGATGTAATATCATAGTTTAAATCTATTACTTTAAATGAAAATGTTTTCTTCTTTATAACTCAAAATATTCGGAAGCTCACTCTTACCAAGTGATCTTCTGAACTAGTTGTTCAAGATTTTGAGAGTATGGTCGATGTAATATCATAGTTGAATCTATCACTTTATAAGAACATGTTTTCTTTCTTATCACTCAAAATATTCGGGAGCTCACTCTTACCAAGTGATCTACCGAGCTAGTCAACAAGCTACTAGTTGCTACCTTCTTATCACTTATCTCCTCCTGGTATAAGAACAAGAAGCCCATCGCTAGTCTAACAGCGACATCCGACGTAAACACACCCGACAAGTGATTCCAGATAAACCGCGGTTTACGTTATTAGTCCATTGGTTTTCATCTGAGTGAGCAACAGGTGTACAATATGCCGGCCCCCTTTTGTCTTGCCGCTATTTCAATATAAATTTTATTATTTGAAGTCTGAACACAAATATCCGACAAATGCCCTCCATCATCGTAACATTTATCATTTTATAGTTATAAAGATATTTCCGAACGTCCTGTTTATATTATTCCTTCTCTCTGGATAAGGATTGTGTATTCTTTGTGTTTGCGCAGGAATGGCTCTTTGAAATACTCGCTTTAAGTGTTTTGATTCATGTTATGGTTTGTTGTTTGTTTGTCTTGCATTGCAAATTTTTATTGCTTGTTGATTGTGACAAGCAAGATGTGTTTTAAGACTTAATTATGTATTCAATTAGAATTAGTAGGAGTGTGTATGGTGAAAAATGAATATGTTATATTATTCCCAAACCCCCAGAGGGAGGGAAGGATCGTGACATGCTCTTAAATTTGATATAAGAAAAGTCTATGGATCAGTATTTGAATTGACAATTACTTCTTCGCAAAACGGGATTATATTAACCTTATGTACTAACTGCTCTAATCATATTGTAATCCCAAATAAAATAATATAAAATGAGTTGCTACGAAAAGTTTTTATTTAGCTCTTCGACTTTTCTCCACTCTTGTACACAAATTTTGAAAAATACGAACTTACACGGAGAAAAACGATCATTTTAATAGTAAAAACGTTTAAAAACGGGACTGAGGTTCTTACGAACAAATTAACAGGGTTTCAATGTTTATTGGCGGGAACGTGTAAGAATAATTATATATACCAACAAATTATTCTTACATTTTTCCGCCAATAAACATCGAAACACTGTTAATTTGTTCGTAAGAACTTCAGTCCCGTTTTTAACCGTTTTTACTATTAAAATGATCGTTTTTTAGAATAACATTTTTCTCCGTGTATTCGATGGTCAAAACCGTTATTAAATATTTATCTGATGATCTGCGATATATAATTTGCATTTTCATGCGGATCGGCCTGAAAACTATCATCATCAGTGAACTTTTTTAAAGAAAGACACACATTCCCGAATAACCTGACAATATTTTAAAATCTCCTACTACCACCACAGTAAGCTGAAGATGTTTTTGTATTGTGATGGAGGATTTAGCCAGTCGAGGAATCGAACACGCGACGCCCGGGTGGGACCCAAACGCGATGCCCACTCAGCCACTGATCAGTCGCTTTATTATCGTGTATTCTTTATGTATATAACGTATGTGATTATTGTGTTTCACTATCTATTAAAAAACTCTAGATGCTCTCGAAAGTTATCGGAACGTTTTTAGAGACAGAAAAATAACAATCGGTTAGTCTTTTCTGTTGCATTTTTGGATTAATTTAATTTATAGCCACCTTGTTCATCTCTCGGAGGTTTTGCATCCTCGCGCATCTCGTGTCCCGATTCATCTTCATCAGTTCCGAGCGGCCGTCGGTTCCAATGGCCGTCAATATGGGCGGAGAGGCTGGGGGAGATTTGTTAACTAATATCCCCGCAATGGCCGGACGGGGCGGGCTCATTTACTGCACTCGTTTCAATTATTATTTTAATGCGTTCTGTTTTGTACATCGGTGCCCACGTTGTATTCATAATTATAAGAATGTTTCGCTACTTTGTACGTAAAAAGAAGGTGACCAAATACAAGTGGCTAAAGGTTTGGCTGTAAGAATTAAATATGTATTTCAAAATGGCGATTTAGTTATCATATTTCGCTTTGTGGCCAACTAAATAAATGAGCGTACAAGTTCCTTGCCATATTCATGGAATAAAATACATTTTGATCAGAAATTTGTGACTTAATATGATTTACTTTTTTAGTTCTATTTTCTTATGGCCTTTCTCTGGTCTCCACTGTCCCAAATCTCGTCTCCAAATCCTACCTTCTGGCTGCTCAAGTGGATGATACCGTAATTCGTTTAGTGCCTAGTTCATTTATCCCTTCTTATTAACATAATATCTCTTGTTATGTCTACTTTTTTCTTTATACAAGAGCTTTAATTGTCCAACGATAGTATGAACATTGCATTTCGTGGCTTCTCGAATCTGGTCAGTAAATATCTAAGGTCATTTCATGTATTGCTTCGGGCGAATGCTGGTAGTATATTAAACACTTATACGAGTAGGGTTACCAGATGACAGGAATTACCCTGACATGTCCGGAATTTTAGCTATCTGTCAGGGAAATTGGAAAAAATTGGAAATTGTCAGGAATTTTGAAAAATATTAGAAAAAAATAAATTTAATACATTTTTGTTCCGAACGGAATTTACAGGTATTACGAATTTATTTCGTAGCAGAATTGAATAAAATGACAATATACATGATTATATAGGTGAAATTACCAGAAATTTCTCAATCTGAAATCCTCTAGCAACCCCCCCCCCAGGATGGATGGTGTACATTGGGAGTCATCCTTACCAATAATGTGGTAAATTTATGATTCCCGAATTTCTTTAGCACCCCCCCCCCCCCCTTAAGGATGGAACCCTTAAATTTACAGGAATTTTGTCAGTAAAACTCATTTTCTGGTAACCATAGGTAAGAGGCTGTCTACGTTTTTTCATGCTAAGTCAATCTAATTTATTTAGAAAAAAAAATGGTCCGATAAACTTTGGTTTGTTTAATATAGATACATTTTTTTCCACCACACCGTATTACTTCGATATTCACTGGTTTAGGGATGATTTCTCTGATATGTTTTTTAACTGTGCCTTAAGCCATTTAAATGATTTAAAATGGAATATTGATGATGATTCAAGCTTACCACTTAAAACGTAACATTGCAAACCGCGGTGCAATAATTTAGCATAATATCGCATTATTATTATTATCATAAGTCGTAAACAGCGGAGTTAAACTGGTGAATTTTAAATTAGTTTCTGCGCAGGCGCTCTGGTGCCCCCATCATATTTGAGTTAAGCACATCAATATGCGGAGTATCGTCCAGAGATGGACGCATTGGACGGTAATATCCAGACGGTCCCTCCCACCTCATCAAGCCATCTGGGGTTGGACAATGAGCATGCAGATCGATAGGGTTATGGCTGTTGTACGAACACTGACTGATTCCACACTATTCGCACGGGATAAGAATGTGGAATAATAATTATATGAATCACATGACTGATGCGATCCATTACTGAACTCTCCATATACATCATTATTATTAATTATTCCCAGTCAAATAAATTAACAAGAACATCACATCACGTATGATTAATTCTATGATCTTAGGACAAAATATGTAAATATGGCCATTTTGTTATATATAGCATGGGCGGTCCATGAGTTTTCAGTGAGCTAGAGTGAAGATTGAAAAAAAAAACTACGTACCTACTGATATTATTGTAGCTGAAAACGAATTTTATTTTTTTACAAAATTTCAACTTTTTGTATATCTTTCAGTTTACGGATGCGGCGCATCCCCAAAAAAATTCAGCTTCAGCTACAACATCAGTGACGTCGTTTTTTTATAATCTTAGCACTCTTGCCCACCGAAAACTCACGGACCGCCACTGATATATAGGTGTTTCATTTTGTTCACTTTTGTGTCCTCTACCGTGGTAATTGTATATTTTACCTTGTAGACAAGGGTGTAAAGACAATTTATGACACGAAAGTGAATCAGATATTGAGTCAGAATAATAGAAGACTATGTATGAGACGATGTATGAATGTGAACGAGGCAAGGAATGTGCCAAGACCGAGTTGTTTAACGGTCAGTTCTCTCTGCCTCCCCCTGCGGAGAAACGGTGTGGTGGTTAGTTAGTTAGTAAGACAAGTGAAATTTACTTTAGGATTTATTTGGGACAGACGAAATTTTAAAATTGTTCTGAAAAATATTATATGTTTTTACCAAATACTTATGAATTGTAATTTTGAATTTCAATTAGGTATGACATCATTTTGAATTTCAGTATTTACAAAAAAAATTATGATGGCATTGAATGAAGTACCTGATTCCACATTTTTTATGTGAATCCCAACTGTTCCAAACCGACAGGAACCAGTGAGACTATGGCAACCCCAATTGGGGTATGTTGTGGAGGTATTAGGAAGTTGAATGACATAAGGAGAAAGAGAAAGGTGACGAAGAACCTGACTATTCAGATCTGGTCACCAAATTAATTCTAAAGGCTAATTCCATATCATGTAACGTTTTAATTCTAATTAGTCTTTCACCACGGTCTATGCTCTATATTATTATAAATGAATTAATTGTTGAACAACACACATTAATCTTATAAAATTAAATTGCGTACTCTGGGATTTAATACCACGATATCTGGATTCGTTGTCGAGTCCCTTGCTCCTCGACCACTAAGACCGTTTAGGTTTGAAGTAATTGAACTGTGTTATTTAGAAGCATCTATGATTTAAAGCAAATAGTGCTACGTTTCATCCTCTTCGTCTACACAGAGAAAAATGTTATTCTAAAATACGATCATTTTATTCGTAAAAACGGGACTGAAGTTCTTACGAACAAATTAACGGGGTTTCAATGTTTATTGGCGGGAACATGTAAGAATAATTTATTGGTATACGTAATTTCGTACGCATACCATCAAATTATTCTTACATTTTCCCGCCAATAAACATTGAAACACTGTTAATTTATTCGTAATAACTTCAGTCCCGTTTTTAACCATTTTTACGAATAAAATTATCGTATTTTAGAATAACATTTTTCTCCGTGTAGGCTTGCATATAAAGGCGTGACGAAAAGTATGTTACAGTGGTGTTAATGTAAGTATGTATCTTTTATGGGTTTTGTAGTTAAAGCTTACAATAGTTATGCCTACCTCTTCCATTCATTAGATAAAACTAAATAGTACCATGTAGTGTCCATACTTCATCGCCTTACCCTCCTGACACCGGACATCCATTCTCTTACATGTGTTTTATTACCTCCTTATCTTCTGAATAATGCTAGTACTTACGTGGAATAGTTGATACTAAAGCTATGCGCTTCCTGACCAGCCTTGGCAATCACTCGTTAGAGCTGTCATTCTCAAGCTCAATTTAAATTTATCCACAAGTAAATCTGCTACTTTAAAGTAATCCTATATTAAAAACTATATTTTTTCTTTCTTTCGAATCGTATTAAGTTCTTCACTGTATATTGTATTGTTTTATCTATTATATATGATTTTATGTCTTAAATTGTTATATTTTTTGTGGATTTGGTGTATGTATGATAGATAATTTTATTATGTAGGCAGCGGTTCTGATCCTTGAGGAATTCCTATTCATTTTGATACGGATTTTTCGGGTTGAAATGATTTTCGATTCACTTCATCACAAAAAAAAAACAATCTGCCTTTATTGTAATGATTTTCCAATATTTCCTAAATTTGCTCACGGTGAACGCAAATACCAGAGATTGATTTGGTACCTAATAATATTAATAATTAGTGTCGAATTCTCTTCATTCTTTGTTCTTTTAAGGAACGACAGCTTCGTTCCGAATGAAATTCAATATGCATTGTCCTTACTGGTAGTGCGTTACCCAACTCCCAAATATCGTAAATAATTTAACGCTAATTGCAAAGATATTGTCGTGTGTTTCCCATCGATTCTCCTCCATTCTCCGTCACCTCGGAGTGGCTCGCACACGTCAAAGTTGCTGATTTAACTCCCATTTTTGTGGTCAGAAATTAATTAAGAAACTTACAATTTTCTTGGAGCCTTGCCGGGTCATGTCTTGGGTCAAAAAGTTGCAAATCAATAAAACGGGGAACACTTTTACGGTTCTTGTGTACGTCTGCCTCTGCTGCCTGCTGCCGAGTGGACACGAACAGGTATTGTATCCGAATATCGCAGGGTCTCTGAAAGGTCTTGTTTTGATTTACGCACGCTTTAACACGTCAATCACTTTTTGATATTTCAATCGGCTAATCATTTACTCTAGCGTCGCGTTGACCAATCGGTCCATCATTCTGCCAAAGTAAACAAATATGTCCACAATAACATCTCTAAGATGACTGGCGAGGGTTCTGAGACATTGAGCTTTGTTGCTTAATTAACTTAACGGGTTATGTTAGGATTGTTAGGATTGTTAGGTATGGTTATAAAGTTATCTTCTTTATCTTAAGTTTTACCAAGGATTTATTAATAAAGCATATTGATCGGATGTTTGAAGTCGAGCCAGTTTCGGCCAGCTGCCAATAATGATGTATGTGCAGAGCATGGAATTTCGTTCCCTAAATAAAGATTTCACGGGCCTGGCCGCCCTAGTGAAGGCTTCGCCACATTTATATCTCGGAATATTCCTGCTCAAATTGATTGCGAACACATGTTGGGAATTAAATGAATTATACAGTGGGGGAGAATTCCCTAGCATCGGCGGCACTTACACACCCTTGTTAGAATTTTGTTCAAACTCTCATTTCTCATTTAATCTAGACTATTTTTGTTTGATTATTCATCGCTTTGACATTCTTACCAGAACATCTGCAGCCTTCCCTCAGATAAGAAGCTCTCTCGAAGCTTCAGTCAAATTATTATTGTGTCAGCCTCGGAAGTGCTCAATAAAATTAATTGTTCTTCCCAAGTATTCTAGTCTGGAGCTTTCTAGAAGGAACTGTGTCATAAATACCTAGAATGGTATATACACGCCAATCTTTAAGACCGGCCACATAGTACTAGTGTTCATTACTGTGTTCTTACTATGTTACTTACTATGTTCGTTTCATTTGTATAATGTTCCAATGTCGCACGTGTTCAATAAACAAATTTAGACAATGAAATAAACACTTCACACGAACCTATCAATGCTTCATTATTCGTTCGTGCATTGTCTGAACCTAATTTCGCAATAATTTGCAGTGGGCGGGCTGAGGATTGATGCGTTGCCTGAAATTATGTGAACTTTTGAATTGACCAACAGATGGACAGGGCTAATGAACACATCTTGAATTGCATTTATACAACTGACCCCTCGTGCTATAATGATTGGGGGACAAAACGGTCAGTATGACATGAGAATTATTTATGAATTTAATTAAGCCCATCGGTCTTGTCCCACTGGCGCGGTATCGATATCAAATCGATAAAAAATGGAGTCCTTGTGCAGAAAATTCCCACAATAGTTGCTCTGCAAACCTCCGTAAACTTTGCTTTTCTGCACTGAGTGTCTGGTTTTTTCGGTATCGATACCGAGCCAGTGGGACGACGCACAGTGGGCTGAAAATCGCCTTTCATAGACATAGAGACTTGAATTTTCATAGGTTTTTAATGTCAAAAAAATACAAATAAATAGTAGTATATCTGTGTGTAAGAATATAATGGCCAACCTTATGATTCCAGAGATAGACTCATTTTTAATGTCAGAGCCATACAAATTTTTCTTTAAAAAATGATAACTCCTTCATTTGTACACGCAATTGCTTCATACGAAATTTTATAGCATAGTAATATCAGCAGAATCCATTTCTAGCCAAAAAAAGAGCCTTGAAATTCAAGTCTCTATGTCTATGAAAGGCGATTTTCACCCCACTGTGCGACGGACTATCCACATATTTAGGATTCGTATTTGTAGATTTATTTTTTTTTTAATTCCGAAAGCTTTTTGACACTTGTGATTTGGAGTATAACGATCGCTTTCGCCTATTGAGCCTAATTCGCGGAATAAACTGAACTTGAAAAATCTGAAGCGGAACCTAACCTAACTATCTAATCAACCATTACGCCATTTCCCCACAGGTACGACAAACCGCCAAACAACTCGTTCTTGGCATACACTCTTTGCCTCATTCAGATTCATACATCTTCTCATATATACTATTCTATTATTCTGACTCTTGACATGGCCCGACGCAAGTATCTCGTTCACTTGATCGTGCCATGTCTTCCTCAGGCGTCCCCGACTTCTTCTACCATTCATATTTGCGTTACATATTCCCTTTTACACTCCTTTCTTCATTCATTCGCTCTATATGCCCAAACCATCTATGCGTCCCTTTCTTAATCTTAGTTCCTACGCTCACATCATCATTGCATTCTTTTCTGATCTCCACATTTCTCACACGATCATACAGGATTTTACCACACATACGCCTCAGGGATCTCATTTCCACAGTATTCAGTCTACTTTCATCCTTATTCTGCCAGTTCCATGCTTCACTGCCATAAATCAGGGCAGGTACCAGCACTCCATTGCGGACTTCTAGCTTCGCTTCTTTGGACAGCTTTTGGTTGGCGCCAACGGCGATCAGTCCACCATTAGGAGTTACCGCCATTTACCCTTCTTTCAAATTTTTTTAAAACAAATTTAGCCCAATCCGCGGATTGAATTAACCCTTGGTGAGTTTTCATTTTCCAAAGTAACGGTAGTTTTTTGCAGATTACAATTCAAATATTTATTTATCAACGTGTGATAAAAGTACCTACATGATGTTAAATCGGTTTCCGTGTTTTAGTATGTAAATTAAAACATAAGTTCGCAATAAGAAGATTTAAAAAAAAAATATAGAGAACACCTTACAAGAGTCCCAACTGCTCCCGTCTGGAGCCAGTTGGGGTACGTTGTGAGGCTGAAGGTAAGTGGGAAAGGAAGGAGATGGGAATAAAAAGGTCGGGAAGTACCTGGCCATTCAGATCTAGTCACTAAACACGTCTAAAATATGGCATCCCCCAGTTGGGGTACGTTGTGAGGCTGAAGATAAATGGGAATGGAAGGAGATGGGAGTAAAAAGGTCGGGAAGTACCTGGCCATTCAGATTTAGTCACTAAACACGGCTAAAAGCCATTTCAAGCAACGTTTAAATTCTGAATGGTGGTCTTACATCAGGGCGATACTGAGAGTATATTCCACTCTGGAACGTGCTGCAAATATAGTGTATATTATTTCTATTAATTAATTGTGAAATAACACAAATTAATCAAATAAAATTTATTTGCGCACGCCGGGTTCGAACCCGCGACCTTCGGAATGGAAGTCCAAAGCCTTGTTTCTGGACTACGCCGGTCGTCGATGATAGTATTAATGTAAATTTACTGCCATTCTGTGTCTAATAGGTAAACCTTTCAGAAATTTATAAATTTTACCAATCGATGTTCAATAAAAAGACAACTACTTTGATTTTACGAATTTTAGTGACACTTAATTCCGAGAACGTGCACTCGAAGGTTCAAATACCCCGATGATAACAATATAAATTCATTATTTAATTACAGTCATTACTTTCAATGAATAACCCATATTTGTGAATAGTAATTAATTATTTCGGTCGACCGGTGAAATAAATTGACACCTTTGGGATTGTACGTCTATAATCCTAATTAGCTGGCCCATTATTGCGAATTACGGGTGTTGTAATTTCGCAGAAAATTAAGAACTACATATATTAATGAAGTGGAATAACCAGAAGTCCATTCAAATAGAAAATCGAGAAATTACACTCAAATGTAAAGTCTTTAGCCAATTCCGTTGTTATCATATTTTTTATAGAAATTTAGTTACGTTTTATGCCAATTTTATGTAGGTACCTAACAAGTTAATTCTTATCTGCGTCTGAATATATAATTTTATAAAATTCAAGATGTAACAGAAATCATTTATTCATTGTTATTAACCTTTTAAAAGCCAGCATACAAAAAAAATATTTTTTCAATACGATGTAAAATATTTGACAATTCTCACTTTTCTTACGAATTCAATTTTTATAACATTTCTTTTGTGATATATGTATTACAAAAATTACATCAAAATAATCTAGATAAAACGTACTTCCTAATAATCAAATCTATGCTTTCCACAATGGATTTACATAAAAAACAATGAATAAATATAGACTTCGAATATGACAGCGTTCATATTATCAAGCGGCAGCCATTTTGTCCGCCATCTTTGGTGCCCGGCGCGTCATTGGAAATTAATTTGAATTATTCGGAGAGGCTAAATGCTTTCCTTTATTTCGTTATGTCAAGAAGGAGAATGGCCCAAGCGATTCTGACCTTGTTCTTCATACAATTTCTTTATACATAAGGGGTGAAATCGCTTCAAAAATCCGTACTCGCCGGGGGGACTGCGGCCAATTAATATAATTTGTAGAGCTTTTTCTTTTTTTTTTTCATTTACATATTTAATAATAAAATATATTTAATTTATATAAAATAGTTTATTTATAAACAAGTTGTGCTGTGTAATTGTTATTACGCGTGACAGGCAGTTTGATAATGCAGAAGGCGAAACAAACGGTTTTTATAAATTAAATTAAAGTATTATTGAATGTATAAAATTAAAGAAAATTTGAAATCTATGTTTATCATTCAAAGACATGTTTTCAAGTAAAATAAAATGGTAGAGCTCTAAAAAAATACGCATCGAAATATGTAAAGTTGTTGACCATTTTGGCCGGAAAAGGAATTAATGTGTTGCTATTTCATCAATTTTTAATCTTATCTATTATGCGTACTAACTTTCTCTATGGCGCTTTGTATTGTGGATGTCAATGATTTTCCAACTAAACGACTAATAATAATAATAATTCTGTAATGCTAAAATAATGTATATTGTATATTCAATGTATATTTAATGGTAGTTAATAATAAATAATTGATAAGAATGATTAATACCCATGTTGGAGATAATACATGGGTTTTATACAATCAAGATATCCACAACCACAATACTCGAAATTACAATAAAGTTCCTCAAACACACACTACAAATACAAAATATGGGATAAAATCTATGATCTATATTGCCTATACTATATAATTCTCTTCCAGATATGTACAAAAATATCCAGCATAATAAAATATTGCAAAGCAATGCTTTAAAAGAATATTTTTTTACTACATTTATAAATGAAAATATGTATGTAATTGTCTTGTCGTTTTTTGTTCTATCTTATTTACTCGTATCCTTGTTTTTTCTTTCTTTATTTGTTTTCTCTTGTTGTTTGTTCTACTTAAATTGTCTTTATTTTTATTTTTACGCTGTACTGAATGTAAAACTTATATTTTGATATCAAAATACCTGCTTAAATTGTAAAATTGTAACTATTACCTTCTACCTATGAATTGTAAGTTCCTGCTGTCCTCAAATGAGTTTTGTAAATCATCGGGATTGCTTTAACAAAAAATAAAAACAATATAAAAAATATGTAAATCTTAGTTTATTTGTACAGCGCCCTTGAGGTGATTTTTCACGAAAACGGCGCTATATAAATTAGCCAAATTTTATTATTATGCATTAATTGCCACCCACAAAGTATCTTTACCGATTCACAAGTAAAATTCTCTGATATTCTATTGGTAGGCCATCCCATCTCAGAGATAGCGGTAAACTAGACAAAAAAATTGCAGGTATCCTCGGGGAAAAGTGTAAATTAATTTTGGTAATCTTTTGTTATACTGCAATGGACGAATCAAGGCACCCTAACTACCTGAGTATCTGCCTATCGGGTGTGGCCAATGTATTACGATTTAGTGCGTACGTGATTTCACTGTATTTCGGAAATATACAACACGAATTCATTTGAAAGTTTTTCATAAGCAAAAGTAGGTGTCCTTAATAATGATTAATAAACCCATTTTAGTTTTTTTTTTGCAATTATTAGTTTATTCGAAAAGTATATAATAAAGTCATTAAAAATATACGTCTGTAATTTTATTATTTTCCTATAAAATATACTAATTTGCTGTCGGTGTAGTGAAATTATAATATAGAAGAATCATAAAAGTATTTAGTCCTATAAAAGACACCGGTGATTTATGACGCATAAAAAACATGTTTTTACCTAATAATCAAGAATGAAAAATGAAATCGTATGAATTTGTATTATAAAAAACGTAAAAGTTTGTATTATTCGATGAACAATAACATTTTGTTAATGGTGCCTGAAGATTGTCAAATAATGTGTTTATGCCGTCAGTTACCTTGAAGTATCTTCACTGTACCAATGTCGTATAGTTCTGCCTACAATAGCTCTAGTATGATTCAGTTCTAACACTTGCTCAACTGTGTGCAAATGTCTTACTCCTGATATATTGTACCTCTGGTGTAGTTGTGTCCATTTTTAAAGGTTTCAACGGAGCTCTCAGCAGCAAGATCATACAAATATTTTTGTTATTACGTCCTATATAAAAAACATCCTAAACCCTAAATATTTTTTAATAGGACCGAACTTGCTGCAGTCAAAAGATTCTTGTCAATAACTTTACTAATCTTAAACCTTGACCAAAATTTAAATTGATAACCATTCTAGGTACTACGGATACACATTTTCCTTGATTTCTTATGAAAACGGCGCTATATAAACCAGCCAAAATATTATCATTAATTTGGTTCTCACAAAACTTATATTAAATATACCTAATATCAATAGTACTAGAGGATAAAATAGCAATGTCTAGTGTTTTTAACATAGTGTCGTCTGTCCTTTGCGTGCAAAGTCGTATCTTCAAGCTTAAACTACTACATATCTAATAAAGGTGTGTTTATGTGAAATGTGTTTGTATATAGTTAAATAGAACCTAGGAATGTTAAATGTCATATTTATATAGCGCCCTTGAGGTGATTTTCACAAAAAAACATGTTATTCTAATTATCCAATTATTATCATTTTTATTTGAGTGATGGATATCAGTTCTCTCATTGGTAGGACTATGCAATGTTGTATCTTATTATGTTGTGATACTGGCCACTGGCCATGAAGGCATCGTTTTCAATTCCATAATTTACGACTTCTTATTCTGGGATGCATCTTCTGTTGCATTAATGCTCGGAAATATGAAATGGAACAATGGTTCTGGAGAAATCTGACATTGGAGACAACATTGCCGGTTTATTGCTCATTTGTTGGTATTTTCCATTCGGACACGTCCCTTTCGGCCAGGGGCAGAATGTACCGCCGCCCCTAGAGGTAAATGCACCCGAACCCTTAGTTACTAAGTAATGCAGCCTTTATGATACCTTTCTTGATTTACAAACACTATTAGGGGATCAGTTTCTGTTCAGGTGTGCAGGTGGGAGCACGTGGTCGAGCGCGAAGCAATTAAACGTTTTAGCAACCTTCTTAACACGATTGCCAACTTTTTACGAGTTGATTCCGGAAGTTAAAAAACATATTTAAATTGATTGCGTTTTTTTTTAAATTCATTATCGTTGTGAACAGTTTATAAACCCAGTGAATATCATTGTAAAAAAATCGATTTTTTGATTAATTGACATTTGAGATCATTATCAAAATGGGTTGGAATGATCCCAGTGATAACATCAAAACCAAAATGTTCGACGATAACACATTCCGATGTCTGGCTGAGGTAAGTTATTTAACTTTTAACTATTGTTTTATGTGATTGACTCATTTCAAAAGGTGTAAGAAAGAGACGGGAATACACAGGTATACATGGTCACTTATCTTTCGTCTGGCCAGTTTTATGACTATGATAATATCCGAACAAGTTAAGTTGAATGTTTTTTTTTTGTGATTAGGTTGTCGTTATTATCGGGATTGCAAATTATTCTATTTGAGACATTTTCACATGGTATGTACATACATAATAGTTCTAGATAGAGCCTAAGAAGTCATAATATAATGTACAGCGACCTGAGGTGATTTCTAACAAAAACGGCGCTCTACAAACTATCCAATTATTATTATTATTTTATGTTCGTAGTTATTTACATAAAATATTTCTGAAATGTGGTGATTAAATACATAGGTTAGAATTAAGAATTAAGCAAAAGGTTAAGTTAAAAGTTAAGTTAGAAAAACTATAGGTCCCTTTTATTGTAGCCTTTTTTAAAAATTGTATTTTAAATTATCGTCTCATTTTTAAGCATTGAATAAAAACTGCTCGTTTGTATGTTCGTACCTGTGTTTATTTATTATAATACATAGATATATAATATATAATAATATATAGTTGATCAAAGTGTACATTAATATAATATGAACAATACACTAATGTGTCATCTTGCGCACAATATCATACTAATAAATTGCAACATTGTTGTTATATTTATGTACTTTCCCCTAGTAATTAATAGTCAAAAGCTTTCGATTGGTTATTCCAACATTACGTCTCTGTCAGATTTGTAGGTATATATATCTACATTTTGTTTATTCACTGTAAAACGCCCTGGAGGTGTTTCTTCATCTAATAACAATCCAATTTAAATTCTATTTTATACATTTACACTTTTTTTTATGTGAATACCGGACGAGAGTCCCAAGCACCTGGAGCCAGTGTGACTAAGGCATCCCCAATTGGGGTATGTAGTGAGGTTGAAGGTAGTAGGGAGGTAGTGGAGGGGAAGAAAGTAGGGGAGAGGAAGGTTGGGGAAGTACCTGGCAATTCGATATTGTCACCAAACACGGCTAAAGCCATTTCAGATACTTTTCAATGCTGAATGGTGGTCTTACCCCAAGGCGATACTGATACATTCATACATTTTCCACTCTGGTACGTGCCGCAAATAATTCTTATATTATGTTTAAATTATTAAATTGTGAAATAACACATATCAATAAATTAAACAAAAACGTATGCACGTGCGTGTAAGGATTTGAACCTGGGATTTCCGGATCGCTAGACGAGGGCCTTACCCCTTGAACACCGAGGCCGTCAAAATAATATCAAAGAAACGAGAGATAAACGAATTCATAAATCAATTTACCCGTACAATTTTCAACACCTTTTGAATACACTCAACGTTGATGAGTACCTGTTTTTTTATAGATTGATGAACCTAATCATGTTCGTATTCATTAATTATATGATTGCAAGTTAAGTAGTCATAATCATGTTGGCGTTTAGGGCAGTTTGACTCGGTGCTCGGTTAATGGAGCGGTGTTTCTATCACCTATAAAAGATTTGAATGTTTTACGAGGCAAAACGGAGGATCCTCGGACGAGACCGCCCAAAGAACTGCCTCGGAAGGTATAAAAAATAATCACGGTCATTCCAGACTCACGTAACAAATAAAAGCACGGATTCATTTAAATGCCATAAATTATCGAAATTTATTACTAATTTAATAGTTGTATTACTTATTTTTATTCGAACTCGGCTACTTCGATTGTCGAGTGGATGGGTTTGTGGTGTTCGATTACTTTTAGGACTTGAAAGTGTGTGCGAAAGGATAAAGGAGATGAGTGAAAATTAGCAGTATTGAAATGTATGATCTTCCCCTGACTCAATTTTCGTTCATCCCATCTTTCTTTCATTCATGTCTCCATATTCCGACACTATTATGTTCATTTTTTATTCGTTACCAATAATTATAATTATGCTTACTAAATCAGCCTTACATTCTTTTCGAATCTCCTCGTTTTTAAAACAGTCGTACATGCTTTTAATATGCCTAGTGATGTGCATCTAGAAATAATTAATTTTAATAATTTCCATAAAGTCAGGATTTTATTAAAAAAGTAATTCTGGATGAGGATACCTGCAAATTTTTATATTTTACTTGCCGAAGTCCCCGGCATTGCCCAGGCTTTACGCAGAGTTTTAGTTTTAGAGTTTCAAAATCCCTTCTATATTTTAAAGGTCACGGGTGCCAATCTCGGAATAAACGGTAGGTTTGTTTAAAGATCAAAACCAAAGTTACCATTACAGTGTCCGCCCCAGACAGTATTCTTTATATAAGATGTATGTTGGTACATTATATGTAAATAACTACAGAAAAAAAAACTTTTTCGATATCTCCAAAAATCACGAAGTTGTGAGCTTCACATTGAACCTGGGTAAGACGTTTGTGTCTAGTAATTCTAATGGCAGTGCTGCCACTATCTACTGCTGCATCTATCATTTTATGGCCGAACGCAAATATGTATCATCATTTTTTACTGCGTAAATCTTCGGTTCCTATTCGGTATTTTACAAAAAATCAAAACGTTCTGTCGTCAGCATAATAGGGTTTTTAGATAAAAAAAATTCCCTATCGAAAAAACACAGGACCTCTAAGTCTATAATAGCAAGGTAACTTCTTTAAAATACCCACATGAGGTAAAAATTGCGAGGCGCATATGAAGCCGTTCTATTTGTATAAAGAACATTAACTTTAAATTCAGTAATTTAAATGATTCCCACTTCATGGAAAATAAGAATGTATTAAATCAAAAAAGAAAATGTCGTCAGCATAATTAATATGATTTTGTAAATAACATGAAATTTTGTTGCAGGACAACCTGATTTTAGTCTAGGGATTTTAGAATTTTATGAAATTTCCCGCAGTTTTCCCCGTTTTCGGAATACATATTTCCGATAAATAAATTCCCGGAATTTACCCATCACTACCTATTTCTCATAGATATGTTGCCAGTTGCTTCACTTCGCGTAAGGGTTGGTATCCTATCTCCATAGTGGACTTCTTGTGTCGCTTTCTTTGGCTTCTAATTCCAAGTAATCGCGTGGGTTTTATTATGGTAATTGTGTGGAAGTAATTTATTGCATTAAATTTGTTGTATGTAATCTAAATGAAAGAGCTTATTAACTTCCACAACAAATCATATTTAGTTAATGCGTTTTAGTGTATTAAGAGCCATTGACCAGCGGCTGACAATAACAGTTTAAAAATGCTTGCAACTGTTCAGGGAGGTTCCAATGAGAAAGGTCGATTATTCCCCTATCAAATTTTTAAAATTTAAATTTAATATCGATTTATTTAATTTAAAACTTGGTTTAATATATACCTACATTCAAGTAAGCAATAAAAATGCTCAAAACGCATGATGATAAATTATTAAATATCGTGTACTTCTTGTAAGTATTTTTTGAGCATAAGTATTTATGATTTTTCAATAATGTCTAAACAAAATTAGTGTGAAAAAAAACTGAAATATTTTAGTTTATAAGTTTATATTTTCGTCACAAAACACGTCTCGGTTTAAATGTTTTAATTTAACTAAAATTAAAATTCTCGTTTGAAAATTGAACACATCTGCCAACGACCAACGGTATAACCATATTATGTTAAAAATAAACTTAGTTTTTCAAAATTTTAAAAGTGTGTTTACCAGATAAAATAACAATCTTTCAAAATCAATTTAGGTTTTTTTGTAAATAAGAATCAATACGTCTAGAATTTGATTTAAAAAGGGCTAATTTACGGTATTCTCTGGTAATACCCTCTTAATGCGGTTTTCGGATGGTGTTATTATTTGGCATAAAAAATCTTTAATGCCACATATTTTTACGATCGATAAAATGATTCTCCAAAATATTTAATTTATTATTCGGCTATAAAACTAGTTACCCACTCCGTGACTAATCTCTTCCCGGGAAGTTTTGTAATTAAACCGCATATTATTTTATAACTTGATAGATTTGATATTTTTATGGGCATTTCGAATAATCCCCATTCCGATGGCGGTTATGTTTAATGCAACAAGAAATCAAATTTTTAAATTTATTGTATGAGATTAAGAGTGTTTACGTTCTCTACAACACTGAGTGCATCGTTTTACGATTTGTTGATCCCTAGACGGTTGGGCAAGAGATCAAACCATTACAATCTTTTTTTTACTGATTAACAACACATCGACTGTGCATCATACAATTTTTATTTCATATCAAAATTAACAATTGTTTTACCCTTCAACTGTTGATAACAACAAAATATAATAGCAAATTGGGAGGCGGGTATGGGTACCGCCGCCCCGGGAACCATTTATTGAACAATTAACACCTCTGCCACAGGTCACTCCGAGAGGTTCGCTACGTTTGGTGACTTAGTAGGGGTACCCGGGTTCATGGGGTTAGGTTTGTCCGGGACTTTGCGGCGGATGCGTCTGCCCACCAACTGCGTGGCAGGCTGGGTCTGGAGAGACTGGTTGAGGGAGATCTTTTAATCTCTCCATCCGGACCCTCTCGACCCATCAGCTTGTACCGTAGTGGGAGGGATGGCTTCACACGTCCATCACTCCTAGACATATTGATTCCCAGATTCCTATTATCCTCAATTCTTTTTTCCTTCCCCGGACTTCCTCTCCCTTAAAAGACCCTCGACACAGCATGTTCAAAAATGACATATGCCCTGAGGGAATTTTTTTCCTCAGGGCCTCCTGGGTTGAGCTAATGTAAAAAAAAACGTTGAAAAAAAAAATTATAACATTTAATATTGTAGTTACTAACTGGCTTTAGACAACTTCCTATGCTTTATATGGAACAAGCAATATGGCGACTTGTTTTAAAAGTGTTATTTGCGTACTGCAAAGCTTCATAGGTTATGATGGAAATGACATTGGGAGTTATCAAAGTTGGATTCTTCCTGAAATTCGAGACAGAATCTGTAAAATTTCACAACTGTGAGGGTTTTTCTGATCACGAGTTTTCGCTGCGACAAACACATTTATTGCTTTACAAAATTATTATAATATACAATATGATGTATATAATGTGACTATACATTTGTTTGTACGTTCCGTTTCCGGTTTAAGATGATAGCCGCTTTTGGAATTTTCCTATTAGCATTTTTTAATATTATGGTCCCTACCTGCCGAGAGTGACGAATTGTAAGATAAATTGTATAATTTCTTAAATGAAATTTCAAAAAATGTTACGTAAAATATATCATGAGTATTTAAGAACCTGCTTATAAATCTTGATTTTGATTTATTAAATGAGATATACTTAGAAGCATACTTTTTGAACGCGAGGTCTAGTGTTCACAGAACTACTATTATCTATTCGTATTTACTATATTATGCAGTTTAAGAAATGACAACATATTAGTAGTTTGGATGTAGAGAACGTAACCACAGCACACAAATCAGATGGCCCGGCACGTCTACCCGTCACCTAACCCGCTTTTCATTTTTGTTTTATTCCATTCTATAAATGTTTTAATATTAATTAAAAAATTGATTTGTGTCGGCGCTGAATTGGGGCCCTGCCCTTCCGAAGGATTCCTTTCAGATCATTTATATGTTTTATTAATGGGAAAATAATATTAAAAAAACATCGACAATGGAATGAATGTTTCTTTGGTCCTTTCTGGTATTCATAGTATTTATATTGCGATGTTTTATTACGATTGTGATGTTCAATTTAGTAGCAAAAAATCGGTGCGAATTACTTTTTATCAATGCGTAGAGATATTTGATTTACTTGTTAGATATTAACGGAAGCACTCGTAGAAAAAAATTGTTAAATACACGTTTGCTTTGTGTTAGGTAATTGAATCAGTGATTTTTGTCTTCATGATATGAAATATATGAGATCATCTATTAACAGAACGTTGATAATGATTTACGTCAATTTGGAGATTGATTCCGGCTTTTTGCCAAGTGTCAAGAATGACCTAACCACCATTCATAAATTGATGCTTCGAATGTATGATGTTATTTGCTTTCTAGGCATATTCTACGTATTTTTATTTACCATTTCTACGTATATTTATTTACCATATCGTAAAATGGAAAAGCTATACTACGGTTAGTATTAGAAGATCAAATAAATTCGAAAAATTTTCCACTACACCTAGACGTGTCGTATTAAATGGAATGTACGTAACGGAAATAATCAACAGTTTTACAGTATTTTATTTTTATTTATTTAAACGCCCATTTTATTTTACGTTAGTACACAGTTTATAAAAAAAATAGTAAAGCCTATAAGTACCTACATAATAAGTAGTAAAAACAATAATGTAATAAGTAATAACCAATAATAACCCATAATAACAATAACATACCAGAAATGCTTTTTTGACTTTTTTCTACTAATGAATTTGAAATACTCTTCAACTAATACAAAATTAAAAAAAAAAAACTGGCGTAAAAGCGGACAAATATGCTATTTTCTTTATATAAAGCCTCGTATTCTCAGATATGTTGACGTCCGTTTTTACATCGGACTTCCGTCAATCGCTTCCGGTCGCGTACCCTCATGAAAGTAAAAAAATAAGTATAAATTCGTCAACTATAAAGCAGAATACAGATTTCTACGGCATTTGGAGGACAAGCGAATAAATCCTGGTTTTAAAAGCTCATAGATTTATCGATCTGAATAAGCTTTTAATTTAGCCGTTTAGTGATACTTCATCTGCCTTCAAATCAAATTGCTTTTGTTTATTAACATTTTAATAGATTCCCTATTAAACAATATCAATCAATCATTTAATCCTCTCTGATTTACCTAGTATAGAAGATCTGCAGTCTCTCGTGTCCAGAATGAACGAAGTATGTATGAAGAATGAATTAATGATGAATGTAAGTAAGTCTAAAGTCATGGTGTTTGAAAGAGAGAGTCAGAAAACAGTGTGCAGTATAGTTGTGAATGATGAATACTTGGAGCAGGTGGATGAGTTTGTATATTTGGGAAGTATGTTTACGAGAGATGGGAAGGCTGATAGGGATATCGAAAGAAGGGTGAATGCAGGTAACTCCATTAATGGAGAATTGAACGCCGTTGGAGCCAACAAAAAGTTGTCCACAGAAGCGAAGCTAGCAGTCCACAATGGAGTACTGGTACCTACCCTGATGTACGGCAGTGAAGCGTGGAAATGACAGAGAAAGGATGAAAGTAGACTGAATGCTGTAGAAATGAGATCCCTGAGGCGTATGTGTAGTAAAACCATGTATGATCGTGTGAGGAATGTGGAGAAAAGAAAAGAATGCAACGCTGATGTGAGCGTAGTGAGTAAGATTAAGAAAGAGACGCTTAGATGGTTTGGGCATGTTGAGCGAATGAATGAAGAAAGGAGTGTAAAGAGAATTTATGACGCGAATGTGAACGGTAGAAGAAGCCGAGGACGCCCAAGGAAGACGTGGCACGATCAAGTAAATCTGATACTTGAGTCGGGCCATGTCAAGTGTCAGAATAATAGAAGAGTATGTATGAGAATATGTATGAATGTGAATGAGGCAAGGAGTGTGTGCCAAGACCGAGGTGTTTGGCGGTCCGTCCTCTCTGCCTACCCCTGCGGGGAAACGGCGTGATGCTTAGTTAGTTAGTTAGTTAGATTTACCTGAAATCGTCAAATAGGTATAAAAAATTTCAGCTGTCTTCAAAATTCGTCTTCGACTCACTCAAGCGTCACGCGATCGGAATTGTGTCACAGGGGTTTTCCAGGCCCATTCGTATAATCAAGAAGGGTGGGCAGTTGGGTAGATATTTGCTAGCAATATAAAACTTCCAGATATTCACGGGCAGTCCAGTGGGGCGCCATTCCGCCACAAAGGCCTCCGGGCTTAGTGGCGATTATTTCCGGTAAAAGGCGCGGATTACCACTTCTAGTTAGTGCAGGTCCGGTGGCCGAGAAAAGAAGTGAGGAGGGGAAACAAGATACATCTCCCGAAGGATTAGAAAACGTAATAATGGCTAAGATCGGGATTTTAAAAGTTTTGCAACCAAAAGATGAGTTCTTAAGAGAAACTGCTACGCGATATTTTTCATACTAAACTTAAATTTGGATTTGAGGGCGAAATACTTGACCAAACTGTAAAGCCAGTGACACACACAGCGTTAAAAGCGCTAGCGTTATTTGGCTTGGCCTATTTCAGCATATCCCTCGCCATAGATTACCATTGTAAATGTATGGCGAGCGATGTGGTGAAATAGGTCAAGCCAAATAACGCCGGCGCTTTTAACGCTGTGTTTGTCCCTGGCTTAATTCGTTTTTTAATCAAAGGGTATATATTATATCTAGTACGGATACGTGCTACTTTATTTATTTGTTATTTGAATCGTTAAGTGTACTCCATTAATGATTATATTTTTCATGTTTTAGAGGCATCATTGGCAATTATACGATAATAATATAATAAAAAAATTGCCCTACGTAACATGTAAATATAATGTAATGTAAAGTGGTTTTTGTTTATTTTGCGAATAATTTTATAAGAAAGAAAAAAGTTAATCGATAGAAATTGTCACAAACTTTAGCCACTAAATTACATTTAAAAAAATGTTTTTTTTCTTATTCTTGTTCGTACATGTTTAATGAAAAACCACATTTTTTGTTATATTTTTTTATTAAGTAGTTTTATTCAGTAATTTTATTTTAACTTCTCAATTAACTATATGAAAAACTTTGATTTATCCAAATCATATTTTTTGTATTTATATTGTAAACCAATTTGTGGTAAAGTGTTTTAGCAATAGTCTTTGTCTTAAGAGGATACAAAATTTTCCATACAAACGTATTCCCTATTTATCTCTCTGGATTTTAACCCTAGAGAAAATATTGTTTTTGCATAAAATAGATATCAACTACTAGCGTGTCGGTACTTTTTGCTTTTTTTGATAAGTTACTTTTTATAGAAGTTATGACCTTCCAAAAATCAATAAAATTGACTTGTTTAAACGCCGTCAAAAGATGTTCAGTATACAAACCAGGCAATGACAATGACAAACAAGACCAAAGCAAAACGTACAGACATAAAATAGTTTTTTCTTATGTGTTGGTAAAAAAAAAAATTGAAAATCAGTCCACTTTTGGAGGAGAAAAGTGGGGAATACAAAACCTCCATTTTAGTTAGGTGTCAGTGCATTGTCCCTTTCGCTCAATATCCGGTGAAGTAAGAGCAACAGTGACAGCAATATTTTAGTAAAATCTATTTCTGCACCACCGGGTATCATCTTAATGATGTAAAAAGTGATCAGTTTTTGGGTCCAGGAAAAGAGGAGATTCGATTCCTCACCCCTTCCTTCAGTCCACTTCGGGGGCACTAATCCGGGCACCACCCCCTACCCCCACTTTACCACATTACGGCATTACAGTCTTCTTCTTCTTCTCGCCGCTTCCGCTTAATCGGTCTTGTCATCGCGAAGTGTGTCGCCAATCGGGCGTGTCTGTCTCATTTCGTCCTTTGAGAGATTTTCCGCGAAAGAAATTAGATCACTGAATCCCTTTGATACCAATAGACCAGTCCGCAGGAGACAATTATTTTCTCTTTGTATCGTTTCGCTTCATTAGATCCGTGTGGGGTAATGCGGGTTTTCTATGGTCATCTTAAGTCCGATGTGTTCGGATAATTATAATCTCCTGTGCGATAGCTATTATTTTGTTTGTAGGGTTACTGATTACGTGTTTATTGCTATACTAGCGCAGACTCGTTGGCCGGAAAATGAATTAATGTGTTTCTACTTTATCAATTTTTAATCTTATCTATTATGCGTACTAACTTTCTCTATGGCACTTTGTATTGTGGATGCCAATGATTTTCCAACTAAACGACTATGTAATTCTGTAATGCTAAAATAATATTATTTCGCATCAATGTATATTTATTTAATGGTAGTTAATTGATAAGAATGATTAATACCCATATTGGATATAATACACGGGTATAACAATCAAGACATCCACAACCACAATACTCGTAATTACAATAAAGTTCCTCAAACACACACTACAAAATATGGGATAAAATCTCTGAACTTTATTGCCTATAGATACTATATAATTCGCTTCCAGATATGTACAAAAATATCCAGCATAATAAAAAATTGCAAAGCAACGCTTTAAAAGAATATTTTTTTTATCTATATTTAAAAATGAAAATATGTAGGTATGTAATTGTCTTGTCATTTTTTGTTCTATCTTATATACACGTATCCTTGTTTATTCTTTCTTTCCTTTGTTTTCTCTTGTTGTTTGTTCTACTTAAATTGTCTTTACTTTTATTTTTACGCTGTACTGAATGTAAAACTTATCTTTTGATATCAAATTACCTGCCTCAATTGTAAAATTTAACTACTACCTCCTACCTATGAATTGTACGTTCCTCCTGTCCTAAAATGAGTTTTGTAACTCATCGGGATTGCTTTAACAAAAAATAAAAACAATATAAAAAAATTATAAATCTTAGTTTATTTGTACAGCGCCCTTGAGGTGATTTTTCACGAAAACGGCGTTATATAAATTAGCCAAATTTTATTTTATTTTTTATTTATATTATACTTGTAGGATTTATGAATACGAAAGTATTTATAGAAAAAAATATTTCATTGCCCTTACATCGTAAATTTTTGAGACGATTAGAAATTTACATTTTTAATGAAAATCGTTTGTTAACTCGTAAATTACGACTTCTATCGAAATTTTTAACAAATATAGAAATATTAATTAAATAATTTTTTTGCCCAATTTATCGATTGTTTAAATTGGTCACACAACAATTTTTAATTTTGAAAATGACACTTAAATTCAAAGCAAATCCATGTTACAGAGTTCTTTGAACCGGAGTTACATATAGAATCACAATAATATTTTAACACAATATAGGCTTTGGTAAATTCATTGATATTATAGGTAGGTACCTTGTAACTACGTAATCAAATTTATACAGGTCCAACTATTACTATGTTATGAGCAAGGAGCACTAAATTTCTGTGGATGTAAGTTGAAAAATATGTTTTTTTACAGAATTACCGGATTTCGAGTTCTATGAATTTCAGGATATAGATTAACTAAAACATTAGATTTATACGTACCTACTCTTGAGCAGTTTATATTTGGAACACGAATTCATTTGTTAATATGTTTAATTGATTTTAGTTTTTACACACAGAAAAGAGGGGTGAGATGTTCCCAGTCAACAATGAATAATGAACTGGATGACTGATTGTTCCTCTCGGCAATAATGCTCTTCACAAATACATGCGCGCGTCTATCCCAATATGTATATAATACCGACATACCTCCAAACATGTAGAAATTGTAGAATACCCTGTGCTTTTGTTCTCCGTTAACCTTTTCGCAAATACGTTCAACTTGTTCAATTATTCACACACTCCTCCGCAAAGCGCTCACTGTTATTGGTTACGATTAAGACAATGCATCACTTTCAAAATAAATAGTTAGCAGGTTATCCCCGTTAATAATCGCAAGGAAATGCTCCCTCTACAATTAAAAAGCAGCTGTCTTTGTTACATTGGGGTTTTCAACAAGCACCAATACCACACAGGATTCCCAGCGTTCTGGAGCCTGTGAGACTATGATATCCCTAATCGAGATATATTGTGGGGCTAAAGGTAGTTTTGGGAGGTGAAGAGGAACATGGGAAAGTACCTGGCTATCCATTCTGGTCACCAAACAAGGATTTTGAAGCAACGATCCTTAATGGTAGACTCTCATCAGAGCGATTCTTAAAGTATCTTACAATCAGCAACGTGATGCAAATATTTCATGTATCATTTTTAATGATTTAATTGTGAAACAATACAATTTAATTAAATAAAATTTACGAGCGCAAGGATTTGAACCCTCCGGATTCAAGTCGAGAGCGAAGTAACTTGTTCTGTGGTAAAATATTTTATTTGATTGCAATGTTATTGAAAGATTAGGTAGTGTTAAATATAGATTTTAAAAACGTGTGAAGGAGATTACATGAGTATAATTCACAGACACGTGAAAAATCAATTACATTTGTAGGATTTGTAAAGTTTAAATATAATATAACACCGACTGCTGTATTAGGAACGGTTGCAAGTTTCGTTGAAAAATGACATTATCTGTTTTTAAATTAAAAACATAACCATTAAAATGCACCTTTTTCTCGAAATTCCGGTAAATGAACTGATTAGTGCTGGTTAATATCTAACTACTACAACTTTTTTAATTTATTTTTTTCGTCCATATTAAACGTGAAACCGTTTTGTAAATATTTTCCCTTATATTTCACACAATCTAGAACCGGGTGACGTCACGAACTCTCCCGCACGATATTATACTCTTGGCGGCGTTCCGCGGGCTTAATAAAATTCAAACTTGTAGAATTAATTTAATTATGAAAACAAACTGTTTGCATGTGAACATTGATAAATTATTTTTAATTATTTGTAAGTTCCGTAAGTTTCTAACAGATGGCGGTGTGAGTTAATTTATTGACATAACACTTGGTTATCTAGGTTAGGTAACCATCCAGTAGATGGCGTTGTCTTTCATTAGCAATACACGGGAGGGTCAGCTAGTGACATTATAAAAATACAGGATACGGGAATAGATTGAATGTTGGTTGAATGAGATGTCTCTTTTGCACTTATCATTTTTCGACCTAAGAGTACAGATTCATGTTGTGTTCTGCCTAATAGATGTATCTACGGAATAGACTTGTGAAATGCTTTCATTATTATTTACAGCTAGCTACGCATGCTGTGGAAAAGTCGTTCATACATTGTGAAAATAGAGATGTTTATTTGTAATAGTTCACGCCCCATTCTCTCATATTATGCTGCCGCGGCTATCATTATGTATAATTTTGCAGATTTTAGTTATAGTAACCATGCTTAGCTATTTGAGGATAAGCCGTGATGATGGGGCCCGCAGTTCAATCGTTTAAAATAGTCTCAATGCGTGTACTTTCTGTACATGATTTAATGATGGGTTATTTCAGCTAAGTTAGTTTCTTATTAACGCCCTGAGAACTAATTTAACTTACAAGAACAGAGTTTTAGTGGTATACCGACTTTCTTTGTGGTGCATATGGATTCTAAAACATTAAATATTCTGAATATTAATTTAATACTCCTTTTACTATCAAAAAAAATCTGTTTAGTTTATATCGTATGTCTCAATATTGTCATACTTTTTATTTATAATTGTGAAAGGTTGTCTATATCGCTTCTTATGTTATCACAACCTTTAAGAAGTAAGAGGAGTAGGTATCTGTGGGATTAGTAAAATGGACTTAGTAAAGCTCGCTTTCCCTCATCCTATAGATCTTAGCTAGAATATACGCTAGTTACAATCGTATTAATTGTATAGCGTAATTAATAAATCAGTATTGTGAGCCGAAGATCATTTATTATTATAAATCCTGCACTCTCGGCAAAAAAAAACATTGGCGCAGCCGGTAGGATATATACCTTTACATATAATAGATTATTTATCTAATACAATGATAACATTTATTGTTGCATCTATTATTTAAAAAAAGCATTTTGATGGACTTAAATGACCGATTCACGTTGTTAACACAAATTTGTCGTATATAAAATAAAATGTATACGCAAAGGCACGCATTTTTTTGCATTGCACATTATATTAATTCACAAAAAGGCCAAAGTTGCATCTAAAATCACGAAAAATTGATTTTTTTATTATCTATATTTTATAATTTAAAACAAAATAGCACATATCCGTTCTAAATATTTGCAATACTTTTAGAAAAAAAAATATTATTCAGTTAGGTTGGTCTCGAATTCAAAATTAAGTTTTGTATGGAATATAATAATTGCCCTTAATTAATAATGTTACTAAATTTTTAAGCACGTTCCCTAAACAACAATAAAAAATTGTACATATTTATATTACAATAAAAAAAATCCTTTTTTTACTAACTCGTAATTAATCTTGAAAGACAACTAGAACGAACCGTGCATAATTAATAAGCTGAGATTTTTCTAATTTGGATTTTTGATCTGAATTTCCCTACTTCGTGTAGTAGATAATAAATTAAATAATATGATTGATAGCGCCTTCAGCTCTTGAGGCACCCGGCATGTACCAGTACCACGTCTTGAGGGCGCATTCTCGTTAGAGTCAGACAATATAGAATTACAGCCACAAGGACCTGGTTACTCCCTATCTTAGTAATAACTAATAACCTGCGGCCCAAAATGAGGTTTTTTATTTCTTTGTTTTGGATTTTGGTATTTATACAAAAAAATAAAAAAAATCATTTTCGTAAATTTATCACATTTATTTTATACTTTAATTTTTTTAAACTGTCTTGTTATTAGACCTCGGACTCTCACTAGGAATTTATTTTCGCAATCAATTCCTGACTAACTAATCATCGCGCCGTTTTCCTGCAGGGATAGGCAGAGAGGACGGACCGCCAAATAACTCGGTCTTGGCATACACTCCTTGCCTCATTCACATTCATATATCGTCTCACTCTTCTATTTTTCTGACACTTAACATGGCCTGACTCAAGTATCTGACTCACTTGATCGTGCCATGTCTTCCTCGGGCATCCTCGACTTCTTCTCCCATTCACATTTGCGTCATATATTTATTCTCTTTACTTCACTGTATTTTTCGTTGGTAATAATTAATAATAATAAGGTTATTTACATCATAATGCAATTCTTACTACAATAAACATGACACTTTGGGTCACTATTAGAATAAATATTATGGTTGTGAGACGACTGGATCATCATTAAGTACATACTTCTCCCATGGGCCACCCCTTGATCGTTTTCCGTTCGGAATTAACATATTATTACCGCCCACCCCGTTAGAACAGGCCCTAACGCTTATTATTTGAATTCCAACCAATTTAATTTCTTTTTTAATTAATCATCCTCCAAACAGACCCCGGGGCTGAGAATCTTTCAACTTTATTTATATTTACTGCCATCGATTTATGTTTGACTAGATGAGTCCTCGTCTAACAAAAAAAATCTATAAAATTAGACCTTCGATCCATTTTGATTTTTTTATTTTTTTTATACACTTTACAAATATAAGACAAAAAGTCCCGATAAACTACTGTTTAGTAGTTTGTCTAACGGGTTCTTAACATTAAATATCTTATTATAGTGATTTAATAGTTACATTTTTACAATTACAGATATTAAATAAAATGAAACTTTTTACAGAAATATAGATAGAGAAAAATTATGAAAACATAAATAACAATTTTAAATTCTTTAGAATAATATGTAATTGTAAGCTAATACAAATTAACTCTTTCCGTAAGCCAAGTCTCAAAACAAATTTTAAAACACCTATGAATCGTATTTCCATATTTATTCGTGTTTTCTGAAGTAAATGTTATTATGACATAGATTTTTACCTATTAGGCTTTCGACATTTTATCTCTTATCACTATCAGTCTCAACTCCGATTATTTTTATACACAAAACAAAAAAAATCACAAATTTCAAAGCATTAACTTATTGGCTCGCTCTCACTATTGTTTTGTAAAAAAATCACCTTTTCAAACTTTATTTTAAATTAGTAGGTATACCTATACTCGTTCTTGGTATCATGTACAAATAGTTACCCACATTATGTTATTATTACTATACTACACTTTTTTATTATTCTTTTTTATTATAAAGAAGAACTGAAATACGATGTGAGCATGTTTCGTGATCTCAAAGTGTGACCATTCTTTGCTTAAAAATGCACTTAGAACTGAGTTTCATCTTCATTGTCATTTTCAAGTCTATCAAATAGGATGGCGATACACAATGTCAGGCAAGTGTAAGAGATGCAGAGCGTATCTTAAATGGGCTTGAACCAAAAGTCAGTGGCTACATTGGTTTCCATTTAAATCTACATGGAAGGCATTTTTAGTGTATCTTTATTTAGTATATCTATTCAGTGTACCTAGGTATATCACCTAGAAGTCACTTAATAAGAATAATAATATTTGGATGATTTGTGTAGCGCCGTTTTTGTGAAAAATCATCTCAAGGCCGCTGAGTTATTACTGAAGCTGTGTTTACTTGAATATTCAATATTGTACTACAGTTTGAAAATGGCCTTGTATGCCGAAACAACTGTGACAATAATTTAAAAAAAAACTAAAATACTTAATTTTTTTTATTTAATTTAAAATACGATATTTCTACTTTAAAGTTTGCGGCAAGCCACTTATTACGCGGTACCCTGTTTACAGACTAACCCGACTTTTGTGTCATATTTTTTGACAAGCCTATCTTGTATATTTTATTGTTTTGTGGAACTGTAGTCTGAAACAACAATTTCTGACTGTTAAAATTTCGGACCGTTTCGAATAGTCCATACGATAATAAGTGATGAAGTGTGATACGGAATTTTAATACGCGAGAGGTGTCTAATTTATTACCGAATTCCTCTTTCGGATTGTTTAATAGACGATTTTACATTATTTAATCCCCGCAGATACCGATCTTTCATGACACAAACATCGATTCATTGACTTTTTATTGGATTTCGATTGACTTAATTAAAGTGATTAGATGGTGGAGCCTGGTTATATTCAAATCAATTTTACGGATTAATTTATCAAATAATATATGTTACGTTATATTAGTATTTTATACGAAATTTAAGTAATGTAAACAATTTTATTATAATATAATATTGTAATACCTCCGAAAAATATGATAGCAAACATTTACACAAATAACTAGGACCAAACGTTTCGAACGTATTTTTCGAAAAGCGTTTTCATTAATATCACTTTATCAAGTTTTGCTGTATTTTAAGCCGAAATTTGCAAAATTACTCTATGGCATCATTTTAATTAAATGAAACAAACTAGTTTGTGTAAACCACTATATAAAGTAATTTGTTTCATTTAACGATTTTTTTACTTATAACTAGATTACTAATTATAATAGCTTCACAAAACGTAAACACAACCTCAAACATAGTCCTTTTTTTATTCCTGAGTTTTATAATTTATGGGAAAAGTTGTCTTCATTGATGATGAAGTTGGCTATTCTAGTATATTTTTCCCTATTTGCGTTCTTTCCCAATACGCATATCACACTTCGCCCACAATATTATTGTGATTCAGCGACGATAATGTTTATCAAGTGTGAAAGTTTGGCAGCAAACAATAATAGATTGCGCCTTTATTTGACGCAGGTAAATTTCACTCCGGATATTTCAATCTCTCGATAGGTTCACAATTAATAAATAATGGTCTTTGGAAACGCCCAGGCTTACAACACCGAGTAGACTGTTTACTATTGACGCTGGGTATATAATAAATATAATAGTAAATATACCTTCGATTCGTTCTCACTATTGAAATATCAACAAGTCTGAGTAATGCCTTACTTTAAATAATTGAATAGTGTTGGCTTTGTGGTCGGTAGATATATCGGCCCAGTTCAGTTGACTCAGTTCTTAGCTGGTACCATTTGATCGGAGGTGCTAATTCAGTTTGCCAGTGTGGTGTGGGTATGTTAGTATGGTATGGGGTCTGTGAGACCGTGTTGGCCGACATCTCACAGAACGGCTCTCTTGTTCTGACTGTGTTGTGGTGCGCCCGAGTGCAGTGACACTGGTTCAGCAAACATTGACGGCACTCACGTACCTAATGCGTGTAATAAAACAAACGTCACATGCATTTCTCGGAATGTTATTCACTCTGGAATAACACTCGCGATGCATTTTTTAGTCGAGAGATGTGCATAACGCCGTTTTAGCCCGTATTTAGTAATGCGTTTACCTGGTCATGTGAAAATAATACATATTTATATATCTCTCGCCTTCTTAATTATTTCCCCCTCTCGATTCTTCAATTTTTCGTCTCTTTTTCTTTCTTTTATTTATCTATCTTCTCAAATTATACTTTGCCTCAGACTTTTTTCTGTCAACCGCTAAACCCTTCTTCGCACCCACATAGAGAAAAATGTTATTCTAAAGTACGATCATTTTATTCGTAAAAACGGTTAAAAACGGGACTGAAGTTCTTACGAACTAATTAACAGTGTTTCAATTTTTATTGGCGGGAAAATGTAAGAATAATTTGTTGGTATACGTACGAAATTACGTACACCAAAAAATTTTCTTACATGTTCCCGCCAATAAACATTAAGATACGTACGTTAATACGTACGAAATTACGTATACCAACTTTTTTTTCTTACATGTTCCCGCCAATAAACATTGAAACCCTATTAATTTGGTCGTAAGAACTTCAGTCCCGTTTTTAACCGTTTTTACGAATAACATTTTTCTCCGTGCAAGTTGCCCGAAACATGTCTCTTCATAAACAGTGCATTATGATACAAGTTACAGTTATATTAAATTAAATTATTACATGGTTATAATAGCTATTACGTGAGTCCAGAAGAGTGTGGAGAGATAAAGAATAAAAAAAAATCAAGAATTATATGCTCAAGAATAGTCTATTTATACGTATATCTAAATTTATGTAGTCTATTAGATAGTGTTTTTCAAAAGAGCCTACCAGACAAACGTAATTCTAAAAAACTTTTCATTTTTATTTTTTTAAATTTTCTGTTATTATTATTATTTACAGTTGGTTTTCAAATATTTATAATTAATTTATATCGTATTGGGTAGCTAATGAATACACAAAACCACAAGGGTGACCCATTCTCTTTTAGATGTCTTGATTTAGTCGTGTTTCCGCATATCTAATGGCGATCTGCGAAATGCAGTATCTAAACACTTCTATTGAGATTCCGACGCATCTGGTAACTCCATTGTAAAGGTGAAGACATCAATTTACCGCTTTAAAATGACATTAGTTGGCATGACCTACAATAAGTAATAACATTACAATGATTGGTATAAAATAGGGAATTATTAAATTCTTCAACACAAATGGCGAATCCATCATGATTTGCTATTATAGCTGATCTCTCTGAACTCTGGCTGTACCATAATCAGTAAGTGCATTCGATGAATAAAACATATTAAGATTAACGGGGTATAAAGTGAAGATTAATTAAATGGGTGATACGTGTGATGCAAAACGTTGACCTTTCAATCCCTTCCAATCTAGAAAGGTTGTGTTTGTAATTCGCACCAAGCATCGACTCATTATTAATACTTCGATTTGAATGCGAATAATCCCTGCACAATGATTTGCATTGCAATTCATATGTTTTTGATTTGATTAACTAAAAGCTAACTACAAACTAGCTAACTAACTAACAACAAACAAGCCAATTCCTCGCAAATGTAGGCATGAGGGATTGAACGCTGTACTTAGCACATACCGTTTGTTTAATTCACATTTACACTTTTTGTTTCATCGCCTCTTTACAAAACTTTCGCCTTAAAAACTTGTTTCAAATGATCATTCATCGATATCTGTCTTGGTCAGGACTGGGATTTAATTTTTTTAGCTTGTGAAAATTTTACATTTTGGGGATTGTCTCGTGTTGTAGGAGATTGCTTCAAAATCACCTATTTTGCCTATAATGTTTTTGGATAATATCGACGACAGGCGGTTTTAGAATAATCATTTGAAGCAAAGGGTTGAAGGGTTTCTCACCATCCTCCCAATAGCTTATCTACACTAATAACGAATATTATTAAAAATAAAATACTCGCAGTGGTTAGAAAACTCGGCTAACTTATCCAATATATAGCCACTATACATAGGTTCGAGAACCGAATTATTAACTCCAACTTAATAAATAAATATACCGTAAATCGTAAATCGAATATATACCTTATTAGTGTAAATAAGCTATTGGTAGGATGGTGAGAAACCCTCTTAACCTCATATGAGGGTATCGATGAGCTTTTGATGTACATATTTATCTTTCCATAGTTAATTTTTGCGTTATTATCTCATTTTGCATTTCTTTTTTTAGTCAACGTTTCGATCAGCTTTAGAGTGTAATCTTCAAGGTAGATATATATTTTTTTTTTTTTTTTTTATTTATTTATTTAACATTCTTTTTTTACATATTTGAACATTAAGTCCCGTTAAACTGATTTATATCAGTTTGTCAACGGGTTCTTTTACAAATAATTTTTAGAGAATTTATAAAATATACATTATATATACATACATTCACATATTTTTACATATATAAAATAAAGAGCAGAGGAAAAACGAAAGAAAGAAGAAGAAAAAAGATTATAAAAATGAAAAAAACATTAAAAACGAAAATTAGAAATTAGACGTTAGTACAAAAAAATTCTTTCACATAACCATTTTTTTAGCATACATTTTCTTCTGAAAGTCAATTCACAGTTTTTTATTGAATTTGGTAACATGTTGTAAATTATTGGTACGAGGTATTCTAGAGTTCTTTGACCGTATTTATTTAGGTATCTGGGAATAACAAGTCCATTGTTTGCAGTTAGTCTTGTATTATGAACATGAACCACTATTTTATTATACTCAGATTGAGATGTATGCTGATTCGCAATTTTGAACCACAATATAGCACGAACAGATAATAAATTCACAGAGTTATATAGTAATGATTTTGATATAAGTGTAGTTTGTGATGATGTTTGTGTTTTTTATTCGGAACATCCACATATCAGAGTTGGTATTAGAACCCCGTCGTGTTGTACTGCTAGGCTCGCATCCTTTTATTAGCGACTACCAAACTTGTATTCCGACTTGTGTTTATCATAAAGCCATAACACGGCCCCCGTTATATTGCTGACTGCAGTGTTGTACCTACTATTAATTTGGTGTTATAAATAGAAATCCGGCGCACTTCCCCTACGGATACCCGCCACCCCAGCGGGAATATAATGTACCGGTGTCGTTCTATGGAGAAAAAAAAACTGTTTACAAATATATCAAATATAAACCTGAATGATCGAGGGGAAGCGTCTCGCAATATGCGATATTGTATTCGTGTGTATTGGGGCTCTTGCTAAAGCAGGGTGAAAAGATTTTGGTTTGTTCATTTGTCGCGAAGATAAGTGATGTTTGAAATGTCAATTATGTGGGCTGCTAGTTGTTTTTTATTTTATTTATCTCAAGTGTTGTTACAAACAATAAATAATAAGCTGTGAATTAAATTATTAACCATCACGCCATTTAACCAGAGTGTGGTCAAGTAGGATGAAGTGCCAAACGTTTCTATCAGACATTATTAATTAACTAAAATGAAGGGAATCAGATACTTGAGTCGGGCCATGTCAAGAGTCAGAATAATAGAAGAGTATGTATGAGTATGCATTCCTCAAACACACACTAAAATATATAGATAAAATCTCTGAACTATATTGCCTATACACTATATAATTCGCTTCCAGATATGTACAAAAACATCCAGCATAATAAAAAATTGCAAAGCAATGCTTTAAAAGAATATTTTTTAACTAAATTTAAAAATGAAAATATGTAATCGTCTTGTCATTTTTTGTTATATCTTATATACTCGGATCTGTTTTTCCCTCTCTTTACTTGTTTTCTCTTGTTGTTTGTTCTACTTAACCTGTCTTTATTTTTATTTTTATGCTGTACTGAATGTAAAACTTATATTATAATATCAATATACCTTTGTAAAATTGTAACTACTACCTCCTACCTATGAATTGTAAGTTCCTCCTGTCCTAAAATGAGTTTTGTAACTCATCTGGATTGCTCTAGCAAGAAATAAAAACAATGAAAAAAAAAATGATATGATGTTTGAATGTGAATGAGGCAAGGAGTGTATGCCAAGACCGAGTTGTCTGGCGGTCCCTCCTCTCTGCCTACCCCTTATTTTATGTTTTCATTAGGTACTTACTTATTATTATGTTTTTCACTTTGGTTTTACTTTTTATTTTTCTCTATAAGTATTGTAATATTTGTGTCTATAGCGCAGCGCCCTTGAGGTGATTTCTCACTAAAACGGCGCTCTACAAATTATTATTATTATTGTACATCTAATGTGGGTTATAAGGCAGACTGGGATTGCACTATCCCGTCAGTCCTGCTGGATTCATCGAACACAAATTAATGCACTAGCGATGAGTATAGATAGTTTTCGCCTCAAAAACTAAACCTTTTCACCATAAAAAATTTTCAAGAAATCTATCTACCTAGCATATCCTTATCCTATATTCCTCTTCCCTTTACCTTCTTATTAGTTTTAAAGCAAAATAAAACTCCCATCTCTAACCAACACTAAGCATAAGAAACTTATTTTTGCTTAACCTTGTCCTATAGCTAAAAGCTTTATTTCTTAAGTTTTTTTTTGTTTATTTCTTACAAATAAATATACTCAATTATAATCCTAATTACTCAGGATTATAATATACACACAGGGCATAATCGACACTAGTCCAAACAAAGAGTTAATTTAGTGAAACCCATGACAATACAGCGTACTTATATATATCACCGAAATATTTTTTAATACTCGATTATAAGTTATTTGTGTACAAGTTTGGTAGTCGCTAATAAAAGGATTCGAGCTTAGCAATACAACACGAGCTGCTGGATAGTTAGAGGACAATCCACTGGTACGACAGAGCAATTAAAATGTTTTTTCTGGGATTGCTAAAGGAATTTTTTCTGCCCACATTAAAAAAATCATACCTCCGAATTTGAATATGGAGACATACAAACTGATTATGGTAGGTTCAGACTGGACGACGTACGTACGCATCGCTACTCAAACAATGCTTAGCAACCCATACATTTTCTATGAAAATGGCCACAGACATCGCACTTCGCGATGCGTGTGGCCAATGTGATTCTAAAACATAAATTTTCATTGAAAATCTATGGTTGCTAAGCAGTCCAGATATTGTTAGGCGTATCGATGGGCACGTACGTCGACCCATTTTGAATCTACCATTGAGTTCTATGTAGCCAATGAATTTCCCCATCTTTTGTCTATTATCACATATTTGTAGGATTTATAAAAAAAATATAATTAATTCTTTAACCTTAAAACATTTTAAAGAATCTAGAGAATATTTATTTTGTTATATTTTAAATGTACAATTCATTATATAGTCATTTTAAACTCTTGGGCACATAAGCTTGTTTTCACGACAATTGAACGTAGTAGACATAGGAATGACGTATGCCCCGAACCTGAGTTATCAATAAAAAATTATTTTTTTGGAAAATTTGCCACATTTTGGCAACAAAGCAATCCGAGGTTTTGGAAATAGTGCCATAATGTGGCAAAAAGCGCTCGAGTGGATAAAAGATTTAGTATAATAAATAATGAAATGTATTTAAAAAAAATGTATTCAATTCAAACTGGTCTAGGCTTGAACTTTGCTTTCAGGATTTTAGGGTGTTGGGATCTGGAGGCGTCAGAGCGTGCGCACAATGCTACACAATAATAACTTCTAACGCGCACGTTTCCATTGTAGTCCCATTGTCATCTCAGGCCCAATAATTAACATGTTTTTATTGTAAATTCACGAAAACCCAGTTACAACGGCATCCCTCATGCTTCATTGCTAATTAACCGTACATTTCCGCCTACAAAATGTATGATGCTTGTTTAGGTTTTAAGGATTATCTCAAATATCGATGAATAGTATTTTTATGAAAAGTTTTTGCCTTTATAAATAATAGTGTTCAAGACAAATTCTATTCATTTTGTTATGAATTGTTTCCAAGCTTTCATCTTTGAATAACTATTAAAAAATAAAATTTAAATTTTTTATTGTTTATTTCGTGGAATTCCATTGTAATGACGAAATAAAACAAAAATTGTAATAATGTCAATACCACCCAACCGTCTGGAGCCAGTGCGACTACGGCATCCCTAATTAAGTTATGTTATGGGGCTGGAGGTAGGGGGGGGGGGGGGGGGGGGGCACTTAGTACTTCAGCTAGTGGAAGAAAAGGAAAGAATTCAAAACTTTTTATTTAGGATTCCAACTCATTCCCGCCTTCCTATTCTCAATTTGGGAGGTGGAAAAGGGTAACGCTGCCCCGGGAACCATTTATTGGATAACCAACACCTCTGCCCAAGTTGTTCGCTACGTTTGGTGACTAAGCAGTGGTGCCCGGGTTCATGAGGTTAGGTTTGTCTAGGTCTTGACGGCGGATGATCTGGACACAATGAACCCCAGATTCCTACCCAACCCTCATACCTTTTTCCTTCCCAGAACTTCCTCTCCTTCCTTTCCTTAAAAACATCCTTTACACAGCATCCCCAAAGATGACATAGGCCCTAAGGGAAATTATTTTCCTCAGGGCCTTGTGTGTGGATATAATGTTAAAAAAAAATTAATCGATTTTTCGTAGAAAAACCAATATATTGTAACGTTTCCCTTATCCTATCGATTAAATTTATCGATTTGATTGGATTATAGTTCCATCCTGCGTCCTATTTGAAATGTAAAGTGTGGTGATCTCGTGCCACAAATAACGTACAAAGGTACAACACAATAAAGTTTTTTTTATTTTAATCACTTGTGATCGCATCTCAGATCGTTGCAGATGATTGATACCGACCTATGCTCCTGTGCCGATAACAATTTGAATAAAACTACGTATAAATAATTTCTCTATTCATTGTCCGCATTGTTCGCGAGTTCTATTGTGGATTGACAACAATGCCTTCAATTCACTGAATACGGCCACTCGCGGTTACCGGGTCGATTTCTTGTTCGACAAAATACAATACTACGTCGTGTTGCTTTACCTTTACAAGATTTGCTGCACATCTAAGAGCATGTATCTATTATTTGATTTACCCCACCTACTTTACACGTGTCAAAGTGTGTGAAAATAGCGTGACATCTGATTGTAAACCTTTAATATAGATACAATTATATTTATAAAACTTACGAGTCACATTGGGACCTGGGACTATAGCACCTCCATTCGATAAATGATGTGAGGCGTACTTGAAGTGAAACCACACAAAACTGCGCTATATAAATGTAATGTTATTAGTTATTATTATTATTATTAAATGGTGGAGGGTAAAGGGATAGGTAATGAAATATATATATATATATATATATTTTTTTTTTACTTATATGTGTAGAGTAAATTTAACTAAACTGCCTTAAAGAAACACAAGTATACCCACGAACTGGCGATGCCTATGCGGGATTTTTTACATTTATGCATACTATTATATTATGTTTATATTAAATATATGTTTGTGTGTACGTTTTTATACAGGGTATCCGGGCGTTAAGTGCATTAACTTCGGAGATGATTTTACATGATAGTATCTATAACTAAAAAAGATAAATAACTTTTTACGAAATTCCGACTTTTAGGGGCACTTTTTTGGTAAAAAGATAAAATTACTCCGGCGTGTACAGCCAACACTTTGATTTCCGCTGTTATGATACGTAACAATCACAACTGCCACAATCGCTCCCGGCTGACTCACAGCAAATTTATCGGGCAAGTTTGTACCTTACACTAAGGATTTTTAATATGTACGTCTTTTTGTATGGGAAAAAAAAGTTGGAATTTCGGAAAACGTTATTTATCTTTTTTACTCCTACCATCATGTAGAGTGAACTCTCAAAGTTAATGCACTTTACCCCCGGACATCCTGTATAGTGTGTAATGCACTATATACACTATATAATGCACTATATGTATATATATACATGCATATATATGTGAACTTTATGAAAAACTTTAATTGTAACTTAAAACCATGTACCTAACAAAAAAATTATTAATAAAAAAATAAAATATCCTGTTATTCAGATTTAGTTACTGGAAGTAGTCAAATTCTGCACGGTGCTACTTCTGTTTGAATTTTTAACTCCTGAATTTTTCTTATGATTGAATAGTTTACTTACATATTTTTTTTCATTAATATGAAGCAAATTTACACAATTAGAAATGCTTTTAACACAACAGCTGACGGACTCTCTCGTAACAATAGTATATATCTTATATTATATCTATCACTAGACAAACATTGAAATGGGTTCATGAGGCTTCTATATGATTTCATATAACGAACAGGAAAGGGTTACAAACAAAAGGCATTCGAGAAATCCATCGAACAATCGAAGATGTTTCGCACATTTGAATATCAATGTGCCAAGACAAGAATAGCGACAACTATATCGTCTTTGCTTTTTACTTTACTCGCTCTAGAAGACTTTCATAATTACGAAACTTTATAAAAGTTTCTAATTCTCTATCGTAAAACGTGGTACATAACCATAAACTTACTAATAACTAAGATACGTCTCGGGGATGCATTAATCCCTTGCCCGCATGTTCCACGTCTCATTACCATCCATCAGGGTTGGTATCAGATCTCTATTGTGGAATGCTTCACATTCGCTTACTTGATCCCTTCGGCACCGGTACACAGTTGGGAAAAACACCGAACGCTTGTCCGACGTTTCTAATACACGGTTTAAAATTTGCCATACGTCATTCTTGAGTTCAACAGCTCGAATGTGGAACACTCATCACTCCTCCATATTCTTTCCTTCCTCTTTCCAAACAGACTGACTATAGATAACCTAGACCTGAGGAAATTAATTTGCCTCAAAACAGGCTTCTTCTTCTTCTCGTGTCCTGTCCGTTCAACGGTCGTTGGCTATCATGTTGGCTATGCGGACTTTGTTTACGCGATTGGCTATGCGACCCGGAATAGCTCTACAGTAGACTGGCCAAACCACTGTCTCGGGTTTTTCAGCCACGATGTCCTCCTTCTTCCAAGGCCCAGTCTTCCGGTAATCTTTCCCTACATTATGAGATGTAAGATCTGGGTGATGAGACACCCGGTGATGATATCTCAAAGGAGACTTGGCGCAGTTAATGTAAAAAAAAATAATCATCGATTTTTTAGCTGTTGTTCCAAAACCCATGCAATTACTATTTTCAGGCTGCTTAACTTAATGACGAAAGAACCGTTTATTCTTCCACGAGAGCCTGATTACAGTCGATCATCCCTTGAAAACGACTCCACGAGGATTAATAATAAATACATTCACTTCATTAGGCCTGGTCAGATATTCCCTCTGGGGCTATTCACCCCCTTTGTTCGCTTGTGAGAAAATACCCCTGGTCAACCAACCCCTAAAATCTCCACTTGTCTGTATTCCTTTCTTCTTTGTTGTTCTCAGCATTATGTCTGTCTCTGGGTTCTAATTGTCTTCTTCCAAGTAAAACACATTCACTTATAATGAGGGATTTTTGCATGTTGAGTCTGCGCATATTTTGTTGGCATTGAACTTTTTTCGGTACTTAATTAGATTCGGATGAAAGAATCAGATTGAGTGTGTTTATTAATCACTATCGCATTTTCAAGCTTTTACTTAAATATTATGTATAGGTAGGTAACTAAAAAAACATATTTCAAATATTTGGTTTGGTTTATTAAGGGCCGGAATTTCGATTTTCTACCGATTTATAACATATGGCCCTTGAACACTTAAAGTATCCAAGTTCTTAAAAAAATAAATGTAATTTTTTAAGATCTATAGTTTTAAGATCTATAATTTTTTAAGAAATATCTATAGATTTGTAGAGCCTAAACGTTAATTACCTAAAATTATGCTCCGAAAATTAAAAAAAAAAAAAACACATATGGTTCTGTTATTTTACACATCATAGGTTTGAAAAATTTTAATTGAATGCTACGTAAAGTGTTGGAGAGAGATTTTGGAGCGCGCTCCTTCCAACATCGTATTGTCGTATCTCTCCCTTTTCTTAATTTTGGGCGGCTACTACCGGCCCTTAAGGACGATTATTTTCACAGAATTTGAAGAATTCATCATATATATTTCTGTTATTATCCAACTACTGTGAAACAACCGGCATACGATAATATAGTAAGGCAGCTTGCAAACGACATACTTTATTTGCGAAGACTTTGCAACATTTGCGGACATAAAAATCCAGGAGTTGCGCACACGAGAGATTTTTAGTTGGGTGACTTTATTTAAATTTGTATGTACTCGTATATGGAGAGGTTTTCCAACTGTCTCCGCAACCAAAGTCTCTCGTCTGTGAACTGCCTAACAGAACTTGAATGGAATTTTCACAGATCTTGAATTTAAATTCGAATTTCGCTGCATTTTTCAAATTCTGTGAAATAAGGAATGGGACCCTATTAAATAATTCCATTATGTTTATTGATTGTTTAGATTTGCACCTGTATTTCGGGCCCGTAGAGTATTAAATTAATAAAAAATACAGAACTGCTTGTTTAGTTTAATGTTAGCATTATTTAGAGGTAACTAGAACTTTCTTGCATTTATACATTTTTAATAAACTCTGAAGATATTACTGGTTGATTTATATAATAAGTAGTACGACTTTAAAACATTACACTTATCCTAGGAACGCCAAAACCAACCGTGAAATCGATTAGTTTTAATATAACTGGAGCGTGTTTAAATATTAATAATTATTTTCGCTCAAGAATAAGAATAATATAAATTTGCCTAGCGCCCATTTAAACTACAATTATAATAATCGCGCGACATATTCCAAGAATATTAAAAACTATCAATTATTTCTGTATAATAATGCATTATTCCACATTGATAAAGACGGAAAACAATTAAAATTAATAATAATTGTTATGGACGTTTTAGCTGAGGCACGACTTATTATTTATTCGATTCAAGGAATAGTTTAACCTCGATTCTGTATTCATTTCTTACTGCAGTGTGGTTTATTGCGATTTGAGCATTAAGGCCATAGATAAGGATTGATAACAGCTACATTAATTTGTGCAGCGATACAAAAGAATTATTAAAACCAGGGAAATCGACGTTTCCGACAAGTTTTAACGTCGCGTAATATCAGTTTTACTATTTTACGCAACTATGTCAACATAAAATATTATTTTTATTGGGCGTTTATGTTGTGGGGTAGTGGCGATTTTGTACTGCACTTAAAGTTTGAGTGCAATGTGAAGCATTCACGCCTAATTTTGTGTTAAAATATTAATTAAAGCAATCGAATTATAAGTTGTGTCGTTTTTAACATTATTGGGTGTGCGGCCGGTTTTATACAAAACGTAGTTTTGGATTTTAGGCCAAAATACCCAACCAAACAGAAACATTATTTTTGCAATCAAAAGGTATGTCAAATGTCGATCTCGGACAGGAGGTACTTTATTTATTTTTGCTTTAATTTATAAAATATAGGCTATTAAAGATTTTATAAATGTATGATTTTAGAGGCAACTTTCAACAAAACAAAACTCTATATATATTTTTTTAAATATGAGAAAATATATTTTTTTTTTTTTTAGAAAAAAAATTTGATGGGTGTAAATAAAAATTACAAATTACCTATTTAGATCGAAACAAAAACTTGTCGTTTATATATTAAAATTACTACCCAAAAAATGCATTTTTAACATTTTTTTTATTTTTTTTTCATTTTATTAAAACTAAGGACTAGGCATTTTTTTTAAATAATTTTAAATAACTCACAAAAAAATTCCAAAATGAACCAATACTGATTTCTTTAATTACCTATACGTCATCATTTAAAAGCAAAAAAAAGTAGCTCCTGTCCGAGACCGACATTTGATATACCTTTTAATTACAAGAAATATTTTTCAGTTTGGTTGGTACTGTGGCCTCAAATCCAAAATTACGTTTTGTATGAAAGCGGCCGCCCAGCCGTTCCTCCTTAAGTATTTATAGACACAATTTTAATTTAACCTAAAGCGTTGATGAACAAATATCAACAGTAGAAATATTTTCATTAAATTGCACTGAACACATTTGTAAAACATGTTCTCGACGTATCATTATATTTACAATTTAGGAGGTGGGTATTGGTACCGCAACCCAGGGAACCAATTATTGGATAACCAACACCCCTGCCATTCGTCACTCCAAGTCGCTCGCTATGCTTGGCGACTTAGCAGGGGTGGCCGGGTTCATGGGGTGAGGTTTGTATAGGACTTGGTCCGCAGTAGGACGGATGCATTCACACGTCTATCACTTTTTTTGACTCATTGATTCTCAAGTTCCTACCCTCCCCACATACATTTTTTCCTTCCAAGAACTTCCTCTCCTTCCTTTACCTAAAAATACCCTCCACACAGCATCCTCAAAGATGGCATAGGTCCTGAGGAATTTATTGTTAAAGTTAAGTTGTCTGACGGATGTAATAAACTTCCACATTTTATTGAAGTTCCCAAAATTATTTCTACTTCTCAGTTCAAACTTCAAACCAAAAGTTTTTTTTGTAAATATTAAATATTTTTCGGAACAGCTATTCGATAATTTATTTATTCGTCTATTTTCGAGTTTATCAAAATAATACAAAAGTAACACGCTTTTCAACGTATGAATAAACATTAAACGAGCGGACAAGACCGAAAACTCTCCCTCTAAATCATGTAATTTGTTTGTAGTCAGTCTATTGCATATTATGCATTCATAATTTATCGATTTTTTTATGACATCTATGTAAAAGATATTTTGAGGATGATTTTTCTTATTATCAATTAATGATTCGATTGTTATTGCATCATTAGATTTTAGCCTGCCTACACAAAACCATCAAAGGGATAAGGCAATTGGTTTGAGATATTTTATGATGTTTATGACTTTTAATATCTTAAATTAGTCACTAGAAGGCGTTTCGAAAATAAATAATATATGGAGAATTTGGTAGGTATTATGTTCTAGGCATGTTCTAATCTATAGTAGGAGCATTTAGTTTATTTGAAGTCAGGTATATATTTTTATATCGTTTGACACTATACCACAGGGCTTTGCAAAATGCCATCGTTAGACACCAGGAAACATAATATTATGTGACAATAAGTGAAATTCAATGTAATGTACCTGCGTGCTCCACTGATGGCTCTTATGTCCCATTCAAGGTAGATCAATGCGGTTACAAACAGTAAGCAAAATTATTGCTTAAACAGACTATGTGATAATTACAATTTGATGAAAATAGTATATTTTCAATTACCGAATAAATATAAAAAGTCCATATTACCTATATTTTTATTGCACATCTGCACATGTAAATTATCTGAACACCTATTATTATGATAGACAAACCTGCACCCATTCAAGGTAGATCAAGGCGGTTACAAACAGTAAGCAAAATTATTGCTTAAACAGACTATGTGATAATTACAATTTGATGAAAATAGGATATTTTCAATTACCGAATAAATATAAAAAGTCCATATTACCTATATTTTTATTGCACATACTGCACATGTAAATTCTCTGAATACCTATTATTATGATAGACATACATGCACTTACTTTATAGTTTTATAGTATATTATACTTACATATTTATGATATTTTTATCGTTGAATGTAAGTTATGTTGTGCTGAACATAGTTTAGTGACTTTATCCATTTTTATCACTTAACATTATTATTGATAATGGCGTCGTAAAAATATGTTGGCTTTTGTTTCAAATCAAAATAGGAACGACACAATACATCGGATATGGTAAATCGTAAAAATTACTTTACTGAAGCTAATGCGCTTCTAATACACCTCGTATTACGATTATATCGTAAATACTAGATAAAGAGAAAAGTAGTTATCGACTTCGATATTACTTCATATGCCATGTTTAAAACAATAGGCTGAGGAAGCACCTTTAACAGTTTATCTATACTGATAATTAAATGTGACCACTTCTAAAATAATATAGAAGTTTACATTTTCAAATGCAAAAATTGACGAATTACATCGATGTTTTGAGATTGTTTATTAATGTACTTCACGTTATCATTTTTCGTATTTATTTTCAAATATTCCGTCAACAAGAATTGATGATAAAACTAAAGTAGAATATAGTTTCTTCTTCAATAATCGAAAATTCACTTTGGGCCGCTATATCAGTCTTTGCTTAGGAGCACCTTCCTCGCTCAACTTAAACCGCCGAAATCGGCCGCTTAAGCCGTGGTAAGCCGCAGAATAGTTCCTTTGCTAGACGCTGTAGCGCTATTGGCAAAAACACATCTGTCAGATTTCACATTGCTTCTTATTTGCAAATTAAATTGGAGGAATAAGTTTACCTATCAACATGGAATTCGAACTTTCTTCGAGTGATGACGATTTAGACATCGTTTGACGTTTGGTTGTTTGATAATAACCATAGAGTCCCATAGATACTTACATAAATAGATTGGTTAGGTATAGAAACGACTAAAATTATCATAGACTCAACGTTTAAAATCGGTCAACTCTAGGATTACGACTGATATACGGATTGTGTGCTAAGCCATGCTGAGCTCCACACTCCGTCAAAGCCGAGCTTTAGACCAACTGATATACCGGCCCTTTGTAACGTCATTTTAATTAATGAAAACTATTCACTTTGTTTACATTACTTATTTGATCAAAATTATCAACATGTTTCGAAACCGATGGTTTCTTCGTCAGGATAAAATGAAAATTGGTTAAAATTATAACATGTTGATATTATTGATTTAATAAGAGGTATATAGGTACCACATGGGTACTTTTACGAAAGTAGAAAAACTTAAACTTTAGTCAATTTGATAACCTTAAAAATACTTATTTGAAGATTGTAATAAGTATTTTTTGTTTTTGTTTTAGAGACTAAACACTGCCAGTTAATGTTAACTATTATTTAAGTATATTTCTTAGTTCCTTTAAGTGAACTCACATTTGATATTTGCTAAATATGTCCGTATAAGAATTGACGATAATAATATTATAACCGACATTGTTTTTGCTTAAATTAATTCCACATTCGGTGAGCATAATGATGATCAGGAAGTACTGAACACTATCTATGAATTATCATAATTGTCATACCACTTTAATGTCAGGTTTGAAAACCACCTGAGTTTGGATATCGTTGACGGAACAAAAGTATGCGGGCATTTTAATGGGAGAATTTATACTCGACACTTAACAGTGACACTTCTTGCAAGCACGATACAAATAGCATAAAACATCACACACTAACAGATGACATCAAACGTGTTTATTTCCTGTACATATAGCATTTATCCTAAGATTTCTTTTATTTTTATTTTTTTATTAGTCCTACGTTAAATCTTTCCTAGCTATGGGTAAAATGAAAATATTTGATTTTTACATACTTCAAAAGCTGTTCATAATTGCTTCGTGTCTACTGCGGTTTGGTAAAATCCTTCAAGCCACAAAATGGAAATTTTAAAGGAGACGATAAAAACGAATATTTACAAAGTCGTAAATCTAAATAAAAATCTTGAAGTTTATATGAAAGTGGTTATCTGTTTTTCAAAATTTTTATGTAAAATATTGCAATTCCATTTATAATTATGAAAGACAAGCTTAGTACTTCTATTAGCCTATTTTCTTTTCCTAGGTCTTATCTATGTTTATACCAAAATTCTTAACCTCGATTTATTTAAAATATCTATTCTTGATTCGATTCGAAGTATTAGGCGAGTACTTCAAATAAATTAACACATTTTCTAAAGTAGAATTTTGATTGTTTTGCAAAATGTTATTCTCATATTTTGACATTTTTTATTAAACAATAATTATTATTTATAATATATTGAAAATAGCTAGCTTTATAAAGCCTATATGTTATTCTAACGTATGAAATATATTATTGTAAAGTTTCATTAAAATCCATTCAGTAGGTTTTGCGTGAAAGAGTAACAAACAAACCACATACATCCATAAAAACTTTCGCGTTTATAATATCAGTAAGAAAGATTTGAGCGTAAAGTAATTTCATCTGTGGTTTATAGTATTATAATTGCCTAACTCAGCAAGAATTATTTTATCATATTGTAATTCGAAGACATATAGATAGACATTGTAGATGAAACCACTGAAAACAAAACCCAAAAATGTGGCTTGAAGGGTTTTTACCAAAACACAGTCGATATGCCATGGTGGAATCCCGTGACAATTGCAAAGTGTATTGTAACTTTTTTTAATCGTTTAAAACTGACAGAAACACATCTATGTAAGGAAAAAATAATAATAATGACTATGGTGTTGAGATTAGATGATAATCTCAAATTCATCCATTTGAATTATTGGTTACTGGTTAAATTTACAATAACGCTACAAATGGCTAGTGTAAACCCTCTCATTCGTAACTCACTTACCTGGATGTTATGTTTATAATGAATTGGTCTGTTATTTTTAATTTATTACATTTGCGTCGTATGATATAGGAAACAATGAAATGCTATTAAAGTCTAACATAACAACACGTGCTCCAAATTCGATTCGGTTAATAATTGATTCATTATTATTGCGATCGTTTTTTAAAACTAAAATGGCTGTGCGATAAAATAATGTAATTGTAAATATATTACATACTTACTATTTAGAATTATAAAGTTTTCATATGGGTCTCCACTACTTACCTTCCTCGTGAAGGTGGGTTCGAAATAGCAATTTTTTTTGCCTCATCAACGTTTGTTGGATAAACATCTTGCTATCTCACTTTTAGTGTTTGTCTACCTATTTTTAATGCAATATTACACTATATCATTTACTGCCTGTAAATACTTTAATCCTATATAGGCTACTCTGTCTAGGTATCCTTAGGCGTTATTGATTAATTTTAGGTTTGCCGATTAATACTGCGTTTTTAATTACGAGCCGAGGAATGGTCGAGGGTACCTATCGCCGGGCTTACAATAAAAGACTAGGCCATTATTTCAACACGCGGAGATTGACGGCGATTTATTACGTTTCGTTTTTCTTTGTTGTACTTTTTAACGCCAGTTTTCAAATCAAATCCCGGACGGGCGAGTGTGTTTAAAGAAATGAGCACATCTAAAATCATAATAACAGATGATCGATTGCGAGAATTTTGATCCGACAAATTATTGTAATAAATCCATCAGAGGGTACTGCTAGCTTGATGTGGTGTTAAAACTGGACATCCTTGTATTATTCACCTTTCTTGTATTGTTATAGAATTTGGACAATCATCAGTTAACCCTTTATGCAACATATTTTCCTTATATAAGTGGTTTTTCTTCTTACTTCTTAGTTTTCCCCGAATTTATTATTTACCCCGCAGCATAAAGAGAAATTAGAACATAAATATAGCATTAGATTCACGCGCAACGACGGGTTAATAGTTCCGAAATTTAATAATAAGTACGGACAGAGAACGTTAGAATACAACATACCGAAAATATTTAATTTATTACCTGACACTATAAAGCAATGTAATTGTATGAATAAGGTTAAATGTATGGTGAAAAATTGGCTATCGGAAAAAAATATTTATATTAAAATGTATGAAAACATGAATGAAAAAATGTTGAATCTGTGTGATGATTGGATGTTTATTACCTATGCCATTTTTGATTTCCGAGTAGAGTATAGGATATTATTTATGTTTATTAATTTAACATTGAATGAAATGTTTTTTTTATATATAAACTGGTTTTTTATACATTTGTAATACCTAATAATTAATAATACAATTGAATAAATGTAATAAGAAGGAAAGAAATATCTACATAAATGTAAAGGGTTAAAATGTTCTGCATTTATGCGATGTATTTTTTGCTTCGTTACAATCTGATGGTTTGTTATTACCTTTTGATTATCTATTCATATTCATGATAAATTTTATACAAGAATATTAAACACTGTTATTTACCGCAATTGAAATTACATTGTAAACTTCGGTCGTTAATTATTTTTGTATTGAAAATAACCCCTTGATTGCCAACAGAAAAAACAGATTTAATCAAGATATTTTGTACTAAAAATAACCCCTTGATTGCTAATAGAAAAAAACATCAAACAAAACAAAATATTTAATTAAGTGAAACTGTAGAAAAAAATATACTAACCTCTAAAACGATTACAACTTAAATGAAGGCAAATCCATGGATCTGACATTGAATGAATGACGGAGGTCACAGCTAGATTTAGAATAAAAATGCTAATGTTCATTATCTCATCAACAAAAAAGTAATTGATTAATCCTCCATCAAAACGATTGCTGCAAAAAAATCTCAATTTAAAATTGAAAACAAAAGCGTGACCATTCTACTTTTTGGCTGGACTCGAATATGAAATATCTTAATGACCGATTTTTATATCACGTGGATTTAACCCTGACAACGTGCGATCGGAAAATAACCTTTTTGGTATTCATTTAACATTTTTTGCCGTTGAGTAATTATCAGAAACGGTTATGCAAAGCAGACAATCGTCGTATAAAAAAACAAATATGGTCATTATGTGGATAAACCATTATCTGTGTTTATTAACGATCTGTTGGCTTGGCCCATCAACCCGCGAATGGGTGCTCAATACTTACATCCCGGGAAACCTATGTATCCCGGGACCATCATATCCCGGCATCATTGTTATATTTTTTCTCAATTTATTTTTAATATTCTTAAAAATAATTTGCTTATTCTTCAAATATTAATGTACAACGATTAATAGATATCGCGGGAAAGCTATTTATCCCTGGACCACGATTTTGTTTCAAGGGATCATTGACATATAAATTGATTTATTCTTTGCTAATTATACAAAAAATAACGTAAGTCGGGTAGACATCCCGGATCAGCCAGATATCCCGGGATTAGTAAAATATTTTTTGATATCGAACAAAATCTACCAACCAATACATAACTTGTAAAAGCCTTTAATGGCGTTAAATCAATAAATAAATAATATAGAGCCACTAAATATTGCTTAAAAATGGCTTTAAAGTTTTTTTAATAGTTATAATTTTTAACCCGTTAAACTGCTTGCAGTTTATCAACCGGTTTTTTTATTATATTTTAAATTTAGTAACCATTCATATCTACACGAATCTTAGTTTACTTGTAAAGCGCCCATGGGTTGATTTTTCACAAAAACGGCGCTATATAAATTATCTTAATATTATTATTATAACAATAGATTCTCTTAAATTATGGTTTTAATTAGGTAGTTAATAAAATTCTGTATTAAATTACATTTTCACGTAGATAATTTTGTTTTATGTTCAAACTTTGTCCTGGGATTTTATGACATTTTCACTAAAAAAATATGCCCACGTCTAAAAATATTTGAATTTGTCTTTCAAAACGAATTAAAAATGCATTTCATCACAAAGGCCGGAGCATTATTTCGCAACATTTCACGGCCCCACAGTAAAGATGATCCCGTTGATAAGGTTGGCGAACTCAAGATTAATGTTCGTATGATCTATCCCGGTAAACGTCTTTCAGTTTGATTAATTAACCCGGAGTTGATGGGTTAAACAACACCTCTTAACATTGTTCTTAATGAAATGCGTTCAACTGTATTAGGACCAGAGAACGGAGAACCTGAGTTTACTTAGATTTTTATACTTTTAATTCTTTTTAACAAGCATCATGTTTATCATTAACTATGGAAATTAACTAACAAGCATTTCAAGGTCGTAATCAAGAATTAATATTGTCGTACATAAAAGTAATGCGGTAGATATTAATTGATGTTACTCGTTCAGAACCGATCGTTACCTCTCATTATATACTAGGTATTTCATTGGTACTTTGTGAGAAGATGGAGCTACCAGTTATGACTTTATAATAATAATAAATAATTTATAAGTAGAATTGCTGAACATATATATATTATAAATTAAGTTTATTCTTCCATACATGTTCAAATTCTAAGGTTATTGACTTGTAAGATATTTCAAATAAGTGCCATAAAAATTTCATTGTTATGTAAATTTAAAATTCATTAATTATTTAAAGATTATTTATCTACGCTAGTCGGCAAATATTATGACTAACGTTTCCCATTAATAGTAGTTCATCAACTTAATTAAATTTCCACTTTAGAGTAGAAGCAATGAACTTAACACTAGGTACATATCTACTCTAGAACTCTAGACTAGTGTATTCTGTTTAACTATGACCTTAGAAGTTCATTAAAAAATTGTGTTCGCTTGATCATACGCCACACTATAACAGTGATTGGAATAATCACTTTTGGGTTTTAACCTGACACATATTACAATATGATTATTTATATTAATTAATTAGTACGTACACGGAGAAAAATGTGATTAAAAAAAACGATCATTTTATTCGTAAAACGGCTAAAAACGGGACAGAAGTTCTTACGAACAAATTAACAGTATTTCAATGTTTATTGGCGGGAAAATGTAAGAATAATTTGTTGGTATACGTACGAAATTACATATACCAACAAATTATTCTTACATGTTCTCGCCAATAAACATTGAAACCCTGTTAATTTGTTCGTTGGAACTTCAGTCCCGTTTTTAACCGTTTTTGCTATTAAAATGATCGTTTTTTCAAATAATTTTCTCCGTATACCTATGTAGGTACTAGGGCTCTAACACATTATAACATTTTCTATAATTTTATTAGCCATTTTCTTGTTTTTACGATTTTTTAAGGTTCCCACATTTTGTATGTTGTAACAGTGTAATCATCAATATCATATTAATTAATGTTTTTTTCCTATTTTTGCAGCTTTATGAAATCAACGATGACCCAAAAAGGAAAGAGTTCTTGGACGACCTATTCTCCTTCATGCAAAAAAGAGGTAAGTTTCTTGAATTCTATTAATTCCTGCAAGATCGGTAACGTGTTACTGAAATTTATTTAAAATATCTAATATTCGGAACATCGGAAAACTAGCACCTATATATGTACCTACCTACTCGTTTGTAATTATTGTTAACTCTCGACACGACACATGAACCGATAACAAACAGGTGAATGGAGTGTTTGACTAATTGCTTTGTGTTTCATCTCCCGGGGTTCAATCTCCTGAGAACAGCTTCATCACTGCCAAAAAAGACAACTGTCTGCAACAATGACAATCCTGCATCAGGTTATCTCAATGATATGAAGATTTTATTCACCCGAGAAGGACGGGAGACGGAACATTCTCCCAAGGAAAATAATTAATTCCGCGAAGTATTTAACATTTTTTGGTATTACGACATTATGAAAATACACTTTGCGGCCACAAAGGATTCAGGGATATAATGATGAGGGAGATTTGCATAATTACCGTTGCGTTTCAGATTTATACACGCATTTATAAACAGAAGACTAGAATGGGATATGCACAAATCTTTTCTCACGAAACGAAACGCAATCGAATACACTTAAACATTATTTATATTTATTTCTACACAGCACTAATTTGCTTCGGTCTCGTCATATTCAAATTAATTGCTGTCCGAGTTATTGATCTGAAATCGAATCGGTTAATCATTGCAGTCGGTCTGCGATGTGTTCCCAATATTTCATTACATCAACGAGATGTTCTATCAATATAAATATATCAGACTTGATGAAGAAAACATGATTGATAGAGTTTTTTATCCGTTCCTTCTAATATCTCACCCACGCTTTGTTGCGACTCGTTAGCCGGCTGATGAATAATAATAATAAAGCTTAGATCGTGATATAAAATATTTTTTGTTTCTTTTTTAATGTGTTTCGTTCTCTGTCTCTCTCAGATGGATCTATGCAGGAATAAAGATACGCCTCTCTGTCTCTATAAGATGTATATATAATTAACACAATCTTGATTGATCTGTGGAACTTGTAAAAACTTGATCGACATATACTAATGTGTTTTAATTAAGGTTTCAGCTTTCATGCGCTTACGTCTCGCGATGTATTCGAGATGAGACGTTTTTCCCAATAAACGAACACCTACGTACATACATATTATTCTGTACACTGTACATACAATAAGACATCCAGTGCACATGGCTGTGACGAAATTGGACAATAATCATCGGAAAGTCATATCCAGAAATAGATATAATGTGGAGGTTTAATTAATTATAAATAAAACAGTTGTGTTGTTAAGATGTGTAAGAAATTTATGTTTATTATACCAATTTCATTTTTATGATTTCTTCCATAAATAAACCATTCCCATTTCTTCTAACAAACCAACTGACATTTTACAATAAAATAATAAAACAAATGAATTTACATTCTAACTGACACTACACAATTCAAAATGAAAGGGAATACATTTCCTATTGAGAGTTGAAAACCTTCAGAGCTAGCCAGTATTACCGAAGTTCTATAAAATGATGCAAATGTCAAATTTGGATATTCATGTAGTATCATAAAACAAATTTAAAGCTTTTCCACTTTAATTTATTGACCGTAACCGGTTTCAGCTTGTCAAAGACATCTTCAGGCTGGATATTCAGTAAATTTAATAAGTAATACCACTTTTTTTGCAAAAGTTTGGCTAAGTATCTTTAATCATTTTATCTGAATTCATTGTCTAGCTTTGTAAAGCATTTCTGAGGTCATATAGAGCTGTTCAAATTTAAAAAAAGTATAATTATTAACATTATTTCTTTAATTTTCGATTTATATGCGACATGCTTCTGCCTTGCGGCCACATCAAATCCGCGAATTTATGTAATTGATCAAATTTATCATCACAGGAATATATTCATTCGACCATAAAATCAAAATACATCACCATAACAATTCCAAGAGATTTATACTATGTATATCGATAAGTGTTCTTGCATTTGGTCGTCTAAAACACATTAAATGCGCAAAAAAATATAATTTATTAACGACATGTTAAGCGATCTTTGATCATAATGAAAAATATCGTAGTAAAGCATAGGATATTATTATTTTTTTAATTCTTTGATTTATATTACGCAATATATATATATATTTTTTTACTGCTATAGTTTAATAAATAATATTACAATCAATTCATAAAATAGTGTTTCGCCAACCCTCCGTAGGCTATCACACAATTTCTATGGAGTTAGTATTTTTTTCACGAAATAGTGCCTTTTTTACATAGCTCTTCCACACAGGGGGCCCCGAGGAAAATAATTCTCCTCAGGGCCTATATCATCTTTGAGATACTGTGTGGTGGGTCTTTTTAGGTAAAGTAAAGAGAAGAAATTTGGGGAAGGAAAAATGTATGTAAGTGGGTAGGAATCTGGGGTCAGTGTGTCCAGAAGTAACGGACGTACGAATCCAACCCTTCCACTGCGATGCATGCGTGATGGGCCGAGAGAGTCCGGCTGGAAAGCTCTAGGTTAGGTCTTCACGAACCAGTCTCCCAAGTTGGCATGCCCCGACAGTAGGCAGACGCATCCGCGGCCAAAACATAGTCAAGTCTCTCCCCCGTGAACGTTGATTATCCAATAAACGGTTCCCGGGGCGGTGGTACCCATATCCGCCTCTCATACTGTATCATATCTCATGCCGTCGTTTCGCACCATTCTATATATCTAGTTCTGATTAGTTTTATATTAATTTGAGAACATTATTCAATCCGTATGCGTCGATATGATCGTTTTAACGATCTCCATATTATTATATTGTTGTTGTGCCGTTGCCAGCCATTGTGATTGGTTGTCTACAACTGATTTAACTTGTCGATTAACAATCCGTTTATCCGGGGAGGCGAATCGAGGGCCGCGGACCGATAGAAGATCAAACATACTATACATTTGTTTTTCGTATTGGAAAAATTAATGGTAAGAAGTAGAGTTTTTAGACATAATAAATAATATTTATCGTCATCGTGGGTAACTAAGGTGAAAACATATGCTTGTTTCAGAAACTTTTGAACTATATCGACTCAATTAAAATCTGAACAGTGACTACCTGATACTCCCTCGGTGTATAATATCGAATCTCTTACGTGTGCTTGTGCAGTGAATACCACCAGAGGCCCTAGCACACTCGATCGATACCGATCGATAGGATAACTATCGGTAAATTCTCATCATTCCCTAGCATTACTACAGAATCCCAACGAATAAGTGACAGGTCACAATGACTAAGTGTCCTTAACATATTCGACATCAACTGTGTATGTTAGCGACGTGCAGTTATCCTAGAGAACGATGTGAAGTTACCGATAGTTACCCTATCGATCGTTATCGATCGAGTGTGCTAGGGCCTCAGGATCCTTCAAGGCCATAATAACGACTCTTATCAAGAAGAATATCAGAGGACCGAGGGTAGGTGTTTCAACTTAAAAGTATTTAAAATTATTGATTAATAAAAAATTGATTCGCAGAATATTTGCGACTACACTTATAATATGGCGAACAGCATTTCGTCGCCAATTCTTGGATTGAATTAATATTATTAACGAATATTGAAAGATGGCTTATTTTTAAGATGAATATTTCTTTATCCCTGTGCCAGATGTATCACACCCAGGCCAGTCGGGCGTGGGGCGAGGGCAGGGGGTGCGGGGGAGCGTATGTTTAATTTCCCGGTAATTAATTACACCTATTCATCAGGGCTCGTCATCATTAACAACAGTGGATTCATAACGAACAAATTGGATTGTCAATCAGGTAAATAAATAGGTGACCCAACACCGCGCCCAAATGCGCTGCGTTTAGGATCCTGATAAAAAACATAATTAAAATCAGTTTTTACTCAAATTGTAGTTAAGACGATAGACTTCGCTTTTCGGCCCATACAAAAAGGACGCCCGGGAAAAAACACTTTTCTACATCGAAAATTGCACAAAATGAATATATTTTTTTTATACTGCCTTCTAGAGGGTGAAAACTATGTCGGTATGTTTTCGAATTTTCGATGCGTTTCGTATTAACGTAAACATTCACTGTCAAACATGTACGATTTATCAAAAAATATTATTTAAGGAAAAAGTGCTGCTAACTCAACTCTCATAAAGAATTATAAAATTATAAAAAGCTACCGACGTAGCTTCTTCTTTCTTATAATATATATATTTTTAAATTTCAATTTCGTGAAAGTTTCGGTGTAGAAAAATGTATTCTCCATAAACCCCTTTTCGAACGATTTCTGTAGGTAAATTTGAGCGTTGTCTCATTCGCACATTTCGCATTCGCATGTATTGTAAGTGTGCGTAAGCTTATTATGAGCGGGACAGAATGACAGACGCGGGTGTTCCGCGTGTCGTTCAAAGTCTAGCCTCTTAAGGGTTTTTCGAAAATGTTGTTTTAAGTTTTCGACCAATTGCGTAATCTGAAATCAGAACCGATTGATTTAAAATAGGTATGTGAGGAATTCTCGATCACAAATCGATAAATATGCAGGGTGTCCGGGGGTAAAGTGCATTAACTTCGGGATATGATTCTACAACTACTACATGATAGTATAAGTAATAAAGATAATTTATTTTTTTTGAAATTCCAACTTTTAAGTGTATTAATTTGGTAAAAAGATAAAAATTAGTACGGCGTGTGCGGCCAGCACTATTTTTACGATGCGGGCCAATCACAATCATCCAACGTCGCCACTATCGCGTCCGGCAGGCTCACAGCAAATTTATCGGGTAAGTTTGTACCTCACACTAAGGATTTTTTATAGTTACATATTTTTGTATGGGAAAACAAAAGTTTTTTTAATTTTTTTTTTACTCCTACCGTCATGTAGAATAACCTCCTAAGGTTAATGTACTTTACCCCCGGACATCCTGTATGTATTACGCAGTTACTTGAATCTTCTTTTTATCCCATTACTGTGAAAATTTTTCGCAATTAAATAAACAGTGGGTAGCAATTAAAATAAAATGGCAAACAATTCAAATAAAATGACAAACTGTTTAATAGGTAAGTGCTTTTCTACATAGAGTTCGGTAAGTAGGATGTTTGACTATTAAGAAAACATTTACTAGTTTTACGGGTCAATTGTAAACGTATTGAAAGTAGTAGTAGGTGTATGTAGCAGTTAAGAAGTAACTTTAGAGTAGGGTTACGTATAACAATATAAAAAAACTTTTATAAATATATCAGATTTTCTACCCCCGATTTGGCACGGTTTTTTTACTGAAAAATATAACAGACAATAAGCTTTCTTTTCTCATTCAAAAAAATATCTCGAGGCCCGTGATGGAAATGATGTTGCTGGTTGCGAATTTCATAACGTCGATGCTTTCGAGAGTTTTTTGTGCTCCAGTCAAACGGGTTGCCGCTGTATTCATAAGTTTCATGAAAATTACCAATAGGCAAAACGCTGTTCGTTTTGAATAATTTATTAATACGAACCATATTCACATTATCAATGTTAAGTGCACGAGATTCTGCTATCGCGTTTCACTTGTAACAATGAATGTTAACATCAGTTACCTACACAGTTGTTAACGTGGAAGCCATACAAACTACGTGGCGTAACGTCAGTTTTGCATAAAGTAGAGATTGTACTCGTCACTGAGGTTAATTAGCACTTTAAATTAACGTTTTCGTATAAGTGCATCTCGGGTAATAATTAAGTCGCATTCGGAATGTGCGCATAATTTATTATATGGCTGCCCACCCTTAAGAGGTTTCATTTTAATGATGAAATATGATACATAAAATCTGATTAACGGTTTGCCATCGAGACGTGGTCATATTAAATTGATTAGATGTGTACCTACACGGAGAAAAATGTTATTCTAATATACGATCATTTTATTCGTAAAAACGGTTAAAAACGGGACTGAAGTTCTTACGAACAAATTAACAATGTTTCAATGTTTCATGGCGGGAAAATGTAAGAATAATTTGTTGGTATACGTACGAAATTACGTATTAATAAACTTTGAAACCCTGTTAATTTGTTCGTAACTTCAGTCCCGTTTTTAACCGTTTTTCCAATAAAATGATCGTATTTTAGAATAACATTTTTCTCACTGTATCAGTGCCGTATCAACCGACTCAATGGGTACAACGTAGGGTCCTGCATCTGGAATGGTCCTTAACTAGGACATACAAAAGAATTACACATTAGATTTCTCTTGTAGGTAGGTAAAGAACTATGCCATAAATATAACTTTTCCGCTACCAAAAGATCTTTCAATCTTTGTTCCTTACTCTCAGTCATATTTACACAACATTTTCGATTTGAGTCGTCCACACAACAAAACGCATAAATGAAGGTTAAGCTCGCAATAAAGGTTGTTTTTGAGCGAAATAATTTGCTTTGCCGAAATAAGAAACGTACTGTGTATCACAAAATTAAAGACCTTTAAAATCGATAATATATATTTTTTTAAATCTATATTAGTGAATATTTAAATAATAGGTGGACATGGCTGAATTGGTAGAGCGCATGTCCCGGTAAGACGAGAGATCTGGGTTCGAGTCCCAGTTGCGACAGTTATCTTTTATTATTTTGTGTCTTCTTGATTTTCATATTTTAATTTATAATATTATTGTTATCTTTTTCTTCAAAGTTAATGTTTTGTTATAATATTCGGTAAAGTTGGCAGGAAAACGTGAATTTGTCGCTACATCTCTGCCGGAGCACTTTTATTCAGTCTACCTATGTATTATACTATAGTATACCTTCAGAAAATCAATTTATAACAAAAAATATTAATAAAAGCTTTTATATATAAAAAAAATGTTAGACATTATATACCTATCCATATCAATGGATATAGGTGATGAACCACGTCCTGCAATATTCCATATTATACAATAAAGACATAACCAAAAAACGGTTTTTACTTTTTATGTAGGAGATTTTGTACTTTGAAGCAGTTTTTATAGGCCTGACACTTATTTTTTTTCTGGGCCTATTAAAACACTAATAAAAAAAAACTATTATTTCAACGACAAGTTTGTGTTCTGCTCGCATATTAAATTACATCATCTGAAATATTTTCTAAGCTGTGTCTAATTTTCAAACCAAAATCACACGATTTTGCATTGCTTAGTAGTGCATCACCTTTAACACAAAATTCTTAATATATATTTCCTGTCATCATTGAAAGCTGCATATTATAATGATACGAACCAGTCAGCCCACGGTTGACATTGTATGCTAATGAATCTCTCTTGTCGAATTTAAATACGGCGTCAATGAAATTAAACTCCTCAGTATTTTATAGGTGATTGACACGCGATTTAATCGCGAAATTAAACCTTATGAGATTGCGTTTTTCCGGTCCTTAACTCAGAGGAAGCAATGTAATGAAGTTGTAAATATTTTACTTAAATATGGTCATAAACTACTCGTATTATTATGATTTCTGTAGATTTGAACCTGAATTTTTAAAAATTTTATATATTCAATAATATTATTATTAAATTTATTAAAACGGTATATTTTCGGCCTCCATAACACGGGCTCGTAAAATGCACAAAAAATTATAATTTCCTAGTAAGCAAAGAAAAAAGAAGAAAAAAAAATCTGTTATCCACTGGAGCGATAGAGCAATTTAAAACTTTTTTCTGGGATTGCTAAAGGAAATTTTTCCGCCCACATTAAAAAAATTATACATCTGAATTTGAATATGGAGACTTACCAAACTGATTGGAGTTCTATATAGCCAATGAATACACCTGTCTTTTGCCTATCGTCACATATTCGTAGGATTTATACAAAAAAATATAAAATCTTTAACTTAAAAACCTTTTAAAGAATCTAGAGAATTTTTGCCACATTGTGGCAACAAAGCAATCGGAGGCTTTAGAAATAGTGTCATAATGTGGCAAAAAGCGTTCCAGTGGTTATCTAATTATTTTGATAATGTAATGTAATAACAGTTTGAAAATGCCTTCAGAGGGCGAAACAGCTGTCACGCGTAATTATAATTACATTTGAGAACTTGTTTAAAAATAAACTGTTTTTTAAAAATAAAAATGTAGTTCTACAAATTAAACTTGATAATAATAAACTTAATAGTGTATTTCTGTATGAACCAGTGAAAAAAAATTGCAATGATAGCCTTCTTCAAAATGATCACTACAATCGTAAATGATTCTTTAAATAAATTATTATGAATTAAAAGTGTATAATATTCTTTAATTACACATTTTAATTAAACTTTTTACACACCCACCCACGTCCCGAGGCGCATTCAAAAGGTTTAACCGATTCAACCTTATAATCTCTCTCTTTGGATAACAGTTCCGTCGGCGATGATCGTGGAATCAATCACTCCTCGGTTCCTCCGGCAGATCCTCAGCCGCCTTTGGCCCTGACATATTGGTGATTAATCAACCTGAGGAGATGATCCTTCGGGGGAAGTCGATGGCGTCTGCCGATTGGCTTTGTTCGCTTTTAATTTGTATCAAATATTTGTAATGGAAATTCACGAGGGTAGCTTGAGGATGCTGATGATCCCAGCTGTTAATGGGTTAAGCACTGATAATGAGGAAAGCAAAGTACTTTTAGAATAACATTTTATTCTGGTTCGGTTCTAAATTTTTCTCTCAATTACAACTGTTCTGCCGCATACAGTTCATACTGATTTTGCATTACGTATTTCATATAGAATTTGTCCTTGGGGTTTTAGTGATAAAAAAAACAACATACCCAGCACTTTTATATTTAATATAAGAATACCTACTCGGCACACTAGGCATAGGCACATTTTTCATTGTCACTGTTCACAAACAAATTATGCTCTAAACTTGCCAATTTTTAGCCTACGAAGTTTAGCAAACGAATATACAAATAATATCGAAATATTTAACATAACTAATTTAATATTTAAAACGTACCTATACAAATATTTCAAAATATATTTTCTGAAAATGTTTTTTTTTTTACATGAGATCCACACAGAAGGCCCTGAGGGAAAAATTACCTCAGGGCCTATGTCATCTTTGAAGATGCTGTGAGGAGGGTTTTTTAAAGGAAAGGAAGGAGTGTAAGTCCTGGGAAGGAAAAAGGTTTGAGGGGTGGGTAGGAATCTGGGGATAAATATGTCCAGGGGTGATGGATGTGTGAAGCCATCCCTCCCTCTGCGGTGCAAGGCGATGGGTTGAGAGGGTCCGGCTGCAGGGATCAAAAGGTCTCTCTCAACCAGTCTCTCCCGATCCGCCCTGCCACGCAGGTGGTCGGCAGACGCATCCGCCCCCAAATCCCGGACAAACCTAACCCCATGAACCCGGGCACCCCTGCTAAGTCACCAAACGTAGCGAACCACTTTGGGTGACCTGTGGCAGAAGTGTTGGTCGTCCAATAAATAGTTCCCGGGGCGGCGTTACTTGGATTATTGTATATATTTTTTTAATTTATCTAACTGTAAATCATTTAAAACCATTATTAATAATCCGTTGAGTAAAACATGTAACCAAATGTAACAATAATTTGTAATAGCTCCATTGGTGTATAAAAGATTAATAAATAATTCCAACATTACACATTCATTTATCCATTCACGCGTCGACAAAAAATACGTTGTTTTATCTAATATTGGGGTAATTTTGGCCAAACATTTAAATAATTTGACTATAATAATTCAAAATCCAGAGACACTGTTAATTGTTCAGGTACGATTCATATTCCTTGCTGTATCTATCAGCAGGACAGATTTGAAAGGGGAGGGGGTAAGAACAGAAGAAAACGCAACACATATTTTAAATTACATTATATATATTCTAGTCAAATACCAAGCTTGTCAAATGTATAAAGTAGATACAATATAACCTTAATCGTATCAAGAAACGTTAATCAGTATATATTGTGTTCCCAGGTCATCAAGAAAATAATTATTCATTGGCGTAAAAAAATAAAACAAATAATATAAACGGGCGCGCGAGGCACTAAGTTCCCGGGACTAATCGAGGGAGAGAACACGCAATACGGGGCGTGCCCCTCGCCTCATCAGGGAGATTTTACTGGCTATTAATTCCAGCTTTTACGTCAAACAACAGATGACGTGTGAATATTATAAGATAGATCAAAACTAGGTTCTTTAATTATTTATTGAAGAAGAAGACAATGCTAATAAATCTAAACTAAAATATGAAAAAGAATCAGACACAGAAAATTAAAACCGTGTAGGTAGTTAGGTGCAAGTAAAATCAACAATCAAACCTTTCTTTCTAAACAGTCAACAGAAGACAATTGCTTCGAACTAACTTTCGTCGTGTTGCAACTCAACACATACTTCAATAGGGTATTTTCACAAACGAATGATTCTGTTGAAAATGTATGGAATATTACGTAACATTTTTACGATTTTAATCAATTCATTCAAATTTATTAATTTTAAAAACGATCTAAAACCGACAAAACGAAAACGGCCCGTGGTTGGCAACGGCACCAAATACGCACGTCAACAAACAACGAAGTACCTGTCAATAATACTGTCAGAAATGTCTAAGCCGGCCGACACTCATGACGTCACATGATAGCCCCGCCCCAAAATATCGTTTTGGCGGTTTTTCAAAAATGGGATACTTAGACTCGCTGTAGAATTTTTTTTCGTTAACATAAAAATAAAATGAAAATGCCGTAATCATCGTAATTTTTTTTTTAAGCAATTGAAAAAATTGGATATACCCAATTGTGGATTCCATAGTCTCACTGGCTCCATACGGTTGTATGCATTTGACAGTCTCTGCGACATTCACATAAAAAAGCGGGAAAAATTAATTTCTGATATACTGTCTGAAGAAGTCACTATACATTAATTTAAACGAATTAGAAACATAACAAATATTAAAATTAGCAATGTCCTCAAGTTCATTATTGTATTCAGAATACAGGTATGCGTTTTTTTTGTGGAGCGCATTCAAAGAAATTTGTATTTGAATCCGTTTGATGAGAGCTTTAAACATTTTAAAACTATTTGCACGCATTTCACACTCTCGTCGATAATTATTTTTTACTTGTACCTTTTACGATGGGCCCCGGTTGTTCCCGTCGTTCTATATCACGACCGGGCGCGGATCAGATCTTGATGACCCGGGAGCTTACGGGCCGATACAATATACCAACGTTCAAGGCGTAATAATGTATTATGTACGGTATACCTATATATACCTACCTTTCCTTGGTCGATCAATCAACCAATAACAAGGCTCATCTAATCTAACCCACACACATATACACTGTATTGGTACACACACACACACACACAGTATAAAAACGTTTGGCTGCGCACGCACTTTGAATCATTTAGTACCTATCTACGCACTCATCGTAGAAGAACAGGGTGGTGAGAAGGTGAGTGTACATCTAGATACATATTCTGTAATTATTGTCAAATTAAATGATGATTTCAACATAACGCGTTGTCGTTTAAAATCTAGAATGAAATTTTAATCAGATATATATATTTTTTCTATTAACCATGATTTTATAGTCCTTATAATAAGTTACAAATTTATGTTTTATCATTTTGTTACAATGGTGCCACAAAGTACCTCCGTAAAAATACTGAAGAATTCCTTGCAGAGTATTTTACGGAATGCTTTTGAAATATTATGATTGTATTTAGGTCTAAGAGCGAGGTCGACAGCCGTATACACCAGGCTAGGCTTGCATTCAATAAAAGGTCGAAAATAATAGAATCGAATAATATAGACCTGAAACTGAGAATACTCCTCATCAAGACCTATGTATGGAGTATCTTGACGTACGGCTGCGAAACATGGTGCCTATCCGAAAGAGATAAACGGAGACTAGAGGCTTTTGAGATGTGGTCCTATAGAAGACTATTAGGAATTTCCTGGAGAGACCACATTACAAATGAGGAGGTTCTCCAAAGAATCGAAGGAGGAAGGCACCTGCTCAAGACCTTGTCCGAAAGGCGTGCAAGATGGATCGGCCATATAATACGACAAGAAGGCCTCTTGCATGCCATAATGGAGGGTATGACCGAGGGGACAAACTCCAGGGGACGCCCACGCCGAGAGTACCTGGAGGACCTGCTGGTGGACATGCGCTGCTCATCATATGCAGAATGCAAAAGAGCCGCACAAGATAGGGAAGAATGGAAGAAGAAACTAAAGGAAATTGCTGCAAACCAATCCCAGGATTGAAACCAGAGAGAGAGATTTAGGTACTCATTGTGCCATTTTTGTGAAGATTGCTTTAAAAAGCTGTAAAATAGATTATTACCAAAGCATCAGATTAAATTTGTCGTATAAACATTCTGCCATCAAGGTTATTTATTACTTTTCTCAAATACTTTTTCTATTAGATACTGTTCTTACTTAAAACTAAGAACTAAATTACGGTGTCCATTTTGTAATTTTAAAAAGTTGAAATTTTACTTTAATATACACATAATATGTATAATTCTGTTCTGTTAGTAAATAGAGATGCTATATATATATATATAGATTTTTTTTAAAGGCGGAGACGGTTTACAAGTAGTTCCCGTTTAGCACTTAGGCCATATTTTATATTGTGCTATCTCCCATTTTACCTCAATCCTTTAATAAACAACCCAGTCCCTTTAATAAAGTTCACTAGGGTTGTAATTGGATATGTGGCTATGTCTTCTGGTTCTACTGTATCTGCTATAAGTTAACTTCAATTATATTAGCTTAAAAATATTCTAGAATTGTTTTTAAATTAAATAATAACATTATTTAACAATTTCTAAAAACTTACAATTATTTTGCAATGCTGCAACCATTTTAACTGCCGAAAATTCTAACAGAATCATCATGATAAGCATTCAACCTAATTTCTAAAGAAAATACTTCCAAAATAAAATTGGCCGTTGGACCACCGGTGGCCACCAATGAAAAATATTATTATTATTTTTAAATCATTGTTTGTTTGCGAGTTTCTATAACAAAATAATATTATTAGTAACAACAATTGTATAAACTACCAAAATCTGAAAGAATTGTTACTGTAAACTTATAAAATGCGACACAAAAAAATCTGAAGTGACGTTTGTTTTTTTTTAAACCTGGCCCACAAAAGGTTAACATTTCAGATTACCCTATGAGGTATATGAAATTCATTTAATTATGCCTAGGTACCTAGGTATGTGTTAATGGGACTATCCTGAAATGAGTATAAAAGCTAGCCCTTCATTGTGTTGAGTAATATTTAATTATATTTTTTTGTTTGTATGGAAATCAGTTTTGAGTCCACGAGTTTAGTAATAAATGGCATCGTTTAATTTTGACGGGTAGCGATATTTTGGAAGGATCATCGAGATGCTTCAAGGAAAAATAGGTTTGTCTCATCAGCTATCTTACTAACTACCCAAATAAGTTTTTGTTATATTGTTATTTTTTTTTCTATTAAATATGTATCTACTAACAAATTAATTACTCGTATAACCCGTATCTTCGTCTAATAAACGTTTTAGTAATTGATGTTTTTTTATGCAAAAAACAAAGGTTCGCCGATAAAAACAATAACAGATAAGAAAGGGTCACCGAGGGAGGGCCTGGTAGGAGACAAATGTCTAGGCGAAAAGGTAGCGAAATGTATGAGTGTGGACCGGTATTAGAAGTGTGGAGGAGCTATTCCGGGCAGCGCAATATAGAGACATATTTACCAGAGTTATCGCCAACTTCGGGGGGGCCTGATAGGGCACACGAAGTAGAAGAACCGAACTTCTCTTGTCATAATGGTTACATGAATATTCAAGTGAATTCTGTTTTTAATCTGAAAATATTCGTAATTACCCGAAATTATTTATTAACTGGATATTCACGTTTATATACCTGGTCGATTAAAAAAAACGAATTAATCAAACCGTAAAACAAAAATGAATGTAATTCAAAAGAATTTTTTTTCAAAAAGAAGATATCAAGTTTTTTACACTTCACCCATCAGATATTGAAATACATAGATACTATTACCATTTTTATGTGCCCCTCACAAGAGTGCCCTGAACAGTGAAAACACAGGGGAACAATATCACCACTCGATAGGGCAGTAGAAAGGGATTTGTAAAAGCGGGGCCCTGATTATGTGAAGAAGGAAATACAGATTATAGTGCCAATTTAAAGTTACATAACAACATGAAACTGGTACTGTCCCAAATAAATAAGTGTAACAATGTTTTTTACAACATTTTCTGCTTTATTTGAGTTTAGTTTCCCATTGATAACCGACCCGTCAAAGCGCAGACGTGCGTTGACACTCGTTTATCAAAACATCAGCAACATCAATAGGTTTTTTGCGCCGGTGGGTGCCTCGTTGTAAATAAGTCAAAAGTGACTCTCGGGTTGCCAAGGTATTTAATTTGGCAAACCCCCTTGACAGGAGTGACTTCCCAAAAGCAATAGCGCCAGAAACAATGTGCCAAATCATCGTGATATTGCATGTCGGATCCAAGGTGTTATTGAAACCCTTGGCCGAGGGTTGTTCCCGTTTTGAAACTTTGCAATCGACTGAGCTTAAGATGAGTGTCAAAAATAATTCATATTCTACGCTTTCGTAGATGGCACAAATAAAATATAGGATTGGATCACCGAATATATATTGTATTTGTTAGCCTTTCTTGAAAGATTTGAGTTTTTTAATTGACAAAACTATTTATAAATATTCATATTGCTCGTGTACTTGAGCGAACAATAAATTTTTCTCCATACTCTTAGATTTCAACGCATTACCTGTAAAAGCGTTTATAAATAAAGATTTACTATACGCGCGACATCTTCGAAAGCATTGAATATGAATTCTTTTGACATTTTCCTTAAAGCAAATCAACATTCAATTTTGTTGGATTAACGTGGAGCCTTGTTGTATTGTGTTATTCCTATTATTAACCGTTTCTTGTGTTTAGCCGTACTTTTCTATTTATTGTTATAAGTAGAAGGCGGCTAAGCGGTGGCAAAACGAAGAATTCTAAGTCACGAATCCGCAAAAATATCATTCGCAGATATTGAAATTTGAATTTTTGAAATTATATGTTTTTGTAATAACGAATCAATTCTAAACTTCAAACCTCAATATCTCCGAATGATGTTTTTGCGAATTTTCAACTTGGAATTCTTCGTTTTGCCACCGCCTAGCCGCCTACTAGTTATAAGCAATAATTATTAGCCTGAAACACTCATCCACATTGAAAAAAATTTCCCCAGAAAAGACACTAAAAGGATTCGAACCCGTGTCTTTCTAACGGGGTTCGAGTCCCGTCGGCGGCATGTATCTTTTCTCGGGAGATATTTTCAATATGGATGAGTGTTTCAGGCTAATAATTATTGCTTATGCATACAAATCTTGTCTTAAACATTAGTTAATGATAATAAATAATAATAACTTTTCTATTTTTTCAAGTGAATTTCAAAGAAGCTATTAAACTTTCTAAAGATCGCTTCAACAAAAACAATATGGCTTTCAATCTAGATTATAAAACTATTAGGTATAGTTGTCGTCAAACATTAAGACCGGCCCGAAAGTGATACAGAAATCGTCGAAATAATCGAGTTTAAGGTAAAACAAGTGGCATGCCTCCCGCCCATCCCTTTCTCTGTCGCACGTATGTTTGACGCATCTTTCTCCATTGCTTACGTTCATTGTACAGTCAGTAGATACATGCCAAGAATAGATTGAAGTAAATTCAAGTCGGTTTTAATGTTTGACCTGTTCTCTAAGTTTTAAATATGTAATATGTTTGTTCTGTCTATTTACTTCGCAGCACAAAAGACGCGAACTTGAAATTATGTTATTATATATATTATGTTTTCTAAAGCCCATACATAATTGATTCTAATGTTTTTGGATTAGTTTTGATTTTTTTTTTTTTAATATGTTTATTCAGTTTTAATTTTACAATATTTTATTTTACAAATCTTACGAAACTTATCAATCAGTTTGATTGTAAGAAATCTTATGACAAATTAAATAAAATTTAATTAAATTGTTATGACACATTTATTACGCACGGAATGTAGTTTAAAGAAAATGAGACATTTATTTAATTTTCAAATATTTTGCTCGCTACAACGGTAGAATATTTATGCATTGTCCCCGATCTCCCATGATTTTTACATTGTCCAGATATTCCTTGCCATCTATCATCCGGGCATTGAACAACATCAGAGGCGCTTATTATTTATATTTTCATGTTCAATGTTTCAGTAAAGTAGTTTTGGTGTCAGCATCCTTTCGCCGGACTTATGATTAAGTAGTCAAGACAACAATTACGCTAAAGAGTTGAGATGCGGGGAGTGGGCGGAGGTACCACTCCATTATGTGTTATATTATACAAATAAGTCCCAAGTAGCTACTGTAGTACGTGTACAAATTTGTGTTGTTGTGTTGGAAGGCGTCTCGCGTCGGGACGCTGGCCTCAATTATTTACTTTTCTCCACTTCCGCCTCCTCCATCCGACACTGTAATTAGCAGGGATGAATTCATGATTTATTGTCGATTTTGAAACGCCTTCAGTTTAGCGCTGCCAAGAGATAAATATCTCATAAATTAAATAAATTTTGTAACTTTGTGAATATTATTATTTGAAATTCTGTAACTTTTGTTTTCTGCCCTTACAAAAAGCACGGTTGTAGCGAAACCGATAGGCGTTGTTATAAAACAACGTGATGTGTACAAGGTTACATTTCATGAAGTAATAAAATAAACATCGATAGATGTATACTGTAAGATTAGTAGGAATGGAAACTAATAAAATCGAACTGAACAATAATAACTGCGTACATCTGGATTTATTTAAGTTACTTCAGCTTGCGACATATTGGAAGAATTAAGAACTTTTATGCACTTTTTCTCAAGTGAATCAGATACTTCAGTAGGGCCAGACACATTTCCTGGGAAATCTATGCATTTCCTAAATAGCAATCGGAAATGTAAAACATTTAATAATAATATAACTATACAGGGGCACTTTCTTTTGTATCACAAATCATGTTACACAAACCTTGCGTAGCCGCTAAACTACTTGAAAACTGGGATGTTTTTCTTGCCTTGACGCGAGCAGGCGCTATAAAGGGGGCACTTTTTTATATCACAAACCATGTTAATTACTTAAATAATAGACCGATTACTTACCAAAAGAAAGTTTAACTTTATAAGAATATAACAAATGAAACAACGTGTTTTATTTTAGAAAGCACTTTTTTATACATTTCCTTATACGATATTGGAATTATATACAATTCCTAGGAATTGTGTACATTTCCCAGGATAATTATGTATTTAATATTTTTTAAAACAATATTTTATATATTTCCTAAATAGCTTCGGGATTGTATACATTTCCTAGGAGTTGTATACAATCTCTAGATTTCATACATTTCCGGTAACATATATATATGATAATAATAGAATTCCACCAAGTATCAAAAAATAGAAAAATATTACTTGTTCAATCTTCGCAAAATCGCTTTGTGTCATCATTTTTAATTAATTGAAACAAATAACTTATAAAATTACAATTATCGACATGTTTCGAAACCGTAGGTTTCTTCGTCGGGATAATTAATAATTAAATTATCAGGATTCATGTTATTTTTTTTTAATGTACGATTATATTACAGATTGAAAAATCCTATTACAATACACATGACATATACATAACTTTGCATAAATAAATGATAATTTTACAATAATATATATTTTACAATTCTTGTCCAAAATTACTCTTGAAACGTTCAAGTCTGTTTGTTGAAGATGTCAAGAGACCTGGGGGCCTAGTCTCTATCTCTCACAGCGCCCGTAACGCGGGTTTAGCTACGTCACGAATCCGTATTAACCCTCCTCTGACCGTGCTACAAACTTTCTCGCGCTCCGATGCTGTACACTCAGTAAATATTTATGTAATGTATTTATTTAATCCAATACATAAATGTATTGTGGAGGAATACCTAAAATGTTAACTCTATGTTTAGTATATTTACAAAGATATTTCAGTAAATACAAACCGTGACCGCTTAGTTGACAGCACCGTCAAGAAAGGTTAAACGGCAAACATGCTTGTTTATGAAACCGAAAGATAGAGACTAGGCCCCCTGGAGATATTATCCTGACTTATATTCTTATTTTCCTGACAAAGAAACCTTCGGTTACGAAACATCTCGATAAATCTGATTATATAATTGGTGAACACCACTTATTTTTTTCATTTAATTAAGAACAATATTTCTTAAGCTTGTAAAAATTGATTTATTCTTTGTATTTTCTAATTCTGCTTCGTCCCTGATCGGCGATGAACGATGCGTCTTCTCAAATGATTGTTTTATAATATGATTTAACTGAGGGCGATGCAGAGACCGAGTTCTAATGTTGTTTGTCTTGGCAATTGTGCCGGTCTAGAATGAATATTGGAATTTAATATCGCTTGCGGTCGCGACATCGGTTTTTTTTTCCAAGCCATTTTAATTCCGTACCTTTGACTTTTTTTTGGCACCCGCGCACTTCGCGGTAAGGCAACGAATCTCTCGGGCTCGGCGGGGACGTTTTGATTTATGTACGAATTAATCAAATTGACTCTCGCAAGGCAGCATTAATTATTTCTTTGCACTTTTTAATAAATAAAGTTTAACTGGAATCGTTCTTCGCGATTTTAAATACCGCACGAGATTTTTGAAACTTGTATACAGGATGTCTGATATTTTATTTATTTTACTCCCAGTGGGCTTTTACCTGTTGGTACAGTACACTTGTTACATTTTGTTGGTAGTAAAAATTTTTTAGTACATTTTTTTAGAACAAAAACTGAAAAATAAAGCGATTAGAATTCAAGATCTGTTTAGGAATAGTGTTGGAATAAATATTTTACATGATCCACATAACTCGCCAAGTTGATATTAAATATATATATATATTTTTTTTAAAATTTTTATTTATTAAGTTAAAAGAAATTTACCTTTCACTTTCTTAACTTAAGTAGATATAAAATAATAATATTAATTTTGTTCTTTTAACTTAAGGTTAAATAGTTTTCTTTTAAATATATTTACACTTTTCTCCGTTTTTAGGGAGTCTGGAAGGAGATTTTAAATTTGAACACCCTCGTAACCAATGCTTTTCTTGCCACTTTCAGTTTTAACAGTATTTGTGTACAGTTTATTATGTTGTCTAGTATAATGCTTTCAAATATGTAAACATCATCTAAGTATTGATTTCACATAGTGTGAAATCGTTGTATCGGAGAATGAGTAACGTAGTTACGCTTATGAATGCTACAGTAGAATGGTGTATTTTGTCGTGTTGTTACTGTTGGTATTCGTAAGTTTATGAGTTGCCGAAGATTATGATGCGGTATATAAGATATTATGAGTAAGCAAATGTTTACTTCAGTTGATTACTATCTGTTATTGAAATATATTTTCATCTGAATAAGGAGAAATTACTGAATTTTTTGTTGTTGTGGCATGTAAAACCGAATAATTTAGAGATATTTCTCCTACAATTCTTGAATTATTGCGCAGTAAATTTCGGTCACACTTCAGGGGGGAGTCTGGTCCGGCCGATCCAAAAAATCGACTTTTATTTTGTTATCTAAAAATCTTCCTATAAATGTGGAGAACACATTGCCAAAGTTATGGCATCAAATTCGACCTTGAAATTTAGGAACGGTGCACAATAAGCAGGAAGACGGATAATGAAGCGATCCGGTTACAAGCGAAAACTTTAAATGCATTTTTCTCAAAACTACATTTTTCAAGTTTGTTGGAATCCTAGCTCATTGATTTTTAATCCGATTCACTTCATTCAAAGTTTAAATAAATGAAAATTCAATTGTTATGCGGATAAACCTCAAATTTCGAAACACTATTATTTTAGGAAAGAGTTATTACTTTATTACAAAATTAAGGCCGATTTTTTTCATCAATTTTCATTTTATTTCCGCCATTTCTGCAATCAACAATTTTTTTTTTAAATTGTGGACATTCAAACTAAATGGATTTTTTTTATACCCGTATTTCATATTTCGCATAATTTCCAAGGACTCCAGGATTCACATACATAGATATTTAGGTCAAATTTTCAATAGTGTTCCAACGTACTTTTATATAATAAAAGTTTCGTGATGGAAAATAAATTATATCTTTGTAAAAAAAAAACGCATTGGTAACACACTCGCCTCAAACAGACTCCCCCCTTCAAAGGAAAGCGAGCGGCGTTTTGTCCATACAAACGTATTCGCCAATTTCCTCTTTGGGTTTTGATACTACTAAAAATATTTAAAAATATAAAATTGATCACTACTGGCGTGTTGGTACGTTTTGCTTTTTTAAATAAGTTACTTCTTATAGAAGTGAGGACCCCAATATTCAAAATCGGTTCAGTTTTGGAGGAGAAAAATGGGAAATATAAAACAACGGTTCCGATGATTTTATTTAGGTATTATCAGCCTGAGGTGCAGTTGTCCCATTAGCTCAGTATTTGGGGGCGTAAAAGCGACAATGACAGCAACAGTTTGAGCAAATATCTACTGTTCCGATTTATCGGCCACCGGGTTTCGTCTTAAATATTGCATCAATCAGAAAAATTAAAATATTCAGTAATTTTTTTTTAACAATAATTTTCTTACTTATTACAAGTTATTACTGTCACTGAGAAAATAATTGGGTAAAGTGTTTGGAATTTAAAATAAGCCATTGATCATCTCTTTGATTAATATAACGTGGGACATCATCAGACAGGCACGAGTCGGTCTTGGTCCAGGAATACTCTTCTAGGCAGCCTCATATTAAGACAATCGTTTGTTTTCTCGCGTCTTTTATAAATTAATATATCTCATCTGTCTGACGCTGTGACACCGAGCCAGCGATATAAAATACACAAGATGGCTTTTGCGGTAGGTAGGTACTTTAATTGTCGATTTTTAGAATAGTGTGTTTTTTTATATTTTAACCAGACCGCAATGATACAGGTCTTACAGGCTTTACAAGTCGATTAAACTTTGATTTTCATACTACACGAAAGAAAAGCGATCAGGTAAAATAAATTCGAACCATTACAAAGCATACAATACAAACTGAAAAACAGTAGATATAAACCAATAGAATGGTAGGTTTATCGCTACACATTAGCTACACCTTTAATAAAGCAATGCCAAATTGCACAAAAACGTACTTCAGTAATATTTTATGATTTTTGAACATGGTTTTGCAATATGATTCATGCATTATCATAATTTTTTCTAGTTTCAGTAAAATCTATTGAGAATTGAATCAGCACTTCAAAATTTTAAATCGAATATCCTTGAAATGGCTTTATATTTAGTGACTTCTTCTTAATAATCAGGTACATCCCAACCTTCTTATACATCTTCTCCTTCCCTACTTTCTTTAGTTTAAAAACAAATGGAGATACCTTAGTACTTACGACTTTTTTTTTTAAACATTGACTCCACACAGGAGGCCCTGATGAAAATAATTTCTCTCGGGGACAATATCATCTTTGGGGATGACGTGTTGTGACAGTGTTCGAGCTCTTGTGCATTGGTTTTACAAAAAAAATCCATCCCTTGTATTATCATATTAAATCGTTTTATACAAATTTAACCATTGAGTCCTTGCCCCGAATAATATTGTATCCAAAAAAACTATTAATGTTGAGTTGTTGATAGAATACTAATTTAATTGCTTTTTTCACAACTTTTCATGTATTAATCGTAAGAATTGTATTTTAAATATAAAATGTAATGAAACATAACTGGTTTCGGTTTTTCAAGCTTTTTAAAAACAAGTACATATAATTTCGGTTACAACATTATTCCGGGCAAGGGTTCCATTGTAAAAAAATTGTAGAGGCAGTCTTTTTTATGTTTTGTTAGACGTTTTTTACTGAAGTAAAATTCTTTTTTGTTTTGTTTATCTTGGGAGGACCCATCTAACGCTTAGTGTTTCTTTGTATGTGGCTTTTCTATTTTTGGGGACGCGAATTAACGCTGGCTTATGGCCACTACACATGGTACTGCGAACAGCCGGCTTTTTGCAGATGGCTAGAAATCGCATCGTTAGTAGGCAAAACCGGCTGCCGAATTGTTATTATTCGTCTGCCGTATTATTATTTCTTTACTGCCGGAGCGATTGTTTCCACTTTCTGCCGCATTTGCGCGCAGAGTATTATTATTTTACTACTGCGGCGTCCGAATTGGTGCTGCCGCAGACGGATTCTGGCTGTTTGCAGCCAGAACGACATGGTCCGTACACGTGATCACAGCGCCCGAGAAATCAACTTACTCAGTGGCGTTTCTTCACAAGGGGACCATGGGTCCAGACAGTCCCTACTTATAAACGTTTAATGTTAATGGTATATTTATACCGTAGAAATGAAATAAATAAACTACTATTACATATACTCTACACTATTCCTGAAACCTAACAAGAAAAAAATTGACAATTCTTTGTGTTCACAAAAATAATGAATGCGTTCTGAACATAAAAGTAATTGCAGAAATATAATCTAAAAAATTACTTCGGTTAAGTAATTTTTAATTTCTCTCCTTCCTTCCTTGTAGCATAATAATAATTTATTGCATATGACGTTTTAGTAAAATAATAATATTGATATCGATTGATCGGATTATTTCTATAGCGAAGTACAATTTGTCTTGTGCTATTTTTATTAAACTTCATATTTACATAATTGTAGAAAGCAATCACTTTGTGGTTTGACATATATAAATAAAACACTTGTTTTGTTTAAACCACGAGTTTTTGGTTGTGAACAAGTGTTTATTTTTATTTAAACTTAATATTTATTTACGCACCCTATTTGATGGTTCTGGTTAGGTGCGTGACTTATCTTCGTACCTCATAAAATTTTCTGTAAGAAATTATATTATTACTATTTGGGTATACCTATATTTGTATTGAGTCTCGTATCGTTACTTTCTGGCAGTGAGACGTCAGTATCTACACATAAAAATGACGGTCCCCGCCATCGAAAATGTGCTCGACCCGCCACTGATCTTACTGCAAATAGCATGGTCTAGTGGCAACCACCAATCTGCAGAACTTCTGTAGCACATTAAGCCGGGTCTTTTGCTTCAACAAAGGTTAATAAAGTAATAACAAAGCGTGATAAAGGTTTGTAATTTATAATTTATAAACAAACTTTACAAAAACTATTCGTGTTTATCGTTGAAATATTTTAACGACGTATATACTGTTATTCATATTTTAATTTGATTATAATTAGATGCTCTGTTATGTTATATTATCGAACTCGTATGTTCTTTCCGTAATAGTATGTACCTTATCTGACATTATTTTTTTAAACCTGAAATGTTCCATGGTAGCAGTATCAAGTATTTTGTCTTCTGAAATTGACTTCTTTTAGCAGAAATTCTGACGATAGTGTAATTGGTCAAAATGGAATCTCTTTTAATATTAATTTTAGTGCGTATTATACCTAACCGAACCCACATATTATATCGACCCATAATCGGCAGAACAGCGTAAGCGACAAACAGCAAAGTGTTCAGGAGAAGGTTTTTTTTTAAATAACTTTCTTAGTTGATTCAAAAAATGATTTTGGTTAATTACGATTATTGATATTTGGTTACTGCCTGTATAGAACTGATAATGCAATTATCTGAATGCCTTCATTTGTGGAGATAGTGGCGGTTACGCTGTTTTGCCTATCACCCTGACAGATATTTTCCCTTAGAAATGTCGCTTACGCTCTTTGGAGTACATGGTTTTTTTATATTTATTTATTTACACATATACTGCACAACATGTGCCATTAACATAATTGACATACAATATAAATAGTACAACAACATGAAGAATGACTAACAGTATATTTGTAAGTTAAATATAAGGAAAAAAAATGTAAAAAGTAAGTAGTAAGATTATAAGTAGTAGGTTAAGGGTAAAATATAAATGTAAAGTGAAAAATATGGTATAAAGTATAAGTATAAGTATAAAGTACAAGCTTTAAATTATTAAGCAAAAATAAAAAAAGTTAAAAGTGAGAATAAAATAATAATAATAAAAAAAGTAGAAATATAAGATATCTTTAAAAGGTACAATGATTTAAATATAAAATATAAAGTAAAAAGTCCTCATAGGAGCAATGAAAAATAAAAATAAAATAGAATAGTTAAGAGGTCGATATTATGGATTATAAATATTAACCGATATGATGAATTTTACAAGTACCTATGATTTCTAATGAATTAATGTTTTGCAAGTACTGGTAAGCATATTATGTTTACATGATCATTATGTTTACATGGTACTAGAAGACAAATTTTGTTTAATGCATCTTTTGTATGATGCCAGATTACCGGCGTGATCGATATTAGCATATTTATTGCCAAAAGTGTGTAAGCGATTTATTGTTGCATTTTGTTCTGCGGTGGTCCCAGAGTTATTACAATAAAAAGGTGTTTGGAGTCGAGTAGGTCTAAAAGGAAAATTAGCGGTGGCAAATATTTTTCTCAATGGATTAAAGAATGAATATTGTTTAATTATTTTTGCTGTTATGAATTTATTCCCATAATTAATTAGGTATGTGTGGTCGATTAACGATTAACCATTGTCGATTTCGATTAAAAATTAGTTTTATTTTCACTGAAATAAAAACTTATTTAAAAAAAGTCGCAGGAGGCGACAATGTTGAAGCAAGAGACCCGGCTTAAGCATTTCGCAAATTCATTTCGAAAGTGACCGAGTTCGGGAGCGCTGTGAATACGTGTTCACAGAGCAAAAGAAACCAACTTACTGCAAAAAGCATCGTCTGGAGGCAACCTCCAACCTGCGATTTTTAGCCAGCTGCTAAAAGCTGCTAAATGTCGGGCTGTTCGCAGTATAGTGTGTAGACCACTTTAGATATTAAATGAACCTAATAATAATAAGACAATGTACGCAACATGAATCATCTCTGATCTTGTTCCAAATCGAGGAATGCTCCGTGTCCAATAGCGTGATTAATGAGAGAAACATCAATTATTTGTTTATTATAAATTGCAAGTCATCCGCGACAAGGATTAATGCATAATATCTATATTAATCCAAATCAAATATAAAACTGTTAAGACGCCCGGATAATACAAAAAGGACGCCCGGGAAAAAACACTTTTCTACCTTGAAAATTGCACAAAATGAATATATATTTTTTTTATACTGCCTTCTAGAGGGTGAAAGCTATGTCGGTATGTTTTCGAATTTTCGATACGTTTCGTATTAACGTAAACATTCACTGTCAAACATGTACGATTTATCAAAACATATTATTTAAGAAAAAAATGATGCTAACTCAACTCTTATAAAAAATTATAAAGTTATTAAAAGCTACCGACGTAGCTTCTTCTTTCTAAAAAATATATATTTTTTTAATATTTCAATTTCGTGAAAGTTTCGATGTAGAAAAGTGTATTCTCCATAAACCCCTTTTCGAGCGATTTCTGTAGGTAAATTTGAGCGTTGTCTCATTCGCACATTTCGCATTCGCATGTATTGTAAGTGTGCGTGAGCTTATTGTGAGCGGGACAGAATGACAGACGCGGGTGTTCCGCGTGTCGTTCAAAGTCTAGCCTCTTAACCCCTCAGGCTTATTTGTTCGCTTTTCGGAACAACAAGGTCTCATAGAAATCGCTGTCTCCCTTACTTTTATGATTAGAAATATGTTATATACATTGTTAGAAAGAGAAAATATTTCGCTTTATATTCAAATCTAAAAATTAACTTAATTTTAGTTAGAAGAACGTAAGGTGAGCCATTTTTATGTGTATTTGTTTTTTTTTAAATTTTAAATTTATTTATTTTTTTGGTTGGCATTCAAAAGTTTTTCTATTTAAAAAATTATGCGTTTATTTCGATTTATAAATTTTCAAAGCATATTTCATCACCTTTCAAAAACCGTTCTTAAAATTAAATTAATAAATCGTTGTGTGTTGTATACCTTATGTGCTGTATTAAATATATCGTCTACGAGTTTGTTTGGATTCAAAATATCACGGCGAACGGCATATTGTTTCAGAAAAAGTATTTTTTTATTTTTTATTTTATTTTAAGAAACATTTAAAACAAATAATAATACATATATATATCAAATAAAACATAATACAAAAAACAGAGAAAAAGTCCCAATAAACTACTTTTAAGTAGTTTGTCAATGGGTTCTTTTAACTTAATGGATTATAACGAAAATTAAATTAAATATTAAAAAATAATTGTTTACATTCATAAAAAAAATATATATTAAAAGTGTATGAAGTTAGAAATTGTTTGTCTTAGAATGTAATACAAACTATTTCTTTCAGCGAGCCAATTTTTTTAACATAATATTTGTTTTTGTGTTTGTACCATTAGTCCTTCATTTAACGTAAAACGAGTATTGTAAGAGTGTTCTAGTCTATTTATGTACAATTTATATGCTGAAAAATAATTTTACACCATAGAATTGCTCTCACTGAGAGAATTTTAAGATTTTTATGATAAATAATATATAATATTTTATATCATCAAAAGAAGGACACGGGTGACCTTTTCACAGGTCACTTAAGCTTTAAAAAAATCCACCATTCTACCTTAGAGCTCCTTCGAGAAGCAGGCTGTGTATAATGCATCCGCCCACGAAGCAAAATTCGCCTAGTAATATTTTGATTCCGCAAATAATTTATGTCCTGCCATAAGTCAAAGCGAAACTGCGGCAGCTCGGCCGACATTATTCCGATCGATTCGAACTCGAGCACTTTGTATGTTGTATTGGAGAATAATGTTACTATTGTTGTACTTTATAAACAGCTAGTTAAACGCGCTTAGACGGTGAGTGTTGTTTGCGAATTCGGAGTTATGCCGATAATATTTATGCAGGAGTCGATATTGCAGATTTCTTTGGATGTGCTTCGTGAACTGTTCAGGTACTCGTGTGTTTTATATTATCGTTCTCTGTGCTTTATGCAAGGAAACCGCAGCTGCGTTGAATGTGAAATTACACGTTTGTGTAAAGTCAGCATCGCATCAATCGTACAAAGTAATAAGACAGAAATACGTATATCTAAACAATTAAGCGTACAATTTGTTTCTTTGTTTTAGTAAAAACACTCGTTCAATGAGTTCGGGCCTCATTATCAACACAATTATTTTCGGTCTTAAATAATTCATTTTATTAAAATAAATCAAGTAACCATTTTTGTTTTTTTTTTTTCTCACATTTTTTTAAAAATTACGAATATATATATCTATCCTTGCACTGTCCCACTGTTGGGGGTCGGCTCTTCTCGTTCTCAGGTTGTAGCTTCTTCGGTTCTGGTATCACTTTCATCCAGGCCGTTTCTATGAATAATTTTGGAGCATTGAGTCACCCAGGAGTTCTTTGGTCTACCTCTGGATGACTGTCGAAGAAGCTCCATAGAAATTGCCTGCTTCAATGTGTGGTCTGGTTGTCTCCGTCTTATGTGCCTATACCATCTCAACTGTCGTTCCTCCAGCTTACTGTTTATGTCCGTAACACCCAGGCTTTTTTTCTTCTTTTATCTTTTAGTGATACCCCTGCCGACCATCTAAGCATTCGCATTTCTGTTGTTTCGAGTTGCCTAGAGTAGGAGTTGTACATAGTCATTTGGACCCATGCATTATCGCGGGTCTAACGATAGTCTGGTATATCTTTCCTTTAATTCTTGAAGGGTTTTTTCCTTTATAATTCAATTATTATTATTAAAAATTTATTAATTAAAAAACAAAATAGTTTTCTGATTACAGATAGGCACCACCCACTTCATCGCTTGTCTAAATTTTCACAATCATCAATTTCAAATTTTAAAATTTCAAAGCAATTTGAGTTAATTACGCAGGAATATTTCATATCACAGACAACTAAAATTACTATGTTTCGACCGAAGCTGGAAAAAACTAGCTTCACATATAGAAAATCTAAAATCTAAACATAATGCAATCAAAAGATTAAATAAGAGGTAGCAGCAGCCGAATTGGTAAGGCGTTTGTCCCTGTAAGAAAGGTTCTGGGTTCGAGTCCCAGTTGCGAACGTTATCTTTTTTATTTTTCTGTCTTGTTCTTTTTAATATTTTCAATTAGATTATTAGTAATAGGTATATTCTTCTTCAATTTTATCCCTAATATTTTAATGAAACCCTCCAGCGTATTAATCTTTATAATTTTCCACTTTATTCGGATGAATTTACGCGTGTGCCTGCCAAATGACTTCTGAAAAATATCTAAATCTTGATTCTTCTTTATTTATGCATCGAATAAATTTAATTCTCGAAATAGCCGTGTTTTTGGTGATGAATGAATGACGTTTATACCCTCCGTGTTGTTGCTTAGTCACCCTGTTTTATTAGCATTTAGGAATGGAATTTGTTTTTCTCGTTTTCACACTAACTCCATTATGCACCTACCCCACGAAAATGTCAATACCTAACTAACTAACTAACCATCACGCCGTTTCCCCGCAGAGGTAGGCAGAGAGGACGGACCGCCAAACACCTCGGTATTGGCACAACTCTTTGCCTCATTCACATTCATACATCGTCTCATACATACTCTTCTATTTTTCTGACTCTTGACATGGCCCGATTCAAGTATCTGATTTACTTGATCGTGCCATGTCTTCCTCGGACGTCCCCTACTTCTTATACCATTCACAATTGCATCATATATTCTCCTTACGCTCCTTTCTTTGTTCATTCGCTCTACATGCCCAAACCATCTGAGGGTTCCTTTCTTAATTTTACTCATTACGCTTACATCGACCTTGCATTCTTTTCGAACCTCCACATTTCTCACACGATCATACATGGTTTTACCACACATACGCCTTAGGGATCTCATTTCAACAGCATTCAGTCTACTTTCATCCTTCCTCTGCCAGTTCTAATATAACTAATAACATATAACAATAATAGTATTTGGTTTCGTAGAGCGTTATTTTTGTGAAATCTTTTTCCACAGGAAAACTTCTTTAGCCTTCTAAATATTTTCAGTCTAGTTATTACACTGACATTGGCAAGAACTTTCAAAGTTATTGCTATTTCCGATTCACGATATGTAGAGCTTTAGCCTGTGTTGTCCCTTTTTTATTCCCGTTTTAGCCCGGTGTTGTGGAAACTGTAGGTACTTATTGATGTGACCGTGGCATTGTGTTGGTTTGTACCCATAGTTTGTATAAATAAGGCACGCGGCTGAAGAGAGACGATTTCGGGATCAATGTTTTACCTACTGCACTACATCCTTACACTTTAAAATTACGAAAAGTAATAATATACACTATATGGTTTTCAATACCAAATTGTTTTCGAAATTCCCAGGCTTTACGTATTATTACAGAAAATTTCTACGTAAAATCTATTTGTTTCATATTATTATAATGTGTTTGAATAATAAGTAGGTAGTAATATTTATGGATGCGTCCGTAAAATCCCGGTATACCCAAAGTGTCATGGATTAGTCAAATACTACAAAAAGGGTCGTAAATCTCTCTTTTCTTAGCGATCATAAATCGTCGGTACAAATTTCTGTTTCAACGATTCATTATTATTTGCAAAAATTTAACTTTTTTGCGATTTTACCCAAGTGCACATGTTTCAACAAGATTTTGTTATTATTCTCTTCTCACAAATAAAATACCTTCCCGGAAATATTTATTATCCATGGATATTCCCAATATTGTAGTTTGATTATTTTTATATAGATAAATATGTATTTTCGTACACTGCAAACTCAGTGCGTATCATTATATAGTAAATTTAACACATAACACAACACGTATTATAAAGTGTATTTCCACTTAATGTGGTCTAACACTTATTACTTATTAATTACGTACATAATTTACACCTTTCTTCAAATATATTTAATCTAGGTACATTTTTACCTATGACCGCTGAATAAACACTTTATCTAAAACATGCGAACACCTCAGCGCAGGTTCTCCTAGTGAGGTGTTCGCAAAATACTACTACTAACCTATTTCCACACAGTTAATGGTTATTAACATTTTTTGTATTTCTAGAACTTATTGTCTGTGTAAACTGTAATCATCTGAAAAAATAACCTAAGCGAATAGAAGTAAATATTTTTTCATTTGTTTTTGGGGTGTTATGCCGTGTTACCGTGTGTATACGCTACCTCCTTCTTTAGCCAACGTTTCGGACAACGTTACAGTGTCTATCATCAGGGCAGATGTGTCCCTGACAGATGTGTCCATGACGAACATCTAACCTGATGATGGACACTGTAACGTTGTCCGAAACGTTGGCAAAAGAAGGAAGTAGCGCAACACGGCATAACTCCCCAAAAATAAATGACAAAAATACTTTTGGTCGTGATAATGTAAAACCTTATCAGAAGTAAATATTTTTATTTCACTCTAATCTAAGATCTAAGCTGCACATTTGGTTCCCTTATATACCTACACCTACAGTAAAAAAATCTGTGTTGTTGATTTATTCAATGTTTTTTGTCTATTTTTTTTACTTTCTTCTACAGTGTGTTTGGAAGTCTTTATTGTAATATAGTTTGTCCCTCAAGTAAGTTGGTAGTAAATAAAACTTTTTAACTAATTATGTATATATCTAATTCGTCAAGCATTTTCTTTGTTGATTTATATTATATGTACTACACTTCAAAATTTGTCTCGTTGCTCTATTCTGGATTATTTTGAGTTTTTATCGAATGTTACCCATATCTTTGTTATATAAACTTTTATTTATTAACGACTGCGTTTCGCTTTGACTAAGATTTGTGAGGAGAGATATTATATAATACTTGACATTAAGAAGCTTGACGCAAAGTGATCGTCGACGAGAATCAACAAAATAAACAATGGCAACAGTAGTACCCATTATTTATTAATTTGATATTAGTTTATTACCCTGATTTGTATTTTTGGATAGTGGTGTGATAGCTGAATGTCCATGAATATTCACAGTTATTTTTTCGGCGATATTTTTATCCAGACGGGTAATTTTGTACAGGCAGGATTATCAAAATAAAAAAATTAAGTCGTGTTGCGATAATCTATGATGTTGTGCATTTATTTCGCATTTCTGCCGTTAAATGCCACGTTTTCCAGACACCAATTTGTCGTAGAGTCGTGTTTCGGTGAGCAGTTTAAAGTCTCGGCGTAGGTTCTCTCCGCATGGACGCGATCGGTTCTTGATTCGGTTCCTGGAAACCTGACGATGGATATACCGTTTCGTGATGAAGAGATTTGATATACATACCTAATAGGAAAAACAGAAATATCAGAGTGAAGCCGTTGTAACTTGATTAGAGGTTGTTTGCCTCCTGCAATTACCTGACTGTGAGATACACAATTGGCAGGTAATGCAGCCTTCACGTCATTCCCGATTTCTAGAAAATTATTACAAATGCAACCGACAAAAATACCTACCTTTTTTACAGACTCCTTCCTCGTATTATATTGATATGATTCTCTTGCATATTTCAACTTGCTAAATCTTTACTTCATTTCCGAAATGATATTTATCGTTTCCGATCAATAGTAATTTAATTTTTCAGAAAACCAACAAAGGATTTCAGTTACCATACCATAACTTCATATGTTATACTTAGGTTCAGAAAACCTTTTTAAAATGAGTTCGGATCATTAAATTCCATCCTCTTTTATCGACGTCCTGAGAATATTTTAATTGTATTGTTTGTCATCTGCGTGCAAACTGTTTCTAAATTTTTATTTCAACTAATCAATTGAATTTTAATCAACAATAAACAGTGCTAATCTTAACCACTCGAGCGCTTTTTGCCACATTATGGCACTATTTCCATAACCTCGGATAGCTTTATTGCCAAAATGTGGCAAATTTTCAATTTTTTTTTATTAAAACGACTGTATAATATATTGTACATTTAAAATATAACAAAATAAATATTTTCTAGATTCTTTGAAATGTTTTAAGGTTAAAGATTTAATTATATATTTTTTATAAATCCTACAAATATGTGATAATAGACAAAAGATAGGGGAATTCATTGGCTACATAGAACTATAATCAGTTTGTATGTCTCCATATTCAAATTCGGAGGTACGATTTTTTTAATGTGGGCGGAAAAATTTCCTTAGCAAACCTAGAAAAAATATTTTAATTGCTCTGTCGCTCCAGTGGGTTACTTGCCAAGTAAGGTATGGTCCAGTGTATTTACAACATTTTAATGCAGTAACACGTTTATTGGTCAATCAAATACATTGCACGTATAGTTTTGTATTTGTGATTGACGTACCGGTGGATGCAATGAAATAAACCGCGCTGTACAAATCTGCCTATTATTATTATACTACGTTTTGAATCGCCTCGTAGACTCACTGCCACCGCGATAATTTATATTGTCTTCATTTGAACAATTGAGATATATTTCAGGAATTAGAAGCACGGACGTTACACGCCGACTTTATCACATGAATAAAACAATACAGGGGGCGGGAACTCGGCAAGTTTCCTCTAATTAAATTAATTAAGAATAGCTGATGTGACAGGTAATATTAATAATTATCAAGCGTTTGTGAAATCGGACGCAGTAATACCACACGGCGGTGGTTCACTTAGAATCGTAATTAATTATTGTGGTAATTGAAAATTGCAACCGTGGCGTTTTGTCAGAACGTCGCTGACTTGCTTCATCAAGTGAAATTAATCATGATTCTCTGAAGTGTCACAGATATTGCTCTTCATTCTTTATCTATCCTGGAAGTACTGCAATGCGAGAAGCGGACATTGAAAAACATTTGAAATTATATTTTCGTGTTCTTTGTGCGAATATAATTAATTAGACTGGTGAAATTGTTCAATTGAATATGATAAGCACTTTGAAATTTTTAATTTTCTTTCAATTGTCACATTACATCGAAAAATAATTTGAATAATAAGTTTCACAGGTAAGCTTGGTTTAGTGAATTATTTATTAGGCGTGTTTGGGTACGGCCGCCCGGTGACAGGTCGGATCGGGAGAGACTGGTGGAGGAAGATCTTTTGACCTCTCCAACATCACTCTCTCGGAACATGGCCTTGCACCGCAGTGAGAGGGAGATAGTGACAGAGGGATATTCATACGACCGTCACTCCTGGACACACTTCCTTTGCTAGAAAAACCCTCCACTCAGCATACACTAAGATGACACAGGCCTTGAGGGAAATTATTTTCCTAATGGCCTCCTGTGTGGAGCTAATGTAAAAAAAAAATATAAGTTGGGTTCGAACCCGGCGTGCGCAAATAAATTTTATTTAATTGATTTGTGTTATTTCACAATTAATTATTTAAAAATAATATATAGTATATTTGCGGTACGTTCCAGAGTGGAATATGCTCTTAGTATCGCCCTGGTGTAAGACCACCATTCAGAATTGAAACGTCGCTTAAAATGGCTTTAGCCGTGTTTAGTGACTAGATCTGAATAGATAGGTACTTTCCCACCTTCCTCTTCCTCGTCTCCTTCCCTTCCTCACTTACCTTCAGCCTCATAACATACCCCAATTGGGGATGCCATAGTCTAACTGGCTCCAGACGGGAGCAATTGGGCCTCTTGTGAGGTATTATTCACTATAAAAATTTTTAAAAAATCAAAAGATGGAAGACACAAAACTTGACAGACTGATATTATTATCATTACATAACATATTTTACCTGAGACTGGAGAACTGTTTAAAACATCATAAAAGATGTAGGTACATATGGTTTTCGAGTAATTTCTCAAAAGAACTGTTAAATTTGTAGAACTCTCCAGCCATATTTCGTAAACACGCATAATATTAGATATTACCTATCTTTGACGATGAAGCGACGCGTGACGATACCGCGGCTCTAGGTGTCATTGTTTACCCACGTGTCAGCCGGTGCGTGTCGTGTCAATGCGCGTCTCGCAGTGTCATGTCACGTCACCGGCACCTCTCTAAACTCAACTAACTTAACTTGCGGCTTGCACTCGCAGTAGAATGCGTTCTCTTTTATAAATAATTTCAGCTAAACCGCACTTAACCAAGAATAAATTATTTGAGAGAAATTTTTGTTTAGGGTTATAACAACTTAACATTTTATTACCAGAAGATTTAAATTGACGCTTCATATCTTGATTTTATCTCCTCTTTGCAGTCTGCAGACATCTATTTATTTATTTATATACTTGTAGGTACATACATTTAACAAATAATTACAATGGTTTACATAGTAGTAAAAAAAAAGTTCATATTCAGTAACAGGATGTAAAAAGGTATGTAAGAAGGTTAATTGTAGCATTTTGTGAACACCTCACTGGGAGAACCTGTGTTGAGGTGTTCGTATGTTTAGGATTAAGAGATATACAGCCGACATAAGTATAAACACAATATCCTCCTTGATATTGTCAAGAAGGGCACCATGGTTCAACCCGTGTCGGCAGTATTCTAGACATAAAATTGGTAGCAGTTAAAGTTATACTCGGATAATCCTATGTAAAAAAAAAAAAAAATACTCTCTAAGGTCAAATAATATCCACATCGTAAAGTTCGCGATTTAACTCCAGTTTTATTTGAAATGCTTCAACTGTAATGTTTTGAATTCAATATACCCTGATTGATTTGTTTGGTCGCCAAAGAAATCGTCATCCACAAGGCGACGCGTACAAATTGCTTCGTCATACGAAACGTATGGAAGAAAATCGACCAGCGCGACAGCGGGCACGGCGCGCAATGTTGTTTCTTTGATGAAAATCGGAAACGCGGGAATTTGTGATACAGCTTTATTTTCAAAAATAGAATTTTATTTTTAATTTTGGCGGGCTTGTCGAAAAATGGCGGGAGCTCCAGACATGGAATCAATCAAAGACGCTGACGATTTATTCTCATTCTTTCGCTTCACGAATTATTCGAATTCTAAACAATTATTTGGGCTGTATTTATATTTTTCATGCGGATAAATACCTACGCCAGACTTGGCTTCTAGTCGCCGCAGGGACAGGGCGAAGGTATAACATAATATCGTCACATTTTAATTTTAATTGACACGAACCGCTTTTGCCAAAGCATTGATGTTTAGCTAAACCACGATCTCTGCCCTAATTTTGAAATTTGGGTCACGCAATCCTAACCCAATTAGCACTAAACTAGCCCTGTTCAAGTGTTCCTGTGTGTCTCCCCAGCATACAATCCTGTTCAAAATTCTAGATGAATATAATATTTTGATAATAATTAGTAACATTTTAAAATGAAATAATAACATTGTTCAAAATTATGTAAACAAATCTGACCACGGTAGTCCATTTCAGACTTAAATTCAGGAAAGCGATTTTTGTGTTTGTGATTTGAATGTTTGAAGGTCTATAACTTTTTTACTTATTGCAATAATTAATATCTGTGAACGATATATTTCGTAATTTCATTCGTTTTTGGCTATTAAGAAGAAAATGTCAATAATTTATAAATATATTTTGGTTTATCATCTAAAGTAAATTGGACTCCAGTGGTTTTGTAGTTAGTTAAATCAGTTAATGTACTGTTTATGGATTTCATTGATTCATCCGATAATGTAATGAAATACAGAGAATTTTTCTGCATTTTCAACTCAAAACCTCCAAAAATTGGACTTCCGTGCTTTATACTTTAAGAGCGATTGACCAGCGGCTGAGAATAAAATTTTTAAAATTGCTTGCAACTGTACAGGGAGTTTAAAATGAGAAATATCAATTATTCCCCGTGTCAAATTTTTTAAATAAAAAATTTCATCTCGATTTATTACATTCAAAACTTGCTTTAATATATACCTACTTTCAAGTAAACAATAAAGTAAAAGCCCTAAGGGCCTGAATAAATGAATAAATAAAAATTCTCAAAACGCTCAATGATAAATGATTAAATATCGTGTACTTATTGTAAGTATTTTTTGATCATAAGTATTTATGATTTTTCAATAATGTCTAAACAAAATAAATGTGTAAAAATTTTTTGAAATATTTTACTTTGTAATGCCTTAAATAAATAGAAAAACTGAGGTATTTTTGTCACAAGACACGTTCTCGGATTTAAAATTTGTGTTGTTTAATAGAATCTATCGTTTGAAAATAATTAATTAATAATTGTTTTGTTGTATGATTATATAATTTGACAATTGTGTTGTTTAAATCTATCGTTTGAAAATTGAACAAATCTGCCAACGGTATAACCATAGTATATTAAAAATACACTTACTTTTTCAAAATTTGCGTGTACCAGATAAAATAACAATCTTTGAGAATCAATTTATGTTTTTTTGTAAAAAAGAGTCAATACGTCTAGAATTTGATTTAAAAATGACTAATTTCCGGTATTATCTGGTAATAATACCCTCTTAAGTACAAAAATAGAGAAGTGTTCATTTTTATTTTTTGATATGGTTGGGAACCTTAGGGTTTCTTTAAGGATTCTTCGATGAGAGTAACTCAGTAATCAGTACATATACAGCTCGGTAAATAATTTAACAATGCCGATAAAATACTCAAACTGTACATAAAATACTCAACTATTATTATTTATACTGTAAAAAGCTCAGTTCCCTTTGATCATACATGCTTAGAAACGTAGGTACTATAACAAAAGGATTACCACGCCTCGCTGTTGAGCGTATTATTTGAGGCCTAGTAAAATCATGAAACCTTACTGAAAATAATTTAAAAATTAAGTTTTTTTTATTATCCGTATTGTAAACTATTTAACAGTCGATTCCTCCGTTACCTCTTCCTTCTTAACACGACTTTAACGACCTGTTTTTAATAGTTTTTTAAAGTTTTATAGCGAGATTTTTAAGGACCTGCTATCGGAATACAATAAAGAGTTTATATTCAGATCTTGAATGCTCGCCGCGAGAATCAGAAATATGATTTATCGATATTTTAATGCGCTCCCAATAGAACAACGGAACGAAGCTTTTGAAAGTCAAAATAATACACCTTTGTCGTTCATTTTTTTAATAATATTATTAATTTAGATTCGTATAACCCGACTTCTTACAACTTCTTGTATTTGACCTCTGTAAATCTAAAAAACTTGCTAATATTTTATGTTCGCTTATTTGTTCTAATTATTGTACTATCCTATCGGATGTTGGCTATCATTTCTTGATGTGATTTTTCACAAAAATGGCGCTATACAAATCAGTCAAATATTATTATTATTAGGTCAAAAGTATTCAGGCTGACTGCAGCCAGGAATAACTTTGCATTGGTTTCGACGCCACGCTGTCAAGGGTCTTAATCGGCTTTTGGGTAGCTGATTAGGGTACCGCCGCTTCGAGAATCATTTATTGCATAATCGACACCCCTGCCACAGGTCACCCAAGTGGTTCGCTACTTTTGGTGACTTAGCATAGATGTACGGGTTCGTGGGGGTGAGGTTTGTCTAGGTCTTTGCGGCTGATGCTGTTGTCCACTTACTGCGTGATCGGGAGAGACTGGTTAATTATTCATACGTTCATCACTTCTGAACACATGGACCCCGAGATTCCTACCCTCCCCTTATACCCCTTTCCTTCCCAGAACTTCTTCTCCTTCCTTTTCCTAAAAAAAACCCTCCACACAGCATTCTCAAAGATTACCTAGGCCCTGAGGGATTTTTTTTCCTTAGGGCCTCCTGTATGGAAATAATGTTAAAAAAAAACTATGTCGTCGGTAAATCTTCTTCCTCTATTGTTAACTAAATATACGGAAAAAAACGAATAATAGATACATTCGAAGAATTTAAGGTCAGAAAATTAAATGAATTATACTTTTACCATGCAACATTACAAATTTATAAAGATAATATTCAAAATAAAACTGCACCCTTTAAAAATAACAAAAACCTTAGACAAACATCAATACTTCATACTCCAAAATGTAAAAAAACAATAGGGCAGTTTAATCATAAATATCTCGGAGTAAAATTCTTTAATTCATTGCCAGAAAATATTAGAAACATGAATACCAATATAAAAGAATTTAAAACTCCCCTTAAAAAGCACACTCAAAACCTGAACTAAATCATAACAAATAAAAAATATATAATAACACCCCTCCCCCCATACACACAAGCCCTGCTTTTTTATGGGGGTACATCAAACATATATATTATATAATTAATTAGTGTATAAAATGTATTTGTAATTTATGTATCTTTTTTGAATTATTAATAAAAAAAAATAAAAATAAAAAAATTTAAAGAAACCGAACAAAGAATAATGCGTAGTGTTTTTTTTCTTTATTCTTTGATACCAAACAATTGTATCACTGATATTTTTTCAGAATGCGTATGTTCTTGTTAATTTGTTAAAAAATGTTTTATTTTAATTTTTAAAGCAAACCTCGAACGTGTGCCATTGTTTTGTGACCCCTGCGAACCCTTTATCGCCTCGGTCCGCAGAGAAAGAAATAAAATTAGAAGAGGAAGAGAAATATGAGTAATGGCTTCAGAGTAATTTCTAGACAAATTAAACCGTGAAATAAATTGGTTGGACTGTGATATACGCGCCCCGGACGAATTATGAACTAAACGGATTTGTCCATATAACATTTTTTTGTACGTTTTGCCTTTGGTCCCCGAGGCTGTTTTATTTTAAGTCGTGGACCATGCTTAATTGATTTTATTAATTCATCGCCATTAGAGGTCTTGTGTGAACGCGGTCATGTAAGGGTTACGACACTTAATATGGCCTGGTATATCAGTTGACTTTAAGCTCGGCTTGTTTGGAATGTCGAGTTTAGCACAGTTTGGAACATAAACCGTATATAGGTTGAATATATCACAAATATTACGTGTATTGTCTGTGAATTTAAAAGACGAATGTGTTTCTTTTTTCCTTGAAAAACAAATCTGCTCTCTACGCACCGGGAAATCGCGATGTTATGATTGCGATCTTTCAAAAACGACGACAGTTTATTTTTAAGCTGGTTTAATTTTCGAGTTAATTTTTTATAAAGTTTTCCACCTCAATCAGCATGGTGCTGTTATAAAGCTAGTACACTAATTTTAATTAGTATTTGTTATGCAGGAGTCAGTCTACTATTATTGAAATTAATCGCTGAAAACATACGGTCCTGGATGGCGTTGAAACATTTAAATTCCCTTATCAGATTATTTTTGATTGATTATCAACTATATAATGGTCATTCAACATTTCCCGACGAACATAATAGTCCCTACTTGTAAAATTAGGCAATTTACGTAAATTTCGTTGGAAAATATACAAATATTATTTATTTACGTAAATGTCAGATTTGGTAAATGACTGCTGCGCCTCGGCGTCTAAAAAATGAACTATTTTGCCGCTTATCGAAGTTTGAGCGGTAGATTTAGCACGCTTAAATTAGAGCGGGGATTGTCGTACTTAGCAAGGATACGGACTGGCTGATATACCGGGCCTATGAGGTACAATTCATACATGTAGGTACTTTTCAACTACTTTGTGGAATTCTATTGTAATAATAAAATACCTTTACCATATCAAATTTTTAAACTTTGTTTAATATTATTTTTGTTCGACCGGACCGTTTTCAGACAAACACACCCATCGTTAGAACGGTTCGATCATACGCCTACATCATATTTGGGGAATCTGTGCAGAGATATTGATAGGTATATTGAGAGGAGGATAAATGCAGGTAATTAATGGAGGACTGTACAAGGTTGGCGCTAACAAAAAAAATGTCCAAAGAAGCGAAGCTAGCAGTCCTGTAGAAATGAGATCCCTGAGGAGTATGTGTGGTAAAACCATGCATGATCGTTTAAGAAATGGGGAGATCCGCCAAGAATGCAAGGCTGATGTAAGCCTAAGGAGTAAGATTAAGAAAGGGACGCTCAGATGGTTTGGGCGTTTAGAGCAAATGATCGAATAAATGAGTGTAAGGAGAATATACTAAGCAAATGTGAATGGTAGAAGAAGTGAGGGATGGAAGACATGGCACGATCGAATGAACCAGATACCAAAGCCATGTCAAGAGTCAGAATAATATAAAAGTAAATATGAGACAATGTATGAACGTGAATTAGGTAAGGAGTGTGTGCCAGTGTGTGTGTGTTTTGCGGTCCGTCCATTCTGCCTACTTAGCTAACCTGCCTAGTTAGCTCTGCAGAGGGTCTGTTAAATTAAATGAGGAGTAGATTCCCATGTTGTAGGAGGGATGATACACAGTAGCCGGCAAATAATTTCACTGCTTACCCTAAAATGACCCATTCTCATTATTTCGTCTCCTGGCTGTGCTGTCGTCATCGGTGCCGCGAGATCATTGACTTTTCTTCAGATAAACCTTCAACCTTCCGTTGAAATACCGGTATAACAAACATAAATAAAAAAAAATAAAAATAAAAAAAAATAAAAAAAATACATGTACATTTACATTTTTGGGCAGCACCGCGCTGGTTGTTCAGATGCATTGTACATATAGTTTTGTATCGCTATAGGTTTTTTATATTTTCTAGTGTGTAGTTAGAAGTAAGATTGTAGAAATTATCGAAATTTGTACAGCGCCCTTGAGGTGATTTTTCACAAAAACGGCGCTATACAAGTCATCCAATTATTATTATTATAGCGTTTCTAACTGTCGTCTATATTCTAAAGTAATCTTAAAACTGCAATCCATCTGTTAAGACAGGGGGATTCACACTTACAAAATTGTTACAATCTTTGTTTGATTTGGAATCTCAATGCATGTTGAACGAGTGTTGTTAAATTGATTGCTTTTTTTTATAAAATACTCCCGATTTATACTTCATGAATTTTTATTTGCGTCTAGCTTGTACCAAAATTTCCTCCGCGATGTTTTTGTAGAGTCTGATTTGAAAAATGAACTCTCTCTCTTACAAAATTCAGAATGCCACGGCCGTGTTTTTGTTTTGGGCAGTATAAAAAATCCTCTGGACACAATAAATGGCCTTTCTGACGCAAGCAACATTCATTTTTATTAATGCTCTCTTTTAATATATCTATGTATATATATATATACACTGTGGTGACATAAATAATATATGGATTTCTACATTTCTTTCAGGAACATTTATAATTCAATTAAATTGTTGTCCTGTTCAACATCAGGTTGAAAACTTTTACAAGGTGTCGGATTGTTGTAATAAATTAATGTTCGATTCAGCAACATTTTAATTAACCCATTACAATCCTGATTCAGCAATATTTAAATGAACCCATTACAATCCTGATTCAGCAACATTTAAATGAACCCATTACAATCCTGATTCAGCAACATTTCGATAAAACCATTACAATCCTGATTCAGCAATATTTTAATTAATCCATTACAATCCTGATTCAGCAACATTTAAATAAACCCATTACAATCCCGATTCAGCAACATTTTAATTAACCCATTACAATCCCGATTCATCAACATTTAAATAAACCCATTACAATCCTGATTCAGCAACATTTAAATAAACCCATTACAATCCCGATTCAGCAACATTATAATTAACCCATTACAATCCCGATTCATCAACATTTAAATAAACCCATTACAATCCTGATTCAGCAACATTTAAATAAACCCATTACAATCCCGATTCAGCAACATTATAATTAACCCATTACAATCCCGATTCATCAACATTTAAATAAACCCATTACAATCCTGATTCAGCAACATTTAAATAAACCCATTACAATCCCGATGAAGTAAGAGAAAATTGGGAGGGGAAGTTGATGGTATCGTAATTTTTATACCAACACAGTTTTTTTCTCAAATTCAGCCATTTTTGTGGAAGAAGATTAGTTCCGCAAAGACAAGTTATTTTTTGTCAGCCTTGCCATAAAATACATACATAAGTTCATATTGTCGTCAATCAGATTTCAGTAGTTATGGGTATAACGAGATTAAGGGCCGGTATATCAGTCTTTGCTAAGGAGCACATTCCTCGCTCAACTTAAACCGCCAAAATCGGCCGCTTAAGCCGTGGTAAGCCGCAGAATAGTTCCTTTGCTAGACGCCGTAGCGCTATTGGCAAAAACACATCTGTCATCTGTTAGATTTCACATTGCTTCGGTTTCGATCTGCTACGTACATGCTACGTACGGAAGCAATAAATTACATTGGAGGAATAAGTTTACCTATCAACATGGAATTCGAACTTTCTTCGAGTGATGACGATTTAGACGCCGTTTGACGTTTGGTTGTTTGATAAAACCATAGAGTCCATAGATACTTACATAAATAGATTGGTTCGGCATAGAAATTACTAAAATTATCATAGACTAAACGTTTAAAATTGGTCAACTCTAGGATTACGACTGATATACGCATTGTGTGCTAAGCCATGCTGAGCTCCATATTCCTTCAAAGCCGAGCTTTAGACCAACTGATATACCGGCCCTAAATAATGTTACATCCTTGTTAAATTTCATTCTCTAGTGCCATTGTGCCTAGCACCTATATTATTTATTTGTTTTAAAAAAATACACGAAATACCGGGATCAAAAATTAAAAAAATTTGTATAGCCCTTTTTATTGACCTCTTTACATGCAGCTCTGTAAACAATTTGTTTTTTGACACACTAGCGGAAGAATGGACTTCATTTCACGGACCATGTGAATGAAATGTGCACGTTTGAGAGAATTCTAGATAAAGATTTGCTTATAATTTTAGATTTACGTCATTTGCAAGCCTTTATAGCCCAAAAGTATTAAATTCGTTGACTTCCGTTCGTGGGATCGTGTTGTCAAAGGAGTTTGTTTGGTTCTCAGGTGATCAAGTTATTCGCTTATAGTCCGAAATCAAAGACATTATTCTTTTTACGTAACATTTGATCTTTAATTTTTGCCATCTCTTTGCGTTGGTACACTGGTAGGTTGATTTTCAGTCAATTTGTTTAAGGTTAGGCTTAATTAGTACCAAGTCAGTTTGTCAACTTGCAAATGATTAGCGAATTTAATATTATTTATGCGTGACGTATCCGTCACGCGATAATTTAATCTAACTTGGATCAAATTATCTCGTCAATATAATTAGATTGCAAATCGGTTATTTCATTTGAATTCTGCCACGTCTGTCGCAGTTGGTAGGTTCCTATAGGACAATTATAGTTCTTGCCAGTGGTGTAGCTTCAGTTCAGTTAAACTGGGCATCCCTTATTGACACTTTTCTAAAAGGACTGACTTCGACGTAAGCTATTCTAGATGTATTTATATTAAATACATAAATCTATTCTAATAATAATTTTAATATGATACATTTTAAATTAATTTAATTAACAAAATTTAAATGGATTTTGGCGTCGACGTTTCAACGATGAGCTCTACACTCTGTTTAAGGAACCAAAAGTGAGACAATTTATAAAGTTGGGAAGACTTCGGTGACTGGGTCATGTGGAAAGAATGACAGAGCATCAAGCACCAAAGTCCCTGCTAAAATCTAGACCTGTAGGGCGAAGGAGCCTGGGAAGACCAAAATTAAGGTGGAACGACAACGTCCTCATAGACCTACGTACCTTGGAGATTCCAAACTGGAGAGAACTACTACAAAACAGAGATGAGTGGAGGAAGACTCTCGAGGAGGCCAAGACCCACCAAGAGTTGTAGCGTCAATTGTGATGATGATGAAATTTTAAATTACTATTTGAAATTTCATAAAAACACAACTTTTTCCAACAAGCAACATAATTTCTGTCATAAGCTATGGAGTTTCGAAAGGTTTTCATTTTTTTTGTTTAATATTTTTTTATTCAAACTTCATGTAAAGTCGGGCAGTAAAACTAGTGATAACATAACATTTCATGTACCTATCATTCAGCTGATTAGTTGGAGATCTCCAAATACCTACTACATAATGATTAATGCATGCAATATTTGGAAGCTCACCATAAATCAAATGTTATTTACACGTGTCTGTATTTTACATATTAAATATGCTATAAAATAACACCGGGAAGCACGACGGTTCGGTATATTAGTTATTGAAATATCCTACTAGTGACCCAGAAAAGATCAACAGTTTATTTATTTCACTACAAGTTTTTCTGCATTATAAATGATTTATTTATTGTTATTAAGTTTATTTTGTAGAACTCCATTTTAATTTTTTATACATTGAATAATAATATTATTGAATATATAAAAAAAAAAAAAAAAAAAAAAAAAAAAAAAAAAAAAAAAAAAAAAAAAAATATATATATATATGTATATAAATGATTTGGTGGTGTTTATAAGTAATCTGAGTATTGTACCAGATGAAGGGTACAATTTTACATATAACTGCATACTTAACACAAATTTAGATTTTTCGGAGATTTCATTCTAATCAACTAAACGATCGAAATTTTAATTTTCAATTTGCCCGGGGTTTGAAGATTGTCGCTATGCCACTGGCACTCGTGTAGTAGTGCTGTGCTAGTCACTAAGTGGCCTTTCAGTGCTTTATCAATGAAACGAGACAGATGTCCGTAGGTATGCGGACAGACTCGGTACTCCAGTACTGCCAGCGGTCTGGTGTCCGGTCATAGACTTGCACTGCCCAGTGCCCATCCAGCGTATTGCGTGCTGCGCTCTCAGCAACAAACGGTCAGCACTATATAAGGGGATTTTGTATACCTACAGGCATTATTACGAGAATGGTCAGTAGTCGATTCTTCTTATGGATTGGACATTTTCATAGCCAGAGGTGGGAAAACGACCATCAAAGCACCACTTACGAGTAACTTACTAGGCACCACATTTAATTCTCATCTCTTCAGAAAGTCATTTCCATTAATAGATAGTAAAGGCAATACTTTATTTTCGTGGCTGGAACTCAATAATATAATTATATTCTTTCTGAACTAGTATAATATATTATATAGATTTTTAGATATATGGTGTCTTTGTATTTTTATCATAAATTTTTTTAAAGTTAAAAAAAATTATAACTAGTATTTTTAAGGTATTTTGTCGCATGGATATTTGCTTCTTGAAGATATAATATGCAATTTTGAAGCAGAGAAGCTTAGACATCATATTCGTATCAAAATAGATTCGTTTAAAATAAACTCATCTCGTTAACTTTTTTTTTTATTCATCAATAGATTTTTTTTTACATATGTATACATTTTTGATTAAACATTGGTTCTATTGACGAAAAGGTCACTGCTCAGCTGCAATTCAGGATTTCTCCTGGAACGCAGCTGGTTTTCAGCAGTGTAAGTGAAGTTAAAAAAAACTATTATGAGAAGATTTGTGTTGTTATAACACTCAAAGAACGTCCTTCCAGAAACCATGAACAAAGCCATAAAAATTTCGTAGTTAATTTGTATTATAAAATACTCGTATTTTATTGTAATGCCTAATATTTAAGTAACTGCTATCTGTGCTTTTCAGAAATATGATATCAATCTTTTGAATTAAAAATGTGTTCATTAAACAAACAAAACTTGTAGTTATTCTCCTCGTCTGCTTTTTCCTGTGATTTTCAATTACTGGTGTTTTCCTAATTCTTTATTCGAGGCATGTATGTGATTTTGAAATATGATTTTGTGTATTTTCGTAATCAAAAATGAGCACTGCCAACAAGAGCGATCTCTGGATTTTTGTCCGGAAATTTCGATCATCGCGCGTGTTAGAAATTTGGAATAGATTTGTTAAATGTAGCATATATTTATTATGGTGATTGAGATGATTTCAACACTGTTAAAATATCAAAAAATTGCACGATGCTCGTTGCAAAGAATAATATTATCAACTATCATTTAAACATGAAATAGAAAAATACTAAACGCAGGTGCGACCATTTACTTTTATGTACCATTATTATTTTTTATGTACTTTTCAGTTTCAACGGAGAGTTGTCAGTATTTTCTTCATCATTATTAAATATTACAACATGTTTATAAAAAATAAATCTATAATTATACACTTTATCACCTTACGGAGATAGCAAGTTATTCTATTTATAAGGGAAATATTACAGGATCTCATTTCAATCGAATGACTTCAAATAATTATCAGATATTATTTCTACATCATTGACCTTAAAAGAAATGGAATACTACTCCTACTCTAACTACTCAACTACTCTTTGAGGTTAGCTGATTAAAGTCTCCTAAACGACCATTGCAGGAATGAAATTACTGATGAGCTAAAAGAAAAAGGGGTTGAAATGGTCAGGCCCTGGCCATAATCAAAGAATATTCGGATAATAGAAAGGACTTTTTTTGTATTTCTTGGGCATTAACTAAGTAACAATATCTAGACATTTTGTTTTGAAGAGTTTTAATTATCAATTCGTTACTTAAATTTTAATTTTTCTCTTCCGGTTTCGACACATCCGTGCCATTCACTAGCAAACTTAAAACTAAACATAAAATTTAAACAAGTACAGAAATGAATTAGTTGCTATTAGGTGGGATTAGTGGGAGGGGGGATTTTGGGGGAGGGGGAGAACAGTGGGAGGAGTCAATATCACATGGGAACATAGTCAAAAGGGGAGATTTGCAGGGTGCTATTATTTTGAGGTTATTCTAATTTATACATCAAATTAAATGTATTATTTAAAAATGTAATACAATTTCTCGAATACACTACAGGTTCAAGTTTCAGTATTTATCCCCCTTTGTTTATATTTTTGCCGTTATGTTTGTACTTGTTTTCCCTTTCGCGTCGAGCTTTTGGCACCTGCCGGTTGAGAATCACTCTGACTCACGTGACTGTGGCGGAAGTTTGAGAAAGAATAACAAGATTTTTATTCGGAGAAATTCGTGCTTTATGAATTTCAAAATAGAATTAGATTAAGCAGAATTAAATGTTGTGTGGAAATATTATCCGGCGACCGATCCGCTTGGCTGCAATGTCTAATGGCATATGTTATCTGACGGATTTCTCCTCTTCCAAAGCCAGGTGCACTCCATTTCCTTATCCCAATAATGATCGTGCTAATCTTCTAAATATTATCGGGCGATCGTGGACTTTATTCAAATAATTTCGATTCACCGAAATAAATTCACTCTCAAATTTGTCATTTCAAATTTTTCGTATATTTTCATCGAACACCATTGCTTCATCAGCGTTTTTAGATTTTCACGGCCAAAAGTATTTTCGTTGTTTGTTTTTGGTGTGTTATGCCGTGTTGCGCTACCTCCTTCTTTAGCCGACGTTTCGGACAGCGTTGCAGTGTCCATCATCAGGGCAGATCCGACGATGTGACGTTAGCGCAACACGGCATAACACTCCAAAAACAAACAACGAAAATATCATTTAAATTTTTATTAAAAATTAAATTTCGGTATCTTCTCATTCCTGCCTCCCAAATAGTTGTATAATATATGTATGTAGTTATTTTATAAGACTAGTTAAGTATTGATGTACACAAATGAAAAATGGATGTGACATTAAAATTGAAAGATGTGATAATGTGTGTTTTCAGCATTTTGCCTCGATCCTCTCGTGAATTGTCGCGTCGCGCGTCGAGTCTGCCCAGATTCGATAATTAAGACGTCTGCCAGCGGGAATTAAAAAAGTCAAATCACCCGTGGATTTTTGATACGTTTGTTCTTTCTATTGTGATACGTGCAGCATCCGAGAGACGTGTATCGTCACATCAAAGGGGCCAGGCAACGCGACGAGATAAATCAGACGGAATTTTTAATTTAGTTCGGTGTTTGGTCCCCGCGCAGTTTGCCACTGATAAATGGCACCGTCCGTCACAAAAATCTAGGACATTAAACAATTGCAACAAAAAATAAAGAGAGGATTTCGTCGCGAATTGCAAGTGGATGGAATTTTCGATTGTGAATTTCAAATTCGCGAACGCTTTGAATATCTGAGCAGAAACAGACCAATAATAAAAATATTTTTAATGATTCTTAGCCAATTTTTTAATACATATTTGTAATAATAAGCTTTAACTTTGTGGATCGCATTAATTTTCAAAAAATATATTTATTTAAATTTTGTTTTAGACCACATTAATTTTAATCAAACTCTACCGGTTTCGGAAGAACTCCTTCGCCAGGAAAATATTAAAATTTATATATGTAAAATTTTTAATAGCTTATTATTATTTTATCTTTATGGGTTAAACTATTTTTTGTATTTCTTGGGCATCTATGTAACAATTTCTAGACTTTTTGTTTTCGAAGAGTTTTATTTAAAACGGATATTTTTTTTACTTAATTTGTAACTATTGTAAATTATGTAACAGATATACATATGAAATAAAACTCTTCCAATTATTGGATAACCAACACATCTGCCATAGGTCACCCCAAGCGGGTTGCTACGTTTGGTGACTTAGCAGGGGTGCCCGGGTTCATGGGGTATTGGCGTATACAGTATATATGACGGTCGGCGGGGTCGAGGGGTAAGGCTCTCGAATCCCAATCCGAAGGTCACGGGTTCGAACCCAGCGTGCGCAAGTAATTTATTTTTTGTTATTTTACAATTAATTATTTAAAATAATATCTTGTACATTTGCGGCACGTTCCAGAGTGGAAGATACTCTCAGTATTGCCCTGGTGTAAGACCATTATTCAGAACTGAAACGTTGCTTGAAATGGATTTACCCGTGTTTAGTGACGATCTGAATAGCCAGGTGCTTCCCCACCTACCTCTTCTCCAAGTCGTTCCCCTCTCACTAGCTTCAGCCTCATAAAATACCCCAATTAGGGATGCAATAGTCTCACTGGCTCCAGAGGGGAGCAGTTGGGACTCTTGTGAGGTATTCACTATAAAAAATTTTAAAAAACTGTCAATAATTATTAAAGTTATGCCATATTCGTTTTTTACGCCGCTTTCAATTTTAATTCTTTTGGAGAGAAAAAACTTAAAAAAGTATTTTAAAAAGTTGAGAGAAACTAGGTAAATAAAAGGGTCTAATGTGTGATACATTAAAACTTCATTATTAAACCTTGTGTTTAAAAATTGTATAGTTTAAGTTACCTAAGAACAAAACAAACTGTTTACTATATTCATATTTAATATACCCCAGACTAGTTTGAATTGATTCGTATGTTTTTGAATTGCTTTCGACAGGTTAAACACGATAAACAAACTGTTTCATTGATTATAAGGTTCCTTTATTGACTATTTCGCTGAATCACGGCCCACTATAGTGGCTTTGTTTATTTCGTATAGTCTTCATGATCAGCTCTCAGCTACCGAAAGGTTTTGATTGTTTTTTTAATATAGTTTTTTCTATTGCATGAACAGAATGGGTCTGGAATTCAAGTGGTTTCACGTTTCAACTTTCGGCAGGTGTCGAGGGTCATTTATTCTTTTATTTCACTCCCACCTTTATAATTTGCTTTCATTTTAGTGATACAATAATAGTACCTATCATCAGGAGGGTTAATGGACTTTAAGTCTTTTGTGGTGTGGCATAAAAATACTTGATCTGACTTTTACATTTTGGCCGTATTTTGAAGGGTGTATTTTTACAATTATTTTTAATTCACTATAATTTAATTTTTATAAAAAACGAACATTAGTTGTTACATTTCGCAACGAAGGCGTAAAGTTTGTATACAGGGTGTATCGGCACGTACCCGACAAACTTTAACCAGGTGATTCCTGACATTATTTGGAGTAAAAATGTAAATGAAATTTTGTTCTCCGGTGACTTTTTCTAAAAAGTTTTTCTTTTTTTCAATTTTTTTTCTTCAAACTCCAACAAAAAAAAACTCTTTGCATGTCGTCACTAGTCACTCAGCCGAGTAACCGTGCGACCTTTTATCCCGCCCTCAACTGTCCAAAACCTACTACTTTTTTATGTTTTTGTACAAAAAAAAATAACCGGATCCCAAAATTTTATTTGCATTATATATTTCAAGTAATGTCAGGAGTCACTGGTTAAAGTTTGTCGGGTACGTTCCAATATACCCTGAAGTCAGTAGCGTCTGTTTATAAATTTTATTTTTATTTTGATAAAAATTAAAAATAAAAATCATAATAAAAAACAGGAAGACAAACCTCGCCTTCTTATAAACGACGTATGTAACATAAAGATAAGTTATTAATTCAAAATGATGTATCATAATTATTAATTATTTTCATTCCGTATTGAATTACTGTAATAAACTGTGCTTTGTCAATTAATATAAAGAATTTTATTGTTTTTCTCGTGAAACGATTATTTTATTGACATGCTTTATCGACCTTTTATTAAATCCATGTCAATCACGATTTATTTGATGACATCAACGTGATTTATGGTTTATTTTTGCATCATCCTCTATAATGAGGAAATCGTATAAAATAATCATAATAATATAATGTATTCATTGGTAATCAAAATGACAATAAGTACCATACCAGTAATTGCATTCGTGCCTATCTATTTTCACTGTAATTAATGAAGACAATATTAGCGAAATTTAATCGAAAATCTGAATCATCAATCACAGTTTTTTCCCCATCTTCTTCCTCTCCCCACTACTTTCATGACACTCACGACATACCCCAATTAAGGATGGCATAGTCTCACTGGTTCTAACGAGTAGTTCTAGTAGTTATGACAGCCGGCGGTCCAGCGGTAGGGCCATTCCAAAGGTCGCGGGTTCGAACCCGGCGTGCGCAAATAAATTTTATTTAATTGATTTGTGTTATTTCACAATAAATTATTTAAAATAATATACATAGTATATTTGCAGCACGTTCCAGAGTGGAAGATACTCTTAATATCGCCCTGGTGTAAGGACACCATTCAGAATTGAAAAGTTGCTTGAAATGGCTTTAGCCGTGTTTAGTAACTAGATCTGAATAGCCAGGTATTTCCTTTCCTCTTCCTCGTCTCCTTCCCTTTCCCACTTACCTTCAGCCTCATAACATACCCCGATTGGGGATGCCATAGTCTCACTGGCTCCATACGGGAGCAGTTGGGACTCTTGTGAGGTATTATTCACTATAAAAAAATTAAAAAACGAGAGCTGTTGGAACTGATTATACGGTATTCATATATTTTTTTAAATATTTTGAACTTAACACTTAACCACACTTCTTTTTATATTTCTTGGACATTAACAATGTAACAATTTCTATACATTTTGTTTTTGAAGAGTTTTATTTCACATGCACTTTCATTACTTAATTTTTAAATCAATCTTAAAACAATAAAAGGGGAAAAAAAACAAAAATACTTGATCTGACTTTTACATAGGCTGTATTTTGTAGGGTGTATATTAACAATTATTTTTAATTCATTTTTATAAAAAACGAAAATTAGTTGTTACATTTCGCAATAAAGGCGTACAGGCTGTATATATAGGTACTGAAGTCAGTAGCGTCTGTTAATAAATCAAAATGTGCATGTGAAATAAAATTCTTCTTAAACAATTGACTCAAACACTCTTTTTAAACGTAATAGAATTAATCAAAAAAATCATAGAAGTCGTTGAAACTTATAGTTCCGGGGCCCGGGTGATATTCCCGGGCGCCGCCGCTCTTGCCGCTCTTGCCGCTCGGCCCGTCACGCGCGCGCAACAATGCGCCATCTATGGTTTAATTAGCTGGGTGTTTAATAAAACACCACAATAAGGGCAGGCTCCCCGCGGGGACCCGTAATTGCCAGCGGGGGCCCGGGCGGTCGCAATGGGAACTGAATCGAGCCCGGGAACCGCCGATTAGGCCCTTTTATCTATAAAGCCGTCGTCTCACTGGGTCGGTATCGGTAAGCAATCGACATAAACCGAAGGCCCTGTGGAGAAAATTCTCATAAACTTTAGCTAACTTTCTGCGCAGTGTCTTAGATTTGTGTCAATTGCTTACTGATACTGACCAAGTGGGGCGAAGGGCTTAAATCTCTTAAAAATTCGGTTCCATCATAAAACAGATTAAAGATTTTTTTCTTCAAACTTTGCAAAATCACTTTGTGGCGTCATTTTTAATTAAATGAAACAAATAACTTGGTATACACCACTTATATAATTACAATGTGTGGTAAAACCATGTATGATCGTGTGAGGAATGTGGAGGTCCGAAAAGAATGCAAGGCCGATGTGAGCATAATTAGTAAGATTAAGAAAGGGACGCTTAGATGGTTTGGGCATGTTGAGCAAATGAATGAAGAAAGAAGTGTAAAGATAATTTATGACGTGAATGCGAATGGTAGAAGAAGCCGAGGACGCCCAAGGAAGACGTGGCACGATCAAGTAAATCAGATACTTGAGTCGGGCCATTTCAAGAGTCAGAATAATAGAAGAGTATGTATGAGAAGATGTATGAATGTGAATGAGGCTAGGAGTGTGTGGCAAGATCGATTTGTTTTGCGGTCCGTCCTCTCTGTCTACCCCTGCAAGGAAACGAAATGATGGTTACTTAGTTAGTTTATATAATTACAATTATTGACATTGAAGCATGTCAATAATTGTAATTATATAAACTAACTAAGTAACCATCATTTCGTTTCCTTGCAGGGGTAGACAGAGAGGACGGACCGCAAAACAATGGAAAAATATTAATAATTAATAACATTTTGTTATTTTTATTCATATTATTATTATCTTGATGAAGAAACCATCGGCTTCGAAACATGTTGATAATTGTGATTATATAAGTGGCGTACACCAAGTGATTTGTTGCATTTAACTTTAAAAAATTAAAAAAACAGCTTAACCCATCCTACATAAACTAACTTAGCTAAACCTATTATTTTATCTGTTTTGTTACTGTTCTGTTTAATCGTTTGTCGCAATATTTGCGATACCGAAACATTAATAAATTTACCATTTTAGAAATGATTTCCCCACTGCTCAGTGTGCTAACAAATTCGAAAAGATTTCAAAGAATGTCAAGAAAATATATTACGCCCAATTAATGTGGATGAAGAAGTCGGGGACGCCCTAGGAAATCGATTCACCGGAATGGTAAGGTAAAGGTAGAATAGAACGTCAAACACATCCGTCTTAGTACGTATATAGTTATTCAGCCTCTTGAAATGATTTGAATCAATCATTTGATTCAATTTATCGTTGCGTGTCATCCTGGAGCTTTTCTGATTTCTTATTTATTATTTTGATAACTTAGTAGGAATTAGTAGGCATTGTTATTTTAAAAAATTGATTTAATGGATACGTTAAGTCAAATTGACGACCTCTTTCAATGAAAATTATATGTTGGTCAAACAAAATGAATTTATAAAGTCTTTTCGACGATAATATTATAATGTAAGTACATATTATAATGTAAGCACATATTATTATGTTAATTTTTATTGATGCTTATTTCCCTTCGAGTAGATAGGTTCCACCAATTTGTTAGTCGATCAATTTGTAGCAAAGGTGTTGAAGGTATATGCAAGTAATTTATAGAGGTGTAGTCGTTTAGGGAGATACAACATTCACAGTTTAACCAATTAAAGGGACGGACGTATTGTTTTCCTTTTTCGGATTAATGTGGGAATGAAAATCAACGACATAAGTTATAATTTAATGATTACAAATGTTTATGTACAAACGCTGGTTATGTAATTGTAGCAGTCAACATCTGATTTTAATCTCTATTAACTTTTAACAAATTTATAATCTTTATTCTTGTATTTTAAATTTTAATTCCGTTAATACTGATTTTACTACATAATTTTTTTTTTCAATTTTAAGTAAATTTAACTAAACTGCCTTAAAGAAACACAAGTATATCCACGAACCGGCGATGCCTATATGCGATTTTTTTGGTATCATACATTTATGCATACTATTATATTATGTTTATATTAAATATATGTATATATGTTTGTGTGTGTGCATGTTTATATAGTGTGTAATGCACTATATACAATATTATGCACTACATACATGCATATATATTTTTTCTGTTTTAATTACATTCTATTAATTATTTTTTTAAATCTTTTGTCTTTATAACTACAATGTTTTTTTCTCTTTTTACTGTTTATTAAAAAAAAACTTTAATTGTAACTTAAAACCACGTACGTAACAAAAAAATATTAATAAATATAATAACACATTTATTGTGGTGATTGTTTTGTCTTTATTTATTTATTTATTTATTAGAGCTCTTTTTATAGGCTTTTACATATAAATAGTAAAAATTATACAGTATTTATTGTGCATAACTTATTTTTTCTTTATACTTGTACCTTATATTTATACTTATACTTTTTATTTCTTACTTTTTATTTTACTGTGTATTCAGTACACCACGACTCCTTACTTTACTACTTTCAACACTACATTTACACTATTTGTCGCGGGTTCGAACCCGGCGTGCGCAAATCAATTTTATTTGATTAATTTGTGTTATTTCACAATTAATTAATAAAAATAATATATACTATATTTGCGGCACGTTCCAGAGTGGAAGATACTCTCAGTATCGCCCTGGTGTAAGACCACCATTCAGAATTGAAACGTTGCTTAATAATGGCTTTTTCCGTGTTTAGTGACTAGATCTGAATAGCCAGGTACTTCCCCACCTTCCTCTTCCCCATCTCCTTCCCTTCCCCACTTACCTTCAGCCTAACAACATACCCCAATCGGGGAAAATCACTGGCTCCAGACGGGAGCAGTTGGGACTCTTGTGAGGTATTCTGTATAAAAAAAAACTTACTACATAGTAGAATCCTACTTTCAAGAAAAATACTACTTTCTTAGATTTTTTAATGTGTTTTTTCAAAAATATTTTCTGGGTTTGGTACAAAAAATCAAATGAAACCAATATTTTGTTTGTAAATTATGCCGAATCGTAGAAACGACCCGTTCTCACGTGACAAATGTCAACTGTGTATTAAGCTAAGAAAATATGTGATATTTAGCGAATCCACACGGAGAAATACGATTATTTTATTCGTAAAAACGGTTAAAAACGGGACTGAAGTTCTTACGAACAAATTAACAGGGTTTCAATGTTTATTCTTACATTTTCCCACCAATAAACATTGTAACACTGTTAATTTGTTCGTAAGAACTTCAGTCCCGCTTTTAACCGTTTTTACGAATAAAATGATCGTATTTTAGAATAACATTTTTCAAATCTATATTATTAATATAAATCAATATAACTGTGATTTATAAATAAATGCGATTATTTATTTGAAAAAAAAACCTATAATATTTTTAAGATGTAGGTATCTAGTAATTATCAACTCACGTACAAATTGCATGACTTGTTTTATGCATCCACGATGACAAATTCCCTTTAAAACCTCATCAATATGCATTTTATTTCACACATTTATCTTGGACTGCGGTCCAGTCCATTAAAACATTAATACCTTTAACACGTTGAGATCCGATGCATGGGCGGCCTCACTATCGCCTCCAATTAATCACCCATCGCGTTGGTGAATTGGAACGAAATCGAAACAAATCGTTCTCGATCCCAAAACAAATCGTTCCCGATACCGAGCACACCGGTGGTAAATAATAAATAAATAATTCGGAATTATTAAAGCGAACAAATTGTTTATGCGGTCGTATAGATGTCCGGCGGATGGCGTGATAACTTTTCAATTATTGGAGCTGAACGGGTTTCAGGCGACGGGTGATTTTGTTTTTATCTTGCCCTTGTCATTGTCGCACTTCTTTTATTGCGCTTTTATTATCGTCTTGTTTTATTAACAAACGCATATTTATTGTTTTATGAATTCCTTCAACATAATATTGTAATAGTCTCAAGTCTCATGTTATGAATTGTCAAAGTCGTGATTTCCTGCTAGTTTTGGTTGATCTTCCATGTTTTTTTTTTTAAATTTAAATGTTTTAATGCCAGCCTTCGATTAGCGATCCGTAGACGCGTGTTCAAATCCCGGCGTGCGCATTAAAATTTTATTTGATTTATTTGATTTTATTTTTTCACAACTTTACTCATTAAGAGGATACCCGGCGGTGATTTTTCCATACAAACGTATTCCCTATTTATCTCTCTGGATTTTAACCCTAGAGAAAATATTGTTTTTGCATACAATAGATATCAACTACTAGCGTGTCGGTACTTTTTGTTTTTTTTTTGATAAGTTACTTTTTATAGAAGTTATGACCTTCCAAAAATCAATAAAATTGACTGGTTTAAATGCCGTCAAAAGATGTTCAGTATACAAACCAGACAATGTTTTTTTAAAAAAAAACAAAACGTACAGACATAGAATAGTTTTTTCTCATGTAGTTGGTAAAAAAAAAATTGAAAATCAGTCCACTTTTGGAGGAGAAAAGTGGGGAATACAAAACCTCCATTTTAGTTAGGTGTCAGTGCATTGTCCCTTTCGCTCAATATCCGGTGGAGTAAGAGCAACAGTGACAGCAATATTTTAGTAAAATCTATTTCTGCACCACCGGGTATCATCTAATTAAAAATACTAAGTACGAGATAAATCAATAAATAATACTATTATTATTAAGTTCTGCAAGTATTTTAGTTTTTATTATTGTGACAGCTGTTTCGGTGTCCAAGGCCATTTGGCGTTAGAAATTTTAGAGGAATTTCTAAAAGGAAAGCCAAGCACCCCAGTCCAAGAAATGTCACTAATCGGACTGTATAAACAACTCTGCAGTTTGATAATTCCCTTAAAAACCGAAACAGCTGTTTAAATATATAAAACTAAATTGCGGACCCTTAATTATTTAAAAAAAAAACTGATTATTCGGATCTGGTAAACAAACACTGCATAAAACTCTTTCAAGCAACGTTTCTTTCTGAATGGTGGTCTTCCACCAGGACATAATTCTGAGTGTATATCTACCTCTATGGTTTTCAAAAGTTTCAAGTGTTTCTGAAATTGAATCAAGTAAATCCTTCGCCAAGTCTTGCCAAGGGTGTTTGTACTCGGTTTTGATTTGTGAATTGTAGTCTTCGTTATTTAAAAAAATATATATCATCATTTTCTTTTACCAAATTTTATTTTTCCCTTAAGTCTCCCTCAATTGTTCCCAATTTCCTTACCGAATCTGCTACAGTAAATTTTCCTTCCTGATGATACTATCGTCGTAAATACTAATGTCGTTTATCATCAATGAAATGAAGTCGCCGTATCCTGACTTTACTCTATTGAAATAATATTTGGATGGTGGAATCTTTCGATATGTAAAACTTCCTTGGAAGACGATCATCATCATGACCAAATAGCTTGCCGAAATCGTAATTCGCGCAGAATTTCTTAGGGCGCAATGGCCGCTGATAATAACTTCTTCCGAAGGCGAAACGCGCCATTTTGTCTGTCGTCCTTTTCCAATCAAGCTTCCCGTCCCTGTCCCCCTCCGGTACGCCCGGTACAATAATAACTCCGACCGTAGTTAATTACAAATAAATAAATTATTCAATAATCGGCCCGTGGGCAGATGGCACGAGACAGGGCTGCCAACCACCTCGCTCGACTTGAAGGTGCGATCCGATTTGATTTCTTGGTCATGCTGACGAACAAAATTATTTTACCGATATGTACCTAATCACGATTTAAACAAGTTAAATCACTTTTAAGTTAAGTTACGTCTTCAAGTGCTGAGGTCACGTGGTACGAAATAGTGATGTGCTTCCGCAGTAGAGATAGGCATACATTTGTTAGTACTTGGAAGACCCAAAACCCATGAAGCATTCGTAAGTGCGGACAAATTGAATTTCACAAAAATCCCATTCATATTAAAAGAGATGACGGGGCTAAACTCAACAGTTCTTGATATCCGGTAATGAATGGCTACACCAAAACTAAACGCACAAAACCATTTTAAACTATACTGTAATACCAGCTCGTAGAGTATGGGAGCTGGCAACACGGTTAAGCATGTACTTGCATAAGCTCACACTTTACCACTATCGGTTACACATCAGCACTGATAATGGACATTGTAACGCTGTCCGAAACTTTGGCTAAAGAAAGAGGTACCTGATTTTAGCTTTTAATTTATTTCCCTGCTCATGTAAGTTTTTATTTTTCCCACTGAAAAATTTAAAAATTTGGAAAAACAATATGGCGTCTAGTCTTCTTTTCAAAGGTTAAATTATTATTTCAAACGTCTTCACACAAAAACGATTGAAATATTGTAGCAATGCAGACAGAAAAAACGTTGAAAATATCATGTCTCCACTTTTTTTCTGTTTCCCGAAACAAATGATCATTATAAAGTTTTATTTGATTGTGTGAATTTTCTCGCTGCTTGGTAAATTTTTAAACCGTAGGTGCATAGTTTACTCAGTTATGTTTGTATGGCCCCGCTTACCCGCTCAAAAAGAAGAAGAAGGAGAGACACGACGGTACGAATGTTGGAGGTAGCGCGATAATATTAAAAATGATAAAATTGAAGTGAAAATGTTTAATAAAACAAAACTCGTTTAATAACTCAGGTACGGGACATACGTCATTCCTATGTCTACCTACGTTAAATTATCGTGAAAACAAGCTTATGTGTCCAAGCGATTAAAAAAGAGCAAACATCTCGTGGGGGTAAAGTAGCATTTACACAAATATCGTGCAAAGTCATTTTTACATACATATAACTTGTAAAATAACGGAAACAAACTTGTAAATAATAATTTTCGGAGCATACTTTGCGAATTATTTCTATCGCGGGAATTTCAAATAATTCCATTTCGGCGCGGGAAATGTATAGATACTATCTTAAAGAATAGCATATGTTTATTAAAGAGCTTAAAACTTCAAACGTTTAAGGAAAACATGTAAGAAATCGGTAGAAATTCGGAGAGCCGCCTCGACCTCGGTGACCGGTTTCTGCCAACCCTGCTGCACACCTGAGTGCAAAGAGTCGCTCCGAGTCGATGGCTTGAGTCATGATAAATATATTTTAATATAATGCGGATGGTTTACAACCTCGCTACACTTAGCAGCGAGCCCGTGTGTGGAAAATAATAATATATGCCTTATATCCTATATTATAATACTGCCAGAGTTATTGTTGAGGGCCGCGTGCCATCTGTGGAGAACTAAATGCCCTATGGAGGTTGAGGTGTATAAAATAATCTTATCGAAGCTCTAACGTCGACGGCCACCGTGGTCAAGGGGCAAGGCTCTAAATCTCAAAGGCTGGCAATCCGAAAGTCGCGGGCTCAAATCCCTGCGTGCGCTAGTAAATTTTGTGTTATTTTACAATTTGATCATTTTAAATAATATGAGGAATATTTGCGGCACATTCCAGGAAAGATACTCTTAGTATCGCCCTTGTGTAAGACCACCATTCAGAATTAAAAAGTTGCTTGAATTGGCTTTAGCCGTGTTTGGTAACCAGATCTGAATAGCCAGAAATCTTCCCCTACATTAACTTTCGACCCATAGTCTTGCTCAGTCTTGGAGGGATGGATTCATACGTCATTCACTTTTGGACACACTGACCCCCAGTTTTATACCCATCCCTCATACCCTTTTCCTTTCCCGAACTTTCTTTCATTAAGAAAACCCCCCCACACAGCATCTCCAAAGATCAGATAGGCCCTGAGAAAAAAATATTTTCTCAGGGCCTTCTGTCTTGGGTTGATATCTATATTTATATATATTTGTTTTCAAATATCAAATTAGTTTTTTTTTCCAACACTAATGATTTTTTTCTCTTGTTTCAGGTAAAGACACTTCACAATATGTTAAAGTTTGAAAAGATTTCTACATTGCAGATAAGGTAGGCAAGAACTAACTCTTAAAATGTTATCTTATCAGTTACCTACATTTAATTCAAGAAAAACGCACGTTCATTCAGAGTACCAATATGGTAAATTTACCATTGTGATAAATGACCATCTCCTGCATATTTATGTGTTATTATTATGACAGCGTATCAAATCACGATACGAATCCAATTAATGTTAAAGGAATGCACGGGAATAATATTTTTAATGTGGTATATGAATTTCCAATTAATATCGCAACAGGTGCGTTCGTATCAATGATTTTATAAGGGTCCCATGAATAAAATATTAGATTTGCCCCGGGGCACGATAAATCCCACCTTCCCCGATGCGGCTGTGCTTAATGCTTCCTTTAACACTTTCAAAATTACGATCGCATAATTCATTGGACACAACGCTTTTATATGTCATATTTCATATTATTCCCTTGTTGATCACAACAGAGGATCGTATGGAGGCGTGTTATTAAAATGATCATATTTTTTTAATGTGCAGATTGCGCAAATGACATATTTCATTTTGATTTTTTATATGACATATTTCATTACCTTGTTCATCACAACAGAGGATTGTATGGAGACGCGATATTAAAGAGTTCGTGTTATTTGAACGTGCAGATTGGGCAAATGATTTATTTCGTTTAGAATTTTTATATGGCATATTTCATATTTTTCCCTTTTTGATCACAAAAGAAGATCGTTTGGAGGTGCGGTATTAAAACACCCAGGTTATTTGGAGTGCAGATTGCGCAAATGACTTATTTCATTTATATTTTTTTATATGGCATATTTCATATTATTCCATTGTCGATCACAACGGAGGATTGTATGGAGGTAAGATATTAAAACGCTCAGGTGCAGATTGCGCAAATGACTTATTTCATTTAGATTTCTTATATGGCATATTTCATATTATTTCCTTTTTGATCACTACGGAGGATTGTATGGAGGTACGATATTAAAACGCTCAGGTTATTTGAACGCGCAGATTGCGCAAATTACTTATTCCATTTAGACTTTTTTATTAGCATAACTCTTTTCTAATAACTTTGTAAAGTTATTCCCATCAATGTAATATAATATATCAAAATATTATTATCACCAGTTATTCTAATAAAAATTTGAATATTCATTTATACTTCTAGAAAAAAGTCAATAGGGTCCAATATGGGGAAAAAAAGATAATATAGTCGAAGATAATATTTTTAATTGAATGAATTTGAAACATGGGATCTACAAAACTGACTTTGAGCTTGTCCCGGTAAGACGGAAGATACTGGGTTCAAGTCCCAGGTGCAACAGTTAACTTTTAATTTTTAAGTGTTTTGTTATTTTTTATGTTTTTTTTTCAATTTATTAGTATGTTTTTTCATTAGTATGACTTTCTCTCGAATTATATGTTTGTGGCTAACATTATAATAATTTAAGTAAATATCTTTGTTTTTAGCTTTTTGTTTTAAAGCTTTTCGAATTCAAAACTTAATTTAAGGTAATTTTGAAAATGCGTACATTCTTACCGATTTATTTTAGTTTTTGCCTAGGTAAATAAAGTATTACGATAAAAGCGTTTTTACTAAATCATTATCAAGCTTTGTTCGAATAGTCTGAAATGAATAAGTACAACAAATAATATAGTAATTTAATTGTGATGTAATATTATATTCAATTGTAATTCAAATTAAGAGTTTAATAAAGTGTTGCTTTTGTTAAAACAGAGTACCTACCTGTAATATTTTTGTTCAGTCAGAAGAAGTTACTTATACTAAACGTTTCGCTATTTGTAATGTAACAAATTAGCAATGCATAAAAGTGAAAATGCGTTCATGAATACCTTGTACATTGCGTAGATAATTATAAAGCAGTTTATAATACAAATTATAAAGCCACAAAGCTATAAAGGCACACACGAAAATCATGAACGGACAATTAACACGGTAAAAGCACGATCAGTTCACACCTCCCTCGGTTCAACAACACTCTTGTTTATTATATTGCAAACTGTACAAGTACCAACAGCCTTATTACTCGCCATTACATTGACTTGTGCCATCTTCAGAACGCAGCCTCTTTGATGGCATCTCTGCTAATTGCTTCGTCGTCACGTTGATTTAACAGAATCTACATATGCAAATTAATGCAACAACCTGCAAGACACCTAGCGAGTGTTCAACATGTTCATCCTTTGCTAATATGGTTGACATTTTTGACAAATAAACTTGGTTAAATTATATGCCTCTTGAACGTAATAATAATATTAGCTATTCTGTAATATTGAAAAATCTGTTTCTGAAAAAATAAGAAAGTATACAGATTTAGGAAATGAAATTACAAGAATTTGGCATTCTCATACTATAAAAATATTACCATTTGTTATTTCGGCTACTGGCATTATACCTAGCTCTCTCATTAAAAATTTAGGCATAATAAATTTGTCAAAGAATTTGTGTATAAAAATTAAAAAATCAGTCATTTTTAAATACATGTAGGATTACGAAAGATTATTTAAATATTTATATTGAGGGATCAGTAGGATTTATCGGTCAAATTAGGATTTCCACCGAGCCGAACCATCTGATATGAAAATATCCGGAGTCAGTGAATTATTTTCCCATTTAATAGTCTGGTAGGTTAACATGTTGTTCTTGTATTGTTTTGTATTAATTATACTTATATAATACACTTGCATAGCGTGGATTTACTAGACATTCATATGGAAAAGTGTGTGAAAGACCTAAAAGTCTGGAGCGTAAAAATTAAAATGAAAAGTTTATTTTGAAATGATTTTAGTTTTTACTTCGTTTATTGAAAAAAATATTATATTACTTCCGCTAACACCAAATAATTACTAAACTAAAAATTGACAAGAGAGACTAACGGCCGTTGTACCCAACTTTTCGATCGATCAATCTGAGTCTCCGATCAGCTAAGTGATTGTTTAGTAAGGCTGAATTCGCCTGTTGTTATTCGGAGAGTTGCATTGGGAAGAGTGTATTGTGCATTTGAGGAGTGTTAAAGAAATTTCGGCTCAACAGTTGATCAGTAGGATTGGGAGCAACGGCCGTCAAAGTTGTAATTAAATTACATTTTCTTAACTTTAAATCGGAAAATCTGTTTGAATGGTAAGCTTGGCGTCATGCCATTTTCATATCTTTTTGTGTCTGGATATTGTTATATATTGTGGTGTGGGACTTGGAAATATCCAATAAGGTAAAATATTTAAAAAAATTAAAATGAGGAAAAGTCGGGTAGTAGCTACTAGTTGTTAATTATAATGTTTAATTTGCATTTCTTCACTTGTATGCCTCAATCGTGTTTTTTAGTATGGATTTTGGATCCTCACGGTGAATATCTATTTACTGCTTTACGTATTAAAGCAGTAAATAGATGTTTAAACTTCTAACAGTGCTTTGAGGAATGTTATTTTGTTTAAGTGGTCGTTAATTTCTTTGCTTTTGTCTTCTCAGCTAAGAGAGTTCATAATACTTTTCTATAAAACAATGTGCCGCGTGTGAACTTGGTGGTCGTGTATCATTTTCGCGATGACCACTGGAGAGAGATTGATGGGTTTCTTAACCGTTAACACTTAGCCGACAGTCGCAGTTAAGAGTAACCTCGGTCTTCACTATTGTTGCATTAGATCAAATCACCGAGCAATTAACAACTTTTTACCTTGTTTTGTTATATCTCCCCTCTTCCGTTATATCATCGATTATATTTATAGGGAGAAGAAACAAAACAAGCTTCTGATCATTACAATACTTGGCAAATTTTGATGTAATAACTAAACTAAATAAAAACCTAACCTAACCTAACCTAACCATAACCACGCAGGTATAGGCAGAGACGATGGACCGCCAAACAACTCGGCCTTGGCAAACACTCCTTGCCTCATTCACATTCATGCATCGACTCATACATACATATTCTATTATTCTGACTCTTGACAAGGCCCTACCAAAGTATCTGATTCACTCGATCGTGCCATGTCTTCCTCAGGCTCCAACCATTACATTTACAAGTGTTTTGGATAAATTGTTCAGAGTGAAACCAAATGTATGTAGGTATATTCGATGTACCTATGTATGCATACAGTATGTATGTATTATCAAATAATATATATGGAAATTAGTAAAACTACACGGAGAAAAATTTTATTCTAAAATACGATCATTTTATTCATAAAAACGGTTAAAAACGGGACTGAAGTTCTTACGAAAAAATTAACAGTATTTCAATGTTTATTGGCGAGAAGAAGTAAGAATAATTTGTCACGAAATTATATATACCAACAAGAACTTCAGTCCCGTTTTTACGAATAAAATGATCGTATTTTAGAGTAACATTTTTCTCCGTGTAGTAGCCCAAATATAAATTAAATTTACCAATTTCTTCGAAATTCGGTTCAGTTTCGTAAAAAAATATGGAATTGGGTCATCTAATTTACGTGAAGGTACTTATATTAACGAATAAATAATTGGTATTTTACGTGTTTCACAGATACCTTCATTGTTAGTCTTCTTGGCTGTCATTTCTGATGATACTACGAGTATTTCGCAACTATTGGCAACTTCCCGTCCAACTCGACATTAAGTTTTTCGTCACTTTCGAAAAATTTTCCTCCACTTTTCCCATGATAGTTTTTTTTAACGAATAATTAAAAATAATAATTCTCAACTTATTTATAAAAAACACTCTTCGATGCAGTTGAATCCGTCTGCGTTGTTCGTGGACTCGCGGCCACAGCCGTCGGTTATACTTTGGAATATTTATCGCCCGGCGTTTTTAACACATCGACTTATTTATTTATACGTATTATAATATACTTTGGGCCCGACTGGACAGATCTGTCCGGGAGATATATTATTATCGACCGGGTTGGGTGTAGGGAATATACCCCCCCATCTCATTACATCCTTATAATTGGTTGTCTCTGGTATATGCGCTTATCCCACGCCTTTTCCTGGGCCCTTTCTTACTCCTGGGCTCCCGATACTAATGCACGTTTCTTCATACTTAATAGTCGTATACTGAACTCAATTATACCTAGTGCATTTATTTGGTTTCATATAGTTGAGCATTAAGTACATAATATATTTAAGACGATAGACTTTTCGGCCCATGCAAAAAAGACGCCCGGGAAAAAACTCTTTTCTGCTGCACGTAATGAATATTTTTTTTATATATTGCCTTGTAGAAGGTGAAAGCTATGTCGGTATGTTTTTAATTTTTCGATGCGTTTCGTATTAACGTTAACATTCACTGTCAAACATGTAAAATTTATCGGACAATATTATTTAAGGAAAAAGTGGTGCTAACTCAATTCTCATAAAGAATTAAAAAATTATAACAACATACCGACATAGCTTATTCTTTTCAAGGACATTTTTTTGTTTTTAAATTACAATTTCGTGAAAGTTTGGGTGTAGAAAAATGTTTTCTCCCGAAACCGTTTTTCGAGCGATTTCTGTAGGTAAATATGAGAGATTACGGCAGTTGTCCCATTCGCACGTTTCGCATTCGCATGTGTCAGATGCGTGTGTTATATCAATGACAGATACGTGAGTTCCGCGTGTGGTGCAAAGTCTAGCCTCTTAACTTTGAAATATAGGGTAATTTTATAGGTTCCACGACAAATCTTCACGCAGTGGCGGTCTGTGAGTTTTCAGTCAGCTAGAGTGCTAAGATTGAAAAAAACGACGTTATTGATGTTGTTGTAGCTGAAAATGTTTTTTTTTTCATTTAAGAATTGCCTTCTTATTACGCTCACATTGTTTGTGGAAGATCTTGCTATCAAAGAGGTGTAATTTGAACTGAAATTAAAGAAAAAATAATTTAAAAATTTGGCAGCTATATCTAGAACCGCTCCTGAGGTGATTACATGACTAAATGGCAGCATATTACAATATAAGATCAAATCACAGTGTTGTTTTGTTTCCTTAAAGCTATACATACATGATAACAATAATCATGATTTTTTTTTCGTTTTCCACAGAAAATATCCTTAATTTATTCCTTTAGTGATTTACGAATTTATGGTTTTCCCATAATAAGAACTTGCTTAGCCGAAGGGAATGAATATTAATAAAGTCCGCCATCTTGAGGAGTTAAATTCAATTTGTATTATTGTTACCTTTCACCGCAAAAAGCAATCGTCCTTCTCACACAGGAGTACCTACCTATACCATCTCCAGACCATCTTCCACCCACCACCAACCAACTCGTAAATGCAACTTCAAATTAAAAGCCTCTATTATATTTCGGTTGAGTGGCGAGATAAAACTTATATACCTATATTATATTTTTTTACACATTCACCATCTTCACTCATACGAAATATATGAGAGGATGGACTCGATTCCTGACCAGTAAAACTCTGCAATCTCCAAGTACATTTGTTTTTCGTATTAATCAGGATTTTAAGAATTTAAGCTGTGTATATATTTAACTACAAACGTGATTTTTACGTTTCCTAGGTATATTTATCATTTAGATGGGATAATTTTATTGGTTATTCTACAAATCAGAACGCTTTTAAAAAGTGATGTAAAGTCTTCAAAATTGATAAAACTGAAATAAACTACTTCAAATTGTTTTTAATATTTGATTAAAGAAATAAACTAGCTTAAAAATGTACTAAAATAAAATACTTAAAAATAGAACAACTTAAGTTGACCTAATTTTTTTTTTCTTTTCATCATTTTACATCACTTTTTAAAAAGTGTTCCGATTTCTCACTGCTTGATTTGACCATTTTAGCATTTTATTATGTATTTTTATAACATTTGTCAAAAATAAGTTTGTATTTAATCAATAGGTATCGCAGAAATATCTATCTTTTATGCATTAAGAATAGTGTCTGTGGCGGCGTGGATGAGTGTTTTTTATGCAAATCTTCAGATTTCTAAAAACCACCTCTATCCCCCTTTCTTCTGGTTTTTTATTATACTTGAAATTTTGGTGAAATTTTACGGTACTTGATGTTCAAATTGAGATGAAAGTTACTGTATACATCTAATTACTATTTACTTTCCCAGCCTTTCTCTCATCCTTTTTATAATTTTAAAATTCTCAAACGCTTCACAATGTTCCCGAATTTTGTGTCCCACCTGTTCCCTGGCTCCGGACTTAGTGGTATCGCATATAAAGCATATAAAAACTCTATACGAATATTATATTATATTTATCACTTTTATGTATCTACTTTTGTGCTTTTTCACTTTATGTACGCTTTACCCATATAAACCAAAAAATAATGTATTATTGAAGAAGAAGATAACAAAAATAATCTAATTTTTTAAAATATGAAAATGAACAAGACACAGAAAAATAATAAAATATAATGGCTGCAACTGGGACTCGAACCCAGAACCTCACGTCTAACTGGGACATACGCATTAATTATTGGCAGCTACCTTGTTAGGTGTTCCATAAAAATAAAATCGGATATATTTATCCGATACACTATCTAGGTAACAAATACATTCTTTGAATACTTGTTTCCAATGAAAAAAGATAATTTAGAAAAAAACATTTGTCGAAGATAATATTGTTAATTCTGAAATTTGAAATATGAAGTTGACAAATACGACAGTCTCATAATAGGGTGCAATAGCAAAATTGGTTAATGCGTATGTCCCGGTTAGACGTGAGGTTCTGGGTTCGAGTCCCAGTTGAAGCCATTATATTTTATAATTTTTCTGTGTCTTGTTTATTTTCATATTTAAAAAAATTATATTATTATTGTTATCTTCTTCTTCAATAATATATTACATTGATGGGAATAACTTTCAAAAGTTAAAAAGAGAGTTTTTCTTATAAAAATATAAAAAATAATGATTTAGTACGCAGATACATTATTGTTTAATTGTTTCAATCGATGATTTAACTTTTTTTATCTTTGAAAGGTGTCTCTTTAGGTGATATTTCACAAAATTAATTATTATCAGTTAGTTTAACGTTCTATAAACAAAAATGCGCGCCTAAACAGAAGACGTAGAAATGAAGTTGGTTTGGGGAAAACCTTCAAGTTAGTTAGTTCCCTCACACACGGTTCACGGTGTAGAGTGCACCGGCACAAGCACCGCAGAGAAAAGTGAAGTCGGAACCCAAGAAATCATTCCCTGCAGTGGTAGTATCTCAGATCAGCATCTTGCTACTCGCCCTTTTATTTATTTGACATCATTCGCAGCACTTCGACGGATATATTGCTAATAAATCGTTTATTATTATTTTCGAGTCCGCGAATGCAAAAATCAATTACTATTCAGAACTTTGCGGCCCCGCAATGAATGCGGTTTGAAATTCGTCAAACTAAACCGATAATTTATCGTCTCTCGCGAGGAAAGTCGTTTTTATTCCCTTACCACCGAAGACAATGATACACGTAGGTAAGTGCCGGCCGTGTGGTCAGCCGGCTTGTACTCGTCGACAATAATAATTATTGTTAGGTATAACGTATGCTATTCTCTTGTCATCGATACGGTTTTTACAAATTCCTTCTCCACGGAGAGGCGGCAAATACAATGGAATTACCGCGATCTTAGTGATTGATGTTTGCAACTTTAACAATTATTACCTGCATTATGAAGACATGCATCCATATTATCACACATAATGTCATCAGGTAGTTTGTCTGTTGAGCAATCAATAGAACGTGGTTTAGGCGCAATGCATAATTATAATCATGCTAGAGAAAAATACATGAATGCTAGTCAAATAGATATATCGTGACAAATGACTCTACTTCTTGTCTGTTATTTTAGTGATTTAGAAAGCGTATTATTATTTAAACAGTTTTAAATTTTACATTATCTTTCAACTTCAATAGATAGCTCATTCCGCTCGGCATTCGACATGTTTTTGAGACCTTTTATTTGTGGAGAGGCCGAGTTTATCTAAGATATGAACTACGGCACTCTTCCACAACCATTATCGGTAGTATATCTGTCACATTACAGCAGACAAAAGCTCTGCAAAAAGTCTGCCCGGGAAAGCTCCCGCTAGCAAGTAGTGAGTGGTGAGTTGTGTGAGTAGTAAGTAGTGAGTGCGGGAATAAGGAAGAGAGAAGATGGCCGCGGAAGCGTGTCTAATTATAAATCACACTTCATCAATCATTCCCTGAAGCCGCTGCATCTCATCATCAGCCGTCTACTCTATAAGCGTCTAACCGATGATAATTATCGCCGGCTCCTCCGGTGACCGGCCCCATTGTGCCCGGTGAATGGAGTCGCTAGTCGCTAAGCTCTCGTTAGAAGTCCCCTTAAGATCGCGCCAGTCAATCAATTAGACGGACTTGAAAAGAAATAATACAAATAGATGCTGGGAAATTGTCGCCTTTTTATTATTATTTTCATTTCAAATGATCAGTCTTAATTTCGGGTCCCCGAGCCGTGGTACACGCCAGCTTTACGTAACTATGCGCACGTTTAATAATTATTGTCCTGGCACTCTTTGACCTCAAAGTTAATTTCACCAGTTTACTAGCAACCTTCCTATTTTCTCCTTACAACCATTGAACAGCTTCTTGAGGTACTTAACAAACATAGAGTTTGAGAGTTTTCATGCTTTTATTTGAGATCACTATTATTGAATTTTATAGGTACCTAATTTTAGTGTATTTATTTATTTATTGTTGATATACGCCCATAGGGGCTTTTACAAAGATTATAGATTATAAAATAATATGTTATGGAGGATTACACATACATAGAATTTATACCAAAAGTTATAAAAGTGAAAGATTTTAAGAATATACAAGTAGGTTTTGAAGAATATAGCGTAAAATCGTGAAATATTTTAAACAATAGAACATTATTTGACAATAAGATATAACAACATATAATATGAAACATTACAATTACACGTCAAATCGTTAAATATATTATACCCATGTTACAATAATTTGTAGGATTCCACAAAGTGTTGGTTTAAATTGTATTTTAGATTATAAAGGGAATCAGCGAATATATCTACAATACCACCAAACTTGTTACCTAAATTATGCATCCTGCATTAATTTTGCTTCTCCCAAACACGTTCATTAAATAACATAATATATATTAGTATTAAAAATATACCAGGATCAAATAATGACTTTTCCAAGAACATGTGTTCGCTATTATGTCCTCTGCGCGCAAACTGTATATAAATAAACACCTTTTAACTTTAATCTCGAGTGACCTACCAGGTAAGTATGGTCCTGTACATATTCATAAAAAAAAATTAAAATAAATAAAAAATACATGTACATTTACAATTTTGGGCAGCACCGCGCTAGTTGTTCAGATGCATTGTACATATAGTTTTGTATCGCTGATCAAAGAACCGGTGGATCTACATCCATTGTTTTAGCCATAGGTTTTTCTTTATATTTGTCTAGTGTGTAGTTAGAAGTAAGATTGTAGAAATTATTGAAATTTGTACAGCGCCCTTGAGGTGATTTTTCACAAAAACGGCGCTGTCCAAGTCATCCAATTATTATTATTATTATTATCCTATTGGTAAGTGGGTGTGATTGATAATTGGTTGTGTATGTGTTGCAAAAGAATGTTACATTTTGTCTAGTATTCCTTGTCGGTACATGGAGTTTAAGAGTAGCATATTCGTTCGTGTCTTAGGTATTCAACACCCGTGATTATCTCAATGCAGATTAAAGATCGAAATAAATGTAATAAAATAAGCGGAGAATTAAATATTTAAATTTAATAAGACACAGCTGCATCCCACAGTGGTTACATATTAATAAGTAATCCCGAGAAGCAGCTTCGGGTGACTCTGGACCAGAAATTCAAATCAAGCCACACAATGGTAATCATTTGTGTTTCCTCTGCGCCGAGTAATGCGATGCAGTTTCGTAATGCATTTAATGCACCCGTTAATGCGTGCATCGCCCAATACAACTTATTGAATGCGGAGGGGCTCGTAACCTTTATATTTCACTTGAAATAATCACTCAAATTCTGTGTCATGGACAGAAAAACTACTAAAAACCCACGAAATCGAAGAGGAATGCGATGTCAGTCTAAACTAGAGGTTATATCTCTCTTAGGCATACGAGTATAGATATAGAATAATAATATAAATGCCATCCATAGAGATTTGGTTGGAAACCAATGTCGCCACTTTATTATTAGATACCTACAATTTTTTTTTTTTTTTTTAACGAAAATCGACTTACCACCATTTAGTACACTCTCTGTGTCTCTCTTACACTTGCTTGCGCATATCGCCATAATAATCATAATATTTGGATGACTTTTATAGCGCCGTTTTTGTGAAAAATCACCTCAAGGGCGCTGTACAAATTTCAATACATTTCTACAATCTTACTTCTAACTACACACTACACAAACCTATGGCTAAAACAGTGGATGCAAATCCACCGGTTCTTTGATCAGCGATACAAAACTATATGTACAATGCATCTGACCAATTAGCGCGGTGCTGCCTAAAAATGTACATGTACGTGTATTTTTTTAAATTTTTATTTTTTTATTATGAAAATGTACCAGACCATACTTACTTACCTGGTCCCATTTGAATTTCGCGATGATGGTGAAACACAGTTCTGCACACCTAATCAAATTTAAGTCGAGTACAATAGACTTTTGAACTTGTGCAAAAATATTTTTAGGCTTATAAAAAAATATTTTATAAGTTTTCGCCAATTCATACTACACTTAAATAATTGCATAAAATGTCCATTTAGTTGTTTAGTTAATTTTTTATACGGTTTTACAAAGTAAATAATCTTTTTTGATACATTTTTAAAAATGTTATTAATGTTGTTTCAATAATTATTATTGATAAAATAAATTTATTGTGTTACCTGTCAATGGTTGCCAATGACTTTTTACCGGGATCAGGGCGTGGCACTATCTCGTGTTAGTTGTCACACAAATTTACATCAGGGAGAGGAAATGAAAAAAAATCTATTAAGATCATATCACTGTAAATATGTTGTATTAATGGTAGGTATGTGCTACTTTTGTCAAGTACTTTTTTATCTAGAGTTTAGAACTAAGTAGGAAAGGTTAAGTATTTTTTTATAGAAGAACCTAAGTTTATAATATATCTATCTAATAAAGCATTACAACATTAAGATCTTAACATTCTGACGTGGAATTGTGTACCTACCAATTAGACGGCCGGCGTGGTCGAGTGGCAAGGCTCTCGACTCCCAATCAGAAGGTCGCGGGTTCGAACCCGGCTTTAACAAATAATTTTTATTCGATTAGTTTGTGTTATTACACAATCAACAGTTTGGACTCTTGTGCGGTATTCTTGTAAAAAAAAGTTTTTTTCCAGACATTTAAGAATTATTTTCATTTTTGCATTGATACCCGTATTGTATTACTTTTTTTATTAAAAGCTAACTTTCTTCCACTTAATTGTTTTTGACCGTACCGGTTTCACCTTCAGGCATCTTATGACTGATGAACATCTTCAGACTTGACCAATCTGAAGATGCCCGCTGTTAGGTGATACCGGTCCTTAATTTTGTATTATATTAAGGACCGGTCCAATAATATTGCTGAAATCAACTTGTCTTTTTGTGAGCTTCTTCTTTATATCGCCAGTAAATTCTTAATGGCTTTGAGGTCGGGAGAGAAATTCGCACTGTTTTTATTCGTGTTTCAGTGTTAATCTAGTTTTTCGTGTTTCATCTCTTGCAACAAACATGTGTAATTGTGTGTAATGTATGTGTAATTTTCTTGGTTTTGTTTCTTTGCATTTTTATTTGGGCCCACGATTTGTTTGTATGTATACTTTAGGCAAAACAGGCTTCTCCTACAAGCATACACGGAGAAAAATGTTATTCGAAAAAACGATCATTTTAATAGTAAAAACGGGACTGAAGTTCTTACGAACAAATTAATCGTACGTATACCAACAAATTATTCTTACATTTTCCCGCCAATAAACATTGAAACCCTGTTAATTTGTTCGTAAGAACTTCAGTCCCGTTTTAAACCGTTTTTACTACTAAAATGATCGTTTTTTCGAATAACATTTTTCTCCGTGTATTTACATAATTATCAATGATCAACCTCCCCAATTTCTGACAGATCAAATATCAACCCTTCATGGGTGGTCAACGGCTGTCATTTCTTGAACTGGTATTCGGATGACGAATTCTTACCTGAGGAGATTTGTCAATAAATCTTTTGACGTTTTTTTTTCATTGAACGCTTATTTCATCCCCATAATATTGATTTACTGGTGGGATAATATACTAAGGGGGTTTCTCACCATCCTCCCAATAGCTTATCTACCCTAATAATGAATATTTAAGATTTCCGATTTACGGTTTATTTATTTATTAAGTTGGAGTTTATAATTCGGTACTCGAACCTATGAATAGCGGCTATATATTAGATAAGTTGGCTGAGTTTTCTAACCTCTGCGAGTATTTTATTTTTATTTTTAATAATATTCGTTATTAGGGTAGATAAGCTATTGGGAGGATGGTGAGAAACCCCCTAATACCAATATAACGACCCAAGATGTGGAACAATCTTACTAATAATAGTATAATAAAACAAATTTAAAACTTTTTCCACTTTTAATTGTGATGTGATTAAAAGTGGAAAAAGTTTTAAACTTGTTTTATTATACTATTATAATGGAATTCCACCACGAATTATCAGTTTCAAAAATAGAAATCTTACTTATATTATAAACGCAAAAGTTTGTATGGATGTATGTATGTTTGTTACTCTTTCACGCAAAATTTACTGAATGGATTTAAAAAAAACTTTACAATATTTTAGCTCATACATCAGAATAACATATAGGCTATAATTCATAAAGCTAGCTATTTATTTTCAATATATTGAAAATAATTATTATTGTTTATTAGAAAATGTCAAAATTTGAGAATGACGTGCAAAACAATCATTGTTAATCAAAATTCTATTTTAGAAAATATTTAAATTAGTGCATTTATTTGAAGTACTCGCCTAATACTTTGTATCAAATCAAGAATTATAGATATTTTAAATAAATAGGTTAAGAATTTTGGTATAAACGTAGATGGGACCTAGGAAAAGAAATATATTACTCGAAGTACTAATCCTATGCAGACGAAGTCGCGGGCAGAAGCTAGTACATATATACTAAAATAAGGTAAAATGTTGAGAGTCCACGAAAAAATTGTTAAATTCTCTCTAAACTGTTGTTATTTTCGGAGAACTTAAATTTTTCTGAATGCTGTAAAGTAAATTCTCAAAGCTGTTTATACCTCTCTATGTAGACAATGTAAATCGCATTTTTTTGTAAAATGCTGTTAGATTTAATTTTTTATAATTACAACTGTATGTTAGGTTGCTTATATTATGTATATTATAAATATTACATGTTCGTAATAAGCATTAACTTTGTGGCTCGCCATAATTTACAATAAAATATATAAATGTCTAAAACAAATTTATGTATTTTATTATAAATATTACTTTAAACATCACTTCGGGAAAGATAATCTAAGTTCATACATATATAATAAAGGTTTATCTCCTTGATATAGTTCTGAAATCACCTCAAGCGCCATTGAAAACCACGCTATAGGCATAATAATAATAATTGGACAATTTGTAGATCGCCGTTTTTGTGAAAAATCACCTCAATAAGTAATAAACCGACTTCAGGTAAAATATAACTAATGTAATAACTATTACGTAAATTAAAGTTATAAAAAAACGGAAGTAAATTTTTTAGCATAAATATAGAAATATAGATATGAGATTTATTAATTTTTTATGCTTATTATGTTATTAATTATTATATACCTATTTTAGTTATTAAAAAAAAGTTTTTGCCAATTCTTAAATTTTACCTACATGGCACATTGAGAATATAATACTTTGGAGGATATATAAAAATATGTGCACAAACAGTTCAGGGGTGTACCCTAAGTAGGTACTATTTTTTGTCATGCAGCCCTCGAAATCAGTTCCATCTGTTTGTTTTTTCACCGGGTCGCGCCTCCGTCCGTCACCTTCCGCCGCAATAAATAAATACACAATAAAACAGAGAAAAAATAACAATATCATCGAGACAAATGATTATGTAAATGCTCCATTGTCACCGCGCAGCGTGATCCCCGGACCCCGGACCCGCACGGAACTGTGAATGGCCAGTGGTTGTTAGCCCTGAGCCGTATTCATACATAATGGTGCTTTATATTGTATTATATCTTTGATTTTTCTAAAAAAATATCACAGGTTATTTCATGAAAATTACATATTTTCCAAAATCACTAGTTATTTTGGAAAATAACCAGCTATTTTCCAAAATCATTGGTTACTTTCCAAAATTGCTGGTTATTTTACAAAATCACTGGTTATTTGATAAAAATCACAGGTTGATAATTTTCCAAAATAACATGTTATTTCATAAAAAATCTCAGGTTTTTAAATAAAAAAAATCACAGGTTTTTAAATAAAAAAAATCACAGGCTATTTTCCAAAATCCCGTGTTATTTATTTCATGCAAATTACTGATTATTTTGCATAAATCAACTCCCTACTCGTATTTGAACGAAAGTAATAAAGAAAGAAGGTTCAAAATTTTCAGTTTGCGGGAACCTGGGATCTAGTTTCGATTGTTTTTAATTTGAAACTGCGCCGTTTTTTTAACCGAAAAGCTCTGGGTTCAGAACCAACAACCTCACCGCTCTATCACGGAGTTCAACAAGTTATTGAAATATTTATTTTTATCATTTTGAATAATTAATTCACAAAGCGGCAATTCCTACCCAGTTCTATATTCCCAATACAAAAGGAGCACAGGAAAGACCCAAAGAAACCTGTGTCGGGTCATTCAAAGCTGCAACTAAAAGGGTGCGTGTTTTGTGCAGGATTTATTGGGTAAACGCAGGAACTTCTCGTCAATGCCAAAACAGGCTTTTATTATTTAATATCCTGCTTCATCTGCATTTATAATTTGTGAATTACCTACCTTATTTTAAGTTACTGTGCAACGCGGGAAGGACTTCCGACAGGCTGCCATTTTTAGTCTCCAATCGTAATTAATATTTTTATGATCCTTAGAAAATCGCCGATATAAAATTTCTCAAAGTAACGCTTAAATTTTGTCCCTAACTTAACATATCCTCACTTCTATCAAGCCTTTTCTAAAATTGCCTCCCCCATTCAACATCTCATCTCTTCTAACTCGACTACAATCTTCCGTATAATTTTAAAATTTGCCCATTTAAATAAAATTAATACATATATTAATTCACCATCTCCATATTGTAAAATGATGGCCTACAACACCCTTGAAGGGTGAAAGCCATTATCATCTGAAAAAGTAACTTAAATTACATGCTCTCTTAAAATGAACTCTTATAATATAACTTTGGTATTTTGCTGGAAATGTAAAAATAATTATGCCTGGATTCTCTCAAAGGTTTGCCCAATGGAAGAAAAAGTATAATTTATCTATCACACTATTAGGTATGTAGTTATAATATTTTTTCTTTAAAGTATTCTTGTCACCTGTGCAATCATGTAATTGATCGTTGTCGCAATTTTTCTAAACGATTCTTGCACTTTATCTGAAAGCATCAAACTTCGGCAGGTAACTTCAATGAGTTACCTGCCGAATATCATTACAAAATAAAGGTGCCTAATAGCTTACGGTTATTTGTTCCAGAACTTTTTAAGGTCTTTGATATCCCAGTTTTTCATGTTTCATCTCTCATAATAAACACACAGAACATTAATTGAGCGTACTTAGCATTAATATCGGCATCACAGCTCTCTTGTTTTATTTGCAACATCTGATACATTCCGCGAATCATTATAGCCTGTTCCGATGTTATGGTTGTATTAAATACATTTCGAGATACTTTAACACCGCTTCTAAGAACAACTTGTGATGTCCGCGCAGAGGACAACAATCGTAATTAAACTATAAGCTTCAATACATCAGAGTAGATTGATTAATAATACAAATTATGTACGCCAATAATATGTTGTAAATTTGTGATGTGACGATATAAAATTAAAAACTGTAAATTGTGACTAAATGAAGATGGCAGATCGCAGATAGTAGATACTTTTTTACAATACGTATTACAGATGAGGTGTGTAAAAGCAAAGGCAGAAATCTCCATTTCGACTAGATTGCTATGTTTGCTTTTGAAATGACATGGAGATCGACGTCTTTGCTTTTACGCACAATATTACATATAAATATTGTATACACGTATATTACGTACAATGTTTGTATGTAATATTGTACGTCAAAGCAAAGACAGCAATATCTACTTAATTTCAAAAGCAAACATACCAATCTGGCCACAATGGAGATTGCTGCCTTTGCTTTTACACACCTCAGATAGTCTTTAATAAAATCTTTTTTTATTCGCGTTTAAAGATATCTAACACAGGTGTGCAAATAGCAGTAAGATATTTATACACAAATATCTTAACTTTTTTTAAACAGAAGACTAACTTTATATATTTTGAATTGAATAAAATCGCTACTTTGTTAATCTCTGCCTAACAAAGCAACTTCACTTACAGCTATGTTATTTAAAATTAATCAAACACGCAATATTTATTAAAGATTTACGATTTGTGTGACCGAAAGGTAATAAAACCGGGAGGAGTTCTTTACAGCTTTTTTACAAATGTATTAGAACAAAATATGGTTTTCCAATAAAAAGGTATATATTATATGAGAGCATTAAAATATAACAAAGAAGATAAAAAGACAAGAGCAATATTTATATTATATCTACAATTCTACATAGATAGTTACAAAAATAACATGTGGGTGGTATAATGATGTATATACGGTGTTTTATTACAGACCTAATTTTGCAAACCAAATGTTTAAATTCTTTTAAAAACTCTTTGCGCTTTTGACAATCAAATCCGCGGCAGTACGTGTTTAGGTAACACTTTTAAACCAGAAATAATAAGTACCTACTTATGTAAACCATTTTCGTGTTAAATCCATTGATTGATCGATTCCGGTACTAGATGTAAATTGCGTTACATAAATTGTCTTAATATTGTGCAGAACTGAATACTGTGAATTCGCTGAAACACCGGAAACGTGTTTAATTTCTCTAATGGCGCAGGACATTTGACCATCGCTGTCGGTAATGCAGTCTGCTGTTTCAATCTGAATTCCCAGAAAGTATAGTCCTGATGTGCATAACATTATTATTTCAATCGCCTTAGTTCTGATGCATTAATTCCTATGATTTAGTGACAGCCACGCCGTGTCTAATGGCAATAAACAGTAAAGTGGTAGATGTCGACTCTATTTAGGGCTGCACGGAGAAAAATGTTATTCGAAAAAACGATAATTTTAATAGTAAAAACGGTTAAAAACGGGATTGAAGTTCTTACGAACAAATTAACAGTGTTTCTATGTTTATTGGCTGGAAAATGTAAGAATAATTTGTTGGTATACGTACGAAATCACGCATACCAACAAATTATTCTTACATGTTCCCGCCATTAAACATTGAAACCCTGTTAATTTGTTCGTAAGAACTTCAATCCGTTTTTAACCGTTTTTTCTATCAAAATGATCGTTTTTTCGAATAACATTTTTCTCCGTGTGTAATAGTCTGAATTCCAGTTCAGCCCGAAAAGTCCTAATATTTCGAGGTAGGTATTAAACCAAGCCCTGGTTTCAATGAGTTTTTTTCTTCCTATTTTCATGCTATCAATTTCTTCTTCTTGATTTCCGATTCAAAATTCTGACATAATTACCAAGATGTTTTGTTTTTGTTGATTCTGAGTAGGATTCTCTTTATTTATTCTCTTTATTAGTACGTGTCGCTTCTACGACTCGTTCTTGTATTCAACTCTGTGAAATTATTTACCGACCGCTGTGTTTTCTTCCTCCCACACACAACATGGGACTCTTCAAGACATGTTTCTTTCCTCAAAGGGACCCTCCGCACCATGAAAGCACCATCCCCAAAGATGACAAGTCTTGAGGGAAAATATCTGTCTTCATCTTCTTCTTCCTTGCACTGTCCCAACTCATTGCCTAGGTAGGATGTTGGGGTCGGCTCTCCTCGTTCTCAGGTTGTAGCTTCTTCGGTTCTTCTTCGGTTCTGGGTATCGCTCTCTTCCAGGCCGTTTCTACTTAGAATTTTAGAGCATTGAGTCATCCAGGAGTTCTTTGGTCTTCCTCTGGATGACTGTCGATGAAGCTCCATAGACATTGCCTGCTTCACTGTGTGGTCTGGTGGTCTCCGTTTTATGTGACCATACCATCTCAACTGTCGTTCCTCTAGCTTATTGTTTATGTCTGTGACACCCAGGCTACCACGAATGCGTGAACTTTTTTTTAATATCTGTCTTCATAACCTACAATAATAATAATAATATTTGGATGATTTGTATAACGCCGTTTTTGTGAAAAATCACTTCAAGGGCACTGCACAAATTTATAATATATTTCTACAATCTTACTTGTAACTAAAATCTAGACAAACCATTACAACAACTAAATGGCTGAAAATTGCATTTGTTCAATGAACGCGATGTTGTTGTAATGCACATATATATTGTTTTATTCATATTCTGTACAGGCAGAAAATACACAGGACCGTACTTACCTGGAAGGTAAGTACATTTAAACCGTGTATTGTTTATTAGAGAAATTTAGATACAATTTACCTGCCTAATCGTGCATCATGTCTTAAACGTAATATTAATTCTAACCATTGTGCCCTCGCGGACCTCTTCCAAATAATAATAAGAAATATTTTTTAAATATTGAGGGATCAGTAGGATTTATCGGTCCAGTTAGGAGTTCTACCGAGCCGAACTCTCTGATATGAAAATATCTGGAGTCGGTGAATTATTTTCCCATTTTGTCTCTGCTGGGTTGACTTGTTGTTCTTGTATTGTTTTGTATTTATTATACTTAAATAGTACAGTTACATAGCATGGATTGACTAGATGATCATTTGTGGAAAAGTGTGTGAAAGGGTTAAGTTTTTCCTGGGGTTAAAATTTAACCCGGACATAAAAGTCAGAAGAAAAAAAAATTGGATGACTTGTATAACGCCGTTTTTGTAAAAAATCACCTCAAGGGCGCTGTATTAAAAAAATATGAAATGATTTTTTTATAAGAACTACTCTATTTTTATTATTATTCATTGATATAAATTAAGAATAGTAATTCATGTATATGGCATAATTAACTACCTTCGCTCATCTGAGGTCATAAATTTCCTGATATAATTACAGGAGTCGTGCCAAGATGTCTCCGTTGTATCGAAAAGTGTCATAATGAATATGATTTGTCTGTTTTATTATTTGTGAGCTTTGATTTTATTAATAAATTTAGTGTGCGCTTTGACACGTTTCATGCTCTTCCGTAATTTACGATTGTTTAGTGCCCCTTAATAGGTTTATTACTGCCATCTTCCAATCTCTTCGCTTTATTATGATGGCGTATTTTAATGAAAACCATTCCAGCGAAATGGACTCCTGGATCTTCCCGTAGGCGGGATTGAGTATCCAATCACCTTTATATAATAGGTAATGATAATAACAATAATTTATTCCAGAATCGCAGGGGCAGTGCTATGTAGTGGAATGAATTCCAAAATTTTCACTCACACTGTATACTTTTATAAGTTGTAATTAACTACTTCCTAATCAGTATGATTAGGAAGTTCTGTAATTTATCTTATTTTAAATGATTTTTTATACAACTAATTGATGATAATGCAGAAATAACAATAGGTACACAAAATTAAATAATTTATATTTTTTGTTCACATCGACTATGTTTTGGTAAAACCGTTAAGCCACATTTTTTTGTTCATATCGATTGTATTTTGGTAAAACGCTTAAGCCACATTTTTTGGTTATATCGACTGTGTTTTGGTAAAATACTTAAAACACATTTTTTGTTCATGTCGACTGTGTTTTGATAAAACCCTTAAGCCAATTTTTTTTGTTCATATCGACTGTGTTTTGGTAAAACCCTCAAGACACATTTTTTTGTTCACGTCGACTGTGTTTTGATAAAACCGCTAAGGCAATTTTTTTTGTTCATATCGACTGTGTTTTGGTAAAACCCTCAAGACACATTTTTTTGTTCACGTCGACTGTGTTTTGATAAAACCGCTAAGGCAATTTTTTTTGTTCATATCGACTGTGTTTTGGTAAAACCCTTAAGACACATTTTTTTGTTCACGTCGACTGTGTTTTGATAAAACCCTTAAGCCACATTTTTTGGGAATGTTACTTATCAGTGGTACATGTAAATAGTCTTTTTGGGAATGTTACTTATCAGTGGTACATGTAAATAGTCTTTTTGGGAATGTTACTTATCAGTGGTACATGTAAATATTCTTTTTAGGAATGTTATTTATCAGTGGTACATATAAATAGTCTTCGAAGTATACAACATTTTTGTGTATATTTTATTTAGTTATAACTTATAACATTTTAACATCTTATATCTAATTCATGTTAAAATTATTTTTAATGTTTTGATAAAACCATAGATATAATTACTCTATCCCCAAATCGTCCATAATTATAAATATGTAGATATGCAATATTTTTTATCAAAATTTTGAAAAATAAATAACCACTTTCACATAAATTAATTTTTTTGTAGCTTTACAAATGTGTAAACGTTAGTTTTTATTGTCTCCTGTAATTTTTCATTTTGTGGCTTGAAACCAAACCAAGCAATCGATATATTAAAAATATCAATCATTTTTACAATTTTCAAAATATCAATTCCTATTATGTAGGGATTACAAATCAGGATTTAACTTTGTTTAAATTTAAATTGTAATACATATATATCCATTTGAATAAAAGCATTTGAGGCATTTTTCAATCACCACTTTTTATAATACATTGTGATAGTTTTGGCTATTATTTTCTGCTGCGTAAATGAAATGCCCATTGTGTGAATATAGGTAAGTTAATATTTCTTTATTCGTGAAGTTAGTTATAATATCACAAACGTTTTATTTGATGTAGTTGATTATTCGACGATCTAATCAAAAACATTCTATAAAATACTTATGTTGATTTTGTCTTAAATAAACTTTGTGTCTTTCGGTTGATTCTTCTGCCATAAAATGGGCCGATTTACGTCGTAAAGAATTCTTGAGATATACCAAATTACTTCAATAAGTTTTTAGATTTACAGCGCTGCTATCAAACGTCTTGCGTCTAGTTCAATAAAATTCATAATATGGTTATAAATTTACGAACCATTGACTTGTTTAAATTATAAGTACCGCTTTGTAATCCAAAGCTTAGTAAAGCGTCTACAAGCTTTGATTGGATTAACAGTCAACCGTGTAATGGTCGATAAATGGTGTGTAATAATAATAATCTGCTACTAATCTTAATTTTTTTTTTAAATATGAATACCGCACAAGAGTCTCCCGTCTGAAGTCAGTGAGACTAAGGGCCGGTATATCAGTTGGTCTAAAGCTCGGCTTTGAAGGCATGTGGAGCTCAGCATGGCTTAGCACACAATCCGTATATCAGTCGTAATCCTAGAGTTGACCAATTTTAAACGTTAGTCTATAATACATTTACTAATTTCTATGCCGAACCAATCTATTTATGTAAGTATCTATGGACTCTATGGTTTTATCAAACAACCAAACGTCAAACGATGTCTAAATCGTCATAACTCGAAGAAAGTTCGAATTCCATGTTGATAGATAAACTTATTCCTTCAATGTAATTTATTGCGTCCGTACGTAGCAGATCGAAACCGAAGCAATGTGAAATCTAACAGATGACAGATGTGTTTTTGCCAATAGCGCTAGCAAAGGAACTATTCTGCGGCTTACCACGTCTTAAGCGGCCGATTTCGGCGGTTTAAGTTGAGCGAGGAATGTGCTCCTTAGCAAAGACTGATATACCGGCCCTATGGTATCCCCAATTGGGGTATGTTGTGAGGCTGAATGTAGTGAGAAGGGGATGAAGACGGGAAAGAGGAAGGTGGGGGAGTACCTGGCTTTTCAGATCTGATCACCAAAAACGATTAAAGTCATTTCAAGCAACGTTTCAATTCTGAATGGTGGTCTTACACCAGGGCGATACTGAGATTATCTTCCACTCTGGAACGTGCCGCAAATATGCTATATATTATTTTTAAATAATTAATTGTGTAAATTAATCAAATAAAATTTATTTGAGCACGCCTTATCTCTGGACCACGCCGGCCGTCATAATTATAATGATCGACATTTTATTTGTAACATTTTTTTCCAAAAAGAGACAAGAATCTCGATTGAATCCGGGTAGTATAACTAAGTTCTAAATACAAGTGATTTTTCTTCCCCATCGTTCCAACACCCACACACAGCATCCCAAATATAACATAGCCCATTAAACAATCCTTAGAGCCAATATAATATAGCCGTACAAGAGTGTAGGGTTATCAGTAACAAAAATATTGCAACCAAAACAAACTCCCCTTGTTTTAAAACTACAGCATTTGGTTATTATGTATGTAAATTTTTTTACCGTTACACAAAATCTGCATAGTGAAATTTGCACGGGCCGATTGGTACCCAACGCGTAAATCCGTATGTATTAAGCGCCTCCCAATGGTGTTCATTCCAATCCGATCGCCGAATCAGTTATCAATTTAGGGTGTTCCCCTATTCGGGAAATTCGCCCCTGTAATTTGATTGTGCTCCAATCCAATGGTGCTCACGAACGGGGATGGCGGCCTCTCATTGGCGGGTCGCCGCCCCTCTGATTGGTGGAATTAGGGGTGAGATTGAAGGGGTTATTACGTTTTATGACGATGATTACTTGGCCGCGAATAATGCGTCTGCCGGAGCATGGTCTGCATGGATGGGTGGATCGATGCAAAACTGTCCTCAATTTGCGGCACTTTCACGGTCAAGGGTTCTTTTTGTGTGCCACCAAATGAGTGAAAAATTCACTCAATACCTAGTCAATGTTGTTGCGATTCAAAAATAGAAATCTCTTGTGTTTTGTCCCGGCTTCCTCTGGGTCACTTCAATTTCTGTCAACCTTTGCCATAGGTTATCCCAAATAGTCCGCTACCTTTGGTGACTTAGCAGGGGTACCCGGGTTCATAGGGGTGAGGTTTGTCTGGATTTTGGCGGCGGATGCGTCTGTCCAAATATTGCGAGGCAGACCGGGTAGGGAGGGTTGAGGGAGACCATTTGGCATCTCCTGTAAGATTTTCTCAACCCATCGCCTAGCACCATACACGGAGAAAAATGTTATTCGAAAAAACGATCATTTTAATCGTAAAAACGGGACTGAAGTTCTTACGAACAAATTAACAGGGTTTCAATGTTTATTGGCGGGAAAATGTAAGAATAATTTGTTGGTCTACGTACGAAATTACGAATCCCTCTTAATTTGTTCGTAAGAACTTCAGTCCCGTTTTTACTATTAAATTGATCGTTTTTTCGAATAAAATTTTTCTCCGTGTAGTTGGAGGGATGGATTCTCATATTTCCGCTACTTCTGGATCGACTGACCTCCAGAATCCTACCCACACCTCATACCATTTTCCTTTCCAGAACGCTTTCTCCTTCTTTTCCTTGAAAATACCCTCCACACATTATCCTCAAAGATGACATAGGTCCTAATAGAAATTATTTTTCTCCGGGCTTCCTGTGTGGATCTATCCTAAAAATAATTATGTTTTCCTTACAGCTTCCCCACAGATGACAAAGCTCATGTGTGAAATAATTTTCCTCAGGGCCTCCTGTGTGCGTAGTTAATGCAAAAAAAGGTTCTGTTCCGAATTTGGTTTTCCAATGCCTTTCGGTCTAGTTTATTCGATGTCTTTATTGCAGTGGTTTTGTTTGCTGCCTCAGGAAATGAGGTCACGAATTTAAAGCCAATAAAATAATTTTTTTGGCTTCAAATTTAAATGGTTACATGTATTTCCTTCATTTTAGGTTACATGTATTAATTACTTCACTACTTTACTGACATTTGCGCAAGTAAAAGATAAACTGAACTACCTTCAGTTCGGAACATCATATTATAATCTGATTTGATTAAGACAAAACTACTTTTCAATCTAAATCTACTACGAAACCGGGCAGTAAAACTAATAAATTATGCATCGCATATTTGTAATATTATTATAAACGTATATATCTAAACCTATTGTGGTCCGTTTGTATCCCCTTGGCCCGGCGCGCAGCGGTCCAAATCTATAATTAAAGTAATCCGAAGCCGAGTATGGTAGAGTTTTACGACTTTTCTGCGAAGGGCCTCCGCCCCCGCCCCCGGCCTTTGCAGCCCCGCCCTTCCATTAGGCGGGCGGCGTTCAAACTTCTGGCAACATTGTTTCACAAGTGACTTGGTACTGAGGTATGTACTTAGTATTGTCAAGGTTCGATTTATATATTTCAATGGCGGTGAATGGCAGTGGCGTGCAGTCCATAAGGGCTGAAAAACTGTTAGGATTATATTAATTACGTGAGCAAAAAATAGGGGGGGTGGGATCCAGTAAAATCACACCAAATCTCATTATACCGAGGGGGGGGGGGGGTCAATAAAAATCTCACGTCAACTTTAAAAGAGTATATATTATTATAGAGATAATTACAAAAAAAATTGTTTTACTTCTTTTGAAGTGTCCCATTTTGCCCGCTGAAAAATGGCTACTATGAGAAAAAAATATTTTGAGAGTAAGAAAAAAATCTCACGTGAGGGGGGGTCCCACTAAATCTCACTTAATCTCACCAAGGGGGGGGTTCTACATTTTTTTCAAAATTCTGCTCACGTAATTAATGTACGTCCCCTAACGATCCTAAATAAACGAATCATAAAAATCGTATTATAAACAAAGGTGAGAAAACTTGCATTCTTATTTACTCAGTTGGCTACCACAATCCGAGGTAGATAAAAAATTCTTGAGCCATTTAAAAATATTCAGTTCAAAATTCTTACCCGAACTTGATACTAGCCTACCTTTGGTAAAAGAGGATTGGCATATCATATACCTACTAATAATCATATCATCTACCTACTAATAATCAATGGCATATCATATACCTACTAATAATCTTCAGATGTTTTTAACTGTTTTAGCTGTTTTTTGTTCTAGCACTATCTTGAAAATACACATAAAAGAAATGCGATTTTCACACACTAAATATGCTTTAATCATATTTTTTCTGTTCCGATTGTTCATGGTATCATATATAGATACTATTTATTTTATGTTTTTTTAATGCACATCAATGTCATATGATATACCTATTTATAATCTTCAGAAAAGATGTATACGTTTTTATATATGTTTATTTTCTTATGTCAATACCGCACAAGAGTCCCAATAAGCCACATTTCAATTCTGGATGGTGGTATTACACAAGGGCGATACTGAGTGTATCTCTAACTCTATAATGTTCCGCAGGTATATTGTACGTATATTATTTCGTAATTAATTATTTGTGAAATTACACAAATATTTTTTTTTTGCGCACGCCTGGATTTGAACCCGCGACCTACGGATTGCCAGACGAGAGCCTCGGAAGCCATGTACGACCAAGTCATCAAGACATCATGTATGTAAAATTATATCTGCTAGGGAATATAATTTACTTTCTTTAAATTTTTTACTCAATTTCGTACTCTCGCAGAACGAATTATGCCTAAACCATCAAACCAGGAATGTATTTTGCAAATCGGGCTCGCATTAGCAAGATTCTTGTCTGATACGATTAAGAGGCTAGACTTTGAACCACACGTGGAACACCCGCGACTGTCATTCTATCCCGCTCACAATAAGCTCACACACATTTACAATACATGCGAATGTGAAATGTGCGAATGAGACAACGCTCAAATTTACCTACAGAAATCGCTCGAAAAGGGGTTTATGGAGAATACACTTTTCTACACCGAAACTTTCACGAAATTGAAATTTTAAAAAATATATATTTTTTAGAAAGAAGAAGGTACGTCGGTAGCTTTTTATAATTTTATAATTCTTTATGAGAGTTGAGTTAGCAGCACTTTTTCCCTAAATAGTATTTTTTGATAAATCGTACATGTTACAGTGAATGTTTACGTTAATACGAAACGCATCGAAAATTCGAAAACATACCGACATAGTTTTTACTCTCTAGAAGGCAATATAAAAAATATATGTTCATTTTGTGCAATTTTCGATGTAGAAAAGTGTTTGTTCCCGGGCGTCCTTTTTGTATGGGCCGAAAAGCGAAGTCTATCGTCTTAAAGGAGTCGTTCCTCCTCCCACCTGTGAGGGAAGGAGGGATGCTCCAGTCGAGGAGATGATCGGACACGCGTCGTTAAATCAGATTTATTATCTGTGCTGCTACTCGACAAGTCCCGTGGCTGCGCTTCTCGGCTGTGAAGAAGCGAAGCTAATCCACTCGCTTGCTGTTCATTAATCGACTTTTAGGTTACTTCATTTCGCTTCGTTTTATGGCACAAAATATACATTTTACACACAGACGTAAGTAAAGAGATGTATTGACTTCATTGGTCCATATAATTATTTTTTAAGAATGTTTACATCAGAATGTGTGTATCAAGATGACTGTTAATATTCCTTACTTTTTTATATGTCTCAACAGCCGTGGGTATGCACTATTTTATTTTATTTTATTTGGAAAACCAACAGTTATAACATTTTATAAAGTATAATAAAACACGGGTAAATCATTTAACCAATAATAGGTTTCCACTGAAGTATCTTCATTTTTTAGTGTAAACAAAAAAATAGTTACATTAGCCTATGGGGATGGGATGGTGGGAGGGAAGGGAAAGGGATGGATCTATTCTGTATAATTAGTAGGGTATACGTAAGTTATGTAAGTAGTTATAATACAGTATCGAGAGATTGCCTGTGTGACTTTAAATTAATCAATATAGAATGTAAAACTGTGCATTTCTCAGAAAACGTTCTAAATATTAAACAAAACAGCACCATAAATAAAAAGGAATATTTCGTGGTTATTTTAAATTAAAACACACAATATCCTTGCCCTTTAGAATAACTGTAGGCAAAAACGTTTGACATTTTAAACGTTTCCGGTCGTCGGCATTTCTCCAACATTCGCCTTGCGACGTCACATAAAAAGAGACGAGATCTTTTCGGAACGATATTTCGTCATTCAAAGTGTCAAAATAACGTCAATCATTCGTGCCGGTGAGTTTCTCCGTCGCGTCGAAGGTCCCCAGCGCCGCGACGCACCCGACGCTCAAACTAACTCGGCGTCGGCGTCGGGCGTTCCCTTGCTGCACCTAAACGCTCGAAGCCGCATGAATGAACACCGCTGCGGTGACATTTATGTCATAAACATATCCCGTTTGAGTCTCTCTGTCTGACTGAGCGCCGATTTTTTCCGTCCCGTACGGTGAAGCTTTTACGATTTACGCGCTACTTTGTTACGCCGTCAAAAAAGCTCTCTTAAAGCTTGTTTTTTTACTGCCTCACTATGTGTCTTTACGCGTTTATCGCCCCAATAACACCATCGTAAACAGGTACTTCACGAGGATTTTAATACGCTTTTGATCGCACACCTTTATCTTGATCTCGACGTCTTGTAACATTTTATGCGACGACTCGTTCTCTGTTTCATTGCCTTTGATGTTTTAAAATGTAATGACCGCTTTGTTTCTTGGTTTTATTCAATTATAAATTATCTGAGGATTCTGAGAATCTCTGTGTTTCGAGTCATAAACATTAAGACTCATTTGTCTTTGATAATAATACAATAAATTTATATTATCTACAAATAAAAGATCACCTTTGTCACATGCTTTACGTAAAAGTTAATTTGTGTGTCAGGGCCCACGATGGTGGAATAATAAATAAACATTTCACGCATTCGACTGTTTGATATCGAAAATGGGTTTTAAAATGAGTATTCCATACATTCATCACCTGCTCTACACCCCTTTGAGAGTCCAGAGGGTCTCTAGAAAACCCTTCTACTCTTATCGGTTTCTTGCTGTCTTCCGTCACCATAACTTGCGTAACGATCTGGCCATCCAACCACCTAAGTTTAGGCCTACAGCCCTTCATCCTGCAGGCATATTATAGAGGAGACGCTTGACCAATCTGTTATCTTTCATTCTTGCTACATGCCCTACCCATCAAAGTTTTACATATCTTGTTATTGATATTTCGCAAATTAGCTCAGCATTTTATTTCAATGATTCTTATTTTGTAACATCGTTAAAATGAGTCACATCAATATGATGGAATACCGATTTCAATCAGCACGGCTTTCAAGATTCCTGGTTTAAACAAATATAATTATGAAGCAATTAACACCTTATAAAAATACCGCCGGCTTTTTCCACGTGATGAAATTTAAAAATGATAAAATCAGTCTTAAAATTTAATAATATCTGTTGGTAGTTTATCAGACATATTATTCTTGCGCGCTGGCCCCACATTTCGGTCGCGTTGGCACCACCGGAATGCGCCGACTTGACAAATGTCCCTCGGGATGTTTGGGGTTTATAGTTGGCGGTTTAACACGGGATACTATCTAGAAATAAAACCCGGTGCTGACCAAACCACTCACTTTACTGAATGGAATAGGAATTCTTCTCCCGGGTGACAAATTGCGGGGACACACGACTACGCACTAAACACTGTTTTGAATAATCACACACCTGAATACTACTTGGAATATGACCTACTTCCTGATTTTTTCCCGATCCAGGTGAGGCGTATAATTTAGGATCTTACTGACTGGGATACGTTGATAGACTTCGATTTAAAACATTAATTTAATTATGATTGGGTTGTGATTTGTGATACTGACTTAGGTAAATCAAGCACGTATTTCAAGAAATTGAAATGCTGTGAATAAACAAAGAAGTTTTTTAAAAGATACCTAGGCAATGTGTACATGCCTCACATATTTTCAACAACTTTCAACATAAACCTGGCTTTGTTAGGGCAGGTAATAATATTAAGAACAGTTTGATTAAATCTGCTCTAATGAATTTGACGACGAAATGGTTGTGTTAATTGATCAAATAAAATTATTTCGATGGTAGTATTGAAACCGATCTTGTAAATAAATTAAATCAGAAAAAATAACAATGTTTAAATTCAAATTTACTAATTTAAAAAAAAAACACACTTTTTAAATACATGCATGTTTGCATTATTTTGCCTCTAAATTGCTTTCCTTGTTTTTCTCAAGAATAATAAATTGTCAACGTTAGATTTGATTTCTGTCCGTGATTTTTTAACGTCAGCCAGTCATTTATAAATGATTGAAAAAAGAATGGGATTCGCGTAATGAGATCATTTAAAGAGCAGAATCCTCTTTGATTCTCAGAATAAGAGTGCGTCCTCCACCTACAGTCCTTTTCTCGAATCAATCCGACAGCCGGAATGATTGTCGCCGCGACAACACCGGACATCTGACGACAAAAATTCGTCGGAATTAAATAAAATTAATATCTAAGCTTTTATGTTTTTTTTCTTTAGTTTTTGGCACTCCCCCCGCGTTTGCCCCCCTTCCTACCGCCACCTCTTTCCCCCCGCCCCTCATGTTAGATAACTCACAATTTCTAACCTGGTTGCTCTCTCTGGTCTAGTTATTCTGATTCAGGAGTTCTCAACGGTTTGGTTATCGGGGCATAGAAAGAACATTTCAATTATAATGTCACATCACAAAGTAACTGCTTCATATGAACAAATAATATTAAATTTATTACAGGTGCACAAGAAAATTTGCATTGTTGAACACTATTTTAGTGGTCTTACAGGCGAAAAACCGATTTGTTTATTAATTCAGTTTGTTTTAGGAGCTTTCATTTTTCGAAAAAATATTATAATTATCGAGATTATGCTTTGATGCTAGAATACTAATATTCAATAAACAAGAACACCTTTCTCTACTCAATGGAATAGGCCGCTCACCGTTTTGAGAACCCCTGATCTAATTCATTTACTTATTTGATCTAGTTCTGCTCTCCTGGTACGGGATGACGTGGATTCCTTAATAACCCGAATACCGCTAAACGTCTTTTTCCGCTTCCAACGTCTGGCTACCATATATCATTATCAAAAGTTTCTTTTTCTGTGTTGTGTATCGCGAATGAGCCGGAATGGGGCGCGTTTACTCTATGTCATTCACGCCTTGGAAGAAAGAAATTAACTGGTGTAACCTAAATCAAAAGTTTTTTTCTTTAATACAAATCAAACACCTGAAAATCCCAAGATATTTGCAGAGAAGAGGGACCTTTTCAATATTTTTTCCTGGTTATGTTGCAATGCTGTGTGATTTAGGTATCGTGCCATTTTAGGCTTCCCTTTTTCCTGGTTATGTTGCAATGCTGTGTGATTTAGGTATCGTGCCATTTTAGGCTTCATTTTTTCCTGGTTATGTTGCAATGCTGTGTGATTTAGGTATCGTGCCATTTTAGGCTTCCCTTTTTCCTGGTTATGTTGCAATGCTGTGTGATTTAGGTATCGTGCCATTTTAGGCTTCATTTTTTCCTGGTTATGTTGCAATGCTGTGTGATTTAGGTATCGTGCCATTTTAGGCTTCATTTTTTCCTGGTTATGTTGCAATGCTGTGTGATTTAGGTATCGTGCCATTTTAGGTTTCCTGTAGATGCCAACCGTCCAGATATCATAATATTATGAAAAGCTAGCTCAAGGAGATTGAATAATGCAACACCACCCCAAAAGTTAAATAACATTGAACGAGAGTATCTTAAATCAGCAAATTTTCTCTCAATTTGAGATCCGGCGATCTTTTGATCATTTTCAACAATCCCTCAAAGAATAGTCTCCTCGGCCCTGTTCTATAAATTCCTTTCAACCTTGTGTTTGGGAACGTTTAGATTAGTTTTGTTGTACCACTATCGCATTAGATCGCCAATTAGCGTCCTCCGTGTCTGTCGTCGTGCGGCGAGAGATCCACTTGTCTCCCATCTCCAGAGAAAGAATTCAGATCGTGACTACGCCGTGTTTTCGGATTTGTTTTGTCGGCTCGGATTTTTAAATTAGTATCTGAATATCTATCTCCCAAATTTCCCGCGAGTCGATGGCGATTATATTCGGAGGTGGCCGTTTTACAATTCGGTGGGAATTAGACATGTTTCTTCAACACGGTAATTAAGCACACGTGATTATTTATACACTCGTGTGCTTATATTTAAACGTCCAAATATCTAAGGTGTTTGGACGTCATCTTGTCACGAGTCGAAATCACTTAATTTAAAGGAATGAGAGCGATGGAATATTTGATATAATGTTTATTTAAAAGAATCATTTCGCGGTAGAGATAAAACCGCCATACACTTTTCAAAATAATCAAAATAAAATATTGCAGACACGTTTTATAAGTGGGAAGGTTATAAATTTACCAACGGCTCGCCTATAAAGCGATTGTTTCATCGTGGTATTACTAAAACAATGCTTAAAATCTGTGGTACAAAATCAGATCTTCTGCTAGTGCCCTACAGGGACAACTCGGATTAACCATGCGGAACTGCATTTATTCAGTGAAGTTGAAAAAAAGTTTTTAGATGGAGAATTACCATCGCCTCGTTATAGCTTTTCCACGTATGTAAGACGGGTTCCCAGCTAACCAAACCTCTTACTATTTTTATTTCACCAGTAGTTCCAAACGCGTCCAAAAAAGTATGTTTCTAGTTTTCTCTTATTTAATTAATCAAAACCAAGATTTCCTCAAAAAATCATAAGATTTGTGTGTAGGTGTTTAAATACAAACCTACTTAATTATAAATCGAATATTTCATGTTATATTTCTTTTTTTTAATGTTAAAAATATGGAAACGTCACAATCTGAATATAGCCACCCCATTATAGAAAAAACTGCGAATATGAAAGTCCAAATAAACACGATGATTTTACATTTTCAAATAGATACTTTTTATGTCAAAGTTAGCTTTCTAATGAAAGTGAGGTTTGCTTGAACGATAAAGTGGATGCAGCAGATTTACAATACACAAACAAATTCACAAACAGGTGAAATGCCTAACGGTCGAGTGTGCAGGACTTGCGCTCAGTGAATAATTTCGATTATGTCATTGCAAAGTTCGTAATTAACAATAATGTGGGTGTTTGACGAGCAGTAACTAGTTAGTGACCAGTGTGAAATGCGAATGAATGCAGTTGGCCCGTCACCAGTGCAGCGGTGCAGCGGTGTAGCAGTACCGGTATTGAGACATCTCTCTAATAACTGCTTCATGCCGCGTAATCTGTTTATCTCGAATGGATGATTAAAACCTCGGTGCATTATGCGGCCGAGGAGCAGTTGGACCACGTCCAATATATTTATATATGATCTGTCAGTTGGTGATGTGTGACGTCCCGCCGTATTTATTCGTTTTCGCCTTATCTATTTAAATCATCGCACTATTTCATCGTGAAATTGTTTAAGTGGCGGATGAGGAATGGCCGACGGGCGTTGAAACACACGGCCCGCTGTTAATTATATCGGGGAAGAACGAACGGATCGCTTCGTTAATACACTTTTCCTTATCAGGATATCACGCAAATAAAAAGGAAAACAAATAATTATTGTCTTCTTAAAATACCAGAAGAACCTGAGATTTTCATCGTAAACTTATATATTAGCAACTTCGTCCGAGCTTCAACGTAATCTTAGAAATATTTTCTCTTAATCAAATAATATTATGGCTTCTTATCTTGGATTTTTTTGTCGGCTATGTAGATATTTAAAAGCTCTGTCTTAGATCTAGTAAATTCTTTTCGAAATTGTCGTTTCAAGCTGAAGATTTTTTTTACGTCAGTTCCACACAGAAAAGCCACGAGGAAAATAATTTCCTTCAGGGCCTATGTCATCTCTGGGGATGGTGTGTGGAGGATATTTTTAAGGTTAGGAAGGAGAGGAAATTCTGGGAAGGAAAATGGTGTAAAGGGCGGGAATCTGGGGATCAGGGTGTCCAGATTTGACTGACGTATGAATCCATTCCTCCCCCTGCGGTGCAAGGCGATGGGTCGAGATAGTCCTGCTGGAGAGGTGAGAGGTCTACCTCGACTAGTCTCTCCATGCAGTCGGAAGACAGACGCATCGGCCTCCAATACCTAGACAAATCTCACCCCTAAATCCCTGCTAAGTCACCAAATGTGGCGAACCACTTGGAGTGACATGTGGCAGAGGTGTTGGTTGTATCTGAAAAATAGCTGTTACAGAGTTTTTGATGCTTTCGACAAACAGACTTCCGCTCTGTGTATATAATAAAGGGTTTCATGTCTGATCGTAATTCGGGATTTCAACATCCGAGTTCCCATAATATCTAAACTTAATCATAAACGATACTTCCTCACATGATAATTCATCACATCATAACTCACATTAACCTACCCTTCCATTTCCCCGCCTCCCCCCCACACCCTCACCCAACCTAACCTAACCTAACCCAACCTACCCTAACCTAACCTAAGGTTAAAAACCAAAATTATCAGTTTTCGACGCTTCGAGACATGATGAATTATCATGTGAGGAAAAGTTTGTACTCAATATTCATACACTTAAAAAGTTTTTACTGAGTAGACCGGTCACCACAATAAAGAATAACACAAGAAGTGACTTGTGGGCGTGTTTTGTGATCAAAATTTTTGCTCAGTTTGGGCCTATTTTTCTAAACAAAACCGTGTTTTCAAAATTCAAAAGGGATTGAGATCTACGATTTCTGGCGAGTGCAAGTGAGACGGAAAACTAGGCTTCAATGGAACATTTGTTTCCATTGAAATTTGTTTGGAAGGCAATTCTAGTATTGTTATATTCTTTATTCTATGGCTCTGAAGCCATTATAGCATGAACTGCGATTCCTTTCTGGGAGATATTATATAAAACTGAGCACGCATAGCGGAAGAAAACTCGTATGTGTTGAAGTTTCATATTTTTGATTAATAACACAATAACTATGCAAAACCTGCCTAGTTTGTGTTTTCCTGCATTTGTCAAACCTCATTGGCTTCCTAAGAAATTTCTAAGTAGGTTTTCATTGCGCCATGAATTTCGACATAGTATTAAAGTCGCCATCAAAATAATGCTTCACGCACACTTAGTGAACAAAAATTATTTTAGCACTGTTTGTCTGAAACTGGGCATTGTACCGTTGATTTTCTTGGATCGGGTAAACAATGAGAAACGATTGTACGTGAAATGTACGTGGACCGATCAATGGAACGATAGAAACCATCGGCCTGGTTGACATCATTGTTTACGATCTGAACGATTGCATTGTATTCAATTATGTATTGATATATTTTATTATTTTCTGGAGCTCGGGCCCAATGCCCTATTCATGGCGCTACATTAAAATATACGTGACATTTTATTGTGTAACGCCTTTATTGTGTAATGTTTTAAGGGCCGGTAGTACCCACTTAAAAATAATAATACGGGGAGATACTACAATACGAATGTTGGAGCGAGAGCGCTAGTATTAAAAACGAAAAAAATCGAACGATAATTGGGAAAATGTTTAATAAAACACGACTCGTTTACAATAGAGAAGAAATCTCTCTTCAACACCTTAAGTAGCATTTGAAGAAACACTGTGAATTTTTTTATACATATATATAATAACAGAAACAAACGTGTAAAAAATAATTTTTGTAGCGTACTGTGCGATTTTTTTCTATCGAGGGAATTTTATGTAATTAACGTTTCGGCTCTACAAATCTTCAGATATTAGGTATCTTTAAAAAAAATTTTTTTTTTAATAACTTAGAAACTTAAAGTGTTCAAGGGACATATGTTATTAATCGGTAGAAAATCGAAATTACGACCCTTTAAAGATTGCGTCGTTTTTATTTTGACTTTTAACTCAATTCAATTTTAAGAAGTTACTTCGTGTTATTTTATGTAAAAGCATCTGCCCTGAAGACCTAGACAATCCTCACTCGATGAACCAGGGCACCCTCTCTAAATCACCAAAGATAGCGAATTACTTGGGGTGACCTATGGCGGGGATGTTGGTTATCGGGTTCGAGTCCCAGATGTGACCGTATCTTTTCTGATTTTTCTGTTTCAGATTTTCGATTGAGTTTCTTTTATATTATCTTCATTAATTGAATTTTTTTCTTTATATCTACTGTTTTGCAAATTTCAATCGTATGGATCCTTTTTGAATTATTGAAACAATTTTTCCATAAAACCTGTTCGTTTTTATAATATGACGCATTGTTTTAAGATGTAAGCAATTAAACTATACCTACTCTTATTTTGCTGCTTTATAACATAAAATTGTTGCTTAAATTTTCGATATTTATTATAAACATCTAACTATATAACATTCACCCTACGTCGGCCACCCTTCCGCCTCTAGATCTACGCCATCATGTTTTAAGTACATTATTCTCAATAATAATAATCGTAAAATAATTGCTTCTTGGAATCCAATGTAATAAATACCCTTGACACATCAAAATGATGACTCACGGTTTAGCTTTGAAATTTAACACTTGCAATAAATTATTTTTCTTATAGACATCGAGTCGTACGACCTCCCCTTCCGTTCTTCATATTTCACTCTATAGGAACGACTGTTAAAATTAATTTTATGTTGGTACAGGTCTACCTAAATAACACGTAAATCTTTATTTATTTTAACGGTGAATAATCACAGGCCGGCGTGGTCGAATGGTAAGGCTTCCTATCCGAAGGTCGCGGGTTCGAACCCGTCGTGCGCAAATATATTTTATTTGATTAATTTGGGTTGATTCACAAATTATAAAAATAATATATTGTACATTCGCTCCAGAGTGGAAGATATCCTCAGTATCGCCCTTGTGTAAGACCACCATTCAGAATTGAACGTTGCAACGTGTTCGGTGACCAGATCTGATTAGCCAGGTACTTCCCCACTTTCCTCTTCCCTATCTCCTTTCCCTCCGCACTCCCTTCAGCTTCACAACACACCCCAATTGTGGATGCCATAGTCTCACTGGCTCGGGTTGCAGACGGGAGCAGCAACAACAGACTCTTGTGCGGTATTCATATAAAAAATGAATAATACCTTGAATTTTGAAAAGCCTTATCCACACGAAGAAAAATGTTATTCTAAAATACGATCATTTTATTCGTAAAAACAGGACTTAAGTTCTTACGAAAAAATTAACAGGGTTTCAATGTTTATATGCGGGAACATGTAAGAATCATTTGTTGGTATACGTAATTTCGTACGTATACCAACAAATTATTTTGCCGCCAATAAACACTGACACACTGTTAATTTGTTCGTAAGAACTTCAATAAAATGATTGTATTTTAGAATAACATTTTTCTCCGTGCAGGCACTCTACACAACATACCTACGTGAACCATTCCTAATTAATCTAATTAAAAAATAAATAATTAAAATAAATATTATGTGGAAGCATTGGTGACTGTAATAATAAATTCGAACAATTCCATTGACTTATTTTTTGTTTTTGTGTTTAATTCGTAGAATTCCATTTAATTTTAAAATAAAAATAATTTAATAACGTTATTATTACCTGGGGTAGAATCTATTGGTTTAACCGGTAATAAAATAGTTTTGAAAAAAATACAGGGATTAATATTCTTCACATTAATAATAATGGAAAACGCTTAGATAACTTAGAAGCTCTAGAAATAAAAAAATCCCTTAAAAATAATGAGTCGATTATCAATAAACAAAAAATATTAACCTATAGCCCAATATTAAATCTCTTCCCATTCGGTGTCCATTCTGTCCCCACTTACTCTTCATCAATTCCTAGCCACGCCCCCACCCCTACCACAACACCTACTGATAAATTGTACCCACCCACTATTTTGTAATTGTCATCATTATATGTTTGCCCTGAAGAAGGAACGGTTGTTCCGAAACCGGTCGGCGTGTAACTAAATAAATCAGTGGTTGTAACTAAGATATATTGTTTCATTTAATTATATATGGTAATAAATCAATTTATACACCTCCAAAATTGAAATTTAAAATTACGTTTGTAATTTTACTACAATGTTTTTTTACTACATTACGAAGGTATGCCATCACCTTTACTCAACTACTATCATTTAATATTTCATATAGAAATCCCAAGTCAATGAAAATCCTTCTGTCTAACAATTTAGGCATATTCATACAATTTAAAAGTGTATTTTTGATGTACATCAAAAAGGTAATCTTAATAGATAAAAATGAATGTTTCTTTGTTTGTCCCGTATGCTTTCCTAAACCATTCATCCGATTGCGATGAAACTTTGGGGATTTGATGTGTGCCTGTACGGCATGGTTTCTATATACAATAATAAGCTCTGGCGTTATGAAACTATTTCCTATGTAAAATAACAAGATTTTGAACATGAAAGCAGTTTTTATATGCCTGATACTTTCTTTTTCTCTGGGCTTAAAAAAACACTCGTATATTATATTATACTCGACGACCGTCCGTGGTCGAGTGGTAAGACACTTGACTCCCATTCGGAAGGTCGCGGGTTCGAACCCGGCGTGCGCAAATAAATTTTATTTGATTAATTTGTGTTATTTCACAATTAATTAATAAAAATAATATGTTATATTTGCGGCACGTTCCAGAGTGGAAAATACTCTCAGTATCGCCCTGGTGTAAGACCACCATTCAGAATTGAAACGTTGCTTAATAATGGCTTTAGCCATGTTTAGTGACTAGATCTGAATAGCCAGGTACTTTCCCACCTTCCTTTTCCCCATCTCCTTCCCTTTCCCACTTACCTTCAGCCTCACTACATACTCCAATTGGGGATGCCATAGTCTCACTGGATCCAGAAGGGAGCAGTTGGGACTCTTGTGAGGCTTCTCGATTAAAAAAAAAAAAAAAAATATTTCGAAGACAAACATGTGTTCAACTCAGTATTTAATTACTGCATCTATAATATTCATAATTTCATTTTTAGTTTGCCTTGAGCCAATCGTTCATTAATTTAGCATTCGTCTGAAAGTGGATGTCGCCCGAAGTTCATCTGATTTTACGAAATCCGAGCACCGAATCCAAAATCCGCTCGACAAATGATTAATGGCGATCCAGAGCGTGGATTTGAATTCTTCCCAGTATTTGGCACCGGAGTAGGCAGGGTTACATTCGGCCTTTGATTTCTTTCATGATTATTATTATTTCTGCCATCGGGAGCGGAAACTACGGTATTAGCTTACAGCGTTCTGGCGTGTGCTTGCATTCAGTCATATTCCATTGTGACCAGTGACGTGCCTTTTTTTCCTATTCTTGTTATTTTACAGAACCACGTTTCTTTTAATTGCTCTTACATCATTATAGTCATCGAAGATTACCCCGATGAGATAGAAGAGGACATTTGAAGAAGATATTTTCCCGGTGCTTTACACGGTGTCCTGAAATTCGTACTACAAGTGGGAAACTGGTGAATGTAATTCACATTTGGAGTCGATTTTGTAGTATAACTTTTTGATTTGAGCTTTCGTTTTCGAGTAAAGTGAGTCCGAAGTTGGAATTTTTTTAGGTCTAATTTGAAAAAAAAACGGTAGGTTAATATCAGAACTTTAATATTCTTTAAAATGCGTCGAAGCGTAGACCCGGCTCCAAAAGGTTTAGATGATGTAAAAAATGGAAAAAATAAAAAAGATGGAAATGCTCAGCTCGTAATAAAAAAGTTTTTTGGTAACGTGATTTACCAGTTTCTCGCTTATACTACGAGTTTCCGTATTTTTTTATAATTTTATAGAGAAACCTCACAAGAGTCCCAACTGCTCCCTTCTGGAGCCAGTGAGACTATGGCATCCCCAATTGGAGTATGTTGTGAGGCTGAAGGTAAGTGGGGAAGGGAAGGAGATGGGGAAGAGGAAGGTGGGAAAGTACGTGGCTATTCAGATCTAGTCACTAAACACGGCTGAAGCCATTATTAAGCAACGTTTCAATTCTGAATGGTGGTCTTACACCAGGGCGATACTGAGAGTATCTTCCACTCTGGGTATACCGTACATACCTCGTCTAAATGTACACAGTTGGAAAATTGTAAAAAACCGCTACACGCCTGTGTTCTCTACCTATATCTTACCCATACAGACATTAGTCCGCGTCAACTTTTGTTTTTCATTGTGATTTATATAAGTTTTACATGTGTCGTATAAAAAATCCCCAACGCATTCGGAACTGATTCATTGTTGTGTAATTATACTGACGAAAAATATATCCCTACATTTCGGCCGCCGTTTTATTACTGGATTTAATAAATGGCTGACATCATGTCCTTTGTTAGAATAATCCCGGCTTCAAAACTAGACGATGTGATTATTATTTATTTCGTGTTTAAGGCAGACGATTAGAAAATATTTACAATGCTGCGAATTGTGATTTATAGGTTGGGTATGATCGGGAACATTCATACGCACAATAACTCACCAAAATTTCATCGCAATCGGACGAATAGTATGGGAAATAATTTCATAATGCCATAGCTTATTATTATATTATTTAGAAACCTTTCAGGACATGTACCTATGTATACATCAAATCCCCAAAGTTTCAACGCAATCGGACGAATAGTATAGGAAATAGTTTCATAACGCCTGAGTTTACTATTATATACAGGAACTATCCCGCGTGCACACATCAAATCCCCTAAGTTTTATCGCAATCGGATGAATGGTTTATTAAGCATAAGGGACAAACAAAGGAACATTCATCTTTATATGTATATTAAGATTACCTCTGTGAATTACTGCAATCACGTTAATTTAATAACTTCACTACCTACTATAAATCTTCATTACTTTTACAGTGTTCTTTCTCAACACTTTATCAAACACAACCTGCCAGGTAAGTATGTTTTCTGTACCTATCTATTTATGAATAATAAATTTGGAAAGAGCCTAAGAATTCATAATAAATTGTACAGCGTCATTAATGTGATTTCTCACAAAAACGACGCACTACAAATTACCCAATTATTATCTAGGCGTCGTGCATTTTGCAGAGCCTTTTCTGGCAAAAAACATTTAGATAATTTGTTCTGGCTTTTGAGATGTCTTTTTGATGTATATCAAAAATACACTTTTAAATTATATGAATATGCCTAAATTGTCAGACAGAAGGATTTTCATTTAAATTAAAACAAATAACTTTGTTTAAACCACTAATATAATCACAATCACCTACATGTTTCAAAACCGATGGTTTCTTCGGTTTTCAAACATGTAGGTGATTGTGATTATATTAGTGGTTTAAACAAAGTTATTTGTTTTAATTTATCAAAATGACGCCACAAAGTGATTTTGCGAAGTTTGAAGAAGAAAGAAGGATTTTCATTGACTTGGTATTTCTATAAGAAATATTAAATGGTACTAGTTGATAGTCCAGAATTGCTTGCAAGTTTAGTGGAAGCTTTCGGATTCAACTACGTAGTACTAGAAGTCGGGATTTATTTCAGTGCAGAAATTCTGGGACTAACTATCGTACGAGTATGTATTTCTCTTTGCTGATTTACTTTACTTTGCAGAATACTAATAGAATCAAATAATTACACCAAGTCAGTGGACATCTTCAATTTGTCACTAAACAAATTCAAAATGTGGTAACTGAGGCTGTTCAGTTATGTACAAAAATACTTTCTAAATACTTAATTTCTTCTTTTCTTATGTAAGAACCAAAGGGCGTTAATAAATAAATAAATATACTTCTGCCTTGTTGCTTGTTACATATTTTTCAATTTGTTTTTTGGGTGTAGCTGTAGTGCTCTATAAAAAACATTTCCTTTTTATTAGACTTGGGTCTTTGTGGATTTGTGACTACAAAACCAAACAATTTTGTGTCAACACTTTAACCACTCTTTACTAATATTTTGTACGGTTATTGAGGCTCGCCTTTTACCGGTTCAGCTGCTCCAAATAATTAAGATTATTTTCTCGTTGTTTGCTTTTGAAACGTACCTTATTGACTTAAGGTCAGGTTTCGAACTATTGCGCATTGTACTACAACAAAAGCTTCTGTGGCCGGAAAGTGGAGAATTTGTATTGGAACAAGCTCTGCGTTCACACGCGTCGATTACAATCGCCTCTCGATGGAGTAAGTGTTTTTCGTTAGATCGTAAACAGTGTGAACTCCACCTTATCCAATGGTCGCCTGTTGCATTGTCGGTAATGCACTTTGTATGCACTGAGCGCAGAGACGCATTAGCAAACCAAAAGTTCGTATTTAAAAGTTATACAAGTAGATACCTAGCTATTTTCCGTTTATTCATAGATTTTTTCTCTCTTTAATAATACATCATGATATCTAAATAATGGTTACAAGAACGTAAGTGCCTACTGTGATATTCAGAACCTTTTTTTTAGCTGTATGTAGCAATAACAAGGTTAAGTTCTCACTACACGGAGAAAAATGTTATTCGAAAAAACGATCATTTTAATAGTAAAAACGGTTAAAAACGGGACTGAAGTTCTTACGAACAAATGTTTATTCTTACATGTTCCCGCCAATAAACATTGCGAATGTAGGCTTATTGCATTTGTGTTACTTGATTGTTAAGTAAAGATGAAAATATTTAAAAAAATACTAGTGAAAAGTGTCTTTCATTACATGTGAGGGGTATGAAAGCAAAAACGCCTCTCTCCAAAAGTACTTTTTTCGGTAAATCACAAAAAACCGATTCAAAGAATACTACGCAGTTTTCATGTGATTTTTTAGTAATAACTAATAACTTAACAAGTATAATCCAAAATGGATTATTATAATAAAAAATGTTATAAAAATGTGTTCATTGGCCATGAGAGTGGTGATTTTGCTTGTTAATTGCTGTGGAGATTGCTTTTGGGTCTTAAACCTCTTTTCATTTCGATTTTTCCATGATTTGCGGTTGATTTTTCTAAGGATTTCAAAAACCATCTGGTTGCTACGAACATTGCGTTTAGATTGGCATTTGTAACTCAATTTTGTCGTGTTATGGAGAGTGGCGTTTTTGATTTTATGCCCTCACATGGGTAAACAAGATGGATAGAGGGTAGGGGGTACAAAAAATTGTAATAAGAGTCAAGGGGTACGCAGGCTCAAAAAGGTTGACAACCGCTGTGCTAGATCATAGATTATTATGATTAATTACATTTTTGAACTAGATTTATTTGGAAAATGGCGAGAAACTACATAAAAAGTTTTCGTCTTTCGACCCCTAATTCCAGTAAAATCCTCATTCTGCCCTGCGCCGACTTTCCATTCCCCTTCGGTCTGGAATAAAATAATAAAGCGTCGATGGATCGAATCGGTGGAAATGTCCCGCCGGCACGCAGCGGTCCTAGTGGATATTGGCCGTGGCCAGCCTCAGACCGATACCTCTTACCTCTCACCTCTCACCTCTACAACTCTACATCTCGCTACAAAGTGTTTTGTTGGCGGTAACCTCCAATAAGCAATGATTGAAACCCGACCTGCGACTGCGGTGAAGTATGTTTGGACGTGTCTCGATGGTACTTACTTTTTAAACAAATTGTGAAATGCGAGATTTGATTGAAAGAGGAAATTCATTTTCATACAAACAAAAATTGTAACTCGAAAAACTAAATTTCAATAAAACCATTTTTTTCCACTGAAAATCACGAAATGAAAAAGTCACGGTGTACCCGTATTTAGGTACATATACCTTTAAATGTTTTTTAAAAATTTATTTTTGCGTAAGTCGTCTTTGCAAAAGCATCTGATGTTCGATAGCAATTTTTATTGTGGCGTAATATCTATTGGCTGGAAAAAGACTCTAGGGTTTTTTTTTCTCCCATCTGAATCCGCTTTCGACTGGATAATTCAACAATGTGTTACCTACTTCATCGCTCCTTCGAAGTTTTTCTGTTTTTTACGTTAATTCCACACAGGAGGCCCCGAGGAAAATTATTTCCCTCGGGGTCTGTGTCATATATGATAATGCTATGTGGAGGGTGAGCCGAGATGTTGAACTCAAGAACGAGTCGTAGATACGACCCGTTCTCACGTGACAAATGTCAACCTTGTATATATGTTGGGTGCGCCTTTGGCGTGCTTCCCGACTATGCTCCGGTGCCGAGGGGATCAATGATGCTAGATTCTCGGAGCAACTTCCATTGAAATACCGGTAGAACAAGGACAGGAGACTTGTTAAGATTTGTTAAGACGGGGAAATCTATCAAACGAACTGCCTGTTTCTGCACAAAGTCGAGGGTCTTTTTTTCTTCAATTATTGTGTTGTTCCAGACCAGAGGTGGCTGCCAAATTCAACCGCGGGGCGTACAAAAGTGATGAAAAACAACCTCTGTTAAATAGGTTACGTTAGGTTAGGTTATTTTCATAGGGGTGTTGAAACAATTAATTTTAATGTAATGTAATTTAATTCAAATTCTAGTTAAGTAAGTGAAAATGTTATTTTCTGGAATAAAAAAACTTTAAAAAAAAAAAACGCCACTTTGTGAAGTTATCAAGGAATCTCGTAATTTGTTATATATTTATTTATTATTAATTTTTTAACGCCCTGACGGGCTTTTACATATTTTTATTTATATATTAAAAGGTAGGCAAGTACGTATCCACTAAAATATCTACCATTTACCCATGTGCGTTCGACTGACATTCTCTCTGAGAAGTCATACATACCCCTCGCTAACAAAGTAAGAAATAAGCTTACAATGTCCGGCGAGCAAATTCCCGCCGCATTATTGGCTCTTCGCTCTCTTTATCGCGCACTTTTATGGCGGATTACATAGCGAGAAACGCAATAAAACGTGCGATTTCGCTATAAAATTTATTCCGGGCGGCCGGCCTCGTGGCGTATGGGGCGCGGGCTGTGCGCGTGCGCGGATACACCATCTTGTAAATTCTCTCGTGTAACGAACAACATTGATGCATTATTCGATTTATTCGCTTACATTAATATGTTGCTCACTATTTTACATTCCGCAATTATTGGATCAACCCTTATTAATGTTTTTCTTCCAACTTCAATTTAGGACTTACTTAGAATGCAAACAGTATTTTTTTCCGCGTTGCCCAGTATGGTAAAATCATGGTAAAACCATAGCAGCAAGTGCAAACACTTTATTTTAAATGTTAATTAAATGTGTTTTGCATTTTACAGGTTAAATAATCGTAATTTTTATTCACCAAACTTCAACTTGGTCAAATATTGTAATGCACATAGGTCGGAGATAATGCAATAAAAGTGGACGTATCCCTCTGATTGTACGACGTGAACGCATTTTTATACTTTAAATATTATATACCAACCAGTGAGTACCCGGCATGCGTTGAATTGCCATTCGATATAAGATAATGTTTTTATTTATTGAATTCTGTTTATTGAAGTGCTTTTGGAAACACAACGTACACAACTAAATCGGAAGGTTTTTCGACTCGTGAGTAGGTCGCGTACAGTTGTCCGTGTGAGATTTTACCCCCTTTTTTTTTTTAGGATGTACCCCCTGTTATCCCCTACCGCCACTATGTCTCTGTGAAAGAGAGAGTCAGAAAACGGTGTGCAATATAGTTGTGAATGATGAATACTTGGAGCAGGTGGATGAGTTTGTATATTTGGGAAGTATGTTTACGAGAGATGGGAAGGCTGATAGGGATATCGAAAGAAGGGTGAATGCAGGTAACTCCATTAATGGAGGATTGAACGCCGTTGGAGCCAACAAAAAGTTGTCTACAGAAGCGAAGCTAGCAGTCCACAATGGAGTACTGGTACCTACCCTGATGTATGGCAGTGAAGCGTGGAAATGGCAGAGAAAGGATGAAAGTAGACTGAATGCTGTAGAAATGAGATCCCTGAGGCGTATGTGTGGTAAAACCATGTATGATCGTGTGAGGAATGTGGAGATCCGAAAAGAATGCAAGGCTGATGTGAGCGTAGTAAGTAAGATTAAGAAAGCGACGCTTAGATGGTTTGGGCATGTTGAGCGAATGAATGAAGAAAGGAGTGTAAAGAGAATTTATGACGCGAATGTGAACGGTATAAGAAGCCGAGGACGCCCAAGGAAGACGTGGCACGATCAAGTAAATCAGATACTTGAGTCGGGCCATGTCAAGAGTCAGAATAATAGAAGAGTATGTATGAGAAGATGTATGAATGTGAATGAGGCAAGGAGCGTGTGCCAAGACCGAGTTGTTTGGCGGTCCGTCCTCTCTGCCTACCCCTGCGGGGAAACGGCGTGATGGTTAGTTAGTTAGTTAGTTAGCCACTATGTCTCCTTTGTAAATCCTTCCACGTCCCCACCGCTTCGTAACCCCTCTCCTGCATGAACCCGGTCCCCGCCCGCACCCCCTCCTCCTTACAAGTTCCCTGACTTCCCCTCCCGCGAACCAACTTACAGATTTCATAATGCCAGGGCTGACCATTCTAATACAATTACATAGAAAGCTTCGCGGACGTGCGCAAAACAACTCACCAAAGTTTCGCCGCAATCAGATTAAAGGTATATAGGAACGCATGCGGGACAAACAAAGAAGCATTCATTTTTATATATAAGGATTATCGTAATCTATATTTTATTGTATCTTTATATTCGCTTTAATATTTTCATTGTTAATATATAGCTGTTTCATTTTATTAAAAAGTACAAACTGCGGTTTTACAATAAGTTGCGATTTTTTTTTGCCACCGTCTGAATAATGCTTTTCCCTTTCGCTTTCCACGGATAATCTCGGGTTTATTATTCATCCAGTCGCGTTAACTTAATGTCCTCTGCGATGGCTTTATTGCCGACAATGGGACATTTAGCAAGCCGATGGACATCTCCTCAAAAAGGAACAACGGGACCAGTTCATGAACGGGAGGCCGTTAATGTTCGCCGGAGGGTATTTGTGTTTTATGGAGATTTGCCTAATTCTTACTGCAATATTGAGAATCTAGATACCTACTTCCATAATTGCGATTCTGAGAACGTTGAAAGTAATGAACTTGGTGGCTTATAGTTTACTAATTTTACTACCCGGTTTCGCTTTAGATTTGAATTGAATGATGCGGAACATGCACGAGTACAAAATTATTATAGGCATTCCACTGGCAGACCCATTTTAACCTCTCTTTCTATGCAAAAAAAGCCAAAATGTTTGTTTTATTTTATTTTGTGAAGTTTAGACACAAATACTAAAATGTTTTTCAATCATAATCTAATCTAAAGAACCTAAATTTGGCACTTTATACAATAAAACTGTACACAGAAAGGGGTTTGTAAGTAGGAACTTTTACAAAGTTTAAAACAATTTTTACATCCCTGATACAATTTTTTTGGCTGATAAAAAGACTTAGTGTCTGATTTATATTTAAATTTAGTTGTATTCTGTCTAATGGCCGGTGAAAGTGCATTGCATAGCATTGTTTCAAAGTATCTAAAATGTCTTTGTTGTTTTAGTGATGTAAATAAGTAAGAGATTATGTCCTTTCGTTCTAGTATCTCGAGGAGTTTGGACATTTTCAAATGTAGTTCTGTGTTTGAAGAGGTATTGATTTTGACATAACATTGCCTAATGTCCAAAACACACATTCTCCTAAAGATTTCATCCGAACTGCTTGTGATCGGTAGTTTATAACAATATTTATAATTAGTTTATGAGTCTTCAAAATCGAATAAATGGCGGCGGCCTTTGCTCCTCCCTAGGCTATAATACCGTACTCGATTATATATTTACCATTGTACATGATTAAATATTGTAGCACCATCTTATAAGATTCACTCATCGTAAATTGTGTCTCATTCCCTCATCATCAACTGTGCTGTTAAAATAATAAGTCACGATCATCATCATTTTGGCTCCACAACCCCTGATGGCTCTTGGCCACCTCAAGAGTCTTCCTCCATTCATCTCGGTTTTCTCGGATTGCTCGTTCTACAATAATATGTTGTCTGTTCCAGGAACCCCAATCAACAGACTTCCCATCATGGCCAAGTCGGTGTTGGATCTGTTCGAGCTGTACAACCTGGTCATCGCCAGGGGAGGCCTGGTTGACGTCATCAACAAGAAGCTGTGGCAGGAAATCATCAAGGGACTTCATCTGCCATCCAGCATCACATCGGCTGCCTTTACACTGAGGACGCAGTAAGTCAAGCAACATCACTTTTATACAATTAACTGCTACCAGTCAGTTCTGGACCATAATCATCTTTATGAACTTATGTCACTCGACTCAAAGTGATATTCTTGCCTCAACGAAAGTGTTATTCTTGCCTCAACGAAAGTGTTTATAATTTTTTTCTTTTAAACTTTTGAACCTTCTTTTTGTGATCGGAATCAACCGCGCTACCGACCGGGTCAAATCGCGAGTTGGTAATATCGACATTTGATTCGTATATTGTGCTGTATTTTCATTAAATTAAAAAAAATGCATATATAGGTATATATATATTATATATTATATAGACATTCAAAGAAACATATCATAGGTACCCACCATGAAATATCATTTAATATATGTAAACTATCTCATCACTGTAACCAATGTACTGTTTGTTTCTGTAATATAAAATAAAATAAAAAATAAAAAAAATATCCACGTGCGTGGGCTCCAAATGCATTGCCATCGACAACGAGTCTATCAGCCGAGTTTCGGCTCAATCGGATGTCGGAAAGTGGGTTAATTTTCACTTCCAAGATGCCACTTCATTCATACATTCATTCAATCAAGAAAACTACATTGAAATTTAAATATTATATTTAAAAAAAAAAGTTTTTGCTTTCAGTTCCATCAAATAATAAATATTGTAGTCATAGTTATAACGTATTCTTATTATTTTTTATACTTATTTATGTAATTTTTCAAATTGCAATATTTTTTTTTTCTGTTGTATACTTAAGATGATACCCGGGTGGTGGAGAAATTTGAATAATAGATTTTACTAAATTGTTGCTGTCACGGTTGCTCTTACTTCACCGGATATTGAGTAAAGGGACAATGCACCTCGGGCTACTAATACCTAACTAAAATCGAGGTTTTGTATTCCCCACTTTTCTCCTCCTAAAGTGGACTGATTTTCAATTTTTTTTTACCAACTACATAAAAAAAACTATTTTATGTCTGTACGTTTTGCTTTTCTTTAAAAAACATTGTCTATTTTGTATACTGAACGTCTTTTGACGGCGTTTAAACCAGTCAATTTTATTGATTTTTGGAAGGTCATAACTTCTATAAAAAGTAACTTATCAAAAAAAAAAAAAAACAAATAGTACCGACACGCTAGTAGTTCATATCTATTTTATGAAAAAAAAAATTTCTCTAGGGTTTAAATCCAGAAAAATAAATAGGGAATACGTTTGTATGGAAAAATCACCGCCGGGTATCCCCTTAAGACATTTTATATTATAGGTACTATGTTTTTGTTCACACTGTTTTCCTGCCGACATGTTTCTGCAGAAGCTTTGTAGGTATAATGTAAACAAAAGAAAAACCTATTTTCTGTATTTAAAAAGAAAAACAGATAAATGTACAAAGTCATGATTCTCAAAACAACACGTGTAAGAACAACAAAAAGTCTTTGTATTTTTAAAGTTTTCTCTCCATATTTTATAAGTCTCAACTGGTCTCAAGCTTTCGTTTGACTTCAGTTGTATTGATTCATTGGTTTTTATCGATCTCCATTCATTTTATATTGCTTTACAATCCGTACTGAAACCCATAGGTACCAATGCAAGTTTTTTGTTCTGATGCCATAATTTACATATCGTCCGTTTGGGACGTTTGGGTAAGTTATACATTCTACTTACCGAGCTTTTTTCACTGCGCTTTAACTCGAAACTTTACGGCGCTTTTTAATATTCCACTCTTTTACATCTCTGGCGCTTTTATCGCCTCGAATTATACATTTAAAATTTGTATTATTGTAGTATTAATTTATTAATGGGTTATACTGAGAAGTTGGTTATTCCGGTTGGCTTTAAACTGCACAGGTACGGATCGGTTGGTTTACGAGGCGGCCCTAGGAATGCATTAAAAATATAATTTATAGCCGGCAGACACAAAGGGAGAATAAGCCCGAAAAAGCGCTCGACTTTTGATGGAACTATGTCAGCCATGTTTAGTTTGATTTCTTCCACATCGCCCGGGTTTAATGCTAACCGAATACTAAAACACTTTGATACCCACAAGACATACTTTTAGTTGGAACACGGAGAAAAATGTTATTCTAAAATACGATAATTTTATTCATAAAAACTGTTAAAAACGGAACTGAAGTTCTTACGAACATATTAACAGTGTTTCAATGCTTATTGGCGGGAAAATGTAAGAATAATTTGTTGGTATACGTACGAAATTACGTACACCAACAAATTATTCTTACATGTTCCCGCCAATAAACATTGAAACACTGTTAATTTGTTCGTAAGAACTTCAGTCCCGTTTTTACGAATAAAATGATTGTATTTTAGAATAAAAATTTTCTCCGTGTAGGTGCCCAATAGTTTGTTAGTTTACATAATTTATAATATACCTAGTACGTAGGTATAACACGTTTGCAGAAAATCTCTAGGGTGCTCATTACGGGACCGATCTTTTCCTTCTCCTCTTTAGAACAGTAGGTGTACCGGACGTGTTTTGTGAATAATTAGTTGATATGTAATAAATTGTATCGCGGGGTCAAGCAGTCCGTACAGGGACAAAAAAGAAGGCTTCACCCCCCCCCCCCCCCCCCTCTTCCCTTTTGTACGTACCTACAACCTACCCTTTTTCAACTTTGCATAAGGTTTGAATTTGCGCAAAGTAGTCTCTTACAAAAACTCACCTTTGCGCAAATCCCGAACTATGCAAAGCCATTTTTTGCATAAAACTCTATATCTAAATACCAAATCAATTTATTATATGTTCAATTAAATTGTGCAGAGCAACTTTGCATGAAACCAAATCATGCAAAGTAACTCTGCACAAATTTCATATATCCTGTAAAGTGAGTTGCACAAAATCAATTTGTGCAACTCAAATCTAACCAATTGTGCAAACTCATAATGTGTCTTTTAATAAAAACATCAAGGAGCGTAGGGTGTAAGGCAGGGAGAAACGGTACGGCGTTATGCCCGGCGCACCGAACGCCGGTGCATCCTAACTTTCTAGTCGGTCCAATTCTAAGAATTTCATCTTAGTTCTTAGAATCGGGCCGACACAAAGGACTGGCAAGGGCTCTAGCCCGCCAGTAGGCCCTTTAAATAGACCACTAAAAGCCGTACTTCGGCAGAGATCCAGACACCGCCTTCACCGGAACATCTCTCCCTGCTCTGCTCTACCTCCTCTGATCGACTTCACCACTACACTGGACTTTTCATTTCGGCCGACCTGCTCACCTTCCTGAAAAGCATATTGCAATTGTCGATCGCCCTTCTCAGGGCGCAGGTTTCCCCCTACCTTCCTTCCCCCTTGCCTTCTACCTTTTTCCTAACATTTTCCCAACCTTTCCCTTTCCCCACATTTTACCCCACTTTTCCCTTTCCCCCACATTTTACCCCACTTTTCCCTTTCCCCACATTTTACCCTACTTTTCCCTTTCCCCCACATTTTACCCCACTTTTCCCTTTCCCCACATTTTACCCTACTTTTCTTTTTACCCACATTTTTCCCTACTTTCCCCACATTTCGTTCCCCTTCTTCCCCTTTCCCTCGTTTTTTCCCACTCCTTCCCTAGGCGTCGAAGCGGCCAGCCGGTCCCTTCCCGCTACATCGTCTGTGCGGCGGTCGGCTACAGCGCCCGTCCCGTACAGTAGGTACTAGGTAGGGGATGAACGGACAACTCAACAATGTGCAGCTTCACCACCTTTAGAAAAGTCATTAAAACTGAAGAAAAGAAACTTGGTTCAATAGGTTACGTTAGGTTAGGTTATGGGATATTTTTTTTTTCTTCATACATTTAATTACTTAAAAGGGGCGTCTCAAATGGAAACATGGGATAATATTTGTATTATTTACACTACTTACTGGTAATAATTAACATGTAGGTATATAATAGAAATTTCCAAATTCAAAATTTTATAAACACGAGGTTTAAGGTTCATAGAAAATGTATTTTTGAGCACACTGGGAATACTGTCCTTGTTCTACCGGTATTTCAATGACAGATTTTCTTATTAAAGTGTGTTTATCGGAAGTGACCGACCAGGTAAGTATGTTTCTGTATACAATTGTAAATAATAAACTTAAATATAGCCTAAGAATTATATTTTAAATTGTACAGCGCCCTTGAGGTGATTTCTCACAAAAACGGCGCTATACAAATTATCCAATTATTATTATTATTATTAGATGCTCTGAGGAATTAATTTAATTTATCGCTTTGGCACTAGTGCATAGTCAGGAATCACTCCAAACGCGCGTCCAACATTAATACTTGGTTGACATTTTTTATCTCACGACAACGGGTCGTTTCTACACCTCGTTCGACAGTTCGGCTGTGGAAAGATTTTCGTGTTTCCTGCCTCCTACCACATCATCTTCTCATAGACCCCCCATTTGGCATCCCCAAACATGACGTAGGCCCTGAAGGAAATAATTTTGCTCGGGGCCTCCTGTTTGGAGTTAATGTAAAAAAAATACTTGTATTTTCGTGTTAAAACACATGTTTTTGGATCAATTTTTAGTGCATCTCCTTAAACAGTAATAGTGGTTAAATCTCAGTATTTATTAATTTTGAAAAATCTTAAAAATAAGCAGAAAATCTGTTAGTTTTTATTCATTTATTAGTTTACCCGATTTATTTCTCAAATTTAAGAAAATGTTTTTTCTCCGGTTCCAAAAGTGTTAAGCAAAACCGCCAGGCTTTGTATGATTTATGCCCCTGGTCCGCCTTCCGCTTGCCGCACAGATTACAGGTCCAGACCTAGTGGTTGATGCTGGAGGTTGGAGAGTCCATGGGCAATGGTCCATGCCATGGTGGACTCCATGATCGCCATGGTGTAAGTCAGAACTGACCAGCTATAAGATTTAACATTCCAATACCCACATTAATATTCGACAATGAACACATTAAATCCCAGCCAATCTATAAACCCACCGACAGATTGCCATATTTTCACATCTAACGCTGCATGCGCAAGTTAATTTTATTTGATTAATTTGTGTTATTTTACATTTTATTTAAAATTTACATAAAAACAATATGTATTTCTGTATAATATTTGTAGCATGTTTCAGAATGATAGATACTTTCAATATCGCCCTGGTGAAAGACCAACCATTCAGAATTGTAATGTTGCTTGAAATGACCAGATCTGAATAGCCGATACTTCCCCACCTTCCTCTACCTCATCCCCTTCCCCACTGCGCTACCTTCAGCCTCACAGCATACCCCAATTGGGGATGCCATGGTGAAATTCTCCACTCACGGGGAAAAATGTTATTCTAAAATACGATCATTTTATTCGTAAAAACGGTTAAAACAGGACTGAAGTTCTTACGAACAAATTAACAGTGTTTCAATGTATATTGGCGGGAAAATGTAGGAATAATTTGTTGGTTTACGTACGAAATTGCGTATACTAACAAATTATTCTTACATGTTCCCGCCAATAAACATTAAAACCCTGTTAATTTGTTCGTAAGAACTTCAGTTCCGTTTTTAACCGTTTTTACGAATAAAATGATCGTATTTTAGAATAACATTTTTCTCCGTGCTGGCTTCAGAAGGTTGGGAGCAGTAGGGACTCTTGTGCGGTATAATCTCAATCTTTTATCAATAATATTTAGGTCATTTCCATGCGTCGCTTTTGAAAAAGGAAATAATTTATCTCTTCAATGATTTTGATATTTTCCATATTTACCCTTTTCCTGCCTACCTAAGAATTGATCGAACCATAAATATTACTTCAGATCAGAACAGAATAAATCATCAAGTCCTTCTTACGATTTTTCGACAGTATTACTAGATCGCCATTGGATATTTTCTTTACGCCTTGACATTTTTATTATTGGCATAACACATAGAAACCTACATGTACGAAAAAAACAAGACTTTGTGTCTAGAATATTATCTAAGAAAGATAAAAGATTGGCATCAGATGCCATTTTTCACGCCCGAAATTCTAGATTTATACCAAACTATAATTAACCATCTCAAACTGTCGCCTGTTTCAATTGTCGAAATGTCACAATACTCCGCAGCATTCGGAACGGGGCTGTACGAATAGATAGGTACCTACATGATATAATACTAATTTATCAATTTCATCTCTTGTTGTGTAGCGAGTAGATATAGGATTTCAATTTCAATGGAATAATATCTTCCAAGTCTTTTTTTCTGGTTTTTAGTTTCTAGTTTTTAGTGGCTATCTATCGAGTCGGCATTTCGAGTTACACTTTGTCTATTGAACGAATATAAATAATACTGTTTGAGTTTCTTTTATAATTAACTCGTCCAGCGCTTGTCATGTGTCAAGTTGCTCTTCTCAAAAGAAGAAATGTACGTCAGACAAATGGACGCGGGCGTTTATTATTTTTAATACAAATTATATTATAGCCGAAATGATTATTTAATGTAGGTTGGTACTAATTCTAACAGTAAATACGAAAAGGTGAAAGAAAGCACATGATACTGCTAAGTACTCTTTTCATTTTTTCCTTTGTTTAATTCTTATTCTATTTATATGTCCTCACTTGGCTTATAAATATTTATTTATTTTTATTTATTTTATTTACAAGAAAAAAAATTACTTTACAAGTGATTTAACAGTAACAGTAGTTAGTACATTATGCAAAGTTATACAATTATTCATTATTATTCTACTACTCCATAAGTTGAGCTCTAGGAGCTCGTGTTTATATCTATGTACGTTCGGTTTATATATTTTTTTCATATATGTTCTGCTTATAACTATGTACCTAGTTATACACGTAGGTACCTCTCGACATTCTGAATTAAAGAAAAAACAAAAAAAAATAGTACTAAATTATGTTTAAGTAGGTATCTTAGGCCCTTCGCTCATGGATAAACTGAAACCAAACTAAAACCGTAGACGAAGTACACTTCAGCTGTCATCGCAGTATTGGCGCTGGCAAATATTTTTTTTTTTAAACTGGAAAACTGACAACAAAACTGGCGCAACTATGGCAACCAGCACACTCGAACGATAACGATTTATAGGATAACTTTCGGTTACTTCTCATAGTTCCCTAGCATGACTGCAGATCGCTAACGAACAAGTTACAGTTCACAATGACTTAGTATCCTTAATATATTCGACATCAACCGTTGTTTGTACTTTAGCGATGTGCAGTTATCCTAGGGAACGATGAGAAGTTACCGATAGTTATCTTATCAATCCTTATCGATCGAGTATGCTAGGGGGGCAGGCAACCTGGCAACGGCCGGCTGCGGCAACTAGCATGGCGAGTTGCGAGTCAATGCTTACGTTGCCATCGACAACGGGTTTTTGAGAAGTTGTGTATTGCGCGGACCATCACGTTGACATACACAGGATAACGAATTGAGTTGCAAACTGTTTTTTTTTCGGTTGTCCGTGAGCTTTTTTTCGGTTGCACTAATTGACCGACTAATATTTTGTAAATTAGATTATATTAGTCTTTTATTGATTTATTTTACTGGATGTAAAAAAGTAGGTGTTTTGTGAAAAAGTGTTCTTGTCGTGTATGAGTTAGTAGTTACGTAGTTTTTAAATGAAAAATAAAATAAAGTGTGGCAAATTATTTTTTTGTTAAAACGTAGTGTCTGAGAGGTGATCGGTCACTAACTAAAAATACTCGCATGTATTTAATGCAGTGGTAACTAATTTGATTGTTTCCTTCATCGTGTATATAAAAAAGGCCCAACACCTATGTAGAAAGTTTCTACGATATCAATCCGCATCCGTAAAAGCTCCGCATTAATTAATGCGGATGCGGATGAAGATGTCTGAATTAAGATGATACCCGGTGGTGCAGAAATAGATTTTACTAAAATATTGCTGTCACTGTTGCTCTTACTCCACCGGATATTGAGCGAAAGGGACAATGCACCGACACCTAACTAAAATGGAGGTTTTGTATTCCCCACTTTTCTCCTCCAAAAGTGGACTGATTTTCAATTTTTTTTTTACCAACTACATAAGAAAAAACTATTCTATGTCTGTACGTTTTGCTTTTTTTTTAAAACATTGTCTGGTTTGTATACTGAACATCTTTTGACGGCGTTTAAACCAGTCAATTTTATTGATTCTTTGGAAGGTCATAACTTCTATAAAAAGTAACTTATCAAAAAAAACAAAAAGTACCGACACGCTAGTAGTTGATATCTATTTTATACAAAAACAATATTTTCTCTAGGGTTAAAATGCAGAGAGATAAATAGGGAATACGTTTGTATGGAAAAATCACCGCCAGGTATCCTCTTAATGCGAATATTCCGCATTTGCGGATGCGGACGCGAGAATCCGTCACACCCCTGGTAGAAACATAATCAAATTAAACTCTTTACCACCATGAAACACAATTTTAAATCAAAGAAAGCGACCATTTTGATACTGCAACACTGCAGACAATATAATAATTATCTGCCATATTGAACTTATACCAAGATATTTACAAGTTTACCAGCGCATGCCCCTGGAACACGACTCAACTCCAACCACGTAACACTATCATATAAGAAGTAAACGTATAGCTTATCTTATGTGGCGAATGATTCTCTTTCGTGAGCATTATAATAAATACAATACTGGGATGGGAGGAGCCAAGCTTCATTAATTATTTCATCCACCAACACCACGCCATTCCATGGACGAACGTGCCTCGCATAGAACTCGTATAAATATTTGTCATTCTTTTATTCGGCGGATATTATTGATTGCCGTGCCGAACCGGGGAACTTGGACTAAATGCAATAGTATCCATACAGTATCGGATCTGACGCGATTAATATTCAGCGGACGATCCGTGGATCCGTCATACGACATTATTCGTGTACGTGAGATGGTGAGGGGTACCGAGAAGGCGGTGTGTTCTCGAGGGAATTTCTATTAACTTATAACTTCATATTTCTATGGACTGAGGTGGCTGGGCGTACAAAGGAAAAGCTCTCATGAGAGATCGAGTTCTCATCAAACAAAACCTAGTATCTACCTATCTAAAACCTACTTACTTCAATGCTCTGTCCTGGGTACCATTGAATAAGGATTCAACTCAATTTGCGTTGAAACTGCGTTGAACTTTCGCGATGCTTGGCAAAAGTCACTAAATGCGAATAAATACAAGTAAAACTTGGTATTTTTGTGAAATATTATTGTAATGGAAACTGTCAATTGGACCGGGAAGCTTTAAAAAAAATAAGGAAAAAAATCGCACTTTTGTGAAATGCTTTGCCCGCTTTTATGTTTCCTTTTTTCTTTTAATTTTATGTGTTGTAAAATATTGATTATTTATTTCCTTTCTATTTTTTATATTTTACTAGCTGTCCCGGCCACGCGTTGCTGTGGCTAACGAAACACAACGCCATCTACCGGATGGTTACCTAACCTAGATAACCAAGTGTTGTGTCAATACGTTAATTCACACCGCCATCTGTCAGAAACTAGTGTAACTTTTATTTTTTTTTACAATTGCTCCACTCAGGAGGACATGAAGAAAATAATTCCCCTCAGGGCTATGTCATCTTTGGGGATGCTGTGTGGAGGGTTATTTTTAGGAAAGGAAGGAGAGGATGTTCTGGGAAGTAAAAAGGTATGAGAGGTGGTTAGGAATCTGGGGGTCAATGTGTCCAGAAGTGACGGATGAATGATTCCATCCCTGCCACTACGGTGCAAAGATGTTCCGAGAGAGTCCTGCTGGAGAAGTCAAAAGGCTTCCCTCAACCAGTCTCTCCCAATCTGGCCTGCCACACAATTGGTGAGCAGACGCATCCGCCGACAAAACCTGGACAAACCTCAACCCTTGAACCCGGGCACCCCTTTTAAGTCACCAAACGTAGCGAACCACTTGGGGTGACCTACGACAGAGGTGTTGGTTATCCAATAAATGGTTACCAAACCCGCCTACCAAATTGAAATTGAATAGATACAAATAATTTTAAATCGTTGTCGCATAACAAACATTTAATTCGCAATAATAAATGTTGAGGTCAATAATCGAGAAAAAAACTATCCTAACTTTTAAGTTGGACTAAATTACACACAGTAAGCCAAATTTCATCGAAATCGGTTCAGTAGTTTTGGAGTTTATCTTAGACAAACATATAAAAGATGTACGATATGCTAATACGGGTTACACTGCATTTCACGACCCCTGCTTGTAATAAAATAATAATAATTATTATATAGGTAAACAGATAAACATTAATAAGGTGTCTGTGTGTTTAATATTTGGTGTTAAAAATTCCACGCGGCGTACTTCAGGAAAACTTCGCAATGCGCCGCCATATTGGACTATTGACAGGCCGATAAAGGCGGGAATTTCATTATTTTTATATTTTACAAGTCGCGTCGCACTATTCATTGTAGTCAGTCCGTCTTTTCGTCTATTGATTCTAGAAAAGAATGTCCGCTTTGATTTATGATCCCCCATCTGAAATGTAATTATTATTACATCTATTATGGAGATTTCGTATGTATTTCACAAACGTGTTTCGGAACAAAAACTATAATAATATGCGACGTGTTCTTAAAGTCTTCTCATTAATGAGTCAATGACGGTTTGTTGCAGTACTCGGTACCTACCTGCTCGCTTGAGATGATATACGATAAGATCTTTTGTCTTTAAAAATGCTAAATAAGCATTTAAATTCCATATACATTTACAATCTACATGGGCAAATTACGGCTGACTAGAGATATATGCTTATTCAATTTTACGAGTAGTATTTTTAATTCTAATAAACCAGAGGCGTGCTCTACAGTTTTAGAGTAGGTAGTAGGTACCGTCTATTTAGTTACCCAGAATTATCAGAAACATATAATATGATAATACTAGAGGTTGGGGACTCAAACGAAATATATTTATTTTAGTAATTACTAGGTAGGTAGGTATACTATGTGGAAATTCAAATCCTAAGTGGAACATACTTATTTGGAGGAATGGGGGCAGGTGTGTGTACCGCCGACCCGACAATTCATTGGTTGACCAACACCTCTGCCATAGGTCACCCCAGGTGGTTCGCTACGTTTGGTGACTTAGCAGGGGTATCTGGGTTCATGGAGTGAGGATTGTCTAGGTCTAGGAGAGACTGGTTGAGGCAGACCTTTTTACCTCCAGCATGACTGTTTCGACCCATCGCCTTGCACCGCAGTGGGAGGGATGAAGTCAAACGGTCGTCTCTCCTAGACATATTGACCTCCACGTTTCTACCCACCCCTCATACCTTTTTCATTACCAGAACTTCTTCTCCTTCATTTCCTTATAAATACCCTCTACACAGCATTCCCACAGATATAGCGTCTATTACGCATTCCCAAAGATATAGCCTCTGAGAGAAGTTATTTTCCTCAGGGCCTCTTGGGTGAATGTAATGTAACAAAAAATGCTTGACATAACTTTTGCTATTGTAACCGTTCTCCGCTCCTTCCCGTCACTTTAACCCAGAGGTTCCCAAACTTTTTTCTCGTAGACCACTTTCAAACATTTCTACCATATTTTAAAAACTCGAAAAATTTGCAAAATTATTTGTTAGGATTGCATGAGAACCGTATCTCCTAATTTTAGCCAAAAATCTGAAAATTAAAATCTTAAAGCTTCAAAATGCTATTTTTAAAGTCTCAATTCGACCATTTTTCACTAAAATACAGCCTCTCAAAAATCGCTGAAAAATTTGGATTTTCATTTTCTCCCTTAATTTTTTAAAGATAGCATTATCTGCCTACATTGTTAGGTAAAGCCAAAATTTTTGTTCTTTACTATCGAAACCAGATACATTTTCGTGGACCCCCACTTACAACTTGTGAACTCCCATTTTTTTTTTCACGCCGACGTAGACCCCCATTTAGTCTCCCATGGACCTCTGGGGGTCCACCTGGACCACTTTGGGAATCACTGCTTTAACATTTTGTCTGTGGCTCGGTCGCCGGCGTCGGGGACAATTTTTATTATTTTTTTATGCGATTTTAACCCTTATGTATTTATAAATAAACTGTACCAGGACAGGGTCAGAATCGCTTGCGCCAATATCATTCCAGACATTGCTTTTAATTTCAGTAATGTAGCTTCTCGGGATGCTTTGAAATAATTCTAAATGTCTAAACGCCATCCAACATACAAGAGGTTAACCTCACTACATTTCTATCAAACATAGATACCATAGTATAATGCAACTGTCTGTCGGCAGTTGTGACGTGCGGTCACAAAATGCATGATTTATATATATTATATTTTAACGAAAACAAAAATTTATTTTACGATGAAGAAAAAGTTTTTATTAATACTATTATACTCGATTCTTTTAATGTCTCCAAAATTTTTGGATTTTTAATAAAATTCATAATTTTTTTTCTAGATACATGAAATATCTGTACCCCTACGAGTGTGAGAAAAAGAACTTGTCTACTCCGTCGGAGCTACAGGCCGCCATTGACGGCAACCGGCGAGAGGGCCGTCGCTCCTCCTACGGGCAGTTCGAGCAGCAAGTGCAGTCGCAGCTCAATATGGTAACTATTTCTACTACACCATTTTCTTTTTTCTTCTCATTTTCTATATACAGTTTCGCAGGCTTGACTGAGCATAACGGAAGTCCTGTTTTACCTCGACCTTTTGGCATTACTTCTGTTAATTTGTTTGTATTTTCCAGTTCCGGTTTAGGATTTTTTGTATGTTTTGCGACTGGTGACGTCTCAATGACAACCACAGATTTTTACGCGATTTCGGTCATCCGAAAAATTAATGTTGTTTATGTATTAAAACAATAAAAAAACATATATACTGACTAGCTAACCCGGCGACGCGCTGCTGTGACTAACGAAACACAACTCCATCTACGAGCTGTGTCAGTAAATTAATTCACACCGCCATCTGTAGAAACTTATGGAACTTACAAATAATTACAAAGCATTCCTCTAACAAACATTTTCTCAACATTTAATTCGCAGTATTGAGGTCAATAATCGAAATAAAAACTATCATATCTTTTAAGTTGGACCAAATTACACACTTAAGCCAAATTTCATCAAAATCGGTTAAGTAGTTTCGGAGTTTAACTCGAACAAACATCGTGATGCGAGATTTTTACATGGTAAGAAAAGAAAAGATATGAATGTCATTCATTATTGATAAAAAAGGGATTGGAGTTCCTTACTGATGTTAAACTTAGGTATTGTGAAATTAGATATAAGCACATCATAATATTTAGCATTTTTGTTGGTACAGAAAATAATGTTTTCAACGTCTGAGTTTTTTGTAGTTGTAATTACCTATTTGGGTGTTTTGCTTATCTAAAAAAAAAACTTGAACTTTTAAAATTGGATTGTTCTCACGTAAGTAAGGACATACCTAATTACAAATTTAGAAGAAATTTTGGTTTTGATTTTTTTAATAAGATAAATTGAGAAATACAGGGTATAACAGCATAATGAAATAATATATGTAACATAACTGAAAAAAAAAATTTCCAATAAATTTTCGCAACTCAGTAGTCAGGTACAGCCTAGCGGGTCAAGCATAATAAGCGCTCCGTCTCGTTCCAGCAGCATCATATAAATCACAATTTTTTCATTAAATCATTGAAATAATCAATTTTGTAATCGTTTGTTCTTTCAGCCGTCAATGCAGCGCAGTCCTGTTCCGACTAGCATGCACCAGCTCTCTCAACAGATGTCCCCCCTGTCCCTAGTGACTGGGGGTGCCCGGGGCCTGGGCGGAGGCCTGGGCGGGGGCCTGACCCTAGGCCCTGGAGGCTTGGGCTTCCACAACCCCACTGCGGCCCAGCACACAGCGCATCACATGGCTCACGATCTGGAACAAAAGATGATGGAGTACATGAAACTGTTTCAACAGAAGGATTTTAGGAGGCCAGGTGATTACCAATTTTCTTTCTTTACCAAGTTTTTGGCGGTGTATGCGTCTGCATACCAATTATGCTCTGCCCACCAATTATGCTGCCCGCCGATATCATTTTCTCGACTTAATGAAAAAAGGTCTTGGCGGTGGATGCGTCTGCCAACCAATTGCGTCTGCACAACCAATTGCGTCTGCACACCAGACACTAAGTTCGGTGAGCGCGCTTTCGGAGTGTCGGGACCTAAAGCATGGAATAGGCTGCCACATGAGTTAAGAATGATTACAGACTCGGCGGAATTTAGAGCTAAACTTAAAACTCATCTGTTCGGACTGTCTTATCCATAAAGTCAAAACCTTCTCACTTTCACATTCACAGCCCGTGACATTGTAAATAACTAATTGTGAAAATATGAGCTAATTCTTTTTTGTAAGCTTTTATAATGGTCACTTGATGAAAATTCTCCAGTCGTAAAGAATCATTAAATTCTCAAGTCTTTCAAAGTAAGTATTAACTCACCTTTGGCATTATACTTCTTATAAGTGAATACCAAAAGTGATGGGGTCAGTAAATGTAAAATCATGCAAAGTCCAGTGTTTTCAATATAATGTCCTCCGCGTGCAAATTGGTATCTTCTCCAAGCATAAACTTTCTTATTAAAGTGTGTTTATCGGAAGTGACCGACCAGGTAAGTATGTTTCTGTATACAATTGTAAATAATAAACTTAAATATAGCCTAAGAATTATATTTTAAATTGTACAGCGCCCTTGAGGTGATTTCTCACAAAAATGGCGCTATACAAATTATCCAATTATTATTATTATTAATTGCGTGGAAGGCCAGATCGGGAGAGACTGGTTGAGGGTGACCTTTTGGCTTCTCCAGCAGAGATCTCTCGGAACATCACCTTGCACCGCAGTGGGAGGGATGGAGCCATTCGTCCGTCACTCCTGGACACACTGACCCCCAGATTCCTAACCACCCCTCATACCTTTTTTCCTTCCAGAACATCATTTCCTTCCTTTCCTAAAAAGGACCCTCCACACAGCATCTCTAAAGATGACATATGCCCTGAGGAGAATTATTTTTTTCATTGTAAAAAAGGGCATTTCAACTTCTGGGTTATGTAGTTATGCTACCTATATATGTGAAATTTTTATTTGTTGGCAAGATTAAGTTGATTTTTCAGAGTTTGGAATGAGTATTTTCGAGATTGAAAAATATAACACTAAAACAATCTGCGAGAAAGTGATTTTTTGTGCCTTCCATTGGATTTCTAAGTTTTATTTTGTCAGGTTAAGGCAATAGTCCTTCAATGTAAAAAAACCTCTTAACAGTCTCAATGAAGTCATATTTGTCATCGTAAAATTTCGTAGGTTCCCGTTGTCCCACTATACTTGAACCACTATTTAACTAATATAACTTTGGTTGTTCCAGGATCAGAGTCGCCGCCCAGCGCGGTATCTCCGCGAGATGCTGCCCTCAACGCACTGGAGATGTCCCGCCTCACCCTGTGGAGTCTCTACAACAACAACGCCTCCCCGCCCGCATCCATCAACAACTCTTCACCCCCGACTAATGAACCCCAGAGGTACTTACTTTATTAACCGCTTGGGCACACAAGCTTGTTTTCACAACAATTTAACGTAGGTAGACATAGGAATGACGTATGCCCCGGACCTGAGTTATTAAAAAACTGTCACTTGTACCTATATCAATAATACAATGACATAATAATGGTGGAGTTATACTTGTCTGTCGTGACGTGAAGTGACGTGTCATAACGATATCGGTTTCATACATTTAGAATGGTGACGATTATATTAGTATGTTGTGTTGTGTCATGATGCGATCTGTCGTGATACGTCAGAAGCGATCTTGATTTTCGACAGAGCGGTGAAGGTGAGGGGCACGGGGACGACCGCGTCTTGGCTAGTGTGTACGTACCACGTGCTGTATTGATTTAAAATATCGTCTTAAGACGTCAGAACACAACTTATAGATGTGAACGCTAGCCATCACTGCAGAGAACATCACGACACAACACGCCTGACAAGTATAACTCCACCATGATAATACTACACAACTGCACAATCTCACTACATTTTTTTTATTTATTATAAATTTTTAATGTTATTTTGTACATGTATTATTATTTACACACGACGAAAATTCACAACAACAAAACAATGACGAAACTACATAACAACAAAACAACAACACAATAACACAACAAGACAATATCACAACACCACAACCGTACTACATTACGCTATTAACACACTTTGATCGGTAAGGGTATTTCTTCCTTTTACGCCGGTCCTATTTGAATGCCTGAAGTATTTTAAAATTATTATTGCACACCAATGTCTTCTTAAGGGTCCAAACTTTTCCTATATGTATAAAACATATAAATACATAAGTAATATAAATCTTACTATATCTTCTTATTATTATTATTGTAAACAAGGGCATTATATACTGCGGACATATGATAACTTCTTCAATATAATAGCTACCTGTATTAAATTTTATCTCTCTTTTTTTTCAAATAATTTAAGTTCTTTATATCATCTCTTCTCCATTTTTTCTTTTCTTTTCTATTTCTCTTTTTAATTTTCATTTTATGTTTATTTTTCAAAGTTCTATTTATTAATTAATAATTTATTTTATTCTTTCTTTTGAAAATTATATAAAAAATATTAAATCACTGCCACCTCGGAACAGGCTCAGCCTAGTGAGGTGGCATATACCTAAAAGAATGTACATAACATGTATTTTTTGGTTAATAAATAATTAAAAAAAAAAAAAAAAAAAAAATTATAAATGCGAAAGTTTGTATGGATGTATGTATGTTTGTTACTCTTTCAAGCAAAATTTACTAAATGGATTTTAATGAAACTTTACAATAATGTAGCTAATACATCACAATAACATATAGGCTATAATTTATAATAAAGCTAGCTATTTTCAATATATTTCTTACTAATATTATAAACGCGAAAGTTTGTATGGATGTATGTATGTTTGTTACTCTTTCAAGCAAAATTTGCTGAATGGATTTTAATGAAACTTTACAATAATGTAGCTAATACATCAGAATAACATATAGGCTATAATTTATAATAAAGCTAGCTATTTTCAATATATTATAAATTATAAAAATTGTTTAATAGAAACTGTCAAAATTTGAGAATGACATTTTGCACAACAATGGTTGTTAAAACAAAATTCTATTTTAGAAAATATTTAAATTAGTGAATTTATTTTAAGTACTCGCTTTGAATCGTATTAAGAATTATAGATATTTTAAATCAATAGGTTAAGAATCTTTGGTATAAACATAGATGGGACCTGGGAAAAGAAAATAGGATACTCGAAATACTAATCCCGCGCAGACGAAGTCGCGGGTCATAATATGTGTATTTGATACAAGATGGGGAAATCTTCTTATGTCCTTGTCGTGTGGAAGAATATTTTATCAACAGGAAGATTACTTTCTTTTACCACTTTTTCAATAATGATTTTAACTTCTGTTTATGGAGTCTAATTACAAAGTAGATTATAATTTTGGACAAAACTTTTCTGTTGCACTATATAAAAACAATCATTCAAATGTACTTATTATTTTCAAAAATATATCGGTTTTAACCCCTTGGACACATAAGCTTGTTTTCACGATAATTTAACGTAGGTAGACATAGGAATGACGTATGTCCCGTACCTGAGTTATTAAAACAAATTCCATTTTCTCTAACGGGATCTTGTTTTCGCCCGATCAAAGTGTGTTAAACAAAGATATAATGACGATACTATACAGCAGCAACGAAACGATGACGAAACTATGTAACATTACAACACTATTACGCAACCTCCAACAACACCATCACAAGACAACACAACCACATAAGTCATATGTGTAGCAATAATGTAATATTTTTAAAATATAAATAATGACCGGAGCAGTTTATATTCCCTCAGGGAGGCGCTGAACCTCAGCGAGTCACCGGCGCCCCCAATGATCTGCGTAAAGCGCGAGCTGACAGAACGCGAGCCCCCACCCCCGGCCAAGCGCCCCGCACCCCCGCCGGCGCCGCGCCGCAGCCCCACGCCGCCCCAAGCGCGCCTCCCCCCGCGGGGCCCGCCCCCTCACAACCTGCCGCTTCACAGCCATCACGAGGAACACAACCTGCCCAACAATGGACTGGGTGCTGCGTTCAAAATCACAAGCAGAGGTAATATAATTCATATTCATGTACAATATACATCTTCTTCCTATTGCTATGTCTGCGGCCTACTTCTGTAGTAGGCCCAGCCTGCCTCTGGAGCCTTTTTCTCTTAACTATGTTGGTGGCCCACTGGATGTCTTCTCTCAATACATCATTCATCTCTTTTTATTTCGTATGCATTTTTCTAATGGGTTAATAGTATTACGCCAACGTCTGTCGTACACCCTTACTTCGCATGCAAGTTACAAATGGAAGTGCTGCCATCTCTCATATTCAAAGATAACTACTGAAATTCTTCTACCTGCTAGTGGGTTATTATTATCAGTTGTATTGAAGAGATGAAAAACAACCGTGAAAATGATGTGTTTATTCTAGTGGTATTTCAATTGAAGGGAATTAGTTTAATTTGTTCCACGACAAAACAGATCATTGAAAAAAAGTGAAGAAAAATAACAAACAACAAACCAAACCTAATATTTTATTGTGTGTCACTATTCTGTTTGATTCGGTTACCACATTTTCTGATGGGTTGTTATCAGTTTTTCTGAAGATAATAAGAGAAAATTTTCACTCTTCCGTTATTTTAATTGAAGATGCTCTGCAGCATCAAATTCATTTTGCTGGCTTGAGGGTAAAGTTAGAAGTCACACACAAAAATGCTTACCCAATGTTTGTACACAGTTGACATTAATTTACTGCATGAGAACGAATTTTTTTTACAACTCAATTTTGTGTTCAATGTGTAGAATATTTGCTGCATTTTGTGTATCCACCCTTCTACAAAATGAGAATCTTTGCTCCGGGTTCACTTCTTCATTTCCATTAAATGACTCCCCATATACAAACCACCAAGATGACAGGTCCTGAGTGAAACCTCACGACCTCTTTGGTGTTAATCATAGGTTTCCAAATTAAAAGATTTGTCCTAACATGAAATCTGAGTATCATTTCGACGAGCTGGAGGCAAAACACGTGAACGTATTTTATACCGATACCAGAAGGGTTCCAGAATGCAATAAACTATGACAGCAGTCATACATTGACCACCAAAGAGCGCACATTGAAATAACCAGAACCAGCGTTGAAAAATAAAGTTCGCTAAAGTAAACCCAAGATTTGCATAGCAGTCCATTGTGGGACTTTTCTGTAAAGGATCTGAATATTCGTTTTTAAAAGCATCGCTTCAGACTTACAAATAAAAATTTTAATATAAAAATTTCTGTTTCTAGGTGATGCAAGAACTGGGGACCAACAGCTGGTCGTTTCAATGGAACTAAACGGAGTTACATACGAAGGAGTCCTATTCGCCAACCCGCAGAACAACACAGCGAGTCCTCCTAACCAGCGACACCGGCCCATGGTATCCTAAATCTATGATCAATCTCACCTCCAATCTGCCTCTAAAATGGCTAACAGTATTGATGAAGGATAAACAATTGTTTTAATATTATTTTTGTAACGTTTTTTAGTCGTTTGGGTGATTGGAATCTCGTTGATGTGTTTGATTTTTTTTTTTCCAAATTTTTTTTACAATTCAGTAGAACCATTTGAAAAACTCATAAATGTCTTTTTAAAAAATGAGCTGTTTTCTTGTCTTCGATCTACGATGTGCCAGACATGACATTTAATACTCATCATCAATTATGCCAGACAATTAATAATATATACATAATCTGAATCATGGTTTTGATATTGAATAATGAAAATTTCTGTTTGTGTGTTTTATTTTTTCCTAGAGAACAGCTTATTTAGAAATATATCACAAAAAATGTAATAATATTGTATCCGTTCGGTCAAGGTTTGCCAAACTGAAAAATTTTTGACATACCTAATGCAATTTAAATGTTTGGAAGTTATTGGTAGCTGAAATTGACGAAAAAAGTATAAATTGAGTAAAAAGCATTAAAAAGTTTATTAAATGTACTTGTACAGGAATGTTTAAACTTTTACATGTAGCTCCGTCTGTGTAAAACTTACAGAAGTAATAGTTACACGGCAGATAAAGAAGAGATTGGTCATATACCAAAAAAGCGATAGGAGCAACGACAACTTACGTCGAACTCTGCAATTACAATTCGTCAAAACTGTGATTAAAGATGATATAATGTGATGGCTACTTGCATACTGGCTTAATAGAAAACAAATTTTTTTAAATCATTTGTTAATTTGTTGCTTGTGGGTGTGGCATTGTTTTGGAGTTTAATACTGGGGCCTAATGCTAGAAGTGCCTATGTAAAATTTCTGAATTTACCAGTGATGAAGATTGTGTATCGATTTCATGGCCAAAAAATACAGAGTCAAAATTTTGATTCCATTTTTGAAAATTTCATAAATCTCGAGCACTTGACATAGGCATTCAAAGCATTTAATTAAGGAAGGTTTTAGAGTACTTTCTGGTACCTAAATAAAATTACCAAAACTGACATAGGCACTTCTAGCATTAACCATCAGAATAAGGCTGCCTTTACACACATAAGTTTTTCCCGTAAGTCGCTCACATAAGCAACCTATGGCCAAAACCAATGTGCCCATTGGCAATGAAGTCGCTTACGTGAGTGACTTACGGTAAAAATTTTGTGTGTAAAGGCAGCCTTATAATTGATATTTAAAGAATATTAATTCCTGAAGATTTTAAAGTTAAATTACATAAGTTTTAATAAATGATATAATTTCCACTGTGTTATATATTTCACGCATTCTTCATTCTCAAATAAAAAAGTGGCATTCTCAGTGAAATGTAAAATTGCTTTTTCAACAGATGATTAATTTTTTTAAATCTATGTTCCACTCAGCGACGCCCAATATAATATTGCTTAAAATAAGAATTATTTTCTTTCTTCTGGTTCTACTGATTGTATTAAAATAAAATTGGTTCTACGTTTGTAATGTGTTTAGAATTGCTCATTATATGGATGTATGTATTTAATTTTTAAAAATAATAATATACAATGACGTGTATTTGATTTGTTTTTTGTAAATATTCCAATTGTGTAATGCATACAATTTTAGTATCTCTCAGTCACGTTTTATCAAAAAAGACGCTTTGATTTTTTTTTATTTCTATTTTAATATGTATATGTTTTTTTTTTATATCAGCCCTCTTTTAGATAACAATAATTAATTATGCTCTCATCACTTAAAAAAATAATTTCTGAGCTATTATTTAAATAAAAAATTATTAAATGGTAAATTTTATAACATTTTTATATTATTATTTTATTCAATTAATTAATTATCCAAAGTTTTTTTCAGTCTTATTTTTTTACTCGATTTTACTATTCTAATTTAATTATTTTTGATGAGTTTTTTTTATTAATATTTATAATGTGATTTAAAAAATATAGGTACATAAGTGCTAACAAACTTTAATAATTGATTAAAGATTAAGGGCTTAGAAATAGGTCATAAATACGGTAAGTTAAATCATTTTATTTAGCCTCGACCATTTTGTCATTTCTTTTGCTAATGGGAATGAATAAAAAATCTGTCACAAAGACGATTTTGAAACTGTGTCAAAAATTGATTCTTCAAAAATAATTTTTAAAAGGCAATAAGTTATTGTTTTTTATCAGTGTTTTTACCCAGTTATGAATATATTAACGTATATTGACAATGCGGAAGTAATTGTAATGAATGTATCATATGTTTTAGCAACAATGTTGTATTATCAATTTGTCATACTTTAATAAATGGCATAATAATGAATGTGCCTGTAATGTCACATAAGAATCCTCAATTTATGTATTTTTTTGCTACTTTTTACATCTAAGATTGCAAGTAAGTTATTGCATTAGTATAATGTATTATGATTAAATTGAATAATGCTTTGTAAATATTGAATAGTGTTGCATAGTTGCGAAATTTATATTCTTGATTGTTAAGTTGCGGTATCGGATAATGAAAAAAGATAATAAATTGTGCGGTAACAAAAAAAAATACAGTTTATAATAATAAGGGGACAATGTGCTTTCTTTCAGTAAAAATAGAAATTTCAACGAATTGTAATAAATATTAAATTTAACTGTTTTATTTTAGGATTAGGAAAAATATTGATGTTTCACAAAAATCTCATGACTTGCAATCGCAAGAAAATTTTTCCAACAAGAATAATTTGGGAAAGTGGAGAAGATATGTGCAGAATGTTTAAAAAACACATTTAGCTCAGATAAAAAACCTGTAAATTGTATCACAATCTATTGTTTTAACGTTTTTTTCCGTCAACACTTGGACGGAGTTTCATCAATATTTTTACTTTTTAAGAAACATATTTTATTAATTTCGGAAAGGAAAACGCTGTGTATGTTTCCTTTTAGGATTTGTTATCGAATATTGAGTGTGTAATATTTGCCAAAAAGACTGTTAAAATATTATTTTCTTTATATTTCTTAAGTAAAAAAAAAAAACTAAAATCTAATTTTATTTGAATTTTTATTGTAAGTATTTAATTTTTAAGTAGCGTTGTGAGTTTTTTTTATTTGTATACGAAATTTTGCCAAAATGATTTTTATTGATGTTTATTATTAGTGATGAATATTCAACTTTTCTTTGTGATAATTTACAGATGTTAATTATGTATTTCGCAATTCCAGTTCTCGTAAAAATATTGCGGACTCTTAATTGTAAATAGTGGTAGATTCCTTAAATTGTTTCTCTGGCTACTTAGTAGATTAAGGTCGATATGTGCCGGCTTAATAACTACTGTATTCCAAATAAACTTAGACAAGTGAATGCGTTGAAATAAAAATATTTCTCGTATGTTGAATGTATCATTGCCCTCTGCGGAGGTATCGCAATGTCACTATCGGTGTCAACATCGTTAGAAAAGAATTTAATAAAATTATATTAATGTTTATGTCTAAGCAAATTAATGTAATCTCATCGGAAGAAATATACAAGTAGCTAAACATAAAACTTTTTCTTTACATACCTTTCACCAATGTCCTTTTCCCAAATAAATTGTAGGGAGAGAATGATTTACATACCTGGATTGTGCCAAAATGCTTTTTTTAATCATTTGAAGCGCGAGTAAGAATTTAATTTTACATTATATCGATGCTGGAAAGGAAAAATGGCTAAAGCGCCGTATATCTGTGACATTAAAAATAAACCTACACAATAAGCTATATTGTTTGTTTGTGCTTGTGTTCATCAAATCAAGTCTTCCAGGCTTTCCCAGAGCATGTGATGAACACAAACACAAACAAACAATAACAGTAGTAACCCGCCGTAGCTTAATGGTAGAGCTCCTGTCCGGCAAACAGAGGGGTGCGGGTTCGAGTCCCGTCGGCGACATATATCTTTTCTCGGGAGAGGTTTCAATATTGATGAGTGTTTCAGGCTAATAATTATTGCTTATAATAATTGTTACCCTTTGTGCTATGCATAAAAAATCTTGTCTTAAACATTAGTTTATCAATTTAATAAAAAATAATCAATATTTGACGAGTTAAAGTATTTTCACTAACAAATGTAGATATAATGTCTCGACGCCACCTAGTGAGAGAGTTAGCACTTACATGCCTTTCTCATATAAAAATAAAGTTGGTTGTTTGCAGGTGAAAAAATATAATAAGCGATAATTGTTGAATGAAACACTAGGTATATATTGAGTTATTTGGCGGGTAGGAGGTATCCCGCCGTAGCTTAATGGTAGAGCTCCTGTCCGGCAAACAGAGGGGTGCGGGTTCGAGTCCCGTCGGCGACATATATCTTTTCTCGGGAGAGGTTTCAATATTGATGAGTGTTTCAGGCTAATAATTATTGCTTATAATAATTGTTATCCTTTGTGCTATGCATAAAAAATCTTGTCTTAAACATTAGTTTATCAATTTAATAAAAAATAATCAATATTTGACGAGTTAAAGTATTTTCACTAACAAATGTAGATATAATGTCTCGACGCCACCTAGTGAGAGAGTTAGCACTTACATGCCTTTCTCATATAAAAATAAAGTTGGTTGTTTGCAGGTGAAAAAATATAATAAGCGATAATTGTTGAATGAAACACTAGGTATATATTGAGTTATTTGGCGGGTAGGAGGTATCCCGCCGTAGCTTAATGGTAGAGCTCCTGTCCGGCAAACAGAGGGGTGCGGGTTCGAGTCCCGTCGGCGACATATATCTTTTCTCGGGAGAGGTTTCAATATTGATGAGTGTTTCAGGCTAATAATTATTGCTTATAATAATTGTTATCCTTTGTGCTATGCATAAAAAATCTTGTCTTAAACATTAGTTTATCAATTTAATAAAAAACAATCAATAACAGTTTATTGTGTAGGTTCGTCTTTAATGTCAGCTGTATGGCGCATTAGCCAATTTCTCTTTTCATCATCGATATTATGTAATTATTTGTAGGTACCTACGTATCTACTAACCAAAAATAGAAATTTAATTTGAATTTAAGTGGTTGGGTTTCGAATGAAGGCTGCCATGAACCCAACATGGATTCTGTTGTAGGAATTGGGTGTATGTATAGAACACAACACGGTAAAGGTAGCGACAGACACGCAGCTCACATCAAAAAGACACTTATAACACAATAGACTTGCCAGACATAAAAAGATCATGTGTTATGCGCGGTTTGAATCTTTGCTAATTGGCGTTATTTTCCGTAACCGCTACCGGCGCGATATCAGAAAAGTAATGCGACCCCTCCTCCGCCGTAAACAGGAGAGGGGGTCATTTTTAATACACGGAGTGTTACGGAGCGCCGGTAAATTGACATATCCAGTACAAAGAAATGATATTCCCCCGACCGCTTCCGAATTCAACTGACCCCCTCTCCTGCCGTAAGAAGAAATCTTTTATAACGTAGTGTGTCAGCAGAAAAGATATTTTATAACACAGTATCTTTTGATGTGAGCTTCGTGTCTGTCCCTACCATAAAGAAGAAAATTCATTTCTATATACGTTACAATAATAAGAATCTTTTAATGCTTCAAAGTTAGGTAGGTTTTTCAGTGAATAAAACTAAAAGGTTTTCCCATAAAATAAGTAATTATATTCAGAATTATGAAAAGTTTGTTAGAAATTTACTCTAATGCTGTGTATAACTACTCGAGCGCTTTTTGCCACATTATGGCACTATTTCCAAAACCTCGGATTGCTTTGTTGCCAAAATGTGGCAAATTAAATTTTTTTAATTTTTTATTAAAACGACTATTTTAAAGCGTAACTTGTAAAAAACGTTTATAAGTAAAAATACTATACGCGCGCCATCTACGAAAGTGTAGAATATGAATTCTTAGCTAGACTCTAGACCAGTGGTTCTTAACCTTGTTGGAGGTACCGAACCCCACCAGTTTCATATGCGTGTTCACGCGTGTTCTTAATTGGCGTGTCATCACGAATCATATGAGTCGGGGGTGTGTCTTGACCTCCGCCTAACCCTCAAGACTGACTCACCGAACCCCTGGGGTTCGACCGAACCCAGGTTAAGAACCACTGCTCTAGACTATTTTTTATTGGTAGTTTGTTTTTTTAATATTTAACCGCTTGGACACATAAGCTTGTTTTCTCAATAATTTAATGTAGGTAGACATAGGAATGATGTATGTCCCGTACCTGAGTTATTAAGAAGAGCCAGCGCCGGATCTGCCATACGTTCAAAAACGTGCAAAAAACCTGGCGCCCACTACGAAGGGGCGCCGTGATAAAATAAATATTGTTTTAAAATTCAATTATAATATTCCCCGAATCGTTTAAAAATTACTCGTAATACGGAATTATTAGTTCGCGCTAGCAACACTCACTTTCCATATGCGTGAACCTAATGCGCGCGCATCGATGGTTAAAATTTAACTAAATACGGATTTGACTTACGTCAAGGAATTTTTTTCCAAATACAATATATTTCATACGAACGTAAGACCTATTTTTCCTTGTTGCTCTTACGACCATTGTATCGTTCGAAATTCAACAAACATTGTGATTGGTTCATTGATCGCTTCTCGTACGCATCTCCCTTCGTTGATTACAAGTTGCTCTTTGATGATAGTTCGTCGCTTTCGCCGCGTTATTGGTTTATTTATGTTGCCATTCGCGCGCGATTTGGCACCATATTAAACAAACTGAGCAGAATATTATTATTTCTGAACTAAACTGCCTCCTGTTTTATATTATATTTTGTTATGATGTTCTTATTTTGTCCAGTGTCATAGATAGCTACCGCCAGGTCACTTGGAAAAGTTACTCTTGATTCTTGTTGGCGGGATATTAATTTATTTTAAACGAATACGTGCAATAGCATAAATTTTTTTAAATTTTTTTTTTATTTGTATATAAATTTTTTATCTGAATTTAAAATAAATGTTGGGGGGGGGGGCGCCATCGGTACTTCCTGCACAGGGCGCCAGATTTCGTAGAACCGGCGCTGAGAAGAGCGCACTAATAGTTAAGTATACCAAAATAACTGAAGAGTTACGTGTGCCGAAAAGTAAACGAGTGCTTATTTGTTTTGAATAATAAGGTTTGATTTAATTAATAATAATATTGTCCACGAAAAACATTTCCTATATTACTGTCATCTAGCGATTTACTACCAAAACTTTTAGTAATCTCAAAGCATAAAATATTTTAGTAACGCAGATTCCTGTATAGATTTTTAAATACTAGTGCCATCTATTGGCGAGCTATTATTATAATGAGGTAACTCATAATATAGTCGTGGTGGCGCGGAAGGCGCTGTGGTGAAAAGGTTTTTGAATATTCAATTTCTTCTACATTTAATTAACTAACTAACCATCACATGTACAAATCGCAAGTGCGCCCCACTGTTGAATTTGGCAGCCATCTCTGGTCTGGAGCCCCGATGTACCTGAAAAACACCCTCGACCCTGTGCAGAAACGGGCGGTCTTAACAAACGGATTGCAATCTTTAGAGCCCAGGCGTCGGGTGGGAATGCTATCCTTGTTCTACCGGTATTTCAATGGAAGATGCTCCGAGGAGCTAGCGTCATTGACCCCCTCGGCACCGGTGCATAGTCGGGAAACACGCCAAACGCGCGCCCAACATATGTACACAGTTGACATTTGTCACATGAGAACGGGACGCTTCTACGACTCGTTTTTGTGTTCAACAGCTCGGCTGTGGAACGATTTGCCGGCCTCTGTGTTTCCTCCTTCCTATAACATGGGTGTCTTCAAGACCCACGTTCACTCCTTCCTCTCCTCAAAAAGATCCTCCTCACAGCATCTTCAAAGATGACATAGGCCCTGAGGGAAATTATTTTCCTCATGGCCTCCTGTGTGGAGTTAAAGTTAAAAAAAAAAAAAAAAAATCCCGCCGTTTCTCCGCAGGGGTAGGCAGAGAGGACGGACCGCCAAACAACTCGGTCTTGGCATACACTCTTCGCCTCATTCACATTTATACATTTGTTGTACATTTCGAGTCTGATTTTATACTCCTGAGGATCTTCCGCTTCTAATTCTTGCAGACAAGTCCAGTGAAGATCTGCGCCCCATCCATTTTCTAATACGCAGTAAAGTTGTAAATTTATTATTTAGTTCGTCTACCAACAATTTTATACATCTTGGTATAAGAGACCCAATGATTTATTTTTCGCCAACTCGCTCGTAAAGCGCCATTCAGACGATTCACTAATCGCTCATTTCCGCATTTCATTCGGCCTAGTTTACTCGGAATGACACGTCTGAACATGAAATGAATCGAAAGTGCCGAACACTGCCGAATGAAATCTTCAAGTGAACCGATCCAACAATGTTGGATATTTTCATTCGGCATCCTTCACTTGCGCGCGCATGCGCGCGGAAGAGAGCAAAGTGAAACGTCTGAACACCGAGTGAACCAGAGTGAACTCTCAATCAGTTTGTCTCGCGTCCTGTACGGGAAGGACCATGAAAGGGCGCTATCATATCGCACGCAAAACGTCAAAATGGTATTCGTTCGGCTAATTTGTTTGCTTTTGGGAACACCTCTCATATAAATTTTTGGGTCTCCATTATTATCCATGTACTTTATATGTTTTTTAATATATGTAAGATTATTAATTTGTAGGAAAATGTTCGTAATAAAAAAAGTAAAATCAAATTGTGTTATTATGTCATAAAAAATAAAAAGGTTTATAAGACGAAACAATACTGTTTTCTTTATTTATTTTTATTTAATTGTGTCAACAAAATTGCGTAAATTGACCTCGCTCGGCGACGCTGTGGTCGGAATGGACGAGTGAACGCTTATTTCTATAGCGCCGTGTGAACATGGAATGAAACAAAATGGACGATTAGGCCGAAAAAACATGGCGGAAACCTTCCCTCGAGTGAACCGTCTGATTCCAGCATAACGCGCATAGTCGTGGACACATTTTTGCAACGTTCCGCGTTTGAATTGGGGTCGAATTCTTGTAATGTCCCATTGTCCTGTCTCCTGTCCTGCGCGGTCGAGGCTGTTCACGGAACTAGGACAGGACAAGGTCCTGTGTTATGTACTGTCCTCGTGTAGTCTCTGTATGAATACATGCTAACGCAGACTGCGTTAGTATGCATTTTTTGTGAAACTGAAAGTATTAAAAAAGTATTTGTCTCGTGGGGTATTCCTCCATCCGTCTGATAGCTTATCCATAGGATAGGGTGTATTTTCGATTTACGATTTATTTATTTACAAAGTCCGAGTTTACTATACGGTACTCGAACCTATTAATGGTGGTTTTATAAATCGGATAAGTTGGCCGAGTTTTATTTTCCTACGTTACCTGTATATAAGCTATCAAGAGGATGGTGAAATACCTCCCCAGTGCTCCCCAGGATCCCAGGATCATTTCAAAAGAAGAAATTTTACTTTCAAATGTTATTAAACTTGAAAACTTACGACGTTTCCCTCAAACATTTGAATGATAATAGAAATACACATTTCAAATAAAGAATTGAAAAAATAAAATAATGTTGGTATCTGCTTTATCGTTTGTTACACTCATCAATTCCAATTTTGAAAATAAAAAGTACAATGAAATGAATAATTTTAGGCATCAAATTTTGACGTACGTATCCGATATAAACATATATTCACAACAACAAAATAAGCAATAAATAATACCATATGAATTAAGTCGGTATCTACTTATTTGCCGTGTGAATTTCTTTAATTAATTTCTTGGCAGTTCAGTTTAACGTTAGGTATTGCTCGTCGTTTAAGATATTAATTGGCGTCAATAATTAATAATTGGTGTTCTCTTATTTTTTTTCTAATAGGTTCTTGTTCTTAACCCTAGAAAGATAATCTTATTTTGACCTACGTTAGATAATGATACGTCTTAAAGACGTACTGAAGTTTAAAAGTGTATATTTGCCATATTATAATGCTTTAAAAGTTTAAAGGTTTAATAATTGGTTTAGGGTTTTGTACTTCAAATAAAACCAATAATAAAAAATGTACTTACTGTAATTAAAAAAAAACTAACAAAATGCTCTAAACCTCTTACAAATCAACTGTAAACAATAAAAAAGAAAAATAATTTTTATTTTATTAATAAATCGTGTTTTTTTACACGTTATGAACGTTTAAATGCTGATTAGTCCTTTATACTTAAAACAAATTGTTTAACCTTTACGCGCGGTTGCAGTAAAACTTCTTCGACTAAAAACTAAAAACTAAATAAGAACTTACACTTTTTAGGCGGCGGAACATGATATGGTTGTTTATTTTTTTGTGTATAATTATTTATAAACGATTTTGTAAAATTTTCCTGCCATTCAGTCATTTGAATTATAAACAACATCTAGTTATAAAGCTGCTCTGCAACAGAGCTAACCGAGATAGACAGCGAATTGAAAAAAGACAGCAATACTTGTGTCACGCTTACTTCCAAAAGACGTAGATAATCTTTCTAGGGTTAAACGTCACGAGGTGTCAGCGGGGATTATTAATTTATTTAATACTAGTTTCTGCCCACGACTTCGTCTGCGTAGGATTAGTACTTCGAGTAATCTATTTTCTTTTCCTAGGTCCCATCTACGTTTGTACCAAAATTCTTAACCTATTTATTTAAAACTAGCTTCTGCCCACGACTTCGTCTGCGTAGGATTAGTACTGAGAGTAATCTATTTTCTTTTCTTAGATCCCATCTACGTTTATACCAAAATTATTAACCCTTGTTATTAAAACATCTATAATTCTTGATTCGATTCAAAGTATTAGGTGAGTACTTCAAATAAATTCACTAATTTAAATATTTTACAAAATAGAATTTTGATTTAACAATCATTGTTTTGCAAAATGTCATTCTCAAATTTTGACGTTTTCTATTAAACAATAATTATTATTTTCAATATATTGAAAATAAATAGCTAGCTTTATAAATGTCATTCTCAAATTTTGACATTTTCTATTAAACAATAATTATTATTTTCAATATATTGATTATTGTAAAGTTTAATTTAAATCCATTCAGTAGTTTTTGCGTGAAAGAGTAACAAACATACATACATCCATACGAACTTTCGCGTTTATAATATTAGTAAGAAGTCAGTCATTCCCACAAAGTTTTCAAAAACTGTCACACAAGATGTATGAATTTTATACTAATATTATCGAGTCACTGTGAAGATTCTAAGGGTAAAGGTTGACAATTTCACGGACCAAATCATCAAAGTGACCACTAATTGGCACGAATAATGACAGACCAGAATTGCAGCGCACAGGAGCGCAGAAATAGATGATGGAATTTAATTTCATCTCATAACATCCATGATTTATTCCCCTCTAAGGCCACCGTCAACAGATTGATGTTCTGTAATTGGCTAGGATATATTGGAAAATTGGACCGTGTCTACTTAGAAAATGATTTATTTTGTCTGTGTCCAAACGTCGTATCGCAATGGTCACGTTTTGTGTTTCACTATTGATTTTATGTATTTATTAACGCCCCTTTTAAGGGCTTTTACATTATGAATAGTAAAAATTATACAGTAGATACTAATTGTACATAACTGAAATGCCCCAGTAACAACATTTTGTAAGTATTTGTTTAACTGAAGATTTTTATTTATTGTTTTTGTGTTTAATTCGTAGAACTCCATTTAATTTTTTTGAAATTTAATTTAATAATTTAATAATAAACATTATTAAATATAATTTAAATAAAAAAAAAAATAAAAAAAAAATTGAAGACGTCCACTGACTTGGGTATAATTATTTCCCTCTATATTAATATTCTGAGCAAAGACGAATACCTACCTACAACCTACATATTATGTAGTACATATCGTCGCTTCAGTTCATTTTTCTCCAACAGACCAAAACGTAAATCGGGAGAAATGGCGCTTCAAAGTTTTTTTTACGAAAAAAAGAAGTACATTTTGGAGGATGTAAGACAAAGTACGTTTTGAAAACCCCTTAGCTAATTAATAATACATTAAATTGAACGAGTATCTCATAAATAAAGGCTTTTTGAGAACAACTCCATAGTTAACTCAATTTCACAAAAAATGGTCTGTTGGACAAAAACGAACTAGAACGACGATATGGTAGTCAGTCCCAGAATTTCTGCATGAAATAAATAATAACTTCTAGTATTACGTAGTGGACTGAAAGCTTATCAATGCAAGCAGTTTCCATGAAAAAAAAATGCAAGCAGTTCTGGACTTTACTTCAGAGAGCAGTGGTGTAATTTAAGTATGTAATTAAAAAAATATAATAACCCAAATGTATGGAGAACCCTGATAACAATAATTACCATAGTGCTATCAATATTTGTTAATTAAGCCCTAAGCAACAAGGAGGGAATATCCCAACATTACCAAAATAAAATATCAGTGATCACAAACCTTTTCAATTGTATAAATTCATATAGATTCATGTCAATTAAAAATAACCTTTTACTATGTATCATCATTCATAATTTTAATAATAAACTTTATAATTATCTGTATGTATCTTAACTTAACAAAATAACTGATAATACCTTAAATTAACAAAATAGAAACATTCATCATATAGAGACAATGTTGTGCGCCCCTGCCTAAGTTTGTATAAATTCCGTAGCATAAGAATTTCAACTACCAGTCTGAAAATGTCCGTAGTAGGACGAAACCGGTCCTGGTGTAAATAAACAAGTGGAACAAAGTGAAAAAAATTGTTTAATTTCATATCTAATAGTTCTGGACTATCAACTAACATAATTTAAAACTTTATGTAGAAACTTTAAACTTTATCTGCAAGTCTATAGTCTATAGTCAAGTTGGATAGCGCGTCGGCCCGGATTGCCGGAGGACCTGGGTTCGAGTCCCAGATGTATCCGTATCTTTTTCTGATTTTTCTGTTTCGGATTTTCGATTGACTTTCGCTAAAATTATCTTCATTAATTAAAATATTATAATTTGAGGTTTAACTCTTTAAGTTAAAAAGTTTAAAATAAAAATAAAAATATTTCATCCTAGACTTGCAGATAAAGTCAATAGATGTCGCATATTAATAAAAAGTGATAAAATTTATCCTGACACTATCTAGAGGGCATTTAGTTCGAGTTGAATCTTGCAATCACACATAAAGGTAGCAGCCAATAAAAATATGCGATAAGAAAAATGAAAATAATGTTGGTGGTTCTCAGTCGAAGTATGATACAGTTAAAAATGACCGAATCGGATAGGGATACGTTGGCGCAGTTGGATAGCGCGTCGGCCCGGATTGCCGGAGGACCTGGGTTCGAGTCCCAGATGTATCCGTATCTTTTTCTGATTTTTCTGTTTCGGATTTTCGATTGACTTTCGCTAAAATTATCTTCATTAATTAAAATATTATAATTTGAGGTTTAACTCTTTAAGTTAAAAAGTTAAAAATAAAAATTAAAATTAGATGTTTGGGCATAAAATATTTTAATGTCCCACTTATGCTGAGAAGATTTCAACACAATTTAGTTGCCGCGACATTTCTTGGCGATTTCCCCAATAAGTTTCCGTTATTTTGCCGAAATACACAGTCCTACATTTGCCAAAACCATAATACGCGAAATTACTGTTGTATGATTATGTCACATAGTACATTTCAACCGTCCCATACCTAAGTAACCGGTACGAAATATATTTTGGTAATATATCATTGAAGAAATTCTGAAATTTGAAATATGAGATTGACGGTATTACGTAACATTTTTATTAAGAACATTCAACAGAGTGATAAAAAAATACATACTGACAGAGGCGAGGAATTTTTTGTACTCAGGGGGTTTCTCACCATCCTCCCAATAGTTTATCTACCCTAATAACGAATATTTTCGATTTACGGTTTATTTATTTATTAAGTTGGAGTTTATAATTCGGTACTCTAACCTACGAATAGTGGCTATTCTTTAATCTAGTCCTTAAGATATTATATTAATTATGGACTAAAAATTGTATATTCTTACATAACACTACACCAAGCTCAAGAGCCAGTTCTCTTAATTGGTGTAGAAACCAAAAAAAATGATGTTTTCACCTTTTTGTTATACCTTTTTATTATATTTTTGTTTTTATTTAGTTATTCTATTGTTAAACAATGATTAAAATGTAAAATTGTTGTGTGTAAGAGGTGAAATAAATTGAAGTAAATAAAAAAAAAAATATATATATATATTGGATAAGTTGGCCGAGTTTTCTAACCACTGCGAGTATTTTATTTTTATTTTTAATAATATTCGTTATTAGGGTAGATAAGCTAACGGGAGGATGGTGAGAAAGCCCCTCAATCCATTTCCAAAATATTCTCTTCATTCGTTGAGTAATAGGTAAAAAAATATGAGTATGTCGTACTATTTTTTTTACATTAACTACACACTGGAGGCCCCGAAGAAAATAATTTCGTTCAGGGCCTATGCCCTTGAAGATGCTGGGTTATATTGCACTATAAAGACAGTAAAGAAAAATATATCTGTAACAACTTCAAAGTCAAGGATACCTAATAATTTTTGAATACCTACCTACATATGGATCGTCTGAAACCATAGTGAACTAACTCATTTTTTGGAATTTCTGAGTTAGAGCTTGAAATGTTTGTCTATGTTTGTTCAAGACAGTATTTCTATGATTGGTTCTCTCTTGCAGAGCTAGATTATGATTTGGAGCCGTCATTTCAAGCTCTAACTCAGAAATTCCAAAAAGTGAGTTAGTTAACTATGGTTTAAGGAGCTAATTTAAAAAACACCATATTTATGTTCACCTGCGGCTAACAGTTTAACAAAATTTCTGCTAAGAAAAGGCTTACCGCGTGCAATGAATATCCAAGATCCGATGAGAATAATTTGATCATTGATCAATGCTGAAAAGCCAAGGGGTTGTGTATCAATGGTCTTCTTCAAAATCAACTGAAAATGGAAGAGATTTATTTGTATACAGTCAATTACCAATAAAGGAGATATACAGTTCGTAGATCATTCTTAAACTGAACACTTTCTTATAAACGAGGCAGAAAGAGAATTCACAACGGAGTTTCCAGCTGCGAGGGGGGCCCTATTGAATCTATTCTGTCTGAAATGAGATTCTATGACCCGGATAATTTCACGCGAGGCTGCCAACACACGCATCTGATTCTTCCCACGTGCATTACTAACTTATCAATGTTGAAGTCCCTGGGTAGACTTACTAAGTTAATTAACTGCCTCGCAGGAAATGTGGATATTTTCCACATGTCTTTCAATAAGTTAAAGCATAGAATAGAATCTTTTTAACATTTAAACTATGGGTGCCTGCGTACAACCTTTTTTTGCCACATATTTAGGATTCAAATAATTTTTTTTTTGAATTTTCATTATCGATTTTGCATGTATTGGTTTTTATACTGTTTTACCAAAATAAATAAATAAATATTCGGCTTCGAGAGGGTTGATACTATTCCCCGAGTGTCTCGAAAACTTTGTCGTTTAATGCAATGTTTATTTCAGGATATAATAAACTTTAAACGACCATGTGCTGCGCAGTTATTAAATATATTCGTCGGAAAGGACAGCGCGTTATTCACTCAATATATAATCCCCATGTGCTAAAACCGACGGATTTGGCTGGGCGTTGTTGGAAAATATAACATGTTTACTGTTTGTGAGACTATTCATTTTACAAGCTTAGTTTCCGCTGACCATGCGACTATTGAAGAGCTATCGCGTCCTTGATGGTGCTATTCCACGTCCGTCGTAACATTGCCATTTACTCCCAGATTTATTTCTCTCATCCTCTCCAGGCCAACCAGAAAGTTGTCCACCACTTCCTCGAGGCCTTGTTCTGGTTTGTCTAAAGTCCTGTACCGAATGGCTTAGTTCTCCTACTCAGAATTTGTTGTTCTTCAATAATAAGTGAAGTAATCCAGTACCAACTGAAGCCACCGCGTCGAAAAGGTCAACTGTCCGACCGTCCTGTCCAAAAGTCAAGCCCAATATTTGATCCCTTCCCAGAAGCTTTCTTAAAAACGGTGGGCAAGTGAGATTGTGTGTAGGCGGCTTTTATGATCAACTATCGATGCTAGTTGACTCGTTGACTAGCTCATCTTGTTGTTCTCAATGAGTTGATAGGTACACGGAGAAAAAAGTTATTCTAAAATAGATAATTTTATTCGTAAAAACGGTTAAAAACGGGACTGAAGTTCTTAGGGTTTCAATGTTTATGGCGGGAATATGTAAGAATAATTTGTTGGTATACGTAATTTCGTAAGTATAGAAATAAATTATTCTTATATTTTCCCGCTAATAAACATTGAAACACTGTTAACTTGTTCGTAAGAACTTCAGTACCGTTTTTACGAATAAAATGTTCGTATTTTAGAATAACATTTTTCTCCGTGTAGAATGAAATATTCTTCTTGACTGTTTCTGTATTTCCATGATACCCCAAAAATGCTCATGAAATGACTTTATTTCCAAAAGAATGTTTTTTAAGAAGTTTGTCGTTTTTTTTTTAAATTTTTGTTATCTGATTGTAGTGTTTCGTGATGAATTTGATTATTTTGGAATCTGCAATTCACTTAGGCCCAGTTGTTTCGCCGAAAATCACGTGTGACAAAGTGATCAAATGGTTGTCCAGCGGCATTTTGTTTTTTGACCGTTGACAGAGGTCCCCGTTAAGAGAAATAGAAACGCCAGAAATATTTTACTTCTAACCCCTTTAGAACACCGCGTATTTTTGGTATTATCTGCGCGAGGAAAGTAGCGCCAAAGTTGTTTTTATTTTTTTTTATAAATAATTTTACAAGAACGAAAAAAAGTTAGTCAATCAATCAAGTAATAAATAATCTTAGCCATAAAGGCGTATTTTTAAAAAGTTGTTTCTTATATAACATCATATTTATCTAATGAAAAAACAAATCATTTAGTACTTTGCACTTATATTTTTTAAATTTTACGTAATTTATAATTTTATTTTAATTACATTAAATTGAAAAGGTAAGAAAATTATTACTTCAATAGAATTCACATGAATCAGAGAGATAAATAAGACAAACTAATATGTTCACCTAAAATCTTTAGTTAAATCATATTGGGTTCAAAACAAAATTACGTATTCATATTTAAAAACTAATTTTCAATTGGGTGGCGAGTGTAGGAGGGTTGGTTTCGTACATAAGAGTTCGTTACTCCCGGACACACTGACCCCCAGATTCCCATCCACCCCTTACACCCCTTTCCTTCCGGCGGCTCTTGACTTTTTGTGCTAGATTGGTAATATTAATAAAAATGGCATTATTGGTATTGTAGTAGCCCAAAAAAGATTTTATTTTTAAAATTTCGATTTTTGTATGAAGATTTCAGGAAATCCCAAAATGAAATTTCCTGAAAATCTTCATACAAAAAACCCACTTTCGAAAATAAAATAGTTTTCGGCTACGACATCATCAGTAACGCCATTTAAGACGATAGACTTCGCTTTTCGGCCCATACAAAAAGGACACCCGGGAAAAAACACTTTTCTACATCAAAAATTGCACAAAATGAATATATTTTTTTATACTGCCTTCTAGAGGGTGAAAACTATGTCGGTATGTTTTATAATTTTCGATGCGTTTCGTATTAACGTAAACATTCACTGTCAAACATGTACGGTTTATCAAAAAATATTATTTAAGGAAAAAGTGCTGCTAACTCAACTCTCATAAAGAATTATAAAATTATAAAAAGCTACCGACGTAGCTTCTTCTTTCTAAAAAATATATATTTTTTAAAATGTCAATTTCGTGAAAGTTTCGGTGTAGAAAAGTGTATTCTCCATAAACCCCTTTTCGAACGATTTCTGTAGGTAAATTTGAGCGTTGTCTCATTCGCACATTTCGCATTCGCATGTATTGTAAGTGTGCGTGAGCTTATTGTGAGCGAGACAGAATGACAGACGCGGGTGTCCCGCGTGTCATTCAAAGTCTAGCCTCTTAAAAAAATAAATATTAGCGCTCTAGCAAACCCAAAAGTCACGAACCGTCCCTGAGCACCACCCCAACCAATCATACCATGGGTTATAATTGGTTTGGCTGATGCTTAGTTAATTAATGTAGTAAATTGTTAAATATAATGTATTAGTATAATAATAACACATATAATTGGTTTCTCCTTTAAGTAAATTGTACACCAACCTTACGAAACAAATAAATTACTGTACTTGATGGAAAATTGCCGCATTTCTTCATAAGTATGTCATTACTCAGTCCAAGGAATTTGTTAGTCGTAAATTTCTAGTTTAAAGATAGTCGTAAGTTATATTTAAGAAGTATTGTGTAAATACACTAAATACCCACTCGGTCTTAAAAATAAGTATAAGTCTTAGTTATAAGCCACTAGTAATAAATCGTAGTTGTAAGTCTAAGGCGATCGGTTCACTGAGGCAACTGAAAACTGTCAACTGGCAACTGTCTTTGTATGACAATGTGATGGCCCGCACAATACATAATCAATCAAAACCCGTTGTCAATGGTAACGAAAGCGGTGACTCGCTAATTGCCGTGGCCGGCCGTTGCTAGTTGCCAGCTGTCAGCTGATTGTTCTTCGTCTATGGTTAAACAAGCTTTTTGACTAATTAAGACAAAGAAACCATCCGGTTTTAGTTTGGTTTCAGTTGCCTCGTCAGCGGAGCGCCTAAGTGGTAGGGTATAGATTAAAAGTATGAATTTAGTTGTAAAACGTCCTCGAGGTGATTTTTTCACGAAAACGGCGATATAGAAATGATCCAAACATATTTATTATTAAACCAAAACCAAAATTTCCTCTGAAACCATAAGATTTGTAATCAAAGGAATTATACAATTTTCCAAATATGTATCTATCTATCTATCTCAATGACAATTTTTTTTTCAAACTTTCTACATGCAGGTAGATACCATATTATTGAAAAACCCTAATAAGAAAGTACAAAACTAATACGACAATTTTAAATCCGAAAAATGAAATTTACTTAAGTATTAAAAATTTAAAAAAAATTAAATAAAAAATCGCCACAATCGTGCCCGGCAGGCTCACAGCAAATTTATGGGTTAGTGTAGTGTATTGGACTAGCAGGTTAAACAGGTTAGCCCTAAGAGTATGGATATTAGAGAGACGGCATGTGAAGTGTGCCCGCGCGCTCCAAGTGTGCCTTTTCGAGAATTCTACCCACACGGCTGACATTGGCTGTCACCATGTAAAATGGCTGCTGTCGTAAGAATGTCGGAACGTATTAAACGACCAAAAACCAGCAGCCAATGTAAGCCGTTTGGATAAAATTCTCGAAAAGGCACACTTAGAACGCGCGGGCACACTTCACATGCCGTCTCTCTAATATCCATAATCTTAGGGTTAGCCACAGATGGCAGGAGTTATTTAGCTTCGACTGGTTTCCGTCAGATGGAGGGATAATAGAGTTGTCGATAGGATCGCTTACAGGCGATCAGCACAGGGCCGCGGGCCAGAATTCACCTACCAGTCACCTTAGTATAGTCGCATAGCTCAGAGTTATTTGTTCTTTACCCTAAGGGTTTTTAATAGGTACGTCCTTTTGTATGGGAAAAAAGTTATAATTTCGGAAAAAAAAAGTTAATCCTTTGTTACTCCTACTCTCATGTAGAATCACCTCCCGAAGTTTTATCCCCGGACCCTGTGTACAGAAATTGCTATACTTCCCGCGCCTTATAAATAAATTAGTAAGTGAAACCCATTTGTAATTTGTCAAAAATAGTGTGACGTCATTTAACCCGTAATTAGGCACACGGGGTCAAGACCGTTTCAAATTGAAACCAAAATATGTTGGAGTGTTTGGGATGCGACAGCGCTCTTTCTTACCTTTACCTTCCCGCGGGGTACGCAAATTAGTCGCGACCAGAAAGCCAACGTGGTACGCATGTGTCCGCTGCTCTCTTGGGTGCTGACCCCATGCGACCAATTACGTAACAATTAACAAAGTACCAAATAACCAAACAAATTGCCAAAAGCGTGGTAAATTTATTTGTCAGCAACACTTCAGGTCTTACTGCATTGGATGCAGAATTAATTAATCTGCTGATGAGTTTGAATAAAAAAAATTTCAAGTTAATCTCGGCTATACGATAGGTTAGTAGTTTTAATGGCAAAGTTATTCTTTTGTTTTTTGATGTAAATTATAATAAACTATTTTAATATTTTTGATAATACATACTTCGTTTTATTTATTTCTTCCACTAGATTTTCATTTATTTCTTTGGGGTCAATAGTGACCCCCTGCGACTAATTGAGTGAGTTTCTTAATGCGCCTAATTAAGGGTTAAGAAAGTTTCCGGAAATTTAATATTAAAAAAAGGGTTTCCGGAAACACTTGGAAACCAACTGGGCGTCAGTTCTGTTTGTTCTCCGCCACCAGAAGAACCAGACAGTGGCCTTCACGCAGCATGCATAATATAAGGCTATTTAAATGCCTCGCAAAACAATTTTGTTTGAATAACGTGTTGAAATGGTGTCAGCATCACTTCGTCTATTGTGTGTAAAACGTAAAACTCCAGCTTCATACAAGCAAACAAAACTATAAACAGCAGTAAAGAGCTTCACTGTTTGTAGATTCTATTGAGCTGGTGTATAATGTATACATAAAGCATTTCAGACGAGTCTGTGATCCAAATGTTAGGAACACACACTCTGAAGCCTTCGCAGTGTATTCGTTAGAAATGTGTGCTGTGTAATTGGATTTTTTTTACTAATGGAAATAAGATCATTTCCAACGTCACATTTGTTTATGTGTTCGAGTAGTGACGATTTAATAAAATAATTATCGAAGAAAGCAAACACTTTGTGGGTTGACATTATACCAAATGAAACAAATACTTTGTATTAAACCACTTTATTTTATTTATATTGGTCGACCGGTTTCGGTTGAACTCAACCTTCCTCAGGACAATAATATATAAACTAAATCATAATACAGAGAAACAATATCAGGTAAACAAAGTAGAGATAAAGCATATGGGAGAGGTATATAACATCATAGACTGGTTGGTGGAGAGATGTGAAGAGGGGTAGGGGGCGGGGTAAAGGAAGGGTGGGGGTTACATAGGGAGTAAGGGAACAATTTTAAAATCGGACTGTTGGTTAATTCTAGCTGTTTGTTTAAAATTTGGCAATTATTTTTGTGTGATTTTCAAATTTCAAGCTTCTAAATTATTCAGGCGTATTCCGATTCTATTTTTATGGATTATTACCCCTCCACCAACCAGTCTACGATGTTATCTCCCTCTCCCATATGCTTTCTCTCTCTACTTTGTTTACCTGATATTTTTTCTCTGTATTATGATTTAGTTTATATATTATTGTCCTGAGGAAGGTTAAGGTCGACCGAAACCGGTAGACCAATACAAATAAAATAAAATGGTTTAATGCAAAGTATTTGTTTCATTTGGAATAAAATAATTCATTCTAGATTCGCCGAGAAGTCTAGAAGTTTCCTCTAGTTTAAAAGAAGAAAAATGCGTTAACATGCAGTGACATTTTTTTACTAATTTTCCAGAAAATAAGCATATTTCTTATTTTTTTTAAACCTTATACAGTGTGTAACGGCTCGTATCTGAAGGATTTTAACTACTTTTGCGTGGGTATAATATTGATTTTCATATTTCCATGGTTAAAGTGAAGATTTAAGTATCAAATATAAATTAAGGTGAATATTATAAATTAAGAAAAATGTCAATAGAAATTTAAATATTATTTAATAATCAAATAAATTTTGTGAATAACACTATCTTAAACATACTTCCATTGTAATTTTTGTCTTTGATCTTCTTAGTAGCTTCTTATAATGCAATATTTCGTTTGAAAATTGAACAAACCTGCCAACGCCCAACGGTATAACCTTGGTGTATTGAAAATAAACTTAGTTTATCAAAATTTAAAAAGTGCGTTTACCAGATAAAATAACAATCTTTTAAAATCAATTTATGTTTTTTTGTAAAAAAGAGTCAATACGTCTAGAATTTAATTTAAAAATGACTAATTTCCGGTATTCTCTGGTAATATCTACTTAATAAATTCTCTTATGTATCGTCTTCACAAAATGTCTCGAGACATCTTGGCGCACATACTAGAATGCCATTGAGTAACATTACAGGTCTGCAACGTTCTACGTAAATACTTAGGTACTTATGGTTGTAGATGTACGAAGATACGAGATAGCCTGGATTCTAGTCTGAGCAGAAACTGGAGCCTGTCATTAAGGCTTGCTTATTTAATCAAAGCATACCATACAGACTAGGGATGCTACGAATGTGATATTTTTCACATTCGCGAATGCGAATGCGAATGTTCAGAATGCGAATGTGCGAATGCGAATGCGAATGTTAAGGAATCACATAAAAAAATACTTTAGTCAACATTCTTCTTCTTCTTCCTTGCACTGTCCCAACTCATTGCCTAGGTAGGCTGTTGGGGTCGGCTCTCCTCGTTCTCAGGTTGTAGCTTCTTCGGTTCTGGGTATCGCTCTCTTCCAGGCCGTTTCTACTTAGAATTTTAGAGCATTGAGTCATCCAGGAGTTCTTTGGTCTTCCTCTGGATGACTGTCGATGAAGCTCCATAGACATTGCCTGCTTCACTGTGTGGTCTGGTGGTCTCCGTTTTATGTGACCATACCATCTCAACTGTCGTTCCTCTAGCTTATTGTTTATGTCTGTGACACCCAGGCTACCACGGCTACACAGACTTTAGTCAACATTAATCATCGTTTTAATAAAAAAATAAAACAATAAATCAGTTCTTATACAGTAAGTTATAATCGTAATTAAGCAATTTAATAATCGAAGTTCAAAAGAGGCATATTATATTTCAGAAAAAAACAATTTTGCAGCCTTTTCTCCCATGAGGCGATTTCTAAGGGGCTCGTATATAGGGCACGTGGACAGTGGGCGGTCAAGACATGATCTGCACACATTCGCATTCGCTAAACATTCGCATCGATTGTTGCGAATGCGAATGTCGATGCGAATGTTTAAAATGATGCGAATTATTCGCATATGCGAATGCGAATGCGAATGTTCGTAACATCCCTAATACAGACTATTCGTACCTACGAACTGAATCAGAGAGAAACCGCCCGCCTAAATGCCTTGTTATTGTTATAGCGAGTTTTACGCTCGCGAGCCGGGCTGAGCCAAACCTGTGAACCGTTCAGTAATTTTTTTTATCAATGAACCTCGAACTTCGTACGACGGTCCATGGGAAAGGAACGAACCAACCGCAAACGGCATGAGTGACGCGTTTGCACTGGTGAGCTGAACCGGTGAACCGTTCAATGAAATCATCTTCTCAGTAGTTCGGCCGGTTGCAGTTGGTTCATTCCTTTCACATGTATCGTGGTTCGTGGTACAAGGTTCGTTCACGGGTTTGGTTCAGCGTCGTGTTATTTTTATTTTATTTTTTATATGAATACCTCACCAGAGTCCCAACTGCTCCCGTCTGGAGCCAGTGAGTCTATGGCATCCCCTATTGGAGTATGTTGTGAGGCTGGAGTTTGTGGGGAGGGAAAGGAGATGGGGAAGAGGAAGGTGGGGAAGTACCTGGCTAGTCCGATAAATACTAGTCACCAAATAAGGCTAAAACCATTTCAAGCAATTTTGCGATTCTGAATGGTGGTCTTGAACCAGGGCGATACTTAGTACCTTCCACTCTGGAACGTGCCGCAAATACACTATAGGTATATTATTTTTAATTAATTAATTTGTGAAATATGACAAATTAATTAAATAAAATTTATTTGCGCACGCCGGGTTCGAACCCGCTCAACAACACCGGCCGTCATTAGCTTATTAGCTGGTAGCGATTTGGAGTAGTCCCAGAGAGAGTATTCACGTCAACAAATATGCGTCTTGTGTTAAAATACAAAAAGTCAGAAGATACTAGAACGGTGACGTCACACACGACGTATCTCTGGGAGAAGTATACATTCATAACGTTGTTAAATACGAGTAAATATCTTACACCACAAACTAAATGATGTCCAGATTTAAATTACATCAAATCTTTCGTTTCGTCCCAATAAATTAACACTGATGTCAGCAGCTTTCAAAACGTGTTAACAAATGACTGACTGCCTGCCAATAATCTTTTCACTCATCAATAAATCTATTTTAGGGTAGCATAACTGTATTGATTTTTTTTTCGATTTATAAATAGGATCTTCGGTTGAAACATCATAGACTAAAAATGATTTCTTTTGCAAGATTTTGGTCGCCTGTGTTTAGGTCCATTAACGACCAGAAACAAGAAATTACATAAACGCTTCTTATTTAATTCAAAAATGTTGAATTAGGTTTGTGTGTATATCTCAGAAAATTAGCTCAAGCATTCACAACAGGATACCAACCTACCATTATCATGCTCAATAGTATAGCTGTCTCTTCTATCAACAAAATGTCTTTGAAAGTTGGCATATTGAGTTTTAATCTTAAATGAGAAGAAGTTCAAAATGTTAAGCTTTCCATTGTTAGTTAGTGAACCTACTGGTGAGCTGAGTAGGAAATCTCATAAACTCTTGCTGTAAATATTGTGTAAACTAATTTGTGTTGTTTAATATAATATTATTATGTTTATAGTTCTCCCAACCGCCAAAAATCTTACTTACATTAACATTATTATGTATGATTTCTAGTTCTACATACAACCCGGGTAACTTTTCCAACTTAGGATATAAATCATTGCTTCTGCTTAGTAGATTTTTTCTTCTTCTTACAATAAGGAAGTTGAGTGAAAAATATTTTGACTTATAAAAAATATGTTCATGTAGAAGACATGGCGTTGTGGCGGGCTTTAATAAAATTCAAAATTGTAAAATTAATTTAATTACGAAAACGAACTTAAAAAAAAAATACTAGTATTTAAGTTTGCATGTGAACATTGACAAAAAAAAATAAATAAAAAAAGGACTCAATTTCTCTATTAACTCCTCAGGCCTATTTTGTCGTAAGGTCAAAATATTTTAGCTTCGCAACAATATTAAATAATTAAAATATTTCTAAACGCATCCGAAAATGAATAACTGTTTTTGAAAGGTTAAGAAATTTTATAATTCAAAATACAAATTTATTTATAAACTTTTTGAATGCAACCTAATAATTTTTTTAAATGGCTTACGTTACATTTTTTCTACCGAATATTTATTTATTTATTTATTTACACATATACGGCACAACATGTGCCATTAACATAATTGACATAACATATAAATAGTACAACAACATGAAGAATAACTAACAGTATAAATGTAAGTTAAATTAATAATGTTAGTAAGGTAATAAGTAGTAGGAAAAGGGTAAAATATAAATGTAAAGTGAAAAATATGGTACAAAGTATAAGTATAAAGTACAAGCTTTAAATTATTATTAATTATTTATATTACTGATAACGAAAAAAAATTAAAAACCACACATATGTATTATAAACTTTTGTTATTTTAGCGACTAAACAATTTAATTATATTTTTTTAATTTTTATTTTTTTTATAGAGAACTTCACAAGAGTCCCAACTGCTCCCGTCTCTAGTCAGTGAGACTATGGCATCCACAATTGGGGTATGTTGTGAGGCTGAAGGTAAGTAAGTAAGAAGGGGAAAAAGGGAGATAAAGAAAGGTGGGGAAGTATCTGGCCATTCGGATCTAGTCACTAAGCACAGCTAAAGCCATTTCATGCAACGTTTCTATTCTGAATGGTGGTCTTAATACCAGGGCGATACTGAGAGTATCTTCCACTGTGAAACGTGCCGCAAATATAGTATATATTATTTTTATTAATTAATTAATCAAATAAAATGTATTTTCGCACGCCGGGTTCGAACCCGCTACCTTCGGAATGGAAGTCCATAATCTTGCCCCTGGCCTTCGCAAGATTTTTTATGCATAGCACAAAGGGTAACAATTATTATAAGCAATAACTATTAGCCTGAAACACTCGTCCATGTTGAAAAAACCTCCCGAGAAAAGATACTTGCCGCCGACGGGACTCGAACCCGTGCCCTTCTGATTGCCGTTCAGGTGGCGGTATTTGTTGAATGAAACACTAGTATATATTGAATCATTTGGCGGGTAAGAGATAAGCCGCCGTACCTCAGTGGATTAGAGTACCTGACCGTGTAGTACCTGGCAAGTATCTTTTTTCGGGAGGTTTTTTCAATATGGATGAGTGTTTCAGGCTAATAATTATTAATTATGTATGAAACAAAGTCGGGTTAGTTACACCATTTATAACTCAAGAACGGCTGAACCGATTTTTATGATCTTTGTTTTGTTGCATTTGTCTCCGTCCCGAATAGCAGAATAATTATTAAAACATCGGAAAAAAATCACGGAAAAAAAATGAAGATTTTCATTTTTTCATATATTTTGTGTGGAACGGCTTTTCAAATAATGTGCGTGGGCCGATATCATTTGAATTTCTTCGAACTTTCAATGGTGTAGTGTGCCCAACATTTCGTGTTGCATTTTGTTTAAAAAAGTTACATAAGCAAATGCCTTTAAGCCACGTGAATTACATTCATTTCAATGAAATTAAAATACTTTTTATTTTGTTTTTTGAACTTTATTCATTTAGAGTATTCATTATTTAACTAAATAAAAAATTGAATTTAATTCACCTAATAATTAAACACAACATATATTGATTCTGAGGCAGTACGAAGTTTGCCGGGTCAGCTAGTAATTAATAAAAATTAATTATTAGTAGAATGTAATACTGTCTACATCTGATTTGGAAAACTCTACGTAAAGTCCGGGCAACGCCGGGAACTTCAGCTAGTCTACAATGAGTTTCTAGGGAAACTTCAAGAAAAACATGTTCTGTATATATAGGTATCTAACATTTTTGAATTCTCTGATCTCATTCGTCATAAAATCTTTATTAAGGCAAATATTTATTTGTTACGTAAATACCGATGCAAGTTATTTTTTATTACGACCGGTCAGTGTACGTCAGAGTGATAAATTCCGATAAACAACCGTTGGATCAAAGCCAAAAAAAATACGCGGATTTTACTCGTTTTAAAACCTTTTCATTAAAGCGAGGTAAAGAAAATACAGCGAAACAATCAGTCAAAGAGGCTGACTGCATTGAACTAAGAATTGGTGAAATAAAGTGGTTTGCGCTTGTATGTCAAATTTCTCAGAGTGTTAAAAAAATCTACTTGCCAGTCAAAATTTCTTTGGCCTTTGTCGACATTGGAGTGATTTATTTTTGAGTTATTCTGCCGTGTTGCGCTATCTTCTTCTTTAGCCAACGTTTCGGACAGCGTTATAGCATTCGTTATCATCAGGGCACACGGAGAAAAATGTTATTCTAAAATACGAATATTTTATTCGAAAAACGGTTAAAAACGGGACTGAAGTTCTTACGAACAAATTAACAGGGTTTCAATGTTTATTGGCGGGAACATGTAAGAATAATTTGTTGGTATACGTGATTCCGTACGTATACCAAGAAATTATTCTTACATTGTCCCGCCAATAAACGTTGAAACACTGTTAATTTGTTCGTAAGAACTTCAGTCCCGTTTTTAACCGTTTTTACGAATAAAATGTTCGTATTTTAGAATACCATTTTTCTCCGTGCAGATGTATCTGATGATTTTTTTATAAAGCAGTTAGATTTTACTTACGTGCATGTTGCTTTTTTTTTAAATGCATTTGAACATATGTTCAACCTAAGTAGTAAATTTAAAGAAAAGTTAAATCCTTAATTACATAATAACAATAAAAATACAGGTTCATTTAATATTAAAAGAATGGTACAGAAGTTATATCTCAGGCTATTAAAACCTTAAATTAAATATACTTATCTGAGAGAATCATTTTTGTATTGCCTATAATATATTCCAATCACACTTTTCTTATTAGGTTAATATTCGAAGCCTTATACCTCAATTTATCTCTTACCGAATGGCTAATCACATTTAGAAAGTTAAATATTCTAGTTCAAATTCTTGTACTATTGAACAACCCATCAAAAAAAAAAATATTTTTGCTTTCCCAAACAAGTTCATTGAAGAACGTATTATATATTATTATTCAAATGTAAACCAGAATAAAATAATAGCATCTCCAGTAACATACGTTCCCATTTATGTCCTCTGCGTGCAAACTGCATCTATTTTTTTCTAATACACAATAAACAGTGTTAATAATCTCAAGTGATCTCCCCGGTAAGTATGGTCCTGTATATTTTCTGCCTGTGTGAATATAAATAAATACTAATATCTGTACATTTTATCGTACACGGAGAAAAATGTTATTCGAAAAAACGATCATTTTAATAGTAAAAACGGTTAAAAACGGGACTGAAGTTCTTACGAACAAATTAACAGGGTTTCAACAAATTAATTGACGGAAATATGTAAGAATAATTTTTGGTATACGTAATTTCGTACGTATACCAACAAATTATTCTTACATTTTCCCGCCAATAAACATTGAAACAATGTTAATTTGTTCGTAAGAACTTCAGTCCCGTTTTTAACCTTTTTACTATTAAAATGATCGTTTTTTCGGATAACATTTTTCTCCGTGCATTATCACGTTCATTGGTCAAATGCATTATACATTATAGTTTTGTATTAGGAATTGATGAACCAGTGAATGCAATTTTTTAGCCATTAGTAAGTTATGATAGTTCGTTTAGTCCAAGTAAAATGGTGCATTGTAGATATATATTACCGATTTGTACAGCACCCCTCAGGTGATTTCCCATCAAAACGGCGCTATAAAAACATCAAAATATCATAATGATTATATTTGAAGTTCAATTTAAATTAAGGCAATATATACTCGTATCACAAGAGAATGAATTTAAGGCAAATATCAAAATTGTTGCGGTTTTATATCTTCGATAAATGACGTTTTGGAAAGACGGTTCCGTTATTTTTACTCCCGTCTTTATTGGATAAACATATGGCTGCCACCATAAAGTGCGAGTTCGGCACTACCAAGAAAGCACGTCCGCTGATATAAAGTGTGTTTACTGCCTAAATTCGGCAGCCGAATCACTCGCCGTTCAGTGTTCAGTAGAAAGATGGAGAATAATACAGAGTATAGTTAGAGTTAAGTGTGCGGAGCAACAAGTTACAAACTTCGCAAAGAAGCATTTTCCGACTGTTTAACGTTTAGAGTGGCTGCGCGCGCCGAGTTTCCGCGACGAGCGTCGGCGGAAATAGCCGAAGTCGACGCGACGCCTGACGCCTCGTTCTCCGGTCTCCGGCGTGGCGAGTGCGAGCGATTCCGCCGCCCGGTTGACACGCGTCGGTCGACCGCGTTTTCATCGTCGGTCCTTACGACTCGGGACTAATATTATGACAGGGAAATATCCACTAAACTATGTTGATAGCGCCTACACAAATTGTAAAGCTTAATCTTGAACCTCGGTGTGATTCGTTAATTAGCCGTGACCCGTGACTCTAACAGGTGTTTTGTTTACATGACAATTCTCGAAGCAGCCTCTCTGTTTGAGCGACTTTAGTCTCTGAAAACACAATAAATCATAAGCCTTTTTTACGTATTTCGGTTTTATGAGGATGTGTGATATCGCCGGGCAAATTCGAAGACTCGAGCTGCAAGTGACGGAGTAAGAAAGCGTTAAGTGTTAATTGACAGAAATGTACGTGTGTGAAGGTGTAACGAAATAGTTATTATTCTCAGTTCTCCGATTGTTGATTGTGATTGATGAAAAACAAGAATAAAACTGTTTTTCTTCTGCTGGATTTGCGCGAGGCCTTGGCATCACAAAACCCGATATGGAAAGGTATAAACAAAGCATTGTATTCTTTTTTACGTTTAGTTTCTCGCAGATGGAATTCGAATGCAAATTATTGTCTACGTACGGCTCGTAATAATGTTTATTATCTAAAGCAAAACATTATCATACAGATCACGTGTTTGCTATGTCAATTATTAGAGTAACAATCTTTTATCAGACGTAAGACATACCCCATGTGGAAATTAAGTTGTAAAAACATTTTCTTTTAACTTTGTATATATATATATATATATATATATTTATATATATACATATAATGTCTTGCTGTTTGTTTTACACCCGATACTCTTTTCTGGCAGTTGGATGATCTATATACGTAGATTTTAGTGCAAATTTCATGATAATTGTTAAAAACATGTATTTTTTAAAAGTTTTTAACATATAAAACTTTCGCAGCAATATTTTTTTTTTCAAAAAGCAAACTTATTTTGGGGTACTATTTTAATCAATCAACTACATAGTCTGCCAAGTTTTATCATTCAGCGAAAGTACAAAACAATTATTAGATATTTTTACTTCTTCAAACAAAGCAAACTTGTTTTGGGGCATTACGGTTTTCTTATGGCTATGATGATATATTTTTTTCTATTATTCTGACCCTTGACATGGCCCGACTCAAGTATTTGATTCACTTGATCATGTCATGACTTCCTCGGGCGTCCTCGTCTTCTTCTACCTTTTACATTTGCGTCATACATTTTCTTTACACCCCCTTTTTTCATTAATTTAAGCGTTCCTTTTTTATCATATATTTATAAGATTACGCTTACACCAGCCTTGCATTCTTTTCGGATCTCCACATTTCTAATAACACAGAGTGAGTAGGATTTTAGTAAGGATTTTAATGTAGGCAAAATAAAAAAATGATAATAAAAAATGAACAGTTACATGCAGGGTGTTAAGGATCGTACTTGACTTACTTTAACCAGTGATTCCTGACATTATTTGATCACGATCATATATGGTTTTACAAACATACGCCCCAGGGATCTCATTTCTACTGCATTCAGTCTTCATCCTTTCTCTGCCAGTTTCATGCTTCACTGCCGTACATCAGAGTAGGTACCAGCAACCATTGTGGACTGCTAGCTTCAAAATACTTTCTAAAATACTGTTTTCTATACCAATCTTTGTAGATAAAGAAGAATTTAAAATTAATTAATAACCAGATAACCTTTTTTTAATATGTTTCCATTGTAACCCCCCTCCCTCCATTCCTACTCCCACTACAGCAACAAGTCTACATTTGGTTTTAGTAAGTAATCGCCTTATGAGGTGAGCATAGCTTGCGAAACATGTCGCTTGTATATAACCACTCGAACGCTTTTTGCCACAATATTACACTATTTCAAAAACCACGGATTGCCTTGCTGCCAAAATATGGCAAATATCATCTTTAAAATTTTTTAAAGTTTAGGATTTTATAATTTTTTTTTATAAATCCTACGAATATGTAATAATGGATAAAAGATAGGTGAATTCATTGGCAATAAAAAACTATAATTAGTTTGTATGTCTCCATATTCAAATTCGAAGGTATGATTTTTTTTAATGTGGGAGATTTTTTTGTAGAAAAATGTAGGAATATTTATTGTTGAAAAATTTCCTTTAGCAATCCGAGAAAAAAGTTTTAAATTTCTCTGTCGCTCCAGTGGATAAACAAGAACTATTTAAAAATAAGTGCATATTATTTTTAATCAAAGATAAAGTTCTTTTTGCCCTAATCATTTCTGAAAAATCTATGGAAATCTTTTTCAAGCAATCGTCGAATTAAAATATAAAAACGTCAGAATGATTTATTTAAATTCCCTTCTGATATCACAAAATTAAAAAAAATAACTTATTTCTTTACGCCAATCTTATCAGAAACAAAGGAATTGGTTTTGACCTAAATCTAACCATTACGCTAATCAATTTAGAAAAATCAGTTAAAAATCTGTTTCCAAAAAGAAAATCTATCTATCTATTTTCTGTATATACGCAGAAACATATCTGTCGCTGGTGGACGGTCAATCGACGGTAAAATAATTTCCCTCAGGACCTAATTCATCTTTGGGGATGCTGTGTCGTATGTGGATGATCTTTTCGTTTAAAGGAATAAGTGAAGAAGTCTTGAAGGAACCCATGTTGTAGGCGGGAGGAAACACAGAGGCCGGCAAATCGTTCCACAGCCGAGTATATTTAGTTGACCGACTTCATCTTCATTGCCTCCTATATTTTTTGAAACAATAACATTACATTCAATGTTTACGTTATATAATGTACTTTGTCACGCAAGTCGCACATAAATCATGCACTGGCCGATAAAAACGTTGTCAAAAACATTTAACATTTCTTGAATGCTAACACATAACACAGTGTTGTTTGCAAATGTACTTTCGAATAAGTAGTTCAAAATAGTGTAGACTTAAGCGTTTATTTTTCAAACATGTTTATAAGATTAGGTTATTGTTTTTTTATTGTCAATTATTATAATAGCTACTGAATTGTGACAAAAAGATATTTAATGTCGCATTTATTCATTTGTTGAAGAGTTATAGCACGGGTTCAAGGCTCTCGCATTGATAATGATTGTATTGTAAAGATAAATAATAGTTGACGACATAATTTATCATATTATTGTGATACGAAAATTGTACTGTTTTGTAATTGTTTTGAAGAGTTTTATTTACCATGCACAAGGGAAATAAAACTTCAAATTAATGCCCAAGAAACAAAAGCAAAAAATTGATTATTTTTTGTTTGTTTTTGTTCGGATAGAAACAAATACATGATGAAGTAATTGATGATGTGTACCCACTGAAAAACAAATGTTTATTATTGCTATTACGTATTAACTACGGTAAAACATTAAATAATAGTTACTAACAAACATTAATAACACAGAGTGAGTAGGGTTTTTAGTAAGAATTTTAATGTAGGCAAAATAACAAAATTATAATAAAAAATTAACAGTTATATACAGGATGTTAAGGATCGTACTTGACTTACTTTCACCAGTGATTCCTGACATTATTTGGAGTAAAAATGTAAATGAAATTTTGGTCTCCGGTGACATTTTTGATTTTTTTTTTTACAAAATATAAAGAAAAAGTAGTTGTTGGACAGTCTGGGGCGGGGTAAGAGGTTGGGCGTTTACTGTGAGTCGTCACTGGGCACATGTGGATATTTTGTCTAGCAAACGCCTCTGTCGCCAAGACCTAGAAAAACCTCACCAGTGAACCCGGGCACTCCCTGCTAAGTCACCAAACGTAGCGAACCACTTGGGTTGACCTGCGGAAGAGATGTTGGTTATCCAACAAATGGTTGCTGGGCGATGGTACCCATACCAGCCCCCAAATTGAAAGCTCGTTGAAAAAAAAAAAAAAAAAAAATTTAGCGATTAATTGTACATACAAAAGATAATGATGAATTACTTAAGTACATATATTGTATTTCGTAGTCCTCCTCACTAGGGAGTCCTGACTGTGCCGAGGCGGACTAAAGTTATTTAATTATAGTTTATCTTCTATGTGATTTTTGGTGTCTTTATTAGGATTTTTTTATCGACCTCTTTCAGCTATATTTTTATTCTTGATTTATACTCATTAAAACAAATACCTTTTTTTTCGGTAAAAACAAGTGCTTTGGGTATATTGTATAGGTATATAGGTATATTATATAGTAACTGAATAATATATTATATAGGTATATTAATTATATAGTGACTGAAAAAATACACCACTTTTTATTTAGAACTAGCGGGTTCTTCAAATTCTTTTCAATTTCTTCATTTAAATTAAGAAATGGTTTCTCCTTCCGCATTCCCCTTCCAGCTTCCCCATACAAATTTAATAACGCCAGAACTCTCCAGTACACGTAAAACCTTTGAGGGCCTGCGCACAACAACTCACCAAAGTTTCATCGCAATCGGATGAATGGATGAGGAAATAATTTCATAACGCTAGAGCTCACCCTTACATATACCTTTGCGGGCACACGCACAACAAAAAAACAAAGTTTCAATGCAAAGTGATGAATGGAAATAAGTAACAAACAAAGAAACGTTCATTTTTATATATTAAGATGATAAATGTCAGCCAACCGGGTTTCGCGTATCTCAAGCTTCAGGGCTTAATTAACTAAAAGTTTGTATAATATTTTCTTATGTGTTTGTACCTAATTACTAATTACCTTTAGTTAATATTATAAGCCCCGACGAAGCTTGAGATTATACGAAACCCGGTTGGCTGACATACGCTAATTCTAAATAAAACAGTGGTGTATTACAAAGTGTATTTTTTTCATTTAAAATAAATATCCTTCGTGTAAAAATGGGTATAAGTTTTTGAAAAGTGTTTTCCAGTTCTCGTTACTCTCCACATGAACTAAAAGAAATTATCCACTTCGTCGTGAGCTATACAGTTTAAGGTAGATTCAGACTGGACGACGTACGTACGCATCGCTACGCCAAACAATGCTTAGCAACCCATACATTTTCAATGAAAATGGCCACAGACATCGCACGTCGCGATGCGTGTGGCCAATGTGATTCTAAAACATAAATTTTCATTGAAAATCTATGGTTGCTAAGTAGCCCAGATATTGTTAGGCGTAGCGATGCATACGTACGTCGATCCAGTCTGAATCTACCATTTTTGTGCACGATAAAAACGTTCTATTGTCAACGTTTTCAGATTATCAAAAAACACAATCGTGAACACGCTGTTGAAAGATTCCTAAAAGCAAAACACTAAAAAAAAAAAATTAAGTCACCCCTCTGTATCTTGAAGTCCACAAAAATCTTACAGAGCTCATAGGTTGGCAGCAAAAGTGTTTTCAGTCTAGATTTTTCCAGTTGCAATGGCGAAGACTGGTGAAATCTAGAGCAAAATGAAAAAAAAACCCTTTTTGAGAATTCCATTTCACTCAGGTCGTTTTTGGCGCCAACAAAAAGCTGTCCAAAGAGACTAAGCTAGCAGTCCACAATGGAGGGCTGGTACCTACCCTGATGTATGCCAGTGAAGCATGGAACTGGCAGAGAAAGGATGAAAGTAGACTGAATGCTGTAGAAATGAGATCCCTGAGGCAAATGTGTGGTAAAACCATGTATGATCGTGTGAGGAATGTGGAGATCAGAAAATAATAGGGACGCTTAGATGGTTTGGACATCTAGAGAGAATTCATGAAGAAATGAGCGTCAAGAGAATATATGACGCAAATGTGAATGATAGAAGAAGTCGAGGACGCCCGAGGAAGACATGGCACGATCAAGTGAATCAGATACTTAAATCGGGCCATGTCAAGAGCCAGAATAATAGAAGAGCATGTATGAGAAGATGTATGAATGTGAATGAGGCAAGGGGGGTATGCCAAGACCGAGTTGTTTGGCGGTGGGGAAACGGCGTGATCGTTAGTTAGTTAGTTAGTCAGGTCGTAAACTTTCCATGAAAATAATAATAGAGCGAATAATATACCTACCTATTGAAAAATAATGCCATGAAGATTTCAACTTTGTTAAAGGATTCTAAAAAATCTTTTTTTAATTAATTTCGAAAATCTATTTTTCGAAATTAATAAAAAAAGGGATATTATCTAAAGATTATTTGATGATTTTTTACTGCTACATTTAAAAAAAATATTTACAAAATGTGTTCCTCCCACTTGTTTTATGCAAATTAAAAAAGAGTTTGTTAGATATTACAGTAGAGTTATTTATGTTTCATCTGCGTGTTAACTCCAATATACATATTTAAGTTTTATCGTGATTTATTTTTGGGGTATTATGCCGTGTTGAGCTACCTTCTTATTTAGTCAACGTTTCGGACAGCGTTACAGTGTGCATTATCGCTGGGGATTTTTTTTGTAATATACAGAATATGGGTTATTTATATCTACATATATATTTTACAAAATATTATATTATTTAAGGTCATTGGTCATGTATACCTTACCAGAAAAGATGAACTCTTGTGCCTGATAAGGGAGTTACGGTTCTTACTCAGGTTGTATATTTAATAAAAAAATTTACAAAATATTTATTTGTTAATGTAACGGTTTTTTCAAAATTTGTTTATTTTTCTATTTTTAGTTCTGATTGGTTGAAAATACAGCGCAATTCAGAAGGAACGTTAATGTAGTTTTTTATGGCTTGATAAATATAATGTTTTTGCATTTGTGTTATTTTAAAATTAGGTGTAATAAATTGATTTCCGTTTCTCATTAGTGTGTAAAATTCTTAACATTCTTTGTTATTTTTTCTTCACACATTTTTATTATGGAAGCTTGCTTAAATACGACATCGACATTTGGTACTGGAAACAATTTAAAAAGTGATTTTGTTGAGAAAGTAGAATTTTTCAAGAATTACTTTTATGATGATTCGTTGCAAGACTTTTACCTAGTTTCTACTTCTTCTTCGTGTGCCTTATCAGATCCCCTTGATGTTGGCGATCACTCTGGTAAATATATCTCTATGGTACAGCTTCTCTACACTTCTAATACCGCGCCATATGTCTCCTACCAAGCCCTCGGCGACCCTCTAACTTGCCTTTTAATATTAATTGGAGCAAGTGATATTTCTCCCCTCGTATGTGACCCAGAGGCCCTAGCACGCTCGCTCTATAACGATCGATAGGATAACTATCGGTAACTTCTCATCGTTCCCTAGGACAACTGCACATCGCTAACGTTCAAACAACAGTTGATGTCGAATATGTTAAGGACACTTAGTCATTGTGAACTGTCACTTATTCGTTGGCGATCTGTAGTCGTGCTAGGGAACGATAAGAAGTTACCGATAGTTATCCTATCGATCGTTATAGAGCGAGCGTGCTAGGGCCTCAGATATGAAATTTTCCTGACTTTTACTAATGTGAGCAGTTCTCTTTCTGCTTTAGCCCGCAGTTACCTAGTTTAGATTGTTGAAATAACTGTAGTGTTGTATAACTTTTAACGTTGACTAAAAGGTTAACACTTAAAAAAAATAACAATTTGCTTGAAATCCTCCACAATTTTTGTCGATTTTATCTTGTATGGATGTTGCCGTTGTCAATTAGGGTGCGCCCCATTGCATTGGCCCGCTGTTATCTCCTGGTTACCCGTTTGGTGATTGTGAAACAAATCCTACTTGCAATTCTCGATAACAAGAAGTGTTCTGGAGATAGATGACTATGTCAAAAATATGTATCCAAGTGATTCATCCAATATCGCCGGCAATATGATGGATAGAGATAAATTGCCTTTATTACACATCGGTGTCAGCCGCTGTTTATTAATTCATTCCGTCATGATATTTACTTTGTTAATAATATCCAGGTCCGAACAGAATACAAAACAACGTTTAAAAGTCAAGTGTTTCCCATTTTCCGCAACAACCTGAAAAATGGAAGAACATTACGGAGCTTTCCGTCAAAGCTTCCATTATAAATGACCGTCCATTATTCTACAGCGTTGTTGATTTTCAGAAAAATTATCAACAATACTATTTAGATTATCGAAGAAGGCAAACACTTTGTGGCTTGACATTATACCAAATGAAACAAATATCTTAGTTTTAAACCACTTTATATTTGTCGACTGGTTTCGATTGGACTCAATCTTCATCAGGACAATAAAATAAACTAAATCATAATACAGAGAAACAATATAAGGTAAACAAAATAGAGAGAGAAAGCAATATATGGGAGAGGGAGAGAACATCATAGACTGGTTGGTGGAGGGGTAGGGGGCGGGGTAAAGGAAGGGTGGGGGTTACATAAGGAGTAAGGGAACAACTTTAAAATTGGACTGTTTGTTAATTCTAGTTGTTTGTTTAAAATTTGGCAATTATTTTTATTTGATTTTGAAATTTCTAAAGCTTCTATATTATTCAGGCGTATTCCTATTTTATTTTTATGTATTATTTGGACTCCCGTATTTTTATAATTTTTTTCAATCGAAACCGGTCGACAAATATAAAGTGGTTTAAAACTAACTTATTTGTTTCATTTCGAATACTATTTAGAATAAAGAGATTCTAAAAAGTCGTATTTGAAAGTCGGCCGTTGATGTCGAGAATAAAATTTTATTTTATTCATTATATGGGGCATGTGTAAATAAAATAGAATAAATATTTTTTGTAGTTCTTAATTTTATGGAAAACTTAACATTAACACAAAACTAGACGTCTACAAAAAGGAAAAAAAGGATTAAAGCTCCCATTTCGAAAGAAGTCACAATCACAAAACTCATTACTGTATAGAGCGGTAAAAATCTTTTCAAAGAAGCCACTCATTATGAAAGAAGAGGAAAGTGTAATAAAAAAAGGACAGAAGTTTTTTTGAAATTTGTAATGTTTAATGTTATTTTAAATCTTGTATTTAATTTGTAATTTTTAACGTTATTTGCCTTACACATAGTATGTAATTTTCATAATTGTGTTTATATAAATACGTACAGTGGTTACAACATATATGTATTGTTTATAGTTAAATACATTTTATAAAATTTCCGAGGTATTCACAATTGCGAAGTAAGGACGGGTTGTTCCAAAGAATTTGAACAATTTGTCAAATTTCTAAGTTAATTTTCAAGTTCTGTGAAAGATCTATTAAAGTTTTGTTATTTTTTCAGTTATGTGAAATACCCTCCATACAGCATTCCTAAAGATGACACAGACCAGTTCCAAAGAATTAGAACAATTTGTTAAATTTCTAAGTTAATTTTCAAGTTCTGTGAAAGATCTATTAAAGTTTTGTTATTATTTCAGTTATGTGAAACACCCTCCATACAGCATTCCTAAAGATGACACAGACCTGAAGCTAATGTAAAAAATCTAGCCAATAGTGACATAATAACAGAACTTAAATAGTACCTTCAGAGAACTTGAAAATTTACTTTTGAAATTTGATGAATTGTACAAATTCTGTGAAACAACTGGCCTTACTAAAGTGACTCTTTTTAATATTTATTTCATTAAAAAATAACATGAATATATAATATTATAATGTCGTATCACTACATAGTCGTGTACGAATATAATATATATATATTATATTCGTAGTGTTTTTTTTTTACACAGTAATGTTAATAACATATTTTATTGACAATTACATTCAATTACGAAGTTAACAACAATAATAAATAAGTTAATAATTCATTAGTAAGTTTATAACTATAAGTTAAAAACAATAATATTGTTATAAGAATAATTTTACAATAATTGATGTCACTAGAGCAGTATATAATAGGAGAAAATATAAATATGTACTCTAAAGACGATTTGTTCATGTAGGTGGTAAAATCATAATTTCAATAATTTATATGTATATATAATGTTATGATTAACGGAAGGTTTGTGTTAGATTTGCAAATTGTATTTTAATACAAAAACAAAGAACTTCTCACACAACACAACATTTATTACGCCTCTCAAACAAAATACATTATAATGCGTGACTCGAGGATGACAAAGTACTTCTTGTTCATCGCGTAGATGAATTAATAATTCAAAAGAATTTTATGTTTCCGAACGAGGCGTATTTATCATTTCGACGTAATAATATTCCAGGCCTACAAATAATTAAATCGCAAAAATTTTTATAAAATTCGTAAATAACAAACAACTCAGTATCAGTACCTACCTACTTCTTAAATATTTGACCCTCATAATCACCAAAACATACGTATTTATAACCAGCTTAACTTCCCGGCGTTGCTCGGGCTTTACTCAGAATATTTCAAAATAACCCCCTCCCAGGATGCATAGTTTACACCGGATGTTAGGAAATTTTTTGGCAAGTCGAGGAAACTGATTTTCGGATCTGGTAATCCTAAACTGGACGTTAACCAGCGATTCCTGGAATTATCTGGAGTAAAAAATGTAAATGAAATTTTGGTCTCCGGTAACTTTTATGATGACTTTTTTTTTCAATTTTTTTTCTCAAAAACAAACAAACAAAAAAAATCTTCTACGTGACGTCACTGGTCACTCAGCCGAGTAACCACCCCACATCTTACCCCGTCACCAACTGTCCAACACCTACTATTTTTTAAGTTTTCGTATAAAAAAAACATTAAAAATGTCACCGGAGACCAAAATTTCATTTACATTTTTAACTCCAAATAATGTCAGGTATCACTGGGTAAGTCAAGCACGTCCCTTAACATCCTGTATGTATATAGATTTTAAATATAAAATATATAGCTGATGTCCCCGGCTTTGTCCGGGCGTTGGTTTTTTAAAATCATTCGTAGACACTAATTTTTCATCTTAATAAGTTTGTAAAATGTCATCAAAGCGTTAAAACATCATTCTATGGGGCACGAAAAGGAGGTTGGGGTAGTTTTTTGAAATATCATGTAAACAAAGACCTTTCTATCGTTTTGATGGCCAAGTTTGCAATATTTCATCAACCTAGGACTAAAACTATAGATTTGTATACAAATCAAATCTCGCCCGCTACAAGCATACACTCTGCTTTATATATTACTAGCTGTTGTGTTTAATTTATTAGCTGTAATAAGTAAAGTTTTGATTAAATTAAAATAAATAGGTACCTACTCTAAGTTAAAAAATGAAATTGAGCTGTTGACAAAGCATGAAATGTTCGGCAAACTACAACATTGATAGTTCGAATTGATTCAAATTATGTCGACCAACGCACATTATTTGAAAAGCCGTTCCATTCAAAATATAGGAAACAATTAATTTTCTTCATAATTATTTTTCCCGTGATTTTTTCCGATGTTTTAATAGTTATTCTGTTAATCGGGACGGAGACAAATCCAACAAATCAAAGATCACAAAAATCGGTTCAGTCGTTCTTCCGAGTTATAAATGGTGTAACTAACCCGACTTTGTTTTATATATTAAGATAAGATTGATTTTAATAACACGAGGTTTACTTTTATAATTATAATTTTTTTGGGTATGTTTTAAAATCCTTATCGTTTATCTTCATCTTTGTGCCTAAATGGTATGATTCTAATGAACTTACTATTAAACTACTCATTAAACTTACTATGGTCCAATGAATGAGTAAGTTCATTAGCAGAGGAACTTATCATTGACAAAATGAAATAATTGTCCATCTGAAACTGGTCTGAAGCTGTTTTTATAAATTACTCGGTAAACATTGCCCAGATGTGTGTTTGTCGAAAGTATTTATTACGTTCCAAAAATACTAAGTTGTTGATCGAATTTTTCTAAAATTCCATGTTACCGTGGAAAATAAGACATTAAAAAAGGTCTTAATTGCTTAGTGCCAGTGAGTGTATATTTTGAGATTGGAAAAAATTGAGAGAAAAAAAATGCGGGAGACTAAGGTTTGGAAGTATATTACTGGATATGGTTTATAAAGTTAGCTGAAACCAGTCAGTAATTCAATGTGGAATTATTGGATGGGGAGGTGCATATAATAAAATTGTAAACCCTGTAAATGTGGTTCAAAAACTAATTATTAAAGTCATTTAAAAAAAACAACCTGCATTCCCTTCTGCAACATTGTTCATAATTTTCGAAGTTCCAGAAATTGAACATCTCTATAAAAAAGACTCAATATTACAAATATTCAAAGATAAGACATTAAAAAAAAATTAAAGTTAACTCATCATTAAGACGTAAATATAATATCCAAATTCCTTTATTTTCTACTCAACAAATGCAAAATAATTATGTATATAAAGGGATAACTTACTTCAATAGCCTTCCCGAAGAAGTAAAAAAAATAACACATTTAGCATTATTCCAGAAAAAGATCAAACTATTCTTAAAAAACTGTATGCAATAAATTCCTTTAACGTTAATCCTAAAATCCTTTAACCTTAATCAAACCATAAAATATTGTATAATGTTTTCCTTAATCTAGTCCTTAAGATATTATATTAATTATATACTAAAATTGTATATTCTTACATAACTCCTACACCAAGCTCAAGAGCCAGTTCTCTTAATTGGTGTAGAAACAAAAAAAAAATAAATTGTTTTCACCTTTTTTGTTATACCTTTTTGTTATATTTTTGTTTTTATTTTGTTATTCTATTTTTAAACAATGATTAAAATTGTTGTGTGTAAAAGGTGAAATAAATTGAATTGAAAAAAAAAATCAGTAACGGCAACGCGTTGATTTCGAATGGTGGCTCTCACCGGGTAGAATAATGTACTTACTTATAGTAGGGTCACTTGGGGTAACCGAAAGCAATTTTTGTATTAACCGCTTTGACACATAAGCTTGTTTTCGCGATAATTTAACGTAGGTAGACATAGGAATGACGTATGGCCCGTACCTGAGTTATTAAAAAAAAACTTTGAGATATTTTATTAATATTTTTTGTTTATTAAATTTTTTGATTATCTCAATCAAACACCAAAACCTCATTCGTTTCACAAGTCAAAATTTTGCATTGAAAAGTTCATATGCATGTTGAATGCGTACACTTATCCCGTAGGCGGGGTACGCATACGCATACTGTTGTGATTGTATTGTATATTACATTACAAAACTGTATTGGTCGCACTCTGCTTTCAATCTGTTTTGGGAACCAAATTACATATACGTATGATTTTTTACTCACGTAGTATTTCACAATATAAATTAAATCAAGAGCATGGACATTGAACTACAATCAAAGGATTATTGTCACAACTCAATATTATGTACTGCTTTTACAGCATTATCAGCTTCTCTACTCAACTGCTAGAATCAAATCCATGTACCTAACACCTTTGTTAATTATATATAATACCTACCTACAAATTGAAATTTAATAATATTATTTTATTTAACTACATCTATATTCTTACTTTTACTAATCTATTTCTGTGTATCCAACTTAGTAACTGATATGATATTCAATTCCACTATCAATGTATATTTGTTAACATTCTATATAAGTTTATGTATTTTCTTACCTCAAATTTTTTCTTCTTTTTCTTTTTTCTTTTACCTTTGTAAAGGCACTACTCCCCAATTCAAACACGAGAAATGTTTTCTTTATTGAATTGGGTAGATTCGTTAACAAACTATTTTATTGTAATTAGCTTTTAAGACCCATGATTTTCTTTTGTAAACATATGTACCTACGTATTTCAAATAAAAAAATGTATATTAGAGAAACGCATCAGACGCATGTAAAGTGTGCCGGCGCGCTCCAAGTGTGCCTTTTGGAGAATTTTGCCCTGCTGGATTTGGCCGTTTAATACGTTCCGAATTTTTTATGGCACCAGCCATTTTCCACGGTGACTCGAGTATTTTCACCCAATGTCAGCCGTGTGGGTTAAATACTCGAAAAGGCACACTTCACATGCCGTCTCTCTAATATCAATGCTCTTGGGAATTAAACATGATTATTGAATGTGTGTACGTATGTATAATTTGTTGTTTTTCTTGATGTATGTAATGCTATTAACCTTTAAATGTTTCGAATAAAAAAAAAATTAAAGCTTTACATTTTTTTATATAGGAGTAAGTGTACGCATTTACAAAACTGGGTGCGCTTACCCCCGCACATTTTACCATGACTTAAACATAAAATTATTACACTATTACCTCATGTGACTTTTCACTCAAGATCTCAGAATTTATATTTTTTTTCAGAAAATTTTCTGCAGTTTTTATTCAGGTAAATATTTTCATCTAAATTAAATTATTCTTGTTTTGTCCTGGTCGAGATTGGAAAACGTGACTAAAGTCAGGGTATTACCAAGGAGGTCATTATATTCATACTTTATAATGTGCGAAAACATGAGAGGCTGCTATCCGAATTTCTCCCGATTTCTTATATACATATTTTCCTTAAACGTTTGAAGTTTTGCAGCTCTTCAAAAAATATATGTTATTCTTTAAGATAGTATCTATACATTCCCCACGCCGAAACGGTAATTATTTGAAATTCCCTCGATAGAAATAAATCGCAAATTATTTCTTAAAATGCTACTTAACACAGCCCCCATGAAATTTTCCCTCTTTTCATAAGAGTGGTATTTTATTAAACATTTTCACAATGTTCGCATGAGTTTTATCATTTCCATCATCGCTCTTTCCAACATTCGTATTGTCGTATCTCTTCTTCTTCTTCTTTTTAAGTGGGTTAGCGTGGCCTTAATGGGATTAAAACTTATATAAGACTGGAAGCTGTAATATTGTTCTAAGAAATACAAAAAATATAGTTTACAGCAAATCCTGGGGTACGCAAGTAAATTTTGATATATTTTTTTTATTTATTTCATGCAAAAAAGAAATTCGATACATTTTTAGTAGGTATCATTTGACCCGCAATGCTAGGAATGTTCCTGTGTTATGGCGGGAGAAGTTTACAAGTTTAAGTTTATATTGGAATTATACATATAATGCTAGATAATACTGGCCCCATCGGCTGGCAGTTGGGAATCTTGTGAGGTATTCACATAAATAAAAAGCGTAGCAGAGAAAATGAACATTTGCCACCACAATTTTTTTTAATACGGTTAATAAAATATTTCTTTTGTAAATAGGTAAATCACGTGCTGTAGTATAAATGCTTCCACGATTTGCGAGTAACAGAATTTGGTAGCAAAATAGAATATGGCTTATATTCAGGAAAACAAAATAAAAATAATATTGTTTGTAAGCCGATCATTAGGTTGTTTCCCTCCCAAGGGTTTGTTCAGATAAAGCCCTTGGCGATAAAGAAAAGGTCACAATGAAATAATATACACTCAAGACTCCTTTGGGGAAGATTCCAGTAGCGTGCCTTTTGCCCTTTTTATCACCGCTTTTGGGGGGTTGAACATATTTCTTCGTATTCTATTATTTTTTGCCTTTCTTTGTTGTTTTGTTTTATTTTTTATTTGGCACGATCAGATAACAAATCTCGTGTTTCTATTATGGTATTACAATCTCACAAGAAAAGGGCTGTTAAACGTTCAATTTCAGAAGTAAATATTCAAGATATTAAGCAAATTTTTTTTCGAAAGGATCAAATTTTAAGAAGAATTAATTTTTTGTCGTAGAATTTTAGTACAAATCTTGTTTATTATATGACTAAGGTTGATTTTTTTTATTTTAGTAAGGTTAAGCGTGTAAAGCTCATTAGCTCGTGTTGGCGCGACAGGACGTTTGTCTGCCTTTTTAGGCAATCTTTTTTTTTTTACAAAAGTTCCACATAAGAGGCTTCGAGGAAAATAATTTTCCTCAGGGCCAATGTCTTCTTTGGGTACGCTGTTTGCGGGGTATTTTAAAGGAAAGCAAGGAGAGGATGTTCCGGGAAAGAAAAAAGGTAGGAGATGTGAATAGGAATTTGGAGGTCAGTGGGTTCAGGAGTGACGGACGTTTGAATTCATCCCTCCCACTGCGACGCAGAAGTGGCCAAATGTCCAAATAAAAATAACCAAAGTTTTTATTTATTCCAGATAGTATAGTACCTATATTTTGTATATATGTATGTTAAACAGTACATATATGTACAGTAGGGTGGATCACTTTTGTATGAAATTTTTTTTTTTTCGAAATTCGAATTGGAATACCAGGGAAAAGTTGCTTTATGTAATTGTTAATAAAACTCCTCAATTTGAAAGTTCTAGCTCAACAGCTTGAGTTCCCGCCATAGACTTGAAATTTTATTTTATAAGATTTAATAGACGTTTTGTATTATACACCCTATAAACAAAATAATAAATGAATATAATGTTTTATGCATTAAATGATAAAATAAAAGTAGATTTTAATTAATAAAATCATTTATTTCAAATGAAAACACAGGTTCAGAAAGTTATGCTGGTATGAAGGGCATCATTTTTTATAAAAAAAATCCTTTTTCGTCTCAAACTTTGGCATGAGCTTTCGAGATGCTAATTTAGATTTTATGTATCATTTTCGTATTTTTTTGTCGCATAAACTTAGAGCTGCTTCTGTCACAACTTTTACAGATCTTTCCACAGCCTGCGTGTGGCAAGGCTGTGTCATAAACTCCAACACTGTATCTTCTCCATTTTCAATAAGCTCTTGAAACTTCTCATCGGAAATATTCATCAGTATTGGCGGTTCGTATATATTTGGTTGCCAGTCAATCATGTCTATGTAAGAACGTGCATTTACGTCCACTTTTGGCACACCAAACACGTGCGAAACATAATTTTTATTAACTCGACGAGCCTTTAAAATGCGTCTTGCAGCGAGTTCTCTAATGTGCTTACGTGAATCTGTTATCATACTCAACAACAAGTTTTCTGGATGAGCAAAGTACCTAATTGTTTCGAATTATAATAGGGTCCACCATCGCTAACAACTCGTTGGACAAATATCTAGTGTTGTTAATGAGCTTCCATAAATGATTTGACCCATATTTGGAGGATGAATTTGTTTTGATAGCAAACCAGACAGGAGCGTATGATTTTACGACAAACGTTGCCAAAGTCAAAAGATTTTGTTGTGGATTTTCCGTGGAAATGTACAAACGCAGTTTGCGATTAGCTCTTGTCAACCAGCGGGCATGGGATAGTTTACCTGGGCTTCTCTATGATAATTCAGGAGAGCAGGATCCATTTATGACAGCAGTAGTAATTTCATGAAAATATTTCTGGTCTGTACTGAGATCTGTGGATATTTGTGGAGGTAGTTCACCTTCTATCTTCTCAAAGTTGGCCAACGGCAGCGTCTCGCATATCTCTAATGCTTTACCAATTTGACCTGCAAATGATTTAGGTCCTGCAGTAGGGCCATCCAAATAGGTAAACAAATACCTCAATGGTAACTCATTGGCGTGTAAGAGACAAATTATCCATTGCAATGGTCAAGATAGTCTGTTTTCCAAAAGACGAATCACGCCTCCCACTTTCCCTGTATTGTTCCATCACAGCCAACAGCAATTAAACCCTCTAGTGATATCTTTTCGGTCGTTGAAAAGCTGTGGATAGCTTTTTCAGTATTTCTTGCACTGCCCGATGTTGGTACTACATACCCAACATGAACAGAACCTGGTTCTTTTATAATCGAAATATGTTCCTCTTGTACAATCACTCTAAACCTCTTCGATCCTTTTAAAACAGTTTTAGCCGTCTTGTCTTTCCTTCCATCGAAATATAATGCAGAAACTTCTGTCACTCTTTCTTCGGTTAAAATTTGGTCGCGTACTTTCTGTCTTATTCTTCTTAGTTTCATCCTATCTACGACGTTAGTCGACTGCACCCCAGAGTCAGCATCAGAAGCAGAACATAAAACAGATGACACGATAGCTGCTGCAGCTTGGTCAGATACTTGTATCTATCGCATACAGTCGTCAAAGTGAAGACTGGCATCCGTGAACTTTATAGGCTTATGAGTCGATGTGTCAGCGTTGACAAGACCATCTGCGGCCGATGAACAAGAAGGAAGGTCGGCATTATAACTAACTTCAGATCTATTTAGCCGATATGAAGTAGAGGGAATTTCTTCAATTCGTGTCTTTGAGTTATGCCTGATTTCTTGTTTTGGAGTACGTAATATTCTATTCAGCATTTTTTTAATCTGGATAAGATCTGTTCTTCCTAAAGCCATTAGTCTGTTAGTACGTTGGTCTTCTAAAAACATTTCTTCCTCTTTTGGCACTTTTTTTCTCTCAAACAAGTACAGCTTACAAATTCTTTACATTTGCATGCAGCTATGTCAAAAAGCTTTCTACTTTGTACTCTGAACTCTTCTAACTTTTTTTCCTCAAGTTTCTTCAAAGACTTTTTCAAATTATTACACTTTGAATTGTAAAAGTCATGTTAAATCACTTAAAAAACGTTTATCAATAAGTACTCGTGAATATAATTGACGCGCAACATCAATTCACCTTGAGACAATTAACGACAATAGTTTAAACAAAACACTGCATTTCGTAGATTTTCACGTGCCACCCCCTGCTTTGTCTCGCACTTTGCTCCTTTGTCACCGCGCCAAAGTATATTAAAATAATGAAATATTTAATTGCAACAGCTAGTTAACTATATTTGAATATGTTATTAAATAAAATAAATCTATTTTAATAAATTCTGTACTATTTTGTAGGCCGCGGAAATAGCCCCTAAACTGTCGTTTTTGTAAATGTTCGTTGTCTTGGCGGGGGCTTTTACCGTTGTCTGATAATTTTTATATTTTTTATTGAGATAATTGATGGCAATTGGCAACTTAATACAACTATTCCAAATCAAAATTCGAAAAAAAAATTCGTTCCGCCCTAATGTACAGTATAGTAAAAGCTGTATGTTTGTTAAATGGTAGATGTTGACTTTTGAATTCTGAAACTTTTAGTATCGTCATGTCAGAAGCTACGTAATATAACCCGAACGTTTAAATGTTTTCAGTGAAGGGGTGAAAGAATTTTTTCACAATTTTTTGTATTTCTTGGGCATTAACTATGTAACAATTTCTAGACATTTTGTTTTGAAGAGTTTTAATTTTCAATGTAGATAATATCGTTACTTAAATTTTAATTTTTCTGCTACCGGTTTCGACACATCCGTGCCATTCACTAGCAAACTTATAACTTTTAAGTTTGCTAGTGAATGGCACGAATGTGTCGAAACCGGTAGCAGAAAAATTAAAATTAAGTAACGATAGTACATTGAAAATTAAAACTCTTCAAAACAAAATGAAAAATTTCACTTTGGAGAACACAATTCTTTAAGCCTAACTTCCACGAATATCGTCGACTTCTCTAGGAAGTTGTCAGCTGGGTGTAAAGAGATATTATTGAATTGAAGTTAAACTTTCATCACCTCATCACAGCGTGGGAAAACTTCCGTAAATTAAATTCCGTTAACAGATTCAAATTTTACCATTTGAATTTGTATTATAATTCATTGGTGAGAAAAATCATTTAACTCATAAACCTGACACAAGTGTGGAGATAAAAAAAATTTCAACAGGTTCTGTAATTCGAGGTATTTGTGTTTTCCCAATCGAAACGTAGCTTGAAATGGCTATCTCCGTGTTTGGTGACCAGATCTGAATAGCCAGATACTTCCCCACCGTCCTCTACCCCATTTATTTCCTCTCCGCACTTCCCTTAGCCTCACAAAAATACCCCAATTATTGGGATGACATTTAAGCCCACTCACGGCGTTCTAAGCCCTGAGCATACTGAGTAGGTATGGGGGAATTTCAAAGAGAAATTTCCTGAATATCGCGTTGTCTCCTTGGCACATTGGCAAGTCAGTGCATAGCAGGGCCGGCCCCACACTGAGTTTGGGAGTCATGCACTAAAATTGGGGGTCCTTTTTGAAAACCAAAAACATATAGCAAATCAACAAAACACAAAATAATGTTTTTTTTAAAGAAGAAGGTGATTTCAAGGGGGCCCTCAGGCCGGGCCCATGGGCTCATGCCCCGCAGCCCTTAGGGTAAAGACGCAACTGGGCCCACTTGATCCAGATGGTTGGGAACAGTTGAAGCTCTTTGCGGTAATCATATAGAAAAAAAATCCAAAATTTGTATCGAATTAGCACAAATTAGTTCTACGTAGTTCGATTATTATAGATCTATTTTCGATATATTCCAAACCGTATTTCTTTATGTTTCGTAGAACTATTTTTAATTAAATTCTTGTCAGTAAAACTCTTAAATCTTGCAACGGTAAAAAAAGAAAAAGTTTAAGGAAGAGTTTTTTTTGGCTTTTTATTTGGCTTCCTTGTTAACAAAGTTTATGGGTAACCGAAGATCAAGAGGAAGGATTATCCTTTCGGGAGTATCGAAACTTCGATCCATTCAGGAAGAAAGAGCACGAGGATGATTTGGAAAAGGTCGGATCCGAATGTCAAAAAAGTGAAGTATTTCCGAGATTCTTCATACAAGTATTTTTCTCACTAATTGAATAATGCCTCGAAGATGCCTTTTAACCCCAGGCAAATTTGTTCGCTTTTCGGAACAACTTGTACAGGTCTCATATAAATCGTCGCGTGTCCCTTACTATCATAGTCAGGAATGTAATCTAAAAGGTATTAGAACGATAAAACACCACGCATTGTATTCAAATGAAAAAAAATACTACAAAATAAATAAAATGTACACCTTTAGGAAATCAAAGTTTCCAACCGCAATTTGAAATAAAATTATAAAATTTATTAAAAAAAAATCTATATATTTTTTTTTTACATGAAAAGACAATATAGTGAGTTGATGTGTTCAGAAATACTCCATTTATTTGGAATTTATTGTAAAACGGAAATATTTAGACCTTCCGACAAAGATTATGTCTGAGGGGTTAAGAATATTTACAATAATTGTGTAAATATTCTTGTTATAAAAAAGACTTGTTACAATAATTTTGAAATATCTGTTTTTAGGAATGTTTAAAAGTTTCAGTTGTTTCATAAAGCCGGAAAGAAAATTTGGTCATAATATATTGAACTAAAAAATAAACAGGATTCGCCAGGACTTAATACGTTATCGACATTTGATAACTTACTTGTGTAATTGCATGTAAGATAAGAATTTAAAATGTAGATCCCCAATCGCATCAAGGAAAAGCATTATCTTTAATTTGTTATCGCTCCCTTGATTATTTAGATTAAGATAAACAAGACAAAATCTGATACGTTTTTTAGATTTTCACGGCCAAAAGCATTTTCGTTGTTGGTTTTTGGGGTGTTATGCCGTGTTGCGCTACCTCCTTCTTTAGCCGACGTTTCGGACAGCGTTGCAGATGATGATGGACACTGCAACGCTGTCCGAAACGTCGGCTAAAGAAGGAGGTAGCGCAACACGGCATAAGACCCTAAAAACCAACAACGAAAATGACAAAATCTATCTCCATTTATGAAAGAAAGTTTTTTGATAAATCCATAATTTTGCATTTCTTTCAAGACATTATGTATGAGATTAAAATAATGTATTCATAAAAAAAGGGTTTCCCTTTAGAATATTGATAAGTTACGTATATACGCATATTGATAAAGTAAAATATTGATAAGTTACGTTAGGACACAACGTAGGCATGATGAGTCTTTTCTACAGGTATTTCGATTGAGCCTGCTTGAAGGAGCTAGCAGCATTGATTCCCTTTGCACCAGTGAACGTTCGCGAATCTTGGCGAACACATGAGGAACACCCATTCACAGTTGATGTTGGCTTCAAGAGAACGGGTATTTTGTTCAACACGTTTTTATGTATCAGTTCGTATGTGGAACGTGCTAGCGGCAGCCCTTCTACAGCCCCGCCTCACAACGCTGCCCAACCGGGAGGCAATATAGTTCACCTGTCTACACAAAGTGCCGATAGTGGCGCTATTGTATAGTCATAACGAGATCAAACTTGAAAGAAATATTCAGCCAGGAACAATCCTGTCCCGATGCGACCAGTATGACATTGATAAGGTCATGCGACGATGATCTTGCTCAAGTTGAATTATGATCCAGCTGCTGAAAAGAATATATCCAGAATTTTGATCTATTGACCGGTCAGTGGTTCAGTGGGCATCGCGTTTGGGTCCCACCCAGGCGTTCCGTGTTCGATTCCTCGGCTGGCTAAGTCCTCCACCACAACACAAGCAACATCTTCCGCTTAGTGTGGTGGTAGTAGGAGATTTTCAAATGTTGTTGGGTTATTCGTAACCCGGGAATGTTTGTCTTTCTTTTTAAAAAAAAAAATATATATATATCAAAGGAAACTGATTTCATCCATTTACAAAAGGCTTTCTACCTCTAAGCCCCAGATGCGCCAATGAAAAATATATCATAAAATACATATTATCTATTCAAGAGAGGATTTTGGAATTTGAAAATGTTTGACATTTGATCAATTTAACCCGAAATAAGAGAAAATTGGCTTTACTTCACCGGCTACAGAGCATTTATATCAAATTATGAATGCAAAAAGAAATCTTTTTGCATTTGGGTAGTAATTAGTACCTCCTACGTGTCTTTGGCAAAAATGATTTTAATAAATCTGAGTAGGAATCTCAAAGAAATTTTGCAATTAACAGTTTTAATTTGAAGGTTGTAAAACCGATAGTTTTTTTACTTTTCTTATTTATATTCTCCTGATATTCTTTTCAACTTTATTAATTATGCAAATGCAATTAATCGACTGAAGCCGAATACTGCAAGACTAACTAACGCAAGAGCCAGGGCAAGTTATGGCTCCAATCAAAACTTTAATCTCCTAAATAGTTAGTCAATTTTCGATTCAAAGCATTTTGGTATACAAAATGGCAAGTTAAAGATATAATAATTTACTTTCTGTCGATCCATAAATGGTATAGGATGGTGTGAATAGAATATGGTATAACATGATGGGGAAGGTTTCATGTCTAATCGGACTATGAGATCTCATGAGAATTCCCGTAGTAAATTTATTCAGACACGAATAAATTTACATAATATTCTATTATAATTCATCACATCATAACTCACATTAACCTAACCTAACCTAACCTTACCTAACCTAAACTAACCTAACCTAACCAAACCTAACCTAACCAAACCTAAGGTTAAAAACCCAAATTATCAGTTTTCGACGCTGCAAGACATGATGAATTATCATGTGAGGAATTAACATCCGATGAAAAGTTTGTACTCAATATTCATACACTTAAAATTTTTTTTCTGAACATTCTGGTCACCGATGGGGAAGCACCCGTAAAACTCATATACACTAAAACTGTTGATCAAAATAATCATAACGCTTTTATGTCCTTCAGAACTTATATTTAAATAATATAAAGTTAGAAAATTAAATAATCTGTACCTTAAAGAAGATGTATATTAACCGCACTCAGAAATACAAAAAAATCGCATGTCAAAATTCATTTTACCCATTTCGATATGTTAGAGATAATTAGGATTTGGAGAACATGCATGGTTCAAAACAATGTTACTCTAGTTATTTTGCAGCAGGAGTGGAGGCGTCACCTTTCTCTATGGACCGATCCAGAACGCTCAGTATATACAGCTTTCAGTCAGTTTTAAATTAAGCATAATTCAAAACCGAAAACTTATACTTAAAAATAAAAAGATATCATAATCAACGAACACGTCACAAAACTTCGTAGCAAAACCGAAAAAATTATAAGAAGTTTTGAAAATGTATATGTATGTGAAAAACACAACAAGCACAATAATAATTTAAAAAATCCCTAAATTAACACCCCCCCTCTTAACAGAGATAAAGAGGGGCTTATACTTTAGCTTAGTACAGTCCCACCTAAATTATTTAATAGAGATGTGGGGAAACACATACATTACGTGCAAACAACTTACAAATAATACAGAACAAAGTTATTGAAAAACTTTTTAATTATAACCCAGATACCCCACAAAAAAACTATATCAGGAATTGAACCTTCTGAAAATAAGAACTTTGTACAAATACAAAATGGACTTATACACACAAATATAACATTTATAAAAACGTCACCAATACACGAGCATTATACTAGACAAAATAATAAATTGCACGCAAATGCTGTTAAGATTGAAAGTGGCAAGAGAAGCATTGGCCACGAGGGTGTTCAAATATATAATCTCCTTCCAGACACCCTATAAACGGAGAAAAGTGTAAATATATTAAAAAAAAAAAAAAAAAACTATTTAACCCTAGTTGATAGAACAAAATTAATTTTACTACTTTCTGTTTAAGTTAAGAAAGTGAAATGTAAATTTTTTAAAACTAAATAATAAAATAAAAAAATTACATGACTTTTAATGGGAGACAATAATGTTATATAGATTCATAAGTGTGTAATGGTAGAAGAGAAACTAATTGAGGATATATGTTTAAATATATCCAAGATAACAGTAATTCTATTTATGACGGAAGAATTTTAAGTCGAAGACATTTAGTTCAAACGATTGTGAAAGTCCCACTTCATTTGAAATATGCTTCAAAACATTTAAACGAATTCTTTAATGACTTTGTCAAATGATTTGGCTTCAAATACCATTCTCCCTGTTTCTTCACACGCCAAAAAATAGTTTTAGAATGCCAGACTTCATAGAAAAACAACGAATTTCACTGAATTAGGTCAAATCTGTTAAGTAAGACTTTAGGCGAATTACGACGAGAAACTCAGATGTTTTTTGGACGGAAGTAACATTTTAAATCGGAAATGACGTTCGATCTCAAAGGTTATACTTAAAAAACATAGACTTACTTACTTACAGACCAAATATTCAATTGTTGTGACGTACTAGACATACGCCAATTATACGTTAAAACACTACTTAACTACATTTTTGACCAAAAAAACAAATTTCAACAAACACAAAATATCACTAACAGACCAGTTAGACAAGCGTACAAAGAAAACATAACTCCGACGGTAAATACAAGCTTTGGACAAAGACACTACCAATATCACGCTATAAAAGCATTCAACAGTCTAACCCTCGAAAATAGAATTGAGGAAAACAAAAAAAAAATCCGACACAAAATTACAAAATGGATTAAAGAACAAAAAAGACAATTTTACCAAAATCTCATAGCATAAAATAATAAAACATAAAGTAACACACAAAACCAATATAAAACACAATCACCGACAAACACACAACTCATAATATAATATACCTATTTAAACCTTATATAATATTATTTATTTTTAATTTTACTATAATTTCAAATCTCTGTTTTTAAGTTTAATGTATCTTAATCTTATGTTTTTCATATATTTTTAAATGTATTGTGTAAAAATTGTTTGTAGATAAAATGGAGGCCTCAGCACGGGTAAACCACCTCCCTTAAATAATCCTTTAATCAACTCATTAAATATTTCCTATATTTATTCATCTACTATTTAGATAAAAAAAACTAACCTGCCCTTTTATAATGCTGGATGAATTTCAATCCACGTTACAATGATACAATCAAAACACTAGATAAAATTATGAATTTTCGATGCATTAAAAATATTTATTTACGCCTTGACTAACTTGACTTCCTTTTTATATTTCCCGTTTCTTTCTGACTAGTTCGTTGCTTCTAACGGTAATATACATAAATAATAATACGATGAGTTCCACGGCCCACAGTTCAACGTCGAATTAAAAGTTACTCCAGCGGGCAAACTAATATTCTATTATGCACGTCGCATGTACTCGCCGCATTAACTGTGCTCAGTGTTGGTCTAAAATGGGGGAGTGACAATAAATTGAGCGCTCTGCAATGACAATGGAGGCACTAGATTGGTTTTATCTGCGGAAAACAATGTCAAAATATATAAACTCTGAGGTAATGAATGCTTAACAGATTATTTTAAAGCGTTAGGATAGTTAGTAGGGTAGTAAATTCTTCAGCGTTAAAAAAATAATGCCTTGAGCTGAAAATATTTGTAAATAGTTTTAAATTGGCCTTGTAAGCCGAAACAGCTGTCACAATAATAAAAACTAAAACATTTGCAGAACTTAATAATAAACATTATTAAATTTAATTAAAAAAAAATAAAACGAGTTCTACGAATTAAACACAAAAATAATAAATAAAAATGAAAATATGTTCGATCTAACCAATCAAGTTGCTGTTTCGGACAAAATATGAAACAGTAGGTACCTATTTTCTTTATTTTATTTTGCAGAAACAAACAGTACATAATTACATGTTACATGGAAGAAAATAGTTACAAAGTTGTGTGTGTGTGTGTGTGTGTGTGTGTGTGTGTGTGTGTGTGTGTGTGTGTGTGTGTGTGTGTGTGTGTGTGTGTGTGTGTGTGTGTGTGTGTGTGTGTGTGTGTGTGTGTGTGTGTGTGTGTGTGTGTGTGTGTGTGTGTGTGTGTGTGTGTGTGTGTGTGTGTGTGTGTGTGTGTGTGTGTGTGTGTGTGTGTGTGTGTGTGTGTGTGTGTGTGTGTGTGTGTGTGTGTGCGTGTGTGCGCGTTGTCAATGGCAACGCAAGCAGTGGACTCAAAACTCGCCATGCTATTTGCTACGATGACAGCTGATGTGTCCTTCGTCTGTGGTTAAATAAGTTGAGTTAATTACTGAAATAGTAAAAATTGAATAGCGCCGTCATAGAGGTTTGGTTGGAAACCATAGCGATCAGCCAGTTTTAGTTTGGTTTCAGTTTCTCCGGTCATTTGTTGTAGCGGATTTTAAATGTATAATCAACAATAAAGGAAACTGAAACCAAACTAAAATTGGCTGGTCGCTATGGTTTCCAACCAAACTTCTATCCAGTGTGATGGTCCACACACTACACAACTTCTCAAAAACCCGTTGTCTATGGCAATGGCAACGGGTTTTTGCAAAGTTGTGTAGAGTGCGGACCATCACATTGACATACAAAGGATAGCGAGTTTAGTTGCAAACTGTTTTTTTTTCAGTTGCCTCGTCAGCGGAGGTACTAAGGCATTTCAATAAACCTACTGGTAGCGTTATCTTGCCATTTCTATAATATTGTTCGACTAATAAATATTTTTTCATGCATCAAAATTGATCGCCGTTCTTCACAATTTAGTCAAAAAAGATAGCTCAATAAAAACGTCGAAATTCTAAAAACTCTTTCTCAAGAATAATATTTTTTCTGAGAGATTCATTCATTTTCTTAATGATATCATTTGCCAAAGTTTTCGACACCTGTAACTTTTTATTGTAAAATTGGCCTGAAACGAGAAAAACCTGTTTTTTGCGTTGTTTAGATTTTCAAAAAAGGCATAAAAGATACGAAAGGCTTTCGCAAGTAGAATTTCTTTGATAAGACTTTCAGATTTCGTCTGCCATAACTCTGGGGAAATCATTTGGCCACTTTGGCGTAATGAGTACAGTGCATACATATAGCTACTATAGTTAAATATCTGTATCAAAGAGTTGTATCCTGGAAACATGTATAAAAAAAATGAGTGCGTCTAACCTTTACGCGCGGTTGAAGTAAAACTTTTTTTTTTATAAGAAAAACTCTCTTTTTAACTTTTGAAAGTTATTCTCATCAATGTAATATATCATTGAAGAAGAAGACAACAATAATAATCTAAATTAAAATATGAACATGAACAGGACACAGAAAAATACTAACACATAATGGTCGCAACTGGGACTCTAACCTAGATCTCACCTCTTATCGGGACGGGCGCTCTAACCAATTAAGCCATTGCAATCTATTACGAGACTCGTATTTGTCAACTTCATATTTCAAATTTCAGAATTAACAATATTATCTTCGACTAATGTTTTTTTCTTCATATTATTGGCAGCTACCTTTTTTCATTGGAAACAAGTATTCAAATAATGTATTTGTTACCTAGATAGTGTCTCGGATAAATATATCGGATTTTATTTTCATGGAACACCTATTGACTTTTTGTAAAGTCTAAATGAATATTCATTTTTTTAAAAGAAAAACTCTCTACGACAAATACGAGAGTCTCATAATAGATCGCAATGGCTGAATTGGTTAGAGCGCCCGTCCCGGAAAGCGTGAGATCTGGGTTCGAATCCCAGTTGCGACCATTATGTTTTATTATTTTTTCTGTGTCTTGTTAATTTTTACATTTTAATTTAGATTATTATTGTTATCTTCTTCTTCTTCAATAAAACTTATTTGACTAAAAACTAAACTATTAGTTTGTTAATTTTTCTTCAATCTTTGCAAATCTACTTTGTGGCTCATTTTATTCAAATGAAACAAATTACTTTTGTGTAAACCACATTTGTATATTTTTCGTTTATAATTAATTATTTATAGACGAATTTATAAAATTTTCCTGCGATCAGCCATTTGAATTATCAACAACACTATTTTTATTGTCACACTACTGCCAACTTCAACTTCAATAGCTATAGAATTCACAAGAATCAGAGAGAAAGAAGGGTTAAACATTATGTGACGTTTAACATTCTTCTATAATGTTATTTTAACATTCTTCAATAATGTTATTTTAACATTCTTCATATAATAATCAACAAAACATAACAAAATCCTGTTCAACTTACCTTATACATTAGTAAACAAAATGACGTTTGAGTTTGCTTTGATGTTTTGTAATTCGCTGACAAGTGTCGCACTCATTGTTGCCATACCCACGATGTTAATATGATGAAATATAAATCGAATGTCATTTCCGATTTAAAATGTTACTTCCGTCCAAAAAATATGGGTTCCTCGTCGTAATCCGCCTAAAGAAGTTTTACTTAAAAAAATAATGATGCTTGTTTGACCTTTACAAAAGTTTTCCTGGGAGCTATTTTGTTAGCCTTCTCAGTTTTCTTAATTCTGTGTCTTGTAAATGTGTTTACAACTTATGAATATGAAATACGGGGTTGTAAAGCTCTAGCGGGTATAGGTGGTTGGTCTTCCATAGTTTGACATTTACTTCTAAAGGCGATATAGCTGATTAAATAACAGTTTTATTTTTCAAACTTAAATTTCTTAAGAATATTGTCTCAGACTCATTTTTTTTCATTATTGCTTCTACGTTTAAATGTTACCTCGATAAAAGTGCACTGACTTCAATATATTTTGTGATGATGCTTACAAGAATGGTGTTGTCTTCAAAATACTCCTGATGTATACAGAAGTTAGGAGTATTCTAATTAGAAGGAAAATCACTTGTGTTGAAGTGGTCTTGAATACGCACGGTGCAATTTTCAATTTCAAAGCTTTGATGTATGATGTATGAAATGGTATTATGACCGCAGTGTATTTTTTACAGATTGCGGGATGCGTAAAATTCGTAAATTGCGGGATGCATAAAAATTTATTCCTGAAGAAACCAGTAGGTAATTTTTTCGAAGTACCTAGGTTTTATGTACACGGAGAAAAATGTTATTCTAAAACACGATCATTTTATTCGTAAAAACGTTTAAAACTGGACTGAAGTTCTTACGAACAAATTAACAGATTTCAATGTTTATTGGCGGCAACACGTAAGAATAATTTGTTGGTATACGTAATTTTGTACGTATACCAACAAATTATTCTTACATTTTCCCGCCAATAAACATTGAAAAACTGTTAATTTGTTCGTAAGAACTTCAGTCACGTTTTTACGAATAAAATGATAGTATTTTAGAATAAAACATTTCTCCGTGTAGGTACACCTATTCTAATAACATTAATGTTTTACCTCCCTTGTAAACAAACAGTAAAAATATCTTACAAAATATCCGATATATTGTCTTTAATCTACGTTCGCAGCCACAAACTTAAGATAACTTAAAATACCAGAAAGATAAGACAACTTAATATTATAACAATTGTATGAAGTCGTCGAAGCAATTAAGTTCAATTCTCATCGTTCCACCATAAGCCATGGATGTTTAGAATATCTGTTAAAATAAAACAATATGCCAGATTGTTTGTTTTGTGTTTGAAAAAATACCAAAACTTGAAGATTTTTTTTCAAAAAGTAGTGTTTAAATCTAACTTAACCCATATATTAAACTTACTGCAATGCGAAATCGAATAGGCAAACTAGTACTTATATTGATAGTAAAGAATATTTATTAGACAAATCATTTATGGCTCTGTTATTACCTTTCCCTTTGTCTCATAATAGAAGTAGAGAATAAAAATAAATGTGGAGCAAATTCTCTACCAGAAAGAAAATACTTAACAAATATTGCAAAAACAATAAATTATTCAAATTAAATGTAAAAAAAATCACTTTAAATATTTTGTCCTACCTTTAACTAATGAATCATCACTCTTCGTGTTGTTTTTGTCTATAGGTTTTTATTTGTATAGATATACTTGTTTGTCATTGGTTTTGAAACTCGTTTATAATAATTTGTTTAATCAAAGTGAATTTTTTTCTACTAATTAAAATGACGTCAAAAAGTTTATATTGAAGAATTAAATTATTTGACTACGAGGGTAAATCAGGTAAAATAATTAATACGGTAATGCCCGTACGGTTCAAATTAAGAAACCCTACTCCGAGTAAACCTCCAACGCCACACCGCCACACTGTATGGAAACCGTTCTGACCCGTCCATGAACGTGCCCTTTTCCACGGAGCTGATGCCGTAATATGCACACTTATCACTCGCTCATATGCGATTTGCAAACGGAAGTGGTGCCACCTATAATACTATATTTAAGGAAAAAAGTATGAAGAAGAAGAAACATTTTTCGCTTTCATTCAATAATAAGAAGATTTATGTTGGGGTGAAGAGTGTTTCTCTCATTTTCACGGTCTCAATGTGATAATGTCTACTATTATACATCTACATATTAAATATAAGTATTCTGTAGTTTAATGTTAATAGTAGTTAGTTTTTCAAAAGGGTGATGCCTTATAAATAGTCACCAACACTTAAACTGGGCAAAGCGCAACGAAAAGCCGCCCGCAGGGCCTACATCATTTTCGATCTGGCGCAGAAATAATTTGAGATAAAATGAAAGTGGCACAATCACCATGTTCTTCGTGACTTTTCCTGATACTTATCGCCAGCTGATCTCGCATAACATGCCATCTTCATCAGTCAGGGAGAGCCTATTATAGCCCACTTATATAATGACAGTACGCTGATGAATTAGACGATGTAGGGACGCTCCATATGACGCAGTCCTTAGCGGGGTCTTTGACCGGCTGTTCCAGCACTGCTGCTAACGCATGGAAAATTTTCATCGTTGCACATTTGCCTTTATAATAACGTGTTCGCGCACACTTACAAACTAATGTAAACATTATATGAGTACTTGCTAATAAATAAATTGTAGAGGTACATATGACAGTGGCGTGCGATCTTCCATTATCGGCCGTATTACGAGATACGTTTTTTAAAAAATTATTTAACTTCAATTAGGTACACAAAAATAGTATTACATACACAGATACACAGTTATCGAATCAGAATAAAAGCATGCGTACGATACAGTGTCAATATAAACGCTGTGTCAATATTTGTATGATCGTTTCCAATAAAAAAGTTTCATTTCCCCTTCCTATGAGGATAATTTGTTTCATATATTTTTTAAATCTTACATCTTACAATATTATAAATGCGAAAGTTTGTATGGATGTATGTATGTTTGTTACTCTTTCACGAAGAAACTACTGAATGGATTTTAATGAAACAATAATATAGCTCTTACATCAGAATAACATAAAGGGTATAATTTATAAAGCTAGCTATTTATTTTCAATACTTTGAAAATAATAATTTTTGTTTAATAGAAAATGTCAAAATTTGAGAATGACATTTTGCAAAACAATCATTGTTAAATATAAAATTCTATTTTAGAAAATATGTGAATTTATTTGAAGTACTCGCCTAATACTTTGAATCAATTATACATATTTTTAATAAATAGGTTAAGAATTTTGGTATAAACATAGATGGGACTTAGGAAAAGAAAATAGATTACTCGAAGTACTAATCCTACGCAGACGAAGTCGCGGGCAGAAGCTAGTATAATACAATTCTGTAAATAACAATTTTAACACTGTAACAAAATATCTAATTCTTATGCAGATTTCTGAGCGTGCGTATTGATTAATTCTTCGATCCCGAATATTATCTATTCTTTTTGTTGGTTAGTTTTGTCACCCCGGGGCTCAGTCTTACAGATGTGATCCCTGGAAGGGATGTCACAGCTTTGATGACCGGTAAAAAGTCAAGTTTTGGCCCTAGAGAGCAAGTTGCTTCCCGGTGCTTCTTCAACCGAAGCCGTGGGAAAACCAAAATGACTTTTTAGTGGCAACACTGAACCTAAATTATATTATTCGATATTTGTTTTAATTTTGCGTTTTTTAATTTAATATGAATATTTATTTATTTATTATTAATTTTCAACGCCCTGATGGGCTTTTACATAATAAGTGTATAATACAGTGATATATATGTAATACAATGTTTAAATATGAAATATAAACTTATAGCAATGAACATTATAAAAATGGTATGAAAACAATAAACTTACGCGTAGAAAGTAAATACGCCTGATTTACTATGTTTTTACGATCTTGAATCGCATTCTTTCACGACGAATTTACCCATTTTGGAGTTCGTTTTAATCGCGTGTCGCTCGTTCCAACTCGGTCGGCGTCACACTGAGCAACTGAGCACTGAACCAGACTGAACAGAAGTTAGCTGGATATATGGCTGTGGCCATATGTGCAGTGGCAACGCTTTGGCGCGGTAATTACTAATCTAGTGTAATAAATATATACTTAACTAACTAACTAACTAACCATCACGCCGTTTCCCCGCAAGGGTAGGCAGAGAGGACGGACCGCCAAACACCTCGGTCTTGGCACACACTGTTTTCCTCATTCACATTCATACATCGTCTCATACTCTTCTATTTTTCTGACTCTTGACATGGCCCGACTCAAGTATCTGATTCACTTGATCGTGCCATGTCTTCCTCGGACGTCCCCTACTTCTTATACCATTCGCACTTGCATAATATATTCTCCTTACGCTCCTTTCTTTGTTCATTCGCTCTACATGCCCAAACCATCTGAGGGTTCCTTTCTTAATTTTACTCATTACGCTTACATCAGCCTTGCATTATTTTCGAATCTCCACATTTCTCACACGATCATACATAGTTTTACCACACATACGCCTCAGGGAAAATATATACTTTTTATTTATTTATTATAGAAAGATAGAAAAGAAAGTACAGATTACAGATTAGGAAGCTTTGCCTGTCCAACTAGGAAAGTTTCCCGTTCCAGGACAGACAAATTGACAGGTTTAGTTCATATTATTCTTTAAGAAATGTACATAATTTCATAATAAAAACAAAAGAACAAAAAAAACATTTTTCTCTGAAACTAAGTTATGTAATGAAGAAATAGATAAATATATATGTACATACTTTTTTTTTTGTGATGTAGAAAAATGAATCTGGTAGCATATCATATTCTATTCGGATTTACCCAATTAACCAGGTAACATATAATATGTATTTATACTTGTACAGATCAATGATATTATACGAAACTTATCGACCGCACTCCACTGTTATACACGCATATAGATGCAGACAATTGCAGATTGCGCGTAATCGCTGTGAAAATACTATTAATTTGTGTTGGACGAATGCCACTGTAGGCCACGATAAGCGCATTGAGAAACAGGGCCTTTGACTTGAATCCAGCACTCAAATCTTCATATTTTTAGCAGGCGTCATTAACGTCTTATTGGAGAGAATAACATCACAAAAATTAGGGCTGTGGTATTTTTGAACTCTGGCTGCGTTGCCAAAGTGAAAGATTAAAAAAATACTTTCACAATCGCCCTTGCGAAAGACTAGAGTTTTAATATACTAGCGAGTTCCCAGCATTAAATAAATATTATTATTATAATTTTTTTTAAGTATATTTTATTTAGTTATAAAATTTTACATGTTATACCTAATATATTCTATTTTAAGACTACTGTAATATTATTGTTGTTTTAATAATTGTTTCTGTACTATATGAATACACTCAATTTTCGAAGAACTCGCGTGCCAACTATTGCAATTTTTTTTTGGTTCAAATTTCAGAACGACAGAGCTCACCATTATGATATATTATACAAAAAACAATCCAGGGCATGCACACATCATGGGTTAATCGCAATCGGATGAATGGTTTAAGGCCGGTCTCTTGCGACCAATTTCACAAACAATACCTCAAACATGACCATAAACATGGGGCAGGGCCACAGCGTTTCTTGTTTTCCATGGGCCAGTGAAAGTAAAAACATTGTGGCCCCGACTTAACTCTCCACAAAGTGTGTAAACATTTTCGTCGGAGGAGACGCCGCTTTAGAAATTCATAAAGGACAAACAAAGAAACATTAATTTTTTATATATTAAGATTTGAAATATATGGATACCTACATATTACATTCTTGAATTATCCGTACTTAATGGTAGAAGTTTATTTCGGTCCTTCACACCGTCGACTGAATTTTTGAAAAATATAATACGCTATCTGAAATTTGACTGAAGAGGAGGCCCTGGGGAAAACGATTTCCCTAAGGGCCTGTGTCATCTGAGGGGATGCTATGCGGATGATATCTTTACGAGGAAAGGAAGGATAGGAAGATCTTAGATGAAAAAAAATGAGGAGTGGGTAGGAACCTGAGGATCAGCGTGTAAAGGAGTGAAGGACGCATGAATTTGGGAGGCGGGTATGGGTACCGCCGCCACGGGAACCATTTATTGGATAACCAACACCTCTGCCATAGGTCACCCATGACATATGCTCTGAGGGGAATTATTTTCCTCAGGGCCTCCTGTGTGGAGCTAATGTAAAAACAAAAAATTAATCCATCCCTCCTACTGCGGTGCAAGGTGACGGGTCAGAAGTCAAAAGGACTAAGTCACCAAACGTAACGATCCACTCGGGGTGACCTATGGCAGAGGTGTTGGTAATCTACTTTTGTCGCCCGGAGGACTTTTAGATAATACAGTACATCTTTAATATGATAAATTATAAGTATTAACATGAGAAAATAAAGTACAAGGTACCCACTAAATGAATCCTGTGTGTGTCAATGTGATGGTCCACGCGCTACACAACTTCTCAAAAACCCGTTGTCAATGGCAACGCAAGCAGTGACTCGCAACTCACCGAGCAACTGCCGTGATCGGCCGTTGCTAGATTGTCAAGTTGCCATGGTTACGCCAGTTTTGTTGTCAGTTTTCCAGTATGTTTTTGTTTTTTAGTCGCCTGCGCCAATATTAGACGATCCGCAACTGAAACCAAACTAAAACCGGCTGGTTTCTATGTCTTGGTTAGTCAAAAAGCTTGTTTAACCATAGACGAAGAACAATCAGCTGTCAGCTGGCAACTAGCAACGGCCGGCCACGGCCACAGCAGTGCGAGTCGCGAGTCACCGCTTGCGTTACCATTGACAACGGATTTTTGAGTGATTGTGTACTGTGCGGCCATCACATTTTCATGCAAAGACAGTTGCCAGTTGACAGTTTGCAGTTGCCTCAGTGAGCGGATCGCCTGACTCGCAACTCACCGAGCCACTGCCGTGGTCGGCCGTTGCTAGATTGCCGAGTTGACATGGTTACGCCAGTTTTGTTGTCAGTTTTCCAGTATTTTTTTGTTTGTTTTTTAGTCGCCTGCGCCAATATAACACCGACAAAAAGTGAGGTGGCAGATGAAGAGTTCCGTTCTATGGTTAAACGAACTGAGATAATTATTGAAATCGTAAAATTGAGTAGCGCCGTGATGGAAGTTTGGTTGGACACCACCGGTTTTAGTTTACTTTCAGTTTCTCCATGATTAAATTTCAAATAGCAAATTGAAAACTAAGTCCCTGTTTGAAATACCATCTCGATTTTATTCGTTTGCATGCATATGTTTTTATGTCGGCATCGGTATTCCTATTATAAAATTGGTTGCTAAAGGTCCTTTCATATTACAGTTGACGTTAAAATTAAATTACTGCCTAGAAATTCTCATCCCTCTCAAATTTTCATCAATTCCCAAATACAGGATGGCGCAAAAGTCATCACCCTATTGGAAGACGCATTTTTTTTTTTATTAAACAACTACACTATGCTTATGTACGAAGCCATATTGAGTTTGTGCCGACTGTCTAGTCTCCATTTTATAAGTTATATATAAACCAAATTGAATCGATTCAGAAAAAAATCATAAAATACATTTCTTATAAATCACACAATCGATTTGATATTTATCTGGAAGCAACAAAAATTTCAAAGTTAATGCATTGAGTGTACGCAAAAAATTATAACATTAATCATTAACAACATTACCCACTGTCCTGAACTATTGAACAGAATTAATTTGAAAGTACCTACACGGCACACACGTTCTTGTATCTATTTAAAGAAAAACATTATAAAACAAATTCGAATAAAAATGCCTGTCTTATAAGAATATGTTGAACATATAATAACATTCTGTCTGGTGTAGATATCTTCAATTGTAATCAAAATAAATATAAAAACTGTATTAAAAATGTATTAAATGTGTACTAAACTTCATAAAATGTAATGATATATATAAAAATGTATTAAATGTGTACTAAACTTCATAAAATGTAATGATAAATATAAAAACTGTATTAAAAAGGTATTAAACGTGTACCAAACTACATGAAATGTAATGATATATTATGTAATGACATATATTATGTAGTATTTCCTGTTATATTAATCTTTCACTGTAATATATCATTGAAGAAGAAGATAACAATAATAATCTATTTTTTTATTATTATTATTTTTTTTTTAAATATGAAAATGAACAAGACACAGACAAATAATAAAAGATAACGGTCGCAACTGGGACTCGATATTGTTTTTAAAAAAAAAATTCTGTGTCTTGTTCATTTTCATATTTAAAAAAAATTAGATTATTATTGTTATCTTCTTCTTCAATGATATATTACATTGATGCGAATAACTTTCAAAAGTTAAAAAGAGAGTTTTTCTTATAAAAATATGAATCTTTCACTTGTTATAATATTGTAATTTTTTTGTTGTTGTTTTTAAGTATAGTGTTTAAATTTTTAGATACATAATAATACTATAGTTCATTGAGGAAATCTATAATTGGTTTCTCAGTTAGGTAAATTATACATGTATAAATGAACCAAATTGTAAACTGTTGATTTGTTGGTAAAAATAAATAAATTAAAAAAATAAATGGTGGAAAATGTTCATTCTGCTTTAACATTTGTGTGATAAATAGATACAAAATACACGCCAATAAAACATGATTCGCTATACCCCTCAGGAACGTGGAAAAAATGTTTTTTTTATAGTTTTTCGGCCAGTGCAAATCACCAAAACTCTCGTTTGGTGAGTTGCACCATCCGACAAGATAGCTCGATTTAACCGTTCCAGACTTCTTTTTGTGGAGTTTCTTGAAATATCGTCTATGTTAACAAGCCTCAGACTATTGAAGCCCTCAAAGAGAATACCTCGTCAAGAATGTGAGAACCTATCGCCGGAAGGGTGATGGAAAATGCCACAAATCGGGCCCGTGTGGTCACAATTTTGACGGCGGCTACTTGGCCTAAATCATTTTTCGACTTAATAAAAAAAAATTAAGACATCAAATAAGCACAATCCAAAAACAGAACTAAAATTTATCATTCATAAAAAAAATTACAGCTAAAGAACATCAGGTGACAACTTTTGCGCCATCCTGTACATACGAGATAAGTTCGAAACGGTTCAAAGTTTTAATAATGCTCTCCCGAGCAAGCAACAGCATCGACCCGAATAGCTGCAGGAAAATTCGCCGGTAAATATAACCACGTCACAAAAAAGCACAGTCTAAACATGCGCTGTCCTAATTCGATTGCTAGAATATGGGTTCTTTTTACTGATTCTAGACAGCTACTACTCAATTTGAATTGATAGCCGGGAACATAACATGACGGCTATCGTTCGTAGTCGGCTACTAACTGTTGATTCAATAAAGGCACCGAAATAAAGTAGACAGAGATGTATTTAACTGCAGAGTTGTTCTTTGGTAAATAGTTAGCAAGAAGGAATAAATGATAATAAACTGTGCGGATTAGAGTTGTGGAAACTGGGAACTGGAAAAAAGGCATTGTTTTTCTTGGTAAGAAGGCAATAATCAATGGATTGCAATATTACGCCTTATTGTTAACCGAGATCTTCTGAAGGAATTCGCAAGCTTTGCGAATCGGTGTTTTATAGTTTGTTTGCGATAAAGGTATATAATAATGAAGGATTGAAAATAAATCTAAGCAGGTATTACGGATATATTTAGATCAAGTAAAGCCATGCGATTCAAGGTAGAATAAATAAAGCTCATGAATAGAAAGCTCGTGAAAGTAGACCTGAGGCCCTAGCACGCTCGCTTTATAACGATCGATAGGATAACTATCGGTAACTTCTCATCGTTCCCTAGCATGACTACAGATCGCCAACGAATAAGTGACAGTTCACAATGACTAAGTGTCCTTAACATATTCGACATCAACTGTTGTTTGTACGTTAGCGATGTGCAATTGTCCTAGGGAACGATGAGAAGTTACCGATAGTTATCCTAACGATCGTTATAGAGCAAGCGTGCTAGGGCCTCTGGATGGAACTCTTATATCTACTTGCCGGGCTTTTCAGTGATTTGGACTCTGCGTTCTAGATAATCAGAAGTCTTCAAAAATGTAGAAAAAGTTATAATTTAACTCTTTCCAAAAATCTTCTCCTTTGGCTCCCGTCTCCAGTTCACGGTCTCCCATACGTATTTAGTCCACCTTTCCTCGGTCTTCTCTGTGGGTGGCTTTTACTAAGGGACCCTCTTGGTCATGATTTTCAGTATCCCTTTCATCTGGCCTTCTTTCCACATGGCCCAATGCAGTTCTTTGATCCACTATAATATTTTGAGGGCATCGTTCTCAAATTTGATTATCGATTTTCTGATTTATTCTATTTCCGTAGGATCCATTCGCTTGCTTTATTTCATTACAGAAGCCAGATTTTTCCAACTGATATTTTTCAAAGATTATAAAAGTTTTCAAAACAGCTGAAATAATTTAGTAGTGATAGTATCTGTTAATCCCAATGATTGGTCTATACTTGCAATGTGTTGGAAACTTCCAAATAAGACCGAGTTCGTTGTGATTACAAGTTGATTTATTTACTTTATCGTAAAGTTAACGATGACTAGATAACCGGACTTGACGGCCATACTTTAGTAGACTCTATTATTATTATTAAGTTATTCTGAGGCTCCGAGTTGCCAAACTCTACCAGTGTCTGTAGGAATACCAGATGACTTAGGCTATCATCGGAACCGTTCGTACCATAGACAGGAACGATTATATATGATACCGTTCTAATATAATACTGTTCTATTATATACGATACTGTTCTAATATAATAATTTAGGAAAATCAACAGATTATTAACAAAGTCTAATAACAGGTTTTCACATAATTGTAATAATTGATAACTGTAATAATAATAATAAAAACCTAAGGGTTCTGTTCCCGTGCATATATTTACAAAAAATAGAATATAGAGTAAATAGAATAGAATATAGAGAAAAATAGAGTATAGTTGAAATTAAGGAACCCGACTTTGAGTATATCTCTGACGCCGCACCTTATGCAAAACCATATATGTACGTGAAGTTTGTTACCAAGATATTGTCGTGTCTGCCGCCTCCCGCCGCCCGCAGGGCCTAGCAACAAATACCCGCAGAGCGGGTTTATTAACTGACATCTGTTGGGATACCACAAAACTTCGTATGGCTAACTATATTAACGACATCTATTGAAGGATGTTGAAACTACATGTCTAATCTTTTTTAATTTGGTTTTAGTTTATTAGGGAAATTAACAGTTGTACATATAATTAAATTAATTACATTTTTAAATCATTTGCATTAACCAGCGAAATTTCCTCATAAGATTCAAATCGTAAATAGAAAAACATAGATTATTAAAAAAAACATAAAGTAGTAGAAAAAGAAAAATTTAAGAAACGGAAGAAGAATTAAAAAAAAACACAGATCTAAACATATAGGATAAATAATGTGAAATTCAACTACATACATAAAAATAATGTATTTTCACATAATGTTCACTTATAAACATCAGAAAGAAGAAGAATATAAAAAAAACATAATGAAAATAAGAAAATAACACACAGTAGGGGTAGAGGGTTCATAATTAAAAATTTGTTTTAATTTGTACATATTGAACCGCCATCAAGGTTTTGAGGCTAAAACCAGTATAATATTTATAAAGCAAAACATCATAAATTTTGGGCATTTTATTTTTTCCTTTTCCCAGTCCAATTCTGCCCGCATGTGGGTACTTGGTTTGGAGGCAATGCGATGGTAATCATGCAAATTAATAGTGTGCCTCATACGTCACATGTTTGTCTCCACGATGACGGCTTCTTGCGCGGCACTACTTTGGTCAAAACGTGTAAAATCTCAATGTTTTTTTTTAAATTTGACTAATGATAGCCATCCATCCTCCTGTTTGTCTAACGTTTGAGGCAATTCCACGCGGTTTCCCATAAAAAATTAAACCCAAATGACTTGGTTATCATTTGGGTTTATTTTTTTACGGGAAACCGCGTGGAATTGCCTCAAACGTTAGACAAACAGGAGGATGGATGGCTATCATTTTTTATTTATTTTTATTCTTAACTACTTAAATGCTACGTAAATAAATAAAGTGTTTCACCTTCGTATCCTTTCTCATTCTTCCCCTTTCATCTTACCCACGTTCCCTTTCCTTTTTTCCGCTGTGACCCTTCTCGCGAACCCCTCCTTGATTTTTTCTTTCGATTCGATTAATTTTTTCTTTCTTTCAATTCAAACTCGATTTTTAAACAATTCAGTTTATTTATTCAAATTTCACCTGTAGATATATATACAGAAACCTTCGCGAAATTGTTCACAACAACTCGTCAAATTTTCATCGCAATCGGATGAAAAGTATAGGAAATAATTTCAGAACTCCTGAGCTCACTATCCTTCAACCATCCCGGGTATGCGCACATCATAATCCCAAAGTTTGATGAATGGTGTGGCGGCGCATAACATACGAACAAATAAGCATTAATTTTTATATATTAATTTGACATTAGAACATAAACTGATACACATGTACAATCAATATTTCATTTTTTAAATTTAAATATTTTTTAATATTATATTATATAATAGTATTTTGTCAATAAAATGTATGTTTTAATTTCGTGTTAGGGGTTTAATGCGTAACATGTTCATGACCCCCCCACCCCCCGCCCCACCCGAACCCCCTACGGCTTTCAGGATTCAACCATTTCCAGGAAGTCATTCAGGAATATATGCGGGCGTGCATTAAATAATTTTGGATTAAATTTCAAACAACTGATGTACCTTCCAATTTCAAGAATTTAGTATTTTATCAATATTCAGTTTAATGGAGTATAATTAGTAGGTATATTTCATTCAAATATAGTATCTTACTATATAGTTTGTATGGATGTATGTATGTTTGTTACTCTTTCACGCAAAATTTACTGAATGGATTTTAATAAAACTTTACAATAATATAGCTTATACATCAGAATAACATATAGGCTACAATTCATAAAGCTAGCTATTTTTTTTCAATATATTGAAAATAATAATTATTGTTTAATTGAAAATGTCAAAATTTGAGAATGACATATTGCAAAACAATGATTGCTGTTGTGCAACAATAGTTCACAAGGTTTCATTTGCGATGTAGAATGACTTACGAGAGACAATTTGTTTGATTTCATGGTGCTCAGTAGGCACTTTAGTTAAAGGCAGATATCCTACTTAAAAGGGGTAAAAGCTTTTCAAGGAAGTGCGCAATACTTTGTACTTCACTTTGATTACTTCCCACTTAGACTGAGAGCACAGTGAACTTGATGCAATTTATTTATGCCAGAGTGCTTCGAATGTTACTTATTGATATTTAAATTGAAAAAAATATAAAATGCAAAAACAACATTGGATTCTAGGGAATCTAGACTTTGTAAAAGAAAACAATTTTTTTGATTAAAATGAGTTTCGAAGTGCGAGAAGGAATGGCAACGAGCGCTTTATTATTTCCGTGACGACCCGTGGAAAAGACACGGCGACAGTAACGGCTCGCAGCCGAGTCTTTATTTAATACGAGTGAGGGAGATGCAAACAAGTAATCGTTTTCTTGCGTCTCCCTCACTCGTATTAAAGAAATGAGATGGCGCGAGCCATTATCGTCGCCGTGCCGTTTCCAGGGGTCGTCAAGGTAAAAATAAAAGCTCTCAATTGAAAAATAATATATTAATGACTACCGTATAAATCTAGAAGAAATTACCAACTGAAATTTTAAGTTATATCCCTATGGCATTATATCCCTACGGCATTATATCCCTATGGCATTATATCCCTACGGCATTATATCCCTATGGCATTATATCCCTACGGCATTATATCCCTATGGCATTATATCCCTATGGCATTATATCGCTATGGCATTATAAATTAGCTTTACTTTACCACATCAATTTGGGAGGCGAGTATGGGTACCGTCGCCCTGGGAACCGTTCATTGAATAACCAAAACCTTTGCCATTGATCACTCCTAGTGGTTTGCTACGTTTGGTGATTTAGCGGGATTTCCCGGGTCCATAGGGGTGAGGATTTTAGGCTTTAAATAAACCCTCCAGAAATGGTGAGGGTTGCCCGGGTCTTGGGGGCAGATGCGCCTGCCACCTGCTGCGGGGCGGCCAGTTCGAAAGAGACTGTTTGAGGGAGGCCTTTTGAACTCTTCAGCCGGATTCTCTCGACCCATCGCTAGCCACACGTCCTTTACTTCTGGACACATTGACCCCCAGATTCCTACCGACATATAATACATTTTTCCTACCCAGAACTTCCCCTTCTTCCTTTTCTTAAAAATGCCCTTCATACAGCATCCGCAAAGATGCGAAATTATTTTCCTCAGGGCCACCTGTGTGGAGGTAATATAAAAACAAAATAAACAATGTTTTATACTCGTATTGTGTCTATACAAACCACCTTCACAAACACATTAATGTTGTTTTATTATTTATGTCATACTTGTATAAAATACGATATATTATGCATTTGACGATAATTGTTACGTTCTCATTGTCGTTCTTAATTCTGCATGGTTAAATCATAAAAACAACGTAAAACTGTCCTGCCATGGCCTATAAATTTGATTAATAGATATTCAATGAATTAATTGTGCCCATTTGATAGTCTTGGCATGCGGCGATAGAGTCGTTAATTCATGTCTGCTTAATTGTTGATTATAATCTTGTATGACATAATTACATGTTACTTCTAAACGAGTCGTGGCAGGAGCCAGTACATGGATTCTTTATGAGAATATTAGATTATTGATTTAAAAATGATAGAGCATTTTTTGCATTGGTCACTGTTTAGAAATTGATGAATGTAAATCATTTATGGACTAGGAAATGAATCGAAGGACATAACGAAAAAATAATAAAGAAAATTATTTTTATGCAATGTTGGAATAATGAACCGAGAATGTTCTAGGAATACAACAAGCGGAAAGCGTCATGTGACTAAAAAAAAAAAAAAATGTGCTTCTCTCTAAAAACTCTAGTGAAATCAAAGGTTTATAAACAATACCGCAAGCTAGCAGAATTTTTGCTAGCAGATTTTTTGCTAACAGAGTTTTTCCTAGCAGATTTTTTGCTAGCAGAGTTTTTGCTAGTAGAAAAACGCTTTGAATTCATAAAAATAAATGAAGAGAAAAATGGTTTAAAATCGCTTTATTCATAGATTTTCACTGTCCTCGGGATTCGATACCTGGCGATAAACTATTATTATTGTTATGTGAAAATGTGGTTGTCTTGACAGCTCATACTTTTTGTATTTTATGGCTTCGGATTTGATCTTCGAATCAGTCAAATTTTATATGAAACTAGATGAACCGGCCTAGATGTGGTTAACGAAACACAACGCTATGATGTAGAATAGACTGACGTGAAATCGAAACACAACGCCATTACCTAGGTAACCAACGCCATTTCCTGGGTAACCAAAAACTGCAAATTTACTCACACCGCCATCTGTCAGAAACTTATCGAACTTACAAATAATTTCATATCATTACATGACAAACATTTAATTCGCAATAATAAATATTGAGGTCAATAATCGAGATAAAAGGCCCAAATTACACACAGTAAGCCAAATTTAATCAAAATCGGTTAAATAGTTTCGGTGTTTATCTCGGAAAAACATCGTGACGCTTGACTTTTATATTTAAAGAAAAGATAATGCGGCGAAATAAAAAAAGGGTAAGTTTTAATCTAACAACTTTTTTCTGTGATACCACTGAAAAATGAAAATAATGTCGATGGTAACCATTTTTTCAGAATGATGACAGGAACTGTTAATATCGCATCATATCGCTAGGCTCTGTGACAGGCACTACGTGGTAAAAGCAATGAATAACTATCACATAATAAGATAAAGAAAACGTAAATCTATCCGATTCAGCACGGTAGAGCGGTGCCATTAATGCAGTACAAAAGAGCTTTTCCGCTAGGAAATTTAAACACATTAAAATGGGTGAATGGAAAATTTAAAGCATTTAATGGGAAAGCGGCGATTTTTATGTTATCATTAATGGCTTTCAATAGGGTGCTTACAGCTTTTGTGAAGAATTACTCCTTTCAAGCGGCCATTGCGACCTACCTCTCCGCGATACAATAAATAATATATTATTGGTATTTTTATTGGCATTATTTACACATAAAAAATAGTAAGAAATAGGTTATACCTGTAATTTTTGTACTTGCCCCTTTTTACTTTCTGTTTATTTTGTTAAAAAAATGACACAAAAGATAGGTATAGAAAAGGATAGCATTAGAAGAATCAAAAGTTGCGGGTGGAATCTTGCCATCATACATAAAGATAGCTGCCAATAAAAATGTGCGTTAAGAAAATGAAGATAATGTTGGTAGAGTTCTTAGTGGAAGTATTATGCAGTTAAAAACAACCGAAAAGGATATGGTTCTTTGGAGCTTACTTTAATAAATAAATATTTTACTTACTTTAATAAAAAAATAAAATGACTTTAAAGTTTTTAAATATTTTTATATTAGTTTATTACACTGTACAAATACCTAACTTGTGTGTTTTTATGTAGTCTATAAATGTTATATTTCTAACTTAGCGACAATTTATTTCGGAGAGTGTATCAAAATCGCACGAAATTTTTTTTTTTTTAAATAGAGCAACAAATTTTTATTACATGATTAAGTACAGCTCGAAGGTCTACTTAATTGATATGTTAGAGTTTTTACCGCTCAGCTTGTATTAAATCAATCATTGCGATAATTGAAATTTCAGCGAATTGCGAATTCAATAGTTGTATCGCGCCTCGAAGATTATGTGTTATTTTAAGTGTTATACAGGGTGTTAAGGTACGTACTTGAGTTACTTCAACCAGTGATTCCTGACATTATTTGGAGTAAAAAATTTAAATAAAATTTTGGTCTCCGGTGACATTTTTGATGTTTTTTTTTTTTTACAAAAACCTAAAAAATAGTAGGTGTTGGGTAGTTGGGGCGGGGTAAGTGGTGGGGCGGTAACTCGGCTGAGTGACCAATAAGGTCTTGTGAAAGAATTTTTTTTGTTTGATTTTGAAGAAAAAAATTTAAAAAAAAAAAAAATTTCATAAAAAAAGTCACCAAAGACCAAAATTTCATTTACATTTTTTACTTCAAATAATGTCAGGAATCACTGGTTAAAGTAACTCAAGTACGTACCTTAACACCCTCTATAAAAAAAAACTATATTTGTGCAAAATACAGTTGTTTATGTGTACGTACTGAAACACATTTTTTTCTGTTATTTAACATGTTACAGCTATGAAAAAATCACAGTGTATCTTTAAATGCAACTTAAGCTTTTGTCGAGAGTTTTTTTCTATTTTAAACTAGTCGTGCGTATAATTAACAATTTTTGCTTGAATATTATCCTTTTAAATATTATCGCGCTCCCTCTAACATTCGTATTTACGTATTTCCCCTTCTTTTTTTTGAGCGCCTGCTACCGGGCCCTAACACTATTTCCAATTGCTATTATTCGCACATCTCTAGCTCATATTATGTACCACGCCTCAAGGAATCCGGACAATGCTAATAATTTGTCGATCGTAATCGATGCGGTCGGGATAAAAAGCTTTTATGATTAAATAAACAACGTTGATGTTATCTTTTCATTCCCCTCTTTCTTAAACAGTTAATGGTAATACGATAATATTATGCTGGAGAAATGGTAGGAAGTCAATGTCTTGAGTAAATAAAATTTCAAAAATAAAAATGGTACATAATTACTTATTTAATGGTACATAATATTTATTATAAATTTACGTAAAAAAAAATTCTTTTGAACTTGGTTTTCTTCTGCTAACAGAGCATATTCTGCTAAGAGAGTTTTTCTTATAAAAAATATATATTTATTCGTCCCTCACTCCTGAACACACTGACACTTAGATTCCTACCCACCCCTTATACCTTTTTCGTTTCCAGAACTTCCTCTCCTTTCTTTCCTAAAAAGACCCTCCACACAGCATCCCCAAATAGGCCCAGAGGGAAATTATTTTGGCCTCCAGTGTGGAGCTAATGTAAAAAAATTATGTATGAAAGTAGAATATATTTATATATTTTTTTGCTCACGCCACACGGAGAGTAAGTCTACCGTTAAAATGTGTTGATATATTTAAATATATAATCAATTTTAAACAATTCTGGTTGCGCCGAAAACATTTTCCTTGTGACATTTTTTAAACATTTACCTTAACCCTTTAAGTTCACTTTCTTCTGAAATACCTACCAGCTCGTAGTGGATTGAAGCTGACGACACGGTATCGCTTCCAAGTAAATAAGCACACACTTAACACAACAAATTCACATCGACGGATCTGCCGGATCTGCCCTGATGATGGACACTGCAACGCTGTCCGAAACGTCGGCTAAAGAAGGAGGTAGCACAACACGGCATAACACCCCAAAAACAAACAACGAAAATTTACCTTAACATTTTTCCTTAAACATTTTTCATTTTTTGATCCGAATAAATGGATAAATAATGTTGTTTCAATATTTAAAAGTTTTTAAAATAACTTTTTCCGAACCTCAGAGTAATAATTGCTTAAAATCAAAACCCGAGCGGTTTTTATTACCCCACAACGTAAATATTATGTTACGTGATTTTATTTACGAAGGTGCTCCTGAAAGCTTCTTGGAATTTATCGCTAAATTTGTGGCGTTTTAAGCTCTGGGAGTCTTCTGCTTACAAATTTCACTTACGAGAGATATTGTTTCTTTTAAAGTCCCTGGTTTCACTTCCACCCTTATATTTATTAACCCCCTTGCAAGAATCTAGTTTTTACAGGGCTATGATTTATTATTATGTCTGGCTTTTAGAACATTATACCGATGGCGAAACCTTAAACAAGCTTATATATATAATGCATTGATTTAATACAATTTTATTTAAAAACTAGCTGATGTCCGGCATGGGTTGCAATGCCACTTAAATAAATAATTTTTTTCTCCCTTCGTGTCCTTTCCCATTCGTCTCTCCTTCCCCTTTCGCCTTTTCTTCCCTTCTCACGTCCCCTTCCCCTCCCGCAATCCCCTTTCACCTTCACCGCATTCCCACTCCCCTCTTCAGCTATCACCTTCTCGCGAACCCCCCTTCACGCAAATTTCATAACACCAGAGCTCAACAGTATATACATATACTTAGATTGCGTGCAGTTGAAAATGTTTTCTCATAAGTAGTAGATGTGTTCAACTGCACGGAATATAGTTATAAGAAGGCTATAATAACATGCCTCAATCACAATAATTAATGTAAGGCATGATACCATTCTTCCTTATGGCTTCTAATTCATATTTTACTAGAGAATATAAACTACTTACTTCAGATATCTTAACTATCAAACAGAATAGTGTTAGCTAATAAATGTATAATCTTATACAAAATAATTATTTTTTCCAAAATAATTTTTAAATCTCTAGCTGATAGCCCTCATTTTACAGGTTGGTACCAGATGTACCTTCCCAGTACCTTCTCAACAAATTCAAACAAATATAATTTTGAAGGTAACGATAATCTCAATACTAAATTACTTTTCTTCCACTTTCTCGTCCCCTTCCCCTCTCACAATCCCCTTTCACCTTCACCACGTTCCCACTCCCCTCTTCCGCTGTCACCCTTCTCTTCATGCAAATTTCATAACACCAGAGCTCAACAGTATATACATATACAGATACCTTCGCGGGCACGTTCACAATAACTCACAAAATTTACATCGCAATCAGATGAATAGTATAGGAAATAATTTCATAACGCCAGAGCTCACTATCGTATAAACATCCCGGGTATGCGCACATCATATCCCCAAAGTTTCATCGCAATCGTATGAATGGTATGGCAGCGCATAACATACGAACAAACAAACAAACAAATATTATTTTTTATATATTAGATTAGGGTGCTTCAAAAATGTTTTTAAAATATATTTTTTTGATTTCTTAATGGGGTTTTAGGAGAAATTTGCAGAAAAGCAGTGAAAATAGATCTCTGATGTCATTTCACAATCAAATGCCACAATTAATTGTTATTATTTATTAAAATTTTATTATTTCTAATATTTTATGTGACGTGTTTATGGTATGTTTATACCGTGGAAATTAAATAAATAAATAGTGTAGGGGTTTGACCAAAAAATATTTATTTTAAGCATATTTAACAAAATGTACTTTAACACAAGATTAATATCAATGAAATTATTATTAGTTACACATACGCTTGTAGGCGCCATCTTATGTCACGATTGTAATGCAGTCTAAGAACAAAAGTATGCTAATACCCGAAGACTTTAATTGCGATACTAACACGTTTAAACACGCTTCCTATTGTTTGAGATACTGCGGGGTCGGGAGAGGGGTGTGTTTAACCTATCTTTGGAATATTTAAATCTGCATGCTGGGACAATCTGAAGCGTTGCAATCATTGCCCAAAATGTCGCATATTTTAGAAACTTCGATCAATGGTAAATTTAAATAAATGAAAAAAAAAACATTTTCAAGTTGCACCGATAAAGAAAAGAACTTTTACTTTTTGAAACTGCCTTATATAAATATAATATATACACAGTAAGCGTACACCAACCAGTGATATCTGATTTACATTACAACGGGGTTCCAAATTGACATTCTAACGCCCATCGTTCACGTAGCTACTTGCAAGCGACGCTACCGCTACTTGTCATACTATTTTGCTAGTGCAGCACCCAGCGGAGATTTTAAACACTAATAATAGTATAGAAAATACAGACGAGCGGCGATCGCGTCGCTTGAACGTAGCTCCATGGAAGAACGGCGTAACTGCCTCCGATCACGAGGCAACTGAAAAAAAACAGTTTACAACTAAACTCGCTATCCTCTGTTTGTAAATATGATGGTCCGCACACTACGCAAGTTCTCAAAAAACCCATTGTCCATGGCAACGCAGGCAGTGACTCGCGACTCGACATGCCAGTTGTGTGACATGACAGCTGATTGTTCTTCATCTATGGTTAAACAAGTTGAGATTATTATTGACATCGTAAAATTGAGTAGATAGTTTGGTTGGAAACCATAGCAACAAGCCAGTTTTAGTTTGGTTTCAGTCTCTTCAGTGAGAGGATCGCCTAAAAAAACCATTTCAAAACGAACGTTGAAATGGTTTTTATATTATATATTCGTTTGTATCGGTTCGTATGGTGATAAAAAAATTTGTGGACCGCTAGTATTTAATCTTATAAAAAACTACAAAATATTTGTGCCGATTTAATGAGAATCGGCGTAATAATGATTTTAATTTTTCAAAACCAGCCATTTTAAAAATAAAATTGTCCACGGTCTTGTACAAACATTTGTTATTCTAGAAACTCTTCTAATTAATTCATCCCTTGCGACTTGTAACAGTTTCCGAAGCAACTGTTTTAGTCTTGTGTTTCTTCAACGTAAGCTGTTCATTTTCCCCTACGGACTCACGTGTGGCAACCCTAGTCACTGAAATGATAATGGCTTAAAATTTCCTAACGTCGTGTAAACCGCTTCAGCTTGTGCCAAATCCTACCGGCTGCGCCAGTTGTTATGTTTGCGTTTAATTCACATTCAAACACAGTTGGGAGTTTCTTCAATTAATATCTACTTGGTTCGTTACAAACTATTTATTTACACATAATAACTCTGAGCTATGCGACTATACTAGGTGACTGGTAGGTAAATTCTGGCCCGCGGCCCTGTGCTGATCGCCTATAAGCGACCCTCTCGAGAACTCTATTATCCCGCCATCTGACGGAAAACAGTCAAAGCTAAATAACTCCTGCCATCTGTGGCTAACCTGCTTAACCTGCTAGTGCAATACACTACAGTAAACAAGCATACTAGCTTGCTATCCTGGCTCGAAATACTAGCTTCGTGTGGCCCGGATATAAAGCGCGGTGACTCGAATAAATACTCCCTTGGATTTTAAATTTGGCATTTGGTGTTTAAAAAAGAAAGTACGAAAACAGTGTGCATATAGTTGTGAATGATGAATACCTGAAGCAGGTGAATGAGTTTGTGTATTTGGGAAGTATGTTTACGAGAGATGAGAAGGCTGATAGGGATATTTAAAGAAGGGTAAATGCAGCTAACTCCATTAATGGATGACTGAACACCGTTGGAGCCAACAAAAAGCTGTCCACAGAAGCGAAGCTAGCAGTCCACAATGGAGTGCTAGTACCTACCCTGATGTATGGCAGTGAAGCATGGAACTGGCAGAGAAAGGATGAAAGTAGAATGAATGCTGTGAGACGTATGTGTAGTAAAACCATGTATGATCGTGTGAGGAATGAATGCAAGGCTGATGTGAGCGTAATAGGAAAGATTAAGAAAGGGACGCTTAGATGGTTTGGGCAGGTTGAGCGAATGAATTAAGAATGGGGTTTAAAGATAATTTATGAGGCAAATGTCAATGGTAGAAGAAGTCGTGGAAGCCGAAGGAAGACGTGACACGATCAAGTGAATCAGATACTTGAGTCGGGCCACATCAAGAGTCAGAATAATAGAATAGTATATATGAGAAGATGTATGAATGTGAATGAGACAAGGAGTGTGTGCCAAGACCCAGTTGTTTGGCGTTCCGTACTCTCTGCCTACCCCTGCGGGGAAACGGCGTGATGGTTAGCTAGCTAGTTTATTTGTCCCACCTTATGATGTAACCTATATATACCTAGATTATACCTAGATTGCATGCAGTTGCAAAATATTTTCTCATAAGTAGTAGATGTGTTCAACTGCATGGAAAATAGTTATAAGTAGGCTATAATAACATACCCCAATCCCAATAATCAATGTAAGGCATGATACTATTCTTCCTTATGGCTTCTAATTCATATTTTACTATATAATCTAAACTATTTACTTCAGATATCTTAACTATCAAACAGAAGAGTGTTAGCTAATACACATATAATCTTATACAAAATAATTATTTTTTCCAAATTTTTCAAATCTCTAACTGGCAGCCCTCATTTTACAAAGCTAATTCCCAGTACCTTCTCAGCCTATTCAAACAAATATAATTTTGAAGGTAACGATAATCTCAATACTAAATTACTCTACGTATTGCAAATAAAATGCGAATGTATAATAATATATACTTGATGTTATTTTTTATGATATTTCGATATTATTTCTCAGTACTTATTTTGTTTAATATAATACAGTTTCCCTCTTATGTACCACTGTAAACTTAAATCTCATGTATCACTTTATTGTAAAAGCCTTTTATGGCCTTTAAATAAATAAATATTCCGACTTTTTTTTAAATCTAGCACGACTATGCAATTTTCGACCATTCTACGAAGAAGCTCCTCAATAGTTACCCTGTCTCGTAAAGGTCGTTTGATAAAAGAAAGTGTACGCTCTAAACAGACATTGGAACAATCATAGCAGGACACATTACTTGGCATTTTGTGTTAGATATTTTAATTCGTTACCTGATGTTATTTTTCCCGATCACAAGACCTTAATTAATCTTGGAGCTTCATCGACAGTTATCCAGAGGAAGACCAAAGAGCTCCTGGATGACTCAATGCTCTAAAATACTACAGAGAAACGGCCTGGATGAGAGCAATACTCAGAACCGAAGAAGCTATAACCTGAGAACGAGAAGATCCGACCCTAGACAATGAGTTGGGACAGTGCAAGAAAGAAGAAGAAGAAAAGACCACCACTCGTTCACCGTTAGAAATAATCTAATCTCTTCGAAGACCAAATTACTCCTGGATGACTCAATGCTCTAAAATACTACAGATGAAAGCGATACCCAGAACCAAAGAAGCTATAACCTTAGAACGAGAAGAGTCGACTCTAGGCAATGAGTTGGGACAGTGCAAGAAAGAAGAAGAAGAAAAGACCACCACTTCGAAATAATCTAATCTCTTCGAAGACCAAATTACTCCTGGATGACTCAATGCTCTAAAATACTACAGATGAAAGCGATACCCAGAACCAAAGAAACTATAACCTTAGAACGAGAAGAGTCGACTCTAGGCAATGAGTTGGGACAAGTACAAGGAAGAAGAAGAAGAAAAGACCACCACTCGTTCACCGTTAGAAATAATCTAATCTCTTCGAAGACCAAATTACTCCTGCATGACTCAATGCTCTAAAATACTACAGATGAAAGCGATACCCAGAACCAAAGAAACTATAACCTTAGAACGAGAAGAGTCGACTCTAGGCAATGAGTTGGGACAAGTACAAGGAAGAAGAAGAAGAAAAGACCACCACTCGTTCACCGTTAGAAATAATCTAATCTCTTCGAAGACCAAATTACTCCTGGATGACTCAATGCTCTAAAATACTACAGATGAAAGCGATACCCAGAACCAAAGAAGCTATAACCTTAGAACGAGAAGAGTCGACTCTAGGCAATGAGTTGGGACAAGTACAAGGAAGAAGAAGAAGAAGACAAGACCACCACTCCTTCACTAAACTAAACTAAACTTTTCTTTCACCATCAAATTTTTTCTCGCCCTACTATGTGGCAGGTATTTTGAATCATGAAATGTCAGAGACAAATTATCAGAATATTTTCGATTATAATAATTACATCTCGTGATCGAGAAGCTTCGACACGTGGGCGCCACTGACGCAATCCATTGACTCAATAGATGTTTTTTTACCCATCCGTCCGAAACTTTATTAAAATCTAAAAATCTTATAAATCTGTCACAGACTCCGGCCGGCTGATTAACAAGTCGCATTACTCCGAAGAAAATAGATTCTTTGTTGGTCGGCCAGATATGTTTTTTCGCTGTCAAATTTTTCGCCGGTTCGTTTCGTTTTATAACACTGCATCATAATAAATAAATTAGTAGGTAGGCGAGCTCGCTCTATGACGCATGACGTTGAATTATAGAGGTTTTTCACGATGTCGAAGATTATTTTATTGCGGTCACTGTCAACCTGCGTCGCCTTGAAGGGTCAATACAAAGCTGCAGTCTTGTTGAGAGGCTCATTATATTTTATTTGGCTCGTTTGTTTGTTAGTAAATTGTAATTTGGAATCACATGGTTCATTTCCATCACTTTTCATTAATACTGAATAGCGTTTAGCCACTCCTAATAATTCAAATTAATTCTCAATGACGCGCCGGGCATCAAAGCTAGCGGACAAAATGGCTGCCGCTTGATAATACGAACCGAGTCATATTCGAAGTCTATATATTTTTTCATTGTTTTTCGTATAAATCCATTGTGGAAAGCATAGATTTGAGTGATTATTAGGAAGTTCGTTTTATCAACATTATTTTGATGTAATTTTTGTAATATATCCAAAATAAATGTTATAAAAATTGAATTCGTAAGAAATGTGAGAACTGTCAAATATTTTACGTCGTATTGAAAAAATATTTTTTTTCTTTGCTGGCTTTCAACAGGAATCGTTCCTATAATGCTGAGTATGGTGAATGGTGATCACAAACGAACCTAAAAAGCCCTGGATAGAGCTTTAGTGCGATTTTGTATGAATGAGATTGAAGCCAAGTCTAAGGCGAAGAGAAATTACCTGGCAGCCATCTTGTATGACAAACTTTTGAATTTTTTTGTTTGCAAAGTGAATTTTGAAAATGAACATTTTAAATTTATTTGTATATTCGTAATGTAATTAAATATAATTGCGTGTGATTTTTTAATATTAGACAGGGAATACGATGTAATATTTTGTGTTTGTTTGTTAATTAAGACATTTTTCATGGTGACCGAACGACTCAACAATGTACAACTTAAAATGAACATTTTAAATTTATTTGTATATTCGTAATGTAATTAAATATAATTGCGTGTGATTTTTTAATATTAGACAGGGAATACGATGTAATATTTTGTGTTTGTTTGTTAATTAAGACATTTTTCATGGTGACCGAACGACTCAACAATGTACAACTTCATCACTCCTTTGAAATGTCATTAAGAGCAATGAATTTTTATTTTGGTTACATAGGTTACATTAGGTTAGGACGGTTAGGTTATGGGCTATTTTTTCATAATCTTGAATCACTTTTCAAGGGAGTTTTGAAATGCCGTGATCAAGTGAATCAGATACTTGAGTCGGGAGAGTCAGAATAATAGAAGAGTATGTATGAGAAGATGTATAAATGTGAATGAGGTAAGGAATGTATGCCAAGACAGAGTTGTTTGGCGGTCCGTTATCTCTGTCTACCCCTGTGGAGAAACGGAGAGATTGTTAGTTAGTTAATTTTGAAATACCACTTCGTTGATTTGTCATGAAATCATTTCTCATACATCTTTCCCCTAACCCCTTGCCTTCAGATTGTTCTCGAATAGATCCGTTCAGGTTATTTTACGTTCACGTGATCACAACAGTTATTGTTTTGTTGAATGAGGATCAGTACTCACATATAGTACATCATACTCATAGTACCTTCGGAGTTTTTAAAAATATGAGTGAACTATTTTACTCTGACCCCAGAATCGAGAATCCGGTAAAGTTAGACCTGCAGAGCTGTGATAACGGATGTTCTGAATGCCTGTGGGGCTTACTACATCCAGAGTATCGGTGAACTTTTTATTCCTACCCCTTTTTCTAATTATTTTGGATATGAGTTCCTCCAGGAGTTTTTACATTAATCATTTATTCTTTAAAGGATTGCATTGATGTCTTTGGTAGACCTTAAAGTTGAACAATGCAAAGAATTTAGTTGAGCAGTAACAAATAAGAAAAGTGCGCATTCATCTAAAAATAATGGTTAGAATAGAATGGGTGGTAATTTTTTAAAAATAAATCACGTCATTGTTGTGTAGACGTTGCATTCCACCCCCCCCCCTCTCCCGCATTCCCCTGCCATCATCCCTGCATCCCCTCACCCTACCTCCCGTATTTCCGTCCCCATCCCATCTTCCTACCCTCCCATTAAACTATTTGAAATACTACCTATTGTAAAGTTTTTTTACAAATTTCATAACGCCAGAGCTCATCAGTAGATATACGTAGAAACCAACGCGGGCGTGCGCACAACAACTCACCAAAAAATCATCGCAATCGGATGAAAGGTATGTGAAAAAATATCCTCCGCGCGCGCCCTTTAACACTCGCATTTCTTTTGTCAAAGGTATTTTCCAAACACCTACCCTTCAAATCATCCTGTAGCTAATGAGAGATTCCAAATATATTTCTTGCAATCTGAAAAACTCGATTTACATACCTGGAAGGTTGGTTTTTTTCCATTCTAACCCATATTTATGCGATCTTTTGATCACAGTGGAATTTGAGGTATTTACGAGTTTGTGTATACCAGGAATCCAGATGTAACGTTTCGGTCTCAAAGCAAGACAAATAATGATTGTTTAATGTGGGTGAATTCCTCCGCAGCTTCCCTGACATCTGAACGCGGACGATGACAGACGTGTGGGAAGCTTTTGATGACTTTTGATGCCTGTGGAAATTAGAAAACAAATATCATTATATATATGGTGCCAATTTTTTTTAATGATTTTAAGAAATTTTATGATCTCAGAACTGAATATATTATTTCATTCAGCCAGTATACATTTCATGAAAGAGAAATCAGACAACTTCTTCTTCTTCTGATATCCTCTCCTGTCGGAGTAAGAACAGATATTACGATACAACTCATACATTATCAGGTAATACATATCGTATTTGCACCTATTTCTACATTGGAAGATACTCTCAGCACTTCCTGTCTTCCATATATAAGAATCAAAACATTAATTGAAATATCCTTAACAAATAGCCACAAATGACTTCCCGACTTTCTTCTATCCCATCTCTTTCCTCTCTCCATTTCAAAAATCCCCAAAACTGGTTAAAAAACAAATTAATAACCGGTTGGAGTCTTTGAGTGGTTATGAAACAATTTGGTAGGCGGGTGTGGCTGCCGCCACGCTATACATTTAGCAGGGATGCCCGGGTTTATAAGTTAGATTTGTCTAGGTCGTGGCCGCGAACGCGTTTGCCCACCTACTGCATGGTGGACCGGATCGGGAGAGAATGGTTTAGGGAGACCTAACATAGACCTCTCTAGCCGAACACTTTCAACCCATCGCCTTACACCGTAGTGGGAGGAATGGATTCATACGTCCGTCATTTCTGGACACATTGACCTCCAGATTCCTACCCACTCCTCATATATTTTTCCTTCTTAGAACTTCCTCTCCTTCCTTTCCATCCCCAACTATGACATAAACCCTGAGGGGTTAAACTTTTAAAAAATATGTAGAAATGTTGAAACTGATAAAATAGAAATATTAAAAATAAATAATAAAACTATTAAAAGCAGTTATATTAACATTAGCATCAAAAAACTTCTAAAACACTCATTAAAAACGCATAAGACTAGTAAGAGATATAATAAAATTTTCATTGAAATAAATGTTCGGTAATTAACCATCTCGTGACCGCAACACTTTTTCCAACTTTTCACCCCCGTGTCAGGTGTAAACGTTTTCCTCCTCTATTCATTATTATACTCGTAAATTATATAACGAACTTCTAATTACTCGTCCAATTATAACACCAAGTTATCACCCCTTTATGCTGTGCTGAGAATATGAAATATATGAGTATACATATATAAAATAAGGATGAATTTTCCGTGCTTTGAAAAACATGTACGGAAAATTATTAAAAATATAAGGAATTAAATTGAAAACATCTATGATATTTTTTTTAAGAACAAATATCTTTTTTATAACTTTTGAAGGTTATTCCCATCAATGTAATATATCATTGAAGAAGAAGATCAGGTCGCAACTGGGACTCAAACCCAGATCCTCTAGTCTTACCGGGACGGGCGCCTCTACCAATTCGGCTATTGCCACCTATTATTTAAACTGCCGTACTTAATTATAAAACCCGCCGTAGATAACCTATAAAGATAACCCGCCGTAGCTTAATGGTAGAGCTCCTGACTGGCAATCAGAGGGGTGCGGGTTCGAGTCCCGTCGGCGACAAGTACCTTTTCTCGGGAGATTTTTTCAACATGGATGAGTGTTTCAGGCTTATAATTATTGCTTATAATAATTGTTACCCTTTGTGCTATGCATAAAAAATATTGTCTTAAACATTAGTTTATCAATTTAAAAAATAAAAAAACATATATATATATATGTGTACAATAAATTTCTCGGTTTACCCGCGTAACGTAGTCCTTAGGACTTTTTAACTCCTGACGTTTCGGACAGATCTCACTGTCCATCTATCAAACTGACAGCTTGCGCATGTGATACAAAACTCAAGGCATAAGGCCTCTGAAGATGGACAGTGAGATCTGTCCGAAACGTCAGGAGTTAAAAAGACATTCTAAGGACTACCTTACGCAAGTAAACCGAGAAAATTATTCTACATCTTACACCTGTGAAAACCTTAATCATATCATATATATGTATATACATACATATAGATGGAGGTAAAGAAGTTTTACTTCAGTCGTGTGGTCGCACAGGCGTATTTTTTTTCGATAAAAGGGATCATACGCTGTGTCTCCATAGTCCAATATTGGACTTTCGGTAATAATCTTACGTAATTTCAGTGACATAATATAATCTCTTATACTCGTATTATACAACAGACGAAGCCTCGAATAGCACCCCTGTGACCCATTTCTAACATGTTCCTCACACCTCAATATACCGTACACCATTATTCTAAGGATATCTTTATCTATCCACTCCTTTAAGTCTCCCTCTGTCGTGTGGCGTCATAATGACGAAACTGTGAAAAATGCTTTTAATATGGCAAAAAAACATTTCGACAAACATAATTCACAATAATTTACGTTATTTAGTTGTGGCTGTAACTAACTAACTAACCATCACGCCGTTTCCCCGCAGGGGTAGGCAGAGAGGACGGACCGCCAAACAACTCGGTCTTGGCACACACTCCTTGCCTCATTAACATTCATACATCTTCTCATACATGCTCTTCTATTATTCTGACTCTTGACATGGCCCGACTCAAGTATCTGATTTACTTGGTCGTGCCACGTCTTCCTTGGGCGTCCTCGGCTTCTTCTACCGTTCACATTCGCGTCATAAATTCTCTTTACACTCCTTTCTTCATTCATTCGCTCAACATGCCCAAACCACCTAAGCGTCCCTTTCTTAATCTTACTTACTACGCTCACATCAGCCTTGCATTCTTTTCGGATCTCCACATTCCTCACACGATCATACATGGTTTTACCACACATACGCCTCAAGGATCTCATAAATCGTAGCTGTAAAAGCTGTAAAACGTTCATATACTATCTTATTCGTGAATTTTCATTTCACCATTCGAGCGATGGGTACCCAAATGTATGTAGGTGATTTAAATAATAAAAAATTTAAATAATTTTTTTTATACAACTTTTAAATACAGGATTCACGGTGAAATAAATCTAGATGGATTCATTGACCTTAAACTCCAGTAAGCAATTAATATGTTACCGTGTTAATATTTGGAGGTGTGATATTTATTAAATCGGATCCCCATCGCTAGAGTGTTTTAATCTATATAAATAAAGGCAATTTTAGTACGTGTGTTGTGTACCCTATAGACTAAAAAACTAATCGACAGATTTCGCTTAAAATTTCAAAGTTTGTTCTTATATGTCACGTGTATTAAATAGAAAGAGAGAAGAGAATAGTTTAACGGTAAAAAAAGTCGGGGACGCTCTAGCAAGATATCGATAATACAATAGCGAAGCATTGTCGGGTTCCCCATTGTCAATAAATTGTCCGTTCTGATATCCAATGAACCTGATTCGCTAATTGATGGCGACTTTAATTAATGCATCCGCATTCAGTTGTGTCGATCAATTTATGTGCTAAGTCAAAAGATCAATTGTCTCTAATTCCTGAAACTCTGAAATAAATAAAGCCGTTTTAGCTGCACAACAACGACAATATTCTGTTCTGCCAAACCTTATTAACTACAAAAATGTCTTCCCTTTGAAATATTTATCGTCACACACAGTACGAGAAAAGTTATTACATTTTTTAAAACTGTCTCTTAGTGAAATCTTATTACATTTTTTAAAACAGTCTCTCATAAAAGCGTCAGCAGCAAACAGAGCAATTTTAAGCTTAACGAAAAAGAAAGATACGAATTCAAATAAACGTATCTAAACATTTTAAAGGAGCTTCGTTGGGTAACAATATTTGTTTTATTTAATCGTCGTCATATTATATGAAAGAAAAAAATAAATACTAATTATTTTGTTAATAAGAAACGTCTCGTTCTGTGCCTTTGGTCATTTAACTAGATCGCACAAAGATGTTTTTTTTTTTTTTTTTAATTTTGACGACTCTAAGTAAAATTTCACCCTGATCCATACACCATATACAAAATTAGGAAGAGTACACCAAATTGAAAAAGTAACCGCCTTCTTACATAAACTGAAATTACAAAAAAGACTATCCTGGTGTAAAATGCCGACCATGAAGTTTATGTTCCGTTACTCGTAAAATAAAATAAAAAAAATCAAGCCACGTCGTTGTTGTGTTACTTTTTTTTTGTTTTTCATTTGCGTGGTTCAAATAGTCAATTTGCAAATTTTTCTCTGAACAGCTATTACGAAATATTTAACGTATATTTTTATTATTAATACACACACACAGTACAAGTCATAAATTAAATTATTACACGGTTATAGTACCTATTAAAATAGGAACAAAAAAGGAAGAAAGTGTGTGGAGAGATAAAGAGAAATATTTAAATCTAGAATTATATGCTCATGAATTGTAATCTATTAATAATGAAAAAATAAGTGTAATTATGTAGTTTAAAATAAATTATATCACGCTAAGAAATTTAATAAATTAGTTTTGTATGTGTGCAAGGAATAATGACAAATTTCTATGTGGAGTAATTTTTCGTAGTGGGTATAAGGGATTGGCGAGTTATTTGCCTCATTAGTGTTGCTGGCTTCTATATGAAAAAGCGAAGTGTACGCCACATTTAATCCAATGACGGATAGCAATTTGGGACTATTATCTATTTTATAGCAGATCATGTAGAAACAAACAAATACAACAACATGCGAATTTATCGTAAAGAAGGGTTAATTACAGAAGAGAAATTTTACGAGATTTTCTTTGACCCAGGGATTCTGGAAAGTGGGTAAAGAATTTCCACGGACAGGAATGATGCTTATTACTTATATATAAACTATGTCGAAATAAAATATTAAACACACTGTAATCTCTATATGCACTATGAATGGGACGCTGCTAAAGAAGTTCAGTCTGCTTGTACAATGATTCTCAGAATCAAACAATAGCCCGACACACACTGTGTTCGACAACAGATCGAAAACACACATACATGAATTTCACATACAAATATTACACATGGAACCAAATTACACATGGAGAGAATTAAACCTACTGGAATTGCACAAGTCAAACTTTCCATTTACCTATAAAAATAATTAATTACTCGATTTAAAATTCTTTTTAATTGCAACACAAAAATCAGAACTGAGTTATTCAGATAAGAACGTGCTTGTACCTACCTAAATTGCATGCATTTGGCAATGCTCTCTCAGAAGTAGTAGATGTGTTTAACTGCACGGAAAATAGTTATAAACAGGCTATAATAACATACCTCAAATAAATCAATGTTTGCATGATACCTACTATTTTTCTTCATGGGTACTACTTAGTTTAATTAGCATGTTTTTATTCATGATCACTGTTCCACAAAATTATCACGTATAGCACGTGTTTGTAAATGCCGTATATTAATATAAATAAATAAATAATTGTATCCATATGTGATTCTGGAAATGTAATATGGGTAGATACGTGAAATTCTCGCCTGTGAAATTTCGTCATGTAGTATGCAGGCAAGCAGTATGCTATGTCCTTCGTTACCGCTACATCTACAGCTTAGTGAAGAAAGGCAGAACTAGGCATCAAAGCCAGGTTTGCAGTGTTCTTGTCCGTGAATAGTCCCACCTCTACTTGCACATCGAATCTAAATGATCAGACATGTTCAACAATGGGTTAAGGCAGCGGTTGTCAACCTTTTCGAGCCTGACTCTTACTTCAAATTTGTTGTACCCCGTACCCTCTATCTATCTTATGTACAGTACATGTGTAATAAAAGATATGTTTCAGTTGTAATTTTGAAATACTTTCATTATTTCATGAATTTAACCATTACAAATATAATTAATGCAATTTTATACAAAGTGTAACTCGACTTTGAGCATCGATAAAAAAATCACGTTCTCCACACACAATTCCAAACTCACAAAGTGTATTAAGAGGATGATTTTTTTTAACCTCCAAAAATTTTGTAGGAAAAAGTTTCTCATGTATCAGTAGTCAAAATAAAATAATCTTACTCGTTTTGTGAACACTCGTTATGCGAAACAATTTTTCTCATATAGATAGATCAATGTAAAATACGATAACACGTTCCACGAGAAAGAAAATGCTTTTTTGTTTATGTTTTTAACTCTTATTCAAATAACTAATCTTGTTCTACAAAGTATCACTTAAAATCACACAATCTATCTTTATAGTGAAGAAAAATTTATTATATGTTCTGATTGCAACTATTAGTTTGTGTTTGACAGATATAAAGGTTATACATGTTGGTCTGCATGGCTTTTTTTCCATATTGGCTATTTCAAAGAATCTCTATTAAATTTTGTAGGAAAAATAAAATTGAGTGCTCCAACGCCTTTAAAATGTTGACTGTGGCATTTGGCGAGACTATTTTGAGCAAAAAAATAATAATGCGTCTGCTTGCACATCGTTGCTTGTTCGTGATTTTTTGGTCAAAAACAACACCGCAATTATGCGTCAGCCACCATATTCACCGGTCTTGGCCCCCTGCGACATTTTCTTTTTTCCAAAACTGAAAAGACCCATGAAAGGACGGAGTTTTGCCACGATTAAGGAGACAAAGCCTGCATCACCGGAAAAGCTCAAGGCCATACCAAAAAGCGCTTATCAGAAATGCTTCGAGGATTGTATCTGAGGGAATTACTTTGAAGGGGAAAAAATAAATATTGATGAATAAATAAATATTTTTCGAGAAACACAAAAAGTCATATTATTTTTATTGATACCTACCCATTCCAAGTTTAAACATAAACCTAGAAAATATTTCAAAAATACTTTTTGTTGCTTTTAGTAGATGCGCTTTATCAGAATTGTTTTATTGTTTTTTATTTTTTTATTTTGGTCTTAAATTTATAATGCTCTTAATAAAAAAAAATAACAATTTACCTATCTTACATTGAAACGTGAAGAAAAGTTCTCTCGTGGAATATTTCTATTAATTTTTCCTCGTTTTGGTGGAGCCTTTCTATGAATAAATCGAACAAAACAAAGTACTCCCGGCTGGCCAGGAATAATAAAAACATTGTCCACGTTGTTTACAGATACAATGATCCCGAAAAATCCTTCGCAAACAATTTTATTTCCGCTATCCTTGGCACAGTCGATATAACACGCAACCCTCCCTGTCTAAAACTTTCGTCACAATGACATTGTACAAAATGAGAGGCAGAAAATCCTTTGTGACTATTTCTCTGAATTTCATCGTCAAAGTGAATAGTTCATTTTTTAACGAAAAAACATCACTGCACTTCACTGATATGAACTTGTAAACGAAAACACATTTTATACAGAGGAATATATTCTCAGAATGATTATTTTTTTTACATTAGCTCCACACAGGAGGTCCCGATGAAAAAAAAATCTATGGGCCTATGTCACCTTTTGTATACTGTACGGAGTTAATATTTGAATTTTTAATATTTGAATTGTAAATTTTTAAATTTACAATATTTAATATTTATTCGAATAATATGATTTGAAAGCGTATTTTATTACCTTTAAAAAACAGTTTTTAGTTTTCGGCTACGTTTAGAAATATTTCATTTATCGAAATTTTTATCAATCTGACAGGTTCATTAAGACCAAAAATCTACACAAAGGCGATAAGACTTCAGTGGTTAAATTTCGTGGTGAAAATGCGGTCTGCAAACCACGCTATTTCACGTTAAACCTGAAACTTAAGCATTACCGCTGCATCTGAAATTTCAGGAATTCACCGTGAAGTTGGCTAGTTATATGTTAGTATGACTTGGCACTGACAACTTAGCGTCATCGATTACATCGTTGTACGTGGCGATGTAACAGGGTAAAATGGAACCTTATCAGATAGTATTATCAACATCAATAACACGTTCGTTATCTCTGTTAGTTGTAAAGGGTGCGAGATAGGTTCTTCACTTTATCGTCAACGCGACGAGACTGTTATCATTTCCCGATACATTTCACATTTAATGAGTAAAAATAGCAACGTGATCTGAAGCACGATTTAATACGAGAATAAGGCTCAATTATTTTACAAAAATTCACCTTTGACAAAGTCATCAAACAGCAATTTGGCGCCATTTTGTTTTTTGACGGTTGAAAAGTTCCCGTTGATTTGAAAGGCGATGCACCGCGTCGTGTAAAATTCTGGAACGGGCCGCTACAAAAACACTCGTTATGTAGATGGCGATAATTCGTTTATTTTATTCAAGTAAAATATATCGCCAAAAAGCATGGTTTACTTTATTTTGGATTCAGGTTTTTTTAAAGTTCAGGCACAAATATTTAAATGTTTTACGATCATTTTCTAAAGAATTTAAATTTACACATTATAAAACAAAACCATAACCGACATGGGTTTCATAAGTAGGAGATTTTTTAACTTTAATGCAGTTTTTATAGGTCTGACACTTTATTTGTTTCTGGACTTTGGATTTGGATCCGTGTCCACACGCTTGCCAAGCCTCGGCAAGCTTTCACTAGAGTTGGGCGTTTTTTTCCTTTTTAAAAAACGAAAAGAAACTGTTCTTTATAAAACGCTAACTGTTTTCTTAAACTTTGGTAAAAAAAAACTGGCTGTTTTGAGGCAATTTGTGTGATATAGAAATGGGTTAGCACCGTGTACCGGATAGAGTAGAGTCCACAAATTTATTTCTCACAAACTGCCTCAAAACAGCCAGTTTTTTCCCAAAAGTTTAAGAAAACAGTTAGCGTTTTATAAATAACAGTTTGTTTTCGTTTTTTTAAAGAACAAAAACGCCCAACTCTACCGAACGCTTGCCGAGGCTTGGCAAGCGTGTGGACACGGCATAATAAACAATCTAATTTTCAAACCTAAACGCATAATTTTGTATTAATTAGTAGTGCACCACTTTAAATGCCTATTTTAAGTCCGTATCAGCTTTTGAACAAATTGTGATCATCAGAAGAGGACAACTATCATGTTGTTAAGTTTAGTCAGCTTATTACAGTTTGATGGAAAGCTGAAAGGCAGCTAGAATCGATGTTTAACCCATTTGATGACCGTGTTACATTTGAATTTCTGCGAAACAACCATGCCTAAGCGTATTTGCTTTTTTATTCAGTTTGGGAGGCGGGAATGAGTACCGCCACCCCGGGAACCAATTATTGGATAACCAACACCTCTGCCGTAGGTCACCCAAGTGGTTCGCTACGTTTGGTGACTTATGGGGTAAGGTTTATCTAGGTCTTGGCGGCGGATGATCTAGACACACTGAACCCCAGATTCCTACCCAACCCTCATACCTTTTTCCTTCCCATAACTTCCTCTCCTTCCTTTCCTTTAAAATACCCTCCACATAGCATCCCCAAAGATGACATAGACCTTATGTAAAAAAAAAAAAAAATGGAGGGCTTATTCAAGGTTTTTTTTATCTCATACTTTGTAAGCGCTATTTCCAAACTAATCTTGCGCTTTGGTTCCTTAGCTTTCCATTAATTGATTTAAGAGATAATTTTAGAAATGCACGGTTCGTTTGAGTAAGGGGTAGTTATTCCATTACCTAAAGGTGGTATAATAAATAAGTATACGGAAACACTATAGGTACTGTATGAGATCGTTACATACATATACAAAACTACTAAGCAGAAATATGTTTGTCTTAACCACTCAAGCCTCGGGCCTATTTGTTGGAGGTTAAAATATTTCAGCTTTGCGATAAAATCAAAATAAATGGAATATTTCTGGATTCATCCAAAAATAAAAACAATTTTTGAACGGTGATAAAAATGCGCTTTAAAATTTTACAATTCGAAATAAAAAATTTTAGAATGCAAAAATAAGAAAGTTTTGAAAATGGCTCACCTTACGTTTTTTTAACTAAAATTAATGTTAACAAAAAAAAAAAAATGTGTGTCAACTTTTAGATTTTAATATAAAGCGTGGTGTTTTTGGTGACATGGTTTGTACAGATCAACTTATTTAACCTTCCAACGTCCTATCTATGATCAACTAATAAATACTGAAATACCGGAGACAGATAAATAATGAATTAGAAAGCAGAGAGTTAAAATTAACGGAAACAAAAAATGCCTCTGTAAACTTAAATCCTTTATTTTCGTTGTTTGTTTTTGGGGTGTTATGCCGTGTTGGGCTACCTCCTTCTTTAGTGTGTGCTTATTTACTTGGAAGCGATACCGTGTCGTCAGCTTCAATCCACTGGTAGGTATTTCAGAAGAAAAGTCGGCTAAAGGAGGAGGTACAACACGGCATAACACCCCAAAAACAAACAACGAAAATGCTTTTGGCCGTGAAAATCTAAAAACGTATCTTAAATCCTTTATGTTTTTTTTTTTACTTATTTCATCTTATCCAAATTCGCGTTGAAATGGATAGTAAAGCTAGTTGGTACAATAAAATGGCTTCTACGGAAACGAGAAAGATTTACTTAGATATATGTATATTTTTCTCATTTGGTATCGTATTATATCGTACGCTGTACTCCGAGCAAGTTTCAGATTTGACAGAAGTACATGTACGTACATCCGGTTTTAGTCGGTGTTATTCGCAAATCGGGGACAAGCGCCTATCCGAAGCGGAAAAACGTCACGTTTTCAGAAGAACAGGAAATTGAATATACGTGAATCAAAATAATATTCGGTTTTTATGACTTTGTTTAGAAAGTGTATTTTATTTCACGTATTTTTGTTCAAAATGGTATAAAATTTGTTATATTTATGCGGTATTTTAAGAAGACAGAATTTCGTTTTACGATTGAAGATTGAAGTGAATGTGAATGAGTGTTGGCTGGGTTCAAAACTGGAAGCACTGGATGTGATGGAATTTCCTTTTATGTATGTTGCGTTTTTAATAGCATGGAAATAAAATTGTAGATAATATCACGACCAAAGGGTCCATCATCAGAGCAAATGTGTAATGTGTAATGTGGTATTTCATTCCAAAGTTTTATTGAGGAATAATAATAATAATATTCGGATAGTTTTATATAGCGCCTATTTCGTGAGAAAATCACTTCACGGCCGAAAAACTGTAACTATCCTCAAATACAGTATTTTGATGTCTGGGGAGGACAAAACTGGTCTCTTTGGTGGGTTTTCTCAATTTATAATTTTTTTTTAATACGAATAACGCACAAGAGTGCCAACTGCTCTCGTCTGGAGCCAATGAGACTATAGCAAGTAAGGAGTTTGTGTAGACTGAGTGGTGTGCCAATTATACTCTCTGCCTAACCCGTCGGTGAAACGGCTCGGTAGTTAGTTGGTTAATTAGTTTTTATATAAAATTTTATGTATGTATACGCAACTGCTCCCATCTGGAGCCAATTAGACTATGGCATCCCCATTTGTGGTATGTTGTGAGGCTGAAGGTAATGGGAGGGGAAGGAAATGATGGGAGAATGGTGGGGAAGTAATTGGCTATTCAAATCTGGTCACCAAACACGGCTAAAGCCGTTTCAAGCAACTTTTCAATTCTGAATGTTGGTCTTATACCAGGGCGATACTGAGAGTATCTTTCACTTTGGAACGTGCCGCATATATACTATATATTATTTTTAATTCATTAATTGTGAAATAACACAAATTATCAAATAATATATATATATATTTATTAGATATGAAATTAAACAATTTTTTTCACTTTGTTCCACTTGTTTATTTACACCAGGACCGGTTTCGTCCTACTACGGACATTTTCAGACTGGTCAAGTAGACTGTCCGTAGTAGGACGAAACCGGTCCTGGTGTAAATAAACAAGTGGAACAAAGTGAAAAAAATTGTTTAATTTCATATCTAATACAATGGAATCCACCATGAATTAACAGTTAAAAAACTAGACTCATATATACATATTTGTTTAATATTTTGCGAAGATTACGTACGCAAATAAATTTTATTTCTTCAATCTTCGCAAAATCTTAAACAAATATATATATATATATTATTTGATAATTTGTGTTATTTCACAATTAATTAATTAAATAGCGTCTCGGGAGTAATAATTTATGTAGTGATATCGTAAACCTGCATTTTAAACACATTGCACTTAATATAGTTTTTTTTTTCAATAAAGAGGATCTACAGTACAGTAGGTTTAAACTTTGATGAAATGAAATGTTATCAACTTATATTTAGGAGTTTTGATTGCACATCTGCCCTGATGATAAAAACCGTAATGCTATCCGAAACGCTGGTTGCAGAAGAAGTAAGCGTAACACGGCATAATACCCCAAAACAAATCACCATAATAGATTTTTCATATTATTAAAAACGCTGTTTATACAAGTCAAACAGATTGGTTATTTTGCATAAGTTATTAACTTGTACAGAAGACACCAGAGACAGCATGGCCTGCTGGAGGAACACTTTTGTTGTTTGTTGTGTATGACGGATGATATCTTAATATGTTATTACAGCTTTCAATTTTTATAAATAATATAAATTGTTTTAATTTAATACAAAATTACACATACACTTGAACTTCACCAAAGGTCAAACTGGCAATATTCAGTAATTTCATATAATTTTTCAAAACTCATCAATATAAGATAATAACTTCAAAATGTAATTTGAACTTATTTTAAACTTACTTCTGCGTGGTCCTTCTTATCGAAAAAAAAACCTAAAATAATTGCAACGAATCTAATATGCATGTCTGATATTATTACATAAATTATATTAATTCCGCATAGAGCATGTCTCGCCTAATCCTAACATAGGGTCGAAACATGTAGAACGCGGGTAAAGCAGTCGGCGCATGGGCAGCCGACGGCCGACAAGAATGTTTGTATGTAAACGTACTAAAGCGCACACAGTGAAGCCAGATTCAGATGTCCGCAACTCGGTACAAAATACCGCCGGCGCGCTCGGGCGCTGTGCGCGGGTAGTCCGAAATACGAAACACGCTTTCTACGTGTTTAGACCCATACATGTATCGGCGTAGGATACTAAATTTCTTGAACAGAAGGAAGACAAATGTACAGTTTGATAAATTCGAAGATTCCTTCTTATTAGTTTTAGACAGTAACGCTAAAGAGACCATTGTTGTTCTCCCCAGACATCAAACTTCTGAATTGAGACTAGTTACAGCTATTCTTCAACAAATCTTTGGAATGAAATACCACTGCATATTGACATATCGACATTGTTGCAAGAAGCTCTGCAACGAATGGTTACTGTCTGTACACTGTACAGTCAACCACACAACGTAAATGATACATTTTGCTTTGAAGAGTATTAATTTTTGAAGTAAGCACTTCTTTACGCACTCTTGACTTGAGGACTAAACTGGCGAATGCGTTACGGAAATTACAGCGTTACGGGCTGTATCACATTATGGAAGCAAGAAAGAGCAGTGCGCGCGCACATTTTCTTTCTCTCTTCCTCTCATAGCCAGTGCATGAAATATTTCAGTCAGTATTTTGAAATACTAGTGACGCGCCAAACGCGGGGCGATCGGGCGAGGCGAATGATAATAAATTTAAATAAATGTTTGTAGAAAATTAATATCTATATGTATATATTTTATACATATAAATATATAGACATATATATAGATGGAGCTAAATAAGTATTTACTTCAGCCGTGTGGTCTAAAGCACACTTGTATTATTTTTATTTATCTGCTACCGGTTTCGATACATCCGTGTCAATAAAACTCTTCACAACACAATGTATAGAAATTGTTACATAGTTTGCCCAAGAAATACAAAAAAATAGTAAATACAATTTAATACCTTATTAAAAAGAGATAGATAATTAAGTTATTAAATCATTGTGTTCTTCTACGAGTAGATTTAATCACACATATCAGTTGATATCGTGGTGTACACCATTCGCTTTTTTTGTTAAAAGAAAATCAAATATTCCCAGATTACAAATAACCTAACAATATTTAAAAATCTCCTCCTACCATCATAGAAAGCGAAAGATGTTACTTGTGCCATGATGGAGGACTTAGCCAGCCGAGGAATTGTACTTAAGACGCCTGGATGGGACCCATATGTGATGTCATTTCAGCCCCTGACCTAAACACATAATTTTTTTTTCTAAAATGTGTATTACACGTGACATATTATAAAATTTAAATAAATGAATTAAATAATAAACAATAATAAATACTTCAGAATTCTTGCATAAAATGACCCTTGACACCTTCAAGGCCAATTTTTGATGATGTCAAGAGACCTAGGGATATCATTTAGCAGCACCATACCTCTTGTCAATACAGAGAGTGGAATACAGAGAGTCGTGGTAGTTGTTCGGTACGAACAATTTATAGCATTCCAAGTGATAGGGGCTGTCAATGAAAAAGTTTATAATTTTAAAAGCTGTTACTTTAAGGGTGTAAGGGTCCCTTTATTTCTAGATTGAAGACTTTCGGTAGCGCGTTTCAGAGAGCAAATCCATGTGATGCATAAATCTTAGGAACTCACCATGCATTCTCGTATAAATATGACTTAGAACTTTTTTTTGAATTTGTTGTAATAATAGAATAATAGGGTACATGCTATTATGTAATAGTGTTTTCAATGCATTTAATATATGTAAAAAATGAACTAAACTCGAATGTCGTACTTAAAACCCCTGAGTTGAGTGTGCAAAATTAGAGTGCCGCATTCTGAACATAGTTATGAACTCAGAAAAGCTTGCAGATTATGATTCTGGATGTTGCCAGGAGGTTTATTGGTCCATTTTTTTTTTACATCTCATCCCCTTAGCTGTCAAGTAAATGGACTGAAAAAATGGTTTAGTGAGAGTCAGAAAACGGTGTGCAATATAGTTGTGAATGATGAATACTTGGAGCAGATGGATGAGTTTGTATATTTGGGAAGTATGTTTACGAGAGATGGGAAGGCTGATATCGAAAGAAGGGTGAATGCAGGAAACGCCATTAATGGAGGATTGAACGTCGTTGGAGCCAACAAAAAGTTGTCCACAGAAGCGAAGCTAGCAGTCCACAATGGAGTACTGGTACCTACCCTGATGTATGGCAGTGAAGCGTGGAACTGGCAGAGAAAGGATGAAAGTAGACTGAATACTGTAGAAATGAGATCCCTGAGGCGTATGTGTGGTAAAACCATGTATGATCGTGTGAGGATTGTGAAAATCCGAAAAGAATGCAAGGCTGATGTGAGCGTAGTAAGTAAGATTAAGAAAGGGACGCTTAGATGGTTTGGGCATGTTGAGCGAATGAATGAAGAAAGGAGTGTAAAGAGAATTTATGACGCGAATGTAAACGGTAGAAGAAGCCGAGGACGCCCAAGAAAGACGTGGCACGATCAAGTAAATCAGATATATAAGTCGGGCAATGTCAAGAGTCAGAATAATAGAAGAGTATGTATGAGAAGATGTATGAATGTGAATGAGGCAAGGAGCGTGTGCCAAGACCGAATTGTTTGGCGGTCCGTCCTCTCTGCCTACCCCTGAGGGGAAACGGCGTGATGGTTAGTTAGTTAGTTTAGAATCATTTTAATGATTGTTTTAGTGACAATATCCAAATTTTTCGTATGATTAAAGATACTTAGCTAAGATTAATTATTATTTCTTGTAGATTATATCTACCACAATTTAACCTGCGTTCAAAACAATATAATATATAATTTTATTTGTTTTATAATCTTAATGTTTATTATTTTTAATTTCTATTTCTTTCTTTAAAATATTTATCTCTCTTTATTTTTCAGCTCACTATTATTTTAATATTTGTATTTACTTTTATTTATCTTTAAATATCTTTTTTTTTCTTTTCTGCATTCTTATTTCTCATTATTTATTACCTAGTTTTTATTATCTGCTTATGTAAAAAAGTATTTTTAGTTCATATATTCATTATGTATGACTACCACAACACGGGCAGTAGCCTAGTATGGTAGTTAAAAAAAATGTCAAAAACTGTAACTTGTAAAAATTTATTAAATAATAAAAAATAAAAATAAAAAAAAAATTGAAAAAAAAACAAAAACTTAAAAAATTTAAACAAGAATTGTTACAAATAACAAAAAACAAAAAAAAAAAAACCTCCTGGCAACATCCAGAATCATAATCTGCAAGCTTTTCTGAGTTCAAAACTATGTTCAGAATGTGGCACTCTCATTTTGCACACTGAACTCCACCCAGCGCCTGCACTATTTATATTTGTGTGAAAATTCAAATATCAAAAACGAGTCGTGATTGACTGGCAAAATTGTGACGTCACAACGCATGTTGTGTTTGTACTTGTACACTTTGGTACTATTCAGTATTTATTTATGTTGTATTTGTGCACTTTGGTACTATACAGTATTTATAAACGTTATTTACGGATATGTTCTTCGAAAAACAAATGATCGACTGAAGATTGGTTATTGAATTACATTATGCTTGACTAATGGCGACTGTAAAGGAGTGCGCATTGACATCACAACGCAAACCGCGAGAAAGAAGGCGTTTTGGTCCTAATTTGAATTGTGAATAATCAAAACGTTTTTAAAAGACTATTCCTATAGTAAAAAAAAGTTTAAATATTCCACTTTCAGTAATTGTTTTCTTTAATTTTTGGTAAAAAAAGTGATTCTACCCTATTCTATGTATTTTTGCTGGTACGGGGCCCACACAGTGGAAGCGTACTCTAATTTTCATCGTATAATGCATTTGAACATCAATGTCATTGAATCGGGTTTCGAAAATTGTTTATTCATGAACACACTCACATTCTTGAACGTACTGGGTTCACCGCAGGACCAATAATTATTTATTACGTATCTCAGGGCGGTCGTCTCCACATAGATCACGTAAATACTAGATACGTGGATACACGTTAGTCGGTTACGATACGATTGGATGCTAGGATTTCAATGCTTACTGTGGCTTACAGAATGTATTACGGTTCTATTTTGAGACAAGATTTAGTTTACCAAGGGCATCAAATGTTTTTTCCATAAAGTAAACAATTATTGCTTTTTCTAAAATTTCGTACATTCAGTTTTTTGAAATTTCGTTGTAACTAGATAACCCACAAACGATACACATTATTATATAGGTAATCTGTTTCTCAACCTTTCAGCACAGCACTTTTATTTCGAAATATTGACAATTTTTTATTCTTGCCTTAAAATTAATTATTTAGAATTATTTAATATATTTTTTTTAACTTCAATAATTATTTTTAAATATTTGTATTTTTATTTTTTTTTCTGCTTTCTAGTTTGATTTTTATAATTTTTTAAGAGTTTTTTTTTATTAGCAACGAAAAATTAATTTTTCCCACAAACATTGGCTTGATTTATAAATACAAGTACATTAATTTTCATTTTTACATAAATATATATATATTTTTTTATATGAATAAGAGTCTTAACTGCTCCCGTATGGAGCCAGTGAAACTATGGCATCCCCAATTGGGGTATGTTGTGAGGCTGAAAGTAAAGGGGGGGGGGGGGGGGGGGGGCAAAACGGGATCTGTCATTATGCTTAAACTATTTGTCGCTGGAATAAAGATTGCAACCCAACAGAAAAAAATAGACGTAATGGGGAATATCGTTCACTGGAGATACGCAAAATACAGGAATGACTATTTGTTTCACAAAATCAAGATATATTTTTTATTTTTCTTCGTGTTCCGTTGGAAGTACTTTGGTATTGAAAAGGTTAAAGTATATTTTTTATGTTTTATTTCTGACCAAACATTAGGTGTAGTTACTTGGATAGTTAATTGGAGGTTGGTACGTATTTTAAGTAGGTACCAGATTACACCTTACAGTGTCTTATTTTCAGATAAGTAAGGAATTTTCATAAACCCATTATTAATAATATAATATATACACATGAGTATATTTATTCTTTCATCTTAGTCCTTTCAAATTGATAGCATTTTTTTCAAAATTTAGTACTTATTAAATTAATAGTATTTTTTTTCAAATCAACTATGGTCACCCCATATTGTTTACCTTGAAATAGGCTAGGCGCCTTTAGTTTTAGTGCGTTAGCGGGTACCCACCATAAGAAATGTTAATGTAACAATATTGTTCATTCAAGTTATAAGTTATTACCTACATTATTTTGTGTTGTTTTTGTTATTTTGAATAATTGTTAACCTTAACACAGGCTTGTCCTAGTGAGGTTAAAAATTGTATTATTAACTGTAATACCTAACATGTAAAGAAAGATAAATAAAAAAAATTAAAAAATTCTAATAATGATATCGGCAATTGAAAATAGTTGCTTTTATAAACCTGGGTATTTCAGACACAAAATTTGTAAAAAAATGAAAAAAAACCCAGTTCGCATGTTTTACTGGGATTAACACACGAAATTAAATTTAAAAAAATACATTGTGATTTCTCTAATGTAAAATGATAAATCTAATTATCTTTTTAATTTAATCTGATCTAATTTTCTAATGTTTTTTATAGCCGAAATAATTATCTAAAGTATTGTTAATATACAAAAAAAATTGCAGTCATTTTTCCATATGATGTGAGTTTATGTTTACTGCTATAATATTTATTTATTAATCTTAAGATAGATCACATCTTCGTGTGTGCTAATAGTTTTATAAACATATAAACATTTACATTGTTTGGCAAACATAATCTTTCTTTAAATATTAGCATATACAGTCACAAATAAACAAAAACATTAATATATCATTGAAGAAGAAGAAGATAACAATAATAATCTCAAAATTTTTAAAATATGAAAATGAACAAGACGCAGAAAAATAATAAAATACAATGGCTGCAACTGGGACTCGAACCCAGAACCTCACGTCTAACCGGGACAATTACATTGATGGGAATAACCTTCAAAAGTTAAAAAGAGACTTTTTCTTATAAAAAAATTAAGAAAACTTTAATATTTCAGATAGATATACTTTCTTAATTCATTCGGGATTTTGTTGATTTTTCAGAGATTTTTGGTGCTTGATGTTTTTTTTGTTGGCAATCTAATTTGCTTTGCATTACTCATCCCGTATCCGTGTATATCGTTATTGTAATTTATTTTTCTTTTCAGTTCCTTAGAAATCATCCCCATGTTAATTTTATGTATAAAAATAAGTACATTCAAATACACAGTTTGCTTCACCGTCAAAATATTCAACTTCTTTAACACGTCTTATCCGTAGGATTCTATTACGTCTTCGGGGTTCACGTTTATTTTGATACAAATAACAACTCCTTGCTTTTCCTGTGTAATATTATCATCAAACAACGTTTATTACTTCATTTCCACAACACATTTCTCTTACCTCATACGCTGTTCCGCCATTTCCCTACCCGTTTCACCTTCTAAACTGCCTTTTTCTTGTAATAATCTACCTGTCAAAACCAACTTCTTTGTTACCCTTCAAAAATGGAACATATAATGCGCAGTAAAATATGTATGACGAAAACTAACCAATTCTATTACATAGTTTGTTTCACGAAGAAATATACATTATCATTTAACCGGCAATTAATTGTTGGTTCATGAAATTATGAAATTAAAAATTCCGATGCATATTTTTGAACATACTGGTTTCACCTTGCTTCGGGCATCTTCAGACCGGTACCTGCAAAACCAAAATAAGCTAAGAAGGTAAGGCAACGCGTATTGATAAGATTTGTCAAGTTTAGAGATATTTAATAATATATTTTTTAAAAACAAAAATTTATCCTTCTTTCTATGAAATTATTCATTGTAATATCGTAAAATATGCAAAAAAAAAACACGCACGATTCTGTTACATAACTCATCATAGATTTGAAAAAAAAAACACGCACGATTCTGTTACATAACTCATCATAGATTTGAAAAAAAAACACGCACGATTCTGTTACATAACTCATCATAGATTTGAAAAAAAAACACAGTGTCTGTTTTCAAGCTGCTTAAGGTACAGATTTTTGCTGTACTTTAAACGAGTCATGTTTTTTAAACATTTTCCCAAATTTCGCTTGAATATTATCGTTTTTAATATTTGCGCGCTCCCTCTAACATTCGTATTATCGTATCTCTCTTTCTTCTTCTTTTTGAGCGGGTATAAAATCCCAGCCTTAATGTGATGTTCTTACATATTTCATTACAATATTATATATTACGCGTTGATGGGTACATGAGGCCCAATTGAATTATGATTTACCTTCCACTGTTATAAATTATGTTGTAAAGTTAGGGGCTTTTTCACCATCCTTTTCATAGCTTATCCATTGGATAGCGTACATTTTCAATTTACGATTTATTTATTTATTAAGTCGGAGTTTACTATGCGGTACTTAATCTTTTGAATAGTGGCTATATATTGGATAAGTTGGCCGAGTTTTCTAACTATTGCAAGTATTTTGTTTTTATTTTAATTAATATTTGTTATAGTGTGAATAAGCTATCAGAAGGATGGTGAAAAACCCCCTTACATTATGAGTTCTGTATTTTTGTGGTAGCAAAAATAAATTAATTCCTTGGCTGTGTAATGTACATAGATAGATAATTTTGTTAGAAAGGAATGATTTAATTTCAGCTTTTTGTGTATTTAATAATATACGTGTTATAAGTTGTTTTGGTTTCATAATACTTATATATATATATATATATATATATATATAAAAATAAATAATATTTATGACGGCCTCCGTGGTCGAAAGGTAAAACTCTCGCAAATGCGTGTTTTTCACAATTAATTAATAATATTAAATAATTTATAGTATTAAATTAAAACAAATAACTTTGTATTAAACCACTATTATATAATCACAATTACCTAGGTACATGTTTAAAAAAAAGAAACATGTGGGTAATTGTGATTATATAATAGTGGTTTAATACAAAGTTATTTGTTTTAATTTAATTCAAAATGACGCCAGAAAGTGATTTTGCGAAGTTTGAAGGAAAAATTTATAGTATATTTGCGGCACGTTCCAGAATGGAAGTTACTCTTAGTATCGCTCTTGCTTACAACCACCAATCTGAAACGTTGCTTGAGATGGTTTTGGCGTGTTTGGTGACCAGATCTGAATAGCCAGGTACTTTCCAACCTTCCTTTTCCCCATATCCTTCCCCACAATCTTAGCCTTACAACATACCCTATTTTGGGATGCCACAGTCTCACTGGCTCTAGACCGGAGCAGTTGGGACCAGTGGCGGCTCGTGACTTTTGGTGAGCTAGAGTGCTAATATTAACAAAAATGGCATTATTGATGTCGTTGTAGCCGAAAAATATTTTTTATTTTTTTTTCGAAAATTTATTTTTTGTATGAAGATTTTCAGGAAATCGGTGCGGCGCACGGCAAACCTGAAATTTCCTGAAAATCTTCATACAAAAAATAAATTTTCGAAAAAAAAATAAAAAATATTTTTCGGCTACAACGACATCAATAATGCCATTTTTGTTAATATTAGCACTCTAGCTCACCAAAAGTCACGAGCCGCCACTGGTTGGGACTCTTGTGCGGGATGGTCACAATACAGCGCCCTTGAGGTGATTTTTCACAAAAACGGCGCTGTACAAATCATCCGAGAATCATTATCATTATTAAGATAAACACTGCCATAAAAAAATGAATACTTGATTGTCTTTGAAACATGCAATCTCAAGCACGGTGCATGCTAAAGTATATTTAGCTGAAGTAAATTGAATTCATTTCACCTTGACATTTTGAACAAAGAAAATTTAGCATTTTAAAATATTCATCTTAAATCGATTTTCGAGTGAGGAAACTTTCTTGTATTAGTTAAAGGTTTATTGTTCTTCGTGATTTCCAACCAACATATTTTTATTACTTGATTTTGCTAGTAAAACCATATTATAAATTTTACTCCCCTTATTTAATCCATCATCGGATGGTTGAAACTTTTTTGTTGTTGTTGTATGTCGATCACGGAAATTTGAAAAGCTGTCAAGGACAAAATGTTAATTGTTTAGAAGAGGGAATAGAAATGGTTTTATTAAAAAAATCATATCTACTGTTTTTGTAAGCCAATAATTATGATTTTTTTTATTATAAAATAATATTGAATACACCTTTCTCAATTTTTTTGTTAATTTTTGTAATAGCAGTGTTAAAATTATTTTTAATTTTTCAGAAAAATTATTTGGACGATGCAGATCAAAAGAGAAAAATGACAGTTTTAACTCATTTTTGGATTTATTGTCCTTTACATCATTTCAAAATTCCGCCCTTGATGTGTATTGCAGATTGACGTAATCATATTACAATACATAACTTTAAATTAAAAAAAATTAAAAAATTTACAATAACATAGAGTTCTTGCTTAAAATGAGTCTTGAATCCTTCAAGGCGTATAATACATATTGGACATGTCAAGAGATCTAGAGATATCATTTAGCAGCACCATACCCTTTGTTATACTATTCTCCTGAACGTCCATTCTACCATGTGGAATACAGAGCGAGTCGTGGTGTCGACTGTCGACCCTGGCGGTTTTTGCTCGATACAAACAATTTATAGCATTCCAGGAGATATCGGCTGTCATTAAAATAGTTTTTTAAATCTTGAATACTGTTACTGTAAGGAGCCCATTGCTCCTAGTTGTAAGACTTTCGTAAAGCTTTTCATAGAGTAAATTCATGTGTTGCATAAATCGCCGGTAATCACCATGCATTCTCATATAAAGATAGCTTAGAATTTTTATCAATTTCTATTTATAGCATTCCAGGAGGTATCGGCTGTCACTAAAATAGGTTTTTAAATCTTAAATACTGTTACTGTAAGAGTCCCATTCCTCCGAGTTTTAAGACCTTTGTAACGCTTTTCAGAGAGCAACTTCATGTGATCCATAAATCGCCGGTATTCACCATGCATTCTCATATAAAGATATCTTAGAATTTTTATGAATTTCTTCTAGTAATTCACTCAGTAATTACATACAGCAGTAGAATATTTTTTGTGTACTTTACGACACAAACCGAGTAAAATCATAAAAGTGGTTCAATATACTTTTGTATCACTATGAGATATACTATGATTTCAGCAAAGCAAGTGTTAGGAAGATGCAACACCACGCTCTGTATCTGCATTTAAAAGTTTACCACAGCCTCTTGCAAATGATAATATATTCCAAAAAGACATATAACGCCATTGCTTGCATGTTTGTGAAATATTTGTCAAAGTTGTTGAATTATAAATTGATTACTTTGAATGCATTATATGAAACAAAAACGGATGCGATAATAACGTTTATTACATAATTAAATATGCTTTTTAGTTTTGTATTTTTATAGTTTACATAGAAAAAAAACATGTAAGCGCATCGTCAAAAAATTCCGCTATTTTTAAAAACAAAATTATTTTTGTTTAAATTGCATATAAACATGTGTAATATTAAAAATTGAAAGAGTCTTTCATCTGCTTTCAAAAACAAATATATTGGTAAATCAATGTTTACCGTTAATATTCCTAAATCAATCACGAATCAGGCTGATCTTCAAAAGTAATTAGTAAACTCTTAATAAGAGACATTACAGTCATTAAATTACTTTAATATCCTCTCCAGAGACATAAGTTATTTATCAGTACTGGGACCATTATTCTTCAGTGCTATAATACGGTTACTAAAAGATTTAGGTTTTAGAGATCACAGTTCCTCTTTATTGACGTATCATAATTTGTAAAAATAGTTTAGGAGGACTAACGTCCTTGTAATTACGGTAAGTTAGTAAACTGGAAGCAAGTTTTTATGTGCGGAGCTTTGGCAGTATAGTGACTCTGCACATTTGCCTTCGGTTACCTTCGGCACATCTCGTATACGGGACCACGTGACCCGAAGAGCCCATTGACAACTAAAGCAATATGAGAAATAAGCATAGACTAATTATGATTTGTTACAACGAAAAAATATACCAGAAATAATTTTAACAATTACCTATTTAAGTTCACTCAAAGTTTTTGGATAGAAAACTAAATACATTACTGTCTAACAGCTTGATTTAACGATGGGGAATTTGCTCGCCGGTTTATATTATTATTATCGTCGGTTCAGTAAAACCGTTTTTATAGAAAATCCCTTCATAATCCTAGTTTTAACGACGAATCGTTTGTTGGTTTATGATTGGTACGCTACGTAAAACATTTTCATGGAAAATGGGATAATTTAGTGTTTCTTCCCTTACAAACTGTATCTAAATTTCTCTAAATAAACAGTGTTAATCTCAAGTGACCTACCGGGTAAGTATGGTCCTGTATATTTTCTAAATAATAAAATAAAAATAATAAAAAAGTAAAATATAACGAAATAAATAGTGCTTTAGGCCACACGACTGAAGTAAATACTTCTTTAGCTCCATCTATATGTATGTCCATATATATGTTTATATGTATAAAATATATACATGTATATATATATATATATCTATATATACATGTATATATTTTATACACATATGTATGTCCATATATATGTTTATATGTATAAAATATATACATGTATATATATATATATATTAGTTTTCTACAAATATTTATTTAAATTTATTATCATTCGTTTCGCCCGATCAAGCCGTGCGCATCGACGTCCGCTCCCCCCCGCGTTTGGCGCATCACTGGTATTTCAAAATACTGACTGCAATATTTCATGCACTGGCTATGAGAGGAAGAGAGAAAGAAAATGTGCGCGCGCATTGCTCTCTCTTGCTTCTACATCTTTACGCAACGCATTTCACTTTTCGTTACACATTCCCCAGTTTACCCCTCAAGTCAAGCGTGCGTAAAGAAGTATTTACTTTAAAAATAAAATACATGTACATTTTTAGGCAGCATCGCGTTATTTGGTCAAATACATTGTACATATAGTTTTCTATCACTGATCGAAGAACCGGTGTATGCTGCAATGTTATAACCGTAAGTTTTTATAAGGTTTTTTCTAGTGTCTAGTCTGTAGTTAGAAGTAAGATTGAAGAAATGTATTAAAACTTGTACAGCGCCCTTGAGGTGATTTTTCACAAAAACGGCGCTATACAAATTATCCAAATATTATTATGATATACTATACGAATCGACAGGCAAACTCATTGATCAACAGTTCACTAAAACCTGGATCAGTTCCAATAGTGACACAAGTGGCCGAGATCTGAGATGCGGCCAAGATATTTCGGATAACGCAGTAAAGAAAACAGACTCGAATAATGGACGCCTAATCTGAGATGCTCGAATACACGCTGCCCACATGTGTCAAGAATATCCTAAACAAACAATTTCCCTAAGAAAATTATACGAGTTTATGAAAATTTATCGCATTTATTACGACTCGGAATTGGTGTAAATGAGTCGAATCGAAATTCTGTTAGATAATTTAATTAAGAATTTAAAGGCCGATGACAATGCTGTAATAAACGGATTTCATTCGTTTTTAAATTATGCTAAGACTATTAAGTACTCGTAGAATGCGCAAAAGTGGGATGATTTCTAATATCTTTTTGATTGCTTTTGTAGCAGATAATATCTGAACATTTGAATTGAAAGGTTTTACACGTTTATAGTAATACCTGCCACAACAGTCAAAGATGTTTTACTTCGACCGTGCGTAAAGGTTGGACACACTCAATTTAAATATAAATACTTATATAAATATAATTCAAACACAGTTTATTACTAAAGCCCTTTTTCTTTAATGTTAATTAAATAAATAAAATATTTTTAGCGCTTTTGTTTGAGCTTTTGGTTTTTCTGTCCAAATATTTAGTGACAGCCCCACAGTAATCCACTACGAACCGTACCTGGTACATGGTAATGGTGCATAGTGGTTGAAGTAATGTATACTGGGTAAATGTGTGTATTTTTTTAAACACCCTAATATTTATATTTTTAATAATTAATCTTAGTTAAACAATGCTAAAATCTATCAATGGATTTTAAAAATCACAAAAAACTACTCAGGATTTTATAGCGTTTGAAAAAAGTAAAAAAAGTTCCCAATAAATTTTAGTTCCTTTAACATCTTTTTTTTACACTAGATCCACATAGGAGACCCTGAGGAAAATAATTCCCCTCAGGTCCCATGTCATCTTTGGGGATACTGTGTGAAGGGTATTTTTAAGGCAAGGACGAAGAGAAAAATCTGGAAAGGAAAACGGTAAGAGTAATGGGTAGGAATTCGGGGGTCAATGTGTCCGGACGGACGAAAGAATCCATTCCTTCCACTGCGGCATCCTTGCTAAGTCTTCAAAGGCAGCGAACCAATTGACCAATTAATCGGTCCCAGGGCGGTGGTACATATACCCGTTCCTCGGATTTAGTTTTACTGGTATATAACTAAATACATTGTGCATAATAACCATATTTAGATTTTGCTATTAAATCTGTAATTTCTTGTAAAACTTAAGAAAGAAAAATTACTTCAATTTATCTATACTAATAAGGTTACAAATAAAAATGAAAATAAGAAGGATGCCTGATGGTAAACTTAACAGTGTCAGAATTTGCTATGATTTTGTGGTATGAATAATTCCAAAGTAAATTAACTGTACTAAAGCGTGATTTTTCTACAACATAATTTTCTCTCATCTTTTATGCAGACTGCTGACATAACCTGTCACAATTTGTTTCTCTTGTTTTTGATCGTTCCATGCCTTCTGCAATATTCTTTCTTCTTTGTTCTCATTGTGTTATTTCCGTTACCTACCTATACCTTTACAAAATTCTTTCTTCTTTGTTCTTCTATTTCCATTAATCCTTGCACTCACCAGAGCTGTCAGAACTTGAAAACACGTTGAAAAAGCTTCGGGTTTTTCAAATAAATATTAAAATAAAATTAAATGCTCCCGGTTGAGTTAAATGCTAATAATTTATAATTATAATAAAGGCATTGCTTTAAGTACTAAAATTTATTAATGTAGCAACATTCCAGTTGTTTTTCAACTGATAATTTTATTATTTAAAGTATGTTCACCGAAATAAAGCACCAACTGGTATTATGTTTGCGAAGAGAATAATTTTATTGGTTTCGTCCGAATCAAAAAATTCAACCTTGTTTTTGGCTCACGTTAGATAAAAAGTAAAAGTTCGATTTAATATTAACGTTTTAAGACAGGATTCATGTTAAAGTCGAATAAGGAAGTTGAGACCTTTTTTTATTTTATTTTTATCAATGTTCACATGCAAACTTAAATTCTGTTTTTTTTTTTTAAAGCTCGTTTTCATAATTAAATTAATTCTACAAGTTTGAATTTTATTAGGCCCACGAAAACGCCGCCAAGAGTATAATACCGTGCGGGAGAGTTCGTGACGTCACCGGGTCCTTGATTGTGTGAAATATAAGGTAAAATATTTACAAAACCGGTTCACGCTTAATATGGACGAAAAAAATAAATTTAAAAAGTTGTAGTAGTTAGATATTAACTAGTACCAATGAATTCATTTACCGGAATTTCGAAAAAAGTGCATTTTAATGGTTATTTTTTAAATTTAAAAACACGAAATGTAATTTTTCAACGAAACTTGCAACAGTTCCTAACATAGCGGTCGGTGAAAAATGACATTTCGTGTTTTTAAATTTAAAAAATATCCATTAAAATTAACTTTTTTCGAAATTCCGGTAACTGAATTGATTACTACTAGTTAATATCTACTACTACAACTTTTTAAATTTATTTTTTTCGTCCATATTTGAGTTCTTGTACCTTGTACCATTTAATGGTTGAGCCATATAACAAGATGTCAGATTATTTAATTCTATTATTTCTACCGTATTTATGGTTGTTGTGCTACCGTGCCATTGTAAAGTATATTTATGTCATGTTCTCACGATGAGAGTATTTTTTAAAGTTTTTTTACATTAACACCTAACCTCGAAGAAAACAATTTCTCTCAGGACATATGTCATCTTTTGGGACGCTGTGTAGTGGGTACTTTTGGGGAAAGGAAGAGTCCGGCTGAAGAGATCAAAGGGTCTTCTCTCACAATCCGGTACGCAGTGCACTTGGTGGACCATCACCGATCATCCACCGCGACGGCTAACACGTGGACAAATCTCACCCTGTAAATTTTTTTTTTTTTACATTAGGTCCACACAGGAGGCCCTGAGGAAAATAATTTCCTTCAGGGCCTATGACACCTTTGGGGATGCTGTGTGGAGGGTATTTTTAAGGAAAGGAAGGAGAGGAAGTTCTGGGAAGGAAAAAGGTATGAGGGTTGGGTAGGAATCTGGGGTTCAATGTGTCTAGATCATCCGCCGCCAAGACCTAGACAATGAACCCCATGAACCCGGGCACCCCTGCTAAGTCACCAAACGTAGCGAACCACTTGGGGTGACCTATGGCAGAGGTGTTGGTTATCCAATAAATGGTTCCCGGGGCGGCGGTACCCATTCCCGCCTCCCAAATTGAAATCAGGGCACTCCTGCCACTTGGGTGACCCATGGCAAACTCCATTAGTTACGCCTTCGAGATCATTTTTAATGCATTTAACCGCTTTAGACCCTTCTTGCTAGTTCTGTATTTTTGCCATACACTTGTATCATATATTTATATGAATATTGATATCTAAAGTTCAACGTTCCGTGCTTCAGGAGCCAGCCTCGCTTCTGTTAATTTATTTCATTTATTTAAACACCCATAGGGCTTTTACATATAATGCAGTACATATTTTTAAAAATTACAATGAAAATAAAGAGTCAACAAAATACTGGTAACATAAAATACAAGTTAGATAAAACATAAGAATGAAGACAATATTAGTGAAACTCGAACAAAAATCTGATATACGGTTACTTGAACCCAGGACCTACGCCTTGTCGGGGCGGAGCTCAACCAATTGAGCTAATATGTAAAACGTGGCTAGCAGGTCATTGGTTCGACTCCTAGATGTGACCGTGTCTCTTTCTGATTTTTCTGTTTTCAGATCTTTGATTGAGTTTGGCTAGTATTGTCTTCAATATACGATTTTGTTACATTATCTTCCACTTGTTTGCCTATTATTGTCTTAATTAATTAATGTATTACATTTTGTTTTGAAGAGATTTAATTTTCAATTTACTTTTAATTATTCCGCTACCGGTTTCGACACATCCGTGTCATTCATTCACTAGAAAACTCAAAACTGTGAATGACACGGAAGTGTCAAAACCGGTAGCAGAAAAAAGTACACTGAAAATTCAAACTCTTTAAAACAAAATGTCTAGAAATTGTTGCATAGTTAATGCCCAAGAAATACAAAAAATAACATATTAGAATTTGAAGTTCTACTCATTAAGTTAAAAATAAAAATAAAATATAAGAGTTAACAAAAAGTAGATAAAATAGAATATAAGTGAAGTAAAAATAGATAATCTGACATTAATCCAAATCAACAATACTGTAAAATAAAAATGATTAAAATTGGTGTTCACATTATATACTTTGTGAAATAAATAAAAATATTTCTCACATACGGCATTTGAAGTTTGCCAAGTTCGAATTATTGTCAAATACATCCATATCGTTTATGTATTTCTTACCAAGATATGTAAAAGAAATAAATCACAAAGTATGATTTAAAAATTATTATGTACACGTTTGTTTCTGTTATTTCCAAGTTATATGTATGACAAAATTCACAATGTTTATTTAAATGCTACTTAACACTTCTCCCACAAGATTTTTTCTCTTCTTTTAACGAGTCGTGTTTTATTAAACATTTTTACAAGATTCGCTTGAATTGTATCATTTTTAATATTAGCGCGCTCCCTCCAATATTCGTTTTGCCGTATCTCCCCTTCTTCTTCTTTTTGAACGTGTAATACCGGGCCTTAACGTATATTTCATGATCTTTCGTTTGAAAATCAATAATTCGTTATGCATTATAGGCGTTCAGGTTTGGCGGAAATCAGAATCTTTGGGAAAACATTTGTCCTGGGTAAATATAGCTCCAAAGCACTTTGGTACATTTGCCAACCTCCCACGGTTGCCCAATATATTCAGGAGTGTATTTCGGTCGGCGCGGATTGCGGCGAATGTATTTTGAGGTGATCGAATGTGCAGTCTTGAACCGTGTCAACGACTCAGCGAGGAATATAAATACATACAGACAACAGAGCATATAACAAAACGAAGGGTTAGCTGGGCGGTGTAAAGCTTTTAGGCACCGCACGCCAATAATTTGATTAAACATCATCACAGATAATAAATAGTATTTCGTATTTTTAAAGTAAAAGGTATTTGACCTGTTCCGTCATAATAGGTAGACGATATGCTACACGATAATAAGAGAATGGTAAGATTGTGTTGGAAAGGAATAAAAAGTAGGCGAATTACACCCTAATGATGGACAAAAGGTTACCTGAAGTACGTTAGTGCGTTAGTCTAACATTTAACCGGTGAATACCAAAAGTAATTTAATAAATGTACAGGAGACTAACTAACTAACTAACTAACCATCACGCCGTTTCCCGCAGGGGTAGGCAGAGAGGACGGACCGCCAAACAACTCGGTCTTGGCACTCTTGGTCTTGGCACACACTCCTTGCCTCATTCACATTCATACGTCTTCTCATACATACTCTTCTATTATTCTGACTCTTGACATGGCCCGACTCAAGTATCTGATTCACTAGATCGTGCCACGTCTTTCTTGGGCGTCCTCGGATTCTACCATTCACATTCGCGTCATAAATTCTCTTTACACTCCTTTCTTCATTCATTCGCTCAACATGCCCAAACCTTCGAAGCGTCCCTTTCTTAATCATACTTATTAAACTCACATCAGCCTTGCATTCTTTTCGGATCTCCGCATTCCTCACACGATCATACATGGTTTTACCATACATACGCCTCAGGGATCTCATGTCTACAGCATTCAGTTTACTTTCATCCTTTCTCTGCCAGTTCCACGATTCACTGCCATACATCAGGGTAGGTACCGGTACTTCATTGTGGACTACAGGACTCATACAGGAGAATTACGTAAAAATAGTGTTTTAATTTTTTTATAAGAAAAACTCTCTTTGTAACTTTTAAAGGTTATTCCCATCAATGTAATATATCATTGAAGAAGAAGACAACAATAATAATCTAAATTAAGAGGGTATTACCAGAGAATATCGGAAATTAATCCTTTTTAAATCAAATTCTAGACGTATTGACTCTTTTTTACAAAAAAACATGAATTGATTTTGAAAGATTGTTATTTTATTTGATACACGCAGTAATAAAATTTTGAAAAACTAACTTTATTTTTAATATACTAAGGTTATACCGTTGGTCGTTGGCAGATTTGTTCAATTTTCAAACGATATCTATTAAGCAACACAAATTTCAAATCATATAATCATACAACAAAATAAATCAATACGTTATCTAGTCAACACAGTTTTCGAAATTTAAATTTTAGTTCAAATAAAATCATTAAAAAATAAATCTGAGAACGTGTTTTGTGACAAAAATACTCCAGTTTTTCTATTTATTTAAGGTCTTACAAACTAAAATATTTAAAAAAATTTACAGACTTATTTTGTTTAGACATTATTGAAAAATCATAAATACTTGCGATCAAAAAATACTTACAAGAAGTACACGATATTTAATAATTTATCATCATGCGTTTTGAGCATTTTTTTGCTTACTTGAATGTAGGTATATATTAAAGCAAGTTTTTAATGAAAAAATCGATATTAAATTTTTAATTTAAAAAAATTGATACGGGGAATAATCGATCTTTCTCATTGGAACCTCCCTGTAGAGTTGCATGCATTTTTAAACTTTTATTCTCAGCCGCTGGTCAATCGCTCTTAAAACATGAAAATGAACAAGATAAAGAAAAAAAGATAAAACATAATGGTCGCAACTGGGACTCGAATCCAGATCTCACGTCTTACCGGGACGGCGCTCTACCAATTCAGCCATTGCGATCTATTTTGAGACTGTCGTATTTGTCAACGGACAAATAATAAATAAACGATATCCAATGAAAGTAAATCGCACACAAAATATTTTTTTATTTCTGAACAACTTACTTAGATCTCACGTCTTACCGGGACGGCGCTCTACCAATTCAGCCATTGCGATCTATTTTGAGACTGTCGTATTTGTCAACGGACAAATAATAAATAAACGATATCCAATGAAAGTAAATCGCACAAAAAATATTTTTTTATTTCTGAACAACTTACTTTAACAGTTAAAATGATTTCGTGTAATAATAAAACGTGCGATAAAATATTAGGCACGTATTTGTAGATGAAAGAAATTAAGCTGCGGTGAAACTGGTCAAAATAGGGTATAAAATCTAGTTTCTGTTTAACATAATAATAAGATCAACATAACAGTAAAACACTAGCAAATTAGGCCTGTATCGCATTATCCCAGAGAGAGTCCCTTTACGCCACATAATGCTGACTACTGTGCCATATTTTGTAAACTACTCAAAGCCATATTTGATTTCATCCCTTTTAAATGTTCAAACCCCCTTCTATCATAAAGTTTTTGACGCTGAGCAAATTAGGCTTTGAATAAATCCGGTTGGCAGCCGCAAAAACTTTACTGAATTATGGGTAGCGTGGGTTGGTTAGACTAGTTTACTATACTGGTGTAGATGTTTAAATATTATACGCAAGATGTCTAGACTTTTAGACGGAAGGGGTGACTTTTAATGGGCGCATAAGGGTGGTGGTTGGTGGTATACGCCGGGAATTAATAAAGATGGGGTTATCATGCGCTCATGGATTTTTTTATGAAAGATGATGCTCTTTCAATTATTGGATTCTTAAAGGAATAATTGGAGTGTACGAAGGCAACACATAGATACATAATTCCTGTGTAAATTAGTTGACAATAATATTCAATGCCCGTTGTTAATAAGATTCAATTTACTTGCGCGCTCCACACAAAAAAAAAAACTGTGAACCAAATTCTGTATGTAATAATTACAGTTACGTGATATTAAACGAGGACATTTTCACAAAGGGTAACAATTATTATAAGCAATAATTATTAGAATGAAACACTCATCCATATTGAAAAAATCTTCCGATAAAAGATACATATCGCCGACGGGACTCGAACCCGCTGTTGAATGAAACACCAGGTATATATTGAATCATTTGGTGGGTAGGAAGTAACCCGCCGTAGCTTAATGGTAGTGCTCTTGACCGGCAATCAAAGGGGTGCGGGTTCGAGTCCCGTCGGCGATATGTATCTTTTCTCGGATAATTTTTTCAATATGGATGAGTGTTTCAGCCTAATAATTATTGCTTATTAAAGGTGCTGTGCATAAAAAAATCTTGTCTTAAACATTAGTTTATCAATTAAAAAAAGAGGACATTTTCATTTGCGAGATAAATTAATATTAAAATTCCATAAAAGGGATTTTTTTGTTATTCGGTGAGTATCTTTTCAGTGTGTTTGTTTTTAAATATTTTTTTTATATGATTCTGTCATTAATTTAATTTATTTTATTTACATATGATATTTTTTTGAATATTATTATCATGAGTGTTTTTTTGTTGTTATTGTTTTATATAATTCTGTATTGAACTGAATTGTTGTTATATCTAGTCTTATTTTTGTAATAACGATATGTTGTCTTAATATATGACAACTTAAATTATCACCAGAATAAACTATTTTAACCAGAGTATTCTGAATCCTGCATTTTACAGTCTTCAGCACTAACACTAACACACAACTCCACTTGCATCGATCTTGCATTGCATTACGAATATTTAGGTATGCTAATATAGTACGAATATAATAAATTTATTTTTATTAAATGAAACAAATTACTTGGTGTAAATCATTATAATCAAATGTTATAATATATAAACGTTTCAAAACCGATGGTTTCTTCGTCTTGATAATAATATGAGAAAAATGTTATTCGAAAAAACGATCATTTTAATAGTAAAAACGGTTAAAAACGGGATTGAAGTTCTTACGAACAAATTAACAGGGTATCAATGTTTATTGGCGGGAACATGTAAGAATAATTGGTTGGCATACGTAATTTCGTACGTATACCAACAAATTATTCTTACATTTTCCCGCCAATAAACATTGAAACACTGTTAATTGGTTTGTAAGAACTTCAGTCCCGTTTTTAACTGTTTTTACTATAAAAATGATCGTTTTTTCGAATAACATTTTTCTCCGTGCATGGTCATCATGAATCAGGAGTATTTTTCAAAAAGAACAGTAGAAAAAAATATTAAAGAGAGAGGTGATTAATCACCAAAAAATATCACAAAAAACAATTATATAAAATGAAACAACAAAAAAAAACAAAAAATTAATAAATATAAGTATTAAGTAATGTGAAAATAAATTTAAGAGATGGCTATTTAAAAAAAAAATATAGTGTTTTTTATAATATTTAATTTACTATTAACACCTTTTCTATTTTCCAAAATTACTTAGTTGGCTAATTGTAAATCTGTTGTATATATTTTTATTTTTAACTTAATGAGTTAAACCTTAAATTGTAATATTTTAATCAATGAACACAATATTAGCGAAACTCAATCAAAAATCTGAAACAGAAAAATCAGAAAACGATACGGTCACGTCTGGTTGGTAGAGTAGCAGCCCGGAAAGCCGAAGGTCCTGGGTTCGAGTCCCAGATTTGAACGTATCTTTTTCTAATTTTTCTGTTTAAGATTTTCAATTGAAAATATAATTTCTTTCATTTCTAAAAGTAAAAAAGGCTATAGATTGCATTTATTTTTGTGTGAGAATACATTAAAATACATTCAAAAGTCGTTGCGCTTCGTCTTACTTACTTGAAGCCCCTTTGAGCAGCTTTATTGTAAAACATTCCTGAAATTTCGCTGCGAACCCAGTGACAGTCTCCCGATCTTAAAAATATCTGTTTCCACCAATTAAACTGTATAAGATTTTCCCTGTTGGGAAGGGTGAACTTCTTTGAACCGCATCCGGTGCAGTCACAGTGCCCGAGATTATGTATTGTAAGGATGTAGTGTGGTGGAGGGCGTAGAATCGTCGAAGCGTGATCACTGTCCCCCAGCTCCGCCAATAATTCCCCTGGGCACATCTGTGCTGCATGAAGAGATATGACATCCCATCCCTGTAACCGCCAACTATCTCTAACCACGCGAAGAAAACGTCGACAAAATAATAAGAGAATTTTCGTTATCTTTTCACCATCACAGAGAATAGATACTTTTAGAATAGATATGGATAATATAATAATATATGTAATATTGCATCTGATCCAACATCATGCCACCATTTTACTATTATTAACGCCCTTTTTAGGGACTTTTACTTATGGGTAGTAAAATAAACAGTATTTATTGTAGGTACATAACTGAACCGCTTTATTAAGAGAGTATTACCAGAGAATACCGGAAATTTTTCCTTTTTATATCAAATTCTAGACGTATTAACTATTTTTACAAAAAAACATAAATTGATTTTGAAAGATTGTTATTGTATGTGGTACACGCAATTTTGAAAAACTAAGTATATTTTTAATATACTAAGGTAATATTGTTGGTCGTTGGCAGATTTGTTCAATTTTCAAACGATAGATTCTAATAAACAACACGAAATTTCAAATCATTTAATCTTACAACAAAATAAATCAATACATAATCTAGTAAACACAGGTTTCAGAGAACGTCTTTTGTGACAAAAATACCTCAGTTTTTCTATTTATTTAAAGTCAAACAAACTAAAATATTTCAAAAATTTTTTACACACTTATTTTGTTTAGACATTATTGAAAAATCCTAAATACTTATGATAAAAAAATACTTACAAGAAGTACGCGGTATTTAATAATTTATCATCGTGCGTTTTGAGCATTTTTATTGCTTACTTGAATGTAGGCATATATTAAAGCAAGTTTTTAATGAAATAAATCTATATTAAATATTAAATTCTAAAAATTTGATAGGGGAAATAATCGATATTTCTCAGTGGAACCTCTGTACAGTTGCAAGCATTTTTAAACTTTTATTCTCAGCCGCTGGTCAATCGCTCTTGACAACATTTTGTATGTGTTTAGTGACAAATTGAAGATGTCCTCTCAATTGGTAGATATAATTATTTCCCACCATTAGAATTCTGCGCAATGAGGAATACATATGGTATTTAATCCCAAAATTGTCACACTGAAATAAATCCCGGCTTCTAGTATTACGTAGTGGAATTCGAAAGCTAATCAATGCAAGCAATTCTGGGCTATCAATTAAATCATTTAATATTTTATATAACTCAGTGAAAATTAATTAATTTTGATACGTTATTTGAAGAAATTACTCGTTTTCCACATAACTGTTAAAAAAATGTATAAAGGCAACAAACATTTCATTAGTGGACAAAAAAAAATATTATGGTTAATATTAAAATTTGGCATACAAATTCAAATAGTTTTTGTGTTAAGTTTTGATGTAGCCGTCAATTATCGGATACTAAGAACTATTAAGCATATCTCCGCTTGATTAGTTTTATTAAGATTTTCTGTGGATTTCGATTGCCTCCGTAATTAGGCGTGCTTTAGGCGTTTTGGGTCTTCCCAGGACTTCGGGAACAATATATCACATAATACTTTTGGCCATGAAAGTCTCAAATCATACCATTATGACATAACTTTAAAATTAATGTTATAACTTGCTTGAAATTTCATTTTAGTATTTTATTATATGGCCAATTTTATTTTTGTTTTGAAAGCAGTATATCGTGAATTCTACTTATTATGTACTTGTAAATTCATGTAATTTTATATTTTAACTTAGCTTACTATAACTATACTTATAAATATACGACGGCCAGCGTGGTCGAGGGATAAGGCTCTCGAGTCCCAATCCGAAGGTCGCGGGTTCGAACTCGCGGGAAATTTATTGATTAATTTTGTTATTTCACAATTAATTAATTAGAAATAATATATAGTATATTTGCGGCACGTTCCAGAGCGGAAGATACTCTCAGTACAGCCCCGGTGAAAGAGCACCATTCAGAATTGAAACGGTGTTTGGTGACCAGATCTGAATAACCAGTCCCTTCCCATTACCTTCAGCATCACAACATGCCCCAATTTGGGATGTCATAGTCTTACTGGCTCACCGGGACTCTTGTGCGGTATTCATATATAAAAAAAGAACTAGTACATTATAACCAAAATAGATTAAAATTTAAATCCTTTATTATGCTATTTTTTTATTATATTACCACCACACCATTTTAGTGGGTTCCCGTTTGTTTTATAGTTTATACGCATGTAATTTATTTCATAAATATATTTACGTACTTACATTATAAAATTATTTATTACTTCACCTATTTTTTGTACGTTTATTAAACATTGTAACCTATATTGAATTTATTTATGCATATAATTAAGAATGTAAAAAAGTTTTAAGAAAATTATCAAGCAACCAAAATTATTCCACTAAGTCCGTAATAAATGGAAAGGAAGCCAAGGATTATAGTGCCTGCGTGTTTTTCCAGGCATTAAAAATATAGTACGTAAAAATGATGGTAAACAGTGGTTTAACATTTCCCGCTCCTTCTATCCGATACTTTAGTAATAAACATCCCCTGTAGACATTAACAGGGGTTTTGTATTTGTCGTTTGTTTCCTATTGCATGGAAACTGAACATAAATGTCTGACACGGCTTGTTCCTGATAATCATTATTGATCTTTCAGTTGTTTGCAGGAGTTTCGGAAGACATTTATTCTGGTTTATCTTATCATTTCTTTGAAAATGAAATTCAGTTAGCGTATAACTACGATAAAACCAAACTAATTCGCATTTTTTTGTAAATGTGTTTCATTAAGTTTAATTTTTCATTTGGGAGGCGGGTTGGGTACCGCCGCCCCGGGAACCATTTATTGGATAACCAACACCTCTGCCACATATCACCCCAAGTGGTTCACTACCGTCTGGTGACTTAGTAGGAGTGCCCGGGTTCATGTTCTGTTCACCAACGACGTGGCATGCCGGATCTGGAGAGACCGGTTGAGGGAGACCTTTTGATCTCTCCGACAGAACTATCTCAAAATATCGTCTTGCGCCGCAGTAGGAGGGACGGATTCATTCGTCCGTCACTCCTGGATACTCTTACCCCAGATTACTATCCATCCCTCATTTAAAGAAACACATGTCGATCGACATCGACGGATCTGCCGGATCTGCCCTGATGATGGACACTGCAACGCTGTCCGAAACGTCGGCTAAAGAAGGAGGTAGCACAACACGGCATAACACCCCAAAAACAAACAACGAAAACCAATAAATTGTTTTTTTTTATATATTCAATAATATTATTTTTTAATTTATAAAAACAGATTATTTGTAAATCAATTCTGCTATGTAACTTTTTACAGATGGCAACTTTTTTAGCCTTCAGAAGGCGAAACAGCTGTCAGGAGTTATAATAATTACGTAAGTTTTTATAAATGAACTGTTTTTATAAATTAAATAATAGCATGGTTGAATAATTTAAAGCTGAAAAAATTTAAATGGTATTCTAAAAATTAAACTTCATAACAATAAAAAATAATTTTTTCAAAATCTTCAGTAGTCATGATTACATTTTGCAGGAAAATCTATCGATCGGTGAGATCTGCCGTCATTGAGTTTTCTCAGTTTTATCAATATGTATTTTCTAGAACATTTTTTCAACTATTAGCTATGACACCACTAATCTCTGGCTTGCCATTAAAGTAAAATCATGTATTGGTTTCATAGTGCTTTCACACAAACGAAGTATTGAATTCCGTAAGTCTAAACTTAAACTTTAGGTCGCACAGTTTATACCCGCGCTGTGCAAGCAGGTTCCATACAGAGCATGGGACCATCCCAATAAAGTAAATATGGGCGTTTTCCAAAAAAGATGTCGGTGACGTAATAGGAATTCCACTTAAGTGAGATGCTGCATTTCGATTAAAAATATACGTAAATTTATTAAAGAAAGGTTGAACTTCATGACAAAAAGTATTTAAATAGAAAATGTCAATAAACTTCGAAAATAATTGCAATTTAAGTTTAATACTGTTGCTAAGAAATTCTTTTACGTCACTTTTATCATAAAGTTTATAAAGAAAATTAAAAGAAATTCATTATTTCAGAATTTTATTTACGAATTGAAAACACAATCAGTCTCCTAAAAAATATGAATAATCAAGCTTATTGAATTAAATATTAAGTTTTTCAATAAAAATATTCTTTTACGCTACTTTTGGACACTTTGTACTGTATATTTTGCGTTCTAGAAAGACGAATATAAGTTTTTGTTTTACGAATGTTTAATTATAACAAATTAAAAATTAATCATGAAATATATCAATAAAAAAAAGAACAAATTTCTTTGGGATATAATAATTGATCTTAGAAAATAAATCACAGCAATAACAGGACAGTGGCGTAAGGGGAAAAATTTGGTAACGTTAAGGAATTCTAAGGCCTCGGCCAGACTGAGAGGCTTGCCCGGTAGCGACAGCGGGCGCGAAATATCAGTCGTATGTGTACGCACGTTGTGGCTACACTGCTGAAGGCGCGACAAGCGACTGGTATGGGAAGAGTGGAAGATACTCTCAGTATCACCCTGGTGTAAGACCACCATTCAGAATTGAAATGTTGCTTAATAATGACTTTAACCGTGTTTAGTGACTAGATCTGAGTAGCCAGGTACTTCCCAACCTTCCTCTTCCCCATCTCCTTCCTGTCCCCACTTACCTTCAGCCTCAAACGTACCCCAATTGGGGATGCCATAGTCTCACTGGCTCCAGACGGGAGCAGTTAAGACTCATGTGAGGTATTCTCTATAAAAAAGGGCGATTTTACGTACTACCGCCACCGTGGAAGGCCCCCCGCGCAAGTACTTTTTCTTCCACTTGTTCTTTTTTCTTTTCTTTTTATTTTCGTTTCTGTTCTCTCCAACGTCTTCTTTTTTCTATTCTTCTTTGGTTAGCTCTCTGATTATATTTTGATGTTATTTTTGTCTTTGTAACTCTTTTTTCATAAAGGCTTCATATTTTTCAGGGTCGTTTTTAATTTTGTCTCTGTACCTTTTTGATTTTTCTGCAGCTTTCAACGGCATATTTGAACATAAAATTAAAATAAATTATTTATAAAAATGCACAAATAATTAGATAGGTAATAATGGGCTACACGTGCATACCGTGTATAGCCTGAAATAGGTAACTAAGCTGAAAGGGTAATAAAGTACTTGTTAATGTACACAACTTTAATTAGGTACAGGATTAACTAAAATACACAGGAACATAAATCATGCTACATTTTATACTTACTTAATTAAAATTGTATGAACCAGCTGATTTTATACTGAATTTCAGAGTTGCCTCTACAGTAATAGTTGCTCATATTGCTGTATATATTAGTACTTCGACACCATTTCGACTCTTTCAGAATTAATCTTTAATAATCTTAATTAATAAAAAAAAGAAAAAAATTATACACATAAAAATTAAATAATTGTTTCTTTTTAGCTATGCTGTTCTTTTTTTTCAATGCTACATATATCACTCAACCCACATATCTACATGTAATAGTTACATTTTGAAGATACATGCAAAATATAAATTTAATTAGAAAATTGTAACACACCCAAATACACTAAAAGACGGATAGAGTGAACCGACCTTTAGAATTCCATTACGTCACTTTTAAGTTCCATTCACGAGACCGTTGCGTAAGAGAAGTAGCGTAATCGCGTCAATATTTTTTCGAAATGTATTTATCAATAAATTATGAAACTTCTGTTTGTTCTAACTAAACATTTCATAAAACAATAAATGAATCAATTTAATACAAAGTAGAGTCTAATACATGCTGGTAAATTACCTGGAGAAATACGGAAGCGTTGGTGGAACACTTTTTTAGTACAGCCGAGAACGACCACTTTTGTTACGATTTCTTGGCAAACTGGCTGTAAAAAACCAAGCATGGCCGCCCTTCATAGACTAAACAGGGTTGCTATTTTCGAAAATATTCGTCGATTTGGTAATATTTTTATTGGAAGACGTCAATAATGTGGTAGCGTAGGCGGAAATTCCACCATAAGCTATTTCGTAGGACAACTCAATATCTGGTATTTAAATTATTTTACACGATAATTAATCTATATTATGGTTGCAAATCGAAAATATTATCATATACTATTAGTAGAATTAGAAATAAATACTGGGATAACATAAAATAACATTAATTTTTGAACTCTTACTGGTAGTGGTAGGTGTAGGACATACCAGAAACAGTGACCTGTAGTCTTACTTATTTTAAAATAATATCGAAATTTAATAGATTTATTCATTATTTTTAGTCCATAAAGGTATTTATTTGTTATTATATTGGTAAAATATATGGTTGGTCATTAAAACCGACACAACAAAAGTTACTGATGCTGAAAGTGATGGGACACTGACTTTTATCTATGTACACTTTTTTTGAAAAACGCCCATATAGTAATAGTAAGTAATAAAGCAAAATATGTATTCATAGAAAAATAGATACACTCACGCTCATCATTGATTGCAATTAATTCAATGAAATGATTGCTCAAAGAGCAATAAAGGTTGCTCCAAATCGGTAAAATAACGACTATTGACTGTTCATAATGACAAAGCAAACAGAATTAAACACCCACATCTTGTTATTAGACTATTTAAATACAGTTATTATCATATACTCAAGGATATCAACTACATAATACGTTGATTTGCATGTAGGCATTTATTTAAATATTTATTTGTGAAAAAATGAATTATAAGTAGGACTTGCTTAATTATCATCGAAATAGTAGAGTAAATAATATTATACATTTTCTTGAAATTGAAGATGTCCACTTTTGATATTAAGTTATTGTATTTATGACATAGACATAATTATGTAAAGATGCACAAAAATAAAAGTGAAGAAAGTCATAGTGAACCACAGCAATGAGAAAAAGTAAACTTTACAAAAGGCAAATTAAGGCTTATGGGAAATACATAAGAAAAATGCTTATTTAAGAGGTAAAATCCAGCAATCCATTATTCCGTTTTTGTTAACAGCGCTGCGCGCGGATGTTTTTACAACTATGAAGCTAAACGGTATTAGTTTTAAATTTATTGCGAAATGTTGTCAAAATGAGCTGCGCGAACAGACAAACTCACACGGTCGCGTCTCGGCGGCTAATGAATCGGGAGAAAAAAATGATCAAACGGGAGATGGTAAATGAATGAAACTTACATACTTCTTAAAATTAATTTTAATCAAAATAATTTATAATTTTTTAATAATGTCTAAACAAAATAAGTGTGTAAAAAATCTGAAATATTTTAGTTTGTAAGACCTTAAATAAATAGAAAAACTGAGGTATTTTTGTCACAAAACACGTTCTCGGATTTATTTTTAAATGATTTTAATTTTTTTTTAAATTAAAATTTTGAATACTGTGTGACTAGATTATAATATGTTGATTTATTCTGTATGATTATATGATTTGAAATTTGTGTTGTTTAATAGAATCTATCGTTTGAAAATTGAACAAATCTGCCAACGACCAACCGTATAACCTTAGTATATTATAAATGCACTTAATTTTACAAAATTTTAAAACTGCGTGTATTAGATAAAATAACAATATCTTAAAATCAGTTTATGCTTTTTTGTTAAAAAGAGTCAATACGTCTAGAATTTGATTTACAAAATGACTAATTTCCGGTATTCTCTGGTAAAGCACTCTCAAAGTAATTTCCACGACCACGGTAAAAAACGAACCCTTCCTGTTTATCAGTAAGTTCATCAACAGTTCGTTTCCTTTTTCAGTCAGTCGTTGATTTCAGTGAGAAACCTTTCCGATTATTTTCGGCGTGGCTTCAACCATTTAGTTTTTTTTTTAAACGGTATTGATTGGTTTTAGTCTGTGCTGATTGTCAATTTGTCAATTTCGGAATTGCAATATTGCTTGGATAATAATTTTCATAACATAACGCAATGTTCTAGATATGTAACATAGTTTTTAAATTTATCTTCAGTTTCCAGTTTCCTATCTAACCATTACACCTCTTTTCGATGGTTAATAATAATAATAATAATGGGATAATATGTAGAGCGCCGTTTTTGCGAGAAATCACCCCAAGGGCACTGTACATTTTATTATGACTTCTTATGCTCTACCTAGAACTATTATTTACAAATAGATATAAACATACTTACCTGGCAGGTCACTTCCGATAAACACACTTAAATTAGAAAGTTTATGCTTGGAGGAGAAACGACTTTGCACGCGGAGGACACTATATTTAAAATATTGGACATTACATAATTTTACATTTGCTATACCATCACTTTTCATATTACATTTATAAGAAGATTACTGCCAAAAATGGAGTTAATAAATTGAAGTTATTTCAAAATACTTAAGAATTTAGGACTCATTGGGACTGGAGAATTTGAATGAAATTAGATGTAAAAATAACTCACAAATAAGAATTTTTTAACATTTTTATGCAATTAGTCATTTACTATATCGCGGGTTATAGTAAATGACTGTGAAGGTTTTGGTTTTGTGTTTTTTTCTTCTTTATGGATACGACTGTCTCAAAAGGATTTAGCCTTGATTTTCGCCGAGTCTGTAATCAGTAACCATTCTTAAATCATGTGGCAGTCCATTCCAGGCTTTAGGTCCTGACTTTCCGAAAGCACGCTCACCGAACTTAGTATTTGGTGTGCGCTTTGGCTCCTTCAAACTTCCGATTGCTGATGACGCCGCTAACCTAAGAGTTGAGTCTCCGGAATTACAGGTTAGCAGAGAGGATGGAACACCACACAAATCTGTCTTAGCATGCTCTCCTTTCTTTACTTTCATTCTGTACCCCGTCTCGACTTCATCTTCTCAATTTTTAAAATGTCAATTTCGTCAAATTTCTAAAATATCTAAGCGAACCTTCGTAATCTTCTCTTTATTATGTGTAGAGTGGACCTAGCAATCTTTTCTGATTTTCTGATTCCGATAATGTTAAATATATCATTATATTTCTTTTTTTATGACAAGTTGAGAAAATGTCTAGAAACACCCTCGTGAAGGATTTAATTTACATATTAAAATTTAATTATTTGATAACTTGAAATTCTTGAAAGATTTATTTTTTTATTATTTATGGAGTTAATAGAACGTTAGAATATACACTTCAAAATTGAAATTTAGAATCATATAAATAAGTGCTCAAAGTGGTCAAACCACAAAAATGGTTTTTTAAGCCAAAACAGCCGTCACAATAATAAAAGAAAAACAAACTAGAATACTTGCAGAGCATTATTTAATATAATAACATTATTTAATTTAATTTAAATTAAATAAAAAAATAAAATATAGTGTGGTTTACGTTTTATTCTGCTTAAAAAGTGTTAAAAACCTATCTATTTCAGATCTCCCAAAGTTTTGTATGCAGCTTTTAATTTGGGTTCATGTTTTATGTTGTTTATAAAGGAGAGTTTAGTACCATAAGTATAAGAAGTATTTAGGTCCAAAACTATTACTTACTGGTTTTAATATATCACGGACCGTAAAATAGTTTTAAGCTTTGGGGTTAACATCTGTGGCAAAGCCAACGATCGGCGATTTCCTATTGGCTCCCTCACACGCCAATAGCGACCACTCAACTTTTGCACAAGTCATCGTCTACTGTTGCAATTGTAACAGAACCATTTTTGTTCTAAACTGCCGAAGAATCAACAGCTTCGTAAATTGTTTCTCGTTCGCTACCACTTTCATTTACGTATTCATTACAAACTAGCAGTGAAAAACCCGCTCCGCGGGTTTTTGCTCCAAGCCCTGCAGGCGGCTTTTCGTTCTGCTTCGCCCAGTTTAAGTGTTGGTGACTATTTATAAAGCATCACCCTTTTTGCAAAACTAACTGCTATTATTAACATTAAACTACAGAATGCTTATATTTAATAGGTAGATATATAATAGTAGACATTCTTACATTATACCGTGAATAATGAGAGGAACATAAATCTTCTTAATATTGATTAAAAGCGAAAAATGTTTACTCTTCTTCATACTTTTTTCCTTAAATATAGTATTATAGATGGCGCCACTTCTGTTTGCAAAACGCGTATGGGCGAGATCTAAGTGTGTATATTAGGGAAGCAGCTCCGTGGAAAATTGCACGTTCACGGACGGCTCAGAACGGTTTCCATACAGTGTGGCGTGGAGATTTACTCGGAGTCGGGTTCCTTAATTTGAACCGTACGGGCATTATCGTATTAATATACTCCGATAATAAATTATTGGTCGGTTGTAATCGGATGAAAATTGTTTCAATAGACTTATAAGTACAGTGTATATGCTTATTTGATATATATCACAATCCATCTTTCCACAAACCAATATAACCCCCATACATCCAAAAGACGTGAGTAAAGTTTTTAAGAAAAAAAAAAAAACAATTGTTCGAACAGATGGTAAGTTAGAAATATACAACTTGAATAGAAATATTAAATAGACTAGTAAAATAGTTATCCGCTAATAAGAGAAGTATCGGGACGTGTCAAACTACAAAAATCACTACATAATGTCGCTTAAGGACAATAAATTTAGGCCTAGCTAAAAAGTTCTAACTATGTGATAATTAAATTTGACTACGCACATGCGATGTGTTTTCATCTCACCTTATCTCAACAAACTAACACTTCCACCTGTAGGCTGTAGGCCACATCAAATAGTATTGCTGTCAAATATTCCGCAGCATCAATCATCATTATCTTTGAATATTAAAAAAAAAAAACACGTACGATGTTAATATAATTTATGCAGGTTGCGTAATATCAAACAATGTAATGTGAAACCTTTCCTGTTTTTTTCGTTCCTTATTTCTTAAATACCTTCTCTGTAATTAGGGTTGTATATTGGTATTGAGTAATCTTCTTAACTTTTAACCCTAAATTATTTCTTCTCTTCTACACTGTATCTTAACGTCGAACTACTTGAGGAATTCTTTCTGCTTCGCCAATAATATTATGGCTAAAATTCAAACATACTGGTTTGAATTCGCATAATTGGTACCCTTCCTGTTGCATTCGGCTTTTGCCGCCTGCTTCAGTATGGAAGTTTCTATCGTTCACATCGTTGCATTACGCATTTATTATAATTACAAATTACCTTACTCACACGCAGAAAAATGTTATTCGAAAAAAACTATCATTTTACAGTAAAAACGGTTAAAAGCGCGACTGAAGTTCTTACGAGCAAATTAACAGTGTTTCAATGTGTATTGGCGGGAAAATGTAAGAATAATTTGTTGGTATACGTACGTAATTACGTATACCAACAAATTATTCTGATACGTTCCCGCCAATAAACATTGAAACCCTGTTAATTTGTTCGTAAGAACTTCAGTCCCGTTTTTAACCGTTTTTACTATTAAAATTATCGTTTTTTCGAATAACATTTTTCTCAGTGCACCAATCGAATATACCACCATTGAAATAATTAACCTTTTAAAAACAAATACGAGTGCCTGTGGTGTCATTCTTAAATCCCCAACGGATCCCAACATCCAACAAGCAAGACAACCTACAGTAAGTACCTTTTGTGACATAGTTTGCTATTTGGTTTATGCGAACGAATTTGTTGAGATCCGTAGGCACTGCTAGCATAGATTGGACATTAATTTCTTACTCTAACCCTATTCAGATGGTGCACTTAGCGCACCTACCTCACATCTACTTACTATTCTAAAAAATTCTCACCGAGAGGATATATTATTATATTCTTATAGTAATAATACTCTAATCCAAATTCGTATAATCTTACGAGTATATTTTTTACACCCGCAATTTTAATATTTTTTATTATTATTATTATGTAATGAGCAGGCAGCATTCTGCTGATGCACTCATATCTGTTTCACAATGAGTTTGACAGTAAATGAGTTGTTTTAAGTTTAAACTAAGTTAGTCCTTTCTTCTTTCCAAATATGAATCCAATAGAGCTTTGAATTGGTTTATATTAGTTGCATCGATGACGTGGTGTGGATCCAGGCGGAGCAGATAATCTCCTTTGCGATAATCAAGTTAAAAAAAAATTTGAGCATCATTATTATTATTATTACTATGAACAGTATTTAAATGAATAATTATTTTTTCACACTTTTGTGGTAATTCGTATTTGGTTTAACACCAAGCATGAAAATGATTCATTAAGGAAGGATAAAAATCTATAAATTGTTCTAAAATAATTTTTTTTTTTTTTTAAAAGTAGAATTTTAAAATGTCTTTTAACATTTAATTTAACACACAGATTACATAATCTAAATATATTTTGGCGTTGTGAAGTCGGTAATTGGAAATAAGTCGGTGTTCATGTGCAGAGAAGTAAAAAGCTTTCAAAATTTTCCGTCTTTTCAGCAAGTGAAAGGCGCTCAGATGATTAATTTGATCATGAAGAAATACCCACGGCTCGCTCTACTTGCTCCTGAAACTCAATTTTATGTTTCCAATAACATTGCGATCAATAGACCCACAAGGTTTTAAATATAAACATAGGTTCTTGCCACTTTCTGAAAGGGTCTACACAAGATCGTATGGAAGAGGTTTATTCTCTTCATAGTCTTTCAGAAAAAGCTATTTTCATGTTAAGTCTGTTCTCTATTCATATGTAATTGTATGTTGGCAAACCTTGGAAAAATACAGATGTTTCGGATAACGGGCGCTTAAATAAACCTTATTGGAATATTCTACATTCAACGTTTCGTTCATAAATAAATGCAGTAGTCGATAAATTTATTGAGTGCGATGGTATTAATACATAGGTTTTCATGGTGTATTGAAATCCATAGTAAAAGAAAGAAATGTAATAATATTTGGAGACTTTTTTGATTTTATCTTTCGTTTTCGAATAAATCGAGTCCGAAGTTGATACTTTTTAGTTATTATAAGCAATAATTATTAGCCTGAAACACTCATCCATATTGAAAAAAACTCCCAAGAAAAGACAGAGATAGAGAAGACAGAGGGGCGCAGGTTCGAGTCCCGTCGGCGGCATGTATCTTTTCTTGGGAGGTTTTTTCAAAATGGATAAGTGTTTCAGTCTAATAATTATTTCTTATAATAATTGTTACCCTTTGTGCTATGCATAAAATCTTGTCTTAAACATTAGTTTATCAAAAAATAATCAATATTTGACGACTTAAAGTATTTCACCAAAAAATGTAGACATGATATCGCCAGCTTGTGGGAAAGTTAGCACTTACAATGCCTTTCTCACATAAAAATAAAGTTTGTTGTTTGCAAGTGAAAAAATGTAATAAGCGGTAATTGTTAAATGAAACACTAGTATATATTGAATCATTTGGCGGGTAAGAGATAGGCCGCCTTAGCTTAGTGGATAGAGCTCCTGACCGGCATTTAGTGTTGTTCGAGTCCCGTCGAGTCCCGGTTCGAGTCCCGTCGGTCCCGTCGGCGGCACGTATCTTTTCTCGGGAGGTTTTTTCAATATGGATGAGTGTTTCAGGCTAATAATTATTGCTTATAATAATTGTTACCCTTTGCGCTATGTATACTCGTCTTAAACATTAGTTTATCAATTAAAAAAATAATTGATGCTTTTTAGCTCAAATTTGAATAAAATCGGGTGCTAACCTTGTGTTTAATATTAATATAAGAGTCTAAGTAATATATTAAAATAGAATAGGATACAGCCTTAATAACGATTTTAAAGTTGTTCCTCTTCTCCCTAAGAAACCTTATCCCTTCCCCTTTACCTATTCCTCTCCCTGACTCTGATGGTCTCTCCCTCTTTTATATGCTTTCTCTTTATCTTTTTATTACCTAATAATCTTCCTCCTAACTGTAATTTAGTTTACGCGTTTATTGTCCTGATGAAGGTTGAGATCAATCGAAACTGGTCGACATATATTAATCAAACAAAGTGGTTTTGAACCAAGAGCTTTTTCATTTGAATTGCAAATATGTTACCAGGTTCGATTCGGTCAAAAATGCTTGTCCCGAGCGTATATTATTATAATACGTGTACGAGGTCTACACCGAAATAAACTGGATAAGATAATAAATACTCGGGTTAATGATAAAACAACATATGACGAATTGTCAGAGATAAAAGTAAAACCACGAAGATAAAGAACGAGCTAGCGGTTAAAAAATGCAACCACCACCATCTGATACATTCCATTTTCGTTTATTTTGTTTAGTTAGTCGTAGAGAACTGTATAAATCGGTCTAATCATACAATGTGTACGTACACATTATTATTTGTAAGTGTTCTCGTTGTTTATTTGATAAACTTCCTCGTACATAGTGGTGTGGAAATGCTAAGAGGCATAACCACGATAATGAGAAACTATAAACTATGTACTGAACAAGAGAGTATCACGTCTTCATCACGATGGAATCTTTCAAAAGATATGTAAACGGTTTGATCCGACAACTTCTGAACTGAACTTTTAACGAACTGTGCACTGCCAACACGTATTGCGTGATATAATATATTACCCATGTGTATATCTACTACCGTATATAAACCCATATTCATCGGAATGATATATTTCATAAAAACCATGTTCAGAAGTCATATTACCAATGATGTATTATTTTTGTGCAACTTTTCATTACTTTATTCAGGCGTAACTAATTTGTAGAGTTGTGTCAATAGTTACTTTTGTCGATACGCTTCTAAGCTATGTATAGATATTTTTTTAATATTATTTTACACATTTGATTATGTTGTTATAAAGTCCTCGCGAGCTCCTACGTATTTCTAATTGCCTCAATTTAGGTCTTGAAAAATGGACTTCACAAAGCTTACAGACCAACAAAAGGTAAATAACAATGATAATTTTTTTCTCAAACCAACATTTTTGGTTACGATGTTAAGTGTAAGGTTTACATGCCCTGTCTAGATAAAACATGAACGATGTTTGGAGCCTGGGGAGCCTTTGGAGTTTTTTGATTGATAGAGCCTTAATTTCAAAAGTAAAAAAAATTGATGTACCTAACAATATTTGATCAGGGTAACTAACTATCACGCCACTTCTTCGAAGCAGTAGGGTAGATTACCACCAACTCTGTCTGGGCAAATACTCCGTGTTTTATTTGCATTTAAAAATGTTTATACATTTCATAGCCCGTCTTTCTATTTTTTTAATAAGGACTTATGAAACTATGTATGAATATATCAATATTTAATTTGTGTTCATTTTTATGTTTTTGTATTGTCTGTCAAATAAGAGTAGAAAACATAGGAGGGCGCCACTGTTCTTTAAATGACAATACTAAAATTATAACAAACAGTGAAAATGTAAATCTTTGTAACCTACATTTTGTAAAAAAACAAAAACACATAAAAGTGGTAAAAATATTTATTCATAGCTATATAGATAACCACTCATCTCAACATTAGAATGGCATATACGTATACTATCCCTTTGCAAATTTGAGTTAACACAATAAAATAAAAAGCAGTTTAGAATTTTCGTTGTTTGTTTTTGGGGTGTCATGCCGTGATGCGCTTCTGTCCGAAACGTCGGCTAAAGAAGGAGGTAGCGCAACACGGCATAACACCCCAAAAACAAACAACGAAAATGCTTTTGGCCGTGAAAATTTAAAAACGTATCAGTTTAGAATTTGCTCAAATTTATTTAATACTAGCTTAAGTATCGAGCGTTGCCCGGGCTTTAGATCATCCCCCTAAAAAAATGTATCTTATGATGAATAGTACTGATGTCAAACTATCTATGTCTTTCGGAGTGCGACCCTTTCTATTTTGCCTGGATTTTTGAATTTAATTTACCCCCATTTGTTTCGCTCTTCTTGACAATTCGCCTGATGGTAGTTTCTGAATAAACTGAGAAAAAAATACAATGATAGCTAATAATATTGTATATCTACGTAAATAAAATAAAATCATAGTTACCTATATATCGATAAATATTTATCAATAAAACATATTAATGTAATTTTGCTGTCCGATGATATTTTTTTCAATTAAAACATTTTTTTTATTTAAAAATTCCACTCTGCTATACATCTGAGCTCTGTTTCGTCTGTTACCTGTTGCTGGAACGAGACGGTGTGCATATCACGTGACCCGCTAGGCTATGCGCAACAACCCAGTAGCGAAGTGTGATGAAATCTTTTTTATAATCGATAACAAAAATTTTGAACAGCAAAAATTGTGCGTGTTTTTTTAAAACTTTATTTAACTATGTTATAAAGAGCTCTTGAGGTGATTTTCTTATTATTCGATCTAATTATGTTTTTTTTCTCTTTGCAGGTTTTTGAGATTTCTTCAAAGGGTGAACAGAAAAGAAAACTAAAAATGGTCAAGTGGGAGATTGAAAAAAGAGAAAACCAATAAGTTCTTAAAACCATTCTACGAAAAGTGTAAAATGTTCCGAAAGATAAAAATTAAAATGAAAATCAAAAATTTAATAATTGAACTGTATAGCAAATTCTTATACTTGTGCAAAGGAAATAATCTTCACGAATTGAAACTCTTACGTTTTTCATAAAGCAAAAAATTCAAAACTATATTAAAAATATTAACTTTATTTATTTTGTAAATAACCGACTTGATCTGAGAGCTTATGAAATCGATGTAGTACTGAAAAAGAAAAATGTGTGTCCTTAACAAATAAAATGCTAAACGCATAATTAATTAATTTAAACCTTCCATTTAAAGTCACATAAAAGTTCTTGTTCGTAAATCTTAATAAAAAAATCATAAATTCATTTAACGGAAAAAGTGTTCATAATTTAAACTAATTATCAATAAAAATATAAGAATAACGCGATTGCGTCATATTTTAAAGTCAAATAATATCTGTCAAAGATTTCGTGTTTTCTAAAGTTAGTATTTGATTAGAATATAACATGAGTGATAGATTTAATGTGAAAGTGTATAAAGAATATGATATACGTGACTTGTGAAGACTTACTTTTAAGCTATGTGTTAATATCGTGACAGAAGGCAAGAAATGGTAGATGTAATATTGTTATTATAAAGTTCGTTTAAAATCTCAGTGGCCTAAATTAGAGTGTAAACTTCGAGTGATCGTGTGGTTTGTTAATTTCGTTAGTCAATCTAAAGCTCAGGGTTGACTTGGCATAATTGCCTTCATTTAGAGCTAAAGTTTACAGTGAAGTTTGTCGCGACAATTCCCGAGTGATGGTGATTGGGTGATTTCACCATTTAAGGCGGTCAGCTTGATTAGTTAGGGTGACTGTCCCAAAATGGGCTGCACTCCGAGCATGTTACTGGACCATAAGAAGGGACACAGGGACAGCACTGGGTCGCAAGACCAGGTAACTATTAGAGTATTTTAACAATTTTTCCTTTAAAATACGATAAATTTGTATGTAGATTTTTTTTTTACATGAGCTCCACACAGAAGGCTCTGAGGAAAATACTGCTCCTAAGGGACTGTGGGATGTCTTTGGGGATGCTGTGTGGAGGGTCTTTTGAGGAAAGGAAGGAGATGAAATTCTGGGAAGGAAAAAGGTATAAGGGGTGGGTAGGAATCTGAGGGTCAGTATGTCCAGCAATTAATGTCCAGCAGTTTGAATCCATCTCTCTTAGAGTGCAAGGCTATATTCGGAGAGAGTCCTACTGGAGAAGCCAAAAGGACTCCCTCAACCAGTCTCTCCCGTTCCGGTCTGCCACACAGCTGGCGGGCAGATGCAATCACTGCCAAGACGCAGGCAAATCTCACCCCATGAACCCGGGGACCCCTAAGCCATGAAACCTAGCGAACCACTTTGGGCGACCTACGGCAGGGGTGTTGGTTACCCAATAAATGGTTCCCGGGGCGGCGGTACCCATCCGCTTGGGCCAATTGTTGATCCAAGATGGTTGGGCAACACAAAATATCGTATATCTGTGATACATGATTCTCTAGTTCTCTGAGGCTGGAATCAGACGGTTCACTTGAGTGAAGGTCTGATTCCAGTCTGATTGTGTCGTATTTAAATAACAGAATGCAATATGTCAGCTTAGATGACAAAAACAGTCAACACAATAATATAAACTATGGAGCTCCTCAAGGATCCATATTAGGACCTCTATTATTTCAAATATATATTAACGATATCTGTCAATTAAACCTAAATGGGGAAATTTTTTTATACGCAGATGATACTGCTATATTTTACTTTGGCAAAAACTTAGAAAACTTACTTGAAAAAGCTCAACTGGATCTTAATAAATTAAATGACTGGCTAATTAAAAATTTATTAACTATTAACACTAAAAAAACTAATTACATGATCTTAAGTTCACAAAAAAGAAAAACGCCGTCTCATAATTGGTGTATTTGGTAGAATAGCCCATCTTCTACCAATACAAGTAAAGAGGGGATTATACTTTAGTTTAATTCATTCCCATCTTAAATACCTCATAGAAATATGGGGAATCACAAATATCACACTCTTAAACGAAATTATTAAAATAATTCAGAATAAAATTATAAAAAAACTTTTTAACTATCGACCAGATACCCCCACCAAAAGAGTATACCAAGAAGCTAACTTAATGAAAATCAGAAAACTGTACGAATACAACATATGCTTATTAATCTACAAAATTCAAAATGGCTTTATACACACAAATACTACATTTATGAAAACATCACAAGTACATGAACACCACACAAGACAACGTAATAAATTATACACAAATTCAACAAAGACAGAGTGTGGCAAAAGAAACATAGGCTATGAGGGTATAAACATATATAATCTCCTTCCTGATAGCCTAACAACCGAAAATAAAATAAGTATATTTAAAAAAAAACTGTTTGCTCTCAAAATTAATGAGCAAAACCAAAATGTTCTCACTTAAAAAAATGTATTACTTGGTGTTAGGTAGTAAACCATCATTATTAATATTATTTGTATCAATGTATTAAGTTAACAAAGCGAAATATGTATATTTCTTTTAACTTAAAAAAAAAAAGGTTTACTCTATGGTTACTCGAGCGAATGTTCCTATCTTCGTTTCACTTTTCTTTCATTTCTTGTTCAGACGTGTCATTCCGAGTGAAATAGGTGGAACGAAATACAGAAATGACGAAATGAACTTCATGGTCTGTGGTTCTTTACTTATAAAAGCCTGCTTCCAACATGTTCTATAATATTATGATTTCGTACGTGTAATAGCTTCAAAAAGCTAATATAAACATGTTGTATAAAGGTAAACAACACTAAAGAAAAGCTTGCTTGTTTGACATTTCACACCCACATTAGTTAAGGCCGCGCTAACCCGCTCAAAAAGAATAAAATGGAGATATACGACAATACGAACGTGGGAGCGAGCGCGCTAACATTAAAAACCATGAAATTCATGCGAAAATTGTGAAAATGTTTAATAAAAGACGACTCGTTTGAAAAAGAGCAAAAATCTCGTGGGAGATGTGTCAAGTAGCATTTAAAGAAACATTATGAATTTTTCATACGTATAACTTGTAAAATAACAGAAACAAACGTGTAATAATAACTACTTCATTTTCATATTTTAACAAGCTTCTGCTCGCGACTTCGTCTGCCTAGGATTAGTACTTCGAGTAATCTATTTTCTTTTCCTAAGTCCCATCTACGTTTATACCAAAATTCTTAACCTATTTATTTAAAATATGTATAATTCTTAATTCGATTCAAAGTATTAGGCGAGTACTACAAATAAATTCAGTAATTTAAATATTTTCCAAAATAGAATTTTGATTTAACAATCATTGTTTTGCAAAATGTTATTCTCAAATTTTGACGTTTTCTATACAACAATAATTATTATTTTCAATATATTGAAAATAAGTAGCTAGCTTTATAAATTACAGCCTATATGTTATTCTGATGTATGAGCTATATTATTGTAAAGTTTCATTAAATTTTGATTTAAAGAGTAACAAACATACATACATCCATACAAACTTTCGCGTTTATAATATTAGTAAGATTTAGATTATTAGTGTTATCCTCTTCTTCAATGATAAATTACTAATTATTTATTATAAGGATCGCTATGACGTGATTTGAACCGTATACGCCGATCACTCATATTCTAACGGGACTGCTTCCTGCAGGTGCTGGGGTGCAAGGGGGGCGGTAACGGGGGCGCTGGAGGGGCGGGGGCGGGTGCCGGGCCCCCGCGCTCCGCCCCCCGCGCCAGCATGGACTCGGACGGCTTTAGCGTGCAGCTGGCGCCCCAAAGCGCCCCCGCCGCTCCCGTCGCCCAGCCCGCCCCACTGCTCCCCGGCAAGAAGGACTCGTACGTGTCACAGATGGGCAACAATTTCACCACCTCGCTGCACATCAAGAGGATATCGGGTGAGTTTTCTCTATTTTTATTATTAGTTTTATGGTTCAACTACATCATTTTTAGGGACATCTGGGACACGAACCCTGGGTTCGGGTCCCAGATGTATCCGTATCTTTTTCTGATTTTACTGTTTCAGATTTTCGATTGACTTTCGCTAATATTATCTTCATTGATTAAAATATAATAATTTGATGTTTAACTCATTAAGTTAAAAAGTTAAAAATAAAAATAAAAATACATCTTTTTTTTCTAAAATTTATTAACGCCCCTTTTAAGGTATTTTGCACGAGAGTGGTAAAAATATACATAATGTATTTACATAATTGAATTGCCTCAGTAACAATCTTTTGTATTTGTTTAGTGATAAATTGACAATGTCAACTGACTAAGCATAATAGGGAATTTCCACGTTTTTTTATAGCTTAAAAAAATTACGATGAATATGTCATTTTTATTTTATTTTTATATTGACGAATACATTTTTTACGGCGAGTCTAAGTTTCCCATTTTTGATATGTCGTCAAAAGGATATTTAGGGGCGGGGATATCGTGTGACGTCATATTCGTCGTCCGGCTTCGACATTTCTGACAGTAGTAGGTACGTTGTTGTTTGTTGACGTGCGTATTTGGCGCCGTTGCCAATCACGGGCCGTTTTGGATTTGTCGGTTTTTTTTAACGTTTTTAAAAACAATCATTTTGAATGAAAACATAAACAACAAACATTTTTAGTAGAATGATTAAAATCAGAAAAATGATCTTTAAATATTCCTTACATTTTCAACAGAACACCTTGATGGTGGAAATATCATATTGTAAAAACTAACTCTCTACTACAACACATACACTTGTTACACCAAATCTTAAACACGTAATCACATCAGCACAGGTTCTTCTAGTGAGGTGTTCACGAAATAAACAGTATTACCCAGCCACAGTTTCACTTTCTCAAGCCTACCTTACACACAACATAATGAAAGTTCAAAATATATTATGTGTACAAAACAATTTACTTTTAATAGTCCCATAGGTTTGTTTTATGTAATTTTGTATATCGAAGAACCTTTGAAATGTGTGTGTGTGTATGGAGTATGTGATTTAACCACTGCACAAGTAGAAAATATGCACATTCTTCTGTTTTGATGGTTTTTATATTGCACTACATTTTATAGCGGAGTAATTATATTAGTTGCGGCACTTTCCTTCAGAGGCGGCGAAGAGCGAAAAATGCGGAATGTAGATACGGAGAAGTTCACGCAGTGAGGACCTATTGATGACTGACGTGGGTAATAAGAAAATGGCAATAGGAGAAGGGTAGGAAGGAAATGTAACAATACTTACTAAAAGTACAGCGGTTTATCATATATAGATGTATGTAGGTAAGTGTAGCTATGTATTGTGTAAATGCCCGACCACTGACCATGAGAAAAATAAATGAGAATGCGTACATTTGTAAAATTGGTAATGGTAATGATAGTATTTATTTTAATATGAAGAGCAAGAGATTAGTACATTTATAAATAATAGGTAATGCTCATCAGGTTAGATACGGTGCTGGCATTACTGTATCTGCATATGTATTTCTGGAATTCACGTGTATCTACCTACCCACATATGAGTGCCTACTTGTTGGAATTCAGATGACTGTTATACCCATATCGGGTTAAGCTTATCGGGAAGATATCGGGTGAGTGGTTGGAAAAGGTGAACAAAGATAACCTTTGAAACGTAATGGTAGTAATAAACGTAATAACCTGTAGAATTTTTCTATTTTTCTTTATACATCTTTATTAATTCTGTAACAATGGGTGGGTATGCTATACTTGTCTCACTGTGAACTCCTGTGTTAAGAGCACGTGCAGTGTAAAACATGATCAGTTTATGACAGAAGTACAAATAACAACACAATATTACGTTTAAATTAAAAGAAAATCAACATCTTACCGTCGGAAACGCATACTTCTATGTGGAGGCCTAGTTAATAACAAAATCAGTTTATTACAAAAGTATAAATAACAAAACAATGTTAAGCTTAAAATAAAAGACAATCATCATCCTACCATTGGAAACGGATACTTCTATGTGGAGGCCTAGCTAATAACAAAATCAGTTTATAACAAAAGTATAAATAACAACACAATGATAAATGATAAATGATAAATGAATTAAAATAAAAGTATAAAAAACAACGCAATGCATAAAATAAAAGTATAAATAACATTATCGAAGAAAGCAAACACGTTGTGGCTTGACATTATACCAAATGAAACAAATAACTTAGTTTTAAACCACTTTATATATTTTTTTCGTTGTTTGTTTTTGGGGTGTTATGCCGTGTTGTGCTACCTCCTTCTTTAGCCGACGTTTCGGACAGCGTTGCAGTGTCCATCATCATTCTTCTGACATACCTACCAGCTCCTAGTAAATTGAAGCTGACGACACGGTATCGCTTCCTAGTAAATAAGCACACACTTGCAACGACGGACACTGCAACGCTGTCCAAAACGTCGGCTAAAGAAGGAGGTAGCACAACACGGCATAACACCCCAAAAACAAACAACGAAAATTCTTTAGGCCGTGAAAATCTAAAAACGTATCCCACTTTATATTTATTTTTATATTTGTCGACCGGTTTTGATTGCACTCAATCTTCATCAGGACAATAAAATAAACTGTGTCGACCGGTTTCGATTGGATTTTTTCGAAGTTTATTTTATTGTCCTGATGAAGATTGAGTCCAATCGAAACCGGTCGACAAATATAAAAATAAATATAAAGTGGTTTAAACAATACATTGCTTAAAATAAAAGACCACCATCTTCGTACCGTTGGAAATGCATAATCTATTTTCCTAATAGTTAAAATAGTAATAATTGTCTGAAATGGAAACACCCATAAGCACTGCTTCTGTGGAGGGGAATATAAGAAATTAAATATTTATTTTGAGTTTTGCATGATGAAGTTTTATTTGAAAAAAAATACTCTCATTTCATTCCAACGAATGAGAAAAATTGCAATGCGTGAGTGGAAAGCTCACAAGATCATGAAAGGTTCCGAAAAATGTTTAAACCTCTGAGCCAAAGTACGGTCAACAAGTATTTTATTATGTAGGTACCAACCCATTTCATTAGCTCCAAGAGGCAATCGCTTAACGAGAAGGTATTGTTAACATGGAACAGAAAAACACATTCACGGAATACAGAACTACTTTTAAAGTGGAAGAATTTTTTATTTATTTATTTATTTTTAACGCCCTTGTGGGCTTTTACATGATAAATGTATATTTATTTTATTTGATACAGAGACACAATATTTAGATAAAAAAGGTAAACTTAAAGAAATGAATATTATGTAAAGGTAAATTTAAATGAAAATAATATATTTTAGGAAAAAAGAACGAGAAAAACACAGGAACCAGTTTTTCAATTGTAGACAGCAAAAAAATAATAATTTATTGTAGGAATGATACAAAATTTTCAGGTGAATAATACATGACAAAGTGCATGGATACAGAAAAAGAAAAGAGAGAAACAGTTTTTTATATTTTAGGTAAATAGAACAAATACAAAAATATATGCAACATATCTTATGTGATACTCCTTAATTATAAAACATACCTTTGCTCCATAATAACATAATTAAGGTATCTCTTAAATAATGGTAAACTTATGTTAAATATGTCGATATTTGAGGTGTATTCGTTTCCAAGTGTGTGAAAGCGAGGAATAGGTGCATGTATTTGTGTTTGTTTGTAGGTAGTTGTTCCCAGATTTATTATTACAGAATAATATTTATTTTGCCTAGTTGCTCGATTAGAGGTACCTTGAAGTTGATGAGATTCAGGAGTTCACAACAGTCGAATTCTTAAACCAAAAGTTAAGTAATTTATATTTCTTCTATTTTCTAGAGAATTCATTTGGAGCGTATTTAGTAAGACTGTATAGTTTATGTTCTGAATAGGTATGTGTAATTTGAAGTTTATAAATCGTTAAATTTGTACTGCACAAGTTCAATGTTTCTTGAATAGTTACCATCACCATCGATAGGTACTATTTATTTTTATTTTTATTGATTTACGGTAGAAGCAACCTCCTACCCTTTGAATACACAAAATAATTGCAATATGTTTATGAGAATTCGTTTTAGAATAAACTGGTTTTTAAAATAATACGTTTTTAATTTTTATTTCCGAAAAACGTATTAATAACATGATGCTACGGGAATATTTACAAATTCAATTATTGTACCTGTCACGTTCTGTGTAAACAAATATACGTTTATGTATATTTGCATCAATCCTCAATCAAATCGATTCAAAATTGGTACAGCGCCTTTTTATCCATATACACATTATAATAATATTATGTTGTTCATATTTCGACCCTTTGGAATAACAAGCTTCCATCTGTTGTGGTAACGTCATGCGATAATGGGATCTAAAATAAGTTTCTTTAGAGTTCATTATCGCATGACGGTACCGCGATAGATGGAACCTTGTTATTCCAAAGGTTCGATTTGTGATAATGACAATTCGTGGTGGAATTACATAATAATAAAGTTTTTTTATTTTTTTATAATTTTTTTAAAGTTACTTTTCTTTACATTTTTTAACTACCATACTAGTCTATGTTGGCCCGTGTTGTGCAACACTTTTAAACTTCTTTCCCCTTATTTTATTTTTGACCGTTACCGGTTTCAGCATATTAAGGCCGTCTTCAGGCAGGTACAAAAAAATGGTTTGTTTTTTGTTTCAGTATTTCTTTGGAAAACGAACTAGACCGTCGACCGAAGATTTTCTGAGACAACGCGCTTGATGTCACTGAACTAGGTCCCGTGGACATACTTTAGCGATTCGTTCATTTACCTATTCTTTGAATGGCAATTTTTTTCATAGGCGGAGTTACATTTTTGTTCGATTAACATGAATATAAGAACTCGTAATTTTTCAAGCTTACTAATAACGTTTCACAAATCTTGCAATTATAATATCGCGTGATTTTTGACGGGTCTACGCTAGTATACTTATAAGTTATAAAAAGTGTGATATTGTATATCACTCCGATCGCAAATCCGAAGTAAAAGTGCGGTAAGTCAAAAAAGTTAATTTTACAGGAGAGCGAAAACCAATGGATGGATGACGGACAAGCAGTCCCGTCGAAAAGAGATACTAGCGACATCTTGCAGAGATGGAGTGATCTAACTTAAATACGATTTTCGTGGGGCATAGATAATCACAAAGACTTTACTTTTCAGGGATAAAAAGTCAAATAGATTATTTTGAATTACGACACTTTTCTGTGGGATGTGCGATATAGGTAACTTATATATAAACGAATTATACGCGAAAATATATCTTCTTTAAAAAATATATATTTATTTTCTATACGAATGAGAAAATAATGTTCATGAAATGTATATTTATTTTTTACAGAAAAAATTCTTAGGATAACAAAGTACCCTGCGAATTCTGAAACGAAGTCCTATTTAATTAAATATTACGTTAATATGTCTGGAAGCAGTTGCTGGTGAAGGATACTTGCATTTTTATGATACTTGAGTTTTATATCTGACTAATACGTTCAGTCACTGTTAGACCTGTTCAACTGACCAAGGCGCCATCTATATGGGTGCAAATATGAAATAAAAATATTGAGTTTTCCCACCATTTAGTTATATATTCGTGGAGCTCACGCAAACCTACAAACTGCAATCAATATTCCAAGCCAAGTAGCTTTAGCTAATGTCGAGCTCGGCGAATTATTAGTTGGGCGTGGAAAGTTCCCTAAGTGGTCTTATTCAAGTTTAAATTTGTAATGATTCACGTGCACGGAGTAAAATGTTATTCTAAAATACGATCATTTTATTCGTAAAAACGGTTAAATACGGGACTGAAGTTCTTACGAATAAATTAATAGTGTTTCAATGTTTATTGGCGGGAAAATGTAAAAATAATTTGTTGGTGTACGTACGAAATTACTTATACTAACAAATTATTCTTACATGTTCCCGCCAATAAATATCGAAACCCTGTTAATTTGTTCGTAAGAACTTCAGCCTCGTTTTTAACCGTTTTTACGAATAAAATGATCGTATTTTAGAATAACATTTTCTCCGTGTGCATTGCTTCCATTTGATTCTAATGGACTCAACGAATAAGCATTCACGCTGCCAAACAACCGAGCATAAACCGCCGAAATTTGAAAATGTTGAGCTGCGTTTTAAGGCGCAGGTTTTACGGTAACATTTTGGAAATTTATTCAGTAATGAGTGGACATTTGAGGGGAGAGGTCGCGCGCTCGCATTGCAGTTCCGTCAAGCAATGAATGGGGAAATGGGTGTTACACAAGCAAAGTAGAAATTAAATAATTAATTATTTTATCGTATAAAAATGAATGTTTCTTTGTTTGTTCCTCGTGCGGAACCTAAAGCATTTATCCGATAGCGATTTGTCGTGTATGAAATTATTTCCTATCTAGCGTTATGAAATTATTTCCTATACCATTTATCCGATTGTGATGAAACTCTGGTGAGTTGTTATGTGCACACCCGCAAATGTTTCTATAAATAATAGTGAGCTCTGGCGTCATGAAAATTGTAAAAAAAATACATAAAAAATTAATGTTTCTTTGTTTGTCCCTTATTCGGTACCTAAAGCATTCATCTGAGTGCGATGAAACTTTGGCGGATTTTTCGTGTACGTGTACATGCCCTTGAAAGTTTCTATATATATTATAGTGCAAGTGAGCTCTAGCGTTATGAATTTATCTCCTGTACTATTTATCCGATTGTGATGAAACTTTTGTAAGTTGTTAAATGCACACCTTCGTAATTCCTTATACGGTACCTAAAGCATTACTCCAATTGCAAAGAAACTTTGGTGATTTGTTGTGCACATACCTGTAATGGTTTCTATATGTAGTGCTGAGCTCTGGCGTTATAAAAAATTTCCTATACCATTCATTCGATTGCGCTGAAACAATAGGTGATTTGTTGTGCACACGCGAAGGATTCTATATACATAGTGTTTTCAATATAATGTCCTCCGCGTGCAAATTGGTATCTTCTCCAAGCATAAACTTTCTTATTAAAGTGTGTTTATCGGAAGTGACCGACCAGGTAAGTATGTTTCTGTATACAATTGTAAATAATAAACTTAAATATAGCCTAAGAATTATATTTTAAATTGTACAGCGCCCTTGAGGTGATTTCTCACAAAAACGGCGCTATACAAATTATCCAATTATTATTATTATTATAGTGGTGAGCTCTGACGTCATGAGATTTGTAGAAATAATTACAATATTTCCTTCTCATCCCCATTCACCTTCAGCCACACAACATACCCCAATTGGGGATGCCATAGTCTCACTGACTCCAGACGGGAGCAGGTGGGACTTTTGTAAGGTATTCATATAAAAAAAGGAGTGGCGGACATATGAATCCACCTCTCCCACAGCGGGGCAAGGCGATGAGTCGAGAGAGTCAAATAAATTTTGGGTAATTTGTACATGAGCTGCCAATAAGAAGGAACAGCCTCAGGAGCACACGTGCTTCAAGAATTATTCAGGGTCGTCTACCGCGATGGAATCCTTGTTCTACCGTTATTTCAGACATGGAAGATGCTTCAGAGAGGAACTAGCGTCATTGATCCCTTCAGCACCGGTGCAAAGTCGGGAAACACGCCAAACGCGCGCCCAACATATATACACGGTCGAAATTTCTAACATGAGAACGGGTCGCTTCTACCACTCGTTCTTGAGTTCAACAGCTCAGCTGTGAAACGATTTGCCGGCCTCTGTGTTTCCTCCTTCATACAATATGGGTCTCTTAAAGACAATTTTTCTCCGGGCCTCCTGTGCGAAGTTATATATAAAAATAAAAAAAATATTCTACTATTATTGTTGAGAGGTTTAAAAATTCCGTACGACTAACACTGTTTAACACAAGTACTAAAGATAAAATTAATATCATTCTAAAATCCACAAGTCTTGGCAATTTTTGTAGGATATTATGCTGAATATTTGCATACCAAGTTTACATTTAGTTGATTTTATATCAATTTGTATTAAATTTTGTGATTTTTCGTTTATGTGCGTCATTCTACTTTTTGTTTATCTGAGCTAATATTTTGAAATATATTCTTTCTTGAGTACGAAAAAATTTGTCGAAATAAACTTTCAAAAACAAAACCACCTTTTGTCATTTCTATTGCACGTACTTAAAAATATTTGTCCCAACTTTATTTTATGATCTCCCTTTATTCACACCCATTATTTTCGGGAATATTATAAATACAGTTATTATTATTTTATAAACCATACAATCTACGTCAAAACACCATTAGATTCAAAGTCTCATTGAGTAAAAAACGGAGACGTCAAAAAAGGTTCAGGGCGTAAAAGATGTTTCTATCTATCCATTCCATTGCTAATATGATTTTTTGTCTGTCTAGCTGTATCCATTATCTAGTAAACAAATTTAAATTTTATAGAGCAAGTGTATTTTTTATTTCGTACTTTATCAAAATGCTAAATGGTTTACCAATTTGGTGTCAATCTTACCCGAGTCTGCCCCATAGACGGCAAATGTTGTGGTTCGCTAGCGGGCCGTACAAGTACCAAAAATACCTAACTGCAGTGAAGCCGAGTTTTGATACCCCCCCCTTAAAATCTACATTCGTGCCACAATATTGCGTATCCCCCCCCCATTTTTTTCTTCGTGTACCCCTTGGGGTACGCGTACCATTGGTTTTCAACCTTTTCAACGTATGTCTTTGCTTCGGGCTTGGAAAATTGTTTACTTATTCTTATCACAAATCCAAGAAGTTTATGCCAACTCCACTATATGATCTGAAAAAGTAAATTTGGGATCAAAGGATCAAATGTAACCCCGAGGTCGCTTATGGATTTCACTGATTACAACATTTCATTTAGTTTACCCCCCAAGTCAAGCGTGCTTAAAGAAGTTTTACTTCAAAAAGGGACGCTTAGATGGTGTAGACATGTAGAGCGAACGAATGAAGAATTAATCAAAGTTAGTTAAAGAGAATATATGACGCAAATGTGAATGGTAGAAGAAGTCGAGGACGCCCAAGGAAGACATAGCACGATCAAGTGAATCAGATACTTGAGTCGGGCCATGACAAGAGTCAGAATAATAGAAGAGTATGTATAAGAAGATGTATGAATGTGAATGAGGCAAGAAGTGTATGCCAAGACCGAGTTGTTTGGTGGTCGGACCTCTCTGTCTATCCCTGCGGAGAAACGGCGTGATGGTTAGTTAGTTATCTAAAATTAAATGAAAAATACCGGGCAGACATTCCTTTTAAAACTGGGAATGTCTTATTCAAATAAAATATTATGTATCAAGTATTACAATACATTCGCGTTACGTAAATCTCTAACAAGTTGTTATCTCGAACGAACGTAATACCTTAGTAATTACGGAACCGTTCAGTTCAATGTGTATTCTTGTTACGACCTTTGAAGAAATAATCCCAAGTCTAGTGCGCTGCTTCAATGAGAATCGAATTCACATAGTTTTCACAATATGTTACACATAATAAAATATGATCTCTGGGAAAGAAAATACAATCTTATTTCTATTTCATGTTATCTACCCTTACCTACAAACAAACACAAAACATAACATTGGTACCTATGTGAAATTGAGCCAAAATTTTGCTCTGCGAAGCAAGCTCAAGGGTCACATTGACTGTATGTTAACATTGTATGATTGATTATACATGGTGTAACAGGAAATCGGGCTTTTATTTTAACTATTGTGATACACGAGAAACTTTTGTTCTACAAAATATTTTGAGGTTAAAAAAATTCATCCTCTCAATACACTTGGTCAGTTTGGAGTTGTTTATGGAAAACGTCATTTTTTTTTCGTCGAAATAAATTGAGATAAATTTTGTGGAACAAAATTTGTTCAACAGTATTAAATACATGTTATTATGAGAGTATTAAAAAATTACAAATGAAACATGCCTTTCATTACACGTTTACACAAGATAGATAGACAGGGGGTCGGGGTACAACAAATTGGTAGTAAGAGTGAAGGGGTAGGCAGGATCAAAAAGGTTGACAACCGCTGCACTATAGGATAAAAATTAGAATACGCTTCTGCTGTTTGGGCTCCGTACCAGCAAAAATACATAGAATTATTAAAAAATAATTACTAAAAAAACGGATCACCAGCTTTAGAACGCGACTAGCCACGAGTGAAAACGGTCTTGTGATGGCAGCACTGCACTTCTGGCAGGGTCCTATTTACAAGCGATGGAGCCAACTCCTGATGTCATAGTTAAAAAAAAAAACTTTATTTTCATGTTTTTTTTTTTTTTTCTCTGTATTAATTTTATTCTGTTTTATTTTACTATGTGTGCAGTATCGCACAATGTATATATATTTTTAATATTAATTTGATAATATGTTCTATGTATAATATGGAGCTCGTGGGATTGCATCACCCTCCCCGAGATCTGGAATAAACAATAATAAAAAAAAAAAAAATTAAAATTAAAATTAAAACACATTTCTAAGGTACCTTTATATGAGAATGTATGGTGAATACCCGCGATTTATGCATCGCATGGATTTGCTCTCTGAAACGCACCACGAAAGCTCCAATCTAGAAGGGATGGGACCCTTACAGTAACTGCTTTTAAAATTATAAATTATTTCGTTGGCAGCCCATACCTCTTGAATTGCAGTAAGTTATTCGTACCGAACAACTACCGCCATGGTCGCCACCACGACTTGCTCTGTATTCCACATGGCAGAACGGACGTTCTGGCCCAGCATAGCGCCCGGGCGCCCATCTTGGGGCTGCGCCAGTAAAAAATACATCAACACACTGTTTAAAGCTCAGAAAACTTTAATAAAAGTAATACTTAAATTACCAATACTAACACCCACATCAATCATATTAAAAAAATTCCCACTGCTGAAAATTCAAAAACTATATTCAAAACAAATACTAATTTTCCTTTACAAGAACCTAAACACATTTAACACCTTACAAAATTCTCGCAATACTAGAACAAGACTTGCACAGCAACTAGAAATACCTAAAACAAAAACATCCTTTGGACAAAAACACTATAGATACCAGGCTATAAAATTATACAATTCACTTCCAACACAATACAAAACATCAAATCTTTCAGAATACAAAAAACATATATCGAACTGGCTACAATCCTTATAACCCTTAAATTATAATTATATTATCACATTCTTAACTTTATGGAAATTCAAAATAAATTTTCTCTTGGTCAAAGAAATTATTTGTGCCAGTTTACACATATTACGACATCTTGTGCATTTTTTTTTTTAAATATTAAAATATCGGTGTTAAAATTGCCATCAATTGATTCATCTTTGTCCTTTGTTATTTTTATCAATAGGTACCTAAATATTTTTTGTTCTATTTTTACTACTTTATAAATTTTTATCCTCTTATTATCCTTGCAGGCTTGTCCTAGTGAGGTTAATATTGAAATGTAAACAATAATACCTACCATGTAAAGAAACAATAAAAAAAATATATATTTTAAATAAAAACGTAAGAAAAAAAAAAATGGCATGATAAGTATATATAATAATAATAAGTATATATAATATATAATATCTCTAGGTGTCATGACATCTTCAAAATTGTCCTTGAAGGTTTCAAGAGACATTTTAGACAAGAACTCTAAAGTATATATTATTGTAAATTTTTTCATTTATTTAAGTAAAGTTATGTATTTGTCATGTGTATTATAATAGAATTTGTCAACCTGAAATACAGATTATAATAATAATAATAATGTTTTATTCCAGGATGGATTCATACACACACACAAATTTTTTACTTATTATTTACATACCACGTGGCAACCATGCTACAAATTCACATAACCGTGCTATTTTAAATATATTTTTTTCATTTCGACACATCAACGAAATGGATTTGAAAATTTAACGTTTTACCAAAATGGAGTAATGATTTTCCTTTGTTCTACGTATGAGCAAAATATGAACGAAAGATAGGGGTAATCATATTTAAATAATATATTCACCCCTCATCACAGCCGTAATGTATGCTGGTGGCTGTTTTATTCATGGCCCATTTTGTTTTTTTATTTCCTCACAGAGGCGACCCGAGTGCTAAAAGGCAGATTAGCGTCCTGAAAAACTACAAAGAGTGTAGGATTACGAAAATGCAATTAGTCAAATGTGAGAAATTATTACACAATTAGTTAGTTTTTTAACGTTCCCTCTACACGGATATACTGAGAAAAATAATTTCCCTCAGGTCCTCTTTGACGATTTTGTTAAGAAGATATTTTTGAGGATAGGAAGGAGTGAACCTGGGTATTGAAGAGACCTATTTTGTAGGTAGGAGAAAACACACAAATGCCAGCAAATCGTTCCACAGCTGAACTGTTTAAGATGATCCACTAGTCCTTGACTCATTCGGAATCGGGCGGAGCGAACGATTTTTGGGCGTTTACCAATAAAATCCCTAATCTCTAGCAAACAACAGTGTTTTGTTATTCCGCAAGTATATTTTTAAAGATCGAAGCGCCGCGTAGACTAAGGCATGTCCGTTGGCTCCGGGTTCTGGGCGTAGTCTGAGCGACGGGCTAAAATCCTTCTGTCCATGGCATAAAGATGAAATTCGCACTTCCAAATTCGTTGGGTACCGCCTATTTTTATTCGCTGAAAAAAACGTCGCCAAAATGCACGTTTTATTTTAGTTTGTGAAGTTCAGATACAAATATTAAAATGTTTTCCGATCACTCTACAAGAAACCTAATTGGCTACATTATTCAATAAAACAACACCAGAAAAAAGATTTGTAAGTAGGAGATTTTTCACTTTTAAACATTTTTTATATTAAAAATTATAGCTTATTAAAAAGCTTATAAAAAAAAAACTCGATTACTTCAAAGGCCAAGATGTGTTCTATTCACAGTATTTAATTGAAGCATCTATATTATTTCTAAGCGATCAAATTTTCAAAACTAATACCCAAGATTTTGTACGGTTTTGCAATTTTCCGCATGTCTTCACCTTAACTCAATAACGAGTCATGGAAAAGACCCGTTTTCGTGTGACAAATGTCAACCGTATACAAATGTTGGGCGCACTTTTGGCGTGTTTCCGGACTATGCACCGGTGTTGAAGGGATCAATTATTTCTCGTAGCATTTTCCATTGATATACCGTTAGAACAAGAACATGCCTATGCTCTAAAACGCTAAGGATTGCAATCCGTTGGTAAAAATGAGGGAACAATAAATCCAAAAATTATTTAAACAGTCATTTTCTCGGTTTCTTTTATCTCTTATATTTTTAAGAAAATAATTGCATTTTACGGCGTGAATTTTAAGAGGATTTTTTATCTGAAAAATGAAATACTGTTATTAAAGAAATTTCCATTTATTTTTTATTAATCTATTCGATGGTTTTTTTTAATAAAATTCATATTTATAGGTCTCCAAAAAATAGGAGATATGATTTTTTTTTTAAAAACAATGTCCATATATTTTAAGTGGAGACATCCGAAATTTATTTTACTAAATAATAATAAAATGTCTAAAAAATCGAAAACTTAAATTTGTCTAAAGAATCAAACAAAGTAAGTTCAAGGTTATTAATTATGAAACTTGATTTCTTATTTATTTATTTATTTGTTTATAAGATATACACAATACATTAAAGTTTTAAAGTATGTTAATAAAGTTACATGGTTTTGTATCTATTACGTAAATCTGTAAAATGTCATTAAGTAATTTCACCTGGGTTTTAAAACATAATTATGCTAAAACTAATGAAAATAATCAAACATTGGTTGACTAATAATAACAAAAATGAAAGTATAATAATATATAATATTATATAAGTATGAATAGTTGAAAATGTAATTGAATGTTAATTAGAATTTTCAAATGTTTAATTTTATCACATTCAGATCAATAATGTTTAAGTATGTGAACTGTTCAGGCTGCTGCGATGAAAGTTTGAAGTGAATAAAGGGCTGTGTACGCTCACGAATCCGATAAGGGTGCGCTCTACGCGTGACCCCCGTCACAATCGAATTGGGGTAGGGATGAAGGCATACGTGACGATTCTGGAAGGAAGGGATGCCACCACACGTTCAGTACATACTCGAATTCGGGGAAATCGTTCGACATATCGATGATTGAGTTAATGAAAGTGAATGCGATTACAGTACGTTAAGTGTGAATGGTTCTCATTAAGTGCTGAACCATCGAAAACACTAAATTCGGCTGTGTGTTCGACACACGGAGAAAAATGTTATTCTAAAATACGACATTTTATTCGTAAAAACGGTTAAAAACGGTTGTTGGTATACCAACAAATTATTCTTACATGTTCCCGCTAATAAACATTGAAACAATGAAAGAACTTCAGTCCGTTTTTAACAGCTTTTACGAATAAAATGATCGTATTTTAGAATAAATATTTTCTCCGTACAGGTGCAATTGTGGATCAATGAATTTTGGAAGTCGGATTTGCTTTGAATTTAAGTGTTATTTTGAAAATTTTAACTATTTTGTGGAAAAATTGAGACAAGCGATAAAGTATCTAGGTACCTACCTATACTATAATATTTAAATAGATAATTGTTTTAACTGTCTTTTTCAATCTTGGAACAGATTTGTCTAGAAATTCAGAAATCAGGCAAAAGTGATTTTTCATTTTTGTTGGTGTACAAGTACAAATATAAATGTATGTTTATTGGATACAAATTTCTTCTTATCTTTCTAATTGTCAATTTAAAATGTTTTATTAGGTACTAGCATTTTTTAATTTTTTTTTTTTTAATTTCCTTTATTTTTTTCCATTTTTTTTTACATTTTGACATTACAGTTATGCAAGAAAGAAAGAAAGGGAAACCCACTAAGGCGCAGCCTGTGCGTGGGTAATATAAGACTTTACATATTATTTTTGTACCTAAAAATAACAGAGAGCATCTAAAGAATATACCAAGATTAATATCTAAAAAAATAAAAGAGGTAAGATTATAATTAAAAGTTGTCTAAAGACAAGACGTATATACAAGACGTATATACTTTAAATATATCGAAGTAAAAAAATAAATATTTTAAGCTACTAAAAATGAAGTAAAAGAAAAGAAAGTAAAATATACAGAAACAAAATTAATACAGAAACAAAAATGATAATTAGAATGAAGTAAAGATTAAATTAATAATACTTGAATATCTACATTACTCAGCCACAATTTCAACTCTTTTAGATATTGAGCTGGTTTAGTTGCTTCTTGAATTTTTTTGGGTAATAGATTAAAAGTGCGAGGTGCAATAAAACTACTGTGAGTTTGCATTAGTCTGGTATTTGTTTGGGGGCTATAAAATACATGATTTTTTCTAAAATTGATTCTGGGTTCACATTTTTGGAATTTGTTTTGGTTTTTAAAAATATATTTCATGCTTTGTAGTATAAATAATTTGCGAAGACTAAATAGTTGAGATTCCTTGTACGGTCTGTCGAAAATGTCCTCTTTCTATTATATATAACCTTGATAATATGATTTTGGACTATTTGTAACGGTTTTATAAATGTATCAAGGGAGCCACCCCATCCTAATATACCATACATGATTGAGGATTGCACCAAAGAAAAATAAATCATTTTCAATTTGTCAATATTGCGTACTTCCTTAAGTCTGTAAAATATGTACGTAAGATATCTTAATTTAGAAACGGTATTATTAATTTGTGATTGCCAGTTTAAATTTGTGTCGATATATATACCCAAATATTTGATCTTATCAACTTTTCCAAGTTCAAAGCAAGAAGTGCATGTTACTTGATTAGCATTATGTATTCTAATTTTAAGGTTATTGGGAGGTTTGTTTTTACTGTTTTTATAAAAATTTAGGTAAAATGTTTTAGTATAGTTAAAAAAGAGTTTATTACATGTTAGCCATGATGAGACATGTAAAATACATTTTGTTGCCTTTAAAAAAGTTTGCATTGCACGGACTTTTTACGCAAAGTTTTTTTGAAATGTATATTTAATTGTCCTTTTATTTTGGACGTCAAGGGTGCATAATTTTTTCAAAAATATAAACAATATAAAATTAGATTATTAGTGACACCATATTTTTTGGTTTTTCATTTTTTTGTAGTTATATTTTTCAAGTAATTCGTTGTAAGTAGCTAAAAGATTGGTTACATTTAAGGCGATGCACAAAAATCAAATGTCTTTGGATTGAAATTTTTATTGCTTATATAAAAAAATTGTTTTCTGCTTTCATTAAATAATGCGAGTAGAACACATCTTGGCTGTTGAAATAATAGAGCGGTTTTTAAAGACTAGAAAAAATCAAGTATTAAGTCCACAAAACAGCTGTAAAGTTCAAAATCTCCTATATACGAACCCCTTTTAGGTAATAATTTTATTGTATATTGTAAAAAATTCAGTTCTTTAGAATGTGATCGTAATTTTTTTTAAATATTTGTATCTGAACTTTGCCACGTAAAAAAACATGTTTTTTGGAGATAATTTTTTTTTTCATAAATCAAAACAGGCGGTTAGTACTTAACCTTATCGCCATCGACATAAGGAGTGTTATTGTTAGTGAACCGATTTCAAATGTTACACGATGTGATGCATCGCCTTAATACAACTTTCTTACTGTTCAGATTCGTTATGAAGCCCGGTGATTATGTTTATCTTAAACGGCGCTATATAAATAGAAGTGTTCAAAAATATTATTTAACATAATCCCATTTCTGAACAGGAAGCAATTTCTCATACATAATGAATGTTGAGCCTTTGTTTTTTCCAAACGAAAATAAATCCAACAAAGTGAGGGTTGGAAATTAATTCATGTTTTCAAAATAAATATAAACCAAAAATAATTGGCCTCTCTAAACGGTGTTGGTATTGTTATTTTAACGAGCTTCGACCACCTCAGCTGCTCGCTGAATTGAAGGCTACAGTAAATGTAAAACACCCTGTTTGAAATGGCAGTGTAATTTGTTGTCATTGAATTAATTGATTTTATTAACCTTGGAAAACTACCCCTTGGTAAAACTTGTAGTTATATGTATATACATAATGTTAAGGGTCGTACCTGACTTACTTTAAAAGGGTATTACCAGAGAATATCGGAAATTAGTCCTTTTTAAATCAAATTCCAGAAGAATTGACACTTTTTTACAAAAAAAACGTAAATTGATTTTGAAAGATTGTTATTTTATCTGGTACATGCAGTTTTAAAAATTTGAAAAACTAAGTGTATTTTTAAGATACTGAGGTTATACCGTTGGTCGTTGGCAGATTTGTTAAATTTTCAAACGATAGATTCTATTAAACAACACAAATTTCAAATCATATAATTATACAACAAAATAAATCAATACATAATCTGGTCAACACAGTTTTAATTTTTTTAAATTTTAGTTAAATTAAAATCATTAAAAAATAAATCCGAGAACGTGTTTTGTGACAAAAATACCTATTTTTTTTATTTTTTTCTATTTATTTAAGGTCTTATAAACTAAAAACTTTGAAAAAATTTTTACACACTTATTTTGTTCAGACATTATTGAAAAATGATAAATACTTATGATCAAAAAATACTTACAAGAAGTACACGATATTTAATAATTTATCATCGTGCGTTTTGAGCAATTTAATTGCTTACTTGAATGTAGGTATATATTAAAGCAAGTTTTGAATGAAATAAAAAGATATTAAATTTTTAATTTTAAAAATTTGATACGGGGAATAATCTATCTTTCTCATTGGAACCTTCCTGTACAGTTGGAAGCATTTTTAAACTTTTATTCTCAGCCGCTGGTCAATCACTCTTAATCAGTGATTCCTGACATTATTAGACATTTTATCTCCGGTGACATTCTCGATGTTTTTTTTTTCTACCTAAACATAAAAGATAGTAGGTGTTGGACAGTTGGGAGGGTGGTAATAGGTTGGGAAGTTACTCGGCTGAGTGACCAGTGACGACACGCGGAAGACATTTTTTTTGTTGGTTTTGAAGAAATAAAAAATGAGAAAAAAAGACACCGAAAAGTCACCGGAGACCAAAATTTCATTTATATTTTTTACTCCAAATAATGTCAGGAATCACTGTTTAAATTAAGTCAAGTACGTCCCTTAAAATCATGTACACCTGGAAAATTTCGGTTCTTTTCTGATATTTTTTTATTTGTAAGAATACATGATAATACATCAGAAAATTTAGATATATATGATACATCACCATACTAGAAGATTGCCTGTTTCATGGTGACCAATGGAATATAGTTAATATGTGAGGTCTAGTGTGAACATATGAATTATGTATTTATACATGTTGAATAATTTGTAATAATATAATTTGTAACTACAATATAATTTTTATAATAATAACTTTTTTGTTAACTTTGTAATAATATAATTTGTAATAATAATTTAATTTTTATAATAATAATTTTTTTCTATAAAGAGTTTTTCTGCTTTACAGATAAACTAATTATCAATTTAAAACTATTTCCACCCCAATAGAATATATAAATAAATTCATAAATTACTGTTAGAATTACAAAATTAAATCATTGTGTAAATGGTACGACCTTCTTGAAGTAGGAATGAGTAAGTCCGAGAGTCGCGGCCGAGTGCATCGTATTTAAGGCGAAATGTACTGTCTTTTTATAAGCGTAGGAAAAATAAATTATATAATAAAATTTATTATTATAATAACCTATAAAAACTGCTTTATTGTTCAAAATCTCCTACTTACGCACCTCTTTTCGATTATTGTTTTATTATTTAATGTGGAAAAATAAATTCTTTAAAAAATGATCGGAAAATATTTAAATATTTGTGCATGAATTTCGCAAAATAAAATATAATACGCTTTTTGGCGATGTTTTTTTTCTTGAATAAATCGGAACAGGCGGCTAATGTTAAATAAGAATTTATACCTTATCGCTATCTACATAATGAGTGTTTTTCTCAGCGATCAGAACCACAATTTTATACGACGTGGTGCATCCCATAAGGCACGTAATGGCGACTGTGTAAAAATAGACGAGATTAAAAAAACATGTGAATTTGGTCGGAACAAGGATTGTGTATGGATTATCAACTATTATGTGACATTTAATCTCCCCGCCCACCAAAGTTTACAGTTCACACACCAGTGTATACAAAGGGAAATGGTATTTACATAAAATTAATAAATTTGCTACCCACACAAACAAAAAGCTTGTAGTATCCTAACTATATTTTTCCTGTTAAATTTGAAATATTTTCAAACTGAAACAAAATGGTAAAATTCTTCGAATTATGGATTGAAACAAAAACAAACATTTTTGAAAAGCAAACATAACGCCTCGATTGTGCTATCAAAGAGAAATTTATATGTAAATTATGCCTCGGACTATTGACTCACTTTTTTTAAAATTAATGTTTTAGAGTTTTTTGAACCATTTGATCTTTTAGTTTATAAATCGTTTTCCATATGTGTAAATACTTGAAACTTTAATTTTTCACTTTTTTCTGTGTTTGGATTGATATTAAGGAGTTAATTATTATGAGTGAAACTGCACGTCACTTTTTTTATTTCTGATTAATAACTGTTATTCTATTTTTTTTATTATTTATTTAGATTTATTTTTAATTTGTGAGGTTTTTTGTCATTTTCATAAAGATTCTGGGCTGTTTGAAAGATTTCGTCATCTGGAAAATATACCATCCTTTATCATTATTACTTTACATTTATATTATTGTACACTCGAGAGATCAATGGGTCCTATGACCAAAATACCGTAAAACGTTAAATTCGCCTTTTTCTTACGGTCTTCCTTTATACAGAGGCATACGGCACTCTTCCCAAAACGGCTGCGTCAAGGAAATCGCTTTGAAAAAAAGCGTCCTATGTTCAAAATAAATTCATTAAGAGGTATATAAATACACTACTACAAAATGTAGGTATATAAATAGTTAATGATAAGTAAAAGTGTCAAACTTGATCTTTTCACAAATTTTAAATTATTTTCTGCATGAGAAGATTATTTCTTCAGTCATTCATTTTTTTCATATTCGATTACTTTCACATTTTAAGAATTATTTTAATCACCATATATTTACTATGTACCTATGTATCAATTTGGTAGGCGGGTATGGGTACTGCCGCCCCGGGAACTATTTATTGGATAATCAACACATCTGACATAGGTCACCCCAAGTGGTTCGCTACGGTGACTTAGCAGGGGTGCCCGGGCCCATAGGGTGAGGTTTGCTCGGGTTTTGGCGGCAGATGCATTTGCCCACCAATTGCGTGGTAGGCCAGATAGAGAGAGACTGGTTGAGGGAGATCTTTTGACTTCTCCAGTAGGGCTCTCTCGGAACATCACCTTGCACCGTCGTGGGAGAGATGGAATCATTCGTCCGTCACTCCTGGACACACTGACCCCCAGATTCGTACCCACCCCTCACACCTTTTTCTTTCCCAGAACATCCTCTCCTTCCTTTCCTAAAAATAATCCTCCACACAGCATCTCCAAAGATGACATAGGCCTTGAGGGGAATTATTTTCATCAGGACCTCCTGTGTGGAGCTATTCTAAAAAAAAGATCCAAATATCATTCATTTTACCATCAGCTTACTGCGGCTAGAAAAATATCCTCGGCTGCGGGGAGAGGTTAATAAATTGTCGAATGGATTTAACAATGGAGGATTAATTATGTAAGAAGGGAGAGCTTAAAAATATACAGCTTATGCTAACCGATTAAATTTCTCTCTCCAAAAAATACACGAGGTGTTTCGTTAAGCCAAGCCTTATCCATGCCCAGTGTTTCAATTTTCGCAATAGGCGCGTATACTATAATATATAGTATATTTGTGGCACGTTCCAGAGTGGAAGATACTCTTATTATCGCCCTGGTGTAAGACCACCATTCAGAAATGAAACGTTGCTTGAAATGGCTTTAGCCGTGTTTAGTGACTAGATCTGAATAGCCAGGTACATCCCCAGCCTACCTTCAGCCTCATAACATACCCCAATTGGGGATGCCATAGTATAACTGGCTCCAGACGGGAGCAGTGGGGAATCTTGTGAGCATTCACTGTAAAAAAAAGTATACATTTTCTCCAATTATTCGACCTTATTTTATTTTATTTATTTATTTGATACATCTTACAATTTTGTATCATATAATTTATACTGCTCTTCAATAGAAGATCTTCTCAGATCTCAATTTCTAATAAGAAGCATTTACTTGTGGATGGAAGAGTAATTGTAATTACATTTCAAAAGGGAAAACGGATTAAAAATGTAATGTATTAAATTATTAAATTAGTTTATATTTTTATGAAATAGTTTATTTTTGTTATTATAATTGAGAAAATAAAAAAATAGATGCGTGTAGTTAATATTGTTACGTCGTAATCATGATTATGAATTTATAGACATAAATATGTATTTTCGTTGTTTGTTTTTGGGGTGTTATGCCGTGTTGTGCTACCTCCTTCTTTAGCCGACGTTTCGGACAGCGTTGCAGTGTCCATCATCAGGGCAGATCGGGCAGATCTGCCCTGATGATGGACACTGCAACGCTGTCCGAAACGTCGGCTAAAGAAGGAGGTAGCACAACACGGCATAACACCCCAAAAACAAACAACGAAAATCCTTTTGGCCGTGAAAATCTAAAAACGTATCATAAATATGTATGTTTTTAGTAAGAAGAAAAACAAACAAAAAATATTACTGACGATAAAAACAGAGCATTAGATAAATATAGGATTATTAGTGTGATTTTCAGGTGGAAATAGGTGAAGCAGTTTCTGTGTTAATGATTTCTCTGGTTTTATTTAATGGTTTCTTCCGATTTTTTCTGGTATTTTATATTAAAGAAACATTTTCCTTGGTGTATATAATGGTGTTTTGTTTGGGGCATACAAAATGGTCGACAGTCGTTTCTTTTCTCGTTTAGGAAAAATAGTATGATCAGTAGAGACTACCAATTTAAAAATATAACATCGTGCCCATGCCTGATATTCACTCAAATTACTTTACAACTTGAGAGATTTTCATAATTGCTACAGGTTAGGGCAAATTAAAAGGGGTTAAAACTTTCAGGAGCGAGACTGGTTAATACCTTCATGTCCTCTTTACTAACTTCCTGAACGACAATGCGTGTCCCGTTTGCTGGTACCAAACCCTGTGCCATATCCGATTTTTCAGACAGCCAGGGTACTAAAGTAGCTGCTTGGTGGTTCAAACTTTGCAGGTATCGTTCTGTAAATTGAAATTTTAACTAGTTGTCATAAAGAAATACACAGTAAAATAAATAGGTATATAACGTGTCCAAAATGTTATTTTTACGGTACCTAAAAGTATCCATTCTCAGAGAACTTTTTACATTGTCTGGTCACTAAAAGAACCCAAACACTAAACTCGTTACATTATGATACGTTTTTAGATTTTCACGGCCAAAAGCATTTTCGTTGTTTGTTTTTGGGGTGTTATGCCGTGTTGTGCTACCTCCTTTTTTAGCCGACATTTCGGACAGCGTTGCAGTGTCCATCATCAGGGCAGATCCGGCAGATCGAAAATCGTTACATTATGTTTATATACAGGGTGTTAAGCATCGTACTTGAGTTACTTTAACCAGTGATTCCTGACATTATTTGGAGTAAGAAATGTAAACGAAATTTAGGTCTCCGGTGACTTTTTTGATGAGATTTTTTTTTTTCAAAATTTTTTCTTCAAAATCAAAGAAAAAAAAATTCTTCCACATGTCGTCGCTGATCTCTAAGCCAAGTAACCAACCAACCCCTCACCCCGACTCTGACTTCCCAATACCTACTGATTTTTATGTTATTGTAGAAAAACAAAAAAACTTCAAAAATGTCACCGGAGACAAAAAATTTATTTACATTTTTTACTTAAAATAATGTCAGGAATCACTGGTTAAAGTACGATGCTTAACACCCCGAATAACACCGTAAAGCGAGCAATATATCAAAATAACGCAAGATATTACATTTTTTAATAATATTTTACCTACAATTTTAGATTGGTATTAGTAACGGCCATGCTGTTTGTCAGCTGATCAAAAGTTGTCGTAGTACGGGCCAAGTATTGGTATTGACCGTTCAAATTTAGAAAATTATAAATGGTCGTCGATTTTGAGGTCATCAAATTTAATGTGATGATGTTTGAAATACCCCAATCTAAGTGTAACGAATAAAGGACATTTCTATTTTTTTTCTTAACCTACTGGTTAAGGAAAGTAACAAAGCCCTTCCTCAAATTTCTCAGTTCTGCCGATTCTTGGCGACAGTTATCAATTGGTCATCAGCCGATCTTAATTGAAGGAAACTCCTATTTCTCGAAGAAAGACGCCATAGATGATATTTGAATTCCAATGGTCATCTGAAAGGGTCGTAACTAGGGATGTTACGAACATTCGCATTCGCATATGCGAATAATTCGCATAATTTTAAACATTTGCATCGACATTCGCATTCGCAACAATCGATGCGAATGTTTAGCGAATGCGAATGTGTGCAGATCATGTCGTGACTCGCCCACTGCCCACGTGTCTTTTGTTTTCTGTCTAAGCAGTCTAAGTCTGTCTAAGCAGAGTAACCAGGATGGTAAACGGTATTCAGCCTTCGACAAGTTCTGCTAAAACTCTTTTAAGCAATCTGGCAGGAATCCTAGATTCCTAAAGTGATAGCGAATACTCCGACGGTGCAGAATCTGGAGACACTATGAGCTGTGAAATCAAAGCTCAACAAAAACGAGCCTCCCTTGATGAAAACCCTTTAGACTGGTGAAAGACTAAATTGAAATACGACAAATTGGCAGATCTGGCTCGTGAATATCTGAGCGCTCCACCGGCCAGCGTTCCGAGTGAACAATTGTTCAGTACAGCCGGCCTATACACGAGCCCCTTAGAAATCGCATCATGGGAGAAAAGGTTGCAAAATTGCTTTTTATGAAATATAATATGCCTCTTTTGAACTTCGATTATTTAATTGCTAAATTACGATTATAATTTACTGTATACAAATTGATTTATTGTTTTATTTTTTTATTAAAACGATGATTAATGTTGACTAAAGTTTTTTTTAATGTGATTCCTTAACATTCGCATTCGCATTCGCACATTTGCACTCTGAACATTCGCATTAGCATTCGCGAATGTGAAAAATATCACATTCGTAACATCCCTAGTCGTAACATGCCTGGCACATTACAAGCTTTCACATTATTTTTAATGTCCACTGTTAATGTTAGTAAAGGGAACACCCCTCTTCGGACTTTTCCCAGGGGCTTAGAATTTAGTAATTACAACACTGCCCCTTTTCCATTGTGGGGACCTCAAATAGCCCTAATTTTCGAATAGCGGGATATTTTATTCAGAATGCGAATAAAACGATTACGTTTTAATATGGCCGGAATTTTTGGACTCGCATAATCCGACCGCCTAGTGTTCGTGTGAACATTTGAATCTAAAAGAGCCCTGTCGTTATGTATGTAGTTGATACAATATTATTAATATACCGGTTAGATACTTTGAATTAATGAAAGCCAAAGGTCATTAGAATCACGCTCTGTAATTAACTGTTCAATAACTAACTCTGCCGATGATTAAAATCGCAATTTCGATGAATTTATTCGGAATATTTAAACTTATCTTTGGCGGCCAAAACCGAGATTATTTTCCTCGAACTACGGATATAATTTTGTACTGAACGAGCCTTTAAAATTAATTATCCATCTTTAATTAAACTTATTTAAATTTTTATCTGGTTCTTAATGTTTTTATCTTTGAAGTAAAAGAGTCCCTTTTAATCATTAGTTTTCTTCGTTCTCTGTTTCTCTTATCGGACACGGTGCAAAGGTTTTCAGAATTTAATAATTCTCTCCTTCATTACAAAGTACTCAACATTAAAAACATTGAATTTACTGACAGTAAATTCAAAGGAAGAAATCATTAATAACCAACTAAATTTGACCTTCAGTTCAATTTTAAGTATGTTCCCCGTGTCTTCACTTATCCCTCATTTCCCTCCTCCCTCCAACAACTAACGCTCTGCCCCACTCTAGTATACTGTCCCTTTCTTTCATAACATTATGTATATATATGTGTACTTCTGTATTTGTAGAAATTATTTTTGTAATAGTCCTGATGAAGGTACGGAGGTACCGAAACCGGTAGACGTTGAATAAAAATAAAATTACTAAAAACAAAGTATTTTCTTTTCATTTATTTAAAATGTCAAGTCACAATGTGTTTGCTTCTTTTGAAAAATTAAAAAGTTTATCATGGTGGAGCATAAATATAATAAATATGCTAATAAATTTAAAAAAAAGAAAACATGCATTTTACGTTAGGTTTACAAGGAGTCTCATCACCCGAACGAAATCTGGTTGAGAGAGAAAAATAATAACGAAATGGAATTTATTTTGAATCCATAACCAATAACCAGCCATAAATTAACTTAAAATCACCTTCCTCTGCCTAACGAAGGCTTTAAGAGAAGTATTGTCGGCTTTGGAGAATTTGGAATAGTACGATCATCTATTTGATAACGAATATATAAACGTGGCGAAGAGAGAGATGGCCTGATTTTTTTCAATAAAAAACGTATAGCATTCTCTAGCTCAGACACAATTGTATGTTATAATAATTGTAGCATATTTAAATACAGATAGTTTTTATAAATTACTAGCTGATAACCGGCATGCGTTGCAATGCCATTCAAAGAAATTGTTTCTCCCTGCACGTCCTTTCCCATTCGTCTCGGTTCCCCTTCCGCCACTTCTTCCCCTCCCTCCTCCCCTTCCACTCCCGCATTTCCTTTTTACCTTCCCCGCGTCCCCCCTCCCGCTGTCCCCCTTCTCGTGAACCTCCCCCCTTACGAATTCCCCTTTCACCTTCTCCGCCTTCCCCCTCCCCCACTTACCTTTATTTCCTCCGCCCCTCCCGGATTCCACTAAACTCCATAAAATACACTCATTTTTCAAACAACTCGCGTGTGCCTTATTGCATTTTTTTTCCAATTTTCATAACTTAAGAACTCACCAATATAGAAATATTGCTATAGATAAACCTTCACGGGCATGTCGACAACAACTCACCAATTTTTATCGCAATGAGATGAATAGTATAGGAAATATCTCTAAATATAACAAACGCGCGAACTGTCAAACGTACGAAGTTAAAATAGCCGGGAAGTTTTCTGAAATTATCCAACTTTCTTAATTTTTCTTTCCATTTTACAAAGTATTAGAAAACTTAAAAAATTTAAATGAATGAAATAGATAAAGTCGTTCTGAAGTTATGGCGTGAACAAGGGAAACAGGGATTCATTTTTACATATATATAGACTAGCTGGGGTTTCCGTCTTCGCTCAGGACAACATTCGAGAGTTTTCTGGAATGTTCCACAATGATGTTCCTGATTTCCTATTCCCGAACATTCCACTCCTTCTTGAACTTTTTAGAGTTTTATCGAACCTTCTAGAACCTTCTTTCCGGAAGACTATTCTTGAAATTTCTAGAGGGCGAAAAATCCAGCCCTTATATCTTTAAAAGCACGCCCTTTAGGTAATAACGGGAACCCTCATCCTGGAGGGAGGATAGAGATCTACCACACCATATAACTCCCTTAATCGTACCAGGACTGGTTTCTGAGTTTATAGTTCTATTATAGTTCTTTTATAATATACGTTGGTTAGTTACCAGGCCTTACATAAAAAAATTGTCGACAATTGGGGAATGTTATGGGGCTGAAGATAGTGGGGTGAGGAAGGAGATGTGGAAGAGAAAGATAAGGAAGTACCTAACTATTCAGATCTGGTCACGATACACGGCTAAGGCCATTGTAAGAAATGTTTTATTTCTGAATGCTGTACTAACACAATGGCGATACTGAGTGTATCTTCCTTATATAATTTTAAATTATTAAATTGTGAAATTAATTAAATTAATCAATAAAATTTACTTGCGCACGCGTCGAGAGACTTACCCCTTGACCACGGAGGCCGTTGAATAAAACTGTAAAAAGACTACTTTAATTTCGCATTGAAAATATATTTTTTCATCCAGGCAATATTTCATACCTGTTATAAGACTGGTATCACTAGATAATAACCTGCCACCGCTCACTGTGACAGGGCAATATTTATTCTGGTTCTAGCTTTGGCTCCACCGGGTCATTACTTTCCCTCCGTCCTTACGCCTCAAGTACTTTGTGAATTCAATATAAAAATTATCTTCGTATAAATAAATTTGATATTAGTAAATCGAGAGTTTTAATTCGCAACATCCACAGCAAAAACCGAGCACACGGTTTGGAAGTACTGTAAATCGTGAGATTACATCCTAACCTTCTGATGACATATACACTCCTTTAAATTATAAATAGATGGATAGACGTCACACCATGTATTGTTTGCTTTCTCAGAAAAAATATAAAAGGTATTGATCATACAAGACTTATCGCTGGTCGAAGCCTGATTCCGCTGACGTTTTTCTCCTCATTTGGTTTTTCTCTCACACAGGAAGCTGCTCCAGCTGTTTCTGTCGCTCAGTATTTGCTCAGTGTGTTCAGGTTTTTCCGGTGCCAGTCACTACTTGCCGGAAGCTTCCCCTTCCGTTCGGTTATCATTTCAGTTGGGCTGAATTTTACCTGATACTGACAGGTGTTTTGTGGCGCGTGGGAATTTTCTGGTCGAGTAACTTATTTACAGTGTCGCATTTGAGCGAGTTGTGAGGTAATCAATACCGACTGATTTATTATTAAGACGAACTAAGTAGTGACTCTTGCTTTTTGTACGAGAATTGATTATTTGTTTTGTCTATAATTAAATCTCATACTCTCATGTTCTCGCCTTCAAAAAAGAATGTTTCAAAATCTAAATCTTTTTAATAAACGGAAACCATTATTTCATCTGAAATCTTAGTGTTAAACGAACTAATTAACAACCATCACGCAGTTTCTCCGCAGGGGTACCTAGGCAGAGAGTACTTACCGTTAAACAACCTTGCCTCTTCTCATACATACTCTTCTATTATCTATTATTCTGTCTCTTGACATGGCCCGACTCAAGTATCTGATTCACTTTATCGTAACATGTCTTCCTCAAGCGCCCTCGACTTCTTCTACCATTCACATTTGCGTCATATATTCTCTTTACACTCCTTTCTTCATTCATTCGCTCTACTTTCTCATTCATTGCAAACCATCTAAGCATCCCTTTCTTAATCTTATAATTTCAATTATTATTTTAAATAAGGAAATATAGAATTTGTCCAAAGAAACGTCAATATCTCAATTTCATTTTTTTTTCAAATTTTTTTCAGACAGCTCGGTAATACGCATTAAGTTATAACGCGGTAATTTTGAAAAAAAAAAACGCGAATAAAAAGGTCCAAATAAACACCACGATTACACATTTGTAAAAATAATCATTAATCAACCACTAAAACAGCCACTATCTTGATTGGGAAATGGAACGTACAACAATTTTACAGACAGATGAAATGCAAAACGATCGAGTTAAAACACAAAATAAAACTATTTACGTAAATTTTTCAAATTATGAAATAACTAACTAACATACGATCACGCCATTTCCCCGGGATGTAGGCAGAGAGGATGGACCGCCAGACTTCTGTCTCGGCGCATAACCCTTGCTACACTCACATTCGTATATCGTATCATACATATTCTTCTTGTAGACTGGTCAGTTGCTGAATTAGCATCGCGATTGGGTCCCACCCAGGCGTCGCGTGTTCGATTCCTCGGCTGGCTAAGTCCTCCAGCACGACACAAGCAACATTTTCCGTTTGCTTTGGTGGTAGTAGGAGATTTTTAAAATATTGTCAGGTACTTCGTAACCCGGGAAAGTTTGACTTTCTATTGAATAAAAAATAAATATATATATATACTAGCTGACCTGCCCACGCGCTTTGCTGTGGCCAACGAAACACAACTCCATCTACTGGATGGTTACATAATCTAGATAAATATTCCAATAAATTAACTCACACCGCCATCTGTCAGAAACGCGTGTAGAACTTACAAATAATTGTCCCATAAAAAACATTTTATTCGCAATAATAAATATTGAGGTCAATAATCGAGATAAAAACTATCCTATCTGTTAAGTTGGACCAAATTACACACAGTAAGCCAAATTTCATCAAAATCGGTTAAGTAGTTTCGGAGTTTACCTCGGACTAACATTGTGACACGAGACTTTTTTTTATATAAATATATTATATATCCGACTCTTGATATGACCCGACTTGATTCAATTGATCGTGCAATGTCTTCCTTGAATGTTTCCAACTTTTTTCTCTCATTAACTTCCGTGGCGTATATTCTCCTTACACTCATTTCTTCGTGCATCCACTATTATTGCTCTAACCATCTAAGCGTTACTTTCTTAATCTTTTCCATTATGCTTGCATTATTACTTTTCAGACCTCCACATTTGAGACAAGATCATAAAAAATTTTCCTGAGATTTGTAAATTGCATTATTTTCTTATTTGTTTAAGAAGAAAACCATTGTTTTTACTGCATTTGTGGAATCAAAGAGTAATTATGTGTGAAGATACTGATATTTATATTTTCCTATCCCGTGAATCCCGGGAATAAAACTTCAGTCTGTCTTCGAGACACCAATCAGGTATGCTGGGAACAGCTTCTCGCGATTTCTTCCGCGTTTGAACGCCTTTTGATCTAACTTCTTAGAATTCTGTGTTGTATTTTTTATGATGGAGATGTTTTATAAATCATTTTTAAATTACACATAAAATACATTTTTACAATTATTTTGTGTACCGGTAAAGCCTGTATTTTCACAAATTATTTGCTCTAAGATTTCCACATAATATGTGGAAACCTTGTATTTTTTAATTGTGAACGCAGCGTATGGTGTTTTTGTAATTATAAATAACTAGCTTCTGCTCGCGACTTCGTCTGCGTAGGATTAGTATTTCAAGTAATCTACTTTCTTTTCCTGGGTCCCATCAACGTTTATACTAAAATTCTTAACCTATTTATTTAAAATATCTATAATTCTTGATTCGATTCAAAGTATTACGCGAGTACTTCAAATAAATTCACTAATAATTTTTTTTTCTAAAATAGAATTTTGATTTGAAAATCATTGTTTTGCAAAATGTCATTTTCAAATTTAGACATTTTCTATTAAACATTAAATATTATTTTCAATACATTATTAATTAATAGCTAGCTTTATAAATTATAGCCTATATATTATTCTGATGCATAAGATATATTATTGTAAAGTTTCATTAAAATCCATTCGGTAAATTTTGCGTGAAAGAGTAACAAACACACATACATCCATACAAATTTTCGCGTTTATAATATTAGTAAGATGTGGTAGGTAGGTATATATCGATGGCGCAGTATTAAATGGAAACAGGAAAACAATAAAATTCGATATGGGTATCAAAGGATTCGCCAAAAGGGGACACTTCCCAGTTTTAAAAAGTAACAACATTAATAAAAATGTTTCGTTCCATAAGTACCAAAAAACCTGCTTTGAAAATATCTTCAGATGTAACCAGTTTTACACAATCTATTTAAAATTATTTTTATTTAAAACTGACGAGATTGTTTTGAAAATAAAGGTTTTTGCATTTGAGGAAACGTAGAAATTTAAGTGATAACTATTGAAATTTGAAATCTTTGCGTACGTATTTAGATATGCGCAAAAACAAAATATGGATTATCTCAAAACAAAGTATTTGGACTTGCTGCAGTTTAATACTAGGCCATCGGTATATTAGTGTGATAAAGGGATTGAAGATATTTATAATCTTAGAAAAAGTATTTAAATTTATTTATTTACGCCCAAAGGGCTTTTACATGTTGGTACAGTACACTAATTACATTTTGTTGATAGTTAAAAATACAAAAACACAAGTCATAAAAATACAAGAACAACAACTAAAAAATACGGTACAAAAATACAAAATATGTTTACAAAAATACAAGATCAGTTTAGGAATAGTGTTCGAATAGATATTGTACATGATCCACAAAACTCGCCAATTTGATATTAAAAATGTCAACATCATCTAAGTATTGATATCCCATAGTGTAAAATCGTTGTATCGGATAGTGGGCAACGTAGTTACGCTTATGAATGCTGCAGTAGAATAGTGTATTTTGTCGTGTTGTTACTGTGGGTATTCGTAAGTTTATGAGTTGCAGGTGTTCGCAATTTAGTCGAATTTAGAGTTTGGTATTTTTAATAAAAGGTTAAGTCGTTTATTTTACGTCTGTCTTCTAAAGTATGTATTTCAAAATATTTAAAAAGAAAATATTTTTTAAGTTTTCTAGTGGGATGTTTAATTTAAAATGTAAAAAATGAAGATTTTTTGTTGTGTGTGGATATAGTAGATAAAAATATGATTAACATTACAGCATTCACAGATTAAAAAAAATAAAAAAAACGGTCATAGATCAAACCAACCCTTAGCAAGCGATATGGTAGTCGTGACAATGTTTCAACTTTACTGTCATCAGGTGACCTTTGAGAAATATTTACAATAATATAGATATGTAATACCTAAAAAAATTTCAAGATACTCAATGTGACCGAAACATTCTGAAATGTGATATCTTGTCAAATAAATGGAAAAATAATATATTTATTTAATATTTATCTTAGCAGTTACTAGCACGCTACCTACTCAATTTAGTGAAACGGATTCATACAGAATCGAAAATTGATACGAGTTAAATTGGGATTGGTTTATTTATTTGGTGGAAAATTATCTCGAGGGCGTTTAATAATTAAGAAAATTGTATTCAAACCCCAAAAACAGCATTCGGTGATGATTCTTAAAAATACTTTTTGAAAAGTCTGTGTACTTGATAATAAATATTACACAAAATATTCAACTCTTTTTAATGTCTTCAAACACAGCAAACTTATATTGTGGCATCATTTTAAATAACTCAGGTGCGGGGCATACGTCATTCCTATGTCTACCTACGTTAAATTTTTGTGAAAACAAGCTTTTGTGCCCAAGCGGTTAATAAAAAATTAATAAAGATTTAATTTTATCCACTTTTTGTGTTTATAAAATAGACATCTTTTAGGGTTTGGGTACTTAAAATTACGTGAAACTACGAAATATTGTTGGTTTTTTAATCGATAAAAATAGTCAAAACAAATAATTATTAAAACAAACAATGTTTATTAATTTTTAATCTTTTAATTTGCTTACCTACTAAGTTTTTATCTCACCTTTATAATAATTTTTTTAAATTTTATTTCATACGAAAACTTTACATTCCTATTGTTAGATCTTTAAACGATTCCACTGGAGAAGTGGAATCATTTAAAGTTTATAAAAATGCGAATTTTGCGAACACAAAAGTTGTGCAATAGAACTGAATTTCCGGCAAAGTTTTGGAAAACCTTAAGACGATAGACTTCGCTTTTCGGCGCATACAAAAAGGACGCCCGGGAAAAAACATTTTTCTGCATCGAAAATTGCACAAAATGAATATTTTTTTTATACTGCCTTCTACAGGATGAAAACTATGTTGGTATGTTTTCGAATTTTCGATGCGTTTCGTATTAACGTAAAAATTCACTGTCAAACATGTACGATTTATAAAAATATTATTTAAGGAAAAAGTGCTGCTAACTTAACTCTCATAAAGAATTATAAAATTATAAAAAGCTACCGACGTAGCTTCTTCTTTCTAAAAAATATATATTTTTAAAAATTTCAATTTTGTGAAAGTTTTGGTGTAGAAAAGTGTATTCTCCTTTTCGAGCGATTTCTGTAGGTAAATTTGAGCGTTGTCTCATTCGCGCATTTCGCATTCGCATGTATTGTAAGTGTGCGTGAGCTTATTGTGAGCGGGACAGAATGACAGACGCGGGTGTTCCGCGTGTGGTTCAAAGTCTAGCCTCTTAACAACTTCGTTATAATTGTTTATCCGGAGCCAGCCTGAAAAGCTCCCCTTACTAGTAAGGCTTCGTATTAATGTCACAACGACTTGCAGCGCAGCCATTGTGGGACTTTTCTTAGAAGGGTCTCCGGTTTTTGTCGATTAGGTACCGATAACGAGTCAGTGGAACGACGACGACGCGACGGGCAAAGATTTCAGAAATTCAGTTGAGTTTTACTAAATATGTCCGGAATGTTACCACTCAGCGAATGGTGTATAGTATATTATGGTATACACACATTCGCACTAGAGTTTGGGAGAAGATTAAGTTGATTCTTAGGAAAAGATTATGGAAGGTTTTCGGGGTTTCTTAGTGGACTGTTTTTGATGTTGATTTTGAATGTGGCTGAGAGGGAAGATTCGTTCAAAGCGTTATTCACAATTTTTTAAATAAACTTAGAAATTAGTCATTTTTAAATCAAATTCTTGACGTATTGACTCTTTTTTACAAAAAAACATAAATTGATTTTGAAAGATTGTTATTTTATCTGGTACACGCAGTTTTAAAATTTTGAAAAACTACGTTATTTTTTTAATAAACAAAGGTTATACCTTTGGTCGTTAACAGATTTGTTCAATTTTCAATCGACAGATTCTATTAAGCAAGACGAATTCCAAATCATATAATCATACAACAAAATAAATCAATACATAATCTGGTCAACATAGTTTTGAGAATTTTTATTTTAGTTAAATGAAAAACATTAAAAACATAAATCCGAGAACGTGTTTTGTGACAAAATACCTCAGTTTTCTATTTATTTAAGGTCTTACTAACTAAAATATTTTTTTTTTTTTTCACAAACTTATTTTGTTTAGACATTATTGAAAAATATAAATACTTATGATCAAAAAATACTTACAAAAAGTACACGAAATTTAATAGTTTATCATCTTGCGTTTTGAGCATTTTTATTGCTTCCTTGAATGCAGCAAGTTTTGAATGAAATAAATCGATTTTGAATTTTTAATTTATAAAAATTTGATACGGGGAATAATCGATCTGTCTCAATGGAACCTCCCTGTACTGATGCATGCATTTTTAAACTATTCTCAGCCGCTGGTCAATCGCTCTTAACGAGACACAACATGGATATCGACAATAAATGTATTTTCGTTATGATAGTACAGCTCTTAGATTTTTGATTGAATCTAAGAACTGTTGTTCTCTTACTACTTGGTCGCTAGTGCAGAGTGCCAACATTATTTGTTTTTCATAAAAAAAGTTAATTATCCATGCAATTTTTACCGCGGTATAATATTGCGGTAATGGAGGACCCAGAAATAAAGTAGATATCGCGAGTGCAGCGTCGACGATTCCGAGAATTTGAATCGTGCCAATTTCCCGCAAGTACCTCTACCTATCTGGAGTCTGATTACCTCCCCCGCTGGTTTTAAAGTTACTCTTGGATACGTGATAAAAGTTTTAAGTATCTTTTTTTAATAAAATTACGGAAATACGAGTAGTATTTGCAAGCTGAGATTGTGAGTCCTACTCAGTTATTGGTATTTTTACTTAAAAAATTAGTTTTTGTTATTTAATTTTTATAAGAAAAACTCTCTTTTCATAACTTTTGAAGGTTATTCCCATCAATGTAATATATCATTGAAGGAGAAGATAATACTAATAATCTATATTAAAATATGAAAATGAACAAGAAACAGAAAAATAATAAAAGATAACGGTCGCAACTGGGACTCGAGCTATTATGCAGGATAAGACCATATACACAACACTTTTTTCTAGTTGCGTATGTGTACATGCATGCGTATCTAAAGCTGGAATCAGACGATTCACTCGAGGGAAGGTTTCCGCCATGTTTTTTCGGCCTAATCGTCCATTTTGTTTCATTCCATGTTCACACGGCGCTATAGAAATAAGCGTTCACTCGTCCATTCCGACCACAGCGTCGCCGAGCGAGGTCAACCGCGCTGGAATTCGTTTGTTTTCCAGCGCGGTCCGGCCCCGAATTTTAAGGAAAAACATGTCAGATGCATCGATTTTTACGCAATTTTGTTGACACAAATAAATAAAAAAACAGTATTGTGTCATCTTATAAACCTTTTTATTTTTTATGGCATAATAACACAATTTGATTTCACTTTTTTATTACGAACATTTTCCTACAAATTAATAATCTTACATATATTAAAAAACATATAAAATACATGGATAATAAGGGAGACCCAAAAATTTATCTGAGAGGTGTTCCCAAAAGCAAACAAATTAGCCGAACGAATACCATTTTGACGTTTTGCGTGCGATTTGATAGCGTCCTTTCATGGTCCTTCCCGTACAGGACGCGAGACAAACTGATTGAGAGTTTACTCGGTGTTCAGACGATTCACTTTGCTCTCTTCCGCGCGCATGCGCGCGCGAGTGAAGGATGCCGAAGGAAAATATCCAACATTGTTGGATCGGTTCACTTGAAGATTTCATTCGGCAGTGTTCGGCACTTTCGATTCATTTCATGTTCAGACGTGTCATTCCGAGTAAACTAGGCCGAATGAAATGCGGAAATGAGCGATTAGTGAAACGTCTGAATGGCGCATAAGCGCGTAAATACGCGCATTCACACATACATCTACACACACACATATTCATACACACAATACATGGATATATATGTATATATGTACACACAAATACTTACGTGTACATAGTTATTTATTCACACATGAGTTTTTGTTAGGTTCTAGTACATTTTTACCTCAAATTATCCACCCTTATCTTTCCTTTCGTATTAGGTAGTGAAGGTTCCCATCTACATATTTTTTTACACAGCCACAGAGTTCTATCAGATAACCCGCTTTTTATAATATGTTGTTTATTAAACTCGTCGATAAGTGGCCGACAAAGGAGTTTTTACTGCCCCGTCGTAATTACGTTCGGAGGGATCATTATTTCGGCCAACAGTGGCCGTTATCTTTGCTTGGTGATGTTTGATTGTGAAGTATATTGGTGTTTAAACAAAAATATGTGGGCAGTACCTAATTTGAAACTGGTTTGATGATTTTTTTTACAATCGCTCCACACAGGAGGCACTGAGGAAATTTATTTTTTATTTTTTTATAGAGAATACCTTACAAGAGTCCCAACTGCTCCCGTCTGGAGCCAGTGAGACTATGGCATATCCAAGTGGGGTATGTTGTGAGGCTGAAGGTAAGTGGGGAAGGGAAGGAGATTGGGAAGAGGAAGGTGGGGAAGTAGCTGGCTATTCAGATCTAGTCACTAAACACGGCTAAAGCCATTATTAAGCAACGTTTCAATTCTGAATGGTGGTCTTACGCCAGGGCGATACTGAGAGTATTTTTCACTCTGTAACGTGCCGCAAATATAGTATATATTATTTTTTATTAATTAATTGTGAAATAACACAAATTAATGAAATAAAATTTATTTGCGCACGCCGGGTTCGAACCCGCGACCTTCCGATTGGGAGTCAAGTGTCTTACCACTCGACCAAGGATGGTCAAATAATTTCTTTAAAGGCTGTGTCATCTTTGGAGATGTTATGTGAAGGGTCTTTTAAATGAAAGGAAGAAGAGGAAGTTGTGAGAAGGATAAAGTATGAAGGGTGGGTAGGAATCTGAGGGTCAGTGGTTCCAGGCGTATGAATCCATCCCTCCCACCGCGGTGCTAGGCGATCTTCCAAGAGATTATTGCTGAAAAGGTCAAAGGGTCTCCATCAACCAGTCTCCCCCTATCCGGCCTGCCACGCAAGATCTAGGAAACCTCACCCAAAGAACCCGGGCACCCTTCCTAAGTTACCAAATGTTGTGAACAACTTGGGGTGATCTATGTATACCCACGAGCGGTTACGACGATGGCCGAAGGTTCCGGGTAAATTGGGTGGGCTTCCTCAGTCAGCCAGCCCGCCGTACAGTATTGCCGTCTTGACGGATTATCTGTCATATCTGGCGGATTGGAGTGTCCTGAAAAGGGGGAATTTTGTATCCAACGGCATGTACACTGTACAGGATGACGGATTTTATAAGAGAGAGGAAACACAGAGGCCGGCAAATCGTTCCATTCATTCATACCACTTGGTTGAGCAGTAAAAAGGTTTTTTTATAGTGAATTCCGCACAAGAGTCCCAACTGCTCCCGTCTGGAGCCAGTGAGACTATGGCATCTCCAATGGGGTATGTTGTGAAGCTGAAGGTAACTGGGAATGGGAAGGAGATGGGGGAGAGGAAGATGTGAACGTACCCGGCTATTTAGATCTAGTCTATTTGACGACCGTACGTGGTCGAGTGGTAAGACACTTGACTCCCAATCGGAAGGTCGCGGGTTCGAACCCGGCGTGCGCAAATAAATTTTATTTGATTAATTTGTGTTATTTCACAATTGATTAATAAAAAATAATATATATTATATTTGCGGCACGTTCCAGAGTGGAAGATACTTTCAGTATCGCCCTGGTGTAAGACCACCATACAGAATTGAAACGTTGCTTGATAATGACTTTAGCCGTGTTTAGTGACTAGATCTGAATAGCCAGGTACTTCCCCACCTTCCTCTTTCCCATCTCCTTCCCTTCCCCACTTACCTTCAGCCTCATAACATACCCCAATTGGGGATGCCATAGTCTCACTGGCTCCAGACGGGAGCAGTTGGGACTCTTGTGAGGTATTCTCTATAAAAAAGATAAAAAAGTCACTAAACACGGCTAGAGCCATTTCAAGCAACGTTTTAATTCTGAATAGTGGTCTTACACCAGGGCGATACTGAGAGTACATTCCACTCTAGAACGTGCCGCAAATATAATATGTATAGTATCCCGAATACTCATTTTCTGAACGTATAGTTATATTATATTATATTCCATCAAAATTAATTATCAGCTGATGTCTACCTACTTTTACTGTTAACCGCTATTATAAATCATCTGTCAAAACAAAGCGTCAGTGATGTTTCAACTGTTATTGGTTTTTCTACGAATTAATCAAAATCACGATTAATTTATTAATTTACATTTTGACATTTGATGCCACTAATTAAAATATTGTTTAATTTATTCCACTTTACCAAAAACCTTCAAATTTGATTATTGATTCAATATGTTAAACTCAATCAAAAGCTTAAAATTTTGGTCACACGTTTATTCAAAATAAATACGGAATTGCAGCGACCTATAAAATCCTCCAACCAGATTAATGTAATAATTCGAAATTAATATGAAAGTAGACGGTGAAATAATTAATTATGACACGACACAGTTTTACTCTTTAAATTAAAAGATTGGAAAAATGTACAGGGGTATAACGTTTCCATTATCAATAATATAAAACTTATTAATGCGTGTTTTGTGTAGTTTTTTAAACGAAGGACCTTGAAATGTGTATGTTTTATGTGTTTGAACCACTGCACAAGTGAAGGTAAGCACATAAGGAAAAGGAGAGAATTACTCACTGCGGGACTTGTACTTCATTTGGCCGGTTTTAACTTCGCACTGTGTTAATATTTCTTCTTAGAGCGGTGAGTAGCGAAAGATGCGGAAAAGGAATGCGGATGTTTATAGGTTGATGGTCGATTATTGACTGATGTGGGTAACAGGAAAAAGTGACAGGTTTATAGGGAAGGGTAGGAAGGAAATGTGACAATACTAGCTTCAAGTACAGCAGTTCATGTACGTGTATAGGTTTGTATAAATGTATGTATGTAAGTGTAGCTGTGTAAATGCCCAACCACTTATTTTCACTATAATTTATTGACCGTAACCGGTTTCAGCCTTTAAAGCCATCTTCAGACTGGTAAAAATTAATCTAAATCTACCTGTTCATATAATCCAACAATAAAATTAGGTTGTTAATAATTCATATTACTTGTAAGGTATTCCCCAAATAATATTTAAGTAAAACATCAACAACTGGTTATTAAGCCTGCTGGGATGGGAATAACCTATAAATAAAATAATATATATATATATAACCCATAATAAAGTCTGGTGTGTAAAATATAGTGGTGTACACAAAGGTATTTGTTTAATTTAATTAGGAGGGTGAAACCAGACAATACCGGAAAATTGTCCTTTTTAAATCAAATTCTAGACATATTGACTCTTTTTTTCCAAAAAAAAATATTTGATTCTAAAGACTGTTATTTTTTCCGGTAAACGCACTTTTTAAATTTAGAAAAATTAACTTAATTTTTAATATACTAAGGTTATACCGTTGGTCTTTGGCAGATTTGTTAAATTTTCAAACGAAATATTGTATTATACAACACAAATTTCAAATCATATAATAATCATACAGCAAAATAAATCAATACATAATCTGGTAAAGACAATTTTCAGAATTTTAATTTTAGTTCAATTAAAATCATTTAATACTAAATCCGAGAACGTGTTTTCCGACGAAAATACTTTAGTTTTTCTATTTACTTAAGGTCTTACAAACTAAAATTGTTCAGATTTTTTTACACACTTATTTTGTTTAGACATTATTGAAAAATTATAAATAATTATGATAAAAAAAAAACTTACAATAAGTATACGATATTTAATAATTTATCTTCATGCGTTTCGAACATTTAAAAAAAAAAAAAAAATCGATATTAATTTTTTAGTTTAAAAAAATTGCTACAGGGAATACTCGATCGTTCTCATCGGAACCTCCATGTACCGTTGCAGGCATTTTGGAACTTTAATTCTCAGCTGCTGGTCAATGGGTCTATATATATTTTATAATTAGTTTTCTTACAAAGCTGAAAATCAATTTCTGAACAGTCTGTTTTAAATTACGATATACACCGTGGTTTAACGTGTCCATGTTTTACCGGTTAGTGGTTGAAAGAACAAATCTGGTAAGAACCCACGACTTCTGGATGGAAACCAGACGTCTTGGGTTCAATTTCTCTGCTAATTCTGCCGTTCATTTTTACAATCGGCATTTTCCGCTTATATTCATGGTAGTAGAAGTTTTTTTTATAGTATCAATTTTTTTACAACGTGGAATTGTTTGTCTTTCTTTAACAAACATGAATTAATATATATAAATTTTGAACGAAATACAACCATGTCCATTTGTGCCGAGGCGGGAATCGAACTTGCAACCTCTTGACTTAAATCCCATGGTGACATAGACAACAACGCTACGGATGCACACCCATTGAAAACCAATTATTCAAGATCCTTCATTGTTGTCAAGATGTATTGAAGTAGCATCTGTGTCAAAAATGTTGTTTTATATATCCAATAATAATGTTATTAAACGTATCAATATATTCTGATTTCCTTGAAAATTCTTATTCTTCTTTCGTATGGTGGGGGGGTCAGAGGGGGACATCTAGGTCTGCGAGCCAGTCCAGGGCCTCAGGCGTCGCCCTGTGGACCTCATCAATCCCGCCGGGGAAAGAATGAAGCGGGCATTCGTTCTTATTATTTGTTATTATGAAAATTTGCGTTTTAAAAAATGAGTCCAACTACTTCGAGGAACTACACGGAGAAAAATGTCATTCTAAAATACGATCATTTTATTCGTAAAAACGGTTTAAAACGGGAATAAAGTTCTTACGAACAAATTAACAGAGTTTCAATGTTCCCGCTAATAAACATTGAAGCCCTGTTAATTGGTTCGTAAGAACTTCAGTTTCGTTTTTAACCGTTTATACGAATAAAATTATCGTATTTTAGAATAACATTTTTCTCCGTGTATATTTCAGTATTTGGTATGGTATAAAAAATACAGAATACAGCTAAAACCACGATAAAGCAGCGTAAATAATTTATTTTTCGTAAAAGGGAGCTAAGTTGTCCATTATATCGAGTTCTGTATTGAAAGCTTTCAGATTCGTGTTTAGTCTAAGGTCGTTGGGTTTTAATGTATTTATGACAGATGGAAGAATGCCCCTGAAATGTCCACTCTGTTCTTGAAAATATTTTGTCCGAGTTGCGACGAACGTACATATAAATAAATATAATATACGAGGGTCAGTCAAAAACTAATGCCTCCATTTTTTTTTCTAAAACAATTAGACGAGTGAAAATTTTGAATTTGGCTCTATTCCTCTTTTTTTAAATTCCGTTTTTTTTTGTATTGAAAGCTGTCAGGAGAAAGGGACTTTTGCAGGACAGATTTGTAGGTATCAATTATCTATATACATTTTTTCCACGCAAATGCGCAAAAATGTTACTATCAACACACTCACGTTGAATAAATCTATTATGGCTCTGGACTCCCAGTCTCCGAAGGTCACGGGTTCGGACCCGGCGTGCTCAAATAAATCTTATTTGATTAATTTGTGTTATTTCATAATTGATTAATTTAAAATAATAAACAGTATATTTGCGGCACGTTCCAGAGTGGAAGATACTCTCTGTACCGCACTGTTGTAAGACCACCATTCAGAATTGAAACGTTGCTTGAAATGGCTTTAGCCGTGTTTGTACTGCCCCACCTTCCTCTTTCCCATCTTCTTCCCCTCACCGCTACCTTCACTCTTACAACATACCCCAATCGGGGATGCCATAGTCTCACTGGATCCAGACGGGAGCAGTTGTGTGAGGACTCTTGTGTGATATTCATATATTTAAAATAAATAAAAATTTGCGAAAGGTCTTGCCGTGATTTATACTTCGGATTGGGAGTCCAGAGTCTTACCGCTCGACCACACCGGCCGACAAATTATTTTCCTCAGCACCTCCTGTGTGGTTAACCTTTTGAAGGCCAGCACAGGAAAAATATATTTTTCAGACGTAAGAAATTTGACGAATAAATTTTTTAGACGTAAAAAATTTGAAAAATTATTTTTTAGACGTAAGAAATTTGGCATTTCATACGAATCCAATATTTATAACATTTCTTTTGTGATATATTATAAAAATTACATGAAAATAATTAAGATAAAACGATCTTTCTCATAATACCTGAAACCTATTATTTCCACAATGAAGTTTATATTAAAAACAATGAAAGAATATAGATTTTATAAACCAACTCCGTCCATATTTTGACGCGGCGGTCATTTTGTCGGCCATATTTCTTGCCCGCCGCGTCATCGACCATTTATTAAAATTATTCCGAGAGGCTAGACGCTATGCAGTATTTCGTTACGTCGAGAACGAGAATGGCTCAAGCGATTCTGACTATAATATTAGTACTTCCAACGCGTAGCGTATGGTAATTACTAGTTTGCACTGCTGCTGCCACGACTCTGGATGCTCCACTAATGTTCCGCTATGCGCACCTTAATCTGCTGAAGCACTCTGACATTAGCCGTTTTATATATCAAACTAACTGAAGTTGTATCTACGCCATGATGTGAACATGGTCTACCAGACAGAAGGATAAATGAACTGTTCACTTCATGCGTCAGACTTCCTTAACCTACAACCCCCTTCGCTGGGTGGTAAGCTCATTGACTCTGATGGATATCTGGAGAAGTTGTGTATTTAAATCCAGCGTTTACGAATAAATTATGAATGTACGTTGTTTGTGCACATATTGAAATAAAATAAATTATAAATAAAGCGTTTTTACACCTGGTTCCAGAGTGGAAGATATTTTCAGAATCATCTCTGGTGGAAGATCACCAGTCGAAATTAATTTTCAATGTGAGTTTATTATTTCTTGAGAGTACAATGCAACAAATGCGTTGTACTCAAAGCAAAACAAAATAATCTAACGTTTCTTGAAAATCTGATGTTTAGTATGCAGATCAGAATATTGATCTCCTTCCTCCCACGTCTCGACATTCTTTAAATTAGGGATGCTATAGTCCTACTGGCCCGCGCAGTTAGGGCTCTTTGATTTATTTTTCGGGTTATGTTGCTGAAAATTTGCTATTTGTAAAAAAAATATTTGTAAAATAGAACATTATTTCAACCAATGTCGGCTCTTGGTGGATAACCATCGCTCCTGCACGGAGAAAAATGTTATTCGAAAAAACGATCATTTTAATAGTAAAAACGGTTAAAAACGGGACTGAAGTTCTTACGAACAATTAACAGTGTTTCAATGTTTATTGGCGGGAAAATGTAAGAATAATTTCCTACGTATACCAACAAATTATTCTTACATGTTCCCGCCAATAAACATTGAAACCCTGTTAATTTGCTCGTAAGAACTTCAGTCCCGTTTTTACTATTAAAATGATCTTTTTTTCGAATAACATTTTTCTCCGTGTCCCATAGGTCACTCCAAGTGTTTCGCTACGTTTGGTGACTTAGTAGGGGTGCCCGGGTTCATAAGGCGAGCTGTGTCTAGGTCTTGGCGATGGATGCGTTTACCCACCCATCAGATCGGGAGAGATTTCCTTTGTTGATGGAGACCTTTTGTCCTTGTCATTTGTGACTGACTTAAAGGGAGGTCGACCATCGCTTAGACGTTTGTCGTGCAGAAGAAGGAACTCATGTACAAATTGTGTAAGTAATGTAAGAAAATAATAGTTTTGGTAAATAAATAAATAGTATACCTTTAATACACGCTTTATTTCATTTTAAAATCACGTACATCTTTTCGATGACCCTGTACAAACATGAAATTTGAGCGAACGAAATACGAACTGAATACTGATTTAAAAAATCAATCACTTTTAGTCAAGGACAAATTTATACGGTTTTACCCATGTGATTGTTTTTCCATCATTATAATGGCATACTCCCGTTTCCGACCACACGTGTTTACAAAAAAGCATCACAGGTGTAAAAATAATTGTAAATGACATATTTGACATTGAGGCTGTTTAATATAAGGTCAATGAGATGTATAATTATAATATGCTATGATAATCGGCAAATCGATAATAAGTAGATGGATATAACGATGGCTATGATCTTATTCGAAATACTTTTAATTTTATTTTAGTTATTGTGGTGTTTGCAACACTGCCTCTAACTCTATGATAGATAAGCGGGCATTACCGCCGAGCAACGTCCCGAACGTTGACGGAGTTGCGACCCGAAGTGGGTCATTTCAAGGCAGCGCGTTAGCGTGCGCTGCTCCGGGCTCTCATTAATAATCTTACCGCCAGCTAGGCTGGACGTTTACTTTGTAACCATTTGTATTCAATAAACGACGATCTCGTATAACGAACCTCTATTGTATTAATTACATACTAGCTTTTGCCCGTTGCAAGGCAACTAATTGGTTAAAGCACTAAGCGATTTGACGTTTGAATGTGGATGAAGCAAGAAGTGTGTGTGTCTACATTTTTTAAAAATTAAATATTTGAAAAAAAAATCGATGTTTGAATGTGGATGAAGCAAGGATTGTGAGAACTACTCAAAGGGTCCTGTGAGTTAATCGCTCAATTTTGTACACCCGCTACTTAGCCACTTTGGTCGCCCTGGTTAAGGCGTTCAGTATGGGCCTTTTCTCGCAAAAAGGGGCCTAGAAGTTTACGGCTCAATTTTTTCACTAATAAATTGTTTCTAAATTATATGATATGCACTCACTTTTCTAATAACTCCCGTTACACCTATTTAAATTTTTTGTATGAATTTGATAACGCCAAATCTCTGCATTATATAAAGAAAACTTCGCGGGCTTGCGCACAATAACTCACCAAAGTTTCATCGCAATCGGATGAATATTATTGTAGATAATTTCATTACGCTAGAGCTCATTATTATATTTTAAAACCATTTCGAGCATGCACACATCATATCCCCAAAGTTTCATCGCAATCGGATGAATAGTATTGGAAATAATTTCATAATGCCAGAGCTTATTCTTATATATAGAAACCATCCCTAGCATGCCAACATCGAATTCCCAAAGTTTCATCTCAATCGGATGAAAAGTAAAGGAAATAATTTCATTACGCCAGAGCTTACTTTTATGCATAAAAACCATCCCAGGCATGCACACATCAAATCTCCAAAGTTTCATCTCAATCGGGTGAATAGTATATGAAATAATTTGATAACGCCAGAGCTTATTATTACGCATAGAAACCATCCCGGACATGCACACATCAAATCCCCAAAGTTTCATCGCAATCAGATGAATAGTATAGGAAATAATTTCATAGAGCCAGAGCTTACTATTATGCGTAGAAACCAACCCGGGCATGCACACATCAAATACCAAAAGTTTTGTCGCAATCAGATGAAAAGTATTGGAAAAAAAATCATAACGCCAGAGCTTACTCTTTTATGTTCAAACCATCCCGAGTATCCAACATCAAATTCCCAAAGTTTCATCTCAATCGGATGGAAAGTATAGGAAATAATTTCATAACGCCAGATCTTACCATTATGCGTAAATAATTTCATAATTCCAGAGCTTACTATTATGCGTAGAAACCAACCCGGGCATGCACACATCAAAGCTCAAAAGTTTTGTCGCAATCAAATGAATAGTATTGGAAAAAATTTCATAACGCCAGAGCTTACTCTTTTACATAGAAACCATCCCGAGCATGTCAACATCGAATTCCCAAAGTTTCATCTCAATCGGATGAAAATTAAAGGAAATATTTTCATAACGCCAGAGCTTACTTTTATGCATAAAAACCATCCCAGGCATGCACACATCAAATTTCCAAAGTTTCATCTCGATCGGGTGAATAGTATATAAAATAATTTCATAAAGCCAGAGCTTACTATTATGCGTAGAAACCAACCCGGGCATGCACACATCAAATCCCAAAAGTTTTGTCGCCATCAGATGAATAGTATTGGAAAAAAAACCTACCTAACCCTCAAACAAAAAATATTTGTTCAACAAAAAACCATCTTATCAAACTCAATTTTACTGCAGCAAAAAAATTACACAAAGAAATTCTTTAACAATATCCGGCAACCCGTGCACACGTATAATTATTTTTATTTTAAAATTGAATAATGTCCAAAGTAAACGAACGAATCCTGACCGATCTATTTTTCGATTTATATGCATATAAAAAATCTGTAGCACTGCATCGAACCCACCTAATTTATAAAAAGTACCTTCATACATACCTACCTACCCAGAGTACCTGTTCAGTACTTAGTTCCTACCTACCTGCATATCTACCTACCCCCGTGTACACCTACATTTTTTTGGAAATATCCATCTTTGGTTACTTTTTTTTATTTTATATCATATTTTTTTTGTGATTTAAAGGAAAGAAGTTCTTACTTAGAGTAAATATCGATATTTGAATTCAATGCAATCCGCATGCCTACTGAACTCCCTGATTGGACAGTCGAAATGAACGACAGGGTCCGGCAAAATTTCCTCACTCATTATTACAAAAACCAATCGATTAAAAAAATGATTTTTTTTTTAAATCGACTCTTTAATATTTTTTTATGGAAATGACATCTTTCAAGTATCCACCTTTTGATGTCACGGACGCCATAACTCTTTTCGTAATCAATAATTATTAATAACGATAAATGTATAGAAAATTAGAAAAAAAACTTTGCATCTTATTTAGATAAATTTTAATGCGCCGCAAAAACGTTGGTCGCAAACGCAAGACAATATTTTCTAAACAAAAAAAATTAAGGAAAAAATCATGAGTTTTAATAAAAAAATTAATCAGTATATTTCGAGCGGAATTTTTTTTACCACCCTGTTTCTGAATTTGAATTAAAAGACCGACAAACTGCAATCGGCATTTTTCCAGAAGAAACGCATTTAGTACCTACCATCTTTGGTGATTTCTCTTAATTTCAAACCATTTATTTGTAATTCGATGGAGCAAAGTAGGTACCTACCCAGTGATTATTATTATACCAATCCACCTGACCAGTAATATTTTTAAATCTTGTATAATTTGTTAGCGGATTTTTCATGGATTTTTTTGTAAAATGTCAAATTTTTAGCTCGATATTGTGGAATATTTTCAATGGAATGCCACTAAAAGAACGGTTGAATAAGTTTTCGAAACCTTTTGCCATTGAATATATCAAAAAACATTTACGCCAGAGGCCGTCATTTTGACGCAATTTCGTTTGCAAATGAAGGATTCTCAAATACGCCAAAGCTCAATTTTTTTAAAGGCTAAAGTCTAATTTTTTGTTCAGGCCCTAGCACGCTTGCTCTATAACGATCGGTAGGATAACTATCGGTAACTTCTCATCGTTCCCTAGGACAACTGCACATCGCTAACGAACAAACAACAGTTGATGTCGAATATGTTAAGGACACTTAGTCATTGTGAACTGTCACTTATTCGTTGGCGATCTGTAGTCATGCTAGGGAACGATGAGAAGTTACCGATAGTTATCCTATCGATCGTTATAGAGCGAGCGTGCTAGGGCCTCTGACCTACCGCAAAAGCCGTGAGGATCTTACGCTAAAAAAATTCGCTGGGTGGGTAGGCCAACGCCTCTGCAATAGGTCATTTCAAGTGGTTCGCTATGTTTGTTGATTTAGAAGTGGTGCCTGGGTTCATGAGGTTTGTTCTGGTCTTGGCGGTGGATTCGTCTGCCCACCAATTTCGTGGCAGACCAGATCGGAAGAGACTGGTTTAGGGAGACTTTTTGGGTTCTTCAGCAAAGCTCTCTCGGAACATCACCTTGCACCGCAGTGGGAGGGATAAAATCATTCGTCCGTCACTCCACACACTGATCCCCAGATTCCTACCCACCCCTCATAACTTTTTCCTTACCAGAACATCATCTCCTTACCTTCCTAAAAAGAACCCTTCACACAGCATCCCCAAAGATGACATAGGCCCTGAGAGGAATTATTTTCGTCCGTCACTCCACACACTGATCCCCAGATTCCTACCCACCCCTCATAACTTTTTCCTTACCAGAACATCATCTCCTTACTTTCCTAAAAATAACCCTTCACACAGCATCCCCAAAGATGACATAGGCCCTGAGAGGAATTATTTTCTTCAAGGCCTCCTGTGTAGAGCTATTATAAAAATTAAATAAACTTCTCTTTTCCCGGTAGATTTTCCTAATTTTGTTTTAAATTAGTCGAGTAAGATCCATAGTTTATGCATAAACATTCACACGAAAAAGCCCGCCCTTAGGATTGTGTGTATTGGTGCATATAACGATGCAAAACGTCACTGAGATACATCTTTTTGCCAACCTGAATATATTTAGATATTCTTAAATCGACTCAGATTAACCGGTTATAAAGGGTTTGGTCATCCAACAAATGATTCACGGGGTGGCAGTACCAATGCACACCACCCACGCCGAATGATATTATAATCACACTATTGTGCACTATTTAAAGAAGTACCTACACCATTAGGCAAAAAAAATGGATTATCCTGAGTTATTTAAACAGTTTTATTCATCATGTTAAATTCTCAATATTTGAAAAATAACGTTCCCACCCAAGTAGGTACCTACCCACTGGTAAATTATTTTCTATGATCTCGGCAGCCTGAACCGTTCGAATTTTATTTGTCTTTACAAAAGTACCAACCCAGCAATTAAAATCAACGTTATGTAGCTGGCCGGTAACGTTTAACCTGTTTTTATTTTGCATTTCTTCATAAACGTCAGAATTTTTTCAACTTTTGAAGATGTATCCTGAAATAATTTACATGAAATGTGGTAAATGTAATGTATTATTGGAGTTCGGAAATCTATGGTTTTCAAAATTATAGAAAAACATCTTATCCACATATGCTATTTTTGACGTAATATTGATACACATGAGACTCGTCGAAATGTCAAATTAACATGCGAGACGCCATAGAATAATTTTCAAAAATGCCCCAACATTTCAGTACTTTGAAGGTCTGACGATAATTTTTTCCTTAATAAAGCATTTTTTTACTGGCTACGAACATTTTAACAGTTTTTAACTCGGAATTTTTTTCGTAAACGTCAGAAATTACCGACGTTTGAAAACGAATCCTGACAAAATTTCCATGAAAAGTCATAAATATAATATATTATTTATGTTCCAAAACCTGTCGTAGTCGAAATAATACAAAAACATCTAAGCCAGGTATCTTTTTTAAGTCGCAATTTTGATTTACCTCGAGGCTCGTCGGAATGTAAAGTTTTGAGGTGAGACGCCTTATATTTAAAAAAATATACACTTTACGATTTTAGTACTGAGGCTCTTTCACAAATTTTTCGTGAAGGTCTGACGATAAATTTTTCCTTTTTTGATGGGCGAACCTGGCGGCTGGAAATACAACTTTGAATTTCTTCGTCGAATAATGAGCGCTTCTAGTTTTCGCCGCTAGGTTTTCATACATCAGTTTTATTAGCAGTTTATTTTTTTTGCATCAGTTTTTTTATATGAAAATTTGCAATTGGTAAAATTCTGGCTGAATTTTTCCCATACAAATCAGGTCTGAAAAAATCGTATGTATTTTTATCCACGGTCGATGTCTCGCGAAAATCAGCTTTGAGGTCGGTTCAACTTGAGGGGCAGAGTGGTCGTTTTTCGCAAGACTGCGATTGACTTAAAATCTGGTGGTTACGAGCATTAATATATAATACTAGCTTTTGCCCGTTGCAAGGCAACTAATTGGTTAAAGCACTTAGCGATTTGACGTTTGAATGTGGATGAAGCAAGAAGTGTGTGTCTACATTTTTTAAAAATGAAATATTTGAAGATAAAAAATCGATGTTTGAATGTGGATGAAGCAAGGATTGTGAGAACTACTAAAAGAGTACTGTAAGTTAATCGCTCTATTTTGTACACCCGCTACTTAGCCACTTTGGTCGCCCTGGTTAAGGCGTTCAGTATGGGCCTTTTCTCGCAAAAAGGGGCCTAGAAGTTTATTGCTCAATTTTTTCACTAATAAATTGTTTCTAAATTATATGATATGCACTCACTTTTCTAATAACTCCCGTTACACCTATTTAAATTTTTTGTATGAATTTGATAACGCCAAATCTCTGCATTATATAAAGAAAACTTCGCGGGCTTGCGCACAATAACTCACCAAAGTTTCATCGCAATCGGATGAATATTATTGTAGATAATTTCATTACGCTAGAGCTCATTATTATATTTTAAAACCATTTCGAGCATGCACACATCATATCCCCAAAGTTTCATCGCAATCGGATGAATAGTATTGGAAATAATTTCATAATGCCAGAGCTTATTCTTATATATAGAAACCATCCCTAGCATGCCAACATCGAATTCCCAAAGTTTCATCTCAATCGGATGAAAAGTAAAGGAAATAATTTCATTACGCCAGAGCTTACTTTTATGCATAAAAACCATCCCAGGCATGCACACATCAAATCTCCAAAGTTTCATCTCAATCGGGTGAATAGTATATGAAATAATTTGATAACGCCAGAGCTTATTATTACGCATAGAAACCATCCCGGACATGCACACATCAAATCCCCAAAGTTTCATCGCAATCAGATGAATAGTATAGGAAATAATTTCATAGAGCCAGAGCTTACTATTATGCGTAGAAACCAACCCGGGCATGCACACATCAAATACCAAAAGTTTTGTCGCAATCAGATGAAAAGTATTGGAAAAAAAATCATAACGCCAGAGCTTACTCTTTTATGTTCAAACCATCCCGAGTATCCAACATCAAATTCCCAAAGTTTCATCTCAATCGGATGGAAAGTATAGGAAATAATTTCATAACGCCAGATCTTACCATTATGCGTAAATAATTTCATAATTCCAGAGCTTACTATTATGCGTAGAAACCAACCCGGGCATGCACACATCAAAGCTCAAAAGTTTTGTCGCAATCAAATGAATAGTATTGGAAAAAATTTCATAACGCCAGAGCTTACTCTTTTACATAGAAACCATCCCGAGCATGTCAACATCGAATTCCCAAAGTTTCATCTCAATCGGATGAAAATTAAAGGAAATATTTTCATAACGCCAGAGCTTACTTTTATGCATAAAAACCATCCCAGGCATGCACACATCAAATTTCCAAAGTTTCATCTCGATCGGGTGAATAGTATATAAAATAATTTCATAAAGCCAGAGCTTACCATTATGCGTAGAAACCAACCCGGGCATGCACACATCAAATCCCAAAAGTTTTGTCGCCATCACATGAATAGTATTGGAAAAAAAACCTACCTAACCCTCAAACAAAAAATATTTGTTCAACAAAAAACCATCTTATCAAACTCAATTTTACTGCAGCAAAAAAATTACACAAAGAAATTCTTTAACAATATCCGGCTACCCGTGCACACGTATAATTATTTTTATTTTAAAATTGAATAATGTCCAAAGTAAACGAACGAATCCTGACCGATCTATTTTTCGATTTATATGCATATAAAAAATCTGTAGCACTGCATCGAACCCACCTAATTTATAAAAAGTACCTTCATACATACCTACCTACCCAGAGTACCTGTTCAGTACTTAGTTCCTACCTACCTGCATATCTACCTACCCCCGTGTACACCTACATTTTTTTGGAAATATCCATCTTTGGTTACTTTTTTTTATTTTATATCATATTTTTTTTGTGATTTAAAGGAAAGAAGTTCTTACTTAGAGTAAATATCGATATTTGAATTCAATGCAATCCGCATGCCTACTGAACTCCCTGATTGGACAGTCGAAATGAACGACAGGGTCCGGCAAAATTTCCTCACTCATTATTACAAAAACCAATCGATTAAAAAAATGATTTTTTTTTTAAATCGACTCTTTAATATTTTTTTATGGAAATGACATCTTTCAAGTATCCACCTTTTGATGTCACGGACGCCATAACTCTTTTCGTAATCAATAATTATTAATAACGATAAATGTATAGAAAATTAGAAAAAAAACTTTGCATCTTATTTAGATAAATTTTAATGCGCCGCAAAAACGTTGGTCGCAAACGCAAGACAATATTTTCTAAACAAAAAAAATTAAGGAAAAAATCATGAGTTTTAATAAAAAAATTAATCAGTATATTTCGAGCGGAATTTTTTTTACCACCCTGTTTCTGAATTTGAATTAAAAGACCGACAAACTGCAATCGGCATTTTTCCAGAAGAAACGCATTTAGTACCTACCATCTTTGGTGATTTCTCTTAATTTCAAACCATTTATTTGTAATTCGATGGAGCAAAGTAGGTACCTACCCAGTGATTATTATTATACCAATCCACCTGACCAGTAATATTTTTAAATCTTGTATAATTTGTTAGCGGATTTTTCATGGATTTTTTTGTAAAATGTCAAATTTTTAGCTCGATATTGTGGAATATTTTCAATGGAATGCCACTAAAAGAACGGTTGAATAAGTTTTCGAAACCTTTTGCCATTGAATATATCAAAAAACATTTACGCCAGAGGCCGTCATTTTGACGCAATTTCGTTTGCAAATGAAGGATTCTCAAATACGCCAAAGCTCAATTTTTTTAAAGGCTAAAGTCTAATTTTTTGTTCAGGCCCTAGCACGCTTGCTCTATAACGATCGGTAGGATAACTATCGGTAACTTCTCATCGTTCCCTAGGACAACTGCACATCGCTAACGAACAAACAACAGTTGATGTCGAATATGTTAAGGACACTTAGTCATTGTGAACTGTCACTTATTCGTTGGCGATCTGTAGTCATGCTAGGGAACGATGAGAAGTTACCGATAGTTATCCTATCGATCGTTATAGAGCGAGCGTGCTAGGGCCTCTGACCTACCGCAAAAGCCGTGAGGATCTTACGCTAAAAAAATTCGCTGGGTGGGTAGGCCAACGCCTCTGCAATAGGTCATTTCAAGTGGTTCGCTATGTTTGTTGATTTAGAAGTGGTGCCTGGGTTCATGAGGTTTGTTCTGGTCTTGGCGGTGGATTCGTCTGCCCACCAATTTCGTGGCAGACCAGATCGGAAGAGACTGGTTTAGGGAGACTTTTTGGGTTCTTCAGCAAAGCTCTCTCGGAACATCACCTTGCACCGCAGTGGGAGGGATAAAATCATTCGTCCGTCACTCCACACACTGATCCCCAGATTCCTACCCACCCCTCATAACTTTTTCCTTACCAGAACATCATCTCCTTACCTTCCTAAAAAGAACCCTTCACACAGCATCCCCAAAGATGACATAGGCCCTGAGAGGAATTATTTTCGTCCGTCACTCCACACACTGATCCCCAGATTCCTACCCACCCCTCATAACTTTTTCCTTACCAGAACATCATCTCCTTACTTTCCTAAAAATAACCCTTCACACAGCATCCCCAAAGATGACATAGGCCCTGAGAGGAATTATTTTCTTCAAGGCCTCCTGTGTAGAGCTATTATAAAAATTAAATAAACTTCTCTTTTCCCGGTAGATTTTCCTAATTTTGTTTTAAATTAGTCGAGTAAGATCCATAGTTTATGCATAAACATTCACACGAAAAAGCCCGCCCTTAGGATTGTGTGTATTGGTGCATATAACGATGCAAAACGTCACTGAGATACATCTTTTTGCCAACCTGAATATATTTAGATATTCTTAAATCGACTCAGATTAACCGGTTATAAAGGGTTTGGTCATCCAACAAATGATTCACGGGGTGGCAGTACCAATGCACACCACCCACGCCGAATGATATTATAATCACACTATTGTGCACTATTTAAAGAAGTACCTACACCATTAGGCAAAAAAAATGGATTATCCTGAGTTATTTAAACAGTTTTATTCATCATGTTAAATTCTCAATATTTGAAAAATAACGTTCCCACCCAAGTAGGTACCTACCCACTGGTAAATTATTTTCTATGATCTCGGCAGCCTGAACCGTTCGAATTTTATTTGTCTTTACAAAAGTACCAACCCAGCAATTAAAATCAACGTTATGTAGCTGGCCGGTAACGTTTAACCTGTTTTTATTTTGCATTTCTTCATAAACGTCAGAATTTTTTCAACTTTTGAAGATGTATCCTGAAATAATTTACATGAAATGTGGTAAATGTAATGTATTATTGGAGTTCGGAAATCTATGGTTTTCAAAATTATAGAAAAACATCTTATCCACATATGCTATTTTTGACGTAATATTGATACACATGAGACTCGTCGAAATGTCAAATTAACATGCGAGACGCCATAGAATAATTTTCAAAAATGCCCCAACATTTCAGTACTTTGAAGGTCTGACGATAATTTTTTCCTTAATAAAGCATTTTTTTACTGGCTACGAACATTTTAACAGTTTTTAACTCGGAATTTTTTTCGTAAACGTCAGAAATTACCGACGTTTGAAAACGAATCCTGACAAAATTTCCATGAAAAGTCATAAATATAATATATTATTTATGTTCCAAAACCTGTCGTAGTCGAAATAATACAAAAACATCTAAGCCAGGTATCTTTTTTAAGTCGCAATTTTGATTTACCTCGAGGCTCGTCGGAATGTAAAGTTTTGAGGTGAGACGCCTTATATTTAAAAAAATATACACTTTACGATTTTAGTACTGAGGCTCTTTCACAAATTTTTCGTGAAGGTCTGACGATAAATTTTTCCTTTTTTGATGGGCGAACCTGGCGGCTGGAAATACAACTTTGAATTTCTTCGTCGAATAATGAGCGCTTCTAGTTTTCGCCGCTAGGTTTTCATACATCAGTTTTATTAGCAGTTTATTTTTTTTGCATCAGTTTTTTTATATGAAAATTTGCAATTGGTAAAATTCTGGCTGAATTTTTCCCATACAAATCAGGTCTGAAAAAATCGTATGTATTTTTATCCACGGTCGATGTCTCGCGAAAATCAGCTTTGAGGTCGGTTAAACTTGAGGGGCAGAGTGGTCGTTTTTCGCAAGACTGCGATTGACTTAAAATCTGGTGGTTACGAGCATTAATATATAACTAGCTTTTGCCCGTTGCAAGGCAACTAATTGGTTAAAGCACTAAGCGATTTGACGTTTGAATGTGGATGAAGCAAGAAGCGTGTGTCTACATTTAAAAAAAAAATATCTGAAGAAAAATAATCGATGTTTGAATGTGGATGAAGCAAGGATTGTGAGAACTACTCAAAGGGTCCTGTGAGTTAATCGCTCAATTTTGTACACCCGCTACTTAGCCCCTTCGGTCGCCCTGGTTAAGGCGTTCAGTATGGGCCTTTTCTCGCAAAAAGGGGCCTAGAAGTTTACTGCTCAATTTTTTCACTAATAAATTGTATCTAAATTATATGAAATACAATCACTTTTCAAATTATTCCCTTTCCACCTATTTTTTTGTACAAATTTGATAACGCCAAAGCTCTCCATTATATAAAGAAAACTTCGCGGGCGTGCGCACAATAACTCATCAAAGTTTCATCGTAATCGGATGAATATTATTGTAATTAACTTCATTACGCTAGAGCTCATTATTATATTTAAAAACCATCTCAGGCATGCACACATCATATCCCCGAAGTTTCATCACAATCGGATGAATAGTATTGGAAATAATTTAATAACGCAAGAGCTTACTCTTATATATAGAAACCATCCCGAGCATGCCAACATCGAATTCGCAAAGTTTCACCTCAATCGGATGAAAAGTAAAGGAAATAATTTCATTACGCCAGAGCTTAGTATTACGCATAGAAACCATCCAGGGCATGCACACATCAAATTCCCAAAGTTTCATCGCAATCGAATGAATAGTATAGGAAATAATTTCATAAAGCCAGAGCTCACTATTATGCGTAGAAACCAACCCGGGCATGCACACATCAAATCCCAAAAGTTTTGTCGCAATCAGATGAATAGTATTGGAAATAATTTCATAACGCCAGAGCTTACTCTTTTATATAGAAACCATCCCGAGCATGCCAACATCGAATTCCCAAAGTTTCATCTCTCACTAAAAAATTGTTTTTAAATTATATGAAATACACTCACTTTTCAAATTACTCCCGTTACACCTATTGAAAATTTTTGTACAAATTTGATAACGCCAAAGCTATATATTATATAAAGAAAACTTCGCGGGCGTGCGCACAATAACTCACCAAAGTTTCATCGCAATCGGATGAATATTATTGTGAATAATTTCATTACGCTAGAGCTCATTATTATATTTAAAAACCATTTCGAGCATACACACATCACATCACCAAAGTTTCATCGCAATCGGATGAATAGTATTGGAAATAATTTCATAACGCCAGAACTTACTCTTATATATAGAAACCATCCCGAGCATGCCAATATCGAATTCCCAAAGTTTCATCTCAATCGGATGGAAAGTATAGGAAATAATTTCATAACTCCAGAGCTTACTATTATGAATATAAACCACCCCGGGCATGCACATATCAAATCATTTCATCACGCCAGAGCTTTCTATTACGTATATATAGAAACCATCCCGAACAGGCACACATCAAATCACCAAAGTTTAATCTCATTCGGATGAATGGTTTACGGAGTCATAAGGGACAAAAAAAACATTAATTTATGGATGTTAAGATTACCTCCGTGAACCACTTCCGGTATTTTTTAATAGGGCTATGATGATTTTAAAGAGAAACGGCAAATTGCTACAAATTTATAAAAAATTACCAATTTTATATTACTGATCAAAAATTTTTTATCAATCTAAATTTCATTGCAATAGAAAAATTACCGAAAAAAATGTTTCAAAAACCTGTTAAAAATGTCTATAGAAAAACCAAAAATTATCTACAAAAATACAAATTTCTTATTATTTATAGATGTTAAGATTACCTCCGTGAACCACTTCTGGTAATTTTTTAATAGGGCCTCGATGATTTTAAAGAGAAACGGCAAATTGCTACAAATTTATAAAAATTTACCAATTTTATTAATTAATTAATTACTGATCAAAAATTATTATATCAAACTAAATTTCATTGCAATAGAAAGATTACCGAAAAATATGTTTCAAAAACCTGTTTAAAAAAATGTCTATAGAAAAACCAACAATAATCTACACATGTTGGCAAAAATATGCTACCATCTTTGGTAATTTGAAACAAATATCATACCAATTATTTATTTCAAATTTTCTAATTAAAAATAATTACATCAGTCCGATAATATTGATAGGTACCTACTCATTATGGCTAAAATTGCATCGACATTAATTTCAAGTAAGCCGGTAGGTACCTAAACAGTTCACATCACTAATAAAATAGAACATCCTTATTCAACTTCGCTGAAAGAACAGGATGCACCAAATCTTTCTAACGAATTTATAATAAAAATAAATTGATTTAAAAAATGTGAATTTTCAGAAAAAAAACAAAAGTTGTGTTTTTATTAAAATATTTTTCTGGAAATGACACCGGCCAAGGTTCCACTCTTTGGATTCATGAACACGCATGCTAATTTAGTAATAAATAATTATTCAAAACAATAAATGTATGGAAAAATAAAAAAATTCTAAACATCTTAATTTGAGAAATATTTTTGTGACGCGCCGAGGTCACTCACAACCGGCGGACTCTATTTCCGAAAAAAAAAAAATAAGAAAAAAAATCGTTAATAACAATTAAAAAATTTATTAATATTTTTTTCAGCGGTCTTTTTTTACCACCGTGCACTTTACATACGATATTTGAAGCTATGATTAAAATGTTACTACATTTTCAACACTCCAGTTTCTTTGGGAATAATTTGAATTTCGACCGATGTTGAAATGTTTCTTAGCAAATTAGAGTGGTACTAAATCTTGCCGCCAGTGGAGCAGGTAAATCGTGTCAACCATTATTTTATACCGGTTTCCGAATGCGCCTTTGAGATGTTTTTTTTTTCAAATGTCAGATTGGAAATTAAAATAACGGACGTTTTTTCAAGAAACATTGTCAATATGACTGTCGATTTACATTCGTAAAACTCTTGTCGAAAAGGTTTTACTAAATTTTGAAAGCCGAGATCGATATTTTTAAAGCCATTTCGTATTTTCGAGCTGGCTGTCGACAAAATCAATAAAAATGACATTACACAACCGAGAAAAAACAAATGAACTCGAATTATTTGGCAAGTGAAACTTATTTTATACGTAATAAAGCATTTTTTTTACTGGCTACGAATATTTTAACAGTTTTTAACTCGGAAATTTTTTCGTAAACGTCAGAAATTCCCCACGTTTGAAAAGGAATCCTGACAAAATTTCCATGAAAAGTCATAAATATAATATATTTTTAATGTTCCGAAACCTGTCGTAGTCGAAATAATACAAAAACATCTAAGCCAGGTATCTTTTTTAAGTCGCAATTTTGATTTACCTCGAGGCTCGTCGAAATGTAAAATTTTGAGGTGAGACGCCTTATATTTAAAAAAATATACACTTTACGATTTCAGTACTGAGGCTCTTTCACAAATTTTTCGTGAAGGTCTGACGATAATTTTTTCCTTTTTTGACTGGCGAACCTGGCGGCTGGCAATATAACTTTGAATTTCTTCGTCGAATAATGAGCGCTTCTAGTTTACGCCGCTAGGTTTTCATACATCAGTTTTATTAGTAGTTTTTTTTTTGCATCCGTTTTTTTATATGAAAATTTGCAATTGGTAAAACTTCTGGCTGAATTTTTCCCATACAAATCAGGTCTGAAAAAATCGTATGTGATTTCATCCACGGTCCCTGTCTCGCGATAATCAGCTTTCGGGTCGGTTAAACTTAAGGGGGAGAGTGGTCGTTTTTCGCCTGCAGGGCTTGTCTTAAAATATGGTCGTTTAGAGCATTAATATATACTAGCTTTTGCCCGTTGCAACGCAACTAATTAGTTAAAGCACTAAGCGATTTGACGTTTGAACGTGGATGATGCAAGAAGTGTGTGTCTACATTTAAAAAAAAAAAAATATTTAAAGAAAAAAAAGATGTTTGAAAGTGGATGAAGCAAGGATTGTGAGAATTTCTCAAAGGGTCCTGTGAGTTAATCGCTCAGTTTTGTAAACCTGCTGGCGACCAAACTTTTGAATAATATGAAATCCCCCACCTTTTTTTGCGAAAAACGATATCTCACATGACTAACCTTAGAAAAGTCTTAAAAAACAAAGTAGCGATCTGAATTTACCTAATATGAAATCCCCTTTTTTTTTGCAAAAAACGATATGTCACATGACTAACCTTAGAAAAGTCTTAAAAAACAAAATAGCGATCTGAATTTACCTAATATGAAATCCCCACCTTTTTTTGCGAAAAACGATATGTCACATGACTGACTAACCGTAGAAAAGTCTTAAAAAACCAAATGTTGACTAATATGAAATCCCCACCTTTTTTTGCGAAAAACGATATGTCACATGACAAACCGTAGAAAAGTCTTAAAAAACAAAATGACCACCAAAATGAAGATATGTCACATGACTAACCTTAGAAAAGTCTTAAAAAACAAAATGGCTACCAAAATGTTGACTAATATGAAATCCCCCACCTTTTTTTTAGAAAAACGATATGTCACATGACTAACCTTAGAAAAGTCTTAAAAAACAAAACGGCTACCAAAATGTTGACTAAAATGAAATCCCTTCCTTTTTTTGCGAAAAACGATATGTCACATGATATGACACTTAAAAAATTCTTTAATACAAATAAGATTTTTGAATGTGGATGAAGCAAGAAATGCAAAAAACCTAAATTTGGTAGGTGGGTATGGGTACCGCCGCCTCGGGAACCAACACACCTGCAATAGGTCATTTCAAGTGGTTCGCTATGTTTGGTGATTTAGCAGGGATGCCCGGGTTCATAGGGTGAGATTTTTCCCGGTCTTGGCGGTGGATGCGTCTGCCTACCAATTGCGTGGCAGACCAGATCGGGAGAGACTGGTTTAGGGATACTTTTTGGCTTCTCCAGCAAGGCTCTCTGTGAACATCACCTTGCACCGCAGTGGTAGGGATAAATCCATTCGTCCGTCACTCCACACACTGATCCTTAGATTCCTACCCACCCCTTATACCCTTTTCCTTCCCAGAATATCATCTCCTTCCTTTCCTAAAAAGAACCCTTCACACAGCGTCCCCAGAGATGACGTAGGCCCTGAGGGGAATTATTTTCTTCAGGGCCTCCTGTGTGGAGCTATTATAAAAAAATTAAAAAACTTCTCCATTCCCGGTAAATTTTCCGAATATTGTATTTAAATTGTCGAGTAAGTACCCCTATAGTTTGACTATAAAAAATGCATCAACATTCACACGGAAAAACACGCTATTAGGATTGGTGCATATATCGGTTGATGTAAAACGTTACTGAGAAAAATATTTTTGCCAATCTGTATATATCACACTTCTAGAGATTCTAAAATCAATGATTATTGACTCAGGTTAAACCGTTGTATAGGATTTGGTCATCCAATAAAAGATTCCCGGGGCGGCGGTACTAATGCACACCAATCACGTTGAATGATATTATTAACTTGCAAAATACAAAAACTGCGCTATGTAAATTTAATGCTCTTTGGTCCTTTATATATATTTTATAATCCTCGGGTAGCGGACCATTTGGGATACCCTTAAAATCTTTTTTTAAATATAATTTTTTTAATTTTAATATTTTTTTAATTTGGAATTTCTTGAGAAATTTTGGCACTATAAAAAATATAAACTATTTAAAATAAAAATTATTCCATCAAACACATTGGTATTTCATTAATCTTTTTGTATAAAAAACATAATGTAAAACCTACGTAACCCTCACTCAAACAAATAATATTTGTTCATTTAATTACGTAATTTCTAAGAAAAAAAAACGTTTTAATTTTATTATTTACCAAAAAAACAATATTATCGTACTCAATTTAACTGCAGAAAAAAATTACACAAAGAAATTCTTTCACAATATGCGGGTACCCGTGCACATGTATAATTATTTTTATTTTTAAATTTAATAATGTCCTAAGTAAACGAACGAATCCTGACCTATTTTTTTTTCGATTTATATGCATACGAACAATTTGTAGTACTGCATTGAACCAAATTGAACCCACCTAATTTATAAAAAGTAGCTTCCTACATACCTACCTACCCAAAGTACCTGTTTAGTACTTAGTTCCTACCTACCTGCATATCTACCTACCCCCGTTTTTACCTACATATTTTTGCAAATATCCATCTTTGGTAACTTTTTTAATTTTACATCATAAATTTTTTGTGATTAAAAGGAAAGAAGTTCTTACTTACAGTAAAAATCGATATTTGAATTCAATGGAATACCATGTGTAGTGCCTCCCTGATTGGTCAGTCAAAATGAACGACAGGGTCCGGCAAAATTTCCTCACTCATTATTACAAAAACCAATCGATTAAAAAAAATACTCTTTTTTTTTTCAATCGACTCTTTAATATTTTTTTATGGAAATGACATCTCTCAAGTGTCCACCTTTTGATTTCACGTACGCCATAACTCTTTTCGTAATAAATAATTATTAATAACGATGAATGTATAGAAAATTAAAAAAAAAAACTTTGCTTCTTATTTAGATAAATTTTAATGCGCCGCAAAACGTTGGTCGCAAACGCCCGACAATATTTTCTGAACAAAAGAAAATTAAGAAAAAAATCATGAGTTTTAATAAAAAAATTAATCCGTATATTTCGAGCTGATTTTTTTTTACCGCCCTGTTTCTGCATTTGAATTATAAGACCGACAAACTGCAATCGGCATATTTTTCAGGAGAAACAGTACCTTACCATCTTTGGTGACTTATTTTAATTTCAAACCATTTATTTGTAATTCGATGGAGCAAAGTAGGTACCTACCCAGTTATTTATTTAATACGAATTCACCTGGTCAGTAATATTTTAAAACTTGTGGAATTTGTTAGCGGATTTTTCTTGGATTTTTTTGTTAAATGTCAAATTTTTATCAGGATATTGTGGAATATTTTCAATGGAATGCCACTAAAAACACGATTGAATAAGTTTTCGAAACCTTTTGCCATTGAATATATCAAAAAACATCTACGCCAGAGGCCGTCATTTCGAGGCAATCTCGGTTGCAAATGAAGGATTCTCAAATACGCACAAAGCTCAACTTTTTAAAGGCTAAAGCCCACCAATTGCGTGGCAGACCAGATCGGAAGAGACTGGTTTAGGGAGACTTTTTGGCTTCTCCAGCAGAGCTCTCTCGGAACATCACCTTGCACCGCAGTGGGAGGGATACAACCATTCGTCCGTCACTCCATACACTGATCCCCAGATTCCTACCCACCCCTCATACCTTTTTCCTTCTCAGAATATCCTCTCCTTCCTTTCCTAAAAATAGCCCTCCACACAGCATTCCCAAAGACGACGTAGGCCCCGAGGGGAATTATTTTCTTCCGGACCTCCAGTATCGCGCTATTGTAAAAACTACTCCCTGTAGATTTTTCCGAATATTGTACAAAAATACTCGAGTTAAGTACCCCGTTTAGAATGTAATCCATTAAATAATTCCCGGGGCGGCGGTACCAATGCACACCACTCACATTGAATGATAATATAAACATGCAACATACAGAAACGGCGTTTTACAAAAAGAAATCCTCCACACAGCATTCCCAAAAATGACATAGGCCCTAAGAGGAATTATTAATACTATTCGGGCCTCCTGTATGAAGCGATTGTAAAAAAAAATGTTCTCTACTCCCTGTAGATTTTCCGAACATTTTATAAAAATACTCGAGTTAAGTACCCCATTAATTAAGTCATCCATTAAATTATTCCCGGGGCGGCGGTACCAATGCACACAACTCACCTTGAAAGTTACTATAAACACGCAAAATACAAAAACGGCGCTTTACAAATTTTTACTACTTGGTAAAAAAATATTATATGAAACTAAACTTAATTGCAATAAAAAATTTTCAGAAAAAATCTTTCACAAACCTGTTAAAAAAAAAATATTTATTGAAAAACAAACTAACAATACGAATTTTGGCAAATATTTGCCACCATCTTTGATAATTTTTTTACTTAAGTTTTTGCACAGAAATGGCCCAATATTATTTATTTGAAAATTTTAAATCAAAAATAATCACATCAAACCAATAATTTATTGTCCGGATAGGTACCTACTCGTTTTCGCCTAAAAATTGCATAGAAAATATTTCAAGTTAGCGGGTAAGTACTTATGCAGTTTAACATCACTATTTGAACACAACAAAATAGGCCATCTCTACTGAATTCCCTGATAGTACATGATCCAGAATAATTTCTTTCCCGATTTTCAATCCAAATAAATTGATTTAAAAATTGTGCATTTTCAGAAGAATTTTTTTGTTTTTGTTTTTCTTAAAATATTTTTCTGGAAATGACATCGCTCGAGTGTCCAGTTTTTGAATTCATCAACAAACATACTATTTTAGTAATAAATAATTATTCATAACGATAATTGTACTGAAAAATAAAAAAATCTAAGAACCTTAATTGGAGAAATATTTCTATGACACACCAGCGTTAGTCGCGACCGAACGACTCTTTTTTCTTTAAAAAAAAAAATAAGAAAAAAAATCGTTAATAATAATTAAAAAAATTATTCATATTTATCAGAAAGGAAATTTTTCACCGCAATGCATTCGACATTCGATATTTGAAGCTATGATTAAAATGTAGTAACATTTTCAACACTCCAGTTTCTTTGGGAATAATTTGAATTTCGACCGATGTTGAAATGTTTCTTAGCAAATTAGAGTGGTACTAAATCTTGCCGCCAGTGGAGCAGGTAAATCGTGTCAACCATTATTTTATACCGGTTTCCGAATGCGCCTTTGAAATGTTTTTTTTTTCAAATGTCAGATTGGAAATTAAAATAACGGACGTTTTTTCAAGAAACATTGTCAATATGACTGTCGATTTACATTCGTAAAACTCTTGTCGAAAAGGTTTTACTAAATTTTGAAAGCCCAGATCGATATTTTTAAAGCCATTTCGTATTTTCGAGCTGGGTGTCGACAAAATCAATAAATGACATTACACAACCTAGAAAAAACAAATGAACTCAAATTATTTGGCAAGTGAAACTTATTTTATACGTAATAAAGCATTTTTTTTACTGGCTACGAACATTTTAACAGTTTTTAACTCGGAATTTTTTTCGTAAACGTCAGAAATTACCGACGTTTGAAAACGAATCCTGACAAAATTTCCATGAAAAGTCATAAATATAATATATTTTTAATGTTCCGAAACCTGTCGTAGTCGAAATAATACAAAAACATCTAAGCCAGGTATCTTTTTTAAGTCGCAATTTTGATTTACCTCGAGGCTCGTCGAAATGTAAAATTTTGAGGTGAGACGCCATATATTTAAAAAATATACACTTTACGATTTTAGTACTGAGGCTCTTTCAGAAATTTTTCGTGAAGGTCTGACGATAAATTATTCCTTTTTTGACGGGCGAACCTGGCGGCTGGCAATATAACTTTGAATTTCATCGTCGAATAATGAGCGCTTCTAGTTTTCGCCGCTAGGTTTTAATACATCAGTTTTTTTAGCAGTTTATTTTTTTTGCATCAGTTTTTTTATATGAAAATTTGCAATTGGTAAAATTCTGGCTGAATTTTTCCCATACAAATCAGGTCTGAAAAAATCGTATGTATTTTTATCCACGGTCGATGTCTCGCGAAAATCAGCTTTGAGGTCGGTTAAACTCGAGGGGCAGAGTGGTCGTTTTTCGCAAGACTGCGATTGTCTTAAAATCTGGTGGTTACGAGCATTAATATATATATATATATACTCAGTGTGTAGTACTGAGGATAAGATTGAAGACATTATCCCAATTCAGTTCCTGAACGCTACAGTTATGAATCACAGTTCACAGTTGTTCGAACATGACCGCTGACAGTGAGTAAAATATTTATTTGAAACTCAGACGAGATATCACACCATGTTGAAAGAAAAACAATTCGAAGGAAATTTATGCCAGAGTCAAAAATGCACAAACGAGCAAATTATGAGAAGCATTGAAAAAAGGTCACAACAAAAGAAAAACAGGACAAGATTGGTGGAAGACCAAACAAAAATGCCATTGTCTCAGATGAGGCAATCGCACTATGAAATCCTTAACTACAGAAAAAAACTGAAGAGAGAGAGACAAAGGTGAAGTAGAATTCAGGAGTAGTAGATTTCTGATCATGCAAGTCAAAGTAAAAAAAAAACATAGCTAAAGTAATTTTCAGTAATAGATTCCAATGTTTTTTTTACATTATCTCCACAGAGGAGGCTTTGGGGAAAAAATCCCTCAGAGCCTATCTATATCAGTATGTGGAGGGTTCTTTTAGGGAAAGGAAGGAGAGGAAGTTCTGGAAATGAAAAGGTATGAAAGCTGGATTGGCGGATTCCTAGATCCTAGTGATTTTATGTCAGCCTTAGCGTGCAACAAGCTCTCAACAGCAGATTCCCAGAATCGTCTTAGAAACTTGTATAAATGGTACTGTTCTGCAAGTTGTTTCAAGCTGTAGTATGAAAATTTATGATTACCCTGATGGTAGTAAACCTCCAAAAGAAGTGAGCATCCGAATAATATTAACCAAATAACAAACGACTGTTCTTTGATATTGTTTTATCAAAGTAATTAACCATGCTCGTTCAATCATTTTTAAATCAAATTCTAGACACTTTTCTACAAAAAAACATAAATCGGTTTTGAAAGATTCTTATTTTATCTGGTACACGCAGATTTAAAATTTTGAAAAACTAAGTTTATTTTTATCTAAGGTTATACCATTGGACGTTGGCAGTTTTGTTCAATTTTCAAATGATAGATTCTATTAAACAACCAAAATTTCAAATCATATAATCATACAGCAAAATAAATCAATACATAATCTAGTAAACACAGTTTTCAGAATTTTAATTTTAGTTATATTAAAATCATTAAAAAGTAAATCCGAGAACATGTTTTGTGACAAAAATACCTAAGTTTTTCTATTTATTTAAGGTCTTACAAACTAAAATATATCAATTTTTTTTCGTTTAGTTTTTTTTGTTTAGACATTATTGAAAAATCGTAAGTACTTATGATCAAAAAATACTTACAACAAGTACACGATATTTAATAATTTATCCTCATGCGTTTTGAGCATTTTTATTGCTTGCTTGAATGTAGGTATAAATTAAAGCATGTTTTGGAATGAAATAAGTCAATATTAAATTTTTAATTTTAAAAATTTGATACGGGGAATAATCGATCTTTCTCATTGGAACCTTCCTGTACAGTTGCAAGTATTTTTAAACTTTTATTCTCAGCCGCTGATCAATCGCTCTTAACAGGATGGAACTCATGTAGGTAGAATTTAACTCTTTATAATCGTTACGTCTAAATGTTTCAAAATATGAAGAAAAAAACGCTGTAATCACTAAGCTAACAATGCACTTTTCCCCTTTGAACGACCATAAATCAAAAATATTATCACACAAATTTATCTGGTGAAAAATTGAGCTTTTTTGAATTGCCTTCCGACTAAACAATCGGATGTCCTCAAAACTCTTTTCGGCTTTTCTTTCAGTAACTCAATTGTTTAGGCAGTACTTTAAACGGGTGATGAAAAAGCCCAAGTGGAAGATGGATGGTATTTGAAGTTTTTACTAAAATGTTGAAAATTAATTCAGCACACTTAATTTGGGAAGTGAAATGGAAAATAAGAATAGAAACTCAACCATCAGCATATTGCTTAAATTTAAATGTCTGGATAAATAATTCGTTTGTACTGTGTATTCGCAAGAAACCATCCTTTCAGTGGAGTTCTGATATATATAGCAACTAGATGAATCGGCCATGCGTTGCTTTGGCTAACGTAACACAACGCTATGACGTCTATAGACTGACGTCAAATCGAAACACATTGCCATTGCGTAGGTAACCAGTTGTAACCAAAAAATGCAAATTAACTCACATTGCCATTTGTCAGAAACTTATGGAACTTACAAATAATAATTTCAAATAATTCGTATAATAAATATTGAGGTCAATAATCGAGATAAAAACTATCAAACCTTTTAAGTTAGACCAATTTACACGCAGAAAGCCAAAGTTTATTACAGCCGTAATAATTTAGTATGTCTTCTGTGGGTATTAAGTTGGCAGAGGTACCTTTTTTCTTCGATTTTCCATAATAAAAATCTTAAATGAAAAAAATTTTAAGGCTTTAAAAATGGCTTCCACATATTTCCAGAAAATTGCACAAATCGAAAAAACGTCTCTCTCTACTTCTTTGTATCATTTTTCAGAATCATTTAGCACAGAGCTTTTGATAACTGACAAAATCCGATGGTTTCCGGAAAGGATAGAAAATATATATTTGTTTAATTTATCATTTCTTATTGTTAGACATCTACGTTAAACATTGCTTAACAAGTTCCATGACAACAAAACAAAATGGCATATCAAAACCCCTTTGTTAAGTCATTAAAAGTGATTTAATAAACCAAGTTTTTGAATTAAATTAAAACAAATAACTTTGTTTAAACCACTAATATAATCACAATTACCTACATGTTTCAAAACCGATGGTTTCTTCGTCAGGGTAGTAATGACATTAGTAACAAAATAAACAAACAAGTATAGACTAAAAAGAACTATGGACAAAAATATTTTAGAGAGAGGTGATTAATTAATAAAAAATATCGTAAAAAACAATTATTTAAAATTAAATATAAAAATTATTTAAAAAAATATAAAAAATTACATTATATAAATTATCAAAACATAATAAAGATGTTTAAACAACAAAAATAAATTATTTTAAATATAATTATTAATAAGAAAATAAATTTAAGAGATCGCTATTTTTAAAAAATATTTGGTTATTAATAATATTTAATTTGCTATTAACACTTTTTCTAATTTCTAAAATTTCTAAGTTTTTGATAATTTATATAATGTAATTTTTTATATTTTTTTAAATAATTTTTATATTTAATTTTAAATAATTGTTTTTTACGATATTTTTTATTAATTAATCACCTCTCTCTAAAATATTTTTGTCCATAGTTCTTTTTAGTCTATACTTGTTTGTTTATTTTGTTACTAATGTCATTACTACCCTGACGAAGAAACCATCGGTTTTGAAACATGTAGGTAATTGTGATTATATTAGTGGTTTAAACAAAGTTATTTGTTTTAATTTAATTCAAAATGATGCCACAAAGTGATTTTGCGAAGTTTGAAGAAGAAACCAAGTTTTTGTTTTTTCGTTCTCATATTTTTTTGTGATTCTTTAAAGGAGCGATTAAGTCGTATATTGTTGAGATTTCCAGCTACCGGCTTAACGATTGATTCGTTTTATTAATGAAAGATTTGGTTTGAATGGGTTTCTCAAAGCCGATTTTTTTTACGAATTCTGTAAACTTTTTTTTCTTCTTGAAAACCATTCAGTTTTTTGTAGACACTTATTTTATATGTCTAATGTCTACATTAGCTTCATAAGGGCATTATAAATTATAACATTAAAATAAAATCTGCAGGATGTAGGGATAGGTGGTATGGTTCTGTTAATTTAAAGTGGTATTTTATTATCAATTAAAATTGATTCATTATTTAGATTTGTTTCTTTGACTCTGAAACTCATATTCACCCCAAAATAACTTTTTTTTATTCACTTTACTAAATTTAGGTGCAGGGTTTCCAGGGGTATATGAATAACTTTTCTCTTTGCGTGTTTAAAAAATCGGGACTACCCTTAAAGTAATATTTGAAATAATCGTTCGTTTGTGGTCTTGCCTTAGTCAAGCGCTTAGAACTTTAAGACACTTTTGATGATTTTTTTGAAGTAAAACTTCTTTTGGCGCGATATGTCGAGTACCTAATTCAGGTAATTTTTCGGACGGAAATAACGTTTTCAAACGGAAATGACTTCCGGATATCGGTCCAATTACTCCTATCTGTTTCGTTTTTATTCTTAAGGGGTTCTCGCCTTCGCTAGAATAGTAATAGCTGTCACAACAGTCAAAGAAGTTTTACTACAATCTCGTGTAAAAGTTAGACGCATTCAATTTTTTTTAAATAAGAAGTAATAGATCTCAATGAAACAATAGCACCAGATTATTATTTACTTTGCTATAGCGATTATCATCAAATGGCTGATTCCTGAAAATTTGCAGAAGATCAAAAGTTGGTCGTTCATTTCATAAAATAAATGAACAATGATAACCATTTTATGAAAAAAAAAAAAAATGTCGGTGAAGAGCGATGGAAGATAAAAGAAACAAAAAATGGACAACTTCTACAGAAGTTGGGATTTGGTCGTTCATTTTTTGTCTTTGGCTTACCATAATACTTTATTGTTCGCTTTTGCCTTTTGTACCAGAAAACAGCGCGGTTTTTCTCTCAATTTCAAACGAAGTTCCAGAACTTTTAATTGAAATCAATCACGATTTAATAATCATTGAAATCGCTTAGCTGATTGTCAGACGGTTTGATTTCATTGAAAAAAAGCCAATTTTAAATAGCCTCGTTTTAATAGAAAATTTTGTATTTTATTTTTAAAAAATTGTAAGGAAGATAATTAAATATGACAAGTGGAGTTTAAATATATATGACAACAAATGGGTGAAATAAGGCTGGTCTGTTGATTAGGCTTTTGGAGCTATGAATAAACTTCATTCCGAACTAAGAAGCGTTTAAGGAAAAAAAAGACCGGTGAAACAAAAAAAAGTGAAAAAAAAGTATTTAAAGTTTTTATGTAAAATTAATAGTAAAACAGTTTAATGTGAAAGTAATCTCATCTCTTCGAAAAGTTGATTTGCAAGTTTAACAGCAAAATGGATTTAAAAAAAAAATGTTTATAGAGAACACCTCACAAGAGTCCTAACTGCACCCGTCTGGAGCCAGTGAGACTGTGGCATCCCCAATTTGGATATGTTGTAATATTTATTGTTGTTTATTGAGGTTGAGGGTAAGTGGGGAAAGGAAGGAGATGCGGAGGAGGAAGGTCGGGAAGTACCTGGCTATTGAGATCTAGTCACTAAACACGGCTAAAGCCATTTCAAGCAACGTTTCAATTCTGAATGGTGGTCTTACACCAGGGCGATACTGAGAGTTTCTTCCACTCTGGAACGTGCCGCAAATATACTATATATTATTTTAAATAATTAATTGTGAAATAACACAATTCATTAAAATAAAATTTATTTGCGCACGCCGGGTTCGAACCCGCGACCTTCGGAATGGTAGTCCAACGCCCTACCGCTGGACTACGCCGGCCGTCAATGAATTGAATGACTTATCCACAGTGCAGGCAAATTATTTTAAAGAGGACGCGTGTGAATTTATTAATATTATTTTTTTAATATTAGTTCCACACATGAGGCTCTGAGGAAAATGAAAATTTCCCTTTTTTCAGGGCCTATGTCATCTTTGGGGAAGCGGTGTGGAGGGTATTTTTAAGGAAAGTAAGTTCTGGGAAAGAAAAAGGTATGAGGGTTGGGTAAGAATCTGGGGTTCAGTGTGTCCAGATTATCCGCATCCAAGACCTAGACAAATCCCACCCCCATGAACCTGGGCACCCAAAATTATGTATTTGTCCAAAGATTAAAAAAATAATTTCGAACCAGTTTAGACCACCCGCCCGCAGTCCTATCTTGCTCACCAAAAGCTCAAAGATACTGGGTGCGTAGCGACGTTTATCAAATCCTTAGAAATTAGTCTCGATTCATTTCGACAAAGTTCTTTTAGGTTTTTTGTTTCATTCCTCAGCTTCCTTACAAAATAAAAATGTTATTAAATGAATTTATATGTTGATCCATACAGTACACCAGTACACAAGCACGAGTCTCTTTGTAATGATTTACCTGTATTTTTTAAATAAAATAATAACCGACCGTTAACCTGCGAGGGTCTATGTCGTTTTTTTATTTTTTTTATTTTTAAAAGATCAAATAATTTAAAAAGAATACATTATCATGTAGGAACAACGATTTTTTAATACTGGAAATGTTTTTCGAATTGCCACACTGCAGCGCATGTGTGTCGAACTCTCATTTTTTTATAAGAAAAACTCTCTTTTTAAATTTGAAGGTTATTCCCGTCAATGTAATATGTCATTCAAGAAGAAGACAATAAAATATGAAAATGAACAAGACATAGAAAAATAATGAACCCAGATCTCACCGGTAAGACGTGAGATCTGGGTTCGAGTCCCAGTTGCGACCGTTATGTTATTTTTTCTGTGTTGTTCATTTTCATATTTTAATTTAGATTATTATTGTTGTCTTCTTCTTTAATGACAAGCTAAAACTGGTTGGCAACTACATCAGACATATTATAGAAATTTTCTCGAAAACTGACAGCTCGTGTGGCGCAACCATGACAACCAGGCAACTTGGCAACTGAAAGGTGCCGGCTGCGGCGATTAGCAAGGAGAGTTGCCGTTGAAAAAGGGTTTTTGAGAAGTTGTGTAGTGTGCAGACCAACCACCACATTGAAATAAAATAGTGAAATACAAAATAAAATAGTGTGCAGACCCGGCATGCCGCTTGAAGTCCCGAAAACCCTTCTGGACGGAAGGAGAAAGACTCCTCCAATCACCCCTCAACCTAGAAGACAGGTAGAAACTTGAGTGGCAATCGGCCAACGTGGAAAATGCCCATTTCGCACAAGACCCCACTGAGAGAGCCTGGGTTATCATTGCCTCGCAAACTCTGGTCCGCCATCAATAGGATAAGGTGCTCCCATAGCCGTTGTGCCCATATGATGCATAGATGGGGCCTTAAAGAGTCGGCGATGTGCGAATGCGGTGCGGTGCAGACCACCGTACATGTGGTCAACGAATGCCCGCTCCATTCAATCCCCGGCAGGATTGATGAGGTCCACAGGGCGATGCCTGAGGCCCTGGACTGGCTCACAGACCTAGATGTCCCCCTCTGACCCCTCCACCATACGAAAGAAGAAGAAGATTGAAGTACACAGAATAGCGACTTGAGTTGCAAACTATTTTTTTTTCAGTTACCTCGTGATCGAATTCACTTAAAGAACCAAACGTCATTCCGTTTTGAACGTCACCTGCAATATTTTCGTTGTTTGTTTTTGGGGTGTTATGCCGTGTTGTGCTACCTCCTTCTTTAGCCGACGTTTCGGACAGCGTTGCAGTGTCCATCATCAGGGCAGATCCGGTAGATCCGTCGATGTGAATTTGTAATGTTAAGTGTGTGCTTATTTAGTTGGAAGCGATACCGTCACCGGCAATACGGCGATACGTCACCTGCAATAGTTCATAGTTCCTACATATTATTTTAACCCCATGTTTCAAGACCTGATAAACTTCGCGTTTGGAATCTATGTGATAAATAAAGTTAATATGTTCTAATTTATACATAATGCGTTAATTAATTTATACCCATACTGCGTTTATCACATTAAATTTGAACACTATTCCTTATTATTAAAGTAAAAAATCTTTCACACTAGTAAATATTTTTACGAATGATTTTGTAATAATAATTAATTTCTTCAGCTCTCAGGAATGATAGGAATTTATTAAGATAATTGGCATTGACACAAGCCCGCATATTACAAATATTAAATTACATATTACAAATATTAAATATTAAATTTGTGTTTTTATTTTATTTTCATCTGCGACAGCTGAGGGATATTTTTAAAACTGTCAGTGCCCGCGTCTGCCGAATTTTTTTGTTTGTTTAGAACTTTAAAAAAACACCGAAACGTTTTACGTGACATTATTATTACCTATGTGAATTTTTTATTATACCTACTTTGTTGGCTGGATTGATTATCGTTAGCGTCGAATTGGATGGGGTATTGCACTTATGTTAATTAATAAAAACAAACATTCCCGGTTTACGAAAAATGAATAACCTTTTTAAGTGAATACCGCATAAGAGTACCAACTGCTCCCAACTCCCAACCGCTTGGAGCCAGTGAAGTACAATTATGGTATGTTATGAGGCTGAATGTAGTGAGACGGGAATTAGCTGGCTTTTCTTTTTTCTTTTTTCAAATCTTTTCAATCAATATTAATTTAATCTAACAGCCGTTGTGTCCAATCCTAATAATCAACCAAAATCAATCCAAATAATGCTGAGCCAAAATCTTGACTCAACACTGCTCAAATGCACAAATACATTGTTCCCAAAGCTTAATCATCGCCATGCACTACTCAACTTAAGAAAGCTATTCTAGAGGATTAAAGCTTCCTCAGGAACATATATGCTTATAAAAACTGACAACAGAGTTTGACATCTGTCACCTCATTCACACCAATTCACACTGTTGTCGGTTTTTTTAGAATTGCGTTTTTAAATTTGAATTATGGACGTATTGACTACAGTAGAGATTGCGGTTTGGGCAAAAATGCATGATGATTATATGTATAGGGTCCCACAGGGGCCGACAATATGCGGATATTAATTATATCGAAATATTAAATGATGGTGGATTTTCCAACTGTTTTAAGATGACTTAAAATCTGTTTTATATATGTTTTGAGCCCAATTTAGCCATGCAATCACTTGCTTGTAGCTTTACGATTCTGTGCGACTGAAAGTTTTCACATTACCATTGAAACTTTTTCAAAATTTGATCATCTAAGTCCAACAAAATCGTAGAAGATCTGCTGTCAAACGTCAAACTTGGTCAAACTGGAAAGTAAATAAAACATAAAGTCAAGCTAACACTTTATTTTTAACATATTGAATACGTTTGTTTAAAAAATATAAAATGTCGGTTTATGTATTACACTATTTAAATTGTTTGTATAAATCTTAAATACAATGATTAACGCTTTGATATTAATTTAACAAGTAAAGTTTTTATTTTGACGTCATTTTATTTTTTTTTTTGTATTTCTTGGGCATTAACTATGTAACAATTTCTAGACATTTTGTTTTGAAGAGTTTTAATTTTCAATGTACTATGTACAATAAGTAACGATAATAATACAATGTACAATAAGTAACGATAGTACATTGAAAATTAAAACTCTTCAAAACAAAATGTCATTTTATTGTCTGTGAAAATAGACGGCCTCACACACGAGCAATTGGACAGTACCAAAGATCAAAACGTTGGGAACGGGCAAATTAGAGCGTTTCCTTAGGATCACTTAACTTAGCAGCATCTTACCGTATGCTAAGATTAATGAATCGAATCGTTGGACATAACGGCTGTAAGTTTACCTTATTAGTAGATACTATAGAATTTTTATATACTTGTATCTCTTGCTTTTATCTCTGATGTCATTTCATCTCTGATGTCACGCCAATCAAATGCCACAATTAATTGTAATTCTGTTTTTTTAATTATCTTACTAATATTATAAACGTGAAAGTTTGTATGGATGTATGTGTGTTTGTTACTCTTTCACGAAGAAACTACTGAATGGATTTTAATGAAACTTTACAATAATATAGCTTATACATCAGAATAATATGTAGGCTATAATTTATAAAGCTAGCTATTTATTTTCAATATATTGAAAATAATAATTATTGCTTAATAGAAAATGTCAAAATTTGAGAATGACATTTTGCAAAACAATGATTGTTAAATCAAAATTCTATTTTGGAAAAAAATTCAATTAGTGAATTTATTTGAAGTACTCGCCTAATACTTTGAATCGAATCAAGAATTACAGATATTTTAAATAAAAAGCTTAAGAATTTTGGTACAAAGATAATGGTAGATGGGACCTAGGAAAATAAATTAGATTACTCGAAGTACTAATCCTACACAGACGAAGTCGCGGGCGGAAGCTAGTATCTAATATTTTATTATGATTTTAACTGTGACATGTAACCATTGTTTATGGTATATTTATACCGTGGAAATTAAATAAATAAACATTGTTATTTTAACAACTCCCGGCTTATCCAAAGTAACAGGTTGATCCAATGTGTTTACGACCTTATTTCAGCGGCGTTCGGATTCGAAGCAACAGGTAAAACATGTATTATACATGGGATAAGAATTTATTGCCGAACAGATGCCGCTTGGCCGACGGTGAGAGGAGCCAATGAAAATAACACTTCAGAAAAACAACGGACAAATTAATGCGGGACAAAGAAAAGCGTCGGTGGGATTGTTTTCTGGCGATGAGTTGTATTATTTTCGTATTTTTTGCAAGTCGGCCATTATTTTATTGTTTATTTTCGTTATTTTATTTTATATCACACCTTGTGCTTAGCGTAAAAAGATGAATCTTTTGAGCAATCCCTTGAATTATTCAATTGTTCCGTCCACATAAAGTCAAAATGGGAAAATAAAGTGCACGGGTCTTCCCATCAATGTTCAAGTATGTACACGGAGAAAATTTTTATTCTAAAATACGATCATTTTATTCGTAAAAAAACGGTTAAAAACGGGACTGAAGTCCATACGAACAAATTAACAGGGTTTCAATGTTTATTGGCGGGAACATGTAAGAATAATTTGTTGGTATACGTACGAAATTACGTATACCAACCAATTGTTCTTACGTGTTCCCGCCAATAAACATTGAAACACAGTTAATTTGTTCGTAAGAACTTTAGTCCCGTTTTTAACCGTTTTTTACGAATAAAATTATCGTATTTTAGACTAAAATTTTTCTCCGTGTATATTCGGTTACATGACAACTTTACAAAAAGGCATTTCAACAGCCCTCTGAAAAGTCATTAAAGGTGATGATTTGTTTAGTTTAATAGCCCATAACCCAACCTCACGTAACCAATTTAACGAAGTTAAAAAAATATTCAACACTTTCAATGACTTTTCAGAGGGGTGATGAAGTTGTACCTTGTGGAGTTGTCCGGTCACCGTACATTCATTAGCTTACTTGCTACGTCTCGTGGCTTGGAGAGGTGTGTATACTTTTAATTATAGTATAAATGATAATATTCATTAAAAGTAAGTAATAATATAATATTTTCGGCTACTGGCATTATACCTAACTCTCTCATTAAAAATTTAGGCTTATTAGATTTCTCAAAGAATTTATATTTAAAATGCAAAAATCAGTCATTTTAAATACATGTAGGATTACGAAAGATTTTTTAAATATTTATTTCGAGGGATCAGTAGGATTTATTGGCCCAGTTAGGAGCGAGCCGAACCCTCTGACATGAAAATATTTGGAGTCGATGAATTATTTTCCCATTTGGTCTCTGGTGGGTTGACGTGTTGTTCTTGTATTGTTTTGTATTTATTTTACTTTAATAATATAATTGCATAGCATGGATTGACTAGATGATCATTTGTGGAAAAGTGTGTGGAAGGGTTTAGTTTTTCCTGTGGGGAAGATTTCACCCGGAGATAAAGTCGTAAAATGTGGAAAAAACATATAAATATTAATGACGCACTTTTCAATGTTTCATAATATGCCCGCAATTAATATTTAAGAGCGATTGACCAGCAGCTGATAATAAAAGTTTTAAAATTCTTGCAACTGTACAGGGAGGTTCCAATGAGAAAGATCGATTATTCCCCGTATCAAATTTTTAAAATTAAAAATTTAATATCGATTTATTTCATTCAAAACTTGCTTTAATATATACCTACATTCAAGTAAGCAATAAAAATGTTCAAAACGCACGATAATAAATTATTAAATATCTTGTGCTTCTTGTAGGTATTTTTTGATCATAGGTACCTATTTATGATTTTTCTATAATGTCTAAACAAAATAAGTGCGTAAAATTTTTTTTTAATATTTTAGTTTGTTAAGACCTTAAATAAATAAAAAACTGAGGTATTTTTGTCACAAAACACGTTCCCGGATTTATTTTTTAAAGATTTTAATTTAACTAATTAAAATTCTGAAAACTGTGTTGACTAGATTATGTATTGATTTATTTTCTTGTATGATTTTATGATTTGAAATTTGTGTTGTTTAATAGAATCTATCGTTTGAAAATTGAACAAATCTGCCAACGACCAATTGTATAACCTTAGTATATTAAAAACAAACTTAGTTTTTTCAAAATTTTAAAACTGCGTGTACCAGATAAAATAACAATCTTTCAAAATCAATTTATGTTTTTTTGTAAAAAAAGAGTCAATACGTCTAGAATTTGATTTAAAAAGGACTAGTTTCCGGTATTCTATGGTAATGCCTTCTTAATGTTTTATTGGTATGCGAAGAACTTCTCTTCGGTGTTTTATTTAGTCATTGTGTTAAGTACACAACCATATTTTTAAGCAAATATCAGCGTCGCGGTCGTTAAGAAAACTTCTTTCAATCACAATTAAAAACGTCCCATTTCGACTGCTTTTAAATAGTAACAACAGTAGGTACAATGTGAATCCACTTTGATTACCGATATATTTAATACATTAGTATTTAAGTTCAAATAAAGTACAAAATGTAGGTATTTTGTATGAACACTGGAAGCCAAATTATAAATTTTAATACTTGGTAAAACTATTATTGATAGCTAGCTAGCTGAGTCTAGCCATGTCTAGGCTCTGACGTTATTCGACAAATCGTTTTTTGAAATCGCAATTCACGCAAAATGAATAATGTTTTGGCATTGTCAGGAATTTCCAACATACCATAATATGCTTCCAATTATGTTTAGGTTAATTAAATAAATACACAGAATGCGTTCTGCTAATAATCCCATAATCATATTGTGGACAAGTATTGTGGACAAATATTGTGGACATCCCAATCATATTGTGGACAAGCTGGGATGAATTTTAATCCACGCAATATTTATAGACGGATTGTAGATTTTCCGAAAAATATATGTTTTGTTCGACAGATAGAAATTTTCATATTTACGAGCGTGTTCGTAAAAAATATCATGCCTATGACATTGGATTAATATTATTGTGCATCTCATAAATGATTTATTTACCTGGCAAGAGAAGAGTAAAAAATAACTAATTATATTTTTTTTTAAATAATAATAGAATAATTCTGTATTAATAAATACTTGTAATAAAAATACTTTTTTAACCCTTTCATCACCGCATTTTCGTTTCCCCATGAATAATACACTCTAAAGCGTGATATTTTAAGCTTGATAACACCTTAGGACCGGTTTTAAAATTTTTTTAACAATTCATCAATTATTTGAAGTTAATTTTCACGTTCTGCGTAATATCATTATAATTTGAGTCCTGTTGTTATATCATTATAAGGTGATTTCTCACAAATACGGCGCTTTACATATTAAACAATTATTATTACAAGCCAGTTGCTTCATAAAACTGTAATAATCATAGAACTTGAAAATTAACTTAAAATGTTTGACGAATTGTTTAAATTTTTTGAGAAAATCCTTATTATAATAATTCTAATTTTGGGTCCCAACCGGGCATCCTCCATCATGATACAAGCAACATTTTCCGCTTACTGTGGTGGTATTCGGAGATTTTATAATATTGTCAGGTTATTCATAACCCTTTCTTTTTAATTAAATTAACATTATTATGAGGGTACCAGACAGGAGAATTGTGCTCAAGTTGACATCTAACAAAGCCAAAATGTAACAGCTTAATACTTAATGAAATTAAATTAAACAAATAGCTTTATATCAATCACAATTACCTTCATGTTTCGAAACCGATGGTTTCTCGTTACTACGCTGACGATACAAAGTTATTTGTTTAATTTAATTAAAAATGACGCCACAAAGTGATTTTGCGAAGTTTGAAGAAATAATACTGAATTATTTTTTCTTCTTTCTTCTTTTTGTATTCTTAATACTTAATTTCTCACCATCCTCCCAATAGCTTATCTACACTAATAACGAATATTTTCGATTTTTGATTTACGGTTTATTTATTTATTAAGTTAATTTCCAGAGTGGAAGATACTGTCAGTATCGCCCTGGTGTAAGACCACCATTCATAATTGAAACGTTGCTTAATAATGGCTTTGGCCGTGTTTAGTGACTAGATCTGAATAGCCAGGTACTTTCCTACCTTCCTCTTCCCTATCTCCTTCCCTTCCCCACTTTCCTTCAGCCTCACAACATACCCCAATTGGGGATGCCATAGTCTCACTGGCTCCAGACGGGAGCAGTTGGAACTCTTGTGAGGTAGATATTCTCTATAAAAAAAAAAAATAATAATAATTGGTACTCGAACCTATGAATAGTGGCTATATATTGGATAAGTTGGCCGAGTTTTTTAACCACTGCGAGTATTTTATTTTTAATAATCTTCGTTATTAGTGTAGATAGGCTATTGGGAGAATGGTGAGAAACCCCCTTAATATTGTTGAAATTTCTAGTTAGCCTAGTTATAAATCCCTACAAGAGATAAATCTCCTTAAAGGAGATTTCCTTAAAGGAGATTTCCTTTATGTGGTTAACAAATGAAAGATTTGATTGAAAAGTGATGCCTCTAATGTCTCTATCGGAATAATACGAGTATATTATTCTGCTAATGGTCTTAAAGCCTCCAAATATTGACATTTTAACAGACCTCAACTCTATCAACCTAAAAGGGAGAAATTAATTTTCCCGTCACGGAATATTCCGACTGTTATGGAAACGTGATGGTGTATAATATAGAGCTACTCTTTCATGAATAATTAGAATTTTGGTCCGTTTTAGTTCACCGTTTATTCAATAGGTTAATGGAGACCATAATATAATTAAGCCTTAATGGATATAATTCAAATCAGGCATGTAGGTACTTGTGTAAATTCTACATTCACGGTTGTGCAAGTTTGGTAGGAATAGTCCTATGTCGATCTATGTACATACCAGGGGTGTTACGCATATTGGCATCCGCATCCGCAAATGCGGATTATTCGCATTGATTCAGACGTCTGCTTCCGCATCCGCATCAATTAATGCGGAGCTTTTACCGATGTGGATTCATATATGAAATAAGTTACGACATGTAAAGAAAGTGGGCGGGGCCAGAGTGGCGCGTGCCTAGCGCGTGTTTGCTAGCTACTAGCACGAAGTTCGTTCGATAACTGACCGATAGGAAGACACACATTGGTGACAAGGTCCTACAGGTTTTGACTTAGTTATCGATGTGATTCTCATTGCGAATCAAGTGATTCTCATTGCGAATGTTCGCTCTCTGTGTTTATTCACGTTTAGCCAAGTTACATGGCTGATGAATATTTCGATATAAATATTAAATGAAAAAGTAAAAAAAATGCAGCCACTAATGAAAAGCAGTATCTGGACTTATTTTGTATTATTATTAATTAAATATAATTCACCAATTTTTTTTATTTACTTTTAAATATATTTTTTTTATTATTGCTTTAGACTTAAAATGCTTATAAGTAAGACTAAAAACTGTTTATTTTCATTTATTTATGTAATTTTCGACGACCGTCCGTGGTCGAGTGGTAAGACACTTGACTCCTATTCGGAAGGTCGCGGGTTCGAACCCGGCGTGCGTAAATAAATTTTATTTGATTAATTTGTGTTATTTCACAATTAATTAATAAAAATAATACATGTTATATTTGCGGCACGTTCCAGAGTGGAAGATACTCTCAGTATCGCCATGGTGTAAGACCACCATTCAGAATTGAAACGTTGCTTAATAATGGCTTTAGCCGTGTTTAGTGACTAGATCTGATTAGCCAGGTACTTTCCCACCTTCCTCTTCCTATTCCCCATCTCCTTCCCTTCCCCACTTACCTTCAGCCTCACAACATACTCCAATTGGGGATGCCAGAGTCTCACTGGCTCTAGAAGGGAGCAGTTGGGACTCTTGTGAGGTAGCTCTATAAAAAAAAAATTAAAAATGAAATATCTTTTAAAAAAACCCTGAAATCCGCATCCGCATTCGGGGATGTCAAAATTTTTGCATCCGTAACGACCCTGGTGCACACCCGGTCTGTTTGCTGAGAATACGCATATTTTACCAACTAATCCAGGTTAAGGCTTGAATATTTTTGCTTAAATTTTAACTAATATTCGACAAAGATATGAGATATTTTAATTCGGGTGTACTTACATTTTTGACAGTGTTTTACTTCTATAACTTGTAATACCTTCAAAACACTTTTTTGACACAAAAATAATAAATTCAATTTGTGAGGCGAGTGTGGGTACCGCTGCCCCGGAAAAAAATATTGCTTTGCCAATACCTCTGCCATAGGTCAGCCCGTGTGGTTGGCTACACGAAACCTGTATTTAAGTTATATCACTCCATCTCCGCAAGATGTCGCTAAGTACATCCTTTAGGCGGATCCGCTTGTTCATCATCATTTGTTTTCGGTATCCTGTAAAATTAACTTTTTTGACTTACATATGACAGTTTTCTACGTGATGTGCGATATACTCGGATATATTTTATAGTCACAATTTTCACGTTATTAATTTGTTTTGAAAATGTCAACAACACTATAAAATTCGTTGCCTAACTTTTAACGTATGAATTTATTATTCAAAATTGACTGGGTATGAGACTAATTTGTTTTTTTCCATACATTTTCTTTCCTGTGATACCTCATTTTTATGTTTTCCTAACTAAAAAAGAATGGATTTTGACTTTTTTTGCAATATTTCGCAAAATAACAAGTGGGTTCAGACGGTTCAATTTTAGTTGATCAACTCGATACCTGAAAGACACGTGTGAACCTTCTTTCAACAAAGTTGGACAAGTTTTTTCAAGCAATTTTTGTAGTTCAATCAAAGATGATCAACTAAAATTGAATGGTCTGAACCCGCTATTATTAGAAACACTAAGGACCAGTTGTTTCGGAAAATTTCACGTTTGAATTTCCCTCAAATCGACATTCACCGAAAAATTGGGTTGTTTCAACCTCCGCCAGAAGAAATTTCATCGAAAATTCCATAGAACCAGTTGTTTCGGAATTCCCTTCAAATTTGAATTTCCTTCAAATTTGAATTTCCTTCAAATCGTCATTCACCGAAAAATTGGGTTGTTTCAACTTCCGTCAGCAGTGAAAATACTATAGAAATGTGATGTAAATGTGATCAGCCGAGTCCGGACGGTTAGCGAAATAATGGGAGGCGCATGCGCAGACGTCAAAATTGTGATTCGGCGTGGAACACTTGAATAAAATTTTCAAATTTATCGAACGTTATTTGTTGCTATTTACTGATGACGGAAGTTGAAACAACCCAATTTTTCGGTGAATGACGATGGTCCTAAGGACCAGTTGTTTCGGAAAATTTCACGTTTGAATTTCCCTCAAATCGACATTCACCGAAAAAATGGGTTGTTTCAACCTCCGTCAGAAGAAATTTCATCGAAAATTCCATAGGACCAGTTGTTTCGGAATTCCCTTCAAATTAGAATTTCCTTCAAATCGTCATTCACCGAAAAATTGGGTTGTTTCAACTTCCGTCAGCAGTGAAAATACTATAGAAATGTGATGTAAATGTGATCAGCCGAGTCCGGACGGTTAGCGAAATAATGGGAGGCGCATGCGCAGACGTCAAAAATGTGATTAGGCGGGGAACACTTGAATAAAATTTTCAAATTTATCGAACGTTATTTGTTGCTATTTACTGCTGACGGAAGTTGAAACAACCCAATTTTTCAGTGAATGACGATTTGAAGGAAATTCAAATTTGAAGGAAATTCAAATTTGAAGGGAATTCCGAAACAACTGGTTCTATGGAATTTTCGATGAAATTTCTTCTGGCGGAGGTTGAAACAACCCAATTTTTCGGTGAATGTCGATTTGAGGGAAATTCAAACGTGAAATTTTCCGAAACAACTGGTCCTTAGTGTTTCTAATAATAGCGGGTTCAGACCATTCAATTTTAGTTGATCATCTTTGATTGAACTACAAAAATTGCTTGAAAAAACTTGTCCAACTTTGTTGAAAGAAGGTTCACACGTGTCTTTCAGGTATCGAGTTGATCAACTAAAATTGAACCGTCTGAACCCACTTGTTATTTTGCGAAATATTGCAAAAAAAGTCAAAATCCATTCTTTTTTAGTTAGGAAAACATAAAAATGAGGTATCACAGGAAAGAAAATGTATGGAAAAAAACAAATTAGTCTCATACCCAGTCAATTTTGAATAATAAATTCATACGTTAAAAGTTAGGCAACGAATTTTATAGTGTTGTTGACATTTTCAAAACAAATTAATAACGTGAAAATTGTGACTATAAAATATATCCGAGTATATCGCACATCACGTAGAAAACTGTCATATGTAAGTCAAAAAAGTTAATTTTACAGGATACCGAAAACAAATGATGATGAACAAGCGGATCCGCCTAAAGGATGTACTTAGCGACATCTTGCGGAGATGGAGTGATATAACTTAAATACAGGTTTCGTGTAGCCAACCACACGGGCTGACCTATGGCAGAGGTATTGGCAATAAATAAAAAAAATAAAATAAAAAAAAATAAAAAAAAAAATAAAACAAAATAAAACAAAATAAAACAAAACAAAATAAAATAAAATAAAACAAATAAAAGTAATTATTGAAATGAAAATGAGCGAAAAAGAATTTTTTGTAATTTAATAAAATATGTACTTTTTTGCACATAAAACGTCGTTAAATAGCATTTACAAAGTAGGTTATTATTTCGGACAATATTTACTATATTTGAAATATGGTGAAAACTATATAAAAAAAACATTTAATTATTTTTAAAGATAAATCGGTTTAAAACAAATGTCATTTTTCGAACGGGTACCATGCTTTCGCCCGCCTGAGGTGTGATTGTGAGCGGAGATTTCTCCAATTATTATTTTCCAGTGAAGTATATTTAATGGTTACTCTGTATAGAAGATTAATTTTTCCGGGATCGCGGATGGAAGCATTCCTGGAATGGTAGAAATGTATCCATCGACAAAGAGGACAAAAATAAAAAGAATCACGCGTTGTTTTGCTATTCCGGTCCGTTTGTTTGTGATTTGCTTTTTAAACATCTGCCACATGCAGACTATGGACCGCGGAGCGATTTCTTTGTTACGCAGATAAACAAATTTGTGTACTCTTTGTTCTGCCGATAAACAGATCTCTGTATTCTTTGTTAAACTTGTAAACAAACCTGTGTTTTGTTCGTCCGGTGTTGGGCGGCGTTGGCTGTCTGACGTGGAAATTATATGCAGAATAAACAAAGATGTTCATCATCAACTGTAATCTGGGTGTTACCGACATAATGCTTTAATTCGATCGTGTTCCGGTATCGATTTGCACAATGGAGTAAGTGAATTAGCATTTTTTTCTGAGATTTAAAAGTCTCAACTGAAGCCAGATTTCTTTTACGTCAGTACTATCTAAACAAAACCCGGAAACTATTTGATCCCGTTCATTTTTGATCGTTGACCTTTTCAGTGTAGTTTCAAATAGCTTCTAAACGGTCCTTGTCAAAACATATTGACAGTTTCAGACTGTATGCTATAATATTGAATTTTAAAGTGAGATTGATGGTTTTTCACTCCAAATATTTACCTTATTTTTTGTCATTCTTATATTCATTGCAGCGGGCTCACCAACTAGAAAATAACATTAATATTTTATATTTACTATTTATTTATTTATTTGCACGCCTAAGAAGGTTGGTTGTAACAGATCAAACCACAAGCAACCGGTACGGCAAACATTACTCAGTGAGCCAAATACCAGTGAGATAGTACATCACCTACAAAACCCAGGGGGCCGGTTAAAAAATATATTCTTATTTCGATTAGAATCCAATTTTAATAATAATTTATTTGTGCTTATTTTACAAAATAAAAATATTTATTATAATGTAGGAATATCTAATTTATATTCATAGATAATTAAACATAGGAATAATGTTATAATAAAGGCATTCCAATTATTACTAAATTTATTTATTTGTGTGGATTTACATTGGATGTTATTTTATCTATTGAGTTACAAATAAAACAATTAAGAGAAATATATATACAGATAAATTACTTACACAAATACATATTAATTTACTTACATTTTAAATACAGATTAAACTACTTACATTTTAAAAAGGAAGAAACAATAATATAGGTACTCCAAGTATTGAATTTATTTCTATTTAATATGGTTTTTCTAGTTTTACGTATCGTAAAACTGTGAACAGACACTGTCCAAACTAAAATATATAAATTTAGTTGGTTATTAACCAACCAACCAGATTATTAATAACCAACTAAATTTAACCTTCAGTCCAATTTTAAGTATGTTCCCCGTGTCTTCACTTATCCCCCATTCCCCTCCTCTCTCCAACACTAAAGCTCTGTCCCACTCTAGTTTACTGACCCTTTCTTTCATAACATTATGTATACATATGTGTACTTCTGTATTTGTAGACATTATTTTTGTAACAGTTCTGATGATGGTACGGAGATACCGAAACCGGTAGACGTTAAATAAAAATAAAGTGACTTAAAACAAAGTATTTTTAGTCCTAGTGAGGTTAATTTTTTGTGTAAAAAAAAATAATAACATGTTATTTTCATTTATTTACTGCTTTATATTCAATTTGCAAGTAAGATTCGAGATGAGAATCCGTCAGGTGCACGGAGAAAAATGTTATTCTAAAATACGATTATTTTATTCATAAAAACGATTAAAAGCGGGACTGAAGTTTGTGGTGGACCGTCTCGTCTGTCTTTACTAACTTCTATGGGTCTCGGGACCAGTTGTAATGTACCTGTGGGGATACCCGGCACCCGTTGTAATGATCCGTAGTCGTCTACCCTTGGTTTTTCTATTCTTTCCCTTTAACACTAGCTGTCGGGATCTACTGGCTACGCTACCCTTATCTTTTGGCCTTCGATCAATATACCCTTGTATCTAGCTACACCTAACTTTTCCTTAAACCCCTGCGATTTTCTCACAGTAAATAAGATTTAAGATTTTATTGCACATTATTCCTATTTACCACGTTGTGTGATTTTTTGATTCGGTAATTACATTTGAATGTGTAAATTAATACGCATACACATGTAGAGGAAATAATGTAGTGTGTGGTAACCTCAAATTCTTTCGGAGTAAAGTGTGAAAGAATCTCGTTTGATAAACTAACCCCGTTTTTAGATTGTTTTGTTTTATTTTCAAGCCTATCCGTATTACCCGCCTTTTCTCAACTGGGACAAGTATGTCATTGACGCTAATTCTACCGTAAATTGTCACCCGGTTTATAAAATTCAAAGTCGTAGTTTTTCTTACCCGATTTTTCCTGTCTAGATTTACATTGGATTATATTAACATGACATGGACAGTGTGAATTATGACATGCATGCCAGGATCCTTGCGAAGCTCTCAATGTCGTCGTACTGCACCTAAATGGTCAAGTTATTATTGTTATTAGTATACACTACATGTACTGGGGAAGAGGAAGGTGAGGAGGGGTGATAGGAGGATCTGGGGAATGTTGTTTCCTGAATAAGTCGGCTCCTCCTCTAACCAAATAGATACTGGTGACCAACATTCCAGACAAAGACTCAATCATTACGTTTGCTAGGATGGTCCTTAAGTCCTGATTTTGTTCTCTTGCATGAACTTCATTGCTACGAAAGGGTCCCTTCACGCCAGATGAAAGAGCGCAGAGTCCTCATGTTACTTCCAGTATTATCCCGACTTCCTTTCCTCCAGATTTGATTTTGAACTCGACTGATTCTAGAAGGGGTATGTCCATTTCTTCCCTTATCATGACTCTACTCGCGTTGAGTGCGTACGGAGCCGTTTGAGATGATCCTTTCGTCTCCTTCGTAGGATAATCATTGGCTTGCGTTCCTCGCCTCTGAAAGCTGACATAACTTCTACCTCGTAAAAACTATGTTTGCTTTCAGGTCGACACTACTGGTAGTATGCAATAGTGCTACAGACTTATTCTCACGGCATACCACGCCGACGTCCCCTCCACATAACTTCGCAAAACTTGGGATACCTTCGGTCGAAACGCCTCCGTCAGCGAATCATACCCTAGCATTCCAAGTGGCATTTTCTTTTTATTCTGTCTTTCATGCCTTTTCACTCTGCATGACCCCGCGAAAGTGTGAATGCTCAGTTTACGTTGACATCCCCTATCGCATGATAGCGTAAGAAAAAAAGCCCTCTTTGTCTCATATCTTGTGGGGATATAATTTCAGTGACGCTATTGCATTCCCCAGTCGTGAAGTCTATATTTCGCAGGTCAAGCGGGATTTTGGAAGGGTTTGATTGAGAAAACATTACCGAAATAATGTTGATTTCATTTTTTGTAAGGAAGCCTGAAAGAAATTTGAGATGATAATATTGTTGTTAGTAAACAATTATAATGTTTAAATTCAATTCTCCAAATTTCATTTTTGAACTAATATCCAGTATGGTATGGATGTTCCCGTCATTCCCACTTTGGTTCGGCATACCTCAGAAAAACCCTACTAATTTGGATGACCGTACGATGTTCAACGCGGCTACGATTTATGGCCGAGACCCTTTTTTTTTGATACGCAAAAAAATATAAGTTCGTTGAACCCACATTGACAATAGCTTCAATTTGGGACAATCACGCAATTACACATCGAGAATAATATTTGAAAACACAGTTATATCCTGGAACACAAACTCCCTCTGTTATTAGTTATGGCAGATTGGCTGGACCTCCCGAATATCGGGACCATGTACGACCTGTAAATTAATTAAAATGTTTTTTTCACTCACCTGAACGAAGCCTGATTAAGTGCACTAAATACCTGTGGAGGAAAAATAATAAAGAAAGAACCTTCCTATATTTATGATTCGGTAATTTAGTCCCCAGAAGTAGTAACACCCATGACTCTATGTCACACTTTTATTTGAGTTTAAGAAAATACGTAGGTTATTAATTATTATTTGTTAACATTTTTATTTTCTTTTGTTTTTTTTTTGGGACTATTAAAGATGACATTTATACGTAGGTATATGTTGATATTATTTTGAATATTTGTATTATCTTGATTATATGATATATTGAAGAAACTACAAGCGCGTAGGTATTGTTTATTATCGTTGAACAATTTGGTCATCGGACCTTTGACAGCGGTTCATTTACTCATTTTTGTCTTGTAATGAATTGGTTAAATATATTATGTCGAAGAATAATTTATTGTCAGAACATCACTGACTTGCAATGATTGAAGAAAGTATTTAGGTATACGTTGATATTATTTTACTATCATGTTTGCGAGGAGTTGAAGAAAGTTGGTACATGTAGGTTTTATTTTATATTATTATTATCTTGCGGGAGGTTAAAGAAAATATAAACTTGTGAGTATTACTTTATAATATTATTTGGTTTCGGAAGATTGGATAAATTATAACCATATAGGTATTTTATATTTTTATATACATTATACTTAATATTATTATTTGTTTTTTGGTTTTGTGAAAGATTGAGCAAGGCATTATTACGTAGGTATTTGTAGGTAAATTTTGTATTATTATTATTTTTTTGCTCGGCGCACATTGAAGGAATTTTAAGTACGTAGGTGTATCTTTAAATGTTGTTTTGATATTATTATTTGGTGTGTGGAAGATTGAAGATGACATTAGTACGTAATTATTGACTCTGCTAATTTTATATTTCAAATCAAAATTCGCGCGATGCACACCCCTTCTATTTTTAAAACACAAAGTTATGTTATTATTAACTCACTGAAGCTAAGTATTTCATTCACTTTGATTATTATTTTGGTTTTGATAATTCAAATTGATTTTATTATTTAATTAATCCACTCGCGGCGCACTGTCATTCACTGCAGTTAACTTTCAATAAAGCATCTTAACAAGCCAGATAATCAATTTATGTACACGAACCATTGTTCCTCACGAAGTCACAACTTAAAATCCCTTAATATTACGATGGATACTTTCTCCCAACATTAACAAACACTTGTCACTGTTTATCACGACTCTATTAATTCTTCGGTGGATTATGTCTTATCACTCGTTTTTATAATGTTGATCAATTGTTTTGCTAAATACGAACGATATCACTGTTACTTGTTAACTCCCTTCGACCCTCGCCCCGACTCGACTCCCTAATGGTATTATTATTTTAGCCGGTACCCAGCCCTTCGAATATCTTCTAAAAAAAAACGCCAGGTGTGGACTCAGGCCGTACACCTAGTCTTCCGTAGGGCGCTTTATAATTGCAAATTCGGACAATTTCAACTTTCATTTGGAAATTTTTTTTCTGATTCTCTATCTCCAATCTTAAGATGATAGACTTCGCTTTTTGGCCCATACAAAAAGGACGCCCGGGAAAAAACACTTTTCTACATCGAAAATTGCACAAAATAAATATATTTTTATTACACTGCCTTCTAGAGGGTTAAAACTATGTCGGTATGTTTTCGAATTTTCGATTCGTTTCGTATTAACGTAAACATTAACTGTCAAATTTGTACGATTTATCAAAAAATATTATTTAAGAAAAAAGTGCTGCTAACTCAACTCTCATAAAGAATTATAAAATTATAAAAAGCTACCGACGTAGCTTTTTCTTTCTAAAAAATTTATATTTTTAAAAATTTCAATTTCGTGTAATTTTCGGTGTAGAAAAGTGTATTCTCCATAAACCCCTTTTCGAGCGATTTCTGTAGGTAAATTTGAGCGTTGTCTCACTCGCACATTTCGCATTCGCATGTATTGTAAGTGTGCGTTAGCTTATTGTGAGCGGGACAGAATGACAGACGCGGGTGTTCCGCGTGTGGTTCAAAGTCTAGCCTCTTAATATGTCCGTTTAATTATTTCATTATCTGGCCGCCGATAAGTGTAACTCACCCTTTTGATGCAATTTTGCTTTAAACTTTTCCTAGAATTCAGCAATCGGTCTTTCCTTAATAATCGGTAAATTTCCTCGGCTAATAGTGACTTTACATCTGAAATAATTATCACTTTCCACTCTTCCATTTATTATTTTGTTTAACGTTTGCGGCAGGTAAAAATTGAATTCAATAGTATTTCGGCTTAATTCTCATGGTGACATGAAATTGTTTCTGTCATTTACTTGATTCACCACATTCCTTGCAGTTTCGTGCAAATAATTCATTTTCCGCGTCCGTAGATGTTTACAACTATTTTTTTATCTTTCGTCCCTTTTCATGATCAGATATAATTTTCATAAAACTTTGTCTGGTAATAACTAATATCACCTTATTAATTCAGAATTCATTTTCTTAATGCGTTTCAAATAGCTCTAAAGTCTAGTACGTACCTGTTTGACTTCATTTTTTGTGTACTCAAAAGTAAAATCTTATTTACTTTTAATCTGAGTGTTTTGTTTACCTTTCGAAAAATCTCGATCTATAGCACTAATTCATAGATTGTATACGTCGTTAATTTTAATTGGTTTCCTCAATACTTCGTCTGTATTCTGTAGTGGTAATTTGGGCTTAATTACCCCATTTATTCCTCAAAACCATGTAAGTTTTTTTTGTTACTAAACAAACTCTCTTCGACAAGCTCTAGGATTTTAAATTTATGGTCGGTCTGAAGTGTCGGCTTACATTCAATATTGATAAATTTTAAACGTGGTATCGATTTGAATACTTCGAGCTCTTCATTATGTCATCACCTTTATTTACCCCAGCCCTTCTCAGATTGTGATTTTTCTGTCCTTTTCAATAGCGGTCGCTAGTGTAGTCGATTTGAAATTTCGTTTAGGTGGGAAAAATTTTGTATGAGCTCTTCCGATAAAGAAGATGCTTTTTTTTTTCTTTCGAGCGTAGTGTTGAAGCCATCACAAGTTCTTACGAACAAATTAACAGGGTTTTAATGTTTATTGGCGGGAATATGTAAGAATAGTTTGTTGGTACCTACTTTCGTACGTATACCAACAAATTAAATTTTCCCGCCAATAAACATTGAAACACAGTTAATTTGTTCGTCAGAACTTCAGTCCCGTTCGTAACCGTTTTTACGAATAAAATGATCGTAGGTATTTTAGAATAACATTTTTCTCCGTGTATGATCGATTTTTTGATTTTATACATTTTAATTTGGAAAATGTTTGTTCTCACATAAATACATATATATACTATTTTTTTCGATTCGGCCTCCGTTTTGCCTGATCTACCCTTTTTTATCTTGCCTGCACTACGTTCAGAATTTCAACTAAAAATGAAAGTGTACTGAAAATTTTCGAGTTACAAACATCTGGTCGCCTTCAACACCAAATTCTCTGAAAACACCGAAAACTATAAAATACCCAACTTGTTTTTACTTTAGGTCCACTACCTTATTACCTAACCAAATTTAGATTGATGAATTGAAATATAGCTGTCGTGAATTCACAAAAAAAAAAAAAAATCTATGTGAATTATAAATACAGTTTTGGTTCTGCGGCAAGCAATGTGGATAGGTTACTGTTTCAGCTAATTACTTCCAGTGGTTGCGGTGAATAATTTAATGTTGGCGCAAATTCCATTAATTGTGATTGACTCCTCGTCACACGAACTATGTGCTTGGGCATATTGTAGGTCACAGCCCAGCTAAGTGAGGTCAGCAGTCAGCAGGTCACCACACATTAAGGATAAACGAGTTCATAGATAGATCTAGCTAATTAAAATATTTTAGAAAAACCTTTTTGCATGTTATTCTTTATTATTATGATGAATTGTTGTTTATTACAACAATTACCATCAGAATCAGAAAAATATCGGGTCAGATCTGGGACTCGGAAGTAACCCGATCTTTTTCAGATTTTTCTGTTTCAGATTTTCGAATGAGTTTCGCCAATATTGTCTTCATTAATTAAAATGTAACAATTTGAGATTTAACTCATTAAAATGTAAATGTGTAACAACACAGTTAAAATAAATAGTCCTTTTTTTATAAGAAAACCTCTCTTTTTTAACTTTTGAAGGTTATTCCCATCAATGTAATATATCATTGAAGAAGAAGACAAAAATAATAATCTAATTTTTAAAATATGAATATGAACAAGACACAGAAAAATAATAAAAGATAATGGTTGCAACTGGAACTCGAAACCAGAACCTCACGTCTAACCGGGAAATACGCATTAACCAAGTTTGCCATTTGCACCCTATTATGAGACTGTCATATTTGTCAAATACATATTTCAAATTTTAGAATTAACTATATTATCTTAGACGTGAGGTTCTGGGTTCGAGTCCCAGTTGCAACCATTATCTTTTATTATTTATCTGTCTTGTTCATTTTCATACTTTTAAAAATTAGATTATTATTGTTATCTTCTTAAGCAACAATTATTATTGAAGAAGAAGATAACAATAATAATCTAATTTTTAAAATTATGAAAATGAACAAGACACAGAAAAATAATAAAAGATAATGGTAGTAACTGGGACTCGAACCCAGAACCTCACGTCTTACCGGGATATACACCTCTACCAATTGGGCTACTGCGATCTATTATGAGACTGTCGTAATTGTCAACTTCATATTTAAAATTTCAGAATTAACAATATTGTCTTCGACTAATGTGTTTTTCCATATTATTAGCAGCTACCTTTATTATTGAAAACAAGTGTTCAAAGAATGTATTTGTTACCTAGATAGAGTCTCGGATAAATATAGGTGAAAAAATGTAATAAGCGGTAATTGTTGAATGAAACACTAGTAATCATTTGGCGGGTAAAAGATAAAGCGCCGTAGCTTAATAGTAGAGCTCTTGACCGGCAATCAAAGGGGTGCGGGTTCGAGCCCCGTCGGCGATATGTATCTTTTCTCGGGAGGTTTTTTCAATATGGATGAGTGTTTCAGGCTAATAATTATTGCTTATAATAATAGCAGTAAAGCTGAAAGCCTACTGTGAATGCCTAATTTTTTCAGGATGGACACATTTGTGCTGGCTGTCCATGGAAACCTGAACATTTTCTTCCAGCGCCACATTTCGAGGGCTTCTATCCGTTTTATTTCACTGGCTCACTGGTGTCCATATTTCCACACTGTAAAGAAATCGATACCCTTACCTACCCATAATCTTGTATTCGAATCCATGTTATAGGTAAGATTAGTGCATTGTCAAAACAATGAGACATTCAAATGCGTTCAACCGAAACCTGAGACAGTGTTTCGTGGAAATGCATATAAAAACGACCTTCATCCCGCGGTGGATTGGCTGACGGTGACCTTGGTGACGTGTGTGGAATGTATTATTCATGAGTTACATAACAGCATGTACAATATGTACATATAAACATGGCTCACGTAAATATTAAAACGGTTCGTGACCATAAAATACGTAATCTCCACCGCAAATCAAAACAACACGTTGAATAGCGCCGGTAAGAAGCGGTTTGTTATAAGTTATAATACAGGTCACGGTCATGAAGAGTTGCTTTATAATCTACTATTTGCTCTTTAAAAATCTTATAATATTACTATTAAACAGGTAAAAATGCTTTACAAAATGGAACGTGTACGTAAATTTGCACATTTTTACTCTTAAAAAATTTGGCGTATTTTGTCCACGGAAAAAATGATAGACACTTGAGAAGAATTTTAAGAAAACAGAATTTTAAACTTTAAAACCTTATAATTGTTTATAAAAGTGACATACCCAAATGCTGTGTGACATAAAATCACTGCTGATATATTTATAACAGTATGTTATATCATAAAAAAGCAACACATGTTTTTATTTATGTTATTTAAGATTTTCTCAAGTTAGTCTGAAACATAAATTACATTAATGATCAAAGTCTTACTGAAAAACGCAAATCTATAAAGGTAACACAAAAAAGAATTCCATTGGTGGAACATTTCTTGCTTCGCCAAGAACTTTAAAGAAAGATCAAAGTCATAGAGACTCTGATCGTTTTTAACTTTTTCAGTGCAGACTTTGATCATTATTAACTTTTACTCCGAAAATTTATAGATCATTTTTTCGGAACCATGAATGTTTGTAGCCTTTTTCTGATTCAGGCCAGGTAGGTTTATCATGAATAAACTAAATGGCGGTATTTACTCGAAACCTCTTTGGGGGTGACTTTGATCATTATTTCCGTGGACTCTTCATTTGTAAAAGTATCCAAAAACTAAAAACTGTTTTTTTGAAAGGTGATGAAATACGCATTTAAATTTTATTATTATCAATAACCATGTAATTTTAAAAAAATAAAAATTTTGAGTGCAAACTTTAAAAAGTTTTAAAAATGGCTCACTTTACATTTTTTCCAACTAAAAATTCTGATAATAAAAAATAATAAAAACATATTTTATTAGACAAATGATTTATAAACGTTCTGTCACCTCACTTTTTATTATTTCATGTAAAAAAAAAAACTTAAAAATTCACAAAATTTTATAATTTTTTTTCAAATTGCGATCGGAAACTTTGGTTTCATAAATGTGTGCATTTTAATTATTTTGTGGTAAACTTTTAGATTTGAATACATAATGTATTATATAATCTTTCCAATTCCGGTTAGATCATACTTCTCACTATGATAGTAAGGGAGACACAATGATTTCTATGAGACCCATTTGAGCTGGGACAAATATGGTCTCCTGTGATTAAACGGGTTTTAAAGAACCGTGCAAAATTAAAACCGTCAAAAACAATATTCTACCATGGTGCAATTTATTAATAACATCTAAGAATAAAAGGTATTTTTACAAACTGTATTTTTACCATATCTATATGCTTCGAAAAATTGCTCGTCTCAAAATTAGGTACATTAAAACAATATTTTCAAACTAAAATACAAAAAGAGGATTAAAGCTACTAATTTAGTTAATTACGAACTTTTTATTTTTTGACGATGAGTGCGCGATTGCCACCAAAATATGATAGAATGCATTGTCATCGATAATGTCGGAAAATGGGTTATTTTCAACTTCAAGATTCCGCTTCATTCAAACAAAAGAGAAATTCAAATCGATGTATTTAAAAAAAAAAAGTTACATTACAAAAATATATTGCGTAATGTCAATAAAACATGAATTATAAGGGTGTTTTAATTGTTTTCAAAATGGAAAGAAAATACAATTACTTATAATTTGGTAGGCGGGTATGGAAACCGCCGCCCCGGGAACCATTTATTGGATAACCAACACCTTTTCCATAGGTCACCCCAAGTGGTTATGTTTGGTGACTTAGCAGGGGTGCCCGGGTTCATGGGGTGATGTTTTCTCTGGGTCTTGGCGGCGGATGAGCCTGCCCACCAATTGCAGGCCAGATCGGGGGAGACTGGTCGAGGGAGACCTATCCTAGACCTCTCCAGCCAGACTCTCGACCGATTGATTCGTTCGTCCGTCACTCCTAGACACGCTGACCCCCAGATTCCTACCCAACCCTCATACATTTACCTTTCCAACACATCCTCTCTTTCCTTTCCTAAAAAGAACGCTCCACACAGCATCCCCAAATATGTCATAGGCCCTGAGGGGAATTATTTTCTTCAGGGCCTTGTGTGTGGAACCATTGTAAAAATAAAATAAAAGTCTAATATAAATATTATGTATGTATCTTAAAATCAATTCTTTACATCCTTATATTTCTTTACATTAACCGCATCAAATTCCTTCACCTTTCGATTTCACTTTTTTTTTAAACGTTTTTTCTTAAAACATCTTCTCTGCGTATGAAAAGTCGCTCGTATGAAAAAATCGAGCGACGATCATTTCTTTTTCGAGATTTTGTAAACAAAACATGATTTATAGGTTAACACATGTACTCCGACAGAGAAATATCGGCTATTTATAAAACAGGCATGTTTAAGACAAATCCGGGATTTAATTATATTTCATACGTGTAAGAAGTCAGCGCATACATCAGTTATGATCAACCTTTTTAGCTGGGGGACAAATTATTAATTTTCATTGTTAACAACATTTTTAACTTTGCAGTTCGCAGTTCGTCGCCAATCTATTTAGGGCCGGTTTTATAACCGTCCGTTCGTTACGCTTGATACCATTTTTGGTTTACCGCCACAAATATTTGGTCTACCGCCTGATTTTGCCGTTTTATAAACGTTCGTAAAGTTATCGGTAGGTTAAGTTTCGATTAATGCTTAACTGACTGATTTTGGCCAGTTAAATGGATAACGATCCGTTTGCTGACGTTTTTTGACAGTTATCAGTAGGTAGCTGTTCCCGGCGCTCGCTTATTTGGAACCGTGCACTATTTTTAAGAGATAATATTATATAATTAGCGTTTGTGCAATGGATTCCTCATCGAGCAATGAAAGTGAAGATGGGCGATTGACAATTCTCGATGATTATTTCTGAAAAATTGCAATAGTTACTTTAAAACCTCATCACGATAGTGTAAAAATACGTCAACTTTTAATTAGATAATAGATATACGTAGGTTAGTTTATGCGCCCATAAAACGAAATTAAAATTCGACGGCCGGCGTGGTCCAGCGGTTGAGCGTTAGACTCCCATTCCGAAATTAATTTTATTTAATTGATTTTTGTTATTTCGCAATTAATTATTAAAAATAATATATAATATGTTTGCGGCACGTTCCAGAGTGGAAGATACTCCTAGTATCGCCCTGGTGTAAGACCACCATTAACAATTGAAACGTTGCTTGAAATGGCTTTAGCTGTGTTTAGTGACTTTTTTTGACAAGAGTCCCAACTGCTCCCTTCTGTAGCCAGTGCGACTATGGCATCCCCAATTGGAGTATGTTGTGAGGCTGAAGGTAAGTGGGGAAGGGAAGGAGATGGGGAAGAGGAAGGTGGGAAAGTACCTGGCTATTCAGATCTAGTCACTAAACATGGCTAAAGCCAGTATTAAGCAACGTTTCAATTCTGAATGGAGGTCTTACACCAGGGCGATACTGAGAGTATCTTCCACTCTGGAACGTGCCGCGAATATAACATATTATTTTTATTAATTAGTTGTGAAATAACACAAATTAATCAAATAAAATTTATTTGCGCACGCCGGGTTCGAACCCGCGACTTTCCGAATGGGAGTCAAGTGTCTTACCACTCGACCAGGAAGGGTCGTGTCCTTCCCTTCCCCACAGCAGTTGGGACTCTTGTGAGGTATTCACTAAAAAAAAATAAACATAATAATCTTGATCAACATTATATGTTCCGTACTCACTGTATTTATTATAAATATAAATTTAATTATTTTGCAAGTATATTGATGATTTATAAAGATCTAAAATTAAATCTTTTAAAACAACAATTTTCGAAACAACGCGCTCTTGACAGCTGACTAAATCCCATAGACAACATCCCCAATATGCCGTAGATGAAAACAGTATCAGAGACAATTCTTTACCTAAAACATTGCAAGTAAAAACACTTTCGGACTAAGCGTAACCGATGACAGCTGGTAATGCAAATTTCTTTATAGTACGCAAAATAAGATTACGAACCGATAGCGGTTCGTTATCGAAAAACGGTTCGTTACGTAACAGAAATTTGGTACGTCGTTTATAAAACCGGCCCTTAATATTTCGTTATGAGGTATTTTTTTTAAATAAACAATCATAGAACACTAAAACACAGCGCAGCTTGCATTTTTTTGTTAAGTTTACGATCAAACCAATAAATTCACGAGTATTCTCGTGGTTTGAATATTTTATTAACGGGAGCTTATATAAGCCAATTAATTTTTTGTGCCCAGAATGTACAAGACTAGACGTGGCCTACACGGCAGTATTGTTTAGTGCTCTAAGACTGTGAGTCCAAGAGGTTGCGGGTTTGAATGCCGTACAGTACAAAAACATTATTAAAATCGTACTCACGCTCATGTACAGGCACTTTTTGTTTATTCGTTCCACGAGAAAAAAATAAAAAAAATCGTAACAAATAGAAATAAATATTTTATAAATAACTTTGATAAAATACCAAAAAAGCGAATGGATATTTCTACTTCCATAACGATCAAAGGAAGTCAGTTTTACTGTAGATTTTTCAAGTATTAAATACACGTGTCTGTGTTTTACACATTAAATATGCTATAAAATAACAAATAAAATGACATTTTGAAATAGTAGTGACCCAGAAAATCCCATTGATACGTTTTTAGATTTTCACTGCCAAAAGCATTTTCGTTGTTTATTTTTTGGGGTGTTAAGCCGTGTTGCGCTACCTCCTTCTTTAGCCGACGTTTCGGACAGCGTTGCAGTGATCCGGCATCATCGGATCTGCCTGATCTGCCCTGATGATGGACACTGCAACGCTGACCGAAACGTCGGCTAAAGAAGGAGGTAACGCAACACGGCTTAACACCCTAAAAAAAAACAACGAAAAATATCAACAGTTTGTTTAAATCACTACAATTTTTTTTGCATTATAATTAATTTGGTGGTGTTTATGAGTAGTATTGTACCAGATGAGGGTACCTACATTTTTACGAATAAATGCGTACACAAATCAATTTTCGATTTTTTGAAGGTGTCTGACTAATGAACCGGACGATCGATATAGCGAAAACCGTTATAATTATCAATGATGTGATAACATAATGAAATTTTATAAATAAATAATGAAAGGGAAAAAATCAACCCGAACAATTTACGAATGCTTAAATTGATTAAGACTAATTACCAGGGAGCTAAAAATTTCGCTTAATTTTTCGCCTAAATTCAAGTAATTTTTTGGCGAAGTTCACATTTTTTTTTTGGCGAAATTCGCATTGTTTATTGGCGAAACTATTATCTTTTGTGGAAATTTTGGGAAAAGAGGTGGTATCTACTTTGAAACTAAAGTGATGTCAACTTTTTGGATTTTTTTAGGAATAAAAAGGGCAGATCGCCGATTTAATAAAAAAACTTCTAAACTGACCTTGAAATTAAAATTAACACCTAACGAAAAATGAATTACACTAAGCGGCGCTTTTCTACGTCAAGTTAGTTGTGTTCTTTATAGCTATTCTTATAAAACCATCGACAAAGTAATTTTTAGAATGTATCTACCTTCAAAAACAGCATAATTTCATATCACAAATGTATTTATTTACGACCAAGTTACACAATATTTTAGGCCCAGTCCGGGTAAAAACCTACAACCAAAAACAAATCCCAAATATGATCCACGATCAAAAAAAGCTTTTAAAAATGAGAATTGAATTTATTTACCCAGCGTCAGAAAAAACCAGCGCAGTGTATTTTAGCGTAGAGGTTCGAAACAGAATAAACAGCTCAGTGGTATTTTTGTAGAATGTTGCAAAACATAAATTTCAACGGGTATTCTAAAAACGTGTCCGAGTATTCTGGAGCAACACCTATGCACCTCGCGCCACTTCTCCCTTACTAATAAACGTGATTCAAATTTTACACTACTGATTATACTGATGATGACCATGGTAAATGGTTGTTTATTTGTTGTGTAAATTTTAATTATAACTGCATGGCTAAGCGATGCACATTGCGCACTAACATCTTCTACAGTATTTCACTTTGATATAATTTAATCAATATAAAAAAATTAAAGCATAAGAGGTAATATCTAATTTAAAATAAGGTATTTTTTCTTGACTAACTAATTAACTAACTAACTAATCATCACGCCGTTTCCCCGCAGGGGTAGGCAGAGAGGACGGACCGCCAAACACCTCGTTCTTGGCACACACTCTTGGCCTCATTCACATTCATACATCGTCTCAAACATCTATTTTTCTGACTCTTGACATGGCCCGACTCAAGTATCTGATTCACTTGATCGTGCCATGTCTTCCTCGGACGTCCCCTACTTCTTATACCATTCACACTTGCATCATATATTCTCCTTACGCTCCTTTCTCATTCTCGTTCATTCGCTCTTGTAATGGTTCTAATACCTTTTGATCCCCCTCGACTTAAATCAACCCTATTTAAGGGTGATCATTTTTTTTTTCGTATAACTTTAAGTTTTGAAAACCTTAAGTTACTGCTGGAGCTGCCAGTACGTAGGCAAGTACGTACTGATAAATTGTTGTTTAATTACTTTTGAATTAACTAGACACGTTGTGATTATTTTTGTTTCGCCTTTATAGCGCTAATTCAGGTAGATTAAACGGATTTGTGGTAACTTTTGGTTCTTAGCTGTGGTGTGTTGCAATTTGTCAGATCTTCAACAATGACGATATTCTATCTAACTGGCTAATCATTTAACTTCCCAGTCTATCTTACTATTTACTGATCTAATACCCTTCCCCATGCTATTGACGAATAGTCTAATTACGATATACCTAACTCTCTGTGCCGTTCTACCTAAACTCGGAGTTATAAACCCTTTTGTTAGAGTATATCAAAACATCATTCATACAATAATTCAATTAGTTATTCTAAGTTCCTATTGGTTGTTAGTTGTATGCAATCTACTTACAGGTAGGTATAATGGGTAGGAATAGGGACAAACATGTGCTTGCTACGATTGGTCTCCTCCAATTCCCAATTAGCTCGATGAAGGAAAACCTGTCGAGCTAACCCCAATCCCAACGCCTCCAGGAAGATTTATTTGTTGCCTCGCAACTGATGAAAATTGACATGTTTCGTCCCTGTCGGGAGGGGAATGTGTGTGATTTTTGTAGTTGATTGATATGTTGTTTAATTCAGCGGTGAAGGATCTATTGTAGACATTCGTGCGGTAGTGAGAGTGGTCTCTACCAACGTCGCCAGGTAACGGTGGTGTGATGATTAATATGTTGAACTCTCCATAGTACAATGTGGTAATGGGAGAATATCTCTACCAAATCTTCGCAAGATAAGATGGTATGATGATTAAGATGATAGGTTGAGGGTTCATAATGAAAGGTCATTCCATGTCGCTAGACATAAAAATGACGCTCCGTTCCGCCGAGTGTGATTGAAGTATGTCTAAGAGCTCTCAGAAGGTGCTCAGATGACTTCCGGTTCAGGTCGTGCCCTTCGGCCCGAGCCTGATGATGATGATGATATGTTGATGATGGCCAGCATGCTGAAGGTTAAGGGTCCGCCCAGCTAACCGCAGCCATGAACATTATACCGAAGTGAATACTTGCGGATAAGTCAGGGGTCGGGAATCCCCGCGTGCATCCCACTGGTTTCGAAGAAATAAAATTAGTAGGCTCAGGAGCCGAATTCTTCGCCGTCTCCTCAGCATCCTTTACAGCAAACTGTCAGCTCCCAGACTTTCGTCAATCACACCTGCCAAATCCGTTAAGTAAAAGGGTACGAACTGTAGAGTGCGTGTTTAGTATATCCAAATGTGTACGCCACTAATTTATGTCGGTAGTTAATTTGAGTGAAGACTGGGCCCTGCACGACTCAAGCAAGCGCGACGAGAACAGTGCTCCTTGTGTAAATTCGCGGGCCTGAGCCTTACAGCACCCGTCTTCATCTCGCGTCAACAACCTCACACTGTCAATCCAGAATGTAATCCTGGTTCCCGGGTCAAGAACTCGCGACCTGAACCTTCCAAGTCGTGAATTTGGTCAGCTCCGCCCTACGAACTTCGACACCTTCGTTCAGAACTCATTCCCGAATATAGTGTTTCTCAGGAACAACGAAAGCCCGTCGGAAATCATCGAAACAATACAAGCCATTGTTCCCTTCGTCCAAACGAATACAAGGGTCATACCTCACGTGTCAACATAAGATAACGGAGCCCACCACGATCTTGTCCCCTTCGTCTGGAGACTAGCGGGAATAGAAAAGCTGTCAATGACCTCAGACTCCTCTTACAGATGTTCTGCTTGATTGTTCTCTCACCGCTAATACTGTCGAAACGGAAGCCGTACCAGTGACATAGTGGGATCAAGTCCTTTGTTCTCCGGACAATGTCGAGTGCCTGGGTTAGGTGGGACTCGTGGTCAACCACCGACACAGCTGATACAGGGCCATTTCTAGGTTCAGGGTTCAAGTCCATCCGCGCAAGGTCACCGATATTCAGAATCGAGTCAATGATCCGTTTCCTTCGTTTCCGCCGATCAAGAGATAGGGAAGCTCGCGTGAGTTTCGTCCATTTCGCCTAATGAGCGACGTACGTGGAAACAACCCATATCGCCGGATAGGGAAGCCCAGCGAAGTTATTCTCCGTATAACCCCTCGTGTGCGCCCCTTTGTCTAACGTACCGATATTGAATGAAATGTTATGAATCTAACGTCAACGGTAGAGATGTAAAACGAGAAGATAATGTCCTTAACTTAGATTGCGCTGGCAAGAAGGGTAATTTGTTTTTTTCAAAATTGTTCCACTGTGATTAAACTTGAACACTATACCGCGTAGTAAAGGTCGTTATATTTATGTGCAGGAATATATATATAAATATTTGGGATAATTAGCATTCACATGCAACTGTAATTATGTTTAAATTAATACATTGAAGAAGCAGATAACAATAATAGTCTAATTTTTTCTTAAATATGAAAAGGAACAAGACACAGAAAATAATAAAAGATAACGGTCGCAACCAGGACTCGAACCCAGAACCTTACGTCTCACTGAAATAATATACAATCAATTGTTCAATTTGAATGTGAAAATTTAAATCTTTGCAAAGTTACAATTATTTTATAAATATAATTTGGGATAACTAAATATTGCTTATCGCCTCCTCAATAGGTCATCTTACGAAGTAAATAGTTTTGCTTCAAGATGCACAAAATACATAATTGAGTGATATTATTGTTAGTCCATAAAGCATCCACTTACCCAACCATCTCAGTGTTATCCGGTCACATTTTTTTTCACATTCACAAGCGATATATATTTCATGCAGTTAAAACGGCGCATGCTTCTCTTCTCTAGTAAATAATAACTCCGTTAGACTTCTCAAACTTCATGCGACGCCCCACATTCAATTATCGCGACCGCCCTTATAGATCAACTCCCGAAAACCGCCCGACTCTGATAGTAATTAAAAATGCACTTCGCTATTTAAAATTATTTCTAAGCGACCTTCCCGTCCTCTCCCCTGAAATCGACCGTTCTATATAATAACCCAGAAACGACTCTCTTTTTTAGTAATCAAAAATGCACTTTCTATTTAACTTATTACTAAGCGACCTTCTCGTCCCTTACTCGAAAACCGACTGTTCTCTATAATCCCCCGAAAACGACTCTCTTTTTTTGTAATCAAAAATGCACTTTCTATTTAACTTATTACTAAGCGATCTTCTCGTCCCTTACTCGAAAACCGACTCTCTTTTTTTTGTAATCAAAAATGCACTTTCTATTTAACTTATTACTAAGCGACCTTCTCGTCCCTTACTCGAAAACCGACTATCCGTGTTCGTAATTAAAATGCACTTCGCTTATTAACTTATTTGCGCGACCTTCCCGTCTTCCCTCGAAAACCGACCGTTTTCTATAACTCCCCGAACCGACTGTCTCGTGATAGTAATTCAAAAATCCTTCCTCGACCATCCCACCACTACCCCCTGAAACCGCCTGTCCTGGCTCCACCCCTCCTCTACTTGACCCGGTGGTCTTCTAGGCGCATTCAGCTTCGTGTAACCAATTCCCCCCCCTCGACACACTGGCAGTTCTAGCAATACTTTATCACTAATCCCCTTCTTGTCATGAATTCGATGCTTCCAAAAGATGCATTCATCACTGCTTAATTGCCCTCGCTGAAATTCGAGTTAAGATTTCAAATTTTTCTCCAGTGGCGTGTCACCCCCGCTAGTCTAGCCCATTTTGACCGCTTCCATAATCTGTACCTGTTTTGTTAATTAATTATATTTTTTTCCACTGTCCGTGTGTGTTATTTACGCGATACCGAATTGACAACTGCTATTCTCACAATTACCTCTAAATATATACCGGCCGTTGGTCTTTTCTGGGATTAAATATTCGTTTTTGCCCTCCTTAATTCTAACCAAACGTAACCTCGGCGACGCCACTGGGAATCTGTTTCAGGAATTCATCCACACGTGGTAACCACTGGCTACTAACTCACGGGCGATCTATCGTACGGTGCGTGTTTCGTATTTTTTTCTTGCGCCCGGTCATTTATGCCTGATTCATTGTCATCTCAAGTAAACATTTCTCTCTGACACGTAGGTACATGTTTGTGATGTGAATTTCCGTGAATCAATATTCTAAAAGGAGATAAATTGCACAAACAGGGAGGTGCCTAACCAGCGCAATTTTTTATGTCGTCTCCGGATTCGTCTTCACAGCAAACAGAGACAGAAGATCTACCCTGTCTTCCTTTAGTTAAGATATGTGCTTTCCTTTTTTAGGTATACTGAAAATACTAATTCTTTGGCTGAAAGGCGAGATCATCACACTCTACATGCCCAAACCATCAGAGGGTTCCTTTCTTATTTTTTTCTTAACGAGGATGTATTAAGTATTTGAGATTGAGGTTGTTTTCCTCAAGGACTCCTGTGTAGAGATAATGTAAAACAATTCGTGATCAATCCATAAAGGTCAAGCATGCTCACAACCAACTGACACAAGCATGCTCACATACATCTGTACACATTTGCCCATTAATGAGAACGCTGATTTTAGCATACGCTTGTATAAGCATGCGGACAGCGCCGGTTCTACGAAATCTGGCGCCCTGTGCAGGAAGTACCGATGGCGCCCCCCCCCCCCCAAATTTTTTTTTAAATTCAGATAAAAAATTTATATACATATAAAAAAAATTTATGCAGTACGTTTAAAATAAATTAATATCCCGCCAACAAGAATCAAGAGTAACTCTTCCAAGTGACCTGGCGGTAGCTATCTATGACACTGGACAAAATAATAACATCATAACAAAATATAATATAAAACAGGAGGCAGTTTAGTTCAGAAATAATAATATTCTGATCAGTTTGTTTAATATGGTGCCAAATCGCGCGCGAATGGCAACATAAATAAACCAATAACGCGGCGAAAGCGACGAACTATCATCAAAGAGCAACTTGTAATCCTACGAAGGGAGATCCGTACGAGAAGCGATCAATGAACCAATCACAATGTTTGTTGAATTTCGAACGATACAATGGTCGTAAGAGCAACAAGGAAAAATAGGTCTTACGTTCGTATGAAATATATTGTATTTGGAAAAAAATTCCTTGACGTAAGTCAAATCCGTATTCCGTTAAATTTTAACCATCGATGCGCGCGCATTAGGTTCACGCATATGGAAAGTGAGTGTTGCTAGCGCGAACTAATAATTCCGTATTACGAGTAATTTTTAAACGATTCGGGGAATATTTGAATTGAATTTTAAAACAATATTTATTTTATCACGGCGCCCCTTCGTAGTGGGCGCCAGGTTTTTTGCACGTTTTTGAACGTATGGCAGATCCGGCGCTGCATGCGGAAAGCCAACAATTGAACACACATGCTCTTTATAAGCGTGCTTTCGACCAAAATGTAATCGAGGAGGGTTTTCCGGATTTTGTGGGGAAAATGCAGGGTTTCTGGGCATTTCTTAACTATCTAACTATATTGTAAAATGAAATTTACAATATTGTGAGAAAGTACTAAATTTTCGTTTTCTTTCACAGAAATTTTTCTATGTTTAAAGCCTGAACGAAACAGAAATTAATTGTAAAATAATATTTACAATAATGTCAGAAAGTACTATAATGTCGTTTTCTTTCACATATTTTTTTTTAAAATTCTACTTTTAAAGCATGAACGAAATAAAAAAATCAGGAAATCACTAGATAGTAAAAATTAATGCTATTTTCAATAGAATTTGATATCATTTAAGAGGTATCGGAACTTTTGGGGAATTTGAACATATATATTGTCGGTATTTTAGTGACCCTGTGATTCAAAGACATTCACATATCATATATCAAGAAAAGCAAGGTTTTTCGTCTCCCAAATGGGCCAGTTTTGATACGTATTTTTGAAAAGAATGAGCACACACAGCTGCCGCGAACTGAAATCGGATAAAATGAGCATGCTCATAAGCAAATCTGTTTACATATTCTTAGTTTACACCTTCCACTCGTGAATCAATAAGCATGATTAGTACTGGCAACATCACTGACACACATGTCACTAAGTAGCATTGGTTTTTAGTAGCCTGGTTTCGTGCTACTAATGAGCATGTCTGTCCGTACCATAAAGGGGTTTATCTCAATTTTGTTTTAAATTATACTGTAGAAGGACTACTTTAAGTTCACATTGCGAATATATTTTTTCATCCAGGCAATATTTCATACCTGTTATGTTATTGGTATCACTGGATAATAACCTACCGCCGCTCATCGTGACAGGGCAATTATTCTGGCTTTAGCGTTCTAGAGTTGATCCCCGCAGGTCGTAACATTCCCCCCGTCGTTACGTATTAAGTACTTGGTGAATTAGATGTAAAAATTGTTTTCGTGTAAATAAATTTGACATTAGTAAATCGAGAGTTTTTATTCGCAACATCCACAGCCATAACGGAGCCTCGATTTACAGGTTTAGAAGTGTAAACCACGAAAATACATCCTAACTGGGATGAACTATCTATCTTCCTACAACACTACTTCTGTAGTATCTACCTACTGATCGCCTCATTTACAAACTCATCTAAATAATTAACAACAATAACAGCAATAACAGCAATAACAACAATAACAACAATAACAACAATAACAACAATAACAACAATAACAACAATAACAACAATAACAACAATAACAACAATAACAACAATAACAACAATAACAACAATAACAACACTAACAACAATAACAACAATAACAACAATAACAACAATAACAACAATAACAACAATAACAACAATAACAACAATAACAACAATAACAATAATAACAACAATAACAACAATAACAACAATAACAACAATAACAACAATAACAACACTAACAACAATAACAACAATAACAACAATAACAACAATAACAACAATAACAACAATAACAACAATAACAACAATAACAACAATAACAACAATAACAACAATAACAACAATAACAACAATAACAACAATAACAACACTAACAACAATAACAACAATAACAACAATAACAACAATAACAACAATAACAACAATAACAACAATAACAACAATAACAACAATAACAACAATAACAACAATAACAACAATAACAACAATAACAACAATAACAACAATAACAACAATAACAACAATAACAACAATAACAACAATAACAACACTAACAACAATAACAACAATAACAACAATAACAACAATAACAACAATAACAACAATAACAACAATAACAACAATAACAACAATTATTCACTTATTTTAAATACAACAAGACAAATTATTAACAACAATAATTCATTTCTTTTAAATACACTCTCCCAGTTCATATTTACGATGTTTTTCCCCGGAAATCCTTCAATGCGTGTTTTCTGCCAATATTTTTATTGTTTGATTTTGCGTGACTTCATTATTTCGTGAACATTGATATAATATTCGCCAACCTTCAACAATAAGTTTTTTTATACTGTTTTTGACTTGTATATAGGTTAATAAAGATTGATTTATATTATTTTAGTTTGCAGTTATTTAGAATTCGGCTTTAAGAATTAGGAATGGTTTAAGCATTTTCACATTTTAGTTAAATAGAAAGGTAATTAAAGAAAGGTTGTACCGTTTTCTACGCTATGTGATTGTCATACTTAATTTTAAAATCAGCTAATCGGGGTTCGGTGTAAAATGTTGAATTACTTAGATATTAATAAATCGGAAAAGTGCGCTGGTTTTATTGCTTGAAAAAATATTTATGTAAACATAAGTTTTCCATTTTTTTTTTTTTTGATGCAGCTTTGGTATACAATATCAGTATACGATTTTTTTATTGAATACATCTATTTCGTATTTCGATTTTCTTTTCGTGAATTAATAAATGAATGCGAATCTTGGAAGTGGAAATTGACCCACTTTCCGACATCCGATCAAGCTGAAACTCGGCGGATAGATTCAATGTCAATGACAATTCATTCTATCAACTCTATCTATTTCTCTGAAAGTTGCGACTAATTCTCAATGAATTAACGTGTATTTTACCGTTTACCTCATATTTGTAGGATTTATAAAAAAAACGTAAAGTTTATAACCGCGCGGATCCGAGTTTGATACTTTGAAACTGCCGTCAGAGAGCGTCTGCCGTTCGAGTCAACATAGAATATTTTCGATTTTTGTTGTCTGTGATCTTGATAAGTAAAGGAATATAAAATAGCTATATCGTGGTTCCCTTATCAGGCACAACAGCTCCTCTTTTCTGATAAGGTTTATACATGACTGATCATGACCTTAAATATTATGTTTTGTAAAGTATATATAAAAAATGTAACCCATAGGTATCTTGTTTTATATTACAATAAAAAAAATGTTTACTAAATAACTTATTTATTATCCTTTTGCAGTATAAAAGCATATTATAATACTAATGTTTTTTTTCTCTTATCTTTCCAGGTAAGCTCACTTTCTTATAAAGACGAACGATGTAAAATGGACGTTATTTTCACATCGCAGATTATTGTGGAGATAAGAAGGTAAGTTTATTGATATCTATGAATAGATATAATTTACAGTAAGATATTTTTGCGGGAAATGAAAAAAAATCTGTTCATATCACTGTGAAAGTAGGCAGACAATTAGTGTCAATATTGGTAGAGAGCTCCTAGGCGCACCAATAAATTACATTAAACGTGACGCCAACGTAAAATTAATAGTAATACATACAGGCTGTCCCGCAAGTTATGGATCAAATAAAATGGGCTGGTAGGGTAGTTCAATTTTAATCAATTTCAATGCAGTGGTTCTTAAGCGCGTTCTTATTCTCAAACCCTCTGCACACCACGCTGCAAACAGCCGTCGGTCTGTTTGCAGAATGGCTACAAATCGCAAAGGATTTGGCAGCCGGTCGTGCCTACTAACGATGCAATTTATCAATGTGTGGCAGCATGGTGTGTAGAGGCCTTTAATCTTTCAACGTGAAAGCAATATATGATTTTTTTTAATATCCGAAAATATAATAAAAAACCATAAAAAATTGGTGCTATCTTCTTCTTCAATGATATATTACAATGATGGGATTAACCTTCAAAAGCTATAAAAGCAAGTTGTTCTTACATAAATGAAAATTTCATTTAGACTTTTCCAACAAGGTCAATTCCTGTATTCCATATAAATAAAAACGGATATATTTTTATCCGAGACACTATCTAGGTAACAAACACGTTCGTAGAACACTTGTTTCCAATGAGAAAGGTAGCTGCCGATAATATGGAAAAAAAATTAGTCGAAGATAATAATATTGTTAATTCTGAAATTTGAAATATGAGATTGATAAATATGACGTTTAAATGATTGGTGGCAATAGCCGAATTGGTAGATACGCCCGTCCCGGTAAGATGAGAGGTTCTGGGTTCGAGTTCCAGTTGCGACCGTAATCTTTTATTTTTCTGTTTCTTATTCATTTTCATATTTTAATGTTTAGATTATTATTGTTATCTTCTTCAATGATATATGTATAACATTGATGAGAATAACCTTCAAAAGTTATAAAAAGCGAGTTGTTCTTATAAAAAATAAATCAACCATAAAAAAGTTCAGTAATTTACGATTTTTCCAATAATGATGTCTTTAAGTGGTTTATCTTTCTATTTAAAGCATTATGAACTCCATCTCCGTATTACATAAGTGAATCTCATTTTGTTTGCAATATATGTATATTATTTCTTAAAATATAACCTGTCATTCGAGTGATGTTGACACAAAAAATATATGCTGAAGAAAGTTGTACCATACCTACGAAAACTTCTTCATTGTATACTGTATATAGATTTTATATAGATTTTACCGGAAATGTATGAAATCTAGGCATTGTATACAACTCCTAGGAAATGTATACAATTCCGAAGCAATTTAGGAAATGAATAAAATATTGTTTTAAAATTTTTTTAATACATAGGAAACAACTCCTACGAAATGTATAAAAATAATGCTTTCTGTAATAAAACACATTGTTTTATTTATAGCTCTGTTTTCATGAGTTTCACAAACCTCAAACCCTCACTCCAATGTGAATTATCATTGTCTTGAATCCACGTGGTCAATATATTTTCAATATCCTGATTTGCTCTTTCCACACTCCCCGGACTTTGCGAATGCCTGGGTTTACCTTACTTAACCTAACCTAACCTAACCTAACACAACCTAACCTAACCTAACCTAACCTAACCTAAACTAACCTGACTATTCACGCGGCACCAGCGCGATCGCCTGATCAGACGATGCAATACCCTCCCCTCGCCCCGCTATCCCCGCGTACCCATTGATATCTTAAATGTTTTACCTTTCCGATTGCTATTTAGGAAATGTATAGATTTCCTAGGAAATGTGTCTAATACAATTTATTTCACACATTTCCAGGCGATTTTAGGAACTACATATATTTCCTAGGAATTGAATACAATGACGGATTACATACATTTCCGTTAAAATATATATAACTCATTGGTCACTCTCTAATAAATTATCATTATTTCATGATTATCTTAAAAGAAATTTATTATCTTGAAGGGACTAATCTTGGAAATTAACCCACTTCCCGACATCCGATCTAGCTAGACCTTGGCAGATAGACTAGTAGTCGATGATAATGCATTCTATCAACTGTTAGTATACATGTCGCGTATACACACACACGCACGCACAATTCTATGAAATCTATAGCCGGCCCATGAGGTGGCCGGAAAATTTAAAATAGAAAGTTGTATTATAATAAAAATACTTTGCTTTTAGTAAGGATCGATTTTTTATTTATTGTGTTCAAGATAAATTTGATTTCGTGACAATGCATTCGATCAACTTTGATTTCAAGATTATGCATTCTATAAACTTTGATTTCATGACAATGAATTCTATCAACTTTTATTTCATGACAATGCATTATATCAACTGTTAGTATACATGTCACGTATACACACACACGCACGCACAATTCTATGAAATCTGTAGCCGGCCCATGAGGTGGCCGGAAAATTGAAAATAGAAAGTTGTATTATAATAAAAATACTTTGCTTTTAGTAAGGATCGATTTTTTATTTATTGTGTTCAAGATAAATTTGATTTCGTGACAATGCATTCGATCAACTTTGATTTCAAGATTATGCATTCTATAAACTTTGATTTCATGACAATGAATTCTATCAACTTTTATTTCATGACAATGCATTATATCAACTGTTAGTATACATGTCACGTATACACACACACGCACGCACAATTCTATGAAATCTATAGCCGGCCCATGAGGTGGCCGGAAAATTGAAAATAGAAAGTTGTATTATAATAAAAATACTTTGCTTTTAGTAAGGATCGATTTTTTATTTATTGATTTCGTTAGATAAATTTGATTTCGTGACAATGCATTCGATCAACTTTGATTTCAAGATTATGCATTCTATCAACTTTTATTTCATGACAATGCATTCTATCAACCTTTTTCACATTGTAATATGGATTTGCTGATCATTAAATACTCTCTCTAGATAGATTCATCATTTAATTGCACCAATAGAAAAAAATTACAAAAAATATTGTACTTTTATAATGAATTTCTTTTAGATGGAAAATTAAGGATTAAGAATCGAACCACTGCATTGTTGTGACATTGTTGTACCACCACATGAATCATTTTGGTTGCAAATGACCTCCCCTATCACGCCATTTCGTTTTATCCGTAGCTTACATGAATTGGGACGCCCTGTACATGTATTTTTAAAACGATTTATTATTTCTTCTTTTTCCCAGCCATCACTAAAAATCTTTTAGCATTAATTTATCTTCCTTGGAGCGGATGTCAACTTCCTCTGTCGACTTTTAATCGAACAATCTGGTGTTCGGCCATCACGCCAGAGAAACATAAACTGTGGTACGAGTACCTATGTATATTGTTTTGAAGTACACTGGACAATCATCTGCCTTGTGCAGCACAGCAGCACGTCCGTTTAATGAAAAGAAAGCAAAGAGACAGTACTTATAATATTAGAAACTGGGATCAGAGTTAGTTGTTTCCATGTTTTTTATTTTATTTTATTTTCCATCACATTGTGGGTCGCTTTACACGGGTTCACTCCTCGCTTTTCTCCAAAAAAAAAACACCTTCCGTAGAGTATCCCAAGGTATAATTACAGGGTCCCTCGTGAGAAAACAAATGCTTTCGATAGCAAATAGGATGTCTTGGAATTTTTTTCTTGCATTATGTGTATTCTATAAATAATTGTAACGACAAACTATTGTCCAGTAACGATTCTTACAGGCGCTGAAAATTTACAAGAAGAGGTAGCGGGACAATGAAAAAATATAACGCAACATCTATGTAAATAAATGAGACATCAAAATGTACAGATTTATTTATATGAATTTACACTATACGGGCATTTACATAATATATGATTTACATAATGATTTTGGGAAACTGTAATCACGAGATAAATAATTGTGCTAATTAAATTATATAAAATCCATGCTTAACTTGGGAGGCGGGAATGGGTACCGCCGCCCAGGGAACCATTTATTGGATAACTAACACCTCTGCCATAGGTCACCCCAAGTGGTTAGCTACGTTTGGTGACTTAGCAGGGGTGCCCGGGTTCACGGCGTTCATTGTCTAGGTCTTGGCGGCGGATGATCTAGACATACTGAACCTCGGATTTCTATCCAACCCTCATTCATTTTTCCTTCGCAGAACTTCCTCTACTTCCTTTCCTTAAAAATACCCTCCACACAGCATCCCCAAAGATGACATAGGCCCTGAGGGAAATTATTTTCCTCAGGGTCTCCTGTGTGGACCTAATGTAAAAAAAAATGCACAAGAACTCATTAGCTCAGTAGATATTATGATAAACATTTATTGAGGTATGTTATTACAGCCTGTTTGTATCTATATTCCGTGCAGTTGAACACATCCACTACTTCTGAGAAAGCATTTCCATCTGGATGCAATATATATATATAGGTATAAGCGAGTATCTAAGACTCAGTCCTGATATTGTTGTTGCAATGAAACTTGGATCTTTAGATCGAGTAATTATTGTTGTTATATGGAAGGTAATTAGGCTCTTTTAGGCAATTTGTTTTTTTTTTTACACTTTTCATGAACTTATAATCGCGTTTCTTTGAAAATGAATTTCGAAAAAACGATCATTTTATTCGTAAAAATGGTTAAAAACGGGACTGAAGTTCTAACAAACAAATTAACAGTGTTTCAATGTTTATTGGAGGGAAAATGTAAGAATAATTTATCGGTATACGTAATTTCGTACGTATACCAATAAATTAACAAATTATTCTTACATGTTCCCGCCAATAAACACTGAAACCCTGTTAATTTGTTCGTACGAACTTCAGTCCCGTTTTTAACCGTTTTTACGAATAAAATGATCGTATTTTAGAATAACATTTTTCTCCGTGTGTACTGACTGACACTGTTATTTTTGGTCATGTAACCAAACAACCGATTTATACGTCTCTGAACTGATAATGTCATCGTATTTGAACCATATTTGTCTTTGAAAACGTTTGCAGACCTCTGGGTTATCTTGTACCTAATCTATATATTTATTATTTACTGTTGATGGCCGCGAGGGCACGGCGCCATTTGCACGCTTTAAACGTCAACAGTTTCGTTCGCCGCTGATGTTTTATAATCAAACCATCAGCACCTTATGAATATTTAATGGATTCTGTCTCGATTCTTCATCTATTTGTTAATCATATTTTATGGAACCAATTTAAATAACGGTTGGTTCTTTATTAGTTTGTGATTACTATTGGAGAAAAACGATAGGGGACATTCAAAGATTATTTACTTAAGAGGCTAGACTTTGAACGACACGCGGAACACCCGCGACTGTCATTCTGTCCCGCTCACAATAAGCTCACGCACACTTACAATACATGCGAACGCGAAATGTGCGAATGAGACAACGCTCAAATTTACCTACAGAAATCGCTCGAAAAGGGGTTTATGGAGAATACACTTTTCTACACCGAAACTTTCACGAAATTGAAATTTTAAAAAATATATTTTTTTTAGAAAGAAGAAGCTACGTCGGTAGCGTTTTATAATTTTATAATTCTTTATGAGAGTTGAGTTAGCAGCACTTTTTCCTTAAATAATATTTTTTGATAAATCGTACATGTTTGACAGTGAATGTTTACCTTAATACGAAACGCATCGAAAATTCGAAAACATACCGACATAGTTTTCACCCTCTAGAAGGCAGTATAAAAATATATTCATTTTGTGCAATTTTCGATGTAGAAAAGTGTTTTTTCCCGGGCGTCCTTTTTGTATGGGCCGAAAAGCGAAGTCTATCGTCTTAAGGCCGCACAATACCCATATTTTACCCGATTTACTAGATTTTCACAGGATTTCCCATTGGAAAAACTAAACCCTTTCATACACTTTTCCATATAAATGATCATCTAGTAAATCCACGTTATGCAAGTGTATTATATAAGTATAATTAATACAAAACAATACAAGAACAAAATGTTAATCTACCAAACTATTAAATGGGAAAATAATTCACCGACTCCAGATATTTTCATATCAGAGGGTTCGGCTCGGTGGAATTCCTAATTTGACCGATAAATCCTACAGATCCCTCAATATAAATATTTCAAAAATCTTTCGTAATCCTACATGTTAATACTACTACGTTTTTTACTTAACTTGACAACAAAATTTCAGAATACCCCCAAGGTTAAAGTTAAAACGGGGTCTAACTTTTAATCTATTAAAAATTCAATTTTTGTAATACTACGGCAAGGAAAACATAGTTAAGTTTATTCTTAACTTATAACCTCAACTTTAACATGACTTCGGTATGACTGAGATTATGCCAGTTTAAAGGTTTATCCCGGCATTTAAATAAAAAATGTCTTTGCAAATACAGCTTTTAAAAACAAGGATAGCTGCAGCCACAACACTAGACTCCATTAGTTCTCCGCAGTGAATATACTTTAGGTCTATACTTGTTTGACTTTTGTAATTTTAGTCAATTTTTATTTTATCCTGACGAAGGAACCGTTGGTTTCGAAACATGTTGATAATTTTGATTAAATAAGTGGTGTATACAAAGTTTTTTTTTTTCATTTAATTAAAGTGACGCCGCAAAATGAATTTGCAAATATTTACAAAAAAATATTTCTAATTTTTCAATTTTTTTTTTTTTATTTTTTTAGAAATTTGTTACATTTTTTTCTAACAGTTTTTTGTTTTGTTTTGTGGGTTAAGTATACCTACGTTTCAACCGGCAATTAGTTGAAGAATAAATATATATATAGGAGGGAAGAGAATGCAATTCGAAGGTGATGACGACAGAGGGCTTCCAGGAAATACCGTTAATAAAATTGACGACCGTCCGTGGTCGAGTGGTAAGACACTTGACTCCCAATCGGAAGGTTGCGGATTCGAACCCGGCGTGCGCAAATAAATTTTATTTGATTAATTTGTGTTATTTCACAATTAATTACTAAAAATAATATATACTATATTTGCGGCACGTTCCAGAGTGGAAGATACTCTCAGTATCGCCCTGGTATAAGACCACCATTCAGAATTGAAACGTTGCTTAATAATGGCTCTAGTCGTGTTTAGTGACTAGATCTGAATAGCCAGGTACTTTCCCACCTTCCTCTTCCCCATCTCCTTCGCTTCCCCATTTACCTTCAGCCTCACAACATACTCCAATTGGGGATGCCATAGTCTCACTGGCTCCAGAAGGGAGCAGTTGGGACTCTTGTGAGGTTTCTCTATAAAAAAAAAAAAATAATGCCCTCAGAGGAGTCCTTGTAATTTAGCCTTCTGGCTTTTACGGGACTGCCGATTTTTTGGGGGGTTGAAAGTGGTGGGTATAATAAATAAGCTGACGAATCCGATTTTTAACATATATTAGTTTTATTTGAAACTAGCTAGGAACCTAGAAAATTATTAACATCTCATTTTGGATCTTGCTCCAGAACGTAATGTATGAAAATAAAACATTATTCTGAATCTACTAGAATGCCTTATGTACCTTCGTCTGCGTGCAATTAACACGCCCACCCCGAGAACGCCGTTAAACAAATATCTAATGATTAATTCAAGCAAATGGACCGAATTAGTATGATTTTCTGTTTATGCACTGTGGTCTGTAAATGTTATGTTTGGGCGTGTTCAATTATTACTATTTGATCCATAATGTTTTATTTAATTTGAGTATTAGGCATTAGGTTTTATTATAGATGGATGCGCTGACTGTATATTATAATAATATTCGGTGATTGCCGATTTGTCACTGTGGCCGGGTTTACATTCTCGAAAATGTTCTGATATCCTTTTGGAGATCGTCCGTCTGGTCTACATCAGGGGTGTTACGGATATTCACATATTATTCATTAATTCAGACATCTGCATCCGCATCCGCATCAGTTATTGCGGAGCTTTTAAAAAATGCGGATTCAAATCTGCAACAAGTAACGACATGTAAAGAAATTGGGCAGGTCCAGAGTGCCGCGTGTTTGCTCGCGCATCTTTGCTGGTTTGCTATCTGTGCTATCTTCGTTGAACGAGGATAGCAACTAGCACGAAGTTCGTTCGGTAACTGACCAATAGGAAGGCATACATTGGTGACAAGATCCTATAGGTTTTATTAAGTTATCCGTGTGATTCCTATTGTGAATCAATTACAGTGTTTGTTCACTGTGTTTATCCAAGTTTTTTGCGTGGTTGATGAATATTTCGATGTAAATATTACGTGAAAAGTAAATAAAAATACCGCCACTAATAAAAAGCAGTATATGGACTTATTATTTTATATTATTATTTTATATTATAAAGCATTAGGCTTAAAATGCGAATAAGTAAGACTAAAAACTGTTTTAGTTTTGTTCTCAACATATGATTAAATGAAACATGTAAAATTAAATCGATTTTCATTTATTTATGCACTTAAAATTGAAATATCTTTAAAAAATCTTGAAATCTACACCCGCTAATAATCCGCGGATGTCAAAAGTTTTGCATCCGCAACAACCCTGGTCCACATACACCTTGTCACATCAGCTGATTTTATAAACTCGGCCTGTTTCCAGATGAAATTTGATTTTTTCATGCCTCAGTAGGTCTTGTATTTTTGTCGTTAATCGTTTTTATAGATAAGCACACACTTTACCATACTCTTCTAATACAAATATTCCCTGATAATGGGCACTGTGCTATCGAAGGCTTGGCTAAAGAAGGAGGTAGTGCAACACGGCACAACACCACAAAAAAACAACTAAAATGCTTTTGCCCGTGAAAATCTAAAAAACGTACCTGTTAATTTGTTCGTAAGAATTTCAGTCCCATTTTTAACTGTTTTTACGAATAAAATGATCGTATTTTAGAATAACTTTTTTCTCCGTGTGGGTAAATCTGTCAAAAATAGACATCACTGAGAATTTTAACGCAAGTTGTTAAATTTTCCATGAAAAATCGTAGAAGGTGGGTATTTGTAATAAGAAAATATATTAGAAAACCCAAAATACATTAATTCTGATGGCAATCACTTTAGATGTCCAATTTGCCAATTTTGCGCTAGGCCAAAATCGGTAAGGTTCAAGGTAGGAATTTCTCCAATAGAGTAGGAATGTCAATTGTCGATAAATAAAATTGACATAAAATTTATATTGAATTTCTTCGCTGTTTATTAGCGTTATCCGGTGCGTAAATGATCACGGTCGTATTTTTTTTATTTAAGTTTTTATTCCAGCAGAACTTGGAGGATAGTGCAATCCCAGTCTGCCATCTTACATAAACACTACTATAATATAATAATATAAGACAGACTAAATTAAAATTCTAAAATCAATCAGCACTTAATTAAGTAAATCGCTAAATTATCCTCATATTTTGACAGCTGGTAGTTTTTCTTCGAAAAAAATACGGAAACAGTTTTTCCTTCATACGTAAATAAAAATGTACAATTTTGAAGGTTTTTAATTCTAGATTTTGAACGAATAATGTCAATAAAAATCAATTATTTTACTAATTTAAGTTGTGACTCTATCTTTTTTATTTGTATATGAATACCGCAAGAGTACAAACTGCTGGAGCCAGTCAGACTATGGCATAAATTTTTTTAACCATTTAGTGATTATTACATGACTAGTTATAGAGTTATTAATCTTAGGGAGTTTCTCACCAACCTCCCAATAGCTTATCTACCCTAATAACGAATATTATTAAAAATTAAAATAAAATACTCGCCGTGGTTTGAAAACTCGGCCAACTTATCCAATATCTATAGCCACTATTCATAGGTTCGATTACGGAATTATAAACTCTAACTTAATAAATAAATAAACCGTAAATCGTAAATCGAAAATATACGTTGTATAATCGTAAATCGAAAACATAGAAAATATGCCTATCTACATATATATATAGTGTAGATAAGCTATTGGGAGGATGGTGGGAAACCCCCTTAAAATAAATGATTTAATCGGCCGTCGCACATTGGCACTATAATAGGGTATTTTCACAAACGAGGGAATCTGTTGAAAATGAATGAAATATTTAAAGATCATTTTTCTCATTTTAATCATCCTACTAAAAATATTGGTTGTTTATGTTTTCATTCAAATTTATTGGTTTTTAAAACGATCAGAAACTAACACAACCAAAACGGCCCGTGGTTGGCAACGACGCCAAATACGCACGTCAACAAACAAGAAAGTACTACTGTCAGATATTTTTCGAAGCCGGGCAACGCTTATGACGTCACACGTCCAAAATATCGTTTTGGCGGTATTACAAAAATGGAAAACTTAGACTCGCTGTAGAAAATTTATTCGTCAACATAAAAATAAAATACAAATGCCATAATAATAAAAAAAAAGTACCTGTGTATGATTGCAGATTTATGACCAACTAAATGACTATGTTAAATCTTTTTTGTTTTTCGTTTTTCTATTACTTATTTACGGCAAATATTTGGTTGCCATTTTGATTTTAATGTAATATGCACACTAAAGTTGTGGTCTCATCTATGGATGTGTTTGCCCACCTACTACCTGTGTGGCGTGCCGAATCGGGAGAGACTGGTTGAGGGAGACCTAATCTAGAACTCTCCAGCTGGACTCTCATGACCCGCGCCTTACTTCACAGTGGTAAACGCCGGCCGGCGTAGTCCAGCGGTGGGGCGTTGGACTGCCATTCCGAAGGTTGCGGGTTCAAACCCGGCGTGCGCAAATAAAATTTATTTAATTAATTTGTGTTATTTCACAATTAATTATTTAAAATAATATATAGTATATTTGCGGCACGTTCCTGAGTGGAAGATACCATTAGTATCGCCCTGGTGTAAGACCACCATTTAGAATTGAAACGTTGCTTGAAATGGCTTTAGCCGTGTTTAGTGACTAGATCTGAATAGCCAGATACTTTCCCACCTTCCTCTTCCTCGTCTCCTTCCCTTTCCTACTTACCTTCAGCCTCATAACATACTTCAATTGGGGATGCCAGAGTCTCACTGGCTCCAGACGGGAGCAGTTGGGACTTTTGTGAGGTATTCACTACAAAAATATATATATATATACGTCTGTCACTCCTGGACACACTGACCCCGAAATTCTTACATATCCCTCATACCTTTTTCAACCCTCTACCCTTCATACTTCATATAGAATCTTCAAAAACGAAATACGCTCTGAGGGATTTTTTCCGCAGGAGTTATAAAAACAATACATTAAAAAATAATCGATTTGCGTAATTTTTTTTTGGTAGCGACAAATTCTTTTTGGTTAGTTTAGTTAGTATTAAAACGGTAACACAAATTTGAAAAATTCATATAACTATCATCATATATGTAAGCATAAAATGTTGTTTGTTTAATGATGGAAGATTTAGCCTATGTTATGGACCAATCTGTTGGCATGCTTTCGGAATACCAGTTTTCAATTCGTCGCGTCGCGTCACCGCGTAAAAAAGTGAGTTTGTTTGAAACATTAATATGTTTTTTATAATACCGGTGATGGCTGATGACGTCTTAACATCAATATTATGTCACTCCGAAATGAATAATAATCTTCGTATAAATTATGTTGCAATGAAATAACTGCACGCTATTTATTAGTTTTATCTGCTGAGTAATTTTATAAATCGTCAAACTACAAACAACCTCTTATCATCTGTTGTTACTTTACGCGTCGCTACAGGACGATCACGAGTTACATTTATAGTAATAGATACATTTTCTTATTTTTTAAATACATCTATTTGAGTCTCACTTTTGTTTGTTTGTGCGGGATCTTGGCAGTGGAAATAATCCCGACATCCAATCGAGCTGAAACTCGGCACATAAATTTGTTTTCAATGACAATGCATTCTATCAAATTTTGGTGGAAATCACGCACTAACACACGGACATATACGCAATTATCTTAAATTCGAAGAAATTAAAGCACTTCATCACAGCCGATTTACTTACCCCTTTTATAACTCAAGAACGGCCGGACCGATTTTTATTATCTTTGATTTGTTGGATTTGTCTCCGTTCCGAATAACAGAATAGCGAGCTCTGATGTTATGAAATTTGCATGAAAAATGTGAATTAGGTCAAACGAGTTGTTTGAAAAATGGGATTTAATAGAGTTTAGCGGCAAGGAAAAAAAGCGGGTGGGGGAGGCGGAGGGGAATCCGGAAGGAGCGGAGGGGAATTAAGGAAGGAAGTACGCGGGAGGGGGAGGGGTACGAGGGAGGGGGGAAGGCGGAAAAGGTGGAAGGGGAATGCGTGAGGGGGGATCGCGAGAAGGTGAAAGTGGAACGCAGGCGGGGAAAGAGACGCGAAAGGGAACGGGGACGAATGGGAAAGGACACGCAGGGAGAAACAGTTTTCTTATTTATGGTTGCATTGCAAAGCATGTCGGGTCATCTAGTACGAAAAAAAAATAGGTTGGTAACGTGGTTAATTGACTGGGAAGGAAGGTTCCAACCTCAGTTAAACCTTTTTTAATAAAAATAAAATTCATAGATTGTGTCTATGAATTTTTACAATCCAGCTTAAGGTATTTCAAAAACCGAATTCAAACTAAAACTGGCTGGATGCTATGGTTTCCAACCAAACTTCTACCACGGCGCTACTTAATTTTACGATTTCAGTAAATAATTTCAGCTTATTTAACCATAGACGAAGAACAATCAGATGTCATCGTGGCTACTAGCACGGAAAGTTTCGAGTCGCTGCTTGCGTTGCCATAACAACAGGTTTTTGAGAAGTTGTGTAGTGTGCGGTCTATCACATTGACAAACACAGTATAGTGAATTTAGCTGCAAACTAAATTTAAAAATTTAATTTAAAAAAATTTAACCGGTTAAGGGTTAAACCAATACTTGCAGAACTAAATAATAACATTAATTTAATTTAAATTAATATTTTTTTAAATTAAATGGAGTTCTACGAATTAAACACAAAAATAATAAATAAAAAAATAAAAGGTTTTTTATTCAGTTGCCTCGTCAGCGGAACGCTTTACATAAAGGCACGGAAATTATTATTATTCAAAATTATTTTCAAATTTAATATTAGTGAATTGTTTTGTGGTAACCCTAGTCTGTCTACGTGATACTTACAAGATACCACGAAGTAAGTAGCCACCTACCTCTGTTCATTCATATTCTTAATGCAACGTGACCCGATTTCCCCTCGTGCGGATGCGAAACAACTTATTATCAGAGGTTATGATAGGGACCATTCTTGTTTGATCAAAATGAAATACCTACCACGTTATGTAAATGAGTTCAATCAGCTGCACGCAATCGACTCTAAATATCAGCTGAGTTCGATAAACTTTTGTACAAGAATGACCATGAGTTAATTTCTTTCATATTGCTCAGACTAAAGGGACTGCGCGACGAGCAAACGGCTTGATCGCCAGCACGTAGTTTTTTTGTCTATGGCACTTTGTGACAAGCCTTTTGACCGTCCCCAAAGCTGGCTTGCGGCTTTCACAAAAGCATTGCACAATACTACGTGCTGGCGGCGGGCTTGATGCGAATTTATATTTTTCGGGAATAGATAAATAAGTACCCATAGACAAAAAACATTACGATGAGTGGTGATTTTAGATATTACGTATCATGTAAAACAATTATATAAATCATATAAAATTATTATAAAGTAGGCAGCTATTGTTTCTGTGTTCAATTTGTAGAAATCCATTGATTTTTAAAGAAAATATTGTACATCAAATTCAATAATGTTATTATTAAGTTCTGCAAGTATTTTTTTTTTTTTAATATTCTGAAAGCTGTTTCGGCATTCAATGTCATTTTTAAATTGTAGTTAGTCACTTTTAGACTACTTATTTATGCGATTCTATTTACCCCGCCCAATTTCGATATACATGGAGTTTAAAATGATTTTTTACTGGTGTTGATAATTTAATATTTTCTTAATTGTTTAATAATAAATAATAACGAAATTGCTATTGTCTTAATTAAATATGTTAAATTGTACTGGTCTTGTGTTTAAAAAAAATATATTTCCAAACATTATGTTTTGAAACTTATTAAGCAGGTTATATGTTACCTTAAATTGTTATTTATTTGTGCTCTTATATCTTCTTTTTATTTAATTTCACAATGCTGAATTTTTTGTAAATATTATCTCAGCCCACTTAGTTTTTTATTATAATTTTAGTAATGTGAAAATCTCTTTAGATTTTATTTGTTTTCTTAATTTAATTTTAATTGATGTAAATAATCTGTTGATTTTCCTAAATAAATATCTGAGAAATGGAGAAAAATAATTGTCCTTCCTTTACTAATTAACGTTATATTACAATATTAATATATGAAATTTATTATAACACAATAAATAATGCTTTATCTTTGTTATATTCCATTTCGCACAAAATTCACTTTCAACCCCCATTCGACCGAAACGAAATCACAGAAGGCGTGGCCAGGCTTGAAGGAGAGGCTTGATGCGCCGCGGCAAGCCTAAAAGCATAGATAATAACAAAAAACAATAGACAACAAATTTACGTGCTGGCCATCAAGCCGCTTGCTCGTCTCGGAGTCCCTTTATGTGGAACGTTATCTGTACAGTAGGTGAAGAATGGAGATACTGTTGAAAAACGTTTTATTTAATTTCGAATGCTGTTCTTCTGTCACTCTAAAGCACGGTACAGACTCGAAGCTCACATACAAAGATACTGTGTTATGAAGTATCTTTTCTACTGACGTCAGTTGAAATCGGAAGCGGTCAAGAGAATATCATTTCTTTGTACTGGATATGTCAACTTGACAGCTCCGTGCATGCTCCGCGTATTCAAAATGACCCCCTCTCCTGTTAACGGCGAAGGGGGTCGCATAACTTTTCTGATATCGCGATCATAGCGGTCACGAAAAATAACGCCGTTTAGCGAAGATTCAAACCGCGCTTATAACACATGATATTTTTATGTCTGGCGGGTATGTATGGGATTGTATGGCGAGCGCTACTGTGTTATAAGTTATACGTTTATAAGTGTCTTTTTGATGTGAGCTGCGCGTCTGTCGGCCCCATTAAGCGGCGTCTCCTCCGACTAAAATGTGTACACACTTTGTGGATAGTTAGGTCGGGACCACAATGTTTTTGCTTTCCGTGGCCCATGGAAAACAACAAACGTTGTGGCCCTGTCCCATGTTCATGGTAATGTTTGAGGTATTTTTGTGAAATTGGTCGCAGGAGATCGGCCTTAACATAAACATAAAGTATAACCAGGCAGAGGTCGTATCCACGTCATCGTTGATCTTTCGAATGCTCCATGATGAACGTACATCCTAACTAACTTTGTATAATATTTATGGGTGACAATGACCATATTTCTATAATCGACAATTTAATAATGTAACAACTAACTATAACCTAACTTACCTAACCTAACCTAACCTAAACTAACCTGACCTAACCTAACCTAACTAACTTTGTATAATATTTATGGGTGACAATGTCCATATTTCTATAATTGACAATATAATAATGTACCAACTAACTAACTAATTAACCATCACGCCTTTTCCCGCAGGGGTAGGCACTGTAGGCAGAGAAAACGGATCGCCAAACAACTTGGTCTTGGCACACACTACTTGCCTCATTCACATACATACTCTTCTATTATTCTCACTCTTGACATGGCCCGACTCAAGTATCTGATTCACTTGATTATACCACGTCTTCCTCGGGCGTCCTCGACTTCTTCTACCATTCAATTCACATTCGCGTCATAAATTCTCTTTACATTCCTTTCTTCAATCATTCGATCTATATTTTTTTTTTTTTTACATTAGCTCCACACAGGAGGCCCTGGGGGAAAAATTCCCTCAGGGCCTATATCATCTTTGAAGATGCTGTGAGGAGGGTTTTTTTAAGGGAAAGGAAGGAGAGGAAGTCCAGGGAAGGAAAAAGGTTTGAGGAGTGGGTAGGAATCTGGGGATAAATATGTCCAAGGGTGATGGATGTGTGAAGCCATCCCTCCCTCTGCGGTGCAAGGCAATGGGTTGAGAGGGTCCAGCTGCAGAGATCAAAAGGTCTCTCTCAACCAGTCCCTCCCGATCCGCCCTGCCACGCAGGTGGTCGGCAGACGCATCCGCCCCGAAGTTTCGGACAAACCTAACCCCATGAACCCGGGCACCCCTGCTAAGTCACCAAACGTAGCGAACCACTTGGGGTGACCTGTGGCAGAGGTGTTGGTCGTCCAATAAATGGTTCCCGGGGCGGCGGTACCCATAACCGCCTCCTATATGCCCAAACCATCTAAGCGTCCCTTTCTTTATCTTACTTATTACGCTCACTTTTTTTTCAATTGCCTCGTCAGCGGAGGCACTTTCCATTTCATTACGTGACATTTGAATTCGAAGTGTTACAAATCTGAAAATATAAATAAGTCGTCCCGGACAGAAACTTTTTTACGTCAATGATTACGATTCCGATGCATCTATATAAGATTATCTTATTACAAATTAGCCGATTATATTTATGATTATCTTTACCATTAACCAAACATGCATTTTGACAATTCTCGAACTCTCTGAAAATGATAATAAATTCCCTTTTTCCTCCAACAAATCTTAAATATTATGATTTAGAATGTAGTAATACGCTGCCCGGTTCTATATCCATTTCGTTCCTATACACATATTCTTAGAATGCCTATCTTTGTCGCATATGAACATCGTTTGAATGAAGAATTTACTAGAAATATAAGAGTGTTTGTTATTTTCCACATTTTGTGAGATAATACGTACGCGTAAGTATATTGTTATATCATTGCTACTAACTAGCATTTTTCCTTTTAGTAAATCCAGCAGATTTCCAAATGTTTCCGGATATACACGATATTAATGTAAATTAGGGATAGTAATGATAAATTTGTCTTTATACGAACAAAGATACCTCTAAATAAATAACAAACCTCTAAATAAATATCTCGTATATCTTTAATTTTCTGATAATGTTTTTTTTAATATGATAGGGTTAATTATATTGTTATTCGTTGGTTAAGAAATACTATTTTGAAAAGATAAACGCCGGATATATACTTATAATCACTTATGCCTTGTTCTGACTGGGAGAGTATTTTAGTCGAGTAGCTAATATATTAGTAACTAAACGTGTGCGAACACCACAATTTTAGTAGAGTAGGCTAGTCAGCTCTTTAGTAGATTGAATCCATTTGGTTCTATTTTTTCGACGAGTAGAGTCCCCCTCCACGCTTCCCTGCGCACTGACATGCGCAGTTCATTCGTAGACGCACACGCGCAATATGTCGTCCCGTTGGCGCGAAAATTCTACTCTAATATTCTTTATTTTTGCGGCTATTAATCTATTTTAGTTCCCATAGTTTATTTATTTTCATCTCACTAATTTATTCTTCCACTTCTTCTAAAATCATCATTACAATCAGCTTAATAAATGTATTTAATGTATTGCGTTGCAGCCCGTCGTGTCGCGACGCGTCGCTTACTAATGAACTCTATTTGACAGCTGTGCGAACACTTTTTGGTGAGTCAAGTAGCGATTTACTCGCCACTCGACTTACTACTTGACAGGTCAGAACAAGGCATTAATAACAATACGATTTCTGTGACAGTCAATTAATTTTTAAGTACTAATCCAGAATATATGTACGTCGTATAACAGATGATTTCTAAATTAAAAAATATTATTGATAAAATGAGACAATTTCTAAATGGTAAGGTAGTCAGAAAATGTATTGACACTGCAATAAAATGAAGATTAGATTTTATTGACCCCACAATCTTAAAAAAGTAATTGAAGTAATATCTTATTTACTTTGCGATAAGAACATACGTAATTTTATTGCAATGAGATATCGTTGGTGACATCTAGTTTTTGTTCCAACGTCAAAACTATTTGAAGATTCCTGAAAAATACTCAAAAATTTATTGCAAATATTAAATGCCTGTATGTATTTTTTCGACTACTTGAGACATTCAGGATATAGAGTGATAGAGAGGAGCGATATCCGTTGTACTTGTGCAAAAAAAATGTCAAAAGAATACTTTTCATTTTGCACATTTGTCTTTCTGTTCTCCAGAATTGATTTTTGTTAGGAGAAAATCTTGCCTGTACCTAAATATTCCGATTCCCGACGTAACGCAGCTCTAAGGTATATAGAAGCGAATGGACTGTTTTAGGGAATGCAAGGAAGCCTACGATAGACAATAGTACAGATTACACACCATTTCAAAATTGATCATGAGGTTTTTTTTATCTAGTTCGAATTAATGTAACATAAATTCAGTCAATTAAATACAACCATCAGATAGTGATGGTAAAAAGGCAAAATAAGCCGCAGTGCTAATTAGTTAGAAACACGAAAGGGTATTGTTATAATCCCATAGCTAGTTAGCGAATTACGAAAGAATCCACAAAATCTATAAAATAAATAAATCAAAATTGAGTATACGGGGTGTTAGAGACGTACCAGACTTTACTGACCTTCAACTGCTGACCCTATTTGGAGTAAAAAGAAATGTTGGTCTCATTCAACGAGAATTTTGCACTATCAACGAGATTGTTGATGTGCAACAAAAATAGCATCGGTGACAACACAGATCCTTGTGGAAACCCTTCATTGATTTGGTGGGGAATTTTTTTTTTTTTTAATGTTTTTACTTTTATTTAATTTTTAGAAAGACAAAGCATTTCATTTTATTATCAATGTATCGTATCTACATATTAACCAAAAAATGATTTGTTTTTTGCGATTGCGAAATGAGAAAAGATTGCGATTTTTCGCTTATTAGAAGTAAAACAAAATGGTATTTTTCTGTAATAATCTATAACCAAAATAATATTTTGTTTAGAGTTTAGCAGGGAATAAGCAATGAAACGGATTTGTAGAGTAATAAAAACGACATACAATCAATAAACAGTGGAAAAAACAAAAGTCGCGAACGCCCAAACCGAAAGTTGAAAGTTAACGAAAATGCCATGATTATAGGAGAAAGTGCAAAGTAAATAAGTTAAGGAGTAAAAAGAACCACACATGGGAAGAATCTAAATATTGGTTACCTCGGTTGATTGTATCCCTTTTTATTCAAGTCTTCCGATTCGACCGGTAATAGTTGGTCCCGACCAAACAAGATTTGATATCTTTTCTTCGCGATAATAAATAAGTAAACAAACTCACCGCGCATATTTAAAAAAGGCCATTTCACGAAGCCGGGTTTTAAATGTTGCCAAGTAATTGACCGCATATTTTTACTGGTAAATTTAATTTGCCAGACTTTGTTTCGGAACTTGACGTTGTGTGAATCTCGTATAATGGGTACGGTGTATACACATAATATATAATATACATCTAACGCTTCAATGTCAAACTTGGCGTGAATTGATATGGATTGCAGGGTCGCACCGTCGATATTTTTTTTATAACATGTGATTATCTTTAGTTGCCCCACTTTACGAGCATTAATTTAAATGTCAAATTACGCGTATTTCACAAGATACGGTAATTTTAATGCATGCTATACATTACGACAACTGTGTAGTAATATGCTTACGTCTTTATATCTGTAGGAGAGATATAAATCCTTGTAGTACTCCGACGAAGATGAAATCAAAATTTCTTTGGTTTGAGTAATCTTCGTAAAATATATCATTAGAATGTAAGTTATTACCTATTCAGTGAGCGATAGTATACACGCAATACAAACAATTAATTATGTTTAAGAAAGTAGTAGGTTAATTATCGTATTTTTTTTTATATTCCTCTTTAAAGATTTATGACAGAAAGAAAAACATTTTAACATTATCTACTCACAGGAGGCCCTAAAAAGGATTTCCCTCGGGCCTTTGTCATTTTTAGGGGATGCTGTGTGGAGGGTCATTTTAGGAAAAGGAAGGATAGGAAGTTCTGGGAAGTAAAAAGGTATGAAGAATGAGTAGGAATCTGGAGGTCAATGTGTTCAGGAGTGACAAACGTATGGATCTATAACACCCACTGCGGTGCAAGGAGATGGGTCGAGAGAGTCAAGCTGAGTGCAACCAATAGTTGTAGACGCAGTAGTTGGGTAAAAGCACTTGGGGTGAATATCCCATTAATGATTCCCATAACGGCGGCAGCCATACCCCCGCCTCAAGAATTAAAAATTGATTTTAATTTAAATGACAAATAACTTTGCTTACATCACTTTTATTTATACACAATCAACATGTTTCGTGAACGATGTTTATTTATTTATTTGTATTTCACGCCCTGCTGGGCTTTTACATGTTTTTTTTTTATTAACAAACACATCATCAGGATTAAAAGTAAACTAAAGTTTACACTTTGCAAACAAAGTTATTTGTCTTTTTTTAAAATAAATAACTTCTTCGAAAAATTAAAAAATGATGATTTTTTATTATTTTTCGCTTGGATATTTTCACTTTTAGAAGGGTCATCTCTATCCATAAAATATAATGTCATTATTAATAATATTTTTTTATTTTTTTATTCAGTCATACCTACCATTAAAGGTAGTCAGAAATAGAATGAGGCTGTTTGGCGCCTGGTAATTATATGTAGGTGTACGTATACGTAGAAATAATGGCACAGTTCGGTTCTGCACGCTATGTACCAAAACATTCTCATATGCCGGCTTCAGTCAGTCACAATAATTCAGTATTACTCGTGATACGTTAACGGAGTGTTTAATGCACGATATTAATTTGTTAACGCTTTGAACCATCTCGTAACCACTGTGTTTTAACAACAACAACAATGAAAAATCTTTGCCTTTAGTGCGATCTTAAGAAAAAGATAAATTTACAGTTTATTTTGGTTTCTGACAGCATGTGACAAATTGACACTTGTTCGTTTTGTGTGTTTTTGGTGAACATTTTACGTACCTACGTGAGCTTTTAAATGTCAATTCATTACGTAGCTTTTGTGAAAATGTGACAGATGTTTTAAGTGTGTTTACGTAGATTTTGTGAAGTGGGGTATTCTTTAATGTGAAAGGGATGGATTAGACAAAGAGCTGCGAGTCTTTGACAAAATAGTTTATTTTCAACATTTTTAAAACAAAGTTGTTTTGTTACCAACGATTTCACGATTAAATAATGTTGTTTTTTAATAAATGTTTTTACTCATATGTCAAATAAGCAGTGTGTTGTAATAATAAAATAATAAAAATATCTGTGTAATGGATGGTGTGTAAGGTAACAGTACTTTTATTATGAAAAAGGATTAAAATAAAATACAGTGTGTTTATAATCATTTTATGGTAAGCTATTATTGCTCGTTAATTTTTTCGTGGTTTTTAATAGCCGCATAATTTCAATCTTAAAAAAATTATGAATAGTGATTATTGAGTGATACTATTTTGTCACCTCAGGATATATAAATTTTTCTCATAACATAAGTTTTTAAAAAAAAAATGAGTAAATTTGCCGAATTCCGCTGCACGCACGCAATTTTTTTATTTCAACTGAGAACTGGAAAAAATTTGCACAAAATAGGTTATTAGGTTCATAGTTTGGGTTTTAAAACTAATTTATGCGTATTTTCTAATCTTCAAGCTTCAAAAATTACTTTGAAAATGACGGAAGTTAAATGCATTTTTTACCATCATTCCCAACATAGATTTTAATAGTGATTGAAACCAATTGATATTTTTGTTGCGTATACAGGGGAATTCGGCAACTTCGCCAAAAATGTACTTAACCAGTAAATTTCCAAAATACTAATTATTAGAGCGTAATTTTGATTAATTCGTGCATCCACCAACTAATCCATTTCGTTACTTACGTACAAGTTGGTGTAAGTAATATTTTGTCGTTGATATTAATTACCAAATTATTATTGTCTTAAATACTCGTTGGAGTACCTACCTAACGTTCCTATGTTGTCACAAGCAAGTATCATAATATTTAATATATTATCTTACTAATATTATAAACGCGAAACGTGTATGGATGTATGTGTGTTTGTTACTCTTTCACGCTAAAATTACTGATTTTAATGAAACTTTACAATAATATAGCTCATACGTCAGGCTTTATATCATATAGGCTTTATAAAAGATAGCTGTTTTCAATATATTATAAATAATAATTTTTTTTTAGTAGAAAATGTCAAAATTTGAGAAAGACATTTTGTAAAACAATCAAATTTCATTTAAGGGTAAAGTTCGGTTCTTGGGAAACACTCCGAAAAAAGAAATGTAATTATTTTTATATTAACTTTGGGCTGGGAAATTCGAATCTGAAGGAATTAGGTCGGGGAGGTCAATATTAACGGAGTTACAGGACTTTAAAGTTTCGTACACAGGAACAAATCCGCAATACATTTTTGACACAATTTGTATAGAAAAAGTCAAAGTAAATCAATGTTCATATTCGCTGCTGCCAACCTAAGAAAATTAAGTGTTGCTATTAAGCAATAATATCAATATTATTATGTGAATGTGTCAAAACACGAGAAAAAGAAATAAAAGATAAAAATAAATCTGGATGTATTAGGTAAACACTAATTTAGGTACCGGAGTTTTGGAAATAAAATGACGTAAAAAATCATGCCTCTTTTTCTAGTAATTATTATTTTTTTATATAATACATTCACTTTTGTATCACAAACCATGTTACACAAATCTAGCGTAGCCGCTAAACTACTTGAAAACTGGGATGTTTTTCTTGCCTTGACGTGAGCAGGCGCTATAAAGGGGGCACTTTCTTTTGTATCACAAACCATGTTAGACAAACCGTGCGTAGCCGCTAAACTACTTGAAAACTGGGATGTTTTTCTTGCCTTGACGTGAGCAGGCGCTATAAAGGGGGAACTTCCTTTTGTATCACAAACCATGTTACACAAACCTAGCGTAGCCGCTAAACTACTTGAAAACTGGGATGTTTTTCTTGCCTTGACGTGAGCAGGCGCTATAAAGGGGGAACTTCCTTTTGTATCACAAACCATGTTACACAAACCTAGCGTAGCCGCTAAACTACTTGAAAACTGGGATGTTTTTCTTGCCTTGACGTGAGCAGGCGCTATAAAGGGGGAACTTCCTTTTGTATCACAAACCATGTTACACAAACCTAGCGTAGCCACTAAACTACTTGAAAACTGGGATGTTTTTCTTGCCTTGACGTGAGCAGGCGCTATAAAGGGGGAACTTCCTTTTGTATCACAAACCATGTTACACAAACCTAGCGTACCCGCTAAACTACTTGAAAATTGGGATGTTTTTCTTGCCTTGACGTGAGCAGGCGCTATAAAGGGGTAACTTTCTTTTGTATCACAAACCATGTTACACAAACCTGGCATAGCCGCTAAACTACTTGAAAACTGGGATGTTTTTCTTGCCTTGACGTGAGCAGGCGCTATAAAGGGGGAACTTTCTTTTGTATCACAAACCATGTTACACAAACCTAGGGTAGCCGCTAAACTACTTGAAAACTGGGATGTTTTTCTTGCCTTGACACGAGCAGGCGCTATATAATCACAGAAATACTTCACTTAAAAAAATAATTTATGGTAAAAAAAATTCAAGCTAATAAAATAAATAATAATTCATTCACAATGGCAACACTTAATTTTCTGAGGTTGGCAGCAACGAATATGAACATTGAATTACTTTGACTTTTTCTATACAAATTGTGTCAAAAATGCATTGCGGATTTGTTCCTGTGTACGAAACTTTAAAGTCATGTAACTCAGTTAATATTGACCTCCCCGACCTAACTCCTTCAGATTCGGATTTCCCAGCCCAAAGTTAGTATAAAAATAATTAAATTTATTTTTTCGGAGTGTTTCCCAAGAACCGAATTTTTTCCTTCATTTAAATCAAAGTTCTATTTTAGAAAATTACTGAATTTATTTGAAGTGCTCGCCTAATACTATGAATCGAATCAAGAATTATAGATATTTTAAATAAATAGGTTAAGAATTTTGGTATAAACATAGACTTGACCTAGGAAAAGAAAATAGGCAATAGAAGTACTAATCCTGCGCAGACGAAGTCGCGGGCAGAAGCGGTATATTATATAAGTGGCATTGATTGGTTCGAATAATAAATCTATTCATTATTGCATTATTTGGGTACCTACATAGGATACGTAAATTGTCCCTAGAAACAAGTTTTCAAAATGCTGCTCGTTTTCTACTTTTTTGCCTGGAAATATTTTTTTTACAATATCAGAGATTGTGGACGATTTGTAAAGTATCCGAAAAAATATATCAAATAAGTGCATTTTTTCATATCCGTTTATCTCCAAAATGAATGAATCTGCTGACAATCTAACGATCTATTATTATTGATTAGATTTGATGGTGAAAGATAAATTAAATTTCGTTTCGTTAATAGTAACTCCTTGTGAATTTCGCAAAGTATATTTTTTCAAGAAATTTACAAATAAGGCAATGGCAACTGTCGTGTGTAAAAATAAATATACCTGCAAGATTCAAATATTATGTGTAGTGTATTGAGTTTTTTTTTTAGAAATGTAATTTTTTAAAAGTAGTTCTTCATCATACGCATCACCGTTAATATATTATGCAAAGTTTGATTGCAGTTTTTTCCAACCCTATATATGCGTTCAAGCTGACTGAAATTTTGAATTATGATTATATTGGTGGCCCGAACAGGAATCAACACAAAAGTTTGCAAAAAATTGAATTTTTGAAAATTTCATAACACTGACTGACATGGGTTCACCATTTATTATTTATTTATTTTTTATTTATTTATTTACATTTGATACATTTAAAGCCAAAATAACAAATAATATTACATAATAAGAGAACATATTTAAAATGAATACAAGTGTAGTTTCTATATACCATACACAGTTGATTACAGTTTTGTCCGGCCCTATGCGTTAAATCTGGCTGAAATTTTGCATTTATACTTAGATTGGTGGCCCGAACAGGAATCATAACTAAAGTTTTCAAAAAGTTGAATTTTTGAAAATTTCATACTTTTGACGGACTTGGGTTCGCAATGGAAAGTTTGATTTTTCTGAACTTCTGGATTTATACTAAGAATGGTTGCCCGAAAAGGAATAAACACTAAAGTTTTCAAAAAGTTGAAATTTTAAAAATTTCACACTTTGACGGACTTGGGTTTGCTATAGAAAGTTTGATTGCAATTTTCTCCGGCCCTATGGCACCGATCTGGCTGAACTTTTGGATTTATATAAAGAATGGTTGCACAAACAGGAATAAACACTAAGGTTTTCAAAACGTTGCATTTTTGTAAATTTCATACTTTTGACGGACTTGGGTTCGATAATATATGACGAACATTCTCAATATTTACCTTATAAACTTATAAGAAATGACACGTGCACATTTTTAAATTTCAAAAAATAATATCTTAATCTCTGCTCAATTCTATGATTTGAGATCATTCAGATTATCTAAGGTGGTGGAAAAGTCCTCACTCGATTTCCTAAGGCGATAATTTTTTCATCTTCATATATAAAAATTAATGTTTTTTTGTTTGTCTGTTATGCAATCCTAAACCATTCATCCGATTGCAATGAAATTTGGTAATTTAGTAGTGCACACGTCCGCGGTGGTTTCTATATATAATGAGTTCTGGCGTTAAGAAATTATTTCCTATTCCATTCATCCGATTGCGATGAAATTTGGTAATTTGGTAGTGCACACGTCCGCGATGGTTTCTATATATAATGAGTTCTGGCGTTAAGAAATTATTTCCTATTCCATTCATCCGATTGCGATGAAATTTGGTAATTTGGTAGTGCACACGTCCGCGATGGTTTCTATATATAATGAGTTCTGGCGTTAAGAAATTATTTCCTATTCCATTCATCCGATTGCGATGAAATTTGGTAATTTGGTAGTGCACACGTCCGCGATGGTTTCTATATATAATGAGTTCTGGCGTTAAGAAATTATTTCCTATTCCATTCATCCGATTGCGATGAAATTTGGTAATTTGGTAGTGCACACGTCCGCGATGGTTTCTATATATAATGAGTTCTGGCGTTAAGAAATTATTTCCTATACCATTCATCCGATTGTGATGAAACTTTGGTGATTTGTGATGGTGGGGAGGGTCCGAGTTGAGAAGGCGGAAGGGGAGAGGAATATGTTAGGAAACCCGGAAGGGCGAGGGGTCGCGGGAGTGGAGCGACGATGGGAACGGAAACTCATGGCACGCAGGGAAGGGGTGACGGAGTAGGTTTTTTTAATATTTTTTTTTTAGACAATACATCACAAGAGTCCCAACTGCTCCCGTCTGGAGTCAGTGAGACTATGGCATCCCCAATTGGGGTACGTTGTGAGGTAGAAGGTAAGTGGGGAAGGGAAGGAGATGGGGAAGAGGAAGGTGGGGAGTACCTGGCTATTCAGATCTAGTCACTAAACACGGCTAAAGCCATTATTAAGCAACGTTTCAATTCCGAATGGCGGTCTTACACCATAGCGATACTGAGAGCATCTTCCACTCTGGAACGTGCTGCAAATATATTATTTTTGTTAATTAATTGTGAAATAACACAAATTAATTAAATAAAATTTATTTGCGCACTCCGGGTTCGAACCCGCGACCTTCCGATTGGGAATCAAGAGTCTTACCACTCGACTACGGACAGGCGTCAAAGTTTGGGACCAGGGAGGGACAGGGATTTCAAAGGAGACATAGTAGCGATAGGGGATTGCAGGGGGCAAATATGGAAAATCCATGCTTCTCACTGTGTATGTGGTCTACTCATGCTTAGGAAAAACAATAAAAAGTTTTTTATTCATAACTTAATAGGTAAAACCTCAAATTATTACATTTAAATTAATGAAAGTTAGCGAAACTCAATATAAATCGGAAACAGTAAAATCAGCAAAGATCGGGTCATATCTGGGACTCACACATAAAGATAGCAGCCAATAAAATATGCACTAAGAAAATTGACATAATGTTGGTAGTTCTCAAGCGAAGTATGATACAGTTAATTATGACCGAATCGGATAGGGACACATTAGCTCAGTGGTTAGAGAATCTGCCCAGAAGCCGAAGGTCCTGGGTTTGTGTCCCAGACGTGACCCTATCTTTTTCTGATTTTTCTGTTTCAGATTTAGATTAAGTTTCAACAATATTGTCTTCGTTAATTAAAATAAAAAAGTGTGTTTCAAATTTTTTCTTGTTTCATAAATCAAAACCAATAAATCCCCTGAGATCACAAGATTTGTAAATACCTACCTACTTAATTATAAATCTTTTTTTGTGTAACATTTTTTTAATTTCAAATAGGAAATTATACATTTCGTCCAAAGAAGCATCAGACACACGCGAGAAGTACAAAATAACCATGATAATAAACAAGTTAAAAAATTACATCAAAATAAGGTAAGGTTGACACGAATATGAGAAAATTTATGAAGACATAACGAGAAAAAGTTCAAAAATACCATGAAGATAAACAATTAGTGAATGTAAGCGGTGTAATGTTTTTAAAAATAATAAAAAAATAAACAAATTAAAAAAAAACAACATCAAAATTAGTTAACGTGTCGGTTGTAGATGATGACGATACAAAAAATATGACAGGATGAGGACAAAAATACCTCTAAGATAAAGAATTTAAAAAACAACATCAAAATAAGTTAACATGATGTGGGAATTATAAAAATTATAAAGACAGCATAACACCAACACAAAACCGCCTTGGATCAGGATCTCTAGCGATATAATACTCTTATACCTACTTTAGAGGAAGCCTAAAGAAAAATTTGTATTTTCTTTGTGTGCTTTGAATAACTACAAATACAGGTAATAGGCATAAAAATCGCTTTGCAAACGACCGCGACGTCCAGAAACCCTAGGTTTCATGCGTTTTTATCTATTTTTGTGTAAAAATAAATAACGTGGAATGTTGTGGAAGTCAACCAACGCAAAGCTGGCAGTGTCTTCGGGAAAATTTGGTTCTAGCTGATTTTGCTCTTCTGTTACCTTCCAATTTAATTTGGGTATGTTATAGTCTTCAGCTAATAAAAACAATCCTCCCCAATCCAAAGATCCCAAATTGATTGTCTGCGGGAATGTCAAGTGTTATTATTTTGTTGAAGGGCAATTAAATGAAATTTTATTCGTCACAATGGATACGAGCGTAGAATAAATAATAATACAAGAAGTGCCTTGTGGGTGTGTTTCGTGATCTAATTATATGCCAAATTTGGGCCAATATTTCCATACAAAACTGTGTTTTACCATATGATTACGCAATTCAGTTGGGATGTGTGGTAAACAATTTCAGACAAGTGTAAGAGAGACATACCACGTGCTAAATGGTATAGAACCAAAGGATAATAAGCCAGTGACATTTTTTCATTCAAATTTATATGCAAGGCCTTCCAGTTTTATATTCTTCATTATAAGGAAACGAGGTATTTTTAGGACATCAGCGATATTTTAAAGAACATCAAAGGCAATACCACAAAAAAATTATAACGTAAAAGAATAAAACTTAATGTATACGTATTTCACAATACCATTACAGTACACGCATTATTATATACAACTGCACCTGATAATATTTGCCGTCTTTTGTGAATTTTGTTTTAGTTCGTCTTGATTTTTTAAAATTATTATTTCATATTTTATTAAATTTTATTACGTAGTAAAGGGTGGGCCTCACCACGGGTATTGCACCTAGAAAGGCCCTTATTGTCAAATTTAATAATGTTTTAAAATATGTAAAGTTAATGTATCAAATAAAATAGCATAATATTATATATTTGTTGTATACAGGTATACATATTTGGAGCCATTTAATATTTATCACCAGAATATTTTGGTTGAATACGTTTTACTTCTAAAAACATTAATATCTTTCGAAAAGCTCAAATTTCTAGGTCCAAAGCAACTATTTTCAGCTGGCACCGTCATTTTCATCAAGAGTTACGGTACATCTAAATACCCTTCAAACTTAAAAAAAAAATTATAACAAGACGCCAAATTATTTGTTAAAAATTTTAGACTGGAAAGGAGAGTTTAAAACTTGCTAGAAAACAAAAAAAAACTCTGGCTGTTTTAACGAAATTTTAAATGAAGCATGTATACCTATATGAGTGTACAGACTAATATTCATTACTACTATCTTATTTTGACTATGCGATGAAATAAATTAACATTGAAGTTAGAATTTAAAAAATTGTAATTAATAAAAATCCAATTAGATGTCGACGTTTTAATTTCGCAGAAGAAATTAAGTTCTGTCAAGCACAGCAACACAGTGTTATTTTATTTTTGACCTTTAAAATATGGGTTAACCACTCCAGCGCTTTTTGCCACATTTTGGTACTATTTCCAAAGCCTATATGTTTTGCAGCCAAATTTGGCAAATATTCCCTATATACTATATATATATATTTTTTTTCATATGTTCCCGCGGTTTTGCAGTTTACGTTATCTTAAAACTGAAACCTACTTCTGCTAATGATCAACAATATTCTTTGTGTTTTATACACGACTGTATTGATTTGAGAATTTGATATCATCAAATATATTTCAAACCGATCGCTGTCAAAATATTCTTCATTAAAATGACATTATTAATCGTCTTTTAGTTTTTATAAGTTTTTATTGGTTCCCACAACGCAATAGTTTCGTCGAGATGACTATGTTTGGAAATGGATTATTTTCAATAAATAATGCATTAATCGAGTTAATTGTTATTGTGGATTAAAGATAATTTATGTATCTGTCAGATGTTTTGCGTTAAAAATTCCATTTTAGTTCAATAAAATGTGTGCATTTCACGAAAAAAAAATTCTGACGAATATTTTTTATACGAAATATTTCAACACTTGAGAAGTTATAAAAATTCAGTTTTATTTTAAATATATAATTGTATATGTGATATTAAATTACACAATTTAAAAGTACCTTTATAGAAAATATTTAATGTGGACACAAAATCGAACTTCCCACAACAGTTTATAGCTAGAAAACCCAAAGAATATTTCCGTTTGTATTGTTTATGATTTTTTAATTTTTTTTTTTGTAAATCCTAAAAACATGGAATCTTTATTTAAATATAGATGAATTTATTGGCTATATATCGCATTATTCGTTTCATATGTCTTCGTATTAAAATTAGGAGGTATGATTTTTTTTAAATTTGTGCTGAACATTTTCAAAATGATCACCGAAAAATCTCGAGCAATCCGAGAAAAAGTTTTAAACTGAGCTGTCGTTCCATTGGTTAACTGTGTTTTTCCCCATTTAAAAATGAGTGTTTTTCAAAGTGATACTTTCATACATCAAAATTACATTGTCAAATTTATCAAAACAATAATAACGTTGTACTTTGACTACTGTGGATGATATTTTTGCTACCGACGTAATTGTCTCGAGATGCACTGTACCTACTTATTATGTACAAGTGCCTACTAGAAGAATTGTACGTACATCTGTAAATCGTCACTTGTTTGTTTTGCCAATTATTCTATGAGCCCCGAGCGGATGGTTCGTCCGTTGTTGCTGTACCGTGTACCGTTGGCTCCATGAATATTTAATGAATAATCAATTGAATTTTGACTTGTCAACATAAAAATCTTTTACACGATGTAACACATAAATTAAATCCCAGTCTGTTTTTTATTAAATTTAAATTTTTTATTTTTTTTATTGTGACAAACAGTATATTCTATTACATTTTACAAATTACAGTTAATAATATACATATATATAATTACATAAGTACATTAATTATATCAGATGAGATGGAGCCTTATGTTAAAAAAATATTTATCGCGATCTTAAAGTCACTTTGGTTTAAATTAAAAATGTTATCAAAAGAAATGTGGTTTGACAGAGTAGTTAGTCATTCTCCCCAAAGGCATGATCATTGGTAGGTTGGTCCCGCCTCTTGGAAAAATAAAAAGTCTGTGCTGTCTAGTTCTGATGAAGTTATCGGGGACGTAAAGTGAAATTCGTCCCAGAATATTAGGATTGCAAATGTGCCAATTTAGCAGTTTATGTGCCACTAACATCATTGCAATTTTTCTCCTAACATCTAGACGATCTACTCCCAGCAAAATCAGAGGGATACGACAGAGGTTAGTATCCAAACTCTCGCATGTAGAGGTATCGCATAAACTTAATATTATCTCAATCCTACCTTTTTGCAATTGCCTGGCGCGACATTAAAACATAATAATTATTCCTGGTATCTGGTTCTCGTGTTTATTGCGAAGCGTAAACACGATATCTTCAAATTAATTATATTTCTCATAATATACTGAGAACACCTTACAGGAGTTTGCCTCGCCCGGTACGTATGTCTACCAAGGATGCAGTAAAGTTAATATGAAACTATATCCGATAGTCTCGCATTACCGGTATTATAGTCCCGTACCACAATCTGTATTGCACCGTGGGAAAATAAATGTCTTAACACTGATCAGAAAAAATCGAACTAATACTTAATCAGTATAAAACATTTTAATTACTACTTATTTCATATTATTTATAAATCAATGATAACCCCCCGGGCCTCGGCACATTTTGTCAGAATATTTCCGCTTTTTTATTTTTAAGTTTAGTTAAGTTTAGTTAGGAAACATACAGTTGTATAAAAAAACATTAAATATAAAATAGTGAACGTAATATAAACCAGTTATGTTCTATTTATAATATTTTCTTACACGGAGAAAAATGTTATTCTAAAATACGATCATTTTATTCGTAAAAAAGGTTAAAAACGGGACTGAAGTTCTTACGAACAAATTAACGGGGTTTCAATGTTTATTGTCGGGAAAATGTAAGAATAATTTGTTGGTATACCTACGAAATTACATATTATGCCAACAAATTATTCTTGCTTGTTCCCGCCAATAAACATCGAAACCCTGTTTAGGAATCAAGTAGTTAATTAAGAGTTATAATAGTATCTACACAGTATGAGTAAAAAAATATTAAAAAGAAAATAATGAACAATACAGATGTAATAGTTTTGATTCAGGTACATTGTAAGGTTAATTCGATTTTAAACGATTTGGGTACAGTGTTTAAATATTTATAATAATGCCCCTGGACCACGCCGGAATATTAAATCGAAGATAGTAAAGTTTTTTTAAACGATTTATGTATATTATATTTTTACCATACATAGTATGAGTATCACTCCAACCCCTTATACGGGCTGTTTTAAGCATCGTACTTGAATTACTTTGACCAGTGATTCCTGACATTATTTTAAGTAAAAAATGTAAATAAAATTTTGGTCCCCAATGACATTTTTGAAGTTTTTTTTTTTCTACAAAAACATAAAAATCAGTAGGTATTGGGAAGTTAGGGGTGGGGTGAGGGGTTGGTTGGTTATTTTGGCTTGGAGACCAGGGACGACATGTGGAAGAAATTTTTTTCTTTGATTTTGACGAAAAAGTTTTTGAAAAAAAAAGACATCTAAAAAGTCACCAGAGACCAAATATTTCATTTACATATTTTACTCTAAATAATGTCAGGAATCACTGATTAAAGAAAGTCAAATACGATGCTTAACACCCCGTATACAAAATAAAATAGATAAAATTACTTGAGAAAAAGTAATATTCTCCGAGAATCATCTAGAACGCTTGGTTGCATCGCGGGTTTTATCCACTTTAAAGCATTAACTACATTTCACATTAACTTAGTTTATTTTCAAGGTGCAAATTGTTTTTTTTACTCCGCCATTCGCGGAAGCTTTCCTCCAGCTATATTATTTTCCAGAAGAAGCAGTTAAAACTATTAAACGAGAAACCCGGCTATGGTTTTTTTGTCCTTACAGAAATGTAGCAAAACCTGACTGAGGTCAACGTTAATTTTATCTCGCGAATAATTTAACGAATGTTTAGGGCGAACGGAAACATTTATTTATCGTAAGAACGATTTATTAATTTTGAGAAGGCTTAATCGCGGCATTTTTGAAAACTGCTTGTAATCGTTTAAGATCTTTAAAAACTGTATTCGATAGGTCTTATTAAGTACCATTGAAACCAGAAAACAGTCCAAACAATGTCCGAAACAAACGTCCGATCCGCAATTTAAGCAGGCTTTCTAATTAAACGTGCTTTAAAAGGACTGATTAACATATACATTTTTTAAACTTGAAATTAAAATAGTTATTTTTTTAAAATATAAATACAATAAACCTTAAACTCAATGCTGATGATGCGGAGCTGATTGCTAACAGTATAGAAGATCTGCAGTCTCTCGCATCTAGGATGAACGAAGTATGTATGAAGAATGAATTAATGATGAATGTAAGTAAGTCTAAAGTCATGGTGTTTGAAAGAGAGAGTTCGAAAACGGTGTGCAATATGTGAATGATGAATACTTGGAGCAGGTGGATGAGTTTGTATATTTCGGAAGTATGTTTACGAGAGATGGGAAGGCTGATAGGGATATTGAAAGAAGGGTGAATGCAAATAACTACATTAATGGAGAATTGAACGCCGTTGGAACTAACAAAAAGTTGTCCACAGAAGCGAAGCTAGCAGTCCACAATGGAGAACCGGTTCCTAACCTGATGTATGGCAGTGAAGCATGGAACTGGCAAAGTAAGGATGAAAGTAGACTGAATGCTGTAGAAATGAGATCCCTGAGGCATATGTGTGGTAAAACCATGTATGATCGTATGAGGAATGTGGAGATCCGAAAAGAATGCAAGGCTGATGTGAGCGTAATAAGTAAGATTAAGAAAGGGACGCTTAGATGGTTTGGGCATGTTGAGCGAATGAATGAAGAACGGTGTGTAAAGAGAATATATGACGCAAGTGTGAATGGTAGAAGAAGTCTGGGAAGCCTGAGGAAGACATGGCAACATCAAGTGAATCAGATACTTGAGTCGGGCCATGGCAAGAGTCAGAAAAATAGAAGAGTATGTATGAGAAGATATATGAATGTGAATGAGGCAAGGAGTGTGTGCCAAGACCGAGTTGTTTGGCGGTCCGTCTTCTCTGCCTACCTCTGCGGGGAAACGGTGTGATGGTTAGTTAGTTAGTTAGTTAAACTCAATAACTAATAAATTCCCTAAGAGACGACATGGAAAATCAATGAAACATTCTGTCCAAATCCGACCGGCTGCGCCACTGTAAAGTATCTCTGAAGTCATTTTCCATAGATTTATATTTGGTACTGAGCCAGTATCTCTAGTACAATTCTGTGTAGATTAAAAGACTTTTTATTTGAGATCACAGTGACTGTTTATTGTTTCGTGCTTTACAAATATATTATATTTTAAATAGGACTCACGTCCTTACTACTGCTGTAATGACTAAGCAGGACCGCCTTCGGGTTCTTTCGGCATATCTCGTAAAATGATACTATATTTTATGATTTAAATGGCCTATAGGCAACTAAACTGACCATAGACTACTAATGATATATTACACTCATACAAAAATTGCGGTCAGGATGGATCCAATATTTATTACTCATCATGTAATGACGGCCGGCTTGGTCGAGCAATAAGGCTCTCGACTCCCAATCCGAAGGTCGCGGATTTAATCTCAATTTTATTTAAGGAATTTGTCTTATTTCACAATTAATTAATTAAAAATAACATATAGTATGTTTGCGGCACGTTCCAGAGTGGAAGATATTCTCAGTATCGCCCTGGTGTAAGACCACCATTCATAATTGACCGGTCAGTGGTTCAGTGGGCATCGCGTTTGGGTCCCACCCAGGCGTTCCGTGTTCGATTCCTCGGCTGGCTAAGTCCTCCACCACAACACAAGCAACATCTTCCGCTTAATGTGGTGGTAGTAATAATAATTAAAACGTTGCTTGAAATGGCTTTAGCCGTGTTTGGTGACCAGATCTACTTCCTTACCTTACTCTTCCCCATCTCCTTCCCCTCCCCAGTAACTTTAGCCTCACAACATACCCCACCAATTGGGGAAGCCAAAGACTCACTGGCTCCAGAGGGGAGCAGTTGGGACTCTTCTGCGGTTTTCATAAAAAATAAAATATTGAAACCGCCGCCATTTTGCATAACCGTCTGGACAGAATGTTCGGTATGTATTTGAATCGCTATGCCAAGTTCTTCTCTTAGGTAAAGGGTATTTCCACGCTTTTTTTATTGCTTAAAAAAATTAAGCAAAAAATTACGATTATTACGGCCTTTTTATTTTATTTTTATGTTGACGAATAAAATTTCTACAGCGAGTCAAAGTTTCCCATTTTTGTAATATCGCCAAAACAACATTTTGCCCGGCTTTGAAAAAAATTTGAAAGTAGTGCTTTCTTATTTATTGACGTGCGTATGTAGCGTCGTTGCCAACCACGGGCCGTTTTGGTTGTGTCAGTTTCTGATCGTTTTTAAAACCAATAACTTTGAATGAAAACCTAAAATAACCAATATTTTTAGTAGGATGATTAAAATCAGAAAAATGATCTTTACATATTCATAACATTTTTAACAGAATCCCTCGTTTGTGAAAATACCCTATTGTTGTTGTTTATGCTGTTTATCTAGTTGTTTATGCTGTTTATCTTTTTCTTTCCCTTGGCCATGATCGTTCCCAAGGGCAGTCAGTTCATTTTCTTCCGGCTTAAAATGTAGGTACCTACCCTAACTGTAATGACAGGAAACCACATCCGGATCTAAAATGGTCATTTCGGTAGGTCTTGAACCTTGAAGGATAATTATCATATTTATTTGTTTCTTGTACATAGTTCTTAAGGGGGTATTCTAGTCTAGAATTGCGAAAAAAAATATTTTTTTTAAGTATTTTCAATTTTTATATCTTTAAAAATGTGTCCATAAAAGGATTTTTAGAATTTCGAATTATTTTCTGAGTTATAGCTCTTTTTGTGGCGCGCCAACTAAACCGGTCTGGCCGGAACAAATTGAACAATACATGGTAGACGTTGCCCGACTACCTGCAGATGGATTACCCCATAAAACCTTTCGTATATTATATACCTATATAATGTATTTTTACCGAGAGTCCTACTAACGTAACATAAGAACACCTTACCTTATGATTAAAACTGCCTAAAATTTTACTCAAAACTATAAACGCGTTTTCTCGAAACTACTTTTTTCAAGCTGGCGTATATGACATCTAGAGTTCTACTGAACCGATTTATTTGAAATTTGATGAACCCTCTCGGCAAAATTCTTAAAATATAAATAAACAAATAATAAAAATAAAGATGCTAAAAATATTCTTTGTTTATTTTTTACAGAGCTCGAAAAAACGCCCAAATTTGTGCCTCTAGACTAGAATACCCCCTTAAGAGCCGTTCGCACTGGGCAAGTACTTTAGTCGAGTAGTGAGTATATTAGTAACTAAACGCGTCCGAACACCACGATTTTAGGAGTTTAGACAAATCTTTAGTAGAGTTGTGCTAAATACATACTGGGTCGACGTACGTATGCATCGCTACGCCTAACAATATCTGGGCTACTTAGCAACCATACATCTTCTATGAAAATTTATGTTTTAGAATCACATTACATGCATCGCGACGTGCGATGACTGTGGCCGTTTTTATAGAAAATGTGTGGTTGCTAAGCATTGTTAGGTACGTCGACATACGTACTTCGACCCGGTATGATTCTACCCCTACTGACGTGCGCATTTCATTAGTAGACGCAGATACGCGCAATATGTCGTCCCGATAGTTTCATTATTTTCATCTCACTGATTTATTATTCCACCTCTTCTAAAATAAGCATTACGATCAGCTTAATTCCTTCATGTTAATATTTTGTTTCTGTATATAATGTTTTGTGGATGTTCTGGATTTGTAGTGAAATAGTTTTTTGGTTGCCTTGTTCTGTATGACCTGTAATTCTTTTATGTATATTTCATGTGCGTTTCTCTAGATTTCAATCAAGTAATAAATGTGAAAACTTAAGTGTGTTAAAAGATACAATTATAAAGACATCTGTATCGTAGTTCGTAGTAGTACGTATATGTAAGGCGTTAATTCGACATCAGGTACAATAAGGAAGTTGAGTCCTTTTTTTTCTCTTTTTTTTATTAATGTTCACAGGCAAACTTAAATACCAGTATTTTTGTTTTTTTAAAGTTCGTTTTCATAATTAAATTAATTCTACAAGTTTGAATTTTATTAAGCCCGCGAAAACGGCGGCAACAGCAAAATACCGTGCTGGCAGAGTTCGTGACGTGACCCGGCCCTTGCGTGTGTGAAATATAAGGGAAAATATTTACAAAACCGGGACACGCTTAATATGGACGAAAAAACGGACGAACGAAACTTGCAACAGTTCCTAACATAGCGGTCGGTGAAAAATGATATTTCGTGTTTTAACAAGCAAGGACCGGGTTACGTCACGGACTCTGCTGTGCTCTTGCCGCCGTTTGCGCGGGCTTTAATAAAATTCAAACTTGTAGAATTTATTTAATTATGAAAACGAACTTAAAAAAAAAATACAGGTATTTAAGTTTGAATGTCATCTACATGAACATATTTTTTATAAGTCAAAATATTTTTCACTCAACTTCCCTATTCAGATCTTCACGATGGAAATAAAGTTGCGTTGGTTTAGTGCCGTCTGTCTCATCAGAAAGCTAAATTATGAACTAAATTTAAATTTTGATCTTCAGCTATATATATAAGGAAGTTAAACAGGACCACGCGCTGTTTCAAACTTAATTTAGCTAAAATAATAATAGTTAGTGTGGCCAGTCTAAAAGGCAGAATATACATCGAAATCGTGCGAAAAAAAAGCACCGCAATATATTTTGGTGCGGCTACACCACAAATTAAATTTGAAAACCAGAAGAACTGTCAAAACATCTGGCTGTATCACACGATATAACACGGAAAAAATATAAATTAACTTCCAGTACTTGTAATATCTCCTTGTATTTGATGTGTCACAAATTTTAAGAGGTTTTTAGACTTCCAATACCGCCCACAACTTCGAGATCGTCCCAAACAACCATATAATTGACGCGGGGTCGAAAAGTTTTTGGTTTTCGCTGCAAGACATATTGGATGAGGAAATCATCGTCACTATCACCATCTTCTACAATATTTATCATGATTAGTAATCGATTTAGAAGCGCAAAATTTCATAGCTTACCTCCAACAGAATTGTCAAATATGCCAATATGGCGGAGTAACAGTAATATGCCAATATGGTAGAATAATTATCTGTTTTCAGAGAGTAAAAACAAAAGTTAAAAGTAACGTAAAACAAGCAGTCAAATTGCTTGAAAAACGCATTTTGGCGAAATTTAACTTTAGTAACTGCTTTTAGTCTAACTTTTACTGTAGCTAGCGTTGAAACAGACGCCCCTTATAAATTCAATAGAAAGCTTGGAAATGACATTAGTTCGTAATAACGCTTCTAATTTTATAGCTCTATGTTGACAAACAATTAAAAATATATGTTTCATGGTATCACCGAACGACCATCAAGTTGGCTCCAAAAGTTTACTGCTTTAGGGTCAAAACACAGAGAAAGCGGGTTTTATATTTCAGATTACCGGCACTCAGCGCCTAAGTCCGCCGGCGGCATTTTGTACCGAGTTGTGAATATCGGAACCTGGCTTCGGTTTCGTACGTTTACATATAGACATTCTTATCGGCGTGCCTGCGCCTGACGACTTGGAAACCCGCGTTCTATGTGTTTCGACCCTTATACTTGAGATCGTTTTTTTCGAGATGGTTTACTTACGTTTTACAACCATCTCGTAAATGCAATGTTTCTAATGATCGCTCTAAAGCACGTGATTGCAACAAATGGTGTATTATTTATCTTATTTTTATGTTTGTTTTAAAAATAAAACTAGTTGTTTTCCAATCGATTTGTCCGAAGAACAATGTCGGATTTACTAAAATTCGTATTATTGGCTTATTTATTGTCTTGTTTTGTTGATTTAAATGTAGGTACCTACTGTATTTTCGGAATTTTAAAGGAAATACAAAATATCAAAACAATACTATACATTTTTTTATCTCAAAAACAGTAAAAATGCAGAAACGAAACTTTAAATAGCTCTACTACAAAACTACGAAATCCCACAATCAATATTTTAGTTAAAAAATATTTAATAGTTTTAAAAATGAATACGCTAGTATATATAATTTGTTTGAGTACTCCGTGTCCGCGTTCAATAGTAACTTTTTACTTCGCCAGTTAAATTGAAATAATCAACGTTATGCAAAGTCTACTATTCCTAGACTAAACTGGTCCTCGCGAGCGCTCATTCGGACGTCACGTCGTCGACGTTCGTCCACTTCACTCTCATGCGTCTTGTGTGAAAATGAATAAGACATAAGATAACTAAAACGATGACGTCACGTGCGATCTCTCGCCGGGAGTAGTACAGAAAAATAATGCTACATTTAACCAGGCAATACACATAATAATCGAGTATATCCGTCATGTGTTAATATAGATGGAATGGCTTATTTAGTAACCACTTTTTACTGGTATCGTCATTAGTTAGAGTCCAAGTGACCTCAACTGAAATGTTCTACGCCTCATTAGAAATAGACTACTCCATCTCGCAAAACACCTTTTGTCATACCTCCGTGAACCATTGTCATGCTAATTCCGCCGATAGCTTCATACTGTTTGTAATGATCGCTGATGTTCTGTGACGTTAGGCGCATTATGAACGCTTGTGCAGATGGATTTATTTTTGGCGTTGTCATTTTAAATAACGCTGGATGATTGCTTGGTTGAAAATAGTATGCTAATACAGGCTTTCAGATCCTGTATTAGCAAACTGACTGAGTTTTAATATTCTCCTGATGAAGGAAGGGTTCTTCCGAAACCGGTAGAGTGTAATTAAAATTAAAGTGGTCTAAAACAAATTTATATATTTTTTTGTAAATTATGGCGAGCCACAAAGTTAATGCTTATTACGAACATGTAAAGCAAAACATGTTTAAGTTTGTTGTCTGAAGGTTGCGTTGGGGTTATTTCATAAATTTAATGATTTATTTGATGTCTTTTTTTAACTTTTGTATATCCGTGGTGATTTATTTTTTAATTAGAAGGGCATTATATAATTTTGTATTGCGTGGAAATAATGGTTTTTCTGGCCAAAAGATGTACCTACCTATTTAATTTTGGAACGTTTAGTAGATTTGAGGATTTCGTCCTTGTAGAGTAGGTGTGTTGGTCAGCAAAGTACACTTATTTTTCGTAAAATTTTAAACGCTGAACACATTAAATTTTAAAAAAATTTTAAAAAAAATGTGTTCAGCAGTCACAATGGATATCTAATATCCCATTTCATTCCCAAACTTTTTTTTAAATTTCATTCCAAAAAAGATTTTCAATTAATGATTTTTTTTTTTTTTTACAATAGCTCCACACAAGAGGCCCTGAAACAAATAATTCCCCTTAGAGCCTATGTCATCTTTGGGGATGCTGTGTGGAGGGTTCTTTTTGGAAAGGAAGGAGAGGATGTTCTGGGAAGGAAAAAGGTATGAGGGGTGGCTAGGAATCTGGGAGTCAGTGTGTCCAGGAGTGACGGACGAATAATTCCATCCCTCGCACTACGATGCAAGGTGATTGATGTTCCGATAGAGAGCTGCTGGAGAACTCAAAAGGCCTCCCTCAACCAGTCTCTCCCGATCTGGCCTGCCACGCAATCGGTAGGCAGGCGCATCCGCCACCAAGACCCGGACAAACCTCACCCAATGCTAGGGCACCCCTGCTCAAGTCACTAAACGTAGCGAACCACTTGGTGTGACCTATGACAGAGTTATCCAATAAATGGTTCTCGGGGCGGCGGTACCCTTAACCGCCTACCAAATTGAACTACCTTTCTTTCACTCTTATCCATATATTTTAAATCTGTTATAGTTTTTAAGAGTATGGTAGTTATTATCGTAGAAAGTCAACATTTCGCATGAATAATTTGCATGGATCGATAACGTGTTTGTCGCAGTTCATTGTTTTGAAGTTATAATAACATAAAACGAAATGTTTTTTTGTGACAAAATGATAAAGTAGGGGTAATAAATAATATATGTGCGATTGTAAATTAGAGACTAATCATGAAAATGAATTTGGATGTTATGCCTTTATAGATGGCATCGGTCTAAAATTGAATCTTAGACTTTTACATGAATTTGGTTGAAGCGCCGAAGTGAAAGACTAACTTCACGCATGTCTCACGCACTTGTCTTACTAATATTATAAACGCGAAAGTTTGTATGGATGTATGTATGTTTGTTACTCTTTCACGCAAAAACCACTGAATGGAATTTAATGAAACTTTACAATAACATAGCTCATACATCAGAATAACATATAGGCTATAATTTATACCCAAAGCTTGCTATTTTCCATGTATTACAAATAATTATTATTGTTTAATAGAAAATTTCAAAATTTGAGAATGACATTTTGAAAGCAATGATTGTAAAACCAAAATTCTATTTTAGAAAATATTTAAATTAGTGAATTTATTTGAAGTACTCACCCTTGTATCGAATCAAGAGTTATAGATATTTTAAATAAATAGGTTAAGAATTTTGGTATAAACATAGATGGGACCTACGAAAAGAAAATAGGCAGAAAATAGAGAAAACTGCTGTCAAAGTGCACGAACTTTATGCCTTGTGCCTACATTTAGTGTCTTGAATTATGCCCGTAAAATGAAGATTTTTTCACAAATGCAACTTTTTGCAGAATTTGTCATTGATTCCTCTTCATACCATTAAATGTAGCATTATTAATTAGTATGAATCCAAAATTCCAGTCAGATAGGTTGCATAGAGCTGCAGAAAACTGCTGTCAAAGTTCTCGTACTTCCCACAGGTTCAACTCGGGGGCTACAAATCCTAAATACGGCCCTGAAAAGTTGAGGTACATTGATTATTATTAAGTTTTCTGGTACTTATACGAACTTTAAACAAAGTGACTTATATTAGAGGAAAAACAGCCCGGTTCGGATCAGCGATTATTTAATATATTTCTTGGTACATTCGGTTATGATTGATGGCCTATGGTCTGCCCATTGCCCATGGATACTACGATAGTTTATATTTTAATATAGGTATATTTATATTTATTTCCCGTCAGAGAATTTCACACCAATTGCGTCACAAGCCTCACGAATGTGAATCAGGTCAAGACTATTAATCTTTGGTACAGGGTGATTGTGGGGTTTTTGGTCGTTCATTTTGTTTTATTTGATTTTTTGTGACAGTCAAGGTTAGAAGGTTGATTTTTATTTTTATGTGACTCTCTTGTAGAAGGTTGATTTTTATGGGACACATCAAGGATAAGAAAGGGGCTGTTGGGATTTGGGGCCTTTGAGGATAATATTAAATGAATGACGGAAAACGAATGAATGAATGAATATATCTAAGAAATTAGGTACTCACACTTGTATCAACGTTAACTATCAACAACGATATCAACGTTAACTATCAAATAATTTAAGTAGAGTGCCGTCGTTTTGTGACGTTTTGTAATGTTATATTATTAATGAAGTATTCGTAGGGTAATTAGAGCATCGGTCTGTACGGTAGCTTTAAGTGTACTTACATGAAGTTACTTTATACATGCGTAGATATGCTTATAAAGTTTTCTTATTCATATTCATGGAGTAATTTTAGAAAATGAAAAAGACATATGATAAAATAACTGAACACAAACCATTATTAAAATCTATAGAAAACAAAAAATCAAACATTTACGTACGTAGATACATATGGCCTTACTAGTAAAAGTGTTTTAAATTTTACACACCTGAAAAAACCTGTTGTTCATACTAATCAGTTCTGCAATATATAAACCAAGTTTTTAGTGAAGGTGTTATAACTTTAGCAATTTTTTTTTCAAAAAAAGATCTCAGACCTTGTGGATTGTACAATCTGAACTCGCACAAAAGCGATCAATTTTGTAAACTACATTTTCTGTCACAATTCCGAAAATAAAAAGAAGTGCCATTTTTCCCGTCCATCTGACAACCGGCAATTGACCATAGATGCTGCAGTTGTGAAGCACAATGGAACAATTCTTCTCGCCGAAAGTACAACGTAACCCCTCGAGCGAGTAAACTTCTATGGTGCAAGCTTTGTGTAAACTTTCAACACTTGTCATTCACCCGGTACAAACGGGGCTTTCTCTCGACAATGGTAACGACCATTGCATTCAATGACATTCCTGCTCGAATATTAATCTCACACATCGGTTGGTCGTATTGATTATTAATGATTGTGGTTTTTGAATTTGTGCAGGATTAAGTACAAATAACGTATTTTTACAATATTATAATAACCCACTAAAACAGTTTCACAGGAGAATTGTAATTAACAAAATTGCTTAACATCTAGTTTGAGTCTATGTATGGCATTTATGTTTATCCCAGTTTATATTAATATAAATTTAATTGCCGGTAACCAAGCCGTTTATTGAGATAAAATATATATACTAGACAATATCGAAAAAAGGAGTACAAACCTAAAATTTACACAAAATAAACATAAAAGTTCGAAATGTGTGAATTGTGAGTAAAAAAAATTGACAAAAATTTACAACATATCTCCTTAGGATAGGTATGTAGATAGATATATATAATTTAAAAATAATTATTAGAAATTGTTGACAGATTAAACAAGTACAAAAAATTATCGTAAATAAATAATTTAAAAATATTATCAACAGAATAATTTAAATAAATATGTAAAGTAATGTAAAAAACATAAACAGTATTAAAAAAAAATAATACATCTCTATATAAATGTAAATAAAATATAAATAGGACTTAAGGGACAAAAATATGTTTAGATTTCATGATAATTAGCGATTAAGAAGAAATTATCAGTAACTTGGTGATGCGTGTTCTTACCATCCTTGTAGTAACCATTTATTTATTTTTTATGTATTGATTTTAGATTTTTTTTGAGTAATGTAATAAGTGGTTTATTTTTAAAATGTGTTAAAAATGATAGGTGCGAAGTAAGACTCACGCATTCAAGCATTATAAAACAAATTAATAATATATTTATATTTTTGAAGTATGAAAATTTTGCATGCAAATATAAAAAGTTTTAAAAATGGCTCACTTTACGTTTTTTCTGACTACAATTACTGGTAACAAAAAAAACATAAACAGATTTTATTAATGAAATGTATTAAAAACTTTTTTTTTCATTTTTGTCGTTCCATGTAAAAATAATTAATAAAAAATTCTTTAAGATTCATTAATTTTTTATTCAAATTACAGTCCGAAACTTTGGTTCACAAAGTTTTAAACTTATTTTTTGTTTTACTTTTAGAATTGAATATAAAGCGTAATGTCTTCTCTTTCTAACCCCGTTCACATCATATTTATCACTATGATAGTAGGGGGGATACAACGATTTCTATGAGATCTAGATTTCCTAAGTGATTATATATAATCTCTTCCCAAATCCCCAATGATTTAAAAAAATGTATAAACAACTTCCATTTTATTTACGTATCCCTTTTTCGCAGATATATCATGACCTGTAGATAGGTTCTATTTATACCAACCTGTACTAATTGAAATACACAATACAATGTATTCTCATTTCCATTTGCATATCACAGAAGAGACACGCAGAATAACAAAATAATTATGCTTCTTGCATACTATAACTTATTCTTAATACTTATTAAGAATAATAATTGGCGAGCACAGTTTGCAAGGTTTTTTTCAGGGTCAAAACATATTTAGTACGAAAGGCACATAAATTTATTGAATCTAAATTCAGGCGCTTAACCTAGTGATTAAAAGGGCGACTGACATGCATTAACTAACTAACTAACTAACCATCACGCCGTTTCACCGCAGGGGTAGTAGACAGAGAGGACGGGCCGTCAAACAACTCGGTCTTGGCACACATTCTTTACCTCATTCACATTCATACACCGTCGACATGAATTATAATATTTTTTTAATTTTTTTTTTATTGAAAGCATAGTTATAATAAATAAATCAACAAACAAGTCCTGCTAAGCCAATTGAATTGGCTTGTCAGCAGGTGCTTATAATTTAGTGACATATACATAATTTATATCTTATATCTACAGATAACATTTTTTCATACTTTTTTCATACACAATATAAATAATTTTTTTCCGATAGCCAATTTTTCACCATATATTTAACCTTATTCATAGAATTACATTGTTTTATAGTGTCAGGTAATAAATTAAATATCTTCAGTATGTTGTATTCAAACGTTCTCTGTCCGTACTTATTATTAAATTTCGGAACTATTAACCCGTCGTTGCGCGTGAATCTAGTGCTGTATTTATCTTCTAATTTCTCTTTATGCTGCGGGGTAAATATATGCTGAATTATTATTTTGTGCCATAGTATAGCCTTAACAGGTAAAATTTTGGCACTCTAAAACAACAACGGTGTATTATGTCTCTGCTTGAAAATATTAGGGACAACTAATAATTTTACAATTGCATTTTGTACCAGTTGGACTTGTTTCAGATTGGTTATAGTAGTATTTCCCCATATTGTTAATCCATATCTTATAATAGATTCTGCCAGTGACACATAAATTATTTTAAGTGTTTCAATTGATAGGTACAATGTGTTTCACCCTATCGGCTATCCTATAATTTTATAATGTAGATCATTTTCTAAGGTCATATTTTTAATTTACTTTCGTGTTAAAGCCTTGCACGAGTCCCAAAGGCCCAAAGTCAGTGGAACTATGGCCTCTTAAAATTGGTTAAAATAATATTTTAAAACTAAAGGGTGCGGGGAGATTAGGAGATGGGGTAGTATGTGGTTGAGAAGTCGTCGATCTTCATACTGGCCTCTAAGTTGGGCTAAAATCATTACATCGCCAATGATTTTATTCATAATCGTAGCCTTTTTTCCAGGGTGATACTGAGAATGACTATTTTGGTTCTTCAGAAAAAATCATCAAAAAATGTATATACCTAAGCGACATGAAATATTATTGGCTTTCGCTTGTTGTTGAACCGCAGCCTCTAAATCCAAAATCAGATATGATCACGAGTAATAAGGCCTGCACCGGTAAGATAGTTAAATTCCGATACAAAAAATGATGTTTCGTCTCTGTGAAAAAATATGTTTTTGAATTAGTAATTTAATCATAGAATTTTGTACTGATTGTACAAGAGTGCCCCCAAGTGGTTATTCCATACCGTAAAGTTGATTCTGCGAGTTATAAGTAAATGGATTTCAAGAAATTCACTGGTGCGAAACATTTCAGTTTGTACAGCCTTTTACAAATTCTGTTTTCTTTTTAAATTCACAAAACGAACGTCAACATGTTATTGAACGGAGGAAATGCAGATAAAATAAATAATTGACCGAAAAGCCTGGCCTCAGCTATGCGCCTACCCGCTGAATGCAGTCTGGTTGGAAAAGTTTTCATATGAATAATAATGGCCTTCATTACTGTTCTGACTTACGCCTCAACGCCAACGCAATTTTGCAATAATGAATGTGTAATCATCGTGGGCTGTGCGTTAGATGTGGAAAATTAATACACATTTAGCATTAATGGGTCATTTAACTAAATTTTGATTGTCGCTTTGCACTCCGTATGGTGAAACCGTGCGCACGGACCCTAACGCCGTTCTTCCATGGAGCTGCGTTCAAGCGACGCGATCGCCGCTCGTTTGTATTTTCCATACTATTATTAGTGTTTGAAATCGCCGCCAGGCGCTATATTAGCAAAATAGTATGAGAGGTAGCGGTAGCGTCGCTTGTAAGTAGCTACGTGAACGATGGGCGTAACACTTTTTTTTCTTTTACATTAACTCCACACAGGAGGCCCTGAGGGAAATAATTTCCCTAAGGGCCTATGACATCTATGAAGATGCTGTGGGGAGCCTCTTTTTTGAGGAGGGGAAGGAGTGAATATGGGTCTTAAAGAGATCCAAGTTGTAGGAAAGAGGAAACACCGGCAAATCGTTCCACAGCCGAGTTGTTGAACTCAAGAACGAGTCGTAGAAACGACCCGTTCTCATGTGATAAATGTTAAACCTGTGGGTATGTCGACTGTGCACCGGTTCCGAGGGGATCAATGATGCTAATTCCTCAGAGCATCTTCCATTGTAATAACGGTAAAACAAGGACCAAAAATTCCCACCCGACGCCTGTGCTCTAAAGATTGCAATCCGTTTGTTAAGACGGGAGAACCTATCGAACGGACCGCACGTTTCTGCCCAGAGTCGAGGGTTTTTCAAGTATTGAGGTGCTCCAGACTGGAGGTGGCTGCCAAAATCAACCTAATTTATGACAATGAAGTTCACAGATAATATAATAATTGATAATAATTAATGATTCACTATTATGATTTTAAACACTTACAGCCTTACTAAAAAAAAACACTCCGCGGCCGTTAAACGGTGTTTTTGTGGATCTTTACATTTGGCAACGCCATATTTTACTTGTTTAAATTGGAGTTTTCATAATAATCCGCTAGGTGGTGTGATTGATGCGCCTGCGCATTGCCGAAAAAATAGCCGCGTATGCAAACTCTACGAAAAAAAGTCGGTCGCGAATGTGTGTCTGATTGAGATGATCTTTTAGTTAATGATTTCAATCTTTATGACTAATTCGCACTTATATTCATGTACTCAATATATTTGCTATTGATTTGTGTTGTTTTTTGTTAGTTTAAGTCAAATTGTGGCACTAAAATCGTGTGTTCTAAATTGATCTGTCAGAAAATGGTTCTATAGGTTATATTCAGAAATAATTTGCATTTTAAGATCTTTATTTTATTATAATTTCTTGAAAGTGATGTTTTTTGGTGACTAAAATGTCTAATACATATTTTAGTAAACGTATCAAAGAAATTAATGTCTTAAGATGTGCAAGCAATGTATTCAAACGTGAGTTTTTTTATCGTAATTTTTTTGGGAATTAAAAGCGAATTTCAAGATTTTTTTATTGTTTGAAGGAGTAAAAAGTGAGGTGACAGATTTATTTCAAAATCATTAAATAAAAGGACTGTGTTTTTTGAATTTTGAATTTTTCCAAATATTTCAATGTTTTAATAGAAAGTGTTTGGGGTAAGTGAGTTTTTTTTTTCAACTTGATGTTTGAAGCTATTTAAAAAAAAAATTTAAGTATATTTTAGATATAAAAATCTTAAAGGTAATTAAATTTTGGTTCTAAAATAGTATTTGTTTTTACGACATCTCAAAAAATAATAAATATATAGGACATTAAAAAAAAATTCGAAATTCGTTGAAAATTACAAATGGAACAAATATATACAACAGATAAACTACCCTCCTTGGCCGTGTAAGCAATGTACATATCTTTCCATGAACAATTTTTTGTCAGTTCTTAATTAGTAAGGATTCTTCATACATGGTTGTTTGACCATTGTACAAAATTTTCAGAAAGTTTATTAGTAAGGCTGGTAAAATGGCGACGTTGTCAGATCAAAACCATATATTTTGTTTAATAAGAATTTGAAAAACGAAATGTACAGACTTTACACAACGTGCTACAGAAACACCGTTTAACGGCCGCGGAGTGTTTTTTTTTTAGTAAGGCTGTTCAATTATGGAAAAGCCCTAAGGGCGTAAATAAATAAAATTTTGATTGGATTTCTCGGTGTAGGCAATAGTCGAAAGTTGTAACTAAGTCAGTTGTGACATTAGTTTACATTAAAATCTATATGGAAGGTATTTCGATTTGAAAATGCGTAGGTATTATGTATCGAGTGGTTATTTAGTTTGGGTGAATCTGGAATGTACATCTCTCTCGCATAAAGTAAATTAAATGAAGAAATAAACGAAATATCACATTTCGTTCAGATATCTGGTAAATTACAAATACGAATGCATCCGCTTAGCGACTATGTGTAGAGAAAGCAAATCTGTCGATTTTTTCGCATCTTTCAAATGATATTTTTTATAATGCTCATTTGGTAGCATGATGCGGTCTGGCAGCTGTCCAGTCGCTCCAAGCCATCACCGTGGGTGATCGGTAGATGAATTAAAAATATATATTAAATGTTTGATGGTATTACGAAGGCCTATAAATTTTTTAACACTTACTCGAGGAACGAGGTCGGATAAGCTCTGATATTCGGTTTCTTTTTACACTCGTGTACACCCCAGGTATGCGTGTACTCCGGGGGAATTCTTGTCGCGGGGTTGATTTTCTGGCACCTGGAAGGGAACCTGTCGCCTTAGACCGCCAGGCCACAATCAATCGTATAAAATATTTACAATACAACCAATATGAACATATAACAAGAAGAAAATTATAAGGAATTCCTGATCCATCTGTTATGAAGTCATATTGTATGTTTGTAATTTTTAAATTTAGGTAAATTATAAACATTTATTATTGTGCAAATATATGTTTTATTATATGAATACTGCACAAGAGTTCCAACCAGTTCGTGACTTTTGGATATAGTAGAGTGCTAATATTAAAAAATACGAGTATGCTTTAGACCACACGACTGAAGTAAAATTTCTTTAGCTCCATCTATATGTATAAAATATATACATGTACATATTAATTTTTTAATGTGCTTTAGACCACAGACTGAAGTAAAACTTCATCTATATGTATGTATATTTATATGTATACATGTAGAATAATCTTCTCGGTTTACCCGCGTATAAATTTGTATATATATATATATATGTTTATGTATATATATATATATATATATATATATATATGTATAAAATATATACATGTAAATACATATATGTATTAATTTTCTACACATATTTATTTAAATTTATTATCATTTGCCTCGCCCAATCAAGCCGTGCGCATCGACGTCCGCTTTCCCCCGCGTTTGGCTTGTCACTGGTATTTCAAAATACTGACTGAAATATTTCATGCACTGGCTATGAGGGGAAGAGAGAAAGAAAATTTGCGCGCGCACTGCTCTCTCTGGCTCCCACAGTGTGATACAGCCCGTTCGCCTCGCATTTCGTAACGTTTGACTACACTTTTCGTAACGCACTCGCCAGCTTACCCCCCAAGTCAAGCGTGCGTAAAGAATTTGTACTTCAAAAATGCCTTTATTGGTTTTGCTGTAGCGGAAAACTTTTTGTTCTCGAAATTTTCTGTTTTTTTGTGAAGATTCTCAGGAAGTCGGTGTGCCAAATGCACTTCCAAAAAGAAATTTCTAGAAAATCTTCGTACAAAAACCAAAATTTTGAAAAAAATAAGTTTTCAGCTACAACAACATCAATAATGCCATTTTTACACACCCAAAAGTCACGAGCCGGTCCCAATTACTGCCAACCGTCTGGAGTCTAGAGCCAGTGAGCCTATAACATTCCCAACTGGGGTGTTTTGTAAGGCTGAAAGTAGCGGGTAGGGGAAGGAAATGGGGAAACGAAGTTGAGGAAGGTGAGGAAGGTGAGGAAGGTGAGGAAGGTGAGGAAGGTGAGGAAGGTGAGGAAGGTGAGGAAGGTGAGGAAGGTGAGGAAGGTGAGGAAGGTGAGGAAGGTGAGGAAGGTGAGGAAGGTGAGGAAGTTGAGGAAGGTGAGGAAGGTGAGGAAGGTGAGGAAGGTGAGGAAGGTGAGGAAGGTGAGGAAGGTGAGGAAGGTGAGGAAGGTGAGGAAGGTGAGGAAGGTGAGGAAGGTGAGGAAGGTGAGGAAGGTGAGGAAGGTGAGGAAGGTGAGGAAGGTGAGGAAGGTGAGGAAGGTGAGGAAGGTGAGGAAGGTGAGGAAGGTGAGGAAGATGAGGAAGGTGAGGAAGGTGAGGAAGGTGAGGAAGGTGAGGAAGGTGAGGAAGGTGAGGAAGGTGAGGAAGGTGAGGAAGGTGAGGAAGGTGAGGAAGGTGAGGAAGGTGAGGAATATGAGGAAGATGAGGATGTAGAAGTTTTAATGATTTAAGGAATATACTACCAAATTAATGTACACAAAACGTCATAAATGATTGGAATTTACAACCAAATTATTGAACATAAAAATTCATAAATGATTGTTACCGTTTATTGATTGCACAATAAGTGGTTGATACCAGAATAATATGACGATCACAATTTACTATTATTATAGTGCTATGCTGTAATACAGATTACAAGCAAAAACCATTAATGCATTAATGCATAATACAAAAATACTTTAATATTACGCGTCAGTTTTGTCAATGACGTGACATTTCGCACGAATAATTTTCGAATTGCAAACATTCACAAAAAAAAAAAAAACTTTATTATAAGGTAGGAACTAGCACAGAGATTTACGAAATAAGATGTAAACAATTACCTTTCTCTTGGTTTCTAGATCATACGTGCAAAATTTCTTCAATCTCTGAATAAAACTGTAGATTTGTATGAATATAAAATCCACTGCCCGCTCTAGACACTCTTTTTATAAAGAAAATAGTGAAATTAAATTAGTAAATATAATTTGATATAGAGTCCCAGAGCTGGAATGCTATTTTGCACCAAACAACTACTGCCAGGTGCGGCACCCCGATCTGCTATGCATGCTAATTGGCAGAACAGACATATTATTTGCTCTGCACAGTACGATATAGGCTACTACTAACATGCCTATTGATATTTTCAACATAAACCTTGAGATTTCAAAAGAAATGCAAATATATCTCTTAACTATGTCACGCTTATGTATTAGACTTAAAACCATCCACTTATGTTATCTTTTATATATTTGTTGTTGCAGATGACGTGTAAGTATAGCAAATTGAAACAGTCTGTTAAAAAAATGGAATTAATGTAAAAATAAATTAGTCTTAGGACCAGTTGTTTCGGAAAAATACACGTTTGAATTTCCTTCAAATCGTGATTCACCGAAAAATTGAGTTGTTTCAACCTCCGTCAACCTTTCAAATTTCGCCAGAAAGAAAAGAAAGAAAAGAAAGAAAGAAAAGAAAGAAAAGAATGAGAGGAAATTAATAAATCAAATAAATCAAGGAATTTAAGGAAATAAAAGAATGAAAGAAATTTAAGACGTAAAATAAATTATAATTAAGAAATAAAAGAAACATAGAGAACTGTAAAATAAGGAAATCGAGGAAATTAAAGAAATTAAGAAATTAAAGAAATCAAGGAAATTAAGGAAATAAAATAATGAAAGAAATTTAAGACGTTAAAGAAATTAAATTTAAGAAATAAAAGAAAGACAGAGAACTGTAAAATAAAACAAACAAAAAAATGTTATTAAGAAAAAAAATAAGGATATAAATAAAGACGAAAGAAATAAAGAAAGAATGATAAAAAAAAATTAAATAATGAAAGAAATAAAAAAAAGGGAACACGTAAGCATATATTTCAAATGGGTGCAAGAAAAATAAACTGTGAAAACACTAAAAATGAGATATTTTATAGTATTGTCATGTCATGATGAAACGTTATTTACTTAGAGCAGGTATGAGTGTGTAATTCATCCCAATGTCCGTTGATTAATGGGGCGACATCTCGAATGACGTCATCTCGCGATTGATAAGAGATTTATTGTGCACCAAACGAGCCAACGAGCCCCGCGATCTCGGCCATCTGCTCTCTACCTCTAGCTCACTCCACAGCTCACTGCAGTGCTGCCGGCTAAAACTAAACCGTCACCGGCCCCTATCAACAACTTCACTTGTTTACTCAACACTTTGATTGCGTTTTGTTTACAAATAACCACAGATTACATTGTATATTATCATTGTACCGTGTATCGTGTAAAGTAGACATACCTGCGTCAAAACTGTTTATTTTATTTTTTTTAATTGACCGCCATTTCCATTTGGGATATGTTGTGCGTCTAAAAGCCTAAAGGAAGAAGATGAAGGATAGGTAGTACTTGATGTGGATATATTCTTGAAATGTTTAACCCAATTCCCTAAGTTTTAATTTTGAAAACTACGGTATTTTTACTCAGTATCGATTATACAATTCCACAGGTTAGTTTTTTTTCCGTTTATTTCACCTTTTGTACACAACAATTTTACAATTTTAATCATTGTTTGACAGTAGAATAACAAAATAAAACATAAAAATTTAACAAAAGGTATAACAAAAAGGTGAAAACATCTTTTTGTTTTATTCTACTGTTATGTTTAAACATCCATATTTCCATACGGGGCAAATGGTGTTAAGGGATGTACTTGACTTACTTCAACCAGTGGATACTTCGCATTATTTGGAGGAAAACATGTAAATGAAATTTTGATCTGCGGTGACGTTTTTCATTTTGCATTTTTTTTTCTTCAACATCAAATAAAAAATTTCTTTCAGATGCCAGCATTGGCCGTTCCTAAATATTGAAAAAAATGTCACCGGAGACCAAAATAGAGTTCACATTTTTTACTCCATATAGTGTCAGGAGTAACATTAAGTCAAGTCCGTTACTTAACACCCTGTAAAAATAGAATTTCCATTAAATAGATTAATATATAATATTTTTACATTAATTATATTAATATACAACGAAGTCCCTGGCTACTTCAAATTTCGAAAAACCTCATCTCCTTTTATCTCATCTAACTTTAAAAAGTTTTAAAAATAGCTCACTTTACGTTTTTGCTAACTAAAATTACTGCTAATGAAAAAAAATATATGCATATTTCATTAGACAAATGAATTATAAACGCTACTGATACCTCACTTTTTTGTCGTTTCATGTAAAAAAAAAATATTAAAAAATTCACAAAGTTTCATAATTTTTTTCAAATTCTGATCGTAAACTTTGGTTTCAAAAGGTGTAGATTAATTTTTTTTTGTAGTTTACTTTTAGATTTTAATATATAGCGTGTTGTATTCTCTTTCCAATACCGTTTAAATCATACGTTTCACTGTGATAGTAAGGGAGATACAACGATTTCTATGAGATCTATGTGAGCTGTGACAATTATAATATGGTCTCCTGTGATTAAACGGGTTAATATAATAAAACCTTTTATAATCTTTATAATTTACTTAAATAATTAATAATAGCGTTGCAAGCAATAAGATGTCTGGGCGAACGATGGCATTTATTATTTGACGATATATATATATTGACTCCATACGATGACATTTATTATTTGACATGAGCATGCTCATTAAAGAGCATGTGTGTTCAATGGTTGGCTTTGAACACGCTCTTTTATGAGTAAGCTCAAGCCAAGCCTGTTCATTTAATGAGCAAATGTGTACAGTTGTGGGAGCATGCTCATTGCTCATAAGCCGGCTTGTAATAAGCATGTGTGTCAGTACCATAAGTCTCTGGCGAGTCTCCGGCAGCAATCTCGAAACTGCAAATAATTACATGAATAGCACCCTGAGACCAGTCTCGAGACTTTCTCTCGACATTTTGTCTCATGTGGACACTTAAATTTACCCCTCGAGCACGGAGGCCGTCGAATTTTAATTATATTATATATTTTGTTTTGAAGAGTTTTAATTATCAATGTACTTTCGTTACTTAAATTTTAATTTTTTTGCTACCGGTTTCGACACATTAGTGCCATTCACTAGCAAACTTAAAACTAAACTTAAAATTTAAGTACAGAAATGAATTAGATGTTATTAGGTGGGGGTAGTGGAAGGGGTGATTTAAGGGGACGGGGAGAATAGTGGGCGTGGTCAATATCACATGGGAACATAGTCAAAAGGGGAGATTTGCAGGGTTCTATTATTTTGTTAACTAATTTATTTTTTTTTGTTTATTTCTAAAGTTCTTAAAGCGCACAAGTTTTTTTTATTTTTTTTTTTATTTATTTAACATTCTTTTTTTACATATTTGAACATTAAGTCCCGTTAAACTGATTTATATCAGTTTGTCAACGGGTTCTTTTACAAATAATTTTTAGAGAATTTATAAAATATACATTATATATACATACATTCACATATTTTTACATATATAAAATAAAGAGCAGAGGAAAAACGAAAGAAAGAAGAAGAAAAAAGATTATAAAAATGGAAAAAACATTAAAAACGAAAATTAGAAATACGGACGTTAGTACAAAAAAATTCTTTCACATAACCATTTTTTTAGCATACATTTTCTTCTGAAAGTCAATTCACAGTTTTTTATTGAATTTGGTAACATGTTGTAAATTATTGGTACGAGGTATTCTAGAGTTCTTTGACCGTATTTATTTAGGTATCTGGGAATAACAAGTCCATTGTTTGCAGTTAGTCTTGTATTATGAACATGAACCACTATTTTATTATACTCAGATTGAGATGTATGCTGATTCGCAATTTTGAACCACAATATAGCACGAACAGATAATAAATTCACAGAGTTATATAGTAATGATTTTGATACATCATGTCTTTGTTCGTATTCAGCTTTGTTTAATAATAATTTTACTAAGGAATATTGTAAATTTTGCACTGAAAGAAGATTTGTTTTTGTTGAATGTCCCCATGTAGTTATTCCATATCTTATTAGGGATTCTGCCAATGATAGATATATTATTCTAAGGGTATTCAGTGGAATAAAAAACTTCAGTCTATAAAGTTTGCTCACTATAGCTCTAAGCCTTGTGCAAACTTTTTGTATATGTAAATCCCATTTAAAATTACAATCTATTGTTAAGCCTAGATATACATATTTTGAAACAAGTTCAATACTTTTACAAGAGCATGGTTGTATTACAGAATTATGGATGCAATCAAAATCATGAGAAACAATTTTAGGAGTTATGGTGATATTGGCATGAGGAGATCTTATGTGCATAAGCTTCGTTTTTTTAGCATTGATTATTAATCCTACATCATGTGACCATTTTTGAAGAGTGACAAAGTCAATTTGCAGTAAAATACTCGCCATTAATAAATCCTCGTGTGAAATAACTAAGGCAGTGTCGTCAGCATAAACATAATGTTTTACATGAGAGAAAATCAATTTCATTGCAGTAACATATATAATATACAAGGTAGGGCCTAGTATGGACCCTTGTGGTACGCCGGCGAAAACTTTCTTTTTTTTGCTATAATGATCTAAAATTTTTACACAAATCTTTCTATTTTCAAAGTAATTAACAAATAATTTATGTAAGTTTCCTGTAATTCCAATTGCTTCAAGAGTTTCCAGTAATTTACTATGATCAATAGTATCAAACGCCTTTGAATTATCAATAAATAATACGAGTACATGTTTTCTTTTATTAAGATCATTATTAATTATGTTTGAAAAATCTTGAAGTAGTATATCTGTGCTCTTTTTTTTCTGGAAACCATATTGATGGGTATCAATAATAGAAAATTTTTCAAGGTACTTTATTAATTTTATAGATATATATTTTTCTAGGATCTTTTCAATCGCAGGTAAAATACTGATCGGTCTATAGTTTTCAATTTCACTGTGTTTACCACCTTTGTAGATGGGTCGGATGATGCTACATTTGAGGTCCTCTGGTATAATTGCCTCCGTTAAAATCATATTAATTAATTGAGTTAAAATAGGTCCTAAGATATCAAAATGTTTTTTAATATCAGACATTCTAATTTTATCTATCCCCGGCGACTGGCTATTTTTTAAACTTCTAACTACTTTTTCGATATCACAGAGTTTTGCTTGTGTTAAGAGCATGCTGTGTGGAAGTCTATGTGTTTGAATATTAAAAGCTTTTTTATCACATCTATGTAATAATTGCCTAACATTATCAGAAAAGAAATTAGTAAAATTGTTAGATGTTTGTTCAGTGGTTTGTTCTTTTAAGAAATATTGTGATATTACTTCATCGCAGTTACTTTTACTCTTTCTTCCTAACAATCTGTTTATTTCATCCCACGTTTTCTTTGAGTCTGCAAAATAATTTTTAAATTTTGAGTTGAAAATTTTTAATTTGTAAACACTGATTAATTTTGTAACTTTGTTTCGGGTGCATTTATACTCTCTTTCATAAAATTTATTTGTAGGATTACTTTTCCATCTTTTGTAAAGTGTATCTTTTAATTTGATTTTTGATAATAAATCATCATTTATCCATTCGTTTATGGCATTAGGTCTAATTTGGGGTTTAAAAGACTTTACTACAATACTCTTTTCATAGATTTCATTAAATTTAGTTTTAATTTTATTATACAGAGCAACGCAATTCAGTTCTTTCAAATGGATATTCCAATTATATTTTTTTATTTCTTTATCAATACTTTTTTGAGACAGAGTGGTAGTTTTTTCATTTTGTACAATATTTTTGACATGGTAATATACATTTAATCCCGTTATAAAATGATCAGCAATTGTCGAATCAATTACACATGCGGACAAGTTATATTTATTAGATCTAACATATATGTGGTCAATACAAGATTTAGTTATTTGACCAGAAACTATTGCTTCCCTTGTCGTATCATTTATACATTTTATAAGGTAATTACTAGTTAGAATATTTTCATAAGTCATTATATTTGTATCACTTTGATTTAATAAGTTCAGATTAATGTCTCCAAAAAATATTACATTTTCATTAGAGTTTATATAATTACTAAAAAAACAAGAAATTTCATTTAAGAATCCCCCTTTATTGAGGTTAGGTGGTCTATAAATTGCTAAAATAAAAAAAATTGCATTTATTTGGTAACGTCAATATTCCAAACACATTTTCAAAATGAATGGTTTCAATTTTTTCTTGTTTAAAATATAAATGTTATTAAAGTATGAATTTATGTTTATATGTTTAAATTTGGTTTTTTTCCTTTGGGAAGCTATGGCCTCTCTCTAAATGATTGGCGAATTCAGAATAGTTATTATTTCGTAAACAGAGTTCATGTTCCCAATATGAAATAATACGAAATAAGACAAAAAATATTATATATAATTATGTACTTAGTTGGTAAGGTGGGCTTCACCTTATTACATGTCCAATTATAGTGATTATTTTTAAATGCATTTACGAGATTATGTGAACATATGGGTACAAACTAGAAATAATATTGATTATATAATTATTATGACTGGTGTGTTTGCTCTGCGGGCGGGTACATTGTGATTACCGCTTCGGGCAACGGTAACTTTAAGTTGCGACACGAATGTAGTCACGGCCGTGTACTTGATTACGATTACTAATGCTAGATATATGTAATTTAATAGCCGCTTTATTTTCAAATCGTTTTATTTTTATCACAAGATTGAAACTATTTTTAACAGCGCGGATTAGTGTAATGCGATATTTTGTTTCAATCAATTGACCAGAAGCGAGGCTTTGGACTCCCATTCCGAAGGTCGCGGGTTCGAACCCGGCATGCGCAAATAATTTTATTGAAGTAAAACTTATTTACGCATGCTTGACTCGGGAAGTAAGCTGGCGAATGCGTGACGAGAGCGTTACGAAAAAAGTGATCTGGCGAGGTGAACGATAATAAATTTAAATTAAATATTTGTAGAAAATTAATATACGTACACGGAGAAAAATGAACTGTTAAAAACGGGACTGAAGTACCCAACCAACCAAAGTGATTCAATGTTTATTGGCGGTAAAATACGTACGAAATTTCGTATACCAACAAATTATTCTGTTCCCGCCAATAAACATTAAAACCCTGCTAATTTGTTCGCAAGAACTTCAGTCTCGTTTTTAACCGTTCTACGAATAAAATGATCGTATTTTCTATTAAAATGTTCGTTTTTTTCTATTAAAATATTCGTTTTTTCAAATAACATTTTTCTCCGTGTATATGTATATACATACATAGAGATGGAGCTGAAGAAGTTTTACTTCAGTCGTGTGGTCCAAAGCACACTCGTTTTTTTATTTGATTACTTTGTGTTATTTCACAAGTAATTAATTAAAAATAATATATAATATTTGAGGCACGTTCCAGAGTGGAAGATACTCTCAGTATGACCCTGGTGTAAAACCACCATTCAGAATTGAAACGTTGCTTGAAATGGCTTTAGCCGTTTTTAGTGACTAGATCTGAATAGCTAGGTACATCCCCACCTTCCTCTTTCCCATCTCCTTCCCTTCCTTCCCCGCTTACCTTCAGCCTCACAACATACCCCAATTAAGGATTCCATAGTCTCTCTGGCTCCAGACGGGAGCAATTGGTACTATTGTGAGGTGTTCACTATAAGAAAAAAAATCTTAATCTTAAAAAAATTAAAGAAGAATATAACACTAATAACCTAAATTAATTATATATTGGTATTTTAGTATTTTTTTGTAAACCATCCGTTCCTAATGATTTCACTAGTGAAATTTGCCCTGACGATGGACACTGAAACGCTGTCCGAAACCTTGGATAAAGAAGAACGAATCGTCACACAGTATAATTCTCAAAAAATAAATCACGATAATTTCGCTAGTGTTTTTTATTTTGTCATTTTCACATGGTGACCGGACAACTCAACAAAGTGGCACTTTACATCGTTCGTTCTTATTTTTGACGTTTAAGGATAAACCTCAAATATTTCATTATCTGCTCGTTCATAGATGTCGGTAATTTTATTTTTTTGGACAAAATCCTTTTTGCAAGTAATGTTGAAAAGTATTACGAAGAATTGTTTATTTGCCCCCGCAATATGATTTTGAATAAATAGAATATACCTATAAAAAAAAACTCTAGGGGTAAGGTTCTCAACTAGCAATCCAGAGGTTGCGAATTTAAATGTTGGCGTGGGCAAGTAAAATTAATTGATTAATTAAACCCTCTAAACAGCATACTCAAATTTGGCATAACCCCTAAGCGATTTTCCTTAGGGATAAATGAAAGTTGTTGGTGTACACCTTCAGTTATTTCTTTTCTGTCTTGACGGAAATAGTAAAAAAAAATACGCGTGTGCTTTAGACCTCACGACTGAAGTAAATACTTCTTTAGCTCCATTTATATGTGTGTCCATAAATATGTTTATATGTATAAAATATATACGTGTATAATGTATATACATTTATTAATTTTCTACAAATATTTATTTAAATTTATTATCATTCGCCTCACCCGATCAAGCCGAGCGCATCGACGTCCGCTCTCCCCTGCGTTTGGCGCGTCACTGGTATTTCAAAATACTGACTGAAATATTTCGTGCACTGGCTATGAGAAGAAGAGAGAAAGAAAATGTGCATGCGCACTGCTCTCTCTTGCTTCTACAGTGGGCCCGTTCGTCTCGCAACGCATTTCAATTTTCGTTACACATTCGCCAGCTTACCCCTCAAGTTAAGCGTACGTAAAGAAGTATTTAATAAAAAAATACTGCTATATCTGCTCCTTAACTACGAATTAAACAGAAGTTTACGTCCTATCAAAACCCAGTGCTCAACAAATTAAGCCATTGTAATTATCGAACTTGTATGTTCAGTTGTGATCAACTTTCATTACAAATTATTTGAATTCCAAATACAGCGCAAGTCTCCATTCATATGGTAAGGGGATCCCATTGAGACTCTGGCTCCAGAACGAACATGACTATAATTAAGAGAAGATAGAGGTCGTTTATAGTCAGATATTACGCCAATCATTCGATATTTCCTAGCAGTTAATCGATTTTAGATTTGCATAACATTCTGCGTCTTTGGATTTTGATATATGATAATAGATTGGTGTCTGTACGGAAAACTTTATCGGTTGAAGGGATATTTACCTTGCACAAGTACGAATTCATCAGGCAGCAAATTATTGAATACCAGATTACATGTCGATTGTAATAATTTAATAAACCTCTTCGGGCACATACTTAGGTAGTTTAATGCTAAGTGTTACTACACGCACATTATTATCGTTTATTTATCTTGCCTACCAAGGGCGTGCCTGTCCATATAGACATGTCTATTTTGACCATCTAAAGCAGTAGTTTTTAACCTGGGTTCGATCGAATCCCAGGGGTTTGGTGAGTCAGTCTTGCGGGTTTGGCGGAGATATATGTATAACACTGAAGTTCTTACGAACAAATTAACAGTGTTTCAATGTTTATTGGCGGGAAAATGAAGGAATAATTTGTTGGTATACGAACGAAATTAAGTATACCATCAAATTATTCTTACATGTTCCCGCCAATGAAAATTGAAACCCTTTTAATTTGTTCGTAAGAATTTCAGTTCGGTTTTTAACCGTTTTTACGAATAAAATGATCGGATTTTAGAATAGCATTTTTCTCAATAAAACATTATTATTATTATTATTATACGGTATTATCAAATGAATTTATAGTGATCAGTCTAGTTATTCAATGAATGTTTATCATTTATTATTTGGTTTTACACGTTTTACGCATTACACTACTGTACACAGTATCATACAGTATACAGGATATAAGGTACATGTGTACATTATACAGTTTTCCACCTCTTCCGACTGTATGCCCCTGATGCCCATAAACACTCTATGATCAGAAATACCTAATTAGTTTTGCATTCCTACACCCACATATTCTGGAAGACTTTGTTTTGTAAAGATGACCATATCTAGTTGTCTGATGCCACGTGCAGCACGCTATTTAATTTTTAAGCATTGAATTATTACAAAACATAGCGAACACTAAACTTATAATAATAAGTTTTTGAAGTAAAACTTATAATTAGAAGTATCATTCATCTGTAGACATGAATGTCACACCACATCAGCCACACTACCGTATATTGAGTTTGGTCGCTCGTATCGAGAAATGCAATAAAAATTAAAAATATAGATTTGTGCTTGATTTTTCATCCAAATATTCTAGCGAAGGCGAGAACCCTTTAAAAATAAAAACAAGGACAGATGGCAGTAATTTTACCGTTATAGTAATTAATACCTGCCACAAAGTTAAAGAATTATTACTTCATCCGCGCGTAAAGATCAGACGCACTAATTTTTTTCTGTTGTTTCTTATCAGCGATCAAACTAGGTGTTTTGAAGACTTTTTATGAAGAGTTTGATTTTTTTTTTGTTGTTTGGGAAAAAGTGCCGTGAAAAAAATCATACAAATACCTAAGAGTCACTTTAGACTCGTGGCAAAAACATATCGACGGCTCTGACTGACGGAGAGAGCACCGTGGTATTTTTAATTGAATCCACAACAAGCTGATAAGGATAATTCAAATTGTTTATCTGTTCGATAAATAAATAAATAAAGAGTTTTCTTTGGGCACACCAGCGATCTCGCTCTTCTGTTGTTTTAATATTAAACTCGGCTCCTAATAATAATTATTCATCAATAATCATTGAGCAACCCTTTCGCGTTGATCTGTTTGCACAACATGGGCGACGCAGTAATAGTGGCGGAGTGAATTAACAATGTTATTTACATAACACAGCTGCTGTTCCACTTGTAATTAATTGGTGGATCAAAACATCCACAAATTGAGGACATCATTTGTTCCAATTGCTTGAGAAGTGCCTTGACAGACGCGGAAGTTTAAAACCGTACATAGTTTTGTTATGCAAATTATATAAACAGTTTTGCTTCTCCAATCAGGACGATGTAACTGGCGACGTATTGGCGATGAAGAAACAGTGAGCTAATAATATTTGGAACTCTTCAATACTGGCCACAAATTTCTTGGGAGAGTTTTATGAAAATTAGGATATAATTAATCATTTGTGTATTTTTGCCCAAGTCTAAATTTTATGCGCTTTTAGATTAGATTTTGAGATTTGTACGCCCAAAAGTATTATGATTTATTATATTATTAGAACTTTTTTTCGATTTTCGCGTTATATGTCTTCTTATATATTCGCTGTATACCTCACAACTTTAAACTTATAACGATGAATAACTTACAACAATCAATTCAATTGGCTTTCAAGGGCAGCCGGGATTATTTAAAACTATCGCAGTCCCGTGACAAATCACGGGATATTATATTTGTAGAGTTTGTGATTGCCTTTCAAAACACATGCCCATATGTTTGTAATTTTTTTAATAATATAATTGCACTTTTTTTTTGATAAATTAGAAAGATATAACAAGTAATGTGATATCAATAGAAATGGTGGATAAGAAAGCAACTGTGAATCGTGCAATGTTTTTAATAAGAAACCCTGTCAGGTAAGAAGCATGTTTCTGTATCTGTAAATAATAACATAGAGCCTAGGCCGCTTAGGAATTGGTACTGGGTACAGTGCCCTTGAGATGATTTTTAACAGATTCATTACTGTACAAGTTATTGAATATTTATAAGTATTGTTAGAGAAAACAGAAGTTTTCATTTTGAATGAAAACCGTAATAAACGTGAAAAAACACGAAATCTGTCAAAATTTTTAACAAAGAAATACATATCCCCCCCTTACTTATAACCGTAGTATAACTTATCTATTACCGATTAAATTAAAAAAAAGTTTATATTATAGTCTTGTACACTCACATTTAAATTACTTAGTTGAAATCTGGGGAAATGCGTATGAAACATACATTAATGAATTACAGATAATTCAAAATAAACTAATCAAAAAACTATTTCACTACGAATCCAAAACATCCACAAAAAAACTATATTTGGAAACCAAACTGTTAACATTAAGAAAACTATACGAATACAATACATGTCTCCTTATATACAAAATAAATAATAAACTCATACATACAAACACAGAATTCATTAAAACGTCCCAAGTACACAAACATTTTACACGACAACACGATAACATACATTTAAACACTATTCACACTAACTACCGTAAGCAATCCATCAGTTATGAGGGGGGCAATTTATATAATTGCCTTCCAGATGATATTAAAAACGAAAAAAGTGTGTGTAAATTTTAAAAAAAATTATTCATTTTTATTCACAAAAAACAATATAGTGAAAGTGAATAATATTGTATGATAATATATTGTATCATAATATGTATAGTGTAATTTAATCTTCTGTAATATAATGTAATTTTAATGCAAATTCTAGTTAAGTAAGTGAAAATGTTATTTTCTTTTTTTCTGGAATAAAAACAAAAAAAAAAAAAAAAAAAAAAATACGTGTCGTATTACGTCATAACAGTGAAAAACTTGACTTATTTTCACTGCGTGTGTATGGTTTAAACGGCTTTAAAACCAGGTTAAAGGCAAACTTTACGAAACCAAGGATGAGTTGGAGGATACCGCAATTATAAGTAAGTGGGATTAAATATATCTATGTACACATTTTTTTATGATAAAAATTTAATGATTTTCAGATTAAATTTAGGTACATACTATATCGCTTGTATCATACAATCAGTTCCAATTTTATAAATTTCAAAGTAGCAAATTTGAGTTTTTTTTCGTTGCAACTTGGGAGGCGGTTATGGCACTATTTAATAATAATAATAATAATTGGATGACTTGTATAGCGCCGTTTTTGTGAAAAATCACCTCAAGGACGCTGTACAAATTTCAATAATTTCTACAATCTTAACTTCTAGAAAATCTACACACTAGAAAATATAAAAAAACCTATGGCTAAAACAATGGATGCAAATCCACCGGTTCTTTGATCAGCGATACAAAACTATATGTACAATGCATCTGAACAACCAGCGCGGTGCAGCCCAAAAATGTAAAAATTTATTGGATAACCTCAGCCGTAGGTTACCCCTAGTGGTTCACTGCGTTTGGCCACTTAGCATGGGTGTCCGGGTTTGTGGGGGTCAGTCGGTCCAGGTCTTGGCGGCGGATGCATCTGCCCACCTACTGTGTGGCGGGCCGAATTTGTAGATAAGGGTGGCCTTTTTTACCTCTACGGCAGGACTCTCTGGACCCATTACGATTCACCGCAGTGGTTGGGATTTATTCATACATCCGTCACTTCTGGACATTTTGATCCCCAGATTTTCTACCCACCCTTTATGCTTTTTTATAGGTTTTCCTGTCCTTTCTTTCCTTTAAAAAAAACCCTCCATACAGCATCCTCAAACTTGACTAGGCCCTGAGGGAAATTATTTTCTTCAGGGCCTCCTGTGTGGAGCTGATGAACTTAAAAAAAGGTCTCTACACATCGGTATACATTAATGAGTAGATACATTCGGTGGGTTTAAAAGAGATTGAAGTACTAGCGGAGGCTGCTTTGGGTAAGTGTAGAGATGGGGTTGGAGATTTATACTTCAGGGCTGGACGATGTAATAGTGATGTTCTTTCCGTTTGCATGTTTTACTTATATATAAGATTAGCTCAGTAAATTAAACATAATTTAAAACAAGTTATTAATAAGAATAAGGGAAAACTCTTAGATAACTTAGAAGAGATAGAAATTTTTAAAAAAATACCTTAATAATAAAATAATAATGAATCCATTTTATAAAAACATTTCTTTCTTCTTACAGTCCCATCTTAGAAATGTTCCCTTTCACTGTTCGTTCTGTCTCCTCCCCTCCACTATTTACTAATCCCTAGTCACGCACCCACCCCCACCACAACATTTAGTAATTAATACATTGTGCCCACCCACTGTTTTGTAATTTCGCGTTATTATATTTTTGCCGTGAGTAAGTAACGGTCGTTCTGAAACCGGTCAGCGTAAATAAAAAATATAGTGGTACTAACAAATAAATATTGATTTTTATTTTTAACTTTATGAGTAAAAACTAAAATTGTAATATTTTTAATTAATACAAGACAATATTAGCGAAACTTATTATAACTTACTGTAGAGTTCCGCCCCGGCAAGGCGTAGGTCCTGGGTTCTGTCCCAGCTGTGACCGTATCTGTTTCTGATTTTTCTGTATCATAATAAAGTCGTTATTAATTAGAAAGAAATATTATTTCAATTATTTTTGAGGGATTCAATTATTTTATCACAAAGTTATAGCTACATTCAAAAGTATAAAAATAATCATTTTACAGTGCTACAGCCTGTAGACATTACTTTTTCAAGGTGTTCACCGGCCTTGGTGACATCAAGTCTCGTCAGCTCTTAAACGCTAGTCTGTGTAATGAGAGGCAAAACATGTGTGCGATAGTGAGTCTATCTTGAAAGCGTTCAGATAAGCGGTATACATTTATTATTAAATAATTATATTTAGTTTACTTAGATTGTGACTCAAGTAATATGTTTAATACACGCTCAATTAAAAGCTAAATTATAAGCAAATGAGTTAGGAGAGTTACGTCTTGCTTTTATTATATCTGCATACAGTGCATACCTCTAGTTATTTTTTAAATTTAAATCACAGTTTTATAGATTGGTCGATAGGTTTAATTTCGCTCAAATTTTATTTTGAAATAATTTGAATGTTAAACATGTGTACCTACCCATAAAATATATTCATCTTTTGAAAAAGTTTTAATGTGGAACATGGAATAAGGGTCTTCTAAGTAAAAACATAATTCTTTTGAAACAGACTTTTTGACACACGACTTTTTAAATAGTTTGAATGTGACTGTAGGGTCCTCTAAGCATATAAAGCACACGACTTTTTAAACAGTTCGAATGTGAATGTAGGGTCCTCTAAGCACATAAAACATACGTCTTTTTAAACAGGTCCTTCAAGAAATTCATGCTATTTGATTCAGTTTGGGTGTGGAAAAAGGCGTCCTCCAAGTAATAATGTTCTTCTTTATAAACCCGTAAAAATGTTTATCTTACAAAAAAAAAAATTATGTGGAACAAGAATCTCCTAAGTAAAAACATTCTTCTTTTGAAACAGGTTTAATGTGGATAAAGGGTCCTTTAAGTATATAAACATACTTCTGATCACCTAAGTATATATTATATTTTAGTATTTGGTATGTAGTAATTTAATTTATACTGCTTCACTCAAATTTGTAAATTTTATCCTCAATATAGGCTATTTATTAGTCGTAGTGAGGTTAATTTTTCTATGGTAACATAACAATTGACTTATGTACAGTGAGTAGCAATACATAAATAAAACATACATCTTTTTAAACAATTTAAATGTGGAACCAAGGAAAACATGCTATTTGAAATAGTTTGAATGTGGAAGGAACGTCATCCAAGTAAAGTGCTTCCAAACGATTTGAAAGTGGAATAAAGATCATGTAAGTTAGTAACGATACGATCATATATTGAAACGATTTGAAAATGGAATACGGATCATCTAAGTTAGTAATGATACAACCATATATTGAAACGATTTGAAAGTAAAATAAGGATCAACTAAGTTAGTAACTATTCGATCATATGTTGAAACGGTTTGAAATTACACAGAGAAAAATGTTATTCGAAAAAAACGACCATTTTAATAGTAAAAATGGTTAAAAACGGGACTGAAGTTCTTACGACAAATTAACAGGGTTTCAATGTTTATTGGCGGGAACATGTAAGAATAATTTGTTGGTATACGTAATTTCGTACGTATACCAACAAATTATTCTTACATGTTCCCGCCAATAAACATTGAAACACTGTTAATTTGTTCGTAAGAACTTCAGTCCCGTTTTTAACCGTTTTTACTATTAAAATGATCGTTTTTTCGAATAACATTTTTCTCTGTGTAGAATGAGCATCCTTTAAATAAGGACATATTTATATTGCGTCTTCCATTGCACTCCCTGGTGATAAAATAAGTTTACCACCCCTTCTTGGAGAGAAAAGGATTCTCAAAATATTTGCATTCATATGTCACGTTTTTTGTTCCTATCGAAACCGAATCACTTCAGCCTCGGCACGGCTCTGTTGGAATAAAGTGGTCTCAGATGTTTTGCCCGGGGAAGGCAAACGGGACGAGATTTCCCGACGGGCCCGTGCCGACAGAGTAGCCGGCCGGGGATGGAGGAGAAACTTTTAAAAGAGGAACGTTTTCAAAAAGGGGAAAACGAGTGACTCGGCAAAATATGACCGATTTACTTAATGTTTCCCAAGCACCAACATACATTAAGAAAGAATATATATTCCACAAAATTGTATAATAATAATAATGTTTTATTCGAGGATGTGGGGAGCATAGTGCAATCGCAAGCGTCCCATATACTTATTCATATTTATATAGTAAATTATAAGTAGAATGGAGAAAAAGAAGTAAAAAAAAATAATAATCTATTCTGTAGGGCGTAGTCCTGAGTGAGCTCGGGTCCAGCGCTCACTCAGGAGGCCAGTATTTCAAATAAATTCACTAATTTAAATATTTTTAAAATAGAATTTTGTGCGAAATAGTGTTTTGCAAAATGTCATTCTCAAATTTTGACATTTTCTATTAAACAAAAATGATTATTTTCAACATATTGTAAATAAAAAGCTAGCTTTATAAATTATAGCCTATGTGTTATTCTGATTTATGAGCTATATTATTGTAAAGTTTCATTAAAATCCATTCAGTTTTTGCGTGAAAGAGTAACAAACATACATATATCCATACAAACTTTCGCGTTTATAATATTAGTAAGATAAGATAAACTTAGTTTTTCAAAATTTATAAACTGCATTTAGCAGATAAAATAACAATCTTTCAGAATCAATTTATGTTTTTTGTTGTAAAAAAGAGTCAATACGTCTAGAATTTGATTTAAAAAGGACTAATCTCTGAAGATTAATAAATAATCAAAAGTAAAAAAATTGCATTTTTTAATATTCAAATCTGGGGGGATTTTATTATATAATTTGGGTCTTAGATATGTATGAGTATACGTCTTTTGATGCCGTATTGCTCACTGGGACCACGAGATCCTTTCTAGTAGGACTTCTTGTACTATGTTTATGATCAATTTTATTAAGATTTTCTAGATTTTTGTTGACGTGGATAATAACCTTTTTTATGTAGTTCTGACGAATATCAGGGTTTACGCATAATGACTCTAATTATAGATTTCTGGGCCTTCACAAAAGGTCATAAAATTGTTCTTCTTGACGATCTATGTGCCTTTGTTGGATGGTAGCTTTATTTGTGGGGTGAAATATTTCTTTGTGTGATTGCATCTTTCTTTGTTAAGCTGTTTATATTTTCTGTTCTGTTGAACCTTTTGTTGTTATGTTGTATCTATTTTCGAAGATTTTTTTCTGTATAAGCAATCCAATTATTACTTTAATATATTAAAGTGTAATACTATCATTTTACTTCTATCGGTATTTATTTTAGTTAGGGTTTTAAAATATTTAATTTATTTATAAATTGAGTTTAACATTTTACCAACCTTTGTAAATCAAATATAAAAACAATGAAATTATTACTTATGTTAATAAATTAAATATTTTATATTATGGTTTTCTAAGACTTTTAATATTTTGACTAGTTTAATAATAATAATTGGATAATTTGTAGAACGCCGTTTTTGTGAGAAATCACCTAAAGGGCGCTGGTGTTATATGTTGGTTTGTGTAGTTATAGGAACACGATACATTTTATTCTCAAATTCTTACATTACATTTTATTCTCAAATTCTTAATATATATTTTATATATATATACATTTATATATATATATATATCATTTTATTTATATATATATATCTATATGTACATTTTATTCTCAAATTCTTAAATTGTGAAAAATACACCACAGTTCGTAATGACCTTGGTGTGACATTTTTCACAATAAAAAAAAACACATTTTTTAAGTATTTAATAAAGCGCTAATGCATCCTACTTACAAGTATGTGAATGATACTCTACACCATCACGAGAATCAGCTGCTGATAGAAACTCAAGGCGTACCACCGATAGATCCGTTGTCACCTGTCCCTCTTTGCCATAAACGACGCATGTAACAGAAAGAGAGGTAACAGTAGCATGATCCATAATACCTAGATACGTACTACCTATGGGCATAGTTATCCCGGCTGAGGCTCTATGTGCATGCACAAGTGATGATTATACAAAAATAAATTATTCCAATACCATAAAACCACGGGCCTCGTGGTACAGCACGATTTTAAACTACAAACAGAACTTTTATAGAACTTGAATTTGAACTGAAATTTTGCTGAAATATTCAAATTCTGTTAAACAACCAAATGTGATTTTGTCCATCAGGAATCATAATTGTAGCGAGGAATCGACTTAAGAGGGTAGATATAACCAGAGATTACCGGAAATGTGTCCTTTTTAAATCATATTCCAGACGTATTGACTTTTTTTTACAAAAAAACATAAATTGATTTCGGAAGATTGTTATTTTGTCCTGGTAAAGTTATGTTTCAAAATTCTAAAAACCTAGTTTATTTTTTAATATAGTAAGGTTATATATGGGCGTTTTTCAAAAAAAGTGTACATAGATAAAAGTCAGTGTCCCATCACTTTCAGGATCAGTAACTTTTGTTGTGTCGTTTTTAATGACCAACCATATATTTTACCAATATAATAACAAGTAAATACCTTTATGGACTAAAAATAATGAATAAATCTATTAAATTTCGATATTATTTTTAAATAAGTAAGACTACAGGTCACTGTTTCTGGTATGTCCTACACCTACCACTACCAGTAAGATTTCAAAAATTAATGTTATTTAATGTTATTCCAGTATTTATTTCTAATTCTACTAATAGTATATGATAATATTTTCGATTTGTAACCATAATATAGATTAATTATCGTGCAAAATAATTTAAATACCAGATATTGAGTTGTCCTACGAAATAGCGTATGGTGGAATTTCCGCCTACGCAACCACATTATTGACGTCTTCCAATAAAAATATTACCAAATCGATGAATATTTTCGAAAATAGCAACCCTATTTAGTCTATGAAGGGCGGCCATGCTTGGTTTTTTACAGCCAGTTTGCCAAGAAATCGTAACACAAGTGGTCGTTCTCGGCTGTACTAAAAAAGTGTTCCACCAACGCTTCCGTATTTCTCCAGGTAATTTACCAGCATGTATTAGACTCTACTTTGTATTAAATTGATTCATTTATTGTTTTATGAAATGTTTAGTTAGAACAAACAGAAGTTTCATAATTTATTGATAAATACATTTCGAAAAAATATTGACGCGATTACGCCACTTCTCTTACGCAACGGTCTCGTGAATGGAAATTAAAAGTGACGTAATGGAATTCTAAAGGTCGGTTCACTCTGTCCGTCTTTTAGTGTATTTGGGTGTGTTACAATTTTCTAATTAAATTTATATTTTGCATGTATCTTCAAAATGTAACTATTACATGTAGATATGTGGGTTGAGTGATATATGTAGCATTAAAAAAAAAGAACAGCATAGCTAAAAAGAAAAAAATATTTGATTTTTATGTGTATAATTTTTTTTCTTTTTTTTATAAATTAAGATTATTAAAGATTAATTCTGAAAGAGTCGAAATGGTGTCGAAGTAATAATATAGATAGCGATATGAGCAACTATTACTGTAGAGGCAACTCTGAAATTCAGTATAAAATCAGCTGGTTCATAAATTTTGATTAAGTAAGTATAAAATGTAGCATGATTTATGTTCCTGTGTGTTTTAGTTAATCCTGTACCTAATTAAAGTTGTGTACATTAACAGGTACTTTAATACCCTTTCAGCTTAGTTACCTATTTCAGGCTATACACGGTATGCACGTGTAGCCCATTATTACCTATCTAATTATTTGTGCATTTTTATAAATAATTTATTTTAATTTTATGTTCAAATATGAAAAATCAAAAAGGTACAGAGACAAAATTAAAAGCGACCCTGAAAAATATGAAGCCTTTATGAAAAAAAGAGTTACAACGACAAAAATAACATCAAAATAAAATCAGAGAGCTAACCAAAGAAGAATAGAAAAAAGAAGACGTTGGAGAGAACAGAAACGAAAATAAAAAGAAAAGAAAAAAGAACAAGTGGAAGAAAATGTACTTGCGCGGGGGGCCTTCCACGGTGGCGGTAGTACGTAAAATCGCCCTTTTTTATAGAGAATACCTCACATGAGTCTTAACTGCTCCCGTCTGGAGCCAGTGAGACTATGGCATCCCCAATTGGGGTACGTTTGAGGCTGAAGGTAAGTGGGGACAGGAAGGAGATGGGAAGAGGAAGGTGGGGAAGAGGAAGGTGGGGAAGAGGAAGGTGGGGAAGAGGAAGGTGGGGAAGTACCTGGCTATTCAGATCTAGTCACTAAACACGGTTAAAGTCATTATTAAGCAACGTTTCAATTCTGAATGGTGGTCTTTCACCAGGGTGATACTGAGAGTATCTTCCACTCTTCCCATAACAGTCGCTTGTCGCGCCTTCAGCAGTGTAGCCACAACGTGCGTACACATACGACTGATATTTCGCGCCCGCTGTCGCTACCGGGCAAGCCTCTCAGTCTGGCCGAGGCCTTAGAATTCCTAAACGTTACCAAATTTTTCCCCTTACGCCACTGTCCTGTTATTGCTGTGATTTATTTTCTAAGATCAATTATTATATCTCAAAGAAATTTGTTCTTTTTTTTATTGATATAGTTCATGATTAATTTTAAATTTGTTATAATTAAACATTCGTAAAACAAAAACTTATATTCGTCTTTCTAGAACGAAAAATATACCGTACAAAGTATCCAAAAGTAGCGTAAATGAATATTTTTATTTAAAAACTTAATATTTATTTCAATAAGCTTGATTATTCATATTTTTTAGGATACAGATTGTGTTTTCAATTCGTAAATAAAAATCTGAAATAATGAATTGATTTTAATTTTCTTTATAAACTTTATGATAAAAGTGACGTAAAAGAATTTCTTACCAATAGTATTAAACTTAAATTGCAATTATTTTCGAAGTTTATTGACATTTTCTATTTAAATACTTTTTGTCATGAAGTTCATACTTTCTTTAATAAATTAACGTATATTTTTAATCGAAATGCAGCATCTCACTTAAGTGGAATTCCTATTACGTCACCGACATCTTTTTTGGAAAACGCCCATATACCGTTGGTCGTCGGCAGATTTGTTAAATTTTCAAATGAAATATTGGAACATGTAAGAATAATTTGTTGATATACGAAATCACGTATACCAACAAATTATTCTTACGTTTTCTCGCTAATTTGAACCCAGTTAATTTGTTCGTAAGAACTTCAGTCCCGTTTTTAACCGTTTTTACGAATGAAATGATCGTATTTTAGAATAACATTTTTCTCCGTGCGGGTTAGTGCCGCCCCGAGCAATTTGGACTATTGTGCAGTAAAAACGCACCTAGGTTAGATTAGGTTAGGTTGGATTATGTTATATTAGACAAGTTATAATAAAACGTTATGTAAATATCTAAATATCTACATTAATTTAAATTTTTCATCTCTTAGTAAAGTCGTCTGTAAGAACCGCCTGTATGCGGGTCAGGGCCGCCCCAAGCAAAATACACCGCTCGCATAGTGCTGGTCCACGGACACTGCGATTATCGCGTCAAGCAGTTGCAGTGCACCTACTCGCTCACGGCACAGACAAAACACACATAATAATCATTATTATTTTAATTATGACCATCGCACGGTACCTCCTGAGGCATGGTATCTACCTGCCTACCTTGTTGTTGTCGGCCATTTTGTTTTCAGTACAAGGGCAGCGCGTATTTTTATATTTTACGATAATCGTTAATCATAATTCACAATGTGGTTAGGGAAATTGATTATATATCAAAATGAAACAAAATTATTCTTATAAAATAATTGATTATAAATGTATAAATATATAAAAAAACTTTTTTATACATTCAACATATTTTTAAAAATATCCCACATATTACCAGATCATATTTCTCCAGCTTTCTATAATACTAACTCCAAAATGAATAAAAATAATAATTAAGAAGGATGTTTCTAATAAATTCGAAAAAAAAACGGTATATACACTTTAGAATGTAATGATTGTGACGCACAGTATGTATGTATGACTACTCGAAATTTTAAAACTAGAATCAGGGAACATGAACTCTGTTCACGAAATAATAACTTTTCTGAGTTCGCAAATCATTTTTAATAGAGACAATTAAGAAAAAACTATGTTTAAACATTCAAATATAAATAAATTCTTTAAGTATTGTCGCAAGTCTCGCGACGAGCGGTCGTTTAACGAGACTGACACTGCAAAAGTAAACTGCCCACAAACATAAATTTAACCCATTCGGGACCATGTTCCAATATGGAACTCAAAATAAATATTGAAAAAATACTTACGGAACTTAACAAAATTGGCAGTACAAAAGCTGCCAAAGAAGCTAAAACCGAAATTGAAACAATATTAACCAATATCGAAGATTCATGGAAGTTTGAAATAACATCATTACAAAACACTATAATTGGTTTACAAAATAAAGTGATTCAAAATCAAGAGGATTACATAAACAAATTAGAAACGTTGATAAAAAAAGCGTCAAATGAAGAGAAAAAATATGAAGAAAAAAGCTATGCAATGGTAGTAAGGGAAAAATCGCACCCAATACCTAAAGCAAATTTTGCGCTACTAATTTCCTCAAAAAAAGACAAGCCTGCAGATGAAATCGAAAAAATATTAAAAGACAAAATAAAAGTATCCAAACTAGGAATAGGAATTTCTGGACTAAAAAAAACATATCAAAATAAGATAATACTAACATGTGAGAAACAAAATGATACCGAAAAAATAATAAATGAAATAAACAAAAACCCAGATATTGGAATACATGCTGATGAAATAAAGAAAAAAAAACCTTGCATTATCATTAAAGGAATTGATGCTTGCTACAAAGAAGAAGAACTTTTAATAGATTTGATAAATCAAAATGAAGACATAAAAAACGCCATGACCTCAGAAACTGATAATGAACCCATTATTATTAAAAAAAAGCTCAAGAACAAAAAATCTGATAAATTATCAAATTTTATTATCCAAACAACACCAAAATTAAGAAAAATAATAATATCGAAAGAAAGGATCAACATTGGATACACAAAAGCACACGTAGAAGACTGTGATCCACTCATGCAATGCTATCATTGTATTGGGTATGGACACACATCACTAAGATGCCTTGAAAACCTGAAGAGTCCCAGATGCCTTCACTGTGCAGGAGAGCACAAAATACAAGACTGTCCCAAAAAACAAGAACCTGCCAAATGTCACAACTGCACAAACAGAAAGGGTTACCAAAATGACCATCCAGGTAACAGTTACTTATGTGAATTCCGCAAGAAAATGTTAAAAAATGCGCAAATACGAATTGAATACGAGTAAGCTTGCATGTTGCATACTTATTTTTTTATCCTCTTATGAATAATTTTTTTACTAAAGAATTAGATGACTCGCTAAATATTGCGGAACATGTTTGTCACACTTTAAATGATTGCAACAACATAGTAGATAACATACCGAATTCATTCTCAATATTACATCTTAATATCAGATCAATGAAACAAAATTTTAATGAATTTTTACTTTCAATTAATTTATTAAACCATAAACCGGACGTTATTGTGTTAACTGAAGCATTCACCAGCGATTATAATAAATTTTGTATACCTAGTTATAGTTACTTTATGACACATTGTGTTATTAACAGAAATAGTGGTATTGTTGTATTTGTTAAATCCTGCTATTCAAACATCAAAGTGGAAGAAGTACCTATGCAGCGAGTTAATTGCTTAGATATCAATGTAAATATAAATAAAGTATGTTTTAACGTTATCGCAATTTACCGAACGCACGGATCTAATGAGTATATATTTATGGATGAATTAAGAAGCATTATTTTATCAAAAAAAAATAAACAGAACATAACAATAATTGGCGATTTTAACATAGATGTTTCTAAGGAAAATAATAACAAAATAAAAACAGAATTTATTAATCTTATGTCAGAAATGAATTTTATATTATGTATAAAAAATTATACTAGAGAAATTACGGGTCAACGTCCATCATGCATTGATCACATATGGTGTAACACTAAAGATTCCGACAAACTACTTACGATAATATTAAAAAATAATATTACTGACCATCACACTTGCATTTCTATACAAGAAATTAATATTAATAATCACACAAATTCAGAAAGCAAAATTTATACACAAAAGTCACTAAACCATGATAAACTAAGTATAAAAATAAGTACGGAAACGTGGCAACCCGTATTGGAATCTACATGTGCTGAAACAAGCGCAAATAATTTTGATAATATTCTCTGCAATTATATAACAACATCAACTGATATTAAAACTATAAAAATTAAAGCAAAATTCAAAAAAATAAAACCATGGATCTCACATGGCTTAGTGGTGTCTATTAGAAAAAAAGAAGAGTTATATCGCTTGACAAAGAAATTTCCCTTAGATAAAAAAATATTCACGTATTATAAAAAATTTAGGAATAAATTAACCTCTTTAATAAAAATAACTAAAGAAAACTCTTACAAAAATGAAATTAACCTGGCTAAACAAAATGTAAAACATATTTGGAAAACAATAAATCAAATAAATAGTAGAAAAAACAAAAAAATTCCGATTAAAAAAATTCACATCGGAGATAACTCTATTGACACCATAAAGGAACCGACAAAATGTGCTAATGCCTTTAATAAATATTTCGCTAACGTCGGACCAAATTTAGCTAAACGGATCGAGGAAAATTATAAAATAGATAATTTCGAAAAGGACCGTCTTAAACAAAATAATCTGTCAATTTTCCAACCAGTAACAACAAATGACATAAAAAATGTTATAAATGATTTAAAAGGTGGATCTGCACCAGGATTTGATGGAGTCACAGTGGAAATATTGAAAAGATACAACAATTTATTAAGCATTCCAATTACGCATATTATAAATACTAGTTTGAATAGTGGAATATTCCCTTCTATTTATAAAAAATCTATTGTAACACCCGTTTTTAAATCAGGCAACCCTGAAGAAATATCAAATTATCGACCTATATCTCTTGTTTCAAACATTGCAAAAATTTATGAAAAGATCGTAAAAACGCAACTCATGTACTATATTGAAAATAATAAAATACTTAGTTCTAGCCAATTTGGTTTTAGAAAGAAACTAGGCACTCATGATGCCATTGCTGAACTAACCTCAACAATATACAATGCATTGGACAAAAAAAAACAAATGCCTTGGCATTTTTATTGATTTACGTAAGGCTTTTGATAGTATCTCCCATTCAAAATTAATTAATAAATTAAATGATATCGGTATTACTGGTAAGGTTAGGTATTGGCTACAAAGCTATCTAACTCAAAGAAGTCAAAAAGTAAAATTAAATAACTCACTAAGTACAGATGAAATTTTAGAATTTGGAATTCCACAAGGGACTGTTATTGGACCAATATTATTTATAATTTACGTTAACCAAATGTTTAAATTATCACTTAATGGTAAACTTATATCTTTTGCTGACGACACTGCAATAATTATCGAAAAAGAGACATGGAACGATATTACCAATGCAGCCAATCAAGACATGAAGGTCATAAAAAAATGGTTCGATAACAATTTATTATCACTCAACACAGAAAAAACATATTATATTCCCTTCTCTCTACAAGAAGAAGTGCCAAATAATTTAATTAACATAACAATTCATTCCAAAAATTGTGCAAATGACGGTACATGTAATACGGACTGTGCTAAGCTAAATCATAAATCTAGTGTAAAATATCTTGGAATCTTAATAGATAAAAATGTTAAATGGAAAGATCACATTAATCTCACCGTAGAAAGAATAAGAAAACTTATCTATGTTTTCTATAACGTACGAAACATTTTAAACAAGAATACTATTAAAATTGTCTATTATGCATTAATTCAGTCCTTATTGCAGTACGGCATTATTGGGTGGGGAGGGGCCTTTAAGGCTTCATTACAACCCATAATTACAATTCAAAGAATAATTATAAAAATCATCCTTAGGAAACCATACGACTTCTCTACTTTTGAGATATTTCGGGAATTTAATGTACCATCTGTCACAGAATTGTATAAGAGAAACGCCTTATATCAAATTTATAAGGAATATTTTATCCAAAAAATTCACCCCTCAAATAGCATAAGCAATAGATTCAAAACTAATGGCTTAATAACAATCCCTATGCTTAGAACGACTACGGCTCAGCATCACTACTTGTATTTAGGTGTGAGATGGTACAATATATTATTGTCCAAAAACAAAATTAGTGTAACCGAAACTTTGAAATATGAACAATTTAAAAAGCAAATTAAATCCCTGAAATTAGATAATGATATATTGTACCCTTAGTTTACCATTACTTAATCTGTATTATCAATGTTGAAAGTTAAAATATACAGTATATTGGTATTGTAATTCAAAAACATATTTTTTCCTAAATTGTATAGTTATGTTAAATAATGTTTGTATTTATTTTAAGTCTTTGATTACATATTTATTTAGAATATTTTATTTTTTTTGCATGTAAATACTCCTCCCATAAACACGAGCTCCTAGAGCTTAACTTATGGAGTAGTAGAATAATGATGAATAATTTGTATAACTTTACATAATGTTCACTTGTAATGTAAAACTTTTTTTCTTATAAATAAATAAATAAAAAATAAAAAAAATAAAAATTTGCGTGCTGTAGAATCATTAGAAATAAAAATTAATTTAGTTAACAAAATAATAGCAACCTGTAAATCACCCCTTTTGACAGTGTTCCCTTGCCATTTTGACTCCTCCCACTGTTCTTCCCCTCACCCAAAATCACCCTTCCTACCTAACTACCCCCACCTAATAACATCTAATCATTTCTGGTACTTATATAAATTTTAAGTTACTTTTAAGTTTGCTGGTGTATGACACGGACGTGTTGAAACCGGTAGCAGAAAAATTGAAATTAAGGTAACAAATGTACATTGAAAGTAAAACTCTCCAAAACAAAACATAATTTATTTATATATATCGCTATATTGTTTATTTTCGTAAGAATTTTGTAAGACAGAATCTTGTTCCATTATTACCGGCAACTGACGTCAGTTTCACAAGTTGGCAGTATTGACTTTTACAAAGGAATTTGGTTGTTCTTTGAATTTTGTCTTTCTGTAAACGTAGGTATTTGATGTAAAAAATGTATTAAATTATTGTTTGCATGCATTACAAAATAATAATACACATTTCAATCTTACTTCTCAAATAACTTATATATTATATTTATCTGTGACAAAAACATTGATTCTTAACTTCTGCAAAGTTATGTATTGTGTTACGTCTGGCTTTGTCTTTGATCCTTAAATCTCTCGCTCTGTTACTTGGCTAAGTCCGAAATGTCACGATTTACAAACCCCTTTTTCTCTGGCACGTGACAAAAATGAAGATCATCTTACATCTAACCAATTGTTTCGCGTTCACTGTTTGTGTGAGTCTGCGCGAACTAAACAATAATGTATTACATTGATATAATTTATTATGTTGAACGTAGGGTTTTAGTTTCTAAAGGTCAGCTCAAGAACTTACTGCAAAATCTAAATGATTTTCGCTTAGTCGAGCTACTACACTTTTTTATTCACTATGCATATCTGGAATTAAGCTAGTTTTTGTTTATTGTTTGAAGCATTTACAGAGTGTTAACAAATATTATATTTATGATAATGCCGTTAAAATGTTCACAGCATGCGTAATCATGTTTTAGTTGTTAGTATGCGGATATGCTAGTTGTGAAAAAACAGAAATAATAAAATTTTTAATTATTAAAATCCATTTCGCTGACCTGGAAATTCGAGACAAAAATAATGTTTTAATTGCATGACGCCTAAGCTCACCGGACAGATTTTGCTACTTCGTACAATCAGGCTGTATAAATAGTTAAAGTTTTTCATTGTATAATATTTTACCAATTAATTAAGTCTAGAGTACGTACCTTTTTTTATAGTGAACACCTCACAAGAGTCCCAACTGCTCCCGTCTGGAGCCAGTGAGACTATGGCATCCCCAATTGGGGTGTGTTGTGAGGCTGAAGGTAAGCGGGGAAGGGAAGGAGATGGGGAAGAGGAAGGTGGGGAAGTACCTTGGCAATTCAGATCAAGTCACTAAACACGGCTAAATCCATTTCAAGCAATGTTTCAATTCTGAATGATGGTCTTACCACCAGGGCGATACTGAGAGTATCTTCAATTCTGGAACATGCCACAAATATATTAGATATTATTTTTAATTAATTAATTGTGAAATAACACAAATTAATCGAATAAAATTTATATGCGCACGCCGGGTTCGAACCCGCGATCCTCGGAATGGGAGTCCAAGTCTTGCCCCTGGACACCTGGATCTAACATGTTAAGTTTTTTTAACGAGTTTTTCGTCGAAAAATATTTAATCTATGAATTGTTTTAGTCAACACGTTTTTCGTATGAAAATTTTAATAATTTTTTCGTCGAAAAAGTTTAGTTCAACCCCTTTTTTAAGTTAATAAATCGAACACATTTGGGTTTTTCTAATAATATATAGTATAAAAAATTTAAAACTTTTTTGCACTTAATTTATTTCTGACCGTAACCGGCTTCAGCCTGTGGCCCCGCTTACCCGCTCAAACAGAAGAAGAAGGAGACATAGGACAATACAAATGTTGGAGCGAGCGCGCTTATATTAAAAACGATAATATACAAGCGAAAATTTTGAAAATGTTTAATAAAACACGACTCGTTCAAAAAAATACTAAAAATCTCTGAGAAAAATGTTATTCGAAAAACGATCATTTTAATAGTAAACAAGGGACTGAAGTTCTTACGAACAAATTAACAGTGTTTCAATGTTTATTGGCGGGAACATGTAAGAATAATTTGTTGGTAGACGTAATTTCGTACGTATAACAAGAAATTATTCTTACATTTTCCCGCCAATAAATATTGAAACTCTGTTAATTTGTTTGTAAGAACTTCAGTCCAGTTTTTAACCGTTTTTACTATTAAAATGATTGTTTTTTCGAATAACATTTTTCTCCGTGTAGCGTGTCGGTACTTTTTGTTTTTTTGGTAAGTTACTTTTTATAGAAGTTATGACCTTCCAAAAATCAATAAAATTGACTGGTTTAAACGCCGTCAAAAGACGTTCAGTAGACAAAATTGACAATGTTTTTAAAAAAAAAAGCAAAACGTACAAAACGGAATAGTTTTTTCTTATGTAGTTGGTAAAAAAAAAAAATTAAAATCAGTCCAACATTCTGAAAATGGTTACGGTCACAAATAAATTAAATGGATAAAAGTTTTTTTTTTAAATAAATTAATGTAATGGAATTCCGCCACGAATTGTCAGTATTAAGAGAAAAAATATTAAGGTATTTCATAGAAGATATTCACCTAACACCTAACCAATTACTAAAGTCAATACACCTAACGTATTAATGTTTTTTCATTGTAAAATACATTTACACAACCAATTACTCTAGTTAATACTTTTAACGTATTAGTAAAGTATTGAAAAATATTTACTTAACCAACTAAAACCGCCAATCACTTCGATTTCACAATCGTTCTTTTGAATTAAATTGCCAATTTCAGAAATGGATGTTGGAGCTCCAATGTTGCCTCTGGATTATTTCTTTTGTTTGAATTTAAAATCAGATTTCTTCCCATTCCCCGCTTGGAAAGTTGCCTTGTTGGAGTTGGAAATATATTCCCAATAATTATACTTTAGTGATTTGAAATCAATGCCAGGAGAACTCAATTATAATTTAATGATCTCGTTTTGAATTGCACAAACACGATAAAATATTTTACTATCAATTCGCTACAATTTTTTTTCTAGTAATTTATAAAAATGTTTTTATTTATACTAGTACAAAGTGACGTGCATGATCTAAATTTACCTACATGATGGCAATTATTTCGTTATTATTTCATTATCGATTTAAGTTCTGGTCTCCAATGACCTAATGTTTTCAAAATATCGGACAAAAACAAAAACACTGGGTCGGGGTCACGGAAAACAAAAACATTGTGGCCCTTCATGTTTGTACTAACATTTGGTTCAATGATTATGGTAATATTGTCGCTGCAGATGTGATTTAAGCCAAACTAAAAAAATTCCATCTTTACGATCAGAAAATCAAAGCTAGCTTTCAATGTGTACATGTGTAAGTAAGTACACGTAGTTTGACATATCTGCAGAAATAATTTTTTTATTATTAGTTCAAAAAAGATACATAAATTAAAATTTTTTTTATTCCTTAATTCATTATTTAATGGATGTATTTTATGTACCCCCATAAATAAGCAGGACTTATATGTATGGCTTGTGTATTTTCATTCTGTCTTTTCGATTATTATATTCTTAATAATATTTCTTGCGTTCTATTGCTAGAATGTTATTATTTTGTATTCGCATATCATTTCTACATTACCCAAACCATCTGGAATATATTGAATTTCAAAATAACCCCAAAAAGCGTATCTAACAAAAATAATACACATCTCGAAGCTAAATCTTATTTTCGCCGAATCATCTAGATTACAGAAACCTATATCCATTCTTATTATCCGATCCATCCGGAGAAATGAAATAAAATTTTCTTTGCAAGTAGGTATGCTACTCGCGTCATCCGCCAAACATTCGATATAGGATTCACTAGAAGAGCCCTAGATGCAAATATTGTTGGGTAGCGCTTTGTTGGCACCACCTTGACGTGGTCAGAGTGGGGGCGTGATGTCATATCTGCGCATTGTCTGTCTGTCGTCCCGAAGGAGATCGAATTCCACCAAACCATTAGCGAAGTTTTACACAATATCTAGTTATATTGCGATGTCGATTGATGCTCTTACTTGGTATGCATAGTTAGGGTTTTTCTCAGACTCTGGTAATTTGTAAGAGAATATTTTTATTTATTTTTTATTCATTTATTTCAATTTATTTCACCTCTTACACACAACAATTTTACATTTTAATCATTGTTTAACAATAGAATAACTAAATAAAAACAAAAATATAATAAAAAGGTATAACAAAAAGGTGAAAACATCATTTTTTTGGTTTCTACACCAATTAAGAGAACTGGCTCTTGAGCTTGGTGGAGGAGTTATGTAAGAATATACAATTTTTAGTCCATAATTAATATAATATCTTAAGGACTAAATTAAGGAAGACATTATACAATATTTGATGGTTTGATTTACAGGATTAAGGTTACATGGTTTTATTGCATACAGTTTTTTAAGAATAGTTTGATCTTTTTCTGGAATAATGCTAAATCTCTTATTTTTTTTACTTCTTCGGGAAGGCTATTGAAGTAAGTTATCCCTTTGTATACATAATTATTTTGCATTTGTTGAGTAGAAAATAATGGAATTTGGATATTATATTTACGTCTTAACGATGAGATGGATTCTTGTGGTGGTTGATTCATACAAATGCGATTGTTCACTATAATTTTCACTTCATGTAACATTGGTTTTCCTCGGCGAACGTCACTAATATCATAAACATGTCCCATTTCACAGCGGCATTTGTCGAACCGCCATAACCTCTTTTAATGACGAGCAAAGTACTTGATACCTTTGCACAGCTGTATTCCTCGAAAAAGTTCATTAAAAATCGTAAATATTTTCACAAACCATTATTTATTACCGAATTAACAAGTATTAAGCGGGAAGGATGGATTCACACGTCCGTTACTTCTGACCACACTGACCCGTAGTTTCCTACCCAAAACTTCCTCTACTTCCTGTCTTCAAAAATACCTTCCACACGACATATCGAAAGATGACGTATGCCCTGAATGAAACCATTTACCTCGTTTTTTTTAATCGTAAATACTGTACAATAGTCTTAACTGCTACCAAGCATCTGGAGCCTGTCAGACTATGGCAATTGGGATAGGAGTGATTGTAATAAACTTTCAAGGGCACGTTATAACGTCTATATTAAGCATACAGAGAATGATATTTTTAGCAATATAAAACGTTTTGGCGTTTCAGTAAATCATTAAGAAGTGGTGACTCTGATGAACCAAATACTATGTATTTTGAAGATAGAAAGGCTGATGGTATCAAAAATATTGTCGATCTTTTTGCATGGCGATGCCATATAGTAAATTTTATTCCAAAGGCCAAATATGAACATCGTTTTATAGTATTATGATTCGTGGTGTATAGATGTGCCTACCAGCGCGGATCTTCCCTAACGCACTGTGACGTCTATTACCCCGTTAATCAATTTTATTACGCAAATAAATAACGGCGTGTTTCAGAATTATTGTTTGTTTATTATTTTTTTACGGAACTCATGGAGAACAAGATGAAATTATATTATAATTTCTTTGAAAAACCCACGTTATTATTCCGATAATGTTTCGCCCTTGTTGGATTGGCTGCTTTTTTAAACAAGGCCGATATAAAATAAGATTTGGAAAACTGTTGCCAGGAGAAAAAATAAACTAGGAATAATGAGTTATTTTCGGCTAGCAACACTCTCTGTTGGTGAAAAGGTATTAGTCACTCATTAGGCACGTACGATTGTTGGTTTCTCAAAACCATTTCGGTTTTATAAAACCCGACTGACTGGTAAATCAATAATGAATACATTCATTAGGTTTGTAACTTGAAATGAAAACTCTCAAATCATTAAAAAAATATAACATTTCTATAATAATTTTATGTTTATTAATATTTTCGTAAATAATACTAATGACATTTTATATTATACTAGCTGACCCGGCAAACTTCGTACCGCCTCAGAATCAATAAATGTTGTGTTTAATTTATTAGCTGAAATAAAGTTGAAGTTTTTATTAAGTTAAAATAAATAGGTACCTACTCTATGTTCAAAAAATGAAATTGAGCTGTTGACTAAGCACGAAATGTTCGGCACACTACACCATTGACAGTTCGAATTGATTCAAATTATGTCGACCAACGCATATTCTTTGAAAAGCGGTTCCATACAAAATATAATATATTATTTATAATACATATATATATATATATATATAATAAATAATTTTCTTCATAATTATTTTTCCGGGTTCGAACCCGCGACCTTCCGAATGGGAGTCAAGTGTCTTACCACTCGACCACGGACGGTCGTCAAATATATATTGTATCACAATGATTTTTATAATAGCTAATACCAAGGATAGTCACCCCAAGTGGTTAGCTACGTTTGGTGACTTAGTAACGGGTGCCCGGGTTTATTGGATTTTTCCGGGTCTTGGCAGCGGATACGTCTGCCCACAAAATGCGTGGCAGGCCAGATCGGGAGAGACTGGTTGAGGGAGACCTTTTGACTAATCCGACAGGGCTCTCTTGGAACATCAACCTTGCACCGCAGTGGGAGGGATGGAATCATTCGTCAGTCACTCCTAGATACACTGACCCCCTGATTCCTATCCACCCCTAATAACTTTTTTCCTTCCCAGAACATCCTCTCATCCTTTCCTAAAATAACCCTCCACCCAGCATCCCCAATGATGACATAGACCCTGAGGAGAATTATTTTCTTCATAAAAAAAAAATACTTATGGTCTCCGTGGTCGAGGGGTAAGGCTTTCGACTATTATATACATGTGCTACCCCAAGTTTTTAAGAGCCAACGATCGTACTAATCTTCTACGAATATCTTCTTATTCGACGAATGACACTGTTTTTCACACTGCGAAGGTACCTACCAGGCGCGGTCCCTTCATACATACTGTGGATGCTGCGCTTCCCTTCCTTTTAAGGCATATAATTTATAATAAATGTAATAATAATAATTCTTTTTTTTTTTTTTATAAAAAAAAAATGACCTAATATTTGTTCTAGCCGTAAACAGCAATAGATACCGCAATTTAACTTCACCGTCCGAATCTCAGAGACTAACAACAACAAACCGCTGCGCGCGGTGCGAGTCGAATTATTATACCTACATATTATAGTAACATTATCGATGCTCGAATGTCGCCTAAACACCAACGCACACCAATACTAGCAACAGTGGATTCTCTGCTTCGTTCCGTATCCACCAAACTAGAAGAAGTTTGATGTTCGCGCATGCGCATTGAGTCCTGCTTGACTAAGCTTGCTTGAAGCCGCATACGACTTCGATAAGAGCATCCAATTCACAGAAAACGACTGTACAGAATAGCATAGCCGATGCGGATTGTTTGCGCTATCAATTTTGACAGTTTGGCTTGAAGAACTGAAACCAATTGATGCGTTGAATATATTTCGAATACTCATTTAATTAATTTAATTTTGAAACTGTAATAATTTATGTAAAGCATAAAGGATTTATAGAGCTAATCTGATGTAGGTACTGTTTTTATTAGTAATTGCATCTTGTTCGTGGGCTAGTTTATAGATTTGTATATTTAATAGTAGGTATATCCTTCAGCATCACTTATACAAAAAGTCACCGACCGCCACTGTTACCTACATATATAATATTGTATGAAAATCTTGTAAATCATGTTCCAGTCAAAAATTATAACTTTATTTTGTCAGATTTTGGTGAAGTTCTCAAATAAGATTTTCTGAAGCTTTGTAGGGTTTATAATGATCGTTCTCCTTAAATAAAATACTTGTAAATCTCACAGATTTTTCCTCTACCACGCGTAAAAGTTTTTCCTGTCATTGTCGCGTTTCTGCGATAATGAAGTCTGTAAAAGAAAAACAAGCATTATTACGAAAACTGAATGCTAAAACAAATCTTGTCTGATATCAAATATAAAAATATGGTTCTTACGTGAAATTCAGTAAAAATATAGCTCCCACGAGTATTCTTGATTATTATTTAACGTGGTTTTGTTTCATTCGAGTATCTATTATTAACTTGGTATTATTATTTTTTCCTTTGTCAGAACTTTTTCGTCCGAATCAGGCAAAAATTTTGTCTTCTCTCGCGTAACATCCCTTATATTCTTTGTTCCCCGTTGAGAGGAGTTAGTCCGGCGCGCGGCGGTTGTGGCCCGGACATCCCCGGGGTGCCCTTTTATTTTGTTTTTGTATGTTTTACACGTCCTAGGGAGCAATGAATCGAAAATAATCAAGAAATATGGCTTTGTTTGTATTTCTACACTTGCCTCGGAACGAGATGAAATTTCTGACACAGCTGAGGATCACGCGCAGAGCAGAAATCAATTCACAAAGAAAACAAAATAACAAGTTTGTGGCTTTGACAAGGTGATTATGGGCTAATTGCACTGAAGACATATATCTATAAGAAGTGAAATCCCTTCCGATATTAAAGAAAATTGGTCACTATGTTCCATAAGAACTATTATTACACTAAATTTACACAAATAATCTTTATTTTCTCAATTGCTCGTATTGTTGTGAAATGTAGTTATGTAGGGGCGTTTTTAGATGTAAAAACTAGGTTTATATAAATTATCGAAAACGCATGTAAAATCGTCTTGGTTAGTTAGTTAGTGATACATTCGCTAAGTGATATAGGCCCTGAGAGATTTTTTTTCTCACGGTCTCTTGTGTAATGTCCAATAAATGTTTATGGTAATAATAATCATTTCCTATTAGCATTCATTAAAGTATTGTATTTTATCGTTTCGTGAGAACTCAACACGATGGCACTTCAGCACACCTTTGGAAAGTGACATAAAGTCAACTTTGTATTACTTCCCCACCTTTTTCTTCCCCCCTCTCTTTATCCTTCCCAAAATCTTCAGCCTCACAACAAACCCCAATTGGGGATGCCTTAGTCTCACTAGCTCCAGACGGGAGCAGTTGGGACTCTTGTACGGTATTCATGTAAAAAAAAAACAAGGGAGTGTTGAAGATCCATTGTGTTTAGTGGTCCTGTAATCGTATTTTACAATTGACGTAAAAACTATACATTGATTTAATGAGTTCTATGACAACTCAATAAAGTGGCATCCCAACACCCCTTTGAAAAGTCATTAAAAGTAATTAAAAAGTTAACCCAAAACCTCACCGTGTACAGTTCAACATTTAAGGTAAAATTTTTCTAAAAAGGCAATTTTCTCTCTTTAAAAACATTTACAGTATTAGGGGAGATTGATTTTTAAACACTAACTCCACACAGGTGGCCCTGTGGAAAATAATTTTCCTCGGGGCCTATATCATCTTAGGGGATGCTGCGTTGGGGGCATTTTTAAGGAAAGGAAGAGAGGAAATTCTATAAAAGCTAAGGGTATTTGGGATGAGTAAGAATCTGGGGATCAGTGTATCTACAAGTGACGGACGTATAAATCCATCCCTCCAACTAAGATGCAAGGCGATGCTGGGTGGAGAGAGTCCCGCTGGGGGAGTCAAATGCAATCGCAAATCAGTCTCTCTTGGTCCGGTTCGCCGCGAAGTAGTTAGGCAAACGTATCCGTTTCCAAGACCCGGACAAACCTCTGCCCATGAACCTGGGCACCCCTGTTGAGTCATCAAACGTAGCGAACCCTCGGGGTGACCTTTGGCAGAGGTGTTGGTTATCCAATAAACGGTTGCAAATTATATTTATAATGTACATGTATTTCTGCCCACGCAGAAAAAGTAATAATTTTTCTCGCCCACACCCATAACGTGAAAACACCTCACTACGTTTCTATTAAATTCTTAATATCACGTTTCTCCTTCCCTTTGTTTAGTTTTATAACAATAGAGCAGTATTTCCAAAACTTCCTTGTAGAATTTTCCTGTCGTATCAATTAAATATTTTATATGAAATTTCATGTAAATGGACTAATTGATGAACACATATACAAATATATTTAGTAAGACTAAATTTTATAAGTTATCAAGAGTTAAAATGATAAGTATGAAAAAATTTTCGTCAGAAATTTTCTTCGTGAAATGCATACACTTCATTGCACTAAAATGGTATTTTTTAATGCACTTACCAAAAATAACTGCAAAACATCAGACAGATACATTATTATCTTTAAGACCACAGATGGCAATAAATAACGAAGAAGAGTGATATCTATTAATCAGTACTAGAAGTAGGCTTTCAGTTTTCAAATAACTTTAACTGCAGGATGCAGGAAAATTTGAAAAAAAAAACATTTTTTTTAACGATTCTGGGGAATATTTGCCACATTTTGGCAACAAAGCAATCCGAGACTTTGGAAATAGTGCCATAATGTGGCAAAAAGCCTTCGAGAGGTTATTCAAAATTAATTAAATTCAAAGTTATTTTTCAAGTTCTTTAGAGGTTCTATGTAAGTTCTATTATTAATTTCAGTTGTGTGAAACAACTGGCAAATATCATTTCAGAAGTGAAATAGAACCTTTACAGAACTTGTCGCTGGGAGGAAGGTACCTAGGTACTCAGTTATGGCTCATTGCCATCGACCACTTATGGGCGTATATTTTGACAGTTCAATTGAGGTTTCAAGACTTCACAGCTCATGGCGGAAATCGGGAACCATTTAATAATAGTTCACTCAGGTGATTCGCTATATTTGATGACTTACCAGGGGTGCCCGGTTCATAGGGGGAGGTTTGTCTGTTGTGGTACTGGTACTAAACAAGTTTGAATAATCCAAGTCCTGTTGTAGCATAAAATTTATAGTAAATAAATAATTTTAAAAACTACCTCGTCTTCGATCGATTCTTCGATACTTGGCTATTTTGTTATGTTCATTTATAGTGAAGTGCAAACTCAAAGGGCACTGTAAAGTGTTAATTAACATTTATAAAAAAATATTGCAAATAACATATTTTCTTTCTTCAATATTTACAAATTCACTTTGTTGCATCATTTTATATAAATGAAATAAATAACTTTTGTGTAAACCACTATAATCAATATATTATAGTGGTTTACAAAAAAAGTAGTTTGTATAATTTAAATAACATTTTCAACTGCATACGTCTACAGAAAGTGCAGTTTTTTAAAAATAATTTTGAGAATAAAATAAATATAAACAAGGGGAGTATCCAATTTTACAATTTGTGTGAAAGGTAAATAATGGACCATAGTTTGAGAAACTCTGCGGTGAATGGATTATTACAAAACGTGTGTACTACGTAGCTTATGAAAATACCTTAAAATATAATTTTTATTAAGTTTGAATTTTTTTTAGTTTGTAATTGGAATCATCTTTAATTGATTTGATTGTTGATTGCAGGGAGGATACATTTTCTTCCAATCGATCGATTTTTCTCATCGCCTGTTCCAATAATTCAAATCTTTTGGCAAATTCGTTTAATTTTGAAATGTTACAGTTGACGGATTTTATTTTTTTTTAATTCCGACATATCTTCTTTCGCTTGACTGTTGAGAGTTATGAGCGAGGCGAGTTCAGAGTATATTTATTTAATTTCAATCATCACGTCTTCTATGGAGTTGTTGGGAGTGGCAGTAGATTGAGGTGAGGTTTTGCAGGTTGGGCAGCCCCAGGTTCTTCTTTTCTCATTATTTGCTTTGCGAAATGTGGTTTCAGTTGTCCCTCCGCATTCGTAGTGGAACTGCTTACAACACAGAAGGAGTAACATTGACTCCATCACTAATAGTCAGTTGGCATTTGTAGCAAAGCATATTGAGAAAGAAAGTTGGTCGCCTGTGGATTGTCAAGCGCGTCGATGGGTATAGAAGTAGTACTGGTAAGTATTTATTTCGGGTAAGATAATGTATACAGACAGCATTGTATTTTTAGGTAGCACTGAAAAAAATTTAACTCAGGATATACTCGTATATATATATATTTTTTACAGTAGCTCCACACAGGAGGCCCTGAAGAAAATCATTCCCCTCGGGGCCAATGTCATCTTTGGGGATGCTGTGTGGAGGGTTCTTTTTAGGAAAGGAAGGAGAAAAGGGTATGAGGGGTGGGTAGGAATCTGGGGGTCAGTGTGTACATGAGTGACGGAATGATTCCATCCCTCCCACTGCGGTGCAAGATGATGTTCCGAGAGAGCCCTGCTGGAGAAGTCAAAATATCTCCCTTAACCAGTCTCTCCCGATCTGGCCTGGCACGCAATTGGTGGGCAGACGCATCCGCCGCCAAGACCCGGACAAACCTCACCCCATTAATCCAGGCACCCCACGTAGTCACCAAACGTAGCGAACCACTTGGGGTGACCTATGGCAGGGGTGTTGGTTATCCAGTAAATGGTTCCCGGGCGGCGGTACCCATACTCGCCTACCGAAATGCTACATAGGACTCTTAAAGTTAAATTAATTCACACTGTTATTTACAAACTATGAGAGGCACTCTCCAATAAACGTAAATTCAACGTCCTCGAAGAATTCCAAGCAATGTTAAACATAATGATGCCGTTGACGAACTTGCTAAATAATACGGCGTAATACGAAGCCTCGCTACAACAACATGTATAAGAAAGCCTATTTGCGTGAGCGAATACATCGCAAAGTATAATTATCAGTGTAGGCGAAAAACGACGCCGCGACGTATTCATTGGCGTAGCTACACACTGATTGGCCCACCGGGCAAATTAGGTCTTCTTCTTCTTTTTTTTGTGAACCCTATCAGGTCCCTCCGACGTTGGCGATCACTCTGATAAATGTCTCTATCTTGCACGGAGAAAAATGTTATCCTAAAATACGATAATTTTTTTTCTTCAAACTTCGCAAAATCACTTTGTGGCGTCATTTTGAATTAAATTAAAACAAAGTTATTTGTTTTAATTTAATAAGATCATTTTATTAATAAAACAGTTGAAAACGGGACTGAAGATCTTACGAACAAATTAACAGGGTTTCAATGTTTATTGGCGGGAACATGTAAGAATAATTTGTTGGTATACATATTTTCGTGCGTATACCAACAAATTATTCTTACATTTTCCAGCCAATAAACATTGAATAACTATTAATTTGTTCGCAAGAACTTCAGTCCCGTTTTTTAATCGTTTTTACGAATAAAATGATCGTAATTTAGAATAACATTTTTCTACGTGTGCGCTGCCCGGAATACCTCCTCCACACTTCTAATACCGGTCCACTCTCGTAAATTTTACAGCCAAGAAATTTGTCTTCTACCAGGCCCTCGGCGACGCTTTATCTTGCCTTTTAATATTAAATGGAGCAAGTGATATTTCTACTTTCGAAGTATGTGAAATGTGACCCAGATATGAAATTTTCCTGACTTTTACTAATGTGAGCAGTTCTATATCTGCCCGCCTGAGAATTTCTGTATTTGTGATCATGTCCTGTCGGTCCATGGGACTTTGAGCATTCTTACGCTAGGCAAATTCGTTCTTTTTACTTTTAGCGCATAAAAATCGCTTACTCATCCTTTTTGAATTAACGTTTTGGACAGTCATGCAGTGCCCATTATCGGACAAATGCACACTGTAAGGAAAAGAGCGCAAAGATTTTTGCAATTTTTTGGAGATGTCTGATCAATCAACTGGAAGTTCGACATTTTGAATATTTTCAGTTATTACGCAATAAGCGCCCTTGAGGTGATTTCTCACAAAAACGGCGCTCTACAAATTATCCAATTATTATTATTATGATTACCTACCATAACACTCACGGGAGGGGGAGGGGGGTAGGGATGAGGGAGGGTCAGAGAAGCTGATTGCCATCTGGTTACTGAATATCTTAACTTTTATAACGATGATATTATTCGAAAATTATTATTTTCCTTACCGCCATCTTATAGATTATAGGCATAAGGGAAAGGAAGGAGAAAAAGTCCTGGGAAGGAAAAAGGTTTGAGGGGTGGGTAGGAATCTGGGGATAAATATGTCCAGGAGTGATGGACGTGTGAAGCCATCCCTCTCACTGCGGTGCAAGGCGATGGGTCGAGGGGTCCGGCTGGAATGATCAAAAAGCCTCCTTCAACCAGTCTCTCCCGATCCGGTCTGCCACGCAGTTGGTCGGCAGACGCATTCGCCCCCAAGTCCCGGACAAACCTAACCTCATGAAGCAAGTACCCCTGGGTTCACCAAACGTAGCGAACCACTCGGGGTGACCTGTGAAAGAGGTGTTGGTTGTCCAAATTTATTTTATGTACCATCATTCAATTTGTTTTATAATTAAATTTTTGTTTTAATTTCGTGTTGTTTTATTGTAAATTGAACGAAATGTATCCTTAACAGCGAACTTATCTTGAGAAATTCAATTTTCACATTGTTTAGAACTTGACCCAAGACCGCAGTTTGAATTCTGATCTTATTAATTTAACATTAAGTAAGGGCAGATTGCATACGGAATGCACGGTAACCGACAAGTTCATCGAAAATCAATTCATCGAAAGCAAATTCATCGACAACGAGAGGTTAGGTTAGGTTAGGTTAGGTTGAACTCGTTTTCGATGAACTCGCCGTGAACCGGAATGCACCATTACGCTTACACGAATTTATTTGCTGCGAGGAGGAAAGCTTAACGTTTCCTTTGCGCAGGAAAATATATATTCTACTAGACTTGATTATTAACGGAGAGTGTTAATTAGTTAAATAATTTACTTGCGTACAGAATTTAGAAAGTGGTAGCGAACGAGAAACGATTTATGAAGCCGTTGATTCTTTGCAGTTTAGGACAGAATAATATCGTTACAATTGTAACAGTAGACGGTGACTATGTGCAAATGTTGAGTGGTCGCTATTGGCGTGAGAGGAGCCAATAGGAATCGCTGATCGTTGGCTTTGCCACTATAATAATAAAAAAATATGTTTTTTAAGGGTTGATTTTTTAGGATGCTTAACCAAATAACCTGTACGCCCAATTGAAGTAAAATGTAGGAGTGTAGAGTGTAGCATACTGCCATCAGAATATATCGCTTGCTGAGGGTCTGTTTGTACTATGTCCACAAAAACTAACGAGGAATGTATTGAGAAAAGAAGTTATTGAGAAAACGAGGTTTGAAGTTTTAATTTTATTTTTTTTCCTTTTTTCAAACTAACTGTTATGAAAAATAATATAAAATACATGGGTTTATCTACCTATTAGTAATAGAACAATATAATTGGTTGAATTTTTATTTGAATAAAAGCGTAATCAATAACGTAAAAGGACACTTTTTTAAAACAAAATTGCAAAAAAATTCATGTTGGTTTGTATCTTGACCATATTTAATGTTGGTTTATAATATACTTATACTCCGGGCGGAGATAGACCAAACCAACAGTAATTTCATCCTACGGCATATCAAACAATAATAATTTAACATTCACATACATAAGGTTTTAATAATTAATAATAATAAAATAAAAAATATTAAAAATTCTCCATTAGAAATTAGAAAATTTAGTATTGTCGTATGAATAAATTAAATATATGGAGTAAACAAATTTTTTCATGCAGGTTCAAAAGGTTTCAATAAATAATAGTAAAAAAAATAGTATTGGCCAATGGACATAGTACAATCCAATCCTCATTTTTTTTGTAATCACAAAGGAGATATAACAAAAAGTGATGATAAAATTGTAAGGATGGGTGGATAAGATAGATAAGGTGGATGTAGTAGATAAAAATATGATTAATATTACTGCATTCACAGTTAAAAAAGAAAACATAAATGGACATAGTACAAACCAACCCTCAGCAAACGATGTAGGAAAAGTCAAAAGTTCGAGGTATTTTAATTCTACCGCAAGTACTTATTTGCTTATACATGTATCGACGGATATCAAATAATCTAACTTCCGGTGATGTTATAATGAATAACTTGTATTACAAAACAAAGATTTTCTTCGCAAAATGCTAATTAATTGTGGAGATTCCATTGTATTGATATAATTAAAACATACATTAACATCTTTCTCATTTAATTATTAGACCGTACCGGTTTCAGCCTGTCACGGCCATCTTCCGACTGGTACTTACGTATGTTACTTACGATACGATGTTAGCTAGCTAGGTCAGGGGTGGATTACACTGAGTCTATAAAAAGTTTATTTATAAGTATAATATAGTCATTGTTTTACTGTAAAGTTCTGTGATCTTATAACATTTTGTCTTTGTATGTTTGAAAACTACGTATGGTGGACCATATTATCGAATTTATGAATTGAATTAATCCTTTTTTTATATAATTTGAAAGGTTGGTGATTACTGATTACTAGCACTGGTGGAATTTTCCATCTTAATTGTAAGTTGCAATAATGGGGTATTTTTACAAGCGGGATTCTGTTGAAAATGTATGGAATATTTAAGGTTATTTTTCTGATTTTTATCATACTACTAAAAATGTTTGTTTTTTATGTTTTCATTCAAATTTATTGGTTTTAAAAACGTTCAAAAACTGACAAAACCGAAACGACCCGTTGTTGGCAATGACTCTACGTTAAAATACGTACGTCAACAAATAAGAAAGTTCTACTGTCAGAATATTTTCAAAGCCGGGCAACGCTTATGACGTCACACGTCCAAAATGTCGTTTTGGCGGTATTACAAAAATGGGAAACTTTGACTCGCTGTAGGAAATTTATTCGTCAACATAAAAATAAAATGAAAATGCAGTAATAATCGTAATTTTTACATAATTTTTTTAAGTAATAAAAAAACGTGGAAATACCCTATTGTTGTACCTTAGGTTCATAACTAATAAGGTTTTTTAACTTGTCAAACTTCAAACGCAGTTTGTGCCAACTATTTCTACCTATTTCATAAACTATCGTGAATACCAATTTTTAAACATTTTTAATATTAATACGCTAACATCTGTCCTACATAATCACTCCACATACCAGTTGCAAGGGGAAGTGCTGCTATCTCTAATTTTGAAATTGAACATGTTGTAGTTTTCATAAAACATTATGTTTAGTTTTCTTTTTTGATTAATATTATTGTAGATTAGAAGGGTATTGTAAGGATATTATCTATTTTTACTTAACTTATTTTCTATGTTACCTACTTATGTCCACTCTTTTTTATTTATTTTTTATTTATTTTTTATTTATTTTTTATTTATTTATCTAAGTAAAGTTTTTTAAAAGTGCTTACATTTTATGTACCCTCTATATTGTGTTTTTATTCTTAATTTGAAAAAATGTACTGACTGCATTATATATGTAAAAGCCCTATGGACGTTTAAATAAATGAATAAATTTTTTTTTTTAAAATGGGAAAGTTGAAAAAGGCTACGGCGAGCTTAGACCGGTGGGGTCTACTAATATAATAAAAAGGTATAATATGTAAAACTAAAATGAACTAATAATGTAGAGTTTTAAAATGTATGTATTCATATATAACAACAAAGGTCAATTAATTTTATCACAAAATGAGTTATATTGTATTTAAATTAATAGATCGTTCTTGAAAAGGGAGAAAAACAGATTTAAATGGATCGGCATCATTCTGCCGTCATATGGATCCGATCGAGGAGCCTTTGCGTAGAGATTACTAACTACGCTGACGTTACCGGGTCTAAATTGTATCTTGTCACTTCGCACATTATATGGTCCGTTTTTAGAAACAAAAAAGGTAACAATAAAAACAATTTTTCTGTGAAACAAAAATCCATACATTTTAATTTGACGGTCAATATTGTAAACAATTTTTTTTAATATAGTTTATTGTCAATATCATTAGACCTTTCATATTTCTTTAGTTCATTATTCTCCTAGAGTCTATCGGATAACAACTCTAAAACGATGAAATTCTCTGAAAAATGCCGCAGGTATATGATGAAATATGCCAGAAAGACAAATATACAATTCTTATAAAGCCCGCCTTTGAGCCGAGGTCTGTTATCGGATTGAGAGATTTGAAAATTCCCTAAAGAATACACAATCCCTCTCGGTTATAGAAATAAACTCGGGAATATGACGGATAATCAAAGAGGTATGTTTATAAGTTATTATTTCATCTTCTGATACTTTCAACTTCCTTCTTTGTGCAGAGTTTTTCTCATCATCGTCACACTTCGCCTTGCATTCGTGTAAAGGAATATACAATGTTCCTGAACGTAATTACAGATCACCGAATTTTTTATTCGAGAAAAACTGACTATTCAACATTTTGAGATAATTAATTTAATTTGTTCATATGAGGCAGATAAATTGTTATCTAAAATAGAGCAATTATTTAGTAAACAACACATTTAAAAGTGGTGTTTACTAAGTTATTGTTTTATTTTAATTAAGTAAAGTGTATTTTCATTGAACTAAATTAACAATTTGTTGATCTTGAAGAATGTTACAATGCTAAATATTTTGAATAATTCTCAAAATGTTGAGGCAATCCGCAAAAAAGAAGATAGATACGCCATGAAATATTTTTGTAATATCATTTATAAACAAGATAAACAACATTAGACCAAGGTGTCAACCCTGTGGGACTCCACTTGATGTATATTTTTTTTTCGCCAGGGAGGATTTTTTCGGTTGCATAATTTTTTTTTCCACATGTATTATACAGGGTGTTAAGGTACGTACTTGAGTTACTTTAACCAGTGATTCCTGACATTATTTGGAGTAAAAAATGTAAATGAAATTTTGGTCTCCGGTGACTTTTTTTATGACAATTTTTTTTTTTTTCAAAATTTTTTTCTTTAAAATCAAAAAAAAAATAAATTCTTTCACATGACCTTATTGGTCACTCAGCCGAGTTACAGCCCCACCACTTACCCCGCCCCCAACTACCCAACACCTACTATTTTTTAAGTTTTCGTAGAAAAAAAAAAAAAAAAAACATTAAAAATGTCACCGGAGACCAAAATTTTATTTACATTTTTTACTCAACATAATGTCAGGAATCACTGGTAAAAGTAACTCAAGTACGTACCTTAACACCCTGTATATTTCGTAATATAAATGAGTATTCCCATCTTCGCCTTGCTCATAACAAGTAACTGTATATGCACATGGATGGAATAACAAAAATAGTAATAATAAACCTAGACAAATGTATTTCACACATTTAAAACTTATCATCTAAAGGCTCCGTCAAACAGAAGGCGTACTTACCGCGCGTCAAGGCGTCAGCGTAACGTCGCGTACTTTCTATTTGAACGGCTTCGACGCGCAAGCCAGCGCGTTCGGCGTCAATTACTGTCAGTCGGTCTTCGCCACGATGTCCAGCGATTCAGATGAAGATAAGTTGTTACTGATGTGTGCATTATCATGTTCCCGTAGTAATTGAATATGGGTGCATGATATTAATAAGAAGGGGAAAGGATTTGGAGAATATCATAGTTTATTCCGGGAGCTTTCATCACATGAAGATCGCTTCTTTCAATGTCACGAGAGTGCTTCGAAGAATTGCATTCACTTCTGCAACACCAAATAAGCAAATGCACCACAAATGCACTGTTCCTAGTGTCATACAAACAAGGATGTTTTCGGACACATTCAATTAACTTTTCAGCAACCATTTTTACCACAGTCAAGCAAGAACTCCCGGCGTCAAAGGAAATTTCGTAACAAAAATACAACGTGGCGTTCTGCCGCGACGGCAGAGCTTCGCGTATTGCTACACGCTCGCTCTGTTTGACCGGTTTAGACATGTTCAGTACAACATAACATAGCGTTATACGTCCAGGACGTTTTAACGCCTTGACGCGCGTAAGTACGCCTCCTGTTTGACGGAGCCTTAGGTCTGTTCACAGTACATCATGTGGAATGACAACCAACACAAGTAACTGTATATGCACATGGATAGAATAACAAAAAAGTAATAATAAACCTAACAAATGTGTTTTACACATTTAAAACTTATCATCTAAGTCTGTTCACACTGTTCAGTACTGTTCACAGTACATCATGTGGAATGACAACCAACACAATTAACTGTATATGCACATGGATAGAATAACAAATAGAGTAATAATATACCTAACAAATGTATTTCACACATTTAAAACTTATCATCTAAGTCTGTTCACAGTACATGTGGAATGACAACCAACACAAGTAACTGTATATGCACATGGATAGAATAACAAATAGAGTAATAATAAACCTAACAAATGTATTTCACACATTTAAAACTTATCATTTAAGTCTGTTCACACTGTTCACAGTGTGATGTCATTCCACATGTTGTCATTCCACATGATGACAGTACATCATGTGGAATGACAACCAACACAAGTAACTGTATATGCACATGGATAGAATAACAAATAGAGTAATAATAAACCTAACAAATGTATTTCACACATTTAAAACTTATCATCTAAGTCTGTTCACACTGTTCACAGTACATCATGTGGAATGACAACCAACACAAGTAACTGTATATGCATATGGATAGAATAACAAATAGAGTAATAATAAACCTAACAAATGTATTTCACACATTTAAAACTTATCATCTGAGTCTGTTCACAGTACATAATGTGGAATGACCCTTCTTAATAATAAAATGTAAGTATTGTCAACGAGAGTCTAAAAAGTTGAACCATGTCGGAAGACAAAATAAAACGCCAGAGTATGTTAACAAACCTGTTAAAAATCACACTATTGACAAATAATTTGAATACGCATTTTGAATTTAGGTATGCCTAGGAACTTTATTATGCGTATTTTATTTTCGCAAGACATTATATTATATTATATTTTATGTCCTCAATAATAAATCAATTCAAATTACGTTACGTTTTTCTTAGGCGGAATTTTGCAGAGACGGATCGAGGCGAAGCCTTGAGAGATAATCTGGTCGGCAAGTTCCCTGTCCCCCATCGTCGTATAACGGCCGCAATTCTAATAGTGATTTATGGCCAGGTGAATTGACCGCAGTTCTGGGGTCTGGCCTCATCGGAGGGCGAAAGTAAAATTAAAGAGAGTGAAAAAATATATCAGATGTTAGCTCGTTTAGTACAGCAAATTTTGCTCTAATCTTATATAATATATAAAAATGTTTGTTTGTTTGCTTATTTGTTCGTTCGTATTTTATGCGCTGCCGTACCGTTCATCCTTTGGGAATTGCATGTGGTTATAAGATAGTGAGCTCTGGCTTTATAAAATTATTTGCTATACTATTTATCTGATTGCGATGAAAATTTGGTGAGATCTTCTGAACATGCCCGCGAAGGTTTTTTTTTACAGCGATATTCCAATATTGGTGAGCTCTGGCGTTACGAAATTTGCAAAAAAATTGCAATATATCACACGCGAGTTTTTGATGTGAAAAATAAGTTTATTTTATGGAGTTTAGCGGCAGGAATATAGGCGGGAGGGGTGGGGGAATCTGGAAGGGGCGGAGGGGAATTAAAGAGAGGGGTTCGAGGGAAGGGAAGGCGGAGGAGGTGGAAGGGGAATGCGTAAGGAGGGGTTCGCGAGAAGGGGGACAGTGGGAGAGGGGAGCGGGAACGTGGGGAGGGTAAAAGGGGAACAAGGCAGGGGAATACGACGCGGGAGGAAAAGAGGAGGCGGAAGGAAAACGGGGAACAAGGACGAATGGGGAAGGACACGCAGGGAGAAACAGTTTTGTTTATTTAACGCATACCGGGTATCAGCTAGTAAATAAATAAAACCTCAGACCAAAAAGTACGTAAGTAATAAGTAGTGGTTTTAAAATAGGTAGTCATTAGTCATTTTACACAAGCACAACAGATTTTTTTAGGGCCGTCTGTTTCAACGCTAGCTACAGTAACTGGTTAGTTTTACACTTGTAAGCTTTTTCGTAAGTTTACGACTTCTGGCCAATTGGCACATTGGATTTTCAAAATGCAATATGCATTTTGAAAATTCATATTAATAACTATACATAATAATAACTATATATAATACAACTATACAAAATAACCAATTCCTAGAATCCAATGAATTGCAAATAAAACTACGAAGTACTTGATGTTATTTTTAAAGATACTTCTATATTATTTCAGAGTACCTACACCTTATTGTTATTAATATAATACTATTTCCCCCTGTATACCACTGTAAACTTTTAAACCCATATTCACCTTATTGTAAAAGCCTTAATGGCGTTTAAATAAATAAAAAAATACTCTTCCAGGTCCACATTAGCAAAAGAGCGAGGGACCGCCATATAGAATCAAAATGTTACCTAAAACGACTTTATCTATGTTTAGTGACCAGGTCTAAATAACCAAGTTTTTTCCGACTCCTTTTTCTCCTTCTTCATTTTGTTCGCCTTGCCGTACAACGTATCCTAAAATAACGGGTGAATATATGTTTGACTGACTCTGTGCAGCTTTACGCAAACAATTGATAAAATTAAATAAATTTTTAAAAAAATGATTTAATACTTTGGTACAAGCATAACGTAATTTTTAATTATTAACTAACCTTAAGGGCCTATGTCATCTTTGAAGATGCTGTGAGAAGGGTCTTTTTGAGGAGAGGAAGGAGTGAACGTGGGTCTTGAAGAGACCCATGTTATAGGAAGGAGGAAACACAGGGGCCGGCAAATCGTTCCACAGCCGAGCTGTTGAACACAAGAACGAGTCGTAGAAGCGTCCCGTTCTCATGTGACAAAGTCAATAGTGTACATATGTTGGGCGAGCGTTTGGCGTGTTTTCCGACTATGCACCGGTGCCGAGGGGATCAATGAGGCTAGTTCCTCGGAGCATCTTCCATTGAAATACCGGTAGAACAAGGATAGCATTCCTACCCGACGCCTGTGCTCTAAAGATTGCAATCTGTTTGTTAAGACGGGAGAATCTATCAAACGGACCGCCCGTTTCTGCACAGAGTCGAGGGTGTTTTTCAGGTACTTTGGGGCTCCAGACCAGATTGTGTGATTATCATCAAATTGTGTGACGATATATAGTTCTCCTGGCTCTACAATAAAACAGTTCTCGTGAGGTATCACTTAAAAAGGGTAACCGACGAGTTCGTCGAAAATCAATTCATCGAAAGCAAATTTATCGACAACGAGAGGTTAGGTTAGGTTAGGTTAGGTTAGGTTAGGTTGAACTCGTTTTCGATGAACTCGCCGTGAACCCTTAAAAAGAACCTTTCCAAAAAAGGCATAATCTGAGATTTAATTCCAAACCTGTCTTTGCTTTTTGCGAGATACTTCAATGAGGCTATCAAACTTCAAGTCTCGACGTCATAAAATGGAGTGGCAGTGAAACGAACAAAAAATAATAAATCACTCACGTGTTCAGTTGTTGACAACACTCGATAAGTTTGGAAGAGTTTGACAACAACTTTATACAGGCGTCAAAGTTCGAATTTGCCCCCGCAGCACAGTGCTGCGGCCCCATACAAGCAAAGGACAAAATTTTAAAAAATGTCGCACAAATAATTTTTAGAATTTTCTACAGGCTGGACGACGTATAAATATCGTTCATTAGCAAAAACACTATTTCATATAAATAATCAAGATGGCGGTGATTAAAGATATTATAATATATGATGTATTATTTAATTCGATTAATGCAAAATCTCAGCATACGAGCTTAATTAGTAAATATTTAGTTTTTTGTAGAAATTAATGAATGACCGGTCGGTGAGTGCCCGAGTTGGCATTGCGTTTGGGTCTTACCCAGAAATAAATCTTAAATTTTTCGGCTGGCTAAGTCGTCCATCACGACGTAAACAATTTTTCCGTTCACTGTGGTGGCACTAAGAGATTTTCGAACAGTTTCAAGTTATCGTAACCCGGGAATGTGTGTCATTCTTTAAAAAAATAAAATAGAACAGTATGTGTGTAAATGGAACAGAAAATAAAGATGTAACGATAGCAACAATTGGAAATCGAGCCCAGATACTATGGGTCTTACCGGGATTAATTCTACTTTAAATATACTATCATAATATATTCTTCATTCAAACTCAAATAAGTTTAATATTTATTCCAGATTTGTGAAAAGTTAAAAGATGTATCATATAAAAAATGATTACCGGACAACTCTGCAAAGTGGCACTTCATCATTCCTGTGAATACACATTGAAAGTGATGAAAAATAAACAAAATTTAATAAGTTACGTTAGGATAGGTCATAGGCTATTTTTTCATCAACTTTAATGACTTTTTAAAGGGGTGTTGAAATGCCACTTTCTTGAGTTATCATGGAACCAAATGAGGCAGATTAATTCATTTATCTAAAGCACCACCTAGGTTGCATGAATTCTAATAGCACTTTGCAATTAAATCAAAAGAATGCAACTAATATGAGAAATAATGTTTTTTTAGTAAGTAATTTTCAAAACAAAGTAGGAGATATAAATGACCATACAATATCTCAATAGGTTAATTGGTAGAGGTATTTATCCATGTATGACTAGAAGATTTGGATACGAGCATCAATTGCGACCATTAAATTATTATTTATTTCATTGAAGAAAAAAACAATTTTTTTTAAAATATGAAAATAAACAAGACACAGAAAAATAATAAAAGATAACGGTCGCAACTGGGACTCGAACCCAGAACCTTACGTCTTACCGGGACATACACCTCTACCAATTGGGCTACTGCGATCTTATATGAGACTGTCGTAATTGTAAACTTTATATTTCAAATTTCAGAATTAACAATTAAAATTAAAAATTAGATTTTTATTGTTATCTTCTTCTTCAATGATATATTACATTGATGGGAATAACCTTCAAAAGTTAAATAGAGTTTTTCTAATAAAAATATGAATATTATTTATTTATTTATTATAGATAGATACAAAAGAAAGTACAGATTACATATTAGGAAGATTTGCCTGTCCAACTAGGAAAGTTTCCCGTTCCAGGACAGACAAATTGACAGGTTTAGTTCATATTATTCTTTAAGAAATTGTGTTCCGTGTATTTGTCTATTTGGAGTTGTTAATATTATTTTCTTCGTTGATTTAATATACGAGGTTATAATATCAGAAAAAGTAGTTAAAAGCCCCTAAAAAGGGCCTTAATAAACAAATAAATAAATCAATAAGTTAATCCTAATAAATCGAACAGTTTTTTTGGTATCCGTTTCGAGTGTTGGGGCCACTAACCAAGGTGTTTACATTTTTGGCATATTTGGGCACTTTGTTATCAGCACCCATCGAATTAATAGCAAAAATTATCGTGCCAAATTAATGTAGGTACATACTTTGGTTAAAATACTCCATACTCGGAACAAATACAAAATGAAACTAGATATTATTATTTAGTACGGCTGCTCACACACTGAGCTTTGCAAAACAACTGATTGACGTTGCACTGACATTATTAAAGAAAGAATCATTTCTAATGACCTTGTTCATGTGATTATTACCGAGTCATGCACTAATCACCCAACCTGTATAAATGCTAATTATTTGTGCGTTATTTTTATTTTTTGTTGTTATTTAATTTTGTCCCTAGCCCTGTACAGGACCGGAGCACTGTGCTTACGCTCGATGAAAAAAACGCTTTGACAATCTTTGAGCGATTTCATCTTGGGAAATAACCATCATTAAAAAAACAGTGTACACTCCTTGAAGATCAAGTCGATGCCAAATATTTGACTTGGAAACTTCTTAAATTGAAAAAAGTTCAGTATTATGTGCGAGTATGTAATATGTACACAAAAGTTGTTCAGTTTACTGTAAATAGGCTGCCTGCCAGGGTAGATGGGAATTCACCGAATTCTTGAAATCATAAATAATACTCACACAAAAATGTTGTAATCCTACCTAAGATTTTTTATATTATTAACGTCAAAAACCTCTGAATTCATATATTGATCGTCCAGTCGATTAGTTAACCGAATACTCGAAATTTGAGAGCATGCAGTTAGCGTACGTACCCTATACCTGGTAAAATATGATACGAACAGAAAGAAAGCGGGTTTCGGCTTTCTGGTTAGTCGGCGCATGGACGGCCGACTGGCGCGGCCGCGCCGACGAGAATGTTTGTTTGTCAGCGTATTTTTTTATTTCTTTATAGTGAAACCTCACAAGAGTCCCAGCTGCTCCCTTCTGGAGCCAGTGAGACTATGGCATCCCCAATTGGAGTATGTTGTGAGGCTGAAGTTAAGTGGGGAAGGGAAGGAGATGGGGAAGAGGAAGGTGGGAAAGTACCTGGCTATTCAGATCTAGTCACTAAACATGGCTAAAGCCAGATACGTTTTTAGATTTTCACGGCCAAAAGCATTTTCGTTGTTTGTTTTTGGGGTGTTATGCCGTGTTGTGCTACCTCCTTCTTTATCCGTCGGATCTGCCGGATCTGCCCTGATGATGGACACTGCAACGCTGTCCGAAACGTCGGCTAAAGAAGGAGGTAGCACAACACGGCATAACACCCCAAAAACAAACAACGAAAATGGCTAAAGCCATTATTAAGCAACGTTTCAATTCTGAATGGTGGTCTTACACCAGGGTGATACTGAGAGTATCTTCCACTCTGGAACGTGCCGCAAATATAACATATATTTTTTTAAAATTATTAATTGTGAAATAACACAAATTAATCAAATCAAATTTATTTGCGCACGCCGGGTTCGAACCCGCGACCTTCCGAATGGGAGTCAAGTATCTTACCACTCGACTACGGATCGTCGTCGGTTCGTATGAGGTCGAACACAACGAAGGCAGGTTCAGATTTGTGTCCGCGCGAAGCGGCGCCGATAAGCTTTACCGGAATGAATTCTTAATTCCTGCTCGCCGGTGACGCCGGTCAGTGAAACTCGGTGTTGTTATGTGCATGGTTTTTACCACGTTTTCATGAATTTTTGGTTATTTTATGATTTGGTGTCCTCTATGGTCACCTCCACCGTTATTTAATAACCATGTCAAGCATGTATTAAATTAACAAAAGTGTGTACTTGATTTGAATGCGTTTTTAGGATAGGTCACTTGAGGAAATCCTGAAATCAGGAATGTAGTTCTTAAACTTCAGTTTACATTTTTTTTCCCTGAAACATGGGTTTTCATTTTGGCAACACTGGTGAAGCTTGTTTCTTGTTTTGAAGGAAGTCTATTATCAAAATGAGCGATCTATTAATTGCCGGTGTTTTCAACAAATCGCCAATCTGGGATAAAAGAGATGCATTTCATAGCAACAGAAATTTTGTTACTGGAAAGAAATCAGTGCGAAGACGATAAGTGCAAACTGATAACATTTTGAAATAACCTCAAATGTCACAAGTAAATTCAGGCGTGCATGTACAGAATATTATCATGTTCTCCTGAGTTTTTTTTAATATTTAAAGATAAAAAATCATTGCTTTACCGTCTGCATTGTATGAGGGTGATAAATACTAAATGTTTTGTATGTATATTAAATATTAAATGAAATTTTCTGTTATTACAAAATACAAGCTGACAGCCGTTGCGCAGGTTTTATCCGCGTTCTGTATGTCCAGAACTCGGCGCCAATTGCCTTCGACGGACTCGGGCACTGAGCGCCGTTAATCTGAAAGCCAAAACCCGCTTTCTTTATGATCGTACACATACTCAGAATACTCATTTGCACCACCAATTTTAATGCAGAAAAACTTGTAACAAAATTTATTTTACATTTTTTACTCCAAATATGTAAGGAATCACTAGTTAAAGTAAGTCAATTATGTCCCTTATCACCCTGTATAGAGTAATTCTACTGTAATGATTAATGATTATTGTAGGATTGTAGGGAGTTTTTATTGCTTTTGTGCTGGACCATGTACAACTCCTACACCAGGCAGCTTGAATCAGCAGAAATGCGAATGCTTAGATGGTCGGCAGGAGTGTCACTAAAAGATAAAATTAAAAGTTCACGCATTCGTGGTAGCCTGGGTGTCACAGACATAAACAATAAGCTAGAGGAACGACAGTTGAGATGGTATGGTCACATAAAACGGAGACCACCAGACCACACAGTGAAGCAGGCAATGTCTATGGAGCTTCATCGACAGTCATCCAGAGGAAGACCAAAGAACTCCTGGATGACTCAATGCTCTAAAATTCTAAGTAGAAACGGCCTGGAAGAGAGCGATACCCAGAACCGAAGAAGCTACAACCTGAGAACGAGGAGAGCCGACCCCAACAGCCTACCTAGGCAATGAGTTGGGACAGTGCAAGGAAGAAGAAGAAGTAGGATTGTAGGGAGTGAATAAGAGATTTCCTTCAATGTCGTGTTTACGACGAGAATAAATCTTCACAAGTTAATTGGCGCTTGGTTGGCGTTAACTTTCTCAGGGCCCCTTGCACACTCGATCGATAACGACTGATAAAATAACTTTAGGTAACTTCTCATCATTCCCTAGGACAACTGCAAATCGCTAACATACAAACAACGGTTGATGTCGAATATATTAAGGAAACTTAGTCATTGTGAACTGACACTGATTCGTTAGCGATTTATAGTTATGCTAGGGAACGATGAGAAGTTACCGAAAGTAATCCTATCAATCGTTATCGATCGAGTGAGCAAGGGGGGCAGAACTCACACGGCTAGAGATAATGCCTAGAAAACATTCTCCGGTCGTACGTTGTTTCAGTTGTACTTGTTAAACGACGTCTTCTCCGACGAAAATGTTTACACACTTTGTGGATAGTAAAGTCGGGGCCACAATGTTTTTACTTTCCGTGGCCCATGGAAAACAACAAACGTTGGGGCCCCGCCCCATGTTTATGGTAATGTTTGAGGTATTGTTTGTGAAATTGGTCGCAAGAGACCGGCCTTTAGACATTCATAGAAATAAACTAAGTGGGCGCGGCGTTTGTTCAGCGGCAGTTGTGGATACCACAGTTCCTCTAGCTTCAGACAATTGGGACCACATCCCCATACATCCGTTTACACATTTTAATAGTTTATTTCTTATCTTCAAACTTTTATTTTTACTTTATACTTCATATTGGTCCTTACATATGAAATTGGCGTTTTGCCGTACTGGCAACTTTGATCTCAAATATCTTCTCTTTGGTTAGGAATTCCAAATTCAAATTTATACAGCTATTTACCCGTGTATTTGTGTTTCGAAAATTATAATTCATTTGTTTTTCCTTAATTGTTTTTTTTCGAGTACGAGTACGAGTTTTACAAGTACGAGTTCCACCGTGGCACCAGTGCTGCAGAAACGGCTCGAAAGATTAGTGATGTGTATGGCGACGGTGCCGCAAAATAAACCACAGAGCGTTTTTGGTTCCAACGTTTTCGTTCTGGAATTTTCGACCTGCAGAACAAGCCCCGTGTACGGCCGGAGACCAAAGTTGATAATAAAGAATTGAAGGCTATTGTGGAAGCGGATCCATCGCAAACCACGTCCGAGTTAGCTGCAGGCTGCGGTGTTAGTGATAAAACTGTTTTAATCCACTTGAAGCAAATTGGGAAGCTAAAAAGCTTGAAAAGTGGGTACCTCACGAATTGAGTGAAGCAAATCAACAAACGTGCGTTGACTGCTGCGTTTCATTACTCAACCGGCACAATAATGAAGGGATTTTAAATCGAATCATTACTGGTGAGGAAAGTGGACCCTGTACGATAATCGGAAGTGCTCAACGCAATGGCTGAACCCTGCCGAACCAGCCAGACCATGCCCCATGCGAAAATTGACTCCAAAAAAGTTACTTGAGAGCGTTTGGTGGACTAGTGCTGGTGTCGTTCACTACAGCTTTCTTAAATCTGGCCAGACGATTACGGCAGATGTCTATTGTCAGCAACTGCAAACCATGATGGAAAAGCTAGCTGCTAAACAACCGAGGCTGGTTAATCGCTCTAGGCCACTGCTGCTTCATGATAACGCTAGACCACACACTGCACAACAGACGGCTACCAAATTAGCGGAGCTTCAATTGGAATGTCTAAGACATCCACCGTACTCTCCGGACCTTGCCCCAACAGATTACCATTTTTTTCGAAATTTGGATAACTTCTTGCAAGGGAAAAAAATTCAACTCCGATGGGGCAGTCCAAACCGCCTTCTAAGATTTTATTGATTCCCGTCCGAATCGATGAACTACCTATGAGATAGCAAAAGTGCATAGATAGCAATGGTACATACTTTGATTAAATAAATATATTATATTTAAAAAAATCGACTTTATGTTCCTCCCATACAAAACGCCAATTTCATATGTAAAGACCTAATATTTAAACTTGTTACTTTTATTTAGGTACTTCTTATTTATTACCTTGACTCCTTACTGTTAACATTACAATTACATTCTTTATGTTGTTATACTTTTTAAAAGATAAATTTATCTTGTTAATGTGTGTGAAAAGTAAATAAATAAATATTTTCGTATGTAGGTACTAATTGCAGCAAATGGTTGACAGTCCCGTTTGACCGGTATTATATTTACAGGCAGGTATGTACTTGATGAGAACGTTTAATGAAATGCTTACAACACGAGATACGTACGAATGTGCTGAGGTTATATCACAGGTGACTCATTTGTCTTATGTATTTAGTCCGCTGACATAGAAGCCAGCAGGCTATTCGGTATGCATGTAATGCATACATATTACATATATGTATATATTACACATACATTAGGGTGTGCCGCCAGATATGTATTTTTTTTAATTTGGTCGCGTAAGGCTTGGGCTCAAAAGTTGCACAGGCTAATTCCGAAAACCGTTTAAAATATTTAAAGTATTTTTCTTTTATATTTTTTTTATTGAGTTAGTATATACTACATTAGAATATGAACTTTACTATTAAATTGATCGTTTTTTCTAATAACATTTTTCTCCGTGTGGGTGTGACATGCGGCAACAACTGCTTTTCTATGAAATGCAGGAGAAATGAGCCAGGTTTTTTTAATATTAAATTTTATAAATTCTTTTTGGTAATGAAGAGGTTTCAGGTTATATGCCTAATATTGGTGATCGATCTACTCAGTGAAAACTTTTTAAGTGTATGAATATTGAGTACACACTTTTCCTCACATGATAATTCATCATGTTTGGAAGCGTCGAAAACTGATAATTAAGGTTTTTAACCTTAGGTTAGGCTAGGTTAGGTTAAGTTAGGTTAGGTTAGGTGAGGGGGGGAGGCGGGGAAATGGAAGGGTGGGTTAATGTGAGTTATGAGGTGATGAATTATCACGTGAAGAAGTATCGTGTCTGAATAAAATTACTATGGGAATTCAGACGCTGAGATCTCATAGTGCGATTAGACATGGAACCCTGATATTAGTATTTATTTGTTTAAATTGTGTGCGTAATGGATTCACAATAAATATGTTCATAATAGACTACATGGCGTAATGGTCTACGCATTTAAATTTAATTCTGAAGGTTTCGCGTATGATTCTCTGCATATTTTGTCAGAAGGTCAAAATATTCCGCTTTGCAATGAAATTCAAATAAATGTAAAATTTTTTGAACGCATCCAAAAACTAAATTTTTCTTTTGAAAGGTGATGAAATACGTTTTCAAATATTATAATTTGAAATGAACACACATATTTTTTTAATTATTATTTTTTTAATGCATACATAAAAAAAGTTTTAAAAATGCTTCACTTTACGTTTTTACGAGCAGAAATTACTGGTAATGAAAAAAATTTAAAATACACACATATTTTATTAGACAAAAATTTTAAAAAGTTTATCGTCACCTAACTTTTTGTGGTTTTATTCTAAAATAATAAATTTAAAAAAATCCCAAAGTTTCATAATTCTTTTTTAAATAACGGTCGGAAACTTTGCTTTCATAAAGGTATGTATCATATTTTTCACCATGATAGTAAGGGAGACACAAAGATTTCGGAGACCTATGTGAGTTGTTTCCAAAAGTGAAAAATTAGCTTCAAGTCACGCCATTTGTCAGCATTGCTTAATAGGTGTCTCAATCATTTTTTTATTTTTTAAAAATTATATATTACTTTATATTTGAATGTGAAATCACCTTCATTTGTCAAATGTACATACTTATAATTTTTTATCAGTGATCGACGAACCTAAGTTGCTGTGATAGTTTGTCTAGTCTGTGGTTAGTATTAAGATTTACATTATATAAATATATATGAATGTGAATTAATGTGAATGAAGCAAGGAGTGTGTGCCAAGACCGAATTGTTTGGCGGTCCGTCCTCTCTGCCTACCCCTGCGGGTGATGGTTAGTTAGTTAGTTAAATATATATTTGTACAGCGCCCTTGGGGCAAATAATGGCACTATACAAATGATAACAGTATTATTATTATTTTAATGCCATTTGAACGTGAAAACCTTTCAGAAGAAGTTTTTTTCGAAAAATTATTATTATTAACTAAAAGACATTACCAGTCTAAAATAGATTAAAGAAGATTTAAAAAAAAAAACTTAAGAATAATTAATTAGGTAATAATCAATTTTTTCACATAACTTTCCAGATTTCGGCTTTAGGTAAATAGGGACGATAATCTTTCGGGATTTTGCGTTCAAGGTCGTTTCAACTTTCGAACAATTGACATTATTCGGGATCACGATTCAAAAACAATTAGATTTAAACCTGTTATAATATTATTGTAAAGTTTTTAACCAATATCCACAAATCAATGGACTTATTATAGGGTAACTTTTAATAACTTTAAAATCATTTGTAAAAATTACCACAAATATTTCGCATTTTTACGAGGCGTGCACTAAAAATACCCGCCGAAAAAATTAAAAATTTAATTATCAAGAAAATATTAACATATTGTTTACAATTTTTAACGTAATTTTTTTTATTTCATTTATAATTGTTGGTAAATATATATTATGTTTCTTGGTATAAATATTTACCTCCCTAATTGAGAATAACTCATGTTTAGGAAGGGAGTTTTTTTTCGTGGGTTAAATAATTTCGGGAATTCTACCTATAATGATTAGTATAGACATTTAAAATTGATTAACATGCGTGCACTGAAAAACAGATAGGTACCTTTTTAAAAATATATACTCGGAATATATAATACATAACCTTTAAGAGAGTGTATTTATTATTCGTTTGAAAGGTGGGAAAATAAATATGTGATATTATCTATAAGAAATTAAGAAGATATTAAATGATTCTATTTAGCAAAATTATTAGGACATTATTGTTTAGTTTATTGTACTCAGGTTCTAATAGCCTGTCTCTAGTTGATTAAACCTCACCACTCTATTGAAAACATTTTTCATTTTGAAAAACCTGTTGTTAATTATGAGTGAATTTTCCTTAAAATAAAAATAAAAATATATTTGTAGGCCGCTGATTTGTTGTTATTGTGCGAGAGTTTCGACCTACCTTGTGGAATGGATTACGATTACGTGGGTCTACTATTACGACACTTTAAAATCTTTACATGAGTGACTGCCTCCCGCCCTGCGGTAGTCGTTTGACCAGACGGGTCAGTATCTTAGCGAGGCAAGGTTCTAATATCACTAAATTCAAAATAAATAAAAATATATGTATTTTATGCCGTGAAAGAATTCTAACCTCCTAGAGAAAGTAGGGATTACAACCAAACACAAAAAAATTGGGGTACAATGTGCCATAATTTGTCAGTACTGACTCGACTACTGTAATCACACAAATTATTAATTTTTATAAGTTACGGTTTTTTGTCATTTTTACAACATACATACTAGGCTAATGCCCGTGTTGTGAAGCTCGAGGATTGGTGTTGGTGGGGGAATGAGACGTGGAAGAGGAAAGTTGGGAACTAGCTGGTCATTCAGAACTCATCACTAAATATAGCTAAACTCACTTCACCTAACGATTCCGAAGTACGGTCTTTCACCACCACTGCAAATTCTAAGTGATTCTCTTAGATTACGTATTACTTACATAATGGTTCCACGTCTAGATCTAGAACATTTAGGTCAACGTAGCTGTTTTTATCTCGTAATATTATTTCCACCGTGAGCTATAGAGCATTGAAGTACTAAATTGACTCTCGTATGTAAAATGTCGACAAGACGTCTAATGTAAGTTTTTTAAATTTTAAAAAAAGTTGGTACTTTTTTTAAATATGAATACCGCACAAGAGTCCAAACTGCTCCCGTCTGGAGCCAGTGAGACTATGGAATCCAAATGTTGTGAGGCTGAAGGTAGTGGGAAGGGCAAGAAGATGGGGAAGAGGAAGGTGGGGAAGTACCTGGCTATTCAGATCTGGTCACCAAACACGGCTGAAGCCATTTCAAGGTACGTTTTAATTCTGAATGGTGGTGATGAGGGCGATACTCAGAGTGTCTTCTACTCTGGAACGTGCCGCAAATATACTACATATTATTTTTAATTAATTCATTGTGAAATAACACAAATTAATCACATTTAATTTATTTGCGCACGCCGGGTTCGAACCCGCGACATTCGGATTGGAGTCAAGAGCCTTACCGCTCGACCATGCCGGCCGCAAAGCCGGATAAAAAACTATTTTCTATTTAATAAATATTTCATTCATACGCCTACAACTCTGTCTCAATAAGTTGTCTGGAGGCTTTAGGTGGAAGCTAGCTGTCGGCAGTCTAACGCAGTCGCCAGACGGACAAACTTGTCAATCGCCTGCTATATCATTTTCTCTCTGACTGCGTCCGTCGATATCTGTTTGATCACACACCGTGTGTGTAAATCGATTGGAAATGTTTTCGTCAATAATTAATATTCGAAGAGTTACGATTGAAAACGAGTTATAATATTGTGTTGTTGGTGATTTTTTTTAAAGTTGTGTGGTGTTTGTTACTTCGTAATATACTGTGTGATTTGCGTTCCGTAAAGTTTATTTAAGTGTGTAATGTACGCCCTAACCAGTTCGGTGTTTTAGTGCGAATGTAATTTTTTTTATAGTTCAAATATAATATATATTTACACAAAAACTTGGAACTGTACATAAAACCGTTTCTTATCGCTTTCTTATCTTTCTATGTTTCCCTTATCGCAACAAAACCTTTTTTAATCATTGTTTCTTCTTCTTCTTCCTCGTGTGCCCTATCAGGTCCCCCCGACGTTGGCGACCACTCTTATGAATATATCTCTATCTTGCGCTGCCCGGAATAGCTCATCCACTATTCTAATACCGGTCCACTCTCGTACATTTCACAGCCAAGACATTTGTCTCCTACCAGGCCCTCTATCTTGCCTTTTAGTATTAGTTGAAGGAAGTATTATTTCTCCCCTCGAAGTATGTCACCCAGATAAGAAATTTTCCTGACTTTTATTAATGTCAGCTGTTCTCTATCTGCTCTAGCCCGCCTGAGAATTTCTGTGTTGGTGATCATGTCGGTCCTTGGGACTTATATAACGTAATTTAATAAATTACTAAAGGAACAGTAAAAATATCATCATGTTTGATAGATTTATACAAGTGCTCTAAAGTGCATACAAATTCTAATCCACGGGAGCGTTCTTAGCCACATTTTGGCCAATTTGCAAATGCTCTCAAGTGAGAGAATACTATACTTCGATTTATCACAAAGATAAATTACAGAACATGTCTCATCTCTTCTGAATTATTTGCTTTTTTGACATATCGCTAACTGAAATTAATGAAATATGTTTTTCATTCAAATCATTAATCATGTATTTACAATTTAAATTCATATCAATGATTGTGAATTAGGATATACACAACATGTAGAAGTCAAACATATTTAATATTCTCCAAATAGGTACGTAGGCCATTTAAGTTAATGATAATATGAAGAATTCATGCGTTTATAAATTAAACGATTGTTTATCATTTCTTCAAACTTCGCAAAATCACTTTGTGGCGTCATTTTGAATAAAATTAAACAAATAACTTTGTATTAAACCACTATTATATAATCACAATTACTTACATGTTTCGAAATCGATGGTTTCTTCGTCAGGGTAGTAATGATTGTTTAAAATAATAATGATTGTTTATCATTTTATTAATGAATCCTAAAAATATTGGATAAACGAATAAATTTAGGTGAATTCAATCGATCTCAGCTGTTTATATATCATCCTATTAAAATTAAAAAAGTATAATTTTTTGAAAGAGGGCAAGAAATTTCCAAACCTACAAGGAGAAAAATCGATTTTGACCCTCACGATAATTTATCAGGCCATATTTATAAAACATTCGTTTAGAAATGTTTTACAACATAACGATACAATGAAAAAATACTTTGTACCAACAATGTATAAGTATGAAATTTGTTCTAATAATAATTAATAATAATAATAATTTATTCTTACATTTTCCCGACAATAAACATTGAAAACTGTTAATTTGTTCGTAAGAACTGCAGTCCCGTTTTTAACCGTTTAACGAATAAAATTATCGTATTTTAGAATAAATTCGCAGAATATTTTTCTCCGTGAAGTAATAAAAATTCCCACTCTACTGGATACACCTCCCGCACCGCTCCAGCTCCCGCGCCCTTCAAAAGACACAATATGTCCTGCTGTACTTTACATATAGGTCCAATTAGGGGTATCTCCGCACATCACCCCTATATATAACCCTTGAGGTGATGGCTCACAAAAGCGGCGCTCTACAAATTATCCAATTATTATTATTATTAAAGGCCCAGAGCGAAATGACTTCCTCGGATTAATATGTAAAATAATTTAAAATAAATAAAAAAAAAACTGATCTGAATCATGTTTTTATTTTATTTTAGTGTGTCTCATGTTTTTATTTGGTAGAAGATAATTTTTAGTCTCTCTAATGCTTTTCTTGTAAAACAAAGCATTAAACCTTTTTATGTTTGACTTTAAATATTTGAAATCTCTTAGTTGTGGGATATTGGGATCATCTTACAGCATTTTCTTTTGGATCATATCAGAATATATATTCTTAAATTTTGCAAACAGCCGCCATTTACCGATCACGATACAATGATTCCCACCGACATTTTCCAGAGGAGGAAACGCCTCCAACGATAATAATAATAATATTAATATTACTCCTTTACGAGCGTACATTTTCACATTTGTTGCCGTTGTTAGCGTGTTTAAAATGAATAATTCGCAACATATGGGAATGTATTTTGCACCCATTTCAAAGGCACTGCACCATTGAAACCAAAACAGGGGATGGGTCTTTAGGGTTCAGAGAATAACCTAAATCGGACTTGTTTTCTTTCTATGAAAGCGTTTTTTTTCTTCATATTAAATTTGTAAATCGGGGTTTTCTAACTTTATTTCGCTCTCTGCCCAAATTTTTCTTAAGGCCCAGTATCTCAAAAATAAGAAGAAGGAGAGATACGACAATGCGAATATTGGAGGGTGCGCGCTACTATTAAAAACGATGACATTCAAGCGAAAATTGTGAAAGTGTTTAATAAAACACCATTCATTTAAAAAAAGAGCAAAAATCTCGTGGGGGTTGTGAAGTAGCATTTAAAGAAACATTGTGAATTTTTTCGTACATAAAACTTGTAAAATAACAAAAACAAACGTATAAATAATCATTTTCGGAGCATACTTTGCGATATATTTCTATCTAGGGAATTTCATATAATTTCCGTTTCGGCGTGGGGAATGTATAGATACTATGTTAAAGTATAACATATATTTCTTCAAACTTTGCATATTATAAAATGAAACAAATAACTGTGTTTTGGATAACTGGTGAAAATACAAATTGATTTCATTTTATAATAACTTATATTTTTTAAGAGCTAAAAACTTTTTAAGGAAAATATGCAAGAAATCGGAAGAAATTCGGGATGCCGCGCCGCTAGTAATCTCCCTAATTTGTATAATCATATCTTTGACTTTATATTAAAACATTGAATATATTTTTTTTTTAATTATCATACATTTTCGAAAGTATGTACACTGGTTGACCCTACAGTCTTGAAAAACTATTGTAATATTCATGTTGTTAGTTTCCATTGAATGTAGGTAAAAGCATTTTGATTAAAAATATTTCATAATTTTTTTCTAAACAACATCTTATTATTCTCTACCCTCTTCCTATCTGATTACTGCCCTTTAATGCTCCCGGTTGCCCCTTTGGATCCCCCTCCCCCCGCCCCTCATCATCCTTCTGACCTACAAGCTCATTATAAATGCTGTTTAGAAGGTACAATTCCATTTAAAAATTCCCTCTTTATCGTGTAATTTCATGAATTATTTCAGGTTTATCAGGGAGTGTATTATTCCTGGTGTTGTGCTTTGGGTCTCAAAAAATATTTTTGAAAAAATTGTGATTTAAATTGTGAAAAATTGTGAAAACTCATCTAGTTTAAAATACACCATTGTACCAACATAATTATAACAATAAGTACGGGAATTTTATTATGGAGAATATATTTCTCTGCACGATTCGCATGTTTTCACAGAACCTCTTTATAAACGCGTCCAATTTATTAGCGGCAATAAAACGAGACGCCTTTTTTCTATGTTATCATGACGTCAGAAACGCTTTTTAGCCATCGAAATGGAGTTTAATACCGCGAACATCGTTACATTTAAACGCGCCAAGTCAATCCATATTATACAAAAAAAAAAATTGTTTCTTTTCGGAATTGAGACTTATTTTAAAGAGTTTGTAATATTTTTTTTATTTAAAACCACTATAACTAGCTGACCCGCCCACGCGTTGCTGTGGCTAACGACACACAATGCCATCTACTGGATGGTTACCTAACCTAGATAACCAAGTGTTGTGTGTTGTGTCAATAAATTAACTAACACCGCCATCTGTCAGAAACTTATCCAACTTACAAATATGTTCAAATAATTGTCCTGTAAAAAACATTTAATTCGCAATAATATATATTTACGTCAATAATCGAGATAAAAACTATGTTGGAGCAAATTACACACAGTAAGCCAAATTTCATCAAAATCGGTTAAGTGGTTTCGGAGTTTACCTCGGACGAAAATTGAGACACGAGATTATTATATATAAAGATGTAAAATGATATTATATTAATGCACATAGAAAACTCACTCCAAAATTGGTCAATTAAATCGCGTATAATTCAAGTCTTTAGAAGATCTATTTATTTATTCACAATTTACCACCTCATTAATATGTAATCTGGCTAATTCGCAATCGATAACAGAGATAATTGAAATCCCTTCCCTAATCCTACTCCTTTCAAAAGATACCTAGGTACTCTGATACCTTTGGGTTGGAATAGCAACGTCTTATTGTTTTACGAGCGTAATCAAAGTTTACGAGAAGGTTGAGTGGTCAGCTGACATTTATTTATTGCCATTCGCCTTTTTAAATTACCCACCTTCTCCGATCGATGGCAAATAAGAACTTTGATTGTTGTGTTGGGAATAATGGTTCTCCACAGTAGCTATCGAATTCTTGTATTTTTTTTGACAAAATCTAAGATCCTGTCGAAGATTTAAGAAATAAATGGAACAAAATAGAAAATGCAATCGTGACTTTTTGACATCCAAGGCCGGGCTTCCGCTAGAGGTCCAGCCAGAAACTTTTATTTTGACAATTCTTTAATCAACAACATTTTCTAGGGCCCCAATTTTAAAGGGGCCCCGGCTAGATACCAAAATGGTACACATTAAGGACACAGCACTCGGGAAAAAATATTTCTCATTTTCTTATTAATTAAATGAATCAAATAACTTTGTATACACAACCATATAAATTCAATTTTCGATGTGTTTCGAAACCGATTATTTCTTCGAGAGGATAATAACATATTTTATTATAATAATAATATAATAAGATGTTCTTATTATCCTGACGAATAAACCATCGGTTCCGAAACACGTCGATAATTGTGATTATATAGTAGTGTACACAAATTTATTTGTTTCATTTAATTAAAATTGACGCCACAAAGTGATTTTGCGAAGATTAAAGCAGTAATTTTTCATATTATTATAATCGGAAAATGTTGCGTGTGCTATGCTAAAGGACTTAGCCTTACAGGACTGGCAGTAGATTTTTTTTTACATTAACTTCACACAGGAGGCCATGAGGACAACAATTTCTTCAGGGCCTATGCTGATGCTGAATGAAGCAGGAGGAAAGAAGAAGAAGGATAGAACTCATGACGCCTGGGGAGGGAATCCAACTCGTTAAAAAAATCTTTTTTAATAACCAAGCAGAACTTTGACGCTTAAAAACAGGAAATCATTTTTATTCGACTTCAAAATTTTAGAGTTACGAAATGAACACTAAAACCATAAATATATGGACAAATTCTAAACGCTGGCGTTAACACCTATGCCATTTAAGTTTTACATTTTACTTAACATCTTCATACATAAAATATCTCATTTTAGATAACAGTGGTTAAGTATTGACTTAGATAACATATATTAATAATTTATTATAGGTTTCGTGATGAAATAATAAATTTATTGAAGATGCGTTACAATAAAACACCGTAAAACATGTGAAGAAGGTGAACTCTTCTGAAAGGAAAGAAGTGGAAATAAATAAATAGTGAAAGTGTACAAATGTTTGTTTGGCAGTGAACCGATCAATATAATGATCATCCCGACCATGGCTTTCCAAGAGGGGGATGATACTTCAGTGATTATGGATGAGGATAGCGTCTCTTCGAGGGAGATTCCCAGCTATGAGGAAATGCCCATAGACTATGGGCCCGAAGACTGCTATGAGGATTACGAGTTCATGAATGGTAAGTGTAAAGTCTCTTTGTGGTCCTCTACAGAGATATTGTCTTTCTTTAGTACTGTTTCTTTAGTGTCTTTCTGCAGTATCTCAAAACTATTTTGTAATATTTTAAAGACTTTAATTAAATTCTTTAAGATCACAGTGACTATTTATTGCTATTTCGTTAATGTACAAATATGGTTTAGGAAGACTCCTTGCAACTGAGAAGCGAGTTTTTGTCTGAGGAGAGTGATGAGCATTCGCAACAGAATGACTTACCTACCACACTATTCGCGAAGTTGATCGAAGTAGATAGTGTGGACATGCACTTCACTTCGTTTCGGGCAACTTCGCCTCGCTTCGTCCAACTTCCGATTGTGTCGGCTTTTGTGCCGAGTCAAAGAAATCCAAGCGTTCCGAAGTTCGAACACGAAGCGTCTGACCACACTACTCGGCTCACTTCGTCACAAACTTCGATCAACGCGAGTAGTGTGGCGGACGCTTTAGGCTATCTTCGACAAACATCGTTAGGCTGGAATCAGACGGTTCACTAATCGTTCATTTCTGTATTTCATTCGGCCTATTTTACTCGGAATGACACGTCTGAACATGAAATGAAACAAAAGTGAAACGAAGTTGGGAACATTTGCTCGAGCAACCATAGACTAAAGCTTCACTCGAGTGAACCGTCTGATTCCAGCCTTACCGACACCATCTGACCTGAGTACAGCATAGACAATGGGAAACAATGATAAAACTGATCAAATACTAATAGTATGATACATTACAGTAACGCCCATCGTTCACGTAGCTACTTACAAGCGACGCTACCGCTACTTGTCATACTATTTTGCTAGTAAAGCGCCTAGCGGCGTTTTCAAACACTAATAATGGTATGGAAAATACAGACGAGCGGCGATCGCGTCGCTTGAACGTAGCTCCATGGAAGAACGGCGTAAGTGTCATAATAATATGAATGTGGAAGTTTAATGACATGATGCATCTTTGCATAATCATGTAGTCACGTAGATATGCTTTTCCCTCTGGTGAATACGAAAGTTTTCTCTCGCTGTGCAGATTTGCACAAAATGTTTAAGGAGTAGAATTCGTTAAACAATATATAGGAGTCCGACTATGATCACGGCTGCATACAGTGCTGAAGAATTATGCCTAGCATTTGCTACAGCCTTTCCCAGAGGCGTAGAGAAATGACAACATGTCGATTACACATAATTAAGATTATTCCTTTATGCTACAAATATTTATTTTGTACAATAAGGTATTTTCACAAACGACGGATTCTGTTGAAAATGTTTGTATATTTGAAGATAATTTTTCTGATTTTAATCATCCTATTAAAAATGTTTGTTTTTTTGCCCATGGTTGGCAACGACGCTACTTACGCACGTCAACAAACAAGAAAGCACTACTGTCAGAATTTTTCAAAGACGGGCAACGCTTATGACGTCACATGTCCAAAATGTTATTTATATTCCTAAAAAAATATGGTAAATTTTTTTTTTCAGTTTAAATTTACTCGCAAATAATTGTCCAGGTTGGATCTAAAATCATTAAATATGAAAATTGTTAATAGCCTATATTGTGTAAATTTAAAGCAAAAATAAATCAATTATTAACCTGTCCGCTCTAGATATTTAATATACCTTTTGATTACAAAAATATTTTTTCAGTTTGGTTGGGTATTTTGATCTCAAATCCATAATTAAAATTTGTATGAATCGGTCCGCTATAAAAATACTACGAGCAGCATTCAATATATAATTGAATATGATTTCCATTCACCTGATATAAAGAACTCACTGACACACTGACCTATGATATAATTCATCAATGGACTCGAACCCAGTGACGGCTATTTTTTATAAGTAAGCTACGTATACTATCATAAAACACGTTGTGGTAAATTATTCAATAATGTTTGTTGGCTATAAGTTTTGTAGTTTGCAAACACACCACAACTATCGAAAACTTATCTCATCTTCCGTCGTGCAACAGCGAATTCATTGCGCAGTTGTGAAAGTTGCAAGGTGTTTGACTAGGCTAACAACTCAGGTTATTTGGATGAAACTTTGCCACGTCTTATCCATAAGGTGCATGGAAATTGGAGGTTTCATAAGTTAGGTGACATTGAAAACATTAGGCCAGAATATGTTGCTCAAACTAATTAGTACGTTGTTCCTCTCATAAACTATTGCCTAAGGTTTTGAAATATCTAACTTTGAACCAGGGGTGTTATTGATATTCGCATCCGCATCCGCAAATGCGGAAAATTCGCACTAATTCAGACATCTTCATCCGCATTAATTAATGATGCGGATTCATATCTGCATGTACGTCCAGGAACGTCCGGCATGAATAATAAGACTGGTTTAAAAAGCAATCTCGCCATGATGTCATCGAGTGAAGAATAAGGTGAAGGAGAACCTGACAACCGAAAGGAATTAGTTATTTATCGCAATAAAAAAAGACTAGATTAGGATGAAAATCCACTTAATTTGTGGAAAGTTAATCATGTTGAACTTAAAACTCTCTTCAGATTTGCACGCATATATTTATCACCTTCACAATCCAGTGTTCCCGGCGAGCAACTATTTTGTGGAACTGGGTTAATATATGATCCACTAAGAAATAGGTTGGAAACTGAGAAGCCTGCAATATTACTATTTATTAAATATAATTCATCAATTTTTAAATTTAATTATGAAACAAAGTTTTTCATTTTAAAACTCTAGGCTTAAAATGCTAATAAGTAAGACTAAAAACTGTTTTAGTTTTGTTCTCAAAATATCATTAAATAAAACATATTAAAATTAGATCGATTTTCATTTATTTATGTACTTAAAATTGAAATGTCTTAAAAAATATCCTTAAATCCGCATCTGCATCCGCAGATATCAAAATTTTTGCATCCGTAACAACCCTGTTTTGAACCATAAAGTAAAATGAGCGCTTAAACTAGGCTAGAACTTATAGTATACATGCAACCACTCGAGCGCTTTCTGCCACATTATGGCACTATTTTTAAAACCTCGGATTGCTTTGTTGCCAAAATGTGGCAAATTTTCAAAAAAAAAAAATTATTAATACGACTATATAATATAGTGTACATTCAAAATAAAACAAAATAAATATTCTCTAGATTCTTAAAAATGTTTTAAGATTAAATATTTAATTATATTTTTTTATAAATCCTACAAATATGTGATAATAGACAAAAGATAGGGGAATTCATTTGCTACATAAAACAATAATCAGTTTGTATGTCTCCATATTCAAATTCGGAGGTATGATTTTTTTTATGTGGGCGGAAAAATTTCCTTTAGCAATCCGGTAAAAATTATTTTAATTGCTCTGTCGCTCCAGTGGATAACAGGAATAAAACCAGTACCTAGCGCCAAGCTCAGATAACAGATCGATATTCTAACCACTACGCTATGATACTGTGTCGGTAGTGGGTGTCAATACGTCTCGTTTTGCCTAATGATGTATTTTTATTGCTATGTATGTGACTCCCTAGAGTGGCAAATTATTCATTGAGTTATTAGCATTCCGCACAGCTTTGACCACCCCTATTAAGGGAACACTTAAAATAATTAAAAATCTACTCTTTCACTGATGGCGATAGTTCAATTATTTTTAGAAAAAACAATTTTTGTTTGTTATGCTTTAAAATATTAAGGATTTAATTGTTTGCGAGAATACCGGAAATTAGTCCCTTTTAAATCAAATTCTAGACGTATTGACTCATTTTTACATAAAAACATAAATTGATTTTGAAAGATTGTTATTTTATCTAGTACACGCAGTTTTAAAATTTTGAAAACTAAGTGTATTTTTACCAAGGTTATACCGTTGGTCGTTGGCAGATTTGTTCAATTTTCGAACGATAGATTCTATTAAACGACACAAATTTCAAATCATATAATCACACAACAAAAAAAAACAATACAATACATTTTTAGATTTTCACGGCCAAAAGCACATGTGTATCTGCCGGATTTGCCCAGCGCAACACGGCATAACACCCCAAAAACAAACAACGAAAAATACAATACATAATCTTGTCAACACAGTTTTCAAAATTTAAATATTAGTTATATTAAAATCATTAAAAACTAAATCCGAGATCGTGTTTTGTGACAAAAATACCTTTGTTTTTCTATTTGTTTTAGGTCTTACAAACTAAAATATTTCAAATTTTTTTCACACACTCCTTTGGTTTAGACATTATTGAAAAATTAAAAAATACTTATGATCAAAAAATATTTACAAGAAATACACGATATTTAATAATTTATCATCGTGCGTTTTGAGCATTTTTATTGCTTACTTGAATGCAAGTATATATTAAAGCAAGTTTTGAATGAAATAAATCCATATAAAAATTTTAATTTTTAAAATTTGACACGGCGAATAGTCAATCTTTCGCATTGGAACCTCCCTGTACAGTTGCAAGCATTTTTAAACTTTTATTCTAAGCTGCCGGTCAATCGCTCTTCAAATGAATAACTAGTTTTGTCCATATACAAACTTAAATTTTTGGAGAGAGGCTAATAAATAAATACAATAGTATATCAATGACTTAATCCAATATTGTATCTGTTATGTTTTTGTTAGCCTTTTTGAAAGATTTGAGTTTGTTTATGGACAAAACAATTTATATTAAGTACGTACGTACAAAAGTACTCAGCAAACAGTTATTTAATCTTAATATTTTAAAGCATAACTTGCAAAACGTGTTGTAACATAAAATAATTTGACGGTTGGCGTAGTCCAGCGGTAGGGCGTTCCCATTCCGAAGGCCGCGGGTTCGAACCCGGCGTGCGCAAATAAATTTTATTTAATTGATTTGTGTTATTTCACAATTAATTATTTAAAATAAAATATAGTATATTTGCGGCACGTTCCAAAGTGGAAGATACTCTTAGTATCACCCTGGTGTAAGACCACCATTCAGAATTGAAACGTTGCTTGAAATGGCTTTAGCCGTGTTAAGTGACTAGATATGAATAGCCAGGTACTTCCCCACCATCCTCTACCTCGTCTCCTTCCCTTCCCCACTTACCTTCAGCCTCATAACATACCCCAATTGGGGATGCCATAGTCTCACTGGCTCCAGACGGGAGCAGTTAGGACTCTTGTGAGGTATTCACTATAAAAAATAATAATAATAAAACTAGCGCCATATATGAAAGAGCAGAATATGAAATGTTTTAAAATAACTCAGGTGCGGGGCGTACGTCATTCCTATGTCTACCTACGTTAAATTGTCGTGAAAACAAGCTTGTGTGCCCAAGCGGGTATCACCTTAATTTGAATCACTGCGTTAGATCTTCAAAATTATTTTGTACTCTTCTGTATAAAGAAATTAAATATTAACTTTATAAAGATAAGTTATTTTGACCATAATTAAATTAAATTAGACAAATACTTTGAATAAAACAATTTATTTTTTAACATTTGTTATGACGAAGTAATATATTACGATCTATATTTAATCACCAAGATTTGAATATACGCTCATCGTCGACCTGGAGAAACAAACATTAGGTGTAAAACTTGGAGTTTGATTATGTTTTAGCTACATACGTTCATTGACCAAATGAGAATCTCCAGATTATTTCAACTAATTACTGCGCAACCATTATTTTTCCCTTGCAAACTATTCCTTTCTTAAAACTAATTAGGTAGAAGAGATCGATAGTTAATTACGAAATGTTAAGAGGAATGACTGCGAGGCCCTTTTCATACAAAACAAAAATTTCGATTTGAAGCTAAAATACTCAACCAACCTGAAAAATATTTTATTCATCTAAAGGTATTGCAATCATCCATTAAAAACACGTGCTACTTTATTGATTTGTTTTTTAAATGGTAAAATATAGACCATTAAAGAATGCAATTTTCGTTATTTAGGAGGCAAATTTGGCAATTATGAGTGAGTTAATAAAAAAATATACTCTATTTACTATGCAAATATGGTGAAATGTATTTTTTTTAATTATTGAAGAAAGCGTTTTGACGGGCATAAATTCAAATTACAAACGAATGATTTACATTAGAACACAAATTTGTCGAATATAAATTAAAAATTTCGACCCAAAAAGCCTTTTTACAATGATTTGCCAATCTCCTATGTAATATTACGCACCTTCGTCAAATATTAGGTCCTTACATATGAAATTGGCGTTTTGTATGGGAGGAACATAAAGTCGATTTTTTTTAATATAATATATTTATTTAATCAAAAAATATACCAATGCTATCTATGCACTTTTGCCATCTCATAGGTAGTTCATCGATCCCTTTACTAAAAAAACCATTCGGACGGGAATCAATAAAATCTTTGAAGGCGGTTTGGACTGCCCCATCGGAGTTTAATTTTTTCCCTTGCAAGAAGTTATCCAAATTTCGGAAAAAAATGGTAATCTGTTGGGGCAAGGTCCGGAGAGTACGGTGGATGTCTTAGACATTCCTATTGAAGCTCCTCTAATTTGGTAGCCGTCTGTTGTGCAGTGTGTGGTCTAGCATTATCATGAAGCAGCAGTGGCCTAGAGCGATTAACCAACCTCGGTTGTTTAGCAGCTAGCTTTTCCATCATGGTTTGCAGTTGCTGACAATAGACATCTGCCGTAATCGTCTGGCCAGATTTAAGAAATCTGTAGTGAACGACACCAGCACTAGTCCACCAAACGCTCACAAGTAACTTTTTTGAGTCAATTTTCGCTTGTGGCGTGGTTTGGCTGGTTTGGCAGGGTTCAGCCATTGCGATGAGCGCTTCCGATTATCGTACAAAATCCACTTTTCATCACAGGTAATGATTCGATTTAAAATCCCTTCGTTATTGTGCCGGTTGAGTAATGCAACGCAGCAGTCAACGCGCGTTTGTTGATTTGCTTCAATCAATTCGTGAGGTACCCACCTTTCAAGCTTTTTCACCTTCCCAATTTGCTTCACGTGGATTAAAACAGTTTTATCACTAACAACGCAGCCTGCAGCTAACTCGTACGTGGTTTGCGATGGATCCGCTTCCACAATAGCCTTCAATTCTTCATTATCAACTTTGGTCTCCGGCCGTCCACGGGGCTTGTTCTGCAGCTCGAAATTTCCAGAAAGAAAACGTTGGAACCAAAAACGCACTGTGTTTTCTTTTGCCGCACCGTCGCCATATATATCACTAATCCTTCGAGCCGTTTCTGCAGCGCTGCTGCCACGGTGGAACTCGTACTCGTAAATAACGCGATATTTCAAGTTTTCCATTTTGTAAACTAAGTGACGCAAAGAAAAAAAAACATTTAGGAAAAAACAAATTAACTACAATTTTCGAAACACAAATACATGAGTAAATAGCTGTATAAATTTGAATTTGGAATTCCTAACCAAAGAGAAGATATTTTTGAGATCAAAGTTGCCAGTACGGCAAAACGACAATTTATATGTATATGTAAGGACCTAATGTATGGAGGCCTCAGCAAGGGTTAACCACCTAGTGAGGCCAACATTATTGGATTTTATTATAAAATGTAAAAATATTGCATCAAATAAATTTAAAAAAACTTTTTTTTTTTAATTTATCTTCGTTATAAATAAACATAACCTGATTCATCAATCTTTGTATAATAACACGTATTTTAGTTAACACTTGTACATATATAGCTTTCATTGAAATATCGAGTGATAACGTGTTACGTAACAAAGACAATGTAACAAATTCAATACCGGTGAGTTTTTTTTAATCACTCACGTGACCTCAAGAGGCGGTATCAATAAATCAAACAAAACTAATGAATTTATAAAGAAAAAAAATCTGCTGTCTGTAAAATAAATATCAATCGTATAAGCTATTTGTTCAATGACGTTTATCGCTAATTGAAATCATTACTGTTTGACCCTCGGAGTTTGACGCGAGGTAATGGTAATGATACCAGCTTGACCAACATAAACCAGTCATTAATTATTTAGTACTACATTATTGCATATAAAAAGTTTACGTAATTTACATGGTCGCTTACACAATAATTGCCGTGTTGCATGTCGACAAAAAAACGGGCCACACACCCAATGCTCTTTCGTCAAAAATGTCAGTCAAAATCTTTTCAGGTTTGCACCTTCGAAAATTCGACTGCTACATACACAATACCTACTACCTACCTACTACATACACAATGACCCATCGATGGGCCGTTAACTGTAAACGCCAGAAATATTCGACTTCTTACCTCTTGAAAACTCCGCTTATTTTTGGTATTATGTGAGCGAGGAAAGTAGCGCCAAAGTTGTTATTATTTTTTTATGAATAATTTTACAAGAACGAAAAAACGTTAGTCAATCAACAAAGTCTAAAATAATCTTAACCATAAAGGGGTATTTAAAAAAAGTTGTTTCTTATATAACTTCATTTTTATCTAATGAAAAAATAAATTGTTTGTACTTTGTGGTTATATTTTTTGTAACGTAATTAATAATTGTATTTTAATGCCATTTGTTGAAAAGGTAGGAAAAGCTTCGATGTATCCAAAACATATTTTTTCAAATTCATAATGTAAACCGATCGTAGTAAAGATAATCTAAATAGTGATTTGGCGTATAACTTAAATTTTTCTTTATTCATACAAGTTTTTTACATGCTTTTCGACTACCACACTAGGCACATGCTTGTATTGCTCGTATTATGTTACCTCCGAAATGCTAATCGCCGTAAAAAAAGTGTGTGTCGAATACAAAAAAAAAACAACATGTGACAACTGTTTGTGTTTACACTTTGCTCTCGCAAAAAAACTCAAAACGTAAATATTTCGTGTCAAAATAGTTTTTGTAGTGATAATGTGAGTGCCAAATAAGAACAAGACTATTCGGTTACAGGACTTTAAACATTTTTATCGCCGGTTTACATCTTAACTGAAGATCATGTTTATTTTGATTTTTTCGGCCAAAGTTTTGACATGGAAAGACCTTGCACCACATTGGGAGGAATGGATCCATACCGACCGACGTAATCCAGAGGTAAGGCTTTGGACTCCCATTCCGAAGGTCGCGAGTTCGAACGCGGAGTGCGCAAATAAATTTGATTCGATTAATTTGTGTTATTTCACAATTAATTAATTAAAAATAATATATACTATATTTGCGGCACGTTCGAGAGTAGAAGATACTCTCATTATCGCCCTGTTGTAAGACCACCATTCAGAATTAAAACATTTTTAGTGGCTAGATTTGAATAGCCAGGTACTTCCCCGGATTCCTCATCCCCATCTCCTTCCCTGCCCCGCTTACCTTCAGCCTCACAACCATACCTCCAATTAAGGATGCCAAAGTCTCACTGACTTCAGACGAGAGCAGTTGAAGTGTTCACTATAAAAAAAAATATAAAAAAATACGTCCGTCATTCCTGGACACAATGACCCCCAGATTTCTACCCACCCCCGAACCTTTTTCCTCACAAAACTGCCTGCGTTACCTCATTATTTAGCTAAAGTTTCAGACATCATTACAGTTTCCATCATCAGGGTAGATGGGTAGTCGAAGATTGATTTAAAAAAAAAAAAAATCATACATTTTTATTTTTCATGAAGTGGGAATCATTTAAATTACTGAATTTAAAGCTAACAGTGTTTTTAATACAAATAGAACGGCGTCGTACTCGGCTATTATATATGTATACTTAGAGGCCTTGTATTTTCTCGGTAGGAAAAAATTGTTACCTAAAAACCGTGCTAAGATTGTTTGTATCATCATCACCAGCAACCATAGTGTACGTGTCAGATTGTGTTATGTTGGGAGTGAGAAATTGAAGATTGTGGTGAAGTGTGTGCTTACGTACGCAAATGCGATACTGTGTTGCCTTTTCAAACACTCTACGAGTTCGTAGAGTGTTCTATAATACCAGCCCGTAGAGGATTATAGATCAAAAATAAATCAAGTTACATAATAATACTGCCTTAAAACGGGATTCCTCTTATTTGGGCAGTCAATATATAACCACTGGAGCGCTTTTCGCCACAATATGGCACTTTTTCCACAACCACGGATTGCTTTGTTGCCAAAATATGGCAAATTTTTAATTATTTTTTTTTTATTAAAGCGACTATATAATATGTTGTACATTCGAAATATAACAAAATAAATATTCTCTAGATTCCTTAAAAATATTTTAAAGTTTTTTTTGTAATATTTAGTAATATTTTTTTATAAATCCCACGAATATGTGATAATAAACAACAGATAGGTGAATTAATCGGCCATATAGAACTGTAATCAGTTTGTATGTCTTCATATTCAAATTCGGGGTCATGATTTTTTTTTATGTGTGCTAAAAAATTTCCTTTAGCAATCCGAGAAAAAAGGACATGAAAGTATGCTAACAAATGCTTAATATATAATTTCGAACAGGTTGTCATAGATAGAGGATCAAACAACCAACAAAGGACCAATCCTGACGTATGGCAGTCAGGTATGACACTGGCAGAGGAAAGACGACAGTAGACTGAATCCTGTAGAAATGAGAACCCTGAGGCGAACCAACCTCTCTGCCTACACCTGCGAGAAACGGCGTGATGGTCAGCAGTTAGTTAGATAGGTTGTCATAGATATCTTTCTGGGACGCTGGCTAGAATACGTGCAGGTTTATTTCTTGCTCTAATGAAAATATATCTTGTTCGCTTGAGGAGAGCTCCTTCGGGAATTCTTCGAATAGGTACTTTTCTCGCAGTTAACCTGTCGGGATGGGAAATTTATCTAACGCCCACCCCTTTGGTTAAATGCCCTTTTGACTGTAACCCTTTAACCTTTCGATCGAATTGCGACGGTGTATTTAGCGACTAGGTACTGCGGTGGTAATGTGTGAAGTTTATTTTTACGACGCAAAGACGCCTTGGTATTAACTTGCAGTTATAATACCTCGTTTAGAAAAACACATTATTCCCATAAAACTGTTCTAAAGCGAGTATTTTATTTCAACAATGGCGTATAATGACAAGTTTTTATGTAAATTTTCTTTAATATTACAGAATAAAAAAAATTATAATTGTAATTTTTAAAGTTTGATAATTTGATACAAGTTATGCAAGATAGCTGTTTCGCCTTCTGAAAGCATTAACAAACTGTGTTTAGGTCACTTAGAGGCGATATATCATATTTTGTGTATATATGCTTATAATGAAAATCTTTTTTCTTTTATGTTGCCCTTATTAAAAATACTTAACTGTGCCGGAAAAAGACACCGCTGAGTCATCAACAGGCTTTTACATAATAAGTGTACATATAATACCTACAATCTTACTAATATTATAAACGCGAAAGTTTGTATGGATGTATGTATGTTTGTTACTCTTTCACGCAAAAACCACTAAATGGACTTAAATGAAACTTTACAATAATATAGCTCATACATCAGAATAACATATAGGCTATAATTTATACCCAAAGCTTGCTATTTTCTATGTATTACAAATAATTATTATTGTTTAATAGAAAATGTCAAAATTTGATGACATTTTGAAAAACAGTGGTTTTAAAACCAAAATTCTATTTTTAGAAAATAGTTAAATGAGTGAATTTATTTGAAATACTCACCCTTGAATCGAATCAAGAATTATAGATATTTTAAATAAATACCTAGGTTAAGAATGTTGGTATAAACATAGATGGGCCCTACGAAAAGAAAATAGGCTAATCGAAGTACTTACTAATCCTGCGCAGACGAAGTCGCGGGCAGAAGCTAGTGTTATATAATACAATGTTTAAATAAGAAAGATAAACTTATAGAAATGAACATTATAAAAATGGCAGGTATAAAAAGAAAAATAAATTAAACATAAACCAGTTTTTAAATTAATAATAACATAGTACAAGTTAATATGAGAAATTTACAGGTAAATAATACACGACAAAGTTAACAATACAGAAAAATAAAGGATAGTAACAAGTTTTTACATTATAGATAAATAGAAAAATATACAAACATATTCAACAGCTGCTTGATTATAAATATCATTCAAGTATCTCTTAAATAATGGTAAACTCATAATAAACATGTCGATATTTGAGGTGAATTTGTTTCCAAGTGGAATAGCGAGGAATAGGTGCACGTATGTGGTAGTTGTAGTGGTAGTGAGGTGCAGAAGTTCACAACAGTCTATTTGGAGTGAATAATCTTACTAATATTTTAAACGCAAAAGTTTGCATGGATGTATGTATGTTTGTTATTCTTTCACGCAAAATTTACTGAATGGATTTTAATGAAACTTTACAATAATATAGCTCATACATCAGAAGAACATATATAGGCTATAATTTATAAAGCTAGCTTTTGTTTTCAATGTATTGAAAATAATAAATATTGTTTAATAGAAAATGTCAAAATTTGAGAATGACATTTTGCAAAACAATGATTGTTAAATCAAAATTCTATTTTAGAAAATATTGAAATTAGTTAATTTATTTGAAGTACTCGCCTAATACCTTGAATCGAATCAAGAATTATAGATATTTTAAATAAATAGGTTAAGAATTTTGATATAAACATAGATACTGCGCAGGCGAAGTCGCGGGCAGAAGCTTGTTTTAAATAAAAAAGTTAGGTCATTTATTTTTTCTTCTGTTTTCTAGGGAATACATGTTGAAAAGTATTTAGCAAGAATGTATAGTTTATGTGTTGAATAGGTATGTGTAGCTTGAAGTTAATGAATCGTAAAAAAATGTGGTAAACACGTTTAATATTTTTTATATGAATTTGATAGTGTGGTGACCACAATATAGAATTGTATTCTAACAAGCTGCTTACTAGCGACAAATAAACGAGTTTTATAACTTCCAACGAATCAAAGTCTTTGATAGTTCTGATTATAACGTGGGACATTGATCATAGATACGCTTTCCAATTAGATGAATTGTTCTAGTCACAGATAAATGCGACAACCCTCGGCAAAATGAATGTCCGCGACAATGAACGATTTATAAACGACAAAGTGAGCAATAAAACCATCCATTGCTTCTAAGCGCTTAATCCATTTTCGCCGAATAGTTTTTAAAGGGGGGTGCCAAAGAACCCAATCTATCCAATATTTTAGTTTTGTTTTCATTTTGAGAAGATCGAAGATTTTTCAAAGAAATTCCGGTATTACGTTTCTTTGATTCCAGTATTACTCGTATGTTATTTTCACGCACAGGCCAATCGCTAAATTCACTAATCGACGTGATAAAATATTTTCTTTCGCCTACGGTTTTATTATATAATTATGTAATATAATTGCGGTGTCAAATGGAAGAAGTCCTCCTTGGTGGGGGATAAGGCTTGCAAATCCGGAAAAACTTGCAAATCCGGAAGTCGTGTCAGAATCCCGGCGCACGCAAGTAAATTTTAGTGATTAATTTGTGTTATTTCGCAAATTATTCATTCAAAATAATGTGTACTATATTTAAGAAGATATTCTCAGTATCTCCCTGGTGTAAGGACACCATTCCGATTTGAAACATTGCTTCAAATGTCTTTGGTTTGTGTGTTTATGTGTTTGGTGACCAGATCAGAATAACTAGGTACATCCCCGCTTGCCCTACCCATTACCATCACACGGAGAAAAATGTTATTCTAAAATACGATCATTTTATTCGTAAAAACTTATTTATTAAAATGGGACTGAAGTTTTTACGAACAAATTAACAGGGTTTCAATGTTTATTGGCGGGAACACGTAAAAATAATTTGTTGGTATACGTAATTTCGTACGTATACCAACAAATTATTCTTACATTTTCCCGCCAATAAACATTGAAATTAATTTGTTCGTAAGAACTTCAGTTCCGTTTTTAACCGTTTTTACGCATAAAATGATTGTATTTTAGAATAACGTTTTTCTCCGTGCAGCCTCACAACACACCCCAATTGGGGATGCCTTAGTCTCACTGATTCCGATGGTCGGGAGCAGTTGAGACTTTTGTGCCGTATTCACATAAATAAATTGAAAAGACTATGGTAAAGTTTTTTTTTCAATAAGTACCTACTTCTATCTCTGAAACGTATTGAATAATGTACATTATTCGTTCATTACCAAATTAATTAACTAAGAAGAACATAATCCAATACAAGTTTACTTCTGAACTTTGCTAATTGAATATACTCCTTTAAGTGGACTCTACTAGAAGACCCTCCACATAGCATTCCAAAGGATGCGTAGGCCTTGAGGGTTTTTTTCCTCGGGACCTCCTGTGTGAAGCTAATGTAAATAAAACTCAATATTTTCGACTACTTTTAACGTAGTATTGACGTAGACACGTAGTGTAAATCTACATAAATACGGTGGCCAAATCCGCCTGTTACACAGAGTAAACCAAGCTTAAGCGATATGGTTCGGTGAATCCATTACCGCTCAGTTAAATTTCTGCAACAATTTTCGTTACCGGCGACGCTTTTATAGCGAGCTTTGGCCGGAACAGAATAAGCTGGCGGATTGTTTCTGCTCGCGAGAATTGATACGGAGCTTTCCAGGGAAATTGAATACTTGGCATATGATTTGAGCTTTGAATCGAATCTTCTGGCTTTAACGAATCGGTATAAACTACACACACCCCTTTAAAATATTTAGGATATTAATGGTGCAGCATTATTGAAAGGAACAATTTATTTATTTATCTTTGGTCTAACATTTACCAGGATTATTATTTACAATAATGTCAGTTTATCCGTACAATTCAGAACAATACTCAGTAAAAACATTCTTGAACGGCGAGCTCTGGTGTCCTGCTAACAGCGACACAATTTTTGTGTTAATATAGTTTTGTCAACCTAGAAAAGTTGTGTAAATTGTATAACGTCAGATCTAAACCATTAAAATTTTTCCTTCATTCATGCTTCAGACATGTAGCATTACAGTTAAGATCTACTAATAAAATTTTCGGCTAATTAATCATCTTACTAATATTATAAACGCGAAAGTTTGTATGGATTTATGTATGTTTGTTACTCTTTCACACAAAAACTACTGAATGGATTTAAATGAAACTTTACAATAATATAGCTCATTCATCAGTATAACATATAGGCTATAATTTATAAAGCTAGATATTTTTAATATATATTATGAATAATAATTATTGTTTAATAGAAAATGTCGAAATTTGAGATTAACCTTTTGCAAAACAATGATTTTTAAATCAAAATTCTATTTTAGAAAATATTTAAATTAGTGAATTTATTTGAAGTACTCGCATAATACTTAGAAGAGTACTCTGGATCGTTTCAAGAATTATAGATATTTTAAATAAATAGGTTAAGAATTTTGGTATAAACGTAGTTGGGACCTAGGAAAAGAAAATATGCTACTCGAAGTACTAATCCTGCTCAGGCGAAGTCGCGGGCAGAAGCTTGTTTTATATATTTGTAATACATAGTATAGTATGCATATGGTTAATGTTTAAAAGTGTGATATTATAGGTAAAAAAATAATTGAATCACTACAGGTACCAACCGAATTTTTATGAACATTTATTAAAATAAAAATTCAACGTAATGTTTCATGTTTACATTATGTTAAAAAATTGTTCTTACTTTCTAAAATAATCTTAATATATATATAACGAAGTCGGGTTAGTTACACCATTTATAACTCAAGAACGGCTACATCGATTTTTATAATCTTTGATTTGTTGCTTTTGTCTTGACTTGATTTGATTTATCTCCGTCCCGAATAGCAGAATAACGAGCTCTCTCATTATGAAATTTGCATTAAAAACTTATCTACGGGTCAAACGCGAGTTGTTTGAAAAATGGGTGTATTTTATGGTGTTTAGCGGCAGGAAAAAAGGATGGAGGGGGAGGGGAATCCAGGAGGGGTGGAGGGCAATTAAGAAAGGGTGTTCGCGGGAGGAGGGACGAGGGAGAGGGGAATGCAGAAAAGATGGAAGGGGAATGCGAGAAGGGGGAGGGGGGGGGGTCGCGAGAACGGTGACAGTGGGAGAGGGGAGAGAGAAGGTGAAAATGAAACGCGGGAGGGGAAGAGGAGGCGGAAGGGGAACGGGAGCGAATGGGAAAAGATATGCAGGGAGAAACAGTGTCTTTATTTAAGTTGTATTCAATGCATGCCGGTTCAGCTGGTATAATATACACATTCTTATAAAATCTAAAAAAGAGCATTATTTTCACAAAAATGGGTTATAATTTTTCACCTAATGGATGAAACGCGCTAAAAAATTGATATTTCTGTAGCATTTTGTCTATTTTGTTCGCATCAATGTCAGAGAGTTTTACGGGCTTTGCGGGTGATTTATAAATGTTTCGAAATCTCCGCATATGCAACTATTGCCACTGCATAGATCCAAAGGTTGTTTACACATTTTAAGTGTAAAAAATCTTTGCAATATCCATAATTATAGGACTAGCGGAAAAGGGATAACAAATTTATATGTTAACTGTTTTAGAATTTTCTAAGGGCGTAAGGAATTTTAATTCAGTCCTGGAAAACATCAAGTTCAGATCAACCGTATTTAATTATGTATATTTTTTTTTATTTTAATAACAATGAAATAACACAATATTCCGAATGCCAATACATTTTGTTTACCGACTTCAGCATGCTTTGCCTTCGAACTCTGAATTGTGGAATAATCATTAATACTTCTTCAATCTTGGCAAAATCACTTTGTGGCGTCATTTATAATTAAATGAAACAAATATCTTGGTGTACACTATTTATATAATCACAATTATCGACATGTTTCGAAACCGAGGTTTTTTCGTCAAGATAATAAGAACATGATTATTCATGTTATAATTATATATAAATGGTGTTCACCAAGTTAATTTAATTAATCATTTATATATATATACAGAGTGTCGGGGAGTAAAGTGCATTAACTTCGGGAGATGATTATACATGATGGTAGGAGTAAAAAAGATAACTTATTTCGAATTTGCAACTTTTTTTTCCATACAAAAAGACGTACCTATTAAAAATCCTTAGTGTGAGGTACAAACTAACTCGATAAATTTGCTGTGAGTCATCGTGGCCTGACTGTGGCGATGTTGATTTCGAGTGGCCAGTATTATAACAGCGGAAATACCTACTAGTGCCAGACGCACACGCCGGACTAATTTTATCTTTTTTTTTAAAAAGTACCCCTAAAAGTAGGAATTTCTAAAAAAGTTATTAATCTTTTTTACTTACACTATCATGTAGAATCACCTCCCGAAGTTAATGCACTTTATCCCCGGACACCCTGTATATACAGGGTTTTAAAGTACGTACTTGAGTTACTTTAACCAGTGATTCCTGACATTATTTGAAGTAAAAAATGTAAATGAAATTTTGGTCTCCGGTGACATTTTAGATTTTTTTTTTTTTTTTTTTTCTACAAAAACTTAAATAACAGTAGGTCTTATGTAGTTGGGGCGGGGTTAGTGGTGGGGCGGTAACTCGACTGAGTGACCAATAAGGTCATGTGAAAGAATTTTTTTTTTTTTTGATTTTGAAGAAAAAATATTTTGAAAAAAAAAAATTTGACATAAAAAAAGTCACCGGAGACCAAAATTTCATTTACATTTTTTACTCCAAATAATGTCAGGAATCACTGGTTAAAGTAACTCAAGTACGTACCTTAACACCCTGTAAATGTATAGTTTTTATTATTTTTTATTGAGGTCTCAACGAAACGCGATGTATCTAAGTTATGTATCTGTGCGAGTACCATAATGAATTCACCTTGGGTTGATCTTCACAACATTAATCATAACTCATGAAAGCAAGGAAAAAGTTTCAGTTATTGATACAAAAAAAATATTCCAATTTGTTCGCTTGGTACAATTTGTTTTAGTCAGCCTTTCCACTGATCGTTCACTTTCCCGATATTGCTGAAACCAGAATTAACTTATTTATTTAGACGGTGAAGTTCCGGGTGAATGAACTGTTAGCCCTTTACGTCGAAGCAGAGGTGCCCAACCCAAACCGTTCATGAATACCGGTAAATGGCGGATATTAATATGCTACCGTTAATTTTTCCAATTAATTCGGTGTCCAAAAATGTCGTTATTTGAAACCGCAACCTTCATACTAGAAAGCATAAACCAACCATTTATGAGCCTAAATGTGTCGTTTGCACTCACCTTCCACTTAATTAAATCAGGTCAGTTTTTTATTTATTTATTATTATTATTTAAAATACATATACATAACAGATTTAGAAAATAATTACAGTTTGTTCTTAAAAGCAATTTACAAATAGATTTTTACTCAATGGAGAAAACATTTCTCGTGTTTGAGTTGGGGAGTAAAGCCTTTAAATAAAAAAAAGTTAAGAAATTATAATGTTTGAAGTAGATAATAACTATTTACAATAACTGACTTAGAATCTACAAGAATGAAAAATTAAAAATTACAAAATAAAGATAATGTAGTAGAAATAAACTTATATTAATAAATTTATTAATAGGTAGGTATATACAGTTGGTTCTAAACATTGAAATTGGCTTCAGCCGCTGGTAAATATTGTATTAGTAGGTACATATTAATGAAATTCAACAATTATCGTTTACCAATAAGACAGTACATAAGGTAAGGTACAGTACTTGTTTCAAAAGATTGATATAATATTTGTAGAGGATATATTCAAAAAAGGAAATTACTAGTGCGGCCATGCGCATGGCACTTTTCGAGCACTAAATCAAAGCCCCTATCGAGAGTCCTATATCCTATCCTAGTAGAAAGTTCTAATTTCACAAAATATTATATATAAATGTGACAAATTTAGGAGAACATTTTTTTTTTTTTTTTTTTTAATACCAAAATCCAAAACATAGAAAGCTAAAAATTTTGGTACGCAAAAAACTTCAATTGGACCGCAGGTTGGGCATGTCTGGTCTAAAGCTTCTGCCATCTCCTTTAGCCGCAGTCGCCATTTGATTTATCTTCTAAGGGCGGGATCTAGGGGGTGTTTGGTAATGTGATGCTCCAACATACATCCCCACATTAGTAAGTGAATCACTGGTTCGGGAAGGACGAAAAAATTTGCTCTCAAATTTTTATGATTATATTAAAAAATACACACTTTGTCGACTGCAAACGTAAGGAATACCACGAATGACATAATAATCTATCTATATTTCTATATATATAAAAATCAATTGCTGTTCGTTTGTCTCGCTAAAACTCGAGAACGGCTGGGCCGATTTAGCTAATTTTGGATTTGAAATGTTTGTCGTAGTCCAGGTGTGCTAGCATGGTCGATCGATATGAAGTTACCGACCGACTGTCGGTAACTTCTCATCGTTCCCTAGGACAACTGCAGATCGCTAACGTACAAACGACAGTTGATATCGAATATATTAAGGACACTTAGTGATTGTGAACTGTCACCTATTCGTTACCGACAGTCGGTCGGTAACTTCATATCGGTCGACCGTGCTAGCACACCAGGGAAGGTTTAAGCGATGAAAAAATATGGAAAAATTGCGAGGAAGATAGTAAAAACAACAATTTCATTTTCCGGGAGGGGGGGGGGAACTCGCGAGGGGGGGGGGGAACTCGGGAGGTGGGTTCGCGGGACGGCGAAAGGGGGGGAAGTAGAGTGAGGAGAGGGAAAGTGGTGGAGGGGGAGTGGGAACGCGAGAGGGGAAGGGGGCTCAGGAGAGGAAGGGGAGGAGGAAGGTGAATGGGACGAATGGGAAAGGACGCGAAGGGAGAAACAATTTCATTATTAAATGGCAAAGCAACGCATGCCAGGTACCACCTAGTAAATCTATAAATTTTAGATGGGTGGTAAGTTAGAGAAGTGTATAAGGTTACTAATGAAAAAAGTTTTGGTCTGTAGGTTAAAAGCCTACTTGAAATACGTTCCGGAATTTTAGGTAAAATGTTCGAAAATGCCTTTGCTGGTTTTCAAACTGAACCAATTAGACATTTTAGCATGTATTTCTAGAATTTAAACAAATTCAGTTTGAGGATTTTTGTACATTTTATCATTATACATTTTACTGACTACCTGTACACAATTTACAGTTAAATCATCTGTAGTATTACTTCAGATAACAGACTAAAAGAAGTTGTTTATTACTTATTACCATTTTTGGTTGCCTAACCTCAAGTATCATATTAACTAATTCATTCATTTATTTTTCTGTGTATTCATTATTCTACTATGGTTGTAGTAGTCCTGAATTGTCCCTTGCTTCGCTCGCTTTGTATCTTTGATCCATCTGATTAGTAGCTGATTTGATAAATGCGTTGAGTTCCCCCCAATTCCTCTGCTAGCTGAGTCCTCTATCATTGCACAAGCAATACTGTTCGCTTCTAATGATAGTAATAAGAGTTTATAAAATATTCAAGCCATTTCAAGCAACGTTTCAATTCTGAATGGTGGTCTTACACCAGGGCGATACTAAGAGTATCTTCCACTCTGGAACGCGCCGCAAATATACTACATATTATTTTTAAATAATTAATTGTTAAATAACACAAATCAATTAAGTCAAATTTATTTGAGCGCGCCGTGTTCGAACCTGCGGCCTTCGGAATGGGATTCTAAGGCCCTACCGCTGGACTATCCCAGCAGCCGAAATCTCTCCCTCTCAACTTCCGTTTGCATCGCCCGATCACACCTTTCGTAATGCTCTCGTCACGCATTTGCCAGCTTACCCAAGTCAAGCGTGCGTAAAGAAGTTTTTCTTCAAAAATCACAAAGATTCATAAAATTTTCTCAATTTGTAGTCGGAAACTCATATATTTGAACATTTTAATACTTCTATGGTTAACCTTTAGATTTGAGTATAAAGTGGGGTATTTTCTCTATGACTAATTAAAGAACAAATTAGACTGAGAGGTTAACTATTATAATCTACAATATCTTGCATGTACTCCACTGCACCACTTTGAATATAATTAGTTCAGTTAGTAAGATAGTTTCGCTTCACATATATCTACTGTAAATTATCTCTCTCTATTACTTTGAGCGCGCTCGGGACTTCAGTTTCAGTATGAATTGCTTAAATTATAATTTCGTTATAACAACGTTTTCCGAAATTATATCATGCTGTTTCTCAGAAAATTAATAAAGCGTCAGGAACCAGTCCATCTCTCGATTTATACATACTTACATGACTAACAGCACTGTACATTAAAATTGTATTATAAATTTAATGGATAAAGAAGTTCTGAATTTTTAGCAGTAAGTAATCAAACAAAATAAAACCAAAAATAATAACTACATCCACTGGAGTGACAGAGCAATTAAAACATTTTTTCTCGGATTGCGAAAGGAAATTTCTCCGCCCACATTAAAAAAAATCATACCCCCGAATTTTAATATGGAGACATACAAACTGATTATAGTTTCTATATAGCCAATGAATTTCCCTATCTTTTGTCTATTATCACATATTTTTAGGATTTATAAAAGAAATATAATTAAATCTTTAACCTTAAAACATTTTAAAGAATCTAGAGAATATTTATTTTGTTATATTTTGAATGTACAATCTTACTAATATTATAAACGCGAAAGTTTGTATGGATGTATGTGCGTTTATTACTCTTTAAATCAAAATTCAATGAATGGATTTTAATGAAACTTTACAATAATATAGCTGATACATCAGAATAACATATAGGCTATAATTTATAAAGCTAGATATTTATTTTAAATATATTGGAAATAATAATTATTGTTTAATAGAAAACGTCAAAATTTGAGAATGACATTTTGCAAAACAATGATTGTTAAACCAAAATTCTATTGTGGAAAATTTTTAAATTATTAGTGAATTTATTTGAAGTACTCGCCTAATACTTTGAATCGAATCAAGAATTATACATATTTTAAATAAATAGGTTAAGAATATTGGTATAAACGTAGATGGGACCTAGGAAAAGAAAATAGATTACTCGAAGTACTAATCCTGCGCAGACGAAGTTGCGGGCAGAAGCTTGTGTACAATATATTATATAATCGAGTGGTTATATAAAGGACATGTTAAATCTTGGCTTGAAGAACTACCGGAAAAAGAATTTACTAGCACATTTAAAACATCGTCGTAGAAGTTTCTGGAAAACCTTACCCAAAACATGAAGTCGGACCATAGAAGTCGCTGAAAACTTATCCAAAACCTAGTCCCCCTCAGCACAGGATCTCCTAGTGAGGAGGACTACGAATATAACCAACATCTATTATACATTTAACATCTATTGTACTTCATTACGTTAAATTATATAATCTGAAAAAATCACCCGCCATAACACAGGGATATCCCTAGCATGGCGGACGAAATAACACAATATCTACACTATGTATAAAATTATTTTAATAAATAAATAAAACATATGAATATATATATATATGTTCTTTTAAAAATGTTAAAAATAAATATAGTTACTAAATCAATAAATAAAAGTGGTGACCACACACACACACTTACACCTAAACATTTGTATTACGATTTTCACTATTTTGTGTCTAATTCGTTTTTTATATTGAAATCCATCTGGACGTAGTAAATAATTTAGTCATAAGTCTGTAGCAATATGAAATCATAGTTGAAAAATAAGTTTATTGTTTTGATAACCTTTTACAAAATATTTTTGTTTTATTTTCCGCAGCTACTAACAACACAGTTTCAGAGCGTATTAACTTCTAAGCTCTCCAGTTCTAACAGAAGGATTTTCGAATTAAAAGTGTAAATAAACCAGAGCTGTACTAGTCTGCAGATGGCTTATAATAGAATTCTACTACAAATTGTCGGTATCAAAAAGATAATATTTAAAACTCCAATGTTTTACTTTGCTTTCTAGTGGAACATTATGTGAGTATCCCTAATTATAAAGCTCACGAATTTTTTCCAACCCGTAAACCAATATATTTCATAATATACTTCGTATAAATGCCTCCGCTGACGAGGCAACTGAAACCAAACTATAACTTGCTGGTTGCTATGGTGTCCAACCAAACTTTGATCACGGTGCTACTAAATTTTACGATTTCTGTAATTATCTCAGCTTGTTTAACTATAGATGAAGAACGATCAGCTATCATCGCAGTCGTCTGTCGCTGTCAAATTGAAAAAAAAAACAAGAAGAAAACTGACAACAAAACTGGCGCAACCATGGCAACCGAGCAAACTGGCAACGGCAGGCCACGGCAACTAGCAGGGCGAATCGCGAGTCACTGCTTGCGTTGCCATTGACAACGGGTTTTGAGAAATTGTGTCGTGTGCAGGCCATCAAATTGACGTGCACAGGATAGCGACCTTAGTTACGAACTGGTTTTTTTTCAGCTACCTCATCAGCGGAGGCATTAATCTTACTAATATTATAAACGCGAAAGTTTGTATGGATGTATGTGTGTTTGTTACGCTTTGACGCAAAAACTACTGAATGTATTTTAATGAAACTTTACAATGATACATCAGAATAACATATAGGCTATAATTTATAAAGCTAGCTATTTTTCATATGTTACAAATAATAATTATTGTTTAATAGGAAATGTCAAAATTTGAGATTGACATTTTGAAAAACAGTGATTGTTAAATAAAAATTCTATTTTAGAAAATATTTAAATGAGTGAATTTATTTGAAGTACTCACCTAATACTTTAAAGCGAATCAAGAATTATAGATATTTTAAATAAATAGGTTAAAAAATTTGGTATAAACATAGATGGGACCTAGGAAAATAAAATAGGCTACTCGAAGTACTAATCCTGCGCAGACGAAGTCGCGGGTAGAAGCTATTATTTCATAATATATAGATAAAATAAATCTTTGTTCAAAACTTTTTTATTTAGTGAATTATAAGTGCTTTTAAATAAAGAATTTTTTTCATTTTCAATAATGTGAAGCTACAAAGTGTTTACTTTCTTCGATAATTTGAAAATTTGCTTCGTTAAAAAAAAACTTCTCTGAGACAATTTTAAAGATGCACTTTATTAAAGTAATGTCCATTTTTTTCTCTTTCCTGAAAACTCCTGATCCTTAGCTTGTGTTTGTATAGATTTTCATTGCGAAAATACAGCACTAAATTGGTCTGCTCCAGCCAACTTTTTAATAGCCTCAAATTGGTATTTCTTATTATTTAAGTTAGTTTCTCTCTTATGTCAGCGCCATGTTGATAACTCGATCCCTGGGAGCTTATTACCGGCTTCACTACCAAGTTTGTTTTAAGTTATTAGTATTGATATTTAAGTCTGTGTTGGGGAAACTTTTATCTTGAAGTTTATTTTTTATTCATTTATTAATCTTTAAAATAACATATCGTATATTGAGAGATATCCTATTTTGAGAGCAACTTGTAAATATATAACATGTAATGTAATCTTACAATTAAAATTTTAAAAATCATGTAGACAGGCAAGCACTTTTTACATTAAATATATTCAAAATTTACAAACTGCCATAATAAAATAAAAATTGTTACTTCAAATATTTACCGAGAGAGAAATAACTTAAAACTACTATATGGCTCAGAGAGCATACTTACAATAAAGGTCTACTTTGGTTCATTACTATTATGGATAACGCGGGGGAAAGCTCATATAAACACCCAATGGTACACAAACATACCACAAGATTTAAAGAAGGAAAGGGCCTAAAAACTCCTCGAACAAATATGGAAGCCGTGATTTTCAATAAAATAAATAAAAACCTAAAATTTGAATAAAGTAACAGATTATGCCCTAAAATGATAAAAATGTGGTTAATTAACGAAAATTTCATGTTTATTTAAATATGTTGAATTGGTTATCTTAATGTAGCTGCCTACATATCTTATTATTAGGCATGTACATTGAAATATCTTATAGATGTAATTCAAATAATCTAATATTATTATGTGATCTATCCTAATGTTTCCTTAAAACTATATAATATGTATTAACAAATATTTCCTTATGTATAATATTAAGAGTGATAAATTGTAGAACCCACAGAAAAGCTGCCATATGACAGCTTTGTGGGACTACCCTTATTTTGTACAAATGTATTTATAATAATAAAAAAATACAAAAAATATAAAAAAATAAAAATTAAACATTGTATATTATGAACTATATATTATTTGTAGCTTTAATATTAATTATATATTTGTACTATTATCGTCACGGGATCAATGATAAAAACATATTTTTATAAACAATATTGATTTTTTGTTCATTTTCATGAATATATTATATACACCACCATTTATAACCACATACGTTACTCACAATTTGTTGAATCCCAGTAAAATGTAACACACCAAAATTTAAGTGATTGATGTCTATACCCGAGCCTAAGAAGCATACGGACTCACGTCCAAATACGATATGTTCAGGAGAGAAGGAAAACGAAATGTTTTTACCAAATCTATTGTAATTTCAACAAAAATATTAAGATCGATAATTGCCAAAACAACTTTTATTTTATTGAAAAAGAAAATAATATTAAAAAAACCTAAACATTATCCGGATGATTTAAGGCGTTTTACCGGTAAGTCTGAGTTCCTGCGTTCAATTCCCAGTTGCGACCATTGCCTTTTTTTATTTTCTGTGTCTTGTTCCCTTTTTTGTTTCGTTTAGATTCATTAGTATTATCTTCTTATTCAATTATAAATATTATTCATTGATGGGTATAACCTTCAAAAGTGATTCCACTATAATTTTTTTAAATTATTTTAATTATCTATCAAAATATTTGTGGAATTTACAAGAGATTTGAAAAAAACATGATTTTACGGCTCTCCTGAACATTTTGTGTTTTGAACTTGAGTCCGTATCTCTGATACAGAATACAACACCAGCCCTAGGCTGTCGGATTCTTGCGTAGTATGTACGTAAATTAAATAAAACGCACACATAATGTTTAATGTGATTGTCAAAAGGATTCATATTCCACTCTTTCATAGATGACGCGCATATAATTATTTTACTTATAAACGCTTATTAGATATAAGTTATGCTTTGAAATGTTAAGAAAAAATAATTATTTTCGCACTTATACAAGTAATATGAATATGAATAAATAGTTTTGTCAGTTAAAAAACTTAAATCTTTTAAGAAAGGCTAACTAATACAATATTGGATTGAATCACCGATGCAATATTGTATTTGTTAGCCTTTCTTGAAAGACTTGAGTTTAATTGACAAAACTATTTATTCATATTCATACGAATAAATACTTTGACGGCCGGCGTAGTCCAGCGGTAGAGCGTTGGATTGCCATTCCGAAGATCGCGGGTTCGAACCCGGCGTGCGCAAATAAATTTTATTTAATTGTCTTATTTCACAATTAATTATTTAAATATAATATAAAGTATATTTGCGGCACGTTCCAGAGTAAAATATGCTCTTAGCATCGCCCTGGTGTAAGACCACCATTCAGAATTGAAACGTTGCTTAAAATGGCTTCAGCCGTGTTTAGTGACTAGATCTGAATAGCCAGGTACTTCTCCACCTTCCTCTTCCTCGTCTCCTTCCCTTTCCCACTTACCTCCAGCCTCATAACATACCCCAATTGGGGATGCCATAGTCTCACTGGCTCCAGATGGGAGCAGTTGGGACTCTTGTGAGGTATTCACTATAAAAAATAAAAGGACGGAATCTCAGATTAATGTTGTGTCTATTAGTTGTTTCAATGAATATTGCTGCCAGGTACTGAATCCTTGCTGATGAGATATTTTTTCCTTATTTTCAGGCAGTTCCGGCGGTTCACCGGGAGCTAGAATTGGACACAGGAAGTCGTCATTAGCACTAACGCCTGAAGATGAACCCTTAGATATTACGGTAAGTCTGCCAAACAAACAATAAGACACATTTTAATTTTTTTAATTGTAAATTTAAAAGTAAGTATCTTACTAATATTATAAACGTGAAAGTTTGTATGGATGTATGTGTGTTTGTTACTCTTTCACGCAAAAACTACTGAATGGATTTTTAAGGAAAATTTACAACAACGTAGCTCATAGATCAGAATAATATATAGGCTATAATTTATAAAGCTTGCTATTTTCCATATATTACAAATATTCATTTATTGTATTTTATAAGAACAATCAATCAAATTTGGTACCAATTTTTGATTCGATTCAAAGTATTAGGCAAGTACTTCAAATAAATTCATTAATTTAAATATTTTCTAAAATAAATTTTTTTTGCAAAATGTCATTCTCAAAATTGGACATTTTCTATTAAACCATAATTATTATTTTAATTGGATAGACAATTATCATCACTTTTGATGAATTATGGTATAAACATAGATGGTACTATGGGACCTAGGAAAAGAAAATGGCTACTCGAAGTACTAATCCTTCGTCTGCACAGAAGCTAATACAGAATAATAATATGTTACATAACATTTATTAACCTTTTTTAAATATTCAATTAGCAGAGAAATAATCTTTAAATTATAAAGTCTAACTGGGGAGCTAGTCTTTGTACTAGTCTCTCTCTCTGGTTTCAATCCTGGGATTGGTTTGCAGCAATTTCCTTTAGTTTCTTCTTCCATTCTTCCCTATCTTGTGCGGCTCTTTTGAATTCTGCATATGATGAGCAGCGCATGTCCACCAGCAGGTCCTCCAGGTACTCTCGGCGTGGGCGTCCCCTGGAGTTTGTCCCCTCGGTCATACCCTCCATTATAGCATTCAAGAGGCCTTCTTGTCGTATTATATGGCCGATCCATCTTGCACGCCTTTCGGACAAGGTCTTGAGCAGGTGCCTTCCTCCTTCGATTCTTTGGAGAACCTCCTCATTTGTAATGTGGTCTCTCCAGGAAATTCCTAATAGTCTTCTATAGGACCACATCTCAAAAGCCTCTAGTCTCCGTTTATCTCTTTCGGATAGGCACCATGTTTCGCAGCCGTACGTCAAGATACTCCATACATAGGTCTTGATGAGGAGTATTCTCAGTTTTAGGTCTATATTATTCGATTCTATTATTTTCGACCTTTTATTGAATGCAAGCCTAGCCTAGTGTATACGGCTGTCGACCTCGCTCTTAGACCGACCGTCCCATGTTATACTAGTACTAGTACACATTTGGAAATAATAAAGTTACAACACAATACGTATAAATAGTATGTATAGTTACAAAAATAAAATTTTAAAATTATATATTTTAAGTTTACAAAAATATTGGGCAAAAACTAAAGATACAAATAAAAATAGCGAAAGAATATATCTGAAAATCATCGATAAAATTTGTCAATCTGTTGGTTTTCGATAAAAAGTAACAGTAGTTTTTTTTTAAATTTAGAATATTTTTTCTCACTTTTTATTATACTTACGTACCTAATAATAGGGCACTTACACTGTTTTTTTTTTTTAATCTCTTATTCGAGTATTTTTATTTAATTTTTATGAAATATAAAATTTAAACATAAATAGTTCGTTAAAATATCCCAATTACTAAATTTGTGAAGCGTTAAATATCTAACTTGTTGTTCATTCTTTAAAATTAATGTCGATCTTTTTATTTTATCACAAGATTTTTTAAGAGATATTGCAGGACATACTGAGAAGCTTTCGTAAGGTCCCAACTGCTCCCAGCCGTTTGGAGCCAGTGAGACCGAATTGGGATATGTTGTGAGGCTGAAGGTAGTGGGGAGGAGAAGGCGGTGGGGACGAGGAAGAAAATGAAGTAACGGAATATTCGTATCTGATAATAAAACCCAGCTAAAGCCATTTCAAGCAATACTTCGAATCCAAATGGTGGTCTTTCGCAAGGGCCATACTGAAAGCATTTACCACCCTGGAACACAAATATAGATACTAAATAATATTTTTAATGAATAAATAATTAAACATGAATAATTTGCAAAATATAGTTTGCTATGCAGCTGACTTAATGTTTCCTGTCCAAGGCACCGATCTAAAATGTAATGAGTTTCAAAAAAAAAAAATCACATCGAAATTGACAATAATTTCATCAATCAATTCTTCTCCCAGTGTGTAACGTTTTGATTCTCCACTTTGATTTCTTAGAAAGTATCTTCCACTCTGAATGGAGATGTAAATAAACTTAAGAAACTGTTAAATTAAAACAAATAACTTTGTTTAAACCACTAATATAATCACAATTACCTACATGTTTCAAAACTGATGGTTTCTTCGTCAGGGTAGTAAAAATAATTTTCATATTTATTTCAGAGTATTTTTCTACTCTGAAATTCTTGGTTTATTAACGAAATATTTTTGAAACATGTAGGTAATTGTGATTATATTAGTGGTTTAAACAAAGTTAATTGTTTTAATTTAATTCAAAATGACGCCACAAAGTGATTTTGCGAAGTTTGAAGAAATTAATAAACTGTATTTAAATTCCAAACTTTAAGAATTCATAAATGGATAGATGCATTCATTTTCGTCGTCTGTACCCTGAGCTGTAGTTAGTCCTATTCAGCACAAAATCATTTGTTTTTTTTAACCAGATGTCGACGTTTGAATTTTAAACTCTTAAATTTACCGCAACCCCTACAGGGGCCACTGGTCTGTAACACACTCGATCACCTTTTAAATAATCTTATTTGATGATAATAGTGGGTAGATATATCTTGCAATAATGGTGCGGCATCTTCTTTGTAAATAATAAATGATCAGGCTGCCTTTGAGAAATTTAATAATTTGATCGCGCAGATCTGGGAGGGTAGGTACTTTATAATTTAGAGGGTGCGAAATCATTTTTTATGTATGGAAGGAACGCGAAGGCTTTTTCATCAAGCCTGCTGAATTTTCCCAATATTGTTAACAACTTGCAAGTAAAAGCGTTTGTACACGTTTTGTTAGTATTTTTATTGTGCAGTAAAACTACTACTTTGTGGAACGAAGCACCCTGGTGTTCTAGTTTTACAAGTTTTAATACAAAATTTATAGCATCTCAAGCACAGTTTCGCGCTGCAATGTTGATAAAGATTAAATGTTGCAACAATTCTTCTAGTTTTTGAACTATTGAAGATAGGTTATGATTGGGAAAATATTCACTCGCTGACTGCAAGTTCGTGGCATATTAACTATTGGAAAATCATGGGTAAAATGACAATCGCACGCCGTACGCCGGCTGACATTTTCGTAATCACTGACTTGTTTTTTGCAAAATGATGTTTCTGTAAATTGTACTGTCTTACCAGATAACGAGTTTATACATATCTGAAAATAAATTATATATTTCACCTATGTAGTTTCTCCAGGAGAACTTCTTACAGTCGGATAAATCACACGTCCCATAGAATATTTTATTATACGTTTTATCTCTGAAAAGTAAAGGGATTGCGCTTATCTACGCCCTACGAAAACCATATTTGAGTTAGATCTCTCCATCTCTGCAAGATGTCTCTTTTCGACGGGACAAATTGTTCACCATTCATTTGTTTGTTTTCGCTCTCCTGTAAAATAACATTTTTTGACTTGTACTCCTTGTACAACTTGACATTTTGACTTTTAGTTTTTTTTCCTATAAAATAAAATTTTCTAGGGGAGGTGCGAAATACTTTTTGTTTCTCTATAATGTTATAATAAATATTAAATAATGAAGACTTACGAAAATATTCTAAAATTGTATTATATTTTTTAGCTGAATAAGCGTTATTCACGATAAAAATTAGTTCTATGAGGATTTCCTGTAAATAAATACTGTATCTACTATGACTTTAAATTGGAATGATAACATTTGATATGGAGTTTTGCCTTGCGCTTTTTCACAGATAAAATAGGTACACATATTTTCTAACGACAAAACGAAAAGCTAGAGTAATGTGGTAGATAGTTTATTTCCTTGCAAGCAAATAAAAATAATTTTAATATGCTAGGAGTATTTGTTTACCAAATTAAATTGCAAGATACTGATATTGCCGCGACCTACATCCAAAATCGGGATGATTGCCCTAACCACGGAGCTATCGTGACTCGTGACAGCTTTCAGACCCGTCGTGTTCTTCCAATTCATATGGTTTTTAAAAGTGAAATTTCTAGCATGGTTTTTGCTGCCTGAGGCATTCACCTTTATTTCTTCATCAACGTGTGCTTGCATTTGATATAGATATATGTTTAAACAATCTTAATAATATAACATTCTCAAGCAAAACATAAGTATGAAAGAACATTGTAGGTCTGAAGGTTGCCGCGATGATAACTTTAAAAAATGTGTGAATACCGCACAAGAGTTCCAACTGCTCCCAACCGCCTAGAGTCAGTGAAGCTATGGTATCCACAATTGGTGTTTATTGTGAGGCTGAAGTTGGTGGGGAGGGAAAGGAGATTGGGAAGAGGAGCGTAGGGAAATACCCGGCTATTCAGACCTAGTTACAAAATACGGCTAAAGCCATTTAAGCAACGTTTCATTTCAGAATGGTTGTCTTGCACCAGGACGATACAGAGAGCATCTTCGACTCTGGAACGTGCCGCAAATATACCTAATTTGTGAATTAACCCAAATAACACAATTTAATCAATTATAATTTACATGCGCCTGCCTGGTTTGAGCCCGCGACCTCCGAGAGCCTTACTTCTCGACCACGGAGGTGTTATTCTTCAGATTTAGATTTAGAGTATTTTTCTACTCTGAAATTCTTCATTTGTGTTTATTAACGAAATATTTTTTCTTCAGGTATAGTTTGATCAACATCTGTCTTGCTTTGCTTTACATATTTTAAAAACTGAAACACGTTGTTTTGGCGGTGTAATAAAACGAGAAACAAAAAAATATACTCAACCTGATATATGTATTCATTTATTTATTAATATTAACGCCCTTTTTAGGTGCTTTTACACATGGGTCGTAAAATATATAGTATTTATTGTACATAACTGAACTGCTTTAGTAACAACATTTTGTATTTGTTTAGTGACAAATTGAAGATGTCCACTGAATTGGTATAATTATTTCCCTCCATTATAATTTTGGACAAAGAGGAAATTATATGTTAGTTAGTCACAAAATTGCTACACTGAAATAAATACCGACTTCTAGTATTACGTAGTGGAATCCGAAAGCTAATCAATGCAAGCAATTCTGGACTATCAATTACTAAAAATACAAAGTCAGTGAAAATTCTTCTGTCTGACAATTTAAACATCTTTAAATCATTTAAGTTGTAGTTTAACACAATTGCTGGAATTCCCATTTTAAAATTTATAAAACGTAAGAATTTAGTTTTTATTGTATCAATTGATTGTACATGAATATTATAATGTGGGTTCCAGACGGTAGAATTGTATTCAAGTTATCTTCTAACAAACGCAACATATTAAAGCTTAATAAATTTAATATTCTTGAAATCTCGAGTTAGCCTAGTTATAAATCCTATCAAATAAACATGTGTAAGCCCTTATTTGAGATTTCCAATATGTGGTTAACAAATGAAAGATTTGATTGAAAGGTGATGCCTAAATCTTTATTTTTTGTTAATGTCTCAAGATCTTTGTTATAAATGTTGTAATTATAGATCACTGGATAAACATATTTATATATGAAATCATAATATATAATTATAAATTAATCACTACTTATATATTCATGTATATATTAAAATTAACACGTTAATTAGAAACATGCAAAATTACCAAGAAATCCTGCTTTAATAAATTTACTTGAAGCAATTTGACGCGGTTGAGCGGATAGCATGAATTTAAATTATCCTGACGCAAAATAAACTATGTAATTTTTCTTTGAGAGCTTCAAGGGAAAATGGCGTTTTTTCCCTAAACCAGTTATACACAAAATTTTAAATAAAATTCATTTAAAGCAATATTTTTTTAACTTGTGTTATTATCGATGTACGATAAAAACGGGGAAAATATTTTTTTTTTCAAATATGGTATATGGAAAATAGTGTTTCTTAGTGCGACCGCTAAAGAGCAATTGAAAAAAAAAACAGTTTTCAACTCAATTCGCTATCCTGTGTATGTAAATATGATGGTCCGTACACTACACAACTTCTCAAAAACCCGTTGTCAATGGCAACGCAAGCAGTGACGTAAAACTCGCCGTGCTTTTTTTTCCACGGGCGGCGACTCGCCAGTTCCTGTTTTTATTTTATATAGAGAAACCTCACAAGAGTCCCAACTGCTCCCCTCTAGAGCCAGTGAGACTATGGCATCCCCAATTGGAGTATGTTGTGAGGCTGGAGGTAAGTGGGGAAGGTAAGGAGATGGGGAAGAGGATGGTGGGAAAGTACCTGGCTATTTAACGTTTCAATTCTAAATGGTGGTCTTACTGTGGAAGATACTCTCTACTGAGAGTATCTTCCACTCTGGAACGTGCCGCAAATATAACATATATTATTTTTATTAATTAATTGTGAAATAACACAAATTAATCAAATAAAATTTATTTGCGCACGCCGGGTTCGAACCCGTGACCTTCCGAATGGGAGTCAAGTGAGTGGTAAGACACATCAAGGATATGCCAGTTTTGTTGTCAGTTTTCGGACGTGAAGCGTTCGTCGTTTGTGATGAAACAAGCTGAGATAATCACTGTAATCTTAAAATTGGCATGCGCTGTGCGAGAAGTTTGGCAGGCAACCACATTAACGCGCATTTACAACTGGTTTATTTATGGTTGTAACTATAGCAACAACCAGTTTTAGTTTGGTTTCAGTTTCTCCTGTGAGCGCAGCGCCTTAGCGCCTCCGCCCACTGAGGCAACTGAAAACTCTCAACTGTCAACTGTCTTTGTATGACAATGTGATGGCCCGCACACTACACAATCACTCAAAAACCCGTTGTCAGTGGTAACGTAAGCAGTGACTCGCGACTTGCACTGTTGATTGCCCTGGCCGGCCGTTGCTAGTTGCCAGCTGTCAGTTGATTGTTCTTCGTCTAAACAAGCTTTTTGACCAATCAAGAAAGAGAAATCAGCCGGTTTTAGTTGGTTTTCAGTTGCCTCGTCAGCGGAGCGCCTTTGTCCTACGTTTTTCCAGTAAACACAAATATATTTCTGTTTACCGGAAAAATGTATATGTTAATATTCATTTTTTTGTATTTATAAAAAAATATCCAAATGTAAATTAAACTATTCGTGCTGTAGTCATTTCTATACCTATAATTAAAAAAATAAGGTTATATGATAAAGAAAACAGACTTCCAGGAAATTTGAAAATAAATCTTTCATCTGTTCATTTTAATTGGATTTCTAAACTTCGATCGTCCAGATTATTAGCCAGAATTTTATGAAAAATCTAAATTTCAGTTGTAGTTATACGTAAAAGTGGACCGCCCTCTTATCTGGTACAATACTTAGATTACAAAATGAACTTTAACAAAATGTCATCGGACAACAAAATGACCGATACATTTATTACTCAAAATATGCTTAGGAATAGCTGGGTAAAATCTCTTGGGTACGTCCTGTTACACCCCGTATACACATTTGGTTATAACTATATTACAGTGTGTTATTGATGATTAATATTTTGATTTTTTTTTTTTTTATAGAGAATACCTCACAAGAGTCCCAACTGCTCCCGTCTGGAGCCAGTGAGACTATGGCATCCCCAATTGGGGTATGTTGTGAGGCTGAAGGAAAGTAAGGAAGGGAAGGAGATGGGGAAGAGGAGGGTAGGAAAGTACCTGGCTATTCAGATCTAGTCACTAAACACGGCTAAAGCCATTATTAAGCAACGTCTCAATTCTGAATGGTGGTCTTACACCAGGGCGATACTGACAGTATCTTCCACTCTGGAACGTGCCGCAAATGTAGTATATATTATTTTTATTAATTAATTGTGAAATAACACAAATTAATCAAATAAAATTTATTTGCGCACGCCGGGTTCGAACCCGCAACCTTCCGATTGGGAGTCAAGTGTTGTTACCACTCGACCACGGACGGTTAGTTAAAATTAACAATTGGTTAAAATTAACAATATTTCAAAAGATTTGTGCTATGAAAATGATATGAATAGAATTGTGAATTATATTAAAATTGTATCTCTTTTATTTAACAAAATATTTTCTCTTTTCTTCGCGTATTCTTGAGATATTGGAGCACTTTATTGGTAGAACATTTGAAGTTAATGTATAAATTATGATATATATATGATTATGTACACAAAAAAAATATTGCCATTTATCTCAAAATATTAAGAAATCGGACAGCAACTTCTCATATCATTTGACCAATCATTTATTATTGACAAAATTATACCTTTTTTGATTCTACGCAGTAATCTTTCATATGTCCTAATGATATCGCTTATTTGTGAAATTAAAACAAATACGCTGAAAATTGGATCTCTTTTAATCATCACTCGGAAACAGCCGAAATAATAATTCTGTGTCGATTCTTAAGAAATGTCGTCTTTAAAATCTATCAGATGCCTCGATAGTAATACTGAGAGCATTCAATAGATGTCGTTTATAAAAACATCTGGTCTAAAGCACACTTGTATTTTTTTAATAAGAAAATCTCTCTTTTTAACTTTTGAAGGTTATTTCCATCAATGTAATATTTCATTGAAGAAGAAGATAACACTAATAATATAAATCTTCTTCTTCAATGATATAAAATATGATCGCCTAGTTAATGTTTGGTGACCACATCTGAATAGCAAGAAAATTCTCCACCTTCCTCTCCTCCATCTCCTTGCCCTCCCCACTACCTTCAGCCTCACAATGAACCACAATTAGGGATGCCACAATATCACTGGCTCCTGGCGGATTGAAGCAGTTACGACTCCTGTGCGGTATTCACATAAAAAGGCTAAGAAGTCCATCATAGCGTAAGCAATATTTTCAGCTTATTGCGATATAAAAAAATATATATTTTAGGGGAATTCAAATATTGGTATTTCCTCTAAAAAGTCTATTTACCCACTGTGAGTTTCGAATTCACGACCTTTAAGTTCAAAGTCAACTATTTTACCGCTTTGCCAAGGTGGTTTCACAAAATTAGAAAAAATTCCCGAATATTTTCCGTATCTATTTAAAAATAAATTCTTTGATAGATAATTGATGTAATCATCTTATAAATTACTTACTGATTTATTTATTATTATATAGGTCTAAGGCAAGACTGCTCGAGAAACCGTTTTCAATAATTTGTTGTTATCACCTTTATCGTCAACTCTTTAAAACCATTATCTTATCTTTTGATAAAAAACATGTTTATCCTTCGGTCTCTGTCAACGTAAATTTTCCGTTTAGTCTTTAGACGTCAGAATTCCGAAGTGCTTGAATTTGTTGTCGGGTGTTCAATGCAAATTGAATCGATATCTGTCATAAAGTGATCGTGAGTGAATAGTGCAACTGAAAAATAAATTTGAATCAAATTAGGACATGTGACCGAAAGTGCTCTAAGATTTTTTTTATATTAACAAATGTGATATTTGCCGAAATGACAATCGATTTCTGTTTATGGAAAACTAAATAAGTTACGTGTCGGTCGTATATATTTATAATGAAATTTTTCGGCACGACCGCACGGAGATATCAGTTATTTGCCAATTTGCAAACAGATGATTTATTGTTTTATCTATAAACCATCAATACCTCTTATCTACTGATGATTTTATTCATAAATTATGGAAGTTCCAAGAAGTTCAAATAATAAATTCCTTTTTTGTGAATAGTATCTATATTACCTAATTTTAATATGAATATGTTATCGCCATGAAATGGCTTAAAGTATGTATTTAAGCAGTGACAAGTGTGTGATAGAATTCAACATAATTTTAGCTATCATTCATCGGTTTGAATGATTGTATTAGATAACAAAAAGCAATCTTAATGAATATGACCAAAGAAGTTGAATTCAAAATGTCTTCAGCGAATAATCGATCTGCCGAAAGCGCGGGATGCTGGACCCGGCTTAGAAAATTGTTTAAAGACACGAACACAGGGTATACCTTCAGCAATGATGAGTTTTCTAACCGATACCATAATTTTGTACCTCGGAGAGGTTCCGACTATCCGGGATTTGGGAGAGACTCTATCTTAGAAGCAGCGAATCAGAGGAGAATATCTGACTATGTCCAGTTTGATTTGGGAGTTACGGATGAAGACGACATCAAGTTTCAATCGACCGTTATAGATTACTATGACAACATGGGCTATTTCGCCTCCGAGGACGCCAATGTGGAGGATACGAACAAGAGACAGAATGTGTACAAGAACTCCATGCCGGATAACAGAAGAGTGTCCTTGAGACCTAGCATGTTCTTGGGGAAGATTGAAGAAGAGGAATCATCGTCCATTTCATCCTCTTCAGTTGTGTCTGAACCTTATTTTCAGGCGCCGCCACGAGAGAGCTACGAAGCAGAAGTTACATATCAAAGTGTTTGTATTTTTTTAAATTTATGAATAACATGATAATAACTACAGATATAAAAATACTATGAGCGTAGCTAATTTGGCATTTCGTCTGTCTGTTAATTTTGTTTGTTAAGTTCCGGTTCCGATAGATTCTACATTTTTATCCCGCCGGAGTTCGCATGATCGTGGTTCCTGCTGCGAGCTGTCAAATCAAAATAATCAATATTATGTACATGAAGAAAGTTTAAAAATAATTTTCATTGAAATGGTGACATTTCTATTGACAAACTGTATAATGGGTTATTTTTACACTATTTTGCCACTGGGTGGCAGAATTTGAAATGTGGTTTCTTTAGATCCAAAGAACTGTCAAATGTCAAATCACATACGTTCTTTACGCCATTTGAGACAATTTAAGTATATGTCAAAATATCGTAATGATGCCGTCATCGTTGTGTTTGAATTTATTTTTTATTTTTATATGAATACTGCACACGAGTCTTAAGTGCTCCAGCCAATTGGGGGTGTTGTGAGGCTGAAAATAGAGGGGATGGGAATGAGATGGGGAAGAGTACGGTGGGTCTTGCTATTCAGATCTGATCACCAAACACGGCAAAACCATTTTAAGCAACGTTTCAATTCTGAATTGTGGTCTTACACCAGAGCGATTCCGAGAGTATCTTCCACTCTGGAACATGTCGCTAATATACTAGGTATATATTGTTTTTAATTAATTAATTGTGAAATAACACAAATCAATCAAAAAAAATTATTTGGGCACGCCGGGTTCAAACCCACGACCTTCGGATTGAGAGTCCAGAGTCTTACCCTGAACCACGCCGGCCGTCATATTATACTACGTCATATGTACTGGTTAATAGTAAAATCGATGCAAGCATAAAGCTTGGCACAATAATCAAGTCATGTGACGCATTATACAGGGTCGCGCAAAAGTTATCATCTGATGTTCTTTGGCTGTAATTTTTCATATGAATTAAACATTTTGGTGCTGTTTTTGGAATGTGTTTATTTGATTTTTTTTTTCTATTAAGTTGAAAAAATGATATTGGCCAAGTGGCCGCCGACATAATTGTGACCATGCGGGCCCGACTTATGGCATTTTCCATCACTCTTCCGGCGATAGGTTCTCGCATTCTTGACGGATATTCTCTTTAAGTGTTTCAAAAGTCTGAAGCTTGTTGACATAGACTCATGAATTCAAGAAACTCTACAAAAATTAGTCTGGAACGGTTAAATCGGGCGATGTTGCCGGCTAGTGCATCTCACCAAATGAGAGTTTTGGTGATTTGCACTGGCCGGTGTCAAATAAAAACAGAATTTTTCCCCATTTTTGAGGGGTAGAGCGATTCATGTATTATTGACGTGCATTTTATATCTGTTTACTTCACAAATATTAAGAAAGAACTGACATTTGCAAAAAAACGGCATTTTCCGATAGGGTGGTGACTTCTGCGCCACCCTGTGGATCAAAAGTCAAAGACAATCAAAACTGTTATAGATAAAAGAGATTAATTAGACGAGTTATATTATTGGCATGATATATTTGTAATTTACTTAATTCTACCAAGATATCACATTCCTGAAATTATTTTCCGTACGATAGCCAACTTTCTCACAAATTCCGTATCTTTATCATGGGTAGTCGTAATTTGGCAATTGTGACGATTGATCAATAATCGATCGCGATTGTGACGATATGTAGTTTGTATATTATAGCGTCGTTGCATATTTAATAAGAAAAATTTGACGATTTTGAGAAAAATTAATTAAATATACAGTTATTTTTCTTTTTTTCTCTATCTTCTATAATATGAGCCATGTAAAAATATCAAATATTTAAGGCGATATAAAATAAACCATGCGAGGACAATCAAAATAGTACATAATGAAAAAATTTAAAATAGTCATATCCTCTGCATACCACTACACAATTCAATTACCTTGTTATGTACATAAGATTAAAATCATTTTGTGATGCCTAGCTGTCAAATTTTAATGAATTTAAATTAAATATTTTGAAATTATTATGGCATTTAAAATTTTGACGAAAACTGGTACATAATATGAACCATGTGAAAAAAATGGGCATAGAATATGAAGCATGTGAGAAAAACGCGCTCAAATTCAATTTTCTGGCATTAAATTATTAATGTTTGCCATAAATATATTCTTATAATGAACGAAATATATTTTTCCTACTTTGTCCATAAATAGAATTGTCATTTTCCATTTCGTTATTTTTTTAAACAGTTTTTTATCGATTTTCTCAGAATGTACTCAGTGTCAAATGGTTCATATTCTATATGCAACGACAATAGTATATTTGCTTTGCGGCCTCAAGATTTTAACAGGAAAGCCAAACCACCTATAAAGAAAGGTATTTTATGGAGGAAATTTGATTGCACTTAAAAAGCGAATTTATTGTATGAAATAACAAATAACGTCATACCGACTTCCGTGGCACTGCGGCAAGTTCCTTGGCTCTGGAACCAGAAAACACACAAATATTTAAAAACAGAATCTTAGCACATCGTTCATAAATGTAAGACACTCTAAATGATATAATAACAATGTCATAATTTCTATATTTTCACCTTTGTAAATAATAATATATAAATTACATGTTCACCAATGGTTCTATGTCTAATCGGGCTATAAGATCTCGCGCGGAGAAAAATGCTATTCTAAAATACGATAATTTTATTCGTAAAAACGGTTAAAAACGGGACTGAAGTTCTTACGAACAAATTAACAGGGTTTTAATGTTTATTGGCGGGAACATGTAAGAATAATTTGTTGGTATACGTAATTTCGTAAGTAGCGTCTGAATTCCCATAGTAAATTTATTCAGACACGATACTTCCTCACATGATAGTTCATCACATCATAACTCACATTAACCTAATCTAACCTAACCTAACCTAACCTAACCTTACCTAACCTAACCTAAACTAACCTAACCCAACATAACCTAACCTAACCTAAGGTTAAAAACCCCCAATTATCAGTTTTCGACGCTTCGAGACATGATGAATTATTATGTGAGGAATTAACATCCGATGAAAAGTTTGTATTTTTATTCTGTTCACCGTTCACCAATATAGTAATGATTAGCAACCTGTATTATTTGCAGTAATAACTAGGTCTCACTCCATGAGTAAATGTACCTATACCACGTTTATCATTGCGTTAATAAGTAATGGAGTACTTAAACTGTTTACCTGTGCACTTTCTTACTTAACCTATAAAGTTCCACCATTATTTCTCCTAGGTTATTCCGAAAGACTTATTTTGCCCTGGTTCAATGTACGGTGGTGGTAATAAAATTGGATGTAACATGTACTTACTAGACTCGGTGTTTATGGGCCTGCTGGTTTCGGATGATATCGTAAATTTTATAATAAACAAGCCACGTGAAACCGGATAGGAAATATTTTAGCTCAAGGGCCGAATTCACACACGGAACGACGGACAGATCCGCTCATCATTCTCGTTCATTCACATTCATACATTATCTCATGTATACCCTTTGGTGATTCTAACTCTTAGCATGACCCGACTTAAGTATTAGGTTCACTTGATCATAGCATATCTTCCTCAGGCATCCCGGACTACATCTACCATTCACATTCTCATCATATATTCTCCTTAACCACTGAAGAGATTTTTGCCATATTATCGTCGCCCTAGTTCGTTTTTGTCCAACAGACCATTTTTCGTGAAATTGAATTAAGCAAGCAAATGTTCTCAAAAAGCCTTTATTTATGCGGTCTCGTTCAAAAAAATTATAAACAATTATTTAAGGGATTTTCAAAAGGCGCTTTGTCTTACGTCCTCCAAAATGTTTGTGCTTATATCGTGAAAAAAAGTTTAAAGTGCCATTTCTCCCGATTCGCGTTTTGGTCTGTTGGATAAAAACGAACTGAAGCGACGATATATTGACCCCAATTTAAATGTCTCTGATTGCTTTTCGGATAAAAAAAGCCCATTATCTCCTGATTCGGCAAATTAAAAATATATATATATATATATAAATATATATATATATATGTAGCTCCCACGTTTGTTATTTTGGATTTGAAACGAAGCTATTGAAATGCTTTATCATTTGATCTATAGATGTCGCAAATCCGAACTTTGTAGACTATTTTAGAACGTTAAAAATATGTTAAAAATAAAAATTTTGATGTTAAAAATAATCTTTTCTTTTTTTTTTCGCGCAGAATTTTTGATCAGTTGTTTACGGTTAAAATTAAATCTTTTTTTCCATAGATATGTACCTTTCATTATCAAGTATACCACAGAGAACATACAGAAATCGAAAATTTTCTATCTTGACTCGAATAAGTAGCTCTCACGGCAGTTTCAAACAGACACGCAGGATTCGCTCAGTTAAAAACTTTAGGATTTTTTAATATTATTTTTTTAAATCCTAGAAATATGTGATGAACGGTAAAATACAGGTTAACTTATTGGCTACTAGCTGATACCCGTTGCAATGCCAATTAAATACATAAATAGTTTCTCCCTTTGTGTCATTTCCCATTCGTCCCCGTTCCCCTTCAGACTCCTCTTCCTCTTTCCCTCCCGCGTCCCCTTCTCCTCCGGCGTTTACTTTTCCCCTTCCCGCGTTCCCCCTCCCCTCTCCCGCTATTCCCTTTCTCGCGGCCACGCGATCCGCTTCCACCTTCTTCGCCTTCCCGTCTCCCTCGTTTCCCCCACCACGAAGCCCCCTCCTTAATTCCCCAATCTCAAAATTTGATATTTTCTATTAAACAATAATTATTATTTATAATACATGGAAAATAGCAAGCTTTCGGTATAAATTATAGCCTATATGTTATTCTGATGTATGAGCTATATTATTGTAAAGTTTCATTAAAGTCCATTTAGTGGTTTTTGCGTGAAAGAATAACAAACATACATACATCCATTCAAACTTTCGCGTTTATAATATTAGTAAGATGATTAAATAATAATTAAATAAATCAAATTATGTATGTTACCCTTTGTCTTTCATATTAAATATGAACGACAGAGTGTGACAGTATTGATGACCTCGAACTCATCAGAAGTTCAGAATTTAATAGCCTCAACTGAGTTCCATGCCATATCGAGAATACTTAAATTTATTAGATCATTTAAATTGGAAAATATTTTAAAGTGAATTCTTATATAAAAGACCAAGTACCTTTTAAAGAACAGTAGAGATTACAATAATTATAATATTTTAATTTAAAAATAGATGAGGCAAAAAATGACAACTTGTGTGAGTCAGAAGCCTCGATAATAAACATGATATAAAAAATAAAATATGTATTTCGCGTCGTCGCTCCAGTGGTTAAGAACCTACACTACTTTCTTAATTCATTTGCTCATCATACTTACTAAATCTTACCAACGCTTATTTCCAGATTTCGCACACGATCATACATGGTTTTTTCACATATATGTCGAAGACTCAAAATTAAATCATTAAAGTTATAACTCAAGGTTTGCTTTAATAACAAGCACTGTAAAACTGTACGTAGATGATTCAACAATTTTCAAGCACCAGGTTCGACAAATTTTCACAAAAACAATTTCAACGCAACTAACGAAACAAGTACATTTTATGATATTGTACAAAACACACGAAACATGCGGCATAAGATAAATTAAGTCTTACTATTACCTAAAACAAATACAACATTTGGAAAAAGGAACTTTAATATTTTAATTAATGAAGACCGGTCAGTGGTTGAGTGGGCATCGCGTTTGGGTCCCACCCAGGCGTTCCGTGATCGATTCCTCGGCTGGCTAAGACCTCCATTACAACACAAGCAACATCTTCCGCTTAGTGTGGTGGTAGTAGGAGATTTTCAAATGTTGTTGGGTTATTGGTAACCCGGAAATGTTTGTCTTTCTTTTTGAAAAAAAAAAAAATATATATGTATTAGCGAAACTCAATCGAAAATCTGAAACAGAAAAATCAGAAAAAGATACGGTCACATCAAGTATCGATTACATAATTTCACTAAGGAGTTATAAAAAATCCAATATTTTATATATACTTACCAAATTTTTTTTTATTAATTTTATCGCGCCCAACGGTTGATTTTGACAGCCACCTCAGGTCCAGAGTCCCAAATATACAATGAAGATACTATACCTAAAGGCGTAACCGAAATAAGAAATTTAATCTAAAACTTATTGTGTCATCTATATCATGTCTCAATAAAATCCAGTGCATAACAACGTGAGCCGTGGATTTTTTTATATTTTAATGCTTTCCAGATTAATGTGTGAAGCCTTTTCCAGCCTATTTGCTCCCTTAATGTATTTCGACTGTGTATCATTTCGTTCCGTTAATAGCACCTCCATAGCCCTGTTTACTCGGAGGCGAAACAACCTCAAAGAGCTTTTCTTACTTATTCGTTTTCAAGTCGATTCAGTACACTGAACACGTCCCAGATATTTTTGAAACGCATTTCTGCGTTAGATTTATTCATAAATTTAATATACGTAATATAATATTCTCAACATTTGTAAATAACATACTGGGATTAACAAAAAAAAATTGTGTTTCCACTTTAATGATTATATAATTAAATAAACTCCACAGTAGACAGAATGAGAAAACTTATCTATATATTTTTTAGACTTAGAAATACTGTATCATTAAAAATACTAAAAGATATCTATTTTGCACTTGCACATTCTGTACTACAATATGGAATCGTGGCATGGGGGGGTGCATTTAAATCTACACTACTTCCACTTGAGACAATCCAAAAAATCATCTTAAAAAAACCTTATTACTATCCAACAACAAATGTTTTCCAAGATTTCCCGGTTCCCCCACTTTCAAAAATTTATGACAAAATTGCACTCCTTCAAACACATAAAGAATTCTTTGATAAAAATAATATCCCACAATTAAATATAAGCAAAAGAATTATTTCTGTTGGAGGGCTAAGCATACCTCTAGTACGAACTTCAACAGCACAGCATCACTTTATATTTAAGGGTATAAAATTATTTAACAAATTACCTCTAGATATAAGAACGGAGGAAAACTATGAGAATTACAAAAAAAAATTAAATTAAAATTCTCTAATACCACCTCATAACTTTTCTTATTGTTTGTGATATTATGTTTTGCTTATTATTTCCTTGTATCATTTATAACTTACCTTTTTATTACTTTTATTGTATTTTCTTGTTTTTGTATCATTTTATAACTTACCTATGTTTTTATTATTTTTGATGAATTTTCTTATAAAATTACTAATAGTTCTTTTTTTATAATAATTTTGTAATTTAAATAGATGTAAAAATATATAGTTGTCCTCTCCTAAACACAAACAACTGCTTTATTAGGAGAGTGATTCAAATGTTTTATCTATATTATGTTGTAAATATTGTAACTCTAAATATGTTTAAATGTTTAAATAAAAACTCTAAAAATAATGATGATAAAAATTTGTGAAAATAGGTTCTCTAAAATGCTGTACAAGTTTTCCAATTTGCTAGGATGTGTGGAACTGTGATATCTACAATTGGGAGATGATGTGAGCATGATTTGAAGTGGAGGAAGCGATTACAAGAATGTAAAGAGGAAGGTTTCGATGTATGGGTCTCTTAACGTAGATAATTAGAACTAAACTTTATGATTCGGGATGGATATTTTTCCATATATATAATTATGTCTTCATATGAAAAAACAATGTCATTTCGATGGCCGGCGTGGTCGAGTGGCAAGACTTTCGACTCCCAATCCGAAGGTCACGGGCTCAAACCCGGTGCGCGCATATAAATTTTATTAGATTAATTTGTCTTATTTCACAATTAGTTAATCAAAAAATAATATCAATATAGTATATTTGCGGCATGTTCCAGAGTGGAAGATACTCTAAGTATCGCCCTGGCGTAAGACCACCATTCAGAATTGAAACGTTGCTTGAACTGTCTTTAGCCATGTTTGGTGACCAGATCTGAATAACCAGGTACTTCCCTACCTTCCTCATCGCATCTCCTTCCCCTCCCCACTACCTTCAGCCTCACAATATACCCTAATTGGGGGTGCCGTAGTCTCACTGGCTCCAGACGGGAGCAGTTTAGACTCTTAGTGCGGTATTCATATTAAAAAAAAAATTAAAAACGCTGGTATGGAAATCGTACCTACAATCACCAAAAAATATATCGAATTAAAGTACAATCTGCATTACTTTACTTTACGGAAGCCATCACGATAAATATATTACATATATTTTTTAAAATTAGAATCAAACGATCTAAACAGTAATATATAATATTTTTATCTGTATAAAAATATTTCGCAAGGTTACATATTATTATCATTTAGTTGTTTTTATTCAATTGATTGTCTTTGTCCTGTTTAAAAATGAAAATTATGAGTTCATCAAGAATATATAGCTGTCTAAAATCATAACCTACTACAGTAACTTTGAAACATATCTTGTTTAATCTATATCAAATAAAATTATGTATAAATGAAAACAAATAGAGTAACTTTGTTTCGAAATCAATATTTTGGTACGTATTTATATTGAAAATTCTGACCAAGTTTCCTTCATATCCAGACCTCATCAGTTACATTGTTTTAAGGCGCAGGTTTTACGGTAACATTTTGGAAATTTATTCAGTAATGAGTGGACATTTGAGGGGAGAGGTCGCGCGCTCGCATTGCAGTTCCGTCAAGCAATGAATGAGGAAATGGGTGTTATGCAAGCAAAGTAGAAATTAAATAATTAATTATTTTATCGTATAAAAATGAATGTTTCTTTGTTTGTTCCTCGTGCGGAACCTAAAGCATTTATCCGATAGCGATTTGTCGTGTATGAAATTATTTCCTATCTAGCGTTATGAAATTATTTCCTATACCATTTATCCGATTGTGATGAAACTCTGGTGAGTTGTTATGTGCACACCCGCCAATGTTTCTATAAATAATAGTGAGCTCTGGCGTCATGAAATTTGTAAAAAAAATACATAAAAAATTAATGTTTCTTGTTTGTCCCTTATTCGGTACCTAAAGCATTCATCTGAGTGCGATGAAACTTTGGCGGATTTTTTGTGTACGTGTACATGCCCTTGAAAGTTTCTATATATATTATAGTGCAAGTGAGCTCTAGCGTTATGAATTTATTTCCTGTACTGTTTATCCGATTGTGATGAAACTTTTGTAAGTTGTTAAATGCACACCTTCGTAATTCCTTATACGGTACCTAAAGCATTACTCCAATTGCAAAGAAACTTTGGTGATTTGTTGTGCACATACCTGTAATGGTTTCTATATGTAGTGCTGAGCTCTGGCGTTATAAAAAATTTCCTATACCATTCATTCGATTGCGCTGAAACAATAGGTGATTTGTTGTGCGCACGCCCGCGAAGGATTCTATATACATATAGTGGTGAGCTCTGACGTCATGAGATTTGTAGAAATAATTACAATATTTCCTTCTCATCCCCATTCACCTTCAGCCACACAACATACCCCAATTGGGGATGCCATAGTCTCACTGACTCCAGACGGGAGCAGGTGGGACTTTTGTAAGGTATTCATATAAAAAAAGGAGTGGCGGACGTATGAATCCATCTCTCCCACAGCGGGGCAAGGCGATGAGTCGAGAGAGTCAAATAAATTTTGGGTAATTTGTACACGAGCTGCCAATAAGAAGGAATAGCCTCAGGAGCACACGTGCTTCAAGAATTATTCAGGGTCGTCTACCGCGATGGAATCCTTGTTCTACCGTTATTTCAGACATGGAAGATGCTTCAGAGAGGAACTAGCGTCATTGATCCCTTCAGCACCGGTGCAAAGCCGGGAAACACGCCAAACGCGCGCCCAACATATATACACGGTCGAAATTTCTCACATGAGAACGGGTCGCTTCTACCACTCGTTCTTGAGTTCAACAGCTCAGCTGTGAAACGATTTACCGGCCTCTGTGTTTCCTCCTTCATACAATATGGGTCTCTTAAAGACAATTTTTCTCCGGGCCTCCTGTGCGAAGTTATATATAAAAATAAAAAAAAGATTCTACTATTATTGTTGAGAGGTTTAAAAATTCCGTACGACTGACACTGTTTAACACAAGTACTAAAGATAAAATTAATATCATTCTAAAATCCACAAGTCTTGGCAATTTTTGTAGGATATTATGCTGAATATTTGCATACCAAGTTTACGTTTAGTTGATTTTATATCAATTTGTATTAAATTTTGTGCTTTTTCGTTTATGTGCGTCATTCTACTTTTTGTTTATCTGAGCTAATATTTTGAAATATATTCTTTCTTGAGTACGAAAAAATTTGTCGAAATAAACTTTCAAAAACAAAACCACCTTTTGTCATTTCTATTGCACGTACTTAAAAATATTTGTCCCAACTTTATTTTATGATCTCCCTTTATTCACACCCATTATTTTCCGGTAATATTATAAATACAGTTATTACCATTTTATAAACCATACAATCTACGTCAAAACACCATTAGATTCAAAGTCTCATTGAGTAAAAAACGGAGACGTCAAAAAAGGTTCAGGGCGTAAAAGATGTTTCTATCTATCCATTCCATTGCTAATATGATTTTTTGTCTGTCTAGCTGTATCCATTATCTAGTAAACAAATTTAAATTTTATAGAGCAAGTGTATTTTTTATTTCGTACTTTATCAAAATGCTAAATGGTTTACCAATTTGGTGTCAATCTTACCCGAGTCTGCCCCATAGACGGCAAAAATTGTGGTTCGCTAGCGGGCTGTACAAGTACCAAAAATACCTAACTGCAGTGATGCCGAGTTTTGATATCCCCCCCTTAAGGCATACCGCTGATAGCTCCGTTTTGACCTCTCCTTTGTTCTCATAAATTTAACGGGCCGCTCTGCCAATTTCTACCGATTTCTGACACGTTTTCCTTAAACGTTTGAAGTTTTTAAGCTCCTAAAAAAATATACGTTATTCTTTAAGATAGTATCTATACACTCCCCACGCCGAAACGGTAGTTATTTGAAATTCCTTTGGTAGAAATAAATCGCAAAGTATGCTCCAAAAATTATTATTAACACGTTTGTTTCTGTTATTTTACAAGTTATATGTATGAAAAAATTCACAATGTTTCTTTAAATGCTACTTGACACATCTCCCACGAGATTTTTGCTCTTTTTCAAACGAGTCGTCTTTTATTAAACATTTTCACAATTTTCGCATGAATTTTATGGTTTTTAATGTAAGCGCGCTCGCTCTCACGTTCGTATTGTCGTATCTCTCCATCTTCTTATTTTTGAGCGGCGTAGCGCGCCCTTAACACAAATAGATGTTAAAAGAGTTTTCAGGGACATGACCATAAGAATATTCAATCTGGTTATTCCGAAAGCTACGGATTTTTAAAATGTGTCATTCGTTAAAAACATCAAACGTTTTGTTTGCCAAACGACGCTGCGTTACTCCAAAAGCGTTTTATCGAAAATATGACAATGTATAATAATACTTAACCGATGTACAAAATAATATAAAAGAGGCAATTAATATTTCTAACAATAAAATTAAGTCTTTAAAAACTTCGCAAAATCACTTTATGGCGTCATTTTTAATTAAACGAAACAAATAACTTTGTATCAACCAATATTATATAATCACAATTACCTACATGTTTCGAAACCGATGGTTTCTTCGTTAAAAATTTTACACACAAACACAACAGATTTACAATTTTCAAACATAGAAATTTTAGAAATTATGAAGAGTGTTAATAGTAAATTAAATATTATTAATAACCAAATATTGTTTTTAAAATAGCTATCTCCTTAAATTTATTTTCTTATTAATACTTATATTTAAAATGATTTATTTTTTGTTGTTTAAACATTTTGATCTTTATATGATGTAATTTTTTCATATTCTAAAATAATTTTTATATTTAATTTAAATAATTGTTTTTTACGATATTTTTTAAATATTTTTAATTAACTAATCACGCCTCTCTATAATATTTTTGTCCATAGTTCTTTTTAGTGTATACGTATTTGTTTCTTTTGTTTTTTAATGTTATTACTACCCTGACGAAGAAACCATCGGTTTCGAAACATGTAGGTGTGATTATATAATGGTGGTTGATACAAAGTTGTATTGTTTGTTTGCATTTAATTAATAAAATTAATGATAGTTTTTCTTTTCTTTTCAGAATCGAAATTCCGGTGGAGTCACGGGAGGGGTGGTTATTTCTCAACAGGATCCTTTAAGGGTGAGTGCTATTATTATTATGTAACTAGGTATGTACTGCAACAATTCCCAACTAGCACACATAATTAAACAGTCAGAAGGGCAAAAATTATATATGATTTAAGAAATCCAGAAGCTAATTTGTATTAATAAATGATGGCCACGGTTAGGATGATGATTGTCAAATAAAAAAGATTTCGCACATCCCATAGAAAAGATTCGTAAGTCAAAATAATGAATTTTACAGGAGAGCGAAAACAAATGAATGAATAATGAACAAGCGAACCCGTCAAAAAAAAAAAGCTAGCGAAATCTTGCGGAAGTGGAGTGATCTCACTTAAATACGGTTATCATTGGGAATAGATAATCACTATCACTTTTTTTTCAGAGATAAAACATAATATAGAAAATTTTTACTTTTATGACACGTTTCTGTGCATAGGATGTGCGGTGTGTTTAAGGCCCTCCGCTCATGGAGAAGCTGAAACCAAACTAAAACTGTCAAAATGCCATGGTTTCTAGCCAAACTTCTATCACGGCGCTACTCAATTTTACAATTTCAGTCATTATCTCAGCTTGTTTAACCATAGGCGAAGAACATTTCAGGTGTCATCTCAATCATCTGTCGCTGTCATATTGGCGTTGGCGACTAAAAAACAAAAAACAAAACCGAAAACGGACAAAAAAACCGGCGCAATAATGGCAACCGGGCAACCTCGAAACGGCCGGCTACGGTAACTAGCACTGTGGGTTGTGAGTCACTGCTCGCGTTGTCATTGACAACGGGTTTTTTTTTCAGTTGCCCGTGAGTGGAAGCCCTTACTGTTTTCGAAATTCAAACGTATTAAGAGGGTATTATTACCAGAGAATACCGGAAATGAGTCCTTTTTAAATCAAATTCTAAACGTATTGACTCTTTTTTACAAAAAAACATAAATTGATTTTGAAAGATTGTTATTTTATCTGATATACCTACCCAGTTTTCAAATTTTTATAACCTAATTGTATTTTTAATATATATTATATATACTAAGGTTATACCGTTGGTCGTCGGCAGATTTGTTCAATTTTCAAACGATAGATTCTATGGATGAATTTTAAACAATACAAATTTCAAAGCATATAATCATACAACAAAATAAATCAATAGATAATCTTGTCAACACAGTTTTCAGAATTTTAATTTTAGTTAAATTGAAATCATAAAAAAATAAATCCGAGAACGTGTTTGTGACGAAAATATCTTAGTTTTTCTATTTATTTAAGGTCTTACAAACTAAAATATTTAAAAAATTTTTTACACACTTCTTTTGTTTAGACATTATTGAAAAATCATAAATACTTATGATCAAAAAATACTTACAAGAAGTACGCGATATTTAATCATATATCATCATGCGTTTTGAGCATTCTCATTGCTTACTTGAATGTAGGTATATATTAAAACAAGTTTTGAATGGAATAAATCGATATTAAATATTTTATTTTAAAAATTTTACACGGGGAATAATCGATCTTTCTCATTAGATCCTCCCTGTACAGTTGCAAGCATTTTTTTATTTTTTATTCTCAGCCGCTGGTCAATCGCTCTTAAGTTAGTTCTCAGGTTAAAAGATAAATTATTGATAATATGGAAAAAAACTGGGGTAAAATATATTGTATGAAAAAAGAACAACAATTTTTTTTAACGTAGAATAAATAACCACGAGAAGTTAGTGCACTTCCCCGATTTTTTTTTCGATTTTCTTATATAATACAAGCTTCTGCCCGCGACTTCATCTGCGTAGGATTAGTACATCGAGTAATCTATTTTCTTTTCCTAGGTCCCATCTACGTGTATACCAAAATTCTTAACCTATTTATTTAAAATATGTATAATTCTTGATTCGATTCAAAGTATTAGGCGAGTACTTCAAATAAATTCGGTAATTTAAATATTTTCCTAAATAGAATTTTGATTTAACAATCATTGTTTAGCAAAATGTCATTATCAAATTTTGACGTTTTCTATTAAACTATAATAATTATTTTCAAAATATTGAAAATAAATAGCTAGCTTCATAAATTATAGCCTATATGTTATTCTGATGTATGAGCTATATTATTGTAAAGTTTCATTAAAATCCATTCATTAAATTTCGATTTAAAGAGGATCAAACATACATACATCCATACAAACTTTCACGTTTATAATATTAGTAAGATTATACGAGTACTCCATTTTGGCTTTAACCCTCCCTTGCCTGCGATGTGTATCTACTACACATTGCTTCTTACACCTTTAATATCTCCGTAAATATGGAAAATTCTGGGTTCAGATTTTAGGTAATCCTCCGTTATACATTTAACCATTAAATAAAAAATTTAAAAAAATAATAATGCGTACCTTTCGGGTACATCAGAGGTATTTTGTGAGAATCGAAAATAAATTCACCAATACAATCAAACGTCTGGCAATACGATCAGAGCTGCGGATAATACGTACAAATGTGTGAAGCGTGCGGCTAGTGCGACACTATGCACGTCTCACTCTCACCTACTTCGATATAAGTAAGCGCGAGAAAGAGAATCGTGTGGTTACTGGTCAGTCGTCAATCGTGTTTGTTCCTTCCGCGGACGACGCGGACCCCCGCCAGTAGCCGCTCGGCATTCATTCGGGGTGGTCTCTTCGCATATTGTATGAGCATCGTTTCTTTGAGCTACCGATGTTTTTTTTCATGTTTTCAGGAATTAAATATCAATTATTATCATTTTTGACTGTTACTATAATGAAATATAGCGATTTGCTATAAATATTCATTTTTTTCGGCTTTTAAATCGACCATTTCTGCTTGTGTAGTGATTACACAGCACCGGAACGCGCGGATTTTTTCAGCGCAGTAAGGGAAAGGTTAACCAATGTTTTTCCAGTGAATTCTGGAAACCCTTTGTTCCGCATTAAATACTTCAGGAAGTCTGTTGTGGAAGTCCTGAATATATCCAACAATAAACATTCGCTTGCCTACAAGTCAAAGTTTGTCTAGATTTCTAATTTTAATTAATATCTATATTAGCAATCGTAAAACAAAATATTTAATTTATTATCGGAGGTAATGCTAATTCCATTTTGAAGCAGTCTAGCACGCTTCCAAGGAATTCCTGAAACTCTTTGATCAACATTTAAAATATCCTGAAACCGGCTGATATTCGGAAATAAATCCTTTCGTTAGCAGCAAAACACTTTTGAGTTATTGTTTACCGACGATTATTTTAAAGACTTCTGCAATTTACCCAGTTTGTTCTTGGGGCTCAACAATTATTTTTAAATGTTCACCTGTTCATTACGAGTATTTCCCCCGAAACAAGGTGAATTTTGAGCATTTAGGTACTTCTTCGTGTGCCCTATCAGGGCCCCTAGCACACTCGATCGATAAGAATTGCCAGGATAACTTTTGGTAACTTCTCATCGTCCCCAAGTACAACTCCAGATAGCTAACATACAAACAACAGTTGATGTCGAATATATTATGGACACTTAGTCACTGTGAACTATCACTTATTCCTTGGCGATCTGCAGTCATGCTATAGGGAATGATGAGAAGTTACCGAAAGCTATCCTATCAATCGTTATCGATTGAGTTTGCTAGGGGGCCAGGTCCCCCCGACGCACGTTGGCAATAACTCTTGTAAATATGTCTCTATCTTCTCCTATATACCTCCTCCACACTTCTAATGTTCTAATACCAGTCCACTCTCGTATATTTCGCAGCCAAATCATTTGTCTCCTACCAGGCCCTCGGCGAGTCTTTATATTGCCTTTTAATATTAAATGAAGCAAGTGATATTTCTCCCCTCGAAGTATGTGACCCAGATATGAAATTTTCCTGACTTTTAATAATGTGAGCAGTTCGCTATCTGCTCTAGCCCGCCTGAGAATTTCTATGTTGGTGACTTTGAGCATTCTCCGGCGAAGCCACATTTCAAAAGCGTTATATATACACGGTATTTACTTTCAAAGTCCATGGCTCACATCCATACAGCAAGACCAACCACACATGACTGACCTATGGCAGAGGTGGCGTACCCATTCCCGCCTCCGAAATCTGACGACAACTTCCAGTCTTTCAGCTTTAAAGTACAGTATTAAAATACTAATACATACAACCTTGCTCCCTTTTATGTAGTTTCATCTCGCACTAATTTTAAGTACAAAAAATAACAAAAATAATATTTCAGTTTGGTATTTTGGCCTCAAATCCAAAACTACGTTTTGTATAAATGTGTATAAATGCCCAATGTGCATATAAATAAATAAAATATAACCGTGTAAATTCCATCACCAATAATTGTTGAAATTTCATATCATCGTGTTATTTTTTTACAGAATATATTCGATTTTTGTTTGTTGGTAATCCGCTAAGCAAATTATTTTACACCACTGATTAATCTTAATGTAGGTACTTAGGCGCTCCGCTGACGGGGCAACTGAAACCAAACTAAACAGCTGGCAACTAGCAACGGTCGGCCGCGGCAATCAGCGGTGCGAGTCACGAGTCACCGCTTCCGTTACCATTGACAACGGGTTTTTGAGTGATTGTGTTGTGTGCGGGCCATCACATTGTTATACAAAGACAGTTGCCAGTTAACAGTTTTCGATGCCTCAGTGAGCGGATCGCCTTACTTATACGACTAAATTCACAGTTTCTTGGAAATCAGTATGTGGGATATTTAAAAAAAATTGCAACGTATAGTCTGCTATATATAGGTCAGTACCTAATTTAAATAATCTTATATAATGTGCATGCTTACATGTAATGATTATAAAGGATTAAGTATTTAAACTTTTTATCACACTTTGTAATTGAGAAGTGTTTTCACAGAGATAAATATCTACAATTGTTTTTCGTGGGACAGTTTTGACAGAATAATCACTCGAGGGCAATATTTTATGACAATCTTTAAATTCAAATTCAATTAACTATGTGACATGATGAATAATAAGAAAACTCAATTCATTTGCGTAAAGCCATCTTAATTATAATCACTCGAGCGCTTTTTGCCACATTATGGCACTATTTCTAAAACCTCAAATTGCTTTGTTGCCAAAATGTGGCAAATTTTCAAAAAAATTTTTTTTATTAAAACGACTATATAACATATTTTATATAACACTATGTAACAGCATGTCTCCATATTTAAATTCGGAGGTATGATTTTTTTAATGTGGGCGGAAAAATTTCCATTAGCAATCCGAGGAAAAAATATTTTAATTGCTCTGTCGCTCAAGTGGTTAAAAAAAGTAGAAATTGCGAACTTTTACGAAAGAGAACTATCCTTAAATTTATAAACCAAAATTTCACCATGCGAAATATTGATACACTCTGTAATTAAGCTATTAGGCGATCCGCTCACTGAAGAAACTGAAACTTTCAAACCAAACATCCCACTCAATTTTACAATTTTCAATAATTATCTCAGCTTGTTTATAGACGAAGAACAATCAGCTGTCGTCGTAGCAACCAGCAGTGCGAGTCGCGAGTCACTGCTTGCGTTACCATTGACAACGGGTTTTTTAAAAAACTGTGTGGTGTGCGGGCCATCACATTGACATACATTGGATAGCGAGTTTAGTTGCACACTGTTTTTTTTTCAGTTACCTCGTCAGCGGAGGCACTTAGTTTTAATAAAGACAAAAAATTGCTGGCTAAATCTTTCAAAGTACCTGATTCTACCTAAAAAAGAATAATATTTTTTTGTAAATTAAAAATTTGAATAAGACACTTACCGTTGATACGTCCAGAAAAAAAATTCTCAAACAAAACATTTGATAGGGAATCAGAAATATAGTTAGTTTTTTTTATATAACTGGGGGCCTACTCAGATACATTGAAATAAAGATAATAATGTTTCTTTTATATTATATATACCTATTTATTTCACTTTTATATAGATGTGAAGATAGTGAATTAGCGAAAATGTAGGTATTATTTTCTGTTAAACAAAAAGCAGGCATTTACCTGATATTGATATTTGAAAAATTGAATTAGCCATTTCGTTGACACCTACATAGAAAAAAGAATAAAAAATCAATTTTGCGTAGATATTTATTTCTCTTTGTGAAAACGCTCCTCAATTTGTATTACGTGTTACACCAATGGACAACTTGAAGTACGTGTCGTTGTGGGCATATAATTTACGAATGGACAACTAGAAGTACATGTCGTTGTGATCATATAATGTACACGAATGGACAACTTGAAGTACGTTTCATTGTGGGCATATAATTTACACGAATGGACAACTTGAAGTACCTACATGTCGTTGTGGTCATATGATTTACACGAATGGGCAACTAGAGGTACCTTTCGTTGTGGTCATATAATTTACACGAATGGACAACTTTAAGTACCTACATGTCGTTGTGGGCATATACTTTACAAGAATGGACCACTTGAAGTACCTACGTGTCGTTGTGGGCATATAATTTACACGAATGGACAACTTGAAGTACTTACGTGATGTTGTGGTCATATAATTTACACGAATGGACAACTTGAGGTACCTACGTGTCGTTGCGGGCATATAATTTACAACAATGGACAACTTGAAGTACGTGTCATTGTGGACTTAAAATAAACTTCAAATAATCCTGACGAATGATGACCATTATTAAAAATATATATTATTAGAAAAGAACATATATGCGTCAAATATCTTGATAAGGCAAACATGCTCATTATTTTATTTTATCTTATCAACGATGTTTCCGCTTGAAAAAACACTTGAATACATAAATGCACTGAATTCATTCATACAGGTTATCTGAGCCTCAATAAGTATTTCACACATTAAATATAATATGCTTATCTGAATGAGAAAAAAAAAGAAAGTACCTAATATGTATATTATGTTATACTTTGGTAAAATCCATTCTATTTAATCAATTTTATTAATTGCTCCTACAAAGCACAAATAAAAATGCAGATTTAAAAAAAAATTGATACATTTTGACTGAAACAAAACGAAGCATACAAAAATCGTCGAAAACGGCTCCGTACTTTGATTATTGCATAATAAAATCATTTTATGCATGGTGTGGACATGAATTTCTTAAATTGTCCCCATTTTAGATGACATAGGCCCTGAGGGAAACGATTTTCCTCAGGGTGTCCTGTGTGGAGCTAATGTAAAAAGAAAATCTGATTGAAAAGCGATTGGTCATAAACCACATACGTCATATTGAAAGTCATCATACATGAATAGCTCATAAAAGTTACAATTTACATGAAGTGTCTGTCGTAAGTCATAATATGAAAAGTTACAAGAAAGTTCTAACTCACATGAAAGGTCATTAGTTATATAAATAGTCACAAGTCGTATATTATATATATGAAAAATCATATGTCGCAATATGCAAACTCATATGAAACGTCATTTGTTATATTAATAGTAATATATAGTATGAAAAGTTATTTATTATTTCTTCAAACTTCGCAAAATCGGTTTGTGGCGTCATTTTGAATTAAATTAAACAAATAACTTTGTATCAACCACTATTATATAATCACAATTACCTACATGTTTCGAAACCGATGGTTTCTTCGTCAGGGAAGTAATGACATTAAATAACAAAAGAAACAAACAAGTATAGACTAAAAAGAACTATGGACAAAACTATTATAGAAAAAAGTAATTAATTTAAAAAATACAATAAAAACCAATTATTTAAAATTAAATATAAAAATTATTTTGGAATATGAAAAAATTACATTATAAAAATTATCAAAACATAATAAAGATGTTTAAACAACAAAAATAACTTATTTTAAATATAAGTATAAATAAGAAAATAAATTTAAGAGATGGCTATTTAAAAAAAATATTTGGTTATTAATAATATTTCTTTTGCTATTAATAATAAAATAACACTTTTTCTAATTTCTAAAATTTCTAAGTTTAGTCCAGTCAAGATGTACATCCGTGCTTGCAAAAGGTCCGATCTTTCTGAATTTTTTATATGTTGTTAGGACCTAAACCAATATTAAAAAAACAAATTTGCAATTTCCAAAGTGCTGTGCGAGCGGCGGTGTACCCAAAAAACCATGAAATTTTCGGACTTTTTTCAGTTTTTGCTCAATATCTCAGTGAAGGAAGGGTCTGACCGGTATAGTTGTTCAACACTATTTTAAAGAAGACTAAATTTGCTACAATTTGAGACTAAAGGAAGTTCTATACAGCAATTGGTTTTTAAGATACAGTTCTTCGAAAATCAACATTTTTTTCCAAAAAATGATTTTTTCTCGAAGTGGTCACTTATTTTGTGAAATATTTTCTAAAATACGCATCCCACGTCAAATATTACAAGAAATTAAGTTGTAGTAAATTTAATTTGCTTTCATTTGAAACCAAATTGCTACCTGTAGGCCCAGCGATTCTCTCAAAAATTCAAAAATGGCAGATAACGGACGGATTTTCCCCAAGTGTTTTCGTTGTCCCCTCCCTTGACCTCCTTACCCGCACCCAGCCCTTCCAGGGCAGCTCTCAGAGTGTTGCGAAATGTCTATCCGTCCGAGCGTGTGTTTTGTGTGTCGTGAGGACCTCGATATATGTCCTGTTGTGATCATCAAAGAACGAGGAATTCGAACACTAATTGAAGTGAGTCAAAAACGTAAGAAAATAAAAATTTCCTCTAAAATTTCAACCAGGAAGAGATATACAGCTGTGTGTAACGTTGAAGGAAGGGATTCTGCCTTCCCAACCGAAGACTTTATCGACAAGATTATCAAGTAAACTGGCTCCTACCTTGAGAGGGGTTTGAATTTTGTGTGGTGATGCTATCACTGAATAATTTCTCGGGCAACAAAGCAAACTGCCCTTGGCAAGAAGGAATGTGGTCCGTACAGTTGAGAAGTTGGGCATGCGGCAAACTATTTTAGATACAGCTAAACGCCGAGGTGACGATTGGAGGAGCGCCTCCTCGCCATTGGCGACCTGGTTGCTGCAGACGGAACCCACAGATTGTGCTACGTGAGCCTATTAAGATTACCACCTGCTCCTGGGAATAAGAGAGGGTATCGTCCAGCCAGTAATTCTGAAGAAGCGATGGAGTATGTGTACGATTACTTATTGGAAAACAGTGAAGAATGCCATTTTTATTTATCACACCTTCTGCAGCAAATTAGGGGTGATTGTATCCCTGATGTCGGAACAGCGTAAACTTACCTTCAAAAACGTTTTAGCTCCAACAAAGGGACACTCGTCTGCTTCATAAACACCGGCCATAAAATTTTGTATGATGATTGGTACAAGGAACAAAAAAGCGGTGTGCAGCAAGAGCGGTTGAGAGCTGTGAAGGCAGCAGCAGAAATCATCGTTGAAGATACCCGCACACAAGTGAATAAAACCAGTCAGTATCCCACCTCGGAGGATTTTTTGAACAATGTTGATTCTTTCATCCCTGAGTCAGTGCAGCTATTTTTTGAGACTGTTGTTCTCAAAAACATGCGTGGCCTCCTTGAAACATGGAAGAAGAAGTGTGTGTTATTTTCTCATGCTCTGATAGTGCTGTACGAACTCGATCTTTTGTTTCCTTCTTTCTGATTGGAATTAATACCTGCTTTTACCGAAAATATGTGCGCTGCGCTGGGGTTATCCTGTTCTTATTCAGTAGCTGTGCAGCTTGAAACTTCGGCGATCTTGCGAGATGAATCCTCATCACCAATAGGAAAAGAAGATTTTATCCAATTTGTCTCTGACATTACGGAGGTGAACGTTAACACCCTAGGTGGTGATAACACATTTCATGAGATGGAAGGCTTTATGTGCGTGACCCGCCCGAGAGCAGTAATGCGAGACAAAAACATCCCACGTATGCAGAACTATGTTTCTGCTCAAAATGTGACCTCCAGCAGTGAAGTACAAATCAAATGAAGTACAAACGGCGCTTTAGTGGGAGAAGACGCCGACCTGCTCGTTCTTCTCAATGGTTTAGGCGCTAAAGAGACAAAAGTCTACGTACAGAAGAGCACGAAGGGCGAAGCTGGTTGCTGTCACTACTCTACGACCTGCTACAACCACCAGGGGTGCTAGCATGGTAGTCATTGTAAACTGTCACCAATTCGTTTGCGATCTACAGTTGTCCTAGGGAACGATGAGAAGTTACCGACAATCGGTCGGTAACTTCATATCGATTGACCGTGCTAGGGGTGCAGGGACGTTATATACTATTCACCCAAGCGTTTACCGGGTGCGATACTATCACAGCACCGTTTGGCCAAGGAAAGACCAAACTCACCACACTCCTGAGCGAGAGTGAACCACTTGCTGAGCAAGTAGAGGTCGTCCTTCGTCCACCCCAAAAGCCGTGAGAGAAGCAGACATCAAGTGCTTTGTGGCTTCATATGGGGGTGACATCGCGAGGGATACTTTGGATTTCCTGAGATTTAAGACGTTTGTCACTTCAACGAGCATAAACCTCGCCCGTTGCCACAGGCCATATGCCGCAGGCCACCATGAAGCAAGGTGCTACCTCCAAGTACAGAAGTAGCGGTGTGTCAACTAGAATCCCACTGATTGGGGGTGGAAGCTCTCTTCTCAGGGACTCACCCCCATCCCCACCACCGTTAATCCCGCACCTCCTGCACTTTTGCGAAAACATTAATGTAAATGTAAGAAAGGGTGCTCTGGCAGCTGTGCAGATGCAGAAACGCTGGACTCCACTGCTCAGTCCTCTGGCAAATTGTGCATGGTAAAGATGACCCGACTGCAGACTGGACGCCTCTCCCAGCGTCCATCACAGCCTTCGAGACACCATTTTCGTGCGAGCCCAAGCCCGTGCCATCTAAGATAAAAAGAATGGCATGATTTGGCCATCAAAACACAATCCTACATGATTTATATTAGTTTTCTTTTTTGAGTAAATGTAATTTGTCCTTATAGTAGGTACCATGATGTTTGTACAGGTATTTTAGTATGTAGGTATATAAAACAATGTTTGATGATCACGTAATTTCCGATAGGTAAATTATCTTATTCTTTTTCCATCAAACAATTTGTTAACAATAACAAAAATAAATAAATTGTAACTGTTTGATAAGTAAAGCCATAAAAAGACGTGGGATCAGTTTATTTGCATTTCCCCCAAAACCCACTTTGACTTTAGTTATCTGCGATTTTTGAGAGAACCGCTGGGCTTACAGGTAGCAATTTGGTTTCAAATGAAAGCTAATTAAATTTACTACAACTTCATTTCATGTAATATTTGAGGTGGGAATCGTATTTTAGAAAATATTTCACAAAATAAGTGACCATTTCGAGAAAAAATCATTTTTTGGAAAAAAATGTTGATTTTCTAAGAACTGTATCTTAAAAACCAATTGCTGTATAGAACTTCCTTTTGTCTCAAATTGTAGCAAATTTAGTCTACTTTAAAATAGTGTTGAACAACTATACCGGTCAGACCCTTCCTTCACTGAGATATTGAGCAAAAACTAAAAAAAGTCCGAAAATTTCATGGTTTTTTGGGTACACCGCCGCTCGCACAGCACTTTGGAAATTGCAAATCTGTTTTTTTAATATTGGTTTAGGTCCTAACAACATATAAAAAATTCAGAAAGATCGGACCTTTTGCAAGCACGACCCCCTTTTCATGTTTAACTTGACTGGACTAGTTTGCTAATTGTAAATAATAATAATAATTGGATAATTTGTATAGCGCCGTTTTTGTGAGAAATCACCTCAAGGGCGCTGTAAATGTGTTGTGTTTGTGTGTAAAATTTTTAACCCTTTATTTATATCAAAAGAATGATTTGTTTCTAAAATGTGGTTGGCAAATTCAGAATAATTATTATTATTCAAACACCTTAGATGTTCCTTAAGTTATTTATTAATTTAAATGTCATAAATCATGTGAAAGTAAAAAATCACATGAGTGACATAAACAGTGATATGACACGGGAAAAGTCATAAGTCACTTAAGAAGTAATATGTCACGTGAACAGTCATGATTCACATGAAAAGTCGTAAGTCACGTGAAAAGTCATAATTCGTATAAAAAGTCACAATAAGTCATAAGTCACGTGAACAGTCATAATTCATACGAAGTAAGTCACATCAAAAGTCATAAGTCACGTGAAAAGTGTATAATCAATGTATTGTTGTGTCCCCAGGTAATGATGACCATGTTCCCCGAGCGGGGGGACCGCGTGTCGGACGCGCTATCGGACGCGTGCTCGCGCCTCGGACTCGAGGTGTCGAGCTCGCGCGCCGACGACGCACCCGAGGCATGCACGACGCGCAGACCCGCGCTCGTGCTGGCGGACTGCCGCGTCGCTCGCGTGGATGGCGAGACTTTGTGCAGGTAGGTCTTCAAACTCTTCATTCTATTTTATTCCAGAAGATATTCAGGTATATTGCAATGCAATCTAAGGTGGTCTATAATAGTGGATAGGAAGCTCGGCTAGCAGTCGATAAGAAATACTGTGACGCTTAGAAGGGTTGTTCTACAGAATTAGAACAAGTCATCAAATTTCAAAGTTGATTTTCAAGTTCTGTGAATGTTCCATTCAAATTCTGTTATTATTTCATTATGGTCTATTTGTTTTGCAGCACTGAACGAGTAACACAGAACTTGGATAGAACTTTCACAAAACTTAAAAAAAAAACTTTATTCTCTAGTCTCTACATAACACACGAGTACGATCACAATCCGGATTCTAATATTTCTGGTACGTAATTCTCTATTATGCATGAAAAGCTTACAAATAAAAAATTACGAAAATTCAAATCGTTATGTACTGACCTTAAGATGCTGTAACAAATTCCCTTTATTATTATGAATGTTGCTGACGATAATTATTATCATAAAGGTTTTACAGATCTTTTTCAGTTTAATCTGTTTCGTTAGAAGGTACGGTTAAAATTCAGTTTGAATACTTATATTTTTTAGTTAAAGGGCTGCAAGAAATTAAGATCGTGATGAAGAAAAATTGGAAGATAACTTGTCAAACCATTCGGATGATAAGGCCGTTCGTACACAGACAATACTTACAAGCTATGCGACTGTGAGAAAACCACAAGTCGCCTACTAATATGCTGCTTTAAATCTGGTTTTCGTGCACGGCGCTATTCGAATTATAAAGAACTTGATAATTTTTACGTGCAGCCTTGGAGTTAGTAAGATATTAAGTGACAATTTATTATTTCACCAATATAATACACGACAACACAAAAAACTACATATATCAAAAATAAACTCAACAAAGTTCGGACTGAAATCATTAGAATACATTGCCTACACTAACTATAACAAAGTGCCTGAAGAATTAAGACAGGTATATGCCTCTAACAAATCTCGAAACGATATATTGAAATCCTATTTTTTCAAATGTTATTTGTAAAACGAGGCATAAGTAGGTACAAACCTAAGAGTATGGATATTACCATACTCTTAGGTACAAACCCTGTTCTGATAGCTGTCCTAATTATCTCCAAGTACCAAACTTTGTACATCCAGATATGATGGACGCAGTTTATATCTTTTTTAAATATTATCATGTATTTGTATGTAAACATCTTGTATTAGGTCTGTATATTTTTGAGCACGTACCTTTTATTGTATTTTCCTGTTTTTGTTTTTTCTATGCATTTCTATAATCCATCATGGAGGATACTCTATTTTAACTTTTTGATACCAACAGTACATAAATCAAATGATTGGTTATAAATTCATAAAATCTTATAAAACATGTTTCTGTGAAATATCTGTAAAGTGACTCTTCATATTATGTTGTGTCTGTATGTTGCTTCGGTGAAATGTTTTGTAATTTTTTTCTTTATGTATTGTGTCTGCATATTGGGTTGGATAAGGTTTAATTTTTCAAAAGTACCAATTGACGATCCCTTAATGAGTTTTGATAACTCATGAGAGTGCAACTTCGTTGTGTTTTATTTAATAAAAATAATAAAAAAATATTAGCTTTAAAAAAGGATCTAAAATAAGATTTTGAGTTCACTCAAACAAGGAATTATATGTTTACCGTGGGGAATTCTTCGCCGCCGAGGAACGTGACAATTGACTTCTCTTCAACCTCCAACCACGTCTTCTCCGCTAAATCCTTTCTTACATATTCCTGTAACGGTTGTTATATAAACATTAATATTTTTCCACCTCCAGAAAAAAATAACATTCAAATCAAGTTTGTCAAATCTTTTTTGTCAAACATATAGTAAGTAGATGCGTATGCAACGTAGCGCGTGCTACCGGCGCGTGCAACTGACGTCAAACCCGTTGTCGACGCGTCGCGTTGTGAACAAACACTAGCAAAATAGTATGGCGGATACTCACGTGCTACGCGCACAAAACTCGAGTCGCTTGTAAGTATTCGTATCTCCGTGTACAAATGGCCTTACGGCAGGTTGTTTCACAGATTTAAGACAATTCATCAAATTTCGAAGTTAATTTTCAAGTTCTGTGAAAATTATATTCAAGTTCTGTTATTATGTCATCATGGATCAGTTACTTCATAAAACTGAAATAATAATATAACTTGAACACACGAAGAAAAATGTTATTCTAAAATACCATCATTTTATTCGTAAAAACGGTTAAAAACGGGACTGAAGTTCTTACGAACAAATTAACAGTGTTTCAATGTTTATTGGCGGGAAAATGTAAAAATAATTTGTTGGTATACTTACGAAATTACGTATATACATATAAACACACATACAGATGGAGCTAAATAAGTTTTACTTCAGTCGTGTAGTCTAAAGCACAATCGTTTTTTAAAAAACTATTTGTATAATATGTCCTACATGTTACATAATTGTGACATTTACATAAAGTAGAGATATATTATATCACCAAACTAGGCGTCTGCCTGTTTCATGGAGACCAATGGAGTATAGTTCTTCTTCTTCTTCGATGGCGCTACAGCCCATATCGAGCTTTGGCCTCCCGCAACATTGGCCTCCAACTGCTCCTGTCCTCAACGGCTGACTTCCAGTTTGATATCTGGAGAAGCTGTGCTGCATCCCCTCTTACTTCGTCTTCCCACCTCAGTCTGGGTCTTCCCACTTTTCTCTTTCCACCTGGGTGTCCAGCCATAATTCTTTTTGGGACGCGTGTGTCCGGCATTCTCTGTACATGTCCAGCCCATCTCAACCTGAGGAGTCTCATATGGGCTGAGATATTGGGGGCCTGATATATATCATACAGTTCTTTGTTGTGCCGGATGCGCCACTGTTCCCCCTCTTTCACGGGTCCACATATTCTTCTTAACACTTTTCTTTCAAAAGTATTCAGCATTTCAGCCATCTTTGCCGTCAATGTCAGCGCCTCACATCCATATGCCAATACAGTTCTGACAATGGTCTTATATATGGTTAATTTCGTTTTCCTGTGGACGCTACGTGACTTAAACACTGGCAGCAAAGAGAAGTATGTTTTGTTGGCTGCTGTAATTCTCCTTCTGATTTCTGCTGGATCCTCATTGTTCTCTGTCAGACTGGAGCCCAGGTAGGTGAATTGATCGACCACTTCGTATGAATAGTTGTCTTTAAATTGTGCACTACCTCTTCTTCTATGTGAAGGGTTTCTGCTCTGTATCATCAATTTCGTTTTGTCAACGTTAATCCGCAGTCCTACTTCCCGCGCCGCTATTTCTAAAGGGTCGAAGACCTCCTTAATAGCTGAAATTGATCTTCCGACAATGTTAATATCATCCGCATATCCGACAACTTGACTACTCTTGAAATAGATATTGGAACCAGTGTCTATTAGCGTTTTTCTTATTACATGTTCGAGCACAATGTTAAAGAGAGTGGGAGCCAGGCCGTCTCCCTGTTTTAATCCCTACTAGTATAGTTACTTTGTATGAAATATGTTAAAAATTGAAAAATTATAATAAAAAGTAGAAAATAGAAAGGATAAAAAGAAGTAAATTAGTATTAGATTATAAAAATGTACATAACTTTTTTTTCTTTGTTTTGTTTTTTTTTTTTTTTCTTTGCTTTCGAAAATATGTAGATGTATAAATTACTGTTTTCTTCCAACCTTGCTTATCCATTTCCTTCTTCTCCTCACTTCTCTTAGTCGTACGAACTGTAAGTCGCAACATACTCCAATAGGGTATAATATATCCACTGTTTTTTTTTGTATTCCTGAAAAAAAAAATTACGAAATTGAATGTATTTTATTTTTATATTGACGAATATATTTTCAATTACATTTTCGATTTGCGCCAAAACGATATTATTTGTGAATTCAGCGGCGCGCGTTGACGTCACGCCTGGCAACGTCGGTGACAGCTGTCTTACCAGCCAGTGGCTTTTTTCTGTCATAATGACGTTATAGCCTGTTGGAACCGCTGCGAAATGTGCAGCTGTTAAAATAAATATTTATAAATTAAAATTACAACAATTAAATATAATTACAATAATGAAAAATTATCTTTAAATGTTCCACACATTTTGTGAAAATACCCCACTGGCAATTACCATTGTCCCGCTTATTCTGAGCAGATAGGATTCGGGGTACGGCATTCACGTAGAATCAATTTTTTTATTATGGAGATGGGGAAGAGGAAGGTGGAGAAGTACCTGGCTATTCAGATCTGGTTACCAAACACATCCAAAGCCATTTCAAGCCTAGTTTTAATTCCAAATGTTGGTCTTACACCAGAGCGATACTGAGAGCATCTTCCACTCTCGAACATGCTGCAAATAAACCACATATTATTTTTAATTAATTAATTGTGAAATAACACAACTTAATAAAATAATATTTATTTGCGGACGCCGGGTACGAACCCGCGACCTTCGGGAGTCGAGAGCTTTACCCCTCTACCACGGTGGCCGTCAAATCTAGACACGATAAAGAGTTATCGACCCGCACATACACGACAAGTGTCAAGATTATCTTCCACTCTGATTCAAAATTGCATGATGTTTTTAGCACTTTTAATCCCTCGTTAATTTTTCTTTTTTTGCTGTTTCCTCTTGCAGGCCGCAGTCCCCCCGGCGGGTCCGGATTTTTGAAGCGATTTTGCCCCTTATGTATAAAGAAATTGTATAAAGAACAAGGTCAGAATCGGTCGGGCCATTCTCGATCTTGACATAACGAAATACTGGATAGCATTTAGCCACTCCGAATAATTCATATTTATTGCCAACGACGCGCCGGGCACCAAAGATGGCGGACAAAATGGCTGCCGCTTGATAATATGAACGCTGTCATATTCGAAGTCTATATTTATTCATTGTTTTTTTATATAAATCCATTGTGGAAAGCATAGATTTGAGTGATTATCAGGAAGTTCGTTTTATCTACATTATTTTTATGTAATTTTTGTGATATATCACAAAAGAATTGTTATAAAAATTGAATCCGTAAGAAAGGTGATAACTGTCAAATAGTTTAACGTCGTATTGAAAAAAAATATTTTTTGTATGCTGGCTTTCAACAAGTTGAGGTGTTTTTTAAATTTCGCAGAATTTTTTGTAAATTTTGATGAGACTTAATTTTTATTATGATCAATAAACATGATATAATATCATTTGACTGATAACATGCAGATTTTTAACTTCGAATATAGGTTCCCAAAAATAATTAGATAGGTAGAAACAAATAAAACCTTTTAAAAGATGAAGGATAACACTTCAGTTGCATCCGAATCGCAGTCTCTTGTAATCGGAGATATAATCGAAATCGGGTATGATCGATTCGATTATCTTTTCGATAATCACAGAATATTTATTTCAACTTTTCCAGCGCGTTTTTTCGATTTCGACAATCCCACCTCAAACAACCGGTTTTCTCTCAGAAGAAAGTATTCTTATTTTCTATAACCAACTGCCAGCAAAGTTAATATCATATTTTCCGAGTAGGTACAATATTAATTAAATAAAACAAAGTATACCACATTATACAATCACAATTATCGACATGCTTCGAAACCGATGGTTTCTTCGTCAGAATAATAAGAACATGGATTAAAAAAACAAAAGATAATAATTATATAATTCTTTTAATATATTGTTCGAACCCGGCATGCGTAAATAAATTTTATTTCATAAATTAGTGTTATTTCACAATTAATTAATTAAAATAACATATTGTATATTTGCAGTACGTTCATTATTGTTTTATTTACGCACGCCGGGTTCGAACAATATTCGGTTCGGGGGAAGGGAAGGAGATGGGGCAGAGGAAGGCGGGGAAGTAACTGGCTTTTAAAATCTGGTCACCAAACACGGCTAAAGCCATTTTAAGCAATGTTTCAATTCTAAATGGTGGTCTTACACCAGGTCGATACTGAGAGTATATTCCACTCTGGAACGTGCTGCAAATATACTACATATATATTATTTTAATCAATAAATTGTGAAATAACACAAATTTATCAAATAAAATTTATTTACGCATGCCGGGTTCGAACCCGCGACCTTCGGATTGGGAGTCCAGTCCAGACCCCTGGACCACGCTGGCTGTACCACATGATGTTCAAAATAAAAGAAAATGATTGTCTACATCTAATTTTTAAATGAATTAATTGTGAAATTACACAAATTGTTCCGGGTTCGAATCAGCGACCTTCGGATTGGGAGTCCAAAGTCTTACCCCCTGGACCAAGCCGGCTGTTCCACGGGATGTTTGAAGTAAAATAAAATGATTGTCTATATCTGATTTTTTCTACGAAAAGCCCAGGCCATGCCGAGAACTTTACGAAAATCAAATTAAATAAATCTCACTTTTATTATTATTTACCATATTATTTCTTCACCATGACATAAAAGCTTTGTCGCGTCCATTCGTATAGAGAGACGCAATCACCATTAAATAGTTTATCACGTGATTTACGAAGTATATCTCCATATATTTAAGTAGTCCTTCGTTTCCTGCCATGTTCCTAGGCACTTTTCTTTCTCCCGCAGGGTTTTCACTTCCCATCACTTAGCCTTCGTGAGTTTCCCCTCTCTCTATACGACTATATTATACTCACTTACTATAGCTCTGGATGCATAGGTCCTTTGGAACATAGAAAAACACTTATCTCTTTAACTTAGTGTTTATGATATATTGTGTTTACTTCTTCGGGAAGGTGTCCGGTTACTTGGTTGAGAACACGACACGTTTTTTTTTTATTTGTCTATTTTTGAAACTGAAAATTCGTGGTGGAATTCCATTATAATAATACAATAAAACAAACATAACAATAATAAAATGTTGGAATTCCATTATAATAATACAATAACACAAAAATAATTTTTTACTTATTTTCACTTTAAATCACATTACTAACTTGTAAGGTATTCCTCAAACAATTATTATAAGCAAACATTATTAACATGAAACAATCATCCACATTGAAAAAGTCTCCCGAGAAAAGATACATGACGCCGACGAGACTCGAACCCCTGTCCTTCCGTATCATCAGATTAATTAGGGTTCGAGTCCCATCGGCGTCATGTATCTTTTCTCGGGAATTTTTTTCAATGTGGATGGGTGTTTCAAGTTAATCATTATTTATCATAATAATTGTTACCCTTTGCGCTATGCATAAAAGTCTTGCCTTAAACATTAGTTTATCATTTAAAAAAAAAAAAATAATATCAAAGTAAGCTATCAACCCCAGGTAATTAAGCCTACTAGGATAATTACCAATATAATTACAAAAAAATGACAGAAAGACGACTTAGCAACAAATGTAATAAAACCCATATACTTGAATAAAATCTTTGTAGACCACCCCTCTCCCTCCTCCCTCATAAGTTTTGTATTTGTTAATGGAAATTTATGTAATCCGTCATTGTATTCAATTACTAGGAAATTTATGTAGTTCCTAAAATCGCCCGGAAATGCGTGAAATAAATTATATTTGACACATTTCCTAGGAAATCTATACATTTCCTAAATAGCAATCGGAAATGTAAAACATTTAATAATAATATAACTATAAAGGGGCACTTTCTTTTGTATCACAAATCATGTTACACAAACTTAGCGTAGCCGCTAAACTACTTGAAAACTGGGAAGTTTTTCTTGCCTTGATGCGAGTAGGCGTTATAAAGGGGACACTTTTTTGTATCACAAACCATGTTAATTACTTAAATAACAGACTGATTACTTACCAAATGAAAGTTTAACTTTATAAGAATATTACAACTAAAATAACGTGTTTTATTACAGAAATTTTATAATATTACATTCTTTTTATACATGTCCTAATACGATTAAGAATTAAATACAATTCCTAGGAAATGTATACATTTCCCAGCATATGTGTGCATTAAATCATTTAAAAAAAAATATTTTATACATTTCCTAAATAGCTTCGAAATTGTATACATTTCCTAGGAGTTGTATACAATTCCAAGATTTCATACATTTCCGGTAACATATATAAACCGTAGGTTAAGAATAATTTGTGCCAGTCAACAAGCTGAAACCGGTTACGTTCAATTAAATTTAAGTGGAAATAAGTTTTATGTTTTATTATAATACTAGCTTCTGCCCGCGACTTCGTCTGCGTAGGATTAGTACTTCAAATAATCTATTTTCTTTACCTAGGTCCCATCTACGTTTATACCAAAATTCTTAACCTATTTATTTAAAATATCTATAATTCTTGATTCGATTTAAAGTATTAGGCGAGTACTTCAAATAAATTCACTAATTTAAATATTTTCGAAAATAGAATTTGGATTTAACAATCATTGTTTTGCAAAATGTCTTTCTCAAATTTTGACATTTTCTATTAAAAAATTATTATTATTTTCGATATATTGAAAATAAATAGCTAGCTTTATAAATTATAGCCTATATGTTATTCTGATGTATGAGTAATATTATTTGTAAAGTTGCATTAAAATCCATGCAGTAGTTTTTGCGTGTAACAAACATACATACATCCATACAAACTTTCGCGTTTATAATATTAGTAAGATTACGACACGCATATTTATTTTCCACCCCCGACAAAATTATAGTTTCTGTTTGCTGTGACATCTTTTTTTTAACAATTAGTTTTACTTTTAGTTTTACTTTTAGTTATACTTTAAGTTTTACTTTTACTTTGTAGTTTTGCTTCCTTCAAGTTTTGCTTGTTTTCTTTTTGGACCACATATATGTAGATATATACATGTAAGTGTTAAGCAAATACTATCGCATGATCTCTAATTTTTTTTAGTGTATTTAAATCAAAGCTCCATAGACCATGGTGGAAATGACATATTTGAACAATCGCCTTGATGCCTACTGACTATGCTAGTAGTTCCTTAAGGCAATAAATTTTTCGTCATTTTACGAAAATATGTAGTGAAAAATATATTTTTTATTCAATTTAGATTTATTCATTCCAAAACTAAATTGAATAAAGTTAGTACTATGCAGTCAGTATTAATAAAATAACTAAACAAAAGATACACGTGTTACTAAGGACGGGATGTTTCGCAGAATTTGAACAGTTCGTCATATTTCAATTCAAGTTCTGTGAAACGTTTATCTAGTGTTTTTTAACACGAAAAACGTTACGAAGTTACGCTGTAAAATGTAAAACAAGAATCTATTATTAGCGCCTAAAAAAATAACCAATCTTAGCACTGTAAAGTAATCTGTTGGATATTCTGCAATATGTTTACATGACAACCATACAAAAGACAAACGAAGTCATGAGCATCGATCATCTAACGTCAGCCAACCGCCACCGAAGAGTTTTCTTCGTTCTATAGAGTACACGTGTTTTAATATGATAAATAATGTTCTAACCGCTTTTGCTTGCGTTTATAAACGATTTTTACAGCTTTGCTACGGAAAACATGTTTGTTTTTACTGACACCTATTCAAAATAACCTCGTGGTACTTATCGACTGCATTTCTTGACTTCCATGCATCATCTTAATTAGACCTTTACCTTCAATCACATGAGAAAATAAATTAATCTACAGTTACAGATTCTTCTAGCGCTATTCCAAAAATCTAGCGATATAACTTATCATATTTTTATAAGAAAAACTCTCTTTTTAACTTTTGAAGATTATTCCTATCAATGTAATATATCATCGAAGAAGAAGATAACAATAATAATTTAATTTTTAAAAAATGAAAATGAACAAGACACAGAAAAATACTAAAAGATAACGGTCGCAACTGGGACTCGAACCCAGAACCTTACGTCTTACCGGGACATACACCTCTACCAATTGGGCTACTGCGATCTATTATGAGACTGTCGTAATTGTCGAGACGTAAGGTTCTGGGTTCGAGTCCCAGTTGCGACCGTTATCTTTTATTATTTTTCTGTGTCTTGTTCATTTTCATATTTAAATTTGTTTGATTATTATTGTTATCTTCTTCTTCAATGATATATTACATTGATGGGAATAACCTTCAAAAGTTAAAAAGAGAGTTTTTCTTATAAAAATATGAATATTCATTTAGATTTTTTATAAAAAGTCAATAGGTGTTTTATAAAAATAAAATCGGATATATTTATCCGAGACACTATCTAGGTAACAAATACATTCTTTGAATACTTGTTTCCAATAATAAAGGTAGCTGCCAATAATATGGAAAAAAAAACATTAGTCGAAGATAATATTGTTAATTCTGAAATTTTAAATATGAAGTTAACAATTACGACAGTCTCATAGATAGATCGCAGTAGCCCAATTAGTAGAGGTGTATGTCCCGGTAAGACGTAAGGTTCTGGGTTCGAGTCCCAGTTGCGACCGTTATCTTTTATTATTTTTCTGTGTCTTGTTCATTTTCATATTTAAAAAAATTATATTATTATTGTTATCTTCTTCTTCAATGATATAACTTATCGTTTTTAACTAATTAATTTACACGCTTACCTCACACTCCGCAGTGCTGACCTGTTAGTATACTACTGTAATTATTGGTGTTAAAAATTGCGTTAAAAAACATGATTTAGTATCTGAATTTATCTTTTGTAAAAATTAATTAGATTTTGATAAAGTTTCGCTCACCTCAATAAGCTTTTATTAAATGTGGCCTTCCAAATTAATATTATGTAGATATTTACTTTTGTTTGCCGCAGAGGATTTCAGGTTATTTAAAAGGAGTATTTTATTTGAAGGTAAAGGAGTATTTTATTTGAATTTTCGTAATATGGTATCTATGTCGGAGTTTTACCGACCAAATACGATATTGATTTTACCTTTTCGAATCCTTAGAACTCGATCCTTCTAAATATGCCCACCCTCTTTATGGATTAAATTCACCCACAATAGTTGCCTATGCGAAAATCGAACCCTTGACAAATTAATTGGGTATATTTTAATGCAAATTCTACATATTTATACCCTCTGACACCATTTGGGCATACTGTGAGACGGTGGAATGCGGGAGGGTGAAACGAAATTAAGGATCAAAAGGGATAAAAGTTATTTGTCACTATTTAGTTACGACACCTAAATAAAGTTATTTCAAGCCCATTTTGATTTTACCAGAGCGTTACCGGATGTTTTGTCTGGTTAAGACTGAATCCCATCTAAAATTATGTAATAAAATATTTGAAATAATGCTTTGGAGATGTCGATCGTTGAAGTCGAAAAATCGAAAATTGAGTTTAGTTTGCAGTTATATATAAAAGTGTACCATATTTATCTGGTGCAATATTCAGATTAATCATAAACACCATTTAACAATTATAATGCTGAAAAACTTGTAGTGAATTAAAAATATTGATGTTTTCTGGATCAGTGGTAGGATATTTCAAAATGTCATACTAATATACCGGACCGTTATGCCTCCAGTGTTATTGTATAGCATATTTAATATTTAAAACACCGATACACGTAAATAATATTTGTACTTTTGAAACTAGCTATTACTTTTGTTAAAACCACTGATTTATTTAATTAATGCAGACCGGTTTCGGAACAACCGTTCCTTCCTCAAGGCAAAAATATAATGATTTTACAATCAGAAAAGAGTGGGAGGGTACAATTTATTAATGGAAAGTAGTGGGAGGGAACCAAACGGACATTGAAAGGGAACATATTTAAGATTGGGCTATAAGTTAATATTTTTTGTTTATTGATAATCGACTCATTATTTTTAAGCGATTTTTTTTATTATTTCTAAAGCTTCTAAGTTATCTAAGCGTTTTGCTTTATTATTAATAGGAAGAATATTTATTTATCCCTGTATTTTTTTCAGAACTATGGTTATTTTCAACGGTTGATTCGAAACCAGTCGGCATTAATTAAATAAATCGGTGGTTTTAACAAAGTTAAAATGTTATCGAAGAAAGCAAACACTTTGTGGCTTGACATTATACCAAATAACTTAGTTTTAAACCACTTTATATTTATTATTATATTTGTCGACCGGTTTCGATTGGACTCAATCTTCATCAGGACAATAAAAATTTCAGTTTATTTTATTGTCCTGATGAAGATTGAGTCCAATTGAAACCGGTCGACAAATATAATAATAAATATAAAGTGGTTTAAAACTAAGTTATTTGTTTTATTTGGTATAAAGTTAAAATGTTTCATTTAAAAATAATATTTGATTTATGGTGAGTTTTCGAGAAACGCTTTCCTCTTTATCTCAAAACTTAGTATTTGAAGATGTATGCCTAATCATCTGGACGATCGATGTATTAAGATTATTTAACAAATTGTCAAAGTGCTGCATATTTTGACTCATAGAATGTAAAATTAAAAATATTCAATATACAAAATAAAAATCTTATGTAAAGATCATAATTTTTATCGAGCAAAAACTTGACGATTAGTGCATAATTTGCAGCTTTTTGAAAAATGTTTTTGTACTGTACTATGAGTCAGTGCATTATTTTGGTCAACACCGAGATTTTCCTTACAAATTTTACAAAAGGGCTGAAAAACGTCATAATCACGTCGAATTTTCCCATTTCCCAACTTAATCCTAAGCTTCTCTATTTTGTGCAGCTTTCCTTGGGGTGGAATTTTTGTGTGGAATATTCTGTGACGGATAATAAATACGAGTCAGAAAATAAAAGCATTTCTGAAAAAAAAATGTTTTTTTGGTTTCAATCTGTCCTGGTTCCAGAGAGCTTTTAGTATCAGATTTGGACTTTCGAGCAAGAGATTTACGATTATATTGGTCTTTCATGGCAAATTCCCTTTCATCCCGTTTATCAATGCATTTTGACCCTTTCAAGAAGATTTTTCTGGTAGCAGATCCTTTTATTTCTATTGATTTTGATTTTATAAGTTTTAAGATATTAAGTTCTTGATCCGAAAAGTGTCAGGATCAAGACACGACGAAAAATAAAAATAAACTATAAAAATAATATATTTATATTTATTTATTTTATTTATTTTTTTATAAAATACATGACATACATTAAAACATTTACATATAAATGACATATTAAATCACCATACTACGCTGCTGCCTGTTTTATGGTGACCAATTATATATAAGTTTAATTGGTTACTTTATGAAGTCTAGTGTAAACATATATGGATTAAGTATATAAACATGGAATTGGAAAAGTTGTAGAAGAAAAAATTATAATGAGGTTGAAAAAACTATAATGAAGTTGAAAAAACTATAACAGAAAGTATAAAATACAAAAGAGAGAAGATAAAGAGTATAAAAAGTATAAAAGAGAAAAGATGAGGAATATAGATTTAACACATATTTAAATTATTATATTTATACATATATATATATTTTATACTCGTACATATGTATATTATTCATTTTGCACCTTACCGTCGAAATGCAAAGCCCTTCTTAGAACCTCGTATTACGAACTCAGCGTCCTTGTACTGTCTGTAACAATAACAGAAGTATAATAATATATATGATGAGACCTTAAGAGGGTATTACCTGAGAATACCGGAAATTAATCATTTTTAAATCAAATTCTAGACGTATTGACTCTTTTTTTTCTGATTGTTATTTTATCTAATACACGCAGTTTTAAAATTTTGAAAAACTAAGTTATTTTTAATATACTAAGGTTATATCATTGGTCGTTGACAGATTTGTTCAATTTTCAAACGATAGATTCTATTAAACAACACAAATTTCAAATCATATAATCATACAACAAAATAATTTAATACATAATCTAGTCAACACAGTTTTAAGATTTTTAATTTTAGTTCAATTAAAATCATTAAAAAATAAATCCGAGAACGTGGTTTGTAACAAAAATACCTCAGTTTTTCTATTTATTTAAGGTTTTACAAATTAAAATATTTAATTTATTTTTCATAAATACTTATGATCAAAAAATACTTTCAAGAAGTACACGATATTTCATAATTTATCATCGTACGTTTTGAGCATTTTTATTGATTACTTGAATGTAGGTCTGTATTAAAGCAAGTTTTGAATGAAATAAATCGATATAAAATTTGTATGTTAAAATTTTTGATGTGGGGAATAATCGGTCTTTCTCATTGGAACCTCCCTGTACAGTTGCAAGCATTTTTAAACTTTTATTCTCAGCCGCTGGTCAATCGCTCTTAAGAAGGCCCTAAAGATAAGTTTTCAAAAAGTCTCAACAACAACTCAGTGGCTGTTAAAATATGAAGACCCTTTGTCGTAGCACATTCCATTTATTATTCGGAACCTTGTTGTGAAAGAAAGAACTTTCAAACACAGCCGAAATGGTGATTACTTTTCCTTCCCGACACTTTAAAAACAAAAAGGCTTTTTTTGTCGTCATATTTCCTTGAACAACTCATTGTTTTATTAACAGTGTTATTAACAAATTAATTAATGCAGTAACTTTTCGAAAAAAACGTTTTCGAACATTTTTAATTGGAGGACTCCACTGACGTCGCTAATCAGGACGTCCGGGGGTAAAGTGCATTAACTTCGGTAAGTGATTCCACGTGATGGTACGAATAAAAAGAAAAGTACCTTTTTCCAAAATTCCAACTTTTTGGTATCATACAAAAAGACGTACCTACTGTAAATCCTTAGTGTGAGATACGAACTTATCCGATAAATTCGCTGTTAGCGAGTGGACAGTAAGTGTGGCAACGTTGCACATTTGTGACTGGCACATATCCATGGAACCCGCGTGTAAACAAAAACATGGGCCGAGAGTTTGACGTTTACAATTACGCCCATCGTTCACGTAGCTATTTACAAGCGACGCTACCGCTACCTGTCATACAATTTTGTTAGTGTAGAGCCTGGCGGCGATTTCAAACACTAATAATAGTATGAAAAACACGGACGAGCGGCGATCGCGTCTTTTGAAGGTAGCTCCATGGAAGAACGGCGTTAGGCGATCCGCTTACTGAGGCAACTGAAAACTGTCAACTGGCAACTGTCTTCGTATGACAATGTGATGGCCCGCACACTACACAATCACTCAAAAACTCGTTGTCAATGGTAACGCAAGCCGTGACGCGCGACTCGCACTGCTGATTGCCGTGGCCGGCCGCTGCTAGTTGCCAGCTGTCAGCTGATTGTTCTTTGTCTATGGTTAAACAAGCTTTTTGACCAATCAAGACATAAAAACCAGCAAGTTTTAGTTTGGTTTCAGTTGCCTCGTCAGCGGAGCGCCTTATGCAACCAAATCGTTCGTTTTAAACAAAATTCAAAAAAATAACTGCACTAAATAACAAAACAAAGTTACACTTATAACAAATTTTCAAAATGTCCACCTTCGGCTTGTAGGCAAGCATGAAAACTAAAAAACTAATATTATTAGTACAGTAAGATCGTTCATCAATAAATACAGGTAGAATCATAACTTGTGATCCTATTATTTAGTTATTGCCTTACGGAGCGTGGGTTTAACAAAATCGCACAAAAGAAATTCAATTTTATCAGTAAGGTTAGTTTACAACTAAATAAAGACAAGAACAAATGACGGTGTATTACTTCATTGACAATAAAAAAGAAAACACGCACAGAACAAACATTTTCTTTTTAGAACCCATAAGTCTTAATAAATACGAGTGCAAAAAAAAAACACAAAACTAACTTCATTTAGATACTCGCTTACACCTAGATTGCATGCAGTAGGCAATGCTTTCTCAGAAGTAGTAGATGTGTTCAACTGCGTGTAATATAGTTATAACCACTGGGGCGACAGAGCAATTTAAATATTTTTTCTCGGATTACTAAAGGAAATTTTTCCGCCCACATTAAAAAAATCATACCTCCGAATTTGAATGTGATTATACTTATTAGTGAGACCGGTCAGTGGTTAAGTGGGCATCGCGTTTGCGTCTCACCCAGGCTTTCCATGTTCGATTCCTCGGCTGGCTAAGTCCTCCATCACAACACAAGCAAGATCTTCCGCTTAGTGTGGTGGTAGTAGGAGATTTTCAAATGTTGTTGGGTTATTCGTAACCCGGGAATGTTTGTCTTTCTTTAAAAAAATAAATAATAAAAACTGATTATAGTTCTATGTGGCCAATGAATTCCCCTATCTTTTGTCAATTGTTATATATTTGTAGGATTTATAAAAAAAATATAATTAAATCTTTAACCTTAAAACATTTTAAAGAGTCTAGAGAATATTTATTTTGTTATATTTTGAATGTACAATATATTACATAGTCGTTTTAATAAAAAAAAATTCAATATTTGCCACATTTTGGCAACAAAGCAATCCGTGGTTTTGTAAATATTGCCATAATGTGACAAAAGCGCTCGAGTGGATAAGAAGGCTATAATAACATACCTCAATCACATAATCAAAGTTGGGCATAATACCATTCTTCCATACGGCTTCTAATTTATATCTAAAGAATCTAAACTAGTTACTTGAGATATCTTATCTCAGACTAGTTACACAGAAGAGTATTAGCTAATAAATGTATAATGTTATTTAAAATTATTATTTTCTCAGAAATTTATTATTATAAATTTCTAACTGACAGCCCTGATTTAATAGAGCTAACTTCTAGCACTCAGCCAACTTACTAGCTAACTTCCAGCCAATTCATACAAGTATAATTTTGAAGGTAACAATAACTCATTACATTACTAAAGTATCCTACGAATTGCAAATAAAAATGCGAATGTACAATGTACATGTATATACTTGATGTTATTTCTGATTATATTTCGATTTTTTCTCGGTTCTTATTTTGTTCAATATAATAATACTGTCTCTCTCCTAAACATAAAATTATAATTATAACTAAACATCTCGTAAACATAATTCTCACGTAACACATTATTGTAAAAGCCCTCTATGGCATATAAATAAATATTTGTTCCAGATTAGACGTACATACATATACGTAGAGGTATTTTCGTGATTTTAATAGGGTTGAAAGCCGACCAACTCAACGCATTTACCTTTAGAATGCCTACACGGTCCTAAAAGGCGGGTGGTGCAGAAATTTCAGCTCAGTCCCAGTCTCACCAAATTATTCAAACCATCGCTAAACAGTGTAAAGGTGCCAGACTAATGGAACATGGTCGATGTTTACCCGATTCTAGACCTCGGATCGCTCCCATTCTTCCGACTTTCATCCCTACTTTCCAAAGCACTGAGGCAAGTGATTAATAACACACCCACATCCCTCGACACTAACAAGGTTTTAAGCGGTTATCCATGCGGTTTCGTCGAAACTGATCGTGTGGTGATCTGCTCGGGTTTATAAAGGGCGTGTTGGAGACAGTGCTAGGAATGTTTCGAAGAAACCAGAATCTTCGGAATAGATTTAATATTCAACCATTGAGAGGTTTTGATACCAGGCGAGGTACCACTATACAGATTCATTCAATTCAAAGTACTTGGGTTAAGAATTTTCCTCAATTTTCAAGTGTACCTATTGTTCAAATAGTTAAACAATACAAAACTTAGAATACTGGTGGCTTCGTTTCATAGTAACACTAAAACAATTCAGGAATACCACAGGGATCCTTACTGCAACCTTTGGTGTTTTTGCTGCACATTAACGATACCGACAAGCTCCGTTTTAGTTTATTCGTATCCCAAGAACCTGTCTGCAAAAATGCTGAGCTTGTAACAATGTCAAGCACTCTCGATAGTGCAATTGTATCTTCACTCTGAGCTTATTTTAAATGCTCTTTCAACCCTCTAGGCTATATGCTATTCATTTTTCGATGAGCTGTGCAAAAAAATCTAAATTGCTAAAATACATTTTATCAAAGATACGTTTTCATTTACGAAGAGAAAATACTGTTCAAATGAGTCCCTAAAACCCCATGGTATGCTTCTACCGATAGCTTGTCCTTACCCCAATACACACTTATTTGTCTATCTGGAGATATCCTTCCTAGTCACGTTTAAAATAGTATTAGCCCATAAATCCTAATCAATAATTTTAACATCACAGTAAACCTTAGATGTTTTATTCATACGTAATTTCGTACGTATACCAAAAAAATATTCTTACATTTTCCCGCCAATAAACATTGAAACACTGTTAATTTGTTCGTCAGAACTTCAGTCCCGTTTTTACGAATAGAATGATCGTATTTTAGAATAACATTTTTGTCCGTGTGTAATTATTCCTTGAGGCTTACGATATGTGAAAGGGGGACGGGAAATATTAATTTGAAGCGTGTTGAAATAATTTTAATTGGTTCAGGAGGTTTCTCACGAATATTTACGATTATTTACGATTTACGGTTTATTTATTTATTAAGTTGGAGTTTATAATTCGGTACAGGAACCTATGAATAGTGGCTATATATTGAATAAGTTGGCCGAGTTTTCTAACCACTGCGAATATTGTATTTTTATTTTTAAAAACTTTCGTTATTAGTGTATAAAAGCTATTGGGAGGATGGACAGAAACCCCGTCAATGTATATTATGTACGTCCCATCAACTTGTAAATCAAAATCGCTACACCCGGACCGACATCACTCAAAAATGTATCCTCAGAAAAGTTTTTTTTATGAGAATACCGCACAAGAATCCTAACTACTCTCAACCATATGGAGCCAGTAAGAAGAATATGGTACTCCCCATTGATGTGTTCCTTTGCCCTCATGTGATGAGGCTGAAACCAGCTCAAGGGAGTGGAAAGGAGATGGAGATGGAGATGGGGAAGAGGAATATGAACCTGTTTATTCAGATCTGGTTATGAACCAGGGCTAAAGCCATTTCAAGCAACATTTCAATTCTGAATGGTAGTATTGCATTAGACTATACTGACGACTTCCAAACTAGATATAATGTTGTAACGTACCACGAATATACTGTGTACTTTTAGAAAATAATAAATTGTGTCTTCAATCTTTGCAAAATTACTTTGTGGCATCATTTTAATTAAACGAAACAAATTACTTTGTGTAAACCACTATAATCACATGTTATAATATCTACACAAAGTAATTTGTTTCATTTAATAAATTATGAACTAACACAACTTAATCAAATAAAATTTACTTGCGCATGCCGGGATTTGAACCTGCAACCTCTGGATTGCTAGTCGAGAACCTTACCCCTCGACCACTTGGCAAGGATTGTACTGGCAGCCTCGCGATTCAAAGACTTAAGCTTACACCATTAGACCAAATGGAATAGGTAAAATAATATCCTCAGTAAACGAGAATTTGCATTAAAAGGTTTTATCTTGGGGTGAAGTAATTTTCTTACTCAGATCCAGGAATTAAAAATGAAATAACTTTCTTAGTACACTTCTGATGAAATGAAGACACATTTTGTCTTGCCAGAGCGCGCTCTCTAGCCGTATGAATATTTTGCGCTGCCTTGATTACATTTCAACATACTTTTTTTATCAATATAACACTATCTATCCCAATTTGTGACAATATTTTTTTTATTTTACTTTACGCACTAGTCTTTTAGGTCCGAGTTTAGTTATCCCCAATAAATGTTTCAAACAATAAATAAATTTTTTATCAACCATACACGGAGAAAAATGTTATTCTAAAATACGATCATTTTATTCGTAAAAACGATTAAAAACGGAACTGAAGTTCTTAGGAACAAATTAACAGGGTTCCAATATTTATTCTTACATTTTCCCGCAAATAAACATTGAAACACTGTTAATTTGTTCGTAAGAACTTCAGTCCCGTTTTTAACCGTTTTTACGAATAAAATGATCGTATCTTAGAATAACATTTTTGTCCGTGTATTATGAATTTACAATCTGTAAACTTCCGCTAAAAGATAGGGACATCCCTAGCATGGTGTATGAAATAACACAAAAATCTATACAATGTACAAAGTTCTTATAATAAATAAACAAATTTAAAACGTAAGTCATGAGTCATGACCTAACATACAATATATTGTATGGTGCGTATATCCTGTCTTCTATGGAACGAGTACATCATTGAATCATCCTTTCTAACATGACGATACACTTTCTTTCGCCTGCGTAATATATTTAAATCACCCCGTGTCTAGTAAAATGGGACACAATTTTTCATTCACCCCAAAGGTTGTTGTCCTGAAAATTGCCTCCCTTAAAAGCTTTCAGGATTTTTCTGCCTCTCTCGCATTTTTGAGGTTGCTCAATTTTCCGGTAAAAGTTTCGCGTATGCAACGAATTACCAGTCAGCTATTTTTGTGTATTGTGTACATAATTCTCTGATGATAATAATAATCATCGGATAATTTATATCGCACCGTTTTGTGAGAAATCACCTCAAGCGGTGAGGAATTGCAGTCAAATTTTCCATTGCGAACCCAAGTCCGTCAAAAGTATTAAATTTTCAAATATTCAACTTTTTGCAAACTTTGTTGTTGATTCCATTTCTTTCCACCATTCTCAGTATAAATCCAAAATTTCATCCAGATTAAACGCATAGGGCCGGAGAAATTTGCAATCATACTTTCCTTAGCGAACCCAAGTCCGTCAAAAGTGTGAAATTTTCAAATATTTAACTTTTACCAAACTTTAGTGTTGATTCCTGTTATATGTATATCGATGTGTTTCATAAGGTTATAAATAAAGATAAACATACCAATCGATCCCGAGTGATTAATTGTCGAAACGAAAAACATTTTATTTTTTGCTCAATCTACATTTTAAAATATTTTTTAATGTATCCAAATAGATAATTAATCACTTCACTAAGAATTATATAAACTAATGAGACATTTATCTATACATAAATAGCTTCATCAAATACCTGTCATAATTTTTTTATTAAAATAATTAAATAAAACATCCTCCTCCTGTATAATTTGGTAATGGTCGTTTGGACAATTGAGCACTCGGGCGACGCAATGGCTCAAGTTTTTTTTTGTATTCGAACTCCAAACTCCACAAAGAGTTGTCTTTTGGCTTTGTTAATAATAATTGAGGATGTCGAGAAATTCATATACATGTCTATTAAATTTTAATTAATCATATTCTGTATCTGTTCTTTATCCTCAACAATAAAAATAAAGTGTGGAAATGCTGAGATGAAACTTATTTGAATTAAGCTTAGTCATGAAGTCATGAAGAGTCACGTGTTTCCCAGAGGAAGATATATAAATGGAATGATTTTTTTTAATCAACATTAAAAATTAACCTCATGATAACCTTCAAATTAGAACCAGCAGTACGAACAGCAATTAAGTACTGTGCATAATTTCACTATTGATATAAAACTAAATTGGAAATCGTAAATTAATAAAACAACAATTAGAAAACTAAACAAATTAATTAACAACAACCATTACAATTAGTAACTCTAAATTAATTAATATATATTACGAAAATATTTTTAAAAACCTGGCCCCCTAGCGTACTCGATCGATAAGGATTGATATGATAACTATCGGTAACTTCTCATCGTTCGCTAGGATAACTGCATATCGCTAACATACAAACAACAGACAGATGATGTCGAATATATTAAGGACACTTAGTCATTGTGAACTGTCACTTATTCGTTGGCGATCTGCAGTCATGCTAGGGAACGATGAGAAGTTACCGAAAGTTATCCTATCAATCGTTATCGATCGAGTATGCTAGGGGCCCTGGGGACTCTCAATATAGACATGGTAAAAACGGATCCATGTCAACTCAGCATCTACTCAACTCAAAAACTCTTTAAAAAGTCGTTAAAAGCTATGAAAAAAAAAAAAAAAATAGCCCTTACCCTAACCTAACATAACCTATTTAAGCAATTTTTGATAAAAAAATTTCATAACTCTTAACGAGTTTTCAAGGGAGGTGTTGAGTTGAATTCATTCTGAGTTATCCGGTCATCGGTAAAAACACCCACCTTTTGATCTAAATTAATATTTTTGATTTATTAATTAAAAATATATGCACGTTCGACCGTTGTATATAACTGATTAAATAAAGTATATTAATAAATTTGCATGTTTAAAAAAAACTTTCTCATATTCTACACCACATAACAGTGAAAATTCCAATCTAAATCGTGGGACATGTCAAAAACGCAATGTACAAACTTGGCAAAAATTTCCACACCGTGCTTTTGAGAGACTGGCTTGTGCTTTCTACAAGCCATAACATTTTTAATAAAGGAATATCCGTTATTTACACGGATTTCCCATTTACTCCCACTAAAAACATAAACATGAGTTAGAAAAAAGATTTTTAGATGCTTTCATAAACAAAATTACTTAAAAAAATATCAATAACATGAAATTAAGCTTTTCAGCTCAGTGAGTCAAGATAAGTTGAAATAAATCAATTTGGTAGGCGGGTATGGGTACCGCCGCCCGGGAATCATTTATTGGATAACCAAAACCTCTGCCATAGGTAACCCAAAGTGGTTCGCCACGTTTGGTGACGCTGGTGTGCCTGAGTTCAACAGATGAGGTGTGTTTGGCGGCGGATGCGCCTGCTCATCAGCTGCGTGGTGGGCCAGATCGGGAGAGGCCGGTTTGAAGAGACCCTTTGACCTCTCCAACTGGTCTCTCGCGACCCATCGTTTTTCACCGCAGCGGGAAGGATGGATTCATACGTCCATCACTCCTGGACACACTGAGCTCTAAATTCCTACCCAACACACCTTTTTTGAAGTGAATACTTCTTTACGCACGCTTGACTTGAGGGGTAAACTGGCGAATACGTTACGGAAATTACAGCCTTACGAGAGGCGTAATATCGGGCGTTACGAACGTTACGGAGGCGAACGATAATAAATTTAAATTAATTTTTAGGTTCATTCCTCACAATCTAATCGTAATCTATGCTCAAATCCGTAGTAATGACGTTTGGAATGGGTGCTGGCATTTATGCTGACAATAGTTGTGTTGTTGTTTCTCACGTTCGAAACGTTAAAATCTAACTAATAACTAGCAAATTTTTCGATAGGAAATTTTTGAATTTCCTGCTGCAAATTTGAATAAACGTCGCTCTCTAACTAGAATCCGCATCAAAAAAGTTTTATTTTAAACTTTGTAAGAATTAAATCAACAATCCCATTCTAAGCGTAATTCCCATAATAAAATGAATCAAATTTTCGTTTAGAGTGTGCGAACTCAGTGCATTGAAACGAGACTGATTTGTCACGATGATTGGTAACAATCCAAACAAATCTTCAATAAAGATTCTTATACACTGATGATTGGAATAATTTTATTCGATGCCAGAAAGAAAATTAGATTATATTACTAAATAAGTATTTACTTCAGTCGTGTGGTCTAAAGCACACTCGTATTTTTTCTTTCCCAGAACTTCCTCGCCTTCTTCTCCTTAAAAAGACCCTACAAACAACATCACCGAATTCCTCTGGGCCTCATGTGTGTGGAGGTAATATAAAAAAAAACATTAAACACAACGAACAGAAATATGCTTCTGAAGAACTTTCTGTATCATACTCAATTAGTGTAAGAGTTACTTACTTGGAATATCTGAAATTATATTCCCGGGAGCAATATGTGAAAACAAGAAATGAATCGAAAACTTTCCACGTGTTACCTAAATCTTTACGGATATTTTCTTTGCTTACCATATAAAACCAGTACATTGGATTGAAAACGCTTTTCAGGCACATTGTAAATATAAACTGTTCTCGGTGGAGTCGTTTTTTAAGACGTTTCACTTTCTGACTCAAACCATTTCTGTGTATCAAATACATGTTCTTATTTTGGTCTGGAAAACGAACAACCATTTAGTATGAAGGTTCCCTTTCTTTGGTTCTAATCGCCCAGGGCTTTATGTCCGCTTTGGTGCACATGAATTAATCCCAATCTCATTCCCATTGCTATTCCATTTCATTTCAAATTCCAAATTATGTTCTTTCCACTGTCTGAACTAAGAGTTTTTTTGGTTGTATTTTTTATAATAATTTCACAAACCTATACTTACATAATGTAAGGAATATATTTCTATTTTTAACTTAATAGGTAAAACCTCAATTAATAATATTTTAATTAATTAAGACATAGAAGGCCAATCTCAATCTTAATCTGAAACTGAAAAATCAGAAAAAAATTATGTCACATCTGGGACTCGAATAACCCAGGACATTCGGCTTTCCGGGCAGATGCTGTAACCAATTTGATATATTAGCTCAGTGGTTAGAGCATCTGCCTGGAAAGCCGAAGGTCCTGAGTTCGAGTCCCAGATATGACCCGATCTTTTTCTGATTTTTCTGTTTCAGATTTAGATTGAATTTCATTAATATTGTCTTCATTAATTAAAATAATATATTTTATATCATCCACCATTTAAAATACATGTCAAAGATATATACTTACAGACATTCCTTTCAACTACTTCACAATTGCCATTCGACAAATAATTCAACTCCTCACACCAGCACAAAACACGATCACAAAATCAAATACACTTTTCTTCATCTACGCACACGACTAAAATTGGAAATAACTCCTAACAATAAATCACATTATAGGCAACAAACGCATTACCTAGTAAACTAAATCTTCCAGCAACAAACAAAAAGAAAGTGACAAAAGCTCAGCATTTTTAGCAGCTTTCTTTGGAACTCTCTATCTCTTGTACGTCTTTCTAAATATATTTATGAAATATTCTTTAATCAAGAGTGTCCAGGCTGTTTTAAAATCTATGTACTTTTGATGGAAAGCCTCTTTAAATTCTTATTCTTGTGATTTTTTTTTAATTGATTGTATAATGTTGTCATGAAATAAATTTTATTAAACTCATTGGGAATAATATATTACAAATATTATTATTATGATTTTTATAATATATATTACTAAATAAATAAAATAATAATTAAGTTTTTTTGCATTAAATTTGTAATATATTATCAGAAAATTAATGTTAGCAAGAAAAAGATATGGGGTAAAAAATTATTTCTTCAAATTTTGCAAATTCACTTTGTGGCACCAGTTTATTAATGAAAAATTAAAACAATTTGTTTTTACCAAATTGTTTTAAAAACAAAGTTTTTCAATATTTCATTAAAAATTATTATCCAGCTTTCACCTGGTTACATTTTACTAACTACTATGACCAACCACCTTCGTGGAAAATCATGATTAAGCCTTGTCTCTTTATTCAGAGATCACGATTTCAAATCCCCTCGTGGATAAATAAAGTTCCAAATCACATGGTATCTTAACATCCAATTTAAATTACAGTAAAATCATAGTTCAAAACAATATAATATATAATTTTATTTGTTTTATAATCTTAATGTTAAATATTTTTAATTTCTATTTCTTTCTTTAAAATATTTATCTCTCTTTATTTTTCAGCTCACTATTATTTTAATATTTGTATTTACTTTTATTTATCCTTAAATATCTTTTTTTTTTCTTTTCTGCATTCTTATTATTTATTACCTAGTTTTTATTATCTGCTTCTATAAAAAAGTATTTTTAGTTCATATATTCATTATGTATGACTACCACAACACGGGCATTAGCCTAGTATGGTAGTTAAAAAAAATGTCAAAAACTGTAACTTGTAAAAATTTATTAAATAATAAAAAAATAAAAAATAAAATAGAAAAATAAAAAAAATAAAAAGTAAAAAAAATAAAAATCATAATAATCTAATCCTACCTCATTCCAGAGTTAAATAAACTAAGAGTATAAGTCGCTTAGTTGAAAAAATACCATTCAGAATTTGGCTAGAAATTACGAAAACTTCGTTTAATGACCAGGTCTAAATAACCAGGTACTTCCCGACCTTCTTCTACATTTCACCTTCCCCAATTTCTTCACCCTCACAATATTATCATCAAAGTAGGAATGCATTTTTTCAACCATTTTAATATTTATTCATTTGTAAGAGACCATCAGCTTATACATAAAATATAGAGATAAAAATTATATATATATTGTTATATGAAGTTTAACAAGATTTAAAATTGTAATGTTTATATGTATGTAATGGGATAGTAACTTGCTTATTCACCAAAATGATGTCTAAATATTTGTAAAGAATATTATGTTATCAACGCTGTGTTTGTCTTTAATTAGTGATAGTATTAACCATGCTTATTGTAATTGTTTTTGTGAGAGCTTTGATGTGAATCACTTTTGATAAACCTTTAATAAAAAAAATAATAAAAATAAAAGTCAAGCCACAAAAGTCTCTATGTTAAAGGTCCCTCCACCCAGCATCTTCAAAGTGTGAAGTTAATGTAAAAACAACCCCTCTTCATAAATAAACAGTCGGCAAATACACATTTATTGAGATGTTTACTTCAAGTTTGTGTGGTTTTTGCTTTGGCACAACTGCTTTGAAGAAATTTATTTTCAACTGTGTGCTTTAATGCAACTGGCCAAAAGAGGAACTAACGAACTAATTTATTTTGCACTGTCAACCACAAAATCTACACTAGCGACGGCTCTGACCGCGAAGGTATATTTGAACTTTAGCTGGATGTTCCTTCCTCTGTAAATATGGGCTTAGTTCTGCATTCGTTTGCCCTGGTTGTAGCCGCAGAGTGCTGTGAAGTCCTGGCAAATTGACTCGGTACCTAGAATAAACACATTGTCGGAGGTGGAGAATGAACATCACCGTGGTGCCTCGAGGGGCTGGTTTGTCACACTAATTACACAAAGACTGGCAGATGCTCGAGTTGGCTCTGCCCTCCTGGTGTGGCGATGAGTCCTACTTCACACAGAATACCTAAATATTACGACACGTCTGGCAGGGATATAAGTACCCTTTTGCAAAGGCGCAAGAATTATTTTTCCTCTTTTAATCTTTTTAACGCGAGAAGCTTCTTTATGTACCTTCCTAGCCCAAGCATTAAATTGAATAAATAGTTCGACTTATCGCAGATGTGAAAATTTGTAACGGTATCTAATCAAATATATGTAAAAAAATAAATAATATGAGAACAATAGAGTATTTTGACAAGTGATTTTCATTCAAATACATTCATTTAAAAACGCTCAAAAACTTACAAAACTAAAACGGCCCGTGATTGCCAACGACCGAAGCTTCGTACGCACGTCATCAAACAAACAAAGTATAACTGTCGGATTTTTTTTAAGAACGAGCAACCCTTGTGACGTCACACGTCGAAAATGCCGTTTTGGCGGGATTACAAAAATTAATTTATTCGTCAACATAAAAATAAAATAAAAATCCCATAATAATCGTAATTTTTTTAAGCAATAATAAAAAACGTGGAAATACCCTATTGTCCACACAACGCGGTAGTGATGTACTTTGTCTTCGGCTCACTGAGTAACGTTTACCTAGAGATTCCAGGGCTTGTGGTTTGATCTGTTACATGCTTAAGGACTATATAGGAAACGCCTACAATATTTGACTATGTACCCCTATGAATTATGTGTACGGTGCCTTTGTTCACTCTTTACTTATCTACGGAATTATAGGTTGGAGAGGATCTTACCAAAACAATCTAAACACAGTAAGCAAGGGTGTTGGTTATCCAATAAATGGTTCCTGGGGCTGCGGTACACATACCCGCCTTACAAATTAAGGATAATAAAAAGATCGTAAATATGATCCTGGCGTAAACTCCTTTTATTTTTGGTAATATATTATATGAGGTGTATAAAAGCAAAGACAGCAATCTCCATTTCGGTCAGATTGCTATGTTTGCTTTTGAGATGACAAGGACATGCTATCTTTTCTTTTACGTACAAATATTGTATGTAATATACGTGTATGCAATATTTGTGTGTAATATTGAACGTAAAAGCCAAGATAGCAATCTGCTTGTCATTTCAAAAGCAAATATAGCAATCTGGCCGAAATGGAGATTGCTGCCTTTGCTTTTACACACCTCATTTTCTGTGTTAGTGTAACCCTAGCATGACGATCAAACGGGCAGATTTGCCTCGCAATCCTCGCAATCAACGACCCAGTAGCTGTGAATGGATCTATTCACAACGAGAAACCCAAATTTCTTGATAATGATAACTAACCATTCGCTAAATAACTGTTTCACGGAACATAGGACTAAGGGTTTATTAATTTTACATGCAAGTTGGGGTTGACTTCATTTCCGAACTGAATATCAAAGACATGAGCATAATATGATTGCAGTATGCAGATCCGTGAAAAATCACGGGATAATTGTAGGATTTGTGAAACTAAAAGTATTTAAAAAAATATATTTGCCTCGGGATCATTGCCTGTCAAAAGAAGAAATTTATCTTTCCAACGTTAGTAAACTTGTAAAATTACGACATCTATCAAACATTTAAACGAAAGAAATACAAATTTTAAATAAAGAATTACTTGTCTACAAAATAATGATGGTACCTACTTTATCGTTTGTCTGTATGAATACGCCTCACATCGCGCATGCACCCGCACACGGAGAAAAATGTTATTCTAAAATACGATAATTTTATTCCTAAAAACGGTTAAAAACCGGACTGAAGTTCTTACGAACAAATTAACTGTGATTCAATGTTTATTGGCGGGAAAATGTAAGAATAATTTGTTGGTATACGTACGAAATTACGTATACCAACAAATTATTCTTAAGGCCGGTTTTCCTGTTTTAACTCGACCGTTTTGAATTTCGTTTGTCGGTTATATTGTTTGAGCATTCCGTATCCGTTTTAGAAAACCTGCCGCATCCAGTTTATTATTCAAGCAAGCTTTAGTACTAGATGGCACTAAATTTCACCATGATTCAGTTAGCGCCTCTGTCCACTCAGGCAACTGAAAACTCTCAACTGCCAACTGTCTTTGTATGACAATGTGATGATGGCCTGCACACTACACAATCACACAAAACCCCGTTGTCAATGGTAACGCAAGCGGTGACTTGCGACGATCTTGCGACTGTCACGGCTGAATGCCCTGGGCAGCCGTTGCTAGTTGCGAGCTGTCAGCTGATTGTTCTTCTTCTATGGTTAAACAAGCTTTTTGACCAATCAAGACAGAGAAAACAGCCGGTTTTAGTTGGTTTTCAGTTGCCTCAGTGGGCGGAGCGCCTTAAAATTCCTTTTCCAAAAGTGGAATCGTCGTGACTTTTTTGATACTCTATATGGTACCTGCTTTTCTGGCGAAAAATTGAAAAAATAACTGTCCTTGAAATAGTGACGCTTCTTTGAACAAATTGTATGATTTTTTTATGTTACGTAAAATATATGGTTTAAAATTAAGTAGGTAGATATCTTATTATCTACTTAGGTACAAATAATTATTATATAATGGATCTCAGAAGTTATTTTGGTTTCGACTTATTTAATGAGAGAAAATTAGAGACTTGCTTTTTTGAACGAAGTTTTATCGGTATCAAAGAGGAAAGCTACGCTTGGCTTTAATTTTGAACTTTTGTTTATTTATTTAGATGAATATTTTACGCACTTGATTGCCGGTCGGACGGGTAGGCTTTGAGCCAGCCCGAACGCTTAACAGTACATTTAAGAGTTTGGCTCATTTTCGCTTCTTTTGTCATCTCCAATGGCCCCCGGGCCCGAGTAGGCACTCAGCTCGCCCTAGCCGCATTTCAGACCACACTTAAAGCAGGAACTCTGCTTCTGCGACTCAAAATGCCACCCCTTCCTTAATCCAAAATCCTTTTTGACAAAGCACTCTTTTTAGGGTGAATTGCCTATTTCAAAAAAAAAATCTTTTTTTTTACTTCTGGTGACAGAAAAGAGTGGGCAGAGATATTAACATATAATTTTTTTTTAAAGTAGAACCTATACTTGTCATTACTAGCGCATATTCACCCAATTAAATATCATGGGATAGTCACAGAGGCTGTAATATCAAATCGAAACGTGTTCCACTGTTATCACGCAAGTAGCAGTGCGGGGATTAGAGCGATAGAGCTTTGAAGTCAAATTGGACAAATTGGAGGTAAAAAAATTGGATCCCAGTATTTCGTTCCGTGTCTCATCTCATGAGGATAGTCTGCATTCTTATTATAAATTATTATTAAATTCTCTGAGTACCTACGTATAAACGAAAAAAATCGACATTTTGGATTGGTTCTTGCAATATTAACGCCGATTTCTTGGTTTTATATACATGTGCATAAGGCATATATGTTATCAAAACACATCAATTTCATGGAATTCTTTTAAGATTCACGCGGTGAAAATCTTTTATACATAATATCAGAAATGATCTAAATTTTTCAAGATGGGAATCTCATGTGAGTGAGAATCTCTGGTGAGAATTCTAAATAGAGTTTGTACAGTCTTTTTTCAATGTGTAACAAAAACGCCGTTTAACGGTTGGGAAGTTTTTTTATTTATTAGCAAGACTGTGTGTGCATAATCTATGTACAATTACCATGGTACGTGCAAGAGCCTTTTACCTATGGTAGTCGGGAAAACTTACTAATATTATAAACGCGTAAGTTTGTATGGATGTATGTATGTTTGTTACTCTTTCACGCAAAAACTACTGAATGAACTTTAATGAAACTTTACAATAATATATATCATACATCAGAATAACATATATAATTTATACCCAAAGCTTGCTATTTTCCATGTATTACAAACAATAATTATTGTTTAATAGAAAATGTCAAAATTTGAGAATGACATTTTGAAAAACAATTATTATAAAACTAAAATTCTATTTTAGAAAATATTTAAATCAGTGAATCTATTTGAAGTTCTCACCCTTGAATCGAATCAAGAATTATAGATATTTTAAATAAATAGGTTACGAATTTTGGTATAAATATAGATGAGACCTACGAAAAGAAAATTGGCTAATCGAAGTACTAATCCTGCGCAGACGAAGTCGCCGGCAGAAGCTAGTTTGTAATATTTGTAAAAAAAATCAATAAATAAATAAATGTGAACTACCTACTAGGAAACAAAATTGAATAAACCATGTGGTTAAAATTGTTATCTTTTAATTGACCGGTAAATAGATATTTCAAAACCCGAGAGCTCGTCATATAAATCTGAAATCGGGATATTTTTGAGACATTTTCGTGCGTGATGATTACACCCTTTTCTCAAGATTTCTAGCAAGTTCTTAGCTCTAAATAAGTTAAGAGTTATCGTATATTCTGCGTTTTGCAATGCCCTTTGGAACACAGAATATTTTCGAATATCCGAAATATCTGACCGAAAACGGAGGGTTTTATGTTCCTGGATATTTTTAAAGGGTTGAAAATAATGTCAAATCAGAAATATTTATGAAATTCTTTTTCTGGCCGCATTTATAATGGGATTACGGGAAAGACGGGGAAGCGGTAGTAATCTTCCCCGAGCGAAGGATTACTCATTGGAAAGGACGGCGAGGTAACTTTTAAAGGCGGCGAAGACTTAATCTGCCCTCAAATTTCAGATTAAAGGGAGTCGGGAATGGATAAAAAAAAATTCAGAAAATGGGTAGTTTGTGAGTGTTTTAAAAACTCAAATGCGTTTTCATTATTTAAAAGAACACTTTATTCTACCTTGGTTAAGACTCTTTTAATGATTTTTTGGGTTCAGGTGTGAAGAGTTAAATTTTCATCAGAATTTGAGAATTGCAAAATTTTGTGAGGGGCATTTATTATGTTCATAATGCGGTCTATTTTTCCATTTTCTCCAACTTTTTTCAAACTTTTTGTTCCAACTTGATATTTAAAATAAATTCATAATCTGCCCTTTCTCTTTAATTATTTTTGGAAAAGGCGGTATTTTTTCCAATTATGCTTTAAAATATTCATTTATTTAAAATAAAAAATTGTTACCAAATATTTTATAAGCAATAATTATTAGCCTGAAACACTCATCCATATTTTAAAAATCTCCCGAGAAAAGATAAATATCGCCGACGGAACTCGAACCCGCACCCCTCTGATTGCTGGTCAGGAGCTCTACCATTAAGCTACGGCGGGTTACTTCCTACCCGCCAAATGATTCAATATATAACAAGAGTTTCATTCAACAATTACCGCTTATCACATTTTTTAACCTGCAAGCAACCAACTTTATTTTTATATGAGAAAGGCATGTAAGTGAACTCTCTCACTAGGTGGCGTCGAGACATATTATGTCTACATTTTTTGGTAAAATACTTTAAGTTGTGAAATATTGATTATTTTTTAATTTAGTTTATCAATTAAAAAATAAAAATGTATTATTTATTTAAAAAACCATATATTAATATTTGTATTACGTAAGTACGAGCATAAAATAATACTATTTGTCAATACTATACATCAATATGTTTTTTTTGTTTAAATCAAATTGTACAACTAGTAAAAATGTCAAAGCTTCTTTGATATCATGAATTTTAAATTTCTTTAATTGCCTGAACTTTATAAATTAAAGCACAAATATATATTTTTATATAAAACAAACACTTTAACCACGAATATGTATTATTTTATATATTGACCGATTTCACTTCGACCAAGCTTCATCAGGACATAACAATATCTTAGTTATCTTGATGAAGCTTGGTCGAAGCGAAACCGGTCGATAATAATAATAATTGGATAATCTGTATAGCGCCGTTTTGGTGAGAAATCACCTCAAGGGCGCTGTACAATTTATTATATAAAATAATAAATATTCGTGGTTAAATACTAACAGCCTTACTAAAAAAAACACTCAGCGGCCGTTAAACGGTGTTTCTGTAGCACGTTGTGTAAAGTCTGTACATTTCGTTTTTCAAATTCTTACTAAACAGAATATATGGTTTTGATCTGACAACGTCGTATTTTACCAGCCTTACTAATAAACTTTCTGAAAAAATTTTACAATGGTCAAACAACCATGTATGAAGAATCCTTACTAATTAAGAACTGACAAAAAATTGTTCATGGAAAGATATGTACATTGCTTACACGGCCAAGGAGGGTAGTTTATCTGTTGTATATATCTGTTCCATTTGTATTTTTTAACGAATTTCGATTTTTTTTTAATGTCCTATATATTTATTAATTTGTGAGATGTCGTAAAAACAAATACCATTTTAGAACCAAAATTTAATTACCTTTAAGATTTTCATATCTAAAATATACTTAGGTGTTTAAAAACTGTAGTATTTTAAGCTTCAAACATCAAGTTGAAAAAAAAACTTACTTACCCCGAACACTTTCTATTAAAACATTGAAATATTTGGAAAAACTCAAAATTCAAAAAACACAGTCCTTTTATTTAATGATTTTGAAATAAAACTGTCTCCTCACTATTTACTCCTTCAAACAATAAAAAAATATAAAAAAATCTTGAAATTCGCTTTTCATTCCCAAAAATTTACAATAAAAAAAATCACATTTGAATACATTGCTTGCACATCTTAAGACATTCATTTCTTTGATACGTTTACTAAAATATGTATTTTATATTTTAGTCACCAAAAAACATCACTTTCAAGAATTTATAATAAAATAAAGATCTTAAAATGCAAATTATTTCTGAATATAACCTATAGAACCATTTTCTGACAGTTCAATTTAGAACACACGATTTTTGTGTCACAATTTGACTTAACTAACGAAAAACAACACAAATTAATAGTAAATATATTGAGTACATGAATATAAGTGCGAATTAGTCATAAGGATTGAAATCATTAACTAAAACATCATCTTAATCACACACATTCGCGACCGACTTTTTTCGTAGAGCTCGCATTCGCGGCTACATTTTTTCAGCGGGAAAGCAATGCGCAGGCGCATCAATCACACCACCTAGCGGATTATTATGAAAACTCCAATTTAAACAAGTAAAATACAGCGTTGCCAAATCTAAAGATTCACAAAAACACCGTTTGACGGCCGCGGAGTGTTTTTTTTTAGTAAGGCTGTAAGTGTTTGTTTTATTGTAAAAATATAATGCCTAACCATGAAATAATTGTTTCTTACGAAAGAACAAATATATAGCTCACATACTAGATATTTGCTTTTAGCTTTAGACAAAAAATGGCTCAAATCCAACCAAAATTTTGTGTGAAAAAGGCAGCGCAGCCGTTTCTCTCTATATACATCCGAGTTCTTATTCTTCTTTATTCTTTTTTTATTTTCGTTTTTCTGATTTCTACTTTTATATTTTCTATTTCCATTATAATTTTTCTAATATAATCATTCCGATTTTTAACGTGCATAAATATTTAATTTATATGTTCACACTAGTTCTATATTAACTATATTCCATTGGTCACATTGAAGCAGGCATTCGCCTAGTAGTGTGATTTAATAAATCATATATATGTAATTTTTTTAATGAATTATCATGTATTTTATAAATAAATAAAGTGGAAATCTTAACGACGTAAGCGAAGCAGGTATACATAAATATTCGGCGCGCGACCCGGCATGTTGGACGGAAATACGGTCTAATTCGCCCTAACAGGCCTAGAAAATAGATCTTTCCGCTGCCTTTTTGATTAATTATGATAAAAGTATTATTAAAATCTCAAATGTTTGTAAATTAATCTCTCCGGAAATTAATAATTCACCGTCTAGAAATAAAGTACATTTTTAGACCGTACACTGAGAAAAATGTTATCCTAAAATACGATCATTTTATTCGTAAAAACGGTTAAAAACGGGACTGAAGTTCTTACGAACAGATTAAAAGTGTTTCAATGCTTATTCTTACATTTTCCCGCCAATAAACATAGAAAAATGTTTATTGGTTCGTAAGAACTTAAGTCCTGTTTTTAATCGTTTTTGCGAATAAAATGATCGTATTTTAGAATAACATTTTTCTCAGTGTAGGATAATGTTCCAAATAATTTTGAATGATAAAAATGTTTAATGATAAAAAAAATATGACTGCACATAACGCACATAAGATGTATGGTGGTAAAATGTGTTTTGAATTTTCACGCACTATTTGACAAGAATAAAAAATGTTCCTGAGGGATGTATCTTTGTACGTAATACCATTATTTTATTTTATAAATTGTACATCATCACAATGTCTTGATCCGTGTTACATGATACCTCATTAAAATTAATTGAATTCACATTGCTGAAAGAATAATACCTCCGAGAACTACAAGATTTTTTTTCTGATTTTTCGCAAATGACTGTTTTAGAGCTTGTTTACAAAACCGGCATTAAATGAAAAATCGTTTAGATGTATTAAATTCACAATAGAATCGCGCTGTAGTTGTATTTGCTGTTGTATATTTTATTGTTTCCAATATCGTGTTGTGTAGCACAAACAAAAAGTTTTTCATCCTTGAATCAGTTTCTACTTCAGCTGACTTATTAAGAGAAAAGTTTATCCTTTTTCATTAAGGTTGGCTAGGACAAATTGGATTGTAGTCCCTTTAACCTACGAACTGTATCTGTCCACTAACCCACAATCAACAACAAATAGCAAGGACACTCTGTCCCATATTTATTTTTTCTATTTTAAGCCATCTCAATAAAACAGTATTCAACTATGTATGTATAACATAATAGTTAAGAAAGAGAAATTAAAGCGAACAACGATAGAGAAAGTGTTGGAATAACAAAACAAAACAGTGGAAGGCAAAATATTTATTTATTTATTTATTTTTTCATGTTCTCTATAAAACAGTTATACACCAATATATATCATAGAGAAGATTATAAATTACAAAGTACACAAGGGCAGTTTTACTACTTAGTGACATTTGCTAAAAGATAGTTGCTGAACTGTCTGTAAGTGACATTGAAAATGTCGATGGTCAATGCAGAATCGTTAAGCAGTTGAGTCGCTCTGTTTATTGGCGCGTTCTGATATGTAGAAGTCCTCACTTTCGGAGCATAAAAAAGTGCATGGGATTTACCACGAGTATACTTGTTAGGGACGTAAAAATTAACCTCTTTTAATATAGGCGGATTGATGATGTGAAAAGAGGGCGCTAGTGAGCTAATGTTTACTTCGACTCCGTGTTATTTTTTGTGACTGTATAGTTAAATACTGTGGAAAATATCAGCGATATAGAAAAAACTAGTTAAGAAACAATTAAATCATAACATACAGTGTGGATAAACCCTAATAACAACTAGAAACTAAGAAAAACCGCGAAAATCCGCGATTGAGTATTTACATCTCTAGTGCATTTTACGCCCACATGCCGAAGAATCTGAGTCTAAGGGATAAAAAGACAATTAACAGAGAGGCAACCGTGAGTAACAACTTATCATAGTGCATTTTTAAATAAAAATCAGTGAAATCATAACCTCACTTCTTCGAATGATATGCAATATTTACTCTAAGTAGCTAACGCCATCTTTTGAAAAACTCAGAAAGTACGTTAACAAGTTCCAAACCATTCGAGATCGAGAATCGGCTCTTAATTAATTAGCCATATAAGACGTGTTTCTGTGAAAATCCACGAGAGGGCACCCGTAGTACCAAAACAATAGACTATCTCAAAAATTACCATGGAAGAAGTCATGAACGCACTTCGTAAGATCCAGAGCGAACTCGATGCACAGAATAGTACAATCCTAAAATGCGGAGAAAAAGTAACGGAAACAGTTACACAAAATATAAACAACATAATGGAAGAAAAGTTTAAAATTTGGGATGAAAAATATGAAAACCTCAAAGAAAAGTTGGAAAACCAAGAAAAACGAATTTATTTCATGGAAAAACAGGCACGAAAAAATAATATCGTCTTTTTTGGCATCGAGGAAACCGAAACCTCATACCAAATATTGGAAAACATTATTATCAACTTTGTAAAGAAATATTTCTCTCTAGACCTAGATCACAGAGATATCCAAGAAGTCAAGAGAATAGGCAAAAAAGGAGAAAAATCTCGACCAATAATTGCTACATTTACCACACTTGGCACCAAAATAAAAATATTTAAACAGAGAAGAGAGGCACTAAGAGAAACCATACATTACATAACGGAAGACTATCCGAAACAAATACTAGAAAAAAGAAAAGAGCTACAAGTGCAGGCAAAACTCGAGAGAGAGAAAGGCAATATGGCAAAAATTAAGTATGACAAACTCGTAATACAAGTCAAAGACAAAACCACAGACAGCAATAAGAGAATGCTTATATTATCTCCTGAAACACCTACAGACGACGCAACAAAAGAACATGCCAACAAGAAAAATAAACAGCATTCACAAAAAAGAAGAACTTCTAGCATGTCTGAAGGAATTATGAAATCAAGCATGCTTAACTTTTTAGTACAAAAAAATCAAAACAACATACCCAGAGCTCAGTGTAACAAAGCCGACAACTTGTAGCAACTACCGCCCCCCTCCGACACAGGCAAAATTCAAAAAACAAAAACAACAATAAAAACCAAACTCCATCTTCCAACCCGGCCGGTCACCGTGGAAGATCAAGACCAAAACCCTCTGAAGAAGAAATTCCAAACTTCCCCAAAAATACAAGAAGTGACACAAACACAAAAAATCCTTAACCCTACGAACAAAACAAAAGATGAGCTTTTTATTGTAACCTATAACGTCAGAACTTTATCTACTCACGAACGTTTAATCGAACTAAGCGAAACAATCAAAGGAATAAAATATGACATAATTGGCTTGTGCGAAATAAGGCGTCAGGGCACCTTAATAGAAGACCATAATAATTTCATACTATGCTACACAGGCCACACACCTGGTAAATATGGAGTCGGATTTATAATAAATAAAGTTCGCAAGGAATGGATCGAAAGCTTTACAGGCATTAGTGATAGAGTAGCATTATTAAACTTAAACATTCAAGGACTGGCCATGTCACTTATACAAGTATACGCACCGACAGAAGCAGCTTGCGAGGAAGAGATTAACACCTTCTACTCGAATATCGAAAAGGCCATCGACCAAGCTTATAAGAACTATTTAATAATGGGTGACTTAAATGCCAAAATAGGAAAACCCAGAAAAGACGAAGGTTTAATAATGAAACCAAACGGTTATGGCGAAAGAAACCAGAGAGGACAGAGGCTAATTGACTTTGCCCTTGAACACAAACTTGCAATTCTAAATACTTTCTTTTACAAAAAACCTAACCAAAGATGGACCTGGCGATCACCGAACGGTAAACACAAAAACGAAATAGATTACATATTGTCAAATCAACCTAACCTCTTCCAAAATATAGAAGTTTTAAACCTTAACTTTCCGTCGGATCACAGACCAATCAGAGCAACCCTGTCTATCACAAAACAAAAGAAGAAACGCACAGGATATAAAAACAATAGATATTCATCACTGAAAACTGAGCAAGAAATAATAAATTATAAACAAAACATTTCATCTCACTTACAAGATATAAAAAACTGTCAAGGAAAAACATCAGTACAGGCTTATTACAATACTTTAACAAAGGCTATATCTCAGAGCTTACAAGACGCTCGAACACCTAACGAAATATCAACAGGTACCCATAAAGTTTTAAAAGAGCGTACACTGGCACTTATCAAAAGAAGACAAGAGCTACATCATGCTAAAACCAAAACCCGGGCCACAAAAAATGAATTATCAGCACTATATAAACTCATAAGTAAGTACATAAAACATGACTATAAAACTTACAGATCAAAGACTATCGAAACACATTTGAAACAAGCGGGAAGCTCAAAAAAAGCTCTTAAAGAATTAAGAACACATAAATACTGGATAGAGGGTTTAAACAGTGAAGACAGAACCGTAATTAATCGTAAAGAAATCATAGAGGTAGCAACTGATTTCTACAAAGCTCTATACAGTGCCCAGGTAAAAGAGCGTACCAACCATAGTTATTCCTATCCTACAAACATAAACAAGAGCGGAAATATAACACCGATATCTGAAAATGAAGTCATACAAGAAATAAAAAGGTTAAAGATAGATAAAAGTCCAGGACCAGACGACATTACGAATGAAGCCATAAAGGTCGCCTACAAATTACTGACTCCACCCCTAACATATTTATTTAACCATATATTAGAAACAGCTGAGATACCATCGCAATGGTTGGAGTCAGAAATAATCTTAATTTACAAAAAAGGAGATCCAAAAGACATCGCGAACTACAGGCCTATAAGCTTACTCTCGTGTATCTACAAACTGTTTTCTTCCATCATAAATAAAAGAATAAGTGTTACACTAGAAGCAAAACAACCAATAGAACAAGCAGGTTTTCGAAAGAGCTTTTCGACTATTGATCATATACATACGCTAGAACTAATAATGGAAAAATACCAGGAAAAGCAAAGAGTGCTCTACATCGCGTACATCGATTATAAAAAAGCTTTCGATACCGTGTCACACTCAAGTATATGGACTGCTCTGCAGGCTCAGGGAGTTGAACAAAAGTATATAGAAATAATCAGAAATATTTATAAGAGTAGCATAGCCAAAATAAAACTAGAATCTACTGGTCCTACATTTCCCATTGAAAGGGGAGTGAAACAAGGAGACCCGTTGTCCCCAAAATTATTTATATCTATTCTAGAGTCAATAATAAATAGATTAAATTGGGAAAAAACAGGGCTCAACATTAACGGCAAATATTTAAGCCACCTGCGCTTCGCAGATGATTTAGTACTCTTATCAGAATCTAGCACACAACTACAAATCATGATTGATTCACTAAACGCAGCCAGCAAACAGGTAGGACTGGAAATGAATCTTTCCAAAACAATGGTCATGACAAATAGCATAAACAGAAGAATATCAGTAGACAACGAAACATTGAAATATACAGAAAAATACATCTACCTTGGAAAACAAATAGGCTTCGACAGAAAACTAAATGAGCTAGAAGTAGAAAGAAGAGCACAAATTACTTGGAATAAATACTGGTCCTTAAGAGAAATATTTAAAAGCAACATGCCAATAAATATCAAAACTAAAGTTATGACATCAAGCCTCCTACCATGCCTAACCTACGCATGTCAAACTTGGAAATACACATCCAAAATCAAAAACAAAATTATAACCTGTCAACGCGGAATGGAACGAAGCATGCTTGATATTAAAAAAATACAAAAAATTCGTCACACAAAAATCAGAAAAATTACCAAAGCCAAAGATGCTCTGAGCTACGCTAAAAAACTAAAATGGAAGTGGGCAGGGCACGTAGCGAGGCTAGAGGACGACAGGTGGACAAGCAGGGTAACAAAGTGGAATGGCCCATACGGTAAGCGTCTTAAAGGCAGACCTCACACGAGATGGGCAGATGAAATAATAAAAATTGCAGGCCCCTGCTGGCCGCAAATAGCTCAAGAGAGAGATAAATGGAATTCTTTAGAGGAGGCCTTCACCTTCGCCTGAGAGAGGGGTTCTTGCATATGAATAATTTAAGATACCTATATAACATTTTCGAAAATATTGTAAATAACATTAATTATACTTTTATTACTTTTTATAACTAGGTAACATACCTATTGCAAGAAATAAAAGGCTTTTTATTTTTATTATTATTTATTTATAATATAGGCGGATTGAGTATGATACCAGAGATTAGCTTAAAAAAGTGTTTACCTAAAAATATTTTTCTGCGGGCTTCTAAGGTGTTGAAATCGAGCATCCCTGTTAAGAACAAGGATGGATAAAGGAATGGATAGTACGTATATTCCCTCATATACAGGTAACGCAAAAATCTTTTTTGTACTTTTTCTATTTCTAGGATATGGTTTTGTTCAGAAGGGGCCCAAATAATGGAACTATATTCCAGGATGCTACGAACAAGTGCTTCATATGTTCGACGTATTGCAATTCCATTAGTAAATGATCTCGCATTACGAAGAACAAATCCAAGCATTTTGTTGGCGCGGGAGACAATGTCAAATATGTGGGATTTGAAAGAGAGATTTGCTTCAAAAATCACGCCAAGGTCTCTAATCTCATTTTTCCGTGTTAATATATTTTTATTAATCTGGTAGGGGAATAGAAATGTATTTTTGGATCTTGTAAATGTAACGACATTGCACTTCTGGATGCTGAAGGGTAATTTGTTCAGTTCCGACCATTTGACAAGAGAATCAAGATCATTCTGTAGAATAATGGAATCTATGTAACTTTTAATAGCTCTGAAAAGTTTGATATCATCAGCGAAGAGGAGATATTTTGAGCGGTTAATGGTCTTGCCTATATCATTAATGAATAAAAGAAAGAGGAGGGGTCCTAAATTTGATCCCTGGGGGATCCCGGAGTTGGTTTTGTATTCGTGAGAAAATTGGTGTCCGTAACTGACATACTGACGACGATTGAGTAAGTAGCTAGCTACGAAAGCGAGAAAATTCTGAGAGAATCAGATATCACTCAATTTTTTTAATAAAATATCATGGTCGACTTTGTCAAATGCTTTCTCGAAGTCTGTATAAATCACATCGACATGTACAAAATTTTCAAAAGATTTATTGATATATGTAGTAAGATTCATTAGGTTTGTTGAGGGTGATAGAGTAGGGCGAAATCCGTGCTGATTCTCGTTGAGTGAATGTTTTGTTTGATTATATATTTGTGAATAAATTATGGTTTCCAAGAGTTTTGCGGGTGCTGATAAGACAGCTACAGGTCTATAATTATCGATTGCTGACTTTTTGCCTTTTTTGTGTATAGGCGTGACTTTCGTTACTTTCCATTTTTCAGGAAAGATATTATTACGAATTGAAAGGTTAAAAATGTGCTTTAGAGGTTGAATAAAATAATTTGAATATTTTTTTAGTGTGATGGGTGGTATAAAATCTGGGCCGACAGAGTATTTAGGTTTTAGCTTATGAAAAGCGGCAACAATATCGACATCGCTAATTTCGTGAATTTGTATAGGTAAAGCATTGTGTGACGAAGAAGCTATAGAGGAAATATCAAGTTTGGTAATACTGTCGCTAAATACTGATTCAAAATATTTTGCGAAGCCTGCTGCTATTTCAGAATATCCGTTATATTGATGTTCGTTAAAATTCATGTGATTTAGTTTGTCACAGCCGCGACGTTTATCTTTCATGTAAGTCCAAAATCGAGTGGGGTCAGTTATAATACTATTCTCTGCCTCTCGTGTAAAGTCAGTGTAGGCCTGACCAATTAACTGCTTGATTAATTTTTGTGTTTTTTTGAAGTTCGTTAAGGCATGTTCAGATTTTGTTTTTTTCCAAAGATAGTGCATTTTATTTTTCTCTCGTATGCGGTGAATGATCTCTCCAGTAAACCATTTTGGATATTGTTTATCATCTCTGAGCAAAAGTGTGGATCTTTTCTTTAAACAAAGGTCGAAAATGTTATTAAGCTGCTTATAAAACATTTCGACAGCCAGGTTTACATCGAGGCAGTAATATCTATGTCAAAATGTATACAATATGTCAATATCTCATGTATGTATTCAACTATATGTTAATATCTCTGCACAATATTTCAAATAGTGGTAATGTTGTAACTTTTTTTTTTCCTAGAAACATAATAGTGGAGTTCAAAAACCACAACAAATATTGATATTTCGAAACAAAGATCATACATAGATACCTTTGTCACAATCAAATGAGTTTGTAATTATTATTTTGAGAATATTTCGTCAGATTGTACAAATAACCTTAAACTTCCGCATTTCGTTCACCTTCATATTGGCTTCCTGGATTCACTGGTTTATTTGAACAATATTTTTTTTTTACGCACCAGATATTTAGGTCCGGGTTTAGTTTTCCCCATAGGAAAAACTAAATCCTTTCACACACTTTTGCATAAAAATGATCATCTAGTAAATCCACGCTATGCAAGTGTATTATATAAGTATAATTAATACAAAACAATACAAGAACAACATGTTAACCTACCAGACTATTAAATGGAAAAATAATTCACTGACTTCAGATATTTTCATATCAGAGGGTTCGGCTCGGTGGAACTCCTAATTTGACTGATAAATCCTACTGATCCCTCAATATAAATATTTAAAAAAATCTTTCGTAATCCTACATGTATTTAAAATGACTGATTTTTGTATTTTTAAATACAAATTCTTTGACAAATCTAATATGCCTAAATTTTTAATGAGAGAGCTAGTTCCAGTAGGCGAAATAACAAATGGTAATATTTTTATAGTCTGAGAATACCAAATTCATTTAATTTCATTTCCTAAATCTGTATACTTTTTATTATTACTATTTTTATTGTGGAGCTGTTTATTGTGGAACTTTTACTAATATTTTTATAATGATATTATTATAAAAAATAAAAATATTTATAAAACCGTTTTTTTCTGACTTTTATCATCTTGTTAATTCGAATTTAATTTCTGTTTTTTTATCATTTATAATCGTTTCTACTTATGACATTTCTAATTTTTTGTGTGTTTGTTTCAGAAACCTCAGAAATCTAAAATGTGCGCAGCTCACCGTCATTGTAGCGGTTGTCAAGAAAAGGTATTTAAAAAATTATTTTCTCCAAATCTATATTATTTTTCATGTTATTATTTATGATATTTCTCTTTTTTATTTATAAAAAGTGTTTTAGCGATAAAATATCTACGGACGTTAACCCGCTCTGATATTTCTAAGAAATCGTTTGAAAACGACTAATAAATCCAGTTTTTGTTTTCAAATAGTGACCGCCATCACCGGTCTAATATACTAGTACGTACGAGTATTTCCTTCCCGGCTTCGCCCTACATTCAGCAATATTTTTATTATAGAAAAAACAATATAGTACCATGTCTTTTTCAACAGATTAATATATATTTCATATCACCATGGCAGGCGGTGTAAATAACCTAGCGAGCTTAAAGTACTCGTAGTTGTTTGAACATATATGTGCGCAAATTTGATGATGCCAGAGCTAACGGAGAAGGTTTTTTTGTAAAAAGGTTGTAAAAAGGTTTTAAAACACGTGTCACTGGAGGAGTTATATTAAATCAAGTTTTATTTCAATAAAATAAGTATTTAAATTTTTTTTAATTACAAATTTATCAAATGTAAAAATATTTAGTACGAAGCTTCAGGCCTCTGTCAAGTCCTTTTAATTAAAATAATTTGGTTAACTTATCAAGGACTAAACGTCTAATTGCGGAATTAAACTTACATAAGTGGGGGTGTTCGTCGTGACCTCCGTGTTTAGTTCACGTTTAGCCCAAAGTTATGAACTGTTCAGTAAGTTGTTTGAAACGTCTCCCGTTCTGCTTGAAAGATCACACAATATTAGATCAAAAGTTTGATAATACGCGCTGTTTTAATCAACATCACATTTCAGATTAATGTATTCCTTGTTAGACAAATGCGTGATTGGTGTAAGTACAAGAACAGGAGAATTATTCAAAGTAAGAACGGCAGTATGTACATACTAGCAGTGAAAAACCCGCTCCGCGGGTTTTTGCTGCTGGGCCCTGCGGGCGGCTTTTCCTTCGGCTTCGCCCAGTTTAAGTGTTTGTGACTATTTATAAAGCATCCCCCTTTTGCAAAACTAACTACTATTATTAACATTTAACTACAGAATACTTATATTTAATAGGCAGATATATAATAGTAGACATTCTTACATTAATACCGTGAATAATGAGAGGAACATAAATCTTCTTAATATTGAATAAAAGCGAAAAATGTTTCCTCTCCAGTTACTTGTCATCCAATTTATACACATTTTGTTCACTTTAGTTGTAGGTATAATATATATTTTGTACATTTATTATAATTTATGTATTTTTATTATTGCTATTGTGTAATGAAGATAAGTTTATAATACATTATGTTTTGAAATTTAGCTGGTTATCAGTAGATTAGTTACATTTAAATTGTTATTTATTTGTGTTCTTACATTTTCTATTATTTTTTATCTAATATTTACAATATTGTATTTTTTGTAAATATGTCAGCCCAGACAGACCCTTAGTTTTTTTTTACTTTTATTATTATTATTACAATTTTAAGTTGTGTGAAAATCTGTAATTGGTTTTTATTTTTATTATTAAGTTTTTTGTAATAGATGTAAATAATCTGTTGATTTTCCTAAATAAATAAATAAATACTTTTTTCCTTAAATATAGTATTATAGATGGCGCCACTTCCTTTTGCAAAACGCGTATGGGCGAGATCTAAGTGTGTATATTACGGCAGCAGCTCCGTGGAAAAATGCACGTTCACGGAACGTAGAACGGTGTCCATACAGTGTGGCGTGGAGATTTACTCGGAGCCCGGTTCCTTAATTTGAACCGTACGGGCATTATCGTATTAATACTCCGATGATGATATCAATTTTATTTCCAAGGGAAAAATAATATGAAAACTTCACAATTGTGTTCCCTGATAGCGCCACTTATGTTTGCAACACGCGTATGGGCGAGATCTAAGTGTGTATATTACGGCAGCAGCTTCGTGGAAAAATGCACGTTCACGGACGGCTCAGAACGGTGTCCATACAGAGTGGCGTGGAGATTTACTCGGGGTCGGGTTCCTTAATTTGAACCGTATGGGCATTATCGTATACTCCAATATAGTAATAGAGCTTAGTTTTTTTAAATAAATTATTATGATCACTGAAAAATCTCAAGCACCCTACCCATCTGAATGTATTATTTTTTTTAATTTTAAAATAAAAGGGTAAATTAGTAAACACCACTTTTAATTTTTATATATTCAATGACCGCCGGGTTTCGCCACAACCCTAGCTTTTTCAGGGTAGTACAATACTCTACGAAAATCTAAAATATACCAGTTTAGTAATATTGTATTATAAATATATACAGTAAACTGATGCCTGTGTTTTTTGTAAAAATTCACCAGCAAACTTAAAGTTTTAAGTTGCAGCAGCAACCCACTGTGAAAGCATATATATTTACAATAAAAATAATAATAAGTGTTTATTCCGGTATGTGGGGAGGTTAGTGCAGTCCCACACATTCCATAAAGAGGTAAATACATATATAATCTTTAAAACAAAGTTAGGAGCCTTTAGGGAGCTGTGACTACATTGGGAGTTAGTATCTTTGTCCACATACTACACCTGTAGATTTTATATTTTATTAGAATATTGTACTGCCCCGAAGAAGCCACGGTTGTAGCGCAACCCGTTCGACATTAAGAGCGATTAAACAGCAGCTGAGGATAAACGTTTAAAAATATCTGCAACTGTACAGGGAGGGTCCAATAAGAAAGATCGATTACTTCCAGTTCGTATCAATTTTTTAAAATTAAAGATTTAATATCGATTTATTTCATTCAAAACTTGCTTTAATATATATTTCAAGTACATACATTCAAGTGAGCAATAAAAATGCTCAGAACGCACGATGATAAATTATTAAATATCGTGTACTTTTTGTAAGAATTTTTTGATCATAACTATTTATAATTTTTTAATAATGTCTAAACAAAATAAGTGTGTAACTTTTTGTAATATATTTTAGTTTGTAAGACCGTAAATAAATAGACAAACTGCCCCCCCTCCCCCTTCCCTGACAGTTAATCCCACGGAAAGTTGATCCCTCAGACTCCCTCCAATGGTCCAATCCCTCCATTATTATTGCTATACGTCTTCATTAGCAAAGTAAGAGTGCAGAGAGCATACACGGCCGTCTAACAACAGTCGATATAGATATATATTATTATTTTTTTTTATTGCAATATAACAAAAATTTGGGTAATTTTTTATATATATATATATTTTACAAAATATAATGATTGGTCATGTATGCCTTATCATAAAAAAGGAGCTCTTGTGTACGATTCTTACTTAAGTTACATAAATTATATATTTTTTTATTGTTTACATCTCACAAGAGTCCCAACTGCTCCCGTCTTTAGACAGTGAGACTATGGCATCCCCAATTTGGGTATGTTGTGAGGCTGAAGGTAGGCGGGTAAAGGAAGTAGATATGGAACAGGAAGTTGGGGAAGTACCTGGCTATTCAGATCTAGTCACTAAACACGGCTAAATCTATTTAAAGCAACGTTTCAATTCTGAGTGGTGGTCTTACACCAGAGCGATACTGAGAGTATCTTTCACTCTGTAACGTGGCGCAAATATAGTATACATATATTATTTTTAATTAACTAATTGTGAAATGATACAAATTAATCAAATAAAATTTATTGTTTGTTCATTGTTTAATTTTAATTATTTATTCTGATTGATTGAAAATACAGCGCAATTCATGTATATAAGTTATACAGTTGTGTTAGCAAATACATAGTATACAATATATAATGATTTGTGATTAAATTAAAGCAAATTAAATTTATAGTTATATATATATATATAAATTTTATTTTGGCGAGAATTTCGGGGTTTTCAATGCAATTATTAATAATTTCATTTAATATTATTATGGTAAGAGATGATCCGCCTATCTGACAGCGTAATTAAGTTGAGTTGTTTCATCAAAAGGACATAGTTAATATTTTGAATTGGAATATTTATCTTAAAGTTAATAAATCTTAGAAATTTGTGCTATACGATTTCTATATTGTCGGAATGTGTTTTATACTATGGGGACCAAATAGGCGAATTATACTCTACCTGGCTTCTTACTAAAGAAGCGTACAATGTTTTCAAACATTCTACTGACTTAAAATCACTTGCTGTTCTGCATATGAACCCAAGCACTTTTATTGCTCTATTTGTTATTTCATTTACGTGCAGAGTAAATGTTAACTTTTCATCAAATATAACAAAGTCCCTAAATCATTAACATGTCGAAGGTTTCGGATAGAATTTCAGTTATTCGTGGAATAGTTGTTGTATTGTTGTGATGCGATGTACGAGAACATACGGAGGAAGATTAAGGCACTGTGGAAATGGGCAGAATAAGAAGGCAGCCTTCCAAGACATCGGGGGTTGCCATTATTTCGTTTCCATGGCAACGGATCTGCTCTTCATTAAAGCTCGATTGAAGAGGTTGGTGGGAAACGCTCGATGCGCAGTAATTTCACGATAAATCAAGGGAAACTTGAAGGAAATCCACTCTTATTGGATTTTGAATCGCGGTTTCTATTATTTGTTTAGGTTTACAATCTTTACTACGTTTTATAATTTTCAGGGCCAATCGTTTTATTTATTTTTATTTTTTTATGTTTTCAATAAAATTATTATTTAATATTATGTCATATTCATAAAAACTTCTGCCGTGTAATTATTATTATGCGTGACAGCTGTTTCGCCTTCTGAAGGCATTATTAAACTGTCTGCCTTCAAATTCAGATGGCGAAACAACATTCACGCTTAAAAATAATTACATAGCAGAACTTGTTTATAAATAAACTGTTTTTATATATTAAATAATTACATTAATGATGTATAATTTTTTTTTATTTAAATAAAATAAAAGTTCTACAAATTAAACTTGATCACAATAAATACGTTTTATTCATCTCAGAGGCCCTAGCACACTCGATCGATAACGATCGATAGGATAATTATCGGTAACTTCTCATCATTTCCCTAGGACAACTGCACATCGCTAACTGTACAAACAATAGTAGATGTCGAATATGTTAAGGACACTTAGTCATTGTGAACTGACACTTATTCGTTGGTGATCTGTAGTCATGCTAGGGAATGATGGAAGTTACCGATAGTTATCGATGAGAAGTTACCGATGGTTATCGATCAGAAGTTACCGATAGTTTTCCTATCGATCGTTATCGATCGAGTGTGCTAGGGCCTCTGGAATCTAAATCTATTTAATTTTTATTAAATATGTCAAACAACAAAGTGTTTGCTTTCTCCAAAGCTATTATTTAATATCAACGTTTTTTTTCTTCTTTTTTTTATGTGAATACCACACAAGAGTCTCAACTGCTCCCGTTTGGAGCTAGTGCGACTATGACATTCCCAATTGGGGTATGTTGTGAGGCTGAAGGCAGGGAGGAGGGGAAGGACATGGGGAGGGGAAGGTGTAAATTCCTGGCTCTTCAGATCGGATCATCAAACACGGCTAAAGCCATTTCAAACAACGTTTCAATTCTGAATGGTGGTCTTACACCAGGGCGATACTCAGAGGATCGCCCACTTTGGAACGTGCCACAGTTATATTATATATTAATTTTTTTAAGAATTAAAGATGAAATGAAACTAATTAAATAAATTTATTTAATTGCACATGCCGGGATTTGAACCCATGACGTTCGGTTTGTGTCAACAGAGATTTTGTTAATATGTGGTGCAAATAAGATTCTTTTTAAAAAATTACGTGATGAGAAAAATTAACGCTGTGCTTTAATAATTTTGAAAAAAAAATCAAGAGCTACTTTGTATGAGCTAGTACTGAAAAATTATTCGCCGGCCAATTTTGCATATATACATAAACTAATTAGCCCAGTATATAGTTAGGCGTATAATAAATTTTAATAATATAATAGAGAAAATAAATTTTAGTAAATTATTATAAAAATTAAATGTCTCACAAGGTTGAAATAAATGTCAAGTAGAAAATGGTAAATTTTGCGATTAAGTAATTATCATTTTTGTAGCGAACTGTCTAGATGCATTCGCTACTTACTTGCACAGCAGGACCTACCAACATATATACGTCGCACTAATTAGCACTGCCCGGAGCTCTGCACCTACCTTTTTTTTAATATTAACTCCATACAGGAGGCCCTGAGGAAAATAATTTCCCTCGGGGCCTATGTCATCTTTTAAGATGCTGCGAGGAGGGTCTTTTTGAGGAGAGGAAGGAGTGAACATGGGTCTTGAAGAGACCCATGTTGTAGGAAGGAGGAAACACAGAGGCCGGCAAATCGTTCCACAGCCGAGCTGTTGAACTCAAGAACGAGTCGTAAAAACGACCAGTTCTCATGTGACAAATGTCAACCGTGTACATATGTTGGGCGAGCGTTTGGTGTGTTTCCCGACTATGCACCGGTGCCAAGGCGATCAATGACGCTAGTTCCTCGGAGCATCTTCCATTGAAATACCGGTAGAACACGGATAGCATTCCCACCCGACGCCTGTGCTCTAAAGATTGCAATCCGTTTGTTAAGACGGGAGTATCTATCAAACGGACCGCCCGTTTATTCGCAGAGTCGAGGGTGTTTTTCAGGTACTTTGGCTCCAGACCAGAGGTGGCTGCCTCGCTGCACTGAATTATTATTTTGACCACCTTCTCGAAAGGTGTGGAGTCTGTAATACGTGACACATAGCGCTGTGCCGAAATTTCGGGAATGTTCCATCGTAGGCGCATTTCACCTGCCGTTCTCGTACCTGCCAGGCTCGGGCTATATAAGAGCTCCAGCAAGATAAGTAATAGTCAGTCTTAGTCTCACAGTCACGCAGTGCTCAAACAGCGACAGGCCAGCGGCCTAGTAACACAACCTCGCTATCTGCAGTTCTCGGAATAATCTCACTACGCTTGGAAATAATCTTACTACATTTGTAAATAGTTCATAATGTAAATACTGTAAATACAATCATCACAGTTTTTTTTTAAACGTATCTGACAATCATCACAGTATTATTATTCCGACCAGCACGCGCGGAGATACCACAGCTCACCGATATCTCCTCTTTCAACCGGAGGCCCAACAGCATTTCCTCCTCTATATTAGGAGGCCCAATATTTGCATCCAAATTTTAATATTCTTCTTAAGTCGGTTCCTCGTTGCTGATAATCGTGACTCCTACTTCAATGTTCATGGCGTACGGCCTGCGTTGCACAGAGAGCTGCGGACATCGACTTACCGGACGTCAGAGATACTTGGTCACTCCAGCGCATTTGAGACCTTCCCATGCATTTTCTGCCTTCCACTTTGTCAGTGACTATGAATTTCTCCAATTGGAGTCCTCGAGCAACTTGTCCAAAGTGTCTCAAATGAGTTGTAGGCAGATAGTTGAATACCTGGATATATAGCTCTTCCAGAATGGACACATTTGTACCTTTGGCTTTCCATGGAATCCCGAGCATTTTCACGGAAAATATAAAAAAATATTTCTGCAAGGAATAATAAAGAACCGATTCTCTATGCTTTATCTTCATTAAAACCTCAAAATTACATATTTAGGTTGGTTTAAAAAAATATATTTTTTTTAAATTTGTTGTTTACCTGGCGTTATTTTTTAATATTGAGGCCGTATCTTATGCTCTTGTCCTGCCGCCTTGCGTGAGCAGCATTTTTTACTGAGATTGAAAAAAATGAGACATAATACTGGAAGGCATACGCGTGTACTAAACAGGAAAAAAACTGACACAATTTTGCGGAAATATAATGTAACGAAGCTGCATTGTCACAAATATACAAGTAAGGTAATTGACTCAATTATTTTAAGTACCTACCTTCATAGATCGCTATCGACGGACAGAATTATTTTTAGCTAGCGACGTTACATATATTAATATTAATGCTCTTGACCACCAGATTTTAAGACAATCGCAGTCTTGCGAAAAACGACCACTCTGCCCCTCAAGTTTAACCGACCTCAAAGCTGATTTTCGCGAGACATCGACCGTGGATAAAAATACATACGATTTTTTCAGACCTGATTTGTATGGGAAAAATTCAGCCAGAATTTTACCAATTGCAAATTTTCATATAAAAAAACTGATGCAAAAAAAATAAACTGCTAATAAAACTGATGTATGAAAACCTAGCGGCGAAAACTAGAAGCGCTCATTATTCGACGAAGAAATTCAAAGTTGTATTTCCAGCCGCCAGGTTCGCCCATCAAAAAAGGAAAAATTTATCGTCAGACCTTCACGAAAAATTTGTGAAAGAGCCTCAGTACTAAAATCGTAAAGTGTATATTTTTTTAAATATAAGGCGTCTCACCTCAAAACTTTACATTCCGACGAGCCTCGAGGTAAATCAAAATTGCGACTTAAAAAAGATACCTGGCTTAGATGTTTTTGTATTATTTCGACTACGACAGGTTTTGGAACATAAATAATATATTATATTTATGACTTTTCATGGAAATTTTGTCAGGATTCGTTTTCAAACGTCGGTAATTTCTGACGTTTACGAAAAAAATTCCGAGTTAAAAACTGTTAAAATGTTCGTAGCCAGTAAAAAAATGCTTTATTAAGGAAAAATTTATCGTCAGACCTTCAAAGTACTGAAATGTTGGGGCATTTTTGAAAATTATTCTATGGCGTCTCGCATGTTAATTTGACATTTCGACGAGTCTCATGTGTATCAATATTACGTCAAAAATAGCATATGTGGATAAGATGTTTTTCTATAATTTTGAAAACCATAGATTTCCGAACTCCAATAATACATTACATTTACCACATTTCATGTGAATTATTTCAGGATACATCTTCAAAAGTTGAAAAAATTCTGACGTTTATGAAATGCAAAAAAAACTAAAGTTTATATGTTACCGGCCAGCTAAATAACGTTGATTTTAATTGCTGGGTAGGTACTTTTGTAAAGACAAATAAAATTCGAACAGTTCAGGCTGCCGAGATCATAGAAAATAATTTACCAGTGGGTAGGTACCTACTTGGGTGGGAACGTTATTTTTCAAATATTGAGAATTTAATATGATGAATAAAACTGTTTAATAACTCAGGAAAATCCATTTTTTTTTGCCAAATGGCGTAGGTACTTCTTTAAATAGTGTACAATAGTGTTATTATAATATCATTCGGCGTGGGTGGTGTGCATTGGTACCGCCACCCCGTGAATCATTTATCGGATGACCAAACCCTTTATAACCGGTTAATTTGAGTCGATTTAAGAATTCCTCTCAGGGCCTATGTCATCTTTGGGGATGCTGTGTGAAGGGTTCTTTTTAGGAAAGTAAGGAGATGATGTTCTGGTAAGGAAAAAGTTATGAGGGGTGGGTAAGAATCTGGGGATCAGTGTGTGGAGTGACGGACGAAAATAATTCCTCTCAGGGCCTATGTCATCTTTGGGGATGCTGTGTGAAGGGTTATTTTTAGGAAAGTAAGGAGTTGATGTTCTGGTAAGGAAAAAGTTATGAGGGGTGGGTAGGAATCTGGGGATCAGTGTGTGGAGTGAGGGACGAATGATTTTATCCCTACCACTGCGGTGCAAGGTGATGTTCCGAGAGAGCTCTGCTGAAGAAGCCAAAAAGTCTCCCTAAACCAGTCTCTTCCGATCTGGTCTACCACGAAATTGGTGGGCAGACGAATCCACCGCCAAGACCAGGACAAACCTCATGAACCCAGGCACCACTTCTAAATCAACAAACATAGCGAGCCACTTGAAATGACCTATTGCAGAGGCGTTGGCCTACCCACCCAGCGAATTTTTTTAGCGTAAGATCCTCACGGCTTTTGCGGTAGGTCAGAGGCCCTAGCACGCTCGCTCTATAACGATCGATAGGATAACTATCGGTAACTTCTCATCGTTCCCTAGCATGACTACAGATCGCCAACGAATAAGTGACAGTTCACAATGACTAAGTGTCCTTAACATATTCGACATCAACTGTTGTTTGTTCGTTAGCGATGTGCAGTTGTCCTAGGGAACGATGAGAAGTTACCGATAGTTATCCTACCGATCGTTATAGAGCAAGCGTGCTAGGGCCTGAACAAAAAATTAGACTTTAGCCTTTAAAAAAATTGAGCTTTGGCGTATTTGAGAATCCTTCATTTGCAAACGAAATTGCGTCAAAATGACGGCCTCTGGCGTAAATGTTTTTTGATATATTCAATGGCAAAAGGTTTCGAAAACTTATTCAACCGTTTTTTTAGTGGCATTCCATTGAAGCTAAAAATTTCACATTTTACAAAAAAATCCATGAAAAATCCGCTAACAAATTATACAAGATTTAAAAATATTACTGGTCAGGTGGATTGGTATAATAATAATCACTGGGTAGGTACCTACTTTGCTCCATCGAATTACAAATAAATGGTTTGAAATTAAGAGAAATCACCAAAGATGGTAGGTACTAAATGCGTTTCTTCTGGAAAAATGCCGATTGCAGTTTGTCGGTCTTTTAATTCAAATTCAGAAACAGGGTGGTAAAAAAAATTCCGCTCGAAATATACTGATTAATTTTTTTATTAAAACTCATGATTTTTTCCTTAATTTTTTTTGTTTAGAAAATATTGTCTTGCGTTTGCGACCAACGTTTTTGCGGCGCATTAAAATTTATCTAAATAAGATGCAAAGGTTTTTTTCTAATTTTCTATACATTTATCGTTATTAATAATTATTGATTACGAAAAGAGTTATGGCGTCCGTGACATCAAAAGGTGGATACTTGAAAGATGTCATTTCCATAAAAAAATATTAAAGAGTCGATTTAAAAAAAAAATCATTTTTTTAATCGATTGGTTTTTGTAATAATGAGTGAGGAAATTTTGCCGGACCCTGTCGTTCATTTCGACTGTCCAATCAGGGAGTTCAGTAGGCATGCGGATTGCATTGAATTCAAATATCGATATTTACTCTAAGTAAGAACTTCTTTCCTTTAAATCACAAAAAAAATATGATATAAAATAAAAAAAAGTAACCAAAGATGGATATTTCCAAAAAAATGTAGGTGTACACGGGGGTAGGTAGATATGCAGGTAGGTAGGAACTAAGTACTGAACAGGTACTCTGGGTAGGTAGGTATGTATGAAGGTACTTTTTATAAATTAGGTGGGTTCGATGCAGTGCTACAGATTTTTTATATGCATATAAATCGAAAAATAGATCGGTCAGGATTCGTTCGTTTACTTTGGACATTATTCAATTTTAAAATAAAAATAATTATACGTGTGCACGGGTACCCGGATATTGTTAAAGAATTTCTTTGTGTAATTTTTTTGCTGCAGTAAAATTGAGTTTGATAAGATGGTTTTTTGTTGAACAAATATTTTTTGTTTGAGGGTTAGGTAGGTTTTTTTTCCAATACTATTCATCTGATGGCGACAAAACTTTTGGGATTTGATGTGTGCATGCCCGGGTTGGTTTCTACGCATAATAGTAAGCTCTGGCTTTATGAAATTATTTTATATACTATTCACCCGATCGAGATGAAACTTTGGAAATTTGATGTGTGCATGCCTGGGATGGTTTTTATGCAAAAAAGTAAGCTCTGGCGTTATGAAAATATTTCCTTTAATTTTCATCCGATTGAGATGAAACTTTGGGAATTCGATGTTGACATGCTCGGGATGGTTTCTATGTAAAAGAGTAAGCTCTGGCGTTATGAAATTTTTTCCAATACTATTCATTTGATTGCGACAAAACTTTTGAGCTTTGATGTGTGCATGCCCGGGTTGGTTTCTACGCATAATAGTAAGCTCTGGAATTATGAAATTATTTACGCATAATGGTAAGATCTGGCGTTATGAAATTATTTCCTATACTTTCCATCCGATTGAGATGAAACTTTGGGAATTTGATGTTGGATACTCGGGATGGTTTGAACATAAAAGAGTAAGCTCTGGCGTTATGATTTTTTTCCAATACTTTTCATCTGATTGCGACAAAACTTTTGGTATTTGATGTGTGCATGCCCGGGTTGGTTTCTACGCATAATAGTAAGCTCTGGCTCTATGAAATTATTTCCTATACTATTCATCTGATTGCGATGAAACTTTGGGGATTTGATGTGTGCATGTCCGGGATGGTTTCTATGCGTAATAATAAGCTCTGGCGTTATCAAATTATTTCATATACTATTCACCCGATTGAGATGAAACTTTGGAGATTTGATGTGTGCATGCCTGGGATGGTTTTTATGCATAAAAGTAAGCTCTGGCGTAATGAAATTATTTCCTTTACTTTTCATCCGATTGAGATGAAACTTTGGGAATTCGATGTTGGCATGCTAGGGATGGTTTCTATATATAAGAATAAGCTCTGGCATTATGAAATTATTTCCAATACTATTCATCCGATTGCGATGAAACTTTGGGGATATGATGTGTGCATGCTCGAAATGGTTTTAAAATATAATAATGAGCTCTAGCGTAATGAAATTATCTACAATAATATTCATCCGATTGCGATGAAACTTTGGTGAGTTATTGTGCGCAAGCCCGCGAAGTTTTCTTTATATAATGCAGAGATTTGGCGTTATCAAATTCATACAAAAAATTTAAATAGGTGTAACGGGAGTTATTAGAAAAGTGAGTGCATATCATATAATTTAGAAACAATTTATTAGTGAAAAAATTGAGCCGTAAACTTCTAGGCCCCTTTTTGCGAGAAAAGGCCCATACTGAACGCCTTAACCAGGGCGACCAAAGTGGCTAAGTAGCGGGTGTACAAAATTGAGCGATTAACTCACAGGACCCTTTGAGTAGTTCTCACAATCCTTGCTTCATCCACATTCAAACATCGATTTTTTTTTTCAAATATTTAATTTTTAAAAAATGTAGACACACACACTTCTTGCTTCATCCACATTCAAACGTCAAATCGCTTAGTGCTTTAACCAATTAGTTGCCTTGCAACGGGCAAAAGCTAGTATATATTAATGCTCGTAACCACCAGATTTTAAGTCAATCGCAGTCTTGCGAAAAACGACCACTCTCCCCCTTAAGTTTAACCGACCCGAAAGCTGATTTTCGCGAGACATCGACCGTGGATAAAAATACATACGATTTTTTCAGACCTGATTTGTATGGGAAAAATTCAGCCAGAATTTTACCAATTGCAAATTTTCATATAAAAAAACTGATGCAAAAAAAATAAACTGCTAATAAAACTGATGTATGAAAACCTAGCGGCGAAAACTAGAAGCGCTCATTATTCGACGAAGAAATTCAAAGTTGTATTTCCAGCCGCCAGGTTCGCCCATCAAAAAAGGAAAAATTTATCGTCAGACCTTCACGAAAAATTTGTGAAAGAGCCTCAGTACTAAAATCGTAAAGTGTATATTTTTTAAATATATGGCGTCTCACCTCAAAATTTTACATTTCGACGAGCCTCGAGGTAAATCAAAATTGCGACTTAAAAAAGATACCTGGCTTACATGTTTTTGTATTATTTCGACTACGACAGGTTTCGGAACATTAAAAATATATTATATTTGTGACTTTTCATGGAAATTTTGTCAGGATTCGTTTTCAAACGTCGGTAATTTCTGACGTTTACGAAAAAAATTCCGAGTTAAAAACTGTTAAAATGTTCGTAGCCAGTAAAAAAAAATGCTTCATTAAGGAAAAATTTATCGTCAGACCTTCAAAGTACTGAAATGTTGGGGCATTTTTGAAAATTATTCTATGGCGTCTCGCATGTAAATTTGACATTGCGACGAGTCTCATGTATATCAATATTACGTCAAAAATAGGATATGTGAATAAGATGTTTTTCTATAATTTTGAAAACCATAGATTTCCGAACTCCAATAAAACATTACATTTACCACATTTCATGTAACTTATTTCAGGATACATCTTCAAAAGTTGAAAAAATTCTGACGTTTATGAAATGCAAAAAAAACTAAAGTTTATATGTTACCGGCCAGCTAAATAACGTTGATTTTAATTGCTGGGTAGGTACTTTTGTAAAGACAAATAAAATTCGAACAGTTCAGGCTGCCGAGATCATAGAAAATAATTTACCAGTGGGTAGGTACCTACTTGGGTGGGAACGTTATTTTTCAAATATTGAGAATTTAATATGATGAATAAAACTGTTTAATAACTCAGGAAAATCCATTTTTTTTGCCAAATGGCGTAGGTACTTCTTTAAATAGTGTACAATAGTGTTATTATAATATCATTCGGCGTGGGTGGTGTGCATTGGTACCGCCACCCCGTGAATCATTTATCGGATGACCAAACCCTTTATAACCGGTTAATTTGAGTCGATTTAAGAATTCCTCTCAGGGCCTATGTCATCTTTGGGGATGCTGTGTGAAGGGTTCTTTTTAGGAAAGTAAGGAGATGATGTTCTGGTAAGGAAAAAGTTATGAGGGGTGGGTAGGAATCTGGGGATCAGTGTGTGGAGTGACGGACGAAAATAATTCCTCTCAGGGCCTATGTCATCTTTGGGGATGCTGTGTGAAGGGTTATTTTTAGGAAAGTAAGGAGTTGATGTTCTGGTAAGGAAAAAGTTATGAGGGGTGGGTAGGAATCTGGGGATCAGTGTGTGGAGTAAGGGACGAATGATTTTATCCCTACCACTGCGGTGCAAGGTGATGTTCCGAGAGAGCTCTGCTGAAGAAGCCAAAAAGTCTCCCTAAACCAGTCTCTTCCGATCTGGTCTACCACGAAATTGGTGGGCAGACGAATCCACCGCCAAGACCAGGACAAACCTCATGAACCCAGGCACCACTTCTAAATCACCAAACATAGCGAACCTCTTGAAATGACCTATTGCAGAGGCGTTGGCCTACCCGCCCAGCGATTTTTTTTAGCGTAAATCCTCACGGCTTTTGCGGTAGGTCAGGGCCCTAGCACGCTCGCTCTACAACGATCGATAGGATAACTATCGGTGACTTCTCATCGTTCCCTAGCATGACTACAGATCGCCAACGAATAAGTGACAGGTCACAATGACTAAGTGTCCTTCGTAACATATTCGAAATCAACTGTTGTTTGTACGTTAGCGATGTGCAGTTGTCCTAGGGAACGATGAGAAGTTACCGATAGTTATCCTACCGATCATTAAAGAGCAAGCGTGCTAGGGCCTGAACAAAAATTTTTTAGTTTATCCTTTAAAAAATTGAGCTTTGGCGAATTTGAGAATCCTTCATTTGCAAACGAAATTGCGTCAAAATGACGGCCTCTGGCGTAGATGTTTTTTGATATATTCAATGGCAAAAGGTTTCGAAAACTTATTCAACCGTTTTTTTAGTGGCATTCCATTGGAAATATTCCTCAATATCGTGCTAAAAATTTGACATTTTACAAAAAAATCCATGAAAAATCCGCTAACAAATTTTACAACATTTAAAAAGATTACTTGCCAGTGGATTCGTATAATATTATCACTGGGTAGGTACCTACTTTGCTCCATCGAATTACAAATAAATGGTATGAAATTAAGAGAAATCACCAAAGATGGTAGGTACTAAATGCGTTTCTTCTGAAAAATGCCGATTGCAGTTTGTCGGTCTTTTAATACAAATTCAGAAACAGGGTGGTAAAAAAAATTCCGCTCGAAATATACTGATTAATTTTTTTATTAAAACTCATGATTTTTTCCTTATTTTTTTTTTGTTTAGAAAATATTGTCGGGCATTTGCGACCAACGTTTTTGCGGCGCATTAAAATTTATCTAAATAAGATGCAAAGTTTTTTTTCTAATTTTCTATACATTTAACGTTATTAATAATTATTTATTACGAAAAGAGTTATGGCGTCCGTGAAATCAAAAGGTGGACACTTGAAAGATGTCATTTCCATAAAAAAATATTAAAGATTCGATTAAAAAAAAAAAGTCGATTTTTTAATCGATTGGTTTTTGTAATAATGAGTGAGGAAATTTTGCCGGACCCTGTCGTTCATTTCGACTGTCCAATCAGGAGTTCACTAGGCATGCGGATTGCATTGAATTCAAATATCGATATTTACTCTAAGTAAGAACTTCTTTCCTTTAAATCACAAAAAAATTATGATATAAAATTAAAAAAAAAGTAACCAAAGATGGATATTTCCAAAAAAATGTAGGTGTACACGGGGGTAGGTAGATATGCAGGTAGGTAGGAACTAAGTACTGAACTAAGTACTAAGGTACTCTGGGTAGGTAGGTATGCATGAAGGTACTTTTTATAAATTAGGTGGGTTCGATGCAGTGCTACAGATTTTTTATATGCATATAAATCGAAAAATAGATCGGTCAGGATTCGTTCGTTTACTTTGGACATTATTAAATTTTAAAATAAAAATAATTATACGTGTGCACGGGTACCCGGATATTGTTAAAGAATTTCTTTGTGTAATTTTTTTGCTGCAGTAAAATTGAGTTTGATAAGATGGTTTTTTTGATAAGTAATAAAATTGCAATGTTTTTTTTTTTTTAGAAATTACGTAGGTAAATGAACAAATATTTTTAGTTTGAGGGTTAGGTAGGTTTTTTTCCAATACTATTCATCTGATGGCGACAAAACTTTTGGGATTTGATGTTTGCATGCTCGGGTTGGTTTCTACGCATCCGATCGAGATGAAACTTTGGAGATTTGATGTGTGCATGCCTGGGATGGTTTTTATGCATAAAAGTAAGCTCTGGCGTTATGAAAATATTTCCTTTAATTTTCATCCGATTGAGATGAAACTTTGGGAATTCGATGTTGGCATGCTCGGGATGGTTTCTATGTAAAAGAGTAAGCTCTGGCGTTATGATATTTTTTCCAATACTATTCATTTGATTGCGACAAAACTTTTGAGCTTTGATGTGTGCATGCCCGGGTTGGTTTCTACGCATAATAGTAAGCTCTGGAATTATGAAATTATTTACGCATAATGGTAGGATCTGGCGTTATGAAATTATTTCCTATACTTTCCATCCGATTGAGATGAAACTTTGGGAATTCGATGTTGGCATGCTCGGGATGGTTTCTATGTAAAAGAGTAAGCTCTGGCGTTATGAAATTTTTTCCAATACTATTCATCTGATTGCGACAAAACTTTTGGGATTTGATGTGTGCATGCCCGGGTTGGTTTCTACGCATAATAGTAAGCTCTGGCTTTTTGAAATTATTTCCTATACTATTCATCCGATTGCGATGAAACTTTGGGGATTTGATGTGTGCATGTCCGGGGTGGTTTCTATGCGTAATAGTAAGCTCTAATTATTTCATATACTATTCACCCGATTGAGATGAAACTTTGGAGATTTGATGTGTGCATGCCTGGGATGGTTTTTATGCATAAAAATTTTAAGCTCTGGCGTAATGAAATTATTTACTTTACTTTTCATCCGATTGAGATGAAACTTTGGGAATTCGATGTTGGCATGCTAGGGATGGTTTCTATATATAAGAATAAGCTCTGGCATTATGAACTTATTTCCAATACTATTCATCCGATTGCGATGAAACTTTGGGGATATGATGTGTGCATGCTCGAAATGGTTTTAAAATATAATAATGAGCTCTAGCGTAATGAAATTATCTACAATAATATTCATCCGATTGCGATGAAACTTTGGTGAGTTATTGTGCGCAAGCCCGCGAAGTTTTCTTTATATAATGCAGAGATTTGGCGTTATCAAATTCATACAAAAAATTTAAATAGGTGTAACGGGAGTTATTAGAAAAGTGAGTGCATATCATATAATTTAGAAACAATTTATTAGTGAAAAAATTGAGCCGTTAACTTCTAGGCCCCTTTTTGCGAGAAAAGGCCCATACTGAACGCCTTAACCAGGGCGACCAAAGTGGCTAAGTAGCGGGTGTACAAAATTGAGCGATTAACTCACAGGACCCTTTGAGTAGTTCTCACAATCCTTGCTTCATCCACATTCAAACATCGATTTTTTTTTCAAATATTTAATTTTTAAAAAATGTAGACACACACACTTCTTGCTTCATCCACATTCAAACGTCAAATCGCTTAGTGCTTTAACCAATTAGTTGCCTTGCAACGGGCAAAAGCTAGTTAATATTAATGCTCTTGACCACCAGATTTTAAGACAATCGCAGTCTCGCGAAAAACGACCACTCTGCCCCTCGAGTTTAACCGACCTCAGAGCTGATTTTCGCGAGACAGCGACCGTGGATGACCGATTAAGTGTTTTGCAGTCTCGCGAAAAACGACCATTCTGCCCCTCAATTTTAACCGACCTCAAAGCTGATTTTCGCGAGACAGCGACCGTGGATGAAAATACATACGATTTTTTCAGACCTGATTTGTATGGGAAAAATTCAGCCAGAATTTTACCAATTGCAAATTTTCATATAAAAAAACTGATGCAAAAAAAAAAACTGCTAAAAAAACTGATGTATTAAAACCTAGCGGCGAAAACTAGAAGCGCTCATTATTCGACGATGAAATTCAAAGTTATATTGCCAGCCGCCAGGTTCGCCCCTCAAAAAAGGAATAATTTATCGTCAGACCTTCACGACAAATTTGAGTACAAAACAGTATCATGAGGTGTGTTTTTTAAATTTTCTTAGGCGACTCGCTTGAAAATTTTACATATGAGAGGGTTCCACGGCATTCGGGATTGGGTCGTAAAAAATCATTCTGGTGGCAATGTTTTTGAATAGGATCGTAGACGAGAGGATTGGCCATCTTATTCAGGCAAAACATCTAACCCTCTTCATTATAAATTTGCCGCTAAACTTTGCCAAACTTTTGACATCTAGAGAAAAAATTGTGTAAAAAACGTTTCGTCATGAATGAAAATTTTTTGCGGCCAGTAGAAGTGCGTACACACTAGCCTCCGGGTAGGTACTTTATTGCTTGCGACTAACTTCACGACTGATAGAACATTATAACTGGGTAGGTACTGTATGTATGAACTGAAGATAAAACTTTTTCCACCGTATTTCAAATTAATGATTTGAAATAAAAAAGGCACCAAAGATGGTAGGTACTTTTATCCATCGTATTACAAATTAATGAAATGATTTTTTTTTTTAAATTACCAAAGATGGTAGATAATTGTTGGTTTTTCTATAGACATTTATTTTTTTTAACAGGTTTTTGAAAGATTTTTTCGCTTATTTTTTTATTGCAATGAAATATAGTTTGATATAATATTTTTTGTCAGTAATAAAAAATTGTAGAGCGCCGCTTCTGATGCCCGTCATCGATGCCCTGTCATCGTGAGAACTGGTGTTATGAAATTATTTGATATACTATTCATCCGATTGAGATGAAACTTTAAGAATTATATGTGTGCATACTCAGGATGGGTTCTATATATACCTAATAGAAAGCTCTGGCGTAATGAAATTATTTCCAGTACTATTCATCCGATTGCGATAAAACTTTGGGGATTTTATGCATGGCGTTTCTATATAATAATAAGCTCTGGCGTACTGAAATTATTCCCTATACTATTCATCCGATTGCGATGAAACTTTGGGAATTTGATGTGTGCATGCCCGGGGTGGTTTCTACGCATAATAGTAAGCCCTGGCATTATGAAATTATTTCATCTACTATCCATCCGATTGCGATGAAACTTAGGTTTGTCATGTGATATATCGATTCTGATAAAGCGAGGATGGGGATTTCATATTAGTCAAAATTACGGCCGCCATTTTGTATTTTAAGACTTTACTTAGGTTAGTCATGTGACATATCGATTCTGACAAACCGAGGATGGGGATTTCATATTAGTGAAAATTTCGGTCGCTATGTTGTTTTTTAAGACTTTTCTTAGGTTAGTCATGTGACATATCGATACTGACAAAGAGAGGATGGGGATTTCATACTATACTATTCATCCGATTGCGATAAAACTTTGGGGATTTTATGTGTGCATGCCCGGGGTGGTTTCTACGCATAACAGTAAGTAAGCTCTGGCGTTATGAAATTATTTCATCTACTATCCATCCGATTGCGATGAAACTTAGGTTTGTCATATCGATTCAGACAAAGCGAGAATGGGGATTTCATATTAGTTAAAATTACGGTCGCCATTTTGTTTTTTAAGACTTTACCTAGGTTAGTTATGTGACATATCGATTCTGACAAAGCGAAGATGGGGATTTCATATTAGTAAAAATTTCGGTCGCCATGTTGTTTCTTTAAGACTTTTCCTAGGTTAGTCATGTGATATATCGACTCTGACAAAGCGAGGATGGGGATTTCATATTAGTCAAAATTACGGCCGCCATTTTGTATTTTAAGACTTTACTTAGGTTAGTCATGTGACATATCGATTCTGACAAACCGAGGATGGGGATTTCATATTAGTGAAAATTTCGGTCGCCATGTTGTTTTTTAAGACTTTTCTGAGGTTAGTCATGTGACATATCGATTCTGACAAAGAGAGGATGGGGATTTCATACTATACTATTCATCCGATTGCGATGAAACTTTGGGGATTTGATGTGTGCATGCCCAGGATGATTTCTATGCGTAATAGTAAGCTCTGACGTTATCAAATTATTTCATATACTATTCACCCGATTGAGATGAAACTTTGGAGATTTGATGTGTGCATGCCCAGGATGTTTTTTATGCATAAAAGTAAGCTCTGGCGTTATGAATGTATTTCTTTTACATTTCATCCGATTGAGATGAAACTTCGGGAATTCGATGTTGGCATGCTCGGGATGGTTTCTATATAAAAGAGTAAGCTCTGGCGTTATGAAATTATTTCCAATACTATTCATCTGATTGCGACAAAACTTTTGGGATTTGATGTGTGCATGCCCGGGTTGGTTTCTACGCATAATAGTAAGCTCTGGCTTTATGAAATTATTTCCTATACTATTTATTGGATTGCGATGAAACTTTGGGGATTTAATGTGTGCATGCCCGGGATGGTTTCTATGCGTAATTGTAAGCTCTGGCGTTATCAAATTATTTCATATACTATTCACCCGATTGAGATGAAACTTTGGAGATTTGACGTGCATGCCCTGGATGGTTTTTATGCATAAAAGTAAGCTCTGGCGTTATGAAATTATTTCCTTTAATTTTCATCCGATTGAGATGAAACTTTGGGAATTCGATGTTGGCATGCTCGGGATGGTTTCTAAATCTAAAAACTCTGGCGTTATGAAATTATTTCCAATACGTTTCATCAGATTGCGACAAAACTTTCGGGATTTAAGTTTAAAGTTTTTTTTATTCCAGAAAAAAGAAAATAACATTTTTACTTACTTAACTAAATTTATTTATTTGATGTGTGCATGCCCGGGTTGGTTTTTACGCATAATAGTAAGCTCTGGCGTTATGAAATTATTTATAATACTATTAATCCGATTGCGATGAAACTTTGGGGATTTGATGTTTGCATGCCCGAAATGGTTTCTATGCGTAATAGTAAGCTCTGGCGTTATCAAATTATTTCATATACCATTTACCCGATTGAGATGAAACTTTGGAGATTTGATGTGTGCATGCCCTGGATGGTTTTTATACATAATAGTAAGCTCTGGCGTTATGAAATTATTACCTTTACTTTTCATCCGATTGAGATGAAGCTTTGGGTATTCGATGTTGGCATGCTCGGGATGGTTTCTATATATAAGAGTAAGCTCTGGCATTATGAAATTATTTCCAATACTATTCATCCGATTGCGATGAAAGTTTGAAGATATGATGTGTGCATGCTCGAAATGATTTTTAAATATAATAATGAGCTTTAGCGTAATGAAATTATTTACAATAGTATTCATCCGATTGCGATGAAACTTTGGTGAGTTATTGTGCGCACGCCCGTGAATTTTTCCTTATATAATGGAGAGCTTTGGCGTTATTAAATTTGTACAAAAATTTTCAATAGGTGTAACGGGGGTTATTAGAAAAGTGAGTGTATATCATATAATTTAGAAACAATTTATAAGTGAAAAAATTGAGCAATAAACTTCTAGGCCCCTTTTTGCGAGAAAAGGCCCATACTGAACGCCTTAACCAGGGCGACCAAAGTGGCTAAGTAGCGGGTGTACAAAATAGAGCGATTAACTTACAGTACTCTTTTAGTAGTTCTCACAATCCTTGCTTCATCCACATTCAAACATCGATTTTTTATCTTCAAATATTTCATTTTTAAAAAATGTAGACACACACTTCTTGCTTCATCCACATTCAAACGTCAAATCGCTTAGTGCTTTAACCAATTAGTTGCCTTGCAACGGGCAAAAGCTAGTTCTTCATTAAATGTTATGGAGTATTGTAATATCATTTTAACAGATAAAACTAAGAATAGATATCATATTGTTTTATTCGTATTTTTTAATTGCTTAATAATAATTAAGTAAATTTGGTGTGAATAGTTTAGTTATACTTAATCATTGTAGACAAATTAGCGACTCTCAAATGAAAGTTTGAATCAGAAAATCAGTAAAAAATAAGGTCACTTCTAGAAATCGAGCGCAAAACCGTAGCCTTTCTGGGACTCTACTTTAACGACTGAGTTAATTCGACCCTTTCCTTCGGTCATATTTAACTCTAGCACATAATTTTCATAGACCGAAACTGTGTGGTAAATCCACTAAACATTAACGAAGATTTTCGTTTTTAATATTTTGAAAAAGTAAAATATTATTTTCATCACACATATTTATTTCTGTTTTCAGTGATGATATGCGTGATGTGAAATATTCCTGCGTATTCTTTCATGAGTAATGCGTAAAAATGTTCACGTTATAAACCATTGGAGCGACAGAGCATTTAAAATATTTTTTCTCGGATTGAATATGGAGATGTACAAACTGATTATAGTTCTATGTTTCCAATGAATTCTCCTATACTTTGTCTATTATCACATATTTGTAGGGTTTATAAAAAAATATATAATTAAATCTTTAACCTTAAAACATTTTAAAGAATTTAGGAATATTTATTTTGTTATATTTTGAATGTACAATATATTATATAGTCGTTTTGATAAAAAAAAAAAAAATTGCCACATTTTGGCAACAAAGCAATCCGAGGTTTTGTAAATAGTGCCATAATGTGGCAAAAAGCGTTAGAGTGGTTAAGCGATAAATCGGTTACCGATATACGAATATTAACAAAAAAATAATCTAATATAATAACTATCTTTGAAATGTGCAATATTTTGTTTGATTTTTTTGACCGATCTAAAATCTGTAAAAAAATTGGCTGATATAAATCTGAATCACTAATGATTTTGTAAGTTTACTAACGGTGTTCATTCGAAAGATAGATTTTTGATGGTCATTGATCCTGATTTCATAAGTGCTTTCAGTTTCATAAATCTAACAGTTATTAAAAAACCCTGCGATTTGTTGTTAATAAATACATAACGTTGTGTTTAAAGTTCCACAGTCTGCCTATAAAAGCATCCTAATCTATGGTGCTTGAAACCTCAAAGAGCTTAAGATTAACGACGTTAAGATTTTCATCCATTTTACACAGAATCCGTCGTAAGCTACTGGCAACCACAGATTATTCTCTAGTGCGTTATGAGTGCTTTATTCACATACTTAAGATGAATATCTCTGTTGACTATTGGCTCACTCTCCTTGGAAAGTGTGATGTTTCATATTATCAGTTCTAACATTGTTTGAGTGGTCTATGCTATATTCTGGTCACATGGTGTCGGTTACGACTTGTATCGAAAACAACCGAACATGGTAAGGCAAAGTCTTTTTTATTCGAGAGCTCGCCATACAAAATCTAGCTTCCGAGTTACAAGGACGTGAGTCCTCTTAAATCATATTTATTTATTAAATTAAAACAAATAACTTTGTTTAAACCACTAATATAATCACAATTACCTACATGTTTCAAAACCGATGGTTTCTTCGTCAGGGTAGTAATGACATTAATAACAAAATAAACAAACAAGTATAGACTAAAAAGAACTATGGACAAAAATATTTTAGAGAGAGGTGATTAATTAATAAAAAATATCGTAAAAAACAATTATTTAAAATTAAATATAAAAATTATTTAAAAAATATGAAAAATTACATTAAATAAATTATCAAAACATAATAAAGATGTTTAAACAACAAAAATGAATTATTTTAAATATAATTATTAATAAGAAAATAAATTTAAGAGATGGCTATTTTTAAAGAATAGCTATTTTTAAAGAATAGCCATCTCTTAAATTTATTTTCTTATTAATAATTATATTTAAAATAATTCATTTTTGTTGTTTAAACATCTTTATTATGTTTTGATAATTTATTTAATGTAATTTTTCATATTTTTTAAATAATTTTTATATTTAATTTTAAATAATTGTTTTTTACGATATTTTTTATTAATTAATCACCTCTCTCTAAAATATTTTTGTCCATAGTTCTTTTGAGTCTATACTTGTTTGTTTATTTTGTTATTAATGTCATTACTACCCTGACGAAGAAACCATCGGTTTTGAAACATGTAGGTAATTGTGATTATATTAGTGGTTTAAACAAAGTTATTTGTTTTAATTTAATTCAAAATGATGCCACAAAGTGATTTTGCGAAGTTTGAAGAAATACATATTTATTTAGTTCAAAATTTCAATAAAATGTTACTATGATTTCAAAGAACTACAAGTCTTTCATTCAAACAGAATAGTATTGAGATAAAATACCACCCACAGTAATAAGGCTTAACAATTTATTCCACATTAGCAGGACGCCTTCAAATCAGGATAACCCTGATTACATACATACATACATAGATAAATCAGGATTTCAGGATTTTTTTTAGATATTTCATTTTTAAGTACATAAATAAATGAAAATTCATTTAATTTTAATATGTTTTATTTAATCATATTATGAGAACTAAATAAAACAGTTTTTAGTCTTACTTATAAGGACTTTAAGTCTAAAGCAATAGTGAAAGATAATATTTAAGAATTAGTGAATTACATTTAAAAATAAGTAAAGATACACTGCTTTAAACTTTTTCATTTAATATTTACATCGAAATATTCATCAACCACACAACATGGATAAACACAGTGAACAAACACTGTAATTGATTTACAATAGTAATCACATTGATAACTAAAACAAAACAGACAAAACCTGTAAAATCTTGTCACCAATGTGTGCCTTCCTAATGGTCAGTTAGCGAGCGAAATTCGGGCTAGTTGCTAGCAAACACGCGCGAGGCACGCGCCACTTTGACCCCGCTCACTCGCTTTACATGTCGTTACTTGTCTCGGATATGAATCCGCATTAATTAACGAGCATGAATCAATGCGAATAATTGGATAATAATCGGATGCGGATGCGAATATCCGTAACACCCCTGGTACAAATGCTGGTGTCAGGGAACAAATCAAAAGAATGTGCGAATCGTTTAATCGAAATCAAAACCTCAAGGATTCCGACTTATTGTTTGATACAGTTTGAATCGACTTATTGTTGCAGTTCTTTAGTATTAATTTTAGTAGAAAATTGAAGGCTGTTTTCTTACAAAGTAAACAACTCAGACATATTTTTTTTCGTTGTTTAAACAAACGTGTTATGTTGAGGTGTTATGCCGTGTTGCGCTACCTCCTTCTTTAGCCGACGTTTCGGACAGCGTCCATCATCAGGGCAGATCCGGCAGATCCGACGTTGTGTAATTACACAGCATATCATATTTTTAAACAAAAATTAATAAAAATAGCACATATCCTAACTAGATATTTAATATAACTTTTGATTTAAAAAAAATTATTATATGTTGGCCTCAAAATCAAAATAAAGTTTTGTACGAAAGAGGCCGCCCAGTCATTCTCTTGAAGAAAATTCGCCTTGAGTAGTTGAATACGTTCCTACCCTTAAGAAATTGTAAAAATAGGCTGTATAACTTTGTCCACCTATCAGACCAAATGTCGTATTATTTTCCCTACCTGTTCAATAAAATGCAGGAACCTCCTACCAAGAGCATGCAAGTCAGCGGGTGGTTGCTTATCGATTTTGTTTAGTGTTTCGCGCGCGCAATATTATTATTCAGTACCTACGTATCTAGCCAGTGGCGGCCGCAGTCATCCAGCGGGTATGATCTACCCTTATCCGCTCCCTAAGGGCGCGGGGGTTGCTTGCTGAGTATTGCAACGATGTGATGACGTCGTATTTTTGTAGATCACTTTTTTAAGTGTGTCATTTGAAATGGAAATCAGTCGTATTCGCTGTTTTTCTACGAGTTGTTTGGATGACGTTTGAAAAAATAGCAGCTATTTATCAGCAAGAAAATGGATGCAAACAAAAACAAAAGCATCGATATTTTTTTTATGAAATTCAAGCAATCCACTGCTGATAAAAATATTGCCCGATTTTAATTTCGATGTAATTTAATGCCGGTACTATTTTCTTGCGTGGGTAATAAAATTGTTTTATTTTGATGAAATATAATAATAATTTACAAAGTGATTTTGCGGTTATCAAAGAATAAAGACGGCCGTCCGTGGTAGAGTGATAAGACTCTTGACTCCCAATCGGAAGGTCGCGGGTTCGAATCCGGCGTGTGCAAATAAATTTGTGTTATTTCACAAATAATTAATAAAAATAATATATACTTTATTTGTGACAGGTTCCAGAGTGGAAGATACTTTCAGTATCGCCCTGGTGTAAGACCACCATTCAGAATTGAAACGTTGCTTAATAATGGCTTTAGCCGTGTTTAGTGACTAGATCTGAATAGCCAGGTACTTCCCCACCTTCCTCTTCCCCATCTTCTTCCCTTCCCCCCTTACCTTCAGTCTCACAACATACCCCAATTGGGGATGTCATAGTCTCACTGGCTCCATACGGGAGCCGTTAAGACTTTTGTGAGGTATTCTCTATAAAAAATTTAAAATAAATTAATAAATAAAAAAATTATATTGACTTCTGTGGCGAACCAGAAAAAAAGTGGCGTAAAACCGTTATTTCTGGAAAATAGATAATTGCCGGTTCAAATCCCGGTGGGAGTATAGTGAACATTAATATGTGTTTTTCTGCATATGCAATTTGATTTATGATAAATTTGAACCTCGCCTCAGATTAGAAGATATCTACTTTCAGTATCCCATTGCTATAAATAATATTTAAAACTCCAATGTCAATTTTTTTGTTCCATATACTGCGCTTTTCATACTTTGTTTAATTATTTCTTTGACACATAATCAATATATTATATTCTTGTTACAAAGTGGTTGATAATTTGCAGAGCATTCATATTATATTTCTGACAAAAAACTCATTTGTAAATCTAAAATTATTTTAACTACTTTCATGATCTTGAATTACACATATATTACACATGTACGTTTCCGCTGTAACTTCATCGGCCCAACTTTAAAGCGAAGTATTTCTACCGCCACCGTATTATATTTAATCTTATGCTTTAGATAAATTACTTATTAGTTTCTGTAAACTTCTCAGAATGCATCCTCTTTGATGGAAATACTGTTTCGTTTAGCAGAATCCATTTCCGCCTACTAATAGACTGTCCCGTCACATAATGTCTACCGTTAGAAATATCGGAAAATGGTTCTTTCAGAGATACCGGCTTGGAAATCTATTAAGTATGTACCGTATGGTAATGATAAAGCATTAAATTGGTAGCTGTACCATCTGTACACTCTCTAGGTAGCTGTGCTGTAAAACTTTGAACTATAGCGTAATTGCTGAGCTATTTTCACAACATTTTTTTTTATATTATCGCATAAGAGCCCCAACAGTTCCCAACCAAACTGAAACTGTTCACTGAAACAATTGGATCGCCAATTGCGGTAAGTTAACCGCTTGGGCACATAAGCTTGTTTTCACGACAATTTAACGTATCACGTAAATTCAACGTAGATAGATAACGTAACAATCTACATAACATAGGAATGACGTATGCCCCGTACCTGAGTTATTTAAGAGGGTGAATGTAAAGGGGGGAGGAAGGTAGGAAAATAACTGGCTAATCACAAAACGCATCTAAAGCAATTTTTTATTTGGTACAAAACGCGGCTAAAGCCATTTTTTTTTTATTTGATACAAAACTTATTTTTTAAAACATTATTTGATCATGTAGACCTGACTGCGTGCCTAAGTTGTGCTAAGGACTCCATTTTACAATAGAAGATATAAATTAATAAAATTTAACAAAATACATAAAGCCAGTATGAAAAAAAAATCGGTAAATATTATGAGGTACGGTTGTGTATAATTTTTTTTTTTTTTTTTTTTTTTTTTTTTTTTTATTATTATTGAGTTAGTTTATACTACATGAATATAAACTAATAAGCACAATGTAACATTTCATTTGATAAATTTAAATATTTTTACAGTAATCATAACATTTCTTTTTAAATACATTCATTCTTTCTTCATTCTTCATAGTTTCAGGCATTTCATCATACATCTTTAGTCCTCTGTACATTATGCAGTTCTGTGATTTTGATTTCTTCATTTGTGGCAATCGAATTCTGTTTATATTTCTTGTTTCATAGTTATGAACATCTCTATTAAAAACAATTTCATCCTTAAAGTATTTTGGCATTTGGTTTTTCATAATTTTATGCACAAAAATTAATACATTAAATAATAGTCTCTTTTTTATTGGAATCCAATTTAGTTCCTCTCTCATTTGATTAATCCTTGCGTATTTGCCTTTCCCCAGTATACATCTCATGGCTTTGTTTTGTATAACTTCTAGTTTGTTCAAATTACTTTCATTGGCCAAATATAACATCGTAGAGCAGTGATATTTTAATTCTTGAAATTTTTGTTTCCCTCATTTGTGTATCAAAAGAAAGATGTTTGAATGGTTTTATTGCCTGGTATTTATGGTATCTTTGTCCAATACTTGTGTTTACTTTGTTTTTACATTTCAAGTAACGTTTCGATTGTAAATGGTGATCTTTTACCAGTGTTATACTAAAAGTATCTACCACTATTCAGGTACTCATGGTCACTAAAGTATCTACTCATTGTTACTAACTGCTTACGCCGATTCGATGTGACTTATGAACTCGCTACGTCTTTTTCACCATCAACTACAGAACTTTAAATATCCATTATACTGTCAAAAGCGAAGATAATACTCCATTTCGTTATCATGTTATATTTCTCTACATTTCATAAAGTTTTGATAAAATAACAATGAAGAGATTGGCAATACCCGATAGCAAATACCAGTTCGTTATAAAACCTGTCTGAAGCTATCCTTTCCAGTCGGTTGCAAATTACTGTAAAATACTCCATTTCGTTATCATGTTATATTTCTCTACATTTCATAAAGTTTTGATAAAATAACAATGAAGAGATTGGCAATACCCGATAGCAAATACCAGTTCGTTATAAAACCTGTCTGAAGCTATCTTTTCCAGTCGGTTGCAAATTACTGTAAAATACTCCATTTCGTTATCATGTTATATTTCTCTACATTTCATAAAGTTTTGATAAAATAACAATGAAAAGATTGGCAATACCCGATAACAAATACCAGTTCGTTATAAAACCCGTCTGAAGCTATCCTTTCCAGTCGGTTGCAAATTACTGTATAATACTTCATTTCGTTTTCATGTTATATTTCTCTACATTTCATAAGGTTTTGATAAAATAACAATAAAAAGATTGGCAATACCCGATAGCAAATACCATTTCGTTATAAAACCTGTCTGAAGCTATCCTTTCCAGTCGGTTGCAAATTACTGTTCATGCACAACTCTGGAATCTTTTATAAAACCTTTTTGAATAACAACCTTAACTTTACGCCAGCGAAAAGCCAAAGTAAAAGGAAGTGCATGCCCCAAGGTATACATTAAGGTGGTCCAAAAATTTTTTTTTTGTATTTTTCATTTGGCCACCCCGTAAATTTGTTACATGTATTCATAGTAATAACGTAGTGAAATTTCAGCGAGATAGCGCAAGTAGAAAGGGGTGCTCAATCGAGTGTTGTTTTTGATTTTTTTGTGTAAAATGCTTAATTTTTACTTTTTGTTACAGGACAGTTTCGTGTATTAAACTATTAAATAAATATTAAAATAAATTGCTGATGAGTTTTATAGACAAATTTAAACAGTTTTGATACTTATTTACTAGACTGTGAAGTGAATCAGCGTAAAAAAATATGTTCATCTACTCGAAAAAAAGACGAATTTTTTCTACATGGGGCTCGTGATATTGAGCAATTGATGAGGCTTTAGCAACTTCCTACTCTTCGGCATGTTTTACTCCGTTATCACCACATATTAAATAAATCCAAAAATGTGAACGATTCCGCGTATGTACTTATTCAAGAACTTATAGAATATGGAGTAAATATAGTATTCCGACCGGACAACAAAATCACTCCATTGAAAAAAATTATTAAAAGAAATTATTAAAAATGATTAAGTTTCATAAGAACTGGCTGCAATTGAAGAAAACTAGAGGAAGAAATTCTGAAGCACAAAAAAAAAGATAGTATTTGTTTACAAAAGAGCTAGAAAAACTTTTTGGTATTTGCCCATGCAAGCGCTTTGAATTTGATAACTGCAGGAACGGCGAAACAAATATCTGATGCTGTTTTTGACACAATGCAACAGTGGAATGTCACAAATGAAGTCCGGGCTATGAGTTTTGACACTTCTGCTTCTAACACCGGTGCCAAAAAGGGAGCTTGCACTCTTTTAGAAGAAATACAGGACGTGATCTTTTGTGGCTTGCTTGTCGTCATCACTATTTGAAATAATGCTTTCAAAAATATTTACTCTGTGTTTTGGGTCATCAAGCTCTCCTCAAATCCCAGATTTCAAAAGATTCAGCGATATTTGGGAAACATTACCGAAGGAGCACTACGATTGTCTTGACCTCGATAAGAACGAAAATTCTGAAAATACTGTTCGCTGAAAATACTCTTGAGAGTCTTACAACCCCTCTATCTGGAGAGAATCAAGTTTGTGATGATTACGAAGAGCAAATAGAGCTCACTATGATAGTTTTGAACAAAGCACCTGCGATGATACGTTGGCACGCTCCAGGTCCGATTGCTCCGCATGCTCGTTGGATGACAAAATTGCTGTATACTTTGAAGATTTTTCTCTCTCGAAATAATTTACAAGCATTTAAACTAATCAAGAGAGAAGAAAAACAAATTGTTCGATTTGTTAGTTTTGGTGTGCTCTTTTACACCAAAGTTTGGATCAAAGCGCCTCTCGCAGCACATGCACTAGTAAATGACCTACCACTTTGGAAGAGTTTAAAATTGTACGAAGCCATTGATTCCGAAATCAGTATAGCAGCTAGGGGTGTTTTAGAGCGTCACTTAAGGTATTTGTCAGATGAACTAGTTGTATTTGCCTTGTTTTCTAACAAGCTGTCTGATGCTAAGAAGCAGGCCGTTGTTCAAAAAATAAATACGGATGGCGGTAATCGTTCAGTGTGAGATGATTCTGCTAAGCTTGCCTTGGAGGTTACATTAGAAGCTTTTGCAACATAACGTTGAAAACGCTCTTAGTTCTTGATATCAAGGACTCTTTCTTGCAATTACCCCCTGAGACTTGGAATGACAATGTTGATTATCTTCAAGGCAAAAGCTGCGTCAAAAATTAGCGTGTTAATGATACAACGAAGAGAGGTGTTAAACTATTTGAAGATTACAACACGATACTTACTAAGAATGAGGAATTTTTACTTCACATCGTTCAACAACACAGAAAAATCGTTTCTACTGAAAAATCCAAAAATGAGTTAACAAACACAGTTTTGAAAGATTGCTACTAATATTTTGTTAATTATTGCTTTGTTACCAAATTTAGTTCACATTTAAAAGCTCTGTATACTTATTTGATTAAAATACTTGTAATATTAGTAAATCTTAAATTACGTGATTTCTTAAAATCCTGAACTTTTTGTCAGAAACTTCTAAGTCCATGAGCACCCCCTTGTATATAAGATAGGGGGCTGAATTTTTTTACACATAATAGGAATTGTAGGTGTAACAAATCAAGGGGGTGGCTAAATCTATATTTGAATTATTTTTTTTTACTATATGGGCTTGGACCACCCTAGTATACATATTCAAAGTTGTGACGCCCCACGGCCCCTGGCGGGTTTGACACCGTACTTATTTATTTCTTTCACATTTCTAAAAATTTTGTTTGAAATTTGTATGTCAACACCGCGAAAGAAAATGAAACATTTCGTATCTGAATTAAGTCAAATATATTTTGATAGAAAGCAGTCACTGTTTGATTTGATTTATTAATTGAAACAAAAAAAAAAACTTTTGTACCAACTGTTTGTAATCACGATTTATTAATTATTTTTTTAATATCGACTGATTTCGCTTTAACACAGGCATCTTCCCTTGAGGTGATTTTTCACAAAAACGGCGCTATACAAGTCATCCAATTATTATCTTCAGGGTTTAAAATTAAACTGATCAAAAATATGCATAGTTTGAGCTTAATAATATCTATATTAATGCTCTATGATCGATATGATTTAAGATTTTCACGGCCAAATGTATTTTTGTTATTTATTTTTGGGATGTTATGCCGTGTTACGCGACCTCCTTCTTTAGCCAACGTTTCGGAAGTACGTCTAAGCGATACTGTGTTGCCAGCTCCACTCCTCTACGAGTTGGTATGACAGGTATAATTCAAAATGTTTTTTGCGTTTAGTTTTGGTGTAGCCGTCAATTACCGGATAAGAAATATTGAGCTTAGCTCCGTCGTCTCTATTAAAATTAACGAAATTTTTGTGAATTTCAATTTCCTCAGTAATTAAGCGTGCTCTGTGAGTTTTGGGTTTCCCCAGAACTAAAACTAAACTTAGTCTATGCAGACCTCAGTAAGTCTTGTAATTTTGTCGCGGTTCCAAAAACAGTCTTGATACTTTCTTTTCTCAATAGCCATTCTGCCACATTGTGAATATAGGGCAGGAAAGCGCAGCCTTTTGGCTCTTGTTCAGTTCTGTTTTCGTTTAGTGCAGATTTGGCTAATTTGATGTGCCTTGTCTGCCTTGCTGGGTAACGTTACGCTCCAGTGCATTGGTCATTTTTGTAAGTTCTGCTCCGATTTTAGGTTCTTCACATATTCTGGTCATTCGGGTCACCAACGTATGGATAAGTCCTCTCTTCTGCGCTGGGTGGTGATGCGAATCACAGCGTGTAGCGTATAGACGGTGTGTCCTAAGTTACCATCTTCCTTTCGCATTACCTCCACATCTGGAAAAGGCAGGATTGTTTTCCAGCTCCATTGTGAACTTAATTTTGCTGTGGAGGGAATTAAGATGGTCCAGGAATTCATTCAGTTTCTCCATTCCATGAGGCCAAATTGCTAAAACACCACCGACGTAGCGCCACCATACTATAGGAATAGCCTAAGCTGTGTAGAGTGCCTTTTTTATGGAGAAATCTGACGAAAGTGGCAATTTGAAGAAACTGTTAAATAGTTTTTTTTTTTTTTTTTTTTTTTTTTTCGTTGTTTGTTTTTGGGGTGTTATGCCGTGTTGTGCTACCTCCTTCTTTAGCCGACGTTTCGGACAGCGTTGCAGTGTCCATCATCAGGGCAGATCTGCCCCGATGATGGACACTGCAACGCTATCCGAAACGTCGGCTAAAGAAGGAGGTAGCACAACACGGCATAACACCCCAAAAACAAACAACGAAAATGCTTTTGGCCGTGAAAATCTAAAAACGTATCTGTTAAATAGATGTATATTAATATTAAAAATATATTTATTTATCGCTAATAATTAAATTTAATTTTATGAAACCAGTTGGCTTTACATAAACCCAATACTGTCAATATTTCTGAAAATGACTTTCATTGGTTTAGTATTCGTCTCCGGTTGTATGTGTCTGAGAAATCAATTACATTCGTCAGGGTTCTTAGAATCCTAAATAAGTAAAATGATCTTCTAGCTTTCTTAAAATGAACATCAATGGAACCACGGCTCCACCTCTGTGTAATTAAGTGTAACCCCTCTATCCTTTGATGTAAGAAAAACGAGCCTTAAATGCCTTGCGAATAAAAACTCATTGCCCTTAAATCAGAGTTTTTTGGCCAGTTTTTTTGGCAGAAGAGAATTAAAGAAATCATGGCTAGAAATTTAAATGGAATTTCGCATATGTTTTTTTTTATTACAAAACATAATTACGATTTCCGCATGACTTGCTGCCTTTTGTGAGAGTTACTGTGTATTCAAGTCTAGGTATTCAAGTCTAGTGTCTCAAATTAGGGACGACAAACATTCTCTAGTAACGAATAATTTGAATATTATTCTTACTCCCGTCATGGAAAATTATTCTTTTTCCCGTTGCTTGAAATGGCTTTATCCGTGTTTGGTGACCAGATCTGAAGTGCCAGGTACCTCCCCAACTCCCTCTTTCCATCTCCTTCCCATCCCCACTACCTATAGCCTCACAACATACCCCAATTGGGGATGCCATAATCTCACTGGCTCCGGACGGGAGCAGTTGGGACTCTTGTGCGGTGTGCGTATAAAAAATAATAATAAAAATAAAATAAAACGCTGAAATATTAGTATCACTTGTGTAATTTTTTAAATTTATTAAAAAAAGACAATTATCGCAGGGTTACGAACAACCTGACAATAATTACTACCTACCAATTACTACCTACCAAGTCTAGTGTTTACGTATTTCTGTGTCCGCATTGAATTAATCAAAAAACAACAAAAAAACTATAACAAACCAAGTTTAAGGTTTTAAATTATACTAAATTGAAGACCGCGCATCACACCTGTGTATTTTTTTCTCGCGGAGTGGTGTATTTTAGTGTCTTAAGCTCAAGTACAAAACTGTCACCGAAAGTGTCAATCTGTTTGGAGAAAAGAAAAAAAAAACTAAAAAAAGTGACTCCTCCAGAGATATTCAAGTGTAACTAAAGTGATTGCCATCATACACTTGAGGTAACCATCTAAAAATCATTTTTTTTACGAGGAACTCGCGTATAACAGCAGCCAAAATGAATACGCAATGCATCATCTGTCAAAAAAATATTGACTCCCCATCTGATTATGTATGCTGTTGCCTCTGTGAAAGCAATTATCACCTCGGCTGTGCGGAAATCGGGGAATCCTCTCGTCGTAGTGCAAGAAACACACAATTTAAGTGTAAAAAATGTATTCAACATCAAAAAAACAAACCAAAACATACGACAAAATATGATGTACTTTTAAATGACGAACAGCCATCTAGCGTCAAACATGGTAAACAGACGACTCAATCACCAAAATCTGCAATCGACCAGCAAATAGGCACAGATAATTTATCAATTCCAACCACAGATGGTGCAAACCATGGATTACTAACATCCGAATTATTTGTCAAGGAATTATCCATTTTTAAAACAGCAATTATGGAATTTGTTGAAAAAAAACTTGACTTATATACCCAAAAATATGAATCCATAATCATACAAAACCAAGAAATTATAAAAGCTATACAATTCATATCTGATCAACATGATGAAATAAATAAGCGTATAACGGACATTGAAAAATCGCAGAAAACAGTCAATACTGATGTAATGGAAATAAAAAATAATGATAAAAATAAGGTTATTAAGAGCCTAGAAATTAAAATCGCGGATCTTGAGCAATCCACGAAAGATGATTGCCTAGAAATATGTGGAATCCCTCAATCAAATGAGGAACAGACACCATTACTTGTACAGCAGGTGGCTGCGGCCACCGGGATGACCATCCAACTACAGGACCTGAAGGAAGTGAAACGGATCCAGGACAGACGACCAGGAGCCTACCCGAGAATCCAAGTCAAATTTCACGATATCTACAAGCGCAACCAAATGCTAACACTACGGAAGAATATTAACGCCAAAACCGCATCAGCCCTGGGGAGCGAAAAAATCTACATAGGGGAAACCATTTGCCCATACTTCAAAGAACTGCTCTGGAAAGCGAAACAGAAAGCAAAAGAAACTAATTACATGTTTGTCTGGTTTAAAGAGAATAGAATACTAATTCGTAAATCACCGAATGAAAAAATAATTTTTATCAAGCATTCGGATGATCTATCTAAACTTATCTAGACGGTATACGGCAACTCGCACCTTCGGCTGTCAGCTATATAAGAAGTCAGTACGTACTATAATTATTACCTAAAAATAGTTTCAACCGATGGTTGCGAGTGCCAAACTGTCGTTAAACTTGCTATCTAAAAATGGATGTTATAACAAACCTTAGGAAGTTCTTATTTATAAGAAAATTTATACCACAAACAGTATTTTTTTTACATTATTTATTAACCTATTATTATTCTTTCAAGTACCTTATTTTTCTAATTTATTTAACACTCTCAATATTGATTAATATCCTTAAAATTATTCAAACAACACATTTACTTCATTATAAAAATCACGTAACCCATATAATTATTGCTATCACTTTAAAAATTGCGCACTGTATACTACGTCAAATTATTACAAATCAAGTGATTTTTTTAATAAACATATTAATTTTATTCAATAAAAAGAATTTACTTTGTTCATTTAGCAAAGCTTATTCAATTTACATATTACATTTAATTCAAATTGTAAATCATATTGATAATTTATTTATATTTTCTATACTTATCTATATTCATTTACTAGATTTAATTTTAATTCTTATAGTTTTGCAATTATGTAATTCCCTTAAAATTATCATTTCTTTAATTATTTTTAATGATTTTATTTACACTAATTTTTATAAATGTTCTTATTATACAAAGTATTTTATATTCAAATATTATTATTCTACTTGTATTTATTACGAAAATTATTTTAATTATTTTACCAAAAAATTTTACTGTTCTAAATGTTTTTGTTATACAAATTATATTAACTATTTTACCAACAAAAAATACTTTTCTAAATGTTTTAATTATCCAAACTTACTCCAGTCGATGCTATATATTTTTTTAAATTTTTTATTAATTAATTTAGGTAATTCTTTTATAAATCTTATTTCCACAATTACATTAAACTATTTTATTTACACTATTTGTTCGAAATGTTTTTATTATCAAAATTATTTTAATTATTTTAACATTATTTTTGTAACTCTCCTAATCAATTCATTACCTTCACTTATTTCAATCAATTTCATCCTTAAAATTTTAATGTCTTATTATAATCCTTCCAATCACTCTAATTATGCAAAACATGTAAAATTTTCAATTTCTACGTCCCAATTAATTCTCATATTTAATACAATTATTTTACTTGTTATAAAACATATAATCTATCTATTAATTTATGAATATTCTTATGCTTATTATTAACTTATCTATCGCAAATTATTTATATTTTTTAATTCTTCCAATTCGCCTGACACGTTTTGTCATTGCATTATTCATAATTCTTTTAATTATTATAGTAACTTTAGATTCTTTAGTACTGACAACTTTTATCCAAATTATTAATCCTTTGGATCTATATTATTTTTATTCCCTAAATTTATATATGTTCATATACTCAATTTAATTTTAAATATTTGAATACTTATATTATATACTTACACAAATACTCACCAACATGGCTGATTACATGGAATATATAGACTCAGACAATCAACACCACTGTATAACTACAAACGATATTAACATATGGACCAATATCACAAAAGAAAAAAATAAAGTGAAAATACTACACCAAAACATTAGATCGATTAATAAAAATTTTGATGAATTTACTATATACCTACAACAGCTTGATAATAATTTTGATATAATTGTGCTGACAGAATGCTGGTTGAATGAAAAATATATACCAAAAACAATCGAAAACTATAACACACACCATACAAAGAATCACAAAAATCAAAATGATGGTATAGTGATATACATCAATGATAAAATAAACACAATCGTCCAAGAAATACATATCATAGACTCCAACTGCATACAAATAACATGTGAAAAAGAAACGTGTATTCTTGCAATGTACAGATCTCCATCCAAAAACAACATTACAAATTTTCTAACTGCACTTAACAATACATTAAATGATCTCAACAAAAACAAAAATATCATCATCATTGGAGACTTAAACATAAACACTCTACAAAACGGACACCCACAAAACTTAGAATACCTTACAATACTAGCACAGCATGGACTGGAACCAACGATAAATGTTCCGACACGAGTCACACAAAACACAAAAAGTTGTATAGATCATATAATGATCAAAACAAAACTAAAGACCAAAACCGTAGTACTTGAAAGCACTATTACAGATCACTACATGAATATGATAGCAATTGATACCGAAAACACAAAACCTATCCAACATAAAATAATCACAAAAAAAATAATTGACTACACAAACTTAAAAGAAAAACTCAAAAAAATGGACTGGAGTACAGTATACCGAATAGAGAATGTCGAAGAGGCCTGGGATAAATTTACAACAATGTTAGCGCAAGAAATAAATAATAACACTAATCTAAAACAAGTAAAACTTACACACAAAACTTAAAAAATTAAATTATGGATAACACAGGGAATATTAAACTGTATTCGTAAACGAGACAAAATTCACAAACAAATTAAACATACGCCGTACGACATAACACAACTTAATTACTATAAAAGATATAGAAACATCTGCACGAAAATTATTAGAGTAGCTAAGGAGTTGTACTATCGAGAAAAACTTGAAAAAAAAGAAAACAATAACCCAAAGGAAATGTGGAAAATATTAAAAGAAGTTACGTACACACAAAAATTCAAACAGAAAAATACAATCGAACATCTAAACATTAACTCAAAAAAAATAGATACCAATAAAAATAAAGAAACTATAGCAAATCATGTGAATAACTTCTTCGCAAGTATAGGAAAAGTTTTAGCGAACCGTAAAATTCTTAACATAAACACACTAACACAAACAAACATAAATACGCAACCGTCACAACACAGATTTAAAATAAAAACAACTTCGGAAGAGGAAATTGACAAAATAATAAACACATTAAAAAACCGAATTGCTCCTGGATTAGATGAGATAACAACGGATTGCATTAAGGTAATAAAAAACGAAATTTTAAAACCCGTAACACACTTAATCAACCTTAGTATAACACACTCCTGCTTTCCTAGTACTCTTAAAAAAGGACTAGTGATCCCTATTTATAAATCTGGAGACAAAATGGAAATAACTAACTACAGACCAATCACATTGTTAAACTCGCTTTCAAAGATTTTCGAAAGAGTAGTAAAAAACCAAATTATAAAATACCTGGAAGAAAACAAATTAATCTCGGATAAACAATATGGATTTAGAGAAAAAATAGGCACAAAAGAAGCTTTGGCGCGTACAATAGATTATATACATAGCAACTTAGATCAAGGGTATAAATGCATAGCGATATATCTAGATTTAGCTAAAGCTTTTGACTCAATCTGCCACCAAACACTTTTTAAAAAATTAGAAAACATGGGCATCAAAGGCAAGGAACTCCAACTATTAAAAAGTTATATGAGTAATAGAACACAACAAGTCAAAATTAACAACCATACTAGCAAACCACTGCCGATCACATATGGAGTTCCACAAGGAAGCATACTAGGGCCCGTTCTCTTCACTATTTATATAAATGAACTTTGCAGCATGGAAATAGACGGTGAAATAGTTAGTTATGCCGACGACACAGTTTTACTCTTTAAATCTAAGGATTGGAAAAATGTATTTAACATAGCGAATTTAGGAATCATGCAAGTAAAAACATGGCTAGACTCAAACATACTTACATTAAACATATCGAAAACAAAATATACAACGTACAGTATAAATAGCACGGGACAGCCAAAAAATAACACAAACACCATAAAAATACACGAATGTTCAAACACCAATAACTGTGATTGCCCTCCTCTAGAAAAAAAAGAACAAATAAAGTATCTAGGAATTGTAATTGACCATAACCTTAGATGGACACATCACATCAAACAAACAACAAATAAACTCCTCAAAACAATACATATTTTCCTTAACATAAGAAATATATACAAAATAAAACAAATGAAAACAATATATTTTGCACTCTGTCAATCAATAATAGAATATGGAATAATTGTTTGGGGAGGAGCAACAAATTCAGCTATCGAACACATAGAAATTGCGCAGAAAGCGATCTTAAAGGTAATACTTAAAAAACATAGACTTACTGATACAGACCAAATATTCAATTGTTGTGACGTACTAGACATACGCCAATTATACGTTAAAACACTACTTAACTACATTTTTGACCAAAAAAACAAATTTCAACAAACACAAAATATCACTAACAGACCAGTTAGACAAGCGTACAAAGAAAACATAAAAACTCCGACGGTAAATACAAGCTTTGGACAAAGACACTACCAATATCACGCTATAAAAGCATTCAACAGTCTAACACTCGAAAATAGAATTGAGGAAAACAAAAATAAATTCCGACACAAAATTACAAAATGGATTAAAGAACAAAAAAGACAATATTACCAAAATCTCATAGCATAAAATAATAAAACATAAAGTAACACACAAAACCAATATAAAACACAATCACCCACAAACACACATAATATAAATATACCTATTTTAAACCTTATATAATATCTATTATTTATTTTTAATTTTAATTTAATTTCAAATCTCTGTTTTTTAAATTTAATTTATCATCTTATGTTTTTCATATATTTTTAAATGTACTGTGTAAAAATTAAATTGTAGATAAAATGGAGGCCTCAGCACGGGTAAACCACCTAGTGAGGCCAACATTATTGAATTTTACTATTAAATGTAAAAATATTGTATCAATAAATAAAAATAAATAAATTTGAAAATCTCCTACTACCATCATAGTGAGCCGAAAATGTTGCTTGTATCGTGACGGGGGAATTAGCCAGCCCAGGAATTGAACTCACAACGCCTGAGTGGGACCCAGACGCGAAGCCACTGACCGGTAATGGGTGACTTGGGATGCTTGGGTGTGAACCGGGCGCATTGGACCACTCACTTGTAAACCAAAATTTTCTTTCATGTCAATTTTATGTTTTTTCCTACCATATGTAATTTATATGTTAAACACTAATCTGACTGTTTCAAATCATTTAACAAAATTATATTGGTGTTTATTTTGTAAACAATAAGTACCGTGTTTTGTAGTCTGGAAATAATCCACTGTGTTTGTGTTTTCCAAGTGCTTCCATTTATTATGAAGTAAAGTAAATATTGAAACAACAAACTAACTACTATTTCAATTCAATTGAGGCTTGCTGTGACTATAAGCCGTAGATTATGTTGATTTCCATATCAATTTATTTATTTCTGGTGTTGAAAACAACTCGTAAAATACGATTATTTTACGTCTAATTTTAAAAATAAATCGAATTGTTTTCATTACAACTACGTATTTTTAAATCATTATGTTTGCCTACCATTTCAAATGCGTAATAATGAATATTACCACTAAGCCATTCAGCTACAGGATAAGGCAATAGTATTTTGTTTGCTCGTGCCAGTCTTTATTTTATTTTGACATCCACTGGCGCTTCTCATCTCCCTTCTACCTGATCTATATGTCTGTGGAAAAGCGAACGATCAGCAATTCCTATTGGCTCTTCACACGCCAATAGCGACCACTCAACATTTGCACAGGTCACCGTCTACTCTTACAATTGTAACGGAATTCTTCGTCTTATTCTTCTTCCTAGCACTGTCCCAACTCGTTGCCTAGGTAGGCTGTTGGGGTCGGCTCTTCTCGTTCTCAGGTTGTAGCTTCTTCGGTTCTGACTAGAGCTGGGTCAATCGATCATTTTACACGTCCCGAGTCGTGAGCAGGTCGCGAACACCTGCTCTTTTTGTGATCACTACATTCGCGCTGTACCAGTCCAGGTCACTCGTGACTCGTGATCCAAAACGGCCAAAACACCCAAAACTTGTGAAATGTATTGAATTTGTCAAAAAGGCCCGCGCATTGTATCGAAGTATTTAGATCGCACTGCGCATTGCGTTTTACCTTTTGTTAGTCTACAGTAAAGCTAATTATTCGCCCAGCCATCCTGACTAAGAAGATTTTTTTCAATCACAAAAATAACCATGTTTGGATTATTTTAAACAACTTCAGAGCAATATTCCACAATAGAGTATGTAATTTATTCCACAATACGCTTACATTGTGGAATAAATACCCCTTTTATTATTATATAAGAAAAAACACAAACTAAGCTCTGTTTATCTTAATTTGCTCAATTTTTAAGACTTAGAATATATTGCGCTGAACCACGCTTGGCAACACACCTGCTTGCAATAAATCCTACTCATAAAAATTAAAAACCCTCGTTAGAGCTTTGTCAACAGTGGACTTTACCATGAGATAGATAGAATAAGCGGCTTACATCCCTCGTCCTTAAATCTAATGCTTTAAGCCCGCTTATCCCCAATCCGAGCTTTTTTCATTAATAAAGTTATTTAAAACTTTATAACCTGGAAATAATGCGGGATAATATGTAGATGATGGATTATTTAATATGATGTAGTGGGCTCATTTCTGAAACGATTGTGGATATGAAACAGGATTATTTCCGATTAAATTAAACAAATAACTTTGTATTAAACCCCTATTATATAATCACAATTACCTACATGTTTCGAAACCGATGGTTTCTTCGTCAGGGTAGTAATGACAATATATAGTATTGTATTGTCATTACTACCCTGACGAAGAAACCATCGGTTTCGAAACATGTAGGTAATTGTGATTATATAATAGGGGTTTAATACAAAGTTATTTGTTTAATTTAATTCAAAATGACGCCAAAAAGTGATTTTGCGAAGTTTGAAGAAATTATTTCCGATTACTTGGCTACGAATAAAATTAACACATTCATGAAAATTAGAATGGAAAACCCGTCGTACCTCTACCGAACAACTTTTACGTGCCCGCTTTACGTACTTAATGAGAAATTATAGCAAATAAATTACATGCAAATCTAATGCACTTTGTAATATTTTACCAATTCTGGACATAACATACTTCTTTTTCAGGTGTCTTCTCTCCTATCAGGGGTTGGCTTTCATCTGATAGATCTTCAACCTCATGCCAATCACGATTTCAATATATACATGGTGTTAAGTGACATAATAACTTAAACCGGTGATTCCTTACATTATTTAAATTAAAAAATGTTAATGAAAATTTGGTCACCGGCGATATTTTTGTTTTTTTTTTTTCATCTAAAAAGATTTTAAAAATCATTAGGTGTAGAACAGTTAGGGACGAGGTGAGGGGTTGGTTGGTTACTCGGTTAAGTGACCAGTGACGAAATGTGGAAGAATATTTTATTTTTTATTTTGAAGAATCCTTTTTTTTTTAAATCAAACAAAAAGTCACCGGACACCAAATTTTCATTTAAATTGTTTATCCCAAATATTATCAAGAATCACTGGTTAAAGTAAGTCAAGTAGGTCTCTTAACCACTCATATGTCGCTCGGGCACCGGTATCCGGGTGAAAGGTGAGAGGTTAAAATATAAAATGCGATTTTAACCCTTATGTATAAAGAAACTGTACAAGGACAAGGTCAGAATCGCTTGCGCCAATATCATTCCAGACGTTGCTTTTAATTTTAGAATTGTAGCTCCTCGGAATTCTTTGTATATGTGTGTACCATAATGTAGGCAAATATCATCCGATATTCAAGAGGTTAATACTCTGTATACAGGCCCTTGGTAGCAATTTTAAGTATTTGACGAAATTTTGCCAAAAAAAAAAAGAAAATACGCACACCTAAAAAATTTAATAATAGGAGTTTTACTGTTGGTGACACTGTAGCTGTCAAAATATTTCGTAGATTTTTGTTAGAAAAACCTTTAATTAACAATATACCTATTCTAATCATGTCTGTAGCTAGTGCGTTGTATTACAATCGATGTTTTCTAATCAAAGAAGAAAATTTAATAATCTTTCGCGTTCAAATTGGTGCTATTTTTACTGTCCGACGGCGGCGTATTGAGTTTGTTCGCCATTCATTTATCGTTAATTCGCGTGGAATTAAAAACTGTAGATACCGTAATCGTTATTTGATATCATTATTAAATTTGATTGTAATAAAATGCGCACGTCGCGAATTGCGTCGTTTTTAATTGTCTCAATTAATAAACATTATCGTTCGACACCCAATAGTTCACTAATATATATATTTTTTTTTTTTTTAAATGATTGCGTCTAACCTTTACGCGCGGTTTAAGTAAAACATCTTTGAATGTTGTGGCAGATATTTAATTATATGTGATTTTTAACATTCTTCAAACTTGATTTTGAGGATTATTATTATAATACGTGAAGCAGAAGAATTGAATTGCGCGTGCTTATAAGAAAAATATTTATCAGGATTTCGCACTTGTCTTTACTGAAAATCGGGCACTGATCTCCCTTATTCATCGAAAAAAGTAAGACAAATCAATAAGTTCAACTAAAATGTTTAGTTAAATCATATAATAATCAACATAACATAACAAAAACCTGTTGAACTTACCTTATACAATAGTAAACAAAAATAAACAGATGACGTCTGACGTTTGAGTTTGCTATGACGTTTTTTTTTTAATTCACTGACAAGCGTCACACTCATTGTTGCCATACATACCACGTTAATAATGCGACGCTAATATGATGAAATATAAAATAAAGGAGATTGGAAAAAGTATTTTTATAGACTTAAATGTGAAGTACCAACATAACATATACATAACTGAAACACAAGTGGCATTAGTTGTACCTATAACCGAACGTCATTTCCGATTTAAAATGTTACTTCCGTCCCAAAAAAAACTAAGTTATTCGTCGTAATGCGTCTAAAGAAGTTTTACTTAAAAAAATATCATACGAAAGCGAACATTTATGTACACTTTTATTTTAGTTTATTCAGGAAATATACTATTAAATGGTGAAAATAAAATAAACCAATTAATTCCATTTCCAGTGATTGCGATGGTTACAGATTAGGAAGCAAGTAGATATAATACGACAATATTACATAGTCAAGTAAAAAGTGAACCAAAAGAATAAATAAATAATAGCACTGTTTTGAGTACATTGTAAGGTTAATTTGATTTAAAAGTACAGTGGAAAATAATTAGGGTATTGTAAGATTTCGTCGTTGCATGTAGAATATGAATCATGTGAAACTGAGTACATTCTGAGAAAATTGATAAAAACTATTTAAAAAAATAACGAAACGGAAAATAACAAGTTTATTTATGGGCAAGTGGGAAAAATATACTTCGTTCATTATAAGAATAAATTTATGGCAAACATTAATTATTTTATGTCAGAAAATTGATTTTTAACGCGTTTTTCTCACATGCTTCATCTTCTATATACAGTTTTCGATGTAATTTTAAATACCATAATTGTAACCGACGTGTGCACACCCTCGAATTCTTTATTATCATAATTTTATCGTCGGCTGTGTCCTCCAACCGATCGCATTTTTTGCATCATTTTTTATGGCATTTCTGAGAAATTCACCCAGAATTTCTGACCTATCAATGCTTCAGTACCGTGCCGCCGACGATAAATCATTTTCCCATAGGAGTCTATAATTTTGATCATTGTTTCTCATTTTAATCTAATTAGATTTATATCTACATGTAAATTGTAAACTATTATTTGTGTGTAAAATGTACATCTTCCCAGTACAGCAAAAATAAAAGCTATTTTGCATACGCTGTTACTGGGAAGTTAAAATAACTGATATTTACGTAATTATGTGTTTTCAATAATATTTTTATGTTTTCCGATTTTAAAAATCCAGAGAACTCGTAGGGTAATAAACTAAACAGATTTTATTACGCTATCCTACGGGGGACCTTGGAAAAATATGATTTACGCCTAGAAACGTAATCTGTCCGTCTGAAGGCCAAATTACGACAAATAATTATCACGTAAACCAAAATATTTCTAAAAACCATTTTTATTGTGAAAAAACAAAAATCTAGTTGTAGCCTCATGTATAATATCATCAATCACACAAATAACTACTTGTAATTATATATTGTGTGACGCACAGAATTAATTGTAGAAAACCAATTCAATCGACCACTTTCGTGGACGGATCTGGCAAAATGAGTTGGCAACAGTTTCCGTCCGCTTATATACTCTCGTGCCGAGGCGACCTTTTCCCTCCACTTTTCCCTGTACAACGGCCGGTAACGCTCCCCGGTCCGACAAACAGGATATAAAGAGCGATTTTAAAAATAATAAATCAGTTCACCACTTGCTTTCAAACAAGTCTTTTATTTCAAAACCCCTTGAAATAACCTCATCAGCCCGCTGCTCTCCGCCGAAGTCCTTCCTGAAGACCACCTGGTGCCTACCTCCTCAAGAAAAGTCGGCCCAGCTCTTGGACACCGGCAGGCGCCAGGCTCGGCCAGGAACCTAGGCACATCCGGTACCTCTCACAGTACTGGATGCACGGAGGCCAGCGAAGAAATCTACGCAACAACTATCATCATCATCAGCAAAAGAAGTGCACGAGAGCCGGCAGCAACTATTACACATTTACAGTCTTGTAACGACCAGACGTCTGTTACAATAATAATATCAAAATATTTAATTTAAATTTATTCAAATTTGACAGCTGGGCAACACAAAATGATGTTAATATTATGTATATACCAAGGCAATGGAATTGTGTAGTGGTATGCAGAGGCTATGACTTTTTTTTATTATATGATGCCATAGTCTCACTGGCTCCAGAAGGGAGCAGTTGGGACTCTTGTGAGGTATTCTCTATTTAAAAGAAAAACTATTTTGATTGTCCTCACATGGTTTATTTTCTATCGCCTTAAACATTTGATATTTTTACATGGCTCATATTATAGAAGATGGAGAAAAAAGAAGAAAAATAACTGTATATTTAACTCATTTCGTCAAAATCATCACATTGTTTCGTATTTACTAATAAAATGACCTATTTTAAAATAAATTCGCAGAACATTTTTCTCCATGTAGGTTATATTGATAATAAACTATTATCGCCTAAATTCTTAATTTTTGACCGCAATCTTATTTAAACGTAGTGAGAAAGTATATTAAAAAAATATTATGGTCCAAACCAATATGAAAGAAATCTAAATATAATTGAATTGGTTAGATGTTCCAATGGTTCGCCATTGTTCAATTTGATTTCTGGAGTTTGAAAGTCGCAACCTCCCTCTAGCTCTGTTCCTTCCGAACTAAATCATACAGTTCTTCCTGTACAACGTTCAGTTGTCAAACTAACGTGATACCTGATGGTCGGTGTACGTGAATTATAACGGGAAACAGGGGTTCGATCATAGATATATGAATATTACTAGTCGAGAACATATAGGCCGGGGTAAAAACCCAATGTTGCGGGACGCGGAGTGGAGAGTTGACTGTGATTCGTCAATAAATCAGTCTGACAGTATATAGGCATCTCGCATTATATTATCACCATTTAGTTCTTAAAAGTAAAATCTGCCTTTGAATGAATAGACCTTTTTACATGGGAGTGCGAATTGCTCGCTACGTTTTGAACGATTTCGCGAAGTCCAAATATGGCAAAGTAAAGTTCGTAGCTATTTTAAGAGTCGAATATTTTGTTGCTGTATTGAGTTAAGTCACTTTTACAAATGTTTCATAATTTACTTACCCCTAACAGCGACGAGCACACTCGAGAAATGCCTCGCCAGATATATCGCGATGTCGTAGTATATGTTATTAAAGAGATTATGTGATCTGAATAAGCTTAAAATGTTGTAAAATAATGCTTACCAATGAAATGTAATACGACTATTGGGTTTATTCTCTTTTTTACTTCTATTTTTACACGTTTTAATAGCACAAGCCACCATTTTTGCCGTGCTATTTCGTAAAATGTACCGATGAGAGCTCGACGCTAGTTCGCAAAAGAATGATGACGTCATATTTTCTAGATTCACGTGAAGCCGTATGCGAGTCCAGCCAGGTCCAAATTGAACCGGAATGGGGAGGGGGAAATAATACGCTTTTATGACTTAGGGCAGGTCTAGTAATATTCATATGTCTATATTGTCTATGGGTTCGATGTTTTAATCCGCTATGGCCGTAATAAATTAAATAAATATAAACAGTGTTATGTATAAACGAAGTTCATTAATATGTCAAACCACAATGAGACGGCTTTCTACAAAAACTTATTAAATTAATTACAGAGCTACAGTGTAGTTGTAATTTGTAACATTTAGGTGTATTAATATATCTCACATCCCGTAAGAAAGGGTCGTAAGTCAATATTTTCTGTTTTATAAAATTTTATTCTTATCTCTGACTAATGAAGTGATTGTGATTATCTGTTCCCCTCAAAAACCCTACTTAAATCAGATCGCTCTATCTCCGCGAGATGTCGCTAGTGTCTCTTTTTCTGACGCGACCGCTTGTTTCATCTGAATGCCGTTGGCGCTAAAAAAAAACTGTCCAAAGAAGCGAAGCTAGCAGTCCACAATAAAGTGCTTGTACCTAACTTGATGTTTGGCGTGAGGCATGGAACTGGCAGAGGAAGGACGAAAGTAGACTGAATGCTGATGAAATGAGATCCCTGAGGCGTATGTGTGGTAAAACCATGTATGATTATGTGAGAAATGTGCGGAGATCCATCTGCCTCCCTCTGCGGGGAAAAGCCGTCATGGTTAGTTATTGTTAGTTAGTCATTTGTTTCCACTCTCCTGTAAAATATATTTTTGATTTACAACCCTTTTCTACGCGATGTTCGAATCCGATTTCACTGCTTTTAGATTTATCTTTACCATCCTTTGCCTAACTGCCGTGGAGACATCAGTGTTGATTACAGGACTCCATTGAAGTTTCTAGCATCGCTTCTTCTGATAGCTTTTACAATAATTTTCATCAACCCTTATCTCGAGATATACATCTTATTAAATTAGGGGACATTTACGCCGAGATCAGACGCAGAGATTCTCTCTACGTTTCTGTTTCATTCTGTCCTAATTTCACTTTACGATCACGTCCCATTGTCGAGTTTTCCGAACGCCTAACAGTGAAATAATTGGAGTTTTTACGTCCATGTATTTCCCGAATAAACTGTAGCCTAGATAAGTCAGAATTCATTACAATGCCCCCTGCTTTGCGTCTAATGCCGGCCTAGTGGTGGCGGGTATATTTTTTACCAAAGTTCAATTTATTCACAGTACAAAATGTATTAATATTAGTGCTTCTTAGGGGCCGAAATTCCGATTGTCTACTGATTTTTAACATATATTTCCAAGTTCTTAAAAAAAATGTTATTTTTAAACATAATATCTGAAGATCTGTAGAACCGAAAAATTAATTACATAAAATTCCCTCGATAGAAAAAATCGCAAATTAAATTTAAAAAATTATTATTTACACGTTTGTTTATGTTATTTTACAAGTTATATGTTTGAAAAATTTCACAGTGTTTCTTTAAATGTTACTTAAGGTGTTGAAGAGAGATTTTTGTTCTTTTGTTAACGAATCGTGTTTTATTAAACATTTCGTTTTTAATATTAGCGCCCTTGCTCCAACATTCGTACTGTCGTATCTCTCCTTATTCTTTTTGGGGGGGTACTACCGGCATTATTTATTTGTAGAGGAGTTTTGCCCAGATATAATCAGCGGATATAAACTATGTTATGCGTACCATAACCTGCCTTTTAAAGGGAGCTTCATAGATGCTAGTTACGTCGATATCCGAATGTTAACGATTTAATGCATTTATTTTATTTGAACGAAATCAACATTCTTCAATACGATTGGTTTTATGTATCTCCATTCTACTTAACAGAGAAACCAGTTGAAGAAGTCCTTATTATACTAATGCATTGTATTTAACAAAACCATATATTTAACTACCGTATATTGCATATGTTTAATTATTACACAAATTTCGACTATCAGAATACGGGCATGTGCCTAGTTTGGTTTTTATTATTTATTTAAAAACTGTGTACAAAACTTATATTATGAATAAAGAAAAAAACGTCCAAATCAAAAGTTTTGCTAACAATTATTATAAGCAATAATTATCAGCCTGAAACACTCATCCACATTGAAAAAATCTTCCGAGAAAAGATACATGCCGCCGACGGGACTCGAACCCGCGCCCTTCTGATGTCCGGTCAGGTGCTTTTAATCCACTGAGCTACGGCGGGTTACCCCTTACCCGCCAAATGATATAATATAAATATAAACTAACGTATTTGAATGCATAGACAAAAAAATTATTTACATTTTTTACTCCAAACTCCAAATAAGCTCAGGAATTGCTGGTTAAAATCTTTCGGGTACGTCCCGTTACACCCTGTATAGATGCCGCCGCGACCCCTGAGAGCTCCGTTGTAATCTCTTGTTTTGTTGCAAACGTCGTTTACTGGAAAACGAAACAAGTTCCAGCGGGACTATCAGCGGGATGCGTATATATTTTTCTATATGTTAGCAGGAAATGAAGATGTAATTTTTTTTAGGAACAACAAACAAAATGGAAAAATTAATTTCTGAAAAACCTCCGTAAGCCACTGCACTGCCACCTTCCGGTAAAAATTAAGACAAATCTTTCAGGGGGATTCATTCAGGCTGAAAATCGCTGCCCTAATACAAAATAAAATCCAACGCCATAATCCAATAATCCACGGGGTGTTAACAGTTTTCCGGAATCGTTTCTTATTTTAAAACAAGGGATTTTCGGAGACTAGGAATTATTGCTTATTTTCGCATTTTCTTCAGGATCTTTATACATTTGGCATTATTAGTCAACTCCAATAGTAGAAGGGTATTATTGCGGAAATTTAAATTAGTGAACGTTTAAAAAAATTTTCTTGTACGGTACAAACAAAAAATATTGTTAATTTATCCTAGTACACGGAGAATAATGTTATTCTAAAATACGTATTATTTTATTCGTAAAACGGTTAAGAACGGGACTGAAGTTCTTGCGAACAAATTAACAGGGTTTCAATATTTATTGGCGGGAAAATGTAAGAATAAATTATTATTATTATTAATTATTAGAACAAATATCGTACGTATAACAACAAATTATTCTTACATTTTCCCGCCAATAAATACTCAAATCCTGTTAATTTGTTCGTAAGAACTTCAGTCCCGTTTTTAACCGTTTTACGAATAAAATGATCGTATTTTAGAATAACATTTTTCTCCGTGTGCACACGCTTCATTGTATGATAGTTAAATTGCTTACGGCCTTTAAGTGGATGGTAAAAATGAATATTACCAACTATATAATTGAAAAAAATATACGTTAAGAAGGATTTCGAAAGATTGTTATTCTATCTGGAAAAGGTATGCTTAAATTTCGAAAACACTAATTTGTTTTTAATATAATAAGGTTATACCGTTGGTCGTTGGCAGATTTGTTAAATTTTCAAACGAAATATTGTATTATACAACACACATTTCAAATCGTATAATCATACGGCAAAATAAATCCATACATTAACTAGTAAAGCCACTTTTCACAATTTTGATTTTAGTTCAAATAAAATTATTTTTTAAAAATCCGTGTACGTGTTTTGTGACGAAAATACTTCTGTTTGTCGATTTATTTACGGTCTTACAAACTTAAATATATATTTTTTTAAATTACACATATTGAAAAAAATATTTACAAAAATTATCGTCACGCGTTTGAGCATTTTATTGCTTACTTGATTAAAGGTATATAAAGGAAATTTGAATGAAATAACATCGATATTTAGTTTTTTTTTAAATTTGGTACGGAGAATAATCAATCTTTCTCATCGGAAACGATCCCAAGTCGAAGCAAGGGTACGATCCCAAGTCGAAATTTGAATTCTCGGCTGCTGGTTGATGGCCTTAAATAAACGCTAATTTTGTAGTAAGAATTAACACACCGAATGAGGTTTCCTACTATCCAGAGCCATTAAGGCTGTGGCTATTGGAGTTTATTGTGAGTCTGATAGATATGGTAAAGTTGCCGTTTGGGAAGTACCTGCAATTCATATACAGTCACTTCATTCAGCAGTTGAAACACAGATGTTGGATATTTTTGATGGCGTTTTAAAGAAAGAAAAAAAAACAAAAAGTTTGAATGGAAAAAAAAATATTTTGGCCAAAATTTTTTGTACCTAGAGTTAGTCTCATAAAAGAAGTATCAAATTTTAGAAGTTGCAAATTTTTGGTACCTTGCGTTTGTCTAATAAAAGAAGCAGCAAATTTTTGGTACCTTGCGTTTGTCTAATAAAAGAAGCAGCAAATTGTTGGTACCTTGCGTTTGTCTAATAAAAGAAGCAGCAAATTGTTGGTACCTTGCGTTTGTCTAATAAAAGAAGCAGCAAATTTTTGGTACCTTGCGTTTGTCTAATAAAAGAAGCAGCAAATTTTTGGTACCTTGCGTTTGTCTAATAAAAGAAGCAGCAAATTTTTGGTACCTTGCGTTTGTCTAATAAAAGAAGCAGCAATTTTTTGGTACCGGTTGGTTGGTATTATGTTAGTGAGTGGAAATATAATAACATTTTGCGGCAATAAATGTATTAGTTGGTTTTTTTTTTTTTCCGAAAAAAACTTCTTTTGAAAGGATTTTACTTTGTGATGGCATTATTTATTTTAATGAAAAGACAAATAACTTTGAATATATCACTTTTGTTTATACACAATCGGATTATATATTCAATCCGATTATTTACACAATTATTTATCTTCGCCGTATTAGTTTGTGCAGTAAAACGAAGACGCGAAGTTTGGGAAATTTAAGCCACAATAGAGTGTTCCCCTGAGATGGGCGGAATGGAAAATAGAGCAACAAGTAGTTAGGCGTGACTTCTAGTAACTCACTTCTTTTACAGTTTAAATTAATTAACATTTTGTACGACGCAACGCCATGGCACATAAGAATAGTTTTTTTTTTAATTAATTCAATTTTTTTATCGATATCAATAGTAACACTTAGTTCTTCCGCTCACGGGCAAATAATAAAAAAAACAGTTTGCAACTCAACTTGCTATCCCTGTGTATGTCAATTTGATGGATCGCGCATTAAACAAGATCTCAAAAATCCGTTGTCAATGGCAACGCAAGCAGTTACTCGCAACTCGCCGTGCTAGTTGCCGTGGCCGGCCGTTCCCAGGTTGCACGGTTGCCATGGTTGCGGCAGTTTTTTTTGTCAGTTTTAGAGTTTTTTTTTGTTTTTTAGTGCCAATATAACAGCGACAGCTGAAATGTTCTTGTCCTTGTCTATGGTTAAACGAGCTGATGATTAATGTTCCTTGCCTATGGTTAAACAAGCTGAGATAATTACTGAAATCGTAAAATTGAGTAGCGCCGTGATAGAAGTTTGGTTTCAGTTTCTCCATAAGCGGAGGGCCTTAGACTATTGTAATTTTTTTACAGTGATTTTTTGGCTTTGGTTGGAAAAATACCCCATAACCTAACATAACGTAACATATTAAACCATTTTTTTTATCACTTTTAATGACTTTTCAAAGGTGGTTCTGATTTGTCCGGTGACCATTTTTGACAATGGGAAGATATAATATATTGCACGGGTACCGACTGACTCTCTTCCAAGGTCAATTCTGTAAATATCGAGGCTGATTTTAACAAAAATATTGCAATGCGAGTGGAAAACTGAAAGTTGAATAACCGTGTGTTGTTGAATCTTCGAAGGTCCTTCAGATAATTTGACTCTTAAATCTTTTTTAAACGAATATTCTTTTACCAACAAAGTAAACATTTAAGATTCTTCACCAAATTTTTCCAAAAATTTTATAACACGCTTTGCTCACCTTTTCGGTGAAATTTAATTTCCTCGTGGAAAGATCATTGGTCATGATTCGGCACCTTTTGAATTGTGGAATTTGCGTTGGAAACATCGTGAAATGTAAAATTTCAGGGTATCCGTTTCCTTGGCTCTATAATACGCCCGTGTCAACAAGTAAGGCTGTATAAATTTATATTAGCTGTTTTATCCTGCCTCTACCTTCCTCCCTTAGCCATTCATCCCTAGTTTGTCCCGTCCCCTGCCCCTTCCCAAACCCTTCTCACACTCTTCCAAGGTTTTTGTTCATTAAGTTGAATGTATCGCGCTACGTGGTAACCTACGCGACAGGATACAAACTGATTATTTATATATTAATTTTTATACTCTTGCTTGTGGGAATCACCATGTTTTTAGATTATCTTACATACCAACACATAGATTCTTGTGGGCAATACCGGCCTTTCCCCAGTTTCTGAATTTGTATGACTTTGTAATAGTTTTCCAAATGTCTCCACAAGCAAAGTCTCACGTCGGCGGTTGTCCTTTTATACAGGGTGTTTAGGTACGTACTTGAGTTACTTTAACCAGTGATTCCTGACATTATTTGGAGTAAAAAATGAAAATGAAATTTTGGTCTCCGGTGACTTTTTTTATGACAATTATTATTTTTTTCAATTTTTTTTTTCTTCAAAATCACACAAAAAAAAATTCTTTCACATGATCCTATTGGTCACTCAGCCCAGTTATCGCCCCGCCACTTACCCCGCCCCCAACTACCCAACACCTACTATTTTCTATGTTTTTGTAGAAAAAATAAAAAAATAAAACATCAAAAATGTCACCGGAGACCAAAATTTTATTTACATTTTTTACTTCAAATAATGTCAGGAATCACTGGTTAAAGTAACTTAAGTACGTACCTTAACACCCTGTATAAACGGTGTACCAAGATACTGGCAAGCCATTTGGTAAATAATTTAATTTGTTTATACACTGGCAATGTGGCGGTTGACAACACCAAGCACAACCGAACTATAGTTCTACAAATTATTCCGTTTCGAACTTCCTGGCTGTCAGTTGCTTCGCTAATCCCTTACGCACTTTCTGAATATAATTTATGTCACGTCGTTATGTTTTCAGCATTTTAAAATAAAGTGAATCTCTGTTAATAATTAATTCATTTTCTTATTCAACTCCCGTGAAACACATAAAAGTGTTAATTTGGTAAAATTGAATATTTTTTAAACGAATTTCAACTATATTGGTGACCCCGACCTGATCTAAACACACAAACTTCTGATGTGGAGTCAACTACTCGTATGTACAACTATGACGGCATAAAAAGTGAAATGACATTTTTCTGTGTTCAAAAAGGAATGTGTATTCTAAAATATATCAAATTCTTGCAAAATTATGGACACTTCGAGTCAAAATGTTTCGAAAAGTTTTTTTGTTAACATGTTCATGTTTGATATTAAAATTTAATTATTTAGAAAAGTTCATGTTTATTTCAAATACAAACATCTGAAAGATAATTTATTATGTTTTTAAACTTCTATTTATTTTTACGATTACTTTAAAATTAATAAATATATAGCACATTTAAACCTCGGACGCATTCCGAAAACCCATGAAATTTCGTCATATTGTTGGGACTTGTGGGTAAAAATATTTTAAAGACTTAAAGAGTTAATAAATTTTTACTGACGTTGTTACTTTTTTATTCTACTTTATTCATTAAACTGCTAGTTACATGTTTTGAGAATTTTACGACCACCACGCTAGGCACATGCCCGTGTTGTGGTGGTCAGTTATCTATAGAGTGCATTAACGTAATGAACTATAAAATATTGTGAAATAATATAAAGTTATATAAATTAAAATAATATGAAAAAATATTTAAGAAAACAAAATAATAATATAAAAGAGTATGAAAGAATATAGTAAGAATAAGAGTATAGTACTTTACTAGATACTTGTTGATAATTTTACTAGATACTACAAAATGTATACAAAGTTTCTCTCTCCGATGGCGCTACAGCCCATATCGAGCTTTGGCCTCCTGCAATTTTCGCCTCCAACTCCTCCTGTCCTCAGCGGCTGACTTCCAGTTTGTTATCTGGAGAAGCTATGCTGCATCTCCTCTTATCTCGTCTTTAAAGTTTAATTTGTGTATTTATCTTAGTAAGTACAAAAATTCTCTATGGAACACCTATTGACTTTTTATAAAAGACTAAATTAATATTCAATTTTTTTATAATTATTAAAATTCTCTTTTTAACTTTTGAAGGTTATCCCCATCAATGTAATATATCATTGAAGAAGAATAAAACAATAATAATCTAAATTAAAATATGAAAATGAACAAGACACAGAAAAATAATAAAAGATAATGGTCGCAACTGGGACACGAAACCAGATCTCTCGTCTTTTTACAAAAGTTAAAAAGACAGTTTTTCTTATAAAAAATTCAATCTTATTTATTGTTTTCGTGTTTAATTCGTAGAACTCCATTTAATTAAAAAAAAAAAAATTCGGATTTTTGTTTTTCATGTGCATGATTGTACGTTAACCGCGTCACTAGACTAATATCTATTCTGAGACAGGTTTAGTTTAAATAAAGCATCTAATTGTGTAAAACAATTTTTAAAATGGAACACCTTTAATAAAAGTGATAGAAATTTGAGTTGTCTACCACCCTACTGGTATAACACCTGAAAGTCAGAACTGAAGAATGTATGTGCACCAACCACCCGACAGGATGCAAAAGTCATTTGATATAATTCAATAAAGGCTGTCGCAAACACATAATCTAGTACTGATAGTTAGTACATGTGGGCTTGAATATTAAACGAAGTCATCATCCCATAGTCCGGCGTTGAATGGTCGACACGCGAATGACATCCTCATAATGCAGCGGTTGGTACGTTTGTAGGTGATAGGTAGGCTGCACTGTGTACTTAATTAATAGTTGGTGGGTTGCTTCACACAAAGCTCATAGCCTGAAAAGCTTTTGTTTCCACTCTGACGATGTAGAGTTGCACAGAATACCTTGTTGTACAATTGTGGTCATATTTGCGTTTTGGGACGTTATTATTATTTCTGCCGTACCATATTACCGACTGCACAGAGCCTGTAAGATTATGGTATATTAAGAGAGAAATAGAAAATGTGAATCATTAGAGATGAGTTAGTTGAAGGAAGATTAGATATTGGTAGTTATGCTGTACTATTTTAAAAACTAGATAAAATTACCTGTTTGATTTTGAGATATTATTTAAAAATTGGTTTTAATTTCAAGCATGTAAAAAGTCGAAAAAAACCACACTCCAAACATCGATAAATTGTAAAAAATACGAAGTTTAGAAAGAATATTACACTTTCTGGAAAGAAAACTGTCACTTCACTTTTTATCTCAAAAAGGTTAAAAAAATATTATAAAAATTACCAGAATAACTTTAAAAAATTGGCATTTTGGACTCCTTGTTTGCATTGAATAATCAATATAAACGGTGATTTCTAGGATTTATCATTTTCATAGAACTCTTCTAAAATTCTTCATAGAACAGTCAAATAAAAAATTATGTGTGCGAAAAACCTCACTTTTTCAAGACGGGAATATCACGTGTCTGTTTGCTGAAATGCAACTTTGCCAGCTCTTTTGGAGCACGGTTAAAATAACTCAGGTCCGGGCATACGTCATTCCTATGTCTACCTACGTTAAATTGACGTGAAAACGAGCTTATGTGCCCAAGCGGTTAAAAACTATTTTCTTGGTACCAAATCGAATATGAGCTTGTAGTATTTATTCATTGTGTAACTAAAGCACCGTTTAATCATTGTGACATAGTTTTTTATTAGTAATGCTGTAATTGTTTACTTGTACTTTATCGCAAACACTAACTCTACTTCCATTGGTTCGCATCATTTTATCAGTAGTCTTGTATGAAAATATTTGAGCTGACCCAAAAGCAACATAATCCTAACAATAACATCTTAAAGGGTGGTTTTTGGTGTAATAATATCACGGTTCGTATATTTTTATAGGCTCTCTTGTCCTTCAACGGTCCGAAATACTTTTTCATGTCTAGAGAGGGTGGTATAGGCATTTGGCGTCCCTTTAATTTCCCAGGAGAAATGCGAAGTGTTTATTAAAATTATAGAAAAACTGAAAATTCCGTAAGAAATTCGCAATCGCTGAAAACATAAAACGCCCTTATCTCCACATTACAATCTAACATTTTATTTTCATTACTTTTATCTGACGTGTTTCAAAGGTTTTTTTTTCATTTTGTAGCACAGAGGCGGGGAAATTTACGATTATTACAAGTTTGGAACTTTATTGTAAAGGTTTCATTTCAGAAGTTAAGGAGACAATCTGCCCAGAAAACGCTACTTCCAATTTGCCATTTCATATTTTATTTATTTATTTAACGCAAAGAGGCTTTTTTATATAAATAAAGGTAGTAAAACTTTAGCATGAGAAATAGTTTTGAATATGAGAAGGAAATAATAAAAACTAAAATACGATAGATAAAAAATACATTCATGAAATAAAAAAAACAAGAAATCCAGTTCAAAGGAAATTGCAAGAAAACTGTCACTACACTTCTTCCACGTACACACAGTATAATTTTTTTTTTTTAAGTTAATGTTTGCTTAAATTTCCAAAAATCAAAAATAAAAAACTGACATTTTAAACGCACTGCTTGCACGCCTTTAAACGTTTATTTCTTTGATATTTGTTTATTTATTGTGAAAGTCACTTCCACAGATTTGTTTAACCGGGTACGTAAACTTATCCTGTCTAAAAAACGGATTTTCCAAAATCTATTGAATTTTATTTTGTGGTAAATAATTTTTGTTGTTTATTTTTAGAATATTATGCCGTGTTACGCAAATTCCTTCTTTAGCCGACGTTTCGGACAACATTACAGTGTCCATCATCAGGGCAGATGTGTGTCCATCATCAGGGCAGATATGGCTGATTATGGACACTGTAATGTTGTACGAAACGTCGGCTAAAGAAGGAGTTAGCGTAACACGGCATAATATCCCAAAAATAAACAACCAAAATACTGTTGGCCGTGAAAATCTTAAATCATAGTGGTAAATAAGATTAAAATATTTATTTTAATAATTTTTTCGAACATAAATAATCATTTAGTAAGTAAGGCAGCTTCTTAATGTTAAAAGACATAATTTTACTTGTAATCGTTTTCAGAAAGTTTACATCTTATTTATTTTTATTGTAATTGAAATAAAAACTTTTATCACAGCGTGGTGATAAAATCTTGAAGAAATTGTTCCTTCTTCTATTTTCTCGGTAAAAGCTCGCGAAGTTCCGACCGCGTTAGAGTCACTTTAAATTCAGTAATTCTTTTGTTCAAACTGCAAAACCAGTTTAAATTTGCATTCTAAAGGTGGGTTTAGTTTAGTTAAGAATAAATAATTAACATAAACCTGATAATTGAAGGAGCAACTTCTTCACACAAAAGGCAATAAAAAATAATCACGTGTAAAAGTTTAATTTTGTGTACTACTGAACCATTTCTTGGCCGTTAAAAGGGAGACATGAGTTCAAAAAAAAAAAAAAAACTAACCAACTAACTAACCATCATACCGTTTCACCGCAGGGGTAGGCAGAGAGGATGGACCGCCAGACAACTCGGTCTTGGCACACACTCCTTCGTTCATTCGCTCTACATATGCCATTTTTGTGATAAATCATTGCTAGAGCATCGAATAAAGCTTGGAAACAAGTTAAAACAATACTTAAATTGATTGCATTTAAATATAGCTACTCATTTGACGGCCGGCGAAATCCAGCGGAAGGCCGCGGGTTCGAACCCAGCGTGCGCAAATAAATTTTATTTAATTGATTTGTGTTATTTTACAATTAACTATTTAAAATAATAAATAGTATATTTGCGGCACGTTACAGAGTGGAAGATACTCTTAATATCGCCCTGGTGTAAGACCACCATTCAGAATTGAAACGTTGCTTGAAATGGCTTTAGCCGTGTTTAGTGACTAGATCTCAATAGACAGGTACTTCCCCACCTTCCTCTTCCTCGTCTCCTTCCCTTCCCCACTTACCTTCAGCCTCATAACATACCCCATTTGGGGATGAAATAGTCTCACTGGCTCCACTAAAAAAACTTTAAAAAACTCACACAAACACAAACTAAAACAAATTATTCATACAAACACAAAACTAAAACTTGCATTTCAGAGATGACGCTTGCTGTTAAATGGTTCAAATTTAATTGATAAATTGACAAATTAAACAGATATAAGATTCGAATTTTCTGTTCGTGATTATAAGCTCTACGGACTAACTCGGAAGTATAAGTGAGATATTTTATACATTACTTTATTATTTATTAATATATTTTCTCAAATGATGACTAGTTTATCACATGTAAAATGTGCTAAGGAAAGGAGTTTTCTTCCAAATATTTAAATCTGCCTTACATGAAATGTTTAATTTTCCAGGAGATAAGAAACGTTAATGAAATGAAAACTAAAATATCCCAACCATGACCAAAAAACTACATTCATTTATACTTAGTTATCACTTAGTTTATCAATCGTTTCAAAATCATAAATATGGATAGCAAATCTATTTAATTGGTTTGCAATTCCATTAGCACAAATCTCTTAATGCTGCCGCCGCTTCTCCAGAAGCAAATAACAGTAGCGGCTAATGGAGAATTCAACCATTGAAGTCCAGTTTGGCTTTGTCATTCCTGTGCAGATTTGAAATAACACAGCCACAGTTTCCATAAAGGACCATTGCCCGGGGAGGACATTCTGAACAATATACATAATCTGCTATCCTTGTTCTTGGCACTGGACAATAGACGTAATTGATTAAACGAGGTTCGTTGTAAAATCCAATTTTGCAATACCTGATTTCGTGGTTTTCGTTACCATGGCAAGCATTAGAACTAAAATATCAACAGAACCCACAGCCGTAGTGATGGGCAAAATTAAGATGTTCACTGCAAAATGTTTTATGGATTCATGTAACGAAATGTTTCAAGTCTTGGATAATCGATTCAAATTCGTACGGCACGTTACTCCTGCTTTTAAATAATCGACATAATTTGTTTTAAATAATTATTTTGTATAGGTTAATTACTAAACACAGACCAATTTTTGGTCAAATTATGACGTCAAAAAACAAAGGTTTTGTATTCAACCGCTATTCGTCCTTCGACTCTTTTCCATCGTGAATTAATTCGTCTTGGTACCGCCGCCCCGGGAACCATTTATTGGACGGCCAACACCTCTGCCACAGGTCACCCCAAGTGGTTCGCTACGTTTGGTGACTTAGCAGGGGTGCCCGGCTTCATGGGGTTAGGTTTGTCCGGGATTTGGGGGCGGATGCGTCTGCCGACCACCTGCGTGGCAGGGCGGATCGGGAGAGACTGGTTGAGAGAGACCTTTTGATCTCTGCAGCCGGACCCTCTCAACCCATCGCCTTGCACCGCAGTGGGAGGGATGGCTTCACACATCCATCACCCCTGGACATATTTATCCCCAGATTCCTACCCACCCCTCTAACCTTTTTCCTTCCCAGGACTTCCTCTCCTTCCTTTCCCTTAAAAAACCCTCCACACAGCATCTTCAAAGATGACATAGGCCCTCAGGGAATTTTTCCCTCAGGGCCTCCTGTGTGGATAAAATGTAAATTTTTTTTTTAAAATTATGTTGTAAAAAGATTGAGTTGATGTGTGTAATAATAATATAATAATCTGTTCCCTGATAATTTTGTATTTCAATTGCTGTTTGATTCGTAATACATTTCAACAATGCTGCAGACCCCAAATACTTTCTTATGTATTGCTGTTTAAAAGTTAAAAACGCCATAAATAAAATAAACTAGACTTTTCCCATATAACCATGTACAAAACAAAGCTGCGGAGGTACGTAAGTTTACCTTATAAAAAAATTGCACCAATTTCAGTCATATTATATTCTCCCTTGTGCGCGAAATGAATACGACTATCCACCAACGCAGAAATTTCATATTGCAGATATTGTAAGATATTTTCTAAGATTTATTTTAATTTTGCTTTCCTTACCGTAAGCACGTACGCGCCCCATCTCTTCAACGACAGTGAAAATGTTTATATTAATTTAAGTTTGAGGAAACTGTGGTGAAATTCTGTCATAGTTTAAGTATGCTCTTTCCCCACTCGGAAAATAAAGGAAACACTTTGTTATAAAGTGAAGTTTGGTGCACAAACTACACCGAAACGTCAGGAGTTAAATAGTCCTAAAATAAGTTAAATAGACATGTTAACCTGCCAGATTGCCAAATGGGAAAATAATTCACTGACTCCAGATATTTTCATATCAGAGGGTTCGACCCGGTGGAACTCCTAATTGGACCGATAAATCCTACTGATCCTTCAATATAATTATTTAAAAAATCTTTCGTAATCCTACATGTATTTAAAATGACTGATTTTTGCATTTTTATATATAAATTCTTTGACAAATCTCCATCGAGGCCAGAGTTAAGTTAGCCTCTCAGAAACTGGGCGTACTGTACAGGTCCCGCAGATACTTTAATAGTACACAACTGCTAACCCTGTACAAATCGCAAGTGCGCCCCACGGTTGAATTTGGCAGCCACCTCTGGTCTGGAGCCTCAAAGTACCTGAAAAACACCCTCGACTCTGTGCAGAAACGGGCGGTCCGTTTGATAGATTCTCCCGTCTTAACAAACGGATTGCAATCTTTAGAGCACAGGCGTCGGGTAGGAATGCTATCCTTGTTCTACCGGTATTTCAATGGAAGATGCTCCGAGGAACTAGCCTCATTGATCCCCTCGGCACCGGTGCATAGTCGGGAAACACGCCAAACGCTCGCCCAACATATGTACACGGTTGACATTTGTCACATGAGAACGGGACGCTTCTACGACTCGTTCTTGTGTTCAAAAGCTCGGCTGTGGAACGATTTGCCGGCCTCTGTGTTTTCTCCTTCCTATAACATGGGTCTCTTCAAGACCCACGTTCACTCCTTCCTCTCCTCAAAAAGACCCTCCTCACAGCATCTTCAAAGATGACATAGGCCCTGAGGGAAATTATTTTCCTCAAGGCCTCCTGTGTGGAGTTAATGTAAAAAAAAAAAAAATATGCCTAAATTTTTAATGAGAGAGCTAGTTATAATTCCAGTAGCCGAAAGAACAAATAATAATATATTTATAGTCTGAGAATGAATAATTCTTTTAATTTCATTTTCTAAATCTGTATATTTTCTTATTTTTTTCAGAAACAGATTTTTCAATATTACAGGAATTTGGAATAGCTACATCAATGATATAAGTTATTTTTTTAGATTTTGTCATGTAAAACTATATCGGGTCTCTTATGACTAATAATTTTTCTGTCTGTTAGTTTAGTTTTATCAGTATAAATTTTATAAAATTCATTTTCTAAAATTATTCATAATATGGTACTACATTACGGCAGTCAATCAAGTTATGTTTAGTTACCAAACTTTGGTGAATTATTTTTAATACCTGATTGTGCCTAAATGTATACTCGGACGGCGCTAATATAGAACATTCCGATATAATATGTTCTATAGTTTCCGGAAAAGCCATAAATTTTCTACATAAACCATCAATTTGATTTGTATCTTTGATTATATGCTTCCTAATATTAATATTATTATCATATTACTATTTATGTTTTTTTTTATAATTCTGAACAGATAATTCTGTAAACCTGAAATCAATAATTACAACTCGAGTAACATTTTCTATCTCCTATCTATCCTATGGACAGGGTTTTTAAAGAAATTTAACAATTCACAAAATATTTTAAGCTAATTTTCACGTTATGTGTAAGTTTAAATCATGTTCTGTTATTATATCGTTATAGACCAGTTGTTTCACAAAACTTAAATAATCACAGAACTTGAATACAACTTTCACAGAACGTGAAAATAACTTAAAATATTTTATGGGTTGTTAAAAAATTTTGAAGCAACCCATCTTTATAATGTATAACGTGAAATTTTTTATGGCTTTTCAATTATCATGAGACATTTCGTGGCTTCGTACTTCGCTCTTTGATATTAAATTTGATAATACTTTATAATGCATTTATTACTTCTTTAAACTTTTACTGAAGATTTTAAAAGTAAATCTTCTATTTTTTATGAGAAAAACTTTAATTACACAGACTGCTGAAAAGTACACTAACCGCAAGTTGACATTTTAAATTGTTTTAAATGCGAGCAGCTCCGCACTAGTCTGCCTGTTAGCCGTAACCGTGCTCTACGCCGAGCACCGGCGCCGCTACGATAGCGAGGATAATGCTACGCCGGCGCACTATGGACGGAATGGAGAAAAAACCCGAATTAAGTGGTTTTTGCAAACGTCATAATTTTAAATACATTTATTTTTTTTAGTATAGCAAAATAGTTTCTGCATTTTATGTGTTTATTTAAATATGTCAATAGCGCTTGATAAAAGTTTGGCAACGCCGCAAAGTGTGTCGTAAATTGGATGTTTGGCATAGCTTTTTTCAGTTCGCTCCTACGCATGAGCAGAGATGGTTGTGTATTGAGTGACGTTTGGATATATTTACAAAAGTTTGTTACGACTAACGTTTCTCAATGTATTCTTTATTTAATTTACTAAACTATAAATCAATATCACATGTATGTGAGATTTGAACTAACATCTAATTTTCTGCTATTTTTGTATTTTTTTGCTGTTAAAATGCTTATTTCATTTAGCGTTTAGAAACAAAACATCATTTGTTCCCATTTGTGAGTATATACGTATTGTAGACTAAAGTCTCACCTTTTATGCCATATATAAATTGTGTTCCTTTTTTGTCCTTCCTTGAACAATTTTGTTATTTTCAGGAAGGTCTATATGCATTCCCCGGGGAGAATTATTCGAGGCATTAAAAGAACGGGTTATATTAAATGCCACTTCCGTGGAATCAAATGAGTTTTTAATTAATTATATAATACAAAAATACCACATAGTGGTAGGTTCGAACATTTTGAAGGTTTGCAACTCACTGACAAACAATAACTGGACACAAATGTGCTATTTATCTAAAGCCAGGCCCAAATACATGAATAATCTCAGTAAAGTTGTAAATCATGGCAAGTACGTGGACAAGAAAATGAACTAAAAGTTGGATCAAGAAAGAGAAACATTATTAATGAGTTCAGAGTTCAGAGAAAAAAATATCGTACTGGTAGATATGCCAAAGCAGGTCTTCGGTAGTACCAATGATGTCAATACTGCCCATGGATTTTTTGACAATCATATTCTGTCTTCGGAAATAACAGGTATCTTTGCGAATTTTATAGTAATGTCCAGTGGATATAAGTGGATATGTCATCGACGAAAATAGTTTCGCACAATATGCTTTAGACACTGCCTGGCTTTATGTACGTCTATATAATTGGTACCCCATGCCGACAAGTGTTCATAAAATCCTAACACATGGTGCGACAGTAATGAAATTATTTTTACTCCCAATTGGAGATTTACAAGAATCGAGGCATAAAGAGATAAGGTACTACCGAGAACACCATAGCCGAAAAGTTTCCAGAACCAGCACCAATCAAGATATATTCAATAATTTGTTAATCTCATCAGACCCTGTAATTTCCTCTATTCGACCACTTAATAAAAAAAAGGTTCTGTGTTGATGGCGTTGATGGGACTCTACGGCCGCTGGGCGTAGCAGCGAGCGTAGCGAAATACATTTCCGCCACCAGAAGAACACTTCCGCAAGCCGCGTACCTCGTAGAGTGCTAATCGGAAGGAGATTTTTATCCCTTGATAAACACTGCTTATTCAACTACTATCATTAAATGCATTTGTACCGCGTGGTCAATTTTATTTTATTTTATTTTATTTATTTGCGTTATAAACAGTCTATACATTTATATATGACAGTGAATAATATGTTTATGTCATTGACCAATAAAATAACGACATTTAAATATAGGACCATAATAAAAAAAAAAATATGCAACAATATACCTAATACAAACAATTCTGATGCATCTTCAATTTACAAAGTGTTTTATGATATAGATATTTCTAAGGTTTACACTTAAATTTTAAAAGATATCAATAATATCTTTGAGGAAAAGATTTCATTAAAATAGATATTTCTAAGGTTTACACTTAAATTTTAAAGGATATCAATAATATCTTTGAGGAAAAGATTTCATTAAAACACAAATATGAATGGGGTTTAGTTTAATTAAATGTCCTTTTACAATTTTTTTTTGTATAACGGTTATGTAATAAAGATAGCAACCAGTAAAAATATGCGTTAAGAAAATGAAGATAAAGTTGGTAGTTCTCAGTCGAATTATGAAACAGTTAAATATAGACCGAATCGGATAGGGAGACATTTTCTCAATCGGTGGAGCTGCTGCCCGGAAAGCCGATGGTTCTGGGTTCGAGTTCCAGATGTGACCGTATCTTTTTTTATGATTTTTCTCTTTCAAATTTTCGATTGAATTTCGCTAATATTGTCTTCATTAAATCAAATATTATAATTTGAGGTTTTATCTACAAGTTAAAAATAAAAATAAATATTAATTGGCACATCTTAAGGCACATTAACCAGCGGGTGAGAATTCAAATTTCGACTTGCGATCGTACCCTTGCAACTGTACATGTACAGAGCGGTTCTGATGAGAAAAATTGATTATTCTCCATACCAATTTTTTTAACACAGGATTAGTATAGATTGTGTTTTCATTACTTTACAAATATTGTATTTTTACTCTGCCATAGGTCACCCCAAGTGGTTCACTACATTTGGTGACTTATCAGGGGTGCTCGGATTCATAGGGTGAGGTTTGTGTAGGTCTTGGCAGCGGATACATTTGCCCACCTACTGCGTGGCGTGTCGGATCGGTAGGGACTGGTTTATGGGTATTTCTGAAATGAAAAAAGGTTTGAAAGGTGGGTAAGAACCTGGGGGTCAGTCAAAGTTTCCAGGAGTAATGGACGTGTGAATCCAACCCTACCATTGGGCGCAAGGCGATGTTTCGAGAGAGTCCTGCTGAAGAGATCAAAAGGTTTAGTCTCTCCCGATCCGGCCTGCAACGCACCCGGTGGGCAGACGTATCCACCGACAAGACCCGGACAAAGCTCACCCCATGAACCCGAGCACCCCTGCTAAGTCACAAAACGTAGCGAACCACTTGGGGTTATCTGTGGCAGATGTGTTGGTTATCCAAATAAAGGTTTCCGGGGGGGCGGTACCCATACCCACTTACCAAATTAAAAATGCTTCCGTTTTACCAACACGCTTAAATCTTACTTGTAAACAGTGTTACTCTATATCTGCTTAGGTAAGGATAATTTTTATAGTCATATTTCTAAATACATTTTCCCAGTCTTATTGATTTCCCGATGTGTACAGTAACAACTAATCGATCATTTGGATTTAGCCAAGTTAAGCATTTCCTCCCGGGGAATTTATGAGGGGAAACGTCCACCGTTGTGTATTTGTTTTTCGGTAAATTATATTGACACAGCCTCTACACAAAAAGCTCAAATAGACCGACGTTTCAGAGTTGGAGAGTTTTTTGTTTTGTTTTCAGAATCCGGTCGAAAATCACTGTATTCTGGTAATCTATGTGTACAATATTACCCACCCACATTTTCACCTTCTTAAACCTACCTTACAACAGAATAACACTACACAAATATTGGAGTTAGCCTAGATGAAAATATCAAAAATACGTCACCTCTCCGAGATATTCAGGAACCTCAAAACAATGCAACTAACATCAGCAATGAAAATATAAACAAACACTTTAAATTATGAAATATTACATTAGAAGATAACTACAAAATAATCACTAGAGAATAACACAACTACGGGACCTGATGGTGTAGACTCTAAAACTATCATAACATTAAGCAAACAACTACTTAATCCACTAACATACTTAATTAATCTTAGTATAAAAGAATGAATTTTTCCCAGCCTACTAAAAAAAGGCCTCGTTATTCCAATCTTTAAATCAGGACAAAAAAATAATGTGAACAACTATAGACCCATAACGCTACTAAATACAATTTCGAAAATACTGGAAAAAACTATTAAAAAACAGCTTCAACACTATCTAGAAACAAAACAAATTCTGTCGACGAACCAACACGGTTTCAGGAAAAACAGGAGCACCGAACATGCAATAGCTACTGTAACGGACTTCATTACACATAATCTTGATTAAAAAAAAGAAGTTATTTCTATTTACTCAGATCTATGTAAAGCTTTAGACACAATTTCACACTAAAAACTTTTCCTGAAATTAAAAAACATTGGCATTAATGGAGTAGAATTCAACCTAATTAAAAGTTTCATGTCTGACCGAAAACAACAAGTTAAAATTGACAACAAGACAAGTGCACCACTATTAATTACTTACGGAATCCCACAGGGGAGTGTACTTGGCCCTTTATAATTCCTCGTCTACATAAACGAACTGCGTGACATTGAAATTGAAGGTAAAATCGTGACCTTCGCTGATACAGTTATTTTATTACTTCGACGATACAGTTATTCTCTGTCCAGCAGCCACATGGAAAGATGTATTTATAATAGCCGAAAAAAGTTTATCACTTGTCAAAAAATTGCTAAACAGTAATACTCTTACCGTTAATATAATCAAAATAAAATACATCACACATAGTATTACACAAAGAGGTCAACCTCCATCAAACTTAGACCTATTTCTGCATGACTGCGAACAAACCTCCTCCAATTTCCAATGCTAGTATATGTATAGAAAGGGTAAAGGTAGATTCAGACTGGACGACGTATGTACGCATCGCTACGCCAAACAATGCTTAGCAACCCATACATTTTCTATGAAAATGGCCACAGACATCGCACATCGCGATGCGTGTGGCCAATGTGATTCTAAAACATAAATTTTCATTGAAAATCTATGGTTGCTAAGTAGCCCAGATATTGTTAGGCGTAGCGATGCATACGTACGTCGACCCAGTCTAAATCTACTATAAAGCGTACAAAATTCCTAGGGGTTATTATTGATACACACTAACACTGGACTGACCACATTACTTTCATCACTAATAAACTAAAACCGGTCATGCACCTAATGAAGTCCATTAAAAACACTTTCCCACTAAAAATATTCAGATCCATATATTTTGCACATTTTCAATCCATTGCCACATATGGAATACTAGCTTGAGGAAGTGCTACGAACATACTAATTCAAAAAATTCAAAAGGCGATAATTAAACTCAACCTGAAAATACTATTCGACACAGATTCAAGCGAAATTTACAAAACATTAGAAATCATGTCAAAAAGACAACTCTATGCCAAATATGCACTACACCTCCTCCAACACAAACTTCATAATCCAATTCAAGCAAAAACCTCAATAAAAACCAGGTCCTCAACAAATAAAACACTGAACATACCGATAACACACCACACATAAATTAAAACACTTTCAATTATACGCAACCAATCTTTTTAATTGTATGCCCATTACTCTGAAGCAACTACTAACTGCAAATACATCTACAAACATTCACAAAAAACATATCTCAGCCTGGATCAAAAATCAAGATTTTCGCTTCATTCAAAACATAATAACTCCAAACCAAACATAACCAAACTATAAAAAAGTGTAAAATAACTAAACAGATTTTTCGAGAATTTACCAACTATACACACACTTAAAATATATATATTTTGTTTTATAAATAATCAATTTGAAATAACCACTAATTTAAAAAATAAATAAAGAAGAAACTTTCTACCACAACACATAAATACTTGTCACACTTAAACATAACCACGTAAACACCTCAGCACAGGTTCTCCTAGCGAGGTGTTCACGAACCATACAACATTAGCCAACCACAGTTTCACCTTCTCAAACCTACCTTAACAATTCAAAAATTATATTATTATGTACAAATATGAATAATTATGTGAGAACTGTATTATTATTTATTGTTTTTGTGTTTAATTCGTAGAACTCCACTTAATTTTTGTTTTAAGAGGCATTAAAAATCGTTTTCAGAGCGAAAGTCTTAAAAGCGATTGACCAGCAGCTGAGAAAAAAGTTTTAAAATGCTTGCAACTGTACAAGGAGGTTTTAGTGAGAAATATCGTTTATTCCTCGTATCAAATTTGTTAATTATAAATTTAATATCGTTTTATTTCATTCAAAACTTTCTTTAATACATACCTACATTCAAGTAAGCAATAAAAATGCTCAAAACGCACTATGATAAATCATTAAATATCATGTACTTTTTGTAAGTATTTTTTGATCATAAGTATTTATGATTTTTCAATAAAGTCTAAACAAAATAAGTCTGTAAAAAAAATTGTAATATTTTAGTTACAAGACCTTAAATAAATAGAAAAACCGAGGTATTTTTGTCACAAAACACATTCCGGGATTTATTTTTTAATGATTTTAATTTAACTAAAATTAAAATTCTGAAAACTGTGTCGACTAGATTATGTATTGATTTATTTTCTTGTATGATTATAGAATCTATCGTTTCAAAATTGAACAAATCAGCCATCGACCAATTCAAAATTTTAAAACTGCGTGTATTAGATAAAATAACAATCTTTCAAAATCAATTTATATTTTTTTTGTAAAAAAGAGTCAATACGTCTAGAATTCGATTTAAAAAGGACTAATTTCCGATATTCTCTGGTAATACCCTCTTAAGGATAGTAGGTACATATTAAAATAATGATCAACTCAAAAAACAAAGTTTCATCATTTGTTTTTCACCATATCTCTGCTCGACACCGATAATCGCGGCTTTTTAAAATCTATAATCATATAATGTGTTAAATTTTCTGTAATTAACTATATTGAAAATAAATGCAACTTTATCTTGTTTTCCAGTTAGTTCTGCATTATTTTATTCATTGTTGTATAATTATTTATTCATTTTATGTTCTTGGAAGTTATTCTAGAAATGTGAGTATCCCTCTTATGTATTAACTCAGGCTTAATTTTCTATTATTTGCAATAAAAGTTTATGTGAATACAGCACAAGAGTCCCAATCGCTCCCATCTGCCTGGGTCAGTAAAACTAAGGCTTCCCCGAATGGGGTATTTTGTGAGGCTGAAGGTAGTGGGTAAGGGAAGAAGATGAAAGTGGGATAGGTATCTGGCTATTCAGATCTGATCACCAAAAATGGTAAAGCCATTTCAAGCAAAGTTTCAAATCTGAATGGTGGTTTTATACTAGGGCGATACTGGGAATATCTTACACTCTGGAACTTATTATATTTTCTAAATGAATAAATTGGGTAATAACACAGTCAAATAAAATTTACTTGCGCACGCCGGGATTTGAAGCCGCGACCTTCGGATTGCTAGTCGAGAGTCTTACCCCTCTACCACTCAACCAAATCGGCTGTCATGCTATAAACATACATTCATGGCAATCACATTATTTTTAAAGTCCATTAAATGAATTTTAGTCACTTTAAAAATAATTTAATAAAAATAAAAAAACATAAAGCCCAGTTGTTTTTGATTTTGTTGTTACTCAAACTATTAAACATTTTTCTTCTCTGCATCATACATTAAATCATGTAAAATTTAGATGAAGTAAAATCCCATCTTTGTGTTGATAATTAAGAAACTAGAAAATACATAAAATATAATTTTAAAAAAAATGTTTTTGACTTGCCAACTTACAAACATGTACATTCAGAATATAAATTATCCCTTTTCATCGTCTATTTACAATTACTACTCATTCGTATAACGTAATTACTTCTCGTATTAGGGTAATTTTTTATTCATATTATATTAATAATATCATTCACTGTACTCTAGAAAAGGATTTATTTTATTGGAGTTTTCCCATCGTTAAGCCGGATTTCCAGGTAACTCGAATTAATCAAAATAAGCTTAAAGTGAAATATTTAAGCATGTTTTTCTTCTCAAAATAATGCCTAGATTTACAAATTTTGAACTGGTTTAACTGGTACTAGGAACCAACAGTGAAGCCAGAGATAAGCGAGTCTTTACACTATTGGAAATAACAAAGGATTTTTCGTTTCATATTTTTTGATTCCGTCCTAAAATGGCGCTTCACAGGGTAAAAACTGTATTTATGTTTATTGTTTCGGGGAATTTTCCAGAGAGCGACTTTATTGGCTCAAAAATATTAGACGACTCGTAAAGATGTTACAAGAAAACTGTTCAAACTGGAGCTCCAATATGAAATGCTATGGATTATTAAAAATACCCTTTGTTTGATATTAAACTTTTTCTAAATTTGTGCCATACCTATTATGTATTTAAAGTGAGAGTAGAAGAAATAGGAATTGACTTTTTATTTATTTTTGTTGTCAAAATATAAATTAATAAACCACAACAGAAATAAAATATTTTAAAATACGTACCTATTCGGTTGGGGTGAAGATATGGGTACCGCCGCCCTGAGAACCATAATAACCAACACCCCTGCAACAGGTTACCCCATGTGGTTCGCTTTGTGACTTAGCATGGTGTCCGGGTTCATGAGGTGAGGTTTCTATTGGTACGCGCGTCGTTGTAGTATCCGGTCCGCTACGCAGAATAAGGAGAGACTGGTTGAGGGAGACATTTTGCCCTCTCCAGCCGGACCATCTCCATCCTTTCCTTTAAAAAAACCCTCCACACAGCATCCTCAAAGATGACATAGACCCCAAGGGAAATTGTTTTCCTCCGGGCCTCCTGTGTGAAGCTAATGTAAAAGAAGCATTTAAAAATATTCAATAAACTGTGTTTTATCTTGTGTGGGTTTATTTTGACTAAAGAAATGTTTAAGTTACTACCGGTGGCCTTTAAGTTTTTGTCGTATATACATATAGATAGATTGAAAAGGGCAATATTTATTTTCAGCCTCTTAGAGAGATGTGTATATAAATATATATAGAATCAAAATAAGCAGGGCCAGACCTGTGCAGGCGCAATTAGAGCAGTCGACTTCGGGCGGCAACTTACCAAGGCAACAAAAGTCAAGGTGCCGATCCTAACACCTGGCACACCGCCCTTAAGGTTGGGACTCTTTTGAGGTATTCACATAACAAAAAAGCAATATTAAAAAAATATATAAAACGGGGTGTCCAAAAGGGGTAGCGGGGTTAGTTTTTTGTTAAATGAGTGGTGCCGGGACGCAGGGTATGGATAGCATCTTGCGCTACTTCGTGGAGATTCTATAGCAATGGAATCGTACCAGAAGATGCATCGCGCCTTTTGCGTGTGAGCCTATTACCGAAACGGTGATTCTATAGTTAGCGCTCAGCGATTTTGTCGTGTGGATTATCATTATCGCAATGCACCAAGTGACGATAGCATTAGAAAATGGGCACTCACTGTACACAGTGAAGGCAACTGCAGGTAAGGTATACGAGAATAAACCGACGAATCTGCCACAGTTGAAGCACAATTTCAGAATAGAAATGGCAGCAGTCTCGCAAGTAATGTGTCAACAATTACCAATCTTCGTTCGAGGTTAAAGGGATGGTAGCAGCGTGAGGGTCGGCATCTAGGCACCATTTTTTTTTCTAAATAAAATTTCTAGTTCATTGTCTGTAAACGCAACATAAATAACCTATTTGATTATTTATATTTTTCAATTTATGTAACAATCAAACACCCGATACCCTTTTCGGACACCTTTTTATAAAAGAATAAAACATATTTATATACCATACACTTATTACTTTACTTTACTTTATTACTACTTTTATTTATTACCTTTGAGCCACCCAGTGAGACCATCATTAACAAAATAAATTGTTATATTAATTAATAAATTAAATGTATAAGGCACTACTCCCCCATCTGAAACACTAGTATAGAATTATAGAGAGGGGTAGGATCGGTAAAAAAAATTGTGAATAGTTTAGAACGATTGTGTTCTTGTTAAATTTTTTAATGAATAAATAATAATAAATAAAAATAAAAACTTTAAAAATAACATTATACCAATCTTCACTTACAAACATCCCGTCAAGTTTTATATTCTCGTGACCTTTTCAAGTGTTGTTCTTCGCAAGCTTTCACCGCAAGTGTTCTTTGTTACTGGGTTTATTATTTCTTATTGCTTAAGTTTGTCACTTGCGGCTATTCTCAAACTATCATACAATCTGGTTTCCTCCCGTTTCACTTCACTGGTTCCTGGGATGCCAGGTACGAATTATTACAAGTTAAAAGTTCTTCAATCTTGCAAAAGCTCATCATTTACTTATAAGTAATAACTGTTGAGATTCCTTGCATTATGTATTTCTTGGCTTACTAACAACGTATGCAGGGATACTGGAGGTCTAGATTCGTTTGAAAATAAATGTAGCTTCGTTCAATCAAACAAATTAATTAAGGCCCTTGCGAGAGCCTTGAGGAAGTAACCATCTGTTACGTATACCAGGGCGGGTAAATGGTGGATAATTTTAAGAGCTTTAAAGCTTTTATCTCGTTCACTTGTTTTGATGAGATTTATTTTTGCTATTTCAATTTTGGTCTTTTTTTTCAGTGTTCGTCGTGTATTTATTGAATAAGTTTGTTTGTTAGTAGGACAAACCTAATTGGTTTTAGATTTTTTTACCATTTTTTTAATGTTGTCCTCTTTGCTCTCATTCCGAATACAGTTATATAATTATGTTGCTCCTTTTTTTTATAAATTTATTTGAAAATTTAATTTTATAATGTTATTATTAAGTTCTGCGAGTAGTTGAATTTTTCATTATTTTGAAAACTGTTTCGGTTTACAAAATTTGGTTGGACCGCTTTGAGACGACTTACTTATATGATTTTAAGTGTCAAATTTGAAAGTGCCTAAAATAATGACAATACATTCTTTATTTTGTGGGGTATTTTAAAATCTGTTTTCCCCACATTAATGTGTTCTTATTTGTTTAATAATGACTGCTATAAACTTGTTTAAATGTTTCTTCAAACTTCGCAAAATCACTTTGTTCATTTTAAATTAAGTTAAAACAAATAACTTTGTATTAAACCACTAATATAATCACAATTACCTACATATTTCAAAACCGATGGTTTCTTCGTCAGGGTAGTAATGACATTATTGTCATTACTACCCTGACGAAGAAACCATCGGTTTTGAAACATGTAGGTAATTTTGATTATATTAGTGGTTTAATACAAAGTTATTCGTTTTAATTTAATTGTTTAAATGTGTTATATAGTGTTTGTTTTGTAATCATACTGAGAACTGGGGAATAAACAATTTACCTTATGTTATCAATTGGTGTGTTATAGAGGTCATTCGTTCGTTTATCGATTTCTAATTGTTTAAATAAATTTCATCTAAGACCTTTACTTTATCTATGTAATGGTTTAGGCATATTGTTATTAAGTGGAACGTAATTATTCAGTCAGAGATGTTCTGCGAATTTTGGGGAAGTGCTTTTATTATTATAACATCGTATATGTCCTTTGAATCTACTTAAGAATGCTCTTCCCATCATAAGTGGAGTTCTGCTAATTAAACACAAAAACAATTTATATATTATTCTCCTCATATTCGATGAAATATAATGCATTGTTCCAAAGCCTTTCTGACGGCCTCAATGGGTAACGCTCTCCTCTAGTAATCTGAAAGTCGCGGGTTCAAATGGTGTCATGCACAAAAACAAATATGTTGATTAATTTGTGTATTTGGCACGTTCCAGAGTGTAAGATTCTCTCAATATTGCCCTGGTGTAAGGCTAATATTCAGAATTGAAAAGTTGTTGGTTGAAACGGCTTGTGTTTGGTGACCAGATCTGAATATTCAGGTAATTACCCACCTTTCTCTTTCCCATCTCCTCCCCCTCCGTACTACCTTCAGCCTCCCAATACACCCCGATTGGGAATGCCATAGTCTGGACTAAAAAAGAAAATACTTGAAGAATAATATCTTTGGAATTCCCAATCCGGCTCACACGAGTGTAATATAATAATTGCTCTGCTAGGAACGAGGATCGATAAATAGGTTAACCTGAATTACCGTATTAATTTTTCAAATTAACAGCTTTAATTAATAATTTCCTTAAATCGGATTTATCATATTCCACTTAGTGTGGTTGGATTTGATAGCGGTTTTATAAGGAGATTTTGTGTCTGACTTTGTATGACATCAGGCATCGCTTTGTGACCGCATATAATGAATGCCCCGGAATATGGTGTACTTACTGGTCACTCTTCAAAAAATTTATTTATGGGTAAAAAAATTATCCCCGAAACACGTTGAAAGCGTCTCCTTGTTTGTATGTAAAAGCCCATATGGGCGTGTTTTTTTATGTGAATACCGCAAAAGAGTCCCAACTGCTCCGAGCTAGTGAGTCCATGGCATCCCCTTTGGGGTATGTTGTGAAGTGTAAGTGTGTAGGTAGAAAAGTGCCTAACTATTCAGATCTAGTCACTGAACGCAGCTAAAGCCATTTCAAGCAACGTTTCAATTCTTAATGATGGTCTTACACCAGGGCGATACTGAAGGTATCCTCCACTCTGAAATATGTCGCAAATATACCTTATATTATTTTAAGTGATATAATTGTGAAAAAACAGATCAATTACATAAAACTTGGGCCTGGATTTGGTCCCGCGACCTCCGAAACGCTAGTCGAGAGCCTTTTCCCTCGACCATGGAGGCCGTATAGTATTTTAAATAAATAAAGTATAAGCCACCTGAATGAAAATATGTATTAATATCCATTTTAATGAATCCAGACTACAAAATATTTATTATGCCATTTTACAAAAGTCAAGGGAAAAAAATCATTATCTTCTTTCATTACAGCCGAAAATAAAAACATTTGACATTTTTATATCTGATATGCCCGGTTGAGATAAAGAGTTCGTATAATCGTACCTTTATAATTAGTTTTAACACCAAGTATCTCCCCCCGTTTCTAGTTGTTATGCAGGCTTGTCGTAATCTTAGTTAAAGACAAATAACACCTCAAAAAATATTGTTAAAATCAACTTTAAAAAAAGATAATGTTGGTTATGTCAGGTACTATTATTGTTTTAGATAAACGCCAATTATACACAAAAACAAAAACTAAACTACATCTTTGAACAAAAAAAAACAATTTTAAGAAACACAAACTATCATTAATAGCGATTGACCAGCGGCTGAAAACAAAAGTTTAAAAATGGTTGCAACTGTACAGGGAGGTTGCAATGAGAAAGATCGATTATTTCCCGTATCAAAATTTTTAAATAAAAAATTTATTATCGATTTATTTCATTCAAAACTTGCTTTAATATACAGGGTGTTAAGGTACGTACTTGAGTTACTTCAACCAGTGATTCCTGACATTATTTGGAGTAAAAAATGAAAATAAAGTTTTGGTCTCCGGTGACATTTTTGATGTTTTTTTTTTTTTTCTACAAAAACCTAAAAAATAGTAGGTGTTGGGTAGTTGGGGGCGGGGTAAGTGGTGGGGCGGTAACTCGGCTGAGTGACCAATAAGGTCATGTGAAAGAATTTTTTTTTTGTTTGATTTTGAAGAAAAAAAATTTTGAAAAAAAAATAAAAATTCATAAAAAAAGTCACCGGAGACCAAAATTTCATTAACATTTTTTACTCCAAATAATGTCAGGAATCACTGGTTAAAGTAACTCAAGTACGTACCTTAACACCCTGTATAACTACATTTAAGTAAGCAATAAAAATGCTCAAAACGCACGATGATAAATTATTAAATATCGTGTACGTCTTGTAAGTATTTTTTGATCATAAGTATTCTTGATTTTTCAATAATGTCTAAACAAAATAATTTTGTAAAAAAAAAATTATTTATTTTAATTTGCAAGACCTTAAATAAATAGAAAAACTGAGGTATTTTTGTCACAAAACACGTTTTCGGATTTATTTTTTTAATGATTTTAATTTAACTATAATTAAAATTCTCAAAACTGCGTTGACTAGATTATGTATTGATTTATTTTTTTATATGGTTATATGATTTGAAATTTGTTGTTTGTTTTGAAATATGTTTAATAGAATCTCTCGTTTGAAAATTGAACAAATCTGCCAATGACCAACGGTTTAACCTTAGTATATTAAAAATACACTTAGTTTTTCAAAATTTTAAAACTGCGTGTACCAGATAAAAAAATCTTTCAAAATCAATTTATGTTTTTTGTAAAAAAGAGTCAATACGTCTAGAATTTGATTTAAAAGGGACTAATTTTCGGTATTCTCTGGTAATACCCTCTTAATAGACCATTTAGACATGCCTATAAATAAAAACTCCGACTGTAAGTAAGCTTTCGACAAAGACACCACAAATAACAGGCAATTAAATCGTGCAACAATCTTTCACTCCATTAAACAAATGAGGGAAACAAAAAATATATGAGACACAAAATTAAAATATGGATTAGAATAAAAAAGGCAATATAACAAAATTTTTATAACATAAAATAATAAAAAAATATATACGTAATACACAATACCGTTATAAAACGCACATTATTATATACAATCGTCCCTCATAATATTTACCGATTTTTTTCATTACCGCCTTTATTTATGTTATTTCAATATCATTGAATTTTGTATTATATAATAGCGCTCTCAGCGCGGGTAAGGCACTCAGTGGGGACAATTCAAATATTGTTTTAAAATATAAGTAATGCATGTAATGCGCTCATGCATTCATACACTTACACTTACACTACTACATTACTACTACAAAAAAAGAGTTACGTACTCTATGAAATTTTCCTGCATAATAGAATGTCTTATTCTTCTTTATTCTTTTTTATTCTTCTTCATCCCTTTTTATTTTATTTTCTTCAGTTTTAATGTTTTCTGTTTTTATATTTTCAATTTCCATTTTTTTTGTACTATAATCTTTCATACTTTTAACATGTATTGGTCACCATGAAACAGGCAGTCGCCTAGTGTGGTGATTTAATGTATCACATGAAATATATATATTTTTTGAGGTATTATTTTTGTTTTTCCTTTTGTGCTATTCTGTTACTTTAAGTAAATAATTGTTTACCTCAACACAGGCTTGTCCTAGTGAGGTTAAAAATTGTATTGTATACTGTCATACCTAAAATGTGAAGAAGAAACAATAAACAATAATAAACATCTATTAAAATGCCCTAATGTATTATCATGTATTCTATAAATAAAATAACTAAGTAATTGTACCAAATAATAATTATAATATTTATTTTTAGTTACTAAGTTCGTACCGTCTAAAGCTAGAAATTATTGTGTTTTGTATATTTAAAAAAAATCACATTAATTATTGTGAAAAACACTACATCCAATTACATTTCACAATTTACAGTTAATAACTGTAAAGTTTGCCTTTATCACAAGCAAAATTTATGTTGGGGTTCTTTAAATAATTATAAAAGGTGATTGATGCAATCTTGTTTATTTATTTTACGTGTTTACAATAATATTGATACTCAGTCTCAGCGACTACCTCCGACTGACTAGAGAGTAATTCTGCTCTGCAGAGCTCTGTGTTGCCGGCTATATTAACTGCTAGGACTACCTCTAACCTCCCGCCATCTGACGGAAACTGGCGTAGGCTTTATGCCTACTGCCATCTATCGATAAACTACTGAACCTACATACCAAAACATGTTAAAAATTATGCCTTATGTTAAAAAAAAATTATTGCGATCTTGATGTCACTTTGGTTTAAAATAAAAACGACTATCTCAAAATAAATGTGGTTTAACAGAGTAGACATTCTCCCCAAAGACATGAATATTGGTAGGTTAATCCTGCCTCTTGGAAAAATAAAAAGTGTGGTTATTCCAACATGACAATGGCTACGTTCCACCAGTGCATTTCTAAATTATTATTGTGCCCTATGGTTTATAAAAAAAATGCATTCAGAGCGCTTTTCCTTAGTCCGTATCGTCATTTTCCATCAATAGAATTTCGCTCCTTCGGAATGCCAACACATAACGGTGCTCTGTTCGGGAATGTGCCCCCTCCCCCTCCTCTCCCCTCACTTCCCTCCTCTCCCCCCCCCCCCCAGGTTCTATCCTTCCAGAGATCAAAGGTAGACCGGGGTGGATTTACGTTCGAAACAAACCCCTTAAAAAAAAAACGTCCTTTGGATATACAAAACCAAAAAATACGTTTTGTGAAAAATAATTTATGTCAAAAACATTTTTAGGGAGTTTAAATGTATTATTTTTAGATATTAACCTAGCCTGAAAAGTGAACTAAGTATAAAATAATTTAATTTTTCCTTGTATTATAATAATTTTACCTAATTTGGTATGCCTATATTTTTAACAAACAAACAATTTAACTTGGGAAAAGTAACTTTTTTACACAAAACTATGAACTAATTACCTCACATTTGGCTCGAGGTTAGCAACAGATTTGCAAATAGATCACTTTAAGTCCGGCCTTTCGAGTTTGTAAATTTGTTTTTAGCACTTATGAATTTTTTGACGGCCTCCGAGGTCGAGAGGTAAGGTTCTCGACTAGTAATCAAAAGGTGGCGCAATCGATTCCCGGCGTGTGCAAGTAAATTTTATTCAATTGAATTGTGTTATTTTTTACAATTTAATCATCTTAATATATAAAAAAAGTCGGGTTAGTTACACCATTTATAACTCAAGAACGGCTGAACCGATTTCTATGATCTTTGCTTTGTTGGATTTTTCTCCGTCCCGATTAACAGAATAACTATTAAAACATCGGAAAAAATCACGTGAAAAATAATTATGACGGAAATTATTTTTTTCATATATTTTGTATGGAACGGCTTTTCAAATAATGTGCGTTGGTCGACATAATTTGAATCAATTCGAACTGTCAATGGTGTAGTGTGCCGAACATTTCGTGCTTAGTCAACAGCTCAATTTCATTTTTTGAACTTAGAGTAGGTACCTATTTCTTTTAACTTAAAAACTTAATTTATTTCAGCTAATAAAATAAATTAAACACAACATTTATTGATTCTGAAGCGGTACGAAGTTTGCCGGGTCAGCTAGTTTAATATAATAGAAGTTATATTTGTGGCACGTTCCATAGTGGAATATACTCTCATTATCGCCCTGGTGTAAGACCATTATTCAGAAATGAAACATTACTTAAATTGGTTTTAGCCATGTTTGTTGACCAGATATGAATAGTCAGATACTTCTCCACCTTTCTCTTCCCCATCTCCTTATCCTCACAACTATCTTCCGCCTCACAACATACTCCAATTATACCTTATACCTTAGTCACACCAGGCGGTTGGGAGCAGCTTAGATATTCACATTAAAAAAATATATTTTCTCAAAAGTGTTTAAAAAAAACGGTTTTTTGGTAATGGATCTGCGTTATATGCTAATAAACATTCCTGTTCTTTTTCATTGACTCTTGAATAAAATAGCTCGGTTGATAAGGATATTTTGGACAAGTTGGAAATCGGTAAAGTTTCCAGGTTGCCCAATGGGCCAGTGCACCCCTGAAGGAAACCCCCTCTGCCTATTGACAGGACGACGGTTCACTTCACAGTGCCTGGCACTGTGCAATGTTCTGTGGAATTTCATTAAAATTTAACGCAAAAATTGAGTGCCCACCCAAAATGTGCAAACAAACGTACGTACATTTGGAAATATTGAAAAAAATTACAGCCAAAGAGAATAAGCGGTACAGTTATTGAAAAGTTACCGATTTCTCGGAAATTAATCAATGTGAAAAACCAATTAAAAGCTTTCAACTGCTCTATGAGTAAGACTCTATTCCTAGTGCAGGGATAAAAATCTCTTATAAAATATATTCGGTGCATTTTTATCTTCATATTTAGATTTATTTAGTGAGAGAGCAGTCTTGCATATCATGGGATAGTTTTGTTAAAAATAATCTTTACTTCATTTTTTGTATCTACCAAAAATCGCAAATCGAGTTCTGACGTTATTAAATTATAATTTCTATGGCAATGCAACATTTTTCAACTCGGAGTCCATCATTTTTGTAATGGTAATGAAACTATAAAATAATCCGTCAAAAAGTTAAGAAATATGCAAGTTATTTTTATATTATATTAAAAAAATTATATATTTAAAAAAACGAGTTCATTTTAACGTGGTTGATAATTGAATTTTTTGATTGAATCAAACTTTTACGTGAATTTAATCGCCAGAAGAGATGGTTAAGTCTAGAGTTACAGGCACTACGCCACAAAGTGTCTTCTGATCTGTCAACCACGTAACACGTTTTATTATATCGAAATATTCAAAATATTTTATTTTCACGATAATTGGACCATGTCAGAGTGGTTTAGAATTCCATAAGCCTTCCCTTCAAACCCTTTGGTAATCATATCTTGTCCTTGTTACAGTCACTACGTCAAAGAGGACTTCTCCATACTACCGTTCCTGGATGCCGGCTTCAACAGGGTAAGTACCAGGCTACCCTCGTCACTATATTTTGTTTGCTCATTATTTATTTATTATGTTAAGTTTAAGACACGTACGTTGTTATTCAGTTACAACCAATTTAAAGGCAGGTTTTTATCAACCACCCTTCGGGAATGTTATTTTCTAGGGTGGTTTTCAAGCTTACAGTGGTGGGAAACATAATCTTTACTACATTTTTTGTATCTAAAAAATCGCAAATCGAGTTCTGACGTTATTAAATTATAATTTTTACGGCAATGCAACATTTTTCAACTCGGAGTCCATCATTTTTGTAATGGTGAAACTATAAAATAATCCGTCAAAAAGTTAAGAAATATGCAAGTTATTTTTATATTATATTAAAAAAATATATATTTAAAAAAACGCGGATTTTTAATTTCAGTAATTATTTATTAAAAATAATACATTCACTTTTTAAACCTATGGGTATTATTGTTTCAAGCTAATGGTAACACAAGTGCTTTTGTATTTAGGGTGGCAGTGCCTATTTGACAGATAATTGCATCGGTAGCGGAATGAGTTTTCGTGTTTCTTAAATCGAACAAAATAACGATTAATATGCATTATTTATCATTTCCAAAATTGCCATACATACTTCTTATTATTATCTAACTGATACGATTTGTTTTTTTTCTTTTAAAAGTTCGTATTTAACGTCGTAATTCGTAACATGGCGGTCGGTGAAAAATGACAATTAGTGATTTTAAAGTTAAAAAATTACAATTAAAATGCATTATTTTTCATTTCCGGTTGCTGAATTGATTACTAATAGTTAATATCTAACTACTACAATACAATTTTTTTTTTTAAATGCGCATATTAAGCGTGTCCCGGTTAGGGAAATATTTACCCAAAAAACTCCTCCAAACTCTTTTTGCTAAAACCACCTTTAGTCAGACATTTTAAATACATAGCTTGCAAACTATACAATACACTACCAGCTACGATTAGACAAACAGAAACAATGACCAACTTCAAATGCGAAATAAAAAAAAAATGGTTTGCATGTGTAGGACGTCCCACAATTTATTTATTTATTTATTTATTTATTTACACATATACGGCACAACATGTGCCATTAACATAATTGACATAACATATAAATAGTACAACAACATGAAGAATAACTAAAAGTATAAATGTAAGTTAAATATAAGGAAAAAAAATGTTAAAAGTAAGTAGTAAGGTAATAAGTAGTAGGAAAAGGGTAAAATATAAATGTAAAGTGAAAAATATGGTACAAAGTATAAGTATAAAGTACAAGCTTTAAATTATTAAGCAAAGATAAAAAAGTTAAAAGTTAAAAGTGAGAATAAAATAATAATAATAAAAAAGTTAAATGTAGAAATATAAGATGTCTTTAAAAGGAACAAAGATTTAAATATAAAATATAAAAAGTAAGAAGTCCTCACAGGAGCAAAGAAAAATAAAAATAAAATATTTAATAGGTAGATATTATAGATTACAAATATTAACCGATATGATGAATTTTAAAAGTACCTATGATTTCTAATGAATTAATGTTTTGCAAGTTCTGGTAAGCATATTATGTTTACATAATTATTATGTTTACATGGTACTAGAAGAATTAAATTAAATTAATTAATTAATTAAATTAAATTAAATTAAATTAAATTAAAATAATAAATTAATTAATTAATAAATAAATAATTAATTAATTAATAAATAAATAATTAATTAATTAATAATTAATTAATTAATAAATAAATAATTAAATTAAATTAAAATAATAATTAATTAAATTAAATTAAATTAAATTAAATTGCAAACATATGTAAAAAAAATTGCACTTAGACAGAAATACCGATATATATTACATACGACCTAACCCAAATAAAACAATAGAATCCCGTCAAATCTAACTTACATAATTATCGAGTCTAGTTTTTTAACTGTTAATTCATGGTGGAATTCCATTGTATTAGATATGAAATTAAACAATTTTTTTCACTTTGTTCCACTTGTTTATTTACACCAGGACCGGTTTCGTCCTACTACGGACATTTTCAGACTGGTAGTTGAAATTCTTATGCTACGGAATTTATACAAACTTAGGTAGGGGCGCACAACATTGTCTCTATATAATGAATGTTTCTATTTTGTTAATTTAACAAAATAATAACAAAATAGAAACTTTCATCATATAGAGACAATGTTGTGCGCCCCTGCCTAAGTTTGTATAAATTCCGTAGCATAAGAATTTCAACTACCAGTCTGAAAATGTCCGTAGTAGGACGAAACTGGTCCTGGTGTAAATAAACAAGTGGAACAAAGTGAAAAATTGTTTAATTTCATATCTAATACATAAGTATCATTTTAATACATATATTTCTTTTCAGTACTTCAGTACTTATCTTATGATTTTGAGGATCACACTCTTTATAGGATTAATCCACACTTCCAATCACCTTTATTTTTGATTGTATTGAAATGTAATATATTTAACCTTTATATTCATGTAACCATCTTTGTGTATATTTATGTACCTCTACGTCTGTCTTGACACAGGTATAATATCCTAATGAGACAGGCATTGTAAAATCACTTGTAATTATACTCTATATAGATTAATAAATTAAAAATAATAATAATAATAACTAGTAAGTACCTACCTATATCAATATTTTTTAATTGTGAGCAATATTAATTTATAAATTTATTAGTATTCCGCGTTGATTCTTGTTCGACAACAACAACCTTGTTGACTATCGCACATCCTTCATATTCTGTAGTTTTGTTGAAACATTTTCGTGCTCCAATTTGGAGCGCAGTTTCACAGTAACACAGAAATAAAACCATGTATCATTTCGAGGAACTCTCCCATTTCCAACTCGTCGATTTCATTCACCACTTCTCTCAAACATTTCAGTTCACAGTAATTCAAAATAGAACCGAATAATTTAGGCACGGAGAAATAGAATTTCAGCAGGGCAGATTTTTTGATAGAATAGAGATAACTCACACAAAATATTAACTCGGGAATACATTTTGGCAAGAATGGAGTTTATTTTTTAATGGGTTTACGCACAGGCCCGGAATGAATCACCAATTTGCGATTGTGTGGTTAAAAGTTGTCGAAGAGAGGGGAAAGAGAATCGCCATTCAAATCTAGTAACTAAACACGACTTAAGACGATCCTAGCAACGTTTTAATTCTGAATAGTGAACCGTCACCGGGACCACGCACTCTGAAAGTGAGTGCAGTACACTATATATTGATGTATTTTATTTCTATCGTTAATATCCCCGTAAATTAAACATTTTTTTTATATGTCCTTTCTGGGTTTGGATCCCACAAACTCAGTGTTCAAAAGCAAAGAACTTACCACGAAGGTCTTTCTCACTATCTGAACGAGTATGGGAACGAGTGTTGTTATGGGGGCCAGTTTGAGATAAAATTTGCGCTATTTGACCTAGCGCCGCGGGCATCTCTTTATATCGTGTGACCCCGTAGCGTCGGTTGCTGTCAAAACAACAGGGACCTCGCGGCGCCGGACGTGCGGTTGATTTCATTTTTTTTAATACGATAAAGTGTGATTTTGTGGTGCAAACTTTACTGCAAATATCGGATAAAATGTATCAGAAAACTGTATGGTTTCATGGTGACAACGTAATACGTTAATCAAATTTAATAAAATTTTAACGTAAATGCTTTATTTTGCCTCTCCGCCAACGTTAATAATTTTTTATGGTAATTAATTATGTTGAAACTTAAGAGGGTATTACCAGAGAATATTGGAAATTGGTATTTTTAAATCAAATTCTAGACGTTTATTCGTTTTTGCAAAAAAACGTAAATTGATTTTGAAAGATTGTTATTTTATCTGTTACACGCAGTTTTAAAATTTTGGAAAACTAAGGGTATCTTTAATATACTAAGGTTATACCGTTGGTCGTTGGCAGATTTTATTCAATTTTCAAACGATAGATGCTATTAAACAACACAGATATCAAATCATATAATCATACAAAAAAATAAATCAATACATAATCTAGTCAACACAGTTTTCAAAATTTAAATTTTAGTAAAATTAAAATCATTAAAAAATAAATCCGATAACGTGTTTTATATCAAAAATACCTCAGTTTTTCTATTTATTTAAGGCCTTACAAACCAAAATATTTCACTTTTTTTTACACACTTATTTTGTTTAGACATTACTAAACAATCATACACACTTATCATCAAAAAATACTTACAAGAAGTACACTATATTTTATAATTTATCATCGTGCGTTTTGAGCATTTTTATTGCTTACTTGAATGTAGGTATGTATGAAAGCAAGTTTTTATGAAAAATCAAGAATATATGAAAACCGATCTTTCTCATTGGAACCTCCCTGGACAGTTGCAAGCAATTTTAAACTTTTATTCTCAGCTGCTGGTCAATCCTTCTTAAGTGATATTTCAATAATTTGTGTGTAGGTTGAAGCCGAAAACAATAATTTTACCGTAGTGTGCTAGCGTGCCCTATACCTACTCGGTGAAATATAATAGTTTTTATTTTCTAAATTTTGTTGTTTTTTTTGCTGTATTTTTCGCCAATTTTTTTTGTATAAATTTTTTTGCCTTAAATACAGAAAAAATTGACTCGTATTGTATTTGCGTACTACCTACCGTGCATACTACGCAAAATGCATATTTGTATGTAGAACCCTGATAAAGGCTCAGGCTTAAGATGATACCCGGTGGTGCAGAAATAGATTTTACTAAAATATTGCTGTCACTGTTAATCTTACTGCACCGGATATTGAGCGAAAGGGACAATGCACTGACACCTAACTAAAATGGAGGTTTTGTATTCCCCACTTTTCTCCTCCAAAAGTGGACTGATTTTCAATTTTTTTTTACCAACTACATAAGAAAAAACTATTCTATCTCTGTACGTTTTGCTTTTTTTAAAAAAACATTGTCTGGTTTGTATACTGAACATCTTTTGACGGCGTTTAAACCAGTCAATTTTATTGATTTTTGGAAGGCCATAACTTCTATAAAAAGTAACTTATCAAAAAAAACAAAAATTACCGACACGCTAGTAGTTGATATCTATTTTATGCAAAAACAATATTTTCTCTAGAGTTAAAATCCAGAGGTATAAATACGTTTGTATGGAAAAATCACCGCCGGGTATCCTCTTAACTGAAAGCAGATGGTTTAGAATTATTATAAGCAATAATTATTGGCCTGAAACACTCCTCCACATTGAAAAATCTTCCTAGAAAAGATACATGCCGCCGACGGGACTCAAACCCGTATCAATTAAAAAAATTAATTCAGATGGTTTAGGTTTAGAGATTTCACTTAAACATGACAGAAAGAAAACAATAGATTAAAAATACTGAACAATTGAAAAACACATACATTATTTGCTGTATAAAGGCATCTAAATGTATAGCTTAGTTCCCGGTGAAATTAAACACGCACCTAGGTTAAGCGTAATTAAAAAAAATATTAAATTGTAAATGTATTTTTGCTAGGATAGCAATTTTGAGGTACTGTGGAGGGCCGTGTGATTTTAATATTATTTCATGCAGTCTGCCAACATGACACGTGAATTTTATTAAAATATCATTTAACGTGCGTTATTTTATGGCGATATTTAACCTGCGGAACATGTTAAACCCATTATCATTAATTAATTCAAAGATGCATAATGTTTACGACTGTACGTGTTCATTTAATCATTCTTACTACCATGCGCTATCCATCTCAAGTAATTTAAGAGGAACGGCTGCACGGCCGGTTTCATACAAAACGTAGTTTTGAATTTGAGTCCAAAATACTAGTGTTGAGTACCTCATACAAGATGCACTACAAATGTCGCATACAAAGGCGTAAAATGTCCCGTCACCTCACCAAATATATTTGTACCAACTCTTTTTCTTTGTACCACTTCAAATATGAGGTATTTGAGGTCCAACTCATTTTTGTACCACTTCAAATATGAGGCGGTGAGGTAGTAGCGTTACATCGGTAGTGCCACTTCATTTCGCGTCCGGGACGTATTTGAAGTGAGCCGCGAGGTGTGAGGTGCGAGTTGTTAGTACCACTTCATTTCGCATCCGGGACATATTTGAGTGAGTGAATGAGTGAGCGCGAGGTGTGAGGTGCGAGTTGTTAGTACCACTTCATTTCGCATCCGGGACATATTTGAGTGAGTGAATGAGTGAGCGCGAGGTGTGAAGTGCGAGTTGTTAGTACCACTTCATTTCCCATCCGGGACATATTTGAGTGAGTGAATGAGTGAGCGCGAGGTGTGAGGTGCGAGTTGTTAGTACCACTTCATTTCGCATCCGGGACATATTTAAGTGAGTGAATGAGTGAGCCGCGAGGTGTGAGGTGTGAGCTGGTTCATGTAGTGCCACTTCATTTCGCATCCGGGACGTATTTGAAGTGAGTCACGAGGTATGAGGTGTGAGTTGATGAAGTGGTACTTTCGTGTATGCGACTTATTTGTATTAGAGCCGCGAGGCGCGAAGAGTTGAGGAGAGCCGTACAGTATTGGGACTTAGTATATTATAAATATGTATTAAATTAATATTATGTGAATAAATTGTTAGCCATAATCAATTATTATTCTTTTTTTTTTGTTTTTTAATTATTCCTAATATTTGCTTTTGGTTTTTAATGTGACATGTAAATATTGTTTATGGTATGTTTATACCGTTGAAATTGAATAAATAAATACCGCACAAGAGTCCCAACTGCTCCCAAGGGGGGGGGGGGCGTTGAAGTAGAGTTGTGATGAGGGGGGAGGGTGACTGAGTAGGTCTGGTGAGTGGGAGAGGTGGTGAGAGGTGGGGTTTTGAGAGGGGTGGGGGGTAGTCGACTTTTTTTTATGCCGCACAATAGTCTTAACTGCTCCCAACCGTCTGGAGCCAGTTAGGGACTCAACTCTATTCATACATCAGTAATAAATACATTTGTTTGAGGTGACCGTAGCCACTGCCATACCTAAGTACCTACCGCCGTTATTTCATGAAGGTTACGTGCATTATCATGCAATGCTATTAACTCTCCAACACAAATTTAATGAAGCGCTTATTTATTTATGTGAAAGGGTACTTACATTAAATTATAACAGTGGTCATTGTCGGGCATAGATACGACGCACACAATTAAATCAACATGTATTTCCACTTGAATTGAATTTTTAAAATAAAAACATTAACAACACTTCACACAAATAAATATATGACAGAACTTACGGTCATTCTATCTAAACAATATAAATTCATAATACATAGTTATTATAACAGTATTCGTTAGATTTCATTAGGTCGTGAGATTCATAATACCATTTTTACCGTTACAAAAATAACCAACAAGCCAATTCTCTACCCCCCCCCCCCCATATGCAAATTTTTCAACACCTCACCTCAAAAGAGGTGGGACACCTCAACACCTCATTTCAGTATTTGAGTACCTCATACAAACTCATTCTGATATCGTGTCCTACCCAACACTACAAAATACCCGACAAAACTGAAAAATTATTTTTGTAATTTAAGGTATATCAAATATTAAGCTTGTGCAGTAGCTACTTTATTTATTTTTGCTTTAAATTATAAAATATAGGCTATTAAAGATTTTAATATTTTATAATTTTAGAGGCAACTTGGACAATTATTTGCGAGTGAATGTAAAAATTTAAAAAAATTATTTTACCACGTTTCTCTTTAGAAATGTGATGATAAATAAAATTTAAAATATATTTTTTTATAAACAATTTTGAAGGGTGTAAATTTAAATTACAAATTACCTACAATTTACATCGGAACAAAGACTTGTCGTTTATATATTAAAATTACTACCCAAAGAAACGCATTTTTAACATCTACAAAAAAATTAATTATATTTTTCATTATATTAAAACCAAAGATTAGATAGAATTTTTTTATTAATAATTATAAATAACTTACAAAAAAATTACAAAGTTGCTTCCAAAATTAACCAAAACTGATTTCTTTAATTATCTGTACGTCATCATTTAAAAGAAGAAAAAAAAGTAGCCTTTGTCCGAGCTAGATATTTGAAATATATTTTTATTACAAAAATAATGTTTCCTTTTGGTTGGGTATTTTGGCCTTAAATCCAAAACTACGTTTTGTATGAAACCGTCCGCGCAGTCGTTCCTCTTAAGAGTATTTTGCTTTGGAAACTTTTACGACAACTCAAATACATTATGCGGTGGCCATTAATGGCTTCTAAAATGACGCTTTTCATTATAGTCATTGTTTTATTGTGAGCTGGAAACATCTTATTTTGTTCTCAGAATGTTAAACTTAGATAAATATTGCATAAAAATGTTAATGGCTCCCTCGTAATAATATTTCCCCTTCTATAAATGAGACTCTCGAGATAGGGATGTAATTCTTTCTTTGAACTTCATATCGATATCTAGGATGAACGAACGATACGATCTCTCGTATCTAGGATAAACGAAGTATGTATGAATAATGAATTAATGATGAATGTAAGTAAGTCTAAAGTCATGGTGTTTGAAAGAGAGAGTACGAAAACAGTGTGCAATATAGTTGTGAACGATTAATACTTGGAGCAGGTATAGTTTGTATATTTGGGAAGTATGTTTACGAGAGATGGGAAGGCTGATAGGGATATTGAAAGAAAGATAAATGCAGGTAACTTCATAATGGAGGATTGAACGCCGTTGGAGCCAACAAAAAGTTGGCCACAGAAGCGAAGCTAGCAGTCGACGATGGAGTACTGGTACCTACCAAGATGTATGGCAGTGAAGCATGGAACTGGCAGAGAAAGGATGAAAGTAGACTGAATGCTGTAGGAATGAGATCCCTGAGGCGTATGTGTGGTAAAACAATGTATGATCGTGTGAGGAATGTGAAGATCCAAAAATAATGCAAGGCTGATGTGAGCGTAATAAGTAAGATTAAGAAAAGGACGCTTAGATGGTTTGGGCATGTTGAGCGAATGAATGAAAAAAGGAGTGTAAAGAGAATTTATGATGCGAATGTGAATGGTAGAAGAAGCTGAGGACGCCCAAGGAAGACGTGGCACGATCAAGTGAATCAGATACTTGAGTCGGGCCATGTCAAGAGTCAGAATAATAGAAGAGTATGTATGAGAAGATGTATGAATGTGAATGAGGCAAGGAGTGTGTGCCAAGAGCGAGTTGTTTGGCGGTGCGTCCTCTCTGCCTACCCCTGCTGGGAAACGGCGTGATGGTTAGTTAGTTAGTTTAGAACTTCAAATCGATATTTTTGAATTTGTTGATGAAAAATCAAATGTAATGCAAAAATATTACTTTTTTTAAACTTTTTCAGCTCAACCACGATAGTACGCTTCGTTTCCGTGAAAATGGATTTTTTTCTTCTTATTGAAACTAATAAGAGTAAAGAATGTGTCGTATTATTAGGAAGTATTTCGTAGATTTCCAAAATGTATACTTATTATATTCTTTGATTTAAAAATGTAGTTAACTATATCAAATAAAATTTGTACATAAGTGCATTATTACAAAAAAATTATTAAACAATAAACATAGTGACATTATGTATACTAATAACTACATCCGAAATAAAAAGGAATACAGTTCTATGCTTTACATGTGGGGTTTTTCTGGATGTTTTTTTTTATTTCTCACGTTTTTTTAGGAATACTGGCATCTCTATCACTTATTTTTCTTTGTACTTCTGATGGTGAAGTTTACAATACTCTAGCGTTTTGCTAAACTCAACAATTTTGTCAAACAAGATATCAATATTTTCACTAATCGGCATTTAAAGAGAAACGAAATGTCGATTTTCCGTCCTAGCAATCCCTAGCCCCGCAAGCGAGTAATCTGTAAGCAGCTGCCGGAGAGCTAGCCCCGGTACGGTTAATTAACTTTGAGAAATGAATTTATTTTTCGCGACAAATTTGGCGTCCAGAAAAACTAGAGATTTATTTTTGCAAACTAAATTCAGAATATTCGTTTCGAAATATTCTTACGAATATTCTTTCTTTTGATTTAGTTATGTTAATAATTGACAATGTTTTTACGTGTAATTTATTTTTCCAAGAAACATAGAATATATATATGGCTTTCTAGAATATTCCGCTCACACAAAAAACTTTTTTAATAACGGGTACATTAAAAAAACTGTTAAAATTGTGGGTACATTTTTCATAATGGCGTAGGTATTATATTTTATTAAGTGGTAATATTTTATAACTTCAAAATTAATGTTTTCAAGTTTATTTCTATGTGTATTTTTGCAATATAATAGGTGATAAATATAAACATTTTTATCTTAATTTCAAAACAAAATCCTTGTTTTCAGACACTAAAGTCTCTCGAGAGGTACCTAAGCTGTGACGTCATTAAATTTTTAACCTTTTCCCTCCGGTAGTTTTAGGTCAGCACATAAAAATATCTAATTTTGACTCGGATATGTCCATTAGATATACAAAAAAAATCCAATCCACATGTACATGTACAATGTACATTCCATATTCCAGGCTTAAAGTTTTCCACGCTGTTTTCTGTGTTCGCATTAATTTTGTCGAAAGCATTTACTCCTAAAGTGATAACTTTATTTCATTTTAAAGATTGTTTGAACGGATTGAGATATTAAAGATTTGTGAATCATTTGCAAATAAATTTATCAAAGTTCAAAGACTTATATTTATCCACCGAAAATGTTTTTGGAAGTTCTTTCTAACTTTGAAATAACAAACATTTTACTGTTTTCGCTTAAATATTACAATCCTACCCAAAAGTCTTAAATAAAAGCTTAAATAATTATTATTTTCCTTCTTATGAGTTTTTGAGAATAAATGGGTTGTTAATTTTAAACGGCTTTTATTTGGTCATTTAAAACCTCTTTAAATTTGACATCCGTAATCAGTGCCATTTTGTTTACTTTTTGTATTTATATAACCCAATTAACCACCAATTCTCGGCCTATCAGAGTTTGGTTTAGAAACCAGGAATAGTTAGATAGTTTCCTCTAAGCCTTTCTCTTCCCCATCACTTTTCCCTCCTCTGTGTCTTCACCCTCACAACATATCCTACGTACAGGATACTAGTAGTATAAGTCGATTAATTTTCTTTGCTTACAATAACACATTATTAATGTTTATTACCTTGAAAAGGGCATTAAAAGCATAATATTTTAATGTTTATAAAAGTAATAAAATAATTTAATTACGTTGAAATGAATCATAAACCAAAAAAATTATTTGTGAAGAAGAGTGTCTGTAAGTTTGTTTTTATTAAAATCTACAGTTTTATTATAAGATTGATGAAAGTTTGCATGCTTCAAATCAAAATAAAGGTAATAACAGAATGAAGCCCAGGCAGTGCAGGGAAATTCAACTAGTCTTACTAATATTATAAACGCGAAAGTTTGTATGGATGTATGTATGTGTGTTACTCTTTCACGCAAAATTTACTGAATGGATTTTAATGAAACTTTACAAAATATAGCTCATACATTAGAAGAACATATAAGCTATAATTTATAAAGCTAGCTATTTATTTTCAATATATTGAATATAATAATTATTGTTTAATAGAAAACGTCAAAATTTGAGAATGACATTTTGCAAAACAATGATTGTTAAATCTAAATTCTATTTTGGAAAATATTTAAATTAGTGAATTTATTTGAAGTACTCGCCTAATACTTTGAATCGAATCAAGAATTATACATATTTTAAATAAATAGGTTAAGAATTTTGGTGTAAACGTAGATGGGACATAGGAAAAGAAATAGATTATTCGAAGTACTAATCCTACGCAGACGAAGTCGCGGGCAGAAGCTTGTATAATATATTAAATCTAAATAATCATACGTAAACTTTGAAAGAAAATTGTTATTTAGTTACAAAAAGTAAATTTACAACACGTTTCTCAACTTCTGTCATTTGTTTTTTTTTGTTTATATTTTTCAAAAGAAATAGGTACAAACATTCCTTGGTTGCAAAACCCCGGCTGGTTACTGGTTACAAATAACCTGAATTCTTCCTACTGCCATCACCGTGAGGAAAACTTTACTTGCTAATTTAAAGCTTCCGCGTTTCTCGGTAGACCGGCTTGATCAATATGTCCCGTCCTAGTTTACATAGCGGCAATACCTGTTGTACCAAATTGGAGCACGGTAATGCAACCCACGAATACACGTCTAAGTCTAGGTGTGTATGTGTACAGGTATATACACAGTGTGTGTGTGTACAAGTACATTGTAGTAGGTCCACATGGATATGATATTTATAACAAAATACGTGTGTTCACATTAATTCGCAAGTCACCTTGTAACTTTACAATAGACAATTAGGGAGGCGGATATGGGTACAAACACCTCTGCCATAGGTCATTGCTGATGCACTGACCACCAAATTCCCTCTCCCTCATTTATTTTTTTTATAGTGAATACCTCACAAGAGTCCCAACTGCTCCCGTCTGGAGCCAGTGAGACTCCCCAATTGGGGTATGTTGTGAAGCTGAGTGTAAGTGGGGAAGGGAATGAGATGGAAAAGAGGAAGGTGGGGAAGTACCTGGCTATTCAGATCTAGTCACTAAACACGGCTAAAGCCATTTCAATCAACGTTTCAATTCTGTATGGTGGTCTCACACCAGGGCGTTACTGAGAGTATCTTCCCCTCTGAAACGTGCCGCAAATATGCCATATTATTTTTAATTAATTAATTGTGAAATAACACAAATCAATCAAATAAAATTTATTTGCGCACGCCGCGCCGGGTTGGAACCCGCGACCTTTGGAATGGGAGTCTAAAGCGTTACCATTGGACTACGCTGGCCATCGAATGACCTTAAATTTCCTTAAAATAACCCTCCACACAGCAACCCCTAAGATGACATAGGCCCTGAAGGAAATTATTTTCCTACGGGCCTCCTATGTGAAGCTAATGTCAAAAAAGACGACAGTGGATATGGCTGAGATTTAATCTGAAGCAACCACTGCAGGAATAAACCGATGGAAATGTATTGTAGGCGGGTCTGTATGCCCAAAGTAAAATCATTTTTTTTACTTCCGAAAAAGTTTTCAAATGTCGAAATATTCTTTCTTGTACTTGACTTGTCTGGGTTCCAGAAGTCAAACAGTCTTATTTATGTTTGCGATATCAAGTTATTATTAATTGTATTATGGCTGTCACTATAAAATAGGTAAGGTCATATTTATTTAACTCTAAGTTAAATTGGTCAAACATCGAAATATTTCTTTAACAATCATTTTTATTGACCTTTCTATGGTCCAGGTTTGTATAAAAGTTAGATCAGTTTTCTTTCAAATCTGTATAGACTGTAGGTCACACTTCTGGGGGTTTCCTGTTCAGTAATCAATCTGCTTGCAATTTTTTAAAAAAGACAAGTTTTTTTTAAACCAGCTAGTTAGAAATTAGCTCTATGTTGTATGGCTTTGATAATGAGGTTTTTTCCAATTTTTATACCTATTTTTGTCATCCAGTCCTTTTTTTCATTCAGTCCTTTTTTCATTCAGTTCTTTTTTCCGTCAGTTCTTTTTTTTCATTCAGTCCTTTTAGTCATTCAATCTTTTTTTTCATTCAGTCCTTTTTTCATCGAATCCTTTTATTCATTCAGTCATTTTTTTCATTCAGTTCTTTTTTCCGTCAGTTCTTTTTTCATTCAGTCCTTTTAGTCATTCATTTTTTTTCATTCAGTCCTTTTTTCGTCAAGTCTTTTTTTTTCATTCAATACTTTTCAATCAGTCCTTTTGTTCATTCAGTCCCTTTAGTCATTCAATAATTTTTTCATTCAGTCTTTTTGTTTTCTGTCCCCTTTTTCATCGAATCCTTTTTTTCATTCAGTCCTTTTTTCAATCAGTCCTTTTGTTCATTCAGTCCTTTTAGTCATTCAATCCTTTTATATTCAGTCATTTTGTTTTCTGTCTCTTTTTCATCGAATCCTTTTTTTCATTCATTCCTTTTTTCAATCAGCCATTTTGTTAATTTAGTACTTTTTCATTCAGTCTTCTTTTTCATTCATTCCTTTTTCATTCAATCCTTTTTTTGTTCAGTCCAGTTCAATCATAATAAGACAAGCGATAAAGTAGATTCCAAAATTATCTTAATTTAATAATAATTCTATATTCGAAATCTGTATTTCTTTTGTTTATATGTTCGACAGATATCGTTATTTTTCACAAGTTTACTAACGGTGTTCATTCGAAACGATTTCTAACGTCTCAAATTTGTCAAAAAATTATATAATTTTTTTAAAATTTAAATATAAGTAATGTACCTAAATCTTTTAAAGCTACATTAAGATTCACAAATGCTTAAATTAAAATATGTTATCATTTTTCGCAGGTCTGCTCTAGTAGTGCAATAATTATTATCATTGGTGAGATTTAGTCTGAAATGTAATCAAAACATTTACGTATTTACGTTATTTATTTGCGTAATTTGCAAAATTTATTGACTCGTGTGTAACGTTATATAAATCTTGTACCTAGGTATGCATCTAATTTAATGTTGAACGTTGTTACCAAATACACACTATTTGCAAAGTCTACCCAGATTCCTTTTCGGGAATTACCTTCGTTTTAAACTCAAACAGGAGAAGTTAAGTATCGTTGGTTCTGTTTAATATTATTACACCATATATGTTCCTCAGAAAATCAGAGGCGTAATAAACGCACAGGCATTCTGGGCAGACGCCCGGAGCCGGCTACAATATACAGGGTGTCCGGGGGTAAAATGCATTAACTTCGGGAGGTCACTTTACATGTTGGTAGGGTTAAAAATGATAAATAACTTTTCCGAAATTCCAACTTTTTTTCCCATACAAAAAGATGTACCTATTAAAAATCCTTAGTGTAAAGTACAAACTTGCCCGATAAATTTGCTTTGACTCAGCAGAGCGCGATTGTGGCAGTTGTGATTGTTACGTATCGTAACCGCGGAAAATAATAGTGTTGGCTGTACACGCCGAAGAAATTTTATCTTTTTACCAAATAAGTACCCCTAAGAGTAGGAATTTCGAAAAAAGTTATTTATATTTTTTTACTTACACTATCATCTAGAATCATCTCCCGAAGTTAATGCACTTCACCCCCGGACACCCTATACAGGGTGTATATATACAGTGTCCACGCGTTGCTGTGACTAACGAAACACAACGCCATCCACTGGATGGATACCCAATCTAGCTAACCAAGTGTTGCATCAATAAATTAACTCACACTGCCATCTGTCAGATACTTATGGAACTTACAAATAATTGTCCCTTAAAAAACACTTAATTCGCAATAATAAATATTGAGGTCAATAATCGAGATAAAATTTATCCTATCTTTTACGTTGGACCAAATTACACACAATAAGCCAAATTTCATCAAAATCGGCTAATTAGTTTCGGATTTTACCTCGGACGAACATATGTATATATTTATGTAATTACCGCACAAATGATTCAATTGCTGACAACTTTTTGGAGCAATGGCACCTATAATTATTAAGGTATGTTGTCAGGATGAATTGTTTGGGGAGTGTGAAGAGATGGGGAAGAGGAAGGTTTAAAGGACCAGGCTGTTCAGATCTGGTCATCAAACAAAGTTAAAGCTATTTCAACGTTTCGAATCTGAACGGTGCCACGCCTCAAGTACTTTGTGAATTCGATGTAAAAATTATCTTCGTACAAATAACTTTGACATAAATAAATCGAGAGTTTTTTTTTCGCAAATCCACAGCAATAACAGAGCACTGATATACAGGTTTAGTAGTACTGTAAATCTCGAGGTTACAACCTTCTGATGACAATCTATCTTCCTACAAATCCGTGTAATTATCGAGACACCAAATTTTGTAAAAAAAAAGTTTTTTATAAATAGAGGGCTAAATCTCGGGCAGTAACTACAGTTTTTTTTTTATCAAATAACCGTAAAGAAGTTCGGTGTTTGCATAAAGAAAAAAAATTGGAAAGCTCTTATAGTTTTATGTGAAAAAGCTTTCACTAGAGATTGCTTTATCCGCGTTCAGGGGTATCATGTTAAAATATTTACACATTGGATCCATCAAGATGTCATATTACTACCATACTATTGTGTGAATTCTTTGAATTTCACCCCAAGTACTTGACGTACTGAGAGTATTCGAGGAATCTTTTCAATTTCAACAACTATCCCCTTCTTATTTGTTAACCAGACAGTGGTTCTATCTATTATATTTACATTTTACTTATATTCTATCCAACCACCAGGAAAATTGTTAACAAACTATTTTACACAGAAGGGTTGTTAAAATTTTAAACAATTCATCAAATATTTTTAGTTGATTTTGACGTTCTGTGTAAGTTCTGTTATTATATCATTGAGGGCGATTGACCAGCGGCTGAGAATAAAATTTTAAAAATGCTGGCAACTATACAGGGAGGTTCCAATGAGAAAGATTGATGATTCCCCGTAACATTTTTTAAAATTAAAATTTTAATATCGATTTATTTCTTTCTTCAAACTTCGCAAAATCACTTTGTGGCGTCATTTTGAATTAAATTAAAACAAATATAAACAAAGTTATTTGTTTTAATTTAATTCGATTTATTTTATTCAAAACCTGCTTTAATATATACCTACATTCATGTAAGCAATAAAAATGCTCAAAACGCATGAGTATAAATTATTTAATATCGTGTACTTCTTGTAAGTATTTTTTGATCATAAGTATTTATGATTTTTCAATAATGTCTAAGCAAAATAAGTGTGTAAAAAAATCTGAAATATTTTGGTTTGTAAGACCTTAAATAAATAAAAAAAAAACTAAGGTATTTTGGTCACAAAACACCTTCTCGGATTTATTTTTTAATGATTTTAATTTAACTAAAATTAAAATTATGAAAACTGTGTTTACTAGATTATGTATTGATTTATTTTGTTGTTTAATAGAATCTATGGTTTGATAGTTTAACAAATCTGCCAACGACCAACGGTATAACCTTAGTATATTAAAAATGTACTTAGTTTTTCAAACTTTTGAAACTGCGTGTACCAGATAAAATAACAACCTTTCAAAATCAATTTATGTTTTTTTTTCTAAAAAAGAGTCAATACGTCTAGAATTTGATTTAAAGGGGACTAATTCCGGTATTCTCTGGTAATACCCTATTAAAGGCCAGTTGCTTCATAAAACTGAACAACCCATCCTAAGAGTCAGTTGTCAGACACAGAATTTGAACATTTCATCAAACTTCTAAGTTTATTTTCAAGTTCTGTTAAAGTTCCATTCAAGTACTGTTATTATTTTAGTTATGCGAAACAACGGGCCAATAACGATGTAATAAAAACATTTGAATTTGAAATCTGATGAATTGTTCTATTTCTGAAAAACAATAGGCCCTAAGACGCTCATACTGTTAATGGCTTTATTGTATGTACATTTTTGGAATTTAAGTACCAACCACATACCAACTAAATTCAACATTCAGATCAACCTTATTCCACCCCGTCACTTTTAATGTTGATCCGAAATGGAGTCACCGTGTGGCTGGGTCGTATTTATCTGACAGGCCGTATTTCTCACCCTCTACGTAGAGAATAAAATAAATAAGATTATTTGAAATTGATGTTAAGACATAACGAACAAGCAGGTGCTTATGTCCTAAGTTTACTGCGGAACGCAGCCTCCCTCATTCATCATTATAAAAATATTGGTGTAATTTCTCTTTTAAAGGAAATAAGCTGCCGTTTGAAGTAAGTTTAAGTTTAAATTTAATATCTTTTAAAATCATTGTAAAACAGGAAACCAATAAACTCACTACTGTAGAAATTATCTGCAACCATCTGCAAAGCCTTAATTGTTGTAATCGTGGAAATAGAATATTCCAAATTAACTTTTTTAACTAATTCGCTTGAAAATTACAAGAGGCAAGAGATATTCAAAATAACGAAGTAATTGAGATATTTCCGGGATTTTCTTTGCTTTCTAATTTGCGGTTTCATAACTGCAAATTGTATAGGGGTCTGTTATCAAATTAAATTGCTTTCGGAATTTGAACGTCTTAAGAGGGTTTCCAATTAAAATAACATAAGGCGAATTATGCGTCATGAAGGTTCGCAGAATAACAATAAGGTTGTGGTTTCAATGGCGGTACAAACAAGCTTTTGGTTGGGTTATTGGAATATCATCCCCCGTTGATTCCAAGGGTTGCATTAAATCGAAAAAAAAATCGATTGATCGGTTGCCCTTACACATTCAATTGCGATGTAATCAACCCTTAAATCAGATAAAAATCAAAACTCATAGTGCAATTTTAAACCCTTCTTAACGAGTTTTAACGAATGATTCTTGAAAGTTCTTGAGAACTATTCACGTAGGTTTGTATGACTCAAAAATCAGTCGGAAAGTAAAAATATTTCCGTTTTGCAATAAAATCCAAATAAATGGAATATTTCTGAACATATCCGAAAACCAAAAACTGTGTTTGAAAGGTGATGAAATACGTTTACAAATGTTTTTTATTAGAAATAAAAATATATTATTTTTGAAATATTATTTTTTTTATACAAAGATAAAAAATTGCTCATCCTCATTTTTTTCTGTCTAAAATTACTCTTAATTAGTTTAAGTAAAACAAACACATATTTTATTGTACAAATGTATTATAATAACTGAGAAGATGTATGAATGTGAATGAGGCAAGGAGTGTGTGCCAAGACCGAGTTGTTTGGCGGTCCGTCCTCTCTGCCTACCCCATGGGGAAACGGCGTGATGGTTAGTTAGTTAGTTTATCACCTAACTTTGTTTTCGTTTCACAAAAATAGATATAATAATTTTATAAATTTTTCTCAAATTCTAGTTTTGATTATAAAGCGTGGAATTTTATCTTTCTAATACCGTTAAGATCATATTTTTACCATGGCAGTAAAGGAGATACAACGATTCATATAAGACCAATGTGAGCTGGAAAAAATATGGTCTCCTGTGATTAAACGGGTTAAAAAATTGATAATTCGCGTAACAAGTGGCCCGAGAGGCAAATGTCTTCCCTGCTTATTAAAACTTAGCTCTTAGTTAGCACCGAGGCATCTCTTAATTAATCTCTGGATCTAGATTCTACCTGCTTTTAAAATGAAATCCTCTTTGTATATATTATATCAGTTTCCAGTTTACAGGAGAAGCTGAGAGATAAGATGCGGAGAAATTTAATAGACCGGAGTCTATTTTGCACTGCGCTTCTCTGAGCATTAGCTGTAAACGTAATCTCACACTAATCTCCTCGTCTATCCATTGTCTATGGGAATATTCATCTCACTATCTGCAAAACCCAATTATTGTATCTCAACTAACTGATTCTATCAGTAATGTTTACCTCCGTAATTAGGCACGTTAAAACTCAGTACAACAAACAATAGATTCAATTTTAATACTCATAACGATTATCTCTCACAGAATTTTTTTTATTTGTTTTATATCTATAGTTACGCTCGCATTAATAATATTTTAAAATATTACGATTTCACGTTAAGGTGATGCGTGATGCAAATGTTAAGTAATGTAAAATGGTGTGATTTTAGTTTTAAAATTAGATCGCTTGGAAATATTTTAGTTAAACTTCAATTAAATACTGCGAGCTGCGAGTAGAACATCCACATATTTATTTGCCTTTGAAATATCGAGTAATTTGTTTATTGGCCATTTTATGAGCCCAGAAAAAAATTATGTATTAGGTCCATAAAAATCGTTTTAAAGTTCTCCTACTTAAGAATCCCTTTTTAGTTATGATTATTACGGTATTTCGGTTTTACATTGTGAAAAATTTATTCTTTAGGAAATAATCATAAAATATTTAATGATTTGTGCCTGAGCTTTGCTTTTTGGCGATGTTTTTTCTTCGTGAATAAATCAAAACAGGGGTTGGTGTTAAGATCATACCCGGTGGTGCAGAAATAGATTTTACTAAAATATTGCTGTCACTGTTGCTCTTACTCCGCCGGATATTGAGCAAAAGGGACAACGCACTGACACCCAACTAAAATGGAGGTTTTGTATTCCCCACTTTTTTCCTCCAAAAGTGCACTGATTTTCAATTTTTTTTTTACCAACTACATAAGAAAAAACTATTCTATGTCTGTACGTTTTGCTTTTTTTAAAAAAAACATTGTCTGGTTTGTATACTGAACATGTTTTGACGGCGTTTAAACCAGTCAATTTTATTGATTTTTGGAAGGTCATAACTTCTATAAAAAGTAACTTATCAAAAAAACAAAAAGTACCGACACTGCTATTTTATGCAAAAACAATATTTTCTCTAGGGTTAAAATCCAGAGAGATAAATAGGGAATACGTTTGTATGGAAAAATCACCGCCGGGTATCCTCTTAAACGGGAATTTATACCTTATCGCCATCTACATAAGGAATGTTATGGTTAGCGGCCTGATTCGGAATTTTACACTACGTGGTGCATCACATTAACGATCGTTTTTAGAATAAAAACACTGCGTTGTAATGCTATTTGCATAGCTTTTCTAAAGCATCGGTCACACGGAGCGATTTTAACAATACTATTGGCCGGTAAATCGGTTTATTTTAAGCTCGGCTTGGTTGGAATGTCGAGCTTAACGCGGCTTGGAACGTAATCCGTATGTAGGTCGCCAGCCTAGATATCACCATTATTGCTCGGATTTAATAAAGGAACATGCTTCTTTTTACTTTGTAAAACCTAACTACTGTCTACGTTAGTAATCTCTGCTTTTTTCTGTCGTCAGGAGATCGCGATCCATGCAATCTTTCAAAATGTCAATGACGGCATTATATTTCATGAACCTAAAATATTTTTAGGCGGGTTCATTTTTTTCGAGTTTATTTTTGATTAAGTTCCCCACTTCAATCAGCATGTTGCTACATGCGAAGTTAATAGTTTTAAATAGTAATTGGTTTGCCCGAGTCGTGCACTATTTGTGAAATTCACCGCTAAAATCAAACCTGATGTTAACACTTTTAAAATCCTTTACTAGACTGTTTAAGATTGATTATCAATTAATACCATCGACGTTCCACATTCTTCATCGCTCGATGACTATAATAATCCAAACTTACTTACTACACATGACCGCCAAATTATCTAGCGAAATCGCGTCATCAGAATTGAACGTGTTCTAATCGGTTAAGATTTGAGATTTTCAAGGCCAAAAGTATTATCTTTATTAATTTTTGGGGGATTGTGCCGCGTTTATCTTCCTCCTTTTTTTAAGCTAAATAAGGAAGAATCACTGCACGGGATAATAAACTAGAGTAAATTTTGGAAATCACTGAACACGCTTTATACGAATATTTTAGAGAAAAAAAACTTTTAATTCATCTTAATTACTGTAAAAGACTACTTTTTGCATTCGGGGCGATGGAAATTGCTGCTTGCTTTCGTCGTATGAGATCGCGGCCGCGAATGCAAAACGTTGTCATTTATAGTAATTAAAGTGAATTTGAAGGTTTTTTCAAAAGAATATTCGTAATGTCCAGTGATTTCGAAAGATTACCTTAACCAAAAATGAATCACGTTAATAATGGTCTAATCGAATTGCGCTAATATTAAAAAGCTGCTACCGTCAAACGATCATTCAGCGATTTCAACGCTACTAATAAATAGCAGCGTTGTAAGTTGTAATCGTTCCGTGTAACCGAGACTTAATAATTGGCACTTGATGTTTTACTGGTCTGAATTTTAAAGAAGAAAATCTGTTTGAAAATTGCGCAAAGATCTGAAGTGGCATAAATATGCATTTCCACAGTTCTTGTGTTTTCAGCTAATTTTATAATGTCCACTGTTAGTTACAGCTACATAAGCTCCAGGCAGCTAATATAAAGAAAGCTTCGTGGCTGTAATAATTTAGTTTTTATATTAAACTCAACAACCCTTCACCACTAATGGTTACCGCTATAAACACCGCTATAAAGTTTCATGTTTATTATTTTAATAATTTTAAACAGAGGCGGTTCGTGGAACCTGTTAATTCTAAAATAAAAAAATTTTAAATCATTTTTGTGGTGTTATAAAATCCATTCGGGCGATATTTTACTCAATTAATTTGGGCTTTGAAAATATTCTACAATACAACGGTAGCATTATTTGAGTGTTATAATTGTGAGATTGCAAATAAGTTTTTTTTTTACTTACTGCATGACTTTCAGAACATTGATATGTAATAAGTTTGGTGAACATTGGTTTATTGGCCAATTAGTACAAAATATAATTTACGTCTGTTATTTTTTTAATTAATAAACTTCATATGAAAACTTCGTACATTAGTATCTATATTAAATTTTATTTTATTAGAGACATTTGGAAGATAATAACATTACATGCATTTAAAAAATACAACAAATTATAATAATAAGTTTATAACCCAAACACTAATCTTCACATTATGCACAAATAATAAATAAAAAGCAAAAGTTTTTACCTTTTTTTGTTTGCTTAATATTATGTAGTTAAAAACTAGATAAACTGTCTAAACATAATATAAAAGATACAAGTAAAACACAAACACTGTGCCAGTTTTGTGGCTAGGGGATAAAAACAAAAATAAAATAATAATACCAAAAACTCAAAAATACCAGTCGTAAAGTCGAAAAATGATATATATTTTATAAATTTTAAATTAAATATCCCACTAGAAGGACATAAAATATGAGTTCTTATTAAATATTCTAAAAATACATACATTAAAATATTATTTCTTATTAAATATTTCAAAAATATATAAATTAGAAGACGTTAAAAACGCCTTAAATTTTTTATTCAAAATACTAAACCCTAAATTCGAGTGTTGCGAACTCCTGAAACTCATAAACTTACACATTCCCACAATAACAACATGACAAAATACACAATTGTTTTTTTTTAATTGATAAACTAACGTTGAAGACAAGATTCTTGTCTTAAACATTAGTTTATCAATTTAAAAAATAATAATAATCAATATTTGACGAGTTAAAGCATTTCACCAAAAAATTTAGATATAATATGTCTCGACGCCACCTAGTGAGAGAGTTAGCACTTACATGCCTTTCTCATATTCAAATAAAGTTGGTTGTTTGCAGGTGAAAAAATGTAATAAGCGTTAATTGTTGAATGAAATAATAGGTACATATTGAATCATTTGGCGGGTAGGAGGTAACCCGCCGTAGCTTAATGGTAGAGCTCCTGACCGAATCAGAGGGGTGCGGGTTCGAGTCCCGTCGGCGACATGTATCTTTTCTCGGGAGATTTTTTCAATATGGATGAGTGTTTCAGGCTAATAATAAATACACTATTCTACTACAGCATACATAAGCGCAATTACATTGCTAACCCCCCGATACAACGGTTTCACACTGTGGAAATCAATTTTAGGTGATGTCAACATATTTAATATTAATTTATTAAGTTTTGTTGGCCTTATAAAATATTTATGCTAACACAATTCCTAATCAAAAGTTGTATTTTTACAAACCTATCTAATCGCTTTATTTAAAAAATAAATTATTTGTGTATTTTTATTTATTTTAAGTATTTTTTTATCTGATGCTGTTTACTGTGGAAAACGGTGAGCGCATTTTTTGTTACCACTGCCTATTTTTCGAACGTTTATTTTCAAAGGACCGCATTTTATAATAATAGCTTCATCAAACGTATACCAAAAACATCAAACGGTTTGTCCTGTAATATCGGATAAAGTAGAAGTGCACGCCACTGCTAGCAGTGCTGATGTGGTGGATGGCTGGTAAACCAGTGAGTAATATTAAAAAGGACTATGTGGGCTATGTTTATCTGTACGCCGCTGAATCTAGTAATTAAATAACCATCGCACTAATTAGACTTTAATCATTAAATTCGCAAGCACGCTTCCAACGGCTGTCCTACCCTTAAAAACGTCAACCAGGAGGTGACATCTCTACAAAACTGTGCTAACTAATAATAGTCTTGGTCATTTTCACTCTTGTGACGTTAATTAGTTCATCCATTCATGTTCAGGCACACAACGTTAAACGATTTTTTCGGTCCTCCATAACATTTTCACTCTTGTGATGTTAATTAGTTCACCATTAATGTTCAGGCACACAACGTTAAATAATTTATTGTTTCGGTGCTCCATAACATTTTCACTCTTGTGACGTTAATTAGTTCATCCATTCATGTTCAGGCACACAACGTTAAATGATTGTTACGGTCCTCCATAATATTTTCACTCTTGTGACGTTAATTAGTTCATCCATTCATGTTCAGGCACACAACGTTAAATGATTTATTCGGTCCTCCATAACATTTTTACTCTTGTGACGTTAATTAGTTCATCCATTCATGTTCAGACACACAACGTTAAATGATTTTTTCGGTGCTCCATAACATTTTCACTCTTGTGACGTTAATTAGTTCACCATTAATGTTCAGGCACACAACGTTAAATGATTGTTTCGAGGCTTAATAACATTTTCATTCTTGTGATGTTAATTAGTTCATCCATTCATGTTCAGGCACACAATGTTAAATGATTGTTTCGGTCCTCCATAACATTTTCACTCTTGTGACGTTAATTATTAGTTCATCCATTCATGTTCAGGCACATAACGTTAAATGATTTTTTCGGTTTTCCATAACATTTTTTAGTTTTATTTTTTTATTTCTGCTCCACACAGGAGGTCTTGAGAAAATAATTTCCGTCTTCTAATTTCTCTCTTTCAATCTTAGGAGTTGCTATGTGGAGGGTCTTTTTAAGGAAAAGAAGGAGTGGAAGATGTGGGAAGGAAAGGGTATGAGGGGTAAGTAGGAATATGGGGGTCAGTGTATCCAGGAGTGATAGACATATTAAATTACGAACATTTGTTAGGCATTGTGAACTATTGTTTGTTCGTTGGAGATCTGCAGTCATCCTCGGGAACGAGAACTAGTTACTTACAACGTCGATAAAACCTTTACCGATCAACCGTGCTAGGTTCAGATGCCAGATTTTAACATGACAGAAAATTTTAACAGCTTTAACACAGCTTAGGAAAACATATATCCTATTTAGACCGGACGCACGTTTACTTTGAGACCACAAGGGACTTCTAAAATGTGTGATTGTTTACATTCTTTATACAGCAAGAAAAATGTATTTGCATCACGTAGGTGTTGGGATTTTATGTAATAAATAAATATTTATTGTAAAGGCGAGATTACATTATAATATTATTTCAAAATGCTTGCTTAACGAATTTTATTTGCGTGTTATCCTGTTCGTATTCAAAAATGTCTCTATAAATTCACACCACGCGTGTCATCCGCAGAAAGGTGTAAGGGTTTTGATTGAAGCGTCGTGTTTTTGTCGAATCATTTCAAAATCAAATTGTCAACCCTTCAATACCCGGAGAGAGAGAAGGGTAGAGTGGGAGAAGTGACGTTGATTCCCTCGCTTTGACACCTTCTCAAATACTCCATTAAACGATATTGCTTGCACTCTGCGTACCTACGTAGGTACTTCACATTTTAATTGGCTAAATCAGCTCTTTCGTTATCTACATCAATTAAAAAATGTAATCTTTTAAAGTTGATGTAATGACAAATATTACGGACAGATTTTTCCATTACATCAACTTGTCAACGTTTAGGACGAAAATAAAGTATTCAGCCTTCTATGTTTTGGATTTTGGTATTCATACAAAAAAAATAAAAAAATCGTTCCCGTAAATTTATCACATTTATATAATATTTTGTAAAATTAGATTTTTTTGTTATTAGACCTCGGACTCTCTAATGGAATTATTTATTTATTACTTGTTACAATAAAAATATATACATTTGTTTTAGACTAAACCCGCGTTCTATACTGACAACAACTTAGGTAAATTATTAAAAAACACTAAAGATAGAGATCATAAATTAAGCCACTCAGACATTTACCAATTATGTTGCAATGATTGTCCATCGTTCTACATAGGGAAGACAACCAGAAATGTAAATATTAGAATCACGGAACATTTAAGATGTTTAAATAACAATGATTTTTCAGAATTTGCCGATCATCTTATTTCCACCAATCTTACTTTTAAGGACACGGGTTAAAATTCTTCACCGTAATAATAAAAGCAAAAAATTAGATACCTTAGAGGCACTTCAAATTTTAAAAATCCCTAAATAATAACGCTAGTATATAATTATATTTAATAAATAGTAATATTGCAGCCTTCTCAGCCTCCAACCTGTTACTTAGTATCTTCGTTCAACGAAGATAACCACTAACAAACACGCGCGAGGCACGCGCTAATCTGGCCCCGCCCACTTTCTATACATGTCGTTACTTGTAGCAGATATGAATCCGCATCCGAAAAAGTTCCGTATAAATTAATGCGTATGAAGATGTCTGAATTAATGCGAATATTCCTTGATATTATCAAGCTCTTTTATTGTTTTTTTTTTCAATTTAGATGTGCTTTGGAGTAATAATTTACGATGTCATCATTTTGAGTTTTTATTGTTTTTTTTTTAGTAAATGACTGTATATTTAGATATACGTGTGTAGGATCTATCTATCTAGACAACATTATGTTGGGATTATCATATCAAATTCAAAATATGTGTTTAGTAACATAGGTTTTCCATATTGGTTGGTTATCCTCCCCAGCTCAGATTCCCCAAACCCTTAACTGAAACTCAATTTGATGTGATTGTTTGGTTGCAGGTGGTGGTGGAGAGCACGCACGCCAGCGCGTGGGTGCGCGAGCTGAACCAGCTGTCGCGCGGCATCTCGCGCCCACTCGTGCAGGCGGGCGCGGCGCGTGCACTACTCGCCGCCCTGCACCGGGTCAAGGACGCCGTACACGTCACCGACGACCACTGCAGGATACAGGTAATAAACTATTCTCATTCCCAAAGACAATACAAACACCTGTTTAGTGGGTGGTCAAAAGGGAATTTCCAGATCAGCGAGTAAAGGTAATAACACACTAGACGACGTACGATACATACGCAACACATTATGAGATCTGGACCTCTTACAATCCATACATTTTCTATGGAAATATGTTTTATAATCACACTCGTCACACGCATCGCAATCCCACGTTCCCATCGCGACGCCGATCCAGGCCGGACAGATCGGCGTGGGACGTGTAAAAGTTGGAGTGGGTGGGATCAAACCTCCAACGGGTCGTTTTGATATCTGTGAGTGTTATTATCTACGCATCTAAGATGTAAGAATCCAATTTTTTTTTTACGAAAATATTCGTTTAAAAAATTAATGTCAAATCAACCCACTCGCTTGCGCGCCTCGTACGCAATAATCGTAACATTTGTCACGTCGTCTAACGCGATGCGTGCGTCGAACCAGTGTGCACGTGTCCCTAGGAACATAGTATTGCGTGTATAGCGTGCGTGGACTCAGGGTATCTGTACCAGCAACTCTCAGGCATCACCCTGTAGACCTCATCACTTCCACCGGAAAATGTACCATGTGTTCGGTGGTCGCACTTCGCCGACTTACAGGCCATACCCTTGCGTTTTGTGGGCACAAGAGCATATTATCCTTTAATATTAAGTTTTTTTTTTTTTATAAGTTCTGGGAAGGAAAAAGGTATGAGGGTTGGGCAGGAATCTGGGGTTCAGTGTGTCCAGATCATCCGCCGCTAAGGTCTAGACAAATCCCACACCATTAACCCGGGCACCCCTGCTAAGTGACCAAACGTAGCGTACCACTTGGGGTGATCTATGGCAGAGGTGTTGGTTATCCAATAAATGGTTCCCGGGGCGGCGGTACCCATTCCCGCCTCCCAAATTGGGGAGAACAAGATGGTGAAATCCCAGCCTGCTGTCTCTTCACAGTGCAAAATTATGCAGTTTCATAAAATAAATGATAATAAATTCAGATGGCGTAGATAGAGTCCCGCAGCTGACATCTACGTTTTAATGAGGATTTCTGTTACATACACACGTTTTCTAAACACATAACCCAAAAATTAATCACATCCTAATCTTCCGGCCCGTACTGTCAATAACATGTTTAATGATATTCATGTTGATAACAATGATAACATGTTCAATGATATTATAAATGGTCTAACTCTTCCCTTTTATTTACTGATAAATCCAAATCTCCCGACTCTCCTAACTGTGGTATAGGTATTATTAACGTTTACCACAATAATTTTAATGACAGAAAATTTCATTCAATTTCAAATCAATTTTCAATATTTTCAGCCGAGTGCATTGCAATAATAGAATTTCTCAAATTTATAATCAAAAATAATTTTGAACACTCCCTTGTTCTCTCTGACTCTCTCAGTTTCCTCCAAAAACTTAAACCCAGTCCTCTTCTTTATCCCGATGATCACTTTGTATGCCTTATCCGAGTGCTGATAGTCTCCAACGAACGTCTCTTGAAAAACCGTAACTCTGATTTGGATTCCTGGACATGTTGGCATAATGGGTAATAATATTGCGATGTCTTGGCAAAACAAGGAGCAATTTTTAATTTTCAACATCATTAATTTGTCAAATCCTGTCGTTGCCCTCGTAAACCACATTCCCCTATCTAGCAATTTTTTCCATCATCAAAAATAGATTCCGCAATATTTGGGCAGAGTATTGGCACATTGCTACTCAATCCAAGACAGTTTGCTATGCCTCAATACAGGACTATCCCATCAAAATCGTGATTTCAACAACTCCCCCAGTTTTTCAAAAAATAAATTTCCTCACTTATTCGAAGGGGTTGTTACGTTCCTTCTCACCTTTTTAAAATTAACGTCCCTGACTCTCCAGATTGTACATTCTGTGGTCTAGAAGTGGGAACTTTAGATCACGTACTTTTTGGTTGTCACTCTCTAAACAAATATCCTCTCTTCTATCAAGCGTTATCCAAAATTGCCTCCCCTCCATTAAACATCTCATCCCTTCTAAATCTGAACTCGACTCCAATCTGAATTATAATTTTGAAATTTGCTTATTTAAATAAAATTAATATTTAAATTCACTTTTCATTTCTCCATAATTTTAAATGATGAGATGACCTAGAACACCCTTGAAAGGTGAAAGCCAGAAAAAAATTGGAAAAAAATAATCACGATCATACACTACGTCGTTTATGAGAAAAATGGTGAGGTTACAAATAAGCTATTAGCGGTATGCCATTAATGTTTTTGATCTCCACATATTTTTGTCAACCGTTTTCCGTACAATGATGGCAAATATAAGTAATATCAAAAATAATTACGTACACGTGTAAAAACAAATTTATACGCCGTGATCTTATTAATTGATCTTTGCTTTGTATTATTACATTAATAAGGTATTTCACCATCTCTGAATAAACTTTTGGCTGACTACTTGTCAAGTATCTTTAAACAAAGGTCAAAACCATTAACTTAGAAAAATAACTAAGAAAAGGAATTGGTATAACGATCAAAATATAACCGATCATTCTGTCCAAACGCTTATATAAAAATGGCGGCGGTTTCCGTGGTTTTCATTTTATATAAAAAGTAATAAATATCGGTTCCATGTTAGCCGCCATTTTTTTATAACCGTTTGGATAGTTTTATTTGTATGCCTTGTCCTCTCTGTATTTTATTTAATCATTTGTCAAATCAGGCATATACTTGACGGGTAGCATGGTGATGGATAGCAATGGTGAAACATAAAACATTCTACTCAACGAGTAGCGGTTATCGACAGTTTACTCAGAGAAGGTGAAATAAAAAATTATATTACTAACAATAACAAAAATAATCAGTTTCTCTCTCAACATTGTTAATGTGTACATCAGTCAAGCGGATCTATCGTTTTAACTGGAAAATTAAGATCTTTATTCCACTTTGAACACAAAGTGTCTGTTTCATCGAATTAAATTCTAATAAAACTTAAGCTACGTAATGCTCATGATAAATGATAATAAATAAACTGCGCTGGTATAAATTTCACGGTATTTTGTTCAGCGCCAGATTGCTGATTAAGAATCTCGCCTCTGTTGGAGAGGGGGGTAGGTGAAATGGGTGGATGATGGGGGTGCAGAGGGAGGGGGTGAAGAGTCAAGCTGAAAGGACTCTTGCCAATCTTCCCCTTCCTGAAAATGGACTCCTGTTGTGCGTCACAATCATAATTAGTTTTCGAGAAAATCTTCACGTTTTTTGTGTACGCTCGGCTAAAATATTAATTGGTTAGTTGATTCTATTATTTTATTTTGGTTAGGTCGTATGTAAATTAGTATTTCTGTCAAAGTGCAATTTGTTTTACATATGTTTGCAATTGTGGGACGTTCTATACTTGCAAGCTATTTTTTTTTTATTTCGCATTTGAAGTTGGTCATTGTTTCTGTTTTTCTAATCGTAGCTGGTAGTGTATTGTATAGTTTGCAAGCTATGTATTTAAAATGTCTTTGTCTAAAGGTGGTTTTAGCAAAAGGAGTTTGGAGAAGTTCTTTGTTTTTGGTTCGGGTATTGTGTACCGTTTGTGCTGCCTTGTGCATATAATTTGTTGTTTTGGTGTACATTAACTAAAACGGATCTTGCCAAGAGCTGTTTTATGTCTATAACGTTTAAAGTATTGAAGATCGTATCAGTGCTGATACCTAGTAATAGTTATTCTACGCCCTTTAACATAAACTGATTTTTTGAGATATTATTGGGAAATTTTTTTTCTCTTTTAGCAAATGGCGTGCTTTATAAAATCGATCAAATTCAGATTGTATAATAGATAACGAATAGTTACTACCCTACTTTTCACGAGTTTCAAAACCACCCACTCATTTATTTAACAAATGAAAAATTTTAAACAAAAAGGGGGTCTTTCTTAACTTTTTGATGGATTATTTTATAGTTTTAATGATTTTGATGATGTTATATTTACGAGTATTTATATTTTATTATAAAATAATATTTTTGGCACCTAAATATGTATATTTTACGTTTATAGTTGTGTTAAAAAGAAAACAATCCTTTTCCCTTTTTTAATGTGAATACCTCACAAGAGTGGATACGTCTGGAGCCAGTGAGTCTATGTCATTCCCATTTGGGGTATGTTGTGATGCTGAAGGTAGGTAGGGAGGGGAAGGAGATGGGGAAGTACCTGACCATTCAGATCTAGTCACCAATTACGGCTAAAGCTATTTCAAGGAACGTTTCAATTTTGAATTTTACCGAGGCGATACAGAGAGTATCTTCATTCTGAAGTGTGCCGAAAATATACCTTATATATTAGACAAGCTTCAATATCTAAGTTTATACGAAAATTTTTAATCTATTTATTTAAAATATCTTTAATTCTTGATTTGATTCGAAGTATTAGGCAAGTACTTCAAATAAATTCGCTAATTTAAATATTTTCTAATATAGAATTTTGATTTAACAATCATTGTTTTGAAAATGTCATTCTCAAATTATGACTTTTTCTATTAAACAATAATTATTATTTTTAATACATTGAATATAAAAGCTAGCTTTATAGCCTATATGTTCTTCTGATGTATGAGCTATATTATTGTAAAGTTTCATCAAAATCCATTCAGTAAACTTTGCGTGAAAGAGTAACAAACATACATCCATACAAACCTTCGCGTTTATAATATTAGTAAAATATTAGGTACCTACTCGAAAATAAACACAAACATATTTTTAGGTGTCTAATCGTATTTACTTGTTTGTTATTGCGTTTCTGAGACCATAAACCAATCATGTGGTAGCGGAGAGATCACAAAGAAAATAGGAAACATTTAGATTAAAACCTTCAACGGCAATAAAGCATTTTTCATTACCCTCTCTCGCGTGTTGTTTCTATACCGAAAATGATATGATCAATGAAATTAATATATTTTCTCCAACCCACATATAAAATTCAAACAAATCTTAAACGGCATTTTTACTTAGGGAAACGGCTGCGCAACCTTTTTCATATAAAACTTGATTTTGGATTTGGATTTGAGGCCAAAATACTTAAACAGACTGAAAAAATATATATTTTAACAAAGAAGTACATGGCAAATATCTGGTACGGGTGAGCGCTACTTTTTTTATGTTTTAAATCATAAAATTTAGGTAAGTAAAGAAATCAATTTTTAATGATTTCGGAGGCAACTTTGGCAATAATATTTAAATAATAATTGTTAAAAAAAATTATATTGCCATTTTACCATTTACCATATATATAAAAATCTCGCGTCACGATGTTTGTTCGAGATAAACTCCAAAACTTCTCAACCGATTTTGTTGAAATTTGGTTTACTGTATGTAATTTGGTCCATCTTAAAGGATAGGATCGTTTTTTATCTCAATTATTGACCACAATATTTATTAATGCGAATTAAATGTCTAATAAATGTTTGTTACCGGACAATTTTTTGTAATTATTTTTAAGTTTCATAGGTTTCTAACAGATGGCGGTGTGAGTTCATTTATTGACAAAAAACTTCGTTATCTAGGTTAGGTAAGCATCTAGTAGATGACGTGGTGTTTCGTTAGCCACAGCAACGCGCGGCCGGGTCAGCTATTTACCTATCATACAAATACGATGAAATATAAAATAAAAACGAAAAAAAGCATTTTCGTCCAAATTCAAATTACAAACGACATATTTATTTACATTGTTAACACAAATATGTTGTATATAAATTTAAATTTCCGCTAAAAGAATGCTTTTTTGTAATGTTTAATTATTTATTTAGTTTTCATTTTATATATTATACTATTTATTATTCCGTAGGTAGGGTGAGATTTTTTAATAACGAACTCACAAAAAATGCCAATGTTGTCGTAAATCATGATTTTTTTCTATAATTACCCATATTTTATAATTTTAAAATAATCACATTAAGTATATTCGTACTAAATATTTCCAAAATCTTTTGATTAAAAAAACTATTTTTCAGCTTGGTTGGGTATTTTGGCCGCAAAAACAAAATTAAGTACTGAAGTTACAAATATGTATAATATTGTAACCTCATTGTCAACTACCGCGTAAGTTTTACTTAATACTTATCAATCAACCCTCGTAAAGGTAAAGGTAAGTACACACTGGACGACCAACGTACGTATGCTACGCTAGCGTAATGATATCTGGATTACTTAGCAACCATACATTTTCAATTCACACTGGCTACACGCATCGCGACGTGTGACCAGTGTGTTTCTGAAGCATATATTTCCATAAAAACACACTGGACCCGCGTACACAACTCACGCAACGCACTGATACAACTGGTTACCTTACAATTCATACATTATTATTGAAAATGGATACTTCAGAAACACACTTGTCACACGCAATGCAATCCTACGCTTCCCACGCAACGCTGATCTGTGCTGTTCAGAACGGCGTGGGACGACTGAAACAAAGATGGCTTTGATTAAGGTTTTGTTTATTTTGGGGTTTGGCATTTACTGACATTTGGCGTTAAAATGGGTGATAATAATAAGACGTTACCAAGTGATTTATACCGTAAAACTCATTGAAAATCGCGATACTGCTATTCAATTATGATTTGCGTGCGTAGGACAAGTGTGCAGGTTGGCCTGGGAACGTATTAATGCACAAGTTGCTTAGTGGACCCAGTGTGTTTTACCTTGTCGTCTCACAGGTTCCAAAGCATGCAGAGACGTAGTTTGTGGGTAGTTTGAAAATGGTCTTGTGCCACAGTTTAAAAATGGCCTTGTAAACCGAAACAGCTGTCACAATAATAAAAAAAAAAACTAAAATACTTGATGAACTGAATAATAACATTATTAAATTAATATTTTTTTAAATGGAATTAAACACAAAAACAATAAATAAATAATATTGGATAAATGTATGTTTGTGTTTCAGTACGCCAACCGCGCCGGGGAGAGGCTGTGCGCCAGTGGCGTTCTGGAGGTGCCCGCCGAGGCAGTGGCGCAGCTGGCAAGGGGGCGCGAGTGGGAGGGGCCGCTGCCGGGCCGTAGGAGGGCAGGGGGGCCCGACCAGGCGGCTCACACCTGCCACGCGGCGCCCGTCTCCTTAGACGGCAGGTAATAAAACAGCTGTTTTGTTAAATGTCTTCTTCTATTTTTCGATAAGGAACCCGACATAAACCGTGAAAAGTAAAGATCGCTTATGGCTCGGAATTCCGATTTTCTACCGATTTATAATATATGTTCCTTGAACACTTTAGGTTTTTAAGTTCTAGAAAAATATACGTAATTTTTTATAGGGATACTGTCAAACCGAAACGGTAATCATATAAAATACCCTCGATAGAAAAAAATCGCAAAGTATGCTCCGAAAATTTAAAAAAAACACGTACTGTTCTGTTATCACGTCATAGGTTTGAAAGATTTAGTGTTTTTTTACATACTTCTTATGCCGGGGCCGGATCTGCGCCTATCGTCATGAAGCTTCGCGTAAACGTATTCTGTTTTTCAAATTAAAATAATGCGTTTACGCGAAGCTTCGTGACGATAGGCGCAGATGCGGTCCCAGCATTAGGGTATTGTCTAGAGATTTTTGCTCTATTTTAAACGAGTCGTGTATTATTAAACATTTTCCTATTTTTTTTTTTAATATTATCGTTTTTAATATTAGCGCACTTCCTCTAGCATTTGTATTATCGTATCTCTCCTTCTTCTTCTGTTTGAGTGGGTATAACCAAAACCTACTAGATCACAGGAGTACACACAGTATATTCAATTTTTTATAAGAAAAAATCTATTTTTAACTTTTGAAGGTTATTCCCATCAATGTAACATATCATTGAAGAAAAGGATAACAATGATTATCTAACTTAAAATATGAAAATGAACAAGACACAGAAAATTGTAAAAGATAACGGTCGCAACTGGGACGTTTTTTAATGTCCCAGTTGCGACCATTACCTTTAATTATTTTTCCGTGTCTTGTTCATTTTCTTATTTTAATTTAGATTATTATTGTTATCTTCTTCTTCAATGGTTTTGGTATAACCTAGCCTTAGATATAGTATATGACCGCGGCAATTAAATTGTAAACTTACTGCCAAGTTTAGTGCCGAGCGCATTCAACAAATGAATACTCCTTCCAACTACATATTATGTGCCATGTTGTGAAGACTTCCATTGCAGTGAATTCATTATTCCCATCTTTGTAAATAGACTCTCAAGACGGTGTATGCCAATTAGTATGCACCCACTATACGTATTATTGTACTGAATGAATTAGTAGTGTGGGGCTAAAAGGTACGTGGGGTAACAGTTGTTCCACCCGCTGTTTCAACACAACTCATGTTTACAATATTATGAACGCTAACGCGGAAGGTGCGGGAAGCGATTATCTTTTCTCTGGTTGCTCAAGTATGTTTTGCTTGTTTTGTCTAGAAAATGTTAATTTTATAAAACGTGAAGATCGTGTTCTTCTGCGCTACACGTTTGCGTTTCTTCGGTGACGTGAGTTAATTGATTTAGAGTAACAAATGGTATATGTTACGCTATTATCTGAAATTGTTTTGAACTAATAATCGCTGATTAAAATGGCATCTACCGGTGCATCAAGTTATGCCAAAAAGATAGTTTTTTACCAGTGAAGGAATTTTAAAAACAAATGTCTTAATCGATTATAAAAAGAGTCCAAACCTTGTGCTAAGAAAGTGAATGCCGAGAGGAATCAACAGGTAAAGAAAACGTAAATATAGGTACTTAAATATAGGTTATACTGAATACATGGCTAAAGAACAAAGTTTACTCACATAAAATAATGTTTTTACGGGCCGGAATTCCGATTTATAACATATGTCCCTTGAACACTTGAAGTTTCTAAGTTCTTAAAAAAATATATGTTATTTTTAAAGATAATATCTGAAGACTTGTAGAGCCGAAACGTTAATTACATAAAATTCCCTCGATAGAAAAAAATCGCAAAGTATGCTCTAAAAATTATTATTTACACGTTTGCTTCTGTTATTTTACAAGTTATATGTATAAAAAAAAATTCAAAGTGATTTTTTTTATGTTTCTTAAGATGTTGAAGAGAGATTTTTGCTCTATTGTAAACGAGTCGTGTTTTATTAAACATTTTCCCAATTTTCGTTCGAATTTTTACGTTTTTAATATTGGCGCGCTCGCTCCGACGTTCATATTGTCGTATCTCTCCTTCTCATTCTTTTTGGGCGGGTACTAACGGCCCTTAATTAGTTACGCACTTTTCACTCCAAGGCACAAAATGTAAAAGAAATGACATTTTCAACCCCGCTCTACCCTACTGAACTACGTTTACTATGCGAAATCAACGTCTGAGCATCAAATACTGCAAAGGAAGTTCCTAAGTGTTTTGAAGTTGAAAAATCATCTATTTCCATTTCAAACTATTATCTCCACGCTGTAACATCCCTACATGCACGTGCAAAATAGAATTTTTTTCTGAATAGTTCATGGACATTCGTGCACAAGTGCTTTTTATAAAAAGAGGTACCTACCGGAACTTTTTAAAACATCTTTTAGGAGTATCTAGAATTATTGAAGTTCATAGTGAATTATAAAAAAAATTCTAATTCCCATCTCTATTCCTTTCCTTCCAGTTAGTATCTATGGTCGAATATATTTCTTGTTAGGCTGGAATCAGACGGCTCACTCGAGTGAAGGTTTACTCTATGGTTACTCGAGCGAATGTTCCCATCTTCGTTTCACTTTTGTTTCATTTCATGTTCAGACGTGTCATTCCGAGTAAAATAGGCCGAATGAAATACAGAACGATTAGTGAACCATCTGATTCCGCCTTAACCACAGATCAACGTACTATGAAGGATCAACAAGTCTAAGAGTAGGCTTAACAAGTTTGAAGAACAAACTACTGAAATAATTTAAGTCTTCAACTAAGCACCGAACACCTCACTAACTTGTAACGAGTGAATACTCATCTAAGAATAAACTTTCAAATTTGCTCTCCCTTCTTTGATTTCATTAAAAAACATATTATTGAAAATAAAAATAAACTCTAAGCAACTATAAATAATCCAAAAATAAATGTATCTACCACTGCGCCTCCTTTTTTTTGATTTTTTTCACGTCTCACACGCGCCTGTTCTTAGGTCAATTGATTGCTTTTGTATTTCAAAAAATAGTCGAAAATAAAAGCCGGGACGCCGCTCCGGCATGTTCCACAACAAAGAAAGCACTGTGTATTAATAATTTGGGCAGTGCACCCATTCTGCTGGAGAGAATCAGTGTCTTGAAGTTAGAATTTCATTATGTGAATTTAGTACACTTGTTGAAGTGTAAATGATCGCTTGATACGGCGTGGTATGTTGGCGCTTTTCTAGAATATAATGGAAAACGAACTGCGCTCAGAAGAGAAACAAGTGTTTTTTTAACCAAATTAGAAGTTGAATTCTGTTTGGTTTTCTTTTCTTATCTTTTTGTGCCAACCCCTCTCACGAATTTTCGCCGTTTATTTGCGGCGTGTATTTTTGAGATACTTTGTAGACCTCGACTCCTCCCGCCACCTTTAATTAAAAAATACCCACAATTCTAGTAGGTACCTACCTAGGAATATATTAGAAAAGTATACTAAAAAAAAATTAAAATTCTTACAGCCTTACTAAAAAACTTTCTAAAAAAATTTAACAATTGTTAAACGACCGTGCATGAAAAAACCTTACTAATTAAAAACTGACAAAAAATTGTTCATGGAAAGATATGTACATCGCTTACACGGCCAAAGAGGGTAGTTTAACTGTTGTACATATCTGTTTTATTTGTATTTTTCAAATTTTTTCTAAGGTATTTTAAATGTCCTATATATTTCTTATTTTTCAAAATGTCGTAAAACCAAATACTATTTTAGAAACTAGATAAAATTACCTTTTAGACTTTTGTATTTTAAAATACACTTCAGTGTTTACAAATTGCAGTATTTTAAACTTAAAACGTGAAAAAATTTTTTTAAAAAAATTACACCAAACATTTTCTATTAAAACGTCGAAAATTTTTTGAATATTTGAAATTAAAAAAACACCGTCCTGTTATTTAATGAATTTTCAACAAAACTGTCACTTCACTTTTTATCTTGTTCATACAATTAAAAATTATAAAAAAATAAATTAATAATTCCACAAGAATAACTGAAAATACCTGACATTTTGAAGTTATTTTTGTAAAACTTAGACCTTGATTCCTATAATTTGTTTTTATTTTCACACGCACCATACATTTTTGTTATTAAATAACATTACTTTTATGAAAGTTTTATTAAACTCAATCGGAAAAACAAAATTTTATAATTAATAACCTATATTTTTTATGTTCACAGAATTAAATTACGAACATGACGTTATTAATGCACCAAAACTGACAAAAATAACACAAATAATAGTTATTGTGTTGAATAATACTATTATTATAGTTAAAATAAGAAAGTATACAGATTTAGGAAATGAAATTAAAAGAATTTGGCATTCTCAGACTATAAAAATATTACCTTTTGTTATTTCGGCTACTGGCATTATACCTAGCTCTCTTATTAAAAATTTAGGCATATTAGATTTGTCAAAGAATTTGTATATAAAAATGCAAAAATCAGTCATTTTAAATGCATGTAGAATTACGAAAGATTTTTTAAATATTTATATTGAGGGATCAGTAGGATTTATCGGTCAAATTAGGAATTCCACAGAGCCGAACCCTCTGATATGAAAATATCTGGAGACGGTGAATTATATTCCCATTTAATAGTTTGGTAGATTAACGTGTTGTTCTTGTATTGTTTTGTATTAATTATACTTATATAATACACTTGCATAACGTGGATTTACTAGATGATCATTTATATGGAAAAGTGTATGAAAGGCTTTAGTTTTTCCTATGGGAAAAACTAAACCCGTTCCTGTAAATCTGGTGAAAAAAAAAAAAAAAAAATTGGTGATTGGGTTAGAAATTATACATAAAAAGATTGTACAAATTGCACGTGAAATCTCATATGTCAAACTGTAATTATTTTCGATTTGTTATTAGTAACGTTTTGTTTTAAAATATGTACAGACTTTACACAACGTGCAACAGAAACACCGTTTAACGGCCGCGGAGTGTTTTTTTTTTAGTAAGGCTGTTTGTGTTTTAAGATACACTAATTAACGTTGTAAGTCATTTTTTTTTATTTTACGTTTTATTTCACATTAAAAGGATTGAGAAAGTGCATAACCGTTTTCTACGATACCTTTATTTTCGGAGTCATCGTCCTCATCTGAGTCACGAGGAATAAGCCGCATTTTTTAGAATATTGCCATTGGAAAATCGCAGAAATTCAGCAGACGTACTATTTTTACAAAAATGCTACCTCTATGATAGATTGCCCGGAATTACTCGAAAGAATTCAATTAAGAGTGCCCATCAGACAAACAGACAAAACCACACAAACATCCCTCAATGCAACACTAACTCAAAACAAAATACATTAATTGAGGTGTGTAGAATCAAATGCAGCAATCTCCAAAATGCTTTATTTTGTGAAAATCAAAAGAAACCTTGTATTTCAGTAATTCTCAAGAAATTATAAGATAAACATTTTATTAACAAAGGGAAACTTGGGCACATAGAACTTGTTTTAATGCCAAATAACTGTTTTTGTAGGCAAATAAGTGAACCATTAACAAATTTTCATTATCAGTTCACTTTTGAAAAAAAATGGAGATTGCTGTATTTGATTTTACACCCCTTTTATTCACCGCGCTTCACACATCTTTATCATTGCATTAAGTGAATTCGACTTATTTAACACGGTAGGTACCTAACATTTTCAAACCTAAAATTAATAAAAAACATTTACACATACATCCATCCATAATAGATCCATCTCATTCCCCTCACTCCCACCATCTCATCCCCGTACGCTAATGTAACACATTTTTCTTTCACTGAATAATTAAGATACATCAGTGAAAACCAAATATTGGTTAAATAATTTACACGTATTTTATCATGCATTATAAAATAGTATAACTGTTGGCTTTCCGAATAAAATAAAAATCTCCGAAAATTAAAGTGATTGTGATTATCTATGTCCCACGAAAGCCGTATTTAAGTTAGATCACTCCTTCTCCGCAAGATTTCGCTAATACCTCTTTTCGACGGGACCGCTTGTGCATCATTCATTAATTTGTTTTCGCTCTCCTGTAAAATGATATTTGTTGACCTACGACACTTTTCTACAGGTCTAAATCTAAAATCTTGAATACATTTGAATTTGTTTTCTTTACAGTAGTTTGTTGTGATGTGTTTGACTGTATCCATTATTTGACTATGATTTGGGAGACAGCAGCGCGTTCAATAAGGAAGTTGAGTCCTTTTTTTAAACTTTTTTTTATCAATGTTCACATGCAAACTTAAAATACTGGTAATTTTTTTTTAAAGTTCGTTTTCATAATTAAATTAATTCTACAAATTTGAATTTTATTCAGTCCGCGTAAACGCCCGGTAAAAGGCGGAAGAGTGTGTGACGTCATCTGGTCCCTTGTTTGTGTGAAATATAAGGGAAAATATTTACAAAACCGGGACACGCTTAATATGGACGAAAAAAAATAAATTTTAAAAGTTGTAGTAGTTAGATATTAACTAGTACTAATCAATTCAGTTACCGGAATTTCGAAAAAAGTGCATTTTCTTGGTTATTTTTTTCAATTTAAAAACACGAAATGTTATTTTTCGCCGAAACTTGCAACAGTTCCTAATTTGGCGGTCGATGGGCTTTTACATATTTATACATTTTTTATGATTAAGTGTAAAACAGATCAAGAAAAGATTTAGGTAACAGAAAATAATACAAAAATGTGTATAACAAGTGGTAGATTTTTTATTTAAAGTAACAGATTTTGAACTGCAGATATATAGCATAATATGTAACATATAAAAAAGTAAAAATAAAAACATTACAGCTCTAAAATTAATATTCATTATAAAACTAAATTAATATTCGTTGTTTATAATATTCATTTTAAAACAATTTGAATAATCGTAATAATTTAATTTAGTTTTATGAATTAAAAGAATTAAAATTCATAAAACCAAATGTTTTATACTAACTTTTAAAATAACAAATTTATAGAAATAATGTAAAGTGGTTATCTTGTAAAGTACAAATGAGTTTGATATGTTTATGATAAAATATTATAATAACGAGAGTAGAGAAAAATAAGTAGGAAATACAAATTGTTAGAGTAATGGGGCCTACAGACCTAGCTTTAAAAGCTCAAGCGTTATTTGGCTTGGACTACTTCAGCATATCGCTAGTCATACATTCCCATTGGGAATGTACGGCAACCGATATGCCGAAATACGCCAAACCAAATAACGCTTGAGCTTTTTTAGCTAGGTCTGTTGGCCCCATAATTGTTAACGTAAGAATAAACATGAAAATATATAGTACAGTTTGTATTATTTAGCAACTTTTATTGGGCCCCATATAGTGGGTGTATTGTAGAATATAGGTAAATTGAAATAACAATTAAATGTGCAAGTACAATAAATTTATAGCTTTATTAAAGATATTCTTATAGACTGATTTTTAGTTTGGAAACTGATTGATGACGATAGACATCAATTTTATTAAACTATACTTATTGCCAAGTCTGTGCAGCCTTTGAAAAGGCGAATTTTCGAAATAATTATTTGCAGATTTTGGAACATAATATAGCGCAGTCAGACGAGTATCACACGTAGGTACACGTACATTTATTTATTGACTAGTTAAATCCATTGCGTCCAGTACACCATTAGATATTTTGAAAAGACAAACTAAATCATTTATTGTGCGTCTGGATGAAAGGTCGCTTAGATTTAGTAAGTTCATTAAAAATGTATAATTTAGATCTTCGATTAGAATTCCTGGTTTATAATTAATAAATCTCAGAAACTTATGCTGCACTCTCTCGATTTTAGTTGGTGAATCTTATAAAATGGAGCCCAAATTATTGAATTATACTCTACTTTGCTTCTCACCAATCCAGTGAATAGCAATTTAAAGGAATGAATTAATTTAAAAACTTTTACCATCCTCAAGATAAATCCCAAGCATTTCATGGCCATCTTTTTTCCTTCTTATTTATGAACGTTTACTACCGGGCCATTTTTATAGAAACATTTAGTAGTAGTGTAGAAGATACACCAACTTGTATGTTTTAATATCTTCCTGTAATACCTTGCGATCAATAATGTTGTTCGCATTTCCCAACACCCTGTATTAACTTGTCACTGGTCCCCCTGAGTGAGCTGCCTCCCACGGTGCTCTAATGCTCTCTCTTTTGTTCGGAGGAATCTGCCGATGACTTGCAGCTTGGGGTTGATTCACATCGTTAACTTAAAGTTACAACAGAAAAGCTAAAATCTCCTGAGAACTCAAACACCCTCGACATCCGCAAAGGGCTGGACTGGGCTTTGCAAACAAATGGTAGTTTTCACGTACGGCGCGTGTGGCTAAGTGTTTATTTTCATTGTTATAATCAATATAAAAATAATTGTTATAATCACACAAATATAAAACTGAACTATGACAACGACATTCACCAATATAATACACGACAACACAATAAACTAGATATATCAAAAATAAACTCAACAAGATCGGGCTGAAAACATTAGAATACATTGCCTACACTAACTATAACAAAGTTCCTGAAGAATTAAGACAGGTATTATGCCTCTAACAAATCTCGAAACGATATATTAAAATCCTATTTTTTTCAAATGTTATTTTGAAAACGAGTCATAAGTAGGTACAAACCCTGTTCTGATAGCTGTCCTGATTATATCCAAGTACCAAACTTTGTACATCCAGATATGATGGGCGCAGTTTATATCTTTTTAAAGCTTATCATGTATTTGTATGTAAACATCTTGTATTACATCTGTATATTTTTGAGCCCATACCTTTTATTGTATTTTCCTGATTTTGTTTTTTTTTATGCATTTTTATGCATTTCTTTTTTGTCCATTATGGAGGATACACTATTTTTACTTTTTTATACCAACTGTACATAAATCAAATGATTGGTTATAATAATTCATAAAATCATAAAAGACATGTTTCTGTGAAATATCTGTAAAGTGATTCTTCATATGTTGTGTCTGTATGTTGCCTCTTTGAAATGTTTTGTAAAATTTTTCTTCATATATTGTGTCTGCATATTGGGTTGGGTAGGGTTTAACTTTTCAAAAGTACCAATTGACGATCCCTTATTGAGTTTTGATAACTCATGGGAGTGCAACTTCGTTGTATGTTTTATTTAATAAAAAAAATCATTTTTGATCATTATGTTTTATTTTTTATAACTAAATCCTTTTGGCGAATAAACATTTAGGAGGTGAGGTTTGCTTGGGTCTTGGCGATGGATGCGTCTGCCCACCTATTTCGTGGCGAGCCGGATCAGGAGACATTGGTTGAGGGAGACATTTCGACCTATCGACTCGCGCTGCAGTGGGAGGGATGGATTCACACGTCCGTCGCATCTTGGCACACTGACCGCGACATTCCTACCTACCCTTCATATATTTTTCCTTCCCAGAAATTCCTTTCCCTTAAAATACCTTCCACACAGCATCCTCTGATCGTCTAACAGAAATTAACTAATTATTATATGTTTATACACATTTCTTTAATTTTTGTGCAAAACCTACGATAGTTGTGTAATCCTACCGACTGCCCGGCCTACCCCAGAACCTAATTAATAAATGTGGAACGAATAATATTACGTCTTCGTTATTTTTTACAAGTGCACTAAAACTATGTTTATAAAACTAGTCTTATATAAACTAAAAACCCGTCTAAAATAAATTAAAACTCGTCTTAAAGCTGGGAAAAGCTTTTGATTTTATACCGATTTATAACAAATGTCCTTTGAACACTGTACGTTTCTAAGTTCTAAAAAAAAATATATGTTATTTTTTTAAGATAATATCTGAAGATTTGTAGAACCGAAACGTTAATTACATAAAATTATCTCGATAGAAAAAAATTGCAAAGTATGCTCCGAAAATTATTATTTACACGTTTTTTCTGCTTTTATACTTTTATAGCTAAGTTATTAATTATTATTATTATTAAAAATTAACATTGTTTCTTTAAATGCTACTTAAGGTGTTGAAGAAAGATTTTCGCTCTATTTTAAACGAGTCGTGTTTTATTAAACATTTTCCCTATTTTCGATTGAATTTGATTGATTTTAATATCAATGCGCTCCCTCCCACTACACGTGGGCGGGTACCACGGGCCCTTAAATTAAAACTAAAGGTAAATGTTAGAAAAGCTTGCCCAGGACCCGGAATTTTATGCTGCGCCACTGGCCATATGTACGTTTGTACGTCCATGCACAGGTACACGTCGGCGTGTCGGCCGGTTAAAAACCAAAACTTATTGAGTGTTCTGCTTCTTACTTATTACAAAGCAATGAAATCTCATATTATTAATTTGACGTTCAGTCTGTTAACGCCAGTTCATCTTCAGAAGTTGGGAGATTGTTTAACTCATGAAAGTGTAGGTTCTCCTTCATTCTTACCTCAAATAAATTCGGTGTTTTCTTTCAAACTTTAATAAGTGAAGGTAAACCCCAGTTAAATTACTCACAGCTCAAGTTGAAATGCTTTGAGTAATAAAACCACGGTAAGTGAACACCGCTATGGCGAACTCTCATGGCTACTGACATGTTAATAACGTCGACCAATTATTATCTAGACAGGGCGTGTGAACCTTAACTTACCGAAACCAAACGTATTCGCAATCAAAAGATGGGAAGAAGCATCGCTTTTATCTTTTGTTGGTCTGCATGGAGCAAATTTGTTTTCCAGCAAGTTCATCCCCAAGCTCAGTATACCAGCTGTGAAGATCATTTTTCAAACAAGAAATTGATCCAGTTAGAAATATTTTAGGTGGGGCTTTATGCTCCTTATAAGCAAGCTTCGGCGGCGTATCGATTAAAGTAACAATTGATAAAAAATCTTACGTTTTTTGAACACCTTGTCATTGCGTGTTTGTGTCCAGGGCTGAAAACATTTCATATATGTTTGCTTGCAGGAACACCAGCCGCTACGTGTTTGTGTTCGAGGTTGAAAACATTCAATGTCTGGTTGCTTGCAGGAACACCAGCCGCTACGTGTTTGTATTCGAGGCTGAAAACATTCAATGTCTGGTTGCTTTTTTTTTTACATTAGCTTCACACAGGAGGCCCTGAAGGAAAAATTCCCTCAGGGCCTATGTCATCTTTGAAGATGCTGTGTGGAAGGTTTTTTTAAGGGAAAGGAAGGAGAGGAAGTCCTGGGAAGGAAAAAGGTTTGAGGGGTGGGTAGGCATCTGGGGATAAATATGTCCAGGAGTGATGGACGCGTGAAGCCATAACTCCCACTCCAAGGCCCCCAAGTCCCGGACAAACCTAACCCCATGAACCCGGGAACCCCTGCTAAGTCACCAAACGTAGCGAACCACTTGGGGTGACCTGTGGCAGAGGTGTTGGTCGTCCAATAAATGGTTCCCGGGGCGGCGGTACCCATACCCGCCTCCCAAATTGAAAGAAGGAACACCAGCCGCTACGTGTTTGTGATCGAGGCTGAAAACATTCAATGTCGGTTTGCTTGCAGGAACATCGCTCAAAGGCTGAAAACATTCAATGTCTGGTTGCTTGCAGGAACACCAGCCATTACGTGTTTGCGTCCAAGGCTGAAAAGATTAAATGTCTGTTTGCTTGCAGGAACACCTGTCATTACATGTTTGTGTTCAAAGCTGAATATATTCAATGTCTGTTTGCTTGCAGGAACACCAGCCATTACGTGTTTGTGTCCGAGGCTGTGCCCCCTCTGAGCTCGGCGCCCCCGGCCTGGGAGGCAGCACGCGGCTCCCTGCACTCGGTGAGGCGCGCCTCGCTGGACGTGCGCTCCGTGGGGTCGGACGGCTTCCGCAGAGCCTCGCTGGCCAAACTGCAGGGGCTGCCACTCGAGGCGCCCATCACCAAGGTGAGTGACAAACACTACTAACTTAAGTAAATCAAATTCAAATTTTGCAGTTTTATAGCTTTGCGGTAATTCATTCGGACGCTTACCTTAAACTCCACTGATGAGAACGTAGTAAGCAGTTTTTAATGCATTGTAAACGTCGCCAAGGTGATGAAAATTACCAGCTCATTTACAAACTTGTGGAAATTATTATGGTTTTGCGCAGTGCAGTTAAATTGATTTACGGTAATTCAACTGTACGCTTACCTCAAACTCAACAAAAATACGTCGAGATTTATTATTCTTTTTGTGCCCTCTCCTCTCAGAGGTTTTTTACGTGAATACCGCACAGAAGTCTCAACTGCTCCCAACCGTCTGTTAAGCCCGTGTGACTAGAAGGTATTCTTAACCCGGGAATGTTTGTCTTTCTTTTTAAAGTAATAAATTTTTTTTTTAAAAAAGACTATCACATTTCTGTTAGGAAGGAATTGGGGAAAGAAATAATATGTGGAAGACGATGATTGCGTAAATAGCCACAGCCAGGCTAATGGTTGTCGGTTCATCTTTGGTATAATTAAGGCGGGCATAAGGCCGGTTTACCTATAATATAATAAAGATCCTTTTACTAATGCCGAGCGCGCCTTGGTTTAATGCTTAATTCTTCTTCCGGGGTCAATTTTCACTATTCCAACATTACCCGCCGCGTAATGTGCGGATGCGCCATGTTTTTTTCATACGCGGCAAATTCGCAAGTCAAAGGAGTTTTGACTTGCGATTCATTTCATGTTTTTGTATATAAATTCTTTTCTAATGATCAGTATACTATTTTGTTAGTATAATTCAATATAATTACTCTTATTTATGTTACTATTCGTCAGTTTTAACCCATCAATAATGTCATGTTGTGAATTTAGTTTTGGTAACAGAAAAAGCGAGGTTATTTCTGGACCATCATATTTTAATTACTTTTACCGCGTGAATTTAGTAAGAATTCCATGAGTGTGATTTTTAGTATATGTATTATATTAATATAAACACAAATTTAAAAAATTAACGTTTATATTGCAAAAAAAAAAATTCCAAATGTCGTTTTTTTTTATTCTCAAGGAATTATGATTCTTTGAACGACAGCGACCTAAGCAGTGAAGTGACAGTTTTATTGCAATTTTCTTTATTAAAGGAGTGTGTTTTTTTTAAATTTTCATAAAATTTCCGATGTTTTAATAAAAAAATGTTTGTCGTAAACTTTCTTTTCAACTTTTTTCATGTTTAATTTAAAATATTGCAATTTCTAAATATTAAAGTATAATTCAAGTACCAAAATCTAATTGGTAATTTTGTCTAGTTTCTAAAATGGTTTTCGTTTTTACGATATCTTCAAAGATAAGAAATTTATAGGACATTTAAAATACCTTGGAAAATTGCGAATTTCGATGTGAAATTATTATTAAAAACAGTTATTTTTACAACAAATAAACAACCCTCTTTGACTGGGTAAACAGTGTATATACTGTATATGTTTTCATTAACTATTTTTTGTCAGTTTCTAATTAACAAGGTTTTCACATACACGGTTGTTTATCAATTGAATAAAATATTCACAAGGTTTTTTAGGAAGGCTGTTAAAGATTTTCCTTCCACCACTGATTGTTGTACTTACGTTGTCCGTCAGGTCATTACCCTTCTCAGCTCCGCCCAGGAGGGAGCCACCGCGCACACCGTGATGCTGATAGACCGAGCAGTGGACGTGCTGCGCAACACCGAGCTATACTCGCCGCACCTGAGGGCGGATGACCATCGCCTCAGGCCAGACGACCCGGTAGCCAACGACCTCATAGGCGCGCTGCTGTCGGTAAGTGTGCACTCTCAATCTCTGCTATTATTGACGATGCTGAATGATTTTTTGAAGATTTTTTTTCAACTCTGTCGTTTTTATTTCATTATTTTTCAAATAAAAATCATTTGGAGGGTCTGGATTTGCGGTAAAAAATCCAAAATTATTTTTTTATTGTCTTTATCGTTTCTCCTCGCTGGCAATCGCAAATCTTAGCTTCATATCGCAAAATTACCATTACTATACACGCTTATTCCTATCGATTTCCATTTTTGTTCCATTTTGAACAAATCATCCATCCGATATTATCTCCCGTTTTGCAATAAAATCATTAAAAGCCTGCGAAATTACAGAGAAAGAAAAAATATTTTATTTATTATGTCGTCACCACTTCATCAGTTACCACGATGCATTTTGTGCAAATGTGAATTTTTGTTTGCAACTAAGGCTAAATTGAATTAGCATATTAATTTATTCCCCGTATTAAAATAAATTTGTAGATGGTTGTTTAAAATAAAGATTGTGATTGTGTAAAATGGTTGAATTTATACAATTAATATTTTTTTATTAATAATGTATTGCATGCTCAAAATAATTCCATAACATCAGTAAGAAGTGAAAATGTCATTTAAAATTACGAAATGGTAGGTACGTCTTTATGTTTGTGATATCCGTTTCGAAATTAATGCTATCTGAATTTAAACATCTGTTTTTAAAAGGCTGCACACACAAAGGCTTTTATAATACTGTTGAACGGGTAGTTTTTTTTATCCATTCAATAAATTATGAGTACAATAATACATTCCGTTCCTTTCAAATACATTCAATATGTTATAACCATTTGGGGATGAAATTGTGTTGTGATGCATTTTATCGTATTTTAGTGATGAACTGATTGAGATTTCTTTTTCTGTAAATAAGTTTCTAATTTTTCTGTATAGCCTAGCTGCCTAAAGCATTGGTGAAAATTCCTCGATTAATTTATTATCCTGCATTGATGTTGTTTCCTCCTTTCTTTATCAGATGAAAGCTTGATTATTAAATTAACATCATGTTTCTGCTGCTTTTTTCTTTTTTCTTGAATTACATTCTCCTTGAAGGGAAATTCATTATCCTTTATTTTGTTCTATTGGTACTTACTTTTCTTATATTCTAAATTTTAATTTTAGGTAGACTGAAAAGCAAAAATTATATATGCAAATCTTTACATACAATTTAAAAGATTAAAATTATATATTCATATTTTTACATACAATTAAAAATATTAAAATGATATATTCATATCTTAACATACAATTAAAAAGATTAAAATTATATATTCACATCTTTACATACAATTTAAAAGATTAAAATTATATATTCACATACAATTTAAAAGATTAAAATTATATATTCACATCTTTACATACAATTTAAAAGATTAAAATTATATATTCACATCTTTTTATACAATTTAAATTATTAAAATGATATATTTACATCTCTACATACAATTTAAAAGATTAAAATGAATTTTTCACATCTTTACACACATATTAAAAGCTTAAAATTATATATTCACATCTTTAAACACACTTTAAAGGATTGTAAAAGATAATACTTACAATATTTTAATTAATGAAGATATTATTAGCGAAAGTCAATCGAAAATCCGAAACAGAAAAATCAGAAAAAGATCCCGAATCGAGTCCCAGATGTATCCGTATCGTTTTCTGATTTTTCTGTTTCGGATTTTCGATTGACTTTCGCTAATAATATCTTCATTAATTAAAATATTATAATTTGAGGTTTAACTCTTTAAGTTAAAAAGTTAAAAATAAAAATAGAAAGATAATACTTACAATTAGGCCACTAAGGTACATTAATTTTTAGTAAATGTATTAATATACTAATTTGATCAATAACTTTTTTCAGTGTCAAATCAGTTTTAAATATAATACATGAATGCAAACCACTGTTAAAAAGAAGAGTTGGCGGTAGCAGTACCACATGGCTGATGACTTTAATATGTTTTTTTTTTCATTCTGGTGTGTGGACGGTGCGATTCCCAGAGGGACCAGGTTAACTCTTTGATGGTAGGGCATATTTGCAGATGATTGTTATGTCACTTTCTGGCAGTGGATCAAATAGCTTGTAGCCACATAGGCACTATTCTTCTCTTCTTCGCCCATGTGCAGAACTATTCCTTTCCTTAACTTGATATATTATTTTTATTTGTTTTTAAGATCAGTATCTTATTTGTATTCTGTTTTTGACTTGCAAAAACATTTATAGCAACTTTGACAACTTGGAACTCTATTTAAAAGTTGGCATTTCTGTGGCGTGTGTAGAGTAATCTGTAGACTTTTGAATTTAAAAACGTTTATACATTTATGCTTTAATCGCTTACCTGTCTTTTGTTGGCTCCTGGTAATCGTTTGGACTTTGAAACCATTGAGAATAGTCTGCATATGGGTTTTGTAGCATCATCATCATAAATTGTGTTTAGCTTCATAAGATTTGGACTTGCGGAAAATACTTACAATATCTCTTCAACATTCTAATACTATCTGGTACATTGTGAATGTCAGTGTTTTCATATTCTTAATTATTAATCTTACTGCAATCACTCATTCCAACCAATTACTCTTCACATATAATTTTTTTTAGTCATTCAGTTCCTAATTCATTGATTTTAATTTCAAACTCGACCGAAAACATAATATCTGTCTTTACCAGCACAAAGACATGCTCCATGCCACATCTGAGAACCAATCTCATACGAACACACACCAATTAATTATGCTCTAAACTCTTTTTTTATTCTTTTTAATAATAATTCTTCTTTTTGTGTTTCATAAGTTTTACTTTATTTATATTCTGCGTGTGTATTGTGTATATTAATATTTTCCCTAGGTTATCAGTTTATGATGTTTTGTAATAACTATGACTAATCTAATATTGAATCACTGTAACATAGGTTCGTGCCTGTTTGTTGATTGTTCTTTGTAATGTAACATCTAACAATAACGGTTTATTTAACTTGTGATTTTGCTTCGCTTAATTTACAACCACAGACAACAGGCTTTCTGTTCTTAAAATACTCGGAAAGATAATTTTTCCAGAGCCATGAAAATTTGTGATGATCGAATGGATCGATTATCGCCGCAGGTTTTCCGATGGGAAACGACGAAAGGCCTCAGAGGTTAGGTTTTCATTAACAGTTTCCTTTTTATTTGAGTGTGTTTTTTTTGTTTTGATTGCAGCAAGGTCCAACTAACGTGCTTTCTTCCCGTAGAAGTAGCAACGATTCCACCGTCATTAGATCGCAAGCTTCCAGGCAAAATATTAAGCACAAAGTGAGTTATCCCTTTCATTTTAACTTTTCATCTTTAACAGAGGTGTGGTAAACATACGATTCTTGCAAATGACCAGCATTTCAGTGGCTGCCCTATATCATGCAACTGATTTTGCATCAACCCCTTTCCCACAAACAATTTGTACCTACTCGTTTTATTCAAGTTACAATTCAATTACAATAATGAAGTTAAGTCCTTTTTTATTTTTTTTATCAATATTCACATGCAAACTTAAATACTAGTATTTTTTTAAAGTTCGTTTTCATAATTAAATTAATTCTACAAGTTTGAATTTTATGAAGCCCGCGAAAACGCCGGCAATAGTATAATTCCGCGCGAGAGAGTTCGTGACGTCACACGGTCCTTGATTGTGTGAAATATAAGGTAAAATATTTACAAAACCGGGTCACGCTTAATTGGACGAAAAAAATAAATTTAAAAAGTTGTAATAGTTAGATATTAACTAGTACTAATCAATTTATTTACCGGAATTTCGAAAAAAGTGCATTTTAATGGTTATTTTTTAAATTTAAAAACACGAAATGTCATTTTCCAACGAAATTTGCAACAGTTCCTAACATAGCGGTCAGTGAAAAATGACATTTCATGTTTTTAAATTTAAAAAATTACCATTAAAATGCACTTTTTTCGAAATTCCGGTAAATGAATCGATTAGTACTAGTTAATATCTAACTACTACACTTTAAAAAAAAATCGTCCATATTAAGCGTGTCCCGGTTTTGTAAATATTTTCCCTTATTTTTCACACAATCAAGGACCGGGTGACGTCACGAACTCTCCCGCACGGTATTATACTCTTGCCGGCATTTTCGCGGACTTTAATAAAATTCAAACTTGTATAATTAATTTAATTATGAAAACGAACTTTAAAAAAAAAATTAAAAAACAAGCATTTAAGTTTGCATGTCATCTTCATGAATATATTTATTACAAGTCAAAATATTTTTCACTCAACTTCCTATTCATGGCACAAGTGTAAAACCATAATATCACCTCTAAAGCTTTATCCACATTGAATGCCAATGTATAGTATATATGCATTTTTTTATTTTGTTGAAGGTCAAAGAAGCCTTAATTTTTTTAACACTATACTTTACTTTTTATGTCAGGGTATCACTTGTTTGATTCCCGCGACAGTAAATGAAATAAATTTCGTATAAAAAATGGACTGTGCCAAATAAGGGTGTTGTTGCTTGCCTAGATTAAGGGCCAGTTGTTTCACAGAAATTTAAATGTAACATTTTCATCAAATTTCCATTCAGCGCCATTTTATTTTATTAACATTTGAAAGGACCTCGTTAAAAAGGTATACTTGCTTTGTGTCAGTCACAAATGGAGTACGGAATAACTGGATGGGGGTCTGCCTTGACCACTCAATCAGAGCCCAAAAGTAGTAAAATAAATATAAATAGCCCAAAAAGGAGTACTAAAGACAATACTGAAAGTTCCGCTTAGAACTCCGACAGAGGAAATATTCAAAAACTTTCGTGTCTACAATGTACCGAAACTTTATTCAAAAAATATTTTATTTAAACTGAAAAAAAATATATCTGAATACTCCACTGCCCAATATAAATACTCAACCAGGGCAATAAGCGAAAATATCCTGGTTACTCCCAGTTTAAACACATCTTTTGGACAGAGAAATAATAAATTCCATGATATGAAATTGTTTAATGCTCTACCAAATGAAACCAAAAAAATAACGGAAATGACTAAATTTAAAACAAAAGTCAAAACATGGCTGAGAGATCAAAGCAATAATCAACTTACAAACATTATGAAGACGATGTAAAGACAATTCGCAACTAAATACAAAAGTTTAAAAAAAGTACAGGCCGTCTCAGAACAGGAAACCCTTGTGAGGAGGACTGTGAAAAACACAAAAAATTATACTTTATACCAATATAATGTACAAACTTTGCTATTAAAACTAATAAAAATAAAATAAATAAAAATTCTAGGTGAGTTTCAGTTTTGTATCAAATTTTAATAATTTTGTTTTGAAAAGTTATATTTTTCTATGTACATTAGTTACTTAAGTTTTACATATCTGCTACCGGTTTCGACACATCCGTGAACCGAATTCGAAAACGATATACAGAAAATTAAACTTTTCAAAACAATGTCTGAAAATTGTTCCATAGTTAATGCCGAAGAAATTAAAAAAAATAATCTGTTAAGCTTAACAACATGATAGTTGTCCTCTTCTGCTGATCCCAGTTTGTTCAAAAGCTGAAACGCACTTCGGAATTTAACGAGGGCCTTTCAACTGTAAAAAAAAATATAAAGGCGCCCATTTTCCATTTGATGACAGCGTTACAGTTGAATTTCTGTGAAACAATCCGTCCTAAGATGAAGTGATCAAATGTTTCTGTACCTACTGCTCTTGTAAGGAACATTAAAATAAACTGAATACGACGCTGCAATAGCTACAAAATTTGCGGCAGATAACTTCATTTTTTTACCCTTGGCAATTTTTTACTCTTGAACAAAGTATATAACGTTAAAAACATGTATGTTATGATAGGCACCGGTGCAATTACGAGATTTGCTGGAGTCGTCCCTCCACTGGGACTTCGATATCTTCCGACTCGAGGACCTGACGAAGCGGAGACCCCTGGTGCACCTCGGTATCAACATCATGTCCCACTTCAACGCCTGCTCCGTCCTGGACTGCGACGAGAGAACCCTGCTCAACTGGCTCACTGTCATGGAGATGAATTACCACGTCTCCAATACTTATCACAATTCGACGCACGCAGCTGATGTTATGCAGGTAATGTTAAATGTTATTTGTTGTGCATTTGTTTTTACGCACTATGTGCTTATCTCCCGCGTCACCAAAAAAATTATTTCCAGTATTACGAGATTTTTTTTTATTTTTATGAATACCGCATAAGAGTCCCAACCGCTTTCTTCTGGATTACGGCATCCCCAATTGGAGTACGTTGTGAGGCTGATGGTATTGGGGAGGGGAAGGAGATGGGGAAGAGGAAGGTGAGGAAGCACCTGGCTATTCCAAATACGGCTAAGGACATTTCAAGCAACGTTTCAATTCTGAATGGTGGTCTTACACGCTATACTGAGAGTATCTTCCACTCTGGAATTGTGAAATAACACAAATTAATCAAATAAATTTTATTTGCGCACGCCGGGTTCGAACCCGCGACCTTCGGATTGGGAGTCGAGAGTCTTACCCTTCTACCATGCCGGCAGTCTTTGCAGATTGCAATTTTATTACCGATTACCAGATTACAAAGTTAATACCGATTACCAGATTGCAATGATATTTCTAGTATACCAGACTGCAATGTTATTACCGATTACCAGATTACAAAGTTAATACCGGTTAACAGATTGCAATGTTAATACCGATTACCAGATTGTAATGATATTTCCAGTATACCAGATTGCAATGTTATTACCGATTACATAGGAAAGTTAATACCGATTACCATATTGCAATGTTATTACCGATTACCAGATTGCAAAGTTAATACCGATTACCAAATTGCAATGATATTTCCAGTATACCAGATTGCAATGTTATTACCGATTATCAGATTGCAAAGTTAATACCGGTTACCAGATTGCAATTTTGCTACCGATTATCAGATTGCAAAATTTAATACCGGTTACCAGATTGCAATGTTAATACCGATTACGAGATTGCAATGTTATTACCGATTACCAGATTGGAATGTTATTACCGGTTGCCAGATTGCAATGTTTGAAAAATCACCATTATTTTGTAATATTGTTACCATTTACCAGATTGTGTTATTATGTTACCAATGACCCCAACCCCCAACAAAAATTTATGCTGTATCGGTCAAAAAAATGATAATATACTCGTATACCTAAAATACATTTTTTGATTTTCCTTTATTCAGTGAATTATAGAGTTTATAGCGAAGTCCTGTCTTACTAATATCATTATATCTGTATCTGTCGACAGTTACATCTCTCTGTAAATTTGTAATTATGTTCGTTCCGATTCAGATAGTGGCCATGTTGGATACTACTTTTTTCCAGCCATCGTGGTCGATTGTGGTTCCTACTACGAACTATCAAAACGAATATAAATATTATGATACCTACCGTCCTGAAGAAAGTTTGAGAAAAGATTCTTCATTGAAATGGTGACATTTGTTTGGACAAATTGTATATTATTCCTTATTTGAAATTTTAAAAATGTTATGTAAAATATTTATGGTTTATTTATTTTGGTGAGTATTTATCTTCTTATTTACTAATCCAGAAATGTTGTTTTTGATTTATTAAATCTTATGTATTAGACACCCTTAGCGTATTGCAGTCATCAGATTGTAATGCTGCTAGGTACCTAATGGTAACACCAATACTAGTGTATTGCTGTTACCATATTGTAATGATTTTTGTTCACACATCCAGGCTGTGGCGTGCTACCTGCAACGCGAGCGCCTCCAGTCGCTGCTGGAGCCCCTGGACGAGGTGTGCGCACTCATAGCGGCGGCCGCGCATGACCTCGACCACCCTGGCACTTCCAGTGCCTTCCTGTGCAACTCGCGCCATCCACTGGCCGTGCTCTACAATGACCTCACCGTGCTCGAGAGCCACCATGCCGCGCTCATGTTCAAGCTTACCATCAGTGAGTATTTGTTCTTTATTGGTACGGGGCCATGAGTCTTCCCGCGGCTCCCTAATGGGCCGGTAAGGAATCGACATAAACCAAATGCTGTAAGACCCTGCGCAGAAAAGTACTACAATCATAGAATAAAGAAGAACACTAGAAAGCAAATACCCTTAAAGGGTAATTGCTGGAAGTGCCTTCCATATATATTTGAATGGAAAGAAATGTCGTACCTTTTGGTTATAAACCATTTACAAGTGCTCTGCCGCCCTTACACTTGCCTGACATCATATATCGCCATCCTATTTGAATTTCATAATCATGGTAAAACGCAGTTTTGTATTGGAAATTTAAGGCCCGATCGGCCAGACTTTTGGATCACGAAACACGCCCAAGAAGCATTTCTTGTGTTCTTCTTTATTCTATGACCGCAATGGACTGCACTGCAAACCGTTACCTTACTTAAGTTGAAGCTATACGCCAAATCACTATTTAGATACATTTATCTTTACTACGAATCGGTTTACATTATGAATATTAACAAATATGCTATGGATACATTGAAGCTTTTCCTACCTTCTCCATTTATTGGAACTAAGATAAAATTATTAATTACGTTACAAAAAATATAAGCGTAAAGTACTAAATAATTTGTTTTTTCATTAGATAAATATGAAGAACACCTTTCAAAAAATACCCCTTTATGGCTTAGATTATTTTTGACTCAATCTATTGATTAACTTTTTTTCATTCTTGTAAAATTATTCATAAAAAAATAAAAACAATTTTGGCACTACTTTCCTCGTGCAGATAATACCAAAAACACGCGGAGTTCTAAGGGGGTAAGAAGTCAAATATAAAAAAATTATAACTAATAAACTAATAACCCTTCAAAGTGTGACAAATTTGCGTAGGCGGATATCTTCATATTGTGTCTCATCTTGTTCTGTTTGGTTTATGCTCACATGATGAGCCATTTTTGCATATTCTTTGTAATATTTTTTAAAAACATTTATATGTTTTATTACAGATGACGATAGAGTAAACATCTTCAAGAATTTGGACCGCGAAAGCTACAAGACGGCCCGACACACCGTGATTGACATGATTTTGGCAACAGAAATGACAAAGCATTTTGAACATCTCGCCAAATTCGTGAATGTCTTCTGTTCCAAACCAAACTCGGGCAGCCGGGAAGAAGGGATGGGAATAGATGTAAGTATTTAACTTGTTTATGACGCATTAGTGCTTTCATCCATTTCCTATGGAATAATCGCCTGGGGAGGAACATACATTAACCAAATGAAACCACTGGAAACATCATTAAGATAATGTACCAGAAGACCGAGACTTATCTCACAAATCAGTTATTTCAGAAAACTGAAATTATGGAACTAAGTTTCCAATGTCTTAAATTTATATTTACTCTTCCTAACAACTTCACTAAAAACCCAATAAGCTCTAGCCAGAGACATACCACTTGCATGTACACAGTGCCTCACTGGAAAACCAGGCTGGCCCAACGACACATTAACTGTATTGCCCCAAAATTGTTCAATTTATCACCCAATTTCATCAACAAGTGCCAAAACCAGAACTTATATAAAAAAAACTGTTAAAAGTTGGATAAAAAATAATTTGGTGGTGAATAACTTTTATCTTTAATTTATGGTATCTATAATAATCTAAATAACTCAAATATGCCATGTCTTTCTGTATCGTTGGATTTAAAAAAAAAAAAATATTTATTTTTCGAAGAAAACTTCTTTGGAAAGGTTTTCACTTGGCATTGGCATTATTTATTTTAATAAAATAACTTTGTTTACATCACTTTTACTTACACACAATCAACATGTTTCATGAACGATGTTCACATCATCAATAATTTTGGTACAGATATACTTAAATATGAACGAATGGGGAAGGGTCAGATAAGCTTAGTGATAGAACAAAGCCCCGGCAAGTCTGAGGTCCTGTATTCAATTCCTTGATGCGACCGAACCTTTTTCTGATTTACTGTTTCACATTTTTCATTTGAGAATTGTTATCAAGATTTTCAATGATTACATAAATTGTAAGATTTAAAAATAAAATAATTGGCAATTTTTATGTCCTTGTGATTCAGGAGGTGCAGTCAATGGACTCCAACGCCTTGTCTCACCCTGAAAACGTGGTGCTCGTGAAGAGAATGATGATCAAGTGTGCCGACGTGTCCAACCCTTCCAGATCTGCCAAATACTGTGTTGAATGGGCTAGAAGGTGTGTACTTTTTTTTCCGTTGCCAAGGGCTAGACTTCTTGTGAACCTATAACTGAAATCTTCGGAAAAAGAATGTTTATTCTGCTTTTGTGAATATTATTATCCACAAGGAGCAGCTTGAATTTGGAGCCTATTTTAAAAATCTATTATGGCTATTATTACCTACCCTGTTTTCTGTGTGGACCCATGAGGGCAGTTTTTATCAGTGCGAGGTGAGGTTTTAAAAATTGTTTCGTGATAATTGTGCATTTCTCAATCGTGCATTTCTCAGTGCGCAGAACCTACTGCGTACTTGGGGGACCATCCGTATTGTCCCTTTAAGCATTTTGGTTTCGTTCGTGATCGTACGGAATCCAGTATGTGAATTTCAAATACCGTGTGGACAGTCTGATAAATCCCCACGTAACAAAAGTTGCGTAGTTTCGGGCGGGAATTGCTCGCGTTCAAATTAACTTCGATGATAATCTAGCAAATAAAGCGTTATTTTTATTATGCTGTATTATAAATTGTATATCTATAGACATTTTAATTTATTTTGTGTTTAGACATCTGATTAGCATTATTTGACCGTGAAAATTTTTGTTCAAGAAATTTTATATTATATTCTCCGGGTATTGAGATTACATACAGTATGTAGTAGGTATCTGTATGTAAAAAATTTCGGTCCCCACCAACAAAGAAGTGCTCGAGCTGCCACTGTGATTAAATAATAATAATTCAGGATGATATGTTACGAAATAGCTATATATTTCCATTTGCCGGCTCGAAATATTGAATGGAATAAGTATGAAATTTGGCCAAAGTGGAGGAATATTGGCCTACGCAGAATCAGATTGGAATTTTAACATCAATATTGATGCTCACATTGGTCATTCATTGTGCTAGAAAATGCAATTTCCCATTATCAAAGTGTTTTATTAATGATCTTATTAATAGTGTTAATGTGTGCAATGTTCAGAATAGCGGAAGAGTACTTCCTCCAGACAGACGAGGAGAAGGCCCGAGAGCTGCCGGTGGTGATGCCCGTGTTCGATAGAGCCACTTGCTCCATCCCGCGCTCGCAGATTGGCTTCATCGACTTCATCATCATCGACATGATGGAGGCTTGGGATGGTAATTATGATTACTGCTGATGTATTTATTAACTATTCAGAAGTATTTTCCACACAATCCAACGACCCACAAAGTCTGGGCAGGGCACGTGGATGTTAAAAATGACACCGAAACCAAAATTATTGGTTTGATAAATTGGGTTAAGAAAACATTTATCAAAAAGAAAGTGCATTATTTTGCAGTCAAAAAATCGCAAGAAGCATTTTTTAATATTTTGTTGGTCTGCAAGGACGAAGTTTTTCCTCTGACATATTATATACGCGAGGTTATGGAATCAGATAGGGAGTTTAGTTATTAAACTACTCACAGGTGGGCCGAATTATTCAATTGAATTTGTAAGTCACACCACTTCTGGAGTTGATTTATGGGTGTATTTTAAACATTAAAGCCAGGAACCCACAGCACATTCTACATTATCCCAAACACAGATGAAACTACTTAATGGTGAGAATGAACGTTCAGGAAGCCTTAAATAAATCTTGTCTGATTGTGCACAACGTGGAGGGTTCCGTACAGTCAAATTGTGAACAATTTTTTAATGACCAAAATCAATCATGAGATTCACAAACGATAAAGGTTTTGCTGCAATAGAGGTCAATTAGTAGAGCAAAAAAAAATGATTTATCATTCACTTTTCTAATTTTGTCAAAGAGGCATTAAATTTATTCTTTTTTTTTTAAATTGGCATTTTAAAAAGCTACCCACGTGTCAATATATCTCTCGTCCAAGTAATGTTTGAAATGTAGAAGAAAGATTAAATGACTCGTAGGGATGATATAATTTTATTATTATAATCTTTGCAGCTTTCATCGACATGCCCGAGCTGGTAGCGCACACGCGGGCCAACTACCAGTACTGGCGCGACATGGACGATCAGGGCGTCACCACGCTGCAGGACGTCAAGAAGATGCAAGCCTCGCTCGTGGTGGCTCCTCCGCCCTCCGTCCCTCGCTCCAGCCCCGACTAGACCTGCCCCGCACACTCTCTGACAACACATTTCCCTCCAACTAAACATATTGTATTATCTTACCTATACTGCGTCGCAGGACGTGATGTCGTTTTGGTCAGTTTTTGACAACTTTTCAAGCAAGAAAAAACACTTTTTATTATGATTACTTTTTCATTTTTTTACACAAGGATCATGCACTGATAGCTTTGTATTAATGTCAGGCGCGCAAGAGTGACGTCACGTTTGTCACGGCTACAGTTTCACCATTTAAAAACCTCTTTGATTCTATAAACTGTCACCTCCGCATACAGCAATGGATTTTGAAACAGTGATGGTTCTTTTGCCGTGACAAAAGTCACCCATGCACACCTGGGGGCCTAGTCTATATCTCTCACAGCGCCCGTAACGCGGGTTTAGCTACGTCACGAATCCGTATTAACCCTCCTCTGACCGTGCTAAAAACTTTCTCGCGCTCCGATGCTGTACACTCAGTAAATATTAGTGTAATGTATTTATTTAATCCAATACATAAATGTATTGTGGAGGAATACCTAAAATGTTAACTCTATGTTTAGTATATTTACAAAGATATTTCAGTAAATACAAACCGTGACCGCTTAGTTGGCAGCACCGTCAAGAAAGGTTAAACGGCAAACGTGCTTGTTTGTGAAACCGAAAGATCGAGACTAGGCCCCCTGGTCTAATTGTATTGACTAAGATCAAATAGAGGTGATTGATTCCGATCTGTTCCTAATATTAAAATCAAAATTTATTGGTTCTCAGTATCTTATTATCGTAATCGATTATTCTCTCTATGAGTTCACATGGACTTTTTTTGCTTTTGATTCCAACACCTTTTCTTCCGGTGGGGAGGAGTAGCTCCTGAACCAAATCTCTTCTGATATTGGTATATTTTGGGTCAGCGAGGAGAGATTCAAAAGGTAAATCCTATTGATTCTTGAATGAGTCTCTCCCCATTGATGCGATCTTCGCCACTGCCTGAATTTCTACTTTAATTTAAAACTTTCATTAATTTTGGTTTAATTTTTATATATTTGTAAATCTCGTTTTTGCAAATATTATAGTAAATTTTTAAGTTTGTAATGAATGAGATTTTTTAAAAGAAAAATGTATATTATTATTATCGTTAATACATGTTTTAACAGACCAGATCTGTTCTTATTTTAAAAGAATGTGAGGCAAGCACGCAATATTGCAGCCCCACACAAAGTGTAGAGCGGGTGGCCAACTAGAGACGTCTGGATTATATCAACAGTTTCGGTACAATTTTAGTCTGATAATATTATGTTAATAATGTCTTTCGTAGACCAATATGCTATGGAGGATATTATAATTTGTCAGTGGTATCAGCCCATATATTGATTGTTAAGTTTGATGAACCTTACAATGCATTACAGCTAACTGGATTTTTTTAACGTTAAAAATGATCACTTTCTTACGACTTACTTCCCCTTACATATAAACAAGAGAGACACAACGTGTTTTTGTTAGGTTCGAAGACATCCTTACTCTGTTGGTTAATTAAAGGTCCCTTTCTTCAGGCAATATACACCTATACTCAGAAGTGTGGGTTCCATATTGGCACTACGATTCCATGACAACTCAACAAAGTGGGATTTCAACACCCCTTTGAAAAGTCATTAAAAGTTACATAAAAACATTTTGAAAAATTGCCCATATCCTAACCTAACGTAACTTATTAAAATTATATCAAAATTTATCACTTTTAATGACTTTTAATGATTTAATGATTTTTAATTTTAATCAATTTTGTTGTTGAGTTGTCCAGTCACCAAGCACAACCTGTAAAATGCACATCAGGGGAAAACTCGTTTGTGTTAGTATCGATACTAGTCACAAATGTCACTAACAAGTCACAAATGTTGCAAACACAATCACTATAAGTGCCATCTGTTGATACCTGTATTATTAGTACAACTTTAGTAATGAACTAAAAATCATACTACGATGGCTTTCTTTCATGAAAAAAATCTGAAATTTGTATATAATACCAGTAATTATTGGCTTGTAATATACATTATTGAAACCGTTATTTGAATATTTAATGTAGCAGGGAATCCCATCCAACATCGGTTAAAGCCAGCAGCTGAGCAGTTCTTAACGAAAGCTTACCATTTCGACAGTAAGTTTTTCAATTATAATTGCTTTTTTTCCTACTGTCTACCGTGACCAAACACTCTGTGCACGCCACTGCTATACGTGGAGTAAGCTAAATCAATGCCAAACTTCCTAGTGTAATTTACTTTACAGTGGAATAAATAAGTGTAAAAAATTTGTGAAACCACCAACCAAAAAGGGTATTGTATTGTGTATTTTATTTGAATTTGTGTATTTTTTGCTTGAAATATTGTTGAAAACTCGGCAAGGATGTTGTCCAATAATATTATTATGTACTTCAGTGATAATAAGAGTATTATTTGTTTTTTACTTTCTTTTTTGCGGTTTGAATTACATGGAAGCAACCGTTGACAGTTTTATTATTTATTTTCATGAATGCTAATTTGGTCTTATTTAACTTAAAAATGACCACTTATGCAAATACTACACTTTAAAATTGATTACATTTCTTCGATGGCCTATAATCATTATAAAAACATAATTCTTATATCTACAAAATGGGGTCAAGCCTGCATTTTAGTAAACAAATGTATAATATATGTATTATTGTATAAAACATTCTTAATAAGTACTTTTTATTTTATGTAGCTAATGAAATGTTTTGGTAGTTTCTAGTCTATCCCGTGTGTTCAAAAGCAACATCGTATTAGACCTGTTTTCATTCCTGTTTCAATGTCAAAAGAAGGCAGCCAACGTAATGATACCCACTTACAAAAACTATCCTATCTTGTTCATTAATAACTCTGCGCTTGGTGAGCTCTACAAAATTATGTGTAAATGTCAAACATTACATATATCGAGATCCATCTTTTTCTCTTATTTTATAACAATGTTAGAACAGAAATCATAACAGTGTAGGTAGGTATTTTAAAAGATAAAATATAAGTCCATGATAATAATATGAAGTTACCATTTGTGGGAATCACAAATTATTTTTAATCACTCGAAATTTTCTTTCTCCTTCTACGAACCAAGACTGGTTAAAGAAAGAATATTTTTACACAAACTAGCATAATTTTATTTTAAGTGCTGGTCCCTTAATAAAATTCTGTTGGAATATGTATTTACCTATTTGCGACTTTGTTTAGTAATTGATATGTGCTAACAATCACTATTTGCCAAAGCAATTATAATTTATTTTCTTTGACGATAAGTTTTTGTATGTTTTGTCTTTTTTCAAAAAAGTGACAACTTATAATGTCACATACAAATTCAATATTATTTATTCAGCAAATTGAAGGGTGTCCACTAATGCCCGTAAATAACATTTAAACCTGCAGGTACAACAAAAGTTTTGTAGTTCACAGTTTTACTTTCTGGGTGTTTTGATTTTTAAATATTGCTAATCTAAAAGATACATAAAGGGTACCTACTTTATATTTTTATAATATGTAGGTATGTATAACAAGTTTGTGTTATCTCTGATGCTTGTTATTTTATGAATAACGTCTAAAACATGATATCTGAGTAAAGTCAGGAGGAGCCCATAAGTTTGGTCAATCGCTCATTGAGTAAGTAATAAAAATGAGCTGAAACTTGGATTAAATATTGCTTGTATATAAAATATGGGTGCCAAATTTTATCTAGTAACCAATGTATAATTTTATCAAGATTTTAGAATAAATCCATTTTAAAATAGGTATAGCATATATATGTATGTATTTGGTTTTTGTGTAATTTTGTGCTTAAGTGTATGACAAGTCTAATATAGTATGATGTGAAATCACATCATACTGAGTAGTAGATACCGATATCAAAATTAATACATATACGTGTTTTCTTGTACTAATCATATTGTACCATGAAAAATAAAAAACTAATGTTTACAATCACAAATACATTGTTTTAGAAAAATTATATTTATTCTGAAAATTTCATCTTCAATTTCCCAACCCTGTACATACATTTTAAAAATATTTTAATAAATGTAGAATAGAAAATCTCTTAACTTGTTATTTAAAACTATTAAAGAATTTGAGATTCAGCCTTTTTTGGAAAAATAAGAAGGGCTGGAAACCTTGTCCATTTGCCTATCATAGATTCAATCAAATTAACGATGAGACATATTGCAATGAGTCGGAATATTGTCTTCAAAGCATTATGACGTATATTATGTATTTAGTTTCATCTGGTTTATGAGGCAGGTCGCCATGGAGCTGGTATCCTTGGCAACGGAGGGCAGTGCCCTTAATAGAATAATAAATTATTGTATTTTGATATTTTACCTTTAATAAACTAATATTTCAGACGCCATACTTGATCTTTCAAGTGATGTTACCATGTTTCTTTTTAGTTCCTGATTGAAAAAAAAAAAAACAATTTGGATGTCAGGGTATATATACATGTAGCACTTAGATTTAATTTCCAAATGACTGACAGTAGAATCATTCGTATTTTTAAAACGCTGTCATTATATTATATTATATCATTTCTCTGGAGCTTAACTTTGGCAGCTTACGGCGAACACAATACTAAACTTATTTCCTAAGATGTTATGCCCATAGAAAAGTTACAACAATGTTAATTTTTAAATACAACTTTGTATTCAGGAAATTAAACTAATGTCTGTGGTCACAACTTAACAATAACCGTTTTAGCAAATTTTTTCTAATGATTGTACAATCATGATTTACATCTTGCATTATTTGTTGTATTTTATGTTGATACAAATTAATGGGTGAATCATTATTAACTTCCTGTATAAAATCAATAAATAATGTCATGTACAGTTCATCTGAGCCAATAATATATTTATACAGATACAGGTTGACCAACTTGTCAAATAAATCGTAACATTTTTGCAAAATGTTAAAAAGTTTCTTAGAAGTAATTTACTTTTAAATTTTACAAAATCATACTTCTAACATTTAATTGTGGTTTATACAATGCTGTCCAGGGTACAGTTTGTGAATCCTTAATTCAATTACTTGATTTTAGTCAGCTAAGTCTGTATTAAGCTGCCAGTACACGTTGGGCCAACACGCAGGTGCCTACTTACCAACGTGTGAACGCTGTTAGCGGGTGGGCTCTAAAATCCTTTGATGTACGCACGGAAAACAACACTATTTGGTTGGTCGGCCTACACTGGTGGCATATGCGTTGCAACGGCCAATACACGCCAGGTGGCTGTATATGTAGGGCCAGCATTAGCCCAACACATTGGCAGCTTTAAATCCTATTTTTCCAGTTGGTACAATGTTTAAATTCGAGTGCTGCCAACGTAATATATTTTCTATAATACGTATGGTAAAGGTCTATAATAATTAACTGTAAAAGGCATTACGTTCAAATTAACAAAAATTGGCTGGAACTGGAAAAGTTGTAAATTATTGTTAAAAAATTATTTATGTTTTTTTCTTTATATTATTATAATTTGTTATTGAAAAATGTCCATGTATTAATTTTATTTATTTGATTATGTAACGCTTGTACAATCTGATGAAAATAAATTATTATGATTGGTTAATGAAACGAAATGACAAGGTTGCAGATCAAAGGCCTGTTAAAGCTGACTAACCATTCATATTGAAGTTTAGCAGGTTTTTACTTACGGAAATTAAACCAGTCGAGATGCTAAGTGTAAATGCATACCTACCACCGGGAGCTCTGTTACAACCTCTTCCTGTTTCTCATAAACAATGCACGTAATACAACGCAGTTGTAATGGTTATAATTAGCTCTCAGCGGCAGGACTATACTTTTCAGACTATCCGAAGATCAAATTCGCACATTCCGTAGAAAAGTGTCGTAAGTCAAAATTTTCTATTTTACTTTTTATCTCTGAAAAGTAAAGTCATTGTGATTATCTACGCCTTACGATAACCATATTTGAGTTAGATCACTCCATCTCTGCAAGATGCCGCTAGTATCTCTTTTCGATGGAGCCGCTTGTTCACCATTCATTCATTTGTTTTGGCTCTCCTGTAAAATTAACTGCTTTGATTTACAACATTTTTCTACGGGATGGTTCAAATGACTTTTTGCAAAAAACAATTATGTATTCAAATTAAGAAACTTTTATGGAAATATAGTCGAATTCAAATTAGTCTCATTGTAAATGTTTCATTGGAGAAAAATATTTTTTTATTTGGTCATAGTTTCTTTCTTAAACTGAGTATTTCCAACTGACATATCAACACCTTTTAATCTTGTTTCACGTTTCGACTAATGTATTTAAAGGGTTAATCATTCTTCATGATAATAATATTAATAATATCAATATGATAGTGTAAGGGTTATTAACTAAAAGCCAAGCTGGTCTTGACGGATCTTAGGTACCTATTTTATTCTTCCATAATATGTATGTTTGTTGTGTACTTTTAAATCCTTAGTGAGTACAAACCTATACTTTGTTTGGAGCATCTTAATAGTTTGTATTAGAGGTCTGAAGGCACAAGGTCCGCCCTTTCTAGAGTTTGATATTTATAGCCCTATCCGACAAAGGAAGGTATCAGTTTTTAATACAAATCAAACGGTCTTATAAGGTTTTCAAGAGACATAAAATTCAAAACTTCTTAACTCTCTAGCACATTCCGTCAGAATGATTCCGCTTTCCAATAAAATCCAAAAAAATGGATCATCCGTATCCGAAAACGAAAAATCGTTTTTGAAAGATAATAAAATACCCTTTCACCTATAATTTTTTTAATTATTTATATTTTGAATGCAAACATAAAAAAGTTTTAAAAATTGCTCACCTTACGTATTTTCTAACTAAATTTACTGATAATAAAAAAAATAAAAACACACACATATTTATTAGACAAATGTATTATAAAAGTTATTGTCACCTCAATATTTTTGTTGTTTCATTAAAAAAAATAATGAATAAAAAGTTCACAATTTTTTCTCAAACTGCGGTCGGAACTTTGGTTTCACAGAGATGCACATTTTAATTTTTCTGTATTTAACTACTAGATTTAGAATATAAAGTGTGGTGTTTTCTCTTTTTTACACCGTTTAGATTACATTTATCACTATGACAGTAAAGCACGGTACAGACTCGAAGCTCACATAAAAAGATACTGTGTTATAAAGTATATTTTCTACTGACACACTACGTTATAAAAGATTTCTTCCTACGGCAGGAGAGGGGGTCAGTTGAATTCGGAAGTGGTCGAGGTAATATCATTTCTTTGTACTGGACATGTCAACTTGACGGTTTCGTGCATGCTCCGTGTATTCAAAATGACCCCCTCTCCTGTTTACGGGGAAGGGGGGGTCGCATAACTTTTCTGATATAGCGACGGTAGCGGTTACGAAAAATAACACCAATTAGCGAAGATTCAAACCGCACTTATAACACGTGATCTTTTTACGTCTGGCGGGTCTGTATGGGATTATATGGCGAGCGCTATTGTGTTATAAGTATCTTTTTGATGTGAACTTCGCGTTTGTCGTCCGCTTAAGGGAGACACAACGATTTCTGTGAGACCCATGTGAGCTGTTCCCAAAAGCTAACAAATTAGCCTGAGGTTAAGCCTGAACATTTCTTATGTGAAAACCTTATAAAATGGTTTTATTGTATCTTACAAGTTACTTATTTAACATTGTTAAAGGGTTTTGCGTTTGTTGGTGCCAAATAGATCAGACATTCATAAACCCTGACGGACCTCATAATATGAGCTTCTAGATGCAATTAGTGTCCACTTGACGCTTCCCAATGAAGTAAGGTCGTTACTGTAAAGTGTTTTTACAATATTGGAACATCTGAAATGCCTAACATATCATTTTAGAAGTGATGGTATATGGAAGACAACTAGATACTTTTCATTGTGCTGTTTCTCCATTGATGTTCTTATTGTAAATAAAACTGTGTAATAAATAAAATTGTTAATCGTTATTTGTGCTAATAATGGTTTTAAAAATGTGTTATCACACAAAATGTTTAATGTGTATTCTTCTGAACTCGAAAATATATATACTGTAATTTAATGATCATTGGCTGGCTCATAAAATAAAAGACGAAATAAATAAATGTATTTGTTTTATTTTATACATAAACTGGCACTTTGAACGTAGCCTGAAATGTCATCATCCTGGCAGTTTGTCTGAGCCAATTTGGGAAACTGGAAAAATCCGGTCCGTCCAATGTTTTGCTTCATTATTTTCATACTGGCAAGAAAAGCTGCAATAATAGACTTTGTTTTTATCAAATTAAGACTCAACTTGCAACTTCTCACAAAATTTAGCAAACAAATCTGTTAAATAAGCAATGTAAGGTTTCCATTTAATTAATTTTTCTTTTAAAATTGGATCTTTAGCTTCCAAAAACTCTAAAACCGATTCAAAAAATGAAAAAAAATCTTGTTAAACATAATAAGTCTTTTTCACATCCAGTGTGCTTGAGTGTGGAGAAGGAATCGTTGAAAGTTGTCATAATTTTCTTCACACACCTGCGCAAATAAAGTTGGTTTACCGATTTTATGACAATTTGAAGAGATTGATGCAATCTGTCTGATGACGCAGTGAATTGCCAACACCCCAGGAACATTTTGTTAAATGGCTTATAAAACCACGATAGCGCCCAAAGATCCATCTGCTGTCGTTGATATTATGTTTGATAAAGGGGTCACTTTTTGCATGAAAAATCTCTAAAACCATTAAATATTGATTCGTCTTTAGTATGTGTCATCAAAGTTCTTGCGAAGAGCAGTCCTTCATCATACTACCGATAGGCAATTCCGGCACACAAGCGGTTAATCAATTCCCAATGCAAGGTCAAAAACACAGTGAAAAAACATGGTCAAAATATAAATCCGTATATTTTAAAATAAAAACATACAGTATAAAGCTATTTGAAGTGAGACATGAGATATTGACTTCTTGGGTAATCATCCCTTTGAAGAATGCATCAACACTATTAATAACCACCTTCTCCTTTGAAATACAATAAAAACAAAGAATAACCAACAATGAAGAGTGTAAAATTAAAAAGTTTTAAATATTTTTTTGATGTGTGAATTTGGTATATTTTGGGAATGTGGTTCTCATTTGATAATAATAACAGAAGAAATCCCATTTTGTAGCTCAAACTTTGGAATTAACAATATAATATATGCTAAATTATAGGTACATTCGGCTCTACTAAAAATAATGGCACAATTACAATAGCAATAGTTGGTGCAAAAGTGCTATATTTTATAATTATAATATGTATTTGAAACAAATCACCCAACAGATGCTCTTTAATAATAAAAATATATCTTATCAATAGTAATACATTCTAATTTTAGCCAATGCATGTTCAAGTACAACCAAGGAAAAAATTATTACAGTATCAATCAATTAATGCGTGATCTGCCATCGCTTTTCTCAACTTTACAGATCTTCAAGTTCAAATTTAAAAAGAGTACATCAATTGAATAATTTTTGTTCTAGAAAATGGCAAACAGAATTATACTATTTTCCAGGATAAAAATCTTCATTTTCGAAGAATGAAATTTATGGAAAGCATATTTCTAGACGGCAGTAAAAAATTTTGTACTAGAAAATTCTACATTTATGTCAATAAATTCACACTTCAGTTTACCAATGAGAACACAAACAGTTGAATTAAACCTTCAACACATTCATCATTTCTCATTGAATTTTCAATTTTTAAAAACCATTTTCAGATCCAAAGATTATGACTTTACCTTCCATCCGGTGCTTCACTGTCAACATGTAAATATCAAAAAAGAAAGATTTGTATGTCCCAAACCAAAACCAAATGTTTGAAATATTTTTGCTTATAGATACAATTGGATATCAGTTGATTGATTTTACGTTGAGTTAACTGAGATATCTCTACAAATTTTTAGATCAAATACTACCAATCATTTAGATTTGGTTAAAGAACCAAATCAAAATTACACAACAATAACTTGAATCTTGACCAATTGTTTAAGGGGCAGTCTTATCATAAAAGTATTATGTATTTCCTGTTTAAAACTCATGAAAACTATAAACAACATGGATGGTCATATATTTGTTTACACAAAGCTTTGAATGCACGCAGTGTTGTTACGGATAGCCAGCGATGTAAGGTGATTTATTTCATTTTCTTTTTCAATATAGTTAATTTGATTTTGGCAACCGCGTTATGCAGAAATTAATGAAAAAAATTACAAGAAAAAAACACAACCTAATGTGAATTTTATTTTAGTGGAAAAACTGCCTCTCAACAGTTGAGGAGTATTTAGAAATTACCCCTAGTTAGAATTAACTCAAATCTAAGAAAGGCAGCTGTATCACTATTTGACAAAAGCAACAATTAAAGAGTCAGGTCATAATCATCTTAATTTCATGAAGTGAACACATTGTGTGAAGCCTTAGGGTTAAACACTAGACAAGCTATAAAATGCTACTTTTCTTCTACTTACAGAGGCACTGATTCTTAACGTACATACCTAACTCTCCATAAACATCTGTTTCAATCCTAAACTAGATATATCTCCATTTACACTCAACTATAATATGTACAAGGATAAACTATTATTTATATAAACACATTCAACTTTACTCCACAAGAAGCCATTATAATATTTTTCTTTCATTTCCAATAAACTAACAAAGAAAACTACATAACACGCAGGTACTCGCTACCATCAATATATAATGGAACACTAGATGGGCCCCCCATTATTAGTAAGCACCCAAACAAATCGATCTAGGAAATTAAATACATATACTATGGATCCCCTCACAAATTCAAAGAAACAGTTCTATCTTAGATAATTTTCCTAAGTTATATCCATGAAAAATCGGAGAATAACTTTTAATCACTGGTGTGTTTCTATAACGGAAAAGATTTCATATGTTCATTCGGAAAAACAAAAGCATAAAAAGGATGAACATAATGAAGGAGCTAATCTAATGTTTTCCATACATATTGATGATCTTACATTTGTTTACTTTTTACAATCAATAAAACTCATGAATTCATGAAATTAAAATCAGTAAATATTACAGAGACAAATTAAATGGCTAGAGTAGTTAATCAGAATGATCTCCTACAAGAATTCAGAATGCAACGCTACCTACCACACCAATATTATAATTACTGATGTTGGCATTAAAAAATGCTACTTGATGCATTTTGATAAGAATGTTAATTAAATTCTATTTGATACAAGTCAATATTTTTCAAGAGGAAATAAGTTCATAATATATTGTGTGGAATAAGGGAGTAAAGTGTTATTTTTTTATCACTACCAATATATTTTAAAGAAGTATTTTATGTAAGGTGGAATTTAGAAAGTCTTTAATGAAATAAAATGGTTTATTTTTGGCACGAAGAAGCTAGTTCGGAAAATGGAATTTATGAGAAAATACATTTTTGCTAGGAATGTCTGGAAGATTGAAGAGATAAGCTTTCAATATTTTCAAAAGTTTATACATATTTAAAAATCAAAATAATTTAAACTTTATCATGCTGGGTGAGGATACTCTATGCGAAATATTCAAGTAATAGAGAAGTCAAATACAAGTTTTAAAGACTGTGATAATAATTTATTTTTTTGTTTAGTTTTTGACTCCTGTATTATGTCCAGACCACTCCAGATACATACTACTGATCCTGCCAGAAAGAAAAATATTCAACAATTTAAAAAAAAAAAAAACTCAAAATAGAGTTGCCACATAATTTTTTTGCCAATGTGAAAGACTAGACAAGCCACAGTGTAGAGAATACACAGGGTAACAATTTTTTTAAATTGACTAAAATAATTGTCAAGAATACAAAGTTGTGTAATGGTTATTAAATAATAATTACTAAACATTAGGTCGTTACCTGTTACCTATTACGAAATTGAAAAAATAATAATCACTCCATCCAGATTTTTCAAAAACACACATACAACAAAACAATCACACAAATAACACACTTATAACATAACAGAACTAAACTTAACTTAAGAGAATACGGAGTCATATATTATATTTAACCAGTCAACAAGAATATTTCCATAAATTACCAGGTTAAAATTACAACATGTTTTATCAATATACATTTTCAATTCACAAACTTTTTGTCAATGACACCACCAGTTTCTATTTGGAAAGATTTGCCCCAAGGCGGGTCTTTATTATGAATGTCCAAACTGCTGCCAATTCACAGAATAGAAATAATGAAACAGTCTCTTATTTACTTCTCCTTGTCCTTTGTATGAATGCAGTCAAGTATCACAAGTCCTTAAAAACATTTGAGTATCAAAAAATGAGGATGAAATCAACCTATTTGCCATTAACCATGTAGGTATATATAGCAATGCAAACATTTCGATGGTCCCAAAGAACAGTGTTGGATGTGGGTTTTTGTAGTTTTGCAGTAAAGCTGTTTAAAGTTTAGTTTCAGAATTTTTACTGTTTTTGACATCAAGAAGTAATATAGTGTTGTTTTGATCTTTTGCATTTCCTGTCATTTCATAACCTCTTGCAGGCCGCAGTCCCCCCGGCGGGTCCGGATTTTTGAAGCGATTTTGCCCCTTATGTATAAAGAAATTGTATGAAGAACAAGGTCAGAATCGCTTGGGCCATTCTCGATCTTGACATAAAAAAATACTGGATAGCATTTAGCCACTCCGAAAAATTCATATTAATTGCCAATGACGCGCCGGGCACCAAAGATGGCGGACAAAATGGCTGCCGCTTGATAATATGAACGCTGTCATATTCGAAGTCTATTCATTGTTTTTTATGTAAATCCATTGTGGAAAGCATAGATTTGAGTGATTATTAGGAAGTTCGTTTTATCTACATTATTTTGATGTAATTTTTGTAATATATCACAAAAGAAATGTTATAAAAATTCCTAAGAAAGGTGAGAACTGTCAAATATTTTACATCGTATTGAAAAAATATATTTTTTGTATGCTGGCTTTCAACTCGACAAAATAAGCCAACAAACAAGCCGACGAAACAATATTCAAATTTTAGCAGATTTAAATTGAAATTTTTTATATTTAGCATTGTTCTTCGGGACCGTCAATTTAGTTTCTAATTATTTTTTTTTAACTGTTATAGAGATGGGTCTGTTTTGTTTATACGTTTGCAACTTGTTGTTCTAATTGTGCGATTTACATTTTTTGTAAGAAGAGTGGTTAGGAGAGTGAGAGAAAGAGAAATAATCTCTGTTTTGAATATGAAATCCTCTCCATATAAATAATAGTAACTCTCCATACAATAAGAAAAATGAAAGTTATATTGTCGCAAACGCCACAAGTGTGGAGTTTCTCGAGACCTTTGAACTCCGCCAAACGGTGGATTTGGCAGTGAACACGTTAACAAATTAAAATTATCTGCTAACAGAGACAATACCATTGCATTGCAAACAGGACTCTGTCACATCGGTGGTATCAATCAAAGCAATATTATTATTTGAATTGGCAGCAGTGCACCACACTAGATGCATCATCGCAACTTATTTATAAATAGTCAATGTTTCTTTAACTCATTCACCGTTAGCAAGATTAGTGTGCAGTAACGGTTGTAGGGACAGTTGATTAGCATTACAGCGGACTAGGCCTCCCCCCTGAGGGTTAGAACATGATCTCACGGTCTTGGCACTGGTCTATGACGTACTGCGTGAAACGCTTGAGGAACTTTGGATACTCGCGCTTGTAGACGGCGCGGAGAACAGACGCGGGCGCCCAGCCACCTGGATTTACTGGAAAAATAAAAACAAATAAAATAATTTAGAATAGAATTGGATTTACAGCTAAAATACCATATTAAATTGATAGATCTTATATTGGAAATGCCACAAACTATTAAAACTACCTTACATATAAAATATAATATATTTTTAAATATATAATCTAGTATATTTTAAAATAAATAATATTGTTTAACATAATATGTAGTTTACAGTGAAACCCTCTAAGAAGTTTTCCAAGGGACCGGAAAACCTTCTTAGGCGGGAAAACCTTATAAGCGGGATAAATTGGGCCATTTGGTCTTCAAGGGACCGAAAAAATCAAACTTCTTAAGCAGGAAAAAATCTTAAGCGAGAACTTCTTAAGAGGGTTTCACTGTATTAGTTTTACTTTACCAATATCATGCTTTAAAAACTTTTTTAATTAAAATTTTAAATAAAAAAAAACGTAAAATTTTCGATAGCTCATTAGGCATATTCGGTTCCTATGTAAAAGCCAAATAAATATAAAAATCAAATAAAGTTTAGTTTTAAGTTTAATATAATATCTAAATTGGTAAATATTAATGATTAAAGTAGAAAATACTCTCAGTGAAAGACCACCGTTCAGAATCAAAACATTGCTTGAAATGACTTTAGTCATACTTGGTGAATAGCTAGATAAGTACTTCCCCACCTTCCTCTACCCCATCTCCTTCCCCTCCCCGCCATCCTCAGACTCACAACATACCCCAATTGGTACGCCATGGTCCAAGGACTCCCAAATTTCCCAAAATCTCCCAAAATCCGTGATGGGATTGATTTCTAACAGAATCTCATGAAGATTATTACTGTCATTTTTAAGTTCTTCAAAGCTTTGACTATTAAATCGCTTCATCAACGGATAAGCACGAAATCAAATTTAGCTCCGTGACGGGCTGGTTGGGAAGCCTAACCATAGCCCCCTCTGGCACCACGAGGGAGCAATCGGGACTGTTGTGCAGTAATCACATAAAATAAAATATAACACTTACCGACGGAACAGTAGGTGATCTTGGTAGTGATGTCATCCCTGGATATGGGCTGGCCGGCTTTGGGCGGGTCTATCCTGGTCTGGCAGACTAGGCACACTGTCAGGGTCACCCGCACACACTTCCCTGTGTTGACCTGAAACAGTACAACACATTATATTATTATAACTGCGTAAACAGCAATCTGAGTTGCATGTGGAAATACGTTACGTTTAATAAATGAGCCCTTGCTCGGAAGAATGTTGTATCCAACAATATTCTTGTTCCGAGAAAAATGGAAAAAACGAAACCGGTTATGTTTTATAACATTTTATATTTAAAACACAATAAACATACAATTCTTAAGATTTTTAAAGGAAAAGTTGTGCAAAAGGGCTATTAAATTAGAATTAATTACAAGAATTTGAGCTGATTTTGTGGAAAAATGTTGTATATAAAAATTTCACAGGCAACATTATTCCACAAAGTGGATTTTTTTTACTTTTCGTATCTCAAGAAAGCATCATACTCTTCTAACATCAATTTACATTTGAGCTTAAAAAGCAAAAAAACCATATGTGTAAATAAAACCATTTATTTTGTGTTCCGTATCGATGCCTGGAATCCATTATGAGAGAGCTAGCTCTTTCGCCCTTTTATTTCCGTTTCGCGCGCATTTATTCCCTATATTTGTCCTTTTATTCGACCTGCCACACTTTCTCTCCCTACTGGCAACACTATAGTGACGCGCATTTCGGATCACGTGATGTTTACTTCATATGACGCAACTTTTTCGCGCCGAAAGTTGTTTCTTGTTTCGCTGTGCTTAAAAAAAACCAATTTTTAAGCCAAAATCATCGTTTATTCCCTGTCCTTTTTCATTATCGATAAAGATAACGTGACCGAGTGTTTTTATACGAAATTAACTCTTAAATTAGTGCCTTTTACGTGAAATAATTACGTAATTATTTGTGCAAAATGAGTGACTCCGAGAACAAAGGAGAGAAATCGGCTTCGCCTTCGGTCGAGAGCTATGGTCAAGCGCAAGCTTCCCGGAAGCGTCGACTAACCCGCGAAGACTCGAACTCGGATTCCTCGGAAGAAGCCCCCCATTACCAGGACCCGCGAATCGAGCGCCTGATAGAACAGGTGTCGGTCCTGACGGAAGTTATGGTGGCCAACAGAATTGTGATTGCGGCAGACTCAGAGAGGGAAGACTCCGCGGGGGTATCGGGTTTCCTAGAAATGCCCGCCAACCTAGCCGCCCAGAAAAACGTGTTGGAATTCGGGAATCCTAGTACAGTGGTAAAGGAGTCACCGACTCCGAAGGCGGACGCAAGAAGAGTTGCGGTGATTTCGGCTCTTCAGCGTTTTGATTCGGAGGAATGGTCGCGTGTTCGTTACGCCGAAACGCAGAAAGCGTACACTGCAACGCCCGCCTTCGTAGAACTGGAGGTGAACGAGGAACTGGAGGTGAACGAGGAACTGAAGAGGTTCGACAGGAACAACTCCTTCGCACCAGCCCTGGATCGTTCCCTGGGAGCCCTCTCCAATGCCATATTGTCCCAAACGGAGATGATAAAAGGGAACATGCAAGCACTGGTGAACTGGGCAGCCGAACCGGACACCTGCTTGACCCCTTCGACCCTGTTCGAAAGGATTCAAGGAATGTTTGCCAAGGAGTCCACATACAGTAGGACCACGGATGACGTCCTACAAATTGTGTGTGGAAGGCGTACGGAATGCCTACAAAATAGGCGAAAGGCTCTGTTGGAGGGAATAAGGGACCCTTACATCAGGGAAGGCCTCGCCAGGATCCCCCCGAGTTCCAGCCACCTCTTTAATAAAGAGGAACTGGCAGCTTATATTGCGGCAAATGGGGGACGAGACAAGGTGTTGGGTGGCGCACCCTCATCTTATACCCCCCGTCAACCTCAACCCTCGACTTCTCAAGTGGCAAGGCCGGTGAGAGAAGCTCCTCCCCCCCTCCCCAAGAAGCCCTTTCGACCCGCTCCTAGGCCAGAGAAGGATAGGACCTATAGGCAGCCTGCCAAAAAGCAAGAGCCCTCTCGCAAGGCGACCGGCGATCGGGGTAGGAGGCGATGGAGGTGACTGGAGACCAGAGCCATTCTGGGGAGGGCGCCTGGAGGGGTATCAGGAGGTGTGGAAAGCGCTGGGGGCATCGCCGCTAATCCTGAATATTCTGAGAGGAGCAAGGATTCACTTCGTGTCAAAACCTCCTCTAGCTCTCCCATCGGCCGAGCTCAGGCAGAACTTCAGGACCAAGTCGTCTCCGAGCATGACCACACACATCGACATGATGAAAGCGTCAAAGATCCTGGAGGCAGCAGACGACTCCCCAAGCTTCCTGTCAGGTATGTTCCTCACCTCCAAATCAGACCACACCTTCAGACCCATCTTCAACCTCAAGGCCTTGAACGTCTTCATAGACTCAAAGCCCTTCAAACTTTTCAGTCATTTTCGGGTTCCGGAATTCCTCCAACCCTACGATTGGCTGATAAAAGTCGACCTCTCCCAGGCGTACTTCCATGTGCCGATTGCAAGATCACACCGGAAGTTCCTGCGCCTCGTCTACAATGGAGAACTCCTTCAGATGACATGTCTGCCCTTCGGCCTGTCATCAGCGCCAAGGATCTTCTCGCTGCTCTCAAACTGGGTAGCGGGACTACTAAGGAAAAAGGGGCTCCGGACGGTAGTCTACCTAGACGACTTCCTAGTGGCAAACCAGTCCAGAGAACTTCTGGCCTCCCAAGCAGTGGCTATAGTTCACACACTTCAACAGCTAGGTTGGTGCATAAACCCGGAGAAGTGTATCCTGACACCCACGCAGAAATTGGAGTTCCTGGGCATAACATGGGACACGAGAGCAGACCAAAAGTCTCTCTCCGACCGCAAGTGCTCTGGTCTTCGCCAAGCCTTGCAGGTTCCCTTAGAAGTCGGCAGTTGTTCTCCCAGGCAGGCTCTCGGTCTACTGGGAAGACTCAACTTTGCAAATTTTGTGATCCCTCGTGGTCGCTTGCATTGCCGCAGACTGCAGAGGTTCAGCCGCCGCATACAGCACCTGAAACCATCCCGGCCCGTTGCTCTGCCCAACGCAGCACGGCAGGACATAGAGTGGTGGCTGGCGGCTATCGGGAAGACGAGCCCCATTCAACCTCTCCCATTCCATCATTTCCTGACAACAGACGCGGCGGACACCGGATGGGGAGGGCAACTAGACGACACCACAGTTGCGGGCCAATGGACGGGGGAACAGGCACTATGGCACTCAAACCGGAAGGAAGCATACGCCGTGTTAGCAGTTATCAAAGATCAAGCTCATGCCCTGGCAGGGACGAACGTCTTGCTGCAGACAGACAACAAGACAGTAGTGGCTTACGTAAACAAGGAAGGGGGCACAAAATCATTAGCCCTTCTGGAAACAACACGGGAGCTACTAGATTTCGTAGACCAGAGGGAGATATCTCTGACAGCCCAGTACATTCCGGGAAGATACAACGGAATTGCGGACCGTCTCTCTCGGGGCGCACTGCTTCCAGAGTGGCATCTTCTAAATCCGGCAACAGAAGAGATATTTGCAAAATGGGGTCACCCTCAAATAGACCTGTTCGCTTCAGCCACTGCTCACGTGGTACCAACCTACGTCTCGCAAGACTCAAGCGACTGCTTAGCCTGCTTTCCCAACGCGTTCAGTCGACCTTGGGACTACAAACTAGCTTGGGTATTCCCTCCACCAAACCTCGTTCCGAGAGTGCTCGCACATCTGAATCAGGCAAGGGGCATGTTTCTCCTCGTCGCCCCAAAATGGGAGAAGACCTTCTGGAGAAGCGACCTAAAACAGCGAACAGACGAACCCCCCATGCGCCTGCACAGCCTGGAGAAAGTCCTAATAGACACGTCGACAGGACTACCCCCTCCCAGGATCCAGGATCTGGAATTAGAGGTCTGGAGAATTGCAGGTGGGAACAAGCCCTAACGACATGGAGTCAGGAAGAACGCCAACTCCTCAAGTCATCCTGGAGAGAGTCTACACTGAAGACCTATAAACCTGCATGGGATAGGTGGCGAAAATGGGGCACCCAGAATGGCGTGGACGTCAACAATCCCCCACCAACAATGGTCGCCAGGTATCTAGCCCACCTATTTGTTCAAGAAGGTCTAGCCCCAAGGACCATTCAGGTCCACAAGTCAGCCATTGTCACATTCTGCGGCCCAGCTCAGAATGCAAGAAAAATCAGCTCGGATTTCTTGGTGAGACATGTTCTCAAGGCAATCTCAACGGCAAGAGGAACCAAGGAGAAAGCAGCCATTTGGGACCCAAGACAAGTGATAGACTGGCTGATCAAGAATTCCCCAGCAGAAGACTCACTGTTTGAAGCGTCACGGAGGGCAGCAATACTTCTCATCCTGGCATCAGGTAGGAGAGTTCACGATTTAACACTGCTCAGAATCACTCCAGACCATTTTATTGACAAGAGGAATACCATTACCCTATGGCCAATTTTCGGGGCAAAAACTGATACAGCCATCCACAAACAATCAGGCTGGAAACTGACAGGTTCGCAAAAAGACAACATCAACCTCCTTAAATGGTTGAGGAAAGTCGTTGCTCTCTCTACAGCCAGAAGAGGCCCACTACTAAAGAACCTGTTCGTGACTACATCAGGAGAGACAAAACCAGCGACACAGACAATAATAGGGGGATGGATTAAGTCAGTCCTCAGAGAAGCAGGAGTCCACGCAACCCCGGGAAGTGTACGCTCGGCTGTAGCCTCCTTAAACTGGTTGGAAGACTACCCCATAGAGGAAATACTCGCAAGAGGGAATTGGAAGTCTGAGCATACCTTCCGGAAGTTCTACCAAAAGGAGATAACGCACTCCAGTAGCGACCACCTCCAGCGCTCAATGGCTCCATTCTTTACACCAGTATAAACAATGCAACATCACATATAACGCAAGTTTCAGATCACCAGGTGAGAGCAAACACATCTCATAATGGATTCCAGGCATCGATACGGAACACAAAATAGAATAATTTTACCTACCAATAAAATTTATATTTTGTTTCCATCGATGCCTGGAATCCAGGTAATTCCTACCTGGTGCATTACGAGTCATATGAAGTAAACATCACGTGATCCGAAATGCGCGTCACTATAGTGTTGCCAGTAGGGAGAGAAAGTGTGGCAGGTCGAATAAAAGGACAAATATAGGGAATAAATGCGCGCGAAACGGAAATAAAAGGGCGAAAGAGCTAGCTCTCTCATAATGGATTCCAGGCATCGATGGAAACAAAATATAAATTTTATTGGTAGGTAAAATTATTCTACATTCTAGATATTGTCTTCAGATCAACATACACATTATTCGACAAAACTGTTTCAACGGCTAAAAAGCAGCCTTAACAATATTTTTTCTGGAAAGATTCCACTTTCCTGCATTCTTCAGCTTCTTGACTTTAAAGTCTTTCTAGATGAAGCCATAAAACATTCATTTTCTCCGTTTATACCCATGAATTAAACCACGCTCCGTGATTTTGATAAACGGCCTTGTACAACATTCTTCCACGAACCAATCTTTAAAATGCTGCCATAGGCCTAAAAATATTTTCACTACCATAATCCCCACCTTAAAAGATGCGTAATAATGTGCCCAACATTATTTCATCATTAACTCAACGTTGATAGTTTTGTTGGATACAACATTATTCCGGGCAAGGGCTCAAATATGTTCTTGTTTTTTTTTTCAATTTGCAATGCTGACTTTAATGTCGAAATTTGCTGTGGAATCAGGACACATCACCCAGTGAAAACTCCGGTGAACGTCGATAAAGGGACCGTGTTACCTTCAGAGGAATAAGGTAATAAAGGAATAAGATCAATGCAGAATATCTCTATTTGGGCTGTATCGGCACGTACCCGACAAACTTTAACCAGCGATTCCTGATCATATTTAGAGTAAGAAATGTTATGGAGACTTCGTCTCCGGTAACTTTTTTTTTTCAATTAAATAAAAAAAAATTCCGCACTCCGTCACTGACCACAACTCCGCGCTACCCCCTCCTCTCTACCCGCACCTATCGCCACGATGCTCTATCGCGTGGAGCTGATCAGAAATATCCCTCTAGAGGATCTAATAGAGAAGTCCGTCCTCACAGCAATATCCATACAACTCACCGGGTAGTCGGGGTGTTCCGTGGAATGGTTGCAGACCTGCCACAGGTCACAGGCATCGGGGTCGGTGGTGTCGGGGGAGCGGCGCATATGCGACCAGAACAGAGCGTCCCTCTGGCTCGCCGGCCATATCCGCTTGTGTGTCTGCAGGAACACCGTGGCATCGGGGCTGATCTTGTCCACTATCGTCATCTGCTCCAGGGTAGCTAAAATTCAAATTGCTCATTACAAATCTAAACCAACTCCTCTAAATCACTTACAGATCGGTTCAAAGCTACGGCTCACGGTGGAGAGTCTTTATGAAAATGGCAAAAGTTATTGGATATTTTTGAGAGTAGGGATCCTAAGACAAATCATATAAGAGTCATAAATGGAAAGGGTGTCAGGCAGACAAGATACAACCATATATCTATATAATCTATACAATTTTTAAAAATAAAACTGACAACTCAAGTATGGAAGAAGGCACACCACCAAATTCTTTATAATAAACATACATGACAAATGAGTGTAAGGAGACCTAAGATTGGATGGTTTGTAGGGAAATACTGTAACCTTGGGCATACCATAGTGGGAGGAAGTTTCTCAAGTCTATCCTCGAGGCAGCCAGGACTATCAAAGGATTGTAGGGTCGATAATGATAATGAATAAATGGAATAGATACTCACTTTCCCAGTCGTGGCGGAACTCAGGACTGAAGAAATAGTTACAGATTTCATAACCGGTGACTCCTCGTACTTTGTGGACGGCTTTCAGGGGGTCCATCACCATTCCATCTACTTCCACCTCTCTGGAAAAAAACATCAAATTAAATCATTCAAACTGAAATTAATTCAAGAGTAACCTAAATTAATTTAAGAGTTTAACTCTTTCACTGCCAACACGACGGGAGTTGAAACATTGCCACACCAATTTTCAATTTCAATACAGCGTAAAATATTTGATAGTTCCCATCTTTCTTACGAATTCAATTTTTATAACATTTCTTTTGTGATATATTACAAAAATACATCAAAATAATGTAGATAAAACGAACTTCCTAATAATCACTCAAATCTATGCTTTCCACAATGGATTTATATAAAAAACAATGAATAAATATAGACCTCGAATATGACAGCGTTCATATTATCAAGCGGCAGCCATCTTGTCCGTCATCTGTGGTGCCCGGCGCGTCATTGGCAATTAATATGAATTTTACGGAGTGGCTAAATGCTATCCAGTACTTTGTTATGTCGAGATCGAGAATGGCCCCAGCAATTCTGACCTTGTTCTTCATACAATTTCTTTACACATAAGGGGCAAAATCGCTTCAAAAATCCGGACCAGCCGGGGGGACTGCGGCCTGCGAGAGGTTAATCACATGTATGGAACACGCTTACGGTGTGTACTCAATGAAAAATATAGATCGTCCAGTTTATTAGTCAGACATATCAAAATACAAAGTTTTGAGATATTCAGGAAAGCAATATTAGAATAAGTCTAGTTTTTTAAATGTTAATTCATGGTGGAATTCCATTGTATTAGATATGAAATTAAACTTTTTTTTTCACTTTGTTCCACTTGTTTATTTACACCAGGACCGGTTTCGTCCTACTACGGACATTTTCAGTCTGGTAGTTGAAATTCTAGAATATTACCATAAATCAAATATTATTTGCACGCGTCTGTGTTTTACATTTTAAATATGTTATAAAATAGCATCGGGAGGCTTAACGATCCGGTACATTAGTATGAAATTTTGAAATATCCTACTAGTGACCCAGAAAACATAAATTTTTGTTTATTTCACTGAAAGTTTTTCTGCATTATAATTGATTTGGTGGTGTTTATGAGTAATCTAAGCATTGTACCAGATAGAGGGTACACTATTACATATATATATTAATGCTCTAAACGACCATATTTTAAGACAAGCCCTGCATGCGAAAAACGACCACTCTCCCCCTTAAGTTTAACCGACCCGAAAGCTGATTTTCGCGAGACAGGGACCGTGGATGAAATCACATACGATTTTTTCAGACCTGATTTGTATGGGAAAAATTCAGCCAGAAGTTTTACCAATTGCAAATTTTCATATAAAAAAACGGATGCAAAAAAAAAAACTGCTAATAAAACTGATGTATGAAAACCTAGCGGCGAAAACTAGAAGCGCTCATTATTCGACGAAGAAATTCAAAGTTATATTGCCAGCCGCCAGGTTCGCCCATCAAATAAGGAAAAATTTATCGTCAGACCTTCACGACAAATTTGAGTACAAAACAGTATCTTGAGGTGTGTTTTTAAATTTTCTTAGGCGACTCGCTTGAAAATTTTACATATGAGAGGGTTCCACGGCATTCGAGATTGGGTCGTAAAAAATTATTCTGGTGGCAATGTTTTTGAATAGGATCGTAGACGAGAGGATTAGCCATCTTATTCAGGCAAAACATCTAACCCTCTTCATTATAAATTTGCCGCTAAACTTTGCCAAACTTTTGACATCTAGCGAAAAAATTGTGTAAAAAACGTTTCATCATGAATGAAAATTTTCTGCGGCCAGTAGAAGGCGAACACACTAGCCACCTGGTAGGTACTTTATTGCTTGCGACTAACTTCGCGACTGATAGAACATTATAACTGGGTAGGTACTGTATGTATGAACTGAAGATAAAACTTTTTCCACCGTATTTCAAATTAATGATTTGAAATAAAAAAGGCACCAAAGATGGTAGGTACTTTTATCCATCGTATTACAAATTAATGAAATGATTTTTTAAATTACCAAAGATGGTAGATAATTGTTGGTTTTTCTATAGACATTTATTTTTTTAACAGGTTTTTGAAAGATTTTTTCGCTTATTTTTTTATTGCAATGAAATATAGTTTGATATAATATTTTTTGCTCAGTAATAAAAAATTGTAGAGCGCCGCTTCTGATGCCCGTCATCGATGCCCTGTCATCGTGAGAACTGGTGTTGTGAAATTATTTGATATACTATTTTGTTAGTTTTTTTATTATTATAATTAAGTTTTTTAGAGTTTGTTGTTTAAAAGAATGTTTGTTGTTTTATTATTTTTTCATAACATTTTCTTTTTGTTCGATTTTTTATTATTATAATTAAGTTTTTTAGAGTTAAGTTTAAAAATACTGGCATTGTTTTTCTTTGTGTTTGCTTATGAGTATATGAAAATATGATTACTGCAGACACATTAGTCTAGGGATATTTATATTTGTATTTAATTTTGTTTTATATTACCAACATGAATGTTCTATAAATATCCTGTTTGTGTCTCAAATAAATAAATTCATCCGATTGAGATGAAACTTTGGGAATTATGTGTGTGCATACTCAGGATGGGTTCTATATATACCTAATAGAAAGCTCTGGCGTAATGAAATTATTTCCAATACTATTCATCCGATTGCGATAAAACTTTGGGGATTTTATGCATGGCGTTTCTATATAATAATAAGCTCTGGCGTACTGAAATTATTTCCTATACTATTCATCCGATTGCGATGAAACTTTGGGAATTTGATGTGTGCATGCCCGGGTTGGTTTCTAATAGTAAACCCTGGCATTATGAAATTATTTCATCTACTATCCATCCGATTGCGATGAAACTTAGGTTTGTCATGTGATATATCGATTCTGATAAAGCGAGGATGGGGATTTTATATTAGTCAAAATTTCGGTCGCCATGTTGTTTTTTTAAGACTTTTCTTAGGTTAGTCATGTGACATGTCGATTTTGGCAAAGCGAGGATTGGGATTTCTTATTAGTAAAAATTACGGTGGCCGTTTTGTTTTTTAAGACTTTTCTTAGGTTAATCATGTGACATATCGATTCTGACAAAGCGAGGATGGGGATTTCATATTAGTTAAAATTACGGTCGCCATTTCGTTTTTTAAGACTTTACTTAGGTTAGTCATGTGACATATCGATTCTGACAAAGAGAGGATGGGGATTTCATACTATACTATTCATCCGATTGCGATAAAACTTTGGGGATTTCATGTGTGCATGCCCGGGGTGGTTTCTACGCATAACAGTAAGTAAGCTCTGGCGTTATGAAATTATTTCATCTACTATCCATCAGATTGCGATGAATCTTAGGTTTGTCATATCGATTCAGACAAAGCGAGAATGGGGATTTCATATTAGTCAAAATTACGGCCGCCATTTTGTATTTTAAGACTTTACTTAGGTTAGTCATGTGACATATCGATTCTGACAAACCGAGGATGGGGATTTCATATTAGTGAAAATTTCGGTCGCCATGTTGTTTTTTAAGACTTTTCTTAGGTTAGTCATGTGACATATCGATTCTGACAAAGAGAGGATGGGGATTTCTACTATACTATTCATCCGATTGCGATGAAACTTTGGGGATTTCATGTGTGCATGCCCGGGGTGGTTTCTACGCATAACAGAAAGTAAACTCTTGCGTTATGAAATTATTTCATCTACTATCCATCCGATTGTGATAAAACTTTGGGGATTTTATGCATGGCTTTTCTATATAATAATAAGCTCTGGCGTACTGAAATTATTTCCTATACTATTCATCCGATTGCGATGAAACTTTGGGAATTTGATGTGTGCATACCCGGGGTGGTTTCTACGCATAATAGTAAGCTCTGGCATTATGAAATTATTTCATCTACTATCCATCCGATTGCGATGAAACTTAGGTTTGTCATGTGATATATCGATTCTGATAAAGTGAGGATGGGGATTTTATGTTAGTCAAAATTACGGTCGCCATTTTGTTTTTTAAGACTTTACTTAGGTTACTCATGTGACATATCGATTCTGACAAAGCGAGAATGGGGATTTCATATTAGTCAAAATTTCGGTCGCCATGTTGTTTTTTAAGACTTTTCTTAGGTTAGGCATGTGTCATATCGATTCTGATAAAGCGAGGATGGGGATTTCATATTAGTCAAAATTTCGGTCGCCATGTTGTTTTTTTAAGACTTTTCTTAGGTTAGTCATGTGACATGTCGATTTTGGCAAAGCGAAGATTGGGATTTCTTATTAGTCAAAATTACGGTGGCCGTTTGGTTTTTTCTTTTCTTAGGTTAATCATGTGACATATCGATTCTGACAAAGCGAGGATGGGGATTTCATATTAATTAAAATTACAGTCGCCATTTTGTTTTTTAAGACTTTACTTAGGTTAGTCATGTGACATATCGATTCTGACAAAGCAAGGATGGGGATTTCATATTAGTCAAAATTACGGCCGCCATTTTGTATTTTAAGACTTTACTTAGGTTAGTCATGTGACATATCGATTCTGACAAACCGAGGATGGGGATTTCATATTAGTCAAAATTTCGGTCGTCATGTTGTTTTTTAAGACTTTTCTTAGGTTTGTCATGTGACTTATCGATTCTGACAAAGCGAGGATGGGGATTTCACATTAGTTAAATTTTAGCTCACCATGTAGATTTTAAAAAACCCAAAATTTCTAAATATTCTAATTTTCAAATTCTTTAATTTTAAAAATACTTCATATTTTAAAAATATTCAATTTTCACAAACCCTGTGAAGGCTCACAAGCCTTGCTTCATCCACATTCATACATAGTTTTTTTTCTCCAAATATTTAATATGAAAAAAAAATGTACGCACACACTTTTTATTTCATCCACCTTCAAACGTCAAATCGCTTAGTGCTTTAACCAATTAGTTGCGTTGCAACGGGCAAAAGCTAGTATAAATGCATACTCAACTCAAATTTCGGTTTTATCGGACATGTCTGACTAATCAAATGGACTATTAAAATTATTTGAAAAAAGTAATATAAATATGTTTAGATAATTTGTGTGTCTCTGTTTTTGTGACAAATCCCTTCAAGGGCGCTGAAAAATTATTAATACATACTTATTATGTACTAACTGTTCATAGACTATTTCATAACTACATACAGTGAAACCCTCTTAAGAAGTTTTCCAAGGGACCGAAAAAAAAAACTTCTTAGGCGGGAAAACCTTATGGGATAAATTGGGTTATTTGGTCTTCAAGGGACCGAAAAAACTTCTTAAGATCCATTGAACAGCGGCTGAGAATTAAAGTTCCAAAATGCTTGCAACCGTACAGGGAGGTTCCGATGAGAATGATCGATTATTCCCCGTATCAAATTTTTTAAACTAAAAATTTAACCCGTTTAATCACAGGAGACCATATTTGTCCCAGCTCACATAGGTCTCACAGAAATCGTTGTTTTTCCCTTACTATCATAGTCAGAAATGTGATCTAAACGGTATTGGAAAGAGAATACAACAAACTATATATTCAAATCTAAAAGAAAACCACAAAAAAATTAAAATTTACCCCTTTCTGAAACCAAAGTTTCCGATAGCAATTTGAAAAAAAATTATGGAACTTTGTGAATTTTTTAAGATTTTTTTTTACATGAAACGATAAAAAGTGAGGTGACAGTAAGGTTTATAATTCATTTATCTAATGAAATAAGTATGTGTTTTATGTTTTTTCATTATCAGTAATTTTAATTAGAAAAAAAAGTAAAGTGAGCCATTTTAAAAACGTTTTAAAGTTTTCGCAAAAAAATTTTACATTTAAAAAATACATAGTAATTTTTAATATAGAAATTTGAAAGCCTATTTCATCACCTTTCGAAAACAGTTTTTAGTTTTCAAATACATTAACAAATGTTCCATTTATTTGGATTTTATTGCAAAGCGGGAATATTTTTAGGGGTGTGTATTCTGACAAAATACGCCAATTTTTTTAGGGGTATTTTATTATTATTACCGATTTATTTCATTCAAAATTTGCTTTCATGTATACCTATATTGAAGTAAGCAATAAAAATACTCAAAACGCATGATGATCAAATATTAAATATCGTGTGATTTTGTTCAATTATGTCTAAGCAAAATAAGTGTGTAAAAAAAATCTTAAATATTTTAGTATGTAAGACCTTAAATAAACAGAAACACTGAGGTATTTTAGTCACATTCTGGGATTTATTTTATTTATTAAATTTAGAACTAAAATTAAAATTCTGAAAAGTTTCTTTACTATAATGTATTGATTTATTTTGCTGTATTATATGGTATTATATATATTATATTTGAAATTTGTGTTGTATAATACAATATTTAGTTTGAAAATTGAACAAATCTGCCATCGACGAACGGTATAACCTTTGTATATTAAATATAAACTTAGTTTTTCAAAATTAAAAAAGTGCGTTTCCCAGATAAAATAAATAACAATCTTTTAAAACCAATTTATGTTCTTTTGTAAAAAAGAGTCAATACGTCTAGAATTTGATTTAAAAGGGACAAATTTCTGGTATTGTCTGGTTATAACATCTTAAGCAGGAAATCATCTGAAGCAAGAACTTCTTAAGAGGGTTTCGCTGTATTTAACTTATGACTAATAAATTGCATTCACCAACCCATTAATCAATAATACAAAACCGTATGTGTAATGCATTTGACCATTGAGCGTAATACTGCATAAAAATGTACAAAGTATTTAAATTATGTAGAGATACAGATAATATACAGAACCGTACTCATCTATTATACCTACAAATAATGAAAGTTTGTTTATGAATAAAATATTACTCCATCAAAAGTTAACATGAATTACCTTCTGTACATCCTCATGTCGCCTTCCTCTGCGAATATCTGCCAGCCCCCACTGCCCTCCGTCCCAACTCCCTGGAGGGCTTGGTGTAACTGCTCCGTTGATATCCTGTCAATCTGAAAAATAAATATTGATTATTAATTACTATTTCAATTATCTAATAAACAAAGGGCAAAAAACATGACTGTCAAACAAAATATTAATAAACATGTATAACTTTCATAAACTGCCAGAGCGGTTATTAACGAGTCATCTGTCGTAAGCCCGCCGGCGGGCTGGTGACAGCTGAGAGGTTAAAAATGTTAGGTTATGTATACAGAAACTGTACAAGAACAAGGTCAGAATCGCTTGCGCCAATTTATCCTATTAATAATTTATCGTCATTTTAGACTTTGCTTTTTATTAGAGCACTCTAGCTCCTCAGAATGCTCTGATATTAATTCTCTATGAAATACGGCATTAACCTCTAACTGTCGTCCAACATTCCAGAGGTTAATTGGTTTGGATAGACAATTTCGTGATTTCAGTCAGAGTCAAAGTGTGTATCTAGTCTAAAACTGTCCTTGTTTGAAAATCACCTACTACCACCACAGTAAGCGGATAATGTTGCTTTTGTCGTGATGGAGGACTTGGCCAGCGGAAGAATTGAACTCATGACGCCTAGGAGGGGGAAGCAGACGCGCTGCCAACTCAGCCACTGACCGTTCGTATTATTATAATTATTATTGTATACAGTGTAACCCTCTTAAGAAGTTTCCAAGGGACCGGAAAAAAAAACTTCTTAGGCGGGAAAACCTTATAAGTGGGAAAACTTGGGCCATTCAGTCTTCAAAGGACCGAAAAAACCAAACTTCTTAAGCAGGAAAACATCTTAAGCGAGAACTTCTTAAGAGGGTTTCACTGTAATATTATTTTTGGCAAACTTATATAGGAGTCTGCTGATAAAAATGGATACAAAAGTTGTTATTTTACAAATATATCAACACTCTATCAGGGGAAATAAGTTTAACATTTGGATAAGCATTTACCAAGATAATCAGTGTCCAGATAATTGACATTCTACTGTATGCTGGTACCAGAGAAAGGTTGTATGTGACTTCATCAATCTAGCATTTTCTGTCTTCGTCATTTTCACAAGATGTTTGAGAAGGAAGAGGATGTGTGTACAACCTCTCTCTGGAACTACTATACTGCAATTATGCTATAATATAGAAGAAACTTCAAACCAATTCTATTTGCATAAATGCAATCAATCAAAAGTTTTGACACTTGCATGTTTCACTATGACAGTAGCAACAGATCAATAAAATATAATATTCATATGGAAAAATAGCACAAGTTACCTTCCTTCACTTGTCCTAGTGAACAAGATAGCAAGTTAAGCGTTTGTCATTCCTGCGAATAATGACTGGATATTGCCACGGCCCGACATTACGGTTAATGGCTTCACGTGTACGGTACTCATTTAACGCTAATAACAGAGCAAAACTAATTTAAAGGCAAGCATTTATTACTTGCATTTCTGATCATTTGTCAATGTTATAATGGTGATGATTTAAAGGATTGAAATATTTCATCCATTTGTGAATATATTTCATAAATAAAATGCTTACTACCCCTGGGAGAAAAACTAAATAATATACTCCTAATACATAATATGTCCTTAGAGACTAGTGTGTTATCCAGAGTGTTAGCAGAGCAGTACCGTGGTAACAACCACTTTGCCGGTTCACATTCGTTGGAAATTGATTGTGGTAACACTTTTTAAGTCCGAAGTTTATTCTGCAGGCGGTATATTTGTGTGGTGTTGGCATGGCACATGGCCGTACACCGCAATAGATGGTGAGGACGTAACAAAAAGAAGAAGAAAGAAAAGATATTTAAAAAAATATGGTAAAATCTAAAGAAAGGATATAAGCAAAAGAAGAAGACGATAAAATTTTAAGATAAAAAAAAAAATTGTATTGTTTACCTCAGGCCACAGGGGGTGTTTGAGAAGAGGTGCATGCGGCACGAGGGCCCCCCGCTGCGTGAGCGGCTGTGCGGGTCCCTGCGCAGTGCGGGGGCCCGGGGGGCGTGCCAGGCGGGCGCTGCGCTCCTCCTCGATGCGGTCCAGACCTGTCTCCACGGCATCGTAGAACTCATCCTCGGGGAGCGTGGAGTGGGGGCCTTCCTGAAATTACGGAAAATACCACATTTATATTTGGGATATTTTTCAAAAATATCCTTCAAATTACACACACTAAAAAGCTGTGTTATAATATGACTAGTTCATGGATTGTAAAAATAATTACTGTTGAACCTCCATGAAACATAAATTCGAGTGTTGGAAAAGGGATGACAAAATGGATGGGAGGATTTTTTTGACGCATACAAATCCGCTCAATAGTCATTCATTATTTAGTTCCAAACATATTTTACACAATGTATCCAATTATAAACAAATATATGTTTCAAAATGTCATTATTCCCAAAACAATAAAAATGTATTTAAAACTAACTGATACCCGGCATGCGTTGCAATGCCAATCAAATAAATAAATTGTTTCTCCCTTCGTGTCATTTCCAATTCGTCCCGCGTCCCCTTCCCCTCACGCGTTCCCTTTTCACCTTCCCCGCGTTCCCCCTCCCCTCTCCCGCTCAACCCTTTCTCCCCCCCCCCCCCCCCCCCTTATGCATTCCGCTTTCACCTTCTTCGCCTTTCCCTCTCCCTCGTCACCCCTCCCGCGAAGCCCCCCTCATACCTCCCCCCAGCCTTTTTTCCCTGCCGCCTAACTCCATAAAATACACCCATTTTTCCAACAACTCGCGTGACCTATTTAATTTTTTTATGCAAATTTCATAATGCCGGAGCTCAACAATATGTATATAGAAGTATTCACCGGGCATGTTCACAACAATTCAAAAAAAATAATAGCAATCGGATGAAATTTTAATCGCAATGTATGAATAGTATGGGAAATAATTTCATAACGCCAGAGCTCACTATCATATAACCATCCCGGGTATGCGCACATCATATTCCCAAAGTTTCATCGCAATTGGATGAATGGTATGGCCGCGCATAATTGTACAAACATAAGGTTTTTTTTTTTTTTAAAAGAAAGACAAACATTCCCGGGTTACGAATAACCCAACAACATTTGAAAATCTCCTACTATCACCACACTAAGCGGAAAATTTTGCTTGTGTTGTGATGGGGGACTTAGCCAGCCGAGGAATCGAACATGGAACGCCTGGGTGAGACCCAAACGCGATGCCCACTTAACCACTGACCGGTCGTGACAAGGTACAAACAAACAAACATTAATTTTTATATTATAGATAGATAGAATATGAAACTTTGTGATATGATATTTAAATGTTAATTAGTTGACACAGTAGTTCCTTCCTTTACCAGAAACCGTCAAAATGAACCTTGGGTGTCTCGGTCCAGTTGCCAAATGACAGAGTAAACAATAATATTTAACATCGAAATTTAAACCACCCTAAAGCTTCCAGGACAGAATAATTATGGAAAAGAATTGGCTGTAAAAAAATCATTGATTGACACGGTGTTTATATGTGAACAGTGATTGAAATTAATTTAGGTGAACAAAAAAAAAATCAACATAGAAAAACAAAACTTTTCAAAACAAAAATTAAAAAAAATTAATTAACATTTTTTTGTAGACACTTTCTGAGTTTAGGTTTTCTTTTTCGACCAATGGGATGGCATTATTTAAACTAGATTTTTTTACGTCATTGTTTTACCTAGGTTCGTTTATTTAAACATGGGGTGTCGTTAATAATGGCGGACTTTTAGCGATTTCCTGGCAAAAAATTTCTGTAAAAAAAAAATATTATTTCAAGAGTAAATCTATATATAAATTCTACAAATAAATTTGAAAAAACTTTATTATTATGTGTACAAAAAAGGCAATAAAATTAATTGTCTTCTACAAAATTCGTATTTTCGTAAGCAAAACCATCATCTTCCTCTTCCCCATCTCCTTCCCTTCCACACTTACTCTCAGCCTCACAACATATCCCAATTGGGGATGCTATAGTCTAACTGGCTCCACACGGAGAAAATTTTTATTCTAAAATACGATCATTTTATTCGTAAAAACGGTTAAAAACGGGACTGAAGTTATTAAATTAACAGGGTTTCAATGTTTATTGGCGGAAACATGTAAGAATAATTTGTTGGTATACGTAATTTCGTACGAATACCAACAAATTATTAATAACAACAATGAATAACAACAAATTATTTTCCGTCAATAAACATTGAAACACTGTTAATTTGGGTGAGATACGTTTTTAGATTTTCACGGCCAAAAGAATTTCCTTTGTTTGTTTTTGGGGTGTTATGCCGTGTTGTGCTACCTCCTTCTATATTGGCTACGTTCGCTTCAGATTGGTTTTTTCTAATTCTAGAATTCGCCACAAGATGACACTACTTTCGTTGGAAATTTCGTTACATTTCTCCGTGGACGGGCCCCAGGCTAACGTAAATACTGCGCTTTCACCAAATTTCCCTTTCAAAGTAGTTCACTTTCTTCTGGAATGAAGCGGACGGCACGGTATCGCTTCCAACTAAATAAGCACACACTTTACACTACATATTCACATCGACGGATCTGCCCTGATGATGGACACTGCAACGCTGTCCGAAACGTCGGCTAAAGAAGGAGGTAGCACAACACGGCATAACACCCCAAAAACAAACAACGAAACTGTTAATTTGTTCGTACGAACTTCAGTCCCGTAAAAAATACAGCCTGAGTAGAAAATATCGTGAAAACGAAGCTCTGACCGAAGAAGTAAGCGCAATGATCGATAAAATTCAACACTATAATAATATAAGTGACGCGGATTATCAATCCAAAATTAGATTCACCTTGGTCATTGTTGTCTGAATGCTCCGCCCTTAAATCAAACCAGAATAATCATCCATCGCCCTTAACTGAATTAAAATCGCTTCAACTAGGTGAAATCGGAACAATTATTACGCTATCCGATAATCATTTAAGCTGACGGAGAGGTTTGATTGATTTGATTGGTCAAATCCTAGAATTATTAATATGTATTTTACGGTCTAAAACCAATAAAAACCATTTTTAATAAACACTTCCATTTGAATTCCGATTCTGTTATCTTGAATGAATGAATGAGCAAATCTTTTAAGTGGAAATTAACCCACTTCCCGACATCCGATAGAGCTGAAACTTGGCAAATAGACTCGTTGACAATGACAATGCATTTCATCAATTTTTGGAGACGCTCACGCATACACACACGCACACACACAAACATTTCTCTGAAAATGGCTACTAGCTGGATGGCGATATTTTTTTTGGCGATAGCCAACAGACGGCGCTGCTAGGTCGTGCCGTTCGATGCGTAGGACCGTGGCGGAATGTCGAAACTGTTTCACCACATAATAAAAAATAAATATATTGTAGTAAAAAAAACTTTGATTTTAAGGGGATTTTTCTTTTACTACATAATAATCGTATTCTCAAAACATATTAAGTTGCAAGGTAAATCTACCTTAACCATATAATAAATGAGAACGCTAGAAGTGCCTTTAATATTTATATAGTTGAATGGAAAACAATGCAACCATTGACTTAGTTCCTTTTGGTTCTAGCACGCACTCTGTCTCTCTTACACTATTGCTATTACATCCCATTCGAATTTCATGACGGTTATCGGTGAAACATAGTTCTGCGTTTGAAATTTAAGCAAAGAATCGTCAGACTTTTGTATCGCGAAAAATTAACTTTATTCTATGACCTTAACTATCGCCAAGAGTCAACATAAACGAAAAAAAAGTTATTTAATTTGTCCAAAATGGACGGAGGAGAATTAAACTATAAACTTAAATTAAATTCAGACGCATGGTGGAAAATTTTACAAAAGTTATGGATGATTTTCGCAAGGTGGCCATGAGAAAACTCTCAATCAATCTTCCTCCTAACATTATGATCAAGGTGTGATGACAAACTACTGTATGCAGTAGAGAAATATGATCTCTCCCCAGTTGAGCTGTCATTTCACTGGGCAAACTCGCCACCCCATTGCTTTTCTAAGTTCCTAGTGCCCTAGTTTTGCAGTCACAGCAGTTCACTTCGAAACACGCAAGGCTAAAGCAGTTTACAAATTTAAAATCTCAATAATTCAATACGGTTCCGATAGCTATATTTATAGAATAAAGAATACAAATAGAAGTGCCCTGCGGGCGTTTTTCGTGATCCAAATATGTGCCTAATCGATGCTTAAAATATTATTTACGAAATTCAAATGTGGTGGAGATATATATCTCACTATTATTATTATTTATTTCAAATCCTTTATTGATAAATCTTGCAATTTCTTAATTATGCCTTGTTTTTTGCCATATTGTATAATGTATTTACTTTCACACATGATATTGTATAATTGAAATATAATTGAACTAAAATTCCCTCACCAAACACAAGAGCCTTGTCTCTTTATGGTGAGGAAAAGCTATTCTTATCCACTATTTTACCACTGTATAAAATGTAAAAATTGTGTATTTATTGTAATAAAAACCTTTAATAACTCAGGTACGGGACATACGTCATTCCTATGTCTACCTACGTTAAATTATCGTGAAAACAAGCTTATGTGTCCAAGCGGTTAAATATTAAATAAAAAAAATAAATAAAAAAAATATATATATATTGTTAGTCTAAGATGGAGATCTCGATGTCAAGCGAGTGTTAAGGTAAGTACATACTGGGTGGACGCACGCCATGTAAACTACACATTACGATATCTGGACAACTTACAATCTGTAGCGGCCTACCTAGTATACTGCACTGATTATTACTGCACGGCCTTTATATCACGATTATTACTACCTCGCTACGCATTATAATTTTGACCTCCTGGAAAGAGCTCGGATCTGCGACACATAATACACAGCGCTGCGCCGCAATATCGATAAACTTATCGCATGTGCATGTTTGACCTACCCTCCGTGTAACTTCGGGTCGGCCTATATAAGGACTCGATCAAGCCTAGTCGGTCATCATCAGTTCTTATTAATCAGTCTTCACCAACGCGGTGCTCACACAGCGTCAGGCCAGCGGCATAGTAACTCAACTTCGCAATCTGCGGTTCGCGTGTCGGAATAATATTACTACGACTGTAAATACTCTCACATTTGTAAATAGTGCATAATTCCGGAGGCCCATTTTCCTCCTCACCATAAGAGACCCGCACTTGCCTCTAAAAATCCATACATTTTCTATGTCACACTGGCCACACGCATCGCAACGTGTGGCCAGTGTGATTCTGAAGCATCTATTTCGCATACGTCGACCCAGTATGTTCCTACCTTTAGTAAGACAGAGTGCAACATTTGACAATGGTTCCATTCAAATTTGTATGGAAGGCACTTCTAGTTTTCTTCTTTATTCTATGGCCATATCTGATACAGGTATTAGGACGTCTTTCTAACTATTCGTTGGATCACCTTTGTATTGGGCTATCTGAGGAAGTCCTTTTACAAGTAGCACAAAAAATGTCATGACCTACAATGTAAAATAATTATATCGTCTAAGTATGTATGTATGTAGGAACTTGAACTATCAGTTTTATTAATAGCTTTTCAAATAACCCCCCTGGCATTAATATTCTTGGCTACGGGTCTGGAGGTTGCAAGTTCAAATCTTAGAGAGCCATTTTTTTATTACACGAGAGTTCAATACAAGAGTCCCAACTTTTCCCAACCGTCTGATGCCAGTGAGAAGGATATGGGGAAGAGGGAGATGGATAAGTGTCTGGCCATTCAGATCTGGTCACCAAACACTGCTAAAGGCAACTTTTCGATCCTGAGTGGTGATATTCCACTTTGGTACGTGACGCTAATATACTATAAATGTTATTAGCTGAGGTCCCCGACGTTGCCCGGGCTTCATTATGCTTTAAAGGTTATTTTCCAAAATCGCATCTAGACAGTGACCTTTCTGTTCAAGTTCGCAAAATTTCATCAATCTTAAAATTGCGGGTTTTATTTAATTATCCCGCTACAATATTAAACATATTTTTAAAACCAATTCAGTTATTTTATTCAAATAAAGGTGTACAAATCAACGGTCCCGAGAACAATGTCGGATCAGATAACTTTTAAGTTGAAAATCGTTTCGTTAGCTTATTTATTGGCTTATTCTGTTGATTTACCAGTCTGCATTCTCGGAATTTTTAATGAATTGAAAGGACAAAACACTATTTGATTGATGTCAAAATGCAGAAACGAAACTTTAAACAGCTCTTACCTAATAATAACTAAAAATTGCACATCCGACATTGTTCTTCGAGACGGTCGAAATTAATTCTAGAAAAAAAAAATTCACAGTACCAATCAAATTATTTTCATATGAATTAGTCTTTCTTTTCAGTACAGTACACGTGATTAGTGCGAATTTATATAAAACCTCAAAACTTCCTGGAAAAAGCAATATGAACAAGGGGGTATATATATTATTACAGAAATAGACTAGTTCCAAATAATCAGACGAGGTATTTTTCCACGCTGTCTGTAGGTAAACCCAATACAGTCAAATAGCGGTCAAGAAATATTTGCATTAAAAAAAAGTATACACGATTCGAGCAGCCAACAACGAAAGATGTATATTTAGGCACTTAAATTTCTGCGAGAAAAGGTGATAAATTTAAAATCGGGAAAACGTTATTATCACCTATAATTTCCTAAAATGCTTTTACAAAATATATATCAAACTTATGATCACTATTGGTTTCGCACATTATTGTGTTATTAAAATCATCAGCATTGTCTATACCGTTACCACCGAATAGATAATACACGCTAGAAATGCCTTCCATTTAGATTTTCATTGAAACCAGTGTCGCAACTGATGCAATGCTTTCTGGTTCTAACCCACTCAGTACGTGCTCTGTCTCTCTTACATTTGATCAAACACAGTTTTGTATGGGGAATAAATTTAAGGCCTGATTGACCCGTCATTTGGATCACGAAATAGTCCACAGTATTTCTAGTGTAGTTATTCTCTGACAGTTATGAATAAATACTCAGTTTTTTGCTAAAATTGAATAAACAAATTGTTTAGGAGGCACTTCGGACGGGTTGTTTCACAAAATTTAAACAATTTGTCAAATTTCAAAGTTAATATTCTAGTCCTGTAAAAGCTCTATTCCAGTTCTGTTAATATCAAGTATAATATAAAAATAATTAGAGAACTTGAATAGAACTATCACAGAACTTGAATTTTAATTTTGAAATTTGATGACTTGTTCAAATATTGTGAAACAAAACATCCTTAGAGATCATTTTTGTCAATGCCTCCATTTGATATTTATAAAAAATCATAAAATAACAAACCCAAATATAAACTGCAAAAGTACCTACTATGAAAATTGCAATAATTTTATCTGCCAATATAAAAATAAAATAATTGATTTGGTCCAGTACCTACCTAGTACGTATCTATTAACATTATCATGTTTTAGAAAAAAGGGAACTGATGTTTGAAAGCGGATACTCATTTTGCACTTTGCACACGTTCTAACTGCCTACCAGTGGCGGCTCGTGACTTTTGGGGAGCTAGAGTGCTAATATTAACAAAAATGGCATTATTGATGTCGTTGTAGCCGAAAAAAAATTTTTTTTTTTTTCGAAAAATTATTTTTTGTATGAAGATTTTCAGGAAATTTCAGTTTTGCCGTGCGCCGCACAGATTTCCTAAAAATCTTCACACAAAAAATAATTTTTGAAAAAAAAAAAATATATATATTTTTCGGCTACAAAGGCATCAATAATGCCATTTTTGTTAATATTAGCACTCTAGCTCATCAAAAGTCACGAGCCGCCACTGCTGCCTACATACGAGTAGGTATGTATTTAAAAAATAAAAAAAATGTATTTATATAATATCTGCGAACGAAATCCATATAATATCGTAAGATTTAAACTAAACTAAAATATGGATGACAAATGAATAGAAGGGTTTGAAATCAATGATTCAGGTACCTACGTAATTGGAGCATTGGAATATGTAAAACAAAATTAATTAGCCTAACGCCTAACCCGCCCGCTCCTTCATGAGAGTTAGTCGCCCGGAGAAACCCAACACTCCCTTCTTATCATAATCATAATAATTGTATTTCATAGTAAATTGTCTGGCAAATTGGATCGCCATAGCCCGCATGATGATTCAAGTACTACGGCGTCACCGGGTGACGACAGAAGTTATTTAAAAATTATCCAACCGCTGCGATTAAAATTGGCATATATATGCGCTTTTAAAAGCAGATTTAATCAATTAAGCAGATATGCTGAGAGACCATTAATTAATTTCGTACCGCGACAGAAGCGACAAATTCGACCCTGGACTCAATAACCAATGATTTGCGAGATGCACTGCTCGCAAAGGGTTATGTTTAGGTTTAGTCGAAGTTTAAGTTGTCACAGAAAACTTTTCAAAACTCTACAGGAAACTTTCTCGATTAAGCTCGGCATTTTCATGAATATATCTTGGGGCGCAGACTAGCAATCAATATTATTTGACTTTTTTTTTTAATTTTTGGTTCGAAAACCGGCGCGGTAAAATAACATTATATTTGCATGCGTTAATCCGTACACAATTTAAACAAAATAGTCACAAATAAAATAGTTAAGAGACGCACCTCACTAATTTAAACAAAATAGTTAAGAGACGTAACTGACTTACAACCACTGATTCGTGACATTATTTGGAGTAAAAAATGTAGGTATATTAATTTTTTCGATTTTTTTTTTTCAAATAAAAAACAAAATCTTTTCCATGGCGTCACTCTGCCGAGTAACCGCTCAACCCCCCATGGCGACCTTAACTATCCAATACCTACTGACATGTCATTAGTTAGGAGTCAAATCGAGTACAACTCGACAGTGTGGTCACCTAGTTATGCTAGTTATTCACTCACCATAGAAAGTATCTAAAATAAATTCTTAGGATTTATTAATTTCAGAATGGGTATTAGAAGGGAATGTGTCAACTATCATTATCTACTATATCAACTTATTTTTTTTAAATTATCCGAACGTAGGTTAATAACTTAACATGTTAACACACGATCGTTAATTTGATAATTAACAGCCCTGAACTATTTATTACATTTGATTTCATTCCATATACCTCGCAAACCAACATCGAGGCAATATTTACCGTTTTATTGTGACAATTCTAACACTGAATCACAATTGTATACTCCAGTTCGACGTATACAAAATTTGGAAAATGACTTTGGGAGTTGACATATTTAACAGTTCATTCATTAGATATAAACGAGGCATAATAGAATGTATGCATATCGGAAAAAAGAACAACTATATTTTTTTATTAAACAAACCACATAGCTCTGCCTCGCCTTAATTCATCTACGTATTGTAGTTTTCAGACTCTACTGTTTTTCTGTCTTGCATGGTTGAATATCTTGTTTTTATCTATTTCGTTTTTGATTATGTTTTTGATATTGTTTTTGATTATTTTTTTGATTTTATTTCTGACATTATTTGATTTTTTTATGCTTATCTAGATGTACTTTGTAAATAAAAAATAAAAATAAAATAACATGTAAATGCCCAGAAGGGCGTGAAATTGACAATAAATAAAAAATCTTCTATGTTTAAAGTTGGAAAAAAAATCTTGGAGCGCAAACTACCTGCCTTTTTTACCTTCTTTAAAAATCGCTTGACACTTTTATACATATTTTAGCATTAATAATGCCTATTTTCTCATACAGTCGGATGTCCAGTCATAATAAAATTTAGAATTAACTAATAAATATAAATTTAAACCAATTCAATATGTACTGCATTAAAAGATAAAAATTCACAGGTAAATAAACACACCTAGGTCATATTACCACACAAGTCACAAAGTTTGTTCAATTCAACCTCAACCTGGGTACACAGCTGAGTTATGACGGGATTAGTCAAGAGTCGAGACGGGAATTATTCAAAAATAACTAGATAGAAAGAATACAACAGTTTATATACGAAAGTTATAAAAACATAGACGATTGAAAACACGAATGAAATAAATTCAACCGATAAGATTCGGGCTATGAAATGTTTTATGGTCCTTATCAATACGATTTTGTGTTTTCACGGTTTTGCTAACTCTGTTTACAATGCTAAATAATTGCATTTTTGTACATGATAATAAAAGCATCAAATTTAAAGGTTATGCTGGTATGAATACATGGGATAATGTAATTAAAACAATTGTAATATTGGCACTGTACTTGTAAGCTGAAGAAAGATCATTGTCAATACTAAACAGCTGAAAAGTTAATTCGACGTAAAAAAAAAACATTTTTAGAAAATTTTTAAACGCTACAGGTAATACACATTTATTTAATTGATCGTAACTTTATAGTACAACATATAAACAACATTTCCTTATATATGAAAACAAAATATAAATAACTAAGCCGATGGCAACAAATCTTCAAAGGCGCCTCGAAAAAAAGTTATCCGCCGGTGCACAGTATATCAACTCATGACTGGATATTTTGATATCAAAAAATAAAAATGACATCATTAGATAACTACTTTCCTGAAGAATCCCTGGGAGGAAATTTATTTTTTTCGATTATTTCATTTTTGGTGACACTTGTGACAGTTTGGTGACAGAAGTGAAAACACCGATGAAAGTCTAAAAATGGGCCTATTTGTTATTGTAAAAAAAAGCTCCCAGGGTTTCCTGATCATTCATGTAAGGATGTAGTATACAACATTTCAAAAGAATCGGTTGAGTAGATTTTGATTTAAACTGTTCAATGGCTTCAAAAATTACAAGTGTCAGAAAATCGCTTTACAGTTTTGAATATCAGAAAATCTAATATTAAACATGAAAAATTTGTTCATACATGTTATATATGTATCTTAGTTTTGCTCCGATTTGTTTCAAATTTTGACACAACAATCTTAAGATGTTGTACAATCACATGAAACAATAAAAAAAGAAAAGGAACAAAAAATCTTATGACCTCTCCCCTTAATGACGCCACCTTGCGATAAAGTGGCAATTTTTACTGAAATTTTTAATTTGCGTACATTTCTTGCACTATTTCAATATTTTTTAGTACTTACTTTGATTTTAACTGATTAAAATTTTCTAAGAGGCAAAGTGATTGGGGCAAGTCGAAGTCACCTAATTAATCTACAAGAAAATGAAAAATAAGAAGTTAGATGGTGAATGGCGATATTATGTCAAAATGTATCAATATAATCTGTGATCGCTCTTGAAGTTAGCATTAAAAGAAAGCAGTTTTTACTCGGGGGTCGTTCTAGATTGGCATCAAGGAAAAATTAAACACTACAGTCACGCGATTTGTCAAAGATGGTAGAGAAATTGGACTCTTCCTTGGGGTCAATATTCCGCGAATGAAAATGGAATCAGAACGGTCAATTTGGTAGGATAACCGTAGATCTAGGTATTATTCCCCCTGTGAAATACTTCGTACCCTCAAGTATTATACACTTATATATTCTTTACCTGCCCTCTATGAAATTAGCTTACGATGTTGCTTAAAGAAATTCATGATTCGAGTGTGTTTTGGTTAGCATTTGCAGAACAAAACAAAATAATGAACATAGCTTAATATTATCGTTGAAACATTTATAGATGGGTACGTAATGGAAGTAGAATTTATAAACATAAGTATTTAATTATTAAAATACACAAAAAAATATTTTCCATAAACCAATAAACAGGATGTAGCTTACAAACAAAATTTCATAAAAGCTTCGATCACAAAAAATAATGTACTGCCACAATTACACATTGTCTTTGTTTATAATAATATCGTGTCTAGAAAAGTGTCGTATGTCAAAAAATTTCTTTTTTACGTTTAATTCTTGAAAAGTAAAGTAATAGTGATTACCTATGCCACATAAAAACCGTATTTAAGTTAGATCTCTCCATCTTCGAAAGATGTCGCTAGTATCATCATCACAAAAATAACGTACTGCCAAATTATATATTGTCTTTGTTTTATATAATATCGTGTCTAGAAAAGTGTCGTATGCCAAAGTTTTCTATTTTACGTTCAAAATCACTATTATTTTACGAAAATTAAAATAATAGTGATTATCTATGCCACTTGAAAACCGTATTTAAGTTAGATCGCTCCATCTTCGCAAAATATCTCGCTAGTATCTCCTGACAACGGGATCGCTTGTTCATCATTCATTCATTTGTTTTCACTCTCCTGTAAAATTAACTTTTTTGACTTAGGACACTTTTCTACGGGGCGTGCGATATGTATTTTGAAGATTAAATAATAATTTTGGGTTAATAATTTTTTTAATGAAATAAGATGGTTTGAAAAATATTTTCAGAAGCGCAACAGCTCACACTCGCAATAATCAATAAAGTAATTCAATATAATATTCTAAAAAAGTAATAATTACATAGATTTACAAAATTAGGCCACTCTATGAAACTTACAAATTTTCTCCGGAATCCGAAGAAAAGCCTCGAAGTCGCGACGGCTGCCATCGCGGAGGGTTTTTTTGAACTATTGTCACCAACAGTTTTTAGTTTTCCAGCATAAAATCACCATACGTCCGTAGCACAACACTTTAAGGGTTAAAACCTCAAACACAATTAGGTTAATGTGTGTTTAAAAACAGGGTGCAATTATCTAGTTTACTGTAGGAAAAGCCACTTAACACTTATCTAAAAACTTTAAAGGAAAAATACGTGTTACATTATGTGTATGAAGAGTCAAAACTGCTCCCAACTGTCTGAAGCCAGTGAGACTATGGCGACCCCAATAATTGTATGTTGTGAGGTAAGGAGGGTAGGGGAAGGAGGTATGAGGATGAGGAAGGTGGAGAAGTATCTGGCTAAGCTAAAGCTACGCATATCTAAAGAGAAGTAGAAAAATATTTCCGATCATTATTTTTTTTTCGATGTTTTCATGTATTTTAAAACTTAAGGGGATATTCTAGTCTAGAATTTCGAAAAAAAAAATTTTTTACGTATATTCAATGTTTGGATCTTTAAAAATATGTCCTTAAAAGGATTTTTCGAATTTCGAATTATTTTCGGAGTTATAGCTCTTTTTGTGGCGCGCCAACTAAGCTGATCTGGCCGGAACAAATTGAACAACACATTTTAAACGTTGCCCGACTACCTGCAGATGGATTACCCCATAAAACCTTTCTCATATTATATACCTATATAATGCAAATATAATGATTTTCAGATATATTCCGTATTCTGTTGCTAATATTTTGTTGATATTCCATTGCTATAATATATGTATTTTTCTCATTGTACAATATGTTGTAATATCTTACAGTATTTTTGAAAGTATTTTATTTCCATTTTGTAACTATATATTATCTATAAGCAGTTCTAAATGTATAACATAAGTACATAGACTAGCTCCCCAATTAGACCCGAGAATATTTCTCTACTAATTGGGTAACTAAAAAATTGATGAATGATATGTAATGAAATGATATTATATGTTACAAATAAAAATTAAGAGTCCTAGTAACGTAACGTAAGTACACCGTACCCATTATATGAATAAAACTGTACTTTTTTCAAGCTGGCGTACATGACATCTAGAGTTCTACAGAACCGATTTATTTGACATTCACTTCTTTTTCAAAAACCTTCTCCACACATTCCTTTATGGCCCCAAGCAGAATCAGAGAAAAAAAATAATTTTTAAGCTTTCAAATTCTTATTTAAATGTTAAAAAAAAAACGTAAAAAACATGTTTTTTTTTCAAACGGCTGCAATTTGTAAAAAAAAAATTTTTACTCCTTCGAGATCCCGGCGAAGCGATATTCTTACTGATTAATAGGAGGCGGCTAAGCGGTGGCAAAACGAAGAATTCCAAGTCACGAATCCGCAAAAACATCATTCGGAGACATTGAAGTTTGAAGTTTAGAATTGATATGTTATTTTAATAACAAATAAATTCTAAACTTCAAACCTCAATATCTCCGAATGATGTTTTTGCGGATTTTCAATTTGGAATTCTTCGTTTTGCCACCGCCTAGCCGCCTACTACTGATTAAGAATCCGTTCGATTTTTTTTTTTCAGATGATCAGACGGGTTGCAATCGTGTACGCCAGCCAGGGCGTCCCGTTTTTTTTGGATCCCCCACTTTACCAGCCGATTACTTTTCGAGTTTTGATTTTTTTTTGTTTAATTTTTTATTTATTCTTAAAATATAAATAAACAAATCATAAAAAGAAAGATACTATAAAAATTCTTCGTTTATTTTTTTACAGAGCTCGAAAAAACGCGAGAAATTTGTGCCTCTAGACTAGAATACCCCCTTAAGCTATTAACTTATTTTCCTTATTCTTTTATTCGGACAAGCACAGCCAAAACACTTATGAACCCCCACCGCATCTGCGGCGTTAGACCAATATAAAAAAATACAAGAAATTCGACTAAGTTCATTAATCATCGACAAAATGTTCATTTTAGCGTGTATTAAAATTAAAAAGGTGCAATGTTAACACAACGAACGTATTTCTACCCATTCGCTCATAAACACATGAATATTTACGGACAAAACAATGGTTTTACGCAGCTAAAATCGCGATCTAAATTAGAATGTATGTTGGAAAGGAGGCGAATCTGATCAAATTACTCGTAGTACCAACGCTTCAACATTCCATAAATCCGCAACGTACTCGTGCATACAAGCTGAAAAGTGTTCAAGGAATACCATTATATTCCAGTGCAGAAATAGTAGGAATCCGGCAATACAAAGCACATAGCAAAACCGGGGATAATAAGATTAGAAACCAATCAATTATTTTCTCTTTCTTTCAAGTCCATTTGCACTCCATAAACTTTGAATCCCTTTTTCAGTAGGAGGGTCCAACTGGAGATATATTTCAGATAAATATCTTAATTTATTTATTGTTTTTGTGTTTAATTCGTAGAACTCCATTTAATTTTTTAATTGCAGAACTTAATAATAACATTATTCAATTTAATTTAAATTTAATTTTTAAAAAAACTATCCTAATGTTCGTTGTTTGATGTTTTACTAACAGAAAAACAATTTTGGTCATTAAATTTGTTTGCGTCATTTCTTGACCGACGATAAACGAAACCGAAGATAAATAGAGATTCAAGACCTGCACCGTTTATTGCACAATTTAGCTAACACATACTGGGCCGAACCGACTTTATCCAAATGCAAGAACAAAGACCAACTTTGATTACAGTTTTATTATGATGTTTTAGCATGCACTCGTGATTGTTTGTAGAGCACGTAAACATACGTATATTTAATACGTCAGATTATTACTTTTTAAAATCGAAACTAAAGTGTTACTTTAATTTAATACAAAATAAGATTACCTGCTTAAATAAACACATCAACAACCTTTCTGTAATATCGACTGTGTTTTGGTAAACCCTTTCATTATAATAACAGCTCAATATCAGTGGAGAGAAACTGGATAGACGAAATGGAGTGATTTTTAAACGCAAAAGCCCAAGGCATGTTTAATAAATAGCCTTACCTCCGGTAACATTAAACACGTATCAGACAAGCGTGACGATGCATAAAGTTACTCTATTTTTATAAGTGCAATAAGCACATTGCATCACACCATATCCATATCACTAAATGAACTATCAGACATTACGACACACGAACTACATTTTCTTCCCTCATTCCTTATTATCCATTCGCATCAAGTAGTCGAATCAATAGAAATTTGCAAATTTGCAATGTTATCGAAAAATAAAAATATAAAATTATTTGTAAAATATAAAATATAAAATTGTAAAATATAAAAAATATAAAATTATTTGTATACACCACATTACAATAGAGTTTCGCACACGTGCGTACCTTCTTCGGGACAGTACACCAGCAAAATGTACAAATATACCAGATTCTCAAACATTTGTGTAGTTCCGCCCTTTGCTTCTATGAACTCTATGTCTAGTGCGCCCTTTCCCCCATTGCATTGTTTACCGTTAATGGCGTAAAAATAAAACTAGGTCAGTCTTGTAAATTTTACCTCTAACATACCAGAATTCTAACCACTGTGCCACAGTGTCAACCCACATTATAAAACATTGTTTTTAATAATTAATAACAATGTACGCGACTCACTATAAACTCTAGATTTGTAAAATTATTATTATTGTACCATGACCGGGCAACGTTTGGCACAGTTTTGAGTGTCCCCAGCCGCCCTTATCCCGAGGAACGTCAAACAAAAGAAAAACAAAAAGACGGCACAGCATACTTCAGGAATGTACTTCTGATGTATAACCATAAAGCCATAAACCCAAGAAGATCATATATTATAATCATCGTAGAAATGATTCAAGAACATGTCAAGAAAATAAAGGCAGCTACCTTTATTATTGGAAACAAGTATTCAAAGAATGTATTTGTTACCTAGATAGTGTCTCGGATAAATATATCCGATTTTATTTTTATGGAACACCTATTGACTTTTTATAAAAGACTAAATGAATATTCATATTTTTATAAGAAAAACTCTCTTTTCAACCTTCAAAAGTTAAAAAGAGAGTTTTTCTTATAAAAATATAATACATGACAAGCTTTGAAAAAAAAGAAAAGGTTTATAAATAATAATCAGTAATCACAAAGCATACGGAGTTAATAATGATTTTCTACGTGAAACTAAATCTCAAATCGGGGAAAGTTAAACAAGCCCTACCCACAAATGTCCCCACAGTAAAAAAGGGAAATTTGTCCTTCATCGATGACGCACTTCCCCGCGAGACTTTTATCACTTATAGACACATTTCCCGATCGCAACGTCACGTAGTAAAATCAAAACACGACACCAAGGGCGCGTTTATCTTTATCACATTGTTCAGCCTCATATTACGGTTAATTAAATGGGCAGTTGTTATCAAATTGTTTATCAGAAGATTCTCGGGTATCCCATCGATCGTCCAGTCCAGTAGACATCTCCAAATGCTAAGTTTTGAGATAATGAGGAAAGCAATATTAGAATGCTCGCCATATAGAATTATTTACACGAGTCTGTGTTTTACATGAAACGCTGTAAAATATCACCGGGAAGCATCAGGGTCGGCGTAAGCTAGGAGTCAGAATGTGCCGCGCGTGCAGACGACGCAGGAAATGTATGGACTTGCTTCGTATAAACCCATACATTTCCTGCGTCGTCTGCACGCGCGACACATTCTGACTCCCAGCTTACGCCGACCCTAACAGTCAAAACTTAGAAAACTTCTTTGTTTTGTTTATTTCACTTCAATTTTTTCTGCATTATAATGGATTTGGTGGTGTTTATGAGTAAGTAAATTTCTACCATATAGATGGAACACTTTTACTTATGACTGCATACTCGACCCAATTTTCTATTTTTCGAAGATGTCTGAGCAATCAACTAGACGACCGCCATATAAAGCATAATTTAACAATTTTCTTCTAGAGTCTATAAATGTATCGCACTTTGGATATTTTCGGCTTGAAGACCTAGTTTAATTGAATATACTACCCAGTTCTACGTTACGTTTTTATTTACTGTAATTAGTCTTCATAGCTAATTACTGAGAAATTAATTGTTTGAAATGAAACGATTACATTGAGGCTCAGTTGTTTTGCAGAAATTTACATGTGACAAAGTCATCAATTGGCCATTCAGCGCCATATTTTTTTTTTACATTTGAAAGGTCCCCGTAAAGACCAATCTAGGTGCGTTTCAACGTTAACAACGCGCCAGTAGGTGTACTCTTTTGCTGAACACAATTTGTTCAAATGTTGAAAAGTACGTATACACGGCATTGAAGGGGACCTTTCAACTGACAAAAAAACAAAATTGCGCTGAATGGCCATTTGATGACAGTATTACATATGAATTTCTGTGACACAACCCGCCCATCCACTCAGACCTCTAAGCTTATTTTCACGACAATATAACGATAGCATTCAAGTCCAATAAGCTTGTTTTCAAGCTAACGCGTGTCTTCCCACAGAAATCATGATAATTCCGTTGTTGTTCTAGTTACAACCCTAAAACAAGAACGATTTTTTTTGTATTTCTTGGACATTAACTATATAACAATTTCTAGATATTTTGTTTTGAAGAGTTTTAATTTTTAATGTATTTTCGTTACTTAAATTAAGTTAAGTAACAAAAGTACACTGAAAATTAAAACTCTTCAAAACAAAAAAGGAGAATATCTAGAATAAACAACGCTTCATATTTCTGTTCAAAGTTGTCCATAGAAATGGATTAAAAAAAACTTTTTTTGTAGATACAGTTTCACCCGCCAAATCACGTGACTTTTTGTTAAACTTTTATTAAATATTTTTGTATGAAATGGTAAAAAAGTGGTTTTTTACATTATCCGTGATTTTAGTATTGTTTTCATATAAAAACATCACAGGTGTGTCATTTTTACAATTTTTGATGTTTGCATTCTAAATTTTAATATTTATTTGTAATAATACAATTTGAAAGCTTATTTCATTACCTTTTAAAACAGTTTTTAGTACTCGGCTACGTTTAGAAATATTTCGTTTATTGAGCTTTTCGCAAAGCGGAAATAACACAAAATTTTTCATCAATCTGACAGGTTCATTAAGACCAAAAACCTACACAAAGGCGATAGACCCGAGTGCATAAGAGCGTTTAAGTTCTCGTAAATTAAGAGTGATAAGAATATTTACATTGTTGTGTTTTGAAGGAATGACTAATAAAAAACAGAATAGCGTAAATAATGTAATCTCCTGATTCTAACCATGGTAAACATGCTATTATTTGTATACGTCTTTTGAATATATTCTAATGCAATTTCACTATCTTAATAATAATAATAAATAATAAAATAATTGGATAATTTGTAGAGCGCCGTTTTTGTGAGAAATCACCTCAAGGGCGCTTGTATTTTTATTTAAGAATGATTATTATATTTCCTAATATGCACCTACAGGGTAGGTTAAAAATCATATTTACAATGAAATTATATTTTATGGATAAAATTTTTAGAGTGTAACTTTTCGTGATATTAAATCCAGAAACACTATAAAATACAAGCGACGAATTGGTTTAGTTTGAACACTTTGTTGGTATTTTCAAGTGTGGTAATAATTTCGACCTACACTTATGTTTTCCCGCAAGATCTTATGTCATTTTTGAGGATTCTGTGAGGGAGGGTCTTTTAAGGAAAGGAAGGATAGGAACTTCTGGGCAGGAAAAGGGTTAGAGGGGTGGGTAGGAATCTGGGGGTCAGGTTGTCCAGGAATGACTGACGTATGAATAATCCCTCCCATTGGTTGAGAGAGTCCGGCTGAAGAGATCAAAGGGTCTCCGGCAACCGTCCTCTTCGACAGACGTATTCGAAGACCTGTACAAACCTCACCCCACGAACCCGGGCACCGCTGCCAAACCACTAAACGAAATATTTTGGTTTGGATTTTTTTTTTCAAATTCAGTTTCTTATAAAATATTCTTTCACATGTCGTCACTAGTCACTCAATCGAGTAACCGCCCAAAACCCCACCCCGACCCTAACTTTCCAATACCTAAACTGTTATTAAGTTTTTTTTAAGTTACCGGGGACCAACATGCCATCTAATTTTTTTCTCGGGAATTTACTTTTATAATATGGCCCTATTAATTTGTAATCGAGGGTCGTCTGCTCCTACCTAAAGAGCGCCTTTTAAATGGCGGCACCTCGAACAGGAGCTTGTGTAGGCAAGGCAAAGGGTATTGGGGGAACGGAAAACATAGGGCATTCGAATTCTTAATGTCACAAAAGGCCCACTCGAATATGCCGGAAACGACGCCGAAATTAGAACGAAAGAAAAAAGTGAAAACTTTTCATCTCCCTTTCATAGTTAACACAGCTAAAGTCGTGTAGAGCAATGTTTTGTTTCCTGCCCATTTTTTTTCAATATGGGGAAAATACCAAAAAAAAACATTTATTTCATATTACTCAAAATGAAACGAAATGGGGATTGCCGCCTTTGTTATAACACGCCACAATTTTACATATAACTGCATACTCGACTCAAATTTCGACTTGGAGATGTCTGACTAATCAACCAAACGATCGATATTGACATTACGCCGATATCATTTCGAATGGTTGTAATATATATATATATATATATATATATATATATATATAACCTATCCAGTATATCCACAAAGCAGGAACTGAAAGCTGTCAAAATAGAGTAGAAAATATAAAATACGCTGACAACATCAATTTTACTGTCAAAATGACAGTAAAATTACAGTTTATTTAGAATACTGTAACATTTAAAAAAAAAACATTTTTTAAATATAAATATTTTTAGTTTTATTTTAATAATAACAATTTTAATGCGCTTTATATAAATATTTTCAAACACGGATACATGTTTTAAGTATGATTTTATTTTATTTGTTTATATATACAATATTGTTAGCTATCGTAGTTGTATTTTTTTTGCAGTTAATTCAGAAAGTACCATCAGGCGAATTGTCAAGGAGAGCGAAACAAATGGAGGTTAATTCGAAACTCCAGGCAAAATAAAAAAGGGTCGCACTACGAAAGTTATAAATAGTTTTGACATCAGTGCTATTCATCATAAGGTACATTTTTTTAGGGGGATGATCTAAACTTCAGCTAGAATAAAATAAATGTGAGCAAATTCTAAACTGCTTTTTATTTTACTACAATATCGTTATTCTTCATTGTGTTAACATAAAATTGCAAAGAGATAATATACATATATGCAATTCTAATGTTGAGATCAGTGAGTATCTATATTACAATGAAAAAAAAAAATTCCCACTTTTATGTGTTTTTGTTTTTTTATAAAATTGTAGCTAATGACATTTCCACCGTGTATTATAACTTAAGTATTGCCATTTAAAGAACGGTGGCGCCCTTCTATGTTTTATACTCTATTTTGACAGACTACATGTTCTCCGATTGTATTGAAACTACAATAAATAACTTTGAAATATGAATCCATTTAAACTACGAACAATAAGTTAGATATCACGTGCCTACTATTACTACCAGCTAATAATGCGTGTTGCGACCAAAATGTAAACAATAATAATAAATTATAAGTTTTACTGTTGTGGTATGTGTCAAGCGATGAATAGAATCAGTAATGATACATTGTTTAGGACGAAGTGGTTTCGCTTGATTTGAACCTAACAAACTATTAATATATTATAACAGTAAACGATTGTTTAAATTCTAAAACAATACAATTATCGAGCACTCCAAAAAAAGCGATATTATTTTTAAATGAAATTTAATAAAATATCATCAATCTTACTAATATTATAAACGCGAAGGTTTGTATGGATGTAGGTATGTTTGTTACTCTTTAAATCTAAATTTAATTAATGAATTTTAATGAAACTTTACAATAATATAGCTTATACATCAGAATGACATATACGCTATTATTTATAAAGCTAGCTATTTATTTTCAATATATTGAAAATAATGATTATTGTTTAATAGAAAAAGTCAAAATTTGAGAATGACATTTTGCAAAACAATGATTGTTAAATCAAAATTCTATTTTGGTAAATATTTAAATTGGTGAATTTATTTGAAGTACTCGCCTAATACTTTGAATCGAATCAAGAATTATACATATTTTAAATAAATAGGCTAAGAATTTTAGTACAATAAACGCAGATGGGACCTAGGAAAAGAAAATAGATTACTCGAAGTACTAATCCTACGCAGACGAAGTCGCGGGCAGAAGCTTGTATTTTATAATTGAAAGAAGAATAGCGGGCAAGCGGACACCGGACGGGCGGCCTGGATTTGATTTGGATACGAATCTACGTTTTTTTTCGGAGACTGAATTTTGCACATATTCAAAATGAGAGAAAGGTCACTGTTGTGACTTCAGCTAGTCTATCTAGTTATATAAAGGTTTTCTGTGGCGGCCGACGGGGGGACAGATTTATGAAATTTTGCATACTTGACCTTCAATAGAAGTTGGAAGGACCCATATCAAAGTCTGATTTCGAAAACCCCTCTGCAAAGCCCGGGCAACGCCGGGGATTTCAGATAGTTATAATTGTAATTCAAGATCGTTGGTCCAATTACGTACTTTAAAAAGATGGCAAAACTTTGAAAAAAATACAATAACATTAGGAGACTATTTTCTTTCTTATCTTACAGGCAATCTGCAAAAAATGCTTATCGGAAAAACTTACTCGTTATAGTATAAACACGATAAAGATGAGGTCCCTGGAGGTACAAAAAATACCTTAATTTTTACTCCAGTTAGAAGAAAAAATGAGAAAAATGAGTGCAAGTGTTTTAAGTATATTTGGCTATTTGTTTAGTAACCACTTGTGAATAGTCGAATCCTGTCCAACAGAATTATAATTATTGTAGTTTTCCGAAAAATTATCATGACGTCAATCGAACCGATGATAATTTTTTCTTTTTACACACAGGAGGAAAACGAATACAAGGATATTCCTGTCTCGACACAGGTATATCCTAGTGAGACAGGCATTGAAAAAAAAAACAGGTGTAAAATTATACTACACATAATAGATTAAATAACAACAAAAAAATTTAAATCCCTCTGGGCCTATGTCATCTTTGGGGACGTTGTGTGGAGGGTCTTCTGTGGAAGGAAGGAGAGGAAGTTCCGGTAAGGAAAACGGTAGGAGAGATGGGTAGGAATCCGGGGGTCAATGTGTCCAGGAGGGACGACGTATGAATCCACCCCCTACTCGGTGCAAGGCGAGGGGACATAGACAAACCTCACCTCATGAGTCCGGGCACCCCTGCTAAGTCACCAAACGTAGCGAACCACTTGGGGTGACCTATGCCAGAGGTGTTGGTTAGCCCCGCAAATTGAAAATACGTCTCATCAGAAAACAATTATGGGCTCAATTACGTGCAATAATTTCATCGTGACTTATCTAGGAATTTCGATCTCAATGGTGCAGTGTAATATAACATTTCTTTTCACGCACCCGCGAGTAGCGCGGAATAATTTATTTGTAAACATAACAACGAGTCCATGACGAGTTACATACAATTTAACAATTCAAATACCAACCAATGCAGTTACTTTTGCAAAACAACGTACATTCACGATTTTTTAATTTGAGATCATGTACATAAAAACAATCATGAAAATAATATTATTTAATGATAGTACTGTGTTTTAACAACAAACAATTCATCAAAGTTTATTAGCCTTTTTAAAATTAATAACTCAGGTACGGGGCCATACGTCATTCCTATGTCTACCCACGTTAAATTATCGTGAAAACAAGCTTATGTGTCCAAGCGGTTAAATATATGAATGCCGCACAAGCGTCCCAACTGCTCCCATCCGCCTGGATCTAAGAGTATGGATATTAGAGAGACGGCATGTGAAGTGTGCCCACGCGCTCCAAGTGTGCCTTTTCGAGAATTTTACCCAAACATTTACATTGGCTGCTGGTTTTTGGACGTTTAATACGTTCCGACAGCAGCCATTTTACATGGTGACAGCCAATGTCAGCCATGTGGGTAGAATTCTAGAAAAGGCACACTTGGAGCGCGCGGGCACACTTCACATGCCGTCTTTCTAATATCCATACTCTTAGGCCTGGATCCAATGAGACTATGGCTTCTCCAATTATTGGAGTATGTTGTGAGGTTGAAGGTAAGTGGAGAGGGGAAGAATTTAGGAAGAGGAAGGTGAGCGAATACCTGGCTATTCAGATCTAATCACATGGTTAAAGCCATTTCAAACAACGTTTTTTAATTCTGAAATTATAGGTACGATAATTGGCGATACTGAGAGTATCTTAAACTCTGGAACATGCCGCAAATATGCCTTAAATTTGAAATGAATTTTAAAAACACAAATTATTATGTTTAAGGGATTTGAAGGTTGAAGGTAAGTGGAGAGGGGAAGAATTTAGGAAGAGGAAGGTGAGCGAATACCTGGCTATTCAGATCTAATCACATGGTTAAAGCCATTTCAAACAAGGTTTTTTAATTCTGAAATTATAGGTACGATAATTGGCGATACTGAGAGTATCTTAAACTCTGGAACATGCCGCAAATATGCCTTAAATTTTAAATGAATTTTAAAAACACAAATTATTATGTTTAAGGGATTTGAACCCGCGACCTCCGAATCACTAGTCGAGAGCCTTACCCCTCGATCACGGAGGACGTCATATTAAGAAATTATGACATCAAAACATGGTCAAATCATCAATTGAGTTATCGAGGATTCATTAACTTACTAAATGTTTTCAAACAATTTACATCGACGCAATGCAATTGAAACAAAATCTAAACACTATTATTACAATGTCAATAAACACCTTTTGTTTCCTTAGAACCGTAACACTTGTTCAAAATAAATCCTTTCTACAGTTTGAGTTAGTGTTGTAAAAATAACGCCACGATAACAACGAGAAAATAAACAACGATTCGTCGGCGAAATTTACGTAAAGAGAACGCGACCCAACCGCGCCGCTGATAGTACGTTACTGAATAACTGACTCTATGACTGTACTACTTTGACTCGATAGCACGGCACATGGCTGATGACCACTAAGTCAGGGTTGCCGATGCTTATGTTCTAAAATACCCGCAAGAAATTTTCAAATTACCAACGTTTTTTTATTGCTTAAAAAAATTACGATTATTGTGGCATTTTTATTGTGGCATTTTTATGTTGACGAATAATTTTTCTACAGTGAGTCTAAGTTTCGCATTTTTGTAATACCTACCGCCAAAACGTGTGACGTCATAAGCGTTGCCCGTGTTTGAAAATTTTCTGACAGTAGTGAGTTTGTTGTTTGTCAACGTGCGTATTTGGCGTCGTTGCCATCCACGGGCCGTTTTGGTTTGGTCAGTTTTTGATCGTTTTTAAAATGATTAAATTTGAATGAAAACATAAAAAACAAACTTTTTTGGAAGGATGATTAAAATCAAAAAAATTATATTTAAATAATCCATACATTTTCAACAGAATCCCTCATTTGTGAAAATACCCTATTGGGGAAACAAAATATCCCCAAAATTGTAAACAAAACAAAGTTCTATCAAAATTAGCAATTTTTATTGATTTATTATTTTATTTTATTTGGAAAAATAACATGATTAAAACGTATCTAATATTATTAAATGCAAAATATAAAATAAAAAAATAGGTTACAACCCAATAACCAATGTTCGCAAGATGAAAAATAATGACTTATGTATAAAAAAAAATTTGTACGGTGTAAAAATAAATTTTATGGCCAGTAGGCAAAAAAGGAAACAAACAAAAAATAAAGTAAAATAATCATACTTACAGTGTACCAAAAAATATACGCAAAAGACAAGTAATTTAAACGAGAAAAAATAGTTAGTTAAAGAAAAGAAGATAAGATAGTATTTTACTTAGTTCAAATTTTCCACCAAATGTAAATATTTTTCAATTTAGACGTATAATCAAAAATGCTCAGAATCCCCGCATTTTCCCCGCAAAAAGGTTCTCCCCGCAAAATACCCAATTCTTAAAAAAGCTCAGAAATTCCCCGCAATTTGGGGAAATTCCCACGAATTGGCAACCCTGCTACTAAGGTAAGGTACCCAACTACCCAATACCCAACATAGCTTTATACCTACCTATTTGATAATACTATCACGCTAGCGACGTCGGCGCTCTTGTGTCGGAAGCGTCGCGACGCATCACTTTTCCGACGACTTTTTGACAATCGTCCTTTCTCGCAAGACGATTCGTCATCGTTGTTGATTTATTGTTGTAGTTGAATGCATCATACATAATACGAAATGAGGTTATGAAAATATATTATATGTATGATTCATTTCCAGATATGTTCATTCTACTGTGAAAGATAAGAATTATGCTCAAGGAATTAATCACCAGTGACACAAAAATAACGTCTTACTGTAGTAACCTATTTGTCATACGATATTTTGAAAAATTCTTTCTGCTTTTTGCGCAATGATGTAATCGAGTATCGAAAGTAACGCAAAAATCTTAATGAATCACAAAGCATTATAAATAATATTAAATAAAAAACAAAACATAATTTAAGTTGCATATTATAATAATTACTGACTTAAGAGATTATATTAAATTCCTGATAATTCCAGCCCAGTTTAATTGTTTCGCCTGTTTGTAAAAACGATTACGGGGGCATAGATTCTATTTCAGATCTCCATTTTTAAATTAGTTTTCTAAATATTGTATTTTTTTTAAATAATATTATTTCATTGCCGGGAACCCGGGCGTTAATTGTTTTATTTTTTCCTTATACACCTTGCACCGCCTCACCATAATATAATGTCTATTCTAAGGCCCTTCGTTCATGGAGAAACTGAAACCAAACTTAAACTTGGGAGTTTGCCATGGTTTCCAACTTCTATCACGCCCCTACTCAATTTTACGATTTCAGTAATTATCTCAGCTTGTTTAACCGTAGAAAAGGAACAATTCAGTCATCTCACTCATTTGTCGCTGTCAATTGGCGCTGGTGACTAAAAAATAAAGAAAACTAAAAAACTAACAAAACTGGCGCAACCATGGTAACCGGGCAGCCACGGCAACTAGCACGGCGAGTTTCGATTCACTGCTTGTGTTACCATTGACAACAGGTTTTTGAGAAGTTGTATAGATAGATGCCCGTGAGCAGAAGCTCTAAGACGCGTGTAACGGGCTAACATAATTTTACAAACTATTAAAAAAAGTAAGAATTTTCCTTTTAAAATCGCTCCCGTTATCTACCAACAGTGATCAGACAACTCAACAGAGTGGCACTTCATCACTCATTTAAAATGTCATTAAAAGTGATGAAAAAAACTAGATTAATAGGTTACGTCAGGTTAAGTTGCGAGTTTTTTTTTTCATCACTTTTAATGACGTTTCAAAGGGGTGATCAAATTTCACTTTATTGAGTTGTCATGGAACCATCTACGTTTTATCCGGGTATTGTACTCCCGATATAATTAAATACCGAGGAATAGAATTTTAAAGGTGTGTTCGACTAATTTTGCTTCAATTTTGTAAAAACGCATGTTATCAAGAATCTCCGTTTAAAGCAAAAGTATTATGGCCGCCAACGAAAAAGCAATATTTACCAAAATTTAAAAAAAGGACGAAAAAACTGTATCTAACATTTTATACAAATATTTATCGAAAAACGTTTATCGAAGACGGGGAATGATATGTTATGTTTATAAAGAAAATATAAAAATGTTCATTTAATAGATCATCAAAATCATCAATGTTTTGTGTGTAAATCCGTGGAATTCTGAATCGACTCAACTGACTAAATAATGGCTAGAAATGTAAACATTTACCAAAGATAGCATTATTTTGTAAAATAATACCAATATAAATTGACTGAAGAAGAAAAACAGATATGTACCTCGGAGGCTTCAGGAAAACGTAAAAGATTTTAAAAGTTTAAAAGTCAGGACAGTTTGTTTTCAGCGGTTAGTTAGTCATCAAGAAGAGTGCAATGACTCCAGCAAAAAAATACTTAAATGAAACAATATAACTTTGTTAAAACCACTGATTTATTTAATTAATGCCGACCGGTTTTATATATCAATATTTTTTCAGTTCAATTTGCAAAAATCTCCCTTCTAATATTAAACCAGCTTTTTATACAAGAAATAATATCGGTAATTTTTTGATGAACGCTAAAGATAAAGACCATAAATTAACTAATTCCGGAATATATAAACTCAAATGTAATGAGTAATGACTGTTCCTCATTGTACATCGGGAAAACAACCCGTAATTTCGAAATTAGAATCAAAGAACACTTATGGTGTCTTAATAATAATAATTTTTCCGATTTCGCTGACCGTATCGTTGAAAATAACCATAGTTTTGAAAAAAATACAGGGATATATATTCTTCATATAAATAATAAAATAAAACGCTTAGATAACTTAGAAGCCTTAGAAATAAATAATAAAAAAAATCCTTCAAAATAATGAGTCAATTATCAATCATCAACAAACAAAAAATATTAACTTATAGCCCAATCTTAAATCTGTTCCTTTTCGATGTCCGTTCTGTTATTAAAAAACTAGATTAATAGGTTACGTCAGGTTAAGTTGCGAGTTTTTTTTTTCATCACTTTTAATGACTTTTCAAAGGGGTGATCAAATTTCACTTTATTGAGTTGTCATGGAACCATCTACGTTTTATCCGGGTATTGTACTCCCGATATAATTAAATACCGAGGATTAGAATTTTAAAGGTGTGTTCGACTAATTTTGCTTCAATTTTGTAAAAACGCATGTTATCAAGAATCTCCGTTTAAACCAAAAGTATTATGGCCGTCAACGAAAAAACAATATTTACCAAAATTAAAAAAGGACGAAAAACTGTAACATTTTATGCAAATATATATAGAAAAACGTTTGTCTAAGACGGGGAATGATATGTTATGTTTATAAAGAATCGCAACTTAACCTGACGTAACCTATTAATCTGTTATCCCACAACTTTCCATTAATTCCAAGCCATCCCTACCACAAAATTTAGTAATAAATTGTACCCTCCCACTCTTTTCTGATTGTCAAATCATTATATACTTGCCCTGAGGAAGGAACGGTTGTTCCGAAACCGGTCGGCAGTAATTAAATAAATCAGTTATATTGTTTCATTTAATTATAATGGAAAATCACAAAGTAATAGCTAGTTTCAAAAGTAAAAGAAATGCTATTTAAAATTAGTGTCCTCGTCAGATAAATTGCTGTAGTTGGCATTTTGAAAGCTCGCAATCTCGTGATGATAGTAGAAGGCATCGATATACCACTCACGTATACAGTAGTTTGGTTTTAAAAAGAAAAAATAAACACATTCTCATATTAAAATCGTAGACAATATGTGTATTTTTGGTGATATCTAGGCTTACCTTCGTATACGGAATATGTTCCAAACCGCGCTAAACTCGACAATCTAGCCAAGTCGAGAGTAAAAATCAACTGATATACCGGGATGGTACCACTCAAATAACGGGGTACGCCAGCACGAAAGGCCAATAGTAATATTATAATTATTATTAATGAAATGCCAAAAAGATCGCTCTAATCTGTTCACGTGTGCAATGCGTCATTCTGAAAACGCGTTTATAACTGCAAAGCGTAAATAGCTTTATCTCAGGTATTCCAGTGTATTTACATGATACGGTTAACCCGTAAATCTTTTTCTATGGTAAGACGTTCCATTAAACTAAAATGTTAATATTTTAAAGAAAATATATTAGCTGTTTTCGCGTGAAATACACATTTGTTTGTTTCGTTCACACATCGAACGATGAAGGTTTTCATCACCTATTTTAATAAACGAAAACAAACAAATCGACGCATTGTTCAAAATACTAAATTATAAAACCACGAACACAGATATTTTGGAGATACCCTTGAAAATGCTACAGAATTCAAATAAATCATGATAGTCTAACGCCCTTCGTTCACGCAGTTACTTACAAGCGACTAAATCGCCGCTACGGTCATACTATTTTGCCTAGCGGCGTTTAACATTAATAATAGTATATAATAATAGTAGTAATATGGAAGGTACAGACGAGCGGCGATCGCGTCGCTTGAAAGTAGCTCCGTGGAAGAACGGCGTAATTCTTCTCAAATGATAGGCTACCTAAAATCCGCACAGTCCATCGATGAAGGTTTTATCGATAATGACGGAAACGTTCCCAAGCTTGACCGCAGATCACCAAGAAACAAACAACAGTTTTAAACGACTAAGGATAAGTTGTTTAAAAAAAAATTAACAATCCATAATTTTTTTTAAGTTAATTTTCACGTTCTATTTAAGTTCTGTTATTTTATCATCCAGTTGCTTCATAAAACTGAAATAATCAAAGAACTTGAATATAACTTTCACAGAACGTTCAAATTAACTCTAAAAATTTAATGAATTGTTCATATTTTTTTAAAGACCTATTCTAAATGTCCTTAATTTATTCGAAGTGCAGAGTTCCTTGTACGTTAGCGATCTGCAATCATGCTCAGGAACGATGACAAGTTATCGACATTATTGACAGCCGGAGTTAGTTCACAATTAATTCATTAAAATAATATACACTATATTTCCGACACGTTCCAGAGTGGAAGATACTCTCGGTATCGCGCTGGTGTAAGACCACCATTCAGAATTGAAACGTTGCTTGAAATGGCTTTAACCGTGTTTAGTGACTAGATCTGAATAGCCAGGTACTTCCCCACCTTCTCTCAACAGGGTTTCAATGTTTATTGGCGGGAACATGTAAGAATAATTTGTTGGTATACGTTATTTCGTACCAACAAATTATTCTTACATTTTCCCGCCAATAAACATTGAAACACTGTTAATTTGTTGGTAAGAACTTCAGTCCAGTTTTTACGAATAAAATGATCGTATTTTAGAATAACATTTTTCTGTTAGAGCTGTTGGGACTCTTGTAAGGTATTCTCTATAAAAAAAATTGATAAATTCTTTATCGATCAAGCATGTTAGACGCCCAAGTGGATCCCCCAAAGCGACCCAGAGACAGACGCGACTAACTGTGTGGAAGAAGATTTTAGCATGATAGAGGACTGGAAAACCCGATGAAGAACTATTTTTGGAGAAGGCCAAATTCCAACACGATGATAGTCAATTGAACTACGGAAAATAATCTTTCTATCGTACATCATAAAGTCTGGGAAGATTTTCCACGTGTTATAAGCGACAACACTCTAAAACCAAGCAAGTTAAACGTAGGTGTAGGTAGTTATTAAACGCGTGCAAAGCAGTTACCTTATTTTGTACGTGCAGTTATGAAAGCCGGCAGTTAAATCCCATCATGTCTGCTAGTACAGGTTGTATGCAGTCGGCAGTCTCGGTTACAACATACATTTTGGACATTCACTTTCAACATGCTGCGCGATGTGAAATGGACCTTAGTAAAGATACTGCTCGTGGTTCATGAGTGATAAAATTCGAAATACAGGCCGAAGTTTCGAAAGACAACACTTAATGGTGAACAAAAAATGAATGGGTTGTTTTATAAAGACGTTTCGAAAGCGATATGAAGTCAAAATTGGCTATCTGAAGCAGCGCTAAATCTCGAATGGCGAGTTCTAGGCATTATGAAAAATTTACACAACGGTTCGAACTGGAATTCCTAGATCAATTGACATATTTGCAGCTGACAACGCCATTTCAAAGATTTTTTAAAAATCAATTTATGTGCACTATATTTAAACATAATTAATTGATAAAAGCATAATAAATAATTCAATGAACATTTTATCATCCTAAATTTTTATCTAAATATATATTTTTTTTAAAGATGTACTCCCATAAAATGCTATACTTGTGTGTATGGTAGGAAAGTTTTATTTATGATGAACTATATATCTTTGAAATATCAACTGAAGACGCCATAATACTGTATGATCCATTTTTTGAAATTGTGAAATGAGAGAAAATATATTTTTTTAAGAAGTGTTGAAGCTCTGGCGAAGCCGGGTAGTAACTACAAGTGTTTTATAATCTTTACATATATGATATCTTGAGGTTTGTGACTAAGAAATCGAAACATTAACATCATAAACTTAGAAGGAAACATAAAATTAGTCGGCAGTTCAAGATGCTATAGCAGAAGCTGGAAGACAAACGCTTATTATATTCCATTTTATATCGAGTTGGCATCGAGTTGGCATCGAGTTGGCATCGAGTTGGCATCGCGTTTGGGTCCCATTCATACATCCCGCGTTCAATTTTCCTCGGCTGGCTGGGTCCTCCTTCACGACACAAGTAACATTTTCCGCTTACTGTGGTGGTAGTAGGAGATTTTCAAATAATAACTTATTATATTTGCAATATTAATAATTAAGATAACAATTTATTTTGTAATTATTACTACCGGCTTTGCCCGGGTTTTATTCGGCTTTAAGGGGTGGAAAAGGGTAATTGGAGCAGTTTTTTCGAAATGTCATGTAGACAGTAACCTTCCTCTTGTTTTGAAGGTAAAGTGTGCAAAATTTCATCAATCTCGGATACTATTATATAGATTATAGATATATCAGTGGCATAGCGTTTAGATTTAACCCAGGCGTCCCTTGTTAAATTCCTTGGCTGGCTAAGTCCTCCATCACGACACAAGCAACATTTTTCGCTTACTGTGGTGGTATTAGAAGATTTCAAATATTGTCAGGTTATTCGTAACCGGGAATGTTTATCTTTCTTTTTAAATTGAAAAATAAAATAATAAAATTGAAATTCGAATGTTACGATCTTTGCAGAACAATTGAAGTGTAGCATTTCAACATTCAGCCAACAGGCATAGTTAGTTAGGCGAAGGTGTGGATATACATTGTGCGGTCACGTGAAAGTAATCTTTTTTTTAGTAATTAAAACACACAACAAGTGTTTAATAGACTAGAAATGTTTACTTCTTCAAATTTTGCAAATTCACTTTGTGGCACCATTTTATTAATGAAATAATTACATGTTTTACATACTCGCTTTACTATAATCGAATTGGTATCATTACTTTCGCACAGGCTTTATTTACTTCGAATATTTGCAGTGAGAATTGTTTACAAAATGTGCTCTGTTGTGTCACTGAACTTATAAACTAAACATTTCTATTAATGAAATAATTAAAAACACTTTGTTTTTACCACAATAATGTTTATTTAAAAAATGATGTTCTCTTAATCGGGACATTAAATTTACTAAAAACTAAATTATCAAGAATAGAAAGCCAGGCGTGGGTAGAAATGGAAGTAGTGGGGGGAGAGAAAAGGAAAGGGGAGGTGCTTAGAAGATCAAAGACAAAAATTGCAATGGAAATATGTTTATGATAGGGTTATTCACAAAATTAATTTGACTATTAATAATATTTATATTTCTATTGACATTTTTCCTAATTTCTAATATTTTTAAAAGATTTAAGTGAAAACCACTAACGGTGGTGTGTAAAATTTTAAAACCAGTATTTATATCAAATGAATGGTTAAATACTTCCATTTCTACCCACGCATGTCTTTCTATTCTTGATAATTTAGTTTTTAGTACATTTAATGTCCTGATGAAGAGAACGTCGTTCTCAAAACATGTCGATTTTTTAAATAAAGATTATCGTAGTAATAACAAGGTGTTTTTAATTATTTCATTAATAGAAATGTGGACCAGTTGTTTCGGAAAATTTCACGTTTGAATTTCCCTCAAACCGACATTCACCGAAAAATTGGGTTGTTTCAACCTCCGTCAGAAGAAATTTCGTCGAAAATTCCATAGGACCAGTTGTTTCGGAATTCCCTTCAAATTTGAATTTCCTTCAAATTTGAATTTCCTTCAAATCGTCATTCACCGAAAAATTGGGTTGTTTCAACTTCCGTCAGCAATGAAAATACTATAGAAATATGATGTGAATGTGATCAGCCGAGTCCGGACGGTTAGCGAAATAATGGGAGGCGCATGGGCAGATGTCAAAATTGTGATTCAGCGGGGAACACTTGAATAAAATTTTCAAATTTATTGAACGTTATTTGATGCTATTTACTGCTGACGGAAGTTGAAACAACCCAATTTTTCGGTTAATGACGATTTGAAGGAAATTCAAATTTGAAGGGAATTCCGAAACAACTGGTCCTATGGAATTTTCGATTAAATTTCTTCTGACGGAGGTTGAAACAACCCAATTTTTCGGTGAATGTCGATTTGAAGGAAATTCAAACGCGACATTTTCCGAAACAACTGGTCCTAGTTTATAAGTTCAGTGACACAACAGAGCACATTTTGTAAACAATTCTCACTGCAAATATTCGAAGTAAATAAAGCCTGTGCGAAAGTAATGACACCAATTCGATTATAGTAAAGCGAGTATGTAAAACATACGCGGCACTTGCTATCAGATGTGTATTGTGTAATTCTGGCTTTAGGCTTCTACAAAAATGTCATCACGTGCAGGTTGTTGGTCGGCTTATCAAGACAAACCAAGGAAAGCGATATTTCTTTACATTGTGTGTCAACCAAATACATACATTAACCGACCCAATTTCATTCGATAATTTATGAAGGACTATTCTTGTATGTCATATTATTAATTATGGTTTTAGCCCTTAGAAGTTATCAGAAACAAAATTATAACGTCACGATAAATTGTCACGTTAATTCGTACGTCTAAAGAATCTGACAGATCGGTTTCCTATCCAATTTGCCTACAAAGAAAGGTTGGACACAAAATTGCGCTCTGTTGTAGATACTCGTATACCTACTTAAATGTAGGTATATAGATTATATATATATATTTTTTTTTTATTTAATGACAATACAAATTAAAATTAAAATACAATATTAAATAAATGAAGAATACAAAGTGAAATATTTTATCCTCACTAGGTATTCCTGTTCCGAGGTGGACTGCAGGTTGTCGTATGGTGTTGATGATGATTTCCTCATCAATGTTGTTTGTTTTTGTTGGTTTCCACGAAATATAAATAAATATTATATTCGCGCTATTTTTCTGTCATCATACTGATAATTTTCCATCATCCATCATGATTATTATATACTAGCGCAAACCCGTGAAAAATTGCGGGTACACAAAAAAATTATAACTGTACGATTTGTTAAGCTGAAGATATTCTTAAAAAAATTGCTTTAGAATCATTGCATCCCATAATTTTTTTTTAGATAAAAAACAAAAGTTAGAAATTCACTTTTCTGGTGAACACCGTTAGTAAACTTGAAAAATTACGACTTCTGTCAGAAACAAAGGAAATCCAAATTTATTATTAATTAATTAATAAAAATAAAATAATATTGTTACCCCATTTATTGCTTGTTTAAATTGTTTGCTCAATCAGTTCCAATTTAGAAAATAAAACTTAAAAGTTCTAGAGTTCAACACCGAAATGAGCATTTATAATAATACAATGTTTGAAAATATTTCAAAATGTATCATGTCATACATAAAACGTTATCAACGTACGTACGTGCTCGTGCTGATACGTACGTGTTTAAAGTAGATTACCTAAATAAAACGAATGTGTTTTAAAAATTTCGTATCCTCTACAATTTTTTGCCATTTGGATTAAAAAATATGTGCGTTTTTTTCAACGGTTTTGTACGATTTTTAAGTACGACCTAGTTACATACAACATACAAAAAAAAACCAGAACTATCATAACCTTTTACAAGATAAAATAAAAAAGTACCTGGCCACTGGGATATGTGTAGAGTTAAATTTAATGTTCTAATTTACTTCTTTTCTCCTTTCTATTTTCTACTTTTTATTAAAAAATTTCCAATTTTCAGCATCATTTATACTTATTTTATGTTTACACTAGACTTCATATTTTATAAAAAGTAACTATACTCCATTGGTCACCATGATACAGGCAGCCGCCTAGTATGGTGATTTAATATATATCCACTTTATGTAAATGTCACAATTATGTAACATATATTACATAAATAAATACATGTGAAAAAATGGCATTTCTGGAGAAACACATAACCCCAAAGGAAGTATATATCTACATATCAAGAGGTAGACGCAATATAAAGCTTGAAAAAAAAAAATCACGAAGCATTATTCATATAGTATAATTCAAGTAAGATAGTACGTGCAGGACGCAGGTGTAATGTTTTTTCGTACATTGTTGTGTCCCAGGTGTCGACCTTAGAGGCTTGTCGAAGGCTAAAACCTCGAGGAGTGGAAGAGCAATCATTATTCCCATGAACTTGGATCTTGATCGCCGTGATTTGATTGGGTGTGTTGTTTTATTTGCAAAATTTTGTAAAAAAATAGATTTTACTAAATTGTTGCTGTCACTGTTGCTCTTACTCCACCGGATATTGAGCCAAAAGGACAATGCACCTCGGGCTACTAATACGTAAAATCGAGGTTTTGTATTCCCCACTTTTCTCCTCCAAAAGTGGACTGATTTTCAATTTTTTTTTACCAACTAAATAAGAAAAAACTATTCTATGTCTGTATGTTTTGCTTTTTTTTAAAAAAACATTGTCTAGTTTGTATACTGAACGTCTTTTGACGGCGTTTAAACCAGTCAATTTTATTGATTTTTGGAAGGTCATAACTTCTATAAAAAGTAACTTATCAAAAAAACAAAAAGTACCGACACTCTAGTAGTTAATATCTATTTTATGTAAGAACAATATTTTCTCTAGGGTTAAAATCCAGAGAGATAAATAGGGAATACGTTTGTATGGAAAAATCAGCAAAATCAACTGTTTCCAACGTGTGGCTTAACTTATTCCGATAGGTTCACATAAGTTAGACAGTCCTTGGTCGTAATTGTTTCCTCCTCGATGATGCATATGTATATATTTTATAACCAGCTGATTAAAGTAATTCTACTTTTTAAATGTTTTGCAACGTCATTCAGCGTTGAAGGGGTGGAAGCTAGTCGAACCTACTCGCCTGCGTTTTGCTGGGAGCGGCCTTACCCATTTGTTTCAGTTTGAAAAAAAAAACGACAGGCCATTTCACAAATGATATCTACGCTTTTTCTAGGCGCGGTGACCAATTTACTGAACCGAGGGTCACGCGATGCCTAATTTTTAGTCAGACAGACAGTGAAATTGGATATATTTATCTATACAAATAAATATATTTTCCCAAGAAGCAAATCCTTCCGTCGCTTCTCCTTTAGAAAAAAGGTCAAATCAACATGTTATTACAACATTAGAATATGCAAGCAAATTTAATTTTAGGATAATTCCTCTTTTGCATAAGCATTCTAGCTTTGGAATCAAGTCTCGGTCAAATGTATATATCGGCATGTGCCTAGTATGGCGGCCATAAATTCCACAATTGTTATATATTTACTATTCAAAGAATAAAGAAACATAAAAAATTTTTTTAAAAAAATGTTTCCGATTTTGACGAATTTCATCCATTCGAAACCTGCTGTTATTTGCTCCGCCCATCCTATCTGTTGGCGACCTCTGTTTCTGTTTCCCAATTCACAAATCGTAATTCAAACGGCCATGCGTAAATATGCCTAATTAATTACTCGACATTAAAAAATAAATAGATCACATACTTCATGCACAAGTACACAATTATTGACCGATGCATACTACAGATAAATTGGTGACCGGACAACCCAACAATGTGTAACTTAATCACTTCTTTTGAAATTCATTAAAAGTCTGGAAAAAAAACTTGGTTAAAAAGGTTACGTTACTTAGGTAAAGGGCTATTTTTAAAAAAAATCATCGCTTTTACTGGCTTTTCAAAAGGATATTGAAATGCCACTTTGTTGAGTTGTCATCGAACCAGATAAATTATCTTATTTAAAACAATTTCCTTCGGTTCATAATATTTTAAATAACAAATAATGATATTGGTTGCATAAATAATATTTTTCTAAAAAATTTAATAGGGTGGAATCGAAAAAAAAACCTTGTACCTCACGTATACTTTTTACAAAAGTACCTTCTGAGAACTAGGAGATTTCAATTTTTAGAAGAAAAGTTCTTCTGGATGCTTTTTACTTTATGATGGCATTATTGGTATTAAAAAAATAATATATAACTTAATTCTGTACTTTGAAAATTGCTAATTTGCTTTTAATTAAACAGTAGATTTCTTTAACGAAAAGTTTTAATGAGAATGTACCTCTAAATCTAAACTGAACTCTAATAATCGCCTTTCCACCCCTTATCCTCCTCAGTCACTAATTTACACTCATTTTCACCTCCTTTCGGGTATATTCTTTGCCTTTTGATCGATTCGTAAGAACGTCTTACGCACTCTTGTGAATAATTAATCACACGAAAGCATACGTAAAACGAAATCATTTCTAGGAAACACACCATTACTCATATTCAGTGGCGGTTTTCTCTAAAGTGCGGTTGTGCGGTGAACCCCCATTAAAAAGATGATAAAATAAAACAATCTTGTTGTATAGTAATTATAAGCGCATCACAGATAGCTTGACATTAAAATTCCGTCTTTAAAACTCGCGCCACCGAAAAATACGGTATCTATTCCCGTTTTGTGCGCGTTGCGATCCGCACACATTTGTCCATACGAAAAAATCATAGCCGATACGAATCGCTGTGCCCAGCTGTGCCGGTAGAATGGACAAAACTACGCAGCTTGGTGCGCCGATCACGAGTCAAGATCTCACGTGTCCTCCGAACTTTGACGAGTCTCGCCGAAACGAAGCCCGAGATTGTCGCAGGATGACCGGCTGACGGTCGACTTTTGCACCGACGGATGCAAGTTAAATGTTATATATTATGGTATTTAACTTTGTAGTCATTTTTGTACATTTTTATTTTCTTGTTTCTGCATTTCTCAAACCGTTTACTAATGGCATTTGTAAATCTACTATTGAAGTGGACCGATTTTGACTTCTGTTTTCGTATTTTTTTTAGATAAGTCGTTATATCCCGTAGTTACGAGTACATTTACTTAAGTTTCGGCAAGTTATGCAGTTTTGTGTTGAGCTTTCCCAGTATTGTTTCGGCTTTCAAATTGAAAGTGGTTGCATTTATCGGTTGTCGCGAATATTCTGTCCTAATTTTTTCACACAATGACGGAATACAGTGTTATATACAAAAAATAACGCTAATGCTTATGAAAAAAGTTTGGAAATTAAATATAATAATTTTTTGTATACGTGTATAATGGATTTTTTGTATAAATGAAAAAAAGCTCATTTTATTTCGTGCCACCTTTATTTGTGATTCTTGTTTTTTTTTTATGTTTTAAAATATCAATTATATTATATTCTACATTCTACGCAATTTTTCTTATTGAAAAAAAACAATCATATTTAGCAACGTACATTGAGTATTGTAAAAACCATTAAACAATTTAAATCCTCTAAAACTTTTTTTGGTCGTTTAATAATTGTGTCGAGGAGTGTCAAGTTATTTAAAAACAATAGTATTTATTTAGGTACCCCTCCACTAACTTTATTTAATTTGTATGACAAAAGTAAATTTTGATTAGACAATATATCTTCTCTTGAATTTCTGAACCCCCCGTTAAAAAGACCACGAACCGCCACTGCTCATATTGAGTTATGAAGGAATACATACAAAGAAATTATAATGAGACCGGACTACATATTTTCAAAGTTTGACATCGGTGACCAATTACAGTTCTCAAAAAAATGAGCCACTTATTTTTTTTTCTCCACCCTCTTTGATTGCATGCAATTAATTAATTGTTGAAACAATATTTACATACACAGAATTAAGAACAAAGTCGTAAACAAAATATTGACCTCATTTTTAAAGTATCAACCATAAACGCTATGTGACTGCAATCAAATCGCCCCATCAAACGGTGTATGCACGAATGCACTAGATTTGAATAACGAAAAACAATGCTGCTTTTAGCTATCAATCCTTGGGCTATGGTTTACCTCCTTCACTACAGATGCAGTTACAATATCTTGCGAAGGTGAAAGAATTGGAACAATAAATACATAGTGTTAAGGGACGTACTTGACTCAAGGTAAGTACATACTGGGTCGACGTACGTACGCTGTGCTACGCCTAAGCAACCATACATTTTCTATGGATCATATAAAATGTATGGTTGCTAATTAGTCCAGATATTGTTAGGCGTAGCGTAACGCACGTACGTCCTCAGTATTTGAATATATGTCATATATGTCACCGGAGACCAACATTTCATTAACATTTTTTACTTCAAATAATTTCAGTAATCACTGGTTAAAATAAGTCCATTACACTTAACACTATTTATGGACGTACCTGTTAGCAGAACTTAAAAACCTATTTTTAAAAACTACGAAAATATTATACTTTTAAAAATAAATACGATGTTTCTACATTATTTTATAAAGCATTGTAACGGGTAAAACTCGGATCAATGTTCCTTCAAAGGTGGGTGAATACCGTGAAATAAAACCAAAGGGTTTATGATGAAGAAGTAAAAAAAATAATGATGTCCTCGTTTGTCTATTGAGAAAGGATCGAAAAGAAATAGTTCTCCGATGCAAATGATGTACATTATTTAAAGATGGATCCAGATAAACATTAATCCATCAACAGGTGTGTTCAACTTACGTATGAAAATGTAATGTGTATTATTTCAAATAGTATATCGTCGTTGCATATTTAATATGAACAATGTGACGATTTTGACGAAAGTGAGGTAAAAATATAATAATAATAATACAGTTATTTTGCTTTTTCTCTCCATCTTCTACAATATGAGCCATGTAAAAATATCAAATATTTAAGGCTATAGAAAATAAACCACGTGAGGACAATCAAAATAGTATATAATAAAAAAAAATTAAAAAGTCATATCCTCTGCATACCACTACACAATTCAATTGCATTGGCATGTACATAATATTAACATCATTTTGTGATGCCTAGCTGTCAAATTTGAATAAATTCAAATGAAATATTTTGACATTATTATGGTATTTAAAATTATGACGAAAACTGTATATAGAATATGAACCATGTGAGAAAAACTGTGCATAGAATATGAAGCATGTGAGAAAAACGCGTTAAAATTAAATTTTCTGGCATAAAATAATTAATTTTTGCCATAAATATATTCTTATAATGAACGAAATATATTTTTTCTACTTTGTCCATAAATATAATTGTTATTGTTAACAGTTTTTATCGATTTCCTCTGAATGTTCTCATTATCACGTGATTCATATTCTATATGCATCGACGATATATAGTTGAAAGCGTCCGTAAAAGATGGCACAACGTTTAACAAATTGAAATCCGGCGATTTTACAATAATGAGGTTAATAACCGAAAACTTTTTGACTAGGCGATAATATTTGAGAGGTCATAACAATCTCTGTAAAGTATTTTATTATTTGAACCACCCCCTTAATAAACTAAAATATTTTGTCTGCAAAAATATCAATTTCGCACAAATAAACTAGCTACTACTCATATATCATCGCCTTGTGCTAATATAAAAACAGATCAATAGCGACCCTTCCATAGGGAAACCATAGACAAAGAACTGAAGGTGTATCATTTGACACAATTACATCAATCAAATCAAATATCGTACAGGGGGCCTAGTCTATATCTCTCACAGCGCCCGTAACGCGGGTTTAGCTACGTCACGAATCCGTATTAACCCTCCTCTGACCGTGCTAAAAACTTTCTCGCGCTTCGATGCTGTACACTCAGTAAATATTAGTGTAATGTATAATAATAATGTAAATTTAATCCAATACATACAGTGATTGTTTGTGAAACCGAAAGATAGAGACTAGGCCCCCTGGACTTATTGTATCGGTCAAACCTCGTACCACAGTCCGAGCGTTGCCCATTAAAAAGTGACCTGACCTAAAACCGTCAATTTGATCCATTTTAGTAGCAGTCAGAGTCCGAAATGCGTCAAGGTCACAGCCGACTGGAGGACAACGAGAACATTGCGAGCAATGAGAGTATTGAGGACGAACGAATGCTATATCGGTAGCGCTGTTTATCATAATTCCATGACTTTGTGAATTGGTGAGCAGTGAACGAATTCGGATCCATATTGATGGCTAAATTCCAACTTCAGCATAAAGGATTCGTGTTATAATAAAACTATGTACCTACTGGAACTACATGAACATTGGTTCATTCGTCGGGAATCAATTCAAGAGGGTGACTCTGTATCTTTTGTGTTATCTTTTGCGTTAAATCAGCGTTACGAGGCAATCAGACAAAAGGGCAAAATCCGTCGAATATCGGAAGGTGTTCGTCGTGCGTTATCGGCTGTCAATTTTATGTGGTTTTATATGGCTTTCAATGGCTTGTATATGCCTGTCATAAATTGAATGGATTATACATATAATATAATGGACATATAAACCTAATAGGCGTTCATAAATGACTATCTATTTACAATAAAATATATAAATTTGTTTTAGACCACTTTAATTTTAATTACACTCTACCGGTTTAGGAAGAACCCTTCCTTCGTCAGGAGAATATTAAAACTAACCTATGATACAAAATATTGATAGATATATACCAAACATTTAGGTGCTGGAGTGGGAGGTCAAAGGGGGAGGGGGGTAGTTGCTTAGGAAGGGTTCTTCCGAAACCGGTAGAGTGTAATTAAAATTAAAGTGGTCTAAAACAAATTTATATATTTTATTGTAAATTATGGCGAGCCACAAAGTTAATGCTTATTACGAACATGGACTATCTATTTGTTGAATTATTTTAATGTTTGTACGCGATGACATTCGATTCGGACGTTTCCAGCGACTGACATCTCTTAACGAGGGTTGCCGTCATCTCTGGCGTTAGGTTAACTACTTTAAAGAGTTGGTATCTTAACTCTTAACGCAAGCGCAGTATTAAACTCGTTAGCACAATACGGAAAACCGTATTTAAGAAAACTGTCAAAATGTATCGTATACGGCTGATTTAACACGAGTTACACTGTCGCAAAAGATAAAGAATCACCCTTCTTGGCGACTTTTGAGTGACAACCACCTTAAAAAAGCAGGATTTCGACTTGTTAGATTGAAAAATAATCGTTATTGATGGCCGCACCTATAAACGGCCGCGAATTGTACGTACAGTGACGGTATGTAGACAATAATCAATCAATAATCAAGAAGCGTTATTAAATTATGTGAATTATTACATAAAAAATATATACTATAGTACTTACAGAAGTCCCCACCCCGAAATCGTTTTCCCGCAGTGATACGCATGGCTCATTCCGTTATCCTATTTCGGACGGCGCGGCGGAACATTCTTTAACTTTTCGCCATATAAGTAAATTTTCGAACGTTAAGACGATAGACTTCGATTTTCGGCCCATACAAAAAGGACGCCCGGGAAAAAACACTTGTCTACATCGAAAATTGCACAAAATGATATTTTTTTAAATTGCCTTTTAGAAAATGAAAGCTATGTCGGTGTGTTTTTAAATTTTCGATGCGTTTCGTAGTAACATAAACATTCACTGTCAAACATGTATAATTTATTGGAAATGACTTAATAACTTAGGTACGGGACATACGTCATTCCTATGTCTACCTACTTTAAATTATCGTGAAAACAAGCTTATGTGTCCAAGCGGTTAAGGAAAAAGTGCTGCTAACTTAATTCTCATAAAGAATTACAAAATTATAAAAACATACCGACACAGCTTCTCTCGAGAACATATTTTTGTTTTTAAATTACAATTTCTTGAGAGTTTGGGTGTAGAAAAATGTTTTCTCCCGAAACCCTTTTTCGAGCGATTTCTGTAGGTAAATATGAGCGTTGTCCCATTCGCACATTTCGCATTCGCATGTATTGTGTGTGTGAGCGAGACACAATACAGACGCGTGTGTTCCGCATGTGGTGCAAAGTCTAGCCTCTTCTCCTTTGTTCGATCATGCCTCCAATGCATTCTTAACCCTTTATACCGATATCTACTTCAGCATGCCACTTTACTCCCATTGAGGGCGGGAACGTGACGTAACGGGGAAACAGTGTCATAAACATGTCCATAGATTATTGACGATTCTAAATAAACAATGAAAAAGTAAACGCACAAAAAAAGGGTTAAATATTTTATATCAAGTATCAATCACCATATAATTTCAGTAGGCAATTATAATTGACACTCAACTTTTATACATTTTACGTTCATTATTGGGTCTCACGCCAGAAATAAGATTTTATTTATAAATAACCCTATAAATAGAAAGCTTTTATTGTCTAGAAAAACGATTAGGTTATATTGGGAACTCAACAATAAGTGTCAAACGCACGTCACCTCGGCCGTTCACACCCGTCAGGCCCAAATGTCTATTCTTTAGTAAAAACGTCGACGAAACTAGGGCCTAGTTAATTCGCAGAAATTTAAATGTAACATTGTCATCAAATGGCGTTGAATGGAGATTTGATGAAATGTTAAATTTGAATTTCTGTGAAACAACAAACCTTATTAACTTTAATCAATAAATTAATAAATATATTAAAAGGAAAACAGAATGCTTTCAAATAAAATGGCATTAGGTACGTTCTAGCGTAGAATATGAATCTTAGAACGTTGCGAAATAACCAATATTGTCTTCTTTAGTCAATACTTGCAATCAAGATTAAGAGGAAACAGCGTCGCCGAGAAAATTGAATAATAGGTATAATATCAAAATCGAGATTTGTATTCCTCATTTTTCTCCTACAAAACTGTTCCAAATTTTAAGATTTTTTTATGAGTAGATATTAGAAGAAAATATTGTGCTTGGAAGTTTTGCCTTTTTAAATACATTGTCTAGTTTGTATACTGAACGCCTGTTGATGGCGTTCAAACAAGGCAATTTTAACGATTTTTGGAGGGTCATAACTCCTATAAGTAATTTAAAAAAAAATTAAACCTACCAACACGCTAGACAGGAGTGTCAAAATTCGTAGATAAAATTGGGTAATATGTTTGGGGACGTACATTAATTACGTGAGCTTTTTTTTTAATTTAGACCCCTCCCCCTTTGGTGAGATTTAGTGGGAACCCCCCCCCCCCCCCCTCGCACGTGATATTTTTTCTCCTTTGGTGAGATTAAGTGAGATTCAGTGGGACACCCCCCCTCCCCCTTCACGTGATATTTTTTCTTTCTTTTTTAATTTAGATCCCTTTCCCCTTTGGTGAGCTTTAGTGCCCCCCCCCCATTTTCATAATGGCCAATTTTTCAGATGGCAAAATGGGACACAAAAGAATTGGAACAATTTATTTTTTCTTTATTATGTGTATGATAATATATACTCTTTTAAAGTTGACGTGAGATTTTTATTGACCCCCCCCTGGTATAATGAGATTTTACTAGACCCCCCCACCCATGTTTTGCTCACGTAATTAATGTATACCCCCCTTTGTATGGATAAAACGCCGCCCGATTTCCTTGCAATGATTTAACATGCAATGTAGACTTAAAGATGTGTGACAGATTGCATTATCAAAACACATTGAGCTTTACTTACCATATATATATGTGTCGCAAGTTTATTTTGTATTTTTGACAAGTAATTAAAACGCTAATTCAATAATGATTTATTTCGTTCGCATATCATTGTGACATTCCATCGCCATTCCGGGCAAAACTGTCAATTTCACAATTCAAAATTCATACAAGGATTACTCGATTCGCATTCACGTCATGTTTCGAGTGTCTTTAATAGATGCGATAGCTTCGCTCGGGCCGCTGTCATAGATAAAATTTCACCGTCTCTCAGTCCGAAGGCGATGCGAGGATGCGAGGCGATGCCTGCTCCTTTATCGGGGTATTGCGCCGTGTGGTAATTTCCATTGGAAACGTGTCAAGATCACACGATGGTCGGTGTTGAAATATCCCTCAAGATATGCGAGTGATTCTAAGTTGGGAACGCTTCGAGGTTTATGCAGAATAAGGGTCAAGATTTTGAATTCGCTCCGATGGAATACTAATTGATATTGTTTAATTCAATCAAAAACGTATCGGCAATCGCAAATGGTTTTAACTGTTGGTCAGAAAATGTCCGCTTTGTAAAAAAAATCTAAATAAATTGGAATATCTCTGAACGTATCAGAAAACTAAAAAAAAAAAAAAAAATGTGGAAATATTTAGATTTTTCGGTTTCATAAAAGATACTAATAATTTATATTTAAATTTTCAAAATCTTAATTATATTTTTATATAATATAAACAAGAAACATACTTAAACACAATATTATATCTGCCTCGAATTGTTATTCTGGCACTGCATTCAGGTGATCTAGAAAATAATCACATACGATTAAATGTCGTTATTTCATTGGTTTATTTTTCTTTCATATAATCAATAATATTATTATTATTCAATTTACAAAAACGTTTATTTATAAACAAGTTTTGTAGCATAATATCATTACGCGCAACAGCTGTTTCGCTTTCAAAGGGCATTATCACTGTATCAAAAAAATAAAATTAAACGTAGTTCTACAAATATAATAAGTTATTTTATTGGTCAATGATATAAACATCCCAACGCTGTTTCTTTTTGGAGGATGTGAGGCAGATGTTAACCACAGAATAGGTGTGGGATGGAGTAAATTTAGATCCATAACAGGAATCTTGTGTGACACAAAAATGGCTATAAAACTAAAAGGAAAGGTATACTGGACTATTGTTAGACCCGCGATAATGTATGGCTCCGAATGCTGGACCATGTACAACTCCTTCACCAGGCAACCTGAATCAGCAGAAATGCGAATGCTTAGATGGTCGACAGGAGTGTCACTAAAAGATAAAATTAAAAGTTCACGCATTCGTGGTAGCCTGGGTGTCACGGACATAAACAGTAAGCTAGAGGAACGACAGTTGAGATGGTATGGTCACATAAAACGGAGACCACCAGACCACACAGTGAAGCAGGCAATGTCTATGGAGCTTCATCGACAGTAATCCAGAGGTAGACCAAAGAACTCCTGGATGATTCAATGCTCAAAAATCCTAAGTAGAAACGGCCTGGATACAAGCGATACCCAGAACCGAAGAAGCTACAACCTGAGAACGAGGAGAGCCGACCCCAACAGCCTACCTAGGCAATGCGTTTGGACAGTGCAAGGAAGAAGAAGAAGACTGTTTCTTTTTTTATAAAATCAAATCACGATTTAATTATTTGTACGTGCCATTTTATTTACACCTAAAGTGGAATTTTCCTATGACATTGGCGAGTAAGTTAACATTTTGCCAATTTTCGTCAGTTTATAAACAGTTTGGTTAGAGCCTCTCATCTCATTGCTGAAACAACATAAGATACTTCACATGTTCATAAATAATGACTATATACTTTTGGATCATAACAGGTTTTGTCGGGGGGGCATTAAAAAGACAAGCAAACGAAAACATCTCATTTCATACGAAAAGTAAAGCAACAACAAAAAGTCTTGTGGAAAGTTTTCTATACTTCAACAAGGTTCTCAATTACATAAATACATGAATATAGGTATAACCAGTGGCGGTTCGTGGTCTTTTTAACGGGGGGTTCAGAAATTCAAGAGAAGATATATTGTCTAATCAAAACTTACTCTTGTCATACAAATTAAATAAAGTTAGTGGAGGGATACCTAAATAAATACTATTGTTTTTAAATAACTTGACACTCCTCGACACAATTATTAAACGACCAAAAAAAGTTTTAGAGGATTTAAATTGTTTAATGGTTTTTACAACACTCAATGCACGTTGCTAATTATGATTGTTTTATTCAATAAGAAAAATTGCGTAGAATGTAGAATATAATATAATTGATATTTTAAAACATAAAAAAAAACAAGAATCACAAATGAAGGTGGCACGAAATAAAATGAGCTATTTTTCATTTATACAAAAAATCCATTGTACACGTATACAAAAAATAATTATATTTAATTTCCAAACTTTTTTCATAAGCATGAGCGTTATTTTTTGTATATAACACCGTATTCCGTCATTGTGTGAAAAAATTAGGACAGAATATTCGCGACAACCGATAAATGCAACCACTTTCAATTTGAAAGCCGAAACAATACTAGGAAAGCTCAACACAAAATTGCATATCTAGCGACGTTGTTTGCCGAAACTTAAGTAAATGTACTCATAACTACGGGATATAACGACTTATCTAAAAAAAATACGAAAACAGAAGTCAAAATCGGTCCACTTCAATAGTAAATTTACAAATGCCATTAGTAAACGGTTGGAGAAATGCAGAAACAAGAAAATAAAAATGTACAAAAATGACTACAAAGTTAAATACCATAATATATAACATTTAACTTGCATCCGTCGGTGCAAAAGTCGACCGTTAGCCGGTCATCCTGCGACAATCTCGGGCTTCGTTTCGGCGAGACTCGTCAAAGTTCGGAGGTCACGTGAGATCTTGACTCGTGATCGGCGCACCAAGCTGCGTAGTTTTGTCCATTCTACCGGCACAGCGATTCGTATCGGCTATGATTTTTTCGTATTGACAAATGTGTGCGGATCGCAACTCGCACAAAATGGGAATAGATATCGTATTTTTCGGTGGCGTGAGTTTTAAAGACGGAATTTTAATGTCGAGCTATCTGTGATGCGCTTATATTACTATACAACAAGATTGTTTTATTTTATCATCTTTTTAACGGGGGTTCACCGCACAACCGCACTTTAGAGAAAACCGCCACTGGGTATAACGATTATTGAAACAACATTATTAAATTTGAAACGGTAATAATTAGAACAACAAAGAGATAAACGAATCTAAAAATGTTCTCAATGAATATCAGAAGCATAAACCGAATTATAATGAATTATTGATACTTCTCACATACCTGAACCCCGACTTTGACATAATCATTTTGAGTGAATGCTGGATCACTGAAAATCACCTACCCAAAAGCATAATAAACTACACCCACTACAACACACAGAATAAAACAACCCAAAACGACTATAAAGTTAAATTTTCTGTATTTCATTACATTATTGTATGAAACAATGAAATCCATAACGTTACGATGAAAACAATGAAATCCATACGTTTTTAGATTTTCACGGCCAAAATCATTTTAATTGTTTGTTTTTGGGGTGTTATGCCGTGTAGCGCTACCTCCTTCTTTAGCCGACGTTTCGGACAGCGTTGCAGTGTCCATCATCAGGGCAGATCCGGCAGATACATCATCGTCGGAGAATAAAATATTAAAAATGCTTGCAGAGAGGTTCCAATGAGAAAGATCGATTATTCCCCGTATAAAGTTTTTAAAATTGAAAATTTAATATCGATTTATTTCATTAAAAACTTGCTTTAATATATACCTACCTTCAAGTAAGCAATAAAAATGCTCAAAACGCACGATGATAAATTATTAAATATCGTGTACTTCTTGTAAGTACTTGTTGATCATAAGAATTTACGATTTTTAAATAATGTCTAAACAAAATAAGTGTGTAAAAAAAATTTGAAATATTTTAGTTTGTAAGATATTAAATAAATAGAAAAACTAAGGTATTTTTGTCACAAAACACGTCCTCGGATTTATTTTTTAATGATTTTAATCTAAGTAAAAATTAAAGTTCCGAAAACTGTGTTTACTATATTATGTATTGATTTATTTTGTTTGTATATTTCAAATTTGTGTGGTATAATAGAATCTATCGTTTGAAAATTTAACAAATCTGCCATCGACCAACGGCATAACCTTAGTATATTAAAAATACACTTGGTTTTTCAAAATTTTAAAACTGCGTTGTAACCAGATAAAATAACAATCTTATTATTATTATTCGGTATTCTCTGGTAATACTCTCATAATGTGCCGAATTATAATTACCATCACGCCATATACGTGGATCTCCACATCAAAAATCATATTGCACTCAGGTGGGATATTAAAAATTATGAAATGTCATTTATCATATGAAGAAAAAAAATACCTCTGCAATAATGATTATCATTATTGGCAAACTGTGCCAAATGTGGCAACGAACGACCTTGCAGTAAAAGTTTTCACCTGCGGACCCGTCTTTCTAGTACCTACTGTCAGTACCTACTTACGTCACTATTCGGATTTTATAAACAAACAACCGGTAAAAATTTTTTTTTACTATTTTACATCTATTTTCAAATGTCTATTAAAACTTCTTTTATTTGACTGACGTTTAAACCTTCCTGCTCAGCGATCGGAATCAATCGCTCTGCCAACCGGGACAAATCCCGAGTTAATAAGACCGATATTTATTTCGTATATTAACTGCTGTAATTTCACCGAATTTCAGATAAATGCGTTTATGTTTGCGTGATTTCAACCAAATAGAGTGCACCGTCATCGACAACGAGTCTATGTCACGTATTCAGCTCAGTCAGGGGTGCTAGCATGGTCGATCGATAAGGATCGGTAGGATAATTGTCGGTAACTTATCATCGTTCCCTAGGACAACTGCATATCGCAAACGAATAGGTGACAGTTCACAATGACTAAGTTTCCTTAATATATTTGATATCAACTGTTGTTTGTACGTTAGCGATCTGCAGTTGTCCTAGGGAACGATGAGAAGTTACCGACAATTATCCTAACGATCCTTATCGATCGACCATGCTAGCACCCCTGAGGCCCTAGCATGCTTGCTTTATAACGATCGGTAGGATAACTATCGGTAACTTCTCATCGTTTCCTAGGACAACTGCACATCACTAAAGTACAAACAACAGTTGATGTCGAATATGTTAAGGACACTTAGTCATTGTGAACTGTCACTTATTCGTTGGCGATCTGTAGTCATGCTAGGGAACGATGAGAAGTTACCGATAGTTATCCTACCGATCGTTATAAAGCAAGTGTGCTAGGGCCTCTGATGTCGGAAATTGGGTTAATTTTCACTTCTATGATTCCACTTCATTTATACATTCATTAAAATCAAGAAAACAGGGAACAGTTTGTTTTATTATGTAAACTTGATATAACAGTATTGTGTCTTGACCTTGTTACTTACCTGATTAATTTGTTAGAATTTAGAATGACTTTAAGGCTTGATAATTTTACCGATATTTAAATATTATAGTCATAAACGGCAACAAAAAAAATATACTTTAATATTTAAATACTAATAATGTATTGATGAAATGTATGAGCCTCGGTGTCATGGTTTAAAAATCTCAGTTTACAGGTCAAATAAAATTTCAATTCAATTTAATTCCTAATTAATAAAACAATTTTTAATAAATCATACTATCAAAACCGCTTGCAAAGATACTATACTTTTGCATAAAAATATTTCAATAAAACGAATTATTTAATCTGGCGATAGCTGGCTACTATTATAAATAACTGGATGATGATAAAAATATTTAAAAAATTACATTTCACAGAATTTTAATGATGTCCTCATAGTTTCTTGTGTAATAGAGTATTGCCTTCATTTACTAAGCACACACACCTCGACATATGCCTACATAAAAAAATGGCAACAACATCAGTGGACGAAAGGTTGGTGTTGCAAAAAAACATTGCAAAAGGTGTATTAAAAATATTGTAATGTTGGTTTTTTATCTTTCTTAAAAACTTACAACCAGCACGTTTATTAATAATTTCACATTCCGTCAGGTAGGCCATTCAGAGAACATTTCTTTGGTGTTGTGATATTTTCCTTGTAAGCAAAATTATGTTGACTAGCAGTGAAAAACTGCTGCTAGGCCCTGCGGGCGGCTTTTCGTTCTGCTTCGCCCAGTTTAAGTGTTGGTGACTATTTATAAAGCATCACCCTTTTGCAAAACTAACTATTATTATTAACATTAAACTACAGAATACTTATATTTAATAGGTAGATATATAATAGTAGACATTCTTACATTAATACAGTGAATGAGAGGAGCATAAATCTTCTTAATATTGAATAAAAGCGAAAAATGTTTCCTCTTCTTCATACTTTTTTCCTTAAATATATTATTATAGATGGCGCCACTTCCGTTTTCAAAACGCGTATGGGCGAGATCTAAGGGTGTATATTACGGCAGCAGCACCGTGGAAAAATACACGTTCACGGACGGCTCAGAACGGTGTCCATGCAGTGTGGCGTGGAGATTTACTCGGAGTCGGGTTCCTTAATTTGAACCGTACGGGCATTATCGTATTAATATACTCCGATTCTTGATTCGTGATAACAGCAGCCTTTGTTTATTCCAACGATCTGTTTTTTACATTAGCTCCATACAGGAGGCCCTGATTAGATTTGGGGATGCTGCGTGGAGGATATTTTTAAGGAAATTAAGGATAGGAAGTTCTGGGAAGGAAAAAGGTATGAGGGGTGAGTAGAAATCTGGAGTTCAGCGTGTCCAGATCATCCGCCGCCAATACCTAGACATACCTCACCCCATGAACCCGGGCACCCCTGCTTAGTCACCAAACGCAGCGAACCACTCGGGGTGACCAGAAGTGTTGGTTATCCAATAAATGGTTCATGTTTCCGCATTAATAAAATTTAGCGGCATGATATTAATTAAATCGAATGACCGAATCAAAAATCGAACACCTGAAATCTCCATCACTCGAGTGGGTCAATGGCCAATGAAGGCAAAGATTCAACAACTACCAAATAAATTATCTGGTAAAAATATTAAATTAATTAACACTAGTTACCTTGAACATATATCGCTTATTTTGACTGTTCTTCCATAAAATTAAAATTCTCAAAATATGAAAACATAATTTAATAAGGAAGTTGAGTTGATTTTTTTATCAATGTTCCACAGGCAAACTTAAATACTGGTATTTTTTTAAAAAAGTTCGTTGTCATAATTAAATTAATTCTACAAGTTTGCAGAGGTGGGAGAGTGTGTTAAGGATATCTGGATGCTTGTTTGTATAAAAAATAAGGGTAAATATTTACAAAACTGTGACACGCTTAATATGGACTAAAAAAATAAATTAAAAAAATTGTAGTAGTTATATATTAAAGATTAGATATTAACTAGTATTAATCGATTCAGTTACCGGAATTTCGACAAAGGTGCATTTTAATGATTATTTTTTCTAATTTAACTATGGCAAGTTTTCGAAATTCCGGTAACTGAATTGGTTAGTACTAGTTAATATCTAACTAATACAATTTTTTTAATTATTTTTTTTAGCCCATATTAAGCGTGTCACGGTTTTGACGTAACACACACACTCCCGCCTGTTGCCGGCCGTTTTGGCGGGTTTAATAAGATGTATTATTTTTAATAAAATGTTAAAATTAAAAAAATTATTATTTAATAAAATATATATGTAAATTCAAACTTGTAGAATTAATTTAATTATGAAACGAATTTAAAAAAAATACTAATATTTAAGTTTGCATGTCGTCTACATGAACCACAGACATATTATTCATAGACTTGAGAATCAGGGAGAGGGGTAATAACCATCTGTAGCGGGGCGGAGAGGGATGAGTTGACGGTAACGATATGTGATTCGTTAATCCTTCAATATGACAGTATATAGGCATCACGCATTATAATATCAACATTTAGCTCTTAAAAGTAAAATCTGCTTTTGAATGAATAGACCTTTTTACATGGGAGCGCGAATTGTTCGCCCGGTTTGAACACACTTGTGTAATCCATATAAAATGAAGAAAGGTTCGCTTGTTTTGAGAGTCGAATATTTTGTTACCGTGTTTAGTTAAGACACTTTTACAAATGTTTCATAATTTACTTATCACAGTAAACTGCAACGTGCACACGACGGGACCGGGAATTTCGGTTCATGTCTAAAACTGATCATATTATATGATGTGAATAAGCTTAAAATAATGACAAATAATGCCTGCATATGGAAGGTAATACGACAATTGGGTTTATACTCTTTTTCACTTCTATTTTTACATGTTTTAATAGCACAAGTTACCATTTTTGCCGTGTTATTTCGTAAAATGTACCGATAAGAGCTCGACGCTAGTCCGCACAAGAATGATGACGTCACAATGTCTAGATTCACGCAAACCTATACGCCAGCCCGGCCGGTTCCATGGAACCCAGAATTAAGGAGGGGGAAATAATATGCTTTTATCACTTAGGGCAGGTCTATACATATTCATATGTCTATGATATGAACATATTTTTTATAAGTCAAAATATTTTTCACTCAACTTCCTTATTCGCAAAATTGAATATTAATAATTAAAGTTTTAAAATAATGTGATTTACCTTTGTGTAGTTCTTTGAAGTCCCTCTTAGTTTATTCCCGGATCTTAACAGCACGAGATTTTTAAGCATGTTTTAAGAAAAGCTATACTTTTATTAATTTATCGAGTGAATACTTAAATATTATGTTAACACTTAGAAATTATTTATTGTCGAATAACTGAACAGATAAAAAAAAGTCTGGAAATTGTTTTTCATCGGCTAATACGCAGCTACTAATGGCAATCAAAATGTATAAATTATTTTATACGTTAATTAAAGTTAAAATACATCAATGGACTTCCCTAATTACCTACTTCCGTTCTGTTTGTTCTAATTCCTGAATGGACACGACATCCCCGTGTCTTTTGTTGCAACAAAACATAAATAATTTATATTGTGAAGGAGCACGAACATTTAACGGCCTCGAAAGCGCAGTGGTGTGTGCGCATTTGACACAGAGTCGGGAGTTGCGGGTTTCATTCCCGCGTAGCGATAAAATATATTTTGGTGGATCTTTCGTTTAATATAATCTTCTAATATACATATAAAATTCTCGTGTCACGGTGTTTGTGGTCGCACTCCTCCGAAACGGCTGGACCGATTTTTATGAATTTTTTATGTATATTTGGTAGGTATGAGAATAGGTCGTAAAGTATATTTCATACCGCGAGCTCTGGCCTTATGAAATTTGCAAAAAGAAATTTAAATAAGTAAAAGAGTTTAGCAGCAGGGAAAAAGTCTTGAAGGGGAGGGGAAGGTGAAAGTGGAACGCGGGAAGGAGTCGCGGAAGGGGAAGAGGTAGCAGAAAAGAAACGGGACGAATGGGAAAGGACACGCAGGGAGAAAAAAAAACTTTATTTAAGTGGCATTGCAACGCATGCCGGGTATCAGCTAGTATATGTATAATTATATTATGGGCAATACCCGGTCTTAGTGATGGTGTTATAATATTTTTTAATAAAACAATTAATTTTATTTCTGCTACGTACCTAAACTATTTTTATGCGAGACAGCCGTCTCGCCTTCCGAGAACATTGTTAAACTATTCAAAAATGTCTACGCAGAAGCATTTGATTTAAATAATATTAAATCATTACAATTAAGTTCAACAATAAACAACTACAATCCAGTCGAATAAAATACTCATTTTGAATATCAATAACTCTTCCTCTACTTTTTGTGTTTGTGAAAGCCAAGATCTGGTTTCATAGTAAAAAGCAAAATTCGACCTTGAACTTCAAACGCTTTCCCCATTCTGTTTTTTTTTAATATCGCTATAAACTATAAAGGTAACCTATCTCCCGGAAATGGATGGGTCACCGGTCACCATTGACGTAGTCCACCTCGTTTACCTACTACTCTCTTTCTGGATCTCACGTAGACTCATTCTACGTGACCAGATCAGCGTATTTTTTTCTTTTGCGAACGCGTCAACATCAGAATAATATGAAATGTGGGCATTAAAATCAAACGTGTCGATTTATGAAAGAGGATTTTTGCATAATTTTACAATAATGTTTAAACGGGTTTATTTGCAGTATCAAAAGAAGATTACTTTTTAAATAAGTTAGTTAGAACCAGTCCAAGATTAAACTTTTACATTAACCCGTTTAATCACAGGAGACCGTATTTGTCCCAGCTCACATAGGTCTCACAGAAATCGTTGTTTCTCCCTTACTATCATAGTCAGAAATGTGATCTAAACGGTATTGGAAAGAGAATACAACAAACTATATATTCAAATCTAAAAGAAAACCACAAAAAAATTAAAATTTACCCCTTTCTGAAACCAAAGTTTCCGATAGCAATTTGAAAAAATATTATGGAACTTTGTGAATTTTTTAAGATTTTTTTTACATGAAACGAAAAAAAGTGAGGTGCCAGTAAGGTTTATAATTCATTTATCTAATGAAATAAGTATGCGTTTTATTTTATTTTTTATTATCAGTTATTTTAGTTATAAAAAGTAAAGTGAGCCATTTTGAACACTTTTTAAAGTTTTCGCAAAAAAAAATTATTTAAAAAAATACATAGAAATTTTTAATATAGAAATTTGAAAGCCTATTTCATCACTTTCTAAAACAGTTTTTAGTTTTCGAATACGTTAACAAATCTTCCATTTATTTGGATTTTATTGCAAAGCGGGAATATTTTTAGCCTCTGACAAAATACGCCAATTTTTTTAAGGGTTAAATAATGTGCGTAGATAGTAAATTTAGAATAATATATGGAAATTTAGTAACTTTGTGTACATTTCTTGTTTTTTTTTAAACTACAACTTTTTAAAACATCTTTATAGACTTTGTTTACCTACTAAGCGAGGATAACTCGGAATTCGAAATTTTCGGGAATAAAACGAAAAACTACTAGTTCTACAAAATTGATTTAGTAACGTTTGAGTAAGTGACACGATGTCCTATTTATTATATCATAACAAGCTAAGTTCATACTTAGGTATACAAATAAGCTACTTAAAACAAGTAACGTTTAAAAAGTACTAATAACTAACTAACTAAACATCACGCAGTTTCTCTGCAGGGGTAGGCAGAGACGACGGACCGCCAAACAACTCGGTCTTGGCATACACTCCATAAACGCCTGGGTGGGACCCAAACGCGATGCCCACTCAACCACTGACCGGTCAATATAATATAATAGTAGGAACCACATTTTGGAGTCTCTATCTTTTACTCTTTATGCAACAATTCTAATTTGAGATTGTTTTTACTATTCCAATGTCAGGGAAGTGCCTTTGTTCACAAGATGTGGGAAGCCCCATAAGAAACTCAATTAATTGGGAAGTCATAGATAGATAGAGTTGTCAGAGGAATCGAGGTTAGCATTCCACAATGGTGTTCTGATGCCAACAGGCAGATAAAGGACGAAAATGGATTGAATGCTGTAGAAATGAAATTATTGGGGCGTAGAGAGCGTCACAAGCAAAGCAGTGCATCAAAATCTCGAGTAATATCAATAATTAGATTAAGATGAAACCTAATTTTACTAAATTGTTGCTGTCACTGTTGCTCTTACTCCACGGATATTGAGCGAAAGGGACAGTGCATCTCGGGCTACTAATACCTAACCAAAATCGAGGTTTTGTATTCCCCACTTTTCTCCTCCAAAAGTGGACTGATTTTCAATTTTTTTTTACAAACTACATAAGAAAAAACTATTCTATGTCTGTACGTTTTGCTTCTTTGAAAAAAACATTGTCTAGTTTGTATACTGAACGTCTTTTGACGGCGTTTAAACCAGCAAATTTTATTGATTTTTGGAAGGTCGTAACTTCTATAAAAAGTAACTTATCAAAAAAAAACAAAAAGTACCGACACGCTAGTAGTTGATATCTATTTTATGTAAAACAATATTTTCTCTAGGGTTAAAATCCAGAGAGATAAATGGAGAAAACGTTTGTATGGAAAAATCACCGCCGGGTATCAGAAGTGTATATATGCATGAGATAACAAATGAATTTGAATGAAGCAAGAAGTGAGTGCCAAGACAGAGTTACGAATATGGTTATTTGGCATTTTATTTGTCTATAAATGTGCTTGTTACGTTCCAATACGTACGTTCGAGATGGTGACCGAGTTGGATACCACCTTTTCCGCCAGAGTTCGCATGAGCGTAGCTTCTACTACTAGCTGTCAACTAGGATAATATAGATTACGGTATCTACCAATCGGGCCTGAGAAAGTTTGAAAAAATAATTTTCATTGAGGTGGTGACGTTTATTTGAACAAATTGTATAATTCTTATGTGAAATATTAATGGTTTGTAATTAAGTAGGTACCTGTACGTTTTGTACATAATCGCAGTTCCCTTTCACTGTAATACTTACTAGCTCGTAGTGGATTGAAGCTGGCGGCATGGTATCGCTTCCAAGTAAATAAGCACACACTTAACACTAACAACTACACATCGTCGGATCTGCCGGATCTGCCCTGATGATGGACACTGCAACGCTGTCCGAAACGTCGGCTAAAGAAGGAGGTAGCGCAACACGGCATAACACCCCAAAAACAAACAATGAAAAAAAGTAGGTACCTACCAATTTGTAAATCTTATGCTTTAAGAGGAAATTTTTTCGGGAACCATTTATTGGATAACCAACATCTTTTTTTATTTAATTTATTACAATGGTACCTACAATACATTACATATATTTTTTTTAAATACATTTATTACATAAATCGAGATTCACCTTTTTTAGAGCGATGATAGTGAAAAACGTATGTAAACAACAATTTAACATATTTTTGTAGGAAAGAGTAAGGAACTCGAAGATTTAAAAAAATAAATATATAACCAATAATATAGATTCCATAGGTTACCCCAAATGGTTCGCTACGTTTGGTGATTTAACAGGGGTGCCTGGGTTCATAGGGTGATTCATACGTCCTTCACTCTTGAACCTACTGACCCCCGTATTCCTAACCACCCTTCATATATTTTTCCTTCCCAGAACTTCCTCTCCTCCAAAGGACCCTCCACATAGCATAACCAAAGATGACTGACCCCCCCTCCAAATCCGACCCACCCCTCAAACGTTTTACCTTTTCAAAACTTTCTCTCCTTTATTTTTTTCAAAAGACCTTCCACACACCATCCTCAAAGAAGACATAGGCTCTGAATAAAATTATTTTCCTCTGGGCCTCTCCTGTGTGGAGCTATTGTAAAAACAAATATAATTATAATAATATTATACTGAGATACTCTAATAAAATGCAAATGGTAGGTTTAGGCGTCACGTATGTAGTATCTACATGATAATGATGTTGGCAACAACCTGCCATCGGATATAACTACCGATATCTGAATATTCTACCTCCAATCATCAGATGACCAATCAATAAAAAAATCACCATCTGAAGTCCCCGGCATTGCCCGAGCTCTTTTTGAATTATGACATTTTAAATTCAATTTTGCGACGCGCTTTTCCACCGATAAAATAAATACATTAGAAAGTGCCAAAACACAAATAATACTAAAAAACATTGTTTCCTTTGATGCTAGTAAAATAAAAATGTATGTTAGTATGCCAGGACCATTGTTTAAGGACCAAAATACCATAAAATCAATACAATACCATAAGAGGCAAGTGCGTTGAGCTACTGGCAAATTCACGGTGGATATCTTGGCACACGAGAGGTAGTGTTTAAAAATTAGCACTTCGTCGCAGACTGATACACTATTTTTTAAGATTTTACAGAAAACAGGTATATTTTTACAGTGCACTCGTCACTCCCGATATTCCAGACGTTCGACAACCGTTAAATATATCATTGAACTACAGTCAGTAGTGGGCAGTTGCAGCAGTATATATATATATAATATTATGATATAAGTCAAAAGATAATATTTGACCCCAAACTTGGGGCGCCACGGTTCAAATGTTCTATAATTCCATAACAGACACATCCCAACAATACAAAATACATTAAAATTATTACTTAGTGCACGGAGAAAAGTGTTATTCTAAAAATAAGATCATTTTATTCGTAAAACGGTTAAAAAACGAGACTGAAATTCTTACGAACAAATTAAGAGGGTTTCAATGTTTATTGGCGAGAAAATGTAAGAATAAATTATTATTATTAATTATTAGAACAAATTTCGTACGTATACCAACAAATTATTCTTAAATTTCCCGCCAATAAACATTGAAACCGTGTTGATTTGTTCGTAACAGTCCCGTTTTTAACCGTTTTACGAATAAAATTATCGTATTTTAGAATAACATTTTTCTCCGTGTGGATAAGTACTTCGTCACAGAGTGTATGACAATCTACAATCTAACAAACAGCACGAATCGGAGCTTTGCTTTAAATGGCTTTAGCTATGTTTAGTAACTTAAAATGATGGTTCAAAATCATAATCTAGCTCTGTCAGAGAGAACCAATCAGAGAAATACTGTCTTGACCAATCATAGACTAATCTGATTGGTTCTCTCTGGCAGAGATAGATTATGCTTTTGAGCACCTATTTCAAGCAACTCAGAAATTCCATCCATTAAGTAGCCAAATATTTAACAACATTCAAATTTCCCATCTGCTTTCCCCTCCAATAGAGTGTAGTCTCATAATATTACCCTAATCATGGATGCCATTGTCCCACTGGTTCTGGTAAGTTATAATGCTTGACACATAAAAAGCTTCTAAATCATGACAAATGGAAACCTTTAATGGCCTATTGTAGCACACCGTTTTTACGCTTGCCTCTACACCATCTCTTTCCCCCGTACAGCGCCATCCTGCTCACCCAAACCTAGGCTAACCAGGCTGCGCAGGCGCCTTCTGCGCATTTCCTACCCTCGAGTCGCCCCATAAACCACGCCCCGCCACAAGGAATGGCCTATATAAAGAGCTGCGCGCCCTAATTCAACCAGTTCGTCTGCAGCTCGCCCTTGGCTAGTACACTCTCTTAGTTGCGCCTCGTCCTTTGGCACGACCCTCTAAGGAGTATTCTACTTCCATAAGCAAAGCACCAACCAGACCCCGACTGCTGCCTTAGTTGCGCTTCGTCCTATGGTACGACCCTCTAAGCAGAACACAGTCGCCGACGCCCGTTACCATAACGGCACGAGTCAGTTGTGTTGTTCCCAAAGACTAATCAGCAAGGTTCCCTCCGATCCCTTGCTCAGTTAATTATTATTGTGATTTGATACATTGTGACTATTTTTACTATATGTGATCTGTGAACTTACCTTCAATAAATAACATTTTACTAACAAATGTGTTATACTATATTTTATAATTTAAAACACAAATAAACAGAGCAGCACATATCCGTACTAGTTGTTTGATATACATTTTGATCACAATTACAATTTTAATTATATTAAGATAGTAAATATGGCAAGATTACTCTTTAATGATTTACTATAATAAGTAAAAGCCCCTGGGTGCCATTAAAATCACATTCTATAATGGCCTGTATTTAATAACTAAAAATATAAATAAATAAAGTAGCATATATATCATTACTAGACATTTACTAAAAAATAAAAAATTTACTTCCAATAAACTATGGAGTTCCGCAAGGATCCATACTAGGACCTCTAATTTTCCAAATTTACATCAATGATATTTCGCAGTTAAATATAAACGGTGAAATTTTTCTATATGCAGATGATACTGCAATATTCTACTGGGGCAAAGATCTAAACATCCTTCTAAAAAATGCACAAAGTGACCTAGAAATAATTTACAATTGGCTCCAATCAAATATCCTAACAATGAATATTAAAAAAACGGGATACATGATTTTAAGCTCAACCCGTAAAATAATTCCACCTCATGTACCCTTAAAAATTGAAAACAACGATTTACTAATATCTTTTACATAGAAAAAAGTCAATTTGGTTAAGAATTTTGGCCTCAAATCCAAAATTAAGTTTTGTGGGGCAAGAATTAATGTACGAGTTATCGTATACCATATATTATTGTGTATAATGATAGCAGCACTGAAGACATTTTTTATTATTGCACACTTAAATCCCCGTAAAATATTACACATTTTATTGACTATAGAATGAGCATAATAAAAAATTTTATCATTCGAATAATAAATTGAAATAATACTCTCTAATATCTCTCTAATTCGTAAAGTCATATTTTAAATATGCGATTAATGATGCACACACGATAAGTAACACAGCAATCATTATAATACGAACAGTTGATACATTATCATTTCAAATATTTTTTAAATACTATTTAATTACTCCGTTGATTACGTACCTATAAAAAATTATAAAGCAGAAATCGGGTTGAATGAAGTCGCGAACACTCTAGAATGGTGAGCTCATACTTTATGAAACATACAATCAGCGCAGCTCTCAGCTCGCCAAGTCATTTATCTATGCTCCGAAATACATAGACTTGTAATTTGTAAAAAAAAGGGCATAGTTACTTCCAAAATATTAATCATCTTTATATATAAAAATCTCGCGTCACGATGTTCGTCCAGGAAAAACTCCGAAACTACTTTTGGCTTACTGTGTGTAATTTGGTCGAACTTAAAAGGTATGATAGTTTTTATCTCGATTATTAACCTCAATATTTACTATTGCGAATTAAATGTTTGTTATGGGACAATGATTTGAAATTATTTCTAAGTTCCACAAGTTTCTGAAAGATGGCGGTGTGAGTTTATTTATTGACACAACACTTGGTTATCTAGGTTAGGTAACCATCCAGTAGATGGCGTTGTGCTTCGTTAAGCAGGCCTTCAGTTTTATCTGTGCAATTTAACTGTACAGTCGAACTGTACAGATAAATAGTTAGGTTTGTAGGACAAAAAGTTCAACTTTTAAATAAACGAATTGAAAGTATTTTATAATTTGTATTTTAATTACAGCAAAGCATGTACGAGTATTTTGCTCAACCCTGAGTGTCCACCATCAGTGCAGATATGTAATAATTAAAAATTGTAGTGAAATGTGTGCTTACATTTATTTATTTATTTATTAAAAGAATTTTATACATAGTGTAGATATTGCGTTATATCGTCCGCCATGCTAGGGATGTCCCTGTGTTATGCATGTTGAGCGCTCCAATCGTTAAGGGCTGGTAGGTATTTCAGTATAATTAGGTATTTTAAATGGTTTTCGGCGTTTAGTTTTGGTGTAGCCGAATTGATTACGAATTATTACTATTACTTGCAACATCGAGATACTCACGAAAAGGGTAATACGACCACTTTACCGCGAGGTCTTTCATTATCATTCTCGTAATTATCGAAATTAACTCTCATTGAAATGTGCTGACAGCAAGATCTATTTGTTAGTTCTCATATGGATCTCATAGAAATCGATGGGTCTCCCCAGCGCCGGATCTGCCATACGTTCAAAAACGTGCAAAAAACCTGGCGCCCACTACGAAGGGGCGCCGTGATAAAATAAATATTGTTTTAAAATTCAATTAAAATATTCCCCGAATCGTTTAAAAATTACTCGTAATACGGAATTATTAGTTCGCGCTGGCAACACTCACTTTCCATATGCGTGAACCTAATGCGCGCGCATCGATGGTTAAAATTTAACGAAATACGGATTTGACTTACGTCAAGGAATTTTTTTTCAAATACAATATATTTCATACGAACGTAAGACCTATTTTTCCTTGTTGCTCTTACGACCATTGTATCGTTCGAAATTCAACAAACATTGTGATTGGTTCATTAATCGCTTCTCCTACGGATCTCCCTTCGTTGATTACAAGTTGCTCTTTGATGATAGTTCGTCGCTTTCGCCGCGTTATTGGTTTATTTATGTTGCCATTCGCGCGCGATTTGGCACCATATTAAACAAACTGATCAGAATATTATTATTTCTGAACTAAACTGCCTCATGTTTTATATTATATTTTGTTATGATGTTATTATTTTGTCCAGTGTCATAGATAGCTACCGCCAGGTCACTTGGAAAAGTTACTCTTGATTCTTGTTGGCGGGATATTAATTTATTTTAAACGTATTGCATAATTTTTTTTTTTTTTTATATGTACTTATATAAATTTTTTATCTGAATTTTAAAAAAATGTTGGGGGAGGGGGGGGCGCCATCGGTACTTCCTGCACAGGGCGCCAGATTTCGTAGAACCGGCGCTGGGTCTCCCTTACTATCATGGTTAGAAATATGATCTAAACGGTGTTAGACCGATAAAATAACATGCTTTATATTCAAATCTAAAAGTTAACCGCAAAATAAATAGAATGTACACTTTTATGAATCCAACAATATGACGGCAACATGAAACAAAATTTGTGTCTTTGAGAATTTTTTAATAATTATTTTTAAATGAAACGATAAAAAAGTGAGGTGACAATAACGTTTATAATACATTTGTCTAATAAAATATGTTTTCAGAAAATTCAATCATTTTCTTCCCTTTATGGCTGATCAAAAAAAGGTACCCGGTAAATGGCGTCTTTACTCTACCTATGTGTTTTTTTTCATTATCAGTAATTTTAATTAGAAAAAACGTAAGATGAGCTATTTTTAAAATTGTTTTTATTCATGTTTATTTTTGCATTCAAAAATTTTATGTTTCAAAAATTATACGTTTACATCGAATTATAAAATTTGAAAGCGTATTTCATCACCTTTCCAAAACAGTGTTTAGTTTTCGGATACATTAAAAAATATTCCATATTTGGATTTTATTACAAAACGGAAAAACCTTCTTAAAAAATACTGTATAAAAATACACAGAAATCGCGCGACCCTTGCACCGCTGGCACTAAGGTTGAAATTACCTTATCACGCTATCCATCTGTCTTAGAAATATCATTAAAAAGCATGCATTTCATTTATTTTACAGAGAATTCGTACAATATTTTGCGATCATAATTTTCTATATTACAATAACATCGAAAAAACTTATCGTAGGTAATAAATAAATTCGACACTAAAAATACATTAATTAATAATATACTTTATAGAAAAAGCATATTTATGGATGTAATAACTTTTTTCAAGGCTTACGAAAAGATATTTTCAAAAAATCTATGTAAATATTTTTTTTTGACAAACGTACGAAAAAATCGTGGTATTTTATAAAAAAAAACAACGTTAATTCAAGGTAAAAATTTAGGACGATTCAAAAACGATTTTAAAAAGATCTCCAAATGTACATCACCATTATGAAGCATTCTAACTAACTAACCATCACGCCGTTTCCCCGCAGGGGTAGGCAGAGGACAGACCGCCAAACAACTCGATCTTGACTCACACTGCTTGCCTCTTTCACGTTCATTCTCATGCATACTCTTCAATTATGCTGACTCTTGACATGGCCCGACTCAAGTATCTGATTCACTTGATCGTGCCACGTCTTCCTTGGGCGTCCTCGACTTCTTCTACCATTCACATTCGCGTCATTCATTCGCTCAACATGCCCAAACCATCTAAGCGTCCCTTTCTTAATCTTACTTATTAAAGCATTCTATCGAATATGACTATAGATTTCACGGCCAAAAGTATTATAGTGATTTATTTGAATTTTAATGTCTGATAATGTCTGATAATGTCCATTTCATCCCTTAATATTTATCGTGCATAAAAATCAATCAGTGGATTGTTTAAAAGCCTGGTTTTAGGAATAAGGCAAATGTGACCGGGTAGTTTTGTTGACACGCGAAAGCAGGGTGCGGTGACCCACCCTTATAAAAATACCCCTACAAAACACGAATATGTTTACAAACTATCTATGTATAAATTTATAACAGTGGCGTGCAGTGAATTTATCTGTGAAAAGCTCCGAAATAATGATAAATTAAATAAGAATTTCACTATTTATGAAGTTATTTTTAATTTTAATTATTATTGTCTTGTAAATGTGTATAGCATTTAATATCTGCTGGAAAATACGTTTATCTATGGATGTACGACTCCACGAAGTGTTTGTTATATATATGTTACAAAATCAAAAAATATTACTTTTTTACATTAACCCCTCACAGGAGGCTCTGAGAAAAATAATTTTCCTCAGGGCATATGTCATCTTTGGAGACGCTGTTTGGAGGGTCTTTTTAAGGAAAGAAAGGGGAAGTTCTGGAAAGGAAAAATTGTATTAAAAATATTTTTTTTAAATATTTTTTAATAATAAATCTCAACAGTACACCAATGGATTTCGTACATGGCGTCAACGGACAAAGGCCTTTTCAAACCCCCATCAAATGGTAGGCCTAATGTTGATTCTATCCATTGGTTGAGTGTCAAATCAGTTTATAACACGTGGCACCTTTCCAAAAATTCAGACACCAGATTCTTTTGTCATCCAAGTATAAAAAAAAATAAAAACTCTGATACAATGGATAACTAATACGTCGGAGGTATTCGAAAATAAAAACCTTTGTATTATTCTACGAAATATTACAAACATTAGGTGTAAGTGCCCTTCATAGCCGGTTGAAGGGTTGGAAACCTCCGAGTAAAGAAAATTTTGAAATCGTATTTGGAAATTAGAAAGAATATTAACATTACCTATCTTAAGATGAAGCTATACACCAAATCACTATTTAGATTTATCTTTACTACGAATCGGTTTACATTATGAATATGAAAAAATATGTTATGGATACATGAAGCTTTTCCCACCTTTTCATTTTAATGGAAAAAATATATATTAATTAAGTTACAAAAAATATAAACGTTGAGTACTAAATATTTTTTTTTTTCATTAGATAAATATGAAATTATATAACAACTTTTTTAAAATACCCCTTTATGGCTAAGATTATTTTTGATTTCATTGATTGACTAACTTTTTTTCATTCTTGTAAAATTTTTCATAAAAAAAACTTTAAGGGGTAAGAAGTCAAATATTCCTGGCTTTTATAATTTTATATTCCTCTTAATATATAAAAATGAATGTTTCTTTGCTTGTCTCTTATGCGCAACCTAAACCATTGTTCCGATCGCAATGGAACTTTGGTGATTTGTCGTACACATGTCCGTGAAGGTTTCTATATATATAGTGCTGAGCTCTAGCGTTATGAAATTATTTCCCATTCCTTTCATCCGATTGCGATGAAACTTTGGTGAGTTGTTGTGCGCACGTCCGCGAAGGTTTCATATATGTGTCGTTCAGTGTAAAAGTGGTGTAGCTCCATATTTTTAAAGTACTTATTTTTTGGCTTCATTTAGTCATATCTTTCAATATGAAAGTGAAGCTACTCCAATAATTCAATTAAAATTTCATAGATGGGCTTTACTTGTTTATTGGTGTTAAGGTACATACTTGACTTACTTTAACCAGTGACATTATTTGGAGTAAAAAATGTTAATTGAAGAAAATAATGCATTTCATATAGTTTAGCGGCAGTGAGGGACGGCAAAAGGGGGAAGGGAATCCGGGAACGGGGAAGATTGGGAAAGGAAACGCAGGGAGAAACAATTTCTTTATTTAGAGAACTCGCTATTACTTAATAAATATCGGAATGAAAGGTGAACAACCCTGGGATACAGAACATTAGTATGTAATAAGAAAATTCAGGCTACCCACCCTTGAATATTATTATTAAATTGAATGGTTGAAAATCTCAGGATTATGGGTTTCAAAACTGATGCGGGAGCAAAGAGTTTGATAAAATTGAATAAATTAAAATTCAAAACACAAAAAAATGCAGTAATTTCACGCAACTATGATCGAAAATCACGCCATTTTATTAATTTTTTATTATAGTTTCTAAAAGATGTCCCTAAAAAAGATTTTCTTCATTGATTTGTAAAAGGATTGGAAAAATATATTACTTACTTACAGTTGAAATCTATACATCTATATTTTTTTTAACTTCTTTGTATTATGAATTATGAAGTTATTATTAAATAATAAGAACACATTAATGTGGGGATCACAGATTTCAAAGTGCCCCCACAAAATGGAGAATTTATTGTCACAATTACTTTCTTAATAAGTCAGTTTAACGGGTAATAAATCATTTTGGACACCTTCAAAATTGAAATTTAAAATCATATAAATAAGTGTCTCAATGTGGTCTAACCACAGTTTGAAAATGGCCTTGTAAGCTCAAACAATTATCACAATTAAAAAAAAAAACTAAAATACTTGCAGAACTTTAATAACATTATCAAATTATTATTTTTTAAATATAATGGAGTTCTTTTTTTATTTTTTATAGTGAATACCTTACAAGAGTCGCAACTGGTTCCGTCTGGAGCCAGTGAGACTATGGTATACCCGATTGGGGTATGTTGTGAGGCTGAAGGTAAGTGGGGAAGGGAAGGAGATGGGGAAGAGGAAGGTGGGAAAGTACCTGGCTATTCAGATCTAGTCACTAAACACGGCTAAAGCCATTTTAAGCAACGTTTCAATTCTGAATGGTGGTCCCACACCAGGGCGATACTGAGAGTATCTTCCACTCTGAAACGTGTCACAAATATACCATATATTATTTTTAATTGATTGTGAAATAACACAAATTAATCAAATAAAATTTATTTGAGCACGCCGGATTCGAACCCGCGACCTTTGGAATGGGAGTCTAAAGCCTTACCACTGGACTACGTCGGCCGTTTACATTCTAAGTTCTATGAATTAATCACAAAAACAATGAATACACAACTATTAAATGTTTCCTTTAATAAATCAATAAATGATCATTATATCAGCTTACGAGATTTTGCTCAATACCTCTTCACTATGCTGACCGTTGATACAAGAGTATATTATTGAATCTATGCTGTCATTTTAGTGGGTAAACTGTTCACTAGATATCACTCATATCTCAAATATCAGTGTTTTCTTGTGCGTGGGTATTTGTACCATAGTTGTGTAAAATAAGGTATTTAGAAAAATAACCTTAGTATCAACATATTATCCGCATTTCGTTCCATATCCAGAATAATTGTTATTCTCAGCAGAGCTCTGGCAAATATCCATCACTCAAAATATTAAAAGCATATTAGCATTTTTAAGTAATCAAATCTGAATCTTCCTCTTCCCATTTTCTTCTGCCTCAACATTCCTCATTTGGAGTTGGCACACTCCTACCGGCTGTATGAAGTGGAACTCCTGTGCTTTGTTCACAAAAAAAAAAAAAAAAATGGATATAACATAGGTACATTGCCTAGGGCTTTAGGGAATGAAACAAATTTTATGAAATCGGGAGGTGAAAAAATTTAAAAGGTCAAGAGCGGTCTCCACATAATATCTGATTGAAATAAGTGCCTATATCAATTTAGAATTTACATCAGATCGGTACGTGAGACTGGCTTCGTGGAGAGTTTACCATTTGAATTAAAAGGAACGGTTGGACGGCATCGGTCATACAAAACTTAATTTTGGATTTGAGGCCAAAATACTTAACTAAACTAAATAATTCTTTTTTTAATAAAAGGGTAGAGCCAATATCTATTACGGATAAGTGCTACTTTATTTATTTATATTTTAAATTATAAATTACAAGCTATTATAGAATTAATTTTTTTCACGATTTTAGAAGGAAACTTTGACATTTTTGTAAATTTTTGGTGAGTTAATGATAATTGTTAAAAATACATTCTGCCCAATCTATCATTTAAATATAATGAGAAATAAAATAAAAATTGTAAAAAGGGCGTTTTTTGGGTTAAAATATTAAATTATTTATATATGACAAATATGTGTTCTTACGTCAATCGGCCATTTGTAATTTGAATTTACGACCATCGAAATACTTTCTCTAATAATTTTAATTTTTTTTATATTAATAGAGTAAAATTATTTTTTTAATAAATATCATTAACACACAAATCATTGACAAAGTTTCCTCTAAAACCATGAAAAACTGAATTCTTTAAAGGCCTATATTTTATCATTTAAAACACAAATCATTAAAGTAACACATACCTGTACTAGATATTTACTATAATGATTAAAAAATGTATTATTCAATTTGGTTGGGTATTTTGGCCTCAAATCCAAAATTAAGTTTTGTATGAAAAGGGCCACACAGCCGGTTCCCCTTAATTAAATAAATTGTTGCAATTTTTGTTACAATACTAACAACGAGGTGAAGTCACTTTTTTTTCATCTAATTTGACAATCACAAAATCCATGTTAATACATTTTCCACTTCTTTTCTCAAATGGTATGGTCGGGTGGTACAACCTTTATACACAAGAACTGAATTCGCTAACCAACTAACCATCATGCTGTTTCACCGCAGGAGTAGACAGAGAGGACGGACCACCAAACAACTATGTATTTTCACACACTTCTTGTTTCATTCAGACACATCGTCTCATAGATACTGTTATTCTAACACTTGAGAAGGCCCGACTCAAGTATTTGGTTCATCTGATCGCACCATACTCTCAATCTTACTCATTACGCTCACATCATGACGCGTGTAGTAGGAGTAGAGAGGATGGACCACCAAACAACTAGGTATTTTCACACACTGCTTGCTTCATTCAGACACATCGTCTCATAGATACTATTATTCCGACACTTGAGAAGGCCCGACACAAGTATTTGGTTCATTTGATCGCATCATACTCTCAATCTTACTCATTACGCTCACATCATGACGCTTACTGTAGTCGCCGCAGAACCATAAAGTTAGTTTTTCGCAACCGAGAGATCTCTCGATCTTTGATTTATATGGTGACAAATAATCAATGCGTTTTACACATGGTATTGGTAGCAAATGCTGCAAATATTCTTGACAAATATTTCAATTGATGGTCGGACCAGTTGAAGGGAGTCACCAGAATCGTACGCATGAGAGAGGTAAAAGAAACAGTAATGTTTAGAAATTGAACCTCATACCTCAAGAAAATAATTAAATAAATATTATTAATTATTACTAAATAAATTATTGTCCCAGTTGGTTATGAAAATCACTCTAGTAAATGAAATGTTTAACTTTGCCGAGGAAAAACTCACCCACCGGTAGAATGTACAGTGTAGGTGTGTTAACATAGTACAGCCAATTAAATCGTTAGTGCCAAAGGGAATTTTATTAGTAGTCTATTCAAATTAAGCAATATGGGAAAATTTTATTAGATATTTGATCCCAGGTCAAGATCTATTTATGAATTCCACATCACCAAGAGAATTTAGATTCATATCAAAGATGATCATTATCAATGAAGCCAGTTGACTTTCTTGTGTGCTGAATTACTAAACGGTCAACTCATAAAGTACAGAAACAATGTTCAGGGATAATTATTTAGGTCTTGAATACCCATTTACTTTTGAGATGAAAATTGTAATTTTGTAACATTTCTTAGAAACACAAAATAACAGATAAGTTTAATAACTCAGGTTTGGGGCATACGTCATTCCTATGTCTACCTACGTTAAATTGTCGTGAAAACAAGCTGATGTGCCCAAGCGGTTAATATCTTTTTTAAAGCTTATGTTTCCTTCTTCCCACAAAAATGGATCTCTTCAAGACCCATGTTTACTCCTTACTCTCTTCAAAAAGACTACACACAGTCTCCCCAAAGATGACATAGGCCCCGAGGGAAATTATTTTCGTCAGAGCCGAGAATGTAAAAAATAAAATAAAAAACAGAGTTGTTGACGTATAAGGCCTTTCTTACACAAGTATCCTATACTCGATGATTTAAGTATCTTACTGACTACCATATATCTACGTGAGGTTCGTTCACAGGCACACATTGCCAATATTTTATAAACTCGTCGGTGACGTCAGTCAGCCTTCCATGACCAGCCGGGCGAGGTTGTTGGCGTAACTTGTGTCAGGCATTTTGTAACAATATGATCAGTGTTTCCCAACCGCCGGTCCGCAGACAAGTACCGGTTCTCGGAGATTTTCTGCCCGTCCAATAATCCACCAATCAATTTTAATTTATGTTACATTTTGGTTGGTATTTGCAATAAAATCGTCATTTGTTATTTTTATACATGTTATAATGTAATATTAAAAACCGATATACGAAACACTACATAAATGAGAGCTTTTATTCGTGCGTTACAAATTTTTCTCTTATTTTCACCGGTCCGCAGGCTAAAAAAGGTTGGGAAACGCTGCTTTAGATCAATGCTAGGAACAAAACAGTCAACAAAGAATGACAGGATATAAAATTTGTGAGTGCTGTTGTGAAAGCATTCTAGTTTTGACATTTAACAAATTCAAAAATGATTAGTGACGATGCGGGTTTCGTGATTTTACAAACGACATATAAGGACAGTACGCGACAAGTTGTTTGCTTGAGTGCACGACATAGGTTAATGTATCATTAGATGTGACAAATATTGACATATCTTTAGATCACTGTTTAGAATCTAGGAGGACAAGGAATTCACAGTAATCTAAAGAGTGACTTAGTTGGCGAAAAGGGACTGCTGCCAGCCATATACCCCGGTAGGGCGATGGTGTTGCAAAGCAATGGGATAAGAATGAGAACCGGAAGGGATAATACACCTCCGTAAACTCCCCCCTCCCAATCCCCAAACTACTTTTTCTAAATTCCTAGCTGCAACAGGCCATAGGTGAGGTCTAAAAAAGGTGGAAAGAGCTACAATAATACATATTTGAGTTAAGCTCGATTTTGTAATATGTATCTATTTTACTAACTAACTAACTAACTAACCATCACGCCGTTTCTCCGCAGGGGTATGCAGAGAGGACGGACCGCCAAACACCTCGGTCTTGGCACACACTCTTTGCCTCATTCACATTCATACATTGTCTCAACATATTCTTCTATTTTTCTGACTCTTGACATGGCCCGACTCAAGTATCTGATTCACTTGATCGTGCCATGTCTTCCTCGGACATCCCCTACTTCTTATACCATTCACACTTGCATCATATATTCTCCTTACGCTCCTTTCTTCGTTCATTTGCTCTACATGCCCAAACCATCTGAGGGTTCCTTTCTTAATTTTACTCATTACGCTTACATCAGTCTTGCATTCTTTTTGAATCTTCACATTTCTCACATGATCATACATGGTTTTACCGCACATACGCCTCAGGGATCTCATTTCAACAGCATTCAGTCTACTTTCATCCTTCCTCTGCCAGTTCCATGCCTCACTGCCATACGTCAGGGTAGGGACAAGCACTCCATTGTGGACCGCTAGCTTCGCTTCTTCGGACAGCTTTTTGTTAGCGCCAGCGGAATTCAGTCTTCCATTAATGGAGTTACCTGCATTTATCCTTCTTTCAATATCTCTATCAGCCTTCCCATCTCTCGTAAACATACTACCCAAATACACAAACTCATTAACCTACTCCAAGTATTCATCGTTCACAATTATATTGCACACTGTTTTCGTACTCTCTCTTTCAAACACCATGACTTTAGACTTACTTACATTCATCATTAACTCATTCTTCATACATACTTCGTTCATTCTAGACAAGAGCGACTGTAGAACTTCCATACTGTTAGAAATCAGCACCGCATCATCAGCATACAACAGGCAACATACTTTCAGATTACTCAATTTCGCGCTATTTTATTATTTTTGCAATTCAACGATTGACTGCTGGGCGTAGATGGGCGATGTCCGATTAAAATAGAAGTAAGAAGTAATATTTGAATGTTACTGGAAAAGGAAAAAAAAATAAGAAACATAATCGCTCCACGATACACGGGGGACTCTAGTGACCATCCTTCGGGTATATTAAATTTTTACCTTCAGGTACGTAAAGGTTAAACATGCACTCTATATTTTAAAGTATTTAAATTAAATTAAATCGCACATCACTAAAAGCATAGAGGAAATTGAATAATATTAATTTACTGCTACAAATGTTTCCAATAGTAGGGACCCTTTTTGAGCACAAATAATTTTAAATTTCAAACACACACAATGAGGAATTCCACAGACATTATGACGCTTTATCATTTGCCCACATTAGTTTGACCGAGAAATGTTAAACAATTATTATTTTAATTGTTGAGGTGAAATTCTAATAACATTTTCAATGACATACATAAAAAGATAACGAATGAATGATTAAGAGGACTTATAAGTACACTGGTTAAAACTTATTACAACATTATTTTTTTGTTTATAAAATATCTCCATGACATTTTCAAAAAAAAATCAAATTTGTATAAAAATCCATAGTTTCCTAGCAAATGGTTGGAAACTTGGATAGCAATATTATTATTAGCAATACATACATATTTATCGAAAATATATAAAATTGTTGTGGAACATTTTAAACCCCCATTAACATCAGCATTATAACAATTTAGATTTACAATAACCTTTTATAAGTCGGTTAAAACTAGGTATACTGAATAAAACTATATACGAGGTTTGTTCAAAAAATAAGGTGACATTTCAAATTTCTCTAGCTAAGTACATTCGATTTTCGAAAAAAAAAAAAAGTATGTTGGTACACATGTCTCCAACATATTTATGTTGACATTATCAGCCATTTTGCATCTTTGGTTTGTTTTCGACAGATATAAAGGTTAGGCGTGTTTTGGTGTGCTTGGTGATTTATTTCTATTGATAAAAATAGAACAAACAATATCTATTAAATTTTGTGTAAAAAAATAAAATTAAGTGCTTCCACCGCATTCAAAATGTTGACTGTGGCATTTGGCGAGTCCAGTTTCAGCAAAAAAAAGTTTATAAATTGTACAAGCTCTCCATTGAAGGCTGAGAAGATGTTAATGACGATGCCCGCCCTGGACGCCCCAGCACATCAACAGCTGATGAAAACGTTGAAGCAGTGAAGAAAAATGTTATGGACATTCGTCGAATCACTATTAGATAAGTTGTTAAGGATGTCGGCATATCGGTTGGCTCATGCCATCAATTTTTTTTGAAGCAATATGAAGAAAATGCCAGAATTTGTGGCAAAACAATTCATGGCTTTTGCATCACGATAATGTATCTGCTCACACATCGTTAATTGTTTGTGATATTTTGGCCAAAGACAACACTGTAATCATGCCTCAGCCACCATATTCACCGGACTTGGCCCTCTGCGACTTTTTCCTGTTCCTAAAACTGAAGACCCATGAAAGGACAGAGGACATAAAGACCGCATCGCCGGAAGAGCTCAAGGCCATACCAAAAAGCGCTTATCAGAAGTGCTTCAAGGATTGGTAAAACCACTGACACAAGTGTATTATATCAGAGGAGGATTACTTTGAATGGGACAAAATAGATATTGATAAATAAATAAATATTTTACGAGAAAAATAAAAAGTCACCTTATTTTTTAAACAAACCTCGTATGTATCATACTTTATAAAAATAAATATGTAATTTTAATCTAAATAATGTTAAATTTCAAATTATATTTTTTTTAACTAACTGATATTTTAATTACAAATCGAGATACTTATATTTATAAATTAAAAAATATTGACATTTTGTCAAAATACAACATAAATAAGCGCAAACTACATACTCCCGAATATAAAAATGTCTGACGTGCCAATATTACAGAAATACAATTATAATTGTCTACAATTAAATGATTCAAAATAAAATAATTAAATGAGGAATGTCAACCACCCACTTTTGAAAATGTCTTCAGAAACTCTTGACAGTAAAGAAACATCAAATTCCTAACGCCTACCCATAGATAAGGATAGATGGAAATATTCAGCGGTAAAGATGTACCAGAGTAACCGCCCAAAGCGCAACCTGGTGTACGAGAACAGTGCCGTTCTCACGGGAATGTGTTCACTTATTTAATATCTACCTACTGTGATTTTTATTTTCGACAGAAAAATATATTTTTTTATTTACCAAATATTATCATTAATAATTAGTAAAAAAAAAAAAGTATTTTAAACACGTCATTAGCTAATGAGCCCCACTCAAGTAACCAAAGAGCCGCAGTTTGCATTAAAAAATATGTTATTCATATAAATGAATTACATTTTTTTTTACATTCAAATATTTTAAGACTACTCTTCCATAGAAGTATTAACTTGTGGCTGGATATATGTGTTTGCAGCATTCATATTAACTTGTTGAAAGCCAGCATATAAAAAATATATTTTTTCAATACAATGTAAAATATTTGACAGTTATCACCTTTCTTACGAATTCAATTTTTATAACATTTCTTTTGTGATATGATACAAAAATTACATCAAAATAATGTAGATAAAACAAACTTCCCAATAATCACTCAAATCTATGCTTTCCACAATGGATTTATATCAAAACAATGAATAAATATAGACTTCGAATATGACAGCGTTCACTTCGAATATGACAGCAGCAGCCATTTTGTCCGCCATCTTTGGTACCCGGCGCGTCATTCGCAATTAATATGAATTATTCGTAATGGCTAAATGCTATCCAGTAACTCGTTCTTGACATAAAGAGTTACTGGATACCCAAGCGATTCTGACCTTGTTCTTCATAAAATTTCTTTATACATAAGGGGCAAAATCGCTTCAAAAATCCGGACCCGCCGGGGGGACTATGGCCTACAAGAGGTTAAACAACACGCATATAAATATAAAATTAATTTAATCGCTAAAGACAATATTAACGACTCTCAATCGAAAATTTGAAACAGAAAAAACAGAAAAAGATAAGGTCACATCTTGGAATTGAACCCAGGACCTTATCACTGAGCAAATGGGACCCTATCCCCTTCGGTCATATTTAACTGTATCATACTTCGACTGAGAACTACCAACTTCTTTTTCTATTATGCTTTCTAATGCATATTTTTATTGGCTGCTATTTTTATTTATGATTGCAAGATTAATCTCGAACTAAATGCTATCTGTGGCGGGTTTATTATTATATAAGAAAACAGTTGATTTTCACAATGTTCAATTTATTTACTTATACGGGTTCACAACTTATAAATTAGGGAAAGAGTACATAACAGTCTTAGAAAAATATAATCACTGAGAGTTCACAAAGAAAGTTTACTATTGTCTTCACTGAACACTTAGCGGGGAGAACTAAGCCTTCCACTCTAGGACCCGCGGTCTCTAGGTGGGCAAACGGTGCACGGCAGTAAAGTCCACTAGGGCACTGTTACTGTGATTCCCAAGGGGGACCCAGAGGGTTCTCTCGACTTGGTACTCGGTTGGTTGACTTAGCACTGACCACTAGGATGCTGGTGCTTAGTTTTCCAGGAGTCCGGCTACACTGATTGATATTGGTCAGTATGCCCTTATATACCACTTAGCGCCGGGTGGAGCCGGTGGCGGCTGGCTGGCCACGGAGGGTGGGGGGTAGCTAGGGCCAATGGGGTGTCCTTTCGGCTGGGTAGCGAAGCGATGTTTGCCGAGCGAAGCGGCGCTATGCATGTGAGGGAGAAAGTATTCGGATTCGGGCATCGGGCTAAATACCGAACGCTACATATCTAGATAGTTTTTTTGATAAATTTATCTATTTTTATTTAATGTCCGCCATCTATTGACTTTTCTGAAAGTCTAGGATGAATATATATTTTTTCTTTTAACTTAGTAAACCTCAAATTGTAATGTTTAATCACTGGAGACAATATTAAGGACTCTCAATCGAAAATTTGAAACAGAAAAATCAGAAAAATATACAGTCGCATCTAGGAATTGAAGGATAAGGTCTTGGGTTCAATTCCTAGATGCGACCTTATAACTATAACTAAGAGCAAACCAGTGCAACAAATTAACACTTGAACCTTGTTTTTATTGCAACAGTCATAAATAGGCGGTAACCAGAAGCTGTCAGTAAACTAAGCATATGCGCATTTTTCACTAATAACCACATCGTTTACTGTTTTATCACACCCACCAACTGCATAATAGCATCAGTCGCTTAGCATAACTGCGCAATATATAATATTTACATGCATCATTTTGTTATGGCATTCCTGTTTTGCGTTAATTTTATCAAGAAAATTTTGCAGTACGACAGATGATTTTTTCATCTACAATGTGTACCTATATGTAATTATATCACCTATGATTTTTTTCATTCGTTTATAGAAAACATTAAAATTATGTATTTTATCTAATTTTAACCTTTTGAAAGCCAGCATAGGAAAATATATTTTTTCAATACGACGTAAAAAATTTGACATTTCTCACCTTTCTTACGAACTCAATTTTTATAACATTTCTTTTGTGATATATTAAAAAAATTACATGAAAATAATGTAGCTAAAACGATCTTCCTAATAATCACTCAAATCTATGCTTTCCACAATGGATTTATATAAAATGCAATGAAAAAATATAGACTCCGACTACGACTCCGTTCATATTATCACGCGGCGGCCATTTTGTCGGCCATCTTTGATGCCTGCCGCGTCATCGAGAATTAATTTGAATTATTCGGAGAGGCTAGATGTTATGCAGTATTTCGTTACGTCAAGAATCAGAATGGCCCAAGCGATTCTGACCTTGTTCTTCATACAATTTCTTTATACATAAGGGACAAAATCGCTTCCAAAATCGATGGTACACCGGAGTACGTACGGCCAATGACAGGTTAAAAAGGGTTAGAGTGAAAAGAGTTAAAATGGTAGTAATAGTCAATTAGATATTACTAGTCTCGAGGTATAAAAACACGGTACGTAAATTGTACCGTAAATAACACTAACGTAAATTGTGCCGTAAATAACACAATCGGTCAATCTTTTGTCAATATAATAATACTGTGGAAGAATAATTTTTGATTGAAGCATCGTACAAATAAATTCCTAACACATTAAAAAAAAATACATATATATTTTTAAAAACTCACCTCTAAATCAGGGCCCGGGAGAGATGCAATTCTAGCTTGTTGGAGATGGTCACAGGCATCCCTAAAAGAAGATAACAACAGTATTAAATCTTGGTATGCCACCTCAGAATTTTTCAATGTGTGCCGATGCCGTACGCTGATTCTTTTTTTATCGTAAATTACTTGTTTTTTTTGCAAAATGATGTTTTTTGTAAATTGTACCATCTTACCAGATAATGTGTTTATATATTTATGAAATTAGTATATAATCTACCATGTGTAGTTTCGCCAGAATACCCAGTTATATTCAGAGATGTTTTTTTAAATGTATCCATATGAATATGTTGGCGAGAGATAGTTCAAACAAGAAGATACATAAAGACAATTTTCTTCCAACACAACTGGGGCCTAATGCCAGAAGTGATAGGTATCAAAAAGCACTTTAAAACGTTTCTGTATTTTAATTTTCTTCCAACACAATTGAGGCCTAATGCCAGAAGTGATAGGTATCAAAAAGCACTTTAAAACGTTTCTGTATTTTAATTTTCTTCCAACACAATTGAGGCCTAATGCCAGAAGTGATAGGTATCAAAAAGCACTTTAAAACGTTTCTGTATTTTAATTTTCTTCCAACACAATTGAGGCCTAATGCCAGAAGTGATAGGTATCAAAAATCACTTTAAAACGTTTCTGTTTTTTTTTTCTTCCAACACAATTGAGGCCTAATGCCAGAAGTGATAGGTATTAAAAATCACTTTAAAATGTTTCTGTATTTTAATTTTTTTCCAACACAATTGAGGCCTAATGCCAGAAGTGATAGGTATTAAAAATCACTTTAAAATGTTTCGGTATTTTAATTTTCGTCCAATACAATTGAGGCCAGAAATGATAGGTATCAAAAATCACTCTAATATGTTTCTGTATTTTAATTTTCTTCCAACACAACTGAGGCCTAATGCCAGAAGTGATAGGTATCAAAAATCACTTTAAAACGTTTCTGCATTTTAACATTGGAATTTTATACATCAACAACTGTAATATGAATGTATCTAGGCACTGCTAAGTCTGTTTGCTGTGAAGTTAATTATTAAGTATGATAGACAATAGAAAAGCTGACATTTGATAAATAAATAAATTAATGACGTACAGTTGTTTCAAAAATTGAATAAAACACACTGTGAATGATCGTAATATATATTATTGATGAGAAAACACAGTCGGTTGTACTGACTACATATTTGGTATTTTTGATCTATTTCTAGCATTAGATCCCAGATGAATAAAATAGTATCAAACCAGAAAGTACATATACAAAAGGAGTTTTTTTCTCATTTATTCATGCTTTGATATCGTTTTTTCAAAACGAGCTATGCAAATATAGGTGCATGTATAAACGGAGGGATGAAATGCATGTGTGCAGCATTCATCTCTCAAATCCACGCTTCCAAGTTAGTAAGAAATATGTATATGGTTACACAAACTGCAATTTACAGTTTATTGTGAACTAATCCAAATGCATACATTGATGTTTGATAATTTACTGTTACGTGTCTGCCTGAAGAACTTCTTTTAACAATCCTGTGATGCAGGGTGCCTATCGCAGACCCAGACCAGAAGATGGTGATTTAACCTAGAAGAGATGAATAAGGACCAACCTGTAGAGATCTTCCACCTTCTTTCTTTTGGCTTCCTCACGCTCTAGTCTCACTTTCCAATGCTCCTCCCTCTGCTGGACCAATTCCGTACAGTGTTGCAGCGTGGCCAGCACGCCCTGGGCCGTGGCCCGGAAAGTGATGGCTTCACCACGGAAATCAACTGGAGATAAATCTTCGGCTGCAAGAAAAATACATTTTATTAACCCTCGGGTTTATAAATATCATGTTATTTACTTACAAAATCTTTATTTATAAATATTCTCGCTTGATATTCAATTTATTTTACTCTGGTTCGCAGCATTCTCGAGAGTGGATCAGTAATATGGGGACTCGAAGATACCCTTTACTCCAATGATGTAGAAAAGGTGTAAAAAAAATTTATGCGATACCTCTACATGCGAGAGTTCGGATACTACCCTCTTTTGTATCCTTCTGATTTTCTCCTCCGAATGCTGGGAATTGATGATCATCTAGACGTTAGGAGAAAAATTGCAATGGTGTTTGTTAGTGGCACATAAGATGCTAAATGGGCACATTTGCAATCCTGATGTTCTGGAACGAATTTCGCTTTATGTCCCCGATAACTTCATCAGAGCTAGACAGCAAAGACTTTTTATTTTTCCAACAGGCAGGATTAACCTACCAATGATCGTGCCTTAAAATGTTAAACCACATTTCTTTTGATTTAGACATTTTTAATTTAAACCAAAGTGATTTTAAGATCGCAATAAATATAATTTTGAACATAAGGCTCCATCTTATCTGATATTATTAATGTACCTATGTAATTAAATGTATGTACATATATGTTATTAACTGTAATTTGTGAAATGTAATTGAATATTTTTCACAATAAATAAATAAATTTCAAATATTATATTATTTCTAAGTACAAAATATAAAATGAAATATGAACGAAAATAATGCTAAAGTAACACTAAGACTACATATAAATGTTCAGGTAAGCTGTAAAGGTAAGATTAGATGTATGTTTTAATGATGGTAATATAAAGCACTAAAGGATTATGACAATATTCTATCTCGTAACTAGCTCTCTTCATTTTAGCATCCAGTCTAGGGAATGATCAGTGGCGGCCGCTGCCCTGAAAATGTGGTCCTTCACTGACAATCCGTACTTATTACAAAAAAACTACTAAGTAACATTAGTTACAAATAAGAATAAAGGAGAGAGGGAGGTGGAGAAGATAGAAGAGGAATGCGTAAGGGGGAGGGTTCGCGAGAAGGATGACAGCGGGAGAGGGGAGGGAAAAGCGAGGAAGGTGAAAAGAAAGCGCGGGAGGGGAAGAGGAGGCGGAAGGGGAACGGGGACGAATGGGAAAGGACATGAAGGGAGAAACAATCTATTTATTTAATTGGCATTGCAACGCATTCCGGGTATCAGCTAGTTGTTGATAAAAATCTTTTTTTAATACTAAGTACCAAAAAAAAAAATCTCTTACAGATTTACGTTCAAATACAAATTTGTCTAATATAAACATAAGAATGTGACCCATAAACTCTTTTTTTACGATGTTTAGTGTTTTTTAGTTTTAATTTTATATTTCATTTTAATATTTACCCAGTAGGATGAGCGAGATAATTTTATTTAATAATTACCATTAAATCACGAAAAAATGTTTAAAGTCGCCTCTAAATCATGAAAATTTGAATTCTTAAATGACCTATATTTTATAATTTAAAACACAAATAAATAAAATAGCATATACTCGTACTGAATACCCTTTCGATTAAAAAAAATAATCATTCAGTTTGGTTAAGTACATTGGCCTCAAATTCAAAATTAAGTTTGAAAGGTCACGAAGTCAGCCGGTGGCACACGCCGATAGCGGAATATTCCATGTAGTTTCCGGAGACCCGGATTGATGCGCTAGCGATGTTTGGAATATTCCATACAAAAACCAAATATGTTCTGTGTGCGATCGGCTGCACACGACAGCGTCTTCGTAGCGGCGCGCGGCGTGGCCTGGCGGCCAAACTTCCTCGTATCGCTCTCCCTGATAATATTCATATTATGGCATTATATTGGTAAGTAATATTTCCAAATGATTTTAATAGATTTTATAGTATTTAGTAAGTAATTATAAAGTAATTTTGGGCATTAAAAGTTAGTAGTGCTGCACATGAACACACTGTGCGACCAGCCGCCCCTGGGACTGATTATTGTTAATTCCCATGGGAAGTTTAATGCATTGAATGTAATATGGCCTAATGCAAAGTAAAAATGTTCATTATCTCATGTCTGGGTGGGTACATTATGAACGTAATAGTTTTGTTGACAGTCTGGTACCATTTAAAGTAATTGAATACTACCAAACATGATAATGATTACCTCTATTTTCCCTTTTTTGATAATAAATTGTTTAAAATTAGAGTCATACTAATAAAGATCACGCCACTTAATATTACTTTGTGTGCTCTGCTTTAGGCCTTTTACAGTTTTAATTTTATTATATGTATGTATTTACGAGCCATATAACGCATTCGTTCGATCGAGTAAAATTGATGAGTAACCATTAGAGCGACAGAGCAATTAAATTTTTTTTTCTCGGATTGCTAAAAGAAATTTTTCCACCCACATTAAAAAAATCATATCTCTGAATTTGAATATGGAGACATACAAAGTGATTATAGTTCTATATAGCCAATGAATTCACCTATCTTTTATCTATTATCACACATTCGTAGGATTTGTAAAAAAAATATTAATAAATCTTTAACCTTAAAACATATTAAAGAATCTAGAGAATATTTTTTTGTTATATTTTGAATGTACAATAGGTACATTATGGGCCGGTATATCAGTATTTGCTAAGGAGCACATTCCTCGCTCAACTTAAACCGCCGAAATCGGCCGCTTAAGCCATGGTAAGCCGCAGAATAGTTCGTTTGCTGGACGCTGTAGCGCTATTGGCAAAAACACATCTGTCATCTGTTAGATTTCTCATTGCTTCGGTTTCGACCTGCTACGTACATGCTACGTACGGACGCAATAAATTACATTGGAGGAATAAGTTTACCTATCAACATGGAATTCGAACTTTCTTCGAGTGATGACTTTTTAGACATCGTTTGACGTTTGGTTGTTTGATAAAACCATAGAGTCCATAGATACTTACATAAATAGATTGGTTCGGCATAGAAATTACTAAAATTATCATAGACTGAACGTTTAAAATTGGTCAACTCTAGGATTACTACTGATATACGGATTGTGTGCTAAGCCATGCTGAGCTCCACATTCCTTCAAAGCCGAGCTTTAGACCAACTGATATACCGGCCCTATATAGTGCTTTAATAAAAAAAAGCCACATTTTGGCAACAAAGCAACCCGTGGTTTTGTAAATAGTGCCATAATGTGGCAAAAAGCGCTCGAGTGGGTAAGAACGAAGGCTTGGGATGATGTCCGCACTTACGGTTTTACTCAACAAGATTGCCGAACATGTATCAGCCTGTCTACCTATAGTCTATATATACCTCCTCAGCATGTATGTCTACAACCCGGAATAAACAGTGGCTTTGTTTAGCGAGTCTCGCATCGCTCGCTCATAAAATGAGTTTATAGCGAAGGAAAGGATAATGTGTAAAGGAGTGGTTGAAATGACGTGCAGTTTACAGCCACGTACTACTTATTTCTGCATTATATCCTGCTTAGAAGTCAGGAAAATTTCATATCTGGGTCACATACTTCGAAGGGAGAAATATCACTTCCTCCAACTAATTTTAAAATGCAAGATAGAGGGTCGCCGTGGGCCTGGTAGGAGACAAATGTCTTGGCTGCGAAATGTACGAGAGTGGACTGGTATTAGAAGCAATTAAGGCAGCGCAAGATAGAGATATATTCACCAGAGTGATCACCAACGTCGGGTATAGGGCACACAAAGAAGAAGCACTGTGCCACTACTAACGTACTCAGTTTCAGAGCCCGGCTCGATATCTCGAAGTGAGTAAGTATGAAAGAAATTAGGAGTTCTAAATCGCTGCGAGCCATCGAGCCATTGTTTTTTTCCAACAACACGGTGATACTTACTCGATATCGAGTAAAACCATTGATTATGTTCGCATATGCTAGGCACATGCCCATGTTGTGGTAGTTGATCAAGCCATGTCTTCCTCGGGCATCCCCGACTTCTTCTACCATTCACATTTGTGTCATATATTCTCATTACACTCCTTTATTCATTCATTCGCTCTACCTGCTCAAACCATTTGAGCGTCCCTTTCTTAATCTTGCTCTTGCATACTTTGCAGAACTTCACATTTCTCACATGATCATACATCATACAATTAATAAAGACACCTAAATACCAATGAATAAAAACATTTATAATTAATTAATAAAGGATACATAAATACTAGTGATTAACGACAATTAAACACTGATTAACAAAACTCACGTAAAGTAGGTGTAACCCCCTCCGTCTCCTCAGCCAGAGCGTCAAAGTACCGCTGTAAGTTGTCAGTCTGACGGCACAGGATCTCCCGGAAGGTGCCGAGCTCGGCTAGCTTCTCCAGGAGCTGGCGCATGCCCCTCGCCGCGCTGCCTCCTGACGCTGTACTGGCCCCGCCCGACTGGAGGGACAGGGCCGAACCGTGGCGCCGGAGACTGTTCTCTGAACCGGTGCCATAGCCAGATTCCACCTGTTACGGGAAGGAATTACATTAGAATACTGAAAGGTAAGATGCTGAGTGGGGAAGTTCAGTAAAAATGTATTTATAATAAGGAAGTTGAGTGAAAAATATTTTGACTTATAAAAAATATGTTCATGTAGATGACATGCAAACTTAAATACCAGTTTTTTTTTTTTTAAGTTCGTGTTCATAATTAAATTAATTCTACAAGTTTGCATTTTTATTTTTATTTTCCCGCCAAAACGCCCGGCAAGAGGCGGGAAAGTATGTGACATCGTCTCACGTCATCTTTTTGCTTGTTTGTGTGAAAAATAATGGAAAATATTTACAAAACCGGGCTACGGTTAATATGGACCAAAAAAATAAATTTAAAAAGTTGTAGTAGTTAGATAATAACTAATAGTACTAATCAATTCAGTTACCGGAATTTCATAAAAAGTGCATTTTAATGGTTATTTTTTTCAATTTAAAAACACAAAATGTAATCGCAAGTTTCGGTAGAAAATGACATTTCGTGTTTTTAAATTGAAAAAATAACCATAAAATGCACTTTTTTAGAAATTCTGGTAATTGAATTGATCAGTACTAGTTAATATGTAACTACAATAACTTTTTCATAAAAAAAAAAATAAAAAAAGGTCTCAACTTCCTTATTATTATATAAAATACCAACCAGTTTACCGCACTTTCGTTAGTTTAATAAACAGTTTGCATCTGCAAGGTTATACCTAAAACAATTGGCGTGCTAAAAAAATAAGTGACATATAGAATGTAACGGTGTTTAATGTTTAAATTTTAATCACAAAATGACTAGATCCCAAAATATTATAAACTTTAATTTAGACCAACCTGAGTTATGCAAAACAGGTATAATAAAAATTGAAGATTCGTCTGTAAAAACCAATATAAGAATTTTATTTGGAATTTTTTAATTAATTAAATGAAGAACAACAGCAGTTATAGAAAAAAAATATTTTTAAAGATTAAATCATGAATTCTACATATTATGTACTTGTAAATTCACATAGTTTTGTATTTCAACCTAGCTTACTTAAACTCTACTTGTAAGTACATTAGAACTAGTGTAATATTATAACTTAAAAATTGATCCCATAACATGCAAATTTTATGTTATATATTACCCACACCCAGTAGGTTTCCATTACATACATTTTTATATATATCGTGGGGTTACAGTAAGTTAGTATGTAAACTTTTAATTTTTATATTTCGTTAGTACACTGGACTCCCTTTTTACATGGTGGATAGGTTCCGCGGAATACTGCATAAATTTTTTTTACTAATTATATATAAAACCCGCCGCCACACGCAAATCACGCTAGGCGTCCGCGATGTCCAAAGGATTCCATCCAACTGCACTTCTCACCCCGATTTACGCATACCTCTCTGCGCATAGTACATATTGAGTAGTACTATATATAGTATAGTAGAGGTATGCGGACAGAAATGCAAGGAAAGTAGCACCGTATTATTTCGAAACTTTTTAAAGTGTACATTGTTATATGGAATATTCATATATAAGTCGATAGCGGAAATTTGAAATGCTGTAAAGGACATTAAATTCAAAAATGCATCTTTTACGGTGTGCATTTTGAGAATGTTTTTCTGAAAAATTAAAAATAAATTAAATACACACTGTTATTAAAGAAATACACAGGTCTACAAAAACGGGATATGATTTTTTTTTAAATAAAAAACCTTTCTTTTCGCTCTCCTGAACAGCATTTAAAATATCTGTTATGTATATGATATATTTGTGATGTTTTACATTGTTACAAATTTAGAGGTAACATTGATGATTTGTAAATGCTCTTAAAATTAATAATGATTTATGAAATAACAGTGGCGTGCAGTCCATAAAGGCTGCCCTAAGAAAAAAGTACCATTATTATAAGGAAAAAAAAAAAAACATTCAATCAAATATCATACACGTCAAAATGTACTTTTTCTATAAATTTGGGAATATTTTTTATATTACAATCGTTCTAGATCAGTGGTCACCAACTTTTTGAGAAAAGGGCCGGATTGATGTTTTTGAAAACCTGGGGGGGCCGGATGAAAAATTAATTCTTATTCCAATTAAAATATTATTCTATATATGCTTATTTTACAATAGAAAAATATTTATTATTATTTTTGAATATCTAAGTTATATTTATATAAAGGCCTTACAATAATTATTAAAATCATTTCTTTGGCTAGTTTTACAGTTTTACATATTGCATAGATGATATAAAATAATTAAGAGAAATACTCTCGTTAACAGGGAAGAATGTAATAATAAAGGTACAATTATAAGAATTGAATTTAATTCATTCTCCGAAAACACCGAAAACTCTGGTTATCTCATAAACCCAACTTTTTTTTACTTTTGGTTCACTACCTAATCAAATTCCGATTGATGAATTGAAATAAAGCTGCCATGAATTCACAACCAAATAATAAATCTTACATGAATTACTTATACGTAGAAATCGATCATTTTTGGAGGGCCGGATGAAAATCATCAGCGGGCCGTATGTTGGTGACCACTGTTCTAGATGATAAATTGCCTCTCTACGATAAATTTACTCTTTTTAGTTAGATAATATAATGACCATTTTTAAATTAATATTCAATGCACAATAATTCATACCCGAACTTGAAAAACTAAACACAGCCATATAACAATGCACTAACACTGTGAAAAAACCTATACAAATCATAATTATACAAGATATCTTAAGTTTGTCACAACCATATATATCTTCACACTTCAAACATAAAATATTTAAATAATCTCATACCCAAACCACTTTATTTACTTAAAAATAGTCAATTGAACGGTCTTAAACTCACAATCTATTTGGGACACAGTTAATGTGTTGTGTCATTAGCCGGCAATAGTTATTAGTGACTACTTTCAAATAGGTACCTATTGTTAATTGAGCACTCGATTGTGTTAATGTTTTAACTCACTTATACCCAAAACCATGTTGAAAACATTCATGCTAGATCTCTACACCAATACCAAAATTATAACGAAACCTTGATTTTTTTATCAGAATTTGTTTATAGGCACCAATATAGCACATAAAAATAAAAGTTATGTTAAATAAAGTCATATCAAAAAGTGAATCATATATATATACAGTACAATCTCACTAATCCGGCACTATTAAAAACCAGAGGGTGTCAGATTATTGGAATGTTCGGATTACTGGATTATATAGAGAAAAAATCATAATAAATAAAACAAAGCATTTCATAAAGAGAATATAATGTATGTAATATATGTACATATTTGTGTTCTTGTTTTACAGGTTTTATTGTAACTGTAACATCTCTCAAAATTACATAGTTTTAAAATACTCCTTAATTGAGGTCTGCTTTTGACTTCTTTAAAATGTCCAATTTATCTTTCAATTCTAGTGTCTTGTGTTCCCGTTTACTTGACATTTTTAATTACACACTATTCTCACTTCAAAACAACAGGCAAATATGTACGCACATGCACACGAGATAAGTGACGCGGCGATGGACCGCATATCATTATGTAATACTAAATACAAAAGTTTAAAAAAAACTACAGGCCGCCTCAGAACAGGAAACCCTAGTGAGGAGGACTGTGTAAAAAGACAAAAAATGTATACTTATATTATACTTTATACCTACATAATGTACAAACTTTGTAATAAAAAAAATTTGAAAAAATAAAAATAGGCGTAGAGGGGCGAGGGAGGCGCGGGCAGAGGGTGCCGGATTATTGGACGTATCGGTCTAGTGAAGTGCCGGATTAGTGAGATTGTACTGTATATATATATTTTTTTAAAAAGACAAAAATTCCCGGGTTGCGAATATGACAATATTTGAAAAACTCCTACTACCACCACAGTAAGCGGAAAATGTTGCCTGTGTCGTGACGAAGGGACTTGGCCAGCCGAGGAATTGAACACCCGACGCCTGGGTGGAACCCATACACGATACCAATTCAGCCACTGACCAGTCGAATATAATATACTTACTTTAACCAGTGATTCCTGACATTATTTGAAGTAAAAAATGTAAATGAAATTTTGGCCTCTGGTGTCGATTAGGCATATATGTAAATAGTATGCATGGTCAATTAAGTTTTTTCTTTTGATATTTTTTACTAATAAAAAATCAAGGTTTCAGCGTTAATAAATTGAGTTATTAGTAATATTCTACAGAAGAGTTAAATTTTAGATAAAATTATTGTTTGTTGTTTAGTATAATATAAGTACATGCGCAATAGTTACGGAAGAAAACATAAATACTTGTACGGGAGAACGATTTGCACGTTCCCCATCTACGATAGAAGGCTCCGGTCCATTTAATTCTACAGCTTCGTCTTCATCTAACTGCCAAAGAAATTAACCTCAGTTACATTCAGTCAGAAAAATATTATCAAAAATATCAACAGTTAGATTTTAATCACAAACATGCATTTTGCAAACAAATATAATTCTGATAATAAAAATAATACAAGATAAAATAAGGTAATAAACAAATGTTCATAGTTCTATGAAATATAATATAATTTTTAATCACTGAAGTGACTCTCAATCAAAAATTTGAAACAGAAAAATCAGAAAATGATACATTCAAGAAAGAAATGAATATTTAATCAAAGAATTGCTTTAGTTAGGCTTACCATAATTATGAAGCTCTAAACCGGGACAGGGAAGCTTTAAACCGGGACTTTTCGGCATTTTAAAACTTTTGGGTCCAAATAACTAATCTAACTATGGCAAATGAATTACGCGTTGCTGTCATTGCAAATATAAATGAAACGTATTTACACTGCACACGGTAAGCATAAACTGTCGCTCGTTTGGTTCGGGAAGGAAAGTATGAGAGCGGCAACGTATGGCTCAGGTGACAGGGGTGGCTGCATACGCTACCACGCCACACGCCTCCCGCCCACGCCGTGCACTGCCGTTCGCTCGAGTCGCCAGCCACTGACAAAGCGCGATAGAATAGATAAAAAGACAGTGACTACGGGACCCGTGTCTGAAACCGGGACAATCCCGGCCAAACTGGGACGTATGGTAAGCCTAGCTTTAGTGCATATTTCACCTTCCTTGCGTTACAATTAAGTCAAATTAAAGTCGCATGGTAAACAACTAAAAAGCAATGTTTTTTTTAAACTACAATGCAGATTATTTTTATTGCTCTTCTGTAAAATTAGTGTGAAATCACTATTTTAGATTAATCCTTACTACAAATCGGATAACATTATGAATGCCAAAAAAATATGCTATGGATAAATTTTATTACATTAATTTGAGTTATTTCACAATTAATTCATTAAAAATAATATATAGTATATTTGCGGCACATTCCAGAGTGGAAGATACTCAGTATTGCCCTGGTGTAAGAACACTATTCAGAATTGAAACGTTACTTGAAATGGCTTTGGTGACCAGATCTGAATAGCCAGATACTTCCCCACCTTCCTCATCACCATCTCTTTCCCCTCCTCGGTACCTCACAACATACCCCAATTAGGGATGCCATAGTCTCACTGGCTCCAGACGGGAACAGTTGGGAATCTTGTGCGGTATTTATAAAAAAAAAGCTTTAGAATTAAAATAAAATTGTTAATTACTTTATAATTATTATATTTATATTTTTTCAATAGAAATGTATGAGAAACAACATTTTAAAAATACAATTTTATGGTTAAGATTATCTGTGACAGTTTTCCTTGATTAAATTTTTTCTTTCTTATAAAATTATTCACTAAATAAATAAATACCACTTTGGCGCTAGATAAACCGTTTCTAGACTCCGTTTGCCAAGCGATTTTCATGCCCATTACCTATATTCGTGGTGATATAAAGCACACTAATAATATTCACATTTTTGGCTTGCACATTTTTCTTAATTGTGAACTATTCACTTACATTATGTGGGCAAGCAGAACTATTAAAATATGTTAATCTTACACAAAATAGTCACGTTGACAAAACTGCAACTAAGATAAGTGAATGACTTCGCAGTTTGACATTATACATTGAATGCAAAAACAATAAATTAATTAACGCACTACCATCAGTCACATAGCACTGGTTTCACATTAAGGCCCATTAACCAGCGGTCGACAATTCAAATTTCATCTTGCGATCGTGCCCTTGCAATTGAAAATAAAAATATTGAAAATGTCCAGTATATCATTATAAATCGTTAATTTAGTTCATGTTTTTGCTGATAAATGCCCATTGAATAGTACAAAAAATATATTTAAACCTCAACCTACCGAAAAATTTCTTAATCAAATTTTCAAAAAACCAGGATCAAAATTACAGCGCAATACCACTGTCAATATTTTTTTAATCTATTGTAATGATACCAAAAATAAACGCGAGTTGACGAAGTTTTGTATTTATTTCGCGGAAAAGTGGCTGACTTCTAGCACTCAAAAATATTACTGAAATTTATTGCGAGTGTCAAGTTTATTCAAGTTGACGTGAATTGGCCGATTTCTGACAGTGGCCGGATGACTGGCAAAATCGCCCTAAACCGTAAATCTTCCTCTTGTTTTAAATTTCATCAATCTCTGATATTATTATATAAATTATAGATAGATGAGTACTTATTTATAAAAATCACATGTATTTGTAATAAAATTCTAATTATACTTGAAAAAATGTTCATGATTATTAGCGGGTACCGAAATTAAGATAACAAGAAGTGTGTCATAAATATCTTACTGATGAGTAAAAATTGAAAATAATCATACTAAGATAAGTAATTATATTATAATACATGTATGGTTTTTATCGTTAATTCAAAAGATAAAGAGATGTAAAATTAGCAGGTACAAACAAAAGATGTTATTATTTTCTCTGTATTAGAGCTTGTATGCACTAGCGGCCAGCCGCACTTTTATTTTAATATGCAACCGCTCATTTCGTACGCACTAAACCGCCGAAAAATTCAAACAAAATTCAACTGCTAGTCGAACCGCATAGGCGGCCAGCCGCTAGTGCGTACGGGCTCTTAGCTAACGTATAAAGATGTATTTAATTTTTTCTCTGTAGTAGCTAATTATAGACTTCGAGAATATATATTTTTTCCTAGTATTTCGCAATTTTTAATATATTAATCTGTACAAAATGGGAAAAAGTTTTCATGCTAAATTAAATATTGGCTTCTCAGATACAAGTTAAGAATGAATATCAATACAGTTACTAGAAGCCAAGTCTTATAAATAGTGTCTGGTTTGGAGAAGACATTGAACAGGCCTTTGGAATTTATAAATGTACACAGATTCATGCGCCATATACATCATAATAAATACTGTAGATATGTTTACAACAAATATTCATCAGTATGTGCAAAATAAATATATTTTATTAGAGGTTAAATTGCAAAGACTGAATTTTGCTTCATTGACTTCATTCAAGAGCAAAATGACTAAATTGATATGAACCTTGAAGTGTTGTTGCTCATTGATTCGGATAAATCTGTGCTAACAGACATGTGACTGTTTAAGAATGACTCCTTCCAATACCATTGAACAAGAATACCTACATTACATTGGAGTGTCATAAGTAAATTGCTTATTTATCCACTGGAGCGAATCTGAACACCAGTTTAATTAATAACATTCTTTAAAATATTAATATGGAAAATTATAAACTTTTAACTGCGGTTTAAAGCTAATATTTAAAGTTTATCCCATATTTGTAGGTTCATTAAATGTGGTCCAATTTTGGACCGATATCAATTGCTACGCGGATGACAGTACAGTCCATGATAGCTTTTTGTTTGACAAGCCCCCAAAGGGTGCACAAATTTCAACGGCTCGGAGGGCTTTGAAGCAAAGAATGGACGGTTACCTCGAGAGTGTTTTCTCTTGGGGTAAGAATAATCTCGTCGAATTCAATGTTTCAAAGACCCAATCATGTCTGATTACGTCTAAAAGGGATCGAAATGACAATCTAGTCTCCTTCAACAGTAGCATTCTTCCAAACAGGTCCTCCATTGATATGCTCGGTGTAACTCTAAGTGACCAGCTCAGGTATGGGGGCTCCATCGAGGCCAGAGTTAAGTTGGCCTCTCAGAAACTGGGCGTACTGTACAGGGCCCGCAGATACTTTAATTGTACACAACTGCTAACCCTGTACAAATGGCAAGTGCGCCCCACGGTTGAATTTGGCAGCCATCTCTGGTCTGGAGCCCCGATGTACCTGAAAAACACCCTCGACTCTGTGCAGAAACGGGCGGTCCGCTTGATAGATTCTCCTGTCTTAACAAACGGATTGCAATCTTTAGAGCACAGGTGTCGGGTGGGAATGCTATCCTTGTTCTACCGGTATTTCAATGGAAGATGCTCCGAGGAGCTAGCGTCATTGATCCCCTCGGCACCGGTGCATAATCGGGAAACACGCCAAACGCGCGCCCAACATATGTACACAGTTGACATTTGTCACATGAGAGCGGGACGCTCCTACGACTCGTTCTTGTGTTCAACAGCTCGGCTGTGGAACGATTTGCCGGCCTCTGTGTTTCCTCCTTTCTATAACATGGGTCTCTTCAAGACCCACATTCACTCCTTCCTCTCCTCAAAAAGACCCTCCTCACAGCATCTTCAAAGATGACATAGGCCCTGAGGGAAATTATTTTCCTCAGGGCCTCCTGTGTGGAGTTAATGTAAAAAAAAAAAAAACAATTGCAGAAAAACAAAAGCGGTCCAAATTTGTACCAAAATCGCTCCAGTGATTATAACACCAGTGAACTTAGATGATTAACTTAAAAACTTGATATTTAAAACTTTGTCATGTATATTATTAATTGTTAATGACAAGTCACAAAAAACATATAATTTGGTCCCGTAAAATCAAAGTGCGAAAAGAATGAAATAAATAAACATTGTGACTCAGTCCGTTCATCCTTATATTATTCAAAATAAAATTTAAATAATGTATAAGATGTATGTATCCCAGGCACACACCTTGCTTCATTCACATCTTAATATATAAAACAAAGTCGGGTTAGTTACACCATTTATAACTCAAGAACGGCTGAACCAGTTTTTATGATCTTTGATTTTTTTGGATTTGTCTCCGTCCCGATTAACAGAATAACTATTAAAACATCGGAAAAAATCACGGGAAAAATAATTATGAAGAAAATTAATTTTCGTCGGTCGACATAATTTGAATCAATTCGAACTGTCAATGGTGTAGTGTGCCGAACATTTCGTGCTTAGTCAACAGCTCAATTTCATTTTTTGAACTTAGAGTAGGTACCTATTTATTTTAACTTAATAAAAACTTAATTTATTTTAGCTAATAAATTAAATACAACATTTATTGATTCTGAGGCGGTACGAAGTTTGCCGGGTCAGCTAGTTCTATATATAGTCTTATACAAACTCTCATAAATATAATAAATGAAAACTAACAACCATATCATATTGCCATGCCCTGTAAATTAAGCATTCACAGATAGATTACTTTGAACAGGAGACGTGGACATCATTATGAATTGCTTTCACTATAAATAATGAATAACACAATTCTTATTAGGGATCAAATCCAATTATCGCCAGAATGCAATACGGAATATTGGTATGTAATAAAAATAGAATGCAATACGGAATATTGGTATGTAATAAAAATAGAATGCAATACGGAATATTGGTATGTAATAAAAATAGAATGCAATACGGAATATTGGTATGTAATAAAAATAGAATGCAATACGGAATATTGGTATGTAATAAAAATAGAATGCAATACGGAATATTGGTATGTAATAAAAATAGAATGCAATACGGAATATTGGTATGTAATAAAAATAGAATGCAATACGGAATATTGGTATGTAATAAAAATAGAATGCAATACGGAATATTGGTATGTAATAAAAATAGATATGAATTGACCTCTGAATTCAATTTCTCTATTATTATCTGATACAATTATGTGACGTATTTTGTAATTCGTCAATTATCTTATCAGTCTAATTACATTAAGTATAATGTTAAATAAAATTTATCAGAAGATACATACACATACTTTCATACTATGAATATAGGAGAGATCAAACAAGATCCAGGGATGATTTGATATTTGAGTAAAATCATGTGTCAAACTATGATATTAACAAATAATACATAAAAAAAACCTTGGGGAGAAATCGCCTTTAACTATTATTATTGACCAGACATAACCACGAGTTGTTTCACAATTTAAGATGCCGCTGCCCCGGTAACCATTTATTGGATAACCAACACCTCTGCCATAGGTCACCCCAATGGTTCGCTATGTTTGGTGACTTAGCAGGGGTGCCTGGGTTCATGGGGTAAGGTTTGTCTAGGTCTTGGCGGCGGGTGATCTAGACATACTGAAGCCCAGATTCCTACCCAACCCTCATACCTTTTTCCTTCCCAGAACTTCTTCTCCTTCCTTTCCTTAAAAATACCCTCCACACAGCATCCCCAAAGATGACATAGGCCCTGGGGGGAAATTATTTTCCTCAGGGCCTCCTGTGTGGACCTAATGTAAAAAAAAAATGTTGTCTTCCTGTGCTTCAAGAACAATGGTCTGTTCAAAAACACCGATTTTTGTGACAATTCTTTTGCAGATCAGTTGTGTTTGTGTACACTTTAATATAGTGTGAAGGTTTATATGGAAACATTAATTTGGTGTACATGGGTACAACTAACCCAAGCACTAACATAAAAGATGGGTGTTTATGGGACTAGACAGAAATATTGAGCCATGAATTAACTCAAATAAACAGTTTAAACATGGCAAATTTTCTAATTTTTGAAAATCAAAATCAAGTAGTTATTGTCAATTTTATTATTTTACTCATAGAATTATTAAAAGGTATTGGAATTAGGAAAAGACAATTATTTTTAATTAAATTGTTTACACAGGTGACTTAACCAAAAACCTAAAAACCATTTCTCTGAATAAAGACCTATTCAGACATAAGCGATATTCGCTGCCGCTTCTTGTAGTGAAAAACATCAAGCGGGATTCCGCCGGGTATTTGTATAAGCTTTTGCAGTTAGCGCGAAACTAGAACCTCGCCAATTCTGCCATACCGCCTGGATCAGCGGTATCTTTTATAATATGTATAATAAGATGCCTTTTTTCACTGGTCACGCACAATTACAGTCTTTGTATTTATGTACGGATGGCACGAACTTGACTGACTAGAGAGGCGAAAATCAAGAACTATCCATAGCAGAAGCGAAATCCGTTTAACTTTGATCGGTGAGAATGTCGCATCCCCACTCAGTTTTCGCTACCCGCAGTGGCAGCAAATGTTGACTATATGTGAATAGGCCTTACAACTAGCTTTCCTGGGAAACTACTCATGGTAGATTATATACCATAAATGTATCTAGAATTTGTAATTTGATTTAGGTACCGGAAAGTACTCTAAAACCTCCCTTATTTGAATGCTATGAATACCTGTCAGGTGCTCTACATTGATGAAATTGTGGCCTATCTAATGTAGAAGTCAAAATTTTAATTGAGCCTTTTTTTATGCAAAGAAATCGATAAAAAAATCTTCATCCCTAGTCTATTTAGAAATTTGATATAGGCACTTTTAGCTTTAAGCCCCAGATATAAAAACATTATCTGCCAATACGGTACAATTAAAAAAAAAACTTAATTTTGCAAAAAACAAGTAAGTTCGTAATCAGTTGAAAATTTTGCGGCAGTGATCAAGAAGTCAAATTAGAATAATTTAATCCAAAACAGTTAATGTTAAAGCCGTTTAAGTACAGTGTGTAGTTATCTGCACAGGCCTCTTATAAGGTGATGAGTAAATTATAAAGGCAAGGGACTTTATAGAAAATGTTATTAACGAGAGACAAAAGATTTTTTAAATATGATAATAAATTCCGAAATTTGTTTTATCAGAGTAGAACCAATTAAAATATGATAATTATTTACCAAAGAAGCATTTTTAAGAAACAAAATTTCCATTATGATTCGTTATAATATAATATATGCTGAAAATAACATACAAGTTTTACTTTCTTTTTGTATTGAGGTGAATTTAAGAAAAAAAAAATTAAAATGATGTTTTAGTAAATATCAATAAATAAAAAATATTAGCATAGTATTCTTGAACCTTTGTCTAAGTAATATAGAGCTATAAAATGCTCACATGCATCAGATTCTGCTGGAAACTCGACGCACATTTTCCAATCATGTATTTGTGTAAATCTTACACTTCAGATAAATTAAAACTCCATTATTTATGAGAAGAAATGATAAATTAATTCAGGTTTAAATGTGAAGTAGAAGTATTCAGGAAAAAATAATATTATATTATGAAGCATCAAGTTATCACAAGATAAGAAACAGATGTTTTCCAATAATGATTCAACCTTTTTTTAAATTAATTTCCTCTAAACTCTAACATATATAAACCTATGATTCACGTCAAAATTATTGATACTTAGTGCCACAGGTTAAACAAAATCATATCATTCACATAATAATATGAGTTTCAATTACGTTTTTGTAAATCTTTTGATAGCCCCGGGCAAGACCTTACAGTATTATCTTAATTAAATTCTGTAAAATTTGATCATGCATGTCACACAAACATAATACAAAACATACAGTGCATTCCAAAAGCATAAAGGATAATACAAAAAAAAAACTCTACATAATAGGTCAGTATACAAAGTACTTCAATCATTATTTTATGTATTGAAAAAATGATAACCTTCATGGAAATGCACTAATTATACCTAGCAATAACTTACATCAGTTCATTTTCTAATAAATGAAATAATAATTGTAATGGCACTTATCACATAATTAATATTGATTTATGAGCAGTTCAGTGATATCATTTTGAATGTCTGGCTGTTTGTCGATGCATCACAAAATACGTAGGTACCTAGTATCAAAATCAAGTGACAAACAAAACGAAAATATATAGATTTAAAAACACATATTACTTATACATTTATTTGACTGTTAGAAGATTGAATATTAACTTGACAATATAATAAGGAAAAAGTAATAAAGAATGGAACCAAATTACATTTTTATTATTTTTTTCTCTCTACAAAAAAATGTTCAACACCAGCAGAAAAATATTCAAATTGTTTTGAAAATCCCATTAAGAACCTTTGACCAGCAGCTGAGAATAAAAGTATAAAAATGCTTGCAACTGTACAGGGAGAGAAAGATCGATTATTCCCCACATCAAATTTTTAAAATAAAATAAAAATTAAATAACTTTTTATTGCTTACTTGTATATAGGTATATATTAAAGCAAGTTTAAATGAAATAAATCGATATTAAATTTTTATTTTATTTTATTTAAACTTGCTTTAATATATACCTATATTCAAGTAAGCAATAAAAAGCTCAAAACGCATGATGATAAATTATTAAATATTGTGTACTTCTTGTGAGTATTTTTTGATCATAAGTATTTATTATTATTCAATAATGTCTAAACAAAATAAGAGTATAAAAAAATCTGAAATATTTTACTTTGTAAGACCTTAAATAAATAGAAAAACTAAGGTATTTTCGATACAAAACACATTATCCGATTTATTTTTGAATGATTTTAATTTAACTAAAATTAAAATTCTGAAAAATGTCTTTACTAGAGTATGTATTGATTTATTTTGCTGTATGATTTAAATCCGTGTTGTATAATACAATATTTCTTTTGAAAATTGAACAAATCTGCTAACGACCAACGGTATAACCTTAGTATATTAAAAATAAACTTATTTTTTCAAAATTTTAAAACTGCATGTACCAGATAAAATAACAAGCTTTCAAAATCAATTTATGTTTTTTTGTAAAAAAGAGTCAATGGGTCTAGAATTTGATTTATAAAGAACTAATTTCCGGTATTCTCTGGTAATACCCTCTTAAATTCAGCTGCTTACTTACATAAAAATAATATGTTACACCCATTTTATAAAGTTCAATTATATCATAGCTACTCATCGTCCAAATATTATCTAATTCAAACATCGGTGGTACTCAATAACGTGATGACATTTAAATTGAGTGTACTTCAAACGTATTCTGCATTTATTTAACATTTCGCTGCCCTAGTGCTTGTATGTTCAATAGACCATTTTGCAAATTTTACAGGGGACGTTTTTTTTTTGTTTTTTACAGGCAAATTCTAAATAATTCTGACTTTAGCCATTTCGTTTTATACATGTTTATTGAATACGGTATAAAACGAAATGACTAAGTCGAGAATTATTTAGAATTTGCCTGTAAAAAACAAAAAAAAACATCCCCTGCACAGACATATTATTCATAGACTTGAGAATCACGGAGAGGGGTAATAACCATCTGTAGCGGGGCGGAGAGGGATGAGTTGACGGTAACGATATGTGATTCGTTAATCCTTCAATATGACAGTATATAGGCATCACGCATTATAATATCACCATTTAGCTCTTAAAAGTAAAATCTGCTTTTGAATGAATAGACCTTTTTACATGGGAGCGCGAATTGTTCGCCCGGTTTGAACAAACTTGTGTAATCCATATAAAATGAAGAAAGGTTCGCTTGTTTTGAGAGTCGAATATTTTGTTACCGTGTTTAGTTAAGACACTTTTACAAATGTTTCATAATTTACTTATCACAGTAAACTGCAACGTGCACACGACGGGACTGGGAATTTCGGTTCATGTCTAAAACTGATCATATTATATGATGTGAATAAGCTTAAAATAATGACAAATAATGCCTGCATATGGAAGGTAATACGACAATTGGGTTTATACGCATATATTTTTCACTTCTATTTTTACATGTTTTAATAGCACAAGTTACCATTTTTGCCGTGTTATTTCGTAAAATGTACCGATAAGAGCTCGACGCTAGTCCGCACAAGAATGATGACGTCACATTTTCTACATTCACGCGAACCTATACGCCAGCCTGGCCGGTTCCATGGAACCCAGAATTAAGGAGGGGGAAATAATACGCTTTTATCACTTAGGGCAGGTCTATACATATTCATATGTCTATGATCCCCTGTAAAATTTGCAAAATGGTCTATTGAACATACAAGCACTAGGGCAGCGATTTGCATTACGTCGAGCGTTTATTTCAATGATGGCTGTTTGGGAAGTTATGGCGTAGGAAAATGATAAAAGATAATGTGAATGTATTTACCTTGAATGATTCGAGAACATCAACCCAGTGCTTGGCATCCTCCTGGGTCTCCGCTCGGAGGTACCAAACACAGTCATTCACAGATACATCAAATCTGCATTCGTCAAATTCATGAGGCTGTAAAAAACAAACAATATTATTGATTAGGATGCAGAATTGTAAATAAATCTATTTAAATGCTGTTTATGTACTTGACAGATGAGACATTCATTTAAAGATAGATAAAGGTTCATAAGCTTATGAAAACAACAATTGTTTTATAAGTCCTAAGATGTGGGTGGAAAATCAGTAGGTGCAGGTGCCGTTTAAGAGAGAGAAAACTGCAAAAGAATTGTGTAAATAATGAGAACATAATAATAGGGTATTTTCACAAACGAGGGATTCTGTTGAAAATATATTGATTATTTAAAGGTCTTTCTGATTTTAATCATCATACTAAAAATGTTTGTTTTTTTACGTTTTCATTCTAATTTATTCATTTTAAAAACGCTTAAAAATCAACAAAACCAAAACGGCCTGTGATTGCCAACGTCGCTTCGTACGCACGTCATCAAACAAACAAAGTAGTTCTGTTGCAAATTTTTCAGTAAACGAGCGACCATTATGACGTCACACGTCGAAGATGCCGTTTTGGCGGGATTACAAAAATAGCCAACTTAAACTCTCTGTAGAAAATTTATTCGTCAACATAAAAATAAAATTTTAAAAATTTTAAGCAATAAAAAAAAAATTTGGAAATACCCTATTTTTTTATCATTTTTTTCTCAATTTTTTCCACTGTATTTGCTTCAGTAGCTATTTAGAAAGTTTATATAAATAATATTACATTATCAGAATTATTTTCCAGAGGATTACCTATTTTTACATCAGTAGTGACTAAATAAGTCACATCTCAGTCAAAAATGACAGACATTATCAGGAATTCATATCCTGCCAACACACTCTCTCAATGTTAACAAATTTACAGAGTATAAATTTACTATGAATGTTTCAGGAGAGGAAAATGATATTTTAATGGTTTTCGCTCACCTAAATGGAATGTTATCTCATCATTAAATAAAATATATTTTTACGATATTGTGTGAAACTTTTTTTTTCTGAAATAGCATTTAAACAATCTCATTTATGTTTGCTAAAGGAAAGGATGATGAGTAAAGAAAGAAAAAAATCGATTTTGAATTAACCCTAGAACTGTACCCTGGGGTACAAATCAAAAAAAATAATCGAAAATTTGCGATTACTTTTTCACACTGCTGGAGCGATTGGTGTTCAGTTTTTGATTTGGCCATTCGATTTAATTAATATCATATTTCAAAATATTAATATGAAAACATATAAACTGTTTACCGCTGTTCAAAACTAATAAATCAACCCAGATTTCACCGTTTTTCCCATATTTGTAGGTTCGTTAAATGTTGTCCAATTTTGGACCGATATCAATCACGGAAAAATAAATGCAGTCCAAATTTGGACCCAAATCGCTCCAGTGGATAAGTTTACCAAAACTGTTAAGATGAATTCCTTTTATTCAGGCCTAATTGTATTTATGTGAGACTGAAATAAGTGCCATAAAAGTCTATGTAAGTTAACCTCTAGTTGGCCGATTGATCACCGGTTTTTGGAAGCGATTTTGTCCCTTATGTATAAAGAAATTGTATGAAGAACAAGGTCAGAATTGCATGGGCCATTCTCGTTCTTGACATAACGAAATACTGGATAGCGTTTAGCCACTCTGAATAATTCAAATTAATTCACAATGACGCGCCGACCATCAAAGATGGCGAACAAAATGGCTGCCGCATGATATGGTCATATTTGAAGTCCATATATTTTTTCATTGTTTTTTATATAAATCCATTGTGTAAAGCATAGATTTGAGTGATTATTAGGGTTTTATCTACATTATTTTGATGTAATTTTTGTAATATACCATAAAAGAAATGTTATAAAAATTGAGTTCGTAAGAAATGTCAAATTTTTTACGTCGTAATGAATAATTATATTATATTATATATTTTTAGCATTATTTGTTTACGAGTTTCTATTACAAGATAATATTATAAGTAACAATAGTTGTATAAACTACCAAAATCTGAAAGAATTGTTACTGTAAACCTATAAAATGCGACACAAAAAAATTCTGAAGTGACGTTTAAACGTTTGATTTTTTTTGAAAAAAACATGGCCCTCCAGAGGTTAATTATTAATAAATGTTTATTCTTATGTAAAAAATATGTTTTATTTACCGGGGTACTCCAGTACCCCTGGGTACTGTTACTTAAAGTCTATTATGGGTACAGTTTTAGGGTTAAGGCGGTATTGTTATCAAGGAATTTGAAAATGTCATTTTTTAATGCTGTGGATTTTATTATACTAAACGCCGTCGAAACGGAATAGTGATATTCATAAAATTAGCTGAGTTGTAGAACTTAGGAGTGGGAGGAGGGGATCACGGCTGTAGGGAAGTACTGTGAAGAAAACACAAATGTAGAGCTGTATAAGAAACAAGAAGCAAGGGCTAAAAGATAGAAGCCCTCTGACCATAAGTAATCAATCTTCCGAGAGAGGAGGAAGCCCTGGCTTAGCTTAATAAAACTGTTAAATATCAATCATTTCATTTACCCAAATTAAAATCAATTCAAATGGTACAAAAAAATATTAAGCAGTTTTCTCAACTCAAGTTTTACAAAAAATTAGCAACCACAATATCACAATAACCAATAGGTCAATTAATTGAGCTCAGATTTGATAAACACTTTTTTTGGAATAAACTTTGTTTAACACTAGTAGCAGAATTAGGTCAAAAAAACAAAATTTTGCATACCGCCGATTTCTGAAAAAAATAATTGTATCGCTACTGAATATTTGATAGAAAGTATTGTCATTGACAACGAGTCTGTCTGCAGAGTTTCAGTTAGATCGGATATCGGGAAGTGAATTAATTTCCACATTCAAGGCTTGCATTCATTCATTCAAAAAAACAAAATCGAGATTCAAATAAATGTATTTAACAGAGGAATTTTTACTCAAATTAAAAGTACTCAAGCTCAAGAACACGCCTACAAAATAGAACAATATAAACTATTAAAAAGTGAAGTGCGTAAGTAATCACGATTTAACTGATGGTTTTGCAAAGATTCCTATACAATTCTGTGATACTGTAATCAATAGGAGATAAGATAAGATTGACGTCAAAAATTTTAAAGAATTACATTCCATTCTATGTAGGTGTTTTGCAAGTAGCAATTTGAAACACTATTTTCGGAAAGAGTCACTTATTTTTTTTATTTAATTGAAAATAAATATATAAAAATAAATCTAAACCATTCATCCGATTGCGATGAAACTTTGGTGATTTGATGTATGCATGCCTGCAATGGTTTCTTTATGTAGTAATGAGCTCTGGCATTGTGAAATTTGTATTAAAATTTTACAATAGGTAGCGTGCAAATTATTTGAAAAATGTGTGTGTTTCATTTAGTTTAGTGGCAGGGTGGAAGGAAGGAGGGGGAGGGGAATCCAGGAGGTGAGGATCGGGAGCAAAGGAGAGCAGGGGTTAGCGTGAGGGGGGATGAAGGAGGAGAGGAATGCGGGGAAGGGGAATTGAGGAGGGGATCGGGGGCGGGAACGGGGATGAATGGAAAAGGACACGCAGAGAGAAACGATTTCTTTAAATGGTTTTGCAACACATGTCAGGAACTCGCTAATTAAAAATAAATATGGAGGGTTGGAACCATGCTGGAGTAAAACAATATTATTATTACTATTATTAGTTTCATTAGAGCCCAGACAAATTTAAAATTTACAGCATTGCACAGAAAAATTATCCAATTATTCTGTGTATATAATAATTATCCAATTATTTTGAGTGTACAATAGTTATCCAATTATTCTGTGTATATAATAAATAACAATTATACTGCATATAAAATAATTATCCAATTATATTGAGTGTACAATAGTTATCCAATTATACTGTGTGTATAATAATTATCCAACTATTCTGTGTATATAATAATTATCCAATTATTCTGCATATAAAATAATTATCCACATATTTTGAGTACATAATAGTTATCCAATTATTCTGTGTATATAATATTTATTAAATTCTGTGTATACAATAATTGTCCAATAATTATTGATGTTATGACAACACTGGGTTAGGTTAGTTTAAACTCTCCAGTGCCGCCATATCCATATGGATCAATCAAAAAAATCATTTCTTTGAGCTATTTATGAAACTAATTATGGAAGATTTTATACATACTAAACTTTTAATTAAACAGAAATTAAACTTTTAGTACCAATGAGAAATCAACATCATTAATATTATAAGAGGCTAATAAAATATTGTGGAAATATTTATGATTATTAATTTATTAGATGACATTTATCTTACAAATACAGATCTGAATCAGAAATTGCACAGATTAAAATAATATATATTTTAAGTATATGATTTATGAAAAATGCAATGCAACCAAACTGATATAATAAAGTTTTAGTAAATGTTGTGATTACAATGTACAATAAACTCTTTCGCACACGAGAGTATTTATTCATTTAGCTATCTTAAAATGAACAATGCTGGTCAAATAAAGTTAATAGCACCCACTAAGCTCACAGCTATCATTAAATAACTATTCAACTAAGCGATTAGTCGCAACACATTCTTCGTAAACTGAAACATTTTGTCATTCGTTGTTTTGCACTGTTCGAAGTGCACAAACTCGTTTGGCGTACTTCCGTTCATATTAACTAAGAATCTATGTTAATTCAGACTCCTCCGGTAATGATTGAACCGACAAAAACAAAAATAACATCCACGCCCGAGTGATCATTGGAATGTCCTTCGTTAGTGATTTACCTTGATCGCAGCTTTCAGGAGACTGATGGCTCCGCGGCAGCCGAAATTGCTGTCAATTTCATTCTTATAATATGACAACGTCCCGTCTTTCAGAACGATGAAGCGGTCCTGCCAGCCGTGGATGTAATTTGTCCATTTGCTCAGCACTCCCTGCAACTCCGGAATAACAAAACCGTCGGAGTCTGATTCGTCACTGTAGTTATTAATTGGATCTTTAGGCATTTTGAATGTTAGGTTTTAAAAATATTCATGACAGAATGAAACACAGAATATTTTACTGAACTGCACAATCACAATTGATCACAATACAACTATGACAGAATTACTAGCAATCTAGCATCGCGTGACATTCGCTCTGCGCTGTGATAATAGTAAAATAATAAACATGGCGATTAGAGATGGTCGATAATGCCTGTCCCGGTTACTTTGCCCGGTGACTTTGCTGTCACTGGATCCAAGAACCTAAAAAACAGATACTTCAGTGGTTAGAACAATAGTACGATTTTATTTATTTTTTACTACACGTCCTAATGAGCTTTTACATTTTAGTTTATAAGTTGAGTATCACAATTATTTAAAATATTTTAGTAAGGGGAAATTTTTCTAGTACAATAGGGAACAATCACACATTTTTTTTTTTACCAAAAATTAAAGGAAAAAATTACAAACTGGAATATTCAAATAATTTTTTTTACGATAGAAATAGTCTTTCTACAACGTTTTGAAAATTCACATTTCAAATTAGGAAGAAAAAGCCATCTGACGTCACTGCGCACCCCGTGTCAGATGCCAATAGTTGAGCCTAATGTAATCCAGTAATCAATCTTCAGTTGATCATTTGTTTGTCGAAAAAAATGTCTATAAATACAGTTTATTAATAATGTATAGTACCAAAATGTAAAATACAACATCTCAACACCAAACAGCTCGGACTTGGGAGTGCGGTGTGACGTCACAATGTCGCCAGTCAAAGATGACTCGTTTTTGATCTTTGAATATTCACTCAACTTTGAAAGTGAATTAATTAATTTAATTTTTTTTGATGGGTTTTGAATACGATATTCGAGTTTAGTTAACTTTTTTACATATATTAAATGCATCAAAAACACTATATTACATACACTGCATGTACCCTATTCTTCAATTCAAAAAATCTTTTGATACAAACTTTTCAATTAATTTGTATGCACAACAGCGTAAAATGAAATTTTTTAAATGTATATTTACATTGCCTACATTTATTGGCTTTTATTGTTTTGGGTATTTGGCAGTTAATGGGATATTTTTGATGAAATCGAGTTCGTGAAATCATTTTTCACACATCTACCCAATCCGCGGCTTCAAATTGCAAATAAGTTCATTTAGATCGCCCGACAAAGGAGCACTTACAAAGTTTTTATGCTTGGCTTGTGAGATATTTACGTCCGTCACGTTGCTTTCTGGTAGGAACCCTAACAAAATAAGCCTAGTGATACGATTAACAATTATGACTATTCATACAGGCCATTCACTAAAAAAACTTACGTAAGCCGTTAATTTAAGTTACGAGTGTAAAGTCAGTCTAACGCTAGCCATTCCCTCCCATTCGGAGGAACCGGTTCTTTTTCTTCCAATTTTTGCTAGCTACCCCATCATCCCAATAAATTAAATTCACAAATCTGAATAAATTGTTTGCACTCCAAATTTCTATCACCCTTCCCGCCATCTGGAACCGGTTCCAAAAGTTGATACCGCAGTGACAGGCCACTTCAGATATCAACATCTCTAATGACGATAACGAGAAGTTAGTGTTACAACATGTGAAAATAAAAATACAAAACCGTTGGGCTCCCAATAGAAAACAACAGAATGGGTGCCTACGTTTAAAACAAAATAATACTAGATGTAAGCTTTCGAGCTCGCCCATGATGTCGTCATCTCTGAATGTCTGTGACTTTTTTACGGCTTTTCACCAAGTGATTTTGTTCAGTTGCGCCGCAGCCATACTATTTGTTTATAGAAAATCAAAATAAAATAATGTACCATTATAAATATATAAAATTTTAATAAAATCAGTCATGGAGTTTTGTAAAGAAATGTAATTTTGTAAAGTAATTTAATTTAAAATGTAGGTTTTCCTTGCATAACGGAATTTTTTACCAAAAAAAAAATTATAATCCCCATCCAAAAAAATATAATTCTAAGGAGCTAGCAGCATTGATTCCCGGTGTACCGATGCACGTGCGTAAAATTCGACGTAAGATACGAGCGCAACATCCGTTCGTACACAGTTGATGTTGGTTACATGAGTCGGCTCGTATGTGGAACAAACTACTTGCATCTGTTTTTCCTCCTTCATATAATCCGGGCCTCTTCAAGACCCCCAATAAATCCTAAACTGGTCTGCGTTTGCACGTTTCTAGAATGAGTCTGCTAACTAATACCATGCAGAAATTCTATATTTATATTTAGTACGAAAGAACTAAAATTCGTATGAAATCTTAAGATAGCTGTAAGTAGGGCAGGCCCTGTGCCAAATAGTGCCTAGCGCTAGTAAAAATCTCATAGGCGCTGGGTTAGGTAATTATCAGCGCCTTGGCAAGTTGGTGCCAGGAGCGGACTGCTCCAATTGCGCATGCACAGGACCGGCCCTGGCTGTAGATATGATTTGGGGCCAAGGGGCAAAAGACATGGCCAAAAGTATTTTAGTGATTTATTTTTGGTGTTTTATGTCGTATTGCGCTACATACTTCTTTGGTCTTTAGCTATAAGACATTCATAATATTTGTATTTACTTTTTAAACAAACCATTGCAAGTAAACTATCGAAAATTATTTTTATAATCTTCTGACTACTTCTTCTTATTCTTCCCCTTGTCCTATTCGGGTCGGGGACCCACTGCATCGACAAGGCTCCTCCATACGTCCCTGTCTTGCGCCGATTGTTCGGCCTCCGTCCATGGCAGACCCATCGTCTTCTGAACACTTACGATGCAATTATTTTATAATTGGTAAATGCCCTTAGTGATGTCAATGATTTCACCCTCATCCGCTCTCTTTGGGAAAGTAAATTGATTACAAATCCGGCTAGCCGCTAGAGTACGCAACGATCAGCGTAGTGCTCATTTATCGGTCCATCCCGAAAACTATCAAAAAATGATATCGATGGCAACTCTTTTAGGCGATCCGCTCACTGAGGCAACTGAAAACTGTCAACTGGCAGCAGCTGTCTTTGTATGACAATGTGATGGCCCGCACACTACACAATCACTCAAAAACCCGTTGTCAATGGTAACGCAAGCGGTGACTCGCGACTCGCACTACTGATTGCCGTGGCCGGCCGTTGTTAGTTGCCAGCTGTCAGCTGATTGTTCTTAGTCTATGGTTAAACAAGCTTTTTCACCAATCAAGACACAGAAACCAGCCGGTTTTAGTTTGGTTTCAGTTGCCTCGTCAGCAGAGCGCCTTACAGTACATCACTTCACTCTAAACTAATATAAAATGTATTTACAAAATTGTACACTTCCGAAAAAATAACACCGCTGCTGGACATGACAACCAATCGGTTGACTCTCCTCTTTATCAAAATGTGGCAACATTACAAAATGACACATTTACGAATTTGCTGCGTTTTCATTGCAGATTCGCCTATAACGAAATATCAGAGTAGCCAAACCCAGGGGCAAAATGTCATCAGTTTTTTGTTGTGTTTTGTGTGTTTGGTTTTGAGCGATAGTGGATTGAGGTTAAAAAATAGTCTCCGATAATAATCATTTTTCGTCCTTACAGTGCAAAACGTTTTGTGAATATGTGAAATTTTAAGTTCGTCTTCCGAGTGGGAATATCATTTCGGACAAACAATTACGATGACGAATTCTCACGGTATATAATAATAATTTTACATGTTTCGGTCTTACTTATTGATTTGTTTCTTTCCTTTCATGAAGTGACAATTCTCAGTTCTTAACAAAATTGTGTAAATACTTAATATTCTAACATAAATCTTCGGAATTGGTGCTTTGGCCACAAAGTGTGCACTTTTATACTCATTACAACGTTACATTTTCGGCATATCTCTTAAACATCGTAATATTATGAACAAAACATTATTTGCGCAAAAGTTAATAAATAATGCTGTCAAAATATTAATTAAAACTCAAATTTATGGCTTAACTTAACATTCTAATCAGAATAGCATGGGGTATTAATTTTACATGGTATGGGTTTTTTTTTGCATCCTGTTTTTCTTTTTTACATAAGAAGCTGCCAAATTTCCTAGTATTACCCACCTTTATTTCCATGATTCCCTTTATAATATTTGCATGATTTTTAATATTATTTTCCTCCCTATCAATATTAATAATTATATGTACCTATGTACTTATTTATGGTTGTGAACATATATTTTCATGATATTTTCATAGAAGTCTGGTGATATTTTGCTGACAGATGTGAAAATCTGTAAATATAGTGATGAGTGTTTCAACTTCTGTTATTATGATAATATTTTTCTACCGTTTTTTAAATCTCCTGATGATTATTTTTTTCTGTTGGTCTATCTGATGTTATTTGGAGGATAGTGATGCCAGAAAGTCTATAATTAATTTGAAATTTTTCAGGCTGTGTCAATTAAATAACATGATGTCGGCGGTCCTGAAGAACAATGTTGGGTCCGCTAAAAATTGAAAATCGTTTGGCTTATTTTAATTTTCTTTTAACGATTTATGGTCTGTATTTTTAGAATTTTTAAAGAAATGATATACAATATATCATAACAGCACTTTATTTATTGATGTCAAAGGCAGTAAAAATTCAAAAACGAAACTTTAAACAGCTCTACTGAATAATCACAAAATCGCACATCCAACATTGTTCTTCAGGACCGTCGATATAACAAATAGAAACGGGCGGCCAACCTGCTCCATAGCTCTTATTTTAAACAGCCTACACTGCGTTTTCCAGTCGTGAGTGAATTCACATAATATTAAATGGTATACTTGTCAGATATCTATTGAATCAACAGATTTGAGGGAAACATCATAAGAAACATTATTTTAATCAAAATTTTAATTAATTCGAATGTGTACTTTTCAATTAAGATAAGAATTTATCTATCCATAACAAAAGTAAAAATATCATGTAGTTGACCTAACTAATTCCTTATCTAAAGGCATTATTAGTTTATAATGTCTACTAGTCAGCCATTATAAGCTAACATTATATACTAATAAACACCAACAAGTCAGATAATACAGTGTTTCGCAAACTTTTTATGTTCAAGGTACACCCACCAAATCAAGAACTTTTAGAGGTACACCAAAGAAAAAAAAAAGTTTATTTAATATTTATTATTAAAATCAATATAATATGAAAGATGTTTAATGAAAAATGTGAGCCTTCACTGAGTACAGGCGATCAAAATTTGTAGCAATCGTTGATAATGCTGCTCTCATCTCTTCGTCAATCGTCAAACCGTTCTTTTTTTTTATTTAATCGTAGTGAGGGTTGAATACCACAATTCGCATAAGTATTTCGTGGCAAATGATAAGAGAATTGCAATAGCAGTATAACAATAATAATAAGCCTTTTATTCTGGACTTCTGTTAGGTATATGTATATTAGACATGTTTTGTTTGTTATAATATGTCCCGAAGCTCAGTTTGCCTCTTGGCATAGGCCTCCTCTAACATTTTCCATTGGGACCTGTCACGCGCTACTCTTCTCCATTGATGTCCAGCCGTGAGTTTTAGGTCGTCTTCCCATCTTATGCGTTGACGTCCTCTACTTCTCTTGCCATCTCTGGGATGCCAGTCAGTGACATTTTTGCACCATTTCTCTTGTGGATCGCGGATCACGTCACCTGTCCATCTCCACTTTTGTTGGTCTATTCGGGTAACTATAACGGCAACTTTAGTTTTCTCCCTTATTATGCTACATCTCACCCTGTCCTGTTTCCTTATTCCTGTCAAACTTCTACAATAGCAGTATTAAGTATCTAAGGGAAATGCTATCTGAGAATTGATATCGTACCCAGTCTATAGTTGCAGGTCATATTTAGGAAAATATGAGTTCATTTTTTCTGCTAATAGCTCCAAGGGTTTCACTATCAAAGCCTGAACTTATTTTTCTGAATCGGCAGCCATGACATTTGGGAACATTTCATTACTAACATTGGTAGCGTGGCTGATCCATAACATCAACTTAGCGCGAGAGCTTTCAATCTTGTCAGATGATGTTAATAACTCAGGTACGGGACATACGTCATTCCTATGTCTACCTACGTTAAATTATCGTGAAAACAAGCTTATGTGTCCAAGCAGTTAAACATTAAAATTTCTATCTTGCATTTTTTCTTCAGCTTATTTAAATGAGCATTTAGCTGAGTTGTAACATTGCAGTGAGTTACATCAACTAATGACCACGGTACACAACTGTGCCGCGGCACACACTTTGTGGAACACTGAGATAATATATTATTTAATAAAAATAAACAACATCATTAGATGTATTTTCGAACTATCTTCCAAACTCTTGTAAGTTGTACAGTAGTTAAATTTCCTTATCAAAATAAATGTGAGTAGGGATATAATTAAATGATATCCATTAGTTATAGATATGTTATGTTTACAATAGTATTATTACCATCCGACTATAGAATTATTTTTTGGCACTAGATTTGAAAAAGTCAATATAGCTACTTATAGAAAAAGAATGAGATGAATTTAATTTTTTATTATTTAAGCGTGCAAAATGGCCCCAAATTATGTTTTCACACGAATTTGATATACCTAGCTCGGTTCAACTAAGTGTAATTATTGTAATATCCATTCTAATTAGAGTGCTATTTTTTTCAACCTCTGTGCAAGCACTACCCAATAATAGTTTAGGGATATATATATTTATTTATTTTTATTAAAACGCCCATAGGGCTTTTACATACATAAATCAATACATGTTTTGATTAATTATAGTGAAGAGTTAGAAGTGAATAAGAAACAGGTAAATAACAGAAAATATTAAGACACATAATATAGGTTAGATAAAATATGAGTTGACAAAATGTAGGTAATACAGAATATAAATAAAGTAAAAAAAAAAATAGCCTGCCAATATCCTCCAAATCAACAATAATAGGTATTAATAAAAATGTATAAAATTGGTATTTACAATAGTTTATGAATTAAGTAGAAATAGTTCGCACATTCAGCGTTTAAAGTTTGCCAAATTCAAATTATTGTCAAATACATCAATATTGTTTAAATATTGGTTACCAAGACTATGTAATCGTTGTATTGGGGAATGCAATTTATAGTTAGAATGAGATGTGTGTATATAAAATGTTAATGTTTGTCTAGTAGTTCGTGTAGGTACATGTAGATTTATTAAATGCAAGAGTTCACAGCAATCAAATTTAGTGTTTAATAATTTTAATAAAAAGGTTAGGTCGGTTATTTTTCGTCTGTTTTCTAAAGTTGGAATATTTAACATATTCATTAATGATAGGTGCTAATATGATAATGTACTTTATTTTTGCACATCTGAAGTAATTTTCATACAATATAAACTATCTAGGTATCATTTTCTGTACATTAGGTAATTTTTTTTACACAGTATTCTGTAGAATGTCCCCCTGTGTAAAAATAGAAGTACCTATAAGTACAAAGGCAACAAGGAAAAACGTTTTTATATTTAATTTAATGTCGGTAGTATAAACTTCATTATAATAAATAAAATTAAGTATTTGAAAAACATCAAAAAGAGATTTTTGAGTGGCTAATATTTTTCCTCCTCTCACTCACAGTAAAATTATTGTTTTTGTATCTGAGTGTCACATTAATAAACAGTACACATTTTAATTTAATATTATTATTAACCAGTCCTTCCTTGAGAATTATTAGCCGATAACATTTGACGTGTCGTCCATCTTGTACAAACAGTGATGGAGTTTCTTTTATTTATATAAAAACATTACTTTACTTGTTATCAGTCTCTGAGTAGTTGTTAGGTAGGTCAATTATTAATGGAGGACTAAGTGCAGTAGTCGCTAGGAAGCGAGGAGAGCCGTCCACTATGGAGATCTGATACCAGATTCTGATGTATGAGAGGCGAGGAAATTGCAGAGAAATATAAAAGTAGACAATGCGATGAGAATGATATCCCTGAGGGTTATTGTAAAAAAATAAATCTAAAGATGAATAAACAAGTTTATTATTCAAAAGAAACAAATTACTTTTGTGTAAACCACTATAATCAATGTCTTATAATATAAACACGTTTCAAAAACCAATGGTTTCTTCGTCAGGATAATAAAATGAATAAAAATAACAAAAGAAACAAACAAGCTTGGACAAAATGAACAATAGAAAAAAAAATTACATAGAGAGGTGATTAAAAACTTAAAAATGATAATTTTTATGATATTTTAATGTAGTTTTATCATTATTTTATAAATATTTAAAAATTATTTTATTTTGTATTTATGTCCTTGAGTTATGCGGGAGAATAATTATTGTGGTGTTAATTTTTATTTAGTTCGTAAATCCTCTCTGTATATATACCACAAATAAGTAAATCGTACATAAATACAGACATCAAACAATAAAAAATACAAAAAAAAACGCCAATCGATTAATATAAACCAGTTTTTTTTTCAATATATTTCTTAGAAAGCTACTTTTTATGTGTTTTTAAAATGATTAGAAAATACCAGCACAAACTCTTCTAGCCGTCTCACGAATAACATCTTTTTTGTAATTTTGTTTTAATACGGATATCAGAATCCCCGCACAGTGCAGCATACTGCGGAAACTTTATTTAAAAGCAACCTGGCTTTATCCGAGATATAAGCACTCCCTTTTCGAAATTGTTGTTCGTATTGAACAATAATTAAAAAAATTGGAACAAACATGGTGGCCACTATGGAAATAATAGCGAGCTGAAGACAGTTGCGTTTACTTATTATAAATTATGTACCTTAAAGGGTAAACCACGGAAGTCCACTTTTTGGCGGTTTTGAGATGAGTACGCAGAAAAATTCTCTGTATTTCATTACATTATTGGATGAAACAATAAAATCTCTAAACAGTATATTAACTGAGTTATCTAATTACAAAGTCACTGGAGTCCAATTTTCTTTAAAGGATAAATCAAAATGTACTTATAATTTCACATATTTGTCTTATAACTCAGGTACGCGGCATACGTCATTCCTATGTCTACCTACGTTAAATTATCGTGAAAACAAGCTTATGTGTCCAAGCGGTTAACTATGGCCAAAAACGAATAAAATTGCGAAATAAACCGTTTACTGATCTTAATTATTGCACTAAGTAAAAAGCATAGACCTTCAAACATTTAGTTCACAAACACAAAAATCGCTTTCCAAAGTGGACTTACGTGGTTCATCCTTTTTAAGGTACAGAATTTCAGACAGGAACATTCGTGCAAATTTCATGAAGCCAGAACTCACCGTTATAGAGTTTTGCTGCCGCATTTGATTTATAGAATTGGTTTTGAAAGTTTTTTTGTTTAGAAGAGTTTTATTTCACATGTACATTTGTTACTTAATTTTCATTTATCTGCTGCCGGTCTCGACACATCGGGTAACAAGTTAAGTAACAAATATATGTACATGAGAAATTGAAAAAAACTCTTCAAAACAAAATGTCTAGAAATTGTTACATAGTTAATTCCCAAGAAATGCAATGGTTTTGAAAGGTTTATTTTTATGTGAGTATTTTACATTTCCAGGATTTATTCTGAATTTGAATTAGGAATGCATCCGATACTGATACCGATACCGATATATCGGCGATATCGTAGGTTTTCCGATGTATCGGAATCGGCGATATTAATTGTGGGATAGGCTGAAGAAGATGAGCCTCTCTCTCTCTTTTGAGCGCTGATTCTCTCAAAGAAGAACTAGAGAGATATGAAAAAGATAACCATATCCTCTCGTTTTCTAGCGAAGTGATGTTCTGTATCCAAATTGGAGAATAATGGCACAAAAATATTTCAGTTTCCAAATGAATTATTTCGCATCTGAAAGGCTATTATCTATTATTCTCAACGGCAGGTCTCGCCCAAATAGACTAACGAAATCGGCTTTCACCGAATAATTTAAGGGCCGGTAGTTCCCGTCCAAAAAGAATAAGAATGAGAGATACGACAATATGAACGTTGGAACGAGCGCACTAATATTAAAAAGTAAAAATTCGATCGAAAATTGGGAAAATGTGTAATAAAACACGACTACAATAGAGCAATAATTTCTTCTTCAACACCTTTAGTAGCATTTAGAAATACACTGTTTATATAATGTAATTTTTTCAAACACATAACTTGCAAAATAACGGAAACAAATGTTTAAATAATAATTTTTGGAGCATACTTTGCGTTTTTTTTTTCTATCGAGGGAATTTTATGTAATTAACGTTTCGGCTCCACAAATCTTCAGATTTTATTTTAAAAAATAACTTATAAAATATATATTCTTGAAATTAGAAACTTAAAGTGTACAAGGGACACATTATATTATAAATCGGTAGACAATCGAAATTCCGGCCCTTGAGAATGTTGTGTTTCCTGAATAAAAATATCATTTATGCGAATTTTAATTATTAATTTCTAATCTGAACGTTCTGTTAAATTACAATTTTTAAATTTTCGTTAGCCTAAACATTCTAAATAAATATTATACAAGTAATTTCGTCTGTTTCTAATCTAAACCCACAACTTTTTATACCTTAAAAACTTCACTGTCCGCTTCGGTATCGTCAATGCTTTTTTTTATAAATATCGGTATCTTATCGGATTCGAAGTTAGGTATAGAAGTTCGAATTGTTCGAAATTGTGCATCCCTAATTTGTGATTTATGCAGAGGATTAAACTTTGGTACTTCCAACTCGGGGCTTGACGCATGCATTCTGGATTTAATGATGTTTTTGTTCCTGGTACTGACTGTACGGTATCCGGACTAGTCAGCTTAGGGGGATTAAAAATTAAAACAATGCTTCTAAATCCGATACGGGGGTGACCAAATGTCTGAATGTGTTGGCACGTTACACATTTTAAAAAATGTACGTTGTAAATGATTTTATAATCAAAATCACATCTTCACAGCATGAGTATTATGATATCGTGCACACAACCTCCAAATCAAATATCAAATGCGTAGACCATGACGTCACGAAGGCCATTAGAATCAGCTCTCGTGTGTCCCAAACGATTTTGTTATATTGATTGATTTTTCAAAAATGAAAATCACATCGAACACAACAATTACATCGTCTTACTAATTAGATTCTTATACGCCGGTTCAACGTCGTTATGGTAAAGGCTGCCTTAAGCCGGGTTTAAGGTCGGCTTTAAAAGGAAGTCACAAGCCAAAAATGTATGTATTCTTAGCGTGTCTTTATCGCCACGAATATATAGGTAATAGACATAAAAGTGGCTTGAGAAACGGAGTCTGGAGGTCATGATTTCAAGCGCAAAAGTTATTTATTTATTTTGAGAATAATTTTATAAAAAGGAAAAAAAAGTTTGTCAAAGAAAACTATCTTAGATAATTTTAGACATAAAATTATATTTTATAAAGCTTGTTTCTTATACGCGTTTATACATTTCTAATGAATAAAAACATTTTTTTTATAAATTTACGCGTCTATTTTTTATAAATTAATTAACAATTTTAATTTAATTATATTGACCAGCAGCTGAGAATAAATGTTTAAAAATGTTTGCAACTGTACAGGGAGGTTCCAATGAGAAAGATCGATTATTCCCCGTATCAAAATTTTTAAAATTAAAATTTAATATCAATTTATTTCATTCAAAATTTGCTTTAATGTATTCCTACATTCAAGTAAGCAATGAAAATGCGCAAAACGCACGATGATAAATTATTAAATATCGTGTACTTCTTGTAAGTATTTTTTGATCATAAGTATTTATGATTTTTCAATAATATCTAAACAAAATAAGTCTGTAAAAAAAATCTGAAAATTTTTTCAGATTGTAAGACCTTAAATAAATAGAAAAACTGAGGTATTTTCGTCACAAAACACGTTCTCGGATTTATTTTTTAATGATTTTAATTTAGTTAAAATTAAAATTCTGAAAAATATGTTTACTAGATTATGTATTGATTTATTTTGTTGTATGATTGTATAATTTGAAATTTATGTTGTATAATACAATATAACTAACTAACTAACCATCACGCCGTTTCCCCGCAGGGGTAGGCAGAGAGGACGGACCGCCAAACAACTCGGTCTTGGCACACACTCCTTGTCTCATTCACATTCATACATCTTCTCATACATACTCTTCTATTATTCTGACTCTTGACATGGCCCGACTCAAGTATCTGATTTACTTGATCGTGCCACGTCTTCAATATAATATGACGTTTGAAAATTGAAAAAATCAGCCAACGACCAACGGTAATAACCTTAGTATATTAAAAATAAACTTAGTTTTTCAAAATTTACCAGATAAAATAACAATCTTTCAAAATCAATTTATGTTTTTTTGTAAAAAAGAGTCAATACGGCTAGAATTTGATTTAAAAAGGACTAATTTCCGGTATTCTCTGGTCCCTCTAATGGAAACGACAAGAAAAACTTCCATTTATCCCAAGCACATTTTTTTGTATTTTTTATTTAAACAGATTCGTAGTAAAGATTAATCGAAAATAGTGATGATTATAAATGCCTTTGTAATAAGTCAAGTATTTCGCTGTTCCGATCTTACGCGCCCCGTTATATTTACACCGCAATTATAAGTAAGGCGGTCGTGTAAAAGTTGTGGGAGTCATAATGATTGCACATATTTCATTCAAAGCAGCAAAGACCACTTGGAATCGCTTATTCGCTTTTCTCGAGTGTCGAGCGAAACAGTGCGATTATTCTTTAAGGGACCGACAGACACAGCTATAAAAGCTCAAGCGTTATTTGGTTTGGCGTATTTCGGCATACCGGTTGCCGTACATTCCCAATGGGAATGTATTACGAGCGACATTATAAAGTAGGCCAAGACAAATAACGCTTGAGCTTTTATAGCTGTGTCTGTTGGACCCCTTAGCGTTGAGTGCCATGCTAGAGGCTAGCATCCTCCCTCTTGTAATGCTAAGGTGGTAATCGACGTATACATTACGGTGGCGTACTACGTTGGCGTACTACGTTGGCGTACTACGTTGGCGTACTACGTTGCGTACTACGTTGGCATTAATCGATTGTTGCCTTTACGAGCTTATTGTCACTTTTCGCGAGTCTCGAGCGAATCATCGCGTTTCTCAACGTCGAGCCTAATTCTCTTTTTCATTTGTTTTATTGAAAGAATAGTTAAAATAATACAAATCAACAAATAAGTTCTGCTAAGCCAATTGAACTGGCTTGTCAACAGGTGCCTGTAGTTTAGTTACACAATACATTTAAAGAGTTCTAATTTACATCTTATATCTACAGATTCAAAAATTTTTCATAAATATCAAAATAAATAATTATTTTCCGATAGCTAATTTTTCACCCTATATTTAACCTTATTCATAGAATTATATTGCTTTACAGTATCAGGTAATAAATTAAATGTCTTCGATATTAAAACTCAATATATTATTACTAGGTACTAACATATAAATAATTAATGACAAATTAAAACACTTTGTTTATACCACGATAATCTTTATTTTAACAAATCGACATGTTTCGAGAACGATGTTCCCTTCCTCAGGACATAAAATGTACTAAAACTAAATAATCAAGTATACAAAGCTATGCGTGGGTAGAAATTGAAGTATTGGGGGGAGAAAGGTGGCGAGGGGAGGTGCTTAGAAGATCAACAGGGAAGAGTGGGGAGGGGGAGAGGTGGTAAGGGGAGGTGCTTAGAACATCAAAGACAAAAAATTACAATGAAAATATGTTTAACCCATTCAGACCTGAATTATTGTTAAAGGAGAAAAAAATTATTTAAGAGTGGATTAGGCTTTATTGTGGTTTTAATAACATAAAAATATTTTTTAAATATTTTTTTAGTTTTGTTTATTAAGAAATTGAACATGTGCATAATTATGCCCAACAGGTCTCAACGGTCGCAGATCACTGAAAAGAGAATGTTGTTGCATCGGTTTTGAATAGAAAATTTTCAACGATTATTAATGAAATATAGAAATTCTTATGAACAGTGGCGAACCTAAATATTTGAAGTTTATTTTAAGTATTTCCATGATATGAAATTTTGTTCCTTTTTATACATAAATGAATTTTGCATTTATCACAAAAAAATAGTTTTTTGATTGCGAGAGTTTTTTTACATCGCTTTCTTTGGTCAAGATGGGGCATATGGCCAACCTTATCATGTCGAACGTCTGCTTTAGGTCGAACTTCTTCACTAACTTTTTTTCTTTTGGTGCAGGTTCCCTCGTATCTGGATATTTTGGACGTCCGGACTATCTTTTAAATGCTTTATTTTTACCCGCCTTTACTAATGGTTCTGCAAGGCTCATCTTCCTTCTTTTCTCTGAAACGCACCATTTGTTCATCGATACACAATATTTGGCTTTAATTCCAGAAACGTGTTCTGTTTAACATGCAATGCAATGATGGCATTGTATGCACTTTTGCAAGTTTATCGGAAAACGAGTGTGTAATTTCCAAATTATTTTCTAAATTCTGATTGTTTCATTGTTGAAAAAATCTGTCCCAGATCATCGTATCCAGAAATAAATTTGCACCAAGAGCCTTTTCCAACACAATTCATCTCTTGGAAAATGTAAGGTTCCAATACGTATATGCAGCCTGCTAAGTGATTTAATTTCGTTGGCTTAAAATTACTTTTGTCAATTTGCAGGGCATAAATGTCTCTTTATTCCGCCATTTTTTCTAGTTCACTTTCATTAATATACCTAAAAAATAATGCATTGCAGGCCCAATATAGTCGTCCTCCCCATTTTCAAAAGTAACATGCAATGCAACTTTTTTTTAGAAAATATGTTTTAAAAAAATTCTCCTTCGCCCCTTTATATTATTTTTTTCCCTGATATCCAATGGTTCATCTTTTTAAAATGCAATATCTTCATAATGCCTCTGATAGCATCTGGAGAAATTTTATCTGCACCTATTCTAACTTGTTTTGTAGAAGTCGAAGGTTCACGTTCCAAAGAACTCGCCTCCAAACGTTCAGCTTCTACGTCAAAATTATCATCATCACTAAGGTCTGAGTCAGAATAATTCTCCAACAATCCTAAAATCACCTCCAAATCTTCTTTGTTCATAGAGTTATACATTTTTCCTAAAATTAACAACATAACGTAAGTTTACCAAATCACAAAGAACGGAGTACAACATTTTGTATACATCATGTAAAGGTGTCATAATTCTGATGCAATTTCTCATATTATATAATAATAATAATATAATTCTGATGAATAATTCTCATACTCATAATTCATATGCATAATTCTGCACATCAAAATTCAAACACTTCCATACACTTATTTATTTAATTATTTACATTTTCAACTTATACATAATAGTTATTAACATTTTAGAATTGCTACTGCGTACTTCTTTTATGAAATAATTTTGACATTTTAATAAAAACAATGAAAACAAAATGTACCTACGAGCACTCCTGTCAAACGGTTCATCGCACTTTTCGAAACAACCGATATTTATAACTTTTGCGGGTAAGATAACTCCACTAGTTAAATTTTTAGGTAGAAATAATGTTGCTTGTTTAATACAAATAGGCGGAACATTTAAAATACTTAAAATTACTCCTTATATTATGCTTTGAAGTTAGTGTGCATAATTGTGCTCAAGGGGTCTGAATGGGTTAAAATAGGGTTATTCACAAAATTGATTTGATTATTAATAATATTTACATTTCTATTGACATTTTTATATAAATAATTAATTTTACATTGACATTTTTATATAAATAATTAATCATTGAAGTCAATATTTGCGACCCTCAAACGAAATTTTGAAACAGAACAGTCAGAAAAAGATACGGTCGCATATAGGAACGGAGCCCCGGCAAGGATCAGGCCCTGGGTTCAATTCTTAGATTCAGTTTGGGAAGCGGGTGTGGGTACCGTCGCCCCGGGAACCATTTATTGGATAACCAACCATAGGTCACCGCAAGTGGTTCGCTACGTTTGACGTCCTACGTTACTTAGCAGGGATGCCCGGGTTCAAAGAGTGAGGTTTGTGTAGGCCTTTGCGGTGGATGCGTTTGCCCACCTACTACGTGGCGGGACAGATCTGAAGAGATCGGTAGACCTTTTGAACTTTCTTGGCCCATCGCCTTGCACGGCAGTGGGAGGAATAGATTCATACGTCCGCCACTCCTGGATAAATTGACCTCCAGATTCCTACTCACCCCCTCTCTTTCCTTCCCAGAACTTTCTCTCCTTTCTTTCCCTAAAAAGAACCTCAACACAGCTTCTCCAAAGATGACACAGGCAATGAGGGATTTTTTCATCCTGTATTGAGCTAATGTAAAAAAAACGAGTGTGCTTTAGACCATACGACTGAAGTAAAACTTCTACTACTATATATATATTTCATGCACTGGCTATGAAAGGAAGAGAGAAAGAAACTGTGCGGGCGCACTGCTTTCTCTTGCTCCTACAGTGTGATACAGCCCGTTCGCCTCGCCCGACTACACTTTTCGTAACGCTCTAGTCACGCATTCGCCAGCTTACCCCCCAAGTCAAGCGTGCGTAAAGAAGTTTTACTTAAAAAATGTTGCGACTATATCTTTTTCTGATTTTTGGGTTTCAAATTTTCGTTTGAGAGACTCTAATATTGCCTTCAATGATTAAATACTATAATTTTTGGTTTTACTCAAGTCATTATATAAAAAAAAATTAAATAAGTTATATTTGGAGTGGACCGGTGTTAGAAGTGTGGAGGTGCTATTCCGGGCAGCGTAAGTAGGCAGGGCAGAGACATATTGACCAGAGTGATAAATAAATAAAGTTTATATTATAGTCTCGTACACTCACATTTAAATTACTTAATTGAAATCTGGGGAAATGCGTATGAAACATACATTAATGAATTACAGATAATTCAAAATAAACTAATCAAAAAACTATTTCACTACGAATCCAAAACATCCACAAAAAAATTATATTTGGAAACCAAACTGTTAACATTAAGAAAACTATACGAATACAATATATGTCTCCTTATATACAAAATAAATAATAAACTCATTCATACAAACACAGAATTCATTTTTTACGTCCCAAGTACACAAATATTTTACACGACAACACGATAACATACATTTAAACACTATTCATACTAACTACGGTAAGCAATCTATCAGTTATGAGGGGGCAATTTGTATAATTGCCTTCCAGTTGATATTAAAAACGAAAAAAGTGTCTGTAAATTAAAAAAAAAAATTATTCATTTTTATTTACAAAAAACAATGTAGTGAAAATGAATAATATTGAAAGTGAATGAATAGTATTGTAATATATTGTATGATAATATGATGTTATGCAAATTCTAGTTAAGTAAGTGAAAATGTTATTTTCTTTTTTTCTGGAATAAAAAAACTTAAAAAAAATAAATAAAAATAAAGTGATCGCCAACGTGGGGGGGACCTGATAGGGCACACGAAGAAGAATAATATTTGGAGGTGTTTGAGCCATAACACATGTTTACATTTGAATAGCCTTGCTGTTTCCACTATCAAAACAGATGTAAACTATTGACCTTATGCATCCCCATTTATCGTTGTTAATTTAAATGAATCATTTCCATACGGAATGTATGAATTAATTGACACGACTCGTCGACGACCTTGAAGGTCGCCACTTGCTATGCATGACGGCAAACCAACAACCATCGTCCGCGAAGACCGGATCATCCGGACATTGTGCAATTCCTTGGCGAAACAGGTTTTGACCGATAGTAAAAACATGTTCATCAGACATCTCATCGAACATTTCACGATTAATAAAATCACTGTCACCGCGAGTGACGTAAACCTCGCGGAGTCGTTAACACTACGAGGACGTTAAGAGCCGTTCGGACTAGGCAAGTACTTTAGTTGAGTAGCGAGCAGTGGCGGTTTTCTCTAAAGTGCGGTTGTGCGGTGAACCCCCATTAAAAAGATGACAAAATAAAACAATCTTGTTGTATAGTAATATAAGCGCATCACAGATAGCTCGACATTAAAATTCCATCTTTAAAACTCGCGCCACCGCAAAATACGGTATCTATTCCCATTTTGTGCGCGTTGCGATCCGCACACATTTGTCCATACGAAAAAATCATAGCCGATACGAATCGCTGTGCCGGTAGAATGGACAAAACTACGCAGCTTGGTGCGCCGATCACGAGTCAAGATCTCACGTGACCTCCGAACTTTGACGAGTCCCGCCGGAACGACCGGCTGACGATCGACTCTTGCACCGACGGATGCAAGTTAAATGTTATATATTATGGTATTTAACTTTGTAGTCATTTTTGTACATTTTTATTTTCTTGTTTCTGCATTTCTCCAACCGTTTACTGATGGCATTTATAAATCTACTATTTAAGTGGACCGATTTTGACTTTATGTTTTTTATAGATAAGTCGTTATATCCCTTACTTACGAGTACATTTACTAAAGTTTCGGCAAACAACGTCGCTAGTTATGCAATTTTGTGTCGAGCTTTCCCAGTATTGTTTCGGCTTTCAAATTGAAAGTGGTTGCATTTATCGGTTGTCGCGAATATTCTGTCCTAATTTTTTTCACACAATGACGGAATACAGTGTTATATACAAAAAATAACGCTAATGCTTATGAAAAAAGTTTGGGAATTAAATATAATTATTTTTTGTATACGTGTATAATGGATTTTTTGTGTAAATGAAAAAAGCTCATTTTATTTCGTGCCACCTTTATTTGTGTTTCTTGTTTTTTTTTATGTTTTAAAATATTAATTATATTATATTCTACATTCTACGCAATTTTTCTTATTGAAAAAAACAATCATAATTAGCAACGTACATTGAGTGTTGTAAAAACCATTAAACAATTTAAATCCTCTAAAACTTTTTTTGGTCGTTTATTAATTGTGTCGAGGAGTATCAAGTTATTTAAAAACAATAGTACCTATTTAGGTACCCCTCCACTAACTTTATTTAATTTGTATGACATGAGTAAATTTTGATTAGACAATATATCTGTACCTGAGAAGCATACGGATGCAACTCCAAAATTTGAAGAAATGAGTTTTTGATGGAGATGTGTAGTAAATGATCATGTTCATCAGTGGCAGAAAGATGGTAGTCATATTTTGAAGAAATATAGGGTTTTTCAAAAATGTATAAGGATGCAACTACCATTATTCTTAGAAGCATTAGAAGCAGAAGGGCTCAAGTCCATCCTTCTGCTTCTAATCTCTTTGTTTTCTATCTAAATAGACACAATAACCTCATATATCAACAAACGACACCTGTGATATTGGTAATCATTAAACAGGAAGGATAAATATAAAATAAAACTCCAAGGGGAAAAAGAAACGCATTTACGTGAGGCGAAAGTGCGATACAATCTGAAAAAAATCTGATTAGTTGCTAGGGAAGTCATCGTATTCAGTATTAGTTTTGATTACTCGGATATGGAAAAATGTCTTCCGTGCCCCTTCTGAATATTTTTATTTGAAAAAATTGTGGTGTTTAAATGAAGCCATTCTGGGCAGCACCAGTAACAAGGCAATTTTTGGATGTGGAATGAGTCAGTCGGTGTCAGGGGGGCAAATGAAGAGACTTCTTACTTCCTGTAGTGGATACATAGCGATATGGGGGATAATATTGAATATGGTCTGACAACTGTGAAGGCCAAAACACATTGACCCCCGTATTCATACCCATCCTTCATACCTTTTTCCTTCCCAGAACCTAATTTCTTTCATGCTAAAAGACACTCCACACAGCATCTCCAAAGATGACATAGGCCCTGGGGGATTTTTTTCTCAGGGCCTACTCTGTGGAGTTAATGTTGAAAAAATTCCACTGCATTTTTTTAACAAAATTTTAAGTCATAAATGCCAGATTATCCCCCGTCAGATGACGAAGATTTGGAAAACACCAATAGCTAGTAATAATTATATCAAGAAATATACAATAAAATGTATTTTTCTTTTACCTGTTGTGTATAGTTATTATTTTACTTCCAAATTAAATTTTCAAACATCGATCTTTTAATAATTTAACTTAATTTTTTACTTGTTATAACGAAATAGTCTATTGCATTTTGAAGCAGAAGGACTCAAGTCCATAGTGATTTATTTTAAACTTTTATTTTTAAGCTTTGCATGTAAAATATTTCGTTTTATTTTCTCAATTTTAAAACAAAACTAATTGATTTAATAATTACAAAAATTTCATCAATCAGCATGAATATCTGCAGAAGTTATGAGACCATAATTACAGAAAAAATACGGTTTTGGCTCTACTGAACATTTGGCTTTTTGGAGTTGCATCCGTATGCTTCTCGGGTACAGATATATTCTCTTGAATTTCTGAACCCCCCGTTAAAAAGACCACGAACCGCCACTGGTAGCGAGTATATTAGTATTTATTTACTAAACGCTTCCGAATACCTCAATTTTAGCCAATGGAGCGACTGCGCAATTTAAAACATTTTTCCCAGATTGCTCGAGATTTTTTGGTGATCATTTTGAAAATGTTCCACCCAAATTAAAAAAAATCATATCTCCGAATTTTTATACGGAGACAACATATAAACCGAATAAAGTGCTTTATAGCCAAAGAATTCACCTATATTTAAATTATCATCTGTTTAGGATTTATAAAACAATTGTTGAAAAATCATTAACATTATAAAGTGTTACGAATGGTAGGAAAATGTGGTCCAATTTTGGACCGCTGTCAATCGCAAAAAAATAAAAGCGGTCCATATTTGCCCTTAGTCGCTCTAGTGGTTAGTAGAGTAGGTTAGTCAGCTTATTAGTAGAGTCAATCCATTTAGTTCTATTTTTTCGGGCGTCCCTGCGCACTGACATGCGCAAAACGCGTCGTTTTAGTAGAGTTCATTAGTAGACACTGACATGCGAAAAACGCGTCGTTTTAGTAGAGTTCATTATTAGAGGCAGATACGTCATCCCGTCGGAGCAAAGATGCTACTCGAAATTTCTTCATTTTTGCTGTTATTAATCTCGGTTCGTGTCCATAGTTTATTTATTTTCATCTCACTAATTTATTCTTCCACCTCTTCTACAATAAGCATTACAATCAGCTTAATTAGCGTATTGACTTTGTTGTGTTTCAGTTCGTTCATCTTGCCACGCGCCGTTTACTAATGTACTCTACTCGTCCGCAGTGCGAACACTTTTTGGTCAGTCAAGTTGTCAAGTAGCGATCTACTCGCCACTTGACTTACTACTTGCCAGGTGCGAACAAGCCATAATAACGGACGAGATATCACGCCAATGGAGCAATAGCGCACCACGATGCAGCATATTACTATGCGCATTTTGTTTTATCCGGCATTCCGAATTTCTACCGATTTATAACATATTTCTCGTGAACAAGTTTTTAAGTTCCTTAAAAAAACGTTATTTTTGAAGTTCTATACATTTGTTGGACCGAACCGGTAATTATATATATGAAATTCCCACGATAGGAAACAATAACAAATATGGTCCGAAAATTATTAAAAACACATTTTATTCTGTTATTTAACATGTTATAAGTATGAAAAAAATCATCGTGTATCTTTAAATGCTACTTTAGACGTTTGCCGAGAGATTTTTGCTCTCTTTTATTTTATTTTTTTAATATTTTCACAATTTTCGCTTAATTAAAGTTTATAATTTTTTTTTGGTTTGCTTTTATAAAGGTGTACATTTTAATAATTTTGTGGTTAACTTTTAGATATACATATAAAGCGTGGTGTTTTCTGTTTCTAACACCGCTTAGATAATATTTTTCACCATGATAGTAAGGGAGACACAACAATTTCTGTGAGACCTATGCGAGTTGTTTCTATAAGCGAATAAATTAGCATGGGAGGGGTTAGGGGCATTCATTGATTATGTGACTCCTCGCCCCCTTCCCCCCCCCTTGGTGAGATTAAGTGAGATTTGCACTACAGTATTTTTTTATAGGGAAAATGGGACACTAAGGAAGTGAAACAATTTTTTTTTTTTAATAATCTCTAAAATAAAATATATTATTTTAAAATTGACGTGAGATTATTATTGCCCCCCTCGGTTTAAATGAGATTTGATGAGATTTTACTGGAACCCTCCCCCCCATTTTTTTCTCACGTAATTAATGTATGCTCCTTTATGATGATTCTGTGCAACCTGAATAGACATAATATCTATAATCCTGTCTCATTTTTTCCACAAAAATACTTTAAAAAACAAAACACTCAATTTATTCTTGAATAATATTAAAGTTTTTTTCCTGCGTGAGATGTGTGGGGTACCTACAGTACAAAACGCATTGTATGAATACAATATAAAGTGATACCTACCTATTATTAACAATAAAAACACTTTTTTAATTTTTTTTATTAACTTAAAATGGTACATGTTAATTCATACTGGTCTTCCATTAAAAGCATTTGCTTGTGGATGGAAGAAGAGTTTACATTTCATATACGTTCAATTAATACAATCACGTGTTTCACATACTCATATGTACAGTTAATACAGTAACTAAAATATATAAACATCTATTTATTCATTAGAAGAAAAACAACAATTATTATTAGTGAGACTTTTATGTGGAAATAGAGGAAGCAGTCTTCCTGTTGGTGGTTTCTTTAAAATATTTTTTGATAGAGTTCAACAGTTGCACTTTGTTATTAATTTCTGATTTCTATAGGTAGTCTATTAAAGAAGTATTTTCCTTGGTGTGTATAATGGTATTGGGCAAAAGAAGTGTTTAGTTTGGGGTATACAAATACATGTTTAAGTCTAGTCCGATTTTCAGTTATGAATGGGTATTTATCTTTTTCTTTTATAATTTGTATGATTTTTGACAAATAAGTTTTTAAATGTTGGAACTTTGAATTCTTCGAATACTTTTATCATTAATCAAAGGTCCATTTTATAATTAATTAAAAATTTATTTACCTATTTAAAGAATGTTTTTACTTAAGAACTCAGAACGTTATACATATCTGCGTTACATTGAAATTAATATGGTCTTTTTATAACATTAATCTCAATTGTTAGTCTTGAGCCATGAACGGACGATGATTCATCGACCTCGTATGCTGATAATGATTTCACAAAATTCTCAAGAATTATAATGATCCGATGGGAGTTGCCTCGAGTTGCTAGACCCTAACGCGGCCGAAGGCAATTGCGGCTTCAGCCAGCGAATTAATGATCGATTGAAACAAAGTAACGAAGATTATAATGTACCAAAGATCAGTAACAGAGCAGCACGTACCAGAAGGATTTTAATTAGCGATTCCTGGGCATATTTGAAGTTAAAAAATGTAGATTTCATTTTGCTGTCCGATGATTTTTTTAAAATTAAAAATATTTTATTTAACTATCGATCACGCATCGCCACTGATCGCAGTGCTGCACGTCGCTACGGATCTGGATTGCGAGTGGTCGCCACCACTCGTTGTTCGAGTGGAATGACTTTTGGCGTCAGTATGTACCTTCGAAGAGACTCGGGAATAACAAAGTCGACCAATGCACTTTCGACGGCGATTACGAGCACCCTCGAGTGGAGAATCGCAGCCCAGGTGATACGCGCTCTGTCTCGCATGTTACCGTGCTGCTAGAACGAGATGCAGTGCGTACCACGTGACCCGCTAGGCTGTACCCAACTACAGTTTTTAAAGTATTTTAATATGACAGTTATACAATTTTTTTTTTACAGTAAATAACATAAAGAATATAAAAGGTGTTAAATATTACTTTATGGTGATTGTCAAAATAATTCGTATTCTACTCTTTCATTTGTAAAATTGTAAAACATATACAAATGTTTCATATTATGTATACAGGATGTCCGGGGGTAAAGTGCATTTACTTTGGGAGGTGATTATACATGATGGTAGGAGGACACCCTGTATATTATAACAGAAATTTTAAATGCTGTTCAGGAGAGCGAAAAGAAAGTTTTTTTTTGTCAAAAGAATTCATACCTACTCTTTCATAGATGGCGCGCGTATAATTATTTTACTTATAAACGCTTTTTACACGTTATCATGCTTTGAAATATTTAAAAAAAATAATTGTTTGCACACGTACACACGCAATATGAATATGAGTAAATAGTTTTGTCAATAAAAAAACTCAAATCTTTCAAGAAAGGCTAACAAATACAATATTGCATCGGTGAGTGAATCCAATATGTTAGCCTTTCTTAAAAGATTTGAGTTTAGCGCGAAATTCAAAATGTATCGGTGTATCGGCAAATTAATGTCGCCGATTCCGATATATCGGAAAACCAACGATATCGTCAATATATCGGTATCAGTATCGGATGCATCCCTAGTTTTTAACTCCAAATATGCACAGGAATATCTGGTTAAAATCTTTCGGGTACGTGCTGATACACTCTATATAACTTATTAAAAAACTGAAAACAAATAATATCAATGATAAAACCCTTCAACGGATAGAAAGTACTTGAACAATCGTCCACAGTTTGTTAAAATAAATGACAAAACTAGTGCCCAAGAAACATCCAATTTCGGTATCCCACAGGGCACCATACTGGGACCAATATTGTTAGTTTTGTACGTAAACGACATATTTATTCAACCATTACATGGACAAATTATCTCTTACGCCGATGATACAGTTCTTATAATAACAGAAAACACATGGGAAAAAATTAATTTAAAAGCCACAGAGGACATAAATAATCTAAAAATATGGTTTGACAATAACCTCTTGTCGTTAAACAGTGATAAAACATTTGTCATCCCTTTTGATATTGACACTAACATTATACCTCCATATAACATATATGTAATATAATGGTTAACTTTATACATATAGCGCTGTTTAGTGATAAAATACCTCATTAATGAATATGAATCATACACACGGTTCTATATTATAGTCACCCTTGATGTGTGAGACTTGCATCGATCATCAAACTTGCATCACTAAATTCCGTTTGCCATTTATTCTCGACACTTACCTTTAGTTAGGATTACCCTTGTCAGATATCCAGCCATTTTTTTAAATGTTATTCTGTGCCCACTATCAAGATAATATTGCTCACCTTGTTTCTAAAGAAAAGCCTTTTTTACTTTGACTATAAATATACGAAACTTTAAAAAAAAAAAAAAACAGATGCTTTTAAGGTGGCGGATTGCGACGCGTCATATCATCTGAAAAATGTGCCATTCACAACTATTGCATTAGTATTTATTTTGCAACAATCACAATAGATAAAGAAACAATAATATACAAATTATATTATATCATTGTTTCTCTTCCTTTACATTAGTAAACGGGAAACAGAATTTTTTGAAATTTCATAAATAATTTTTGGTAATGTAATGAGTAATGAATAAACAAAAATATCATTAAAAACGTTTAAGCGTATAAAAAAATTACATAAGACAACATTTGTAGAGAATTGTATGCTCTACAACTTTTATATTAATGCAAATACGGTTCGAGGCAAAGGAAGCGAGATATTTTCAAAAAAATGTTTTTCGTGACCTTTGACCTTGAATATCTAAAGACGCTCACACGTGACCTTATGATACTTTTGAGACAACACTTTGAATACCAAAATAAAGGTTTGTACAAATTTTCAGTTTATTCCGTTTCATTTAGAGGTTATCTCCTTTTTTAGCTTATTTGACTGGATTATTTGGATTGGCGAGTTAATGAAATAGTTAGTTTTCGAAGGATAAACAAATAACAGCTCTGGAAGCATCGTGTTACGATTTGGTACTCAGAATGTTATTAGTTTTGAGGTATAAAATATATTAAAAGCGATATGTACGTAATGGCTGGACTACTTTTGGGGGTTGTAATATCAATTCCAGCAATGAAAGACTGAGGGTCTTCAAATCACCTGACCACGGATCGGTAGTCATAGATTAGGATTTTTATCATTTTGAACCTCAAGAGAGCGTTTGAACTCTAACGTCTCATTTCCTGCCATAAGTCACAAAGTGCATAAGTCACTAAATGCGTATGTCATAATTGCACAAGTCACATGTTTCCACGAAGTGTGTTGTTTATTAGTCAAACATTCTTCATTTATACATCACGCATTCAAGCCAAGCAATAAGCTTGACTTGACATATCGAATTGTACAAACTGATTGGAATTAAAAAAAGTTATAAAAAATCAACACTTAGTTTCAACCACTTTTGTTTTTTTTTATATTTATTACCTTTTTTTTACATATTTCAACATTAAGTCCCGTTAAACTGATTTATATCACTTTGTCAACGGGTTCTTTTAACAATAACTTTTTAGAAAATTTAAACAGGTACATAAAATATACACATTATTACATTATATACACATACCTCCACATATTTTTACATACATAAAGAACAGAGGAAAACGAAAGAAAGACAGTGAAAAAAGATTATAATAATGGAAAAAACATTAAAAACGAAAATTAGAAAAACGGAGGTTAGTACAAAAAAAATCTTTCACATAACCATTTTTTTAGCATACATTTCCGTCTGAAAGTCAATTCACAGCTTTTTATTGAATTGGGAAACATGTGAGTTATATAGTAATGATTTTGATACATCATGTCTTTGTTCGTATTCAGCTTTGTTTAATAATAATTTTACTAAGGAATATTGTAAATTTTGCCCTGAAAGAAGATTTGTTTTTGTTGAATGTCCCCATGTAGTTATTCCATATCTTATTAGGGATTCCGCTAATGATAGATATATTATTCTAAGGGTATTCAGTGGAATTCAGTGATTGAATACATGTTTAAAGTAAACCCCGAAGAAGTGTTGATTATTTTTTTTAAATTAAAATGGTGCCATAAAATAAGTTTTCTGTGTTTGAAGGAGTAAATCAAGTGTTTCCATAGACATATGAAATTCATATGTCTATGAGTGTTAGCGATGGGAATGATCAAAACTTTTATATAATCGATTTTTTTTAATCGAGACATCACAATAATCGAATGATTAATCGATTTTTTGCTCGGAGTTCGGGAGCAATAGCTACGGTCAGGGGCAGGATTTTTGTCTGTGACAAGGGGGGGGGGGGGTAGGAAGTCGAAAATTATTATGGTGCATCATGTATGGCAACGCTTATTGTTTGTTGTAATTTTATTTGTTGTTTTTTGGTATGCATTTCACAACATAACAATTATTGTTAAGCTACTTAGTTTAGCCCATTGGTAAAAATTTCCATTAAAAATATTTATGTATGTTTAATAATATGAAAATAATTATAATTATATGACATTTTTGATCAAAAACAATCTCTAAATAACATGTTTAAATAACGCAACATTAGTAAGTAAGTACTGCAACAATAATTCAATCACCGTTTTTATTTCCTGGCAATGGCAAATTGGCAAATTCCTTTTTGTTTGATGGCAACATTAGTGTTATTCCATTTTCCACGAATTTCAAATATGTGGGCATCTCACAACAATAAAATTACTAATAAGATATTTAGTTTAGCCGGTTGGTACAAATTCCCATTAATAATATTGACAGTGTGTCTGTGTTTAATACGAAGATAATAATTTTATGTAGTTTTTGTTAAAAAAAAATAACCTCTAAATAACATGTAGGTTATGGACACCTTTTCGTATGCAATTATTTGTATTTATATTTTTATATTTGTAGTTTATCATTAAATAAAGTTTTCTTACTATAGAAATCGTTTAATTTTTATTACAAACTAAGAAACACCTGTTAATTTCAAATAAATTAAATATATTTGGTCATATAAAGCAGATATGAAAACATATTACCTACTTGCTGATTTTAGTAGAGTATTATTTACTGCCCTGAAGAAACTACGGTTTTAGCGAAACGTCGGCATTAAATATAAAAATGGTATATACTAAGTTATTGTTTTATTTTAAATTAAATATACAATACCCATAACATAACCTCATACTAAACATTTTTAAATTGTTGAAAGCTATCACCATCGCAATCTTTTACGTATAAACTATACTGAAAACGTAAATCGTTACCTAAAAGTATTCATTCATAATATAAAATTCACACATCAGGTTGATTATAACATGTACCTATAAAATATTTCGTTTGACAAGCAAAATCACTTTCGATGACGTTTCAAGACTATGCATTCGAATTCTGACATCGAGAATCGATTCCAAGTTCGATGACGTTTAAAACCGATTGTCTCGGACTGTGCATTCGAATGGATTCTGACATCGAGAAGCGAGAATCGATTTCAAGTTCGATGACGTTTCAAACCGATTGTCTCGGCCGTGCATTCGAAAGAATTTTGACATCGAGAAGCGAGAATCGATTCCAAGTTCGATGACGTTTCAAACCGATTCTCTCGGACTGTGCATTCGAATGAATTTGACATCGAGAAGCGAGAATCGATTTTTCTATGGAAATGAATCGAAATCATTCGATGGTAAAAAAGATCGAGTAAATAATCGATTATTCATCGATTGTGCCCATCGCTAATGAGTGTTTCAGAGCTTTGAAAAGAAATCGGTGCGATCGTCATAATCTCAGCTATTTTGGAAAAAATCTCATTTTCAATGCGAGCGAGAATGCACTAATTGTAGAATGCAGAGTTCTAATAAATGAATTCCTTTTAATCACGTAGGACATGTCGAGTAATGAGGAACTCAGTAAGATATTATATCTTAAAATATTGAAATTAATGTTTCTTTGTTTGTTTCTAATTCCTTGTTCTGACCTGACAATTAGTAAGTCGAGTGGCGAGTAACTCGCTACTTGACTCACCAAAAAGTGTTCGCACTGCTGTCAAGTAGAGTTCATTAGTAAGCGACGCGTCGCGGCATGGCGGGCTGCAACGCAATAAAGTAAATACGCTAAATAAGCTGATTGTAATGGTTAATTTATAAGAAGTGGAAAATATATAAATTAGTGAGATGAAAATAAATAAACTATGGTCGCGAAATTAGATTAATAGCCGCAAAAATGTCATGAAATGAAAATAGAGTATCGCAGGGACGCGTGGAGGGGGACTCTACTCGCCGAAAAAATACAACCAAATGGATTCGACCTACTAAAGAGCTGACGAGCCGAGCCTACTCTACTAAAATCGTGGTGTTCGGACACGTTTCTTATATATTAGCTACTCGACTAAAATGCTCTCCAGTCAGAACAAGGCATTATGCGCAACCTAAACCATTCTTCCGATCGCAATGAAACTTCGATGATTTGTCGTGCACATGCCCGTGAAGGTTTCTTTATATGTAGTGCTGAGCTCTAGCGTTATGAAATTATTTCCTATTCCTTTCATCCGATTACGATAAAGCTTTAGTGAGTTGTTGTGCGCACTTCCGCGAAGATTTCTATGTATACCGATGAGCTCTGATGTTGTGAAATTTGCATAGATAGCGCGCGAGTCGTTTAAAAAAATTAATGTATTTTATATATATAGTTTAGCGGCAGGGAGGGACGGCAAGAGGGGAGGGGAATCCGGGAACGGGGACGAATGGGAAAGGACACGCAGGGAGAAACAATTTCTTTATTTAACTAGCATTGCATCTCATGGGAACTCGCTAGTTGTCTTATTAAATATATTTATTTAGATCAACCAACGCACATTCTACATGTATAAAAAATATTTTTTTTATGTGTAATTAATTATCCGTAGAATCAATATTTAAAAGTTTAGTGATTAGTTGTCGTGGGAGGAGTTCTGATAGAACTTTTGCCGTTCCCTCGTGGGTCGTTCGGCCGTTGCGAGATGTCGCGTTGCATGGAATCGCATACGGGTCATTACTGCAGGATACAAATTATTTCTAAGGTTTTTTTTTTTAATTTGTTGTCATTATTCTTGTTAAAATAAAACTCAATCTTCACAACAAGCTCGCTGTCTTTTTTTATACTAAAATACTGCTGATAACGGTAACGAGTGTATGGGACGGCCAGGAGGCTAATGTCGGTTCTCTAGAATTAATTACAAATAATATATAGTATATTTGCGGCACGGTCCAGAGTGGAAGATACTCTCGGTATCGCTCTGGTTTATAAACATTGCTTAAAATGGTTTTAGCCGTGTTAGGTGACCAGATCTGAATACCCAGGTACTTCCCCATCTCCCTCTTCCCCGTCACCTTCCCCTCCCCACTACCTTCAGCATCACAACATACGCCAATTTGGGATGCCATAGTCTCACTAGCTCCAGACGCGAGCAGTTGGGACTCTTGTGCGGTTTTCATATTAAAAAATTTAAAAAACTATCTTGAATTTAGTTACTATTTTATCAGATGTAATCCAGAGATTTCATTAATTTCTGTGACTAACTCGTTTCTCTTGATTAGGCGAGTGTTTCTGTGTCAAGTTCTCTTTCCGAGGTTCTCTGACATGATTTCACGAATGCGTTAATGCATATTTATGGGTGTTCAATATTTTTTTACATTACTTTAAAGTAAAATATTATTTGACCTCCAGTTGACCCCCTCATCTGCCGTCCACTTTCGTCGGTGATTGAAGGCCATTGGTAGAAAACAAACCAGGTGAACCTTTCGCTGGAGATAGACTTATACAAATTGAAAGTTATTCAATCTTTTTAGATTGCTTACCTTACGCAAGACGTTATGTCTCGGCCAGAGTGAGGGGCTTGCGCGGTAGCGACAGAACGCGCGAAATATCAATCGTACGTAAACGCTCGTTGCGGCCACACTGCGGAAGGCGCGACTGGCGATTGGTATGGGCGATTTTACGAACTTCCGCCACCACGCAAGCACCCGCGCAAGAATCCGCGTAAGCACCCGCGCAAGCACCCGCCTGTTCACTCTGGCCGAGGTCTTATCCTCGTTAAAATATATCAGTCGCGGGAAATTTTGCGATTCGAATGTCATCGCGTACTAACATCAAAATAATAGTCATTTATGAGCGCCTATTAAATACTATGGGTCTAAACACGTAGAAAGCGTGTTTCGTATTTCGGACTACCCGCGCACAGCGCCCGAGCGCGCCGGCGGTATTTTGTACCGAGTTGCGGACATCTGAATCTGGCTTCACTGTGTGCGCTTTAGTACGTTTACATACAAACATTCTTGTCGGCCGTCGGCTGCCCATGCGCCGACTGCTTTACCCGCGTTCTACGTGTTTCGACCCTATGGCTAAAAGCAGGCGCGATATGACGAGTGTAATTCAGATCTTTTTCGGACGTTTTCAAACGGAAATGACGTTCGGATATCGGTAAAATTACTGCCATGTGTATTTGTTTTTATGTTTAAATGGTTCTCGCCTTCGCCAGAATAGTATAATACCTGCCACAACAGTCAAATAAGTTTTACTTCAACCGAGCGTAAAGGTTAGACGCACTCTGTTTTAAGTAGGAAATTAATCAATTTAACACACGACAGATCGATCATGCCTGCCTGCAACTACCTCATCAATTGCCGCCAACTGTAAAAAAATGGCGCTGAATGGCAATTGGATGACTTTGTCACACGAATTGAATTTCGGCGAAACAACTGGGCCTAAATGATTTTTTAAAAGATTAAACGAAATAGAAGTCATAATCTTCGCGTTTGTAGATGGAGCTAATTATTTTTTTTATAAATAATATATTTTTGTGCGTTATGCTTTTAAATATTATTAATCTAGCAGACTTTATGTCAATGGTCTTGTTAAAATTCCTCGCGAATTAATGTTGTAGTCAGCAGACTGCTGGTGGCTAGAATACATCCTGAATGGAGCGACCTTTGTCACAAACGATGCACGTCCATTAAAAACACGTTATTAATATGGTTTGTTTGTATGTAGTTACGTATTTCAGCGCAGAACTCACACACGAATTTGCTCGGCGGACCGGCTCGCCGAGCCGTCCGGCGCAGAAAAACGCGGGCGAATCGGCTCGCCGAGCCTGTCCGGCGCAGAAATACACGGACGGACCTGTCCGCCGAGCATATCCGTGTGTGAATTCTGCGCTTCATTCACTGGCTGATTAGTCTAGATTGAGATTTACTATCAATATGATAAAATAGCGGTATAGAATACTAGTGACGTACAGAGGAAACGAAATTGGATGGAAAATTGTTTTACGGAAATTCACTCGCATTTATTACCTGATACGTATCATATTATGTATTTGTGTAAATTGTCAATGGCCAATTCCATTTAGGCGCTCCGCTGACGAGGCAACTGAAAACCAACTAAAACCGGCTGTTTTCTCTGTCTTGATTGGTCAAAAAGCTTGTTTAACTATAGACGAAGAACAATCAGCTGACAACTAGCAATGGTCGCCCAGCGCAATCAGCAGTGACAGTCGCGAGTCAGCGCTTGCGTCTTTTTGAGGAGCGGAAGGCGTGAACATAGATCTTAAAGACACCAGCAAATTGTTCCACAGCCGAACTGTTGAACTCAAAAACGAGTCGTGGACACGATCCGTTCTCATATGACAAGTGTCAACCGTGTAGAAATGTTGAACGCGCGTTTGGCATGATTTCCAATTATGAACCGGAGCCAAAGTGATCGATGATACAGTTTTCCTTAAAGCATCATCAGATATAGACGTAATGGAAGATACGTTTCTTTAAATACAATTAAATAATAGAAAATTTCATTCAATATTTTTGGCACAGGTTTTCGCAATTTTTCTAAATCGTTGATCAGAGGGGTGGGGGGGGGGGCTCTTCCTTTAGCAAGCCAGGTGTTTTTGGAAAAAACTGCGCGAAATTAGTTTCCCGGATTTTGCTCAAATATCGTATAAAAACAAAGAAAATGTTTTTTTTTTGTCATTGTTTTCTGTTTGCCAGATAATGTACCTTATTATTCATATATATTTTATGATAATATCGCTACAAGTTTTCCCAGAATAGCTATTTTTAACAAAAAAATATATGAAAATATTTCCCAATCGACAAAAAAATGTAAATAATATATTCACACGAAAATGATATTTTTTTTATTTTTCTACAAACCTGAATAGACACCCTACATGAAAAAAACCAATTGAAAGGTGTTTTCGAAGAAGTAATGACATAAATACTTGTTTGAAAATGAAATGACAGTTGAAAACCGTTTGTAAAAGTGACGCCAAGTTGACCATAGATATTTATTATAAATTATTTAGATGGGTTGGCGCTATGCGGATTTTTGCTTTGTCAAGACCGAGAACGGCGCAAGCGATTCTGACCTGTTATTCACACAACTTCTTTATACATAAGGAACAAAATCGCTTCAAAAATTATTTTTTTTAATTTCGACCCGCGGCCACTGGTGGCCGAACGGCAGTCGAGAGGTTAAATACAATTAAATAATAGAAAATTTCATTCAATATTTTTGGCACTATAGTTTTTCGCAATTTTTTAATCGTTTATCAGAGGGGAGGGGGGGGGGGGGGTCTTTTAAGGTCAGATTTGGATTTTTTGAATTTTTTGAACCCTCGGTAGGTATTTCACGACTTTCTAAGTTGAAACCGTTAAAATGTAATAATAATCTCTCTCTCGTTATAAGTGTTTAATTTTTGGATACATAATAAAATAGTATAATGAGGAAATATATTATTTGTTTCTCAGTTAGGTAAACTACATTTATGTATAAATGAACCACACTGTAAACTGTTGATTACCCTAAAATAAAATAAATAAATAAATTGACAATTTTTTTTTTTAAGTATGAAATTTTTTACTGCTGTATCTCAAACCAATAAGTTAAGAGGGTATAACCAGACAATACCGAAAATTTGTCCTTTTTAAATCAAATTCTAGACGTATTGACACTTTTTTACAAAAAAAAATCAGTCCACTTTTGGAGGAGAAAAGTGGGGAATACAATACCTCGATTTTAGTTAGGTATTAGTAGCCCGAGGTGCATTGTCCCTTTCGCTCAATATCCGGTGGAGTAAGAGCAACAGTGACAGCAACAATTTAGTAAAATCTATTTTTCAAATTTCTCCACCACCGGGTTTCATCTTAAGCCCTCCGTCATGTACAACATACTAAAAAAGTCATTAATACCCCATTTGATGCAAAGTAAGACGTTTAAATTTACTGAACTAAATGTCGAGATCCTCATCGTGTCTAATTTTAGGGCATTATGCCGCGTTGCGCTTCCTCCTTTATCCAACGTTTCCGAATGTGTTACAATGTTAATCTTCTTGAAAATCTTAAATCGTATCACTTTAAATTCTGTTTGAGCCAACCTATTATATCCCATTGCCCATATCATTTTAAATTACGATGTCATTCATTTTATATGCCCGTGGTGTCTCTTTCGACATAGCTGAATGTATTTATAAATGGCACTAATATGATTATTTTAGAAAAAAAAATCTTTCTGCTGGTTATGCTTTAAAATACTAAGATAAATTATTTGTTTGCGCCCGTGCATACTAACAAATTGAAACGTCACTTGAAATGCCTTTAGCTGTGCTCGGTGACTAGATTTGAATATCCAGGTACTTCCCCATCTCCTTCTCTTCTCTTCTACCTTCAGCCTCACAATATACTCCAATTAAGGATGTCATAGTCTCACTGGCTCCAGAGGGGAGCAGTTTGGATTCTTGTGCGGTATTCACATAAAAATATTAAGATTAATTAACTGTTTGCCCCAATATATACAGGGTGTTAAGCATCGTACTTGAGTTACTTTAACCAGTGATTCCTGACATTTTTTTGAGTAAAAAATGTAAACGAAATTTTTGTCTCCGGTGACTTTGTTTATGAGATTTTTTTTTTTAAATTTTTCTTCAAAATCAAAGAACAAAAAAATCTTCCACTAGTCGTCGCTGGTCTCTAAGCCAAGTAACCAACCAATCCCTCACCCCGCCCCTAACTTCCCAATACCTACTGATTTTTATGTTTTTGTAGAAAAAAAAAACTTTAAAAATGTCACTGGAGACAAAAATTTTTATTTACATTTTTTACTTAAAATAATGTCAGGAATCACTGGTAAGTCAAGTACGATGCTTAACACCCTGTATACAAAATGAATGTGAATAAATAGTTTTATTACATAAAAAAAATCAGTGACTCAATCCAATATTGTATTTATTAGCCTTTATTAAAAGATTTCAGTTTTTAAATTGACAAAACTATTTATAACTAATATAGCGTAGATATGTACGGGCGCAAGCACTAATTCATTTTAATTTTTAATATTTTAAAGTGTAACTTGTGAACAAGCGCTTGTCCCTGAAATAATTATACCATCTATGAAAGAGTAGATTATGAATTCTTTTCATTATCACATTAAGATGATACCCGGTGATGGAGAAATTTGAAAAATAGATTTTACTAAATTGTTGCTGTCACTGTTGCTCTTACTCCCCCGGATATTGAGCGAAAGGGACAATGCACCTCGTTCTACTAATACCTAACTAAAATCGAGGTTTTGTTTTCCCCACCTTTCTCCTCCAAAAGTGGACTGATCATAAATTCTATAAAAAGTAACTTATAAAAAAAAAAAACAAAAATACCGACACGCTAGTAGTTGTGCTCTAGGGTTAAAATTCAGAGCGATAAATAGGGAATACGTTTATATGGAAAAATCACCGCCGGGTATCCCCTAATGACATATTTTATCACGTTAAAGCAATAATGTTTTTAAAATGTCTTATGACGTTTCTACACAGATTGCATTTTTTAAAAGCTAATTAAGGGTCGGATTGACACTGTGATGGAATCGATTTCTGTTTTACTACTTGATTGCTTCATTAAGTTGGGATGTTGTGTTAACCTACTTGGTGTGCAAATAGTCCATAAAACCAACATAGATCGGGTACGCAGTAGGCACCACAGAGGAGAATTTCTATTGAATTGTATTTTCCCACATATACGAATTATTATTGAAGTAAAACTTCTTTAGGCGCGATATGACGAGTAATTCAGATGTTTTTCGGACGGACGTAACATTTTCAAACGGAAATGACATTCGGATATCGGTACAATTACTGCTATCTGTGTTTGTTTTATTTTTAAGAGAACATGGCCTTCGCTAAAATATTTGTATTATTTTTCGAAACTTGGATGAAAAATCAAGAACGAATCTGTATTCATAATTCTTATTGCATTTCTCAATACAAGCTACCAAACTCAACAGCCGGTGGTGTAGCTGTGTATATTTAATCAGTAGACATTCATGTCTAAAATATCTATTCTGGCGAAGGCGAGAACCCTTTAAGATAAAAACGAATACAGATGGCAGTCAGTGTACCTTTTTAGTAATACCTGCCAAAACAGTAAAATAAGTTTTACTACAACCGTGTGTAAAGGTTAGACGCATTCATATTTTTTTTTCATAACATCGTTTTTTTAGCCTTTATAATATTATAGTCAGATGTACAAGGTACAAATGGTTTCTGCGGCCTCCGATCTCCGATCCCTTAAGAGGCTAGACATTGCACCACACGCGGAACGTTTAGGTATTTCATTGTCTGCCTCTTCTTTCCCGCTAAAAATAAGCTCACACACACGTACGATACATGCGAATGCGAAACGTGCGAATGGGACAACTGCCGTAAACTCTCATATTTACCTAAATACAAAAGGTTACGGGAGAAAACATTTTTCTACACCCAAACTTTCACGAAATTGTAATTTAAAAACAAAAAAATGATCACGAAAGAAAAAGCTATGTCGGTATGTTTTTATAACTTTGTAATTCTTTGTTAGAATTGAGTTAGCAGCTTAAATAATACTTATTCTTTAAATAATATTTTCCGATAAATTATACATGTTTGATGGTGAATGTCTACGTTAATACGAAACGCATCGAAAATTTAAAAACATACCGACATAGCTTTCGCCTTCTTCGAGCGACAGAGAGAAATATAAAAATTCGCCTTGAGCGCTCGCCACTTTTGAAAATTAATTTTTAAAAATTTCCGTCTACATTAAAAAAGTTATTATTCCACATTTGTGTAAATAAACATTAAAAAAAATGGGAGTGCTATACAGCCAATGAATTCACCTATATTTTTATAATTATTCTATATTTTTAAAATGGACAGAAAAATTACTAAAACATCTTTAATCAAATGCGCGAAATTTTTGCTTTAATGATTTGAAATTGCCGCCAGTGGATATTTTTAATATCTATATTGAATATGTTCTACTTTTTATGTTTTCTATGGTCTGTTGTCTGTTTGATAACCACAGATGCAAATATATACTAGAAAACCAGTTTTTTATACGTGAACATCAAATCAAAAGTCAGAATTTAAAAAATATTTTGAAGTACCGATACTTTCGAACCGCCAAAACACATTCGAGAATAATTCAAAGACAATCGATAAGGCAATACATATACTATTTGATAGAATAAATTGCTGGCCATGAAAATGTTTCAAATAATTACAATAAATGTTTTACGAATGGTACGAAAATCGGTCAATTTTTGACCGAGGGTTAAAAAGGAGTGGTTAAAAATCATATTCATGTGGTGCAATTTTTGATGTAGAAAAGCTATTTTTCCCGGGCGTCCTTTTTGTATTGGCCGAAAGGCGAAGTCTATCTGTACATTGCTTCAATAGCTTACATATAGAATATCTTCTACGTTGGTCGATGCTTCTAGGAACATATCTTAAAAATGCTTCAACGTTCTTATTACCCGAAACTGGAGCAAGTCCAAATTCCAACGTGCAGCCAGAAACGAAATGAGATTCCCACGTAATCCTTTTATCGCTGTCTGTTGTTTGAATCATCATCGCTATATGTATATTATCCTCCCCGACTTCTGTGCTCCGGGCAGCCGGCAGTGGCACCAGCCAGGACAAACTGACTAAATTGAAAACGGAAGTCGTTATCGTCATTGTGTTTGGTTTTAAATACGTCTGTGATATATAATATATATAAGTTTTATTTTTTCCTTATTTCAAAAACAAAAATATTTAATTTAATTTAACATCGTACATAACTTATCTGGCTGGTCATATATTTTTTCTTTCTCCATTTTTGATTTGTGTTACATCACAATTAATTATTTAAAATAATATATAGTATATTTACGGCACGTTCCAGAGTGGAAGATACTCTTAGTATCGCCCTGGTGTAAGACCACCATTCAGAATTGAAGCGTTGCTTGAAATGGCTTTAGCCGAGTTTAGTGACTAGATCTGAATAGCCAGGTACTTCCCCACCTTCCTCTTCCTCGTCTCCTTCCCTTTTCCACTTACCTTCAGCCTCGTAACATACCCCAATTGTGGATGGGGTATTGAGGAGTTAGGACTCTTGTGCGGTATTCATGTAAAAAAAAAAATTAATTATGCTGCTTCACTCAATATTTTATAAATGTTAATCTCAATAAAAGCAAAGAAAACATTATGATTTGTGTACGGTGTGAAACAAATAAATAAATTAATGTAACTACTATGAGCCTTACTTAGTAAACGTGATTTAAATTTTACACATTGTCGAACAACCATTAAATATTTATATATTTAATATATAGTTGCGAGTAGCAGTCAGCAGTCGGATTCGGTAGTTTCCGGTCGTTCGGTGTGAGATCCTTTGAGGTCTAATTGGAGGTAAATTGTGAACCTTTTGAAAATTTTCCCGAATTCCCGACAAATCGGTTCCAATTTTGAAAATGGCAATAAAATATGTTTTTGTTAAAAATATTACAAAGGTGTAATATACATATATTTAAAAGGATAAATAATATTTAAAAATTGCAACAGCCGAGAATCTAACCTCGGTCAATCGCTCATAGGGCAACTATGCTGACCATTACACCACCAACTTATTGTAAAAACCGCGGCGTTAATTCACTATACTTAATAATATTAGGATTTATTTTAAGAACAATTAAAAACTTTGAATCTTTACGAATCGTAAAATTGTTGTACATATCCCTAGTACGAAGCCTAATCGAACATAACTCAATAGTCTGGTCGCCCTTCTACAAAATTCATATCCATAATATTGAAAGAATTCAAAGAAAATTTCTAAGATTTGTAAATTTTAAACTTAACATCCCTTTAGAGCACATAAATTACTTATCATTAATGAATATTTTAAATATTCCAACTTTAGAAAACAGACGAAAAATAACTGACCTAACCTTTTTATTAAAATTATTAAACTCTAAATTTGATTGCTGTGAACTCTTGCATTTAATTAATCTACATGTACCTACACGAACTACTAGACAAACATTAACATTTTATATACACACATCTCATTCTAACTATAAATTGCATTCCCCAATACAACGATTACATAGTCTTGGTAATCAATATTTAAACAGTATTGATGTATTTGACAATAATTTGAATTTGGCAAACTTTAAACGCCGTATGTGCGAACTATTTTTACTTAATTCATAAACTATTGTAAATACCAATTTTATACATTTTTATTAATTCCTATTAATATTGATTTGGAGGATATTGGCAGCCTATCTATTTTTACTTTATTTATATTCTGTATTACCTACATTTTGTCAACTCATATTTTATCTAACCTATATTATGTGTCTTTATATTTTCTGTTACTTACCTTTATTTTATTTACTTCTAACTCCTCACTGTAATTAATCGAAACATGTATTGCTTTATGTATGTAAAAGCCCTTTGGGCGTTAAAATATAAATAAATAAATATTATACTGAGAATATAATAAGAATAATGGCGCCAACAAACCTAGCTATAAAAGCTCAAGCGTTATTTGGTTTGGCGTATTTCGGCATATCGGTTGCCGTACATTCCCAATGGGAATGTATGACGAGTATAAGCTGAAGTAGAGTAGGCCAAGTCAAATAACGCTTGAGCTTTTATAGCTAGGTCTGTTGGCCCCGTAAATCTAATCGTACAAATTACATGTGTCAGTCAGATGGCATGTAATGGCTAATACTGACAACATTACTGATGTCAGCATAATGAGATCGTATAATGGCCTACACATACTGACGACTGTTGTCAGTATACTGATCAGTATCTAAATACTGATCAGTAAATGCTGACGTGAAATACTGACACGTGTAAGTAGGACAGAATCTAATCGTTTTATTACACGTGTCATTATTCGTGGCTTAATAGTACCTACCTAATCATTAATGACGGTTAAGTGGCCGGATTTATTGCGGTTTTAACGATTACTATTGCAAACAAAACTTATCCTTATTTCCTCATCAACCTCTTGAATGTGGGATGACATTTGGCCACATGATGGCCGTTCTCCATGGAAAATTAATTTCTAATCATTCCGAGAAGCTAAATTACTGAAATAAAAAGCAACATCTGGAATGATATTGGTGCAAGCGATTCTGACTTTGTTCTTGTACAGTTTCTTTATACATAAGGGTTATAATCGCATAAAAATATATATCCCGGACGCCAGCGTCCGAGCCACCGACGACAGGTTAATCCTAGAACTATAAAAAGAAAAACGAAATTTTCTTTTACAAACATAGAAAAACAATATACGTACTCTTATACTAGGTAGATCAGTTTTAAAATATTAGGCAAAATAAACAAAAATTATTCCATAAAACCAAAATTAGGCGGTCATCCTAGTATAGTAGTCCCAGAGCAAGGTTGTATGTACATTTTTGATGATACGTATTGACTGATATCGTCTGACGAGTCTTGTCTGAAAATGAAAAAGACTGAGGGGGTTTCCTCATCCCAATAGCTTATCCATACTAAAACGAATATTATTAAAAATAAAAATGAAATACTCGCAATAGTTAGAAAACTCGGCCAACTTATCCAATACATAGCCACTATTCATAGGTTCGAGTACCGAAGAATAAACTCCGACTTATTAAATAAATTTGGATAAGATATGAAGATGATGGTGAAAACCCCCCTGCAGATACTAGAACGATGACGTCATGTACAACCTCTCTCTATGAGGTTCTAGCACAGTGAAATCGATAACTTTACAATATCGGATCGATAGGCTTAACTACCGATCATTTTAAATCGTTTTTCCGAGCACGGCCGCACTGTTGATAGCCAGACCGATAATGATAGACAATAAATAAGAAATCGAGATACGACGGCAACTCTGGTGGATTTTTCTATGGATTATTATATAAATGTTAAACGGCTTTGTAAAAAAATAAAAATACCAATAAATTGACAAATTCCAAATTGAAATACTAACTTTATTATACATTGGCCCTTCTCATGCACTTTTTGAGACCCCTAAAAAAATTGGCGTATTTTGTCAGAGGCTAAAAATATTCCCGCTTTGCAATAAAATCCAAATAAATGGAACATTTGCTAACGTATTCGAAAACTAAAAACTGTTTTCGAAAGGTGATGAAATAGGCTTTCAAATTTCTATATTTAAAATTACTATGTATTTTTTTAAATATAATTTTTTTTTGCGAAAACTTTAAAAAGTTTTAAAAATGGCTCACTTTTCTTTTTTTTCTAACTAAAATTACTGATAATGAAAAAAAATAAAACACATACTTATTTCATTAGATAAATGAATTATAAACCTTACTGTCACCTCACTTTTTTTAGTTACATTTAAAAAAAAATCTTAAAAAATTCACAAAGTTCCATAATTTTTTTTCAAATTGCTATCAGAAACTTTGGTTTCAGAAAGGGGTAAATTTTAATTTTTTTGTGGTTTTCTTTTAGATTTGAATATATTATAGTTTGTTGTATTCTCTTTCCAATACCGTTTAGATCACATTTCTGACTATGATAGTAATGAAAAAACAACGATTTCTGTGAGACCTATATGAGCTGGGACAAATATGGTCTCCTGTGATTAAACGGGTTAAACGGGAGTTAATTAGTTAATGAGGTCTTTCGTCATATTTCAACCACTTTCGTTTTTTCAAGATCGAACGTAATAAATTTATCGCGTCATAGATCTAGAATTATTAAAGTTTGAAGAAATAATTGGTATTCTGTTTAGATTCTTGATAGTTACTATTTAAGTTGGTATAGTTTTTGAATGGATAATGATCTGTTATGATATGATCGATTAGTCAATTAAACAATGTGTTACGTGGTAGGCTCCCGACCGTGACAGCCGGGTAGATATTTTGTTGACAGGATGGTTGCAAGGCGGTTGCAACGCTCGCTGCACCGCACCGGGCGGCCTGCGCGCGAGGAGAGTGCATGCGATGGGAGAGGCAGTGGTGTTTCTACCCTAGCCCCCCATCCCCCTTCCACCCTACACAGAGTGGGTGGGGTTCGGGCGGGGTGCGTTCCGTACTGTGTAGCTCGGGCGCGGAATATTGATCAGCCCCCCTCGCCGACTGCCGGAGAAGGGGCAGGGGAGGTTCGTGGATCGCTCGGCAAGTCGGAACAACCCTCAGTAATTATCGACTCGCAGCCACGGGCGATCGTCTCCGCGAAGGACCGTCCGAGATATTTATGTTTTGCTCCCGTAGCCGTCAGGTTAGCGAGCACGCCGACTCGTGAGCGATCCGAAAGCTTTAATCGATCGCGGCAGAGGGATGACCGGAGGTCCTCGAGCCTCGAGCCTCGAGCCTGCGGTCTCTTGATGCTAGAGATCTAGACGTTAGGCGAACCTTGCTCCTCGGCTAGGAACACGAGTCGCCACCGCACCGCATAACACACCCGCTGTGATTCTGCTGTTACGAACTGCGAATTGACATCCATGTTCCTACGCAAGTTGAAGTGTTTGTATTCGAGCGATGTAGGTTCACTTTCTGAGTGTTTTTTGCAAATTTTAATTAAGTATTTTACAATGTGTGATCTGTTGAGCTGTGTCAACAGTTGATTGCAATCTCACTCATTTACCTTTGAGGTCGAGAGTGATTGGCGACAATTTAGCCACTTTTTAATAATAATTTAATATTAAATGTCTTACTACTGCGGTCGATGTAAAATAATCGGTACAAGTGTTTTTTCTCTATGTTCAACCACAAGCTTCCGCAAACTGAGTTCCCAATGCAAACGTTACGCAAGAAAACGAGTCCCTGCAAATGTGAGTTTCATTTTGAGATAACATCATATTGTCCTCACACCACGCATTGTTGTTAAATCACTCGACAGAAACTCCATATATCCTGCATCCCTTATCATGTGCATCCTTTATCTTATTACTGTCTTTTGTATGTCCTCCTATCATTCCACCTCATGCATCTCTGATCGCCGGTACTTTAGGTACATAGCTCTTTATTAGTTAACAAATGTTGTGTTCATATTCGCCACTTGTGTCGGCTGGTCGGCTGATCGGCTTCACTCTCCACAGTACCTACATACATAACATGTGACTTGAATCATTATTAGCTATCAAAACATTTGCTTGGAAAGCATTCGCACCCATGACGCTGAATCGGCTGATGTTCGCACCAAGAACATGTCCATATCGGCCGTTCTCTTATTTTCATTTCAGTAAATTTTACCCACATTTTATAACTAAATTATTTTCGCAAATATCCTTTCCGACAATGTAGCATGTAGTCAAGTATATTTATGTATACTTTAGAATAATAATAATTCGCACTGATACATGATATCCCTGCAAAGTATCTATCCCAGTATCATTATGACAACGAGGTCTTTTGTATAGTGAGTCATAAGTTTTTCCTGAAAGAGTTCTGAGGGATTGTACTAATTATTTTAACCTTCGCAATGGACAGGGGAAGAAGATCATAATATTTGACTGTCAAGCACATTATTTATTAGTTATATAAAATAGCATTGAATAAGAAGACAACACTAATAATCTAGATATGAATAAAAAAGACACAGAAAAATAAAAGATAACGGTTGCAACATATTTTCGTTAGATTATTAGTGTTTTCTTCTTCTTGAAAGATATATTACATTGATGGGAATAACCTTCAAAAGTTATAAAAAAGAGCGTTGTTCAAATAAAAATTGAAATAAAAAATAATTTATTCTCATGAAAGTGGAAGTCGGGGTCCCCCAGAAAGACAATCAAAATAAAGCGAAGGATTGAGTAATGATGTTGGATGTAAATAAATCGGTAATGTCAAGAATCTGTAAAAGAGTTTATTGTATGAGATGATGTATGAATGTAATTTGTTTTGTTTTGTTTTTAAATCTTTATTTAGATGTAAGCAAAAATTTTCATGCATCTAGTAAGAAAAATATAAAAAATACAATTTAAGAGATACATTACATTTACAAATAGGTTTTAAAAATTATATTTATGAAAATACATTTAAAAATACAAACACAAAAATAAATACATTTTAAGAAAAACAGAGTAGATAAACTTGGTTTAAGGTGACTAAAATAATATTGGTGAGTATGTTCGTATTCAAATCAAAAATTATTTTTTACATATAAAGCACATGTCCTACGAAAAGTGCTAAGGCTTGAGTCTTCCTTTACGGCATTTGGTAGGTTATTATAAAGTTTTTGTCCTTTATAAAACACACTGTTTGTGTGCACGAAAGTTGGATAGCCTAAAATCTCTGCGTCTTATCGTAGGATGTGAACATTTTCAGGGTAGATACATAATATTACTTTGCAGATAATTTGGAGCATATTATTTTTGAGCTTGTACAACATTGAAGCTTTATGTGGCTTTCTTTCCTCTACCTATCACTGAAATCTGAAAACAATCTCATCTCATAAATAACTTTTAAAGAAAATGAGCGGAAAAAATTTCTTTTAATTTTTTTTTTTTAATAATTTAAGATGTTTTATACATTTTTGCCGTTGCGTTATCAATTTTTATAATGTTGTCCATGATCTGGTTCTGTCTACAGTAATTATTACATTAGTACAATTATTAAGAGTTGAAAACTAGAAAAAAGTCCTACTCTGAAAATAGTCCACTATAGCTTGAAAGTAGTCCACGTTAGCTTGAAAATAGAATTCATTTTGTTAATTTTAAGTCATTATTTTTATTTTCAGTGTAGCCAATTCAAACTATGTAGCAATATTTTGTTTTATTCGATGCATCACAATTTCCGCTGTTCATTACAAAATACAAAATAGAAAGGCCAACAATCAATTCGTTCAGTTTTTTTTAGACATTTTTGGAAGGTCATGTCGCTTTGATATAAATAATATGCTATTGACTCATATAATGAACATAGTAAATAGAATGGATAAAATTCCCAATCCGTCTACATAATATTATAAATTTCAGTGTGTTATATATTATACCAGAGAATACCGGAAATTAGTCCTTTTTAAATCAATTTCTAGACGTTTTTACAAAAAAACGTAAATTGATTTTGAAAGATTGTTATTTTATCTGCTAAGCGCAGTTTTTAAATTTCGAAAAACTAAGTTTATTTTTAATATACTAAGGTTATACCGTTGGTCGTTGGCAGATTTGTTCAATTTTCAAACGAAATATTGTAGGTATTATACAACACAAATTTAAAATCATATAATCATACAGCAAAATAAATCAATATGTAATCTAGTAAAGACAGTTTTCAGAATTTTAATTTTAGTTAAATTAAAATCATTCAAAAATAAATCCGAGAACGTGTTTTGTAACGAAAATACCTCAGTTTGTATGTTTATTTAAGGTCTTACAAACTAAAATATTTAAGGTTTTTTTTACACACTTATTTTGTTTAGACATTATTGAAAAATCATAAATACTTATGATCAAAAAGAGTACTTACAAGAAGTATACGATATTTGATAATTTATCATCGTGCGTTTTGAGCATTTTTATTGCTTACTTGAATGGAGCTATTAGGTTTATATTAAAGCAAGTTTTGAATAAAATAAATCGATATTAAATTTTAAATTTAAAAAAATAGATACGGGGAATAATTGATCTTTCTAATCGGAACTTTCCTGTACAGTTGCAACCATTTTTAAACTCATATTCTCAGCCGCTCTTAAGCACTCTTTTTAGGATGATTTGCCTATTTCTAATTACAGATTAAGAAAGGGACGCTTAGATGGTTTTGCCATATACATAGAGCAAATTACACGAATACGAATAGTAAAAGAAGTTGGGAAAACATGGCACTATCAAGTAAACCAATCATTACAGTCAATTTATGTGAAGAGTCAGAATAACAGAAGGATTTGACTGAGACGATGTATAAATGTGAAAGAAGTAAGGAGTGTCTACCAAAACCGAGTTGTTTAGCGGTTAATCCTCTCTGCCTGCCCCTATGGGAAAAGGGCGTGATGGTTAATTAGAGGAAGTAATATAGACAATTCGGCAATTTGCAAACCTTGAATCCGAGGTCACATCGGGAACTCTGACCTTTAGGATATATGGCGAACAATTCTACCAAAGTTCAGCGATCAATACGTTTTCAAGTTTATTGTTTAAGCTCTTATGATGAAGTTATACGCCAAATCACTATTTAGATTTATCTTTACTACAAATCGGTTTACATTATGAATATGAAAAAATATGCCACGGATATATTGAAGCTTTTCCTACCTTTTCAATTTATTTGAATTAAGATAAAATTACTAATTACGTTATATCAAGTATAAGCGTAAAGTACTAAATAATTTGTTTTTTCATTAGATAAATATGAAGTTTATATGAGAAACAACTTTTAAAAAATACCCCTTTATGGCTAAGATTATTTTTGACACGATCGATTGACTAACTTTTTTTGTTCTTGTAAAATTATTCATAAAAAAAATAAAAACAACTTTGGCGCTACTTTCCTCGTGCAGATAATACCAAAAACACGCGGAGTTCTCAAGGGGTAAAAAAACATATATTTCTGCCGTTTATATTCATCTTAAAATGTTCTCCTACTGTATATACTGGATTAATCAAGTACCGCAGTATCTACCCGCAATAATTTATTTCCAAATTCAAATTTAAAATTAAAAATTACATACGTTATCTGTATATAAAGCTTCTATTCTTATAATATTTGTTATGTGCTTTGCAGCTTTTAGGGAAAATTGCGTAAATGTATTCAAAAGCAAAGGTTATATACAATCATAAAACCGAGTTTTTCGAGTTCAGACACGATTTGTTGGCTTCCTATATTGATTACAATCAGATAACATACGATTAAAGTCCATTAATCCAGTAATCACCCTCACTTGATCACTTCATTGAAATTATCAAATAATATGTAAGATATTTTCATAGATTGGCACTTGTGTCTTGTATGTAAAAGATCAGAATAACATATTTAAAAAAAATCGTTACGTTACTTACACTTTAATAAACAATATTATGAAAACAAGAAATGTTCTTAAAAAATGGTAAACAAGTTCCCAGCATAATTTTCCGCTCACTGAAAAGGTCAAAATTTTTTCACAAAATCCATTTCTTCTCTCGCCAACAACGTTTTACATTTATTCGAATTTCACTTTTGTTAGTTTGAATCAAGCGGAATCTTGGAAGTGGGAATTGACCCACTTCCCGACATACGATCGAGCTGAAACTCGGCAGTTAGACTCGTTGTCGGTGACAATGCATTCTATCAACATTTGGTGGTAATCACGCACACACACGCGGACACATAAGCATTTCTCTGAAATTTGATTACAGCAATTAATGTACACAATTTTTTCTACTGTTTTTTGCGTAGATAGTCACAGCTCTTTTCGACGTAATTAATCTAATAATACGTGATATTTAAAATTATTTGTATGACTATTTTTAACTCCATGTGGAAATTATTTGAATAAGTAACAACATTACCAAGTTCTTGGATTCAAAATGAATTCAAACGAAAAAACTACGGTATTTTATTTCCTTACTACGTTCTGAAGTCGATCTGTTTGGTATTTTTCTAAATATTGTATCGGTACCTTAGTTGTGCAGAAGTTTTACACATATAAGTATACACCTAATATAATACACGCTTTAATAATTCGTGAGGTTCTGGTTAGATCCACGCGACTCGATAAAAGCAATGTACGTTAATGCAAATCTGGAATATTAAAATCTAAATGACAGATGGGTTTACTCGGAAGTTAAAAGTATGCAACTAGCTATTATAATATGTATATTTATTATTTAGCTACGTGAATCACTAACTACCATCCATTAATGAAAAACCAATAAACATGCCATTTTGCATCTTCAAATTTTAAAATCATTTTACCTTAAATATTGTATTTGCTCTTCAATTTTACGTTACTCTTTGTTTTTCAATTGAATTTTTCATGTTTATACCTATTTCCTTAGTTGTAACATCATTTTTGGTAAATATTTACAAAATAGGAGCCAGCTTAATATGCACTTTATTAAAAAAAAAAAAAACACTTCGTATTATGTAGTTATATAATAGTGCGAACTGAGTATTTCAGTTTTCGAAAAATGAAAAATAAATCATTTTAGTAGCTTTAAAAATAAAAACGGATAATTTGACTTTATAATTTATCTTTTTTCCATTTAATTTAATAATTTGTCTTTTCTTCATGCCATGATAATTTGTTTTTTTCTCGTGCCATGTTTTGACATAATAATACAAAAATATATTTTTAGGCCTTTTTTTAATTAAACCCAAATTAAGAACCTATCCTAAGAGAAGAAAAAAACTATCCTTAAATCTATAATTAATTTGAAATCAAAAATGGCCGCCAGGTGAACAACCGATTTTAATTTGAATTAAATAATGATTAAATGAGATGTATTTGAAACTGTAATACCTTACTTCACATTATTATCTAAGGGGACATACATTAATTACTTTTTTTTAAAATTAGACTCCCCCCACTTGGTAAGATTAAGTGAGATTTGGTGGGACCCCCCTCCCCTCACGTGAGATTTCTTTTTACTCTCGAAATCAATGTTTTTTATAATAGCCATTTTTCAACGAGAAAAATGGGACACTTCGGAAGAAGTGAAGCAATTTATTAAATAATGAGATTTTACTGGACACCTCCCCCCCCCATTTTAGCTCACATAATTATTAATTTAATCATAACTACTACAAGTGTTTTTTTTAATAAAATGTGTGTGCCCCTACTTTTAAAATATTTACCCAATTTTCTTTGTTTTTACTCCCAATTTAAAATGAGGACAAAAGGACTTTGTGCCTCATTCCATTACTTAATTTCCATCTTCTTCGTGAGCCTTTTGTCGTATAGCTTTTGACATAGGTCTTCCTCAAATGTCTCCAGTTTTTACCAATTCACCATTTTACCGGCTCTCACCCATATAGCAGTTATTTTCTCTTCGTTAGCCCATCTTAGTTGTGGGCGACCACTTCTTCTCCTTGCCAACCAAGTCATTTGTTGGCCATGTGAGAAAGCATGGAGTTAGCGATTGTGACGATAATATCAGCAACCATTGACATGTTCCTTGTTCCTTCTAATCCTATAATAATATTTACACATTTTTCATGTACCTAAAAGCTTGATTTTTGTCCGTACGTATCATAGTGAAATAGAACTGAAATCATTGGTGTGATACTTTCAATGCAGATGGCAGGTACAATCGTCGTATTTTCAGAATCGATAGAGAAGCGAGCGCAAATTTTGTAATATCCTGTGTTCGGAAACTGGATTCGCGTACAATATGTACAAGTGCAATAATGTATGCGGCTTCTAAAAGTGCTACTATAAGATTATTAGGTCACTAGTACCATCATTTTTGTATTTTACAGCTGAGAGTTTTGTCAAATTACGCCAAGAACTGCGAAAAACCTACCCACACCGTTGAATCAAAATGGTTCATGGGCAATTTTCATTTTTGATGCACGATTGATCATGCAGAAATTTGAAGTAGTTGAAATACGACATTTTGCCCCATCTACTACACTTACCAGTCACTGCAAATCACACCAATAGATTATTACCACTTCTAAGGCTAGCTTTACACTTGTAAGTTTTTTCGTAAGTTTACGACTTCTGGCCAATGAGCATAATCCAATTGGATTTTCAAAATGCAAAATGCCCATTGGTAGGAAGTCGTAAATTTACAAAAAAACTTACAAGCGTACTAGCCTAAGTTTGCCTTTACACGCGTAAGTTTTTTTCCCGTAAGTCGCCCACGTAAGCAAAAACCAATGTTAAATGAAACATTAAATTTTTTTGAAGATTGAAGAAGAAACCAATACGCCCATTGGCCAGAAGTCGCTTACGCGAGCGACTTACGGGAAAAAAACTTATGTGTCTAAAGGCAGCCAAGCATTTATATAATTTCTTGTAAAGCAAAATCTCGATAAACAAGCTGCAACTAGGTGCCTACGTAGTTACACATCGGAAAAATAGACTTATAATTTAGCAATTATCAAAAGTATGACGTTTCTAATAATGATTACGATTACCTACTTCAGCTCGATAGAGAAAAATGTATTCTAAATGCTTAGCATTACAAATTAAAACTATTTTTCGAGTATTCCCGCGTTATAAATAGTGTGCAGCGCGGGAAAAATGCGGCGAATAGCGGCAAAATGTTGCCTTCTGTAGAACTTGTAGGCTGTTTGAATAATTTATTTAAGAATGGACAGTAAAAATAAGAACCGTATTGTTATTGTTATGCAGGTACTTGATACTTCGTTGGTCCCAGATTGAAAGCTTTGTAATCTATATATTTTAATGAGAACTTAGCTTTTCATTTGGTTTTCTTGTTTTCAAGTAGTTTTCAAAGAGGTGTTTGACAGTTGCTCCAAAACTAAATAAAAATATTTTAAAAATACCATTTTACTTGGGATTTATTGTGAATGTCTTTTTTTACATTAATATTTCTAAATACACGCACTATTTAAAGGTCACCCTTGAAGTTTCGACTAATGGTATAAAGAAAAACTCAGACGTAATTTTCTCAAAGTTTCGTTACGTTTTCAATTTCCGAATTATTTTAGAATGTTTAATGGACATTTCAAAGCTTTATCGCTCACGATGGAAGACATTCCTGATATATAAAAAGCTGCACAAATTTCATGACACCAGAACTCGGCGTTCGCGTTTTTGATGTTTGCAGTGCACAGCAATGCCTCATACAACTCCACAATTGTCTGTATAATTCCAATGAATATAAGAATTTAAAACTATGCATTCATTTATTATTATTTTATTATTCAATCTTAAGTATACTAATCAAGTAATTTTTATATTATGTACCATTCCTCATACCAAAGTCCCCCTTTATAATTATTCCAACAAACACTTCATCATGTAGTTTAATATTTATATGTTAAATGTTTTTAGTAGAGTATTATATTATTTTCTAAATGATGTGTCTTAATTTTAATAATAATTGGAAAAAAATTGTTTCATCACACATACCAGGTTGTTGGGACTAAATTATGCAGAAGTAATGTGAAAAGATAAGACTGGAAAAGGGATATTAAACAGAATTGAGAATGCAAGTCTGCCATTTTCAACATCTTTTGAGACCTTTCGGTGAGTTCTCCCATTAGAGTTTTAGAAATAACTCTTCAAACAAATTTGTGTTTTTTTTAAATTTTATTATTTCAAGATATTTGTTTTTTTGCTAATCTTAGTTTATTGTGTACTTGCCTCTATTGTTTTGTAATACTTTTTGGTGATTCAAACTATCTTTTTTAATATTTTTTTAATTTGCATGTCCTCTTGGTGGAAGTTTTTACATTTGGGCTGCATGCATCATTATTGTAACAAATTATTAACTTAAATGAAAAATATCAACCAACCTTTTAGACTGATAAAGATAGTCAATTGATTAAATAGTTTTGTTATATAATTAAAACCTTAATACAGTTTGTTTTCGGCTGAAGAGGTCCTGAGTCCCTAGCACACTCGATCGATAAGGATTGTATCGATAACTTTCGGTAACTTCTCATCGTTCCCTAGCATGATTGCAGATCGTCAACGAATAATTGACAGTTCACAATGACTAAGTGTCCTTAATATATTCGACATCAACTGTTGTTTGTATGTTAGCGATCTGCAGTTCGACATCAACTGTTGTTTGTATGTTAGCGATCTGCAGTTGTCCTAGGGAACGATGAGAAGTTACCGAAAGTTATCGATACAATCCTTATCGATCGAGTATGCTAGGGGCCTGAAAAAAAATTCACGAAAACAAGAAACATTCCACACATTTATCCATCATTGGTATAATTGCTCTCCATTTGTTATTTGTCTCTAATATGATATCCCTTGGAACAAAACCCCTACAAATAATCTTTAGATATTTTGTAATTTTGTTACCAAAACTTAAGACAAAAATTCAATTTCTTTGGCACATTGATGACTTTTTTCACGGCAACTGTTTTAGCACTTTTCACTACTTTTCAGCACATTCAAAATCTTTGGCAGTATATGGAGGTGCACGCGCATAGCGACGTGACATTAGGATGCCTTTTTAAATTTTTTCTTTATTTATTGGACTGTTAATTACATAATTTCTATTTGTAAATAATAAATCTAGATAGAGCCTAAGAATTAATTATAAATTGTACAGCGCCCTTGGGTTGATTTCTCACAAAAACGGCACTCTACAAATTATCCAATTATTTATTTTTTTGTCACCAGATTTTTGTGTCCGGGTTAAATCTTCCCCACAGGATAAACCCTTCCACACACTTTTCCACTAATGATCATCTAGTAAATCGACGCTATGCAAGTGTATTATATAAGTATTTTTAATACAAAACAAAACAAGAACATCATGTTAACCTACCAGAGAATTAAATGGGAAAATAATTCACCAACTCCAGATATTTTATATCAGAGGGTTCGGCTCGGTAGAACTCCTAACTGGACCGATAAATCCTACTGATCCCTAAATATAAATATTTTTAAAATCTTTCGTAATCCTACATGTATTTAAAATGACTGATTTTTGCATTTTTATATATAAATTCTTTGACAAATGTAATACGCCAAAATTTTTAATGTGAGAGCCAGGTATAATGCCAGTAGCCGAAATAATAAATGCTAATATTTTTATAGTCTGAGAATGCCAAATTCTTTTAATCTCATTTCCTAAATCTGTATATTTTATTATTTTTTCAGAGACAGATTTTTTAATATTACAGGAATTTGGAATAGCTACATCAATGATATAAGTTTTTTTAAATTTTGTCATGTAAAACTATATCGGGTCTATTATGACAAATTGTTCAGTTTTCATAATATAATTTAGAAAAATCATTTTCTAGAAATGAATTTGGTTCGTATTCATAATATGGTACTATATTATGGCAGTCACTCAAGTTATGTTTAATTACCAAACTTTAGTGAATTATTTTTAAATTTTCTATATATATTATTATAATTTGAGGATTTTTCGACCATGCTAGGCACATGCCCATGTTGGATTTAGAATCTATTGCGTGATAAAAGTCATCCGTGTGCGCCTATCCTTACTGTGGAGGATAGTATAGTTTAAGAGTGGGTACTTACTCACTATTACTGTTTGGGTAATGGTTATGCTAGTACACCTACTGTTGTAACGGAACTTGGTCCGCAGACAAGAACGAGCCGTCCCGCTTCCTGGGCGAGGGCGTGGCCTTCAAGGCCAAGCTGATCGGCATCCTGGAGGTGGGAGAGGCGCGCGGTGACCGCATGTGTCAGGAGGCGCTCGCCGACCTCAAGATGGCCATCCGCGCGGCCGGCGAGCACAAGCAGCGCATCTCCGTGCACGTTGCCATCGACGGCCTCCGCCTCAGGGACGAGAAGACAGGGGTGAGTGGCGAGTCCCATTGTGACCCTTCTAGCCTTGTGGCCTGCTTGCCTCTACGAGCAGGGCATCTCATTTCACAATAACCTCAGCTTCCTGAAGGAGGCAGCTTTGCAAAGTGTTTGTGAATCCTTGAGTACTGCCATTTAAAATCTATCTTTGTTTTACATTAGCTCCACATAGGAGGCCCTGAGGAAAAAATTCCCTCAGGGCCTCGGTCATCTTTGAAGATGCTGTGTGGAGGGTCTTTTAAGGTAAAGAAAGTCCTGGAAAGGAAAAAGGTTTGAGGGGTGGGTAGGATGGACATGTGAAGCCATCCTCCCCACTGCGGTGCAAGGCAATGGTTCGAGATGGTCCGGCTGGAGAGATCAAAAGGTCTCCCTCAACAATTCTTAATGTGAAAGATCATTTCTGGTTGAAGGCCGTATCCGCAAATAATTCAAAATGCTTGGCACTTGAGTAATAAGACCATACACCCCAATTTTTGGTACTCCATCCCATTGTCACCAAGCAATACTTCAGGACTCTCCCCTTGATGACTATACCATTTTTAGGGAAAAAAATATATGGTCAAGTTTTTTTTTAAATACCTGTCACTGTTGATGATGCAGTTGAGTAGAAAATTATAACAACTTTTTTCTTTTAAATATCAATGAACTGAAAATTTGGGAGGCGGGTATGGGTACCGCCGCCCTGTGACCATTTATTGGACGACCAACACCTCTGCCACAGGTCACCCCAAGTGGTTCGCTACGTTTGGTGACTTAGCAGGGGTGCCCGGGTTCATGGGGTTAGGTTTGTCCGGGACTTGGGGGCGGATGCGTCTGCCGACCATCTGCGTGGCAGGCCGGATCGGGAGAGACTGGTTGAGGGAGACCTTATGATCTCTCCAGCCGGACCCTCTTGACCCATCGCCTTGCACCGCAGTGGGAGGGATGGCTTCACACGTCCATCACTCCTGGACATATTTATCCCCAGATCCCTACCTTTTTCTCAAACCTGTTTCTTTCCCAGCACTTCCTCTCCTTCCTTTCCCTTTAAAAACCCTCCACACAGCATCTTTAAAGATGACATAGGCCGTGAGGGAATTTTTCCCTCAGAGCCTCCTGTGTAAAATTAATGTAAAATTTTTTTTTTTAAATAAACCTTAAGGTTATGAAATAATAATTAGACTTGTCTTTTTCTTTTCTTAGGACTCATTGTACCACCACCCCGTGCACAAAATATCATTCATCGCACAAGATATGAGTGACTCCAGGGCCTTTGGATATATTTTTGGTTCGCCAGACACGGGTCATAGATTTTTCGGCATAAAAACCGATAAAGCTGCTAGTCAGGTAATTTTTTGATATGAATTTCTATCTAATCAGTACTGTAATACCAGTGTTGCCATATCTTACACCTGCCTTACTTCTAAGGAAGGATTAAATTGAAATAGATAAAATATAAATGCTCCTTAAATTAATGATTGTTTTTATTTTCACAGGTAGTAATTGCCATGCGAGATTTATTCCAAGTTGTATTTGAATTGAAGAAGAAAGAGATTGAACTAGCGAAACAGCAATTAGAAGGGAAAACTATAACACTGGCCTCCCGGTACATCTCAACCGCTGCTCTAGACACTTCCAAGGTAAACAAACATATCTACACAATAATTTGTAATCTGTTTTTTGTTTATTCATGAGTCAAATGCCTGCAATTTAAACAAACATTGTGATGTAAATGACATTTATGGTTGGACAGTTTCATTATGACTGAAACACTTGAAGATGACGGTAAAACATTAACTGAACATAGTATAAAGCGAAGATTCAATATCTTCACGGTTTTAAAAATCTTAATTATTTTAACTGTAAATCGGTATATATGGTATTGGTAAATATATTGGTATTGGTATACAAAACTCAGCATTTTTTTCTTTATCCACTCGAGCAATGATTTCTGAGTGTTCGGTTTTCATTTCGGACATTCAATTTAAATAAATATCATAGCACCAAATATTAATATGGAAACATATGAACTGCTTACTGTGGTTTAAAGCCAGTGAATCCACCTATAACTTCACCATTTTTCGCATATTTTTCGGCTGCCTATATCATTTTAGTTCACATTTCCTGTACGCATAATAATATGTATTTTTAAATATTTATCATCCAAAGAATCCATTGAGTACTAAGTTACTACAATGGTAAGATATATAAATGCTTAGACACTGCCAGCCAAGATAGCCGCTGATCTTATTCAAACATAATTTCTTGTTTTTATTTAATTACCTACTATAGTAGTTCTTATCTAATAAGTACTACTAATTGACACTAATTAATGACTTTGTAGTCAATTACGAAAATTCAGAAAATAATAATACATTGGTAAAAAAATACATAATTTTAACAAGAAGCCACATTACCACTTTGCTGTCCAATGTCTTGGTAGTCATATAGGAAGATTTTGACGAATACATTTTATAATTTGGGAGGCGGGTTTGGGTACCACCGCCCCGGGAATCATTTATTGGATATGTTTGGTGACTTACTAGGTGAGCCTGGTTTCATGGGGTGGTATGTCCGGGTCTTGCTAGATGCATCCGCCCGCCTACTGCATGGCGAGCCAGATCGAAAAAGACTGGTTGAGGGAGACTTTTTGACCTCTCCAACCGGACTCTCTCGACCCATCGCCTTGCACCGCAATTCAGATTCCTAACCACCCCTGATACCTTTTCCTTTTCAGAACTTCTTTTCCTTCAAATGAAAAAGAAAAATATCTCTAATTTGATAATCTTATGAGTCACAGAAGTGAGGGTCATTTCCACAAGTCGTTCTTAAGTTCAACGCTCGGCTGTTGAATGATTTGCCAGCTTAACATGGATCTCTTCATGATCTGATTTTACTCCTTCCTTTCCTCAAAAAACGCTCCACTCTCGAAGATGACAAAAGGCCCTGTGGGAAATTATTTTCACCAGGGCCTGCGGTGCGGAGTTAATATAAGAAAAAAGGGAATTGCAAAAGTTTCAACGAGCTTGACTTGGATCTTTCTTCTTCATAAAAGTTTAAAGTGGCAACTTGTTGTAGGCGCAGACCAGCACCGACGGCAGCGTATCGAGCCGGTCACGCCTCTCATCTGGGCGCAAGACAGGCGGTGGCGAAGGTGGGGCAGCCAGCACCTCAGCGGCTGGGGTCTCCGGCTCCTTGGGCTCCTCGGGGGGCGCCGTGGCCGAGCTGGTGGACCTGGAGCAGGAGCTCAGCTCGCTGCAGCGGGGCCTGCACCAGATGGAGAGGCTGACACCCCCCAAGGACCCATTTGGCGACAGTTTTACAAACACGCCGGTTAGTGGATTACATCAACTGTAGTAGATACATTCAATATCGCCCTGGTGAAAGACTACCACCACAGCGCGTCGGCCCGGATTGCCGGAGGACCTGGGTTCGAGTCCCAGATGTATCCGTATCTTTTTCTGATTTTTCTGTTTCGGATTTTCGATTGACTTTCGCTAATATTATCTTCATTAATTAAAATATTATAAGAAATTACTATTTAGAAATTCACAATAAATAATCAATTTTTATGTGAACACAGCTCAAGAGTGCCAACTGCTTCCAACTATCTAAAGCCAGTGGGGCTATGACATTCCCAATTTTTGTGAGGCTGAAGGTAGTGGGAAGGGAAAGGAGATGGAAAGGGAAGGGTTGGGAAGTATCTGGCTATCCGATTCGGATAAAAAGTGATAAAATTTATCCTGACACTATCTAGAGGGCATTTAGTTCGAGTTGAATCTTGCAATCACACAAGAAGGTAGCAGCCAATAAAAATATGCGATAAGAAAAATGAAAATAATATTGGTGGTTTTCAGTCGAAGTATGATACAGTTAAAAATGACCGAATCGGATAGGGATACGTTGGCGCAGTTGGATAGCGCGTCGGCCCGGATTGCCGGAGGACCTGGGTTCGAGTCCCAGATGTATCCGTATCTTTTTCTGATTTTTCTGTTTCGGATTTTCGATTGACTTTCGCTAATATTATCTTCATTAATTAAAATATTATAATTTGAGGTTTAACTCTTTAAGTTAAAAAGTTAAAAATAAAAATAAAAATATTTCATCCTAGACTTGCAGATAAAGTCAATAGATGTCGCATATTAATAAAAAGTGATAAAATTTATCCTGACACTATCTAGAGGGCATTTAGTTCGAGTTGAATCTTGCAATCACACAAAAAGGTAGCAGCCAATAAAAATATGCGATAAGAAAAATGAAAATAATGTTGGTGGTTTTCAGTCGAAGTATGATACAGTTAAAAATGACCGAATCGGATAGGGATACGTTGGCGCAGTTGGATAGCGCGTCGGCCCGGATTGCCGGAGGACCTGGGTTCGAGTCCCAGATGTATCCGTATCTTTTTCTGATTTTTCTGTTTCGGATTTTCGATTGACTTTCGCTAATATTATCTTCATTAATTAAAATATTATAATTTGAGGTTTAACTCTTTAAGTTAAAAAGTTAAAAATAAAAATAAAAAAATAAAATAAAAATAGTAATTTCTTAGCTTATCCCCCTCAAAGTTGGGCAGTAGTAGACATATGTTTTTTTTTTCTTAACCAAGATCGATATCCGACAATTCTCCACCTTCTTTAGCCAACATTTCGGACAGCGTTACAGGATCCATAATCAGAGCAGATGTGAAGATTGTGATGAAGTGTGTGTTTACATATGTAGAAGTGATACAAAGTCAAAAGGCTACACTTTCTTGTCTCATGTTTACAATGTTACTGACAGAATTGCCAGGATACTGCGGAAAGAAAACATCAAGACTGCCTTCAGAAAGACTAAAATCCAAGGCCATCTGGGGTCTGTAAAAACAAAGTTTTCTCTCGGGACAGATAGAGTCTTTAAACTCAGCTGCTCGGAATATGACCAAGTGTTTCAACATTAGCCTTGAAGGTTTCAAGAGTCGTATTAGGCCACTGTAAAATTAAAAATTTTATGATATTAAAATTGTTACATCGCACATCATGTAGAAAAGAGTCATAAGCCAAAAAAATAAATTTTACAAGACAGCGAAAACAAATGATGATTGGTGAAACAAGCGGTCTCGTCAAAAAGAGTCACTAGCGACATTTATTTATTTATGACGCTCTAGTGGGCTTTTACACATCGAATACAAATTTCATTTATAACAACAGTATAACATAAATAAAAAAGATTACAACATATATAAATAAATCATAAACACAATATAATAAATAAGAATATATCTAAAGCTAAATCAACATTGATGACTTTAGAGAACTCGTTGGTACAATTCATGTACTTATGAGTAACAACAAAAATATCAACACACATTAATTTTGACTTAAATACTCGTTGTTTGCGTCTAGAATACGAACAATAAAAATAAAAACAAACAAAAGAAAATCGAAATAAAATAAAATGATTTCTCATTCATTATTTACATTTAAAAAGTGGTGGACTAATTTGGCTTTAAATGTGTTGAAGTTTAAATTAAATATGTCAGCCACATCAGTTAGTTAATTGGCCAACCTATGTATTCTTTCTAACGCAGAATTCATAGCGAAGTTATTGTTGTAGAACAAATATTCCGTCTGGTATATTTTGGAGGTATATGTATAGATAGCAAATTTATAGCGTCAGGGCAGTCCAACCTTGAATGAACAATTTTATATAATAAAAGGAGATCAGATATTTTTCGCCTTTCAGATAATTTCGATAAGTTAAGTTTACTGTGTAAATTGACATAATTGATTTCAATAATAGGAATGCCAATTTTCAAAGTAATAAAACGTTAAAATTTATTTGTATTTTTTCAATTTATAAACAATGAGAGTTGTAATGAGGACACCAAATGCTTGAATTGTATTCAACCTGACTTCTAACCAGAGACGTGTATAGTAATTTAATGGTTTTTAGGTTATTAAAGTCATCTCACATAGTTAGAGTGATCTAACTTAAAAACGGTTTTCGTGGGGCATAGATAATCACAATCACTTTACTATTCAGGGATAACAATAAAAAATTTATAAAATAGAAAATTTTGACTTACGACCCTTTTCGATGTGTAAATGGGATAAATAAATCTGTAATAAAATATCTCATCCAGGTTCTGCTTATAATCCAAATCAATATCCTGTTTCTATTATTTCAATCATTTGGATTGGTAACCGGGTAAAACAGAACACTGTCAAAACAACGATAAGGTTAAATTAATTAAAAATTCTTTAACTTTTTTTATAATATGTCCTGTTTGTCATGGAACCATTTGCATTACCTACGCTATTACTAAATAAAGTGTCCTTTTCCAGGGATTCCTCCCCCCTCCCCCCAGCAGCGGGGGTCGCGGAGGCCGCCCCCCGGGCCCGCTGGGCAGTGACGGGGGCTCACCATTCAGCCCCGCGCCCCCCTGCGCCGCCCGGCCCCCACACTTTACCTTTGAACAGCCCCACAGCTCACCGCAGCCCCCCCGAAGCCCCCCCAGGGCAGCCGCCATCCTGGAGAGGCCCCCGCCATCGCCGCCCCCCAATATTGGAGAGTCACAGGTTGGTTTTTGATATTGTTGATTTTATTGATTGAAAACTTCATATCGTATTTGAACACGCGACCTCTGGATTAACCACTCAACCATGGAGGCAGCAAGATGGTCTGAGTATGTCAACATTAACTTATTTATGTGGTTCAAATATAAGTGTGTTTACATTTTGTGAAACTTAACCGCTTGGGCACATAAGCTTGTTTTCACGATAATTCAACGTAGGTAGACATAGGAATGACGTATGCCCCGGACCTGAGTTATTAAATTTATTGTTTTTTTATTGACTGTAGTAGTTCTATGTAAAAAAATTCTTCAATACATTTTTTTGTCATTTTATCATAGGAATATACGCACTCTTGCTTGCTAATGTACTGGGAATGTTTCATTCGCGATATTGACTTTAACCGAGTACCGAATTTCAAAATTTGAAAGCACCAATCAATGCAGCTTTTGCTGTTTAACTGAAAGCACAAAAAAAACATATTTTTAAATATGCATTTTTTAGTTTACATATAAATTATAAAAATATTATTTTCCTATTGAATTTTCAGTTTCCATCGGATCTCTCATCTAGCTCAAATCTCTTTGATGTCTTCACCGACCTGGATCCCCTGGGAACGGGTCGCAGTAAGCCGTACGTGGACAAGAAGCACTTCTTCCAGGAACTGAAGAATCCACCCAAGAAAGTCCTCAAGGATCTAGTCACCAACGATGTCCCTGCCAAACCTCCCGCCGTGGAGCCCAAACCTGCTCCCGCCCTTCCAAAGTCTACATTCGAAGTCGTCCCCAAGCCTGACTACCTCACATCCGTGGGCAGGCACTCTGGGGGGTCAGTCAGTATAGGCAAAAATCAAGAACCTCAAATATTCCCCAATACGGCGCCGTCAATGTTCACGTCTGACCCCTTTGCTGAAACTGATCCCTTCGATAATACCGATCCTTTTGCAGAGTCCCTTCGCGAAGATCCTTTTGTGGGAGCTTCGATCAAAGACCACGATACTTTAGATACTAAACCCTTGAAAATTACTGAAACTCCATTGCCATTTTATCAGGAGAGTAAATTGAGAATTGATATTCCTGTGGTTTCCATGCCAACAATACTGCCATTTTCTTCCTTAAATTCTGATATCACTCCTCTCCAAGTCTCCTTGCCACCTGAATCGAAATCACCCCGATTACTTAGACAGGTGAGTTTCATTTTCAATATACCATCTATGTCTTTGAAAAGTTTGTAATCGATTTCAAATATTATCTGTTAACTTCTATTGTTTTTACAGCCATCTACTGACAGCAAATCCAGCATCAGACAACGACCTCAAGGCAAGCAACAGCAATCTCAACCTTCCCCATCGCCCCCACCCCCTCTGCCTCCAAAGAAGCCGGTAGAGAGGTTGGATCGGGGGGAAAACGGACCTCCACTGCCCCTCCCTGCCCGGCGTCGCCCCGCGCCCTCCCTGGCCCCCCTGCCCTGGGAAGAGGACTATCTCCCCCCTCGCCGCCCCGTCCCATCCCCCTCGCCATCCCCCGGCCTGGATATCACCCTTGCACAACTTCTCACCTGCGGAGTAGACGAACTGGCCGACAGACTCGGCATGCCGGCTGACATCCTCTCACGCATGACCATCGTTCAACTCACCGGACACCTCCGAGAATACCTACAGACGGGCAAAGAACCAACCCCTAGTATAGTTATGCCCACTTCGTTGAGCAAAAAGGATCTTCCGCCAATCGAAAAACCTCCGCAAGTTGCGGAACGACCATTGCACACGTTGGAAGGAAAATCTTCTGTACAATTCGACGCCAATTTCGAAGACAATTTTACTGCAAATTCAGACACGTTTGTAGCTAATTTCGATACCTTCAACAGTTCTGGCAAAGCATCTTACGATAGGTACGCTGTGTTTAGAGAAATTGAAGTGGAAGACTTTAAAAGTTTGCCTAATGATGTGACGGCTCCGAATAACGAGGAGCCTGACTCCCTCAGCTCCCAACCCGATCTTCCATGTGATCCAGCACCCACTCAGGCTGTGGAACCATTTAGTGATATTAAATTTGAATCACTCGGCTTAGTGAAAAAGACATCAGCGCCACACTCTAAATTGGAAGAACTTAAGAGTGTTATTAGCATCCTACATAAAACCGGTACGTCTCCTACACCGGACATTGATGTAACAGCCGCTTCAGATGTCAATGGTAAAGAAAATGATCACAAAATTTCCAAATCAAATTCTGATAGATATGCCGCTTTGAGAGATTTATCAACTGTGGACGAACCATCACGACCACTGAGCGCAGATTTGCAAGATGATTTGGATTTGAGCGCACCTCTTCAAGTTCCTAAAGAGAGAAAACGATCCGACGAAAAATCAGACGGGTTTGACCATTCTGATTTCTTTGACTGCATCGATAACTCTCTGTCACTGGTCACGGCTGAAGATGCTTTCCGGAAGTCCCCACTAGTCATCAAGGAAGCTATGAGAACTCCCGAAAAACTAATTGAACCCATGCGGGCACTTAATAAATCTCCAGCCCAGTTGACCGCCCCGCAAGCTATGGTATCCGGATCCATTAGTGATATCGCTAGTGGATCATCTCCAGAGATTGTGCTTACAGGTGATTATACTCTGTATTTTAAATTGTAATGTTACTGCATGATAATTTTACTAATTCTGGTAGATAACGGGTATGTGCTTTCCTTTGCATTTTTCTCAAATATATTGCTTTAAATTTGTTAAATTCTTGTAAGTCTTGGTTATGGTGGTCAATTTTCAACAGTCCAACCATCAAACCATAATAATTAATAATCTATCATATATGCAGTGGCGTGCAGTTTTTAATCTGGGCAAACAGTAGGAAAAACGGCTTATGGTATTAATTTACCATCTTACTACATATAATACATGGCAAGTTTTCACCAAGAATATCTAAGCAGCCGGCCTTTAGCCGACGTTTGTTAGCATTACTAATCGAATATCCAAATAACGTCTTCATTTCTTCATATTACAAGCCGAATACTGGATGCACAAAAATTGCAAATTTTTTACTACTTCACAAATTGCATGAAAGAAAGCCAACATAACATGTTTTTTTATTTCGTTTGCAAAATTGTACTATTTAATAGAGGTCCCAACAGATGGCACTGATCGCTACATTTGTGATTTGTACCGAAAGGCACAGCCTTTTACGACACTAACACAAACGAGTCTTCCCTTGAGTACGTTATAGCCCACACATAAATATTTTTTCGTAGAATACAGTAAACATCAATTTGAATATGTATGTCATTTGTGTTATTTTGTTGTTGCCATAGGGGCGTGCGTGAGGCGCGCTGCGATTCGTAGGTGGAACTTGGCGCGTATTTAGTGTAGATTACATTACATGTACGAAAGTATAAATTTTTGCAATAGTTTTATAAATTTTAATATTAATTTTGTGAGCAATGTATGTTATTTATATTCCATATGGGCTTATGTGCCTATATATGGATATACATGTACTATTGAATGTACATCTTTATGATTTCTTCAGTGGCCATAGAGCTTGTAATTCATTTGTACCCCCAAGAAAGGAAGAATAATATAAATTTATTGAATATTTTGCTTTTTCTTGGGGTACGTACAGCTTTATGAACTGTTCCTTCTGTTGTCACTGTTTTCTAAACTTATTTGATTACATTTATGAACTAATTACAATTGCCTCAAGGTGGTGGTGTAGATTCTGGGAGTGCGGGCCGCCGCAGTCGCGACGCCTGGGCCCTGCTCAACGATCCCCGCTCCGCTGCCATCAGCGCCGGTGGGGGAGGCGGAGTGCTGATAGGGGGTCCCCGAGGAGGCAACCGGGGCGGGGGCTCGCCGTGGTCTTCGGAGGAGTCCCCCCCGCCCCCGCACCACGAGCCACATCACCGCAGAACACGGAGGAACATCAAGATGTGGCGCACACGTAAGAGTCTTTGCCCTATAATAATATTATTTATCAACAGAAGGATGGCTTAGCGATGGGGGCTCCAACGAGTCCTCTCATTGCCTACATTTTTATGAATAATCTAGAAAATAATATTTTTGCTTCTAAATTACCTCTCTTAAAAAATATATTACTGTGGCGACGTACCGAACAGGTACCGAAAGACAGTTAAACTCTTTTCTCAAAATAATAAATTCCTTCCACAAACAAATTCAATTTACTTTAGAAATAGGTACTAATTCAACCTTGAATTTTCTAGACCTAACATTAAGTATCATTAACAATAAAATTAATTTGATATCTACCGTAAACCTACCTATACCGATAATACCATTCACAATTCATCTAACCACCCCCATATCCCAGAAACATTCAGCTTTTCACTCCATGATTCATCGATTGATTACCGTACCACTAAACAATGATAATTTTAACAGGGAATTATCTATAATTAAACAAATAGCCATAAATAACGGGTATGAGACAAAGCTAGTAGACGATATTCTAAATTAAGAAATGAGATAAGATTGAGATAAGCGAAACCCGGTTGACATTATTTGTTAATTCAAAATAAAAAATGGTTTTTTGTATTTCTTGGGCATTAACTATGTAACAATTTCTAGACATTTTGTTTTGAAGAGTTTTAATTTTCAATGTACTATCGTTACTTAAATTTTAATTTTAATCTAATTCATTTCTGTACATGTTTTAAATTTTAAGTTTAGTTTTAAGTTTGCTAGTGAATGACACGGATGTGTCGAAACCGGTAGCATAAAAATTAAAATTTAAGTAACGATAGTACATTGAAAATTAAAACTCTTCAAAACAAAATAAAAAATGGTTTATTACAAAGTGTAATTTTTCATTTAACATATAATGACACACCCTGAAGTATTTGCTTTCTTTGAATTTCCTTCCTTTATTTTAAATTAATAATTCCTTGATTCATAATATCTACACCATTGCATAACGCCGTTCTTCCATGGAGCTACCTTCATGCGACGCGATCGCCGCTCGTCTGTGTTTTCCATACTATTATTAGTGTTTGAAAACGCCGCTAGGTGCTACACTAGCAAATTTGTTTGACAGGTAGCGGTAGCGGTAGCGTCGCTTGTGAATAGCTACGTGGAAGAACGGCGTAAGGCTCATTCCAATAACCCCAGCGATACGCCAATTTTTTTAAACCGTCTGAAAAGTACTCTTTCCAAGGTCTGCAAAGTAGGCCTCCGTGGCGGCGATGACCTCCTGGTGGGGCAGCAGTTTGTAGCCCAATTTGGCCGTGGCGAGGGCGGAGGTATAAGTCAGTGCGTTGTTCGCTTGTTGTCCGGAGTGAGCAAACGCGGCAACCATCGCGCCGACAGCTTTCTCATGCTGAAAATTTCATGCAGGATATGACCCACGTGGTCTTTTGAGATGCATACTGTCTCAGCTATCTGACGCACCTTCAATCGGCAGTCTGCCAATACGAGATTGTGGGCTTTTGTTATGTTATCCTCCGTGGTAGACGTTTTATCATCAAAAACCGATGTGCGACCACGTTGAAACTCGTTAAACCAATTTTTGACGGTTGTCATCGAAGGAGAAGAGTCACCGTACACATCATCCAACCACTCTTTGATTTCGCTGCGCGATATCCCTACAAAAACAAGGATCGAATCACTGACCAATATTGCTCTTTTTCCATTTTTCTAAAATCCGCGGACACGCCTGCTTTCACACGCTGTCAAAAAAAAACTACGAGTCCGATTCGGCTGAAATTTCGACAGTAGCCGTCTACAAGAACGTACTACATGATAGTAAATTTCTCTTGCAATAGTGGAGCGGTGAAGATCACCGGACCACCCTTATGTGTACATCTTTACAATGAAGATTTAACATTTCCACTTTGAGCTCCATGGCTGTCCCTTAGAAATGATTCTCCTAAGGAAGGCAGTGTTTAGTCAGTGTTAATAAAATTGAGTTTAACATTTTTTAATTAGTTATAATATATGTTTTTATTTGCTAGCAGGTCAGACATCTTCATCCTCGCGAGACGTGTCTCCCTGGGAAGAAGACCCCCCTCCTCCCAGAGATCATGTGCCACCTCCGAGGTCTTACCACAGAGAAAGGTACTTATTATTATTATTACTTATTATTATTATTACAAAAATCCAAACAAAGTTTGGTCTGGACCAAAACAAAAGGTACACATTTTTTCACAAACTTAATACATAACAACAAATCAAACATCACTTTTCACATAAAATGATGATTATCTGTAGTTTTTTATTGGATAATTTATTTGGCCGCAGGTTATTTTGTTCAGTTATGCAAGCAAACAGCTCTACCCATGGAGTCAAGTTGTTCAGTTTTGCAAGCAAACAGCCATACCCATGGAGTCGAATTGTTCAGTTTTGCAAGCAAACAGCTACTTAATGAGCATGCTCATAAGCCGGCTTGTAATAAGCATGTGTGTCAGTACCAATACCCATGGAGTCAAGTTGTTCAGTTTTGCAAGCAAACAGCTATACCCATGGTGTCAAGTTGTTCGCTTTTAGGAATAGCTCACATGGTCTCATAGAATTCGTTTTCTCCCTTACTGCCATGGTGAAAAATATGATAAACAGTGTTGGAAAGAAAAAACACCACACTTTATATTGAAATCTAGGAGTTAACCGTAGAAGGATTAAAATATACATCTCTATGAAACCAAAAGTTCCGACTGCAATTTGAGAAAAAAGTGAGAAACAATAATGTTTATAATTCATTTGTATGTGCATTTTATTTATTTATTAAATTCTCCAACCTTCTGACAGCCTCTTTAACTTCTCATTTGTCGTACGCTAGATGTTTATAACACTACTCTCGCCATTCGGAATGCTCTGATATTAATTTTCTATGGAATACGGCCTTAACCTCTTAACTGTCATACGACATTCAAGAGGTTAAGAAATATGCGGTCAATATGCCAGAGGCCTGAGAAAACAAATACAACACGATAACATAATATGAGCTTTTGTCTCTGTTCGATCTACCTTAACTAACTTTACACTATACAAAAACTTTATACAGGTGCTAGGTGCTACAGGTGAAAGGTCTGGAAGTTTCTACAGCATACACAGGGCCGTGTATATTCTCGCGAAGGTTCTCGTGCTTACCGACTGTTCGCGGAGGTGGCGAGAACGCAGTCAACCATCTCACATTCATTGTGTTATACCTACAAATTTTGCCGTAGTAATTTTACACTACAAGTTACAATTGTAAATAAACAACTTATCCATCAAACGTTTATTATTATAGAACACGCTAAGGTATTGTGATACTACACCTCTAAAATACTATTTATAAATTATGTCACTTCCATTTCTCTGATGTTAACATTGCTGATGACATGAAAATATGTAAAATCATAAAAAATATCTATGACTGTTTGTCTCTACAATCAAATTTTATATCCTTCGCAGAGTGGTGTACTATTAACAAACTTACTTTCATTAAAAAATGTCAATAGAATAAAAAATCCTACCAAATATAGTTATTCACTGAACCATAGTTTATTGTCAGTACCTGATATAAGGGATCTCGGAATCGCCTTCGATACTAAACTATTATTTACTAACCACATTATATAATATCATTACTAGTAAAGCCATGAAAATGTTGGGCTTCGTTATAAAAATATCCAAAGATTTCAAAAATATCCATACATTTAAAATACTTTATACAACTCTAGATAGAAGTCATTTGGAAAACAATTCCCCCATATGGAACCCTTTCTACAAAAGTCATGCAATTTTCATTTAAAGAATCCAACGTAAATTTCTTAAGCCCCTGCCACACACTTACGACAAGCCGGTTGGGTAGGAATCTGGTGTTCAGTGTGTCCATATCATCCGCCGCCAAGACCTAGACAAATCTTACCCCATGAACCCGGGCACTCCTGCTAAGTCATCAAACGTAGCGAACTACTTGAAGTGATCTATGGCAGAGGTGTTGGAAATCCAATAAATGGTTCCCGGGGCGGCGGTACCTATTCCCGCCTCCCAAATTCAGACTGGGACTCGAAGCTAGGATCACCCGTCTTATATAACATTAACGGGAATAACCTTAAAAAACATTATTATAATTGAGAGATATTCTAAGGACCAGTTGTTTCGGAAAATTTGACGTTAGATTTTCCTTCAAATCGTCAATCACCGCAAAATTGGGTTGTTTCAACCTCCGTCAGACGAAATTTCAACGAAAAGTCCATACAAATGTGATTGGACATCACCTTAATGTGATCAGCCGAGTTCGAACCATTAAGCTTGAAATAAAGGGAGGCGCTTGCGCAGACGTCAATATTGTGATCTGACAGGTCGTGGCGGGAATGTCTGTAATATTTTTAACTAAATATGGCTGGACAATTTTTGTACATAACGTAAATAATGCACAATGGTTAAAACTTCAGAAATTAGATATCCTCTCAAAGTATATTGTTGTCGAAAATCGTCAGTTTCAGAGATTGAAAATGACGTAAAAACTGGCGAAAACATTGAACAAAATAAAAGTTTTCTCTTATTGACCGATGGTATCACAATAATTGTCAACTGTAATACTTACATTATGAATCTACAATATATAAGAAACCTCTTTTTTATGATTGACATATCCCCGTCAAATTATTTTACTGATTATTTATCTTGAAACCACGGAGCTGCATGGAGCTATAGGTTCATGTACATGGATACAACTGAGGAACTCCCGATTTCATACAAGATACGAAATTAATAGTATTTTATAATAAAAATCCTTTTGTGCTCAATATATATCTTTATTCGAATGTTTATTTATACACGTAAAACTTCCTCGTCATAAAAGTTATAAGAATAAGCACACGTATATATAAGTCAGTATTTGTACACAGTTGTATGTGGGTAAAAAAAAACTGTTTATTCATTTCATTTGTATGTTTAATTGCGACTTAAGAACAATGTTAAAATTATCTGTTCGTGATTATTGCTCCTTTGTACCCATATCTTTCGCATGGAGATAAGTTGGTTTCTGTTTGGAGATATCCTTTATCCAAAACACAGACTTGTCATAATTTCAGTTGCAATCCTCCATTATATATTTCTCTCCCATACTGCAATGCCGCTAAAACAAGTATCAATATTATAACATATTTTACTTCATCCGTTGGTACCTGATAAGTAAAACAGACAAACTTAATATTATATCAAATAATAACAATAAATGAGATGTCCGTCATTCATTGTTAATAATGTTAGTTGCAAATATAGTTATACGATTGTAGGATACCAAATAAACTTTAGTAGATACGTAATTATCGGAATTCGGACTTAAAAAATGCTCATTATTAATAATATAAGTAACCTCTACTGTACGACGTTTTATGTTGTTAAACGTAGCTTGTAAATATGGGCACGTTGAACTCATTTTCCATATATTTTTATGTTTTCTTTAGCACTTTTCCTACGTTGGTTTCAGGTTACATCTCTGAAGTGGTCACATTCCGGAAAATCGGTCTAAAATTAAATAATATACAAATAATACGATTGAAAGTTACCATATTAACTTTACTATGTATGTAATTGACTGAATACGAATAAAAACAACACTCATTCTCAATCATTTACGTTTTATATCGTAGAAAAATATTATCCACAGCAACGAATCAAAAAAGCGGTAAAATTCTGACGGCCGTGGTCGGCGTGCGCATGCGCATCCATAGAAATTTTATAAGTGTTGCCATCATAAAAATATCTCGGTCTTCGAAATAAATAATTCTGCGGAATAAATGCTTGATTCGGCGGGGAACACTCAGTGAAATTTTCAACGTGGATTGGAGTGTGATCGGAGTTGAAACAACCCATTTGGTATTTGAAATGATGGAAGACGTGATTGCCAATCTAGTTTGAAGTGAATTAAAAGAATATTTTCATTATTTGAAACAACTGCTCCTAACAATAATATCTTTTTTTTAAATTTATTGTAATAAATAATAAATCTTAAATTTTTTTTTGTTTAGGGCTATTATGTTGATGAAGTAAATTATTATGCTGGATTAAGAATTATTAATCAAAACGTGTACTAACTGTATGTATTAAAGAACACTTGTCTTACGAATTTGAAGTAAATCCAGTCGTAATAAATTTCACTAGTTCATTAAAAATCTGTAACATAAAAATATAAATAATAACTTTGGTTAAAATTTTTTACGCAATTTACATTAAACCGCATGGAGCAAAAACGGCATCCATTCCCCTTCAGTTCGTAAGTTGTACTGACGAGACGTAAATGCTTGCCGCTTGTATTGTCTGTTGTAAGCCTTATTCGAGTGATGATAGCCTCCATTCAAAGCTTTGGAAAAACTGTGTCCAAAATACCAACCCCGAATGGATCGGCGGCAAGCTCTCGCAAGGCAAGCCAAACGCACTGACCACACGCTGGGACTTGTGAACGCTTGCCGAGGCTTGCCAAGTATCTGGCAGCGGCTTTAGAACAATTAATTTCAAATTAGGAATTCCCACGGATGACATTCACTATCACAAAAATGCAACTCTTGCCGTTAAAAGATAGATGAATACTTCGTGCTTTAATAATCCATAATACCTACCTATTATTTTTTTTTTTTTTTATAGAGAAACCTCACAAGAGTCCCAACTGCTCCCTTCTGGAGCCAGTGAGACTATGGCATCTCCAATTGGAGTATGTTGTGAGGCTGAAGGTATGTGGGGAAGGGAAGGAGATGGGGAAGAGGAGGGTGGGAAAGTACCTGGCTATTCAGATCTAGTCACTAAACACGGCTAAAGCCATTATTAAGCAACGTTTCAATTCTGAATGGTGGTCTTACACCAGGGCGATACTGAGAGTATCTTCCACTCTGGAACGTGCCGCAAATATAGTATATATTATTTTTATTAATTAATTGTGAAATAACACAAATTAATCAAATAAAATTTATTTGCGCACGCCGGGTTCGAACCCGCAACCTTCCGATTGGGAGTCAAGTGTCTTACCTACTCGACCACGGACGGTCGTTTATCATTATTTTTTTTTTTGGCTAAATGTTTTTGGGCTCCTAAGAGCTTTTCTTACTTTTTATATTTAAAACTTTGTAGTAGTTTGTACATTTTAATATTTTATTTCTTACATTTTAATTTTATTTTTCTTTATACTTTGTACTTTATCCTCCTACTTTGTACTTCTTACTTTTTACTTATTACCGTGAAATAAATAATACAACACTATAACACGAACACCTAAGCAAAGGTTCTCCTGGTGAGGTGTTCACAAAACACTACCATAATATTATTATTCTTACCTTAAAACTCCACAATTCAAATTCTATAAACTATTTAATTGTATATCTTGCATTGAACCAACTGTAAACTGAATTAGAGATGACCATAAATGACTAGGATCAACTGAATATTCACAGGTACAAAGTAGTAATCAATAATAATGATGTTTGTTTGTTTCCAGACACGAGTCGGCAGGGTCTCGTGAGAGGAGGGACTCGGTAGGTTCCCGGGAGAGAAGGGACTCGGGCAGTGGGAGAGATCGCCACAGACGACGTCGACCTGTTTCTCCTCCCAGAAATGATGACGATGACGAGTAAGTACACACGTTCATTATTCTACTTTAAAGTAAACATTTACCTCTTAACCTGATCTAAGCAGTTGTCGCAAAAGTGATCCATCGGCGGTTACCCATGAAAGCGAATGTCGCATACGTGATACACAAGGTTTCACTAAAACACATAAATTGTGTCAAAATGTCATTGCAAGCAATGTAAAGGTTGATAATGACTTATCGTTACTTTAATTCTAATAGGAGATAAGTCAAATTTGTTAAAGAAGCTCTACAACAGACAATACAATTTTGATTAAACTTGTTTTATTTGGATGTTTGGAATATTTCTTATTCAAACATAATAGAATCTCTCAAATATATAATCAAAAATAATTTTGAACATTCCCTTGTTCTCTCTGACTCTCTCAGCGCCCTCCAAAAACTTAAATCCAGTCCTCTTCTTCATCCTGATAATCACTTTGTAAGCCTTATTCGAGTGATCACAGCCTCCATTCAAAGCTCTGGAAAAACCGTAACTCTGATTTGGATTCCTGGACATCATGGGTAATGTTGGCAGCATGGGTAATGATATTGCGGATGCCTTGGCAAAATGAGGAGCGTCCAGCCCTGTGGCTACCCTCGTAAAGCACATTCCCCTATCTGACATTTTTTCCATCTTCAAAGATAGATCCCGCAATGTTTGGGCAGAGCACATTGCTAGTCAATCCAAGGGAGCCTGCTATGCCTCAATACAAAGGACTATCCTATCAAAACCGTGGTTTCAACAATTTCCCCATTTTTCCAAAAAAGAAATTTCCTCACTTATTCAAATGAGAATTGGACATTGTTCTATTCCTTCTCACCTTTTTAAAACGCACATCAAATTGACTCCCCAGATTGTACATTCTGTGGTCTAGAAGTGGGAACTTTAGATCACATATTTTTTGGTTGTCCCTCTCTAAACAAATATCCTCTCTTCTATCAAGCTTTATCTAAAATTGCCTCCCCTCCATTCAACATCTCATCTCTTCTAAGTCTGAACTCGACTCCATTCTTCATTATAATTTTGAAATTTGCCCGTTTAAATAAGATTAATATTTAAATTCACCTTATTTTTCTCCATAATTTTAAATGATGGCCAAGAACAAACACCCTTGAAGAGTAAAAGCCTAAAATAATTTTTTAAAAAACCCAACAGATTTATATTATGAAAAGTAAGTATTTATGTTGGGGAGATGAAAAAATACGCAACAAATACGCATGTTACATCAGAAACAGTTTCCGAATTACAGCTTCAGATGCACTTGGTAAATGAACTGTAAATAAACTAAACGCAATGGTGTTTTTTGCTGGAATTGGGTGATAATGATAATAATTGCTCTGCTTCCGAAATAAATTGTTTTTACGTTGATATAGCGAATCTGTGTTGGAAACAGCAGGGATACAAAGGCGAAGGAAAACCAATCACTTACCTCTAGAATCCGACTCAATCACAAATATAGTTTATTCCACCGCGGTTCCATCGAGGCATTATCATCGCCACAAAACAATTAATTATAAAACAATATTATTTTAATTGGATATGTTCAAAAACCGACAACATACTCCAAAGACTCGGAGGGAAATTGCTTGCAAGGTCTTCCTAGTTATTCCTTCTCTGTGCTTCTAGAACAAATGAACTCCAATTTGCTGATCATTGTTCCAAGTTCAAAAAATGCTCCTCTAGCAAGGTGATGTGGGTAGGGAAGAGGAGAGGTAGGTACTGGGTAAAATTACATCCCGGTAGGAACTATGCATATTTTCATTTCAAAACCAAACAATTCATGTTAAATTTTAATTTTGTTAAAATTAATTCATTTATCCGATATACAAACTATACCATGCCATATTCATATTTTTATTACTTTTCATAGACAATCAATGCTGCCAATCATAGAAAAAGTATTATTGCCACATAAAATAATAATTTATTCATGTTATGAAGTGAATGCATTATTGACAAGTTCGAACTTGTATTTGGGCGTTTTCCAAAAAAGATGTCGGTGACGTAATAGGAATTCCACTTAAGTGAGATGCTGCATTTCGATTAAAAATATACGTTAATTTATTAAAGAAAGTATGAACTTCATGACAAAAAGTATTTAAATAGAAAATGTCAATAAACTTCGAAAATAATTGCAATTTAAGTTTAATACTATTGGTAAGAAATTCTTTTATGTCACTTTTATCATAAAGTTTATAAAGAAAATTAAAAGAAATTCATTATTTCAGATTTTTATTTACGAATTGAAAACACAATCTGTATCCTAAAAAATATGAATAATCAAGCTTATTGAAATAAATATTAAGTTTTTAAATAAAAATATTCATTTACGCTACTTTTGGATACTTTGTACTGTATATTTTTCGTTCTAGAAAGACGAATATAAGTTTTTGTTTTACGAATGTTTAATTATAACAAATTTAAAATTAATCATGAACTATATCAATAAAAAAAAGAACAAATTTCTTTGAGATATAATAATTGATCTTAGAAAATAAATCACAGCAATAACAGGACAGTGGCGTAAGGGGAAAAATTTGGTAACGTTTAGGAATTCTAAGGCCTCGGCCAGACTGAGAGGCTTGCCCGGTAGCGACAGCGGGCGCGAAATATCAGTCGTATGTGTACGCACGTTGTGGCTACACTGCTGAAGGCGCGACAAGCGACTGTTATGGGAAGAGTGGAAGATACTCTCAGTATCACCCTGGTGAAAGACCACCATTCAGAATTGAAACGTTGCTTAATAATGACTTTAACCGTGTTTAGTGACTAGATCTGAATAGCCAGGTACTTCCCCACCTTCCTCTTCCCATCTCCTTCCTGTCCCCACTTACCTTCAGCCTCAAACGTACCCCAATTGGGGATGCCATAGTCTCACTGGCTCCAGACGGGAGCAGTTAAGACTCATGTGAGGTATTCTCTATAAAAAAGGGCGATTTTACGTACTACCGCCACCGTGGAAGGCCCCCCGCGCAAGTACATTTTCTTCCACTTGTTCTTTTTTCTTTTCTTTTTATTTTCGTTTCTGTTCTCTCCAACGTCTTCTTTTTTCTATTCTTCTTTGGTTAGCTCTCTGATTTTATTTTGATGTTATTTTTGTCTTTGTAACTCTTTTTTTCATAAAGGCTTCATATTTTTCAGGGTCGCTTTTAATTTTGTCTCTGTACCTTTTTGATTTTTCATATTTGAACATAAAATTAAAATAAATTATTTATAAAAATGCACAAATAATTAGATAGGTAATAATGGGCTACACGTGCATACCGTGTATAGCCTGAAATAGGTAACTAAGCTGAAAGGGTATTAAAGTACCTGTTAATGTACACAACTTTAATTAGGTACAGGATTAACTAAAACACACAGGAACATAAATCATGCTACATTTTATACTTACTTAATCAAAATTGTATGAACCAGCTGATTTTATACTGAATTTCAGAGTTGCCTCTACAGTAATAGTTGCTCATATTGCTGTCCATATTAGTACTTCGACTCTTTCAGAATTAATCTTTAATAATCTTAATTTATAAAAAAAAGAAAAAAAATTATACACATAAAAATCAAATATTTTTTTTCTTTTTAGCTATGCTGTTCTTTTTTTTTAATGCTACATATATCACTCAACCCACATATCTACATGTAATAGTTACATTTTGAAGATACATGCAAAATATAAATTTAATTAGAAAATTGTAACACACCCAAATACACTAAAAGACGGACAGAGTGAACCGACCTTTAGAATTCCATTACGTCACTTTTAATTTCCATTCACGAGACCGTTGCGTAAGAGAAGTGGCGTAATCGCGTCAATATTTTTTCGAAATGTATTTATCAATAAATTATGAAACTTCTCTTTGTTCTAACTAAACATTTCATAAAACAATAAATGAATCAATTTAATACAAAGTAGAGTCTAATACATGCTGGTAAATTACCTGGAGAAATACGGAAGCGTTGGTGGAACACTTTTTTAGTACAGCCGAGAACGACCACTTGTGTTACGATTTCTTGGCAAACTGGCTGTAAAAAACCAAGCATGGCCGCCCTTCATAGACTAAATAGGGTTGCTATTTTCGAAAATATTCATCGATTTGGTAATATTTTTATTGGAAGACGTCAATAATGTGGTTGCGTAGGCGGAAATTCCACCATACGCTATTTCGTAGGACAACTCAATATCTGGTATTTAAATTATTTTGCACGATAATTAATCTATATTATGGTTGCAAATCGAAAATATTATCATATACTATTAGTAGAATTAGAAATAAATACTGGAATAACATTAAATAACATTAATTTTTGAACTCTTACTGGTAGTGGTAGGTGTAGGACATACCAGAAACAGTGACCTGTAGTCTTACTTATTTAAAAATAATATCGAAATTTAATAGATTTATTCATTATTTTTAGTCCATAAAGGTATTTACTTGTTATTATATTGGTAAAATATATGGTTGGTCATTAAAAACGACACAACAAAAGTTACTGATCCTGAAAGTGATGGGACACTGACTTTTATCTATGTACACTTTTTTTGAAAAACGCCCATTTATACATGGAACATGGAAACAGAGCAGAAGAACATGGAAAGAAAGGCATTAGATTAATTACACATACCTTATTAGACAAACCCTGCTTGCCGTATAAACCATTCAAAATCTCTGAACCAGTAGTTACAATTTGAGAGGCGGGTATGGGTACCGCGGCCCCGGGAACTATTTATTGGACAACCAACACCCCTGCCACAGGTCACCCCAAGTGGTTCGCTACATTTGGTGAAAAATACTTACAAGAAGTACACAATATTTAATAATTTATCAGTGCCTTTTGAGCATGTTTATTGCTTACTTGAATGTAGGTATGTATATATTAAAGCAAGTTTTGAATGAAATAAATCGATATTACATTTTTAATTTTAAAAATTTGATACGGGGAATAATCGATCTTTCTCATTGGAACCTCCCTGTACAGTTGCAAGCATTTTTAAACTTTTATTGTCAGCCGCTGGTCAATAGACTTAATTAAATTTGTTAATTAATTTATAAAAAATAAATGCGTAAATTTATATAAGGTCATTAGGTCAGGCTCTTAAACATAACATTGAACATGTCATTCCAGACATTGCTTTTTATTTCAGTACTCTTGCCAAAAAGAAGACATTTTGTCTAGAAACTTAGACAAAATATCTAAATATTTAATATGATATTTTTATTAGAAAAACTCTCTTTTTAACTTTTGAAGGTTATTCCCATCAATGTAATATTGAAGAAGAAGATAACAATAATAATCTAATTTTTTAAAATTTGAAAATAAACAAGACACAGAAAAATAATAAAAGATAACGGTCGCAACTGGGACTCGAACCCAGAACCTTACGTCTTACCGGGACATACACCTCTACCAATTGGGCTACTGCGATCTTATATGAGACTGTCGTAATTGTCAACTTCATATTTCAAATTTCAGAATTAACAATATTATCTTCGACTAATGTTTTTTTCCATATTGGTAGAGGTGTATGTCCCGGTAAGACGTAAGGTTCTGGGTTCGAGTCCCAGTTGCGACCGTTATCTTTTATTATTTTTCTGTGTCTTGTTTATTTTCAAATTTAAAAAAAATTTGATTATTATTGTTATCTTCTTCTTCAATGATATTTAATATGACATGGTGACTAAAAATTATAAGGGCTGGAATGTCTTATGTTATTTTCGCTCTAAATCAAAGAGGATTTAAGACATTATGGTTTTATTTTATGGTATTTATAATATATGGGAAGTTAATATGTTTTGGTAAAAATAGAATGTTTGAAATTGAATTCAGATACGTATTTAAGAAAATTTGGATTTAAGACAATTTGGATCTAAGGTACAGATTTACATTGTTGGTTTGTTCCAGATGGTCGGGAGAGGGGAGCTATTCGAGGCGGCCCAGCAGTCGGGAGGCGGAAAGGCGGAGAGAGCGCGGCTGGTCACACGACGACCGGCGGAGGCCCGACGGTAAGTCCGGTACTAACTTTCACTTATCATTAGTTCCTCATCATCCTACCCATAAAGAAACCACTCACTAGATTGATAACTTCTTGCTTTTGTTTGGAAATATTTGACACACACCGTTGATGAGGGTAGAGGAAATTAGAAAAAAATGCTCAATCATAGACAATATATGTAATTCTCCTTCGGAGCCTACCCAACTCATTAGTCTAAACTATTATTTTAAAGCTAAAATTATTTGAAATGTCAAAATCCCTCACAACAAGACTGACGAAGGACTGTAAAAACAAAGAACAGTGCTTTGTCAGATGGAAACCTGTTGTCCTCAGAAATAAATCGAGCTATCGTAAAAATAACCTAAAATACTTGAAATTTGAATTCTTTTAAATAAAAGGAAGAACATTTTCAAATATGATTGTGCTTTCTACGACTGTATCGAATTTTGGCATTTCTCTGCTTTTAACAGAAAAATCAAAATTCTGTTAGCTCCTGTCCGAGCTAGATATTTGACATACCTTTTGAATACAAAATAATTTTTCAGTTTGTTTGGGTATTTTGGCCTCAAATCCAAAACTATATTTTGTATGAAACCAGTCATTCCTTAGTTGGTGTCAAATTAGGAAAAGCAAAGAGAGATTCGCACCTGGGTTTTGCTCACAATCACGGGTCCTATTTTGTGTTCAAGGGAAATCTGGATATTCTCTGCTGTCAAGAAGTTTAACTGTTGGCAACGCATATTTTCTTAACGAACCACTCAGCCTTTTGGTTTCGATTGAGAATGAAAGTCACAAACTGACAGATATCTCGTTAATATCAAATAAACAATATATTCAAATTCTCCAAGACCATTTCTGGAGAACAATTTCAATGGCGGAATGGCGTAGTTCTCGTTTCCGTTTCCTGGGGAAGAGGCACGCTTAGCCTCTCTTTCTGTTACACGAGTCGCTTACGGTAGAGAGTGAGATATTAAACCACTAGCTCTGAGCCAATAAAATGTTCACCCACCACTGTTTTTCCAATGGTGGATGTGGATTGGCAGTTATGTTACGTCACACAAACCGTAGAGATTACCGTCTCTTTTGTTGGGTTTCATTTTGGATCGGAGTTACGCCCCGGTGCCACCCATTCTATATTTTGAATGCGAATAATATAACATTTTTACGTTGACATCCTCTCGCATATCCTTGTGAAAAGCATGTGGCATAAAACCACTGGCCATGCAGATTTGTTTGGTCAGTAACTAGTATGTGATATAATCAGTTTGTCGCCTAACGTTGTCTCGGAAAAGTTGTTTTGTTGTGCTGACTTTAAAAAATAGATTGGTAGTTAGATTATTATACACATATTATTTTAATAGTAGATTTAGATTTAAAAAATTGATACAAAAGTAATCATATAAATTTTTTTTATTGGTAACACCTTATAATATGTGGGATAATTAGGGCCATTTTTTCAAATTCAGTCTTCAAGAGACCAAAAAAAACCGCCATGCACCGGCTGACACTATTTTTGTAATAACTTGTTTTTTGCAAAATTATGTTTTTGTAAATTGTAATGACTTAATTTGTTAATTGTAATTGAGATAATTTATTTATAAAAATTGTATAGAATCGATTCTACTTAATTGGGATCCCATCGGGACCCAAACACTTTGTCCCAAATGAGCAGCTGTCGTGTAATACATATGAGGGACGAGGGTTGTCCGATAATTAAAGATTTTTCTAATTTAAAAAATCAGTAAAAATTTATGTTTAGAAAAAAATTGTATGACTTTTTAGGCACATCCCCACTATTTTTCGCCATAATCCCCGTAACGATTGGTGCACTTGGTGAGTTGTGGCACTAGGTCCTTGATTCCTTTGTCGTAGAACTCCGGCGCCATGAATGCTCTCAATAAAAGGTCTCAGTCCGTGATTTTTAAATATATATATTTTTTTAAACGCCATTTTAACCCTTATGTATAAAGAAACTGTACAAAGACAAGGTCAGATCGCTTGCGCCAATATCATTCCGGAATTCTTGTAGCTTCTCGGAATTCTTTGCAATTAATTTTCTATGGTACACGGCTATCATGTGGTCAAATGTCATCCGACATTCAAGAGGTTAAGTGGTAACTTCAGGAACTTAGATTTTCAAAAGAATAGGTAAAGATTTACAAATTTTAGAATTAAAAGAATTTTTTTAATATTTGGGTGTTTCATTTATTTGTATCGCGTAACTAATGCATTATTTGATTTGCAGAAAGGGGCTACAGTACTGTGGGAAGAAGAGAAGGACGCAGGAGAGGTGAACCCCCATGGCAGTCTGAGGAGCCGGCCAGCCGATACAGTTCCACCATGGGCAGTCGAGGGTGGCGGCGCTCCGGCAGCAGCGGGGAGGGCGAGCGTGTTCGGCCCGTGCGCCATCGCGCGCCCCCGCCCGCCTCGCAACGTCCACCGCAACCCTCGCAGCGCTCCTCGCACCGCTCCCCTTTCGAAGACGACTTCGCCGCCGACCGCTCTCCCTCTCCGCCACCGCCCCTCTCCCCCAACACCCGCAACCGCCAACGCCATCGCTTCTTCGACGACTTCAACCAGTCGGAAATTGACTCCCCGATTGCCCCCAAAAACAATGGAACGCGCTTCCGATTTTCAAACGATTTCTCGGAAAAAGACTCCCCAAAATCACAAAACTCACCGTTTGAAAATGATTTCGTCGAAAGCGTCAGTCTGACGAAAAAGATGACGAATTCCAAATACGACAGTTACGCTAGTCTGGAAAAGGAATCTCCGATGTCGGCCAGAGTGTCAAATTTTAGATTTAAGTACGATAAAGAATTAAGTTCGGAGAATCTTTCGGGATCTCCAGCCTCTCCTCGCCCGCGCCATTCCTCCCCACCGCCCCCCGCTCCATCACTCTTCGAAGATGACTTCTCTCCTGAGCCCAGAAATGGAATCTTGAGGGCTCTGGACACCAATGGAGACACCAGAAAAGAAACAATTCACGAAGGAGAGGAATTGCGAGTCTTGACAAAAGAAGAAAGAAGTGAAAAGATGGTAGGTTTTGATTTTGGTTCTGGCAAAGAAGGAATACCGGAGAATAGACGCAGTCAAAAACTGAGCAATAAAAACAGACCTAAAGTAGAGCTTGACATAAAGAAATCAGAATCTGTAAATATATTTTCGAGGGAGAGTGACCCTTTTGACGGTGATGACTTCTTCAACTGCACAGCGTCGGATAGGCCCCGGAGAGACAATTGGCAGGCGAGCTTCGACAACATGTGATGCGATCAGTTGGACACTTGGGACTCTGGCGGGAGTCTCAAAACTACTGTAACTGTGATGGAGCTTGAGCATTTATTAAGCTTTTAATGACCACTCAAATGTTGCATGGGAAACAAGCGCAAGACAGGGCTGTCTGCTGTCGGGCTGTCAGGCTGTCTGCAATCAGGCTGTCTGCTGTCAGGCTGTCTGCTATCAGGCTGTCTGGCGTCAAGGCTTGTGGGAAGTTATTTAACCATTTAGTGTATGTTTCTATACACGTTGACTTATCGCTACCTATGTATGTATTAATAATCCCACATTCCTCCTCCATTCAGGAGATTTTTAGTCTACTCTGAATTCGGCCAGTTAGTTTCCATATAAAGAGTTACTATGCAACATTTTAGATTTAATACATAAATCACACACTAGATGTTAAAGTTTTCAATTACTATACAATTAATATAAATGTTTTACATAATTATTTATTTATTGATCTTGTATGTATTTTACTCGTAACATTTTTTTACCAAGCCAACTTGATTAGTTCAACTTTAGTTGAGTGAGATTGCAGATATTTATATAATCTTAAAGATTTTTTTTATCAATTTGTGAACATAATATTTTATAATGATCTTATTTTGTATATAATTACTAGCTTTCCAATTAAAAGTGCAATGAAATTGTGTGGAAGTTGTATGGAATGATAAATGCATTTACTGTTTATTACTGTTGTATAGATGTTTCTTTTTATTAGAAATATATATCCAACTCATTCAATGAAATCTGTACTTTTCTCTCAACCCCGTCAGACCCCTCCCTTTATTTTGATAAAATTATAAATAATAATAAACCTGTTTCTTCATTAAATTGGTTTATTAAGAATGTTTACAACTTATTATTACAATAAACTCGCTAGAATTTTAACATTAATATGTTTGAGTGTACATAAAGTAATCTACACTCATCGGACTGACAAAATAATAAAGTTCAAGGAGAATTAGAAATGTCCATGTTATCAGGAGAGTCCTTGTTCTGGACCTCGGGAGACACGCTCCTTTCTTCAGAAATGCGAGGAATCTTGTTGTCTGCCTCGAAGCCTCGTTCTTCCTCGTCGTAGTTGCGGGCCACTTTGGGGATGTCTTCTTTATCCCTTTTCTTATCAATGCTTGGAGACTTGGTCCTCCTCTTGATAATCTTGCCCTTTGATTCTGACCTCTTGGCATCTCTAGACTTGGACCTTCTCCGGTCTCTTGATTTAGACCTTCTTCGATCTCTAGATTTAGATCTTTTACGGTCTCGAGACCGAGAACGTTTCCTCTCCCGGGAACGAGATCTTTTTCTATCTTTAGTGGTAGACCTGCGCTTCCCTCGAGACCTGCTCCTTTTCTTATCCCTCGATCGTGATCGTTTCCTATCTCGAGATTTGGAGCGTTTCTTTTCACGAGACTTCTTATCTCGGGAACGGGATCTGCGTTTCTCTTTAATTGGTTCTGCCGATGACGATCTCTTCTTTTCAACGGACATTTCTTTTTCTGGGGACACGACAATCTTTTTCTTATCGTCTTTTTTCCTTGAATCACGATCTCGATCTCTGTCTTTATCCTTATCTGGTTTGTCCCTATTCCTGGATCGATCACGTTTAGATTTGGAACTCTTCCCTCTGTCCTGAGATCTGGATCTGGTGCGTCGCCTACGAGAGCGTGACCTACTAGAGAAGACAAATATTAGATTAACCAGATATATAAAGTGAGGCATGAATGTGGATGATACCAAGAGTTAGTAAAGATACCTGGATCGATGGCGGGTGTGCCTGTGAGAGCGGGAGCGTGATCTGCGTGAGCGCTGACGTGACCGGGATCGAGAGCGACGAGATCTGTGACGGGAACGTGAACGGCGACGCGAGCGAGATCGGGACCTCGTCCTGCAAAATGTACTGGAGATGTGGTACTCATGTCAGGCATACATCGGTTACACAATCAAAATACAAACTAAATGATTTTTAAAACAACATCAGTTATCTTTAAATGATGAGACTATATTTTTAAGAACATATCAAAGTTAGCCTTTTTACCAGGATATCTATCCTTTCATGAAATTTGACAATTAAAATTACGAAAAGGTAATTGATACAATCATGAAAAGGTAATTGAACTTGTTAAATATAACAAAATGAAGGTAGGTACTGAAAAGGATTTATCTAATCAAATCCGTGGTATTCAATACATTTTACTGACAAACTCTGGAACACCTTTGTTGTTGGTAGTAAATTAAAGGCAAAAGTGTGTGAATGTTACATTACAATTTTTTTTAAATTTGTAGTGGTCACTGTCAGTGTGTGGTGGATAAGTACCTCTTATATGTGTATTGGATAATATAATTAACAAAAAGAAACCTTCTCTTATCCTTGGAGAGCATTCCAATAACAGGATCAATGGCTGCGGAAATCAGGTTCTGTGCTTCCTTCACCCGGCACATGGCTTCCTCGATCTCCCTCTGGGCGGCTTCATTACTCTTGGTCTGCGGCTTGGAGATAGCTTGAGTTGCATGATGTATCTAGAAAAAATATTATTATATATTATTAAACACATTTGATTATAATACTTAATGGCCTCTGTAATGAAAATTTCACAAGGCTCTGTAAACAAATAATTTGAGTAACTGAAAGTTTGAATACTTGTGACTATTAGAAAACAAACCAACCTTTAAAATATGGCCTTCAATTTCAGTTCCATTCATTTTGAGGCCTTTCAGTATGCTCTCCTGTTCGGTGAATTCAACAAGGGCATATCTTAGCTTGTCTGAATCCCGGTCACAAAACCTTAAATACTTGACTTGTCCAGCTGCACTGAAGTAGTCAATAAGATGCTGGCTTGTGATATTAGATGGTACGTCAATGATAAGTATCGTGCGGCGGATTTCTTCTATTTTTCGAGAGTCGTATGCAGCAGGTAATGGAGGATAGTTTGGTAATCCATTAGCGAGCAGCCGAGGGTCGTTCGTTTGAATAACCTGGTTCGGAGGAACCCCTTCTAATGTATTGACAACTTCTGGTGGTAGCCTAGGTTCGGTTGGATTCAGACCCGGTACTAATGTACCATTACTGGACATCTCCAGAGCCTTGTGTTCATCCGGGATCTCTCCTGACCCCACAGGAATGACAATTAAGGCTCGATCTATAAACACCGTGTTAGTCATGTGCTGAGCTATCCCAACGGTGGACGCTTCGTAGTACTTGACGTAACATATTCGAGACTGGACGGGACAAGACACATCCCGAATGGTAGGATACAGCCTGATATCATCTATCTTCCCCAAGTAGCCGAATAATGTTTGCATCTGATCCTTGGTAGCCTGGGGAGCGATGTTGGTCACCTGAATGACCCGCGTATTGGCTACCATTGTGATATTTGTATCAAATTAATGTTTACCTACGTCAAATAACAAGAGACGTATCATTTTCCACACATAGAGGTACGGTTCACTTCATAAAATAAATAATAACCAGCGCAAAAAATTTACGACGATCAACCGGCGACAAACGAAAACGAAACGAGTCGGAAAAGTCAAAGAAAAACTCTCAAAACAATTTTTTTTTTCTATGCATTCTTGTCTATGTAAGGATGGAATCAGACGGTTCACCGAGTGAAGGTTTACTCTATGGTTACTCGAGCGAATGTTCCCATCTTCGTTTCACTTTTGTTTCATTTCATGTTCAGACGTGTCATTCCGAGTAAAATAGGCCGAACGAAATACAGAAATGAACGATTAGTGAACTGTCTGATTCCGCCTTTATGTATCAAACGCTGTCGCACAGCCCAGTAATGCCTCTTTCAGACGTTTCAATTTTAGTTGTTGCAACTCATTGTTGAATAACAATAAGGAACTCCAGTGAAAAATATTACCGTTAAAAATATGTTCGTATAGACAATAAACGCTGATTATTAATATATAAGTTTTATTAAATAATATTAAACGTTGAGTTTTAATTTTGTTTTTATGAAAAGTCCATTTTAAATCGTGTCAATAACACATTGTCAGTTAATATCTAACTACTACAACTTATTAAATTTACTTTTTTCGTCCATATTAAGCGTGACCTGGTTTTGTAAATATTTTACCTTATATATCACACAATCAAGGACTCACGAACCCTCCCGCACGTATTATACTCTTAGCCGGCGTTTTCGCGGGCTTAATAAGATTAAAACTTGTAGAATTAATTTAATTTTGAAAACGAACTATAAAAAAAACTAGTATTTAAGTTTGCATGAACATTAAAAAAAATGACTCAACTTATTGTAAATTATGAATGAATATTTTAAGTAACGATTTACGTTTCCAGTAGAGTTTATGTGTAAAAGATTGCCATGGTGACAGCTTTTCACAATTTAAAAAGGTTTATTATGAGGTTATGTACCATCTATTTGGGTAGTGCATATTTAATTTTAAATAAAACAATAACTTAGTAAACACAATTTTTATATTTGATGCCGACCGGGTTCCGCTAAAATCGTAGCTTCTTCAGGGCAGTTTACAATAATGTACTAAAATCTGCAAGATGTGTCCATATGAACATTAATTTGTGCTTCACATGAACAAATATATTTAATTAATTTGAAATTATCTTCGGTGTAATATTAATAGCATTTTTATTACAAACCTTAGTTTGTAATAAAAATGAAACGATTTCTATAGTAAGATGACATTATTTAATGATAATTTTAATTGCACTTGAATGAATGCAATTAAAAATTCTAAAAGGTGCCTACGACCTACATGTTATTTAAAGGTTATTTTTTTAACAAAAACGTTAATTATTATGTCAATATTATTCATGGAAATTTGTACCCACCGGCTAAACTAAATAACTTATTAATAATTGTATTGTTGTGAGATGCCCACATATTTGAAATTCGTGGAAAGGGGAATAGTACTAATGTTGCCATCAAACAAAAAGGAAATCATTGCCAAGAAAGAAAAACGCTGATTGAAATTTTGTTGCAGTACTTACTTACTAATGTTGCGTTATTTAAACATGTTGATGAGTTTTATTTAACAAAAATGGCATATAATTAGGCGCTCCGCCCACTCAGGCAACTGAAAACTCCCAACTGCCAACTGTCTTTGTATGACAATGTGATGGTCCGCACACTACACAATCACACAAAACCCCGTTGTCAATGGTAACGCAAGCTGTGACTTGCGACCATCTTGCGACCATCTTGCGACTGTCACCGCTCATTGCCCTGGGTGGCCGTTGCTAGTTGCTAGCTGTCAGCTGTCTCGTAGTTCGTCTATGGTTAAACAAGCTTTTTGACCAATCAAGACAGAGAAAAAGCCGGTTTTAGTTGGTTTTCAGTTGCCTCAGTGGGCGGAGCGCCTTATTGACATATTATTAAATATAGATAATAAGCGTTGCCATAATTTTCGGTTACCCCCCCCCCCCCCCCCAGAGACAAAAATCCTGCCCCTGACCGTAGCTATTGCTCCCAAACTCCGAGCAAAAAAACGATTATTGTGATGTTTCGATTAAAAAAATTCGATTATATTAAAATTTTGATCATTCCATCACTAGTTCAGATTGGTTTATTTATGTCTGCACGAGAGTGGCATCTATGACATCTATGTCTCCAATCTCTGACACACTCTGACATATGTCAAAATGTGTCATACGTAGCACAAAGTGTATATTGTAAACATTAAAAAAATATAAACGATGAAGTCAAGACCAAGGTAATATAAGATGTATTCGATATTACTTAAGAAAATTGAATAGTTTTTGTGCTTCGTTATTTAAACACAACTATTTTTGGGATTTCAATAACCAGGAAGTAAGGAGACTGAAAGTGAGGCATTCCATGGTCATTCAATTCGATAACTAAGCTAATTAGAATATGACTTCGTATATCCTTACAAGAAATCTTATTTCGAAAGGTCCCACGTATAACATTAACAGGATGTTTCGGTAATTTCTCCAGCCTTGTATGGAAGTAAAAAGATTTTTTTCCTTATAAAAGGTAGTATATAGTCAGTGTTTCCTGTTTTCTTGCACCACTTTCTCTATCATATTATGCTATGAACATAATTTTAATTCTTATTATGTTTATTTATTGTCTCTTTATGTTTTTTTTAAGGATGAAGAATAAAGGATATGACCCCCAGGGTTACAATAGAATGGGAAATGGAAAGTTCAGCGACGAGAGTGATGATGAGGATATAGATCTTCCAATAAGAAAAGTCTTCAAACCGCAACATTTTGTTGAAGCACAAGTACAAGAAGGCGATACTCTACAGGCAATCGCTTTACGATTTAACTGTACTGTAAGTTTCCCTAATGTTTTCATGTATATAATAGTATCTAAAGTTTGTTTCGGTTATCACCAATTTTATTACCCTAATCTATGTCTAAACACTATTCTCAATATAAGCGATAATGTTTGAGCATTATAAAACCACTCTTCTGCTTTAGCTATATAAAAATTTCTAGACATTTTATTTAATTATGTACATACAGTTGTTTCTTATTTTTTAATATTTCGCTACCGGTTTCTAAACATCCATATCATTTTATTTACCTATTTTTTTTTTTTTTAAACTTTATTTATATTCTGTATTACCTACATTTTTTCAACTCATATTTTATCTAACCTATATTATGTGTCTTAATATTTTCTGTTTTTTACCTGTATTTTATTCACTTCTAGCTCTTCACTGTAATTAATCAAAACATGTATTGATTTATGTATGTAAAAGCCCTATGGGCGTTTAATAATAAAAATAAATAAATAAATAAAAATTAACTAGCGTTTTTAAAACCAACTTACAAATATACAAGTTCAGAAATAATTTGATATTTTTATTTCTGTAATTGTATTTAAGTTAATTTTAAAAATGCTATTTTGATACTGATGTGTCAAAACTGGTAGCGAAATATTAAGTAATAAGTAATATAATAAAACTTTTCTAAAATAAAATTCAAAAACCAATTTACAATCATAAAAAACTTTCAGGTATCCACGATTATGAGAGCAAATAACATTTTAAGAGAGAATGAAATATTTGCAAAGCGAGTGTTAAAAATTCCAGTGACTGCTTATTCCCTGCTGACGGAAGGTCTGCCTCTTGTGCACACTAGCGGACACAACTCTCCCACCAGGTCTAACCCTGCCAGAAGCACTGAAGACAATAAAGAAAATGTTCCTTTAGTCACTGATAATAACTTTCAACAAAAGTTAATAGTGGCATCAGTAAACGCTTCAGAAATTAAACTCCCGAAATATTCTAACGCAAGTTCATTGCACGGAGAAAATGTATTTCCAAGTACGAGTAAAGATTTGAATAATGTTCCAAGAAGTATACCCATTAATCAACAGTCCGATAACAACATAGACTGGGACAATAATTTAACACCATTATTAATAGACCAGAGAGCGCACACTAGTCCGCAAACCGTGGAATCAACTCTGATAACAGAATTTACAACTAGAGGTGCTGATTTTGGTATCAAATGGATACATTTGATTGGATGTGCTTTGATGATGGCTTTTATAATACCATTAATTTATGTAGTCTATATTGCTGAACACCCAGAAAAGTTTCACCATTACAACAAGTCAGGGGAACACCTTCAGCACTGACATTGTTATTTTCATTTGCTTCTGTTTTCAAATGTTAATTTGTATTATTTTACTTGTGTAAAAGGAATTATTGTTGTTAACCACAGACCAAAGGAAAGATAGACATGCCCATAAGGGCGAGGAGAACAAGCCAACTTGTGCAGAACGGGAGGTGGCTTTGTCAATAAATTAATCCGACAGTCCACAGGCAACTCGCATTGTAGAATCTGTAAAATTGCTCGCTGCGTAATACACGTAATTGAGGATCCCATATAGGGCAAACAAAGGTTCGGCTTGTTTCCAAAATCGAATATTTTATTACAGTATTTAGTTAGACATCGCAGAAAAACTAACACATATACAGTATGAGAGAATGCCTAGCAGAGGCCTTGCGAAGAAAAGCCCCACAATGAACTGCGCTGCAAACCGTTACCTTACTTTAGCAAACTTTACTTTTTTGAGCAGGGTCTGGTTTTTTCGACGTGCATTCATCGGAGATCAAAGTGTGAATGATGTCTATTAAGACACAGGTTCTCAAACTTATTTTGACCACCACCCACTTTGAGATTTAAAAAAAATCTAGTGCCCATATTTTTAACTTTACCGTCTATTGCATATCTTAAAAACAGTTATTACTATTAGATAGGATAGATAGAGTGACACCCATATCCTATTTCTGGTATCAAATAATGTTTCAATGAGAGGAAATAAAACTCATACTTAAAAGTATTTTTATTAACATTAAAAGACCGCTTTGAATTTAAAACTTATGTTATGTGATGGATGAATCTGATACATTTCGACGAGTTGGTTAATATCAGGCTCGAATTCACTTAAAAACAGCCTCAAGTCACCGCGTTCAGTAACTTGCAGCCGATTTCTCTTTTTAGTTAGCAACGTTGCTACAGCACTAAATCCACGTTCACACAAATACCGAATTCGTACTGAGCAAGTTAGAACAAATAAAAATCATATCAATTCATGCAGGGTTGTAAAAATCGCGTTGTTTAACAAAAGCTTGTTAGAACTTGATTGCCACAAAAATGGCACGAACTAAAGGTGGATAGTCCGATACAGTTTTTCACACAAACTTTGGGGAACCAATGACGGTGATTGAAAAGAAATAATTCCATTATTAGTGTTTTGCAACCTCTTGTTAGCTGGAAAAACAATTAAATATTAATTTAAAATAGGACACCGCTTGCCACCCAAAACACATATTTCATATAATTCACGATATTGAGTTTGATACATCAAAACTCCATTTTGGTCAACTTCCGGAGATGCCAGATTCATGAAATAAAAAGCGGGAACGAGACTAGTACATGCTCAAGCAACTCTAGTTTTTCTTAATTATATGGATATCGAAAATTGCTCAAGAATTTCAATTTTCATTAATGAAAAAATTATTTAAAATCACAGACAATTTTATTCAGTTAACTTAACCATGGATTACATACATGAAATATAAATTTGCATCCACATATGCATAAGTGACTCTAATTTAACCGTCTGTACGGGACTCTAAGCATTCGAGTCGTAAATCGCGTCTTAAGTGGTGTCGTGTCTAAATTTCATCAGATTTTTGCAGATAGAATTTATCTGCCGTCACCCTTGTAGATTTTCTTAAGGCCCCCTAACTTTCTTTGAGCCTTCTATTGCCCCCCTGGAAGACTCCAGCGCTTACAAGGAGGCGTTATCGCCCACTTTGAGAAAGACCGATTTAAGACATCATTCGTACTTTTACAGTTTATGGCATCCTTAACCTTCTTAAAAAGATTGTCACTTGGTTTGTCGAACTATAGCTCGTCGAAATGACATCCAGTTTTTGCATTAGGGCATGTTTATATCTTCTTTGGTCTGTGTTATCAACTAAGTTATATTTACAGACATTTCAATTTCCTGCATATGTTTTATGCCATATATATAAATAGAAAAATATATTGTGTACATTGAACTTTTTGATCTTATCATTTGTAAATAAGATAATGTTAATCCCTCAACATATTTCTCAATATTCTTGAGAAACATTTATTGTGTCTGTCGAAATTATAAAAAGATTTGTTATATAAAAATTACAGATTGCTAAACCGGTTGTCTTTAACTTAGGTCTTTTGTTTGAAAGAAATCACCACTGACTAAGCAATAAGTCCGGCACAACAGTATTAAAAAAATGTTTGAAAAATTAATACTTGAGGCCTAAAAATGTTGAAAGATGTCTGTGCGTGTAGTTAGAAAAGTTAATGCTTTTATGTTTATACTGTAATAAAATAAACTAGTGCTTTAAGCGACAGACAACTTCGTGAAATATATATTATTTACCATCAGTATAATATGCTCAGCAAAATATTGTTCTATTGGAAGACAACTTTTTAAACAATTTTATGTCAAGTGCCAAGGAATAATTTAATAAAAATATGACTCAATATTTACATCCAATTACCATAATGAAGATGGCCACCGAAATACATTTATAGCTCTCTCAACCTTTTATTGGATGATCTGATAGCCAATGATTATTGTTAATTTGTAAGTATGTATGTAGGTTTTATAAATAACTTTCCACGTAATAAAACCTCACCCTTCTTTAAAAAATGGTTTCTCAAACTAAAAATGTGCCTTATGAAAATATATTTTTATTGCAGAAAATATATTTTTATTGTCAAATATAATATTATATGAATTATTACTCAGGGTACAAAATAATCTGAAGAGTTTGACTAGCAGAATTTTTTTTTTCAGTGACATAACTTTTTAAAAAGTGTGCTAAATTATTCAAGAGATTATTTATATACATTTTTATGATTTTTTTTTAGTCCTAACAAAAGGAATGATCTTTATTTTAGTAACATTTCTCATTATTATTGTTGTGATACCTGATGAAATAAAAAAAATCTAAATAATAATTAGATGCATGTTTGTTATTATTAGTTATGAATACATATTGTAAAATTGTAAGTACGGTGCATTTAATGTCAATTGATCACGATAGTTAAGTTAACCTTTGTCTTTGCATTGTTACCAGTGGCGTTATATCTTTCTTGTAGATCTTATTTTTCTGTTAAGCTAGCTTTACACTCGTAAGTTAAATTTACTTCTTTTGAGAAGTTGCATAATTAACCCCTCAGGCTAATCAATTTGTTCGCTTTTCGGAACAACTCATATAGGCAGGGTTGGGCAAAATACATGCTTTGCTGTATTTAAAATGCAAAATACAAAATACTTTAACGCATGTATAAAATACAAAATACAAAATATTTATTCGTATGAAGCAGTTACTTTGTGATGTGACATTATAATTTAAAATAAAACAATAACTTTTATACACCACTTTTATTTTTTTATACTTTATGCCGACCAGGTTTCGCTAGCACCTTAGCTTCTTCAGGGCAGTATAGTCTCTACTAAAATCTAACATGTGTTGTGCCTGTGCAGGACGTAATTGGAGTAAGAGCTAAGGAAAGCCATAAATACTAATAGCAAAGTAATTAACAATCAAATAAATTTAAATAAAAGTCCCATACTTAGGTTGTTTCCCATTGACAAAGAACATTTACTTCCCATTCCTCAGTCCCTTACTCCCATTACGGCCTGCACCGGCGGAACCCAGCCTATTTTTTCAATACCCTGAATATATTACAACACATGTTAGATTTTAGTAGAGACTATACTGCCCTGAAGAATCTACGGTGCTAGCGAAACCCGGTCAGCATAAAGTATAAAAAAATAAAAGTGGTGTATACAAAGTTATTGTTTTATTTTTAAAAATACAAAATACTTTCAAGTGGTGTATTTGTATATAAAATATAAAATATAGTATTTTAACCATTTTTATTTAAAATATAAAATACATTCAGAACCATTGATTGCAATAAATTGTTGTAAGTGCCCTTATCTAAGGGTGCGTTTCCGTAGAAGCAAAACTGAGCAGAGATGTGCAAAAATTGACCAATCATATTGCTCAAAAGATGCATCTCCTCTCTGCTAAACTTTGTAGACTTGTAAAGTTTTGTGGTATAGAACCCAGGTATTAGGTAATGTAAATATAACTAATCCAGCCCAGTCTATTTATCAGTAAAATAAGAATTTCCTTTCATGAACACTAGGCTTTTAAATGTATCATCAAACAGCCTCTTGTTGGGGAATGAATAAAACCTGCTTAAGAAAACAATCTTTCTACAGATCCTGATGAGCACTTAAATTGTATGAACACTTTTTTATATTGAATAGCTTTCAAGAATGGTAAGCTCTTTACTTTTATCGTTTGGGAAGCTGACTGACTCTAACTCCATTGTTGATGTCTGTGGTTGATCACTGACCCTGTTCAAAAAATATCTTAAACCATCAATATATTTAAACATCTCACTCTTTTGAACACTTTTTTTCTCTCAGAAACTCACTCTCCTAGAGGTTAATTCTCATAGATAGATGGATTCTAATGTTTTTAGTTGAATGAGTCAGCTTATTTTTCATTATCATTAATAAGATTGCTAAATGAATTTATGTGAAAATGCATTTTGAAGCCATAAGTATTTGAAATACTAATTACAAAATACCTTAGCATCATGTATTTGAAATACCAATTACAAATTACATTTGTAGGAAGTAATTCAAATACTACCCAGCCCTGCATGTAGGTCTCATAGAATCATGTCTCCCTTACTATCATGGTTAGAAATATGATATAAAAAGTGTTAGAAAGAGAAAACACCACGCTTTATATTCAAATCTAAAAGTTAACCACAAAATAATTTGAATGTACACCTTTATGAAACCAAAGTTTCCGACTGCAATTTGAAAAAATATTATGAGACTTTGGGGATTTTTTATTTATTATTTTTACATGAAATGACAAACGATAACGTTTAGAATACATTTGCCTAATAAATTATGTGTGTGTTTACTTTTTTTCATTGTCATTAATATTAGTTAGAAAAAACGTAAGGTGAGCCATTTTTACAACTTTTTTATATTTGCATTGAAAATTTTTATATTTCAAAAATTGTATGCTCATTTCCAAGTATAAAATTTGAAAGTGTATTTCATCACCTTTCAAAAACAGTGCAGTTTTTAGTTTTCGAATGTGTTCAGAAATATTCCATTTGTTTGGATTTTATTGCAAAGCGGAAATATTTTGACCTTCTGACAAAATTGGGCCCGAGGTCTGAGTGGTTAAGTATGTTTACATTTAATTTAATTCATGGCATTTAATGCTCACGTAAGTTGTTTAAAAAACTTATGTAAGTGCTTCCAGCGACCAATACACTTGTAAGTTTGTTCGCGGTAAGATAGCTTCCGCTCAACAACGAGTTGCTACTTTCACAATATTTTTCAAAAAAGACACAAGGGCCCAAAGAAAAGTTAAAAATTAAGAATGGAGTACCAACTTTAGTTCTTTAATTTTGTCCGAATGACAGCAACCGACCTGTATTGAAGATGTGACCGCTATATCAGTTAATTTCTTTCCGTTTACATTGTTTTGTGGTACTGATTTATGTTTTACGTAATATTATTTTTTATGTAGTTTTCTAAACTCTTTTAGTCAATCTCAGATATTAGTTCAAGTAATAAAAATACCACTTTTTAGAGGAACAAAAAAAAACTATTAAAACATCTCTTTTTAATTTTTAGCATCGGCGCGTTTAGCTGCAATTGTAAAGTTACAGTTAGCGTCTCAACTTATCAAAGTGATTTCGTAAGGTGTGAGAAGTTGAGAAGGCTGAAAATGCGCAGGCATGATTAGACCTGTCAAAAAAAAAAATCACACCACTTACGACTTCTAAAAGTTGCTTTAAATTACAGTAAGTAAATTACAATGTTGTTTACATTGGTAGTTTTTCCAAAAGTCACTTACAGGTGTAACGGCTGACTAAGAAACACAATATTGTGGTATTCTGAATAATATCCTACTTCGACCGGTCAGTGGTTGAGTGGGCATCGCGTTTGGGTCTCACCCAGGCGTTCCGTGTTCGATTCCTCGGCTGGCTAAGTCCTCCACCACAACACAAGCAACATCTTCCGCTTAGTGTGGTGGTAGTAGGAGATTTTCAAATGTTGTTGGGTTATTCGTAACCCGGGAATGTTTGTCGTTCTTTTAAAAAAAAAAAAAATTATATTTCTAGTGAAACAGAAATTCTGTCACAAATAACAATGAAAAAATGGTGCTTTAGCCATTTATCCATTCTAGCGTTGATATGTCATGATGTTTGTACAGATTTTTCTGTATGGAATTTCTTAATCAATGCAACTATTTGCAGCTTGCAGTGGCATTGAACTATGGACCTGTGGGATATCTGTTTAACGGCCGCTGTTCCCAATCCCACTAATCAATTACTAAGCCAAAATTTTGCCTTAGTATTTGATTAGTGCACAACTACGCTTTTTCCAACACACAAGTATCGCTTAAGCATATATCTTAACCTAAGGAAGCCGGACTAGTGGATTAAACTCGTTCTGGCCGCCTCAGTTTTGGACTAGTTCTTAAAAGTGTCAACAGAGTAGAAAAAATACCGCGAACACAATGTATGGTCGATGAAATATCACTTTGACAGAAGACGCAGTTTCGCGCTCATTTCACTTCTGTTGTATTGCGTTTATCAATTATCATTTTAATTAATATGGATTAAGAAGTTCGGATGCGTGCGGAGCAGAGACGAAAAACGGTTAATTTATGCGAAAAACTATGTCGTTTTCTAATATTCGCCAAGCCAAGTGTCAAGTCCAGTACCTACGGTCAAGCTGACACATTATTAAACACGACTGCACCACATCTAAAAAAAACTGCCTATGCAACCCACTAACGCGGACTCAGCCAATCAAATACTTAAGCATTTACATTGACAACTATTTCAGGTGCACAGAACAAAATTAATAAAACAGCGGGTAAAGTCAGAAAACTTATATATTTTTTTAAGAACATACGAAACATAATGTCAATGAAGACTTTAAAAACTATATACTTTGCGTTAGGCCAATCAGTTATCACAAACGGTATGATTGGTTGGGGTGGTGCTGCTAAGACTATCATGGACCCTCTCGTCAAAGCGCAAAAAGCCTTAATTAAAGTTATCACAAAAAAACTTTACAGATTCTCGACAATACAGTTATTTAAGGACTTCGCCGTACTGAACATACAGCAACTGTACATCAAAATTATATCTATACATTACCAAAAGGACAAACTAAACCAACATACTGCACAACACATCTACGGTACAAGACATAGACATTAACACATGACTCCGAAGATAAATACCACCTATGGACAAAGATATTACCGTAATCTGGCTTTAAAACTTACAAATTTAATTGAAAAAGACATTCATTTGATAAAAAGCGTAAATCTAAAACAGAAAATACATACATGGATAGTCAACAAGGGCATTGTATACTGCGGACATATTATAACTTCTACAATATAATCGCAACACACCTGTAAAAAAAAAAGATTTCTTTTCAAATAATTTAATTTCTTTGTATCTCTTCTCCATTCTTGTTTTCTATTTCTCTTATTAATTTTCATTTTATGTTTATTTTTCGAAATTCTATTAATTAATTAATCATTAATTTTATTCTTTCTTTTAAGGAAATGATATAAAAATATTAAATTCCTGCCACCTCGGAACAGGCTCAGCCTAGTGAAGTGGCATATATACCTAAAAAAAAATTGCACTTAACCGCTTGGACACATAAGCGTGTTTTCACGATAATTTAACGTAGGTAGACATAGGAATGACGTATGTCCCGTACCTGAGTTATTAAATGTATTTTTTGGTTAATAAATAATTTAAAAAACAAAACAAAAACCTTATGTTAACTGTACAAGGACAAGGTCAGAATCGCTTGCGCCAATATCATTCCAAATATTGCTTTTAATTTTAGTAATGTAGCTTCTCGGAATACTTTATAATTAATTTTCTATAGTAAACGGTCATCACGTGGCCAAATGTCATCTGACATACAAGAAGTTAAAAACTCACTTTGAAAAGTTGTTAATTTATCGCCCTTAATCGGTGATGTACTGTCCCGGAGATTATTGCGGGTCACAATCAGGGCTTGACGTGTTTTGAGATCTCCCGGGTTTTTTTGTGAATAACCGTGTTAAATCATGCTCAATCGGGCTGAAAATTTGTCACCACACGCCTAATAATTAGTAAAATCTGTTCTAGTTCGCGAAATAATTTTATCTTTCTCGGGAAAGAAGTTATGCTCGAATTAAATACCTGTGTATTATTTCTTTGTGTGAATTTATCAACTGAAAAGTGTAGCAATTGAACGAAGAATCTATGAGTGGCTGGATTGTGTAAACAGCTCAAGTGTCAACTGTCATTAGCCCGAAAATTTATGTGCCCTCTTCAACCGAGCTGTCTTTCATAAGCTAAGATATTTTGTTTAATTTATTTTTTGTTTATGTTTATGTTTTCGTTTTAGATGATCTGTATATTTATTTGTATGTCTGAGGCAGGGATACAAAACCGGTGGGTTGCCAGATTCAAATAGTTTCTTTTTATCAAAGATTACATGTTAATTTCAGATTGTAAGGTGCGTACACGACTTCTCGTTTATGGCGGGTAAGAAAATGTTTCGGACCAATGATCATTCAAGGCATTGCCATGACTGATTCGGGTCACACGAGTAGAAAGAGTTTGATTGGAGTCCATAAAAATCTCACATTTAGGCACAACACATTTTAGATTTGTCATTTGCAGGTAAACGAATATCTTGACGTGCACAAGTCACAAATAATACTTTTTATCTTTATCTTAAAAAATGTTTTTGTTAATTCGGTCGGATATTACACTATCATAAAAAATATTTTTGGTAATTCAGTCGGATATTACACCTCGGAGGAATATCACTTGCGGACAAAAGTGGCAAGAAGATGCAAACAGAGCCCGGAAGAGATGATACGAATCAAGTAAAAGACAAGAAGAAGCAAGTAGCTCCAATAATAGAGATGGGTTGATCCAAGAGGTGGCAAGAAGAGACAAGTAAAGGCAATAAGAGACGAGAAGATCCAAGATGCATGAAGAGCCAAGAAGAAACATTAAGATATAAGAAATAGCAAGAAGAGTCAAGCAAAACCCAGATGAGATGAGAAGAATCAAGAAGAGGCAAGAAGAGACAAGAATTAGTAAAAAGGGTCATGGAGAGATGAAAGGAGCCCAGAAGAGACAAGAAGAAGCAGAAATAGAAAAGAAGATACAAGAAAAACTAAGAAGGAACAGGAAGATCCAAGAAGAGCGAGAAGAAGGAAGGCATAAAGAAAGGAAATACAAAATCATAACGCTCAATCCATTCCTTTATTCCTGCCCATCCTAAATTCCAATATTGGCTTATTAGGTTGCCATGTATACCGGTCGATTAAACTCCAACCTCCTTCCTATCCTCAGAGCACTTGTTCCTAGTCCTAACAAATCAGTGCCCCCTGGTGTACCGGTCTTACCGGGACAGGATTGCTCCTGGCTGGGGTGGTACAATCGTATCGTATCGTATCTTAATCGGTGATGTACTGTCCCGTACATTAATAACCTTATTCTTATAGATTCGAAAATCCCACCATTAATTTGGGTGAAATATCCTATTTGTAAAGTGCTTTACCAGATGTACGAGATTAGTCTAATTTTTATCAACTGAAGTACAGTAGAATATAACGACCCTCAAGGGACCGGCGATAGTTTGTCGTACTAACCGGACGACGCACAAAACGGCCGGATAATTTAAGCTTGTTTTTATTATGATACTTATTAATGTTATTGTAATTATTGTTATGGAATATGTAATAGTATAGGTAGATAAATTTCTTTTTAAGTGAATTAAACATTTATTACAAGTTACGCCGAACTCCTTCGCGGGGGATACATTTGATTCCCCGGGTTCTAAATGGTGTAATATAGCACTTTTTTCTTCAATTGAAAAACACTTTTGCTTCACGGAACTCATTGTGTCAAGTGGTTGTCACAACAGATGATAAACACTGACTGTGATTTACACTTGCTAATAAGGATAGGTGTTAGGCTGCCTTTACACACGTAAGTCGCTCACCTAAGCAAAAACCAATGTGCCCCTTGGCCAGAAGTAGCTTACGTGAGCGACTTACGGGGAAAAAACTTACATGTGTAAAGGCAGCCTTAGCGCACGGGGATTGGCCGGGCGCGGGGAGTAGGTATTTGTGCGTAGGTTTTGTAAACAAAATACTGCGTGTCGTTCTAACCGGACGAATTATCATTAAAATAGGTCGCTTTAAGCAGTTGGTGGCTTAAAACGGAGTCGTACTAAACGAATATATTTTCTTGTTACCTTACTATGAAACCTAACTTGAGTTTACATTGTCGTCGCTAAAAACGGTAAGCCGTTATAAGCGAAGTCGTTATATCCGAATTCTACTGTATAAACTAATAAGCTTTTAAGAAAACTAACCTTTCTTATTATAGAAGAATTAGGCTTTGAAGATTACATGGTTGTGTTAACATTTCTGTTATACGTTTCGAATCAGAAACTTCTGTTAATAAAAGTGGCAGCTCGAAACTTTATATCAAGTGGTCAAATTGATTGGTAAACATTATTTTTAATTTATTTCAGACTGGTACTGTTGGTTAGTAGGTGTTTATGAATAGTAGGTAATTATTTTTATACATGGGATCTCTCTTTAACCCCTCGGGCCTCGACCATGTTTTGTCAAAGGGTCAAAATATTTCTGCTTGATAATAAAATCCAAATAAATGGAATATTTCTGAACATATCCGAAAACTAAAAACTGCTTTTGTCAAGTGATAAAATACGCTTTTAAGTTTCAAATCATATTAAAAATATAATTTTTTAGAATATAAAAAATTTACAAACATAAAAAGTATCAAAAATGGCTCACCTTACGTTTTTTCTAGCTAAAATTACTGATAATGAAAAAAATAAAAACATATACCTGCTGCTCCCTTGGATTGACCAGCAATAGACCAATACTCTGCCCAAACATTGCAGGATCTCTCTCTTTGATGATGGAAAAAATGTCAGACAAGGGAATGTGGTTTACGAGGGTAACGTAGGGTTGGATGCTCCTTATACTCTGATTTGGATTCCTGGTCACGTTGGCATCGTGGCTAATACTCTGATTTGGATTCCTAGTCACGTTGGCATCATGTGTAATACTCTGATTTGGATTCCTAGTGACGTAACGTGATCAGTTGATCAGGAATCCAAATCAGAGCATTACCCACGATGCCAATGAGTTACGGTTTTTGAAGAGCTTTGAATTTTTTAATTGTTGGAAGTTGCACTCATTTGAATAGTATATTATGTATTATTTTTCTTTGTGTTTAGGCCTTATGCATCCAAATTTAGTGCTTCCAAAAAGCATTGAAATGGGGAATCTATAACCCTAGGTGACTACTTTGAGTAATAAATATTAGGTACAATGAGACCAACATAATTATTTTGATTATTGAAAGAATATGAAAATAGAAAAACACTGAAAAAAAATGTTGTGACAATGAAGTGAAAAAAGATAGATATTTAAAGTTTTTCATATGCGAAAATTTACAGTATCCACAACGATATATGTATGTACCAATGTGGTTAATATCCTAACCACTAATATTATATTAGGAGGATGTTGGTTTGTTAACGTAGATTATATATAATATACTCAGAATTTTTCTATCCAATCAAAGGTACATTTGGATTGTTTAAGTGGGTATGTTGACATTCATTAATATTATTTTAAAACAAAAAAACAATATACATATGTGTAGAGCTAAAGCCACAGAAGTACAGATTATACTATACCAGTCATAATGATTGGTTCAATTACAGGATTAATGTTGGTTTGTGCAAATGATTATAATAATTATTAATCTTTAGTAAAAAATGTTGAACGCCTGTGACACGTCAGAAAATGTGAAAAAGAAACGACCAATACAAAATATTTATTTGTTTTATTTTAAAACCAAATTTTTTATTTAACCAATTCAATGCGGATCCCAATAACACTCAGGTTATTTATCGATAGATTTTAACCGCAGTAAGCAATTGATATGTTTCAGCATTAATCTTTGGAGGTATGATATTTATTAAATCGAATGGCCTAATTGAAACACCCAGCAATCAGGCGCGGTCGGTCCATAGATGCGGTGGAAGCACCACATCCCTTTGTTTTCTAATCAAAAAGCGTATAATTTATTTATTCTAGCCGTAAACAGCAATACTGCCAATTATTACCAAAAGAGAACACAAAGAAACAGAGCGACTCATGAAGCAAATCGAAATACATATGCATTCTCAATGCTAGTAAAACTTACAACGTGTAAACACACACATACCAGCAACAGCGTCCTCAGATACTCGCTGCGTTCAACATACACAACTAACCAACAGGCGATCCGGCTGTTTGGTGGATGCTGTTCGTATTCAGTATTCCAAACACTAGGAAGATTTCGGATACGGCGCATGCGTATTCAGTATGGCCTGCAGAGTTCTTTGAAAGATAGATGCTTGTGTGCCGGGAGAATCCAGAATACAAAAAACTACTTTAATGCCTATAGGAATAAGGCTCAGAATAGCATATTACTTTTTAACAAATCGCATAGATTGTGTTTAGTACATGTTTTCTTGGTGCATTTTTGACAGTTTTGTTTGAATATTATAATTACAATTGAAACATTGTTATTTAATTAATGTTTAATCCTTCAATTACCTATTCAATTAATAATTTCATTATATTTATTGAGAAAATATTACTTCTGGCATGAGAAGACAAAATTTCTCGACCATGTAAATAATTGATGACTTTATAAAGAAGGAGCGTCAAATTGGTAAATGTAAGCTCTAAACATCAATGATATTTTGTTTATTTTTCAATGACACAGAAGAAATTTAGGTTCTGTAGTAATTGATATTTCGGGGCGCTAAGGATTTATCGAGCTAATTAGACTAATTTCGTCAGGAACTGCATCTTGCTCAAGGTGCTAATTTGTAGATTTGTACTTTTTATAGTAGTAGGTAAGTTTACCTATTTACTTATTGATAGCCCAGCATCCCTTCTTCAAAAAGTCACCGACCGCCACTGCCAGCAATCCCCATCGGCCCAGTGGACAATAGTTATAAAGAGACCTGTGTAAAAGAGATATCAAAGAAATTTTTTTCATTTCATAGGTATTCATTCTTCTGTAGAAATCTACTAAAGACGGTATTGATAATTCAAAGTACGATGGCCTAAGTGGTAGAGGGGTAAGGCTCTCGTCTAGCAATCCGAAGGTCCATATACTGGTCCATGGACTACACAATCTGAAGGGTTCAAATCCCGCAATTGCAAGCAAATTTTATTTGATTAATTTGTGCTATTTCATAATAGGGAAGTTGAGTCCTTTTTTTATTTATTTTTTTATCAATGTTCACGTGCAAACTTAAATACTAGAATTTTTTTTTTTTTTAAAGTTTGTTTTCAAAATTTAATTAATTCTACAAGTTTGAATTTTATTAAGTCCGCGAAAACGACCTGTAAGAGACGAGAGAGTGTGTGACGGCATCTGGTCTCCGTTTGTGTGTAATATAAGGGTAAATATTTACAAAACCAGGACACGCATAATACGGACTAAAAAATTAAATTTAAAAAGTTGTAGTAGTTAGATATTAGCTAGTAGTAATCAATTCAGTTATCAGAATTTCGAAAAAAGTGCTTTTTAATGATTTCGTGTTTTTAAATTTAAAAAATAACCATAAAATGCACTTTTATCGAAATTCTGGTTTATTAAACTAGTTAATATCCGCTACTACAACTTTTTAAATTTATTTTTTTAGTCCATATTAAGCGTGTCCCGGTTTTGTAAGTATTTACCCTTATATTTCACATAAACGAGGACCAGATGACGTGATACAACGTCACACGGTATCTCGCATCTTACCGGGCGTTGTGGCGGGCTTTAATAAAATTCAAACTTGTAGAATTAATTTAATTATGAAAACGAACTTTAAAAAAAAAAATACTAGTACATATTTAAGTTTGCATGTCATCTACATGAATATATTTTTTATAAGTCAAAATATTTTTACTTAACTTCCTTATTAATTCATTAAAAATAATATATTGTATACTCGGGGCACATTCCAGAGTGGTAGATACTGTCAGTATCGCCTTTGTGAAAGACTACCATTGAGATACGAAATGATGCTTGAAATGGCTTAAGCCATGTTTGACGACCAGGTCTGAATAGCTGGGTAAGTCTTCCCCACCTCCTTCCCTTCTCCACTACCTTCAACCTCATAACATTAGTAACCCTAATTGGAGACGATATAGTCTCACCGGCTCCAGACGGTTTGGAGCAGTGGATTCTAGACACTAAAAAATGAAGCATTCCTCAACGAATTTCCGGATCAAACCTGTCAGACAACCTGCTATCCATAAGAATATGACCAGAATATGAATTTAACTATCATTTTCTAAAATTAAAAGTGATTGTGAGAAGAACTCCGACAAAGTACCTGGTCATTTTTGCCAAACTTTGCACATTGCATTATTGTCATGTCCCAATATTTTGTTTGGTTTTTTCATTGTTATAGTTTATAGAACATTGTAAAGTTACACATTTTTAACGGGAAAATTTATTCATTAATAATTCAGGTCCGGGGCATACGTCATTCCTATGTCTACCTACGTTAAATTGTCGTGAAAACAAGCTTATGTGCCCAAGCGGTTAAATTTATTTAGTCTCCAATACAAAATAAATACCATTTAATCATTGATGTATCTAGGTACTTATTAACACTATGCTTGTAATATAAATATATTCTATTGTACATGTCCCGTTAATTATAGAAGAATGGTCACCGTTACCCATCATTATTATAAGATGCAAATTACGAAGTACGTTCTTTTTGCATATTATTGTATGAATGCTCCACGACGATGTAGATAAGAGCTCTGCCGGGAATACTAAAGTTAGTCGCAGAATTTCTGCACTGAAAAAGTATCAACTTGCAAAAATCTGGTTTTGGTGGAAACTCATAAGCGGATAACAGAAAAAACATGTACAAGTTTTAATGAAAATGCCCACCGACCTTTAAATTAATTTAATTGTAATTTTCAAAATTGTAACTGATTTGTCAATAATTTAGACAATCTCTTGATTTTCGTTGTTTGTTTTTGGGGTGTTATGCCGTGTTGTGCTACCTCCTTCTTTAGCCGACGTTTCGGACAGCGTTGCAGTGTCCATCATCAGGGCAGATCCGTCGATGTGAATTTGTTGTGTTAAGTGTGTAACATAACAAATTCACATCGACGGATCTGCCGGACGAAAATGCTTTTGGCCGTGAAAATCTATAACATATCCAATCTCTTGATTTTTCACGGTCTGCACTAGTCAGTATAAAAGTGATGTGGTACAACTTTTGAAGGATATAATTTAAAATATGCCCCATGTTGAAGGATGAAGGAGCCAAGGTGCACACCAAATACTAAGTTCAGTGAGCGTGTTTTCAGAGTGTGAGGACGTAAAGCCTGGAATGCATTTGAGAATGATCACAGACTCGGTGGAATTTACAGCTAAACTTAAAACTCACCTTTTTAGACAGTCGTATCCATAAAGCAAAAAACCTTTACCTTATTTTAGAGCCCAGAACCCGGACATGTCAACAGGTTTTTTTAAACATAGTCAGTGTAATAAAAAACAGTTGAAAATGTCATAAATCACCTTTTTATTTATTTTCAGACCATAAAATTAAATTTAATCATCTTTTATCATCATATTAAAAGTACCTAACAAAAGAGAATCTTATTACAGTTTGTTACAAATTGTTTAAATAATCAGTTAGATTTTTTTAAATCTTAAAATAAAACACAAATTATCAATATACTCTGTTATGAAAACAAATCCTTATTAAAATATTAAACCTAACAAAATCTTAAAAATACTGAGATCATTTTAGTATTCAGTCTTACAATTTTTGAGGTAACTCTTTTAACTGAATAATAATTATCTTCTTTAAATTTTTATCAGCAGCCATTTACACAACAAAATATCTCTTAGCATAATATTAACTAAATTCAGTCTTATTAAATCTTAAGCAACAAAACTGAACCTTTTTAAAGTTTAGACTTATGTAATTTTAGTTTAGTTTTACATTATTAATTTTTTAAAACATAAAATAACCTAGAACTATACTCATTTATATCACCTTAATCAACAACCATATTACCTTAACACGGTCATTAGCCGTATGGTAGTAAAAAAAACATAAAAATTGTACTTTCAATAAATATATGAAATAATAAAAAAAAAATGTAAATTTCTTTTACGTAATAAAAACAATCATAACTTTAACTATAAAAATTAAAATAAATCATTGCACTCATAAGTACATTATTTGGTTATCTTTGCCTTTTTTGCTTTTCAGTTTTTTTTTATTTATCACTTTTTCCGATAGCTTTTAGAATATCTTCCCGTTTTAAAAGGAATTTGTAAAAATCAATGCAGATGTATTCTTGGAAATTGAATTTAATTTTAATTACTGACGCCATTGTTTCTACGCTTAGTAAATTTCTTTCTTTTGTCCATTGTTGTGTAATTTATGAGAATATTCTCTCCACGTTAGCATTATGAGCCGGAATGAAAAAAAATACTGTGCAATTTTCAGCAATTCCGAATATAAATTCGCATTTGGTGTTGAAAATTGAACCCAAAGTTGATTTGAATTTAAAAGCTTATCTTGTTCAGTTAGGTTTTGGAAATTCACCCACTTGCCAAATAATTTTGCATCGTCAATATCTATGTTCTTGCCTTTTAAATAAAGGACAGTGTCTTCAATAAGAGTCCATTCTGTGTTGTTATTAATTTTCGGCAAAAACATCCAGTAAAATTTCTCAAATTGTTTTAATGGTTTCATCCATTATTCAATGTACGCTTTAATTTCCTTGTAGAAAATCATGTGTGCATTTTTTAAACTCTTGTTTCGTGTTTTCATATTCTTTATTCATAATACTCTGAACATTCAACGGCACGAAACTTTCCTTATTTAATCATCTAAGCTTTTTGTTATGGATGCAAGTATGCTTCTGGTTTCAAGGACTGAATTATCGCTTTTCTCTAATTTCTGTATTTTTGAGTAAACGGTGTGCATAATTGAGTGTATGAGAAACTATGCCTCCGAGAGAGGCTTTTCAAAAAACTGTTTAATTAAAAGAGGTGGCCTTTCTATGCTTTCAAAATAATCGTTTAGTGGACGGTAGAAGTTCAGGAGTCGCTTGATAGCTGGAAACAGGCTTAGCCAACGCGTATTGGAATGATACAGAAGCTGTTTATATTCGACCTCAGCTATTTCACAGAATTCTTTAAGAGTTTCGGTTCGTACTGTGTAAGTGGCAAAAAAATTATAAAATTTTAAGTTGATGGATTCCACGTATACTGGCAGTAAATCACATCCGTGGTGCACTGCATTGTTAATGAATGTGAATTTAGCGAGTCGGTTCGTCGGTTGATTGCTGCGTGCGGGCACATATCGTGTGTCGCGGGCGGCCCAAGACTTTTAAACCTGGACTACAAATGAAACCCCGCCCGGACGCTCCCCGGATGCCTTCTAAACTAGGACAAATCCGGGGAAACCCGGACGGATGGCAACCCTAAGCCCGTGACATAGTAAATAACTAATTGCATAAAAATGATAACAACTTCTTTTTTGTGAGTTAATTTGTAAATCTAATTTCATTCAAATTCTCCAGTCCTTATGAGTCCAAATTCTCAAGCTTTTCGAAATAACTTCAATTTATTAACTCCATTTCTGGCAGTAATCTTCTTATTGTAATATGAAAAGTGATGGTAAAATTATGCAATGTCCAATGTTTTAAATATAGTGTCCTCCGCGTGCAAAGTCGTTTCTCCTCCAAGCATAAACTTTAAGATTAAAGTGTTTATCGGAAGTGACCTGCCAGGTAAGTATGTTTCCTGTATCAATTTGTAAATAATAGTTCTAAGTAGAGCCTAAGAAGTCATAATAAAATGTGCAGAGCTCTTGAGGTGATTCTTCACAAAAACAACGCTCTACAAATTATCCAATTATTATTATATAATGAAATTACTAATACTTACAGTAGAATTCGGATAACGACTTCGCTTATAACGGCCTAACGTTTTTAGCGACGACAATGTAAACTCAAGTTAGGTTTCATAGTTAAGTACTAGAAAAACATCCGTTTACTACGATTACGTTTTTAAATACGCGTACTGTTGTATCTATGAAAAAAAATACTATGGCCTCTCCTAACTTGTCTTTTCTGCAGGCTTCTAAACTATTTCTGCCTGTCAAAAAATCATTTGCTGAGGCTTTATCCAGCAACTCTTCATCCAACCCTCTTCCCTCCTTAACAACAACTTCTTCTCGTACAACTAAATTAACATCCAAAAAACCTATCTCTAAACCGACTCCTGGATACGATCAGCACCAACACAACTCACTACTCTTAAATCACAATGGTTCATCTCTTTCAAATGCCACAAATGGGTGTGCAAATAATTATAATCCGTCCTCGATGAACTCTCTAAAGCTTTCTGAAAAACTCTCCCAAGAGAATTCTTCATTTATCCAAACTCTTATTATGCTTTTAATTGACCTAATTTCTTCTCAAACTAATCTACCGTCCAACGCTGCTTCTATTGTTTCTACATTAAAATCATTTATTCAAAATGACTCTTCAGGATGTCAGAAAATTTTAGTGGAATAGCCGAAGTGCTATTTCTAACAAATCTGATCTCGTTAACCTATTAAATTCAAACCTTATTTCTGTGGCTGCTATCTCGGAGACATGGTTTACTCCATCCACCCACTTTAATGTTGGGGTGTACGCCTGTCTCCGCGATGATCGCCCGGAAGGTACGGGCGGTGGTGCTGCCCTTTTTATTAAAAAATCCCTACCATTTTTTCCAATAAATACATAATATCAAACCCCCCAATGCTGACTTCCAAATGGTTGCAGCTAAAATAATGCCCATTCCCCCGTCTGGGGTTCTGCTTTTTCCGACCGAGATGGTCGAATCCAACCTTTTCTTTTTGAATGACGGATCTCCTACTAGGATCTCACGCCCCAACACAAACCACAGTGCAGTGGATCTCTCCATATGCTCTACTAATCTGGCTTCTCCCTCCTCGTGTGTCCCCCGACCCCTGCTCCAGTGATCATTTCCCGATCACCATTACTTATCAAACTTCTTTCCAACCAGACAAATCTTATATTTCAACAAAGATTAAAACAAAACACACCGAATGGGATGAATTTAACTTGCATATGGACAAGTTCCTATTAAATTTACCTGCCTCCCATATATTTTCCGTCAAAGATGACTATAATAATTTCAAATCAATGCTCATAACTGCAATAAATAAATCAAACCCCCCACCTAAAACGTAATCTCTTAAAAAACTCCCTCCAACTCCCTGGTGGGATGAAGAATGTTCCAAAGTAGTAAGAATTCGGAAAGCTAAATCTCTTTCCTATCGTTACAATATGACTATGGAGAACTATCTTTTATACAAAAACACCGAATCCAATGCCAAAAGGGTATTGTGGGCAAAAAAAGATCCGGGTGGTACAACTTCTGAAGTTCAGTATCTCCGAACACTCCAATTTCGGAAGTTTGGTCTATGATCCGAAGATTTCGATCCTCCTGCAGTTCATCATCTCCTCGAGCGACTCATTCTAAATGGATAGATGAATTCTTGGACAAAATTGGCCCCCCTTTTGTACCTAACTTAGATGAAATAACGCCCATCTATAATACTCCTATGTCTAATCATTGGCTAGACTCTCCATTCACCTTAATTGAGTTAAAAAATTGTTTATCAACAGTCCCACTTTACTTACTTTCCCACCTTCCACTTCCCCATCTCCTTCCCTTCCCCACTTACCTTCAGCCTCACAACATACTCCAATTGGGAATGCTATAGTCTCACTGGCTCCAGAAGGGAGCAGTTGGGACTCTTGTGAGGTGACTCTATAAAAAAAAAAAAAGTCAAAGACAGGCAGATATGGTATACCTTACAGGGTAATCAAAAATAGTAAAGATAAGTTTCTCAACCACTTCTTAACCATCTTAAATAAAATATTCCTGACTGGCATAATGCCTGATGACTGGAGTTCACAAATAATAATTCCAATTTTAATCACCAAATTCTGGATCCAACTACAGGCCAATTGCTCTTTCGTCCACCCTCAGTAAACTTTATGAAACATTAATTAAAAACCGATTAGATTTTTTGTCGAGAGTAATCAGCTTCTCTCCCCATCTCAATTTGGATTCAGGAAAAAAAATCCACTCAAGATAACCTTGCCATCATCAGCACTGATATTAATTTATGCATTTCTAAACAGGAAGTTTGTCTTGCCGTCTTTATAGACATAGAAGGCGCCTTCGACAATGTTTCCATCCCAATCCTGAAAAAAAAACTTCTAGGCCTTGGCCTTCCCGCCATGTTTGTCGATTTCTAGATAGAAAATTTTTCATTGAGCTACCAGATATTACTACTCAAAGTAGGACTGTTTGGAAGGGTCTCCCGCAAGGCGATGTATTGTCTCCCTTACTATATAACATATACACATATGATATACATGTCACTATTCCCCCTCAAGTAAAAGTTATTGAGTTCGCAGATGACATAGCTTTCTTCTTATCATCCAAAATCATCCCTCTTGCTGTTAAATATCCTAATGAAGCCATGAATGCCTTTTGCACATGGCTCACGTTAAATGGTCTTGAACTTTCAATCCAAAAGACTCAGTGTGTGTCACCTTCTCAAACCGCCATAAAAACCCCCCCGTTCAAATTTTATTTAAAAACTCTTCAATCCCCAACGCTTCTGAAGTTAAATTTTTGGGAGTAACATTTGATAGGAAACTTAAATGGTCATCCCATATTAATAATTTGGTTACTAAATGCGAAAAAAATTTGAATATCATCAGATCATTATCTGGCGTTTGGTGGGGAGCTCACCCTACTTGCATCAAGTTGCTTTACAATGCACTAATTCAAAGCCATCTCGACTATGCCTGCCCACTTTTTAGTACTGCATCAAAAAATGTACTCAATAAATTAGACAAAATTCAATCTAAATCTTTGCAAATTATAACTGGAACGATGCAATCATCGCCCATCAATTCCCTTCAAGTTGAATGTTCTGATCCCCTCTTTATTTAAGGAGTCAACTATTTGTTGACAAATTTGTTCTTAAATGTTTAAATTCTAAATGTCATCAGGTTATACCTAGAGTATCGTTGTTCATTGACTCAACACATTCATCTACAACCAGAGCTCGAACTAAACCTCTTCCTGCCATCTGTAAAAATTTTCAGTCTCTCTCAGAGCTTCAAATTATCCAAAATGATCTTCTTCCCTTATACAAATTAAAATATAATCACGTCACCCTATCCCCAACAATTTTAGAAGGGATCGGCATCCTCAAAAGTCATTCCAATCTCTCGGCCCGTACTGTCAATAACATGTTCAATGACATCATTTCATCTAAATGGCCCAACTTTTCTCTTTTATTTACTGATGGATCCAAATCTTCCGATTCTCCTAACTGCGGTATAGGTATCAACGTCTGCCACAATAATTCCAATGACAGAATTTTTCATTCAATTTCAAATCAATTTTCAATATTTTCAGCCGAGTGCATTGGAATAATAGAATCTCTCAAATATATAATCAAAAATAATGTTGAACATTCCCTTGTTCTCTCTGACTCTCTCAGTTCCCTTCAAAAACTTAAATCCAGTCCTCTTCTTCATCCTGATGATCACTTTGTATGTCTTATTCGAGTGCTGATAGCCTCCATTCAAAGCTCTGGAAAAACCGTAACCCTGATTTGGATTCCTGGACATGTTGGCGTAATGGATAATGATATTGTGGATGCCTTGGCAAAACAAGGAGCGTCCAACCCTGTTGTTACCCTCATAAACCACATTCCCCTATCTGACATTTTTTCTATCATCAAAGACAGATCCCGCAATATTTGGACAGAGTATTGGCACATTGCTAGTCAATCCAAGGGAGCCTTCTATGCCTCAATACAAAGGACTATCCCATCAAAACCATGGTTTCAACAATTCCCTAATTTTTCCAAAAAAGAAATTTCCTCACTTATACGAATGCGAATCGGACATTGTTCTGTTCCTTCTCACCTTTTTAAAATTCACGTCCTTGACTCCCCAGATTGTACATTCTGTGGTCTAGAAGTGGGAACTTTAGATCACATATTTTTTGGCTGTCCCTCTCTAAACAGGTATCCTCTCTTCATCAGGCCTTGTCAAAAATTGCCTCGCCTCCATTCAATATCTCATCTCTTCTAAGTCTGAACTCGACTGCAATATTCATTATAATTTTGAAATTTCTCCATTTAAATAAAATTAATATTTAAATTCGCCTTTCACTTCTCCATAATTTTAAATGATGGCCTAGAACACCTTTGAAGGGTGAAAGCCAGAAATAATTATAAAAAAAAAACTATTCAAATACTACATAGATAAAAAAAATAGGTAATTAGTACACAGATCTACAAATATATTCAAGCTACAAGTTCAATACGCAATGTTTATATTACTGAAGAAATCATAAAAAATGGAAGAAATTGAATATCATGGTGTCATTTTAGATTTAAAGCTGAACTTAAATCAAAAACAAAGTAAATAAAGAAAAATGTGAGATAATGTACAATACAATTATATCACCTTTTTTTAACTGATTCTTGTTTATTTGACAATTTTTTAGTTTTTTATGTGAGTACCGCACAAGAATCCCAGTAGATAGTAACTAAGTCAATCAAATCAAGTTATACGCCAGGCCCAAATCTACCAGAAACCTCAACATATTTTGAAGCGAATTTTTTAATAATAATACTGGATTTAAAAAAAAAAAAAATTATTTAAAAATTTAATCCTGTGTCTAGATCATACAATTATTTTGCTAAAACACACACTATCATAGATATTTATGTAAATAATATAACGTGTTTCAAAAAATATCTCCGATTTGTCCACCTAAAAAATAACAATAAAAATGTCTTTGTTGTTTTATTATTTTTTAATAAATACTTCATAAATATTTTCTACTTACGGCTTTCAAATTTTGTAATTAAGTTTTTGAGTTATGTGTAAATATACTGACATTGTTTTTCATCTGTTTGCTTCTGTTACGCGTAAATCACACTCAGTTTTTATAATCTGTTGTGACAACCGCTCCACAAAATGAGTTCCATGAAGCCAAAATGTTTTTCAATTGAAGAAAAAAAGTGCTAAATTACACCTTTTTTATGAAAACTATGATGTCGCATATTCACAATGCTGTGCAAAGTTCTTACTATTGAACAAAAATTGGCCAAAAACAAAAACAAACACAAATTACAAACGTTCTACTTTAGTAACTATGCACGTAATATTTACTTGCAAATAATGTAGGTACATTGTATATTTATTTTTGGTTTACAGTACATTATATGTATGTTTGTTATGTGGAATGTTTAAGTACCATTAAAGTTATAATTTGTATTTAAATGTTTTATTTACCTAAAAAGAAATTTATCTATCTCTTCTACGTTACTACTATTTGCGGCACGTTCCAGAGTGGAAGATACTATTAGTATCGCCCTGGTGTAAGACCACCATTCAGAATTGAAACATTGCTTGAAATGGTTTTAGCCGTGTTTAGTGACTAGATCTGAATAGCCAGGTACTTCCCCACCTTCCTCTTCCTAGTCTCCTTCCTTTCCCCACTTACCTTCAGCCTCATAACATACCCCAATTGGGGATGTCATAGTCTCACTGGCTCCAGACGGAGGCAGTTGGGACTCTTGTGAGGTATTCACTAAAAAATGTATTATCATTACATAATATTATTTCACAATAATAATTACAACATACTAACCGGACGACCTACAAAACGGCCAGACAATTTAAGCTTGTTTTTATATGATACATATTATTAATAATTACAACAATAATATGTATCATATAAAAACAAGCTTAAATTGTCTGGCCGTTTTGTAGATCATCCGGTTAATATGACCAAGTATCGCCAGTCCCATGAGGGTTGTTATATCCGAATCCTACTGTATAATATTATGTAGACATGTTTTATTTTTGTGTTCATGAATTGTATTCTACGTACGTCTTACTTTTTAAAAATATCTTCTTTTCATGCACTTAATTAGGTAGGGGATGGTTGAAAGGAAAAACATGTATTCTTATCATATAATAACTCTTTATTCAATTTCAGTTAACATGTATTTCAATAGAGCTCCGAATTCCACATTTTTTATTGCTCCATAAATTATTACTTGATGGGCAAAAATGACCAAAGATAATTTGCAACTACCAAATGTTTATAAAATATGTCCAGACCAGATGTGGACCAATTGGCCATTAGCGGGCTTCTCCGCGCTCCACAAAGAGTCTCGTGTTAGTTCACTACTACAAGTATAATTTTTGGTAGAGGTAAAATAGTTTTAGTAGATACTTAATAAATGGTTAAACTTGACTACATATTTGTACTCTTCTTGCATTTTCCACTTATCAAAAAATATAGCTGTTCACCATAGCCGGACAGTCCGCTCTCTTTACTTTACTAGAGAATACGACTGACAATGAAAAATAACACATAAAACCTAGTTACATTAATGGTTACCTCTTACTATTCCAATGAATTGTGAACTGTCATTCATAGAGTTGAGTCTGCTCTGACAGCTCGCATTAATGCCCAGCAGTAGTTTAAGTATAACTAATCCCAAACTAAAAGTCCAATAGGAATGTCAGTGAAAACTATTGTTTTTACATCTACCAGGGATAGTGTGTGACCTTTCTATTTCTATGTTGATATTCTACTACGTCTAAATCGGCACTTCGTTCCTTTAATTTACTTTGTAATTTGTTAGTGTTATGTATAAATGATTGTTTTTTTACAAAATGCTCCCAAATTTTTAATATTTACATAAAATATCTATTCTTTTAATTGACAACTATCCCTGAATAAAAATATTAGTATTCTAAACTTATGTACAGCTTCTAAAATCTTTGCACATAAAACTATTGCTGTGTTTAACATTGTACAGCTTAAAGATACAACTCTCTTGGTACGGGTCGTACCAACAAAAAAATGCCACCCGCTTAACATAGAAGGTTTACAATTGCATTCGCAACACATGAAATGCATTTTGGAGCACTCGGGCAAATGGTTTTCTCTACGGTAAGTTGGTATTAGAGAAGTAAAATATTAGGCTTCAATTACATAAAGATGAATGAAAAACTTATACAACTATTCCTGCAGTTGGCGCTCGTTTAATAGTCATCCCCACGGCCGCCGCCGCCGCTTCCGTTGTTGCTTTCGTGGACACTGCAAGGAAAAGAATTACATACTTAGTCAGGTTATCAATTATAGTGGCACTACGCCGAGTTGAAACTATTTCAAGACACAGTGAGGACAGACAGAATAAGCCAAGTTCAACCTGTTAGTGAGTGACACCCCGGCAGAAGAAGAGTCAGTTGAGAGGACCGGCCTTTGTAGGGAAACTAATGATTTTTTGTTACATTCAAACAGAACAACAAAATCACTAGTCTTCCATACAACGGCACGGCAGCAGTTAGTCACCATGGCGTCCCAAGCATTCCCACAAATATGGTTATGACAAGATGATGGTTAATTATTATGAGTAGCACAGTTTTTTGTTAACAGATTGCCCAATGATGTAGCACATAAACAAAACACAAACACTGTTCTTATAATTATATATTACATAATGTGGAAGGACTCATTTTGAAGACTCAAAGTTTATTTTTTCATTCGACACATTGGAGTATGTTTTTAAATAGTATGTCCAATGTTGTGAACTACGGTACAGAGTGTACAGCAAATGTAGATATGTAAATATAGAAAATGCGTAATTAATCAAAGGATATAAGAACGTAATTTTCTTTCTGAACAATTTCAGGTTATTTACAGCTTTGTCGAGAATTAGAATTATTGCAAGCAGTTTGTTAAGAGAAATTATAGTACATATGTAGCAATGAAATGTCAAGTTACTAGAAACAGAAAATAGTATTTATTATAAACATTACATATTTGTTATTACAATAAAATCGAAACAGCGTACCCAGAAATAAATATCGAAACAATACAACAAAAGAATGAATGATGCATTTCATGGTCCCGATTAAATAAACATGCATGCAAATTATGTGTATTTTATTAGTCATGGGGCTGAAACCAATTATGTAAATGGATTATTTAAATTCAAATATAAAACACATAAAACTTGTCAACACATTTGAAAACAGTTCATCATGCAAAATTTGTACTTGTATTTGCAGTTAATGCGGTCACAACATACTTCTAACACATTTTTGCTAAAATATATGTTACAATGAAATACAACAAATTATTTCGTGGTACATGACCTGTGCCATTGTATAGACACCTAATTAAATTCAAATTGTTTAAAAGACACACGTGCAAAGCATTATGACAAAAGAAAACTAGTTTTAGTGGTTAGTAAGACTTTTTAATGAAACAATTTTTGTTGCAAAGCTAATCACTATTTCGTAATTGAGGTAAAAACATGATGAAACATAAATAAGAAGTGTTTTTCAATAGACGGTAAAACCCTTACATAAGATTCCCACATTAGGCCCTTCTTCCTCCACAGGGACACAATGTTTTTGATACTCTACGATTCAAGTATCCTGGTGACTATCCCCATACACCAGTGCGGGGGTTCGTACTCAGGCACACATTGCCTACATTTTGTAAACTCGTCGACGATGACAGTCTTCCGCGACCAGCGCGGTGACGTTGCTCACATTGTCGTCGAATTTTAAACATGGCTTCACTTGTGTCTAACATTTTGTAACAATGCATGTTCTTTAGATTAACCTGTTGAATGGCGAATGATATTTCAAAAAACCGTTCGGAAATTATCTTAATGACTTCTGGTCAAATAGCCATATAAAATCAAAGGAATTGTTATTTTTTGCGATTGTTTTCTGTTTACCAGATAATGTACCTTATTATTCATATTACATGAATGATATTATCAGTTTTCCCAGAATAGCTTACTTCAGCAAAAAAAAAATCCACCATCCAGCAAACAAATATCAAAAAAGTATATATTTATATGAATATGAACTGATTTTATTATTTCTACACAAGCCTGAATATACACCTTACATGAAAACCAACAATTCAAAGGTGTTTTCGAAGAATTAATGACATTGATACTTCTTTAAAAAGTAAGCTGGTAATTCGGGAAAAAAGCATGACTCCCGAATGTCATAGAAACAATAAAATCAGTTCAATTTCCTATAAATATATATTTTTTTGATATTTGTTTGCCGAATGGGAGGATTTTTTTTTTTCGCTAAAGTTTAGCTAATTCTGGGAAAACTTGTAACGATATTATCATGTAATATATGTGAAGAATAAGATACATTATCTAATAAACAGAAAACAATCGCAAAATAAACAATTCCTTTGTTTTCATATGGATATTTGACCAAAAGTCAGGAAGGTAATTTCCGCGCGGTTTTACCAAATACGCCTGGCACGTGACAGGTTAAAGACTGAAAATAAAAATAGACTAATCGAACCACATGCAAAGGTTTACCAAACGAGAAGTTTTTATTCTGACACCCTTATAAAGATAGTTTCAATATGGCTTTCAGTGTTATTATGTAGTTGATATTTGTTCAGGATAAGCGGTATAAGAATGGTGATGTGATTAGTAGTATTATTACCTCTGCTGCAAGAGGTACTGCGCCATCTGAATCTGCTGCGGCTGCCCAGTGATGGTGATGATGCGGTCGTTGGCTCCGGGAAGAGGCCCGTCAATGGTGATACCGGCTCCCGACTCCTGGCGGATCTTGCGGATCCTCGAACCGCCCTTACCGATTATGGCACCGGCCAGCTGAAAGTGGAAATAAAGAATACATTTGACAGGATAATAATTTTTTTGTAATACTTAAAAGTAGAGATTAAATTTGTATTTCATTTATCTGAATACAACAGCCACAAGTGTGCTCTAGCTATATTCGAAATTGAATGGAGAAGTTGTTATTTGAACTATATTTACTTATAAGCAGCTTTTTCAGAAAAAATGCAACAATTTTAGGCTTCCTAAACCAAATTTATCAAGAACACAAAATATTTATTAAAAAGGTTTTAAAAAATTCAATAAACTCCCTATAATTGTTAAATTTTATAACTAAATAACATGTACTAAAAAGAAAAAAATAAATAAATAAAAGTTACACGACTTACAAGGATAAATTAAGTGAATCAAAATATAAAATAGTCCTTCATTGAAGCAAATGGTACTACAGGATTGAGTACATACATAATTAAATAGAATGGAAAAATGTAATCAAAGATTATTTTGGTTAATCAACTTGTTCCTTTGGCAAACAAATCGTGTGGATGTGGATGTTATTGTATATTGTATTTTCACAGCACAAGCCAAGCTGTAATTTGAATAATGTGAAAATAAAAAAAGAGAGTTGTGTCTTACATCCTTAGGAATGGTGACTTGTGTCATGTTGGGATTGAACTCTCCATCTGCGCCGACGGGTGTCGGAGTCTCCAGGGTTCCGCCTCCGTTATTCTGAGCAGCTCCTGCCCCGTTGTTGTAATTATTCCTGGCGCCTCCGAAACCGCCATCACGGGGGGGACCAAAGCTGTTGTCGTTCCTCGCTCCGGCACCGAAGCTCATGCCGCCACCGCCAAAGTTTTCTCTCGGGGGGGCATCATTGAAATTGTTCCTCTGAGGAGGGGGACCCCCGAACCCTCGGTTGGGCGGGCCACCGAAGTTGGCGCCTCTGGGGCCGCCTCCAGGTAGGGGGGGGCGGGGGCTGTTGAAGCTGCGCTCTCCGTTACCGCGGGGAGGACCCGGAGGGCGCCGGTTGGGAGCTCCTCCGGGAATGTTCTGGCCTCCGTAGCCACCGTACTCTTCGGCGTAGAAGTCATCGTAGTTATGGGGATCATAGTTGTGCTCTGCTCCCTTGATAGGGGTCTGAAATGAGTTAAATTCTTATATGTAAACGAATCCCAAAATTTTTATACTTACTTCACTTCAAAAGAATGTTAATATTGAGGAAGAGATGGTAACCTTTAGGCTCTTAGTAAGCTTTCGATACGAAGAAGGCGAAAGCAAAATATTTTTTAAAGTATGACTTATTTAAAATAGAGTTAAAATCCTTGACGCATGTCTTAAGACGATCCACTACTAAGTAATGCAAAATCGTGTGTTTTTGTTTTGAAAATTAGATCGCTTACAAATACTTCAGATGCTTTAATTAAATACTGCAAGTAGAACACATATTTGACTTCGTAATTTTTAAATTAGTCTTTTTATAAACCTAGAAAAAAAGGTATCAGGCCTATAAAAACTGCTTTAAAGCTGAAAATCTCCTACTTACGAACCCCTTTTTCGGGGGGGGGGGGTTCTATCGTATAATGTGGAAAATTAAATTCTGTAGAAAATGATCGTAAAACATTTAAATACTTGTGTCTGAACTTGTCATAATAAAATAAAATACGCTTTTTGACTATGTTTTATTTTTTTGAATAAATTTGAATTTTTTTTGAATTTTGAATAAAAGTTGTTAAACAGGAATTTAACCTTTTGAAAGCCAGCATAGGAAAAACATTTTTTTTCAATACGACGTAAGAAATTTGACATTTCTCACCTTTCTTACGAAATCAATTTTTATAACATTTCTTTTGTGATATATTACAAAAATTACATGAAAATAATGTAGATAAAACGATCTTCTAAGTAATAAGGCCACCATAACACGGGCATGTGCCTAGTATGGCGGCCATAAATTCCACAATTGTTATATATTTACTATTCAAAGAATAAAGAAACATTAAAAAAAAAAAAAAAATCACTCAAATCTATGCTTTCCACAATGGATTTATATAAAAAAACAATGAAAAAATATAGACTCCGTTCATATTATCACGCGGCGGCAATTTTGTCGGCCATCTTTGATGCCAGCCGCGTCATCGAGAATTAATTTGAATTATTCGGAGAGGCTAGACGCTAAGCAATATTTCGTTACGTCAAGAACGAGAATGGCCCAAGCGATTCTGACCTTGTTCTTCATACAATTTCTTTATACATAAGGGACAAAATCGCTTCAAAAATCAAGATCAAAATCCGGACCCGCCGGGGGGGACTGAGACCTGCGACGGGTTAAACCTTATCGCCATCCACATAACGAGTGTTATTGTTAGCAGTTTGATCTTGAATTTTCATGAGAGGGTACATTGCCTTAAGTAGCATTTAAAGAAATGAATTATGAATTTTTTCATACTAATAACATGTCAAAAAACAGAACCAGATGCTATGATAGGAATGCGGGGGTCTTGGATTGATAAAAAAAACTTGATAAGAGCTGCTAAATATGACGTGAACAATCAATGAAGACTTCTGATCTGCATTAATAGAACAGCAAATATAAATATAATAATAATCCACCCAACAGATGCCAAAACAATGATTGTAAATCTGTGGTAAAGGTATTTCCCACCAAATCTTCTAAAGGCATAATCAGTAATGAAATAACTCACGGCTTTGATGAGATTGACAATCTCCTTGATGGCCTCCACGCAGGTGTCGGGACGACCGATTATCTGGATGATGCGGTCGGAGCTCTGCGGGGCCGTGTTGGAGAAGATCTTGATGCGAGAGCCGGTTTTCTAGAAAACATCAAATTAAATTATAAAGAGACTATCAATCTAAAGAATTATTATCATAATCCACTTGGGGTCATAATTTTACTCGGCTTAGATATTCACTGATAATTATGAAACCACTTCATTTTACAGCTCTTTCCTGGTACCTTGTACACTCCTTGCTTCATTCACATCCTTAACCCTTTACAACCAGCTTTATACGACTGTGAGTTTGTCTGAAAAAATTCTGAAAGAAAACAAAACTGTTTTTGTGAACGGAACCGGTGTCGAGTGAAAGTGCGGAAGATGCTTATGTAGGGTACCTTCACACGAATGTGTCTCATCCAGCAAGTAGCTCAGCCCTATGGGAGCATAATTAAGAGTATACTATTATAATGGAATTCCACCACGAATTATCGGTTTAAAAAATAGAAATATTCATAATGAAGAGCTTTAACTCTGACATTTTTTGGCGGTTGCAAAGGGTTAAAAACAAACTTACGTTTTTCAAACTCTTGGCACAACTTGACGCAGGTATGTTTTGTTTAATTGATTATGCCAAATCGTCTTCCCGTGTTGTCCCTCTCCACTTGTTATATCAACTCACATGCATACATTCTTTCCACGCTTCTTTCTTCATTAAAGGACATTAAATTTAATTTTTAATCAAAACCATCTGCCATGGGCAACCAGCATCTGTTTTTCCTCCTTCATATAATCTGGGCCTCTTCATGACCCACATTAATAAATCCCTTCCTACAGACCCCATCTTAATCCGCCTCACAATGCGACCAAACCGGGTGGTGAAACTGTAGTTCCTCCGTCTTTACACTGTGCAGACAGGGTCGCTCTTACGAGGTGTAACATTATTTTTTTTTTAAATGAGGAAAATTGTGGGAAAAGATTCGGCATTTAACATAGATCCAGTACAAAAACCAACAGTTTTTTTTTTATCTTTATAACAATAAGGAATCATTTATAAGGCAAATTAACTTTACAATAAAATATATAAATTAGTTTTAGACCACTTTAATTTTAATTACAATTATGGCGAGCCACAAAGTTAATGCTTATTACGAACATGCAAATTAACTTTGTTCAAAAATCCAGTACAAAATCCAAACGATTTTTAAATCTTTTTTAAGAATAAAAAACCACAACAAAAAGAACCAAAAGTTTTCGTTCAGAAATTTAGGTAATTTTTTATAATTATTATTTACATACTGGTTTCACGATTATTTATAAGTAAATATCTGAAAAAAAAAACTGATATCGATGGTTAACACCTAACTCTTCATTTTAGGTATAATTGAAGGCAATTATTGCCCATACTTGCAAGATGCCTCCAAAAATAATCACAAACCAAATAATCCTGAATTCATGATAGCTGCTATCAGAGCAAATCGAAATCATTTTAGAAACGAGGTTAAAGTTATTCAAATTTCACAGAACACTCTAAAAAATATTTCAGATTGATCTAATAGAAGATGCGATAATTCAAATTCGAGTGAAATAATAATGCAAATTTTCGAGGTCCATAAACACAATATTGAAAGGGTAGGGATAATAATAACTGCTGAAGTTTATGCACCAAACAAATCTAGAAGAAAACAAATTTTTAATTTTACAATTTAAAATCAAAAATTTTCAGCCCAAAAATCATTTTAAGAAAATTCTTGTCTCACAAAAAAAAATTACGATTTTAAATATTTCAAAAAGATCAAACGGTGCACAAATGCAGTACACCTTTCCGAAAATTCTCGCAAGGATTCTTCAAACCTTTGTTCAATGCATAAAGAGCATTATTTCGAGATCGGCAATTTTCGTAGAAATACTTCGCGCTGGTTGGCGCTATTGTGCACCGCGATTCAAAAGAAATACCCGATTTCGAAACGTGAAAAAAAAATCATAAGTGAACAAAAATTACAACACACCTCATGTCGTTGATGTTGATAATATTTTATTATAAAACTGGATAAAATTCACAAATAACACAGATTTTATTTTATTTAACACAACCGAATTCGTGTCTTTTTTCGAACAAAAACGTGAGAACGTAATTTGAGATTTGGTGTTCGGTTTTCAAAAAAATGCATCGTGAGAAAAGTGGTACAAAATTTAGAATTGAAGCCGCAATTTCGATAACTTCCCACGACCGGTATTCGCGTTGCACTGACAGGGGACAGTGGGGCGAGTGGGGGACTGAAGGACCGGGGGACAGGGTGACGGGACGTGGGGTGGGACCAGCCGGCTCATCGGCCTCGCCCGGGGTGGCGCTCGCGGGGCACTCTCACCCCTGTGGCGGGGGCTCCAAGGGACAAACTGCCTCGGCAGGAAGACAGCACAGGTGGTGGAACATATGCGCGCGCAGCCCCCGCCCCTGTCCCTGTCCCTCGCGCCCCAAACAGAAAGAAAGGTAATACGGGATGTGGTATTATGATGTAGTGGCTTAGTGCTGGGGCCGCTTTGTGCAATGGATTAAGCCGATTATTGGAAGAGACGATTCAATATTACTTAAAAATTTTAACATAAAAAAAGTTGATTAATAAATATCCAGAAGTATGGTCAGTACGCACAAATTATTTTTAAAACACTTTGTGCTGGTTAATTAACTAAGAGAAACAATATTTCAGTAAACGGAAATGAAATACAATGCATCTATAATTGTAATGCTAAATTTTACGACTTTTTTGTTTACGCCATGTTTTTAGGCTACTTTTTTCCTTTCTTTTTTAATTAAACCCAAACTAAGTACCTACTTTAGGTTGTGTCCAATACTTCTGAATATTCACCAAAACGAAATTTCGAATATAAGCGAACAAATAATAAAATACAGAGTGACAATATTTATGACCTCAAACTTAAACCTATCGGAAGTTCAGAAGCGGGTGTTACACACTCAGTGTGGTATCGGTAGTCCATACTAGCTTCAAACCTATCGTACATTGCATTGACTGGTGAACCGGATTGACAGACATTTAATAACTCAGGTGCGGGGCATACGTCATTCCTACGTCTACCTACGTTAAATTGTCGTCAAAACAAGCTTATGTGCCCAAGCGGTTAAATATTTTCATAGTTTTCATCAAACTGGAAATCTGGAGTGAACTGATGCCAGGCTGAGCGTGTAACATCCACCATAGGTTAGAAAACTTCTGACATGTTACACTGTAATTTTGTTTTATTCGCTGACGATCTCAAAATTTACCGCAAAATTTCCACTAATTCTGATCATGTTATGTTCAAGAAGACCTCTATACTCTGAAAGACTGGTGTATTAAAAAGATATGTTTCTAAATATCGAAAAATGTTATATTATAACCTTCAGTCGTAACAAAAGACGTAAGGATTTTGCATATTTCATTAATAACGTTCGATTAAATGCAGTTACCACCATACGAGATTTAGGAATCACTCATGATTCCAAATTTAAGTTTGACGTACACATCAGTGATATCACGAGCAAATCCTTAAAAATGATGGGATTCATACATAGAATATCAAAACCTACAAAAATCCCCAATCCAGTATAATCCTATACAACTCATTGGTCAGAAGCAAATTGGAATATGGTAGTGTTATCTGGAACCCACACTATTTAAAATACGCTAAAACTATTGAATCTGTACAAAAAAAGTTTCTAAGAATGTTATCATTTAAACTTAGCCTAAATTCCTTACTTCAATATTACGAAGAACGACTCCAACACTTTAATTTTACAACTCTGGCTAAAAGAAGACAATTAGCAGACTTAATATGTTTACACAAAATAATTCATGATAAACTTGAAACTACTCATTGCCTGAGCAATATTAACATTAAAATTCCTAATGGACGCAATTTAAGGAATCATATTTTTTTTTTATGAATGTAAACAATTATTTCTTAATAATTAATTTAATTTATGTTATAATCCATTAAGTTAAAAGAACCCATTGACAAACTACTTAAAAGTAGTTTATTGGGACTTTTACTCTGTTTTTTGTATTATGTTTTTATTTGATATGTATGTATTATTCTTTGTTTTAAATGTTTCTTTAAATAAATAAAAAATAAATAAAAAATATATTCCATCTTGAATTATTTAATAACAATATTTCATACTACAATCCACTGTCACGAATATGCCGTCTTTATAATTGTATTAAATGTGACTATACAGATATTTATGGTGATAGTCTCGCATATTTAAAAAACATATTTACAAACGTCTAGAGAATAGTCATATTTTAACTTGAATGCTGTTACTAACTATCTATTATTCTATTTGTACATCATATGTTTCCTTAAACTTTATGTTTTATCTTACTTATACTTTTATACCCTATACTTATCTTTATATTCTGTTATTTCTCATTTTTGTTATTTATAATCATTGTTACTCTGTAGTAAAAGACAATTCTTAGACTGTGCACGCTCTCAACAGTGCTTATTCTATAATTTTTCATGTTAATATTCTGTAAATGTTCCAAAACAATAAATAAATAAATGACTACGTAGGGAGTCTTATGTTATTCTCGCCGGAAAAGAATTCGCAAGACGAAGGTTCGTGGTAATATCCGAACATGGCGCAATTTAAATTCGGTCGCTTCCACCTGCCATTGCAATTATTCTCAGTAAATTCCGCATTTCGCAGTAATAATAATTAACACAGCCAGCTGGAAATTTTTTAAAGAAGCAAGAAGAAGAAGGTCTGGGAAAAAATGGCGTTAATTAAATTAAGCCATGCACCCTTGACAACACCGATGAAAATTTAGCAATAGATAATATATAATTAGGTAACGTGACCAGACGTCCCGTTTTCACCGGGACAGTCCCGGTTTCAGACAGCGTGTCCCGGTGTCCCCGAACACAGCTTCGGGACGCCAAAATGTCCCGCTTTCGGAAAGAAAGAAACTCGCAGTAGAATTTAAAAAAAATATAAGAAAAAATAGATACGTGTATGCAATAGAATTTTTAACAAATTTTAGAGGAGAAAATACTTGAAAAACCACAACGATGATGTGCTAAGTTAGTTTACGATTCCTGAAAATTTTGTTGGATGAGGAAAGGATGGATGGTTTATAAGAAGTCAGTCAGGGATTTTGTCAGGTGAACTCATTTTTGTACCTTTTTTTTCTAAAAAATAAATGGTCACGTTAAGTATAGGTGTAGTACATCCTAAACTTTAATGCCGGCCTGAACTTGGTGCGATACATTCTCGCGCAGTTACTGACTTTACAATGAACGTAAGCGAAAGAGAAAGATGCGACTGAGAAAGCCGTGGGCGGGGAGGCACGCCATTTTTCTGAACTTTAACTCGTCTATTGCGACGATTTCTATATCATCGTTAGGTCGGTATTAAAGTTTGGCATGTACTTATTGTGATTTTTAAAATGTTGTGGAATTTTTTTCCAAGATATTAAATATCAATATAAACGGAAATAATGACAGGAAACCAACTCGTACTGGAAAACCAAACCTGAAGCATAAAAATTTACTTTATACCTAAGTATTTGTTCAACCAAACACTGCCAGAAAATCAAACAGAGAGCTCTGCCGTCATGCAAATTTGCAAAGTTGGCAACGTCGTTTCGAACACGAGCTATGGAGCATTTAAATGTCCGTGTAACTGTAAAATCAGGCAATATTGTTTGTTCCATATTTTTCAACTGTTCAATAAGAAAAATGTTTCGAAAAGAGTGTTGAAATTTAATAAAAAATAACGAAATCTATTCCACTGCGAAGGCCAAACAAGGGCGAAGCCGAGTAGCAAAGCTAGTAATATAAAAGTTAAAACATCAACTGTATTGTATAGAAACCGCAGCCGGCTTAATTTAAATTCCAGCTTTAAATTTTTATAAAAAGTATTTGAGTCAATGGTCAACGTTCAATCATTGCAGGCTTCAAACCCACCTGCCCCGTAAAGATCTGCCCAAAAGATCTCAAACTGGAGACTTGGGACAGCCCAGGCATTACTAAAACAGCAGCCGACTTGTTCATTTTAATTATACGGTTGAATTTGAATCCTTTGTATAATTTTCTATAAATTCGAACCGGAAGTCAGACTAGACTCAAAAACCTTGAAGAAATTTTTATTTGAAGTGAACAACCTGAAGTTTATATATAGCAGGTGCATTCATTTCTGACGAGTCTGTAAAGCCGGGCTCTTGCTTCAATATTGTCGTCTCCTCCGACAACTTTTGCTCCCACATTTGCTTTAAACTTTGTCAATGGTGGCGTGGCCCCTTACACATAGACGCGATGTTCGTGCTTTCCGTGGCCTATAATAATGTTGCCTGTGAAATTTTTATATACAACATTTTTCCACAAAATCAGCACAAATTCTTGTAATAAATTCTAATTTTAACCTATTTCCACCACTTTTCCTTTAAAAGTCTTAAGAATTGTATGTTTATTCTATTTTAAATATAAAATGTTATAAAACATAACCGGTTTCGTTTTTTCCATTTTTCTGGGAACAAGAATATTGTTGGATACAACATTATTCCGGGCAAGGGCAATTATTTAATCTCAATTATTTATGCAAACGTCAAACGTCAAGTGTGCGGTGCGTAGACTTATGTGTTGGGAGTCGAGGGTCTTACCTCCAACCACGGAGGCCTATTATATTAAACCTATCATGATATTAATTTTCTTAAAGGTTATATACGTTGAGATAAGTTATGTGATATTAACCACTTAAACCTAAGCTTGTATGGAGGTAATCGATTTAGAGAGAACTTTGACAAGAGCGAGCTTTTCCACGAAGTTCGAATATTAAATTATTTGATCTTTATAAATAATCGATTCCTGAACAAGCAACCAGCTCGAACTTGAATACAATTTGTCTGGTTACTGACATGGTTGTCGCGGGTTTCCTCAGAGAGGTCTATTATCTCAAGAGTCTCGCGTGAGTTAACTTATGTTGGTTTTGGTTAATCACGTAAAGTGAATACACAATAAACTTATAATATTTATTTAACAACAAAGGACATTACAAGTGAGTGACAATAGTATTCAAAGGAGAATCTCTAAACGAAAGAAGCAAGTTGCTTCTGTAATTCTAGATTGGAGATTAACGGCTTTTCGGGGGTTGTGGTTCCTTTTATATCTTCTTCTCGTGGGTAGATCGAGGTCCGAGTCCATTGTGGTTGATAGTGTTTATTGGTTTGTTGTCCACAGATAAGGTGCAGGGCCGGATGTGTAGTAGGTGCAGCGTTATCTCAGGGTAGGGTGCATTCTGGGGTTGTTAACACTCCCCCCTCTAAATTCAAACTCTTCTTTTAAATGCAGAGTTTGAAGATTTTCCATATGAGGAATGCGGCTACCGTAATGATGCAGCTACTGGTCAGTGATATATGTAGCCTCCTGGTTCAACTTCAACTCGGTCTGTGATACGAATGTTTCTGAATGTAAAACATTATGTTCTGTGCAATGAGGCGGGTGTGCTCATCAGGACAGTATTTTTTTCTTAGTGTGCAGTCATCTAAGGTTATAATCTTCTTGTTGCATATACTCGTGGTGTCGGTCATCTCTTGGCATCAGATGCCGACAGATTCTGTTATAGTTTGCTAAAAATACATCTTTTCCATTCTTCAAAATTCGTCTTGGGAAGGATGGAACGAAGGCAAGTATTATCGGGAGATTTAGGGATAATGGGTAGAATATCATAATAACCATAAAAACTCTTCCATTAGAGTCAGTGTTATGACGAAGTGCAATTTTCTTTCTGATCGAACTAATCTTACTTATAGTAAGCGCTGAAGCAAATTAAAATCTTCTAATGACATCTGTTGTCTATTTATGTTTTTAATGGCGTCTAAAAAGACCTTAGGTTTTAACATACTATAATGGTACATATTATGTAAAGTAGATAGCATTAACCTTTACCACTCTGTAGGCCAGACATTCTGGCCGAAACGATTTTGGTAGGGAGCTCCGTGGGCCAGAGGTTCTGGCCCGGCGCAGAAATAAGTTTAAGCACCGATTTCTATCTACCTAGGTATATTGTTCGATCCATTATTTCCGAGAAGTACAAAGAGACGTTGCGACATGTTGGATAAATTAAAATTTCTTCATTTTAATTTACCGTTAATTAGATATACTCTTGGAAACATAGATGTATCATTTTTACCTTACGGGTTATTTGTCATATTCCAATATTTTCGGATCAGTCAGTTGTCCGTCCTACATTTATGACGGTTCTCCGAGGCTACTCCCACCTCCTGTGACCATAGTTTTTCGTTTTGTGGAACTATTACATTTCTTATCGCCCCAATATTGATATTAAGTACTTGAAAATAATAAAAATAGTAATCTCTAGATTTTTTTAATATGCATAGATAGTTAACCATAATGGAAAATAATGAAATTTTTACTTCTAAGTTCAATTATAATGACGACTGTAATTGTATAGATAATAGTGATGATGAAGACCTTTTTGCATTAATAATATTGATTTCAATGACAATGATAGTGTGATAGTAAGTGATAGGGAAGAAGTCGTTAAAAATCCAAGTGATAGAGATAGTGGAAGTGACGTTATCCCGCCGTAAAGAAGGAGATTTGCTTATTTCAGCGAAGATGGTGATAATAGTGATGAAGAAAATATTGTGAAAAAAGTGGAGAGATTTGAAAGACAAAGTATTCAATGCATTTTATGGTGTTATTATTGATAATAAGACCTCATCCTCATCTTCAAGATTTTTTTTCGACATACAATGGTGGCGCAGCTTTTTTTTAGGGGGTTTAGAAGTTTCGGTTGTAAATTCATATATTTTGTACAAGGAAAATAAGATTTAAAAAACAATGAAAATCCAATGAGTAATCTTCAATTTGTGGATAGGCTAATTATTTAGCTGGTTGGAAATCATAGAGAAGGTGTAAATACAAGAAAATAAGACATTCGGTAGGCCCAGAACAGCGGTTGAATCATGTCATAACGCCTAATGCGTAGAAAATGTATAGGGATTGCGTCGTTTGTGGTTCTGATAGAGAAGGAAGGCAAAGAAAATGAACAATGCATCACTGCAAAAGTTGTGACAACAAACCGGCAATTCATGTGGGAGAATGCTTTGAAAAATATCACATTCTAAAAAACTGTAAGTGATAATACAAGTAAGATATAAATTTTTAATAAATAATTGGACCGAATCGTCAGCTTATTTATTGTGATAAAAATACCCAGAAAGTGTCATTGATGTGTACACAGTTTTGCACACCTTGTAAACGCCGTGTAGAATGTTATCGAAACTTATTATTTATTGCATGTCTTGTGGGCTGGTCTATCTTTTGTTTCATGTATGAAGGTCGAAACCTAAAGTAAAGTCACCAATGCAAAATAAGATCCCGTTTACTGGCCATAAAACCTAAGCCAATCAATTGTTCACGAGTTCAGGTAGACATCGGTCATCCCCTATGCGGTACAGGACAATTAGAAAGGAATGAATACCAGGATTTACATTCGTTTGTTTGTGTATTTCACCTATATTATACAAATTAATGCTATGCAGCAGAAGGAATTATGCAAATAAAACACATTAATAGCACACGTATTATCCTTTAGTTACTTTATGTGGGATTTAGCAAGTACTTTATGCAAAATATGTACCAAATTTATCAAACATCTTAATGGTCATACGAATTATCAGATAGGGTGCTCCGAAAATAAAGTATCGAAAATTTCATTTTTAAATAAAAAACTTAACTTAAACCGTTCAAAATTTTAACCAGAGTAGCCAATTGGTTCTGAGAAAAAATGGTCAGAGTGGAAAAGGTTAAACAGCTTCCGTTAAGCGGTCTAACAGTTATGTTATCGTTTCTGCCTGATAAATGAAATGTATCAGCAATAATGCATTCATATCTTCGAAATGGTAACGACTTATTTGTGCCCATAAGACAATTTGGTTATCGGAGAGATTTTTGAGTTTTGAATAATAGTCTTCCATCGTACGAGAGGTCAGGTCAGAGATACCCTATAATCATTAGTTTTAATTTTATCTTTTAACGCATTTAAGTCATTATCTTTTAAATTACCAGTAAAGGGCTTATCTTAAGACACTATGGGGTAGCAATGCGGTGGCCCCCGAAATTTATTAATATGTTTACCGCGGTCATATGTTTTTATAAGAAGTGTATCTCCAATATTTATCTGTTGCATCGTACGATCCTTAGTTATACGAGCTAAGCTTTTATTTTTTATGGTTTTTTGACCTTTGTGTATTATTTCTTGCAACATTTTACATTCTCTAGCGTGTTGTAAGACGTAATCTTGGGTGATAACCCCAGCTTCGGGAAGGGTTCTATTTCCCGAATTTACATTTTTTACATTGGGTGTAGGTTGAGTTACACTGTGAATTGTACTATTATATTTCGTTTGTTGGCATATTATGCATGTCTTGAGATATTCCGTAATTTTGTGGCGCATTTGTGAAAAGTAATATTTTCTTTTTATTTTTGTCCAAAGAGCATCTAACCCAACATGTCGTTGGTTTTCTACATGCGTTAAATGTATTATCTTATCTTCTTCTTCTTTACTTGCGGGTTCATTTTTTATGTTAGTGTAACGAATTAATTTTAAGGAGCTCTTATCGATGTTTTTTCTATAGCTTTCGTTTAACTTTTCGTACATAAAATCATCTTCTATTATTACAGCGTATTTATTATTATCACAACATTGCTCTATAAACTGGACGAATATATTACTTGCGTTATCTGGGGGTATGTACCAGATATGATCCGTTCCGTTTTCTTTATTTTGTAATTTTCGTGATGCTGTTACCGCGGTTTTGATAAATAATCTATTCATTCTAGGGGTAGGGTGTTCGTGCCTAATTGGAATGCCTGATTTGTTATCGTCAGTATTGCTATGCAAAATACTAACTACACTTCGGGAGCACGTGGCAACTTCTCCCATCATTGAGTTGGTGGTTGCTTCGTTAGTGCAACCCCGGTTATGTTTTATGGAAAGATCATATTGTTGGAGTTTCAACTCCATTTCATTGCTCTGATTATGCGGACGGCGGTAGGCCCGCTGATAGACCGGTGCGGTTATCTTATGTTCGACTCTCGGAACACGGTTCCTTATCAATTTTGTCGAAAGTAAATTCTGATTTTTATTTAATATATTATTGAAATTGGTCGCTTCTTCCATATGAAAGAGCTTTATAATTTTATTTGGCGTACGCAGCGTTTTGTTTTTTAACACAAGCGTCGCTTCCATCAAACTTAACATATCTATACCTAGTAAAACATTATAATTATTAGAAAAATTAAAAACGTGAAAACGCATTTCGTTTTCATTTTCACCAAAAACTTTCTTCCAGAACGGTGTTATTACGGTTCCTTCGTGACAAGTTCTTTGATGCGCTGTTTGAACGGTGAAAGGATCCTTTACGTATTTACAGTCAAAAAATAGTTTATTATATAATTCCTGGGTCATGAATGATTTCATGCTGCCAGTATCTATTAATATTTTAATTCCCAGGGGTGCTTTAATAAATGGTAGACCACAATTAATATTGTGCAAATGGATTATGGGGGTGGAGTTTCTATCTCTTCCTCGTGAAAATCCTCAGGATATTCAGTGTGGAATAGTTCCTGCGCTGTGCGACCATTCCCTAAATTAATGATGGGCCTTCCATCTGGGCGATGCTGAGGTGCAGAACGCATACTGACGTCTTCGCGTCTATTATATTTATTTTTTGAAGGCAAAAATGTCGATTGACTATTATTGTATGGGCGCGGTACATAGTTATTATTAAGTCTAATTTTTTTATTAAAGTGATTATTATTTTGCCAACTGCGATTTTCCCAAGGCTCTTTATCAATCATTGCTGGGCGTTGCATTCCGGATGCAATATGATTGTCTTTGAATCTATCAGTACCGAAGGGGCGTTGCGTAAATGTTTTCTTATTAAGTTCCCCATGCGCGTCTAAGATTCTAATTTCGTGGCACAAAGATTCGTAATCTTTACTTAAATTTGTACACTTAATGTGTGTAGGTAATATGTTAAGTAAAGTATTACGTGCGGTATCTTGATACGCGGCAAATAAGACTGGTGCATTAGTTGCACCAACTGACTCGGTTATCTTTATTTTTATTGCAAATAGTATCTTATTGACCTCATGTATGATGGTTGAGAAATCTCGGTTTCCTCTTTGAAAATTAATCAATTCCGTATGCCATAACGAAATTGTTTTATTATCGCCACATTCTTTTTGTAAAATTTCAAATATATTTTCAATAGTAAAGTCATGGTCGTGCATTAAAACTACCTGGAGGGCCTTACCTTTTAACTTAGAAATTATTTTTTCTACGTTGTTAGGTGTATTGCCATTTCTCGATAAAAATCCTCTAACTGATTTAATAAAAAAATATAGCTCATCTTGAGACCCATGGTACTCAAAGATAGAGTCCGAGCATGACGCGGACATTGACGAGCTTGGCAGTGCCATTTTTAATTTTATAATGTGAAAAAAAAAGAATTATCTAATTCTACAAATATAACTTGCTCTTGGATGAGAAAGAAAAAATGCACTCTGTCCTTGTGGATAAGGAAGGGTAATGATCTATCGGGATATGGGATAGACGAAAATTTGAAAAAATGTACTCACATGTAAATAATCAGCGTCTTCTTCATTGTGTCCTTGATGGTGTTAACGATTTGTGGGTTCGAGACTTCTGCACGGGGTGAAACGATATCAGCCAGAACTTCTTAGCCAGATCCAGGTATCTGGAACGCTTGGGATGTTCTCGAAGCCTCCTTTGTTGGGCGCCAGTTAACTTATGTTGGTTTTGGTTAATCACGTAAAGTGAATACACAATAAACTTATAATATTTATTTAACAACAAAGGACATTACAAGTGAGTGACAATAGTATTCAAAGGAGAATCTCTAAACGAAAGAAGCAAGTTGCTTCTGTAATTCTAGATTGGAGATTAACGGCTTTTCGGGGGTTGTGGTTCCTTTTATATCTTCTTCTCGTGGGTAGATCGAGGTCCGAGTCCATTGTGGTTGATAGTGTTTATTGGTTTGTTGTCCACAGATAAGGTGCAGGGCCGGATGTGTAGTAGGTGCAGCGTTATCTCAGGGTAGGGTGCATTCTGGGGTTGTTAACACGTGCCAGCTGACCGCCGCGCCGATTCGTCGGACGGCAGGTGTTAGGCCGGGCGCCGAGAAGGAGCACGAGGGGAGAAGCGACCTTATCCGAGTACATATTATATATTATTCAGGCCGTCATGCGTCAGAAGGAAAGACATAAACCTTGGCTTCTCCCGACACTTGCCAGCCCGCTGCGCTGTAGCTAAATCGTAAGAAAGTAGCTCACGTAAGGGTGTAAAAAACTACAGATATACTAGAAAGTTTGATCTTACCTCTCAGTTTACCAATCAAATCCCTTTAAATCGTGCTTATAACTCCCGAATTTCTACCGATTTTAACATATTATGTCCCTTGAACACTTTAAGTTTCTTTCTAAGATTAGAGTTTTTTAATTGTCAAAACTATTTATTCATATTCATATTGCTTGTGTACTTGCGCGAACAATAATGATTTTAAGATTGAGGACGCAGTGGAAGACTATTTATAAAATAATAACATTAAAACATTTTTTATATGATTGAATTCTGTTATTTCACAATTAAATCTTAAGAAGCTGGACTTTGCACCACACGAGGAACGTTAGGTACTTCATTGACTTTCATTCTGTCCCGCTCAAAATAAGCTCACACACTTACGATACATGCGAATGCGAAACGTGCGAATGGGACAACTACCGTAAACTCTCATATTTATCTACAGAAATCGCTCGAAAAAAAGGGTTTCGGGAGAAAACATTTATCTACACCCAAACTTTCACGAAATTGTAATTAAAAAACAAAAATATGTTCTCGAAAGAAGGCTATGTTATAACTTTATTGTTATTATTTTTTACTGTACTTTAAATTTTTGATGCCTTTATTTTTATTTCATACATGTATGTATATTTTTTTTCATGTTAAAGTTTGCCTTTATGTAAATATGTAAATGTCCTCTGGGCGTAAAATAAAAAATCTCTAGAGCATCTTCCAGAATTCTAGATCTTGTTGTTCTTGTTCATTGGTTTTCTTTTGGTATAAATGGTGAAAATGAATTACCGTTTACACTAAAGACCAAGAAAGGACGTTCTTGTTCCAGCTCTAGCTCTATGCTCGTTTAGTCTAATCGCACCTTGAGAAGTACAGTTTCTACAACGTATTTACTACAAATTGCAATATACCCCCGTCTGCACAAGCGAGAGCAACAAAGTAAAAACAGTCCGTTGTGATATTATCTCTTGCACTGTTATTATACCCGTCATCTGTACTTACACGCAGCAGCAGATAGATACCCGAGTTGGCACGGGCGGGTCTGTGCAGAATCCGCGATATTACACGACTTGGGTTATTTATCGTGCACCCCCTCACGGGGGGAGTCTATCGACCGGCAGAACACGTGAGCGGCAGGACCACGTGGCTGCCCCCCGCGAGCCCGGGGACTGGGGACTGGGGAGACCCTTATCAAACCAACCACCGACCCCACCACCCGACCGCTCACGGGTTGCGGCCGATTTACTCTCCGTGTCAATATTGGAGATGAACCTGTACACTATACACTAATTATTGTCTGTTATGTCATAATCAGGGATAATATACCTAAAGGACCTGCTACATCAGATTCACATTAATTCACTAAGCTGGAATTCATTATTTTTCGTTTTATAGGATTAGTGGAATTGAAAGTTCAAAACTATTTCATTTGAATCATCTTAATGCAATCGACTATTAATTTAATTTCATTAATTTAAGCGGCGGCATCCTGAATTTCTATCCATTACTTACATATTTTCTTTAAACGTTTGAAGTTTTTAAGCTCTTGAAGATTTTCTTTAAGATAGTATCTATACATACCTCACGCCGAAACGGTAATTATTTGAAATTCCCTCGATACAAATAAATCGCAAAATGGGGTCCAAAAATTAATTAATTTATTAAATTCTGTTATTTTACCAGTGTTATATATGTATGAAAAAATCACAATGTTTCTCTAAATGCTACTTAACACAACCCCCACGAAATTTTTGCTCTTTTTTAAACGTGTCGTGTTTTATTAAACATTTTCACAATTTTCGCTTGAACTTGATATTAAAAAATAATAATAAAAACTATAAGTCGTTAGCGATTATATATACTAGCGCGCTCCCTCCAACATTCGTATTGTCGTATGTCTCCTTCTTCTTTTTGAGCGGGTAGTACGGGGCCTTAATATACTTTTCTATAAATCCAGATAACTCAGCGCATATTTTTGTAACCCTTGATCTAAAATAAAAACGGGCAAACCCAAAATATGTATTTTTAAATTTCGATATGGTAATAACTACCTAAAATTTTGTACTTTTCAATTATGATAAAAGACATTATTGACTGTTTGATTACAATGAAATATGAAGAGAATAGACTGAGAATGAACATGAACAAAAACTAAGAATATGGACATTAGAGAGACGGCATGTGAAGTGTGCCCGCGCGCTCCAAGTGTGCCTTTTCGAAAATTCTACCCACACGGCTGACATTGCCTGTCACCATGTAAAATGGCTGCTGTCGTAAAAATGTCGGAACGTATTAAACGGCCAAAAACCAGCAGCCAATGTAAGCCGTTTGGGTAAAATTCTCAAAAAGGCACACTTGGAGCGCGCGGGCACACTTCACATGCCATCTCTCTAATATCCATACTCTTAGAACAAAAACGTGAAAATTCATAATTATTATTAATAAATTAATTCATTTTAAAATACACTTTAAATACAAGGTATTTTACTAGTGTATATTTAAAAAAAAAGGGTAATACGAGACACGTTGCCAGGATTCAATATTAATAATTCGAGGAAATACGCATCGATCGGCAATTCGGTAACAAAGTTTAACATTTCCGAGGAATCGAGCGCCGATTCGTTGAATTAATAATTGATTTTATAAAAGCTCTCGAGTTCGGTAAGCAGTGACTCCTCTCGATAAAGAACGAAAAATAATTCGAGTACATAAGAACGTTACATTAGTTTAGAGTACGCTCAGAGCGTATGCTGAAGGACAGGGTGGTAAAAGAGGCATCATAATAAATTTAGAGATGTTAAAAACACCAAACTTCCGAGAGGACAACGCCAGTAACAGAAACGATACGATACGATACGATTGTACCACCCCAGCCAGGAGTACTCCTGTCCCGGTAAGACCGGTACACCAGGGGGCACTGATTTGTTAGGACTGGAATACGTGCTCTAAGGATGGGAAGGAGGTTGGAGTTTAATCGACCGGTATACATGGCAACCTAATTAGCCAATATTGGAATTTAGGATGGGCAGGAATAAAGGAATGGATTGAGCGTTATAATTATTTTTTTCATTCTTTATGCCTTCCTTCTTCTTGCCTCTTCTCGGCTCTTCTTGGATCTTAATGTCTCTTCTTGGATCTTCTCGTCTCTTCTCGGCTCTTCTTGCCTCTTCATGACTTTTCTTGTCTCTTCTTGCTTCTTCTTGTTTCTTCTGGGATCTATCATCTCTTCTTGGCTCTTCTTGCTTCTTTATTGATCTTCTTGGCTTTCCTTTTATCTTCTCGCCCCTATTTGTCTCCTTATGGATCTTCTTGTATTTTCTAACTGCTTACCGACCGTTCTTCTTGAATATTCAAACCTAATAATCAAATAAATGTAAAGTGACACCTCTCGAAAGTACAATGGATAAAAACGACTGAAATAAAAATAAATAATAAACATCTTAATGGCCGACGCCAAACTCTCGCTGCGCGCCTTTTAACTCCGTTCGCGCAATATCTCTCCCTTCAATTTAATAGTAAATAAATACTCAAGTACAGTCGTCATCTCAATGAACTCAATTATCTATGATATAGCTGTCATTAAGTTTACCAACAAATGACAAAAATGTACCCAAATGTGAGATTTTTATGGACCCCAAATCGGGCTAGTAATTCTACTAATGTGACTGTCTCAAACCTAGACATATCAAGTGGGGCCTATTAACATAAACAAAAGTGAATATGACTTATCTTATTGATCTGAAGAAATTCTTTGTCTTCCCGCGTCCAACACTTTGGTACACCACTTGAGATTGACACAGACTCTCTGCTTATGAATTTACAAAATGAACATCGATTAAGTTTTAAAACATATAATTTAAATCTAGCATAACTTCTTTTCCGAGAGAGATAAAATTATTTCGCGAAATTTAACAGATATAACTGATTGTTCCGCGTGTGTGTGACAAAATTCAAAAAAGTAGGTTGAAAAATAGAATAGTTATTTGAAAAACAAGCCAGGAGCAATGTACACACATCCTGTTCAAATCACACACCACGGGACTCTCCGACAACGCCAGTAACAGAAACGGGATATTTATTTATTTATTATAGAAGGATACAAGAAAAGTACATTTTACATATAAGAAAGCTTTGCCTGTCCAACTAGGAAAGTTTCCCGTTCTAGGACAGACAAATTGACAGGTTTTAGTTCATATTATTAGTCCTTAAGAAATGTACATAATTACATAACAAAAAACTGAAAACCATAAAAAACAAAAAAAAATATTATTTTTCTCTGAAACCAATTGTATAAACTTGTAAAACTCTGTATTGAAAAGTATAAAACAGGTACGTGATAACAGGATGTAGGAATTATAAAAATTTTACAGCATAAAAATATGAAGTTATTTTAGGTTACGGGTTTAGAAGTGTGAGCTTATAATACATAGTACATTAAAATTTACAATATTAGATATAATTTATGTATGCAATACTATATATGATTTTTTTCCTAAGCGTTGTATATAAAGGTATTGTTTTGTGTGTCACTTGAAGAAGCTGAATTCGGAGTTAGGTTGTAGTAATTTGTGTAATTGTAATGTAGTATATTTGCATTTGCACCTTCGGAATTAAAATCGCAAGTTGCGGAAGGGTTTTAGTCGTTTTTGGTGACCAGGTATGAATAGTCAGGTACTTCCCCACCTTCCGCTTTCTTCCGCCAAAAAACTTTTAGTTTCACAAATGGGGACGCAATAGTTCCACTAAATCCAGGCGTAACTAACGCATTAGTACGGTTATAGCTTCACTATGGAAGAGCACACGCCTTGATGATGCAAACTTATGTAAAAATACAACAAATCATAAATAATTCATATTCAAAGTGGCCGATAGTTGAGAACATTATTTCAACACAAAACCGCCGATGGACAAACCGATAAGGGAGAGGCCGATTAGATACCGCAAACATTGTGTGAATGGATCTGTACTAGGTTTCTCGAAAACTCATTCAGCCACTTTGTAGATGTCATACTCAAAGTGTGGTTTCAAATTGCGGAACTACTATCCATATCATTACATTGCACGGGGTCTCGGTTACACAGACAATTAGTATAAACATATTCAGAGGGTATACTTATACATTTCAAGCGAACCGCAGGAATGCGATAATATGATAAAATTATTATGTAGCTTTGGAACTAACACCTATTAAATATTGTGGTTAAAATGGAAATGTATACATGCTACTACTCATCACAACATTTCATCTAGGTAGGTACACTTATAGAAAATTTTATCGCTTTCAAAATACTTGAAGGATATACGTAGTTAGATGTAGGTATATATTCATCGTATATTTTTATCTTAACAGTTTCAGTACGGTAATTGATCTACTTTCGCGTCATACATTAACCTAACACTCCTTCCTCCGTTCATCCACTCTACAAGTCCAAACTAATCAAATACACAAACTCATTCGCTTTCTCAGAGGATTCCCCGTTCACAACTATTTTAGTTATCTAATGAACCATACAAATCCACAGCCGGATCCCTGTAAATCCGTTGTAGACATTTTCGAAATCAAAGCCTTGCCGGACAAAGAATTAGACGAGAATCTTGTCAAACCATAAAAAAACGAATGGGCGGGCTTTCGAAACGAAGAAAAAAGCGTCTCGTCCGTCCCGCGGCTCGGAAGTTCACTTTGGAGAAGTTTAGTGAGAAATCACACGGGAGACAGGATATCCGGAGCACAGAGCGAAGAGGAGGCGCGCGGGTGACGGCATTACCCTTCCCTACTAAAACTAACACCGCCCCCGCAGCTATAAGCATTATGCGTTCTACACACGATGCTGCAAACAGCCCAGCATGCTGGATGGCTTTGCAGAATGGCTACAAATCGCAAAGGATTCGGCAGCCGGTTGTGCCTACTAACAATGCAATTTGCAGCCAAAACAAACATCCCAATGCAGCATGCTGGGCTGTTTGCAGCATCGCGTGTAGAGCGCATTACTGGAGCGTCTAGTGATATTACTGGAGGGACAGCAACTACCACTGCGAACAGTGCGAACCATCCAACCAATCTTACCGAGAGCTCCTAAGTTAATAAACACCGAGATAAATCATCTCACCGCGCAATTATAGGAGTAAGTTTATTTAGATACGGGACACAGGGCGAGTTTGCGAAACAATTAATAAAATCTATTGACATCAGAACAATGTAGCCATTTATATAACGGTTTTGGATTAAAGACTCGTTTTATATGAATTTTATATGGTGACGTCGGTCGGTAGTTTACTGTATAATCTACATACAGACTATAAACCTTACAAAATAGATGCTCGACACACAAATTCTCCACAGAAAGACTGTGCAAAGTCATAATGTCAGAATTTAAGGTTCGACAGTTTGTTGATCTATTTGTTTTATCAAATCTGTTCTTCAGAAATACAGATTTGTTAACATTGCAACATTTGACTTCGCTGTACGCACATATTTTTATGTTCTAGTCTCCAGCTTTTCTATATTCATATATATTTATATACCCTCTACTACCCCATCACGGCTATGCTTAAGAAATCTTTTATTTTTAAGTTATTTTTCTCATTTTATGATGAATATATTAATTTTATTTATGTAGTTTTTATACTTATACTTACATATTTGTTTTTTTTTTTTTAGATTTCTACGTTGTTTTTATTAAATTATTTATGTATTTTTTTAAATATTATGCGGAAACTTCACTAGATTATGAAAGTTTGACACATGATTTTTTAAATAAAATATGTATCTATGTATAATTGTTTTTTCCCCTAATCAACAAACATTAAAAATAAAATAAAACAAAGCAGGGCAATTTTCGTTGTTTGTTTTTGGGGTGTTGTGCCGTGTTGTGCTACCTCCTTCTTTAGCCGACGTTTCGGACAGCGTTGCAGTGTCCATCATCAGGGCAGATCCGGCAGATCCGTCGATGTGAAATAAGCACACACTTAACACTACAAATTCACATCGACGGATCTGCCGGATCTGCCCTGATGATGGACACTGCAACGCTGTCCGAAACGTCGGCTAAAGAAGGAGGTAGCACAACACGGCATAACACCCCAAAAACAAACAACGAAAATGCTTTTGGCCGTGAAAATCTAAAAACGTATCAAAGCAGGGCAATGTTTTTTTTTTTTACTTTATCTTCTCTTTTATCTTGTTTAAAATTTTATTTGCATTGCACCCAAATCCCATGGCTTTTACGTGTCCGAAATTATTTTTGACGGAAATATGATGTCAAGTAAGTTTATAATTTGCAATTAGAAGGTTGCAAGTATTCTTTCCCGCCACGCAGTACTCGTATATCGCAAATTGAACAAAATTGTTGGTTTTCAAAGATTCTTGACATAGGCTCTTTTTAATACTTTCCAATGCACATGACATCTTTAACCAGCATCTTTCGCTAGCGGTCACGTTGTTTTAATTGAATTAATAATTTAACGTAAAGATCAAAGGGCACGTTTTGACGTGGGCTCGCCAGTCGAAACAAAGAATTAATTAACGCTGTAAGAATTCATTAACGACGTTATTAATCGGAGGGGGCATTGGTTGCGTGCACCAGAGGTCGAAATGTCGGGCAAGCATACCTGGGAAGGAGCCTCGATTCTCGTCATTATTAAGGAATCAATTAAAAAGGGGTAATTTTGTATACGGAAATAAATAAAAGTGCCCACGCAGAGTTATTACGACTGTAATGTGCTTACATATTTGCGATATGGTATTTTACGTTAATTGGCTGGGGAGAACGAGGGTAGAGGGAGAGAACAACGAGATTGCGTTTTGCTTATAACATGTTGATATACCGATCATCGACTTAATTAGTTAGACATCACCAAATACTAAATTTTGAGAATATTCGAATGCTCATCATAAAACAAACACTATTTACACGTAACTGTGTTTTATGTATTAACCGCTTGAGCACATAAGCTTGTTTCCACGAATTTTAACGTAGGTAGACATAGGAATGACGTATGCCCCGGACCTGAGTTATTAAATATGCTATAAAATAGCACCTGGAAGCATAATGGTCCGGTACATTAGTATGATATTTTGAAATTTCCTACTATACTGACCCAGAAAACATACTTTTTATCTGCATTTTTATTGATTTAGTTGTGTTTAAGAGTAGCTGGGTACTGGAGATATTACCAGATAGGGGGTACACAATTTTTCGGAGATGTCTGACTAGTCAACTGGATGATCGATACTGAAAACATCGACCGATTAATCGATATTACATCGATTGTTGAAAATGAACACCACGCCTGGGACTGGATATCGTTGGTTCTTGAGGAAAGAGGGAGGAAAAAAGTAATATTTTTGCGTAAATACCGAACAAGGCTTTCAACTGCCTGGAATAAGAGGAACAGCACCACCAAATACCGTACGTGTGGTAAAACCATGTATGATCGTGTGAGAAATGTGGATATCCGCAAAGAATGCAAGGCTGATGTAAGCGTAATGAGTAATATCAAGAAAGGGACCCTCAGATGGTTTCGACATGTAGAGCGAATGGACGAAGAAAGGAGTGTAAGGAGAATATATGACGCAAATGTAAATGGAAGAAGAAGTTTTGGACGCCCGAGGAAGGCGTGGCCCGATCAAGTGAACCAGATACTTGAGTCGGATAATAGAAGAGCATATAAGAATGTAAATGAAGCAAGGAGTGTATGCCAAAACCGAGTTGTTTAGCGGTCCATCCTCTCTGCCTACCCAGTGAAAAGGCTTGATGGTTAGTTAGTTCTGTTGCTCTTCATCAAATTGTTAATATATTAGTAAACGTCTTCCCGCCATGTTTAAGTTCGTATGTTCCTACGTTAGGTTGTATAAACGCTTAAATACGGCAGATGTTATGGCATGAAAGGCTGTTGTACATCACAAAGGAAATGGATTCTTCGTACACAAGTTTCAAGCGGAAGACATTGTTTGATTTGAACAGAGCAGCTTCTGGCCGAAGGAATAAAATAATAATATTTCTAACAATATTATATAATAGTAGATAATAAAGAATTTTAAGGCATGAATTAAGCCGTCAGGTATGTATGGCAAGGGAGGATTTATTATAAGTTATTTATTGTTACATAATATTTTTTTATACACATTTCGTAGTTCGCGATAGTAAGTATAGTAATTTAATAAATATTAGTTTCGACGGCCTCCGTGGTCGAGGGACAGGGTTCACGACTAGCGATCCGGAGGTCGCGGGTTCAAATCCCGAAGTGCGCAAGTAATTTTTTTTCTATTGATTTGTATCCTCACAATTTATTCATTTAACATGAGGTATATTTGCGGCACGCTCCAGAGTGGAAGATATTCTCAGCACCGTCCCGGAGATAGACTACCATTCAGAATTGAAACCTTGCTTGAAATGGCTTTAGCCGTGTTTGGTGACTAGATCTAAATAGCCAGGTACTTCCCCATATTCCTTTTCCCCATCTCCTTCCCACTTACCTTCAGCCTCACAACATATCCCAATCAGCTATAGTCTCACTAGGTCCAGGCGGTTGGCACTCTTGTGGGGTATTGACATTAAAAAAAGGTAAATCGATTCGCATACATATTACAAGAAAACCTCGTTACTCAAGGTATTGAAAAAGTCGATTTTTATCACATGAAAATAATAGATATTATGCAACCGTGCTTGAAATTACATTTGAACCTAAATCAGAATCGCGTGACGAATGTCCGTTCAGCTAGTTTTTGGTGTAATGTTTAAATATATTAGTGAATTTTCGATGCATAATTACTGTGAAGAATACAATAATACAATAAATGTGACGGCTAATAAAAAAATCAGAGGAGGGATCGAAATAAAGTTTTCCGATTCAAAACAGAACAGAAACGTTGATCCGGTTCGTTTTACTGATTCTGTTTGCGAAATATTATTTAAAACATATATATATATATATATATATATATATTGGTGCTGTTCAATTAACAAAAAGAAAATAATAAAAAATTGTCGAACAGATGATAATGTGTCATCTTGGTAAGTAATACAAAATAGTTCAGTAATTCTTTTTAATTATTTTTATTTATTCCAGCAGTACCTACTGGGAGGACAGTGCAATCCCAGTCTGCCATATTATATACATAATGGTGTGCAACCACCCGACGACTTGCCAAAATTGAACTGTGGGTGAGGTGTTACTCTGAGCACGGCTCAGAGGCCCTAGCACGCTTGCTCTATATAGATCGGTAGGATAACTATCGGTAACTTCTCATCGTTCCCTAGGATGACTACAGATCGCCAACGAATAAGTGACAGTTCACAATGACTAAGTGTCCTTAACATATTCGACATCAACTGTTGTTTGTACGTTAGCGATGTGCAGTTGTCCTAGGGAACGATGAGTAGTTACCGATAGTTATCCTACCGAACGATATAGAGCAAGCGTGCTAGGACCTCAGGACTCTTCCCGAACCTTCAAACATTGGATTTGTATTCTTGGAATTTAATGTCCGGTGATCTACGATTTGTAACTGTCATTGAAGATTTTAACGACACTTTAATTCGTATTCATTTTTAAAAAGCTAAATTATCAAAAGGGTCATATATAAAACGATAACCAGATAAAGCAGAACGTGATCAGGTTAATGGTTAGGTTAGGTGTATTGTTTGTCTATTCTTTTTTGAAGTAAAACTTCTTTAGGGGCGATATGACGAGTAATCCATATATTTTTCGGACGGAAATAACGTTTACAAACGGAAATGACATTCGGATATCGGTACAATTTTACTGCCATCGGTGTTTGTATTTTTAAAGGGTTCTCGCCTTGGCTAGAATATTTTTAATATTTTCCGAAAATTGGATGAAAAATCAAGAGCGAATCTATATTCATAATTTTGATTGTATCTTTCTCAATACAAGCGATCAATATAAACAGCCGGTTGTTGAACTCAAGAACGAGTTCTCATGTGACAAATGTCAACCGAGTACATATGTTGGGCGCGCGTTTGGCGTGTTTCCCGACTATGCACCGGTGCCGAGGGGATCAATGATGCTAGTTCCTCGGAGCATCTTCCATTGAAATACCGGTAGAACAAGGACAGCATTCCCACCCGACGACGGTTGTGTAGTTGTATATCAATCATCTGTGGCACAACAAAGATGGCAGTAATTGTATCGTTTTAGTAATACCTGCCACAACAGTAGAAGAAGTTTTACGTCAAACGCGCGTAAAGGTTAGACGAACTCATAGATTTTTAATTTTTCTGTTTTGTCATGGGATCGTATAAAACGTTAAGACTTTTGGTGAATCTTTCGTTGGATTTTAACTTCGACAGGATTCGAAGCAGTTCTTTCTGTAGACAAGGGCCTCGTTTCCCGCCATCGGGGTCCTTAGTAGACCGAGTTCTCGTGCTGCGATCACGGGGCGGGGAGGGGCACGGGAGCGCGTCGCGCGCGGGAGCAGCTGCGCCCCCACCTGCTCGACACCTGGCGCGGGCGGGGCGCCGGGGCACCAAACCGGGGCCCGAGGACCAACAAAGGGACAAATGTTTTTATTTTTGTTTTTACATTAACTTCATTCGTGAGGCCCTGAGGAAAATAATTTCCCTCATGACCTGTCATATTCGGGGATGTTGTGTCGAGGGTCTATTTTGCGGAAAACGAGTGAACCACCTGTATCTTGAATAAAACCCATATCATAGGAGGGAAGAAACACAGAAGCCTACAAAGCTCGCTTTTACAGCTTCATAAATAATATTCTAGTGAAAGAACACTATCCAGAATTGAAAACTTCAGGAAGTTTGGTCTAGCAAAGACATAATAATGAAACAATGATGGATGGAAGAAGTCGGGTATATTCCGGTTCTACAGCAAGATCCAGTCAATCAAGTTAGTACCTACTCTAGTAAAGAGTTGGAAAACAGAAGGGTACCTACGTATTGCTAGAGAAGAGGCATGAATGTAAATGAAATGTGGCTACCCTTGCGAAGAACCCTGTTATGAAACACCGTGATTTTATTTTCATCCGAGCTTATATAAAGCTCTCAGAACATCTCAAATAGATTGCTTCCACTCTTTCGCATTATCCTCCCCTCCTTTGAACAAAGTCATCCGAGATATCCTCTCATCTCCAGAAATCAGTATCCATCAATCTGCCCGAATTACTCCAGAACGAGGGGGGCAGAGAATCGGAAGGGGGGTGTTTTATTATTAGAAAGAAAATACCATGTGCCTTTACCTGTCGAATTATCGACGGACCATCATTCGGCCGGAGTGCGCGGTTGGTCAACCCTGACATAATTGTTTTTTACCTTGGAAATTATTCCTTCATGTAATTTTTTACCTTGTCGGGAATATCAAACTTTTGAAAGGCTTTCTGTTCAAAGAAATAATAAATCTTCTGATTGATTTTGTTGTTTCATAAAAATAATCGAAATAGGGTATTTGCACGTTTTTTTATTGCTTACAAAAATTAAACAAAAAAATTATGATTATTATGGCATTTTTATTTTATTTTTATGTTGACGAATACATTTTCTACAGCGAGTCTAAGTCGCCCATTTTTTTAATCCCGCCAAAACGGCATTTTTGACGTGTGACGTCATAAAAGTCGCTCGTTCTTGATAAATTTCCGACAGTTCTACTTTGTTTGTTTGATGACGTGCGTACGAAGCGTCGTTGGCAATCACGAGCCGTTTTGGCTTCGTAGATTTTTGAGCGTTTTTAAAATGAATAAATTTGAATGAAAACGTAAAAAACAAACATTTTTAATACGATGATTAAAATCAGAAAAATGATCTTTAAATATTCCATACATTTTTAACAGAATCCCTCGTTTGTGAAAATACCCTATTATTTACAGGACTTATGACCATATAATATATATATTAGAAAATATTGTAAGTATAATAAAGACTTGGGCGCTTAAATGTTGTTTTTTTTTACAAAACTCCACGCAGGAAGCCCTGAAGAAAATAATTCACCTCAGGGCCTTTGTCATCTTTAGGTGTGGAGGGTTCTTTTTAGGAAAGGAAGGAGAGGATGTTCTGGAAAGGAAAATAGGTATGAGGGGTGGGTAGGAATCTGGGGGTCAGTGTGTCCAGGAGTTACAATTTTCCGACCAAAATTCGAAATTTTCCGATATCCAAAAAAATAACATTTTCCAGGAAAAAAAATTCCCAACCAGAAGAGTTTCCAAGCTTAAAATAACAAAATCAAAAAGATAAATGTCCAACCAAACAACGATTTCCTAAGTCAAATAATTGAAAATAAAATAAAAATCCAACTTATGAACCCAATATGTCTCAGAACTCAGAATCAACTCAACTCTTTAAAAAGTCGTTAAAAGCTATTATAGCTAAAATAATTTTAAAAAAGCCCTGATCCCTAACCTAACATAACCTATTTAACCAATTTTTTATATATTTTTTTCATAACTTTTAATGACTTTTTTAAGAAGGTGTTTAGTTGAATTCATTCTGAGTTATCCGGTCGCCCCTCAGAACATACCCCAATGGGGATGCCAAAGTCTCACTGCAAATATACGATACATAAAAATAAACTTAATGTACGATGAAACGGCATATACACTGTACAAGTACATCCTCAGCGGATATGTAACACTAACTTTGTGTGTCATACAACGATCCTAATAGTGTAAACTAAATTCGGGGTGTTAAGACGATAGACTTCGCTTTTCGGCCCATACAAAAAGGACGCCCGGGAAAAAACACTTTTCTACATCGAAAATTGCACAAAATGAATATATTTTTTTTATAATGCCTTCTAGTGGGTAAAAACTATGTCGGTATGTTTTTGAATTTTTGATGCGTTTCGTATTAACGTAAACATTCACTGTCAAACATGTACGATTTATCAAAAAATATTATTTAAGGAAAAACTGCTGCTAACTCAACTCTCATAAAGAATTATAAAATTATAAAAAGCTACCGACATAGCTTCTTCTTTCTAAAATAGATATATTTTTTTAAATTTCAATTTCGTGAAAGTTTCGGTGTAGAAAAGTGTATTCTCCATAAACCCCTTTTCGAGCGATTTCTGTAGGTAAATTTGAGCGCTGTCTCATTCGCACATTTCGCATTCGCATGTATTGTAAGTGTGCGTGACCTTTTTGTGAGCGGGACAGAATGACAGTCGAGGGTGTTCCGCGTGTCGTTTAAAGTCTAGCCTCTTAAGTCAGTGAAAGTAATAAAGCTCACTAAGCCGGCCCTAGATCAAACCTTTAAATCTTGTCTGAAAGGGTACAGCGAGCAAGTTTAGCCTTGGATCTCAATGAAGACTAAAGGAATTCGACTAGACGAGGCCGAGCTTAATTCGACAAGTCGAATTTAAGGCTGGGTTATACCCGCTCTAAAAGATGAAGAAGGAAAGCTACGATAATACGAATGTTTAATAAAACACGACTCGTTTAAAATAGAGCAAACATCTTGTGAGTGTTGTGTTAAGTAACATTTAAAGAAACATTGTGAATTTTTTCATACATATAACTTTTAAAATAACAGAAACAAGCGTGTAAATAATAATTTGCGGAGCATACTTGGCGATTTATTTCTATCGAGGGAATTTCAAATAATTACCGTTTCGGCGTGGGGAATGTAGACATTATCTTAAAAAATAACATATATTTTTTTAAGAGCTAAAAACTTCAAATGTTTAAGGAAAATATGTAAGAAATCGGTAGAAATTTGGGATGCCGCGGCTGAGTCCACACGGAGAAAAATGTTATTCGAAAAAAAAACGATCATTTTAATAGTAAAAACGGGACCGAAGTTCTTACGAACAAATTAACAGGGTTTCAAGTTTATTGGCGGGAACATGTAAAAATAATTTGTTGTTATACGTAATTTCGTACGTATACCAACAAATTATTCTTACATTTTCCCGCCAATAAACATTGAAACACTGTTAATTTGTTTGTAAGAACTTCAGTCCCGTTTTTACTATTAAAATGATAGTTTTTTTTAAAATAACATTTTTCTCCGTGCACCTAAACTTTTTTTCGTGCTTTTTCTCTTTTCGAAGGCATTTATGTAGATGATGGTGGAAAAAAATAGTTGATTACATTGGTGAATAGTCTTCCATCTAATCTATACCTGCATATTTTAATGGATATTCGTATAGCTTAGTAGTAATGATCGAATCGACCTGTCGAATGCCGCATTAAACGATCCTTGAAAAACAAACGAAGGTCCTGGGTTCGAGTCCAAGATGCATTCGTATCTTTTTCTGTTTCGCAAATATTGTCTTCATTAATTAAAATCAATAATATCTATTTACAGCACACTTTGAGCGACGTAGGTAAAGAAATTCCTTATTGTCGCGGGCGGATGTGCGCTGCGGAAGCCGGCACGCTACGAGCCCTAACACGAGCGGTCAGGTCGGAACTATCATACACATTATGATAATATAATTATATTATGCTGACATGGTTAACTTAGAACAAAGGGCACGCGTGCATAATAAAATTTGCATTCAAATACATACCGAACTAATAAATATTTTGACGACGCGCGACGGTATCAATTTATCGATTTTGAGACCGGCAGAAGTTATTTTTGGGATGAGTCTAGAATCTGGAAATTATTACGGAACTTCTTCTGATGGCCTGTTTAGACGAGTTTTTAGTAGAGTGGAAACGAAAGCGTTTAGTTAATTTGAAGGCACTTTCGGCGTGTGGACACCGTATTTTGAGTGCCTATTTAACACGTACATAGGTCAATTTTTTGAAAGGCCAAGCCCATATATATTGTAGAGCATAACCCTCATGTGAGACTAGCATCACCACGGGGCTTCTTTTTTCGCTGTACTTTCCTCAAAGTTGAAAAAATCAATGTATATTTTGTCTATAAATTTACATGTCAATCTTTATAATCATTTCATGTAAAATGTGGAGGTCGTATATTTTTTTTTTAAATCCTGACAAAGTTACGAAGATATATATTATATTAATTATGGACTAAAAATTGTATATTCTTACATAACACCTACACCAAGCTCAAGAGCCAGTTCTCTTAATTGGTGTAGAAACCAAAAAAATGATGTTTTCACCTTTTTGTTATACCTTTTTATTATATTTTTGTTTTTATTTTAGTTATTCTATTGTTAAACAATGATTAAAATGTAAAATTGTTGTGTGTAAGAGGTGAAATAAATTGAAATAAATAAATAAAAAATAAAAAATTTAAAAAAAATATCAAATAACCTAGAAAGGTAATCAATAATATCGAGCTACGAAGGCAACTTTAAATATAGTATATGCAAAACTTTAAGACCGGCTTGACGTTGATCAGAAATCGTAGCAATTTGTGAGTTTCAAGACAAAAAAAAGTGGCATGCCCCCTCGCCCACGCCTTTCTGTCGCGCGTATATTTTTCTCTCTTTCGCTTATGTTCATTGTAAAGTCAATAACTGCGCGAGGATGTAATGTACCATGTTCAGGCCGGTCTTAAAGTTTCGTGTGTACCATACCAGGGGCTCGATTCGTTTTTCCGAAAATACGAACGAGTTCAACTCTTTCAGCCAAAGGCTTGTTCGCACTAGGCAAGTAGTTTAGTCGAGTAGCAAGTAACTCGCCACTTGACTGACTAAAATGCTACTACTAAGTTAGTACTAACTACTGAATTTATGGTGTTCGGACACGTTCAGTTACCAAAATACTTGCTACTCGACTAAACTACTAGCCTAGTCTGTAAGGGCAATTATTTCATGTAAGGCAACATTGCAACGAAGGTTATTACTTGACATTGGAACCAGCTTTTGATAAAGAAATAAATAAAAAAAACATAATACAAATAATGCGCCAAGCAAAGTATGGTGAAACAATTAAGCGTGTATGACGTGTTTCGTATATTTCGTCAAATCGTTTTCATTGTTTTCGACCACAGTTTTGACAGGTTAAAATTACGCGTCAAACAAAATTGAAGAGGATAAACAAAATATAGCTACGCCTACTTATTGTCACTAGCGAAAGAGGGATAGCAAGTGTATTTATGATCGTTATAAAATAATATTGCTATGAGGCTCACAGGGTGTGTCCTATTCATAACGGTCCAGTTCGATAGCGAGTGAAAAAAATCTCAGTTTTAATTTTTTTTTTTTTACAATTATGTTGAGAGCAGGCGAAGTTTATAACATAAATAAAATACAAATAACAATCCTACTTTTAATAAAAGGCAATAAGCATCGTACCTTTGGAAATTCATACCTACTTATAAATTGGATTTGATAAAATCTTTGATGTTGATCTGTCTTTGCTAATGATCCAAAACTTGATTGTCTGATTTATATTAAAAATAAACAGTGTTCCGTCTAATGGCCAGTGGAAGCGCATTTTGCAGCTTTGTTTCAAGTATCCAAAATTTCTTTGGCCAAAAAGTTGTTTTAGTGAAAGGGATAAGTAAGAAATGATGAGATTTGGTTCTAGTATCTCGAGTAGTTTGGAGATAATTTTAAGTCAGCATTGTTGATAATGGATTTACGTATCAGTTTTTCTGCTGCAATTTGTTTATCATAAGGCCGAGTTTATCATATGGTGAGTAGATCACCATGCTGAAAACATCCCGACATTACAAATCGCAAAGGATTCGACAGCCGGTTGTGCCTACTGACGATGCGATTTGTATCCATTGCACAGCATGGTGAGTAGAGGGCTTTACTTTTCGTTGCATTTATTCACTGGACTACGTATACTTCTAATAAATGTAGGATATATACAAATATGTTGATATCTACACACAGGAGGCCCCGAGGAAAAAAATCGCTCAGGGCCTATGTCATCTTAAAATCTGGTCGATCTGTCAATTTTGACAATGCCAAATTATTGGTCATCAGTGTAAATTGCCTACTTTTATCAGTATGAACTTCGATGATTCATCGAGCGATGAGGATGTGGATGATTATAATTGATAAAGGATGATATTCAATCTGAAACAGCCTGGTAAGTATATGAGGGATATTAAAAGGGTGACCGGACAATTCGGAATCATGCAACTTCAACTTTGAAAAGTCATTAAAAGTGATGAAAAAAAAAATGATTAAATAGGTTATGGACTATTTTTTAATAAATTTTAATAACTTAGGTGTTGAAATTGCATGATTCTGAGTTGTAATGGAACCTTTAAAAGGTCCAATGTGAGAACTTGCTTTATTTTCCACTGTTAGTTCTTTACAATTTCATAAATAATTTACGATATGAAAACTAACGATATGTCATAACTTTCTTTACCGGAGTCGGTTCCATTGAATACCAATTTTACTTAATATTTTAGTAGGAAAAATCAATGTATCGATTCGATTCTCCAAGGCATTTTGTGTAACGTGTCTTTTCCTTTGTTATTTAAATTTAAACGACATATCGATCAGCCTTGTATAGGAAACCAACAAACTCACAATAATCTACTATTTCGTAGATGGCGCAGGTGCTTATAATTTAGTAACATATACATAATTTACATCTTATATCTACAGATAACATTTTTTATACATTTTTCATACACAATATAAATATTGTTTTTCCGATAGACTATTTTTCACCATATATTTAACCTTATTCATAAAATTACATTGCTTTATAGTGTCAGGTAATAAATTAAATATCTCCGGTATGTTGTATTCAAACGTTCTCTGTCCGTACTTATTATTAAATTTCGGAACTATTAACCCGTCGTTGCGCGTGAATCCTAGTGCTGTATTTATGTTCTAATTTCTCTTTATGCTAAATTATTATTTTGTGCCATAGTATATAGCCTTAACAGGTAAAATGTTGGCACTCTGAAACAACAACGGTGTATTTTGCCAGTGACATATAAATTATTTTAAGTGTTTCAATTGATAGGCAAAAATTTAATGTGTACATTCTGCCAGCAATTGATCCGAGTCTTTTACAGTTTCATACTGCTTGTGTACGTGCGCAAAACGAAGAGTGTTTCTTAACATTTTAAAGCATAACTACTCAAAAGTGTTTATACGTAAAATAATTATACACGCGTAGATTATGAATTCTATTGACAATCACCTTAATAATTATTACGATCAAATGATAAGAGATAACTGCGTTAAAGAGATAACAAAGGGAAAGCGTTAATTTAACAGTGGCGAATATGAACAAAGGTCAAATGAAAGGTACTCACATCTCTCAGTTCTTTGATTTGGGATCCAGCCTTTCCGATGACGCAGCCGGCCTGGCTTTGATGTATCAGCATGCGAAGGTCAAGCTCGTCGTTATTTACGCGGGAGCCATTCTGTGACAAATAAATACAAAACATTCAAATCAAATTGCTAATAAAATAAATACACTGCTTCCGTCTAAATTCACACACATACTACCTAGCACAAAATGGAACGATAAAAATATTTCGTTCAGAAGTCCAACTAGTTCTATCAATTATTATTATCATTTAGGAGCATGTTTGCGCTTTCGAAATTATCTAATTACAAAAGTAAGGGTGGAGGTACATATATGTGTCTATATGTGTCCCATGGATTCTGTCCCTTAAAGGATAAACCACGGGAGTCCACTTTGGACTTTTGTTCAGAAAAGCGATTTTTGTGTTTGTGAACTGAATGTTTGAAGGTCTATAACTGTTTTACTTACTGCAATAATTCAGATCTGCGAACGGTATATTTTATAATTTCATTATTTTTTGGCCATGGTTAAGACAAATAAGTCAATTTATGAATATGTATTGGTTTATCCTCTAAAGTAAATTATATTCCACACGGAGAAAAATGTTATTCTAAAATACGATAATTTTATTCGTAAAACGGTTAAAAACGGGAATGAAGTTCTTACGAACAAATTAACAGGGTTTCAATGTTTATTGGCGAGAAAATGTAAGAATAATTTGTTGGTATAAGTACGAAATTTGTTCTAATAATTAATAATTATTATTTATTCTTACATTTTCCCGCCAATAAACATTGAAACCCTGTTAATTTGTTCGTAAGAACTTCAGTCCCGTTTTTAACCGTTTTACGAATAAAATGATCGTATTTTAGAATAATATTTTTCTCCGTGTAGGAATTGACAAAGAATGCGTACGGCAAATTTTACATAATAAATTTTATCGTGCAAAAAGTGTGTGCCAAAATGGTGCCTAAAATTCTCGCGTTTTAAGAACAAGAGCTCGCAAAAATGTTTGTTCTGACACAGCCGGACACTTGTATTTGCCAGATCTTGCGCCGTGCAACTTCTATGTGTTCCCCAACGTGAAAACTGCATTAAAAAGTACAAGAGTTTATTAGTCCGTTGAAGCTGTGAAAGAGAAAGCGGCAAGCGTCCTGAAGGAGCAGACAGAAAAAAATCTCCAGACTGTTTCTAACAATGGAAGATTCGGATGGAGCGTTGTAGGGATAGAGGGGTGTATATTGAATATGGCAATATGTAAATAAGTATGAATTTAAAATAAAATGTTTTACAGCGTCTGTCTCGTTATTTAATAGCCACACCTCGTATAGGTATAAAGGCAGAACGACCTGACCATTGTTTTTCGAAGTAGATGTCTCTTTTTAATGTCTTCATGTATTGTGAGTATATTTTTTAATGTCTTCAGATATATTATAATATAAAAAAGACCTAAATTTATTGTAGACCATTTTAATGTTGTGGTCTATAACGATATTGTTATAATTAATTATTTTTAATGTATTAATAATAAACATTTGTGCTTCTCTATGTCTAGTAGCTACCGCTGGACTACGACGGCCGGCATAGTCCATCGGTAGGGCGTTAGACTTCCATTCAGAAGGCCGCGGGTTCGAGCCCGGCGTGCGCAAATAAATTATATTTAATTGCGTTGTGTTATTTCACAATTAATTATTAAAAATAATATATAGTATATTTGCGGCACGTTCCAGAGTGGAAGATACTCTTAGTATCGCCCTGTTGTAAGACCATTATTCAGAATTAAAACGTTGCTTGAAATGGCTTTAGTCGTGTTTAGCGACTAGATCTGAATAGCTAGGTACTGCCCAACCTTCCTTTTCCCTCGTCTCCTTCCCTTCCCTTAAATAAATTTAAAAAGAATACAACTAAAGTAAAATATTTTATTTCCGGATTTTTTAAATAGAAATATTTTATTTTTACTTAAAATAAAATATTTTATTTCCAGAATTCGTATTGTTCATTTCTACCAGAAAGGGGCTGACGGCATATCCAGAGTGTTTAAAAAGGAAAATGCAGTATCGATTGTTTGGCAACAACAAAAGCAGCAAGTAACAATAAAAAATACGACTGGAGGAGAACTAACCATTATAATATATTGATTGAAGAAGAAGATAACACTAATAATCTAAATGAAAATGAACAAGACACAAAACAATAAAAGATAACCTCTCGTCTTACCGGGACGCCTCTACCAACCCTCTAATAATTTTACAAAAAGGTCAATAGGCGTTCCACATACAAGACACCATCTAGGTAACAAACACGTCCATAGAACACTTTGAAATAATATAAACACCAATGAAAAAGGTGGCTGCCGATAATATGAAATAAAAAATAAATAAAAAATAGTCGAAGATAATATTGTTAATTCTGAAATTTGAAATATGAGATTGACAAATATGATGTTTAAATAATTGGTGGCAATCGCCGAATTGTGGGGTGCCCGTCCCGGTAAGTCAAGAGGTTCTGGGTTCGAGTCCCAGTTGCAACCGTCATCTTTTATTTTTCTGTGTATTGTTCATTTTCATTAATTTTCATTTCCTTCTTCTTCAATGATATATATGACATTGATGGGAATAACCTTCAAAAGTTATAAAAAGAGAGTTGTTCTTATAAAAAAATTATATATTGAATTCAATCATAAATGCATGAACAAACCAAGGTTATTCATTAAATACTTGGTAGTTAGCCGCCATACAAAATAATGCTAGATCGATGAAATTAATTTATCATGAATTTGATGGACACGGAGAGGTTATGAATAGTGTGGTTGGAAATATAAACCCCGGAGGCCACTTTTTAAAGGCGATGGGAACCTTCGGGTGTACGTTACATTCCTAGCTTCGGCCACACACACACTTTTGCAGACTTAGGCAAACATTTAGGAAATTGTGATGGCGACACAACATGAAAGAGATTTCCGCACGAAGGTTTTTGGTTTTTTATGTTAATAAAAAATTTTTTTATGTATGTACCCATTTGAGGACATAAATACGTTTTATAATAGAAATAAGAGTTTTCTAATATTTTACAAATAATATCAAAACCTTATAATTTCCGGTTCAATCAACTTCTCAGGAAATGCCTGGTTTTCTCGGTAGAAAAAAACCCCGCGTAGTGCGTAATACAATTATTTTTTTAATTTAATAACCTACTGATGTGTAGGTATATTTTATTGATATCTAGTAACTTCCCAGCGTAATAACAGTAGAGGAAAGCTGCTTATTATGAGAGACGTTCCTAATACTACTTACTAGTGACATGTAATTTGGGAGGCGGGTATGGGTACCGCCACCCCGGGAACCACCTTTGGATACCTCCGCCGTAGGTCACTACAGGTGGTTCGCTACGTTTGGTCACTGAACAGGGGTGCCCAGGTTCACGGGGGTGAGCATTGTCTAGGTCTTGGCGGAGGGATTTGAAGAGATTGGTTGAGGGAGACCTTTTGACCTGTCCATCAGGACTCTCTCGACCCATCCTTTTGCACCGCAGTGGGAGGAATGGATTCATACGTCTGTCAAGCCTGGACACACGGACCCCAGATACCCACCCTTCATATCTTCTCAGAGCTTCCCTCCCTTAAAAAGATCCTCCACACAGTATCCCAAAAGCATACGACATAAGCCATGAGAGAAATTATTTTCTCCAGGGCTTACTCTGTGTAGCTAATATGAAAAAAAAAACTCCACCAACCCTATTTCCTTTGCTTACTTGTTCCGGTCCAAAGTCAAAGTAGAATCTACTCGCTCCCTTAAAAATTTTATATTATCGGTTTTTTGTTAGGTACTACAACAAAAAACCCATACATAAAAAAAATAAATGCAATGAAAATCAAAATGGAGTTAGTTATACAGGAAAAAAAAGATATGTTGTTACACACGAAATATGTCTTGCGTAAAACTGAAATAGATGCTTTTTTTATTTTTAAATGCTATTTAAATTAACTTAATAAGTAAAATCATAAATTAAACAATACTAGCGACCCTCACTCCAAAATTTGAAACTGAAAAGGCTCCGGGTTCAATTCCTAGATGCGAACGAATCTTTTTTCTGATTTTTCTGTTTCAAACTTTCGTTTGAGAATCGCTTCGATGAAAAAGATTCACGTGTCGAAGTTTGAGCACTTCCGCACTCTCCAACAGCGTTGAAGTTCACAGTGTGTGCCTTATGCCACTTTCACATTCGTGGGCACAAAAGCACAGGACAATCCGCTTAGCGCTCTGAGCATCCATTGTTATCCCAGTTAGAAGTGTCGAAAGGTGGTGGACTAGTTATCGTCGGCGTTAACTTCCCAGTCTTAAGATGATAGACTTCGCTTTTCGGCCCATACAAAAAGGACGCCCGGGAAAAAAACACTTTTTTACATCGAAAATTGCACAAAATGAATATATATTTTTTTTATACTGCCTTCTAGAGGGTGAAAACTATGTCGGTATGTTTTCGAATTTTCGATGCGTTTCGTACTAACGTAAACATTCACTGTCACACATGTACGATTTATTAAAAAATATTATTTAAGGAAAAAGTGCTGCTAACTCAACTCTCATAAAGAATTATAAAATTATAAAAAGCTACCGACGTAGCTTCTTCTTTCGAAAAAATATATATTTTTTAAAATTTCAATTTCGTGAAAGTTTTGGTGTAGAAAAGTGTATTCTCCATAAACCCCTTTTCGAGCGATTTCTGTGGGTAAATTTGAGCGTTGTCTCATTCGCACATTTCGCATTCGCATGTATTGTAAGTGTGCGTGAGTTTATTGTGAGCTGGACAGAATGTCAGACGCGGGTGGTTCAAAGTCTAGCCTCTTAATGGCAGCGTGGGAATGGCACTACCTTGGCAGAAACAATACGTATCGTTCACATACAATCAGCTCTCGCCGTCGGTATAATATAAAAACTACCTTCTCTGATGGCTCTACTTATCGGGTTCAGGGCAATGCTGTATTAGAACTAAACAGCTGCCTAGGGCGACAATTTCCAGGGAGTGGCATTTTGCCAAAGATCTGAAGAATTGCTTCCATATTTTGCACAAACATATGTAAATATATTTTTTTGTATATATTGCAAAAAATTGTAAGTAATTTCTTCGCAGTGTTTCAAATAGAGATGGCGCCAACTGGCGTACGAATGCTTCCAGGACCATTGGCCCCCTAGCATACTCGATCGATAAGGATTGATATGATAATTATCGGTAAGTTCTTATCGTTCCCTAGGACAACTGCACATCGCTAACGTTCAGACAACAGTGATTAGTCATTGTGAACTGTCACTTATTCGTTGGCGATCTGCAGTCATGCTAGGGAACGATGAGAAGTTACCGAAAGTTATCCTATCAATCGTTATCGATCGAATGTGCTAGGTGCTCTGGCACGGTCGATCGATATCGGATTGTGTCGATAACTTTCGGTAACTTATCATCGTTCCCTAGCAAGATTGCAGAACGGACAAACAACAGTTGACGTAGAATATATTAATAACACTTAGTCACTGTGAAATGTTATTTATTCGTTGGCGATCTGTAGTCACGCTAGGGAACAATGAGAACTATGAGATACAATCCTTACCGAACGACTGTTCAAGGGGTCCAGAACGTCAATAGACTACTTTATCAATGGGCCATAGAATAAAATTAAAAAAACTTTTTTAAGTCATGCTAACTTATTTATTGTGTCTAATTCGTACACTCCATTTATGTAAAAAAGTAATTCAAATTTTAAAACTTTACTTATGATTATATTTACCTTTATTTTATTTTTATTAAAGTGATTTAATAATCATTTTTTAAAAGAAAAACTGTATTTTTAACTTTTGAAGGTTATTCCCATCAATGTAATATATCATTGAAGAAGAAGATAACAACAATAATCTAATTTTTTGAAATATGAAAATGAACAAGACACAAAAAAATATTAAAATATAATGGCTCCAACTGGGATTCGACCCCACAACCTCAGAACCAGTTGCAGCCATTATATTTTATTATTTTTCTGTGTCTTGATCATTTTCTATTTTAAAAAATTAGATTATTATTGTTATCTTCTTCTTCAATGATTTAATAATATTTACGGTAAAAATCAATTAAGTCAGAAAATCAAATGTTGAAGGTGCGACGTGTGCAGTAGTAGGTTAAAGGCCTATTACAATTGAGCTAATACCATTAAAAAAAGTACAAATAATTCTTGTTATGGCCATTGGTTAGAGGGGAAGGGGCACTTTTTTGCCTATGGCGGCTCGATACCTAAACACGGCCGAGGTGCAAACAGCCGGTTAAATATGTATTAGATTGATCAAACGATGTGATTATTTTCTAGTCATTTGCGAAGAAATTAAAAGCCACACAGGGTGATATATGAAGGACGGTTTTGTATTTTAAACTGTACCCACACCGCTCAATAGTTTTTTTTTTACATGAATACCTTACAAGAGTCCCAACTACTGTAGTGGGGAGGGGAAGGTGATGGGGATGAGGAAGGTGGGGAGGTACCCGGGCTATTCAGATCTGGTCACCAAATAGGCTATTTCAAGGAACGTTTCAATTCTGAATTGTGGTTTTACACCAGGGCGATACTGAGAGTATCTTCCACTCCGGAACGGGCCGCAAATATACTACATATTATTTTTAATTAATTTTATGCTGAAAAGCACAGATTAATCAAATAAAATTTATTGCGCACGCCGGGTTCGAAACCGCGACCTTTTGATTGGGAGTCAAGAGCGTCAGTTGCGTTGATTCAGCATTTATCATTTGTGGTAAAGAAATAACTACATACTATATCAATTTACCACAATTTTTTAAATTCTGGTATAGAATGAATTTTCAATTAATAAATAAGTTTGAATGATTATTAATTAATTAAAAATGTCTTATTACCAGTGGCGGCTCGTGACTTTTGGTGAGCTAGATTTGTGAAGGAAATCTGTGCGGCGCACAGCAAAACTGAAATTTCCTGAAAATCTTCATACAAAAAATAAATTTTCGAAAAAAAAAAAATATATATTTTTCGGCTACAACGACATCAATAATGCCATTTTTGTTAATATTAGCACTCTAGCTCACCAAAAGTCACGAGCCGCCACTGCTTATTACTTAGGCAACATAAGTTATTAATAATTGTTTTTGTGTTTAGTTCGTAGAACTTATTAGATTTAAATTAAATTCAATAATTAAATGAAAACAAATCGCTCCGTGTACACCACTTATACAATCAAAATATATAATATGATGAACATGTTTGTTCATCTTATCCTGACGAAGAAACCTTTGATTTTGAAACATGTAGAAAATTTTAATTATATAGTGGTGTATACGAAGTGAATTGTTTTCATTTAATTAAAAATGGCGCCACAAAGTGAATTTGCCATAAAGTATACGAAGTGAATTGTTTTCATTTAATTAAAAAAGACGCCACAAAGTGAATTTGCGAATTTGGAAGAAGTAAATTTAATAATGTTTATTAAGTTCTGCAAGTATTTTATTTTTTTATTATTGTGCTGTTTATTAGTCATGAGTTAGTTATTAGTTCAAAGTAGTTTTGAAAAAATAAGGACAAGTAGATAGTTGTTATTTAGGACTTTGTCCGAGTTTTACGATACATTTTTTTTAAATTTTATTATAAACTAATTTTGAAGGATAAACACAAAGATGTCTGTCTACGTGTTACAAAGCTTCATAGCTCTCAATGAAAATAATCAAGTGAACTAAAAATATTTACAATATAAAAATTTGTACAAATTTCATAACGAGAGAACTCACTGACGAGAAATTTGACAGCATCAAAAATAAGATCACGCTTTATAAGTTAAGATATAAATTTAATGTATTTTAATGAAAATATTGGAGAGAAATGGTGCAAAAATGTCACTGACTGGTATCTCAGAGATGGTAAGAGAAGTAGAGGACGTCAACACGTAAGATGGGAAGACGACCTAAAACTCACGGCTGGACATCAATGGAGAAGAGTAGCGCGTGACAGGTCCTAATGGAAAATGTTAGAGGAGGCCTATGCCAATAGGCAAACTGAGCTTCGGGATATATTATAACAAACAAAAAATGTTTAAATTCATGTACCTAACCGGAAGTCCAGAATAAAAGGCTTATTATTATTATATATTATTATAATGAAAATATTAATTTCATTTACAAAAACAACGCTATAAGTTGATGCAAATATTTTAATTATTTTATGAAGACAAAATCACGTCCTTCATAAAAGCCACGCGGATTTCTAGAGCACCTTCCCACGTCCTGCGGACCAAAGGATAATAATAATACAGCCACGCGGAGGCAACCGGTTCTACTAGGCTCTGATAAGGAAGTCATTGACTGTAGCAGCTAAACCAAGAGTGGGTGGACGGTTCGGTTACGTTTGGCCTTCCTAGAAAATTCTCACTTAACCGTAATGTGGATGTTCACGAACACCAATAAATTATCTTATGTTTACTATGATTGCTCCTTTCTATTGGTGACACACAAGGTAAGTTCAAAATGTTTTTGTTATGTTTTGTTGATTATTATATGATTTAACTAAAGATTTTAGTTGAACATTTTGATTTGTATTATTTTTTACGATGAAAACCCCCCTTTCTTTCTGATTCTTGTGAATTCTAACTATTGAAGTAAAAAGTGGCAGTAAGTAGTGTGACAATAAAAATATTGTTTAGAATTCAAATGACAGAGTCCATTTTTCTCCGTGTACGTTGGCGTATTAAAAATGGGGGTTCACAAGTTGTAAGTGGGGGACCACGAAAATTTATCTAGTTTCGATAGTAAATAACAAAAAAAACTACTCAAAAAAATTAAGGGAGCAAAAAAAATTGCAAATTTTTCGGTGATTTTTGACAGGCTGTATTTATTTCGGTGAAAAATCGTCGTATCTATGAATATAACTGAGACTTTAAAAAAAGCATTTTCAAGCTTTAAGATTCTGATTTTCAGATTTTTGTCTAAAAATTTTTTTGGAGCTACAGATCTCACGCAATCCTAACAGATAGCGCGAAAAATAATTTTAAATTTTTTTTTGAGTTTTGGGAATACGGTGGATATGTAGAAGCAGGGGGTCCACCGAAATCAGTAAAATTTTGAAAGTGGTCTATGAGAAAAAAAGTATGGGAACCTCTGGTCTATAAATAATTATAAACGAAAAAATCAACAACCTAATCATGTTCCGCCGCCAAAAAAACGTAAGTTTTTAGTCGAAGAAGTTTTACTTCAACCGCGCGTAATCGTTAGACGCACTCATTTTTTATTATTTTTTATGTATGGTTGTATGGTTGCTAAGCAGTACATATATTGTTATGCGTAGCGTACATACGTCGACCCCAGTATGTACCTACGAGTAAATTACACGTTACTGTGAAAACGCGCGAAATTTCACTGAACTAGGTCCGGTGGAAATGTGCACTTTAGGGGCCCGTTCATATACATACAAATTATTTAATAAGAGGGAATGGTTATCCTTTTCATAAGCGGTGCTACATTTTTTGTTGAATTACTATCTATGAACATAACGGTCTTGTATTTTTATAACGCCACTGGATAGATAGATATAGGAATATTTCAAGTTTACTGACTTTCAATAGGTAAATTTCGCCTGTTAAAAGGCACTGATCCTGAGACAATTATATACATATATATTTTTTGTCAGCTTCTCAAATTCTACAATTATTATAATATCCCATGATTTTTTAAGGGTCTGCGCTAGTTTTCTGGCGACACGAAATTTGCAAACATGTTTAGCTCCCAATGTCATCTCCGTCGCGGAGATTAGTCCATTTGATTAAAAAAAAATATATATGTAGATATATTATTTGTTCCATATTTTTTAATACAGTTCATCAATAAAAACTATAATATATTATCATCTATAATACATTCATAAGATCTAAGACCGTGATGAATTGTTTTGTCATTTAACTTTTTTCAGGTTCCAAATAACACGTTGCCGGGCAGTAAAATAAACAAGCGCTCAGTTTGTCAACAATTGATATTACGTTTTCAGGCGGTCAGACGTGAAATTGACTTTTGCAATTATATTCCGAGCCTGTTGATTGATAAGGTCCACGAAATGTGGGGCAGTTGGCTCCAAGCATAGTTCAAGGATTCTATCGATAGTTTGTAATGAAATGTGGTCCTTATTTTTAAAAAATTGTGGTAGGTAAACGGTGACTGATGTATCTTAGGGGATTTCTCACCATCCTCCTAATAGCTTATCCATACTACAACAAATATTATTAAAAATAATACTTGCAATAGTTAGAAAACTCGCCCAACTTATCCAATATATAGCCACTATTCATAGGTTCGAGTATCAAATAATGAACTCTGACTTAATAAATAAATTAACCGTAAATCGTAAATCTAAAATAAACTTCATAGTATGGATAAGCTATTAGGAGGATAGTGAGAAACCCCATTAATATAATAAAATTCTAGAAAGATTGGTAGGTACCAACATCACGTACTCAAATAGGCATAAAAATAAACGCCATCCTGAAGAGGAAACCCGGTCGCCGAGAAATTTGAAGAATAGGTATTTCACCAAACTGTTGTTGTCACTGTTGCTCTTACTCCCCGAATGCTGAGCGAAAGGGACAACTGCACCTCTAGCTGATAATACCTAAATAAAATCATAAAAATCGAGGTTTTGCATTCCCAATTTTTCTCCTTCAAAACTGGACCGATTTTAAAGATTTATTTGCCAACTGTATTAAAATAAAATACTCATCATCTGTACGTTTTGCTTTTTGAAAGAAAAAAACATTGTCTAATTTTTATATTGAACGTCTGTTACAGGCGTCCAAACCGATCGATTTTTGGAGGGTCTTCGATCTTATCCCATCAGGACTCGACCATATTCTGTCAGTGGGTCAGAATATTTCCGCGCAAGTAAATGGAATATTTGTGAACGAATCTGAAAACTAAAAACTGTTTCCGAATATACGATACGATTGTACCACTCCAGCCAGGAGTACTCCTGTCCCAGTAAGACCGGTACACCAGGGGGCACTGATTTGTTAGGACATGGAACACATGCTCTGAGGATGGTGGTTGGAGTTTAATCGACCTGTATACATGGTAACCTAATAAGGAATAAAGGAATGGAATGAGCGTTAATTTTTCCTTTCTTTATGCCTTCCTTCTTCTTGCCTCTTCTCAGATCTTCTCGTTTCTTCTTGATTCTTCTTGTCTCTCCTTGATTCTGCTTGTCTCTTTTTGTCTCTGCTTATCTCTTCTAAGTTAATAGCGACACCTCGTATGTACCAGTATTTCATACTTAATAGTCTAAGAACTTCTTTCACTGGAAACCTTATAAATATTCCCCATTTCGCGTATTCATTTCAGATAAATCATTCGTACAATTTCTTGGGTTAGTAAGGTACAAAGTTTGTAAATTTAGTGCCGAACTTTAACGACCCACTACACTAGCCACTAGACATTTACAGACAGATGAAATGTAAAACGGCCGAGTTAAATAAATTAAAATACTTCGCTTCGCCCAGTCATAAAGTGAGAAACACAGTTAATACTTGTTAACTTCATAAATCTTTTGTTACGTTCTACTCTCTCAATGACGAATAAATTTTAGTTGAATGGTAAGCCGTAGGAAGTAGTAACGTTCATGAATATTTGATTCCGGCCACATCGAATCGATCGATGGCTGAAGAACCCAATTGAATAGAAGAACGATACTTTTACACAACTCCACTTCAATCAACAATTCGGAACTAGAATAAAGTGTACATAATTATGAAAAATGTAGTCGGGTCGAATTGACATGAAAGTTGTTTGAATGACATCAAGTAATATTACTTGTAGATAAGGGCCAGGTCAAACATTATGCTTTCAATTACGATATTGTCTCCATCCAAATAAAACATTGTGTCAGTCGCCCTTGAGGTGATATTTCACAAAATGACGCTATAATAACTGACGTTTAATATTATTACTATCCAAATTTATATATTGTACTACTTCTATTTGTAAAGGAAACTATGTTTGATGCTATCGTGTGCACGACGTCTGACAATTTGGGCCTAAAGCGTATTTTTTTTTAAATTTAATTTAATAGTGTTTATTAAGTTCTGCAAGTGTTATAGTTTTTATTATTGTGACATATAAATATCGTCGTCTAATTATGAAACACCTCAGTTTGAAAATGGCCTTGTAAGCCGAAACAGCTGTCACAATAATAAAAACTATAACACTTGCAGAACTTAACAATAAACATTATTAAATTAAATTAAAAAAAAATTAAATGGAGTTCTACGAATTAAACTCAAAAACAATAAGGACCAGTTGTTTCGGAAAATTTCACGTTTGAATTTCCCTCAAATCGACATTCACCGAAAAATTGGGTTGTTTCAACCTCCGTCAGAAGAAATTTCATTGAAAATTCCATAGGACCAGTTGTTTCGGAATTCCCTTCAAATTTGAATTTCCTTCAAATTTGAATTTCCTTCAAATCGTCATTCACCGAAAAATTGGGTTGTTTCAACTTCCGTCAGCAGTGAAAATACTATAGAAATGTGATGTGAATGTGATCAGCCGAGTCCGGACGGTTAGCGAAATAATGGGAGGCGCATGCGCAGACGTCAAAATTGTGATTCGGCGTGGAACACTTGAATAAAATTTTCAAATTTATCGAACGTTATTTGTTGCTATTTACTGCTGACGGAAGTTGAAACAACCCAATTTTTCGGTGAATGACGATTTGAAGGAAATTCAAATTTGAAGGAAATTTAAATTTGAAGGGAATTCCAAAACAACTGGTCCTATGGAATTTTCGATGAAATTTCTTCTGACGGAGGTTGAAACAACCCAATTTTTCGGTGAATGTCGATTTGAAGGAAATTCAAACGTGAAATTTTCCGAAACAACTGGTCCTAAATATAACTAAAGCGTGATCATGCCTCGCTAGGCGGCTCTCCCAATTTCTACCGATTTCTTACATGTTCAGCGCCGGATCTGCCATACGTTCAAAAACGTGCAAAAAACCTGGCGCCCACTACGAAGGGGCGCCGTGATAAAATAAATATTGTTTTAAAATTCAATTAAAATATTCCCCGAATCGTTTAAAAATTACTCGTAATACGGAATTATTAGTTCGCGCTAGCAACACTCATTTTCCATATGCGTGAACCTAATGCGCGTGCATCGATGGTTAAAATTTATTGACTTACGTCAAGGAATTTTTTTCCAAATACAATATATTTCATACGAACGTAAGACCTATTTTTCCTTGTTGCACTTACGACCATTGTATCGTTCGAAATTCAACAAACATTGTGATTGGTTCATTGATCGCTTCTCGTACGGATCTCCCTTCGTTGATTACAAGTTGCTCTTTGATGATAGTTCGTCGCTTTCGCCGCGTTATTGGTTTATTTATGTTGCCATTCGCGCGCGATTTGGCACCATATTAAACAAATTGATCAGAATATTATTATTTCTGAACTAAACTGCCTCCTGTTTTATATTATATTTTGTTATGATGTTCTTATTTTGTCCAGTGTCATAGATAGCTACCGCCAGGTCACTTGGAAAAGTTACTCTTGATTCTTGTTGGCGGGATATTAATTTATTTTAAACGTATTGCATAAATTTTATTTTTTTATTTTTTATATGTATATAAATTTTTTATCTGAATTTTAAAAATATGTTGGGGGGGGGGGTATGTATGTATGGTAAAGTATGCTCCTAAAAATTATTATTTACACGCTTGTTTCTGTTATTTTACAAGTTATGTGTATGAAAAAATTCACAACGTTTCTAAGCTACTTGACACAATCCCCACGAGATTTTTGCTCTTTTTCAAACGAGTCTTGTTTTATTAAACATTTTCACAATTTTCGCATGAATTTTATGGTTTTTAATGTTAGCACGCTCGCTCCAACATTCGTATTGTCGTATCTCTCTCCATCTTCTTTTTGAGCGGGTTAGCGCGGCCTTAAAAACATAATTAAGAAAAAACAAAGCTTTCTCCGTGTATCAAGTAGAGGAAAGTAAAGCTTCCGTCGAAGACGTCCGTGGTCAGGGTCGAGGAACTTGAAAGGGATCGATTTATCATTTTGTCGCTCGTTTCACATGATAACACCAAAAACATTTAAATTAATTAATCTTTATATATAAAAATCTCGTGTCACAATGTTCGTCCGAGGTAAACTCCGAAACTACTTAACCGATTTTGATGAAATTTGGCTAACTGTATGTAATTTGGACCAATTTAAATTTTTTTATTAAACTTTAGTGAGCACATAATTTTTTAATGAAAAATTAAAACACTTTGTTTTTACCACGAAAATCTTTATTTTAACATTGTACATTTTATGTCCTGAGGAAGAGAACATCGTTCTCGAAACATGTCGATGTGTTAAAATAAAGATTTTCGTGGTAAAAACAAAGTGTTTTAATTTTTCATTCATAAAATGGTGCCACAAAGTGAATTTGCAAAATTTGAAGAACATAGTTTTTTGTTTTAAAACTTGTTATTATTAGTCAACCAATGTTTGATTATTTTCATTAATTTCAACATAATTATGTTTTAAAACCCAGGCGAATTTACTTAATGACATTTTACAGATTTACTTAATAGGTACAAAACTATGTAATTTTTTTAACATACTTTAAAACTTATATTTAATGTACGTCTATATATCTTATAAATACAAAAATAAATAAATAAAAAAGATAGGATGTTTTTATCTCGATTATTGACATCAATATTTATTATTGCGAATTAAATGTTTTTTATGGGACAATTATTTGTAAGTTCTATAAGTTTCTGACAGATGCCGGTGTGAGTTAATTTAGTGATACAACACTTGGTTATCTAGATTAGATAACAATCCAGTAGATGGCGTTGTGTTTCGTTAGCCACAGCAACGCGTGGGCGGGTCAGCTAGAAATTTAATAAAACAGTACTTTTTACCGCTAATATGATTTCAATATGACTTTTGTATGAATTAAAACACCTTTATAACTAATCTTAAATGGAAGAAAGTTGGAATGAAAGAAAAATGGAATTCCACTGTTAGTTATTGTTATTAATATTAGTATCAAAAGTAGAAATAAATAAAATTGTTTCGTTTCCGTTGTTTTTTTATGGGAATAGTCTTAGACCACCAGTGTCAATTTTTTTTAACAGCAGAAAACTCATATTATAATAAATTCTGTATCAGAAAACCTGAAAAATGCTCGTTAAAAAATATTGATTGTTTAATATCTTAGCTAGCTTTCTAACGATATACAGCTACGCCTACAGATCGATGATTGTGATCAAAATTTAATGACGGGCTTCCAAATTACGAAGGGAGAATATATTATAAGAAATAAGGAGGGATTTCCAAACATTTCGCGTGTTGTGGATATGTTGGGATGTAGCTATGCTGCGAACTTGATCGTCTGCAAAACGTGGATATCAGTATCAAGTACCTAGTACCTAGGGCGGTGCTCCTTTCGTCTAACGACAATAAAAGCAATATTTTGTATTTTGTCCCAAGAATAAAAGAAGACGTTAAGATGATACCCGGGTGGTGGAGAAATTTGAAAAATAGATTTTACTAAATTGTTGCTGTCACTGTTGCTCTTACTCCACCGGATATTGAGCGAAAGGGACAATGCACCTCGGGCTACTAATACCTAACTAAAATCGAGGTTTTGTATTCCCCACTTTTCTCCACCAAAAGAGGACTGATTTTCAATTTTTTTTTACCAACTACATGAGAAAAAACTATTTTATGTCTGTACGTTTTGCCTTTTTAAAAAAAAACATTGTCTAGTCTGTATACTGAACGTCTTTTGACGGCATTTAAACCAGTCAATTTTATTGATTTTTGGAAGGTCATAACTTCTATAAAAAGTAACTTATCAAAAAAACAAAAAGTACCGACACGCTAGTAGTTGATATCTATTTTATGTAACAACAATATTTTCTCTAGGGTTAAAATCCAGAGAGATACATTGGGAATACGTTTGTATGGAAAAATCACCGCCGGGTATCCCCTTTAAGTAGACGAAAACAATTCTTAGCCATTGTATAGCACTGTGATTTTGGAAAAATGCGTGCAAGAAAAGACAAGTGACAATAACCGCTTAGGAAATTCTTTCCACGAGGTCACAGTGACTCGACGAGCAATTGTATCCCCGCGTCCATTATAAATGATTTTACTCAGTCGAACCCCGGCGACAATCGTAATAAATAATGTCCGATGCGTTATTTGCGGCTCCTAGAAAAGGCTGGGTGGTTATTATTTGATGGGTTCAGTGTTCTCTCCTTCCAGTCGCCCGCGGCATAAATAATAAATGCTACGGATGGCTGCACGAACTAGAACTGAGCAAGAACAGAGTGACGGACGGAGCGACGGAGCCACATTAGGGCTGAAAGCTGAAATGCGGCAGTATTGATTGTGAGCAATCAGTTAGCGGTTACGGTACCTTATAGCGTAAATGTAAGGAAGTCTAACGATGAATATTTCAGTTGTCGTTTAGTTCGTTTGAGGGCATAATGCCTTTTTACGGCGGTTGAGCGTGGTAGGGTAGTGAAATAAGCGTGCCGAGTACGTGTGAGGCAATACCGCAATAAAATGTATGCCTGATTGCATTCTCACACTCGAATTATTGCAAATACCGTAAGGGAATTAATTCAATTTATTAAAAAATGTCAATATAAAATAGAATTACAACAGTAAAAACCTTCAAACTTAGTGCCACGAAATTAGCACAACTGTTAATTCTGTCGGGAGTTTCATCTTCATCGTGACATCGATTTTAGAAAACAATGAGTGCGTCTAACCTTTACGCGCGGTTGAAGTAAACTTCTTCGACTGTAGTGGCAGTTATTAACTATTCTAGCGAAGGCGAGAACCCTTTAAACATAAAAATAAACACAGGTGGCAGTAATTGTATCGACATCCGAACGTCATTCCGTTTGAAAACGTTAATTCCGTCCGAAAAATATCTGAATAACTTCGTCATATCGCGCCTATAGAAGTTTTTCTTCAATATTCATCCAACTTATCTATGTAGGACAAGACACTTTCATAATATTTTATTGTTTTTACCATATTTTTCAACAATATTTAGGAAATTAAAACAGATATTTAGGAAAAAATATTTTTGAAACTTGTAAATACAATCATTTTATTCGTAAAAACGGTTAAAAACGGGACTGAAGTTCTTACGAACAAATTAACAGGGTTTCAATGTTTATTGGCGGGAACACGTAAGAATAATTTGTTGGTATACGTAATTTCGTACCTAAACCAACAAATTATTCTTACATTTTGAAGTTCTTACGAACAAATTAACAGGGTTTCAATGTTTATTGGCGGGAACACGTAAGAATAATTTGTTGGTCTACGTAATTTCGTACCTAAACCAACAAATTATTCTTACATTTTCCCGCCAATAAACATTGAAACACTGTTAATTTGTTCGTAAGAACTTCGGTCCCGTTTTTAACCGTTTTTACGAATAAAATGATCGTATTTTAGAATAACATTTTTCTCCGTGTATTATTAGCGAAACACGATGATACCACGGCCAAATTGGATAAAGCTTTGCAGGGACTCGTGATCCGGTCCATATCTTTTCCATCAACGTTTTCCCGATGATTGTCACATTTCCAATTTCCACGTTCTAAAATATTCTAAATATGTACCTAATTATAAAATGAATCATTTTTTAATAAACATTGATATCTTACCTCTTCCATGTTGGGGACGACATCAGCAACAATCTTCAGGATGCTTTCCAAGTCCGATGACATCGACAGAAGGCTGCAAAACAATCGGGACAATATAGAATATACGTACATAAGAATAGGTAAAGTGCCAAACAAAAAAAAAACCGAAAAGTGATGATGATTTGCGATAATTTTATGTAGAATTTTTTTCTTCAATTTTTCTGTTTTAATTTACGATTCTGCGGTTCAATGGCAAATACCCTCAACATCTGGGTTAAGTCATCGCTTATTATTAGACATAACATTGCCGCCGGCATCATGGCTCACACTGTTCGACATTCTGTTGGTCATTTCGAAGTTATAAGGTCAACAGCGTCGTTTTTATATGAACGCCTATATTGTAGCTGAAAATATGTTTATTATCCACGATTAATATCTCCACCCAGAAGTAATTTGACAGAAGCATACCCAGAATGTTTCTAGAGCATAACTCGTCCAAAAAACGACATAGAAATATAGGAACAAGTTCTTAAAGAAGAGTTAAAATTAGTTACGTTACCTGCGAGAAAGCTAAAACAGAGAACATAAAGTGCCTGCAGTTGGTTGGTTGTTAAGCGAGGTGAGATGGGTGATAGATAGATTGATTAGTCGGGTGGATGAGAAGCTCTCTATGCCGCCATCATGCTAAGGGCGGGACATGAGGGACACAAGTGGACAGGGGTAGAGGGCAGTGCCGCAAGTCATGGTACGACAAGAAACTGGGGGAGGGTAGCACAGGGGGCAGGGGCTGGGTTGGATCGACTCGTATCGAGTGTTAGCTGCAAAAAAACATCAAAGATCGAACCGTGACAGCTGTCCGTTCTCCGCAAAAAATGGGCGAAGAAGAGAGGCACAAAATATCAATTTTGTTTAAATAAGAATGGTTTTGAGAGGATTTTGGCTATTTACCGTTCGGGGCCGGGGCAATCTGGGACTGTTATAGAGGCATTGTACTGCATGATGCGTCAGGGTGGCGAATAGGGCGGCGGGGGGCGGCAAGGGGCGGCACAACGGGCGGGGACGGGCGGCAGCGGCGGGCGGCGGCGGCAAACACACAACACAGGTTAGGCTCAATCACTTGTTGTATGCAATACTGCCTCTGCCTACTGTATCGTATGTACTCTATACTGTATACTGTCTACCGGCCCTGGCCCTAGCCGTGGGACACGAGAGATCGCAGATCACAGATCACCAGAGAATCGGAGATCAGACCTAGTGGCTGGACATTAACAACTAGTAGCTGGATATTACTTAAAGAGAGGTATTTATGGTATCGTGTGCCATCCATGGTGGTTGGACCTATTTATGGACATTTCAAGCAAGACAAGTGGTAAAAGTGAATGCAATAGGTATTTCTAAAGTAGACAATATGAAAAAGAAATACAAGTATTTAATTCATCACATACAAATAATAATGGACAAGGAGGACAATTACAAACAAATAACACAGGGCGTCTTTTTCCGGACTATTTGTATTGGAAATATTCAAATTGGTTTTGAGACCAACTCGGAAATTCGGGAAGCATTTAAAGACGGTAGTGAATACTATTTAAAACCCTCGAAGGCGAAATGCGACGTTTAATCGGGAATTGATTACCTGAAGGTCGGGTCGAAGATAAAGAGTTTCCGTGGGAGGTCGTTGAGGGTTCGCTTGGTGGTCTAACAGGGCTACCGTGGTATTTTAGTTATATACCTAGACACCGCTGCTGCAAGGATTCAATTATTATTAGTCAAAAGGCTCAATAACATGGGGTTCCATTGTGCCGTTTGGTGGTTGGATCGAAGGAGCCCCGGTATCAATGGCCGCACATCGTGTTATAAAAAGCAGTTTCAAATGAAGGTAAATAGATAATTATCGGCCCACATTCGGGGTTGATGGATCAGAGTACCCGTACACAAGTGGCATGATGTTTAAAAGACGTGTTAAAAAGGAAGTTTCACGGGAAGGTAAATAGGTGGTAAATTACATCCGCTGGTCGGCCGCACTGGGAATGAAGTTGGCCGTGTTTGACGAAGTAGCCCCGGGTATTAGTGGCCGCGGGTTAAGAAGAACGGACATAAGTAGTGTCGTGAAGGTAAACTTCACAGGAAGGTTGGTAGATTATTTCCGTCGCTGTTGCAGGACCGAGACCTGGAGACGACCTTGAGGAAAAGGAGCACGAGGAGAGGGGAAATACTGACCGAGCTCCGTAGGCTGGTAATCTTGGAGCCGCCCTTGCCGATGATGGAGCCAGCCACCTGAAACAAATCAAAACACGTGAACAACAAAAGTCAATGTTAAATGGAAAAGTCACTACTGAGATTGGATTGCAATTGAGTAATGATTCACAGAATAGGATAGAGTTGGAAATAAATGTGGAGAAACTAAATACCTACACACTACACAAAGAATTTGTCACTTGTACGTACTATAACGTCCCAGTGCTGGCAAACTCGACGAAAGTGCAAAATAACTATTTTGTTACTCGACATTATTCGTGATCGTGGCCGCAAACAATGACAATAAAAGTATATGAAAAATAAGTGTGTCAAATTTTCTTAATCTACTTTTTCGAAACAATATGCCAATAAAGTTTACACATGTGATTTTGGTTCCAATGGAATTATATGAACATTGCCAAATCATACATAGTAAAGACTGGAAAATAATGATTAAGTTATCAAATTCGAAGTGAAGATATCAAAAGAATTGTGAATGCGTATTATAACAGAGTTACTGTTATTATCCGGGGCGGTTCGATTATGTACTTTTGGTATTCATATGAGTATTCAGAAATTCGATTAAATTGGGTTGGCAATTCGAACTATGTACGTGTAAACGTAAACAAACAAGCAGAAACGCGACATGCCAACTGCAGTCGGAATTCTGCAAATTATTTCGCATTCAGTACAACATGACATATCAAAGCCAATATACATAGACCCACCCCCGAAATAATTTACATCGGACTCCATTGAAAGTCTGCGATTGAAATCAATAACACTTCTGCAATAATAGCAAATTCACTTTGTGGCGTCATTTTACCCATCATCTAAATTGGGCAGGAGATCAGAAAATTTCCGCTTTGCAATAAAATTAAAATAAATTGAATATTTCTCAACGTATCCAAAAACTTATTATAAACGTTATTATCACTTCACGTTTGTGTCATTTCATAAAAAAAATGATTAATAAAAAATTCTTGAAATTTTATACTTTTTCTCAAATTCCTACCAGAAACTTTGGTTTCATTTAGGTGCACAATTAAATTTTCCTTAGGTTAAAATCTTGATTTGAATAAAGCGTGCAGTTTTCTCTTTCTAACTTTCTAGATCATATTTCTCACCTGATAGTAAGGGAGACACAACGATTTATACGAGACATATGTGAGCTGGGGTCTCCCGTGGTTATACGGGTTAATTAAATGAAAATAAATCACCACTTATTTAAATCAGAGGTGTATACAAAGTGATTTGTTTCATTTGATTAATAACAGCTTAAAACGGATTTCGGCAGTTTGTGAGCTGCACGCAACGGAATATCATGAATTCAGTAGATATTATATTTTAGACTTAGACATTTCATTTTTCTTACATTTCAAAAACATTATACGTTCTAGACATTATCTATGATATGAATCAACCGATATTATTAAATATTATTTTAAATTACAACACTCTTTTAAATTATATGAATAAACTTAAATTGTCAGACAGAAGAATTTTCACAGAGTGGGTATTTTTATACAAAATATTAAATGCCGTAATTGATAGTCCAGAATTGCTTGCATTGATTGATTAGCTTTCGGATTCCACTACGTAAAACTAGAAGTCGCGATTTATTTCAGTGTAGCAATTCTGGAACTAACTACCATAATATGTGTTTCTCTTTGCCCAGAATTCTAATTGAGAAAAATTAATTATACCGATAGAATTTTTATAACTAAACAAAAAACCTTTCGGGGTTATTTTACACAAAACAAACAGAGTTGTTGTAAACGATTTTTAGAGTAAAACACCACGAAAAGATCATTTAAAAACCCCGCTTAAAATTTCAACGTTTTTTTTAAGAAGAGTTTTAGCAAAAACCAAGTAAATACCTTAACAAAAACTAAAAAAAAAACTCAGCTGAAAATTTAATCTAATTAGGTGAGGGATTGCACCATCTCACATTTACCCCGCAAATACCTGGAAGTCTACGTAAAAAGGCCTCCACGGGATGTCAATTTTCCAGCGATCCGATGAAAATTGGACGGTTCAACGCTCTTGAATAGTATCCACCCAACCCACCCAGAGCCAAGGGAGTAAGGTAGTAAGGGAGTAAAGGAGGCGATCGATCCGCCCAAACACGCGAGCCTCTGCTAACCCACCCCTCCCGAGCTCTGGGCTCTATACCTATACAGGTGGTACTGGTACTACGAACTGGGGGTATTTTGTTTTCAATTCGGTAAACTTGGATTAATAGAGAAGACAGCGATTATTCAAATTGAGGGGAAAAGGAAGTGTTTCAATTAATTACGGTTCCCTAATTTCTTATCGGTCATGCTTCAATTAGTATTAAATGGTTATTATTTATTAGGTATGTATGGTGAGTTCACATTTTGCTGGAAATTTTTTGTATAAAATACTTTCGAAATTATGTTTTTTTGTGTATATGTCAGCGTTTGGATTGGTTGACATTTTGACACGTGTTACAAAAAAATAAGCCGTAGAAAAGTATGATGATTAATAGATATAAAATATAATTTTTAATGTATATTCAAAGCGGGTGAAAAAAGCTCTATAAGCGCTACCATCAGAAAAAATGAAATTAATTATTGAACCTTTAAAAATTATTAGAAAATGAAACCACAAAAACTTTAAAGTTAATCAATGTCTTAAAATTGATAAAGGGATTATCATGGTTTTCAAGCAACAAATTTATTTCGATGATGTATGTCAAATAGTTGATAAGGACAACATTTTATTTATGATAAAAATGTACCTAATAATCTTACGATTTTTGTCGTTCAATGATTCCGCTCTGATTGTAGTGCACTGCTTAATATATACTCTGTTGGTTATCACGAGGAATCCAACTTCAATTCCTGCTATTCGACAATATTGAATATAGGGGTCTTTATTGATTTTTTTAGTTTCTATTTCAGAGTGTACATACAGTAATCAAGGTTAATTTGCACGTTGATTGACAAATAATCGTGGGACACAGTAAACAACATTAAGTTCTGCGTTGAAACCAAATGATGGCAATCTTACGGTATAATTTCGCGCAGCAGCAGAGAAATATCATTATTAATGGAATTAGGCATGTAAATTACTCGAGTAATTGCGAGGCAGGAAATCTCCGTGGAGATGCTTTGGAATGCTACCGCCATTTCACGCTAATACATTTCCAAATAATTCAAATAATAATCATAGCAGTAGTTGTTAGTGTCGTTGACTATCCACAAAATTATACTGACAAAACATTGAACAATACAATGAAGCGTCAAACGTCAAACTCATCAAAAGAAAAATCTTAAATTAAGCCGCGGCATCCCGATTTCATCCGATTTCTTTAATTTTTAAACATTTTAAAATTTTATATAAAAAATAAATATTTTCCTTAAACATTTGAAGTTTTTAAGCTCTTAAAAATATATTTTACTCTTTAAGATAGTATCTATACATTCCCCACGCCGAAACGGCAATTATTTGAAATTCCCTGGATAGAAATAAATCGCAAAGTATGCTGCGAAAATTATTATTTACAATCTTGTTTCTGTTATTTTATATACATATATATATAAGTTATAGACATGTATGAAAAAATTCACAATTTTACTTCAAATGCTACTTAACACACCCCCACGAGATTATCGTTCTTTTTTAAATGAGTCGTGTTTTATTTAACATTTTAACAATTTTCTCTTGAATATTATCGTTTTTTAATATTAGCGCGCTTCCTCTAACATTCTTATTGTCGTATCTCTCCTTCTTCTTTTTTAAAGCGGATAATACGAGTTCTTAATGATTGGAGTAGTAGGAATAAGATGAGAGTTGTAAGGTACGCGAAAACCCGTAGCAAGTGGAACTATGGCATCCCCAATAGGGTATTTTTCAATAGCTAAACAAATTAAGAATTTTTTTTTTTATATTTAGCAATTATGTTGACAAACCAATTTCCTATGAAAGTTAAACTTTAAAAGGCGCCATTTCGATTTGCCGCCAAAACGGCATATTCGGTTTTATTTGTGAATATGACGTTGTTGACGTCAAGCCGACCAACAACATTGGGGACAGTCCTGTATCGCTGCCCTAGTGCTTGTATGTTCAATAGACCATTCTGCAAATTTTACAGGGGACGTTTTGTTTTGTTTTTTACAGGCAAATTCTAAATAATTCTCGGCTTTAGTCATTTCGTTTTATACCGTATTGAAAAGACATGTATAAAACGAAATGACTAAAGTCAGAATTATTTAGAATTTGCCTGTAAAAGACAAAAAAAAAACGTCCCCTTTAAAATTTGCGAAATGGTCTATTGAACATACAAGCACTAGGGCAGCGGTATGTAGCATTATCTGCAAATCTACATCATAATGACGTTGTAGGCAGTCTTCGAAGCGTTTAGGAATGTGTGGCTAGATCGTTCAAAAAATCATTAATTATGAATGAAAATACTAAAATTACACATGTTTGTTTGGTTCGACGATCAAAGTCTGAAAAACAAAGTGGAATGTTCCACACAGTTATTGCAGGCTGTGAGGCTGAAGGGAGAGTGGAAGGAGATGGGTCGGTGTATGTAATCGGTTAGGGTTACCTTGCTGGGTATGAGTAGCCTCACGTTGACGTCCCCGTGACGGTAGCGCTTCTGCGGGCCGCCGCCCTCGCTGTTGTCGTAGGCGTCCCTCTTCATCGCCGGGGGGGAGTTCTCGTAGTCTTCAATGGTAAAGCCGGACCGATTGCCACGAACTGGATCACTAAATATATCTGCAACAAATTAAAAAAACAACAATATTAAACAACTTATCTACATTCAAATAAGCTTATGATAGTGGAGATGTTCTTTTACTGGTTCCATGACAAATCAGAATATTTAAAACTAACATATTTTTTGTTTTTCATCACTTTTCTTGACTTTAAAATAATAATATATTTTTTTAAATTTAATAATGTTATTATTAAATTCTGAAAGTATTTAAATTTTTTATTATTTTGACAGCTGTTTCGGCTTAAAAGGCCATTTTCAAACTGTGGTTGCACCACATTAAGACGACTAATTTATACGATTTTAAATGTCAATTTTGAAGGGGTATAAATTGATTTATTACCGGTTAAACCAATTTGCTGAGAAAATAATTGTAGCAATAGATTCTCTAGCAGGGTACTCTATTGAAGGCCGAAACAACTATCACAATAACAAAAAACTAAAATAATTGCAGAACTTAATACATTATTAAATTAATTTTTTAAAAAAATGGAGTTCTAGGAATTAAACACAAAAATAATAAATAAATAATTTATAATTCTGATTTATTAATAGTATCTAATGTTAGCAGCATAACCAAAAACTGCACTATAATACAAGCGGGTATTTCATTAATTCCGTTATTCTTTACGATAATTGCTACAAAACAATAGATACGTCCGGAATATGTGCTAACAGCTAACAGTAATGGGGTGTTCTCACCTCTATTCTATGATAATACTTAATCTCTGTAGTCAATTTATAGAACGAAAGTTAAATATATATATTCAACTTTGGATTTCTACTCCATAGAAAAGCCTGTTCTCGCGGATTCTTTACTTGGATTCCACGAAATAGACAATATATCAGGTGAGATCCCGGCTTAACACATGTACACACAATATCACTTAATGTAGGGCGCCTTCGAGATGTAATCAGCAAAAAATATTGATTATTTTTTAAATTGCAAACTAATGTTTAAGACAAGAATTTTTATGCATAGCACATAAAATATAATAATTAAACAATTATTATAAGCAATAATTATTAGCCTGAACTCTGAGAGTTTTTCAATATTGATGAGTGTTTCAGGCTAATAATTATTGCTTATAATAATTGTTAGCAAAAATATCTTTAAAAGTCAAACCTACGTACCATAAACCTACATACAATATACGCAATAGCCAATTCCTAGAATCCAATGAATTGCAAATAAAACTACGGAGTACTTAATGTTATTTTAGATATTTCTATATTACTTCAGAGTACACCTTATTGTGCTTAGGGGGTTTCTCACCATCCTCCCAATAGCTTATCTACACTAATAACGAATATTTTCGATTTACGGTTTATTTATTTGTTTATTAAGTTGGAGTTTATAATTCGGTACTCGAACCTACGAATGGTGGCTATATATATTGGATAAGTTGGCCGAGTTTTCTAACCACTGCGAGTATTTTATTTTTAATAATATTCGTTGTATAGTGTAGATAAGCTATTGGGAGGATGGTGAGAAACCCCCTTAATATAATATAATACTGTTTCCCCCCTGTATACCACTGTAAACTTTAAAAACCTATGTTCACCTTATTGTATAAAAATATAAATAAACCTACTTTGAGTAATCAAGACTCGTCGCCAACGAGAACTTTGTTTTACCTTACATAAACGATGCCGATCACGTATGTGTACGATCATATTTTACATTCTACGCTAAACTGGATTTAAAAACACTTTAAAATATGGACAGTGTGACCTAATACAGAATGAATACAAACCTTTTAAGAAAAACTATTCACGTCTCACGTAATGAAATCTAGTCGAGCACTAACCTGAATATCTTCAGCAAGGAGAATTACGTATGTTTTGATTACACACAGCAATCTTGTAACATTGCAGAACAAATCAAGGTCCATTGATGGCATAACCTGAGATTTATAAGCAAGACAAGTGGTATGCACACTGTTTACTACATTAAAAGCCTGAATACAAATTCGTGAATCACGAAATATTGAGGAGTAGGTAAGCTTGTATTATGTGCTCATGCTCCCAATGAAATGAGTATTTGTTGGAAATAATAATATAATGGAGCACTAATGGAACGATTTCCCATATTCACATTCAGATCATAACAATAAAGTTTTACTGACGTGGCACAAGTAATTATTGTAGGTAATTAAATACCATTGTGTACAAATGATTTATCAAATAAAATATTCTACTTGAGAGACTGATATTAGGACAACAATTAAAAGATGCGTTATTCAACAGCAGAATACAAAGAAACGTTTTAGTGAACTTTTGTATTGTGTGTGAATTTGCAAGTTTGAGTCACGAAATGAAAACAGAAAAATACACTAAATGCATTCCCGTTCGTGAATAACGCAATCACCTTGGAAGCGGTCGGTCATATTTGTAGTTTTCTTTTTCCAAAAGAAAATGACGAACGCCACAGCACGCAGGTAGAATACTCAGAAAGCGATGCAAGTGTGAGAAACAATTATTTATGCTACCATCGAGTAAACAAATGGTCCGCGGTCTAGGAATAGTTACAACTTGGAAATGTAAGATATTTGAAAATGAATAATTAAACTAGGAAATTTTCACACAAAAAGCGAGGGAACAGATGATACGAGTTGTCAATCGTAATAACACAGCACTAATGATCAATTGAATCAACCGATCGCTAGCAGAACATTTGCAAACATTTAAAAAAAACTGCAACACTGCAGATTTATCTTTGTTCAGTCTCTCAGTACAAGCCAACTAAAATGGGAGGGAGTCGACGAAGGATAATAGATAAATAATTCACTCCCATGCACTAGGTCGGCGTGAAGGATATATGCACATAATTACAGCACAGACATGGGTTGGGAATGCAGCAACCTTGTTTAATCTCAAAAATGCATCGTTGCGAAGGCAGATTGTCGAGGGCGGGAAGAACAAAGAACTCGCTAATCTCATGATGTATGTATGTCATCATCGATTACTAATAATCACTAATCATTAATGGCACAATACTGTTGCCACATGACAACTGAAAATGGCTAGATTAAGTAAAGCAAATGCATAATAAAGTTATATTCTTACACAGTTAAACGCGTCGAAATCCTTATTTTAGCTACCCTTAGTATTCCGTAATATAATATTTTTTAATCCATGTGCTGTTCGGTCTATTTTTTGACAGTGATTTAAGATAAAGTCTTAAATCTATCGCCTTATAAATCTTTTATTACAATGTCCTTGAGGTGATATTTGACAAAAGAGGCGATATAAAAGATAGCCAAGTGATATTATTTTTAAATGCTTAACTCCAACATACCTTCCAACACACTCCAACGGAAGCTTTTAACGACTTTAACTTCGTCTTATTTTTTTTATTTTTTATTAATCTTTATTTGTAATGTTTTGTCTGTACAAACGTATTCCCTTATTTCCACTTCGTAATTTGACAGTAGTAAAAACGTTTTTTAATACAATGTAGATATCAATTACGGGCATATCCCTTCCTTTTGGTTTTTTGTTTTTGTCCTTTATAAAACAAGCTGTTTTGTGCGCAAGTAAGTTTAGTTTTTTCAACTTCTCGTAGGATAATTGTGCACATTTTCATGGTAGGGAGCATGTTATTTATAAGTGTGTACATCGTTGTGTATTACGTGTTGTTTAGTTGTCATAAAATTTAAATTTTGTAAAATAATTTTAACTCTAGTAAATATATTGCATTCCAAAATCGTCCCCATTCCCCTATTTTGTACAACCTGTAGTTTATATTTTAAGCTTGGTTATGTAAGAATAAAACAAAAAATAATTTACATGCAGGGTTACAAAAAAACTGAGATATAAATTTTAGCCGATCCTTTTTAAAAATGCAATTTTTTTACCAATTGAATTAGTTAATAATATTACACACAAATATTTTATATTGCTAACCCTTTCTTTATTTACGCTTATCCATTTTTATTTTGACCTGCTATTTCCACATTAGCCATCAACAATCAGAAATTTTGTTTTCATAATATTCAATTTCAGTTTGGTTTGGTTTAATCAAAGCGTTACATAATTTAAGTCAATTTGTATTTTATTAATGGCGTCCTGTAAATTTTACAGGATATGTATAATAATGTATCATCAGCAAATAATTTATTGCCACAATGCTTTAAAACTTTAACAATATCATTTATTTATATAATAAACAACAGTGGATGATAGAACCCTGTGGAAGGCCTTCATTATTATGATGTGGATCAGATGTTACACCACCTTATTTTCTTGTGTTCTTTTTGATAGATAAACAACTAAGCATTTATTTTCTTTTCCGTTAGGTAATTCAAATATTTCTTAAGTTTTTGATTAATCTACTTCCAGTCGGTTAACATAATGAATCCCATATAAGACACTTTAATACATCAAATTCTGTTCAATAAAAACATCAACGTCAGAAATATTATTTAGAGAAGGCTGTACTTATGGTGCTGTATAGCCGCCGTATAAACAATCAATCCGCACGAGTGTAGCTGTGAGCTTACTACTGTCCATTTCGTTCAGGAGCAATTTACGAAATGGACAGCGCTCTCCGCCCCCGCCCCCGCCGTGTAGTTATATAATATTATATTAGGTGTGTGTTTTTATAGTCAGGTGGACACGACGGAGGGCGGCACACGGTAACAATGGGGCATAAACACATTATAACTTAATGAAGCCTTCGGTCAATCAATACGCTTCTCACGATACGTATCTACGGCGGCGGCTCAAGTTTGCCAGGGTTCTACATAACATAATAGTCAAATCCATCATCACACATAATAACCGACTTCGAAACCGAATTTAAACATTTAACTGAAACTTTATGGAAGTATGCATTGATTATTTTTTCAATTTTTTACGCAGATACAGACAATATTCCCCTAATCGCCCAAAAGTGTTAAAAACACACACTTTTAACTTGTCGACAATACTTTATAACCGTTTTATTAGAGAGAAGATTTATAACACATGGAGCTTTATAGCTTCTTCGTCATAGCTAGATAGATGCTCAGCAGTTAGTACTCAGAGTAGGCAGTCAAAATAGCGAAAGGTTCAGAGTTCAACTCCCAGGCCAATAACCTTCCTTGTTTCTAATATAATATGTACAAGCAAATAACATTAGTAATATTGTTTCAATATTTTATTGCTTTGCATTATTTATCCACACCACTATTATTTGTTGTATCGATTCGGAGTTGGTGACTTAACTTATTTGCTTTTTAGAGCGCTAATGAATTCAAATAATGTTATGTTATTTGCACGTTATATTATATTATTATAAATTATTGTCAGCATGCAAAATAACTGAGCAGCATTCCACTGGGATCCGAAGGAACTGGTTTGATTGTAAGAAATGAATGTGCTTACAGGTTTATTAGTGAAACGATGTGATTTTATCTGTTGTTGGCGATTTAATTACTTTTGAGAGGAAACTTCCAACAGGTATGTTGGTTTGTTATTTGAATTTTGTATAATATTTTGTTATTTTTAATTTTCTGGGATTTTAACTACAAAGCAGCAAATCTAGTTACTGAAGCAACTTTTACTAAATAACGGTGAGCTTTGGAGTCACGAAGTTACAACTACTGCATGGAATTTGTATTATTTTGGTTTTATCATCGTTCCGTAGTTATTTAAGTGAAAGCAACTTCAAATTAACTTAAAAAAACAAGACGCCATATTTTCAATATTATTCAGTGGAAATTATTTTACATTAAAATAAAATGTTTGACCCAGAAACAAAATAATTATTGATATGTTACAAACGCGCAATAAAATCATTAATTTATTGACATAGCTCTGGTAGTAGCCCATTTTCCGCCTACCACTCTAGCCTACGCAAAACCAATCGGAAATATCATTGAGAAATAGAAATATAAAAAAATATATATGAACGCACGTGTCACTCACTTTATTACTAGAAAAACTGTATATGTTGAGATAAATATGGGGCAAGCACTAAGCCAAGTCCTCGTATATCATGCCATGGAGTATGGGGACTGAAGGTGTTTATATTCCGGATATGATAAAGATGAAAATTAAGAAGTCAACGAGGTAATGATATAATTAAATGCCCACGCACTTTGGTTCTGATTAAAAAGTTTGTTCGATGAATTTATTGGTGCCATCTATAAACTGCTAAGACGCAGCAGCCAGAAATAAACCTTGATATTGAACATTAGTTTATGCGCTTTGACTATGTGGATCTGGATCCACTCCAATAACAAGCCTAGTTACGTTGCTGGAATTTTAACACGAAATAGATTATCATAAACAGTAAATATTTTTGTAACTAACGAGATTTGATGGAGAGGCACAGTTGTAAATATTAGCTCACCGTAAATAAAGCATAGATGATGATCGGAATGATAGCGCAAGTGGCATTGATGTATGTGGAATGATCAACGATAATAATATAATAACTGAACGATATTTAAAACACGTTATATAACTTACTAACCTTCACGCCATTTCGACGCAGAAGGTTGGCAGAGAGGATGGCATGCCCATAAATCGTCATATAAATTTTCCCCTGCTATACTCTTGACAAGTCATGGGAATCTTTTTCAGTGATTTTGGGATAAGTTTCCGAGACTTTTATACATTTAGGCAGCATCAGTACACGAACATCCGAATTGAATTCAGGTATGGTTCCATAATAAACCAACACGAGTCATTTACAGAAGTTCCCGGAATCTAACGGAGTGCCTGCCACCTTGACTGTCAGTTTCTGGGCCCTTCACACAAGTGGTATTACATTAATCGGGTTAAGTTTGTCGGCTCATCCTGGGTGACGGTCATTCACAGCGAATCCCCGGAGCCGACGGGAGTCACTGGTTGGGCCCTTTATACTTATACAGGCGGTGTTGATAAAAATCGGGCTCATTCTGGTTTGGTTGCTTTACACGGTACCGTTCAGATTACATTCATTGGATTCAGTTTGTCAGCTCATCCTGGGTGACGACAAGTCGTGTCAGTGTAAGTCCCCGGAATCTGACGGTGGGCGGGCAGCGGGCAGCAGGCACCAGGCAGCGGGTGGTGGGTACCGTTCGATACAAAGAGTGAGGCGCGTATCGGTTTACTCCTCCTCAACAACCGATACGGTTAGGCGGTCCACGACTGGCAGCAGAGCTGGCAGCGGGCCAACAGGATAATTGCCGCGGTTAGCATCGAACGAATTGAAAGGCGTCATGTTTATTATGATTACCAATCAGATATAAAAATAAAACATTAAATTATTGTTTGCATTCGTGCAAGTGATCACTTCGATAAGTAGAGCCTGCTTGATCGGCCACTTCGGATTATAATGAATAAAATTATCATAATTAAACCACACAAAAGGAATATCTAATGGGTTGATGCAAATAGACAAAATACATTAGCTAATCAATTAGGTACATATTTCCTGCGTTGTTTTTAGATTGACTTCCAACGGTAGTATGAAGCGAATAAATCGTAGGATTATTTTTAAAGAGGCGGAAACTATGAAATTATGGTGGGACCAAGATCAGGAGAAATAGGCGAATGAGGAATAACCTTCCAAGCAAGATCCAAAAAAAATAGCATTGTAATATTAGCAGCCCGATGACTTCCACCCCATAAACTGTAAAAATGTTTCCATCGACCTCCGAAGCCTTATCTATTCGGTTAAACAAACTCAAACAAAATTATACTTCGTTCCTTGTTCTAATATTTAAAACGTCTATAACTAGTCGAGCTCTGTTGGAAACTTGTGCATGTACAAATAATCATAATTCAAAAGTCACCTCCATTACGTGGTTTGACAAAGGGCGTACAAATGATAAACAGAATAGTGCCTATAAGCTAAGAGTATGGATATTAGAGAGACGGCATGTGAAGTGTGCCCGCGCGCTCCAAGTGTGCCTTTTAGAGAATTTTACCCAAACGGCTAACATTGGCTGCTGGTTTTTGGTCGTTTAATACGTTCCGACAGCAGCCATTTTACATGGTGACAGCCAATGTCAACCGTGTGGGTAGAATTCTCGAAAAGGCACACTTGGAGCGCGCGGGCACACTTCACATGCCGTCTCTCTGATATCAATACTCTTAGCCTATAAGGTATCTTCAACACAACGCCATAACGATGTCTTTGTCATATCTTCAGGAAACCGAGAAGGAAATAAATAAATCCTATTTGTAGTTATATATTTTAGAAAAATATATATCAGTGTGTCAACAGTGCGCACACTTCCATGAAAATTAGTCACGTACATATATAATGTCAACAATTAAATATTGACGTAGAGGTAAAAATCTGTTCAAACTGTGCTTAGTACACAAATAACCAACGCTGAACGTTAGAACATCTGGCGCTGGATGCATAATTTTTCTCCTTACTGGTACGGTTACGTGAACGTGTTTGGTCATCGTTTCTTACGAATATAGGCATTAACATCCCAGTTACATCGCAAATACGAGTGCAAATTATGTGTACTTATCAACTAGAGAAGTAATATGGCAGCTCGGGAATTTGGAGCGCTTGCTAAAAAGATCGCTTATGGAATGAGTAACAAGTCAGGGGAGACGGGAATGTCGGTACATATTATAGCAGAGTGCTGCAATATGTCGTGTGGGTGACACGCGAATAGAATTATTCATCAGCCACCGAGTAGTCAATGGAGCGAGGTTAGCGCAGGCAGCAGGACTTGATTCGCATTACCACCACATTATGTTTAGGTACATCAACCAAGCCCCACGCGAGCGTTGAAGAGTCCCACCGAAAACAAGCCTAAGTAATTAACGACTTATAAATGGTCCACTATTTATTGGGACAGCCTTGAATAGTGATAAAACTGATAGAAGTGTATTATTAAAACTTTATTAGCTTATTTTATAAGACTCGAAATGCTTCAACCCGCGAGTAAAACAAATCATTCTGGCTGAATGGATGTCACAGCGGATGGACGTCCAATGGAGCCGTGAAAAATCAACAAGTCATTGTTACGGAATGAATCAGCGAAAATCGAACGCATCCAAGTCGCGAAATGCAAATATGACAGCAGGGAAGTCGCTAAGGTCAAAATTGGATTGTCATTGAACGGCTCGAGCATAGTTGAAGGCCAAACACCTGCTGACCAAGTGAGAAACTGAAAACTTTAAAAGTCGGTCGATTATAGATCGGTATCGGAAAGCGGGCCGCGGCCTAGGACCTCCCTACAAGGCCCGGCAGCACACACCTGACGCCTGTCGAGCCAGGCCGGACTCCGCCGGACACCGGACCACACCGACAAGACAAGGGGAATGCAATCCATCCGTCAAGTGATCGACACCACATAACACGAGAATCTCAACTATGTTATCACTGTAGGCCAGTGATTCTCTGAAGTTGGCGCGAAAAGCTGGAGATCCAGGGGGCGTTGTTGGCACAGAGGAAACAGGGGGATATAATATACAGAGGGCGGACAGAAAAGATATAATATACAAATGTTAGAAATTTTTGCTGGCAATTTTTTTCAGCACCAACGGTTTTCCACTTAACTACACATGTTATACGGTGATGCTGTAGAAGAATCATAGACAAGAAAATTTCCAAGTAAGTTTGGGAAACTGCTGCAGGCTAACGAAAATGAATTCCAAGTAAAGAAGGCAGCAAATTTAGTCAGTTTATTCAAAAGATGAGAAAGTTTTGGCATCCTACGAAACTTGTTTATTATCTTGAAGTTTGTAAATGCAACGTTTCCAGCGGCATTTTCAACACCGGACGTTAGAATAAAAAGAAAATCGGCGCTTGACCAGGTGCTTCGAGTATTTCAATGTGTAAATAAATGGCTTACCTACTTTAAAATAATTAAAGGCACAAAATTTGCATAAAATTAAAATAATTCGGTAGTTCCGTTAAATAATGATTATTTTACAATCCAATCCCTCGGTATCAGCTCAGTCAACATGTGTATGGGCAGAAAATAAAATTTATATTATTATGATTTAAATTTTAAAAAAAAAAGTGATTTTTACTTTTTTAAACAAGAATTTAAAAAAATGATTTCTATGAAAAACATAAGATTCGTGTCTAGTCTTGGCCTAAATTATTATGAAATATTGGAATGTATGAATACAGAACACTTTTAAATATAATAATAAAATAAAAAAAAGAATATTTATGGTACGAAAAATGAACTTCAGAGTAATCTTTTGTAACAGATTTGAGGGTAAAGTACGTCAGGCCCCTCGATATCACCACATGAAGGCAATACTGATGGTAGACGCCACAATCTACGAAAACGAAATTTATGTTAAGAGTAGTTTTACTACCAGTCATTTTTGCCTGAGTTTTTTTTCAAACATTTACTTATTCAACAATTGAAAAATACGGAACAAGCCATACATAATAACATGGTTTCTTGTTTTATATTTGTACATATAGAGTAGTTTCGGGTATTATGGCCCAGTCGGCCAATATGGCCAGTATTATTTTCTCCGACACCAACCAACACCAGCGGTTTAAGTATTCTCCATATTGTCAGGCCCCTTCCCTTGACCCTCTAAGTCAATCCCTGCGTTGCGGCGAATGTGCGTGTGTCCGGTGCGTGAGACGATCGAAAATTATCTGATTTGATGTTATTTTTTTGGTAAGTTTAACTCATTCCTGTTCCTCAAATAATCATTGTTTTTTATATTGCTAGTGCACAGTTTTGTAGGTAAACTTTTAATTAATAGCGTGGTGAAATTTTTTAAGCATATAATTTACTAGTTTTTTAAGTTAGAATTTTATTTGTCATAAACGTCCTTACGGCCATTATGGCTCACTAGGTAAGTGGCCAATATAGTCTACCGGGCCATATTGGCCAACGCAAATCTTTCTAACATGTTGATATTTTTTTCCTAAAGGCTCCACAAAAACCAATTTCACAACGAAAACTTGGTGCAAGGTGTCAATGGAAAAGGCAATCGAAGATGTACGAAATACGAAAATGGGCTCACTAAAAGCTTACTACCCCGAACATCGTGTATCTACATACTCAAAGCAGTGAGATAGCTGTCAGTGGTTTTCGTGCAACAGGGTTAGATCCAGAAATGTTTTCAAAGATCACGATTTTATTGACATGGATAATGAGCCAGAATGTAGAATCACCAATCAAAAAAATATTACACCAGAACCAACCACTTCAGGTTCTACTCCTGCAATAGAAAATGAATCTGTTGACATGACATCCACCATAAATGAACCTGATATGAGTGATGCATGGCTACTGTTTACTAACCCTGCTTCAAGGGACGAGAACAGAACACCACCTATCCGTTTTGAACAAGTTGTAGTTCCCATTACAAGGTCGCCACAGCCTTCGACTTCAAAAGATTAGAACTTTATAACGACGTTCCAATTGTCTCCAATACCAGAAATAGCACCTAGCAAAGCTCCGGAGTGGTAACTGACTTTTTTTTCTGCGAATTTTGTTCTGCAGTTGTAACACAAAGTTTATTTCTTTTGATTTTTTATTTTATTTGTTATGGTGGGCAATATGGTACACATCATTTGTGGCCAATATGGCCCTAGGCCATATTATCCGACCACATTATTTTTTAAAGATTATTCACGATCAAGGAAAAAATTATTTTAGTTATGTTTCGAAGCCAATGTAACCTTAAATTTATAATATTTGATTACTATTAAGTTCAAAGGACTGATTTAACCAATAACGGCTATTTGATCTCAAAAATGTTGTGCTTTATTTCCAAAAAGGCTTACGGCGTGCCATATTACCCGAACTTACTCTAAATTATATTTTTAAGTTCCTGACAAAATCATGTGAGCTAAAAATAGATTAGAAATATCAGAGAGATTTAGAGAAATTATTTTTATTTAAGCTTTTTATTACAGCAGGACTGGGAGGATAGTGCAATCCCAGTCTGCCATTTTGCTGCTTTACAAAGAGATTCTGCACCTGTAGGTATATGTATGGCTTCTATAGGTTCTAAAATTGAAATAAACAGTTGTTTTGAATTTGGCGAACAATTTAATTATGGCTTTTACAGTAATAACGCATTCATCTCAAAATATTACCGTTTTACCCTTGACTCCGCACAAATATCAAACACCTAATATTATATTCCCGTTCACGACTTTACCAAAGTCAAACAGTGTCTCGTGACAACTCTGATCTCTAAACATTGACAAAATGAACAGTCCCGATATGCGGTATTGTACTCTGTGCACGTTAAAACATTATTAGCTAAGTAACGCCTCAAGGAAAATAGTCGAGTTTGCCGGTCAGAATATGAGGCACTGGGGTAAACAAACACCGACTCGGCTTTACATAATACGCGTACACACACTCCCACACACACGGCTCGTTTGTATAACATTTACATGCTAAAATATCCACCAAGCCGCTAGAATGCTGCAGTGCCTTATTGATAATACCAATTCCTCTCATTTGCGGAATGTCTGAAATGCGGTCACGAAAGATTAGGACGATATTTATGTTCATTTTGTTTGTAATGCATTCATGATGTGTGCACCATCTAATGACAATAATAAATCATCGTAAATAAACCTCGTTTTGGAAAGACCCTTTGACAATTAAAATTTATAAATTTAATTCAACGTTGGATTAAATTATAAAACAATTAGTTTCATCAAAGGAAAAAATAGGTACAATTAAATGAGATTATATTGTTTGTAAAATAAAATCAAACTAAATGGCATGTGTCATTTTATAATAAAGTAGCTGATACCCATGCATGTGTTGCAGTGCCACTTAAATAAAGAAATTGTTTCTCCCTGCGTGTCCTTTCCCATTCTTCCCCGTTCCCCTTCCGCCATTTCTTCCCCACCCTCGTTGTTTTTTTTAATAAATTAGTGATATCATCTATTGCATCTTCAAATGAAAAAAAAACTACCGAGCAAATGGTGCAATGGTCAATAAGAATAATTGGATACTTGTGCTGAATTTATATTAGGATCAAGATCATACTCAACAACTATCTCTCGACAGGTGATATTAAAGATGTTTCGATTTTATTTGACCGTAACGAACCGGTTTTTAGGGTCGTGACCCGTGTGAACCATTAGTAAGACCACATTACATGGGAAAGATAACAAGTTCCAAAGAAACTCGTAAAGAAAAGAAATTAAGGTGTTAAATAATAAGTTCTCGTAAAAATTTAGGCTTGTGATTTTGTAATACGGTTTTAACTTTGCACATAAAATCTGACAGGCAAATAAATCACACTGGAAATCTTCGGTAGCGATGTAAAATAAATATCAACTTGTATTTTTATCGCAGATTAACCACAGAAAGGGGGAAGTTGCATGGAATATTATATTGCTATTAATAACGTTGATGAAGAATAAACAAGTATTTTTAACATGTGTATTTTACATGGTGTTCGGAAACTAGTGACAAAAAACAGGAAACTGGTGAATCCACAACATATATGGAGTGGATTTTATAGTTTTGAGGATTTGAGCTTACATTTTCGAGTAAATCGAGTTCAAAGTAATGGGTTATTATCAACTGTTTATTCTATTTTAAAATGTGTCGAAGCGTAGACCCGACTCCAGAAATTATTAACCCGAAAAAAGGCAAAAGTTTAAAAATAAAATTTTCGAAATGCTCAGATTGCAAAAAAAATAAGGTTATTTGGAGATATTTATCATGTTCCTTGTGTGATAGATTCAGCAGTTTCCGGACACCGTGTTTAAAGAGTTTAATTAAATTATTGATGAAAATATTCGTATTGTGCAAATATCATCTTTAAAACAAGATTAACGGCCGTTGTTCCCAACTTTTCGATCGATCAATCGGAGTATCTGATCAGCTAAGATATTTGTTTAGTAAAGCCCGATTCGCGTGTTCGTCTGAGAGTTACATTGGGAATAGCGTATTTGTGGATTTGAGGAGTGTTGAGCCAAAATTTCGAATCAAAAATTGATCAGTAGGATTGGGAACAACGGCCGTAAGCCATGTTAGCATGATACACAGGTAATATATAAGTAGTCCTCCTTGAACTTTGTGGAATGTGGTAACAAAATATGGATATGCAAACATAAAATGATTTTTTTAAACTGTGTGTCAGCAAAATACACAGAAAAAAGTTCTGAAGAAGCATGTGATGTTCAAATACAGTGATGGTAAAATTTGAAGAACCGTCTTCCTGCTCAGGATGCTAAGCACTTACTCCTATGTACGGAGTACGACTCTGAGTGGTTTCTTGGGTGGTCGTTATTTAATAAACACTATACATGATAGTACTCGCAACTGAGTGTGCTGCTTGTCAACAAGCTTTCATTGATTCATTCCTGGTTCTTAAGACAGTCGCTCAGCCATTTTCAAATTGTTCGCTACAAGATACCTACATCCTGAGATGCTTAACTTTCCAGTGGTGGCGTCGCTAATGTAGATTAAAAAAATATTAAAAGACCGTACAAACCCTAACTGTCCGGAGCCAGTAGGCACATATAATATACAGGTTAACTAAAATATCGCAGTTCATAAATCTTTGGATGCCATTATCTAAATTTATAAAAAATATATAATTTCTAATAATTCACAGACTGCAAATAAAATTTTATGGGCTAACCTTTTTTATTTCTAAAGTGGTAACTATTTAATAAAGCAATTTATCATAGATCACACAAGAATCATCAAATTATTATTATTATTAAAAAAAAGCACCGCAGGCGAAAAAATTATAATCTTCGACTGGGGATTTCTATTAATCTGACTTTTAAAGAACATGTTGCTTGTAATTTTGGGCGTCTGAGTCAAAATAATACCATATTTTTAAAACAGAACGGAAACTATTTTCATAAACAACTTGGTCGTGTACTCAAAAAAGTGCAGTAAGCGGAATTTAAATCTTTCCAAGTTTAAACCAAGAAATTGTTGCTGTTAGTTTTTACTCATTTTATTTGGCCGAGTGTGCCGTACGAAAAGGCCCGCGGGTTGTGCTTGTAACATGGTAACATCAAGCGATACGAGGTTTCACATATACATTATGATAAGTCACCTATATTGTCTCTCATTAGCTGGCTTACGACTTGCTTATATTATGTAGTTCCACAATCGACGTACCAAAATACCAAGCACATATTTCATATATATCGATGAGATCATATTATTCTGCCAAAGATGGCTCCGGAACCTATGTTTCATTCAAACTTTAAAATGTGTTTAGTCACAGTGTATTATAAAGATTAAATAAATAATTAATTATTTAACACCTTTCTTTGGCAGATCTAAATCTAACTTTCAAACTAACCAACTGAGTGGATTTCGTGATGCATGAACGGACGCAGAAATCTAACAACTTTTTAACGATGACAGCGAAATGAACGCATGCCAAAATATGCAGCCAAAGCATTCATAAAATTTCCCCTCGCGCATATTATATTTTTACGAAAGCATCATTTCGTAAAAAGCAAAAATGTGCTCTTTAAATATAGAATTCTTCATTTCCGACGGGTAATTTGTTGCATGATAAATTAGGCAAATCGTTGGATACCAGATACTAGAATTATTATTTAGGCCTTCCGTGAAAATGAAAGGTAACTAGCGAAGATTCTCATGGTATTTGTTGCCCAAGGTCAGATATTACGACATGGAAACTAACTTTACAGAGACGGACCAAGCAGGCATCTATGTATGTACTTCTATTACGAAATGTACAAACCAAGCCGTAAGGTTAATAGGCAAGTTTTTATAAGTTCAAGTTAGTCAGGGACGCGGACAGATTGTGGCGCGGCCAAGTGAATAGTTATCCGAGGTGGACCACCACTATACATTTATTATAAAGCAATGATAACTGTACAAAATACAGGATCTGTATTGAGGCAAAATAGGATAATCGAAATATTCGTTGACGAAATAATAGAATTAGATTTCGAAGTACCTAATACTTGAAATGCGGATGCTTAAAAACCACCGACAAAGCTTTTATTGTCATACTGGGAAATTCATCTGAATTGCTCGACAACTAATAGATCATACATCATATCTGGCGATAAATTCGAAACATTGAATCACTAATTTGCACCTAATAATTATAATCAAGGAATTAAAAAAGACGCTGACCTTTTCATTAAACACAACTTGTGTTGAAAACAAAGAATTTTCTGGAATTTCAGTTGCCCTTTAAGCTCGCTTTGAGAGATATTTACGTTCGTCAAGTTGCTATCTGGTAGAAACCCTGACAAGATAAGCCGACTGATACGGTTACTAAAAAATACTGAAATACCGGCTGTGAGTGTCAGCTTCGTTCGAATAATTTTAAATTAATTATTTCGAAATGGATATAATACGTACATCGCTAACCGATATTACAGAACGCGATGTTTGTGATAGCCCATTTACTAACCCCCAAAAAAAATTGTAGATAGGTCTAATTTCCCAAACATTATTTATTCATTTATCGATGTTTAACAATTTATTTAATTACATTATGCGGTCATTAAAAGTGATTTATTGAAAGCATTAGAAACCAAATATTAATGGAAAATGATAATATAGGTAGCTATCTGATTGTTTAAGTGCTGCCTACATGTTTATATCTGATAGGAATATCTTCGTAGAATAATGATTACCAACGTAAATTATTATTATTCTCTTTGGTTAATGGTCGTCCGAGCATTTGAACAATAGTCGAAATTCCAACAACGTTAGGAACAGTTTGACTAGATTGTTTTATGTGGAAATGGATGTCAGAAACGCGATCTGAACATTAATATGGGTTTCGGAAAGATCTGACCATTACTGAAATAAGTTTCACTGGTCCCATTTGACGCGACACAAATATTCAGTACACAGACACAAACAGTCATAGAGGAACTTTATATGCTAATGACCTAACTAAGACTAAGCGAAAATGAGAATTCTTTAACCGAAACCGATTAATTAATTAATTGGAATGCTTTAATTAAAAGAATTTCCGTCTAATAACATTTTTATGGGAGAAAAAATTTGTTTAATTATGTTTTCTGAAATAAAAAGCTTTAGAGCAGGGTTGCTGCAATTATAAACCACGTTTTAACTTTAAATAATAAGAGTTTGAGTATAGAGATTTGAGGAAGTGCATGTTACAAGCTGAACGATGTTTTTAATGATTATATCCCCGAGAGAGACCCGCTCTAGCCATAGTATCTACTACATTATTTGTGAATTGTCAAAATGTAAGCACATTTATTTATTAATATTATCGAACTATTGTCCAATTACAAGAAAATTATACAATTAGAGAAAAATAAGAGTTACAATTACATTTGAACAATCGATACATACATAAATGTATGAATGAAGCCAAGAAATAAAAATACATATACGTTGGAGTCAAGTCAAAGCCTCAGCAAAGATTTGGAAGAGTTTTAATTTTGATATTAAATAATAAAAATTTTAAAAAGCTTTTTTTCAGTAAAGACGCATAAAAATCATTTAAACCGACACCTCGACTAGTTTGGATTCTTCAGTTAAAAATCGGGAGCACTAGGAGCTTCATCATTATATTTATGTTGTTACTTAAATGAATTTTTAAACTAGCCGAGAAAAAATATAGTTTTCCTTTAAGTATTTGTATTTTGCGAAAACTATTATTACTTACCCCTCTTACCACTAAAAGGAGCAAACATGGTAGGAAAATTTAAATAGTAAGGTTGGAAAGTAAGTACCTACCTGCCTATTTACTTCAGGTTACTTAACATAGTTAAAATAAACACAAGCAACGTTCACGGAGTAAAATGTTATTCTAAAATACGATCATTTTATTCGTAAAAACGGGACTGAAGTTCTCACGAACAAATTAACAGGGTTTTAATGTTTATTGGCGGGAACACGTAAAAATAATTTGTTGGTAGACGTAATTTCGTACGTATGTATACCAACAAATTATTCTTACATTTTCCCGCCAATAAACATTGAAACCCTGTTAATTTGTTTGTAACCCGTTATTAACCGTTTTCACGAATGAAATGATCGTATTTTAGAATAACATTTTTCCCCGTGTTTAATCTCTAGCTAAGACGATACTGAAATTGACTTCGTTAGCCCGTGAACTTTGCAACTTTTGTTGTCACGTTATTTTCAGTCAGTGAGATCTGGTCAAGATGTAATTTGTTAAAGCAATATAATACGTAAATGTTAAATGTTTATTATTCAAGTGGTGTTTGTAGAGGCAGCTTGGCTCGCGACAACCAGAAGGTCACGAATCCAGTTTTTCTAGAACCAGTTGAATAATACCGACCATCCAACTCACGAAACCACACAACTTTTTATAACATCAACAATGAAATCGACCGAATGCTGTAATCATCATAATTACTGCAACGAATGTATTATACGCTTATAAATGTTTAGGGCAATATGCCACAAACTCTATTTTTTAAATATAGTAAGTAGCAGGTGCCATAAACTCGACAAATATTTCACAAAAACTTAAGAAATTACGACTTGCTAAGTCATCTCTCAGGTCAAAGAGCACCATAATTATTTTATAAATATAAAGATGATGATACTGCTTATGTCGTGTTTATGCCTATTATTGCTTATAACCTCAAATATTATTTCATTAATTTTCTGATAACGATTCTAAATCTAAAAAGATGTCCTGTAAAAAAATTGATTTCAATTTATTTTTGTGTAATAAACTATAACAAAGCTGACGTTATTCTGTTTGTATTGGTGTGATTTTGAAAAATTTATTTTTTATTATTTCTATTTTTGAAACTGATAATTCGTGGTGGAATTCCATTATAATAGTATAATAAAACAAATTTAAAACTTTTTCCACTTTTAATTTAATGACCGTAACCGGTTTCAGCTGGCTTTGACGATGGTATTTGATAATTTGAAGATGGCTTTGACAAGCTGAAACCGGTTACGGTCATTAAATTAAAAGTGGAAAAAGTTTTAAATTTGTTTTATTATACTATTATTTTTTATGATAAAATCGCTGTTTCTTCAGACTACATAAAAAACTGTATTTATTAGGTTACTTCAGAACGATATGATCAGTCTAAACAAATTTATAAAAAATTTTATTAATTTGGATTTTGTACCATCCCTGCATAATTTCACCTTCCTTTAGACGGACGGATCATTTAGTGATTTAGCGTTGGCAAGGTATCAATTTCACTTTTTAGTTGGCAGGTTTCGCGCGTAGTTAGGGAGAGGGCGGGGAAGTGCCGACGCAGGCAACAATAATAATACATATAATTAAAGGGTGGAATAATCTGCCACGCACATCGGGGTAGATAAAATTAGCCAGTCGCTAACAACTTGCCTTACCCGCTGAAAGCCTCTCGGGGGGATATCGTAATTATAAAAGAGAAATATTTTGCATAAAATACGATATGCATGTTCAAACAATGTAATTAATCATACCGGGACAATCAGTTGCGAGAAAAGAATACCGGACATAAAAATATAGTTTTTACAATTCGGCGACAAAAGTCAACATGATATATATTTTTAATCTGGAAATAACTTTATTATGAATTGTTAATTTCATTCACAAAGATTATTAGAGTTTTGGAAAACAGGTTAGCTAGTTAGACAAGGTTAGTTGTTGTTAAAATATGAAATGGGTTGACTGCTTGACATTCAGACAAAATTGTAGCGGACTTGTTGTGGACTTTGTCAGTTTTGTGTGAGAAAACCGCTACAACGATGACAGTCATTTTTAATAAGAGTAGGGAAAGAATGGTAAAGTAACACATAAAATAATATTCGTCGATTGGGAAAACAGCATATTTATCGACAGCTCATCTGAGTTCAGAGCAAAACTCGCCCTTTCAAATTGTCTTATCCGGAGACAATTTTTTTTTAGTATCTAGTATTTCATCCCTCAGTCCATGGGATTTGCCAGTCCATCGATTTTTCTTTCTCCTATTTATGTCATAACAATTTATTAAGCGTAAACTTCTTTTTGTAATTTTTTTCACAACTCACGACTGCCAGCACGGCCAGTAACTATAGCAATATGTGATTCTAAATTTATGTAGTTTTTAAGTTAGTTGTAAGTCACAATACGAATAAATACCCACTCGGTCATTTAAAAAAGTATAGTTTTAAGTAACTAGTTATAAGTCTTAGTTTTATGTCACTAGTAAGTTTTATTTAGTTAGTCATAGTTATCAATCTTAGTTAAAATGTATATGTTGAATGTATGTATAAATGAAGTTGTAAAGCGACCTTGAGGTGATTTTCACACGCAAAGGGCGCTATATAAATTATCCGAAAATTATTATTATTATTCGAGGCTCAATGGTTCGTGGTACTCCAGTGAAAGCAAGATGATGTTGATTAAGTGTCAAAAAGTGCAAATTCCCCAGCAAACATAATGAAAAAAACATAAATATATTCAATTTTTATAATATATTATTACCTCAGTCACTGTTACACACATATTTATGAACGAACTGCGTTTTCCAATCATCCAAGCATCCAATTATCGCAATTTGGGGGCGGGCCATTTATTGGATAATCAACACCTCTGCCATAGGTCACCCCGAGTGGTTCGATACGTGTGGTGACTTAGCAGGGTTCATGGTGTAAGGTTTGTCTAAGTCTTGGCGGCGGATGATCTGGACACACTGAACCTCAGATTCCTACCCAACCCACATACCCTTTTCCTTCCCTGAACTTCCTCTCCTTCCCTGAATTTCCTCTCCTTCATTTCCTTAAAAATACCCTCCACACAGCATCCCCAAAGATGACACAGGCCCTGATGGAAATTATTTTTCTCAGGGCCTCCTGTGTGGAGCTAATGAAAAATAAAATAAAAAAGCTCGAGTGTATTCCAATCATCACTTATTTATTACATTTGTATAAATTAACAAAATAGCATCGTAGGTACCTGGATACTCGTGAATAAAGTAACTAGTATCGAAATTTTACGGATTTTTTTTCAATGATTAAAACCTATAACGACTAGTAAGGACATCGCTTAAAAAAATGCTGCATTATAAAATTGATGGCGACAGTTATATTAGTGCAGTGGCGTGCTGATCGTGTTCTAACGGAGCATGAGTCACAACAGGTTCTCAGAACATTCAGCTTTCAGTGGCCGGTCTGGAGTCGGGCAGCCTGGGGCGCCGCGTGACGTCACCGGGCGGCGGGACGCCTTGGCGCCGCCTTCCCGCCCGAGGGCGCAGCGTCGGTCAACGTAGTTGGGGTTGAAACATAAACGGTGAGAAAGATCAACCGGTGACTAGTTGATGGTTATTATTTTATCTGTCTTCTGCAGAAACCCGTTGTGAAATGTTTCTAAGAATATTCATCTTGCAAATAGATTCAGAGGGAAATTAACTAATTTTCGAAAGCTTCAGATTCTGTAGAATGAGCTGGGCGTAGCGTAGTCTGGTTTTAACTCGACCGTTTTGCATTTCATCCGTCTGTTAATTTGTTTGTACGTTACGTTTCCGTTCAAGCTAGTGTAGTTTCTTTGGAGTATGTATGATTCCATATTTGATGTAAAAAAATATGTATTTTACTTACAATTAAGTACCTACCTAAATGTAGGTATTTAAGTACCTCCTCATAAATCTTATGTTTTAAGGGGAAACTTTGGTAGGGGAAAAGAAGAAAAATATTTTTTTAACGCGACGTCTACTGTCCACAGAACTACTAGTATAATTTTCATTGAATGTAGGTATCTATACTATTAATATGCTAATATCTGTCATACAAACATGCTCCACGTACATGATACAATTGTAAGTGCTGCCATCTATAATATTCAAATAAAACATTTATATCATAGTTTTCCCACATAGGTACTAGTATTTAATTATTGAATAATATCTTTTTGTCTTATCACTAAAAAAATGTAGCAGGATACAATGTGAAAATAGTAAATAAAACGGAAGATTGTCTTCTTCACAAGGTTGTTAGAAATAACTTCGGCATAAACACATCTAAGAAACGATAATGGTGGCAGAATCTCATGACGGTCAATTTATGGCACATCTTGTCTTATTCTCTGTCATTCTGATAGACGGTTATTCTTATTTCATAACGCGACACGAACATCAGCCGTAAAATTGACGTTTAAAAGACCGAAATCGTCAAAATGATGGTTTGTAATTGAAATAAATATGCTGTTGATTATGTAATTGAAATAAAATACTATGCTGTCCGGCAGCTGGTTAGCACGCAAAAATCATACGAGCATATTTGAATTCATTGAAACTTTATAATAATAATAATGTTCGGATAATTTATATAGCGCCGTCTTCGTGAGAAAATCACCTCTAGGGCGCTGTACAACTTCGTTTATACATTATATTTAAGATTGATAATTGTGACCTAAAACTAAAACTTATTAGTCACTTAAAACTGTACACATTTAAATGATCGAGTGGTTACTCGTATCATGACTTACAACTATATTAAAACTATATTAAAACTACATTTATTACGTAACAAACTTACTTATATTTAGAAACACATATTTCTATACTTACTGGCCGTGCTGTCAGTGTTGAGTTATGAAAAAAATAAGTTTATGCATAGTAAATTGTTATAACATAAAATGGAGAAAGATAAATCGATGGACTGGCAGATCCCAAATACTGGGTAATAATATACTACTGAAAAAATATGGTCATTATTCCGGATACGACAATTTGAAAAGGTGAGTCTTGAGTTTTGATCTGAACTCAGATGAGCTGTCGATCTTTCGCAAATGTGAAGAGAGTTTGTTATGAAGCAAAAAAGTATTATCGCGTTTTATTTTATTTGCCTTGTTCATATCTGTCCTGATGATGGCCTGCTCTGATGATGTTGGCTAAAGAAGGAGGTAGCGCAACACGGGATAATACACCAAAAAAATCATGATCGTAAATGGAAGTTTAATTAAGTTAAACAAACTATTACCCCTTTTCATTGTTTACAGTTAATATTTAAAATTTGGATGGTAAAAGAAAAATTGTAAAATAAAATTTTAAATGTCTACAGTAAAGAAAGAGTAACGTAAAGGATAATTGAAATAAAAGTTTTAACATACATTGCGTACTGTGTACCAAGTAGTACAAACCTATTCGGAACTCAGCAGCACGGGAAAAACAACATTCAGTTGATACATGTGAACGATATTTTTGCAGCAGATTCTACGCGCACCACACAATACATTATACTCGGACGTGAGCAATGAGGAATAATCAGTAACCAATGGTCGCCAGATCCTAGACGTGACGCACTAAAAAAAACCACAACAGAAAATATTTTTCATTTTCAACTTGCCCATTAGCTAATACCGCAGAACTAACATAGAGAATGAAAAAAAATGATGAGAAATAATAATACTTTGCTTATCCAAAAAGTCATTCTGGATAAACCCATTTAGCAATAATTTGCGTCTGAAAATAAAGTCGAAACTTCAGTCATATTGATTTACTTTCAAGATGAAGGTGAAGAAAACCAACAAAGTTCAAGAGCTTATAGCCTGTTTGAAGAATGATTAAAACTCAAGCCGAATAATGCTGGAAAAAGTTAATTAAATTATGAATTCCTACTTCAAAACCACAGATTTCAGCGGTTCATTTATTATATCGACGAAATAAAATATTAATATAATAGAGATTTGGCTAACGAGGAATGTGAGTTGTTTGAGGTTATATTTGTTTCTCTATTTGGAATTTCACTTTGCGAAATATTTTTCTATGGTGCGTATCTAATTATTGAAAAATATGTAATAAACAATTTGGCGCCTTGATAAACAAATATTTAAAAGCTTTGTATAAGTGAAGATAAAATCTTGATATCTAGACTCCGTTTGCCAAGCGAATTTTATGCCTTATTGTCTACATTCGTAGCGATATAAGGCACACTGAGAATACGTTCATTTTTGACTTGTGGCTTTCTCTCAACATCCACGTCATACATTCTACCACACTCCTTTCTTTTCATCAGCCTTGCATAATTCAACTGTGTCTATTATTCATTTGTAACGATCGTTATTTACGTACGTAATTATGAGTACCTAATGATCGCTTACTTTTGTACGAACTTAAATACCTGCGACGGCATTCAGGTTAACGACCATGATGACTCGTACTCAATAATTGCAGTGCGAAAGCCCTTTTTAACAATGTCCCTGTTCGAAGGAAATATATAATTATTTAATTTCAACGCCCTGCCGCTAGGTCGCCATGTGGCACAACCCCGTGGTCAATTGTAGCACGTGACATATCGTGACTTAAGAAAGATGCATTAAGTTAAATACTAGAATATTAAATTATTTCATAAGTTTTATTCAGTAGACGGCGATCCCCAGCTAGATGTTAAAATCGAAAATGGATAACACACTTAAAATTCACGCGACGTATTTCTAGGAAAAATGGTAAGCACTAGATCGTATCTTCCAAGCGTTGAAATAATAAAATAAAACATCGAATTTCTACATGTTCTAGAGAGAAAACTTTAGCCACTGACTTATCTTTGGACTTGAAAATTTGAATAGATGCAGGCGATTAAAAAAATACAAACAATTTTTAAAAAAAATACAATAAAGCGCATTGTTCACAAAATTCAAAAGAAATACTAACACATAAATACATATTATGCAGTAATATTCGGTTTGATAATTTCCTCAACCGTGCGATCTTAATTGTGATTAAATTATACTCGAAAACGTATTTTTATTACAACGTTTTGCCCAGTTGGCTGTCAGGGAACATATTGCATTGCAAGTTCACTTCTTTGATTTTTAATCAGTGTTCTACTCAGAAGGGTGGGAGATCGAGTAAGTTACCTAGTAACGCCGAAGCTTAATGGCTTAAATAAAATTTTAATTAAATCGACTCCCCCCGAAGAAAGTTTCTTTCGAATATCGGTACCCTCAGGATTTATACTGTATTATTAACTCGTTAAGCTTTTCATAACACAAATAATATGACTTGACGAAGCCAATCGAAAAGGTCTGAATACATTATAATCCGCTGTCTAATACAAATACTGAATTTTAATAAGGTTTAAGTAGAATAACAAAGATATTTCTAATATTCCATTTTGTAGAGCTTCAACTTATAGGCAGTTTGCTTATTTCACTGAGAAGTTTTAAAAAACACGAAATTATTTAAATGTTGGATTTAAAACACCGCGCGATGATGGCAACAAACTGTGACGGCATTAAATGAATTATTAATTAGAAGACAAAAAATTCAACAGCATTCTCCAACGGTTAGTTTATTCAACACGCTTTTTAATTTTCAAATTAAACTTAGGTATATTGTCGAACAAAAAAATCATGTACCAAAACATGTAGTTACCAATAGGTAATATAATGTACCAAATAGGTAAATACCAATGTACCAAATAGGTAAAAACATGTACCAATAGGTAAAAACATGTAACAATAGGTAAAAACATGTACCAACAGGTAAAAACATGTAACAATAGGTAAAAACATGTATCAATAGATTAAAACATGTATTAATAGGTAAAAACATGTATCTATAGGAAAAAACATGTACCAAAAGGTAAAACATGTACCAATCAGGGACGGTCCGTGAGTTTTTAGTGAGCTAGAGTGCCAAGATTGCAAAAACGACATTATTGATGTTGTTGTGGCTGAATTTTTTTTTTTTAATTTTAACTATTTGTATGAAGATCTTTCAGTTTATGGATGCGGCGCATCCCCAAACTGAAAGAATAATTCAGATCTTCATACAAAAAGTTAAAATTTTGAAAAAAAAAAAATTAATTAACACCAGTAATGTCGTTTTTTTTAAATCTTAGCACTCTAGCCTAGCTCTCTGAAAACTCACGGACCGCCATTGGTACTAATAGGTAAAAACATGTACCAATTAGTAAAAAAAAAAAAAAAAAAATTAAAAAGCCGGTAGGTTTTATCTCATGAATAATTATGACATTCGCGAGTAGGAATCGTAAGATAAAAAAAAAAGTAATGATGCAACAATAAATTATGGATATTTTATCATTTTATACTGATGCGGGTTCGTATACCACTAGTGTATGTAGAAAAAATATTTCGAATAAGACAAAGGTTATTGTTATGAAAACGTTCATGTTTTCAACAATGACGGATTGAATAAGAGTGAGAAAAATTCATCATTGTTATCCCCGATTACTCCGCACTCAACTTATCACGGTAAACATTTATTTATGATTTATGAGCCTTTGTGCGGGATATTTTATGCGCTTTCATCAATAAAATTGATTTCAAACTTAAACCAGTGCTACAAAAAATATGAACTTTACTATCGGCCATAAAAAAACACACACACGATAAAAAGGTGTACGTATCAAAGCTATGGACCTATCATGTGGTAGGGATCAATGTCTATAATGTAAGCATGTAGTAGTTAATAACAATATTAACTTTAAGCTACCGGTATGGATGGCTACGAGTAACCAAATTTGTGTTGAAATGTGTTATCTAAGCCAGTGACCTCGTTAGAATCGATATAGGAGCTAGGCACGGTATTCACGCTGTCACGGCCGAAAAAATGTCAAACAGCGGCAAGTGGCACGGCGCGTAGGTCTTCGTCTTCTTATCACCGTGGTAAATTTTGATCGAGACACACACGGAGAATTTCTCGGTCAAGGAAAATATAAAACGCGGCACACAATACAATACATAAGATAAACGTACGTGATTTGGTTTTGATGGAAGGAGTCCTTCAATGCCTTGTTAAAGGCTGATGTCCCGCGGTCCTCTGGATTCCGGAGAACGATTTGCAGCGCCAAAACAAACCTTCAATTAAATAACTGTTCACACTATTCACTGCACAGAACAAGAGACTGTAGTAAACTCGACTAACGTCCGCTCAGCTCCCTAGACTGAGGCGCTGTGATGACTCGCTGCCTGTCAAATATTCAGCCGTAGAACAGGGCTGTCGCAAGCAACACTACTTTCTAGTTTTAACAGATCTTAATAAAAAAAAGAATTAATTAATTTTTATTAAGAAACTTTGACTGCTGTTATTTTGCTAAATCTGAATCCTCTCCATACACGAGCAAAACTTAAACTAATTAATGATTTGTAACTACATTCCGAAAAATTAAAATTATTAGCGTCATCAACGCAATATCGGCATCTTTAATATGTTATCCTGAGTTTGTTTTACGGGTATTTGAAAGGGGCCTGAAATGCTCGGATAAACTAGTAGTAGTAGTAGGTAGATACCTACATATTGTAGCTTTCATAAGTGAGAAAACAAATTCCTTTCTATAGCAACATCATTCGTCTCCCAAATCGGGGTGTAAACAGGCTCTCTCAAATAAAAAAAGGCAACTAATTTTTCCAAATTTTACAATAGGGTATTTTCACAAACGAGGGATTCTGATGAAAATGTATGGAATATTTAAAGATCATTTTTCTGATTATAATGATCGTATTAAAAATATTTGTTTTTCACGTTTTCATTCAAATTTATTCATTTTAGAAACGCTCAAAAATCTACGAAACCAAAACGGCCCATTGTGATTGCCAGCGACGCTTCGTACGCACGTCATCAAACAAACAAAGTAGAACTGTCGGAAATTTTTCAAGAACTCTTACGACGTCACACGCCGAAAATGCCGTTTTGGTGGGATTATAAAAATGGGCAACTTAGACTCGCTGTAAAAATGTATTAGTCAACATAAAAATGCCATAAGAATAGTAATTTTTTTAAGCAATAAAAAAAATCGTGGTCTCACCCTAGAAAAAAGTGATATTAAGATGATAGACTTCGCTTTTCGGCCCATACAAAAAGGACGCCCGGGAAAAAACACTTTTCTACATCGAAAATTGCACAAAATGAATATATTTATTTAATACTGCCTTCTAGAGGGTGAAAACTATGTCGGTATGTTTTCGAATTTTCGATGCGTTTCGTATTAACGTAAACATTCACTGTCAAACATGTACGATTTATCAAAAAATATCATTTAAGGAAAAAGTGCTGCTAACTCAACTCTCATAAAGAATTATAAAATTATAAAAAGCTACCGACGTAGCTTCTTCTTTCTAAAAAATATATATTTTTTAAAATTTCAATTTCGTGAAAGTTTTGGTGTAGAAAAGTGTATTCTCCATAAACACCTTTTCGAGCGATTTCTGTAGGTAAATTTGAGCGTTGTCTCATTCGCACATTTCGCATTCGCATGTATTGTAAGTGTGCGTGAGCTTATTGTGAGCGGGACAGAATGACAGTCGGGGGTGTTCCGCGTGTGGTTCAAAGTCTAGCCTCTTAAGTCAATGTTTTCTATTTTACATTTTAGCTTTGAAAAGTAAAGGGATTGTGATTATCTATGCCCCACAAAAACCTATTTAAGATAGATCACTCCATCTCCGCAAGATGTCGGAAGGATCGCAAATAAAAATAAAACAAAAAAAGTATCTATTTTCGACGGGACCGCTTGTTCATCATTCAGTAATTTGTTTTCGCTCTCCTGAAAAATTAACTTTTTTTACTTAGGACACTATTCGGTGGGATGTGCCATATTAGTTTTGAAGCTCCTATTTTCTGACTCGGTTACCCTAACTTACTTTTCTATTTATATCTGTGAATTTAAATAGATTTTTGACACTCTCGTAATTATTATCAGAGTCAGTGTTTACTCTAAGATAACCCTATCGAGTCCAGTCCCTATCAGACGGAGTGCCGGCAGAACGCAGCATAAAATTATTTTCCAAGCGCGTTTGGAACTCTTGAGCGCCTTTCGTCTGGCTTGATATTGACACTGCCACAAGTGGAATAATTGTTTATTTACTTACAAACCTCTGAAATAATTCAGAAATAAGAGTTTCAAATTCAGAAATTCAACCATTAGTACCGGCATGGATCAGAAAATCTAAAACATATTTTAACGAGCCAATTAATGTTATGAAAGAAAATAATATACCTACTAACAACCATGTATACGATGAATTATTATTAAAAATACAAGATTTTTAAATCAACAAAAAATACGAACCGTGGCTTTAAAAAGTTTTGAGAACTCATCAAACCTTAGAGTTATATTTATTATAAGAGAAACCACATCGAAGTTTTGCTATAAAATGATGTAAAAAATAAGATATAAAGTATTTATCGTGATTTGTTTTGCGGGTATTATGCCGTGTTTCGATACCTTCTTCTTTCGCCAATGTTTTATACAGCGTTACAGTGTCCATCATACCGCGATGCAGTTTCTAATCCTCTTAGGACTTGTTTTACCGTATTAGATAATTTAAAATAATTTTTGGCGTTTAGTTTTAGTGTAAACGTGAAATACCGGATACCAAAAACTATTAAGCTTAGCCCCGTCGTCTCTACTAATATGAATGGCGTTTTATGGATTTAATTTGCTTCCGTAATTAGGCGTGCTCTCCGCGTTTTGGGTCTTCCTAGGATTTCAGGAACAAATCCAAAGTAGGTAATGGCCGGTTTCAAAAATGCTCGGCAATTGCCGACTTGTCAGGATGACTGAGATAGACACTCTCGAAAGTGTTATGAGGTCTGAGATTCCTGTGGAGATGGTCCGTTCTGTCTGGCCTACACCTTGCCACATCCGGAACAAGCTGAGTTTATGAACTCCATCTGTCTCAAGAGGAAAATTGTTTTTTTGCAGGCCTCAAAAGGTTTTGAATTTAGTAATTTAATATTCCATTATTATTTAGTTATCTCAAGATGTTCGGTATTAAATATTTTGCGACCTACCAAATATGCAAATCTAATCTCAGCCAATACCTTTAGAACCCCTGAAGAGTGAACGTCGCGGTTTTACTATCTAGACCTGATTAATTCTACAGCACATAACCCACCCCTCCGTAAATCTTAACACCCACAACAACCAATAGATCCACTAGCTTCGGTCAGTGATGCTCTTGTGATGTCTACACAAAAAATCAAACGATAATTAATAAATTTCAGCAGAGGAATTCAAAAACCTCAGAGAGATACATTATTATTTAAGATGTTATTGGAAAGTCGGTGCCAAGACGTCCCGTATTTTGCCTACCGATAAATCAACTTCACGCATTTTAAAAAGTCGGCGCTAATTTGAATAATATGTGTGAAACCGACACGACACGGCAACCGAATAATAACGAACTTCCAACTACATATTATACTGAAAACGTTAGGAAATTTATCAGCAATTCTGTCAATAAAATTGGAAAAGCGGGATGACGCAAACTCTTAGCCCAAATAAAATATACCTTTTAATCTATCGATATAATTGATCGAGATAGCGTAAATGTCCTGTATTAAACTAGACCGTTTCCATTTCGCCTGTCTATACATTTGTTTGTTCGTGTCCCTTTACGTTTCCTTATACATTTCCCTTTCAAGATCGTGGCCGTATTAGACTTTTTATTTGGACTTTCTTATAACCATTTATTTTCAATATTGTGGTACCTGGTATTGAAAATTTAAAAAAAAAATTCATTGGGATATTAACGTTTCTTTGGACAATTGAAAAATACGTTTTCAGAAATTTAAAAAATGGTACATAACACACATTAGTTGTATTTTTAGGTATTTGAATACCTAATTACAAATCGTTTCACACAAATGATTTCGAAGGAAATTTTGGTTTTTTATTCAAAATAAGATTAAATTAAAAACGTACTTTTTAGGACGCGTGGTCTGCTGTTCACTACTAGTAATTGATCGGTTACGAGTCTAAAATAAAAAAAACAAACATTAAAAGTAGACCTCCGTGAATCGACATTTTAAACAATACAAACGCCTTAAATACTCAAAAATAATCGACAGGTATCGTTAAAATCACGGAGATAAAGAAATAGATATCGGTAGGTAATGTGTACTTCAAATGTAGGTACTGCAGGTTTTCTTCAAATGTCCCACATCTATTCATTTGTAATCAGTAAAATATATTCTGAGCGGCGCGGACCTCCTGACGGGAGGATGTTGGGTATGGCAACGGCCTGGTATGGGGAGGAAATTGATTATTTGACAAGGTATTTGGCACCTGCGCACTCCGGAAGCGGCATAAGATAATTTTAAGGTGGTAATTTGCCGATGCGCAAGTCGAATGCAAATAATTTCAATAATTCAATATTTACCTGTGCTCGATAACATACCTGCTTCATACACTCTCGTGTAGATTGTGTGGCACTTCTATATTTGCGCGGACAATTTTAAAGCCAATGGCAAATTTAATGGTTGGTTTCGCACGGCTGGGATGTTTGCCATTCATAGAATTGTTCAAATAATAACGCAGTACAACACAGAATAAAAGCTGCAGGTTTTTTTCCCGGAAGTCCACGTGAGCGACTTCTGGCCAATGGGCTTTTGCTTACTTTTTTGTGACTTACGGGAAAAAACTTACGTGTGTAAAGGCAGCCTAACATTGGCGTGTTCAGCAACGTTGAGTTTGAATTTAATTTGCATAACTATTTTGGTCGGAATTTCGAAGCAACGAAACTACAGTTCGCTACTTTATTTCCATCATGCGCTACGATTTTGCATCAGATGTACGCTAAGGTTGAATAACGCAATTAAATTGTAAGGCACCGGTAGAAAAATCTGATCAAAATGATTAACGTATCTCACTCAGAAAGAACAAAAAATATTAATTGACTGCCTTCTGGACGTTTCGTTGAATTAAAATTCTATAGAGGAGAGATTTTATAATAATTAGTCAATACAAAGAAGATGCAAGTACCGTGATACACAACTCCACCTGTGATCTTTTGACCTCAACGGAACACACCCAGAAAAGCCAGAGACAGCGTCATCAGCGATTTAGAAAGCAAGATAAACTGAAAATACGCGAGCGTTTTGCAAGGTTGTGCTGTGAAAAGGTTCGGACTTGTTAAAAGTAAAAAATACAAAAAAAAGATATCTATTGATAATTTTTTTATTAAAATTTAGCCATAAAATTTGTTTTTAACTCCATAACCTAAATATAAATACATATTTCTGAAGAATCTTCAATGCCTTATATTATGTAGCAATAAGTGTCGTCCTGAATGTTCGAGTCTTACGAAAAGAATAAGAGGCTATTTTGTTTTTGGGGGTATTTCACCATCGCTTTTGATAACTTATCCATAGAATAATGTATATTAAAAAATAAACAAATAAATTATTATTTTTTATTGATAAACTAATGTTTAAGACAAGATTTTTTATGCATAGCACAAAGGGTAACAATTAACAATTATTATAAGCAATAATTATTAACCTCGACCGACAATCAAAAGGGTGCGGGTTCGAATCCCGTCGGCGATATGTATCTTTTCTCGGAAGATTCTTTCAATATGGATGAGTGTTTCAGGCTAATAATTATTGCTTATAATAAACAAATAAATACTAGCAATAGGTAAAAAAAAACTCTCCCGATTTTTTTTAATTAGTAGGCTATTCGTAATCCCGATTATGAATAGCCTGGCAATATTTGAAAATCTCCTACTACAATCACATAAGACGGAGAACGTTGCTTGTACGGTTTTGTAGGACTCAGTAAGCCGAGGAATTGACCTCACGGCGCCTGGGTGGGAACCAAGCGCGATGCAAACTCATCCACTGACCGGTCATATATAATAAACTACTAATAGTCTTAGGTTTGAGTACGGAATAGTAAACTCGGATTTTATAAATAAACAAATCGTAAATAAACGTTATCCTATGGATAAGCTATCAAGATGATGGTGAATTTTAACCCTTATAGAAATATTCGTGTAGGATTACTAAAAATCCAGTGCTGCGCTGAAAAGATAATTGGAAACGATCCTTTATCTTTGAAACGGTAAAAGTACCATCCTTAGAGCAATTCGATATCACTACGAAGCGGAGGAAGATATGCAGGTGATTAGGGTAGAAGCCGTGAATTTTAATTGAAATTTAAAACAACCCAATTATCGAGTGAAAGCGTCGTTTTATGTAAAATAACGGTACAAACTGTAAGTGTTGGAATGCTTTAATATTTCCAATCACCTAGGCAGGCAAGATTATCATTAAATAACCTGAAATATAAATCGTATGTTGGAAGTCGGAATCAAGGAAGCATTTATGATATCATGTGATATTATTGCCTTAACCGGTTCCAAGAATTATGGGACTCCTCTAGGCCCGTTAGGTCATCGGCTTAATAATGCATAAAACATTATCTTATATTATTCTGAATCCTGACGCAAAACTCAACGGCGCACAGTGGTCCCTCTAACGTGGATCGGCGGAAATATATATATACCTCAATTTTGATTTGAAAGATATTATAACAAAAAAAATTACATCATACAAACGTTTTTTTTGTGTTAAATTTCCTTCTATATCAAAATTTACAGGTTTATTTATTTATAGCTCCATACTAGAGGACGGACCACTGTGACGGGCATTTGATATTTTAATTATTGGGACTATTACTAGATACCTGAACCAACACAAGTGTAATTTCGCACAGTAGATAAAAAGCGACGACAATGAAACCTCTAATAAAAGTTAAAAAATAATAATATAATTCTGCTCCTTATAAAATTACTAAAAAAGGCACATCGGTTTCAGAAACTCAAGTTTTCATTTTTTTTAACACAACAATGAAAGTCTTAAGAAATTTTTTTTTAGCGCTTTGGTCAAATAAACAAATGAGCATTGAAAAAAAAGTTTTTCTACCGTGTCGAACGGTAGGCATATAATTACTGACAAATGGTAAGGAATGGTTAACTAAATAAATAATAGTTTTAGAAACATATGAGCGGATCCATAACTAAGCATTTTAAATACTTAAGAAATGTATACACTTCGAGAAATACATTTTTTTTCCTCGGGACCAGTGTGCGACGTTTACCAATTAGATGGCTTTCAAAAGATCCATCTTTATGTAAATATTCATTATGCAAATAACGGAGTTTATATAGACACTATAGACAGTGTAATTTATTTACAGACAGTGAGACAGCATCGGTGAAACGCTAAGACTGTTTATTTATTATTTATTATAAACGAATATTTCAGTACTGGGAAATTAAATGAACTTTTGTCGAGTTTTCAAAGTTGTAACGCGCAATTGTTGCTTGGATTATTATCCGTGTATTGGCTAAGTTCGCCCATTGACCTTACCCCCTCCACGGCGATGGTTACTTTGGGTCGGGCACAAAAAGCTGACACGTGACGGGGCGCAGGGTAGGCAAGGTCGAGTGCAACCACTCTCGCAACCGGGCCCGCACCGAGGAAACTCGCCAAGAGTGTCGAGAGGCATTACAAGATTCTATCATTGATCTCCGACAAAATAAAACTCAAATTATATAAAATTTAACTCGTGGTTTGTGTGACCCTTGGAAGGTGCATAGAACGCTTCAAGAGCACAGAGGAGCTGAACACGCATTTTAAAAAGCCGCAATAAAAAAATATTTGATGTATTGGCGGACTCCCAATATTCACATTGACCGCCTCACCAACACCACAGCACCATGAATGAGACGCGAACCAAACAAACTATTCATTGTTCCGTACATTACCCATTTCGCCGAACGAAATTCTCAAAGTTTTATTGGTCCGCGTAAAGGTGAAGGAAAATAATAAAAACAATCTTAAAAATAAGCTGCATTCCTGGGCAGAAGTCAACGGACCCGAGAAATTGCGCATGCACTGAAATAACTGCTAGCTTGGGGGAATTGGAAAAACTGTTGGGAACGTTTTGCCAAGCTTTCAGGAGGAATGCTACATTATTATTCATTGAAGATTTAGCGTCTGCGGTGTGAACAAAATATAAGTCAGACGTATAATAAGCCGAGACATATTATCAGAAATTCACTTTAAACTGCGATACAAACTTATTTCTCTCATTAAGGTAATGATGTATAGCGCAATTACTATTTACATATAAATATGAATCTTCGGGAAACAAGTTTTAAATGTTTAAGCGTTGAAATTTATACCTATGTACAAATATAAATTATGCAGATGAGATGCGCTCAAATGAACATAAAATTTTAGTACCTGCCAAAATGAATAATATGTAATTGCAATAAAAATATGAACGTACCCAGTACCCATGGCCCTAACAACATGTTAATCGTTGTAGCGTTAAAATGTTACGTACCACACACATTAAATATTTCCTGACTTCAATTTACGGTGTGATTGTGAACAATTCAAAGAAAATGGATTCGATTTTACTGGATAATTTATTGAAACCGATTCGATATGTAAATCAGCCCCTTCATAAAAAATGTTAACATGCGTGTTCGTGTTTTCACGTTAGAACTTTCTCCGAGGATATAAAATAATCTTTTTAAAAGCTTTCAGATAGGTTTATGTGATCGTCGATTTTACCAATAGCTGACTATTACATTAAGGAGGTTTCTCACCATCCTCCTAATAGCTTATCCATACTAAAACGAATATTATTAAAAATAAAATACTTGCAATAGTTAGAAAACCCCGCCAACTTATTCAATACTAGCTTACTGCCCGCGACTTCGTTTGGGTAGGATTAGTACTTCAAGTAATTTTGGTATAATACGCTTTCTAATTCTTAACCTATTTAGTTAAAATATCTATAATTCTCGATTCGATTCAAAGTATTAGGCGAGTACTTCAAATAAATACACTACTTTAAATATTTTCTAAAATAGAATTTTGATTTAACAATTGGAAAATGTCATTTTCAAATTTTGACATTTTCTATTAAACAATAATGATTATTTTAATATATTGAAAATAAATAGCTAGCTTTATAAATTATATCCTATATATTATTCTGGTGTATGAGATTTGTTATTGTAAAGTTTCATTAAAATCCATTCAGTAAATTTTTCGTGAAAGAGTAAAAAACACACATACATCCATACAAACTTTCGCATTTATAATATTAGTAAGATATAGCCACTATTCGTAGGTTCGAGTACCGAATAATAAACTCCAATTTAATGAATAAATCGTAAATAAATTTTATATTATGGATAAGCTATTAGGAGGATAGTGAGAAACCCCCTAAGGTTGGTATTGTGCAAGACGAGAATGCGAGTAGGTACCAAACATCAGAGGAACACAGACAAAATATTAACACCTAATCAACGGGATCGTAAAACATACGTCTTCGTGAAGCCGAGAGGAACCAAAACAGAAGGAAAATACGCATTCATCATTGCAAATTTGCAAGTATTTCGTATTTATTTTGTTCAAACAATATTATTTTACTGAAGATAACACGTATTCAACGCGATCGTAAAACATAGGTCTTCGTGTAGCCGAAAAGGACCAAAAACAGAAGGAAAATACGCATTTATCATTGCAAATTTGCAAGTTTACAGTATTTCGTATTTACCATTATTTACCGAAGAGAAGAAATGTAGTCACAATTAGTAACATTTTCTGGAGAGCATTTTTAAACTTTGAAAGCGTACAACTAGGAAATGAAACTATATTAGGTAGTGAGGTATTTTTTGTAATTATGAAAACAATCTAAATAAACATATTCACTTAACTATAAATTAATTAAAAAGGGGATCAGTTTAATCAAAGAAAAGTATAATACCCTACATTCCTAATATCGAATAAGAATTATAAACGTCGGCGTATGCTGGGAGTCAGTGTGTGTCGCCCTTGCAGATTTTGCAGGAAATGTGTGGACCTGTGCGAAGCATGTATGCCTCTCAGCATACGCTGTTTCATATAAGTCCATACATTACAAAACAAATTCTGCACGTGCGACAAATGCTGACTCCCAGCTTACGCCGACTGTAAAGATCGTTACTAACGGTTTTCATTACTGTAGCCAATGTACTGTTTTGTTTCTATATAAGAGGCCTGGTTCACATTGAGAAATTGGATTTAATAACAAAACTTCGACGAGAATTAGAAGATATTGAAGAAAAAATAATTACGAATTACGGGAGATCAATTTAAACATTTTTTTTTTTTTTTTTTTTTTCATTGTTTTTATTTCTTGCTAGAGCAATCCCGATGAGTTACAAAACTCATTTTAGGACAGGAGGAACTTACAATTCATAGGTAGGAGGTAGTAGTTACAATTTTACAAAGGTATTTTGATATCATAATATAAGTTTTACATTCAGTACAGCATAAAAATAAAATAAAGACAGGTTAAGTAGAACAAACAACAAGAGAAAACAAGTAAAGAGAGGGAAAAACAGATCCGAGTATATAAGATAGAACAAAAAATGACAAGACGATTACATATTTTCATTTTTAAATGTAGTTAAAAAATATTCTTTTAAAGCATTGCTTTGCAATTTTTTATTATGCTGGATGTTTTTGTACATATCTGGAAGCGAATTATATAGTGTATAGGCAATATAGTTCAGAGATTTTATCCCATATTTTGTAGTGTGTGTTTGAGGAATGCGGATTTTATTGTTATTTCGAGTATTGTGGTTGTGGATGTCTTGATTGTAAATTGGCTTGGTGTTAGTATGAGTTGATTGTTGGGTAATTTGTAGGATGGTGCTTGTGATTTCATGTTTAGGAAGGATTGTGATTGGAAGGATACCGGAAACTGAATAGATGTCCCTGACATGAGTGTCCCATGGAAGTCCATGAACATTTCTGAGAGCTCGGTTTTGAACTACCTGCAGGTCGGCTATCAATTTCTTTGAGGCAAAGCCCCAGATACAGCAGAGATAGGACAGGTGAGAGTGTACCATGGCATTGTAGACTGACGTTAATAAAGGGATGGGTAGTAATCCTTGAAGCCTATATAGTACACCAGTTATGGGTGTAATTTTCTCCTTTACATGATTTACGTGGAGATCCCACGAGAGTTGGGAATCTATGATCAGACCCAGATATTTTGTGCTCATTTTCTTTTCGAGGAAGTTGTCTCCAATTTTGATATCGAGGCTGAGATTTTTTTTGTTACCGAAAAGTATATAGTGGGTTTTTTTTACGTTAAGGGTTAGTTTGTTTATTCTCAACCAACTTGTGAGATGGGAAATATCAGCATTCATTTCCGTTTCAAGCTCCGCTAGGTTCGGTTTAGTATAAAAAATTACCGTATCATCCGCATAAAGTTGTATAGTACCTTTAATACCCCACTTTGTTATGTCATTTACGTAGATTAGAAAGAGCAACGGTCCAAGAATTGATCCCTGTGGTACTCCACATGATATTTTACCTAATTCACTCGTTTCTCCCCCTAGTTCTACTGCCGAAAAGCGATTTGATAGGTAAGATCGGAAAAGTTCCAGAGGTGTACCAACAATTCCCAAATGTTTCAGTTTTTCGATCAATACGTTATGATCCACCGTGTCAAACGCCTTTTTTAGATCAATAAATATTGCCGCCGTAAAATCACCGTGATCTATATGTTTCTGCAGATTTGATATAAAATCGAAGGCTGCACATTTAGTGTTAGAACGTCGTCTGAAACCATATTGTTTTGACGTGAGAATTTTGTTGTGTTCAAGGTATTTCAGTAGTCTTTCTTTAATGACACATTCAAAAATTTTAGAGATAGCTGGAAGTATAGAGATTGGACGATAATTTTGGACATTTTTTTTACATTCGTCTTTATGTACAGGAATAATTTTCGCAATTTTTAGTTTATCGGGAAAGGTACCCTTTGATAGAGAGAGATTTATTAATAATACGAGGTCATCCACTAGTTCTTCCTTGCAGTTTTTGAGAAGGAGAGAGGTTACACCATCGGAACCAGCTGCCGCTTTAGATTTAAGGTTAGATATAACCCGTAAGATTTCCTTTTTATTAGTCCTGATCATGTTAAAAGATTGTTTTGCTTGAGGTTCCGTGTAGATCGTATTTATATCATTAAATTTAGAATGATTTTATTTTGTCGAGTGTTAGAGTTTTGTTAAGCTCAAATTCTTATTTTACCATAAGTCAATAATAAGAAGAAAGATGGATAAATAATGACGATAATGTATAAATTGTAAGACTTCAAGGCGTGAATAAATAAAAATATTATGGATAACACGTGAATGTTAAATAAAAATGAAAAAATAATAATAAAATGAACGAATGCATATCAGTGGTCAATAATTATTTACTTCGTGTTATCTGTTGGAAATTTCGTGATATTTGCATTTAGTATCGCTCGGTATTGGAATATACGATAGAAGCTAGAAGGTTTATCATTTTTGATAAACAATATTGAATTTCTTCTATGAAATAGAATATACCTCTATTATAATGTAAATACGATACTTCGATAAGCGGCAATTTACGTACAGCTGAGAGAGGTTGGGCCAAGGTAGTATCGAAAGTGATATCATCTTACAAGAATGTTGTATATATACCAATTTATGCAACCAACCACATGAAGTAGGACGCGGAAGGTGTGCGAGAGACGTAAATGGATTTCTTAACTGAAAGATACATGACTTGACTCAATGAACCAAAATCTGAATTAGAGGTGTAAAAAGGTCGACGCTCATCAAATTATAGTTTTTCAGACTAGAAAAGATTATTTGTTATATATTAAATACCAACAAGTTCAACCAGACCATGGAAGTAAGAAGCTATTTAATTGCAGCCTGTATGAAACCATAATTAGACCATACTTGGGATCAAAGCACGAACCTTTGAAATTTGGAACCGAAAAACTTTACAGACGTCATTTGCTCGCACTTAGAATTCACTAGAGATTGCTCGTCCTTCCGTGTTTTATTAGTGAAAACTGGTTTCGTGTTCAGTGATTTCACGTTCCACCGTAATGAAAAATCTAAATCTAACAGGGGTATTTCATTCAACAAGCGAGCATTTTTAATATGTTCCATTAATTATTGTAGAGTTTACATTTAAATACATTCTTTCGTACAACGATAATCAATTTTTTTAAAGCAAACGTGAATTTCTTCTTTAAACACAGTAAACTTATTTTGTGCCACCATTTTAATTCAAATAAATTACTTAGTTTTAACAATACAATTTTAATACCGCAAAAAAGTTTTTAAAAATAAATTTTAATATGAACATTGCACTAGAGTCCAAAATCCTTGCGTTTGGAGACAGTGGACTACGACCTCCCAAATTTTGTTTAGGTGTTTTGTTGTGAGTGCTGACGAAAGTAGCAAGCAACGTTTGATTCTATAATATGGTCGTCTATCGCCAGGGCAATACTGAGAAGACCTTACGCTCTGGAACGTACCGATAGTAGAATACATAATATGTATATTATTTTTTTAGTGAGATCGTTGTGAAATAAGACGGATTAATACCAAAAACAAAATTTGCGTACGCCAGTATTAAAACTTAGTAGACGAGGATCTTACCACTCGACCAAGGAGGCAATTATAAGTAAGATTAGAAAAAATATTTTCTTAGACTTCATACGGAAAATTATAATAATATCTGAAGCTTTCTATCAACCTCACTTCTGCTGTTGTTCAAGAATAGAAATACTCGTAGCTTTCGCGGAAAGAAAGATTCTGATAATCTGAGATAGGGAAGATGTGCCGGCGAACTAACCGCCCGTGGCTCTGCGGCGCCCCAACTCGCTAACAGTGTACCCATAAACCTTAATTAAAAGCAACATAGTCATATTCTGGTCTCGGGGTGCCAAGGAAACGCTCGCGAGTAAGCAACTTATATTATTTTGTGGTGTTTAAGCTTGTGTAACGAAGTAAGTTTATATATACTAATTAACATTTAAGGCCTGGGATATATATTTTCCGGTATATTACTGATTATGTGGCGGAAAATAAACTAAGTTACTATTACTATCGTGTTACTGCGAAATATCGTTTCAAGTACAATAGTAATATAACAAAATTAATATTTTTGGTCAAAAAAACTTTTTTTCTCCGCGGAACTACATTTTCTCAAAATTATTAAATATAATTTATTTATATTTCTACTAATTAAATTTACTTTTTTTTCGGCTGGGATAGCGTATACGCATGAAAGATTTGGTTTTACTTAGTTGGGTGTACTTCGCCATCTTTGATAGTGGGGTTAACCCTGATTTAGCAAACGATATATTTTTTTAAATAATTTAACCGAAGAATATTTGTAAGTTACTAGTGTTACTACAATAATTTAATGTTAAATATATATGTTTGCATTTTTATTATTATTTGCAACGCAATTATTTAAACTTCTTTCAATGCATTTGTTTAAACGGACAGTTGTTTAAGAAAAGAATTTGTTTTTTTTTGCACTTTTAAAGGTTTTACACTTACTGCGCGATAACCTTTAAACTGTTGTTTTATGGATTCGATGACCGAAAAACGATTCGAAACATATTGCGGTGTCATTCGTCTGTGATAAATGTAGTTATTTTATGATGAATTATGACATTAAATAATTCGATGACTCGACACGTAAAAACCTGAAATAGTTACTATAATATATAGTTTTTTTTTAACAATAAATAAACATGACTTACATTACGGTGCTTCTTCAAACTCCTACCGGAAAGGTCCCGGTTAAGACAGGAGCTGTTGGCTTCTGAAACAAGAGGTTAATTTATAAAATGAATAAATTTATATTTGAACAATCACAATTCAATATTCTGCAACCCTTGTTTTCGCCAATACTAATGTAAATCTGTAGCATCTAAAGACATGCAATAATGGGCATAAATAAAGAGATAATAGACTCGATCCGCTGTCATTTAAAAAAAATGTCATAAAATGTCAGCGCGACCTGATACAATAAATGATTAAAAATGCGTCAAGATTTTTATCATCACGCATATTAAATATTCGATTTCTAGGTTAGTTCGATTAAAAACACGGCAATCGTATTGCAAATCTTATCGCATTTCAATAAAAAATACTTGTTTTGTAATTCCAACCTTTTTTTGCAATGTTTCAACATTGTAGAATAGCGTCATAGTCGTTTTTGAAATAATTTATTTAACGCGTTTTCAGATGTTGGTGTATTTCGAGGAATCATAATTATTATTTATTGCATATGAGACAATTTTAAATACACATGATTGCAATGTGATGCAAGTTTTGTGCATTTGGTAGGAACAAGGGATTTGAAGTTGATTAGAAGTGGAGAACAGGAAGTAGCTCGCTTCCTCGAAGAGCAGCAGAGCGAATGTGGAGGTTAAGGAGCGTCCGGTGTCCGGTTCGTGACCGACTGACCGTTGGGGCCCAAGTCCATCTCCTTTATCGGGAATCCACGGGGCGGTGGGAGCAGGGGGGAGGTGCGCCACCCGCGATATTACACGGGGAACATTAATGAACTAACCATTTTCTGATATCAAACAAACACTATTTGTTTTGCCGTTGAGAGATCCGAAGAATGAGAAAAATTAGACCGGAGCTTTCAGAGGTACGCCCATAGAAAACTTGTTACACTGAAATCACCCTTAAGCAATTAACGACTTCGATGCAATAAAATGTCAGCAGTAATGGAGTCAGTGCTCTATATAGCATACAAACGAACAATGGCTAATATTATCGTGTATTGGAAATATTGCTTTTGAAATTCATTTAAAAAAATTATTATTCTTAATTATACAGATTGGTAGCTGAATAACATCCGCCAGTTAAGAGGTAAGTATTAAAATATGGAGGGACTGGGATCCAAGGATCCATATTTAACGCTTGTTAACGTGACAATATTAACCACAAACCACTTCCAAAGATTTTCATGTCATATTAGAATTTAGTTTGGATTTACCGAAAATTTAAATAGGCTTTGAACACCTAATACAATAGAACCCCTTGAAGTGATCATTTTTTAAATTTATTTTTTGAAATAAATGAATAAGTACAAATATTCATTTCAGAACCACCCTGTGTGAAATGGATTAATTTTTGAGGGGTTCCGGTATTGGCCGTGTATCGGTCGGGGGCGGCCCGCCTACTCCAAGACAGGGTGCTGGGCCCCGCTTTCCACTGCCCGACCAGCCCCGGCCGTATAGGGGCGGTGGGGGGCATGCACCCCGCCAAGTGCGGCGCCGGCCTTCCTCGAGCCGCGAGGGTGGCGGCCAACATTGCCAAACGAACATGCGAAAAAGCATACTTATTGTTTTTTTAAACATACATAGAAATCAATACATAATAAATTCAGCATTAACAGAAGAATTGTGATTTTAAGATATTTAAGGACATTTTATTTAAAAAAATCCGGTCTTGAAAACAATAATATTGACAAATACGACTTATCCAATTATTATCAGGAGTAGCAAAAGCTCTTGAACGGTAAGTTGTGGCGTCATGAACTTTTAAACATCTCGTCTTGCCTGGATTTTCGAAGTCCAGACAATTTTTCAGCTTGGACGGTATGTCGTATTTTCTTTTCGTAATCAGAATTTAATGAGAAGTCGTGTTTTAAATTATTAAGGTGTATAATATATATAGTTCCAAAACAGCACCAATAAAACAAAGACTTGAGCAGATGACAACAAGTTAGTGGTTCATAAAAAATATATATTATGTATTTTATATTAAAAAGTATCGTAATGACCACACGACCATAATAAAAATAACTTAATCACCTCACGACTAACAAAAATTTGGTCTTCATGACACCACACTTGAGGTGTTATGAAGACCATATTTGATATTCTTTCCTTTTCTAGAAACATTGTTGCATCAATTTCACAAAATACTAAACGAAAGAATATCAATATAAGATGAAATGAGGGAGAATTCAAATGTTGTCAGGTAATGGTTATTCTTAACTCGGCTTTGTATGCATTACTTTTATGAAAAAAGAAGATAAGACAAATATTAATTATAAATATAAACTTATTATAAATGAGTAGTTCCGAGAATAGAAGACCTCGCACCCAAAAAGTAATGTTATAAAAATGTTATCTTATAATAAATAAAATTCTCTCAACATCAAGTGATTTGTAAATAGGCAGATAATATAATTAAATACCTACTGAATTATAAACCAAATAATATATTTAATGTAACATTTTGTAGAATTAGAAATAAAGAATCATACAATTGGTTAAAATAAACGTCACCATCTCAATGACAATTCTTTTTTCAAACTTTCTTCTGGCTGGTAGGTACCATAATATTTCAAATGATGATTTCACATTTGAAAAAAAAAACAATCTTTACTGAACCGTTAAAACTGTCACCATCTTGAGACGGACCGTATAAACCAATTTACTTACAGACAGGCGAAATGCAAAAATGTCGAGTTAAAAAAGGACCTCGCTACCCTCAGCCAATTATTTATTTTATGGTTAGTAAATACACACAGTGAATTAATTTGTTTCGAAGATGAAATGTTCAATAAGTACATTGTGGTTTTTAAAGCAGGTTCGCATGTTGCAGACCCCTGCCTTATTGAAATGAAATAATTTAAATATCGGCACAAGTCGGCCGGAGCGCGGTGGGGTAGAGGGTAGAGGGTATGGAGGTTGACTGAGGGACATGTCCCTGTGTGTGTTCGGTTTGATACCGATTGATTGCCGGGCAGCCGCCGCCGTAGCCATGGAGACACCACAATCGCCAAAGCCAAACAAACGTACCAGGCACAGTACCCAATGCCTGTACCCCGTATTGCCTGTACTGCCAGTACTGCCTATATCGCGAGTGGACAATAAATTGAAGCATCGCCTATGGTGAAGGGGGTGGGAATTATTATTGACAGTCTCGATCGATGGTCGGCTTTCCTTTCTGAAAGTCGCTTCTTGCCGGTATTATAATTGCATGGGTGGTATGTGGTATGGTAACCGACCATCACATGCAAGATATTGTATGTAAAATATACATTTCATGAGGATGGGGTGTGCATTTTCAAACTTTCAGGAAAATTTTGACGAAAATTTTTGCCGTTTTTTTTATTTACATTTTCACCATTTGGCAGATAGGTACTTCTGCTGATACTTCGGCCGAGTAAAATACGATCATTCAAAAAATAAAATTCCCCAAGATTAGGTACTTTCCGGAAAATTTTAGGAAAAGGTAACTATTTCTAACTCACAACGTCATTCCAAAAATGAGGTATGAAGCTCTGCAATACACTTGCAGCCCTCAAACCTCAGGCCTATTATGTCGGAAGGTCAAAATATTTCCGCTAAGCAATAAAATCCAAATAAATGGAATATGTATTTCTGAACACATCCGAAAACTAAAAACTGTTTTTGAAAGATGAATAAATACGCTTTCAAATTTTATAATTTGAAATTAACATATATTTTTTTTAAATATAAAATTTTTGAGTGTTGAAATAATAAAAGTTTTAAATAAGGGCTCACCTTACGTTTTTTTAAGTAAAATTACCGAAAACGAAAAAATAAAAACATATATATTTTATTACGCAAATGCATATATTATAAAAATTATCTTCAACTCCCTTTTTTGACATTTCATGTAAAAATAATAAATAAAAAATTTCACAAAATTTCGTAATTTTTTCCAATTTCGGTCGGTAGCTTTGGTTTTATAAAACTTTTGAATTTTTTGTGGTTAACATTCAGATTAGAATATAAAGCGTGGTGTTTTCTCTTTTAAAACCGTTTAGATCACGTTTCTAACCATGATAGTAAGGGAGACGATTTCTATGAAACCTATGTGAGCTGTTCCGAAAAACGAACAAATTAACCTGAGGGGTTAAAAACTCCGTGGAAAATTGGTTCAACGATAAATGAGAAAACTTTTTAAAGGTGATAACAAAAGACATTGTAAATTGTAAGTTATTTTTTAAAAAGTAGCCTAAAACCTAACCTACCAAACTAGATTTTGTTTTGATTCACATTTCGAAAGTGTTCTGATTTGTACTGCTACCGTAAAATCGACCCTACCCTCAAACGATATTTTTATTTCCTCTTTATCGGTAACACGCAACAAATGCACATAACTGCGGACAAGCATGTTGAGGACTGATTGATTCTCCCAAATATTTGAAAACTTTGTGGGTTAATGGCTTGGGAGCACGAGAAGGCGACTCAGATGACTTAAAATATAATAAAGCAGTGACTCGCATCCCTAAAAGAAGGACGATTTACAAGCATTGAGAAAAATCGAACGTAAAATATAAAGACAAACTTCTTGGAACAAATTTCATGGAATGCTCCCGGGGTATTTGGGTGCTTATTTAAAATTTCGTATTTTTAAGTTATCGTAAATAGAAATTATTTTAGAAAGTACAAAAAATTATCTTAACGATGTTGTATGTGAAATAAACATTGATATTTCTCAATAATAAAACTTTAGAATACATAAAACAAGATTATCAAAAAAACTTATCGAAACATTTTGAATAGAAACGATTATAATTTTGAAAGAATTCGATATTTAGAAAACGCATTTCTTTTGTACAGGGAATTAGTAAGGAAACTGTCATTTCGCTTTTTACGATAAAAAAAGTCTTTTTACTTTTAACTGCCAACGAAAAAATCCCACCAATTTGCAATTACACACATTTTTTTGGATTTTATCCACGGTATCAAATAAGTATTTGAGACAAACTGAGAAGAATGATTATTCTCTTTCCAACTAACTATCTGGCCGTTTCTCCGCAAGGGTAGGCAGAGAGGACGGACAGCTAAACAACTCGGTCTTGGCATACGCTCCTTGCTTCATTCACATTCATACACACTCCTGACATGGGCCGACTCAAGTATCTGGTTCACTTGATCGTGCCATGTCTTCCTCGGGCGTCCACAACTTATTCTTCCATCCAAATTTGGGTCATATATACTCCTTCAGATAATGTTGGGACAGACCTGTCCTTCAGAGGCTCTAATGGAATATGATGTTTGTGGCTAGCAATGTCCTTCCTAGGCTTGACGGGTTAAGTATGACACTACCAACGATAACATTCTCAATAAATTACGATAAAAATATAATGCGCATAGGTAATAATGAAAATATTAATCACCGTTGATTCTCACAATCTTATTTTCGGTAATTTCCGAGAGACAAAAAAAAAGAGATCAATGAACGATTTCTATTCTATTCATTTGGAAGTCGCAGTCCAATGGGCGTTTTTCAAAAAAAGTGTACATAGATAAAAGTCAGTGTCCCATCACTTTCAGGATCAGTAACTTTTGTTGTGTCGTTTTTAATGACCAACCATATATTTTACCAATATAATAACAAATAAATACCTTTATGGACTAAAAATAATGAATAAATCTATTAAATTTCGATATTATTTTAAAATAAGTAAGACTACAGGTCACTGTTTCTGGTATGTCCTACACCTACCACTACCAGTAAGAGTTCAAAAATTAATGTTATTTAATGTTATTCCAGTATTTATTTTTAATTCTACTAATAGTATATGATAATATTTTCGATTTGCAACCATAATATAGATTAATTATCGTGCAAAATAATTTAAATACCAGATATTGAGTTGTCCTACGAAATAGCGTATGGTGGAATTTCCGCCTACGCAACCACATTATTGACGTCTTCCAATAAAAATATTACCAAATCGATGAAAATTTTCGAAAATAGCAACCCTATTTAGTCTATGAAGGGCGGCCATGCTTGGTTTTTTACAGCCAGTTTGCCAAGAAATCGTAACACAAGTGGTCGTTCTCGGCTGTACTAAAAAAGTGTTCCACCAACGCTTCCGTATTTCTCCAGGTAATTTACCAGCATGTATTAGACTCTACTTTGTATTAAATTGATTCATTTATTGTTTTATGAAATGTTTAGTTAGAACAAACAGAAGTTTCATAATTTATTGATAAATACATTTCGAAAAAATATTGACGCGATTACGCCACTTCTCTTACGCAACGGTCTCGTGAATGGAAATTAAAAGTGACGTAATGGAATTCTAAAGGTCGGTTCACTCTGTCCGTCTTTTAGTGTATTTGGGTGTGTTACAATTTTCTAATTAAATTTATATTTTGCATGTATCTTCAAAATGTAACTATTACATGTAGATATGTGGGTTGAGTGATATATGTAGCATTGAAAAAAAAGAACAGCATAGCTAAAAAGAAAAAAATATTTGATTTTTATGTGTATAATTTTTTTTCTTTTTTTATAAATTAAGATTATTAAAGATTAATTCTGAAAGAGTCGAAATGGTGTCGAAGTACTAATATAGACAGCAATATGAGCAACTATTACTGTAGAGGCAACTCTGAAATTCAGTATAAAATCAGCTGGTTCATACAATTTTGATTAAGTAAGTATAAAATGTAGCATGATTTATGTTCCTGTGTGTTTTAGTTAATCCTGTACCTAATTAAAGTTGTGTACATTAACAAGTACTTTAATACCCTTTCAGCTTAGTTACCTATTTCAGGCTATACACGGTATGCACGTGTAGCCCATTATTACCTATCTAATTATTTGTGCATTTTTATAAATAATTTATTTTAATTTTATGTTCAAATATGCCGTTGAAAGCTGCAGAAAAATCAAAAAGGTACAGAGACAAAATTAAAAACGACCCTGAAAAATATGAAGCCTTTATGAAAAAAGAGTTACAAAGACAAAAATAACATCAAAATAAAATCAGAGAGCTAACCAAAGAAGAATAGAAAAAAGAAGACGTTGGAGAGAACAGAAACGAAAATAAAAAGAAAAGAAAAAAGAACAAGTGGAAGAAAAAGTACTTGCGCGGGGGGGCTTCCACGGTGGCGGTAGTACGTAAAATCGCCCTTTTTTATAGAGAATACCTCACATGAGTCTTAACTGCTCCCGTCTGGAGCCAGTGAGACTATGGCATCCCCAATAGGGGTACGTTTGAGGCTGAAGGTAAGTGGGGACAGGAAGGAGATGGGGAAGAGGAAGGTGGGGAAGAGGAAGGTGGGGAAGTACCTGGCTATTCAGATCTAGTCACTAAACACGGTTAAAGTCATTATTAAGCAACGTTTCAATTCTGAATGGTGGTCTTACACCAGGGTGATACTGAGAGTATCTTCCACTCTTCCCATAACAGTCGCTTGTCGCGCCTTCAGCAGTGTAGCCACAACGTGCGTACACATACGACTGATATTTCGCGCCCGCTGTCGCTACCGGGCAAGCCTCTCAGTCTGGCCGAGGCCTTAGAATTCCTAAACGTTACCAAATTTTTCCCCTTACGCCACTGTCCTGTTCTGTTATTGCTGTGATTTATTTTCTAAGATCAATTATTATATCTCAAAGAAATTTGTTCTTTTTTTTATTGATATAGTTCATGATTAATTTTAAATTTGTTATAATTAAACATTCGTAAAACAAAAACTTATATTCGTCTTACTAGAACGCAAAATATACAGTACAAAGTGTCCAAAAGTAGCGTAAAAGAATATTTTTATTGAAAAACTTAATATTTAATTCAATAAGCTTGATTATTCATATTTTTTAGGAGACTGATTGTGTTTTCAATTCGTAAATAAAAATCTGAAATAATGAATTTCTTTTAATTTTCTTTATAAACTTTATGATAAAAGTGACGTAAAAGAATTTCTTACCAATAGTATTAAACTTAAATTGCAATTATTTTCGAAGTTTATTGACATTTTCTATTTAAATACTTTTTGTCATGAAGTTCATACTTTCTTTAATAAATTAACGTATATTTTTAATCGAAATGCAGCATCTCACTTAAGTGGAATTCCTATTACGTCACCGACATCTTTTTTGGAAAACGCCCCAATACACTTGGATATTTCCGCGAATTATCAGACAGGCATGACACTCAAGCGAAACAATGGAGTCCGTTGTCCTTAGGATATTTTTATCAGGGCCAAAGTATTTCAAATATATACCTATTCTTATTAATCTGGACATGTTATTATCGAAAATAGAAAAGTGGAACTAAATATTTTCTTCACGCATCGCTTGACGGTAAAATTGTGGCATTTAGAATTCTATCTATCATCCAGAAATATAGATTTTAGAAAGTGAAAACAGGAAATTTCTTGCTGGGTCAGGTTTTAAAAACAAAGTGCCAAAACTATAAGGCTTTGATTAAACTCTTACTTTCGTGCGACACAGCACAAGATTTCCAGATGCCCGAGGCAATGGAATTATGGCTACCACATTTTTAAGAGGAAAACATACGCCAAAAATTGTGTACATTCTGCAAGTGTGCCTTAATTACATAACCACGAATATAGAGACATACAAATTGCTCGGTAAACGGAGTCTAGAAACGGTCAATTTTAGCACAAAAGCGGTTTTCATTTATTTTGTGAATAATTTTATAAGAAAGAAAAAAATTGGTCAAGGGAAAATGTCATAGATAATCTTATAAAAATACGTTTTTAGTACTGAACACTTATATTTTTTAAAGTAATTACGAATTTCATTTCAATTCTCCTCAAGCCGAACGATATCTCGAGGAAAAGCTTGAATTCATCCAAATCATATTTTGTTATATTCATGATGTTAACCGATTCGTGTAATAAGCTATGCCAAGGAAAGCTGTAAGAAGGAGGGGTAGGAGAAGCCGAAGAGAAATTTTGAAAAGTATCTAGTTATTCAGACCTAGTCACTAAAACGCAGTTGAAGCCATATTATCAAAACAACGTTTCGATTCTGAAGAGCTAACTCTCATTGGAACGATACTGCGATTTTTCAAGTAAGTATTAAGGATTTTTCGTACAATTCAAATTATGTGTGTGAGAGATTCATCAAGCCGTTTACAGACATAGAGCATACAATCATCAATGTGTACAAAAGGCTTAAATTATGATCCATCGAAATTGCACCAATTAGATTGCACCAAGTGGAAATGTACGGCAATGTAATTATAGAAAATGGCTTTCATACAAGGATACAAGTATTAGAGTTTGATGACTTTGCAAAAAAGTCTTTGTTGTTTGTGCATAGTTCGTAACCTAACAACGAAATTGCACTCAGTTTTATGGCAGTACCTACATGAACATACGAACTTACATGGTATGACATTGACAAACATAAACGCTTATATTTTATATCATTAAAGTAGGTAAACTACCTTCATAATCTTCATATGGAATCGATGTCAATCCATGTAGGTACCTACTATAGAAGCAGAGACGCACAAGGGAGTATTATATACAGGTGTATCGGTACTTACCCGACAACCTTTAACCAGTGACTCCTGACATTATTTGAAGTAAAAAATGTAAATAAAATTTTGGGATCCGGTGACATTTTTGATGTTTTTTTTCTACAAAAAACATAAAAAGTAGTAGGTTTTGGACAGTTGAGGGCGGGATAAGAAATCGGGCGGTTATTCGGCTCAGTAACCAGTGATGACATGCAGAATGTTTTTTATGTTGGATTTAAAAAAAAAAAATTAAAAAAAAAAACGTAATCGAAAAAGTCACCGGAGACCAAAATTTTGTGTAGGTACATTTTTTACTCCAAATAATGTCAGGAATCACTGGTTAAAGTTTGTTTCACTAGGTACGTGCCGATACACCCTGAATAAATTTTCTTCTTTGCAGTTTACGCGTGCAAATAACAGACGGCAGAAACCATTCAAACACACTAATTGTCTGCGTGGTTGTTTTTTCCCCATGAAATTTGGCTCAATGAACTCAAATTTATTTTTAAAATTGGAACTGATTTATCCAAAAGAATTCAAACCATTTCGTGATTTTTCACGGGTGTCTGCGCTAGTATATTAAATAATTATATAGATGTTTTAAAAAAAGAAATCTGAGCTTCGTAATTAAGTAATTAAAAAGCTCCTCACAAAACACTATATAAAATGTTTTCGAGATCTCTTCGAATGCTCATAGACCGGATTTCGTAGTTTTTGGTCGTTCGGCGTTTAAAACAATGGAGGCCAAACCGGACGTATAAAAATGAAACCTATTTTTTGGCTTCATGATGTCTTATCTAAATTTAATACATCCATGGCGTATACCCATAGTGACTCGGTGAATCCGACGGAAGCGACCGATTCGGACTCGGGTCCGATTAGTGGCAATCTTGTTATGTTTCAAGTAACACAACTTTTGCATGTACCGTAATCATCAACATAAAAAAAGTTTTTTTTTGAACATCGAGGATTTTAAAAAAAAGTGCAAGTTGCGCCACAATACGAAGTATGTCGTAGTCGAGGCGCTCTCGGAGCAGCCAGCTGCTTTTTTAAGCGCTCCGTGTTTATCTTTAAAATATTGGAGAAGTTCTTAATTTTTCTTTTGTAAATATAGCTTAAAATAACCACGTTAAGTTTAAGCTGAGGTGTATAAAAATAAAATAATTTTTTGAGTCACGATTGCGAGATTAATGCAAGTTCTACTAGAAGTATTCTAATGTTTTAAAGTTAAATCACAAATATTGTTTCAAAAGGGCACTGAAAACCCATCGCTTCGAAAGCATCGGTCAATGGTCAGAGGCACTAGCCACATGTGTAAAGTGAAAGACTCTCGAACAGTGACAAGTGTTCTGTGACAGTGCAAAGTGATTTATTAGGGGTATTTTGGAGCTATGGTAGTTATACACAGTATTGTTTATGACCGGACCACGCTTCTCAGTTTCAATAGTGAAAGTGTATTGGACCCTATAATAGCTGCCAAAATACTGCTGTATAACCTCAGACCCAACAAGACGTTTACCATCAGAAGAGAACAATGTGGTACGATACTTGGTGACTTAGGAAGTGACAGTGTATTGGTGAACCCTTTGGTGCCTGCAAAAGTAACATTGTACAATCGTGATACTAATGTGAAATTTAGATATAGGGGGTGCCGTGGGGGGCAGAAAACGAAATACTTCCATAGGAAGGAACAAAACGTTCCAAAAATTCATCAAAGTAATAGTAATAATAATAACTCTCCGTCAATACACGATTTTCAGGAAGCTTCCTCAACCGACGAACAGAATAATCTAGGGACCAAATCCCTCCGCGATTCTGATAAATTCCACAACTTAAATCAAATTCGATTAGAACGACATGCTAACTATAAGAGTAGACAGCTTGCGATAGGTTCCTGGAATGCGCGATCCCTCAATAACAAATTAGAAGTGGTTGACGATATTTTCAGAGATCAAAAACTCCACATCCTTACCGTCACGGAAACCTGGCACGAGAATAGTGACTCGTACTCAATTAAGAGACTCCAAGCTCTAGGGTATGTGGTGCTAGAGGAGGCCCGACCTAGCGCGGAGGAACCATCAAATAAAATCTCTCACGTGAACCACGGGGGGGTAGCGATTATAGCCCGACAAGGACTGCGGCTAACTAAAGTTGCTCTTGGTACATTTAGCACGTTTGAATATATTGGTTGTAGGGTTTCTTCTTCCGGTACGTCGTTTCTGTTGTGCACTTTGTACAGGCCCGGATCGAAACCAATCTCTGTCGAATTTTATGATGAGTTTTCACGTTTTTTGGAACTCTCAGTCGGACTTTCTGACATACTAATTATAACAGGTGATATTAATATTCGTCTCGAACGCGTGTCATCACCAAACACCGTTAAATTCTTAGATTTATTAGCCAGCTTTGGATGCCGCCAATGGGTCGACGGCCCAACTCACGATGCGGGCGGTACATTAGATGTACTAATTTCAAAGAACAGAGGTTCACCGCTATCAATAGATATTCGCGATATAGGACTATCAGATCATCGGCTTGTTTGCACAGATATTGATTTTAACCCGCCTAAAGTACCATATAGAACAATTATATCGAGAGAATGGCGTAATTTCAGCTTTAGTGATTTTCTGGAAGAACTACAGACCTCACTATTATGAACACCCATTTTTTGGGAAACAAAGACTCCAACAGAACTTGTCGATACTTATAATACAACACTTACATTTCTGTTAAATAAATATGCTCCGACAACATCAAAAACACGTAAAGTTCGAAAGTCTGACGGCTGGTTTGACGATGAATGTCGAAACCAGAAGAGACTAATGCGGAAATTAGAGAGGACCTATAGAAAAAACTGTACAGTAAATTCAAGGGATGAGTGGATGCTTGCTCAAAAACAGTATATGAGCAAAATAAATTCCAAAAGATCGGAATATTGGAATGAAAAGATTGACTCTGAGCGAACCAATCCACAACGTCTCTGGAACTCCATAAAGACTGTTATTTCCGAAGCCACAGTTCCTACTAAAATAGATATTACCCCAGATGCGTTCTCAAAGTTTTTTCGGGAAAAAACTGAATCTATTCGTGCATCCACATCTCACGCCCCTCCGCCAATTTACACTCTCAATTCCAAAGGAAATTTGTCTTCCTTCAGATCTACAACGCTGGAAGAAGTAAAAAAATTAATAGCAAGTTCGCCAAATAAGCAGTGCAGTCTAGATCCTATACCAACATGGTTATTAAAAAAATGTGCAATTGTCTTAGCTCCGTTCTTAGTTCATGTTTTTAATAAATCTCTCAGCACAGGTCACTTCCCTGAACCTCTAAAGTCAGCCATAGTCACACCCATATTAAAAAAGCCACAACTAGACTCCGATAACTTAGGTAATTATCGACCCGTTTCAAATTTACCTTTCATTTCAAAAATCTTAGAGAAAATTGCTGCAGCACAAATAACCAGTCACTTGAATTCAAATAAATTATTCACAAATCGTCAATCCGCATATAGAAGGTTTCACTCAACAGAAACCGGACTACTTCGTATGCTGTCAGATATAACTCTTGCCATAGAGTCAGGAAAATTAGCACTCATCTCACTCCTAGACATGAGTGCAGCATTTGATACGATTGATCACAACTTCCTCATTAACAGATTAGAGAAAACATTTGGTTTGAATTCCGACATCAAAAATTGGCTGGCATCCTATCTATCTAATCGCTTACAAGCCGTGAAGGTTGGAAATAAACTGTCTAATTTCGCTGCACTTTCTTCAGGAGTACCCCAGGGATCCGTTTTAGGTCCACTTCTCTTCATCCTTTTTACAAATGATGTCGCCAAAATAATCGAGTCATTTGGTCTCTTGTCTCACTGCTACGCAGACGATCAGCAAGTTTATTTTTACTGCACTCCAAACGAAATCAACAGTCTCAAAATCCGTGTAGCTGAATGCCTAGAAGCAATAACTCGTTGGATGTCTTCAAACAAGCTGAAACTGAACCCATCGAAGACCGAGTTTCTCTGGGCGGCCACAAACAAACGGCAACATTTGGTAGACGATTCACCTGTTTCCATTTCTGGCAGCAATATTATTCCAAAGAGAACAGTTAAACTTCTTGGCGTTAATCTAGACTCGGACTTTTCGCTTAAAAGTCAAATAAATAGGACAGTAAGCACCGGATTTTTTCACCTAAGACAACTTAAATCAGTTCGAAGAAACCTTCCTACAGAGGCAACAAAATTACTCATCAACTCATACGTAGTCTCACGTCTCGATTACTGTAACGGTATTTATGCTAGCCTTCCGAAATGTCAAATCGACAAACTTCAATCCGTGTTTAATGCAGCGGCACGGCTCATAACCGGGGTCTCTAAATATTCACACATTTCAGAACACCTTCGCAACCTTCACTGGCTTAAGTGCCCTGAAAGAATCCAGTACAAACTGTGCTGGATGGTGTTTAAATCCATCAATGAAATGGCCCCACATTACATCTCTGAACTATGCGTCCCGGAAAACATTGGTCCAAGGCAGTCAACCCTTAGATCAGCAACATCATCAGCTCTAGGTAGACTGATAGAACCTAAACGAAAGCCAAATACTAAGTTTGGAGATCGTGCATTCGAAGTATCTGGGCCTAAGGCTTGGAACAAACTCCCTCCGGAACTAAGGTGCATAACAAGCCCAACAGAATTTAGGTCAAAACTAAAAACCTACTTATTTAGGCTCTCATACCCTCAAATTTAATAAATCTATTTGTATTATGTATTGCCTATAATTTATCTTAATCTATTTTCTTATTAGATTAACATCATTCGAAGCCTTCACAGCAATCCGTCGCTTAACGAGAGACTGAGACTTCATTTAAGAAAATAAATAAAATTCATGTACTACTCTCATTAAATAACATAATATATATCAAATAATTACTTTTCCAACAACATGTGTTCGCTATTATGTCCTCTGCGCGCAAACTGTATATAAATAAACATCTTTTAACTTTAATCTCAAGTGACCTACCAGGTAAGTATGGTCCTGTACATTTTCATTGAAAAAAAAGATATATATAATTAAAAAAAAAAAAAAATAAAAAAAAAAAAAAATAAAAATAAAAAAAATAAAAAAAATACATGTACATTTACATTTTTGGGGTGCACCGCGCTGGTTGTTCAGTTGCATTGTACATATAGTTTTGTATCGCTGATCAAAGAACCGGTGGATGTGCATCCATTGTTTTAGCCATAGGTTTTTTATATTTTCTAGTGTGTAGTTAGAAGTAAGATTGTAGAAATTATTGAAATTTGTACAGCGCCCTTGAGGTGATTTTTCACAAAAACGGCGCTATACAAGTCATCCAATTATTATTATTATTATTATTATGTCAAAAAATACAAATACATAGTAGTATATCTGTGTGTAAGGATATAATGGCCAACCTTATGATTCCAGAGATAGCCTCATTTTTAATGTCAGTGCCATACAAATTTTTCTTTAAAAAATGATAACTCCTTCATTTGTACACGCAATTGCTTCATACGAAATTTTATAGCATAATAATGATCAGCAGAATCCATTTCTAGCCAAAAAAAGACCCTCGAAAATTCAAGTCTCATTTTCAGCCCACTGTGCGGCGGCCCTGCAAATAGGTACCCTGTATTTAAGAAAGCAAGTAGGTTCGAACATTGAATTATTTATCATTTATTTAGTCACTGGGCACAACCGACAAATTTACATTACGGAAAAACAGTATCAATTGCTTGACTTCGCAGATTTACAGTACCGATGTACATCTTGTAAGTAAGCAGGACTCCATCCATCACACCCACATGGCATTGATTTTTTTTAAACACGAACTGTAACAATAATAATTTATTGATCAAGTTCCCTGTGCTGGCTGCTCTACTTTCCGTATGATAAATACTACGATTTCAAATAAATTAATATGAACAATGCCGTTTCCGTCCAAATAATTAAAACATATATTCCTCACACGCTGTTTTGTAGGAAGGTGGGTGTTTGGTTACGGATTTCTCTGGGACTGAATGTAAGATAGGAAAAACAATCACATTTTATATGTATAATACCTTCACACAAATTTTATTCTCATTTTAATAAGATTAAGAAAGGGATCCTCAAATGGTTTGAGCATGTAGCGCGAATGAATGAAGAAAGGAGTGTATGAAGACGATGAATATAAGTCGCAAACGCGAATAGATGGGCACCCGATGAAGACATAGAAGAATTCGATACTTCAGTCGGGCCATGTCAACAGTCAGAATAATAGAATAGTATGTATGAATGTGAATAAGGTAAAAGAGTTTGTGCCAAAAGTGTGTGTCTTTTGGCGGTCCATCCTCTCTGCCCACCCCTACCTCACACTTCTTACTTCCTTCCTTTGTGTATGAAAACAAGAAAGACAGAATATCTATAATGTAAACTGTTTTCAATAATTTTCCCATGGAATATAAACCAAATTAAAGCAAACATATAGAAGTTTTATTGATCCTCGTACATCTACAAAAACAAATTCAAATGACAAATAAAATTGTAATAAATTGTACAAGAGAATTTAAATTATGGCTGAATGATTTAGACGTTCAAACGTTTTTTTTATAAACTATTTCACTATTTGTAAACCTTCATGGGAAGACCATGTATGAGAAGATGTATGAATGTGAATGAAGCAAGGAGTGTGAACCTTCATGTTTTCACTTAACCCCTCAGGCTAATTTGGTTTTCGAAACAACCCATATAGGTATCTGAGAAATCGTTGTGTCTTATCAATGTATTATACATATTATAATTTTATTATATAATTTCCAATTTTAACATCATTTATACTAATTCCATGTTTACACTAGACTCCATATTTCGCACAATGTAACTAATCCATTGGTCACCATGAAACAGGCAGCCTTCTAGTCTGGTGATTTAATATTTCTACCTTATGTAAATGTCTTCATTGTGTAACATGTATTATATAAATAAATAAATAAAATAAATATTATCTTACTATCATGGTTAGAAATGTGTTCTAAACGGCGTTAGAAAGGTAAAAGACCACGCTTTATATTAATATGTAATAGTTAACCGCAAAATAATTTAAATGTAAGCCTATATCAATCCAAAGTTTTCCACCGTAATTAAAAACAATATTTATTAACTTTGGTTTTTTTTTATTAATTATTTTTTACATGAAGTAATTATTTTTTACATGAAAAAGGTGAGTTGACAAAAATGTTTATTTACAATGTATAATTTTTGTTGACGATAACATATTGCATAATAAAATATTGTGCGTTTTTATTTTTTTATCGTAATCAGTAATTTTAGTTGGAAAAACGTAAGACACAGCAATATTGAAAAACTTATTTTATTGTCAGAGGTAGTAAGTACGATGAGGTAGAATAATAACAATATTTTAATGAATTGCAAAACGTCGTTTTTGTAAAAAAAACACTCAAATTATGAATAAATTTATGTTGCATAAACAAAAGTTAGTTTTTGACTATAGTCTTCACCGTGACTGAAACGGTACTGGGTTTGTATATGATTTTGCATAACAAAAAGACCTCTCTAGCCGGACTCACCGCGGAGGGAGGGATGGATTCATTCGTCCGTCACGCCTGGACACACTGACCCCCAGATTACTACCTACCCCTCAAACCTTTTACCTCCCCAGAACATCCTCTACTTCATTTCCTTAATAAATACTCACCACACAGCATCACCAAAGATGACATAGAGGGGTTTTCTCGGGGCCTCCAGTGTGGATCTAAGGACTATGACTGATCTACTCGACGCACCTAGTAGAACACAATAATATATCACATATATTATTGTGTTCAAAACTATTTTGAATACGTTTTAAATGTGATTTTCTTGACTATGTGCAGAAAACTACAAAAAAGTCCACTACTATAATATTATAACATATTTGTATAACTCTTTTATTGATTTTTAACAAAAATGGTGTAATACGTTTTTTAACAAAACCTATAATAAAGCGATGCAACTAAATGAATTATAATTCATGTTAAGTAAAATATTACGGAAATGTTTTTGCAGAAACCTTAAAATTTTATTGTTTTTATAATTTGTGTGTTTTATATAATATATCTTGATATTGTGTTCTATATATACATAATTCCGATGCTAACTATTTAATTTTATTTGCGTCATTAACAAACTATAAAAATAATGTGTTATTGAAATATAAATTGCATAATAAATGACCCCACGGCTGTCCTTCATAAATGATGACACGAGCAAAGAATATCACGAACGACCATTCCATTGTTTTTCCTAACCACTGCGAACGCAATAAGAAAATAAAAAATTACTGAGATACAATAAAATAAGCCAATAAAACAACTACACGATAGTAGCTTTTATGACTTGGTCAACCGATAGAAACAAATAATAACTATGGCGTAATACAACATTGTAGCACGTGTTATCGGAGGTACGGGAACATATTTTACCTATATTTTTTTGTGTTTTTTGAAGTATTATTTTTGTTTTTCCTTTTGTGTTATTTTGTTACTTTAAGTAAATAATTGTTAACCTCAACACAGGCTTGTCCTAGTGAGGTTAAAAATTGTATTGTAAACTGTTATACCTAAAATGTGAAGAAACAATAAATAAATAAATAAAATAAATATTGATATTTATATGGTACATAATGTATGTGTGGGAGTTGGCAAGATACTTAAGCGCCATTCAGACGTTTCACTAATCGCTCATTTCCGCATTTCATTCGGCCTAGTTTACTCGGAATGACACGTCTGAACATGAAATGAATCGAAAGTGCCGAACACTGACGAATGAAATCTTCAAGTGAACCGATCCAACAATGTTGGATATTTTCCTTCGGCATCCTTCACTCGCGCGCGCATGCGCGCGGAAGAGAGCAAAGTGAATCGTCTGAACACCGAGTGAACTCTCAATCAGTTTGTCTCGCGTCCTGTACGGGAAGGACCATGAAAGGACGCTATCAAATCGCACGCAAAACGTCAAAATGGTATTCGTTCGGCTAATTTGTTTGCTTTTGGGAACACCTCTCATATAAATTTTTGGGTCTCCCTTATTATCCATGTATTTTATATGTTTTTTAATATATGTAAGATTATTAATTTGTAGGAAAATGTTCGTAATAAAAAAAGTGAAATCAAATTGTGTTATTATGCCATAAAAAATAAAAAGGTTTATAAGACGACAAAATACTGTTTTTTTTTTATTTATTTTATTTAATTGTGTCAACAAAATTGCGTAAAAATCGATGCATCTGACATGTTTTTCCTTAAAATTCGGGGCCGGACCGCGCTGGAAAACAAACGAATTCCAGCGCGGTTGACCTCGCTCGGCGACGCTGTGGTCGAAATGGACGAGTGAACGCTTATTTCTATAGCGCCGTGTGAACATGGAATGAAACAAAATGGACGATTAGGCCGAAAAAACATGGCGGAAACCTTCCCTCGAGTGAATCGTCTGATTCCAGCTTTATTAACCTGATGAGTAGCGTTATGATAACCTCAGCAGCCGCCAGGGGTAGTTTTTCTGAGGGGTCGCCAGGTGATTCAATTAACAGTTCAATATTATCTGTATTCACAGTTAAGATGAAGCTATACGCCAAATTACTATTTAGATTTATCTTTACTACGAATCGGTTTACATTATGAATATGAAAAAATATGCTATAGATACATTGAAGCTTTTCTTACCTTCTCTATTTATTTCAATTAAAATAATATTTTAAAAAATTAAAGTACTTCACCAAAAAATGTAGACATGATATGGTCTCGACGCCACCTAGTGGAAAAATTTAGCACTTACAATGCCTTTCTCATATAAATAAAGTTAATTGTTTGCAGGTGAAAAAAAATATAATAAGCGGTAGTTATTGAATGAAACACAAGTATATATTGAATCACTTGGCGGGTAAGAGGTAACCCGCCGTAGCTCAGTGGATCAGAGACCCTGATCGGACATCAGAAGGACACGGGTTCGAGTCCCGTCGGCGGCATGTGTCTTTTCTGGAAGATTTTTCAATGTGGATGAGTGTTTCAGGCTGATAATTATTGATAATAATTGTTACCCCTTTTGCTATGCATAAAAATCTTGTCTTAAACATTAGTTTATCAATTAAAAATAAAATAAAATAATTAATTACGTTACAAAAATAGGAAGTTATATAAGAAACAACTTTTTTTTAAATAGCCCTTTATGGCAAAGATTATTTTTGACTATTACCATTGAATAATTTTTTTCATTCTTGTAATACTAGGTATTCATAAAAAAATAAAAACAACTTTGGCGCTACTTTCCTCGTGCAGATAATACCAAAAACACGCGGAGTGCTAAATGGGTAAGAAGTCAAATATATCTGGCGTTTATATTCCTCTTAAGGCTGGGTTATACCCGCTCAAAAAGAAGAAGAAGGAGAGATACGATAATACGAATGTTAGAGGGGGCGCGCTAATATTAAACATAATAATATTCAAGCGAAAATTGGGAAAATGTTTAATAAAACACGACTCGTTTAAAATAGAGCAAAAGTCTCGCGGGGATTATGTTAAGTAGCATTTAAAGAAACATTGTGATTTTTGTTCATACAATATAACTTGAAGATATACCAGACTATTGTTAGACCCGCGATAATGTATGGCTCCGAATGCTGGACTATGTACAACTCCTACTGTAGGCAACTCGAATCAGCAGAAATTCGAATGGTTAGATGGTCGGCAGGAGTATCACTAAAAGATAAGATTAAAAATTTACGCATTCGTGGTAGCCTGGGTGTCACGGACATCAACAGTAAGCTGGAGGAACGACAGTTGAGATGGTATGGTCACATAAGACGGAGACCACCAGACCACACAGTGAAGCAGGCAATGTCTATGGAGCTTCTTCGACAGTCATCCAGAGGTAGACCAAAGAACTCCTGGGTGACTCAATGCTCCAAAATTCTACAGAGAAACGGCCTGGATGAAAGCTATACACAAAACAGAAGAAGCATAACCTTAGAACGAGAAGAGCCGACCCCAATAGCATACCTAGGCAATGAGTTGGGACAGAGCAAGGAAAAAGAAGATATAACTTGTAAAATAACAGAAACAAACGTGTAAATAACAATTTTCGGAGCATACTTTGCGATTTATTTCTATCGAGGGAATTTCATATAATTACCGTTTCGGCGTGGGGAATGTATAGGACACATCTTAAAGAATAACATATATTTTTGAGCTTAAAAACTTCAAATGTTTAAGAAAAAAATGTAAGAAATCGGTAGTTCCATATTTAATAAACAATGTGACGATTTTGACGAAAATGAGTTAAATATACTGTTATTTTTCTTCTTTTTTTCTCCATCTTCTACAATTTAAGCCATGAAAAAATATCAAATATTTAAGGCGATAGAAAATAAACCATGTGAGGGCAATCAAAATAGTGCAAAATAAAAAAATAAAAAAAGACATATCCTCTGCATACCACTAATACAATCCTTGCCTTGGTATGTAAATAATATTAAAATCATTTAATGATGCTTAGCTGTCAAATTTTAATAAATTTATTAAATATTTTGAAATTAGTATGGTATTTAAAATTATGACGAAAACTGTATATAGAAAATGAACCATGTGAGAAAAACTGTGCATAGAATATGAAGCATGTGAGAAAACGCGTTAAAATTCAATTTTCTGGCATAAAATAATGAATGTTTGCCATACAAATGAATGAAATATATTTTTCGTACTTTATCCATAAATAGAATTGTTATTTTCCGTTTCGTTAGTTTTTATCGATTTTCTCTGAATGTACTCAGTATCACGTGGTTCATGTTCTATATGCAACGACGATAATATCAATTTGGGGGTAACAGGTAGTTCTGTGAACAGCAGACCTCGCGTAATGTTGGTTATTCCGATTTTGCAGTTCAGAACGCTCATTCGAACCCCGGCGGAGTAAAAAAAGTGTTATCCAACACGGCTAACATCTTGTTAGAATTGACCGGACGCGCAACACACAAACAAATTAACAGTCAGAGGGAAATGCAAAGCTGTTGAATTAAAACTGGAATTCAGAAGACCAGGATAAAGGACACAGCAAGCCCGTCCGAAAAGTTGTCTAAGGGAGGAGGGAGCGCAATACGGCTCACAACCACAAAAATCAATCATTAAATTAAACTATTTTAAGGTGTTTTGGATACATGGTGCGTTGAGTGGGATATTCGGCCATGGCTGTATTGGATTTTCTCAGAAATAGCCCAGTGAAGGGAATTACAGAAACCTCAACGCGAAGAAAACCGAATTTTGACAACAAACCTTAGGGCTCCGTTCTATACCTATAGGAAATTTGTAGAAATACCACTGAATCCGATCTATATAGTAGTTCCAGTTTCAGAAGCCATAAATATAATCCAGGCGTTGCTTGTTCGATTCCTCGGCTGGCTAAGTCCTCCATCACAACACAAGCAACATCTTCCGCTTAGTGTGGTGGTAGTAGGAGATTTTCAAACGTTGTTGGGTTATTCGTAACCCGGGAATGTTTGTCTTTCTTTAAAAAAAATAAAAAATAATATACTGGAACATCTCGTGTCCTTTATGTATGGTTGAAAAACATTGTATCTTTGTATGCATGGTTGAAATACAATTTCACATCTAATGACTACATTACATGTAATTGTGGGTGCCGGGACCGCTGGTGGTAGATGGCACTATTGCTTGCAGCACATAAATTGTTTTTGCATCGACAGTATCGACACACCGTGCTTAAGTATTCAAGAAGCGTCGCTTTCCGGCGGTAGGGTAATTACGTGGAAGCCCTCCATATCGGAAAGAGGGGGGCTTTTAAAGTTTAAGGGAGGTCTTCGGAAAAGGGCCGCGGCCGCCAGGTTATTACGGACATGAAGGTGCCGTGCAGCAAATGTAAAGTCAAAAGGCTACAATTTTCCCGCCCCATGTATCCACTATATTAAATGACAAGTCCTAGTTGGCACTGAGGTATTTTCTGATAATTAATATAAGAAAATTTAAATATTTGAGATAATAAGTTCAAAACAGGATCTATTAAGAAAATAAAAACTCTAAAGCTCACCGCTCGAATTTTTACTACTCCTTACCTTAATTTTATTTTATTTATTTATTTTTATTTACATTTGATACATTTAAAGCCAAAATAACAAATAATATTACATAATAAGAGAATATATTTAAAATGAATACAAGTGTTATTACGTTGTTTTAGGTCGATATTAGTTCCTAGCTAGGCAGATTGCCTGTTCTAAGGAACCAAAATGTGTAAAGTGCCAAATGCAATTTAAATTATTATTATTCTTTTTAATTAATACCTATGTACTAAGTTTTTACTAAATGTGCCATTCATAGGTAACCATGTATCGTTTTAAGTCACATTATATAACAGTTTTTCAGACTCCTCCCTACCCAAGCCAATCAACCATTTAGTTATTATTGAACCAATGCAGGACATTTTGCAATTTTTAATATTTAAGTCTGGGGGGATTTTATTGTATAATTTCGGTCCCAGATACGCATACGTCTTTTGATACTTTGCCGTATTGCTCCCTGGGACGAAGAGATCCTTTCTGTTGTGACTTCTTGTATTGTATTTGTGATCAATTTTATTAAAATTTTCTATATTTTTATGTACATGGATAATAATCTTTTTTATGAAGTTTTGACGAACATCAAGAACGTTAAATATTTTGTAGAGTTTGTCGCTTGAGAACCTGTAGGGTTTACGCATAATGACTCTAATTATGGATTTCTGGGCCTTTACAAGCGGATCTAAAATCGTTCTTCCTGACGCTCCCCAGCCAATACAACCATACGTTAAGATGGGGTTGCACAGTCCGAAATATATTTTTCTTAAGTCTTTTTGTTTAATTATGTTTCGCAATGCAAAGAAAATGTATATCAATTTTCTTACCCTACTTGAAAGATTGTCGATGTGATATTTCCACTTAAGATGATTGTCTATGATAACACCTAGATATTTGATGTTGTTCACACATTCCAAAGCTTCACAGTTGCAGTTAAAGTCCATATTATATGAAATACAATTAGTCTTATGAGTTTTTATCGTGTACAATGTACTAGGTCGTCCCTTTATGGTTGAGCTGAATCTTATGTATTTAGTTTTTGCTATATTTAGTGTTAGTAGATTTTTGTCAAGCCACTGTTTTATCGCATTGATTCCACTTTCAGCATGTTTATGAGTTTCAGCCCAATCCTCTCCTTCAAATATAGCTACCGTATCGTCCGCGAACGTAATAATTTTTCCGCCTATTGGTAGATTGCATAACTCATTGATGTAAATTATAAATAGAAGAGGTCCCAGTGTGCTTCCCTGTGGTACACCAAAGTTGGTGTCTAGTGAGTTACTCACTGTATTGCCTATTTTGAGTTGCTGGCTTCTACCCGTTAAGTAACTCTTTAACCATTCGTAAGGCATACCTACAACACCAATATTTTGTAATCTTTTGAGGAGTATTTTATGAGAAATTGTATCGAAAGCCTTGGCTAAGTCTAAGAACAGTGCAATGCTTTTCTTTCTGCGATCTATATTTCCAGAAATATGTTCTGTAAGTTGCGCTATAGCATCGTCCGTTCCTCTCCCCGGCCGAAAGCCAAACTGATTTTTGCTTAAAAGTTTTCGGCTCTCTACATAATTACTTAATCTATTAAAGATTTTTTCTATAATTTTTGAGATTGCACTCAGCAGGGATATTGACCTATAATTGCCCACTTGGTTTTTGGGTCCACTTTTGTAGATTGGTACTATTATAGATTTTTTAAGATGGTCAGGAAAAACCCCAGAAGAAAAGCTTTTATTGAAAATGTTCGACAAAGGCGATGCGATATTGTGTTTAATGATTTTTAGAATATGAGTGTTAAGACTATCAGGACCTTTTGAATGCGTAGTGTTAAGATTGTCAATAATTTTTATGACCTCTTCATTTGACGTAGGTGGGAATTTGAACGAAAAATGAATTTGTTTTGGTTCTATTGCAGATGCCAATGAATCTTCAGTTTCCTTGGTGAAACTTAGGATATTTTCCGCAAGCTTAGATCCAACTGTCGTAAAATATTGGTTAGCGTGGCAAGCAATTATGTCCAAATCACTGGTGGCTGTGTTTGTAATCAGAAGTTCGTTAATATCAGAGTCAATTTTATGTTTAGTATTGGTAATTTGTTTAACGATGTTCCACATATTTTTACTGGATGGATCTCGGTCGAGTTGTCGCTTATAGTACCTTTCTTTTGCATTACGCATAACATTTTTACAGATGTTACGATATCTACGGTAATTCTGTTGTTTAAGAGTGTTTTGTGGGTCCTTTGTTGCCACTTTATGTAAGTGATTTCTTTTGTGTATAGCTTTTACAATACCACTACTAATCCAAGGAGTAAGTTGTATTTTTTTATGTGCAGTGAGTTTATCTTTTGAATTTTTGGATATATACATGTTGATTTTGTTAATAAATAAGTTGAGTGCATTGTTAACTTCAGTCTCTCTACATACATCTTGCCATGTTTCACCATTTAGATCCTTAATTAACCCCTCATAGCAGATGGATGGTGTAAAATGGTTAGTTTTTACTTGTTTTTTAAGAGATGTGTCTGGAACGCTTATTGCGGTTGTATAGTGATCAGTTATTGTATTGTGAATAACAAATGCGTTAGAGGCTGTAATATTTTTGGTATTTATGTGATCTAAACATGATATGCTATTATCTTGAACCCTGGTAGGACCTTTAATATTTATTTTGAAGTTGTTTTCTGCCATGGCGCAGAGGTAATCGTGACATTGTCTATGTATATTTCCAAGTGTGTTAATATTTAAATCCCCCATTACTATTTGTTGTTTGAAGTTACTACATTTTTTGAGTTCAGATAGGAGATTACCCAGAAATTCGTGAATATCGTAGAATGATGGTGATCTGTAAATGGCTAAAATACATAAATATCCATTAATGACTAATTTCAGACAATTTGATTGACTGATACGAATTTCATTAACATGAGAGTGGATGTCGTCGCGAACGTAAGCTACCACTCCACTGTTTTGATTTAATTGTTGTGTTGTATGATATTCATGATAACCTGCAATTTGTTTTGTGAGATATGAGTCATTCAATCTGCATTCTGTTAGTATTATTATATGAAATCTCACAGTCAACCTAATACTGTCTAAAAATAAAAGAAAGTCATCAAGATTTTCCATTGTACGGATATTTTGATGTATAATATTTATTTTGTTTAAACTCCACTTAAATTCTTTGACTTTATCAAATTCATCTAAGGTAAATTCAGTGTTTGATTCTCCAATACTATCTATTTCTAAATATGCGTTTAAAACCATTTTATTTTAGAGATATTATGTATCTTAAGATCACTGAGACAAGATAAGAGTACTAGGTATATAGTTACAATTGCAAAGAGGGAGATTAGACAATAATAATACGGTAATTTATGTTGTTTAATGGAAGTAGATGGAGATAATGCTCGTGTTTGGTTCATATTGTCCAATATTAAAAATAATTTTAAATACTTTGTATAAAATATGGCGATAAATGGGATGATCTGATAGTGAGATTGATGTTTATTGGTTATTGCTGAAAATAATTTAAGTAAAATAGGAAAAACTATACCTTCTAGTCATTTAATGTCTGTTAACTTTTGTTCTGAATCAATCAGTATCGGCCGTGAATTGTCGTCCTTTTTTGCAAAAATTCGCCCAGCCTTTGTCCAGACGTACCTGTAACTGCGTTCGCGTGCTAACTGCCTGGCTAAGAACCATAATCGTTTGGCTTGGAAAGTTAGGAGTTCCGAAACATAAATTGGGTTCTTGGGACCTGACATACCTATAACCCTTGTATTCATTTTGCCTTCTATATTTTCACAATGGTTAAATTTTTTAATAGCAGAGTGCAGATTTTCTTTATGAGTTACTGAAGTTAATTTAACAATCACTGTCCTTGGTTTGTTGTCCTTTGGTTGAGTAGGTTTTTCCCTTCGCGTGACTCTGTAAATCTCTTCGATGTCCTTTGACCCCAAACTGCAATTTGTTGTCTTGCTGATATTGTATAAAATGCCTTTTAACATCTCTGGTGATTCTCCTTGATTTTCAGGAATTCCGCGAAATTCCAGACACTTTAAGTTTGCTTCCCTGTTTTTATGTTCCGCGTCAATCTCCAATGACTGGATGCGGCTTTGTAAATTTGTCATCGTACTTTCCATGGTTTCTATTTTATCTTCCAATTTCTTGTTGTTAGTTAGTAGCATCTCTATTTTTTTGATAAGATCATCGTATTTAGAACTGATAAACTCCAGTGATTTTTTCATTTCTGAGTTTTCCGTTTCTAGTTTTTTGTAAATACTAGATTCAAACTCATTCATGCCTTTTCTAAAATCTTCTAAAGTCAGCTGCGTTGTGTGTGCATCAGGAGAGGGCGAAACCGGAATAGCTGCGAACTTCTTAGTTTTATCCGTATTACTGCGGGTAGTAGCCATTTCGTCGGCTTATGTCTTCAATCCAAATAGAATTAAAAATATGTTTACTTTATGAGTAATTCACTTTCACTGACCTGCTACTAAAATAGCATTAGACTTTTGAACTATGATTAGACTTTCGTTGCAGCGAGTAAACCAAGAAAAAAAGCACTTGAACTCGGTTATTTCCAAGCAGAAATTAGCAAAAGGTGGAGGGATTCCGTTCCTGCACAATTAGCAACTTATTTGGAAGGATAATTGTTTATAAAACTTATTATTTTGTTATATTTTCGGGAGTAAACGTAAACAGACAGCTGTCACTTTGAATTAGTATTGTTGTATTGATTGTTGTATGAATTACAATGCGATATTCTGCATTTCAGTTAAGAAAGGTAGATACAAATACATATGTTAGGCGCGCGTTTAGCGTGTTTTCCGACTATGCACCGGTGCCGAGGGGATCAATGATGCTAGTTCCTCGGAGCATCTTCCATTGAAATACCGGTAGAACAAGAATAGCATTCCCACCCAACGCCTGTGATTTAAATATTGCAATCTGATAAGACGGGAGAATCTATCAAACGGACCGCCCGTTTCTGCACAGAGTGGAGGGTTGTTTTTTGTAGAAAAGAATCGAAATTGATTTAAAAATGACAAATTTCCGGTCGAGTCTGTATAAAACCTTAAGTACCTAATAACAACGTAAAGTTTACGATGCTTTTTCTGAAAACATTAAAAATTATCAATGCTAGTAATATTCAGTAGTAACGCAATTTAACATGCAATGGTTCACGATCCAAGGTACTTAAAAATAATCATTCGTTTGTCAATTACATGCATACATAGTTGTTCAAGTATGTAATTTTTACTCGGTAATTAAAAATACACATTTCTTCTTTATAACTCATTTAGGCAGGTACCTACTATTAGTGTTAGAACACAAATTAAGTACAGCTGTTACATGTATATATTATTTTTCACTAAGCTCCTACCGTCTTCGTTCCGCGAAGAACTACTGATCAGGGTTGGTATGAGAACTATTTTATGGGACGCTAACCTCACTTCTACATTCGTAACCCACATTATGCGTCGTCTTGGGTTTCCGGGACCCACATCCAGACCCCCCCCCCCTTTGTCACCCCATCACCCATCAGTACCTTCCATAGACATGTATACCTTCCTACATTCCGACAGAGATCGCTCAGGATTAAAAATAGCTCACTCACTTAAATACAAAGACAATTTACGAAAGTCATGTGAAAATAAGGAGCCAATTTCACAGAACTTGAACAATTCATCAAAATTCAAGGTTAATATTCAAGTTCTGTTATTATTCCATCATGGGCCAAATGTTGCACAAGAATTATGAATAATAATTGTCCAAGTTCTGTGAAACAAGCCCTTAGTTCTTTCATCATGCCAATTAAGGGTTAAATTGTTTTATTTCAAAGCAAGCCTTATTATTGGTTATTTGTAGTCGTCCCGTTTCCATTGTCTTTGAGCTGGACACGTCCGTATTGAAATGATCGCGCGGGGTGGCCGCTTTCCCACGGCGACGGCTCGTTAATATTTTACAGGTGGTTTGCCGGAAAATAACAGGAGACGGCCGCCCTTCACTAATCCGCCTCGCGGCGCCCGATACATATTTGATGCGGCGAGCCGTGGCAGGAGCGGGGGCAGAGGGCAAGACGTCCGAGGCGGAGGGCCGCTGGCAGCCGCGGGAACGGAGCGGCACGGGAGCGGGTGTCGGAAGTCAGCTACTGGGTATTGCATGAAGTGGTAGGTGTTAGATATTTGGGGTGGTTTTTAGTTACATCGGCCAAATCTAATTGAAGTCCGGCGCCACGCTTCCTTATTCATGGGTAACATTCGTGTTCTTGAGACCGATGTCTTCGGGAATGGCGAAGAACTGCTTGAATAAAGTGGAAACTCACGTGCAGTAAGGTTGGATTGAGAAATTAGCGAGAAGAAACAGAAGAAATGCACAGATCTAATCAATTTTATGATTGATACAAGCAACTATTCAAATCAATGTGATGGTCTCACACAGAGAAATTTGTTTTTTGTCTGTTTGTTTGTTTTTGTTATGTTTATTTAGATGTATGCACATTTTTTTCATACATCTAGAAAGAAAATATGATAATACAATTTAATAAATACAGTTTAAATACAAATTAAAAAATACAATTTAAGAGATACTGATAACAGCGATTTTTATTTGTACTGGTTTTTTCCAAAACAAAATGTTTATCTGTGGTAGGTAACCTTTTACTATGATTACAAGTCGAATTCAACGGCAAGTCACTGAAAAATAGTTAAAATCGTAATTTATTCTCCTTCGTATTTTCTTTGGGCATGCGCAGTATGGCCTTTATGGAAAGCACGGATCTGGTATAAATAAGAGTTTCTGCGAAAGTTCCGGAGTTGATATTATCATATCGGCTAGCTTTCCGAAACTTAGATTAATTATTTTAGGCAAAGTTAAACGTCCTGCGTATAAACAGGAGAAAAAGACCGCGATCCGAACCCCGAGTTATGGGAAAGGAACGAATCAACCGCAAACGGCGCGAAACGTCACCGTTTATACGCAGCATTAGAAAGTACACGGATGCTGAAAGCTCTAAGCTCATATTTCCAAATCAGAAAGTACGTAAATGCAAGGGCCTGTTCCCACTTTCGTTTAAAAAACGGACAACTAAACGATAAAAAAAACTATAAGCGAGCGTGTTCCGACACGATTTTAAACGGACGCGCCGCGCTGGCCATTCATCCGACAAAACGTGTCAGATCCGGCATTTTCCGGGATTTTAATCATGCCGGACATGTGTGAACGGCTCCATATATTCTCTACAGCCACTCGAGCATCCGATTTTTAAACAGAACGACTTTCGATTTTTAAACGGAAGTGGAAACAGGTCCTAAAACGTGTGTCACGTGCGTAAAAAAATGTGAAACAGGCCAGTCTGAGGTAGGGTTACCAGATCCGAAAATGAGTTTCCCGACAAATGCCCCAATGGGCTGACTTAGCAAAAAGATTCCCGTAAAGTTAACGGTTCCAGGAATCACACAATCACGAGCTTAGCACATCATTGGTCTATATTTACATACGCTATATATTTATATTTCTATTATTTGTTATTCTATATTATTTTTATTTATACAAGATTCACCTACTTTAACTCCTTTCATATGTGATCATGTACCTAATATTAGTATGAATATTTTCCCTAATGTGTATGCTATATGTTTTTACTTTCATCTACATATATGGATGATTATACCTAATATTTTATACTTAATATAACATCTTATGAATCTCGACTACCATAATACAGGCATTTGCCTAGCTTGGTAGTCAAAAAGCCATGTAAAATAAACCTGTAACAAAGAAAATGAATAAAGAAAAATTAAAAAAAAAAAAAATTTATGTTTCTTACCTCACGAGTAAAGTAAATAATTACTAGTTATACTTAATTACTCTTATACGTTGTGTACTGTATAACCTGTTGTACTTAATTACTGTAATCATTATGTAAAAGCCCATTAGGGCGTAAATAAATAATAATAAAAAAATGAATTATATCTATGTATATAGGAATAATATAAAGAAAAAAAGATTATCTGAAAACGTCAAATTCTAGACCGGTACACTTTTTTGGGTATAACCCCAAAATAATATAAAATATTTAGACTAAATTTTCTTTAATCAGTTACCCCTCGGTCGTAAAATCATCGTGCCGATTAGAGTGTAAAAATATTATGGCGATATTAATAATTAATTATTTTAATCACTTAACAATACGACATGTCAATTAGCAGAATATATGTAAACACTAGAATGTAGTCAACTGCCATAATACGGCCGAAACGTGACAAGCAAATACTAATATGTAGTAATTATCAAACAAATAAAAATATAATTACATAAGTAATTAGTCGCGAGTTTGTGTAATTAGGCACTAAAATATTTATTTACTGCAAAATATAGGAACAGAGCGAAAACCTTTACAATGGACGCAGTTATTTATCTAATACATTCTAACAAACAAGAATTAATGAGGTTATGAGTGCTTCACTAGAAAATAACATTGGAGCGCCATAACAAAAAAAACCTTCTCTGTATTATTTACATCCACGAACATAAAGTGGGAAAATTATAGCGTTTGTTGATGATACCGTTATATTGTATGAAGGAGATGATTGGAAGAAAACACCGCGAATACCGGTACAAGCACAGTGAAACGGTGGCTGTACAGCAATTTGCTCACAATTAAACATATCGAAAACTAAATCCCTAACGTCATTTCGCGGGGCAGCACCAAACACCTCATCACCTCACGATTTATAAAATATCACTGTACCTTTAAGCCCTGTTCAGACACAGCTATAAACTATGAAAGCTCATAGCACGTCAAATATCGCTCTCCATACAATCCCTTCAGACTATTCACACCTAAGCGCTTTATGCGCAGATCAACCATAGACAATGTACATCTTACGCCGTAACCGCTCCTGAGGCGATATACGAACAGATAAGCGCCCCCCTCTCCCGCCGAGAATAGGAGAGGGGGTCATTTTTATTGAAACGCGCGAATGTCAGCAGTCAAATTTTCAGATCTAACACAAAATCTACAAAGAAATGGTATCTCGCGGCAGTTATCTGACCCCCTCTCCTAACATAGGAAGAAACATTTTATAGCATCGTGTGAACGGTACAAAATATAAGCGCTCGCGGTTCAACAGATATCTGCTCGCGGCTTATAGCTGTGTCTGAACAGGCTTTTAGAAATAATAACTTCTCTTGTAAATGCGAAGGTCTTTTAAATGTGTCAAACTAATTCAATATTTAGGCGAAATGGTTACCTAAGGGTGCATTGGGTGGGGGGGGGGGTATATATGGGAAGGACATTATTAAATCCGTTTTTGAAGGCACTTAAATATGTTTTACGTGGTATTGCAAAGAAACCTTCGATTGAAGCACCGCTCTCTTCATATGTACTTGGTGTCCCGACAGTGTTATATTAAAAACAATACCTATAATGTACGTTCATAACAAAATGAAAACAGTCGAAATAAACATCACATCAGAATAGAAGTAAGAGAAGACCTTTATTTTTCAACGAGCGGCATAGCGATCTATCAAAAAGTGTTCTCGTACTTCGGACCGAAAATATAATATCATAAAATCGCTTCACATCGGAAACTGCAAATCGTCGTCGTTCGGTCCAAAAATAGCTAAATGTCTAATAGATTCAGGCAGGCCTGTTTTAGAAAAAATGTTAAAAAATATGATCTGATAATAATTTATTACAATTTTTCTCTTTGCTTTTATTTATTTTCTCATCTTCATATTATATATTGATATTTTGTACCAAGTTAATATGAGCAGGTAACAAACTGAAATTTTGCACAACGTGATTAGATTAGTTTCTGAGAAAAAGCATCTGTCTAGTTTGAAATCAATCGATTGAGCGATAATGTAATCACACCCGCATTGGCTTATCCTCAACGCAAGTATATCCATATTAAATAGTTAAAAATCCATTATGCTTATATTGATGTTTACATTTGTCTTAATTCTGCATAGTTTTTCTTGTAACATAAAATTTGTAAAATAACAGAAACAGGTGTTACATAAAGCTCTCAGCGGTAAGACTGGCATATTATACGCATTTAAAGAGATAGTGCGTGTCGTCTGAAATGTACTGGTCATTTTTTTCAATAAACCAAGCTCACAGCATTTTGTGAATAAGGGAAATTCAACACGAGCCTAATTATCATTATGGCGGGAAATCGTCAACAAACCGTATCCTGGCAACGCCCGCCCACCGCCACCCGACCACAGTCGATATTCATTCCATAGATATGGATGATTCGAAGAACCTTTTGCCTAGTGATGGGCATTAGCGATGTGTCGGTTCAGCTGGAATGGGCTCATGAACTCGGCTCCTTTGCGTGAAGCGGATCCTACTCCTACTCCCTTTTCAATTCGACTACTCCAAGGGTACTGCTCCCGGACTCAAACCCGGACTCAGAACTCGGACTCTGTCCCAAACCTGGAACTCGGAGCCGAACCGGGAACCCGTATGGCTCCACCGGCATCCCCGTGTTCGCGCCGTTCGCGGTCCTTGCCGGTCGCGAGTTCTTCTCATTCTCCTGGTACTAGTTTGAGTTGAGAGTGAGTGGTGATACGTCACAGTTTTTTGCATATCTAACGGTCGATTCTGTTTACGAACTTTACAGTGAGTGAAAGTTTTGTTTATTGTTTAAGTGTCAGTTAATATTTGATTGAATTACGTGCTTAATAATAATTAGAGGTGGTAGGGTTTTTAAAAATCAAATCTTACCCCATTATTGTCGATAGTTTTATGGATGCGAGGAAATTTTTGGTATTTTTTAACCAATTACTTTATTGTTCGAACATTAAAGTAATTTTGGAATTTATGTAGGAATGTCAAGTTTATATATTATTTTTTTAAAGAAAGACAAACATTCCCGGGTTACGAATAACCCAACAACATTTGAAAATATCCTACTACCACAACACTAAGCGGAAGATGTAGGTTGTGTTGTGATGGAGGACTTTGCCAGCCGAGGAATCGAACACGGAACGCCTAGGTGGGACCCAAACGCGATGCCCACTCAACCACTGAGCGGTCATATTATTGGCAGTTTATTTCAAGTGACATTTTATTGACAGTTTATTTCAAACAAAATGTATGACGTCATTTTTTCTGCCAAACCGATCGTGACGCCACGAAAGCATGAGATACACAATAGACGAACCAATACATAAAACGATAGCTAAGACAGTGGTTTTCAAACTTTTTAAAAGCGCGATCATCTTTTAGCAATAAAAAAATGACATATTGGCGACCCCGACCTCCAGCGGTTTTTTTGTGTATGTACCTTTAGTACGTAGTAGTAACTCTTTACTTGGAGGATCAATGTATCCATTGTCAGTTTTTACGCGAAAATTGGTGGTAGGATACGTACAACATAAAGTGGTTAACTTTGCAGTCGGTGGAGTCGCAAACCTATTTTATATATTGTAGAACAATAACTTCTATATTAGTAGGCCAAAACAATAAATGCTATCGATTTTTTTCATTCTGAAATATTAAAGAACATATAAAAAGTACTTGCAATTTTGGCCCCTGATTCAGGTTAAAAGGTTAAGGTTTAAACCTAAGAGTATGGATATTAGAGAGACGGCATGTGAAGTGTGCCCGCGCGCTCCAAGTGTGCCTCTTCGAGAATTCTACCCACATGGCTGACATTGGCTGTCACCATGTAAAATGGCTGCTGTCAGAACGTATTAAACGTCCAAAAACCAGTAGCCAATGTAAGCCGTTTGGGTAAAATTCTCGAAAAGGCACACTTGGAGCGCGCGGGCACACTTCACATGCCGTCTCTCTAATATCCATACTCTCAGGTTTAAACCAATGAATGCTGTTAGTTTATTATCGTTCAGATACACAATATTAATAAGTATAATGTTTCGTCAAGAAAATCTTTTGTATTTTTTAAAACATCTTCAAAATTTACCAAACAATGATCTCAACAAAAAACGGCTGCATTATTCTGCAATTAAGATCGAAACTAACCTAAGTAACCACGAAATTCTATCATTTATTATAATACGCAAAAAATCACTTATTGTTTTGAACGGCTGATTCAAAACTTTGAAGAAAGACTAATTTTTCGGTTAAGACTTTTTGCAAAACAGAACAGAAGCCGTTGAATATTTTTTTAATATTTTATGTAGTCAAAGCCTAGCAGTAAATGGGCTTGCGGGCCGAGGGTTGCTCATCACTATGTTAAATGGTGTGCACTTCACATAAATATCAGCCTTTGCGTACAAGTTCAATTTTCTTCCTTTGTTACGAGAAAATCGAAATTTAGAAATAAACTAAAATTGGAGGATGACCTCATACTCTGCGCCTCGAACATAGAGCCAATGTTCGATTAGTTGAAAAGCGTGTCCGTTGCATTAATTTGTATTACTCAGGGACAATTTTTAATTTCTGTGACAGAAGTACTGTAAAATTATAACCATCGTTTGAATGTTGAAAAAAAAGCATCTAATTAAATTTATTGATGTCTCGCGACCCCCACTTTGAAAACCTCTGCAACACGATGCGTTTCTCGATCACGCGTAAACACAAAATCGGTTGTATGGGATCACGCGAGGGTCACGCGTCATGCGAATGATAATTATTGGTGTGATGGTTTGTATATCGTAGTGTGCGTTATTGGAAACATTTCACTTAGTCGAAGTCGTCGGGTCATTTTTAATAGTCTGAATAATAGAACGGTATTTTTTTTACACTAGGAAAAAAACCCTCAGGGCCTATGACATTCCTGGGGATGCTGTGTTGAGTTTTTTTTAAAGGAAGTTCAGGGAAGGAAAAAGGCATGCGTACCGGTATATTAAATTTATAGGATTTGTACGGGCCCCACTAACTTGTCCCACACACCACCACTTATAGAAATTTAACATAAACATAATATTATTATGAATCGTTTTTAGTAATAAATAGGGGAGATTGGGTAAGAAAAACACTGTTCGCAATATATAATATTATTTTTTTTTTTTAATTCTTCGATCCGGGTACAAAAGTAACGTTGAGTCTGAGGTATATAAATAAAACCTATGTTCCTTGCAAAACCCTACTTAACGATGAAAGGTTATATAGCTTGCAATGAAGCGACTTTGTGTTCTAGCCACTTCCGTTCCCTGTGAACGTTTATTTTCGAAAGCTGGACAAATGCTCACCGAGAAGAGGAATAGACTATCAACCAAAAAATTTGAGAAAATTTTGTTCTTAAACTCCAATCTCGGACTTGAATAATGAATGTATGTTCATCGAGTACCAGAATCTTTTACATTTGAATATGTAAAATGTATTGTATTATTTAATAATTATTCAAAATGCAATGTTTTTCTTGTTTTACAAAAAGATATCGCCGATTATCTTAGCTGTTTATAATTTATTTACTTGAATAACGTTATTTTACGATTCCGAAATAACAAAAAAATCGCACTGATTTGATGTTTAAAATCTTGTTTAAAAAAAAATCAATCCGAAGGCATTTTTAGATATTGTTGATTCTTGTAACTGTTTGTACCTACTTGCACAATTTTATTTTCCGATTCGGAATTGCAAAAAATCTTACTGATTTAATATTTTTATGTTCAATTCTTTTGATGTTTTATAACCTTGTATAAAAAATCAATACCGAGACATTTTGATTACTCTATTGACTGTTAAACCTACTTGTACATTTTTTCCGATATGGAAAATTTAAAAAACACTTGCAGATATATATTATTTTTGTGTTTAATTGTAATGTTTATAATCGTCTTTTAAAAAATCAATAAATTATCATTTTGAGAAAATGCTGATTCTATTGTATCTATTAACTATTTGTATCTATTTGTAAAAGTTCCGATTCAGAATTAACAAAAAATCTTTGTGATTTATTCTTTTGATGTTTTATAATCCCGTTTAAAAAAAAAAACGATGCGAAGGCATTTTGAGTTATTTTTGATTCTTTTAACTGTTTGTACCTACTTGCATAATTTTATTTTCCAATTCGGAATTACTAAAAAATATTACTGATGGTTTATTTTTATATTTGAATCTTTTGTGTTTTATAATCTTGTTTTAAAAATATCAATGCGAAGAGATTTTATTAGTATTGTTTGGGGATAATTGTACCACATGGACAATTGTACCACAATGTTTTCATACAAGATTAAAAAAAAAACTTCTATTTTTCTTGAGTTTAAAATATGCTATGGTATTAACATATATGTGTATCATCATTTTATTATATTACAATAGTTAAAGTTCTTGGTAACACTTCAACTGACGAATTCTAGAGTTTTCTTGTTGTCAGATAAATTGTGTATTACGTTCTATGTAATTGAAATTTTAAATAGTAGTTTTATAAACCAACAAAAAAACTGTTTTGCCTCACCGAAATTATTAGAATTAAAAAACTTTATCCATAAATTCTGTGTTTTAATTTAAATTCCGCTCCTGGTACAACTAACCCCGCGGTAGGGGTCAGTTGTAGCATTTCCCTGGATCAATTAATGCTCTTATAGCTCAATTTATATAAGATTTAGAAAAATCATATAATAAGAATTTGGTTCACAACTAAATAATCTGCCGTTGAGTATGAGTTTTTTTTTCATAAACTTTATACCTAAGATGTAGAAAATGTTAAAAGTCAAATTGGTACAGCAGTCCCCGGTCTCCCCTACTACAACAATGATATATTTTATTTTATTTTATTTTAGTGCACCATTTTTATATTGTTGTATTATTTAAAAAAAATACTACTTTTGTTGGTATCTGTTACTCTGGTACAATAAATTCTAGAACTGGGATTTGCTTTGATTTTCAAAATTGGAACTGATTGTCAACTGGTATTGGAACGATTCAGACAAGTGTTAAGTTAGGTACCAAAATTATTTTATTAATTGGTAATTCTTTATTTAAATATGCATTTCCTTTGTTAAAAATGTTGACGTATGTCGTAATTTTTCGAGCTTAATAGTGTTCATTCGAAAGGTAAATTTAAAAAAAAATTCTGATCGTCTATAAAATTGACAACGTGTGTTTTTGAAGGACAATGATCCTGAGGCAAATATGTTTTTTAGATACTTCTCGGTTTCACAAATCCTACAATAATATCACTATAATATATTGAACAAAGTGTATATGTACTGAATTGTTTATAGTGTAAGGCCAAAAATGGACTTGAAAAAATAGATATTAAAACCTTTTGACTTTTAATTATTGTTAAAATTTTAATATTTCAATGTGTAAGTACCTAACCACTCCCCGACTTTATTTTTAAAACAACACGCATTTATTGATTTCTTTCGATAGAGGTTATAAAAACTACAAATCCTCAACGACAATCCAAATATTCATAATTATATTTGGTTTGTTACTGCTTACGCGTGTGCTAAAATTATCACCTTTTTGAATCACCGGAACTTGGAACCCAATACGCAATCCCAGACAGCCGGACATGTCTCGACACGAATGGATTTCGTTGAACTTCGCCAAAATGTACATGCCGAGTCCGCGTGCAGGTACTTGTCTGGCTCCGGCTACGAGTTATTGTGGGGGTTCTATCTGGCTCCGGATACGAGTTATTGTGTGGGTTCTATCTGGCTACGGCTCCGAGTACTTGTGCAGGTTCCATCCGGGTTACGGGTCTGGCTCCGAGTTCTTGGCCGAACCAGTGCGTCCCGGCTCGATGCGCCGCAACAGCCGGTACTCAGTCCGTTCCGTACCAAAGAACTCGGACCCGGGACCTGCTCCTAGAACTCGAGTTCTTTTAAAACGAAGCACTCCTCGGAGGCCTCCGGCAAAATGCTGAACTTACCCACCTCTAATGGGCATTACGGAAATATCGGTTTTCGAAACAATACTAATATCTTCGCGCGAAAGCAAATACCGTTGTAATCGCAACCACATACGAAGATACTACCTATATTTAATCAGTACCAATTACCTACTATTCCACTATAAAAATACGAGTGTGCTTTAGAACACACGACTGAAGTAAAACTTCATCTTCACTAACTTATATCTCCCTCTCACCTTCCGTTCGCCTCGCCCGATCACCACTTTTCGTAACGCATTCGCCAGCTTACACCCCAAGTCAAGCGTGCGTAAAGAAGTTTTACTTCAAAAACTCTATTTTTTTTATTGAACAATTAGAAAGTGTGATAGCATACACGATGTCTCGTGTTTTTTTATAATTAAATGGATATTTCAAAGCATCATAATATATCACGATGATGACCCAGCGAACTGAAATTCCAGATTAAATGTGCCTGTATATGACAAATTTTAGTGAGAAACACAAAACATCAAAAACATATTATTTTAACTCGTATATGTATCTAAAAACGGAGAAGTTTTTGGTACAGTTAAAAGCCGAAAAACATCTACGGTACTCAATATTTTGTTTTCTAAAAAACTCAATGACGACGACATCTCAGCGGTGTCGTATTTGAGCGATTGTTTTGAATTAGAATTTTTGAATACCCGGGCTACTAATTGCACTAATCGATTATCAATTCAATCGAATACATTTATATGGATTGTTTTTAAATCGAATATCTCTCGTGCCCATCGCTACTTGCGACTCCCTCAAGTCCAGTTGAAGATAAATGGGTGTCATCAAGATTGTCATGATAATAGAAAACCATAACTGCAAAGTAATCTGTATCACGCTGTATACATATTCATTTCTGATACCCGAAAGAAAGGTGAAAAAAAATTTCAAATAAGTTGAAGGTTCTTTCTACAAGACGAAGAAAATGTGGGAATCGCGCTGTAATTTAATTCAATACTCGATAGCTTCGTCCAGACGTACACGTGCGTGGCATTTACAGGCTAATTGCAACTTTCTCAAAAACGACGCATGTATGAGCTCTCAGTACCTAGGGACAAGACCATGTCAACAATATGTTATTCTTTTACGTCTAAAAATTCAATCAATATTTGAACTTTCGAAATTACTGATAAATTAAAATGAAATAATTCACTTTATCCCAATCCCCGTGTTGTCAATTAGGTACCATTTCACTGTCCCGTTAGTATTTAAAATTTAAACGCAATAATTCCAACAAGTTTCAAGTAAATTACTGTTTACTCAAATTTATATTTGTGATAATTGTAATAAAACTGTATTTTCGTAAATTATGTAAGTACCTATACTAGTCCCAGCAAGAGATCTTACGTGACGTCATCGTTCTGGTATCTTCTGTCTTTTTCATTTTCAAACAAGACGAGTTAGAAGGAAGAGGACAAATATTTATGACGTCCGTACGAGCTCCCGCTGGGCCTAGTTTTCTGTTCGTATATTGTTATTTGTTCTGCTTTTAAGTCGGCAAGTTTAAAGAAAGAACCAATTATTTCTTCAAAATACTTTCCTAACAATGTTGTAAAGTGCCTGTTAACTAGTTAAAAGCCCATTATTTACTTTTCTTAGCTTTAATAACAGATATATATCCTTTGGATAATATTTGGTCTTATATAGTTTGAATTAACCCTCTCCTTTCATTTTTACAACATATTCAACACGTTTCATGGTTTGAATATATATATTTAATTATCGAAGAAAGCAATCACTCTGTGGCTTGACAAAGTGAAAATCACTATAGGACTAATACGGTGACCGGTCTACTCAGTGGCAACTTTTTAAAAATATGAATTTTCGTAATGTTGGTCTAAGAATACGGCCGTAGAGATTGTCATAATTCATCATGGTAATAAGTAAGAACGATTAGCATTGTGATAGAGTGATTAACACTGAGAATTGTAATTTTAAGAATATTAATATTTAACATACTTTGCCATTGACGTAAGTGCGTATTATAACATTTATAACATGAAATTACATAATGATAATTATATTCTGAGGTAGTTTGATCTGAATCGTTACTGAAATGCTGATGAATTATCATGTGAGGAAGTATCGTTTATGAGTCAATTTATTATGAGAACTCAGATATCTATCTCTACGAATGTATTACATTTAGAAGAGACACGAAGCAAAAAAAAAGTTCTACTTTTTTACCTCCAATTAGTCTAATATGGCCTCCAAAGCTTCCAACACTCTTAACGCCGAACGACTAGAAATTACCGAATCCGATAACAGCAAAACACGTTTCGATGAGATATATGCTTGCCTCTATGACTAACCCGTGATTTTTCACTAGATTAGTTAATTATAAACAAGGATAATAAAATCAAAGAAAACATCAAGATTTAATGGCAGACGTGACAAAAGCGAAATAAAACAAGTGTTAATAAAGTTGTTAACGCATTCGTACACCCATAAAAAATCATGGCAGTAATTAAGAGGCTAGACTTTGAACGACTCGCGGAACACCCGCGTCTGTCATTCTGTCCCGCTCACAATAAGCTCACGCACACTTACAATACATGCGAATGCGAAATGTGCGAATGAGACAACGCTCAAATTTACCTACAGAAATCGCTCGAAAAGGGGTTTATGGAGAATACACTTTTCTACACCGAAACTTTCACGAAATTGAAATTTAAAAAAATATATATTTTTTAGAAAGAAGAAGCTACGTCGGTAGCTTTTTATAATTTTATAATTCTTTATGACAGTTGAGTTAGCAGCACTTTTTCCTTAAATAATATTTTTTGATAAATCGTACATGTTTGACAGTGAATGTTTACGTTAATACGAAACGCATCGAAAATTCGAAAACATACCGACATAGTTTTCACCCTCTAGAAGGCAGTATAAAAAAATATATATTCATTTTGTGCAATTTTCGATGTAGAAAAGTGTTTTTTCCCGGGCGTCCTTTTTGTATGGGCCGAAAAGCGAAGTCTATCGTCTTAACAACTACTCCGCGGGTTTTTGCTGCTAGGCCGTGCGGGCTTTTCGTTCTGCTTCGCCCGGTTTAAGTGTTGGTGACTATTTATAAGGCATCACCCTTTTGAAAAACTAACTACTATTAACATTAAACTACAGAATACTTATATTTAATAGGTAGATATATAATAGTAGGAACACTCTTCACCCCAACATAAATCTTCTTATTATTGAATGAAAGCGAAAAATGTTTCTTCTTCTTCATACTTTTTTTCCTTAAATATAGTATTATAGATGGCGCCACTTCCGTTTGCAAATCGCATGTGAGCGAGTGATAAGTGTGCATCTTACGGCAGCAACTTACGGTGGAAACGTTCACGGACGGCTCAGAACGGTTTCCATACAGTGTGGCGTTGGAGATTTATTCGGAGTCGGGTTCCTTAATTTGAACCGTATGGGCATTACCGTATTAATGTACTTCGATATTTTAACATAAAAACAAACATAAATTGCGTAATAAACGTGGTAGAGAAACAAAGTTGTACAAACTTCTCAAGGCGTTATATAATTCAAAGTGATTCGAAGAGTAATGAAATTGAGGGCTAAGTGGTGGGAAAATAAGTAAAACATTATTCTCAATAAAGGAGTAAAGAGGGGTAAACTGCCGCACCGTGTAATTTACCCAATGGCTGAATAGGGTAAAACAGAAAAGACACACAAGTCGAAGTTCACTAATGATAGTGTAGCCGTCGTACTTTTAGTAATGTGTAGTTGGACAAGTTTCAAGTAAGACAAAGGGAAAAGTCGATTATGAAATTACAGTGCAAAAAAGTAATAAAACAGAATTTATGATGTACGACAGTAGAGCACAATCCGCAGATCGCGTTCCGATCAGTCCTCCGCACCAGCGATCAAATTCTTGTAAAAGTGTTGCGTAATATATGGTTCAATCGAAGATTTAGGCGATCCGCTCACTGAGGCAACTGTCTTTGTATGACAATGTGATGGCTCGCACACTTCACAATCACTCAAAAACCCGTTGTCAATGGTAACGCAAGCAGTGACTCGCGATTCGCACTGCTAATTGCCGTGGCCGGCCGTTGCTAGTTGCCAGCTGATTGTTCTTCGTCTATGGTTAAACAAGCTTTTTGATCAATCGAGACATATAAACCAGCCGGTTTTAGTTTGGTTTCAGTCGCTTCGGCCTTAAGATGATAGACTTCGCTTTTCGGCCCATACAAAAAGGACGCCCGTAAAAAACACTTTACTACATCGAAAATTGCACAAAATGAATATATATTTTTTTACACTGCCTTCTAGAGGGTAAAAACTATGTCGATATGTTTTCGAATTTTCGATGCGTTTCATATTAACGTAAACATTCACTGTCAAACATGTACGATTTATCAAAAAATATTATTTAAGGAAAAAGTGCTGCTAACTCAACTCTCATAAAGAATTATAAAATTATGAAAAGCTACCGACGTAGCTTCTTCTTTCTAAAAAATATATATTTTTTAAAATTTCAATTTCGTGAAAGTTTCGGTGAAGAAAATTGTATTCTCCATAAACCCCTTTTCGAGCGATTTCTGTAGGTAAATTTGAGCGTTGTCTCATTCGCACATTTCGCATTCGCATGTATTGTAAGTGTGCGTGAGCTTATTGTGAGCGGGACAGAATGACAGACGCGGGTGTTCCGCGTGTGGTTCAAAGTCTAGCCTCTTAAGGTATGGTGCAACTAAATTGAATATGCAGCTCAACTAGGTATCATCATATAACACATATTTCTATCGATTTTTATGAAATGGTTGGGTAATTTTTGCAGTGCAGTCGATTTTAAGATTATTGTTCCATAATTACGTCAATCAGAATTCTTGTATGCTCGTCAGTCAATATTTGGGCCTCTTGCTCGACCATACTTTTAGAAGGTTGTGCATCGCTGATGTATGCCAACATTCATACAGCACACCTGCCATCATTATTAAATCAAATGAGAATTCAGCATGTGGCTTTTAATAGTAGCAAATGCGGAAAATGCAAGAACTAAAAATACGGTGTAACACTAGGAAAGAAGTAATATTCGAGGGCAATGCTTCTCAACTTAGGGGACACGATCATAAAGGGGGCGGCACGATCACAAAGGAGGCACGTGAATTTCCTAAGATGCGAAATATTGATCACTTCACAAAGCCAAACTAAACAGTTAATTTTTTTTTTTAAATATAGAAACCTCACAAGAGTCCCAACTGCTCCCTTCTGGAGCCAGTGAGACTATGGCATCCGCAATTGGAGTATGTTGTGAGGCTTAAGGTAAGTGGGGAAGGGAAGGAGATGGGGAAGAGGAAGGTGGGAAAGTACCTGGCTATTCAGATCTAGTCACTAAACACGGCTAAAGCCATTATTAAGCAACGTTTCAATTCTGAATGGTGGTCTTACACCAGTTAAATATTAAAATTTGAAAATATTTGTAAAAGCTGGGGTACCCGGCTTCGCTCGAGGAGTTGATATGAGATTGTGTGGTAGCCCTCTTTCCCTCTATCCCCCACACATACAAAAATGCTTCGAATGGTCCACAATGTTCCAGAATATTCCACAACATTCGAGAGCGTTCCGGGATGTTGTGGAATATTCTCGAATGTTCTGGACTGTTCTAGAAATTACTAGAGGGCGAAACTTCCAGCCCTTATATCTTCAAAAGCACGCCCTTCAAGTAAAAACGAGAACCTTCTTCATGGATGGGGGTCCCATGTCCGTGGTCGAGTGGTAACAACACTTGACTCCCAATCGGAAGGTTGCGGGTTCGAACCCGGCGTGCGCAAATAAATTTTATTTGATTAATTTGTGTTATTTCACAATTAATTAATAAAAATAATATATACTACATTTGCGGCACGTTCCAGAGTGGAAGATGCTGTCAGTATCGCCCTGGTGTAAGACCACCATTCAGAATTGAAACGTTGCTTAATAATGGCTTTAGCCGTGTTTAGTGACTAGATCTGAATAGCCAGGTACTTTCCTACCTTCCTCTTCCCCATCTCCTTCCCTTCCCCACTTTCCTTCAGCCTCACAACATACCCCAATTGGGGATGCCATAGTCTCACTGGCTCCAGGCGGGAGCAGTTGGGACTCTTGTGAGGTAATCTCTATAAAAAAAATAAAAAAAAAGAGGGCTACCACACCATATAACTCCCTTGATCGTACCGGGGCTCGTTTCTGAGTTTTAGCGGCGCGCACATTGTACACTTACTTTTATAATATACATATATAATATTTAAGTTTTTTTACGCAACCAGCAATTTTCACGTCATTGTAAAAAGGACAAGTATTTAGTAAGTAAGCATCTTTTATTTTCGAGGACTAAATAGTGATCATTACAATGCGAATTGCCCGAATACTGTCAGATTCATTTATTAACAAATCACAGAAAGAAGACGGTCACGCCGCCAAGTTTTTTCCACCCGCATAATAATTACAAAAAAATTAAAAACATTCAAATTTATGTAGATACCTTAAAATTTTGCATGTGGGTTGGAAACTTTAGCTTGAACGGCAGCGCATTGTTCTATCAGACGACGTAAATGAAGATATATTTTTATTTATTTATATAAAGGTAAGTGTCTGTGGCGGACACCGGGATGTCGGCGTTGATTTGATTTGTACACAAATCTATAGTTTTATTCCGAGGTTGATGAAATTTGTCAACTTGACTATCAAAACAAGAGGAAGGTCACTGTCTACATTAGATTTCAAAAAACTCTGCGTAAAGCCCGGGCAACATCGGAAAATTCATCAAAAAGTGTGAAAACTAACGTTTAAAAAAAAAGTTGATGTAGATACTGTTATCTAAGATATAAGCCGTCATCAGTGTCATGATTGTATTATTTTTTTAATTCTTCTTTAACAGAATTTTATGGCAGTTTTATAATGTCTATAGAAGTTACAAATATTTAAAACAATAATTTTTATGTTTTATGGCATGTTTGAAAATTTCCACAATTTTCACGTTCTTTAGGGTCGGCGTAAGCTGGGAGTCAGCCCGCGTCGCACGTGCAGCACTTGCAGGTGCAGATTTTGTAATGTATGGACTTGTATGAAGCGATGTCTGCCTCTCAGCATACGTTGTTTCATACAAGTCCATACATTACAAAATCCGCACCTGCAAATGCTGCACGTGCGACGCGGACTGATTCCCAGCTAAAGCTCTCATAAATTCCAATGAAATTAACCTGACTGCAGAAATGCAAACATCGATTAAGGACATCTATAAGGATAAAATGGACATCTGATTATCCAAAAAGTAGAAAAACTCGATTTACAATGATGGAACAACGAAGTACTCAGCTGACGTCAAGTCCAAGAAAATGTTTACAAAATCTTTTTTTTAATTACATATGTACTTTGAAAAAGAGTTACAAATTAGTTATTTTTCTTATAATATATAGTCCGTTTGATAGATTCTCCGATCTTAACAAACGAATTGCAATCTTTAGAGCACAGACGTCGGGTAGGAATGCTATCCTTATTCTACCGATATTTCAATGGAAGATGCTTCGAGGAACTAGCGTCATTGACACCCTCGGCATCGGTGCATAGTCAGGAAACACGCCAAACTCGAACCCAACATATGTACACGGTTGACATTTGTCACATGAGAACGGGTCGTTTTTACGAGTTCAACAGCTCGGCTATGGAACGATTTGCCGGCCTCTGTGTTTCCTCCTTCCTACAACATGGGTCTCTTCAAGACCCATGTTCACTCCTTCCTCTCCCCAAAAAACCCTCCACATAGCATCTTCAAAGATGACATAGGCCCTGAGGGAAATTATTTTCCTCAAGGCTTCCTGTGTGGACATATAATATGTATAATATAGAAATATTGACCTCACTAGGTGACCTGACTACACCTGTGCTTAGGTCTACACATTACAATATTTTTTTTATAATTTATTCTATGGTGATTTCAACCCCTAGTATAAAAATAAAAAAGCGAAGATCTTTAGTACATTGCTTCTGTTAGTTATGTTATGTTTGGTATTTTATTTTTTAAAGCTAGATTGCTTATTTTGTGTTTTAATTGCGACATTATCGTCCTGCTAATCTTATTTTCTGACTCAGTAATACTAATACAGCAAATATTAAATGGCTTGGTACCTAAGAGTATGGATATTAGAGAGACGGCATGTGAAGTGTGCCCGCGCGCTCCAAGTGTGCCTTTTCGAGAATTTTACTTAAATGGCTGACATTGGCTGCTGGTTTTTGGTCGTTTAATACGTTCCGACATTTTTACGATAGCAGCCATCTTCCACGGTGACAGCAAATGTCAGCCGTATGGGTAAAATTCTCGAAAAGGCACACTTGGAGCGCGGGGGCACACTTCACATGCCGTCTCTCTAATATCCATACTCTTAGCTTGGTACGTTAATTGCGTAATAAAATATTAAAATCTGTCATGTTGCATATAATTTCACTGTGATCAATCAATTGCATTACATAAATAATTTTGTCTTGTTGATTGATGAGTTGCAATTTATCAAGTCACTAGTCATTAGAAGTTACGCAGGTACCTAATGTTGTCAAATGGGTTATGGTTTTCCAATTATTATCAGTTGGTATAAAATTAAACCATTCGTACTGGTTTTTGTCCTCTCTCGCTCGGTTGGCCGTAATCGCAAACCGTTTACACCAAAAAATTGAAAGATTGAATTTGCTACAAAAAATTGCACTACGCATTTTTTAGAAAACGGGCCACTCGAGGCATAAAATCAGTTACCAAATCGATCGTCCAGTTGATTAGTCAGACATCTTAGAAAAATCGAAATTTGAATTGAGTATGCAGTTATTTTAATATTAATTATCTTAATATTAATCATCTTCTAAATCACGTCGGGGTCACCAATTTGGGAAGATGGATGATGTTGTATATTGGTGGTTCCATTGGTGGATCCACACGTGGACTCCAAACACGTTGATGTTATTTAAAGGATGGTCGGTATTTAAAAGAATACTATGGTGAATGTTTAATTCTCATTTATTCAAACCGACACACGTTAATTTAATATCAGAAGGATTTAACAGAGCGTACGCAGAGAAGCAACTCGACAACCGGGCCGTGAAACCAGAATGACGGGCAAGTTTACAGTCGTATGGCGCGGGGCCTTTTGGTGTTGCCCGTGCAGTAAAATAATTAAACGGCTATACAATGCGTACGCTACATATATATTATGTAAAAGTATACCCTCTATCTGGTACAATAGTCAGATTACTCATAAACACCAACAAATCTTATCTTACTAATATTATAAACGCGAAAGTTTGTATGGATGTACGTGTGTTTGTTACTCTTTCACGCAAAAACTACTTAATGGATTTTAATGAAACTTTACAATAATGATCATATGTCAGAATAACATATAGACTCTATAAATTTAGCTATTTTCAATATATTGTAAATAATAATTATTGTTTAATAGAAAATGTCAAAATTTGAGAATGGTATTTTGTAAAACAATCAAATTTCATTTAAATCAAAATACTATTTTAGAAAATTAGTGAATTTATTTGAAGTACTCGCCTAATACTTTGAATCGAACCAAGAATTATAGATATTTTAAATAAATAGGTTAAGAATTTTGGTATAAACAGAGATGGGACCTAGGAAAAGAAAATAGGCTAATAGAAGTACTAATCCTGGGCAGCAGCTTGTCAATTATAAATAAGAAAAACTTGCAATGAAATAACGATTGTTGATTAATGTACCGGACCGTTATGCCTCCCGGTGTTATTTTATTGTGTAAAACAAGACACGTGTAAATAACATTTGATTTATGGTGAGCATTCGAATTGTGAATTCCTTATTATCTCAAAAATTTGTTTTTTGAGATGTCTGACTAATCAAATGGACGATCGAAGTATCGAAATAAAAACAAAAATACGGGAATGAAAATGAAAAAATTCGATAAGTTATATATTTTTTCAGAATCCTGATTAGTTCTGGTACCTACCTTGCATTACATTAGTAGAAAAGTTTTTTGAAATAGCATCACATCTGTGGTAAACTTGTTCAGTTAAAATAAAGAAACTAATCAATCCAATCACTAAAAAAATTCATTCAAATTACAAAGATTCGGCTTGGAAGGAAAAAAATCTACGTAAGTTGGTATTTTAGATATATTTTACATTCTCACCTGTATATATTATATTCCTACATACGGGATGTGTGAGATATTATGGGATGTGTGAGATCGCAAACTACCACACATTCAAGAATACCTGTATAATAATGGAATAGAAAATTTGGAAATTGGTGGATAGTGTTATACCTATCTGATATCGTAGGTATTACTAGTTTAGATTCACGTATATGACGGATATTGTAATAAGAAAATTAAAAGTTGCTTTGAAAATGGATTGTGAGAAAAAAACATTTAAATTGAACAGTTCGACTATTATAATAAATTACAAGCACAATAATTTTCATTAAAAAACATGGTTTCTGGTGTGGTAAAATCGTAATAATTTATTGACAGCCAAGGTTACAATAAAGATGAAGATTGAAATGGCTTACACACATTGAGTAAAATAGTTGCGGTTTGACGAGCAGTATTTTAGCGCTCCCAAAAATTTGTGGAGAGTACCTAGTTGAATGAGGGTATCAGGTACCTAGTACCTACTTACACAACCATGCATGTCATAATGTAATGATACGAACGAAATGTCAATGACAAATGACATTTTGGAAGCAATATTTCGATCAACAGTAAGTATACATCGATAAATTGAGCAATGCAGACTACGAAATCTTACATTACATACATCATTCTATTCAGAATTCAGATGATCTTATGTTTTATAATAATACTCACGAAATGCGTGGTGAGAAGCCATGATAATATCAGTTTTTATAATAAACCTTCTTAAAAATTTATACAATTACAAAAGCTATTACTCGGGATTATGATAGAGATAACTAAAGAAAATGGTATTAATTTATTGGAAAAAATATACTGGCGAAGCATTTTATTTGACAAAATCGATGGGAATGTTATCACCGGAGCGATGAAGACGCCGTTTTGCCGCGCCAGTCAAAACGCATGGAAATGCGAAAAACAAGCCGTTGTGTTTTATAAATTAATGTCGCTTACCTGTAAATCAATCGAAGTTTGAAACCGGCAAATCTCCCACCACAATTTTAAAGCCCACACGAAAAAAATGGCGAGTTATAAATGCAAACCCGGTAAATCGCGAGAAATGCTTGGATTTGCTTGGAATCGTTTGCTCAGTGTTGTCCAACGTCAAATTCGTGTAAAAAATCGTTAATATTTAATGACATGTAAGTACGCACCTCCTCTTTCTAGATTATCGACCTATTGTAGGGCGGTATATTGTATAACTTTATTTTTTTTAAATATACGTTTAACAAGGCTAGTTATAAAAGATCTTTATGGTAAAATGTTTTTTCGTATCTCTTGAAAAATTGATTTTCAGTGTACAGCGACACGGATTATTATTGTTGGCATAAAAATACTAAAGCCAGAAAAAATATTTAATAATACGTAAATGAAAATATGTGTTAATTTTTAAATTGAAATTATTAATATTAAACATGGTTATTTAATTTATTGTTAACGGCGGGAACAGTATTTTTAACAATAATTTTATCATAACCCATAAAAAATCGTGTTTAAAACCTTTCTTAGGCGCGATTCAGTGCGATTCAGTGTGTTAGATTACTTTTATGGATTACTACATTCAGACTAGTGAAAGCTTTGTTGTTGAATACCACCATGTTGCATAACGTTGCTTGGAGTTGTATCTCAATTATCAGTATCAACAATTTGTATCTCAATCATAATTTACATTACCACCGCTTTCATCCTTTTTAACAACGATTTTTTTCGATTCTAAAGTAGGTAACATCATGCTTTCACAAAAATACATTTTTTCATGAATTATATAAACGACACTTTAATAATGTTTATTGTAAGCATATTATAATAAAATATTTAAGAAAATCAATTACAAAACTAAAACGAAGCCGCTTAATAAGATAAATGTTTTAAGCTGTAGGTTTTATATTTATCGTAGTACCTAGACGGCTAAAAGAAGTACTGGCGAATAAACAAACTACATTTTAATCCCACAGACTTTCTGTATCCACAAAGCCTACACTTATTACAAAGGTATGCCCAACTGTACATAATTAATGTCATAAGGCTATATTTATACTAATATTCAACAAAATGGAAGCATTTATTTTGAAACAAGCTGCCCCATTTTTATCAGACAAAAATTATTAATTATATATGTATATATTTTTTTTTGTCAACATTTTAACATCTGGCAATAAAATTGCAGTTGGCGGGAAATTCGCAATGTTTTGACTTTTACATTAGCAAAATCAACGATATTTTGATCTCATCTTTCAGAATCTAGAAGTATTGGTCAATCGTTCTATAGAGGTTTAAAAAAATGAATGAGAAGAAAGATTTCGAAACCCAAAAAAAAGAGTTAGAAGAAGCAATAGCGCTCAGGGACGAAGAAAATTCAAAGCGTATGTTTCAGTTTTATCATAACATTACTTTGTATACCATTTGAGCATGTTATTTTTTCTTTTTTCTAGGTAAGTATTTAATTTTGTCATTTTAGTTCAAGAAAAAATTGATATGTGGACAGATAAAATAAAATCCCAAAGCAACATTCAACAAATTCAGAATGACCAAATTGCTGAAACTATTAAATCTATCGAAGACTGCAAGACAAAGTTACAGGTTAACATTTTAAATAAATAGTAAATCAACATTTTTCTATATTTTAAATGGCCTTTAAATTAAGTTTAATGCAGATTTTTTTTTTTACATTAACTCCACACAGGAGGCCCTGAGGAAAATAATTTCCCTCAGGGCCTATGAAGATTCTGTGTGGAGGGTGTATTTGAGGAGAGGAAGGAGTGAGTCCCTTCAAGACCCATGTTGTAATAAAGAGGAAACACAGAGGCCGACAAATCGTTCCACAGCCGAGCTGTTGAACCCAACGACGAGTCGTAGAAGCGATCCTCTCTCATGTGACAAATGTCAACCGTGTACATATGTTGGGCACGCGTTTTGCGTGTTTCCCGACTATGCACTGATGCCGAGGGGACCAATGACGCTAGTTAATCGGAGCATCTTCCATTGAAAAACCGGTAGAACAAGGATAGCATTCCTACCCGACGCCTGTGCTCTAAAGATTGCAATCCGTTTGTTAAGACTGGAGAATCTATCAAACGGACCGCCCGTTCCTGCACAGAGTCGAGGGTTTTTTTCAGGAACTTTGGGGCTCCTGAGCAGAGGTGGCTGCCAAATTCAACCATGGGGCGCACTTGCGATTTGTACAGGGTTAGCAGTTGTGTACTATTAAAATATCTGCGGGCCCTGTACAGTACGTGCAGTGACAAAGATTAAGGAATGCACAAGAATGATAGAAGAAACTTTTGAATAAATAATTTTTTTATAAAAAATCAACAACTTTTACCTGAGTTTTATAATATGAAAATATGTTTTATAATATGTAAAATGCTTTTTTAAAGGAAATATGAATATCAGTAACTTAATGAATCTTACAATCCTTTTTATATTTTTGGGTTAATTTGTGTTTTGCTTTTTCCTTGTTGAGCCAAAGATTCGGATTAACTTAACTTTTCACAAAACTACACATCATCCCTAATGATGGTCACTGCAAGGCTGTCCAAAACGTTGACTCAGAGAGGAAATGCAATACGGCATATTACCCTAAAAGTCAATCAGCATTATCCTACTGGCCGTGAGAATCTAAAAACTTTATTTGCCTTGCATAATTCGGATGGAAATAGTAGAGAGAATTATTGTTTCAGGACGTTCACAAACTAATTGCGGAAAATAAATGGAAACAAATCAAGGCAGAAATAACAGTTGACAATGAAGAATCTGATTATGGAGTATATTTGAAAAAAATGGAAAACCTTAAAGCATTGTCTGTTGATAAGGGAAAAGGTACATACATTATTTCACATTTTGTAGTTGCAGAAATAAATATAATATGGTGGAGTTATTATAAACCATTTCAACAAATATTTCTCGAGGAAAATTATAATGGCGGTGATAAGCAATGCCGCAATAAAATAATTGAGATCTCAATCTAAAAAAAAAAACACATATTTTCATTTAATTTACTTTTTTCTAATATTCCATACATTTCCATGATCCGACTTAGTGAGTTTTTCTACCGTGTTTGAAGACTTAGTGTAGTGAAGTCCTTTTTTAACTCGACCATTTGAAATTTCATCTCTCTGTAAATTTGTTTATTACGTTTCGTTTCTTTGGGATATTGGGAATAAACAATGTTAGGCGATCCGCTCACCGGAGAAACTGAAACCAAACTAAAACTGGTTGTTGCTAAGGTTACAAACATAAATAAACCAGTTACAAATGCGCGTTGCTGTTGTTCCAGCCAAGCTTCTCTCATGCGCATGTCAATTTTTATTTCAGTAATTATCTCAGCTTGTTTCACCATAGACGATGAACATTTCAGCTGTCACTTCGAAAACTGATAACAAAATAGGCGTATCCTTGGCAACCAGGAACTGGCGCGTCGCCGTCCATGGCAATAAGCAAGGCGAGTTGCGAGTCACTGCTCCCGTTGACGTTGACAACGGGTTTTTGAGAAATTGTGTAGTGTGCGGGCTATCATATTGACATACACATGTTAGCGAGTATAGTTGCAAACTGTTTTTTTTTCATTTGCCTCTTCAGCGGACGCACTTACTGCCTGCGTTCATGAGGCAACTGAAAAAAAAACAGTTTACAACTAAACTCGCTATCCTCTGTGCAAATATGATGGTCCGCACACTACACAACTTCTCAAAAACCCGTTGTCCATGGCAACGCAGGCAGTGACTCGCGACTCGACATGAGAGTTGCGTGATATGACAGATGATTGTTCTTCGTCTATGGTTAAACAAGTTGAGATAATTATTGAAATCGTAAAATTGAGTAGAAAGTTTGGTTGGAAACCATAGCAACAAGCCAGTTTTAGTTTGGTTTCAGTCTCTTCAGTGAGCGGATCGCCTTACGGGACCTACATGCCTGAAGAAAGTTTGAAAACAGAATTGTCATGGAGACAGGACTTTTCTTTGGACAAATTGTTTAGTTCCATATTTGAAAAAAAATATTTTTTCACAAAATGTATGGTTAATAATTAAGTAGGTAGGTATTGTGTCGTCTTGGCTAGTGTGCGTGCCACGTGCTGTGTAGTGACGAGAGCTACGACTGTATTGATTTAAAATATCGTCGTAAGGCTTCAGAACACAACTTATAGAAGGAGGTAGCTACTTAAAAACTTATGATTTCGGAGGAAATTTTGGTTTTGATGTGTTAAATAAGGGAAAGTTGGAAAATTACTTTTTGGGACGCGAGGTCTACTGTTGAGAGAACTATTAGTTTAGAATTAAATATATTATACTTTATTTCAGAGGAATCCGCACCAACAGAAGTTTTGCAAGCCAGCTGTGCCGAATCTGTAAGCAGCACTGACAGCATCATTGCCTGCCGAAATGACCTGGAGGCACAGGCGGCTGAACAAAGCATTATTATTATCGAACTCCAGGAGAACATAACTAAAGAGGAGCAAAAACACAGCATTCTAATGGTGATTCCATATAATTATTTTTCAGAACATTTTATAATACTTATGAATAGCCAGGTACTTTTTCACCTTCTTCTTCCCCTCTCCACTACCTTCATCAGCATACCCAATTGGGGATCCCACTGGCTCCAGAAGGTTGGGATAATTTGGTTCACTTGATCATGTCATCTCTTCCTCGGGCGTCCCCGGCTTATTTTACCATTCACATACGGGTCATTTATTCTACTTACACTTCTTTCTTCATTCATTCACTCCTACATGCCCAAATTATATTATAAGCATCCCTTTATTAACCCTGCACTTTACGCTTACATTAGCCTTGCATTCGATTAGATTGCGAATCTCCATATTTCTCAAATGAGGGATTTAAAAGCAATAACGCCACTCTCCAAAAATACTGTTTTCGGTAAATCACAAAAAACCGATTACAGAATGCTACGCATTCTTCATGTGATTTTTTTTAGAAATAACTAAAAAAGTATAGTTCCAAGTTAAATATTATAATAAAAAATGTTGTAATAATGTGTTCATAGTCATGTTGAATTTATTTTGAATTCAGGCTTGTGATTGGTTTTTGTGGAGAGTGGCGATTTTGTTTGTTAATCTCTGATTTTTCCATGATTTGCGATTGATTTTTCTGAAGATCTCAAAAACCATCTTGTAGCTGCGGACATTACGCATAGATTGGCATCAATTTTGTCATTTTTTGAGAGTGGCGTTTTTGCTTTGCCCCACTGTTAACCCCCCCAATGATCATACATGGTTTTACCACAAATATTAATTGTTTTAGAAAAGAAATGCAGCTGCTCTATTGAAGCTACGCAAAGAATTGCAACAGTCGGAAGCTAAGCGTAAAGATATTATGGATAAGTATAAAAGAAAAGAGCACATAGTTTCCCAAATATAGTATTACATTTTAATCAGTATTACATTGTTAAAATTAACCCACAGGGGCCAACAATAAACTTCAATAAATAAAAAGATTTTACAATAAAGCCAATAGGCACAGACAATACCATACTTTCCTGATAAAGTGTTATTTTTATTTTTGTCTTTAACACATTGATGGATGCTTGTCGGAACAAGCTGGAAAACAGAGGTTTGTTATATGACACATGCTGTGTAGGTGGGCAAACATATATGACGCCAGGACCTAGACAAATCTCACTCCATGAACCCGGGCACCCTTGCCAAGTCACCAAACGTAGTGAACCACTTGGGGTTACCTATTGCATGGGTGTTGTTTATCCAATAAATGGTTACTTGGGCGATGGTACTATACCCGCCTCCCAAAATGACTTCAATTAAGCAAACATATAATTATTAGTATTTATTACAAACATGTAATGTTATAAATAATTACATTATCTGGTCATATTTAGGTAGGTTTTGGAAGATGTTATTGATTAAACAATGGAAATGCACTAAGTGCATTCGCTCAAGGGGTAACTGAAAAAAAAACAGTTTGCAACTCAAATCGCTATCCCGTGTATTTCAATGTGATGGTCCGCACACTGCACAACTTCTCAAAACTTCTCAACCGCACACTACACAACTTCTGCCGTTGTCAAAGGCAACGCAATCACCGGCCGTTAGTTGCCGGCGCGTTTCAGTTGCCTGGTTGCCATGGTTGCGCTTCACGAGCTGTCAGTTTCTGAGTAATGTCCGGTGCAGTTGCTAACCAATTTTAGTTTGGTTTCGGTTTCTCCATGAGCGAAGGGCCTAATACCTACTTCTGTAGATGCATTTCTGTTTTGTTAGGTTGCTAATGTAAACAAAGTACCGAATAATTATATTTCTGTCAAAATGAATCACATACCTATTATAAAGATAAAAGGCTTTTTAGGTTTATACTTTCTCGAGTAAAAAGATATCACCTACCACAATTAAATTTTCTAGGGTAGTAGGTAAGAACTTATTATTATTTCACTAAATAAAGAATGCATTTGTACATAGAATGCTTTTCTCTAATAATTGTTTTCACCTTATACAGATCTGTCATGATGTGCATTCAATAATGATCGATAATGCATCATCAAAAATACAAAATATATGATTGATTATACATCTATAATATATCGATAATATATAGGAAAATATATCAAATAAACAAATGATTATACGTCACTAGAAAAATATTTATATCTAATTGCTGGGAAGTCCTCAATTAATGATAAAATCATGGCGAACCGGGAACTTTTGAAAATGTTGGAACCCAAAGTGAAAATACCCAAAATGAAGCCTCCACCAGACATACACATGTTTGACAAACTACCCATCAAATTGCCGCCTCCGTACAGTCAAAAAAAGGTAATCTATACTAGTCCCAATGAGAGATCGTATCTACGTCATCATCTATTGTCCTAAAATCCTCCCATAAAAATCTTCCTTCTCACACGTCCTGTATGAAAATGAAAAAGACAGAAGATACTAGAATGTCGAATGTCTTTAATCATATTCCTCTTTCTTTCGAATTTTATATCTATTATGGTATTGCCAGTTATAAAAAAATATATTAAGAGCTTTAATTCTATTATTAACCTGTCATCTGTCACTCGGACGCCGGCGTTTGGGAATTTTTATTTTTTTTAAATGTGATTTTAACTCATATGTATAAAGAAACTGTACAAGTACAAGGTCAGAATCGCTTGCGTCAATACCATTCCAGATGTTGCTTTTAATTTCAGTAATGTAGCTTCTCGGAATTCTTTGTAATAAATTTTCTATGGTACACGGCCATCATGTGGGCAAATGTCATCTGTTAAACGGTTAAAGTTCAAGAGGTTAAAATTACTTCAGATATACATTTTCCACTGAACAAGAAAATTTTTGTTACGACGTACATTCCTTTCAAATGCTACACGATGAAGTGGATACAACTCTGACTAGGAGCACTATATTATCATTAAATTTTTCCAAGAACCATTCAAATGGTTGATGCCAGACAGGAATGGATTTTCTATCAAGCTTGAGCTACCATTAATTTCAAATAATGTTTTAAAAGTACCGGTGAGGACCCGCATCCAGCATTTGGGGCGCACCGGGCGACTTACACAGCCGGACTCTCCTGCCCCATTGTCTTGAACCGCAGTCGGAAGAACATACCCTTCATTTGGTGTATACAGTTACTTTACTCTTCAGCTCCCTACCCAAACTTTCTCACCTAATCCTTCCCAACCTGTTTTTAAACCCCCAAAACAAAAACAAAAATTAATTCCCAACCAAGAATCTCAAACTTTGCGACAGCGAGTTACAGTACGAATCCTTGGTGGAGACCGAGTATGAAGGTGAATTTCGCCAAACTTTTTCAGGTGAGGTGCCTTCCTTTACCATTTGCGCTCATCTGCAAATGTCAAGAGTGGGGAAGCGTAGATCTCACCGGTATGATGTTTATGCGTGCCTATATTGCTCATCACACTTTGCCGAATCAGACACTGTTGAGCTGTTTAAATACCTGAGCTACACTGTAGACAATCTCTTGCTCTGCTGCCATATCTCTTTTCTCAAAATTGTTTAAACTCTCAATCAGAAGTGAAAACTGTCAGATCTTTGGAAAAAGCCAATCGTCCTCCCAATCCCTAAAAAGGGGGACCGCTCAGACCCTTCCAAGTACCGCCTCAAATCCATCACTTCTTTACTCTCAAAAGTACTGGAGAGGGTGGTTAATTAATTGACATATTGCTCACGTATCTCGAGAATAACAACATTCTAAGCGATTGGCAATATGGATTTTGACAAAACCGATCGTGTTGTGATCTGCTCGGATATGTGCTCTAAGGAGCTAGCAGCATTGATCCCCAATGCACTGTTGCACACCGTTGCAAACTCGAGGAACACCCGCTGAGAGCTAATGTTGATTTGAGTTGCGAGAAGGAGTTGTTTCTTCAACTCGTTTTTGTGTAAGTCGGCTTGTGTGTGGAACGAGCTAACGGCATTTTTTTTCCTCCTTCGTATAATCCGGGACTTTTCAAGACCCGCATTAATAAATCCCTTCCTAAATCCTCTACCTTAACACACAATGCTGCCCAACCACATGGCGACATACTTCCCCTGTCTTTACATCTGTACAGATACTGTTTTTCTTGTATCCAAAAATAACAAAATGGTTACAAATTTTAGGCCAGAAATACTATTAAAAATCATATCTTATAATTATGTACTACCTGCGCCTTATATATTTCTTTTGTTCCAAATTTTTCTTTTACTATTTTTCTTGTACACTGTTTTTCTTGTATCCAAAAAAATAACAAAATAGGTACTAATTTTAGGCAGGACAGAGACAGACTCTTATGAGGTGTCACCAAAAATTGTTTATTTTGGAATTTTCGGCTCAGGAATTATAATAAGTTACATCAGTGGCTAAGTAAAAAATTGTTTTATGTTGTTTTTAGGCAAGGGAGAAAAAGATGAAAGAGTTTCTTAAAGAGAAAGCTTACGAGGTAAGAAGGACTGTGGAGAAAGCTCCGTTAAAACCATCTGACGTGGAGTTTTATCCAGAAGAAATTAAAGAGTATATGAAAAATCTACGGGAATGTGCCAACCTTCTCGTACCTCCACCGATGCTTAAAGCCTGGGAAAACAAGATCCTGAAGATGGTTCCGAAAAAACTTAAAACTAAATTCCCCAAAACAGTCAAAGAAATTCTCAATGAAAGTAAAGATGCATGGAACAAAAGTTTGCATGATTTAGCTGTCAAATCTAAAATCAGAGATGTTCCTGGAGTGGAAAGAATTCGTTATCAAGAAAAACCATTCAAATACGGAGGGAAAACTCCAAACTATGAAGCATTTTTAAAAACAAGGAAAAATCTGGCACAGAAGTTGTATACTGTTCATCCGTTTATTTGCTATATTCAAGAGAGCTGTGCAAAAATGTTTCCCCAATATTTATTGAATTTTGACATTTACCGAGGAAAGGGGATCATCGAAATGAATGTTTTAAAACAATCAATTGATGAAGATTTGTTGGAAGCTGAATCCATATTGACAACTATTTGGTATCCATACATAGTGACTTGGTTGAAGGTACCCCGCTGCCTCAATGATGTGCCGCTGAAGAGAAGAATGCACTTGTTAAATTGTGCTTCTGTATCAATCGCAATGAAAATAACAGAGTTGATGCGAGCCTCAATAGATTACATAATTGATATTGTTGGGGAATCCCAACGTACTCCACAGATTATTATGGAATTAGACTTTGACAAAGACTTGATATTGATTCCTTCTTTTGTAGACATATCTGCTATGTATCACAGCATCATAGATGCCGTCGCTTCTGTAACTCAGAAACTTCTTCCTCTTGAACGTTGGCTTAATTTACCAACTAATTATGATTATTTACCTATTAAACTTAATAATTGGTCCTTGCACGATAGCCACAAACGCCTACAAATAAGCTTGGACCGTGTTTTTCAACCCATCAAAGAGTACATGGAAAATGTCAAAGTTAAGTACAGTGTTCTTTTTAGAGATTTCGATGCAGAAAATGTTATAGGGTACGGTGAAGAATTTGATGAATCATGTGAAAGAATCAAAGATTTCCAGGATATGTTCGATGAATTATCGGCAGCAATGGCAAATGAATATTTCGACGTGGGTAGAGTTAATCAAGATAAGATGATTGAAGGGCTAAAAGTTTCCACTGTAAAATGTCAGGATGAAATATTGCATTTAATGTGTCTGGCTCATATGAAAGAAAACATGAGCATTTGTGCTGGATTTGAAGATATTGCAGCAAAAGCACTGGTCATTCCTACAACTGCAGCTGAATTAATTGAAAGTGGTTTGTATTGTTTGCACGCTAAGACGGTTTTAATCATAGACTTAACGGAACGAATCACAGAGTCTCTCATTATCTTGAGCAAGTTGATTGAATTGACAGAACTTACACCCGAGCATGTCGAACTGAATAATAGAACTATCAATTGGTTGAAAGCGATTAAACCTATTTTGGAAAAAAACGCAAGCAGCTTTGAAACATGCAAATTTGAAATGGAAGAAAATCTACTTGCGAAGACTGGCCAGTTAAATAAAAGATTACTAGAATTGATGCCATACCTACTGCTATTAGATGATATGGATGACATTAACAACACACTGTTTTACTTAGAAGATATCCGCAGAATGATTCATTGGCTAGACGACTGTGAGCGGAAGATGGCGTGGATTAATCATGAAGAGAGTGTTTTTGGTTTTCCCGTTTCCCAATATCCCGACTTGGACGAATTGAAGGGTTACATCATACCTTTTTATGAATTGATATACTTACTGCACAAGTGGAGGCGCAGCTACTACACTTGGATGGATGGTGTCTTTGAATACATTGACAATGCTTTGGTAGAGGAACAGCACGAAGAGTACTACAAAGAATTCTTAAAGCTCTCCAAGAATTTCAAAGTAAAAATAAAACAACAAATAGCAGAAAATAATGAAAGGAGATTTAAAGGATTTGTTGAAGACCCAGACCCTATGAATTTACCGGCTCCAATGAAATTATGTGCCCAGGCACTGAAAGAGTTAAAGGAATGGAGACCCAACGTCCAGGTTGTTAATATAATGTGTAATTCTGCCCTCCGTCAGCGGCACTGGGACGAGATGTCAGAAATAGCAGGTTTTGATCTAACACCCGATGCAGGAACTACTATTAGAAAAATTATAGCTTTGGATCTTTGGGACGATATGGAGCAGTATGAAATCATTAGTATGGGTGCTTGCAAAGAATTGGCTCTCATTACAGGTCTGGAGAAAATGCAGTCTGAATGGGTAAACGTTAATTTCAAAACTAATCCCTACAAAGATACCGGTATCCAAATATTAACTGCATTAGATGACATTCAAGCCATTTTAGATGATCACATTGTTAAAACAATCGGCATGAGAGGTTCTGCATTTGTAAAACCATTTGAAACAGAAGTAAAGGCCTGGTACGAAAAATTAAATAGAATAAATTCTTCAATAGATGAATGGGGAAAAGTACAGAGTCAATGGCTTTATTTATTGCCAATTTTCTCATCGAAAGACATCATAGCTCAGATGCCCGAAGAAGGGATCATGTTTCAAGAAGTGGACGGTACATATAGACGCTATATGGCCATTGTAGCAAAGAATCCTAAAGTTCTCGAAACAGCAGGAGGTTTTGGCTTATTGGAAGGGATGAGAACAGCCAATGGCTTGCTTGAAAAGATTAACGAAGGAGTAAACAATTATTTGGAGAAGAAAAGATTGTTTTTCCCCCGATTCTTCTTCTTATCTAACGATGAAATTTTGGAAATTTTATCGGAAACTAAAAATCCTTTACGAGTACAGCCACATCTAAAGAAATGTTTTGAAGGTATTAACAAACTGGAATTTGATTCGGAATTGAATATTTTAGCAATGATAAGTAAGGAAGAAGAGCATGTGGAACTTTGTGAACAGATATCCACAGCTGCGGCGAGGGGTTCGGTGGAGAAGTGGTTGGTACAAGTAGAAGAACAAATGATAAGGGCTATTCGGACAGAAATTGAACTCAGCTACTACGAATATCCTACCATCTCTCGGGAAGAATGGATTACTATATGGGAAGGAATGGTTGTTTTATGCGTCTCCCAAATTTATTGGGCCCAAGATATTCACAGTTGCTTGAAGACACATAAATTGAATGAACTAATTAAATTTTCTACAACATTGCTCAAGCAGCTCAATGGTATTGTAACTTTGGTGAGGTCTCCAAAACTCACAAATTTGGCAAGAATTTCCATTAAAGCATTGATTGTCATAGATGTACATGCCAAAGATGTCGTTCAAGAATTGGTCGATAAAGAAGTGATAGAAGAAACAGATTTTAACTGGCTAGCTCAGTTACGGTATTACTGGGAGAATGAAGATGTAGCTGTTAAAATAATAAATGCCGTGGTTAGATTTGCGTATGAATATCTGGGTAACTCTGACCGTCTAGTGATAACACCACTCACGGATCGTTGCTACCGAACCCTCATAGGCGCTTACTACCTTCACCTGAATGGCGCACCTGAAGGACCTGCTGGAACGGGGAAGACAGAGACCACCAAGGATCTGGCAAAGGCTCTCGCAGTTCAATGCGTGGTCTTCAACTGTTCCGACGGCCTGGATTATAAGGCCATGGGAAAATTCTTTAAGGGATTGGCTTCGTCCGGAGCTTGGGCGTGTTTTGATGAGTTCAACCGAATAGAAGTGGATGTATTGTCTGTCGTTGCCCAGCAAATCCTCTGTATAGTACAAGCGGTGCGTCAACATGCAGAGACTTTCCTATTTGAAGGCACAATGCTGAGGTTGAATCCGGCTTGCTACGTTTGCATTACCATGAATCCTGGCTATGCAGGAAGGTCTGAGTTACCAGATAATCTCAAAGTGCTGTTTCGCACTGTAGCCATGATGGTGCCAGATTACGCCATGATAGGGGAGATTTCTCTTTACTCTTATGGATTCATTGATGCCAGAAATTTAGCCGTAAAAATTGTGACCACATATCGTTTATGTTCTGAACAATTGTCTTCTCAGAATCATTACGATTATGGAATGCGCGCTGTAAAAACTGTACTTTCAGCATGCGGCAATATAAAGAAAAAATTCCCTGATGAAAATGAAGGTTTATTGTTGCTTCGCTGTCTAACAGATGTGAACTTGCCAAAGTTTTTGTCTTTTGACGTTCCACTTTTTCAAGGCATAATTTCGGACATTTTCCCAGGAGTTTCTCTACCCGATCCAGACTATGCAAAGTTGATAGACTCCTCGGAACAAGTCTGTAAAAATCTGAATCTAGTACCGACAGAATCATTTTTGTTGAAAATAATACAAACATTTGAGATGCTGATTGTTAGACACGGGTTTATGTTGGTGGGTGATCCATTTTCTGGTAAGACGTGTACACTCCAAACGTTAGCAGATGCATTTTATTTATTCAGTGATCACAAATTTTGTACTCTGTACAGAGTTATCAATCCAAAAGCCGTGACCATCGGACAACTGTATGGAGCTTTTGATCCGGTGTCTTATGAATGGACGGATGGAGTTGTAGCTACAACCTTCAGGGAATATGCAACGATGGATGATAATAATAAAAAGTGGATAATCTTTGACGGTCCTGTGGACGCTGTGTGGATAGAGAATATGAATACTGTTCTAGACGATAACAAGAAGCTGTGTCTCACATCTGGAGAAGTGATAGCCATGTCAGATACAATGTCCATGATATTTGAAGTGATGGATCTGTCGCAAGCTTCCCCGGCTACCGTGTCTCGCTGTGGGATGATTTACATGGAATCTGCTACCCTGGGCCCCATGCCCTTTGTCAAGTCCTGGATTAACAAGTGCAATCCATACTGGAAAGACGACAATGAATTATTTTTGCACGACGTGTGTGAATGGCTCTTTCCTCCAACGCTAACATTTGTGAGAAAGTTTTGCCAGCAGATGGTTAGTGGAGGGGAAATTAACCTGGTTATGACCACGCTACGTCTCATAGAAATGTTAATGGATGATGCTATTGAGGGAGAGGAAGACTCTCGGTACATCAAGACATGGCTCCAAGCTTCATTCATCTTCTCTGTTTGCTGGGGCATAGGTGGCCTTCTCACCACAGATTCCAAAGAAAAGTTTGAGGAATATTATAGAGAGTTCTGGAGAGGAGAGATACCTATCCCCGAAAGCATGGAAAAGATCGACGTGTCCATACCGACCGAAGGGACATTTTACGATTATGTGTACCAGTACAAGCAAAAAGGTTGTTGGAAACCATGGAGTGAGATATTGAAAAATGCTAAATTAATAGAGACAATCAATTTGCAACAGACTGTTATTCCTACATTGGACACAGCAAAATATTTATTCCTCTTAGATTTACATGTTCGATATAAAAAACCTTGGCTCATTATCGGGCCCACTGGAACTGGAAAAAGTTTCTACATCCAGAATTATATGATGACACAATTATCTTTAGATCATTACATGCCAATATTCATTACATTCACCACCACAACATCAGCTAATCAAACCCAAGATTTGGTAATTACTAAATTACTCAAAAGAAAAAACAATATTTACGGTCCCCCGAAAGGAAGTCTAGCTGTAATTTTTGTAGATGATATGAATATGCCAGCTAAAGAAGTATACGGGGCGCAACCGGCTATTGAGATTTTACGCCAATATTTTGATCACAAACACTGGTATAATTTAAAAACCACAGAGAAGATTTTGATTTTGGATGTACTATTGGTGGCAGCTATTGGCCCAGTAGGAGGGAGTAAGCAATTGATATATGCTAGGCTTTTACGTCATTACAGTATGGTTGCCATCAATGAATTCTCTGATGAAACCATGACTAGGATATTCACAAATGTTCTTCAAATAGCCATGAGACGAAATGGCTTTGGCAATGATGCAATGCCGTCTATCATGGCAATAGTGGCTGCTACTATGGATATGTATCAGTCAGCCATGAGAGATTTGCGCCCCACTCCTGCTAAATCCCATTACATATTCAATCTGCGAGATTATGCCAGAGTCATACAAGGTTGTTCACTTATAAAGAAGGATTCGGTGGATAATAAAAAAGTGTTCATTAAACTTTGGGTACACGAAATACTTCGAGTGTTCTACGACAGACTTACAGATGATGAAGACAGAGCTTGGCTCTTTAAAAAACTGCAGAAGTTGACGAGAGACTACTTCAAAGAATTCTTTGATGCTGCTCTTGATAACTATTTAAATGATCAAGGGGTAGTAACAGAAGAAACCCTCAGAGGTTTGATGTTTGGAACCTATTTTGATCCGGATGCTTTAGACGATGAGAAAAAGTATGAAGAAATACCTAGTATTGAGGCATTTCACAAAAAAGGAATTGACTCACTAGAAGAGTTTAATTCAATGAGTAAAACAAAAATGAACATAGTATTGTTTCAATATGCTTTAGAACATTTATCAAAGATTTGTAGAATATTCTCAATGCCAGGAGGAAGCGCTCTGTTGGTGGGAGTGGGAGGCTCTGGAAGACAATCCTTGGCGAGACTGGCCAGCAGCATGACAGGTAAAATCCTGTTCCAACCGGAGATAACCAAGAGCTATGGGCTCCGGGAGTGGAGGGAAGATATTAAGAAAGTGCTCCGGCAATCTGGCGGCTTGGGTAAAGAAACCAGCTTCTTGTTCACTGAGGGACAGATTCAGGAAGAAACCTTCATTCAAAACATTGATAGCTTACTCAACTCGGGTGAGATTCCTAACTTGTATGAATTGGACGAAAAGCAAGAAATCTTAGAACTTGTGAGATTAGCTGCTCAAGGAGGAAATAGAAATTTAGATGTGAGTGCTTTGGAAGTGTTTGCATTTTTCATTGCACGATGCAAAGCAAAGCTTCACATAGCTTTGTGTTTTAGTCCCATAGGAAGCTCATTCCGCAATAGGTTAAGACTATATCCGTCGTTAGTAAATTGTTGTACTATTGATTGGTTTGAGAGCTGGCCAGAGGACGCCCTAGAAAAAGTAGCTAATCACTATATGAATGAAGTCAATCTAACCGATCAGGTTAAGACCGCATCTGTTGTGGCATGTAAATATTTTCATGTAGATGCTCGTAGAATATCAGATGAATTTTTCGCTTTGTTTTCAAAAAAGACTTATGTTACCTCAGCTTCCTACCTTGATTTGATAAAGTCATTCACTAAGTTGACTAATAAAAAGCAAAAAGAATTACGTGCCGCTAAACAAAGATATGTTAATGGTCTGGATAAATTGAATTTAGCCGCAGAAGCAGTGTCAGTAATGCAGCGTGATTTGAATGCACTCAAACCACAGCTCATAATAATGGCCGCCAAAGGAGCAGAAATGATGGCAGAAATAGAGAAAGAAACCATAGAAGCTGATAAAGCTACAGTTCAAGTGCGAGAGGATACAAAAGTGGCAAATCTACAAGCGGCAGATGCACAAGTTCTAAAGAAAGATTGTGAAGCTGATTTGGCTTTAGCTATTCCTATCCTTGAAGACGCAATAGCAGCTTTAAATACGTTGAAACCTGCAGATATCACTTTAGTCAAGTCAATGAAGAATCCTCCTGCTCCTGTTAAACTGGTGATGGCCGCTGTTTGCGTCATGAAAAATATTCCCCCTGATAAAATACCCGACCCAGATAACCCAGGGAAAAAGATGTTTGACTTCTGGGGTCCGAGTAAGAAATTATTAGGTGATATGGCCTTTCTACCAAATTTGAAAGAGTTCGACAAAGATAACATTCCCGTAGCAACTATGCTCAAGATCAGAAAGGAGTACCTACCTCATAAAGATTTTAAACCCCATATCATTGCTAAAGCTTCTACCGCGGCTGAAGGTTTATGTAAGTGGGTAATTGCAATGGACATGTATGACGCTGTGGCCAAAGTTGTAGCTCCTAAAAAAGCCAAACTTCAAGCTGCCGAGGATGAGTTTGCTGCAACAATGGCCATTTTGGATGAGAAAAAAGCGATGGTGGCTAGGCTTGAACAAAAAGTTGCAGATTTAAACCTGGCCTTGGAAGAGGCCAATGCTAAAAAGCAGATGCTTGAAGATGAAGTTGAATTATGCATTAACAAATTGTACCGAGCTGAAAAGTTGATTGGTGGTTTAGGCGGAGAAAAGCACAGGTGGACAGCAGCCGCTGAGAACTTACAAGTTCTTTACGACAATTTAGCAGGAGATATACTTTTATCCTGCGGTATTATAGCTTACCTCGCTCCCTTTACTATGCCTTTTAGAATTGCCACCATCTCAGATTGGAAAAATATCACTAAGAAGTTGGATATTCCTTTTTCAGAAGATTACGTGTTTGCTAAAGTATTGGGAACAGATATAAAAATACAAAACTGGTATATAGCCGGGCTCCCGAGAGATCAAATATCGACCGATAATGCTATTATTCAAGACACGTCTATCCGCTGGTCTCTTCTTGTGGATCCGCAAGGACAAGCCAATAAATGGATAAAACGAATGGAAAAGGCCAACGACTTATCAGTGACCAAACTAACTGATCCCAATTACATGAAAATTTTAGAACCATCTTTAGAATATGGAATGCCAGCATTGATTGAAAACATTTTGGAAGAACTTGAAGCGCCGTTGGATCCAATACTTATGAAAAATACATATATTCAGGGAGGTAAAGCTTTTATAGCTCTGGGTGAAAATGTCATAGAATATAGTCCTAAATTTAGGTTGTATATGACGACGAAACTCAGGAATCCCCATTACCTTCCCGAGGTCTTCAATAAAGTAACACTTATAAACTTTGCTTTGACAGTTGATGGGTTAGAAGACCAACTGCTCGGTATAGTAGTGGCAAAGGAAAGACCCGATTTACAAGAGAAACGAGAGAAGCTTATCGTGGAAAGTGCCGAAAATAATACAGCATTAAAAAACGTTGAAGATAGTATTTTGAGAACTTTACAAGAATCCAAGGGTGATATTTTAGAAGATGAAGCAGCAATAGAAATTCTTGACTCGTCGAAAATTTTATCTGATGACATTTTAATTCGACAAGAAGCCACTAAAGAGACAGAAGCCATGATTGAAGAGTTTCGCTTGCAATACAGACCCATAGCTACGCACTCTGCTGTGATATACTATTGTGTCACCGATTTACCCAATGTAGACCCTATGTATCAATACTCTCTGGTTTGGTTCATCAACCTTTATATCCTCTCCATCGAAACGGCAAATAAATCCAAGATTTTAGAAAAGAGGCTCAAATTTCTGCGGGATGCCTTTACATATAATTTATATTGTAATGTTTGCAGATCTCTGTTCGAAAAAGATAAATTAATGTTCTCATTCTTATTGTGTTCAAAAATAATGCTAGCCACACACTCAATAGATCCTACTGAATTTAACTTTTTACTTACTGGGGGAATATCTGTTGATAATCCATTTCCAAATCCAACAACTTGGCTCTCTGCAAAGTCTTGGGATGAAATATGTTGTTCATCTGAACTTCCTGCATTGAAAAAATTTAGACAGTCTTTTACGGAGACCATTAAAATCTGGCAGAAAATTTATGATTCTATCAACCCTCACACTGAGAAATTACCTAGTCCTTGGAATGATTTACTGACTGATTTTCAAAAGTTGATCATTGTACGATGCTTGCGACCGGACAAATTAATAGAAGCAATAACAAGCTTTGTTGAAAAAGCGTTAGGCGCAGAATTCGTATCTCCACCCCCATTCGATATAAAGAAATCTTATAATGATTCCAATTGTCTTGTGCCATTGATTTTTATTCTTTCTCCTGGAGCAGATCCAATGGGTGCTCTTTGGAAATTTTGTGAGAGAATGGGTTATGACAACAAATTCTATTCGATATCTCTAGGCCAAGGACAAGGGCCAATAGCTCAAGCCATGATTGAACAGGCCCAAATAGAAGGTGGTTGGGTATGCTTACAAAATTGTCATCTCGCGGCCAAATGGCTTCCTGTTCTTGAAATGATCTGTGAAAAATTTGATTTAACTAACACTGATTTGAACTTTAGGTTATGGTTGACAAGTTATCCCTCTGCTGATTTCCCACAGTCTGTTTTACAAGTCGGAGTCAAAATGACTAACGAACCACCCACTGGCCTCCAGAATAACTTACGCAGATCTTATTTATCCGAACCATTAAAGGAACAAGAGTTTTACGAGGGATGCCCTGGGAAAGAAAAGACATTCACTAAACTTCTCTATGGAGTGTGCTTTTTCCATGCTGTTGTACAAGAAAGAAGGAAGTTTGGCCCATTAGGTTGGAATATTCCTTATGGCTTCAATGAGTCTGATTTCCAAATATCCGTGATGCAACTCCAAATGTTTTTAAACCAATATGAAGAGACCCCTTATACAGCCATATCTTACTTGACCGGAGAGTGTAATTATGGAGGTAGGGTAACGGATGATTGGGATAGAAGACTTATTGTCACAATATTGAAGAATTTCGTCAACGCGGACATGATACAAAATTCAACCTATACATTTTGTTCTATCAGCTCTCAATATGGATTACCACGGCGCTGTGAATATCAGGATTATTTAAAGCATATAGATGCTATCCCGGCCATTACACCACCTGAAGTGTTAGGTTTACACATGAATGCAGGCATATCCCGAGACTATTCTGACTCCATGACCTTAACAGGCACTCTTTTACTAGTTCAAGGTGGAACAGGAGGAGGGTCCTCTGGTGGAAGTTCTGATATATTGCTTTCTCATCTGTGCTCGGATATCTTAGCTAAATTAGCTCCTCCATTTGATTTAGAAGAGGCTAAAGACAAATTTCCCGTAAGCTATACGGAATCTATGAATACTGTTCTTGTTCAAGAAATGGAAAGGTTCAACAAATTAGGTTCTGAAATAAGATCGTCATTAGTCAATCTTCAAAAGGCTATAAAGGGTTTGATTGTGATGTCCCCACAGCTAGAAACACAAGCAAATGCTATGTTAATCAGTAAAATACCGGTAAACTGGACTAAAGTATCGTATCCCAGTTTGAAGCCGTTAGCTAGTTATGTTTTAGATTTTGTAGAACGGGTTAGGATTTTACAATCTTGGTTTGATTATGGAAAACCTGCTGCATTCTGGCTGTCCGGTTTCTTTTTCACCCAAGCGTTTTTGACTGGCGGTATGCAGAACTACGCCAGGTGGAAAAGAATACCAATTGACACACTTATATTTGATTGTGAAGTTCTCAAGCCCAAAGCCAAAGTGGAGGGCTCTAGGGAATGCATCTATGTTTATGGACCGTTCATCGATGGGGCTAGATGGAATGCCCAAGCACATATTGTGGATGAACAGTTACCCAAAATACTGAATGAGCCCATTCCTTATCTGAAATTCTTCCCTGTGAAGAAAGTAGAATTTAGTGAGGGTACCAAATATAGATGCCCGCTGTATAAGACCGTTGAGAGGAGGGGAATTTTAGCTACTACGGGGCACTCTTCTAATTTTGTTTTGTCTTTAATGTTGCCCTCTGCTGAACCCCCATCACATTGGGTGAAAAGGAGTGCGGCGCTTATTTTACAATTGAGTGATTAAATCTTCCTGTCTTTCCCCTGAATATATATTTTTATATTATTTACTTATTGACTTTTTTCCAATAATATTCTTTGTCTTAGGGGATTTCTGACCATCCTCCCAATAGCTTATCTACCCTAATAACGAATATTATTAAAAATAAAAATTAAATACTCACAGTGGTTAGAAAACTCGGCCAACTTATCCAATATATAGCCACTATTCATAGGTTCGAGTACCGAATTAAAAACTCCAACTTAATACATAAATAAACCCTAAATGGTAAATCGAAAATATTCGTTATTAGTTATTAGTGTAGATAAGCTATTGGGATGGTGAGAAACCCCCTTAGTGTAATTTATTTACAGATGTGTTTTTTACCTACCTTTTTACTGCAATTGAATTATGTACTTCAAATCAATAAATAATTGCTTGAAATAAAAAAAATACTTTTCATCCTACCTACCCATTACTAAATATTATTTGGATATTACAGCTTGACACACAAAAAGTTTTAAAATACAGTGTAGATTGAACAAAAAGTATCATTTTTTTTATGAACACTGCACAAGAATCCCGATTGAGAGCCAGTGAGACTACGGATTCCCCAACTGGGTACGTTGTAAGGCTGAAACTAGTGGGGAGGGGAAGGACTGGGGAGAGGAAGATGGGGAAGTACCTGGCTATTCTCTGGTTATCATACACGGCCAAATACATTTCAAGCCACGTTTCAATTCTGAATGGTAGTCTTACACCAGGGCTATACAGAAAGTGTCTTCCACTCTGGAACATGTCGCAAACATACCTTATATTATTTTAACATACCTTCTTACTACCTAGCGGCAACTCATCCTATACAGTAATTATCGGGACTTTTTATAGGTCCATGAATGTCAAATAAATTAATGTCAACTAAAATATGTTACACATGAGAGATATTATTATTATCAAAATAATATATTATGTGGAGTTGCCGACCTCACTAATCGCTCCCCTCGCCATACAATCCCATACAGTTGTCACAGACAAGTAAGATAATAATAGCATATAATATGTGTAAATTATATCTCTTGTGTGTAAAATACTTGTGTAAATAATAGTTCGCTTGCTATAACTCCAGCGATGCACAACTGTATGCCCACTTGGATCAAAATAAAATAAATAAAAATAAAAACGCACTGTAATAAATATTCTGAATGGTTTTAAAAAGGTACTCTAACAAATAAACATCGAAAAAATTAAAAAAAATTCTATGTGCATAATAATATTATTCTCCCAATAAGAAACTTGCTTGTAAGCATCAAAGGAAGTCATATTAAAATCTCTCGGTATAAAAAGGGCCCTGCGCTGGCATGTATATTCGCAGGAAAGTTCCGGGCCTATGCCAGAGTGCCACCTTTTGGCCTGGTACTATACTAAATATTCAATTGGTAACAAAATAATTAAACAGGTAAGAGTTCTTGCTTTATTTTTATTTATTCATAAAAAATTATTGTATAAAAATTCAAAAAAAAAATTTGGCACAAGTACGATTTTCGCGGCACCGCCATTTGACAATGGATTTCGATAAATCAACTCAAAATAAGTCGAAAATGAAGAATAACATTTTTCGATATCGCTTCGTTTTAATGTTTTAAATGTTTCTAGATAAGGATTTATAATTTTTTTTATTATAGAGAACACCTCACAAGTATCCAAACTGCTCCCGTCTGGAGCCAGTGAGACTATGGCATCCCCAATCGGGATATATTGTGAGGCTGAAGGTAAGTGGGGAAGGGAAATATTTTTTTTTGATATCTCTCTTCGTTTTAAAGTTTTAAATGTTTTTAACTAGATAAGGATTTATAATTTTTTTATTTTTATAGAGAACACCTCACAAGTATCCCAACTGCTCCCGTCTTGAGCCAGTGAGACTATGGCATCCCCAATTGGGGTATGTTGTGAGGCTGAACGTTGGCGGGGAAGGGAAGGAGATGGGGAAGAGGAAGGTGGGGATGTACCTGGCTATTCATATCTAGTCACTAAACACGGCTAAAGCCATTTCAAGCAACGTTTCAATTCTGAATGGTGGTCTTAGACCATGGCGATACTGAGAGTATCTTCCACTCTGGTGCTGCAAATATAGTATATATTATTTTTAATTAATTAATTGTGAAATAAAACAAATTAATCAAATACAATTTATTTGCGCACGCCGGGTTCAAACCCGCGACCTTCCGTTTGGGAGTCCAAAGCCTTGCCTCTGAACTAAGCTGGCAAAAAAAAAAACAATAAAAAAAAATTTTTTTTTTTGCACTCTGGGCACTTTCTTTTGTATCACAAACCATGTTACACGAACATCCCAGTTTTGTGATACAAAAGAAAGTGTCCCCTTTATAGCGCCTTCTCGCGTCAAAGCAAGAAAAACATCCCAGTTTTCAAGTACTTTAGCGGGTAAGCTAGGTTTGTGTAACATGGTTTGTGATACAAAAGTAAATGTATTTTTTATAAAAAATAATTAATAAAACTTTAAAGTGTCGATATCTCCAAAACGAAGCGAGATATCGAAAAAAAATATTCTTCATTTTCGATTTATTTTGTCAAATGGCGGCGCCACGGAAATCGTACCCTCCCCAAAATTTCTATTCTCTCAAGTGTGCGAAGTTATTGGTGAATGTATTTTGTTATTTTTTTCGAATCTCCAGGAAATCAATCTTGCAAATCCCGTTAGACACTAAATTCTCCCGTTTCGAGGGCACTCCAATCCGCCAGATATGACGAGAAATCTTTCAAGGTGGCAACACAGGTTCCAGATGGATTCCAGCTACCGGAGATCGATGTGGAAACGGTTACTATTTAATCCAGCTACTTTTGGAACCGACTCCTCCAAGAAGAACAACCACTACTGAGAAAAAAATACCCATCCTGGAGAAGAGGGGCGGCTAGAAACGGAATCGGCCCCTCAAAAATTCAAAATATTTCGTCGCAATTTTACAATTTTTTTAAATATTTTCCTTTTTGATAAATTTTGCAAAAAGAAGCAGTTCCAAAAATAACCGGTTCCTCAGAAAAATAATATTGATGGCTCCAGTGACAGCAAAGGAACCGGTACCTTGTAGCCGGTACAGGAATTTCGACCATCTCTAGCCGGTTGCCGGCTTCGCGCAATTTGACGTTTGACGATTTGACAGTAAAAATATCACTAATACTAATTTTGTGTTAGAATCAACTTTACAATGAGTAATATTTTGGAATTAAAGGATTCAAGAGCAGTACCAGATATTGTACATGAATATTCCACGTCATTGAGAGACGGATACGTCCCTTTGGTCATTGATAATGGTAATAATACTTTGTGTAATATTCTAAAACTAAATAACCTAAACATTTTTGATTACTAACAGAGTGATTACAAAACAGTGAAGCCAGTTTCCAAAAACATTACCAAGAACTTATTTATGTGAATAAAATAGCCGACTTGTTTCAGTAGTTCGATTCATGAATACTATAGAACGTGTGCGTATTATAAACTTGAAAATTGTTCAAACACCCAATCATATAAGAGAGAGAGGTGACTGAAATTGATCACCATATATATTTGTAGGTTGTAGGTACTTGTTATGTAGAAACATTTCTCTGACAAGTCGAAATATTGTTAAATTATTGCAAAATTTGTTTGAAATTATTACATGATTGGAATTAACGTGATGAGGGGATTTCCCCGTTATGCGAAGTGTCGCTTGTTAAGGGAGCCTTGTTTCAAAATTTATTTTGCTCGTTAAGCGAAGTTTCACTGTATATTCGGTTGGGTTATATAAATATTTTTATATTATATTGGAGCTGGCAGTAAAATGGCTCCAGATAGCACAAAAGTAGGTACCTTTATTTTGCAGCATTTTTTTTTTGTATGGCTGTAAATTATGTAGAGTTTTTGATTTTGTTTTAGGATCTTATCAGTGCCGAGCTGGCTGGGCCACATTGCCGGATCCGTTGCTAATTTTTAAGAATCTCATTGCCAAGCCCAGAAAGGAGCGAGGAAAGAAAGATGGAGATCCTCCCACAACCCCTCCGATACAAATTGGAAATGACATTATTAATATTGAAGCCGTGCGGTAAATAAAAACTGTTTATTTAAAAAAAAAAATTTCGTTAGGGAGAAAGCTTTCTAAAGTATGCTACTGTTCTAAGAGCTCGTACGCACTAGCCGCGCGGCTGGCCGCATTTTTATTTTAATATGCAACCACTCATATTTGTACGCACTAAACTGCCGAAAAATTCAAACCACGGCGGTCGGAAAAGGGCAGCGGCCCGCTTCGCGGTTGACTGCCATATTGCCTGTACGCACTAGGCGGTTGCGTTTCAGTACGCTGCTCGCCGTTGCCGAGTTTGCACGTATACGCTGTCCCCCGAGCCATGAATTTCGACACAGAGATATTTATCATTGAAATTCAATAACCAGAAGCCATTTGGAATTGTGAAGGAGCAACATACAAGAACAGGGATTTAAAACGAAAACAATGGGAAGAGTTTGTAGATATTTTTGGAAACGAAGATATGTTGATAATGGAAAAAAAAACTTGTTATCTATTTATTTTAAAATTATTTATTCAAATGAAATTACACTAATTTATGCATTTTTATTTTAAATCATATTTCTTTGCCATTCCAATTTCCCATTAGTCATGAAATACTCGGCAAACATTTTTCGATATCTCAAAGCACTTGTATCGTTCCTTCTTACTCCCTGTGTTACACTGTCTACCAATGGGCAAGTGAGTGAGTCGTCGAAACAATAACCATCACGGTCTCTTACAAAGTTATGTAGGATACAAGCAGCTTTAATGATGTTTTTTGCCAGATCGATGTGTGTGTTAAAGGTCTGTGAAATATACTCGTACGCCATTTGTTTGCGTATTTACCAAAGCTATATTTCTTTTCTCAAAACTACATATTTTCTTGCAGTAGTAAGCCTAAAGTTAAACGTTCCTTTAGTTTCATCCAAATCCTTTTTTGCATAGGGGCGCATCAAATTCTTCGATAATGCAAAAAATGCCTCGTCGGCTACAAAAATGTATGGAAAACACGCTTTAGTTATTATTATTAGAAATAGATTCTGGTTCTGGAATAATAATGATTTTAATAATTTAATTAAATATATATTTATGTTTTATAAAATTTAATTTTGATAATTCGTCCATTTTCATAATGATGAGACAACGCACTTTTCTGCTTACCGCAGTTCAACTGCGCCGAGCAGTTCAACAGCGGCTGGCCGCCATGACGGCGAGCCGCTGGTTTCAACCGCGTTAGGCGGCTAGCTGCTAGTCAAACCGCCCACTTGGCTAGCCGCTAGTGCGTACGAGCTCTTAGACAGGAATTTATCTGAATGCTAAATCTAGTGCATAGGTTCCCAACTAATGGGGGAAACCTCAAATGGGGTCGCAAAGTATGTCTGTGGGGTCGCCGCTCCAAACAGTAATAAACTCTTGATGATCTCCGTGGTCGAGGGGTAAGGCTCTCGATTAGCAATCTGAAGGTTGCGAGTTCAAATCCTGGCATGAGCAAATAAATTTTATTTGATTAATTTGTGTTATTTCACATCCAATTAATTTAAAAATAATATGGTGTGTATTTGCAGCACGTTCCGGTGTGGAATATACTATCAGTATAGCCCCTGGTGTAAGATCACCATTCAGAATTGAAACTTTGCTTGAAACGTTGCATGTTTGGTGACCATATCTGAATAGCCAGGTACTTCCCTACCTTCCTTTTCCCATCTCCTTCCCCTACCTACTACCTGAATCCAGAATTAAATAATAAAAATTGACTTTTATGAAAAAAGTGAATATGGAGAATGTATTGTATGTTTAAGATAAAAATCATCTAGTGTTTTTTATTAATCGTTTACTCGATCCAGTTCTTGTTCAGCAAAACAGAAGTCGTCGTTGTTTTGGTATGGTGAAGGTCTATGAATTCAAATTGCGATAACACTTTAGTGCACAAACCTTACCAGTCTTTGCTGGTTTCGCATACGTCTTTAGAAGCTTACGGCTATCGAGGCCACTTAGTTGTTCATCATGTTGGGTTATTAAGTTCATTATTCCAGTTCTCCATAATATTTTGTGATGCGATTCAGGCTTCGTATTGGCTGACAAATGAGTTGCATCACACAGTTTGGACGATAACTTGGTGCTCTATTTTATATTGTAGGGAACATACAGTTATATCTAGGCTTTCTAAGCAAGGCGACAGAATTCAAGAAAAACGATGGGGATTTGTATTATTGAATTAATAAAAGGTAGTGTTTCTTTTGGATTGAAATTAGGTATGAATAATACATATTGACTTTGTAATTCTAGAACCCTGGTACCTTCATAACATATTACACGACTATAATTTTTAGTTTTCAGCTGAAGACTCAGTTCGACCGCAATGTTGTAACGCACTTTGAAGCTCAGGAGCAGGTATTTGACTATACCTTTAGCCGATTGGGAATAAACACAGAGGGCAGTGTCAATCATCCCATTGTCATGACTGAAGCCTTTGTCAACCCTAATTACTGCAGGCAATGTAAGTTGATAGAATTTTCTTACATTTTTCCTAGTAGAATCTTAGGGTACATTTGAGGTGTGTAAAAGCAAAGGCAGTTGTGTGTATGAATATGAATCGCAATCGTATGAATAGTATAGGAAATAATTTTATAACACCAGAGCTCACTATCCTATAACCATCTTGGGTATGTGCACATCATATTCCCAAAGTTTCAGATGAACGGTATGGCCGCACATAAGGTACGAACAAACAAACATTAATTTTTATAATATAGATTCAAATTCAAGATAAAATCAATTCAAATTCAAAATAAAATCGATTCAAGTATAAAATATAGTCAAATTAAATAATGTAATCAAATCAAATCATAACCAATAACACAGGTAAGTATTCCTTCAATTGTAAATTTTATTAATTAATTTTGTTTTGAAGAGTTTTAATTTTCAATGTACTATCGTTACTTAAATTTTAATTTTTATGCTACCGGTTTCGACACATCCGTGTCATTCACTAGCAAACTTAAAACTTTTAAGTTTGCTAGTGAATGACACGGATGTGTCGAAACCGGTAGCATAAAAATTAAAATTTAAGTAACGATAGTACATTGAAAATTAAAACTCTTCAAAACAAAATGTCTAGAAATTGTTACATAGTTAATGCCCAAGAAATACAAAAAATTTATTAATTAAAATTAAAATGTTTTGCGGTTAACTGTGCAGTCAGCAACCATTTGCCGCAGAGCCTCTTGAACCACTGCAAAGATGTCAATATTCTAATGGACAGTGGTATTTCATTAAATATATGACATTTCATTAAATGTGTTTCATAAATGAATAACAATTAAATATATGTAAGTAAATATGTACAGCTATCCAAAAATTTAAATAAATGTTTTCAAGCGGGAAGGGAAAAGAAAGGAATAAAGGCAAATGGATATAGTATTTTGCTGGTATGAATAAAAATAACCATTTTTATTTTCAACTTGAAAATAGCATTTGATAGGGCACCATACATCAGAGGTCAGCTCGTTTCAGAGGTTTGAACTGTGAAAGAATGCATGAATGGTTTACAGTGATAGTTTATTCGAGCTTTGTTACATAACTATATATTATTAATAATAAATATTATTACTTTAATTTTTCAGTAATGTCTGAGTTACTGTTTGAATGCTATGGCGTTCCTGGTTTGGCCTACGGAGTGGATTCTCTGTTTTCATTCTACCACAATAATGTTGGGAACACCGGCCTTATTATCAACTGCGGCTATCACACCACTCACATTATACCTGTCCTGAAGGGAGAAGTTATTAGGAGACATGCGAGGAGAATAAATTTAGGTTTGTATTCTTCAAAATATTGGCAATTATTGGGTTGATAAAAAAAAATCTTGACATATAATATGTCGAAACATTGTGTTGACATACAAACTAAATAGGTCACGATTTCATTAATCTAGTTCAGCTGACATAGGCATTTATAGCTTTAAAAGAAGGGACACTTTTCAGTACTTTCTGATACCTAACTCAACTGACACTTCTAATATACATAGATCCACAGAAATAAATAATATGTCAAATAATTTGTCTTAATATTTTACGGCCAAACTTCAATTTTTATAACATTTCTTTTCTCATATGTATTTCAAAAATTACATCAACATAATTTAGATAAAACGAACTTCCTAGTAATCAGTCAAATCTATGCTTTCCACAATGGATTTATATAAAAAACAATGAATAAATATAGACTTCGAATATGACTCTGTTCATATTATCAAGCGGCAGCCATTTTGTCTGCCATATTTGATGCCCGGCGCGTCATTGGGAATTAATTTGAATTATTCGGAGTGGCTAGACGCTTTCCAGTATTTCGTTACGTCAAGAACGGGTATGGCCCAAGCGATTCTGTCCTTGTTCTTCATACAATTTCTTTATACATAAGGGACAAAATTGCTTCAAAAATCCGGACCCGCCGGGGGGGCTGTGGCCTGTGACGGGTTTAGGTTTTTTTCCTTAAATAATTCAATTACCGCTATCTATGAAAGAGCATAATTATGAATTATTTTAAGTTCACCTTTAACATTTATTGCTCAATCACAATAGTTGTTAAAAATCATTTATATTTAAGAAAAATAATAATTATAAATTTTTGACGGGTTTGTGCTAGCAGAGTAATAAATGATCAACTTTTACATGTAATTTTCAGGTGGCTTTCAAATAGTCAGCTATCTCCACAAGCTGCTGCAGCTCAAATACCCTGTCCACCTGAACGCCATCACTCCGTCACGCGCCGAGGAGCTGTTACTGGAGCACGGGCATATCTCGGTCCACTACCAGGAGGAGATGAAGCGCTGGACCGAACCGGAGCATTACGAAGCCAACGTGAGGAAGATACAGCTGCCGTACGCTTTGCCAATTGCTAACCCTACTTTGTCAGGTATATATCGATTGCAAGTCATCTTTAACATTTTAAAATGAATACACAGTTTTACAATAAAATACAGAAATTTAGTAAAGTGCAACTAACATATTTAATTACTGTGGCAACACCGAGTAACCCCGAATTTGGAACAATTATAGTATTTGTGTATGAAGTCATCTCTGACTCCTGAACTTTACATGACTCATGAATGTTTTGTATGCTTAACCCTTAGAATACCATAACTAAGTCAATCCATAACGGATTCGCTAGGAACTCTCCGCACTTGCCTCGATTTTATGGTATTTTGATCCTCAATAAATGCTTCTACACTATTTATAATTAGCAAACTTAGAAATTAGAAAAAGTGTTAATAGTAAATTAAATATTATTAATAATCAAATATTTTTTTTAAATAGTCATCTCCTAAATTTATTTTCATATTGATAGTTTAATTTTGTTGTTTAGACCAGGGCTTCCCAAACTTTTTTCAACTGGGACGCCCTTGGGAAGTTGCCATATTTTTGAGACGCCCATATTTGGTGACTAAAAATCTAAGCCCCCCGCCGCTCATTTGTACCAAGCGTAGTATTTTGAAGCCCCCCCCTGAACGGGTCACGTAGTATGGGTACGTTACCTAATAACAATTTGTCTGAAAAACTCCAAATAGTATCTAAATTTTTTATTAGAAAATAAAGAACACAACATAAAAACAAAAATGGAAGCAAACAAAAAAGATAAAAAAGCAATTTTTTTCTTTGGTATTAATGAGAAGGATGTGCTTGCTTTTCTGAGATAGTTTCTCAAAACGAGGTTGAAGTTTCGAAGTCGCCACTCTCGCCACTGGCGGCCTGAAGTGGCGCGGGACACAGTCGCACCGAAGTGTGCGTGTGGAAGACGCTATAAAGATTGCCTCACGACGCCCCTCGGATGATCCCGCGGCGCCCCGGGGCGTCGCGACTCACAGTTAGGGAAGCCCTGGTTTAGACAATCTGATTATATTTTGTTAACTTTTAAAATTCTTTTAATATATAAAGTAATATTTACATATTCTTAAATAATTTTTATATTTCATTTTATATAATTCTTTTTATGATATTCTTAAGTAATTAATCACCACTCTCTTTAATATTTTTGACCATCGTTCTTATTAGTACCTGTTTGTTCCTTTCTTTTGTTATTTTTATTCATATTATAATCCTGACAAAGAAACCACCGGTTTCGAAACATGTAGATTTTTATGAATAATATTTTGTGGTGAAAACTCAGTTATTTGTTTCATTTTAAAAATAGTTTTATCATGTCATAGTGTTACAAAATACAATAAAACCGGGAAAAGTGCCGTGAACTACTAGTGAATCCGGTGGATTTAAATGGCGGGTTCAAACGTCAGAAATCCACAGTGGATTTCTCAGCACATTAAGGCTTAAGTTGATACTCAAAAGAATTCATAATCTACCCTTTCATAGATGGCGCGCGTATAATTTTTTTACGGAAAAACGCGTTTACAAATTATGCCTTAAAATATTACGAATAATTTTTGCACCCGTACACACGCAATATGAATAAATAGTTTTGTCCATAAAAAAACGCAAATCTTTCAAGAAAGGCTAACAAATACAATATTTCATCGGTGATTCAATCCAATATTGTATTTGTTAGTCTTTCTTGAATGATTTGAGTTTTTTTATTGACACAACTAAAAACGTTTTTTTTTTTCGTAAAATAATTGTACGGGCGCCATCTATGAAAGAGTAGATTATGAATTCTTTTGAGTATCACCTTAACGGTAACTATATCACCCTCTCCTCATGATTATATTATTTTAATGATTTTTTTATGATTTCAATAGTTGAGGTTCAGAAGGAGAGAAAAAAAGAAATGGCAAAGCGACTAATGGATATAAACGCCAGGAAAAGAGAGGAAAAACTAGCAGAAGATGAAGAACAACTAAATCAACTTTTGGCATTACAAGTAAGACAAAATATGTAGTATTTTATTAGCTTACCCTGATGTGTTGTACATGGCTGTACTATATATTATCATATCGTCTATGTAATTTCAATAACTTGAAAATATTTTTTTCTGGCTCCAGTTCAACGGTACAATCCGCATTGATTGGCACATTCAAATATTGAAATTGACCAACAGACTGCTTGTACTTGGTTAAATTCAATACCCATCCCCTCTAAAGAAGCAAGATTTATAAATTATGGTTATTTATTACCGATGGTTTCTTCATCCCTGACCCGGTTTTGAAACATGTAGATATTATAACATTGATTACAGTGGTTTACACAAAAGTAATTTGTTTCATTTGAATAAAATGATGCCACAAAGCGAATTTGCAAAGATTGAAGAAATAAACATATTTATTCAATTATTTACTATTTTTTACCTAAATTATAATTTTTTTTGGTAACTACATTCATAAATGTATGCATAAACCGAAAGAAAAATATCAATGATACAATTTTTTTTTTTTTAATCCGAAAATGATGTTATTATCCTGACGAAGAAACCATCGGTTTTGAAAGATGTAGATATTATAACATTGATTACAGTGGTTTACACAAAAGTAATTTGTTTCATTTTAACCGCTTGGACACATAAGCTTGTTTTCACGTCAATTTAACGTAGGTAGACATAGGAATGACGTATTCCCCGCACCTGAGTTATTAATAAATATGTGTTTGTTATCTTTTTTAGGATTTACTGGAGGAAGGAGAAGAAGAGGAATTTTATAGAGCTATTCAGTCATTTGATATTAAAAACTATGAGGAACTTAAGGTAGCGACCATTTATAATTATTTCACTTAAATAATAATCTTTCTGCCCAGTACGAGGAACAGATAACGACAAGAACTGTGATTTATACAGCTTTGAAAGTAAAACACAGACCTTTTGCTTTTAGAATCCCGATATCCTATAACTCTCTTTATCCTGCGGTCCTGCTACTGAGAGCATTTTTGAAACCTCTCTTTCTGCTAGGTGCTTCGTTTGTAAGAAAGGGGGAGAGGTTACAGTGAAGCTATCAGTGATATGCTTTTTTGCCCTTTATTTTAAATAGGTCTATATGTATATGGCAGTGACCAGATGTGACCTTTCTCGTCCCTCTCCCTCCAATCTCATAATGTATTCCATGGTCCCACTGGTTCTGCTCAGTTTGGACTCTTGTGAGGTATTCACATATTTTTTTTATTAAATGCCACTGTCTTTGATGGATTTGATTTGATTGCTTTCCTTCAACAATTATTATTATTACACCCAGATTGATTGTTTTCTTCAACAATTATTTGGTCCTTATTATGTAAATCAATAAAGATCACAATGCCACATCCTTTCTAGCGTCAGATAAACCAGCTGAACACCAGAATTGAGAAGATCCGGCAGAAGATAGTTGCAGTGGCAACCACAGAGAACGACCCTGGGATGCTGATCATTGACGAGAAGAGTTCTGCCAGCAGCAATAGTAAATACCAACCTCCCACCGATCCGGGTCAGTTCTCTGCTTGGCTGGAAGAATTCAAGAAAAAGGTATAGCATTTAACATTGACTTTATTTAATAAATACACAATATGAAATACATTTTTATTTGCGAATGAAGATAAATTTTGATAATGCAATTAGGAATAAGTAATGAAAAAGACTTAAGTTACTAATAGTATTATGAGATTTGCAGAGTGGAGCCGAAAGGAGACAGAAAGAGCTTTCTTTTTAATTGTAAATCGATATACATAGAGTTAAAAGTAAATGTGTGCCTGCCGACACATTCAGGACAGAGATGTGAATGACTTATTTCACTATCTTTAGCGTAGAGCATGTCCTGGGATGATTTTATGTGCCTTACCATGAGCGTGGAGTAATGCCTGGTACATATAAATACACATGATATTCGGGTCAGTTTTATGTGTATAAATATCTCCTCTATTTATTTCCTTCAATATGTTGCACCAATTATCAGTCACTTTTAGGTCCTTCTTCCACAGTAATACACAATTATCCGATACTGATGTTGTGTGTTCACATCGCAAACAACTTGTCGCACACAGTCTGTACATTTCGCTACTCAAATCACGAGACCCGCATCGCCACCACCACTCGAAATGTAAAACAAGCTTTTATAGCATCACTCGCAACTGCTGTTGTGCTGTCATTTTTTGTTGACTGTTTTGTGCCTAGCATTGATATTAAAATACACGCATTGTTACAAAATGTCTGACACAGGTGACGATGAGAACATTTTATTAATTGCTCCGACATGTTGAAAGTCTTTATGACGTGAGTGGTAATAACTTTAACCGGCTGGTCGCGTGAGACTGGCGTCACCGACAAGTTTACAAAATATCAGCAATGTATGCCTGTGTACAAACATTTGCGCAGACATATGGCGGTAACCGCTAAGATACTGGAATCATCGGATATTTGCATATGCCTGGGAAAGAAGGGCCTTACATTTAGCCAGCGAAAGGAAATGCTCAGATTTCCATGGACAGTTGGCCTATGGGAAACCCATTCTGAAAGAGCCAGGCATACAAAATAGGCCATCAACCGTCTGCCTACAATGTATCATAAGATATGTACTTTAGACACGTTACTCACCAAACTGAGAACTCGAATCTGTAGAAGCTTACAAGCACAGGCAAAGTGTTTGGCAGGAGAAACTGAGGAAAACCAACGTTGCGTTGAACTGACCAAATAGCATAGGCATCTCGAACATCTGAAACATGCGTGTCCGCTGCTCAGTAACTCAGAAACGTGAAGAGTAGTAGAGCCTAGTTCATCAGGGTAACTGTCTTAAGCCATAAGGCCATGACCCACAATGACAGTGTAATTTGTTCTGGCAGCGTGCAGACATCCAGTCAGCCAAGTACTCGCGCAAGCAGCGTCGCCTCGACATGGCCCGCCGCAGGACAGCTGCCGCACAGGAGCGCATGCGCCTTATATCGCACCTCGCCAAGAAGGAGAAGGAGAACGATGACTTTGGCATGCGGGATGAGGACTGGGACGTGTACAAGACTATCAGCAGAGAAGGTAATTTTTTTTTACTAAAATTTATTTATTTATTTTATTGCAATACTCGTACATACAGTTTACATATGATAATAAAAAAATGTTACTAATATAAAACATGCTAGTAGAGTGTAAAATAATCAGCAATCAACAATATGTAAAAAATTAAGTAGTAATGATCTGTGAACACCTCAGAGAACCCGTGCTGAGATGTTCACATGTTTTAGATAGTGTTTAGTATAATGGTATAATACAGAATGAACCATCTGCTCGTCAGAAGGGATGTACTCATTGCTTCACGTTTCTTCAGCCTGATTTACGGATGGTTTGAAAACTCAGCTGTCATGGAGAGCATTCATTTCTATGTTCCCGATGGTTATTTCCGTATCTCCCAATCTGCAGGACTAACTTGCCAATGGTCACGATAGCATATTTAGCATCAATGAAGCTGCCTTCAAAACGCAAGATCTGTTTCTACTAGTATAGTTGATACCCACTTTTAATATTTTTATGTAATTCTCCTTCACAAATTTATTTAAAAATGCCAAAATGAACAATTTTCTAATATGTATTTAAAAAATAATATAATTGAATTAAATTCAATAGACATAGTAACAATAGTAACAAATTAGTAAGAATGTGGTGAAAAGAAAAGGATACTCCATGAAGTTGGGGAACTTAATGATTAGTTTGTTTTTAATTTTTCCTAATAATTTTCCTTTTTAATTAAATGAAACAATATAACTCTGTTAGAACCACTGATTTATTTCATTAACGCCGACCGGTTTCGGTACAACCGTTCTTCCTCAGGGCAAACATATAACCATTTTGTTTAATTACAGGAAACGACTCGGATTCTGAAGCTGAAAATGAGAAGTTGTTAGAAATTGAAAATGTGCTCAGAGAATATGATCCGCTGTTTGGAGGTGTTGCCATAGGAGGGGGACTCTCTGAGGCTCACCAGCTTCATGTTGGAATTGAAAGATTAAGGTTAGTTTACAAATTATACCACATTGGAAAAATCGATTGCAAAATAATCAGGTTGATAGAGTGGAAGGTACTCTCAGTATCTCCCTGGTGGAAGTCCACCATTCATAAAACCGATACGTTGCTTGTAATGGCTTTAGCCGTATTTCCTCTTCCCCTCCACATACCCTTCAACCTCACAACAAACCACAGTCTCACGGCTCCGGTTAGCAGGGACTCTTGAATTTGCGGTATTCACAATGAAAAAAAAAATTAACCCATCGCCATACAAATTTTTATTTTTAAAAATTAATTAGGTTGACAGAGTGGAAGGTACTCTCAGTAGCTCCCTGGTGGAAGACCACCATTCATAATCGATACGTTGCTTGTAATGGCTTTAACCTTATTTCCTCTTCCCCTCTGCATACCCTTCAACCTCACAACAAACCACAGTCTCAAGGCTCCGGTTAGCAGGGACTCTTGAATTTGCAGTATTCACAATGAAAAAAAAATAATTAACCCATCGCCATACAAATTTTTATTTTTCATAAAATTTATATACATATAATAAAAGACAGACCATCATTTTAATTAAGTGGTGCAAATTTTCTCCTTCTTTTAAAACCCTTTTTTCATTAACTAACCCTTATTTTAGTAATTGGATTTATCCAAACACACAATACATAGTTGGGATCTTTCATGGTGGGGACTAACATTATTTTTACCTATACTCTACTGAAGTCTCACTACCCGGAGAATATATGAAATTTCTTAAACAAGAATGTTAATGGACAAATCTTGTACCTAATCAAGCGTCTAAACACAAAATAAATTTAAATTTCTATAGTATGTATAATAAAAGTAAGACGATATCTTGCAAGACCATCATAATTCGAACCCGCGCAATTCCTGCCCGAAACAATGAAACTTTTGAACTAAAACAAACCTCGTCAGGTTATTTAAAGATTTGTTCCTCAGCTATATGAAATCAATATACAATTGAGCATGCGCGGTTTTGCAGATTGCATAGGATTTACAAAGAATGCATTGAAATTACCAAAATGCTTAAAGGGACACTGCGGAATATCCCCATGTGCGTGCACTCCGAAATGCGTCAACGGACTCAATGTCGATTTACTTCGCTAGTTAGTAGTTAGCTCCAAGATATGATGCAGAAGAGTCGTCTGTTGCCTTGGTATCTCACCAAAATTCAAGCTTGAAAATGATCTGAAATTTTAAAAAAATTATGTTTCAGCAAACCAATTTTATTTTTATTTATTAGCATTATAAACAGTCTTTTTAAATTCATATACGACAGTGAGTGATAAGTATATTTATGTCATTGACCTATAAAATAACGACATTGAAATTTAAGACCAGAATAGAAAAATACACAACAATACACCTAATATAAACAATTCTGATAATGTCCATCTTCAATTTACAAAAAGTTCTTTATGAAATATTCTCTATATTTATTAAATATGAAAGGTTTACATTTAAATTTAAGAAGAATTCATTCATTTTGGTGAAGACAAAGCATAAAATATTTTTTCTTTAAGTCGGTTTCGGGAATATCTGGTGGTGTTCACCCCCAGCATTCCCCCGATAGTATTTTCCATATTACATATTATGTGAGTGGTCAATATTAAGGTTCGATTCACCAAGCTGGAATTGAATGATTGTGTTTAGATTTCAAATCTCACCTTATTGGAATGGAATGATTGTGTTCAGATTTCAAATCTCACCTTATTGGAATGGAATGATTGAGGTTAGGTTCAATGTTTCATTTTATGCTCAGTTTTGAAACTTCGGTGCCTTTGCAAATAAGTTGTTTATTTTTAAATGATTCAGTTATGTATTTAATATTTGGCTTTTTATCCCCAGAGCACCAGAGCTGTTATTCCAACCGTTCATGATGGGAAACATAGAAGCGGGCTTAGCTGAAACCTTGGAATATGTGTTGAAGCAATTTACCTACGAGGAGCAACTGGAGATGGCCAATAATGTATTCATAAGTGGGGGCTGTTCCAAATTTTCAGGTATTGAAAAAATAATTATATCATAATTACCATTTTGACAAAAAATTATTAAGCTCAATTTCTCAGGGTGGATTTCTGATATGATTTGTTGAGCGGTGTTTGGGTTAAGCGAAAGATACCCTCAGCATTGCCCAGGTAAAAAAAAACCCACCATTCAATGGAACATTGCTTGAAGTTGTTTGGTGAACAGACCTGAATAACCAGGTACTTACCAACCCCATATCCATCCCCTTCTCCCTACTTTCAGCTTACAACAAATCGATTACCAGATGATTGAGAGCAGTTGGAACTCTCGTGAGAGATATTCACACTACATAAATTGTTTTTATTTACATGGCATACACTCCTTACTTTCTTTTAAAATCAAGTGTTAACTCTTTAGTAGACTGGAGACGATCAATATCAATTGTCAATAGTTACGTCATTTATGCGATTGACAATTTCTAATTGATCATTTACCGAGGCAGTTGAAGCGATTGCCAATCGGGACTTCCCATTGACGGGGGTAATGATGTGGATTTCGACTGAGCACATAGACAAGTTTACGCTGTGCGATTGATAATCTTTCGTTTAGTATCTACCTATAGAGCCCATAGGCCTCGGCTTGATAGTACGTAAAATCGCCCATACCAGTCGCTTGTCGCGCCTTCCGCAGTGTGGCCACAACGGGCGTTTACATACAATTGATATTCCCACCCGCTGTCGCTACCGCGCAAGCCCCTCACTCTGGCCGAGGCCTTAGAGTTATGGAAAGAAAAATTCAAAGATTATCACTGTATTCGCACACCTCAAGTTATGTATCCACAGACATCCAAAAAGCACCTGGACCGAAAGTATTGACGGGTCGATTGAACGTCAATCGCACTTCAATGCACATTGTCAATGACAAAAGCACATTGACAATAGGCATTGATCATCCCACACCCTGTTAGATTTATAATAGTGCAGCCCTCTTTGTAAAATCTTATCCAGATATTATTTGTTGTGTTTATATAATTCAGGATTGAAAGAGCGCCTATCACGCGAACTTCTGGAGATGCGTCCGTTCCAGTCACCGCACAAAGTCAACATGGCCGGCGATCCTTCGCTAGACGCCTGGCGGGGAGCCAAAGCCTTCGCTTGCGACCCACAGCTGCCCGAATACCTCATCACTCGACAGGAGTACAACGAAATGGGTGGCGAATACTTCAAGGAGCATTATGCCAGCAATAAATACTTCAAAAGCCCCGATCCGTGTATTGATCTTACCCTACTGCCGGCTATTGATGGAAATGTTATCAAAGAAGAAATCATAGATATTTAGTGTTGATATATCTTGTATGATTTGAGATTTTCACAGACCATAGTATTATCGTGATTTATTTTTGAGGTATTACGGTATGTTGCGCTACCTCCTTATTTAGCTAGCGTTTCGGTTAGCTTTACAGTGTCGGTCATCAGCACAAATGTGTAATCATTAAACATCTGCCCTGATGATGGACACTGCAACATTGTCTGAAACATTGGCTAAAGAAGGAGGTAGCACAACATGGCGAATACCTCAAAAATAAATCACGTTAATAGTTGATATATCTTGTTAATTTACTCAAAATTAAAAGGAATTGACTTCTCAATGATTGTACCATGAATTAAACTTTTCCACGGTGGTCCAATGATGGATCGTTTATGAAATTTTGTAAGTTACGTACCAGTAGAATAATGCGTGATTTTATGACTCTCCTAAAATGGGTAGTTTCTTTTTTTGTCTGACCCAATGTAAATAAATTATTACATAATCAATATTAATTAAATCATAAATTTGTTTTTCTCGATAATGCTGTTTTTCCACTCAAATCATCTTAACACACTTTGATCGGGCGAAAACGAGGTACCCGTACGAGAAAATGGAATTTGTTTTAAACCGTTTGTTTTAAATCTTTGAAAATAAGTACATTTGGATGATTTTTTTATATAGTGCTCACCATATCCGAACCATAAAAGTATTGTCCAAAATTATAACCTACTTTGTAATAGGACTCCATAAACAGAAGTTAAAATCAGTGTTGGGCCATCTAGTGACATTTCCTGTGTAAAAATGTACCTACATATTTTATTACATTACAAAAAAAATATATTTTACTTTAGTAGGCACAAATTATTACAACAAAAAGAAAAATTTGCGCATCTCCAGTGCCAAAGAGTAAGCTTCCTGTTGACAAAATATTCTTCCACACAAAAGACAAGGACATAAGAAGATTTCCCCATCTTGTATCAAATACAGTGAAACCCTCTTAAGAAGTTCTTGCTTAAGATGTTTTTTAAGATATTTGGTTTTTTCGGTCCCTTGAAGACCCAATTTATCCCACTTATAAGGTTTTCCCGGCTAAGAAGTTTTTTTTCCGGTCCCTTTGAAAACTTCTTAAGAGGGTTTCACTGTACACATATATTTATATTACTTATATATTTTATATATACACAAATAGTTGGGACCCTTATGAAGACATTGGTGTACAATGTCCTCGTAATTAAAAAACATTTTACTGCAACGCCTTTTCAGGCATTCAAGTAGGACCAGCGTAAAAGGTAGAAATATCCTCCCCGATCAAAGTGTGTTAATATTTTAAAGCGTAAGTTGCTAAAAGTGATTTTTCCTAAAATAGTTAAATTAGCGCCATCCATGAACGCTTGGATTATCATTATTTTTCCTTTACCACCTTCCTTCCTCATGTATTAAGGTCAAATATGCAAAATTTCATCAGTCGCTGAATAAAACTAATAAGTTTGTATAAAAATCAAATCCACGCCGCCCTCCACAGGGCACAGGTTTATATAAATAGATTCATAATGGTTGTCAAAAATACAAATAAATATGTTTTTGTACCTAAAATCTCATTTTTTACATTGTCTCCAAACCCACGTCCCCATTAACAATTTAACCCGCTAATTTGTTCGCTTTTCGGAATAACTCATAGAAATCGTTGTGTCTCCCTTACTATCTAGGTGAGAAATGTGATATAAACGTTGTTAGAAAGAGAAACTAATTAAAATTAGTGTACTTGTATAAGCACCATGCTGTTTGAAGTAAGGAACTTTATCAAAAAATAACTCGTAAATTAAACCCGTCCAAAAGTAAACTATCATCGTTTTTCAAATAACGCGATTTCCCGATGCGTAGAGATGTTCCGATTAAGATGAAAGTAGAGAGCATAGAGAGCAGATTTGTTTTTCAAAGAATAAAGAAACACATTCCTCTATTAAATTCATAGACAAAACCCGGGAAAATATTTAACATCGAGGCTTTCGAGCTGTATACGGATTATGTTCCAAGCTGTGCTAAGCTCAACATTCCAACCAAGCCGAGCTTAAAATCAACTGATATACCGGGCCTATGTGACAGTAGACTGAATGGTGTAGAAATGAGTTCTTTGAGAAGTAAAGTAAAACCATGAATGGGTGTGGAACTTTTAAAATAATGCAATGCTGATTAATCCCAGAGTTGTATAATATATGCTCTCAGTATTGCCCTGGTCAAAGACCACCATTTAGAATCAAAACATTGCTTATGGTGGCGTTAGCCGTGTTTTTAGTGTGACTATAGCATCCCTAATTATGTTGTCAGGCTGAAGGTAGTGGGGAGTGGAAGGAGACGGGGAAGAGGAAGATGGAGAAATATCTGACTATTCAGATCTGGTCACAAAACACGGCTAAAACCATTTGAAGCAAAGTTTCAATTCTGAATGGTGGTCTTATCCTCTGGTTATACCAGGGCGATTCTGAGAGTATCTTCCGCTCTGGTATGTGCCGCAAAAATACATTATATTATTATATCAAAATTAAAAATCATTATATTAAAAGAATCGTGTTATTTTTTTAAGATTCCAAGGTGAAAAGGGAATTATTTACTGTTTCATAGTTCTTTCACACAAATGAAGGATTGGATTAAGTCTAAACTGAAACTTTAGGGTGCACAATTGACACTTGCGGCCCGCGCTGTGCAAGCGGTTTCTCGGACCATCCTGTTATTAATTCCTATTAACTACAATATGAAATTCATCACATTGTATCTGGCTATTTCCCTTTTGATTATTAAGATCTGGCAATCAAACGCGGCTAAAGCCATTTTGAGTAACATTTGTATTCTGAATGGTGGTCTTACTCCAGGGCAATATTAAAAGTATCTTCCACTCTGATACAAGCCGCAAATATGCTATACATATATATTTTTTTAATTAATAAAATTATGAAATATCACAAATTAATCAAATAAAATTTATGTGCGGACGCCGGGATTAGACCCCGCGTTATTTTTTTTATATGAATACCACACAATAGTCCCATCTGGAGCCAGTGAGACTATGACATCCCCAAATGGAGTATGTTGTGAGGTTGAAGATAGTGGAGAGGGGAAGGCGATGGGGAAGTACCTGGTTATTTATTTTAATTTTAAATCTCCCCCAATCTAGATGGGGAAGAGGAAGGTGTATTCAGGTCTGGTCACCTTTATACACGGTGGATGGTTACTCGTAGTACGAGAGGGAAACCAAGAAACCAAGGTTTTTTTGATTTCAGCTTTTCGTTTTCGAGTATGTTAGTCCAAGGTCTGAATTCTGAATGGACGGTCGCAGGGAGATGTCGTACTTTTTTACAAGAGTCCCAACTGCTCCCGTCTGGAGCCAGACTATGGCACCCCCAATAGGGGTATGTTGTGAGGCTGAAGGTAGTGGAGAGGGGAAGGCGATGGGGAAGTACCTGGTTATTTTTTTTCTTTTAAATCTCCTTTTAAAAAAAAAAATAAGAGACAATCTCATTGGGGTTCCATAGTCCCAATAATCGCTTGGGCCAGTTGGTACTCTTGTGCTTCACATACAAAAAATCTCAGTTAAATTTAAAGCAGTCAATAATAAAAATAATTATACATTGGCATTTTAATTTTGATCTTGCTTTCGTCAATGAAGAATTAATGCAAATCTTGGAATTGGAAATTAACCCACGGACATCTGATCGAGCTGAAACTCGGCAGATAAGACTTGTTGTCTTATCATTCTACCAACTTTTGGTGGCATTCATGCAGACACACGCGCACACACACTATATCTAAACGCATTTCTCTGAAATTGGCTACTAGCCGGCCAAGAAAATGGATAGAACATTTAAAATAAATGTATTATAGTAAAAAATTTACCATTTTTATTTCAGATTGCATTTTTTTTATTTTGATGAAAGTGTATTCCAAAAAATATAAAGTTTTCAAACCAAACATTGGTAAAACACGATGACCCAACAGTTGATCCCCTGAAATTTGGCCCCCTAAATGATATTTATTATATGATTATAATTTTGGTGACTGGATCTGAATAGCCAGGTATTTCTCCATCTTCCTCTTTCCCATCTCCTTCCCCTCCTCACTACCTTCAGCCTCACAACATACCCAAAATTGGGGATGCCATAGTCTCACTGGCTCCAGAGGGGAGCATTTGCAAAAGACAGTTGCGAGCATTTGAGACTGAAGTATTCATATAAAAATAATATAGGTTTTATAAAATTGTTAAATTTTTAATCAATCAGGAAAGATTCCACTGAATACAAACCATTAATAATAGTAATATAAATAAAATACATCACACAAAACAACAAAGCTCTGAAAGTGACAACAAAATAAAAATGAGCGCTACTATCGAAACCATTTAAAAAAAAAAAACAGTTTTTGGAACCAAAATCTATAGCTCGACGTTTGTTTTTTTTTCCCTTTTTAGATCATAGCAGTTTTTTTAGTGATGTCGTGCCTGGCCCTTTCTCAGCAGTTTGAGGAAAGCGACATGGCCTCCATACCCCCCATCAATTTGACCTAGTTCAGCCAAGTTGAGCGGAACAGCGCTGTCAGGAAGCTTTGGCTATTGTACTCTCGGAGTCCACCCCCATCCCCTTCCCCAGTAATCATGTACCTCCATATGTGCAAATATTTTTCTTTCTTTATAACTCAATCTGACACCATTCTTAGGGCCGTCTATTTCAACGCTAGCTTCAGTAAAAGTTAAATTAGCTAGCTTTACACTTGTAAGTTTTTTCGTAAGTTTACGATTGCAATGTGCATTTTGAAAATCGAATGTGCCAATTGGCCAGAAGTCGTAAACTTACAAGTGTAGAGCTAGCCAGTTTAACTTTTACTGTAGCTAGCGTTGAAACAGACGGCCCCTAAAAAATGAACCATCAGTTACTTCTTTTTACAAGGCTGTTCAATTTATCAAGAAAATCTAAAAAAACATCAACAAAAAAATATGGATTCATTACCACACATTTCATTAAACGCTCTCTGACATGTTACTATAATAACTGATTCCTTTGATTGATTTAACGTTTTATTGTCTCTGTCTTCTGTTTTCACAATATGAAATGTGTCCAATCATATTAAGAGGGTATTTATTACCAGAGAATACCGGAAATTAGTCCTTTTTAAATCAAATTCTAGACGAATTGACTCTTTTTTACAAAAAAACATAAATTGATTTTGAAAGATTGTTATTTTATCTTATTACGGTACACGCAGTTTTAAAAATTTGAAAAACTAACTGTATTTTTAAGATACTAAGGTTATACCGTTGGTTGTTGGCAGATTTGTTCAATTTTCAAACGATAGATTCTATTAAACAACACAAATTTCAAATCATGTAATCATACAACAAAATAAATCAATACATAATCTAGTCAACACAGTTTTAATTTTAGTTAAGTTAAAATCATTAAAAAATAAATCCGAGAACGTGTTTTATGAGAAAAATACCTCAGTTTTTCTATTTATTTAAGGTCTTATAAACTAAAATATTTAAAAAAAATTTTACAAACTTATTTTGTTTAGACATTATTGAAAAATCATAAATACCTTTGAATAAAAAGTACACGATATTTAATAATTTATCATTGTGCGTTTTGAGCATTTTTATTGCTTACTTGAATAAAGGTTGAATGAAATAAAAATATATTAAATTTTTAACTTAAAAAATTTGATACGGGGAATAATCGATCTTTCTCATTGGAACCTTCCTGTACAGTGGCAAGCATTTTTAAACTTTTATTCTCAGCCGCTGGTCAATCACTCTACGGAATAAACTACTCTTAGGTAACTACCCACTAGAAAATGTTCAATATCAGTCCCATTCCAGGTTCATTCAAGGTTCGTTTCGAATCGAAATCAACATTGAGTCGGGAGGTATCGGGTTCGATTCCGCACAGTGAAAAAAAAGTTAATGTGGACTTATTCTTGCTGACTGTGTGTTCAAATTTTCCCAGAAGAAATTATTCAGAATTTTTTTCCTGGTTCAAAAATTTTTCAACATGAAAAATTTCCAAACTTCAAATTGAATTAAGTTGTTTTGTTGTTATTTTATTTATCTCTTTTATAACATAACCTTACGAAAACATTGCATTCTTATTTTTCTGTTTTATTGGTTTATAACTTTTATAACACACCTAAATAACAAACTTGTGCAAATACATACACACTTGGTTTTATATCTTATACTATCTTTTACTTATTATTTCAGGCTCATATAATTTTTATTTAAATTCAATTTTAATCATCTTAATAGTATTTTGCTAATTTGCTCAAAATTTTATTATCGATACCTACCTACTTGATTATTTCTCATAACTATATTTATCATGTTATACTTACATACTGTAACAAATGTAAAATTTCATGTAAAAGCTCACTAGTTTAGCGTTGATAAATAATAAATAAATATTTTCTTGTTATAAATGAATACATACATATTTGTATATATGATCATTTCAGGATACAATATAAACTGAAAATGAAGACATAAGAGAAAACAAAAAATATCATTGATTAATTGCTCATTATAGCCGTGAACTTGCCATTGATATGAAGGTTATAACCAAGTTTAACTGTATTTAAGTTTACTTAAATATTAAGTTGTTTGATCAGCCCTCTTAATCTGCCAGTGGCGGCTCGAGCACTTCTTTGATGGTGGGGACCGATATTTTTTACGTGTACCTACTACCTACTGTATTGTAATCTCCCAGAAAATATAATATAAAATTTCTCGAACAAAAATTTTCTTGGTCAAATCTGACAATCAGATGTCTGAACACAAAATAAATTTTAATGTCTATAGACATTCATGTTTATAATGGAGTGTAATAAAAATAATACTTTATCTTGCAAGATTATCATCGAACTTAATTTGAACGCGAGCGATTCCCGCCTGAAACTACGCAACTTTTGTTACGTGGGGACTCAATGGATTATCCCCACAGTATTTGAAGTTCTCGGATTGCACACGATCGAGAATGAAACACAAAGAATGAACCAAAATGCTCGAAGGGACAATTCGGATTGTCCCTCAAGTATGCAGTAGGTTCTGCGCACTGAGAAATGCACTCTGATGGTTCGTGCGCTGATCGGCTGTCCGCTGGTCACCCTGGGTGGTCACCAGGTCGCTTTCATTTTTTTGTATTTTACTTCTGCAAAATGTTGATTGCCTTTATGTTAAAAGAATTCATTAATTTTGGTGAAGACTGTTATTTCTTTTTGTAGGTTTCGAGTATAACTAGTGGGGACTGTCCCGCTGTCCCACTGTGAAGGACCACCACTGAATTGTACATTTTTATTAAATAATGTATGATGATATTTCAATGTCAATTTAGATCAGGCCTGGCCTACCCAAATTGCACCACCGACCGCATTGACAACCTAAAATTTTCCAAGGATAAATACTTACTGATTTTTTGTTCATATCTATATGGGGAAAGAATTTGAATGGGAATTGGGAATGGAACACAACTGGGGAATGAATTTTTATTTCTGTTACTGGTAAATCGCAAATCACGGACATAAAAAAGGTTTTTCTCCAGTAGTTTTTAAAATGTCCCTGAAGTCTGGCTCTTGTACCCTCTGGTTGGAAAAAAGTGGTTATCCATCCTATTCCAAAGGATGCCCCACATCAGTTTTATCCAAGGTGATGGAACGTGTGATCAACGACAAACTGCTCATATACCTTGAGAAGAACAAAATTATTAATGACCGTCAACACGGATTCCGGCGGAACCGCTTGTGCGGTGGTCTTCTCGCGTATGTGATGTATGTTTGAGGGCGGTGCCTGGAACGTTTCGGTGAGACCCAAATGGTTGCACTGGACATTTCAGAGGCCTTTGACCGTGTTTGGCACCGAGGACTTATCAAAAAACTTCCTTCTTACGGACTTTCCGCATCCTTGCCAACTTATTGTGGGAGAGGTCGATTCAGATGGTTGCTGACGGTTTCACCTTTTCCTCGATAAACGCTGGCGTCCCACAGGGATTCTGTCCCCAACTATGTTTTTGTTGCACATCAATGACCTTTTGACCAGTGCACCAATTCATTTTTACGCGGGTGACAGTACAGTCCATGATAGCTTTTTGTTTGACAATCCCTCAAAGGGTGCACAAATTCCAACGGCTCGGAGGGCTTTGAAGTAAAGAATGGACGGTTACCTCTTATTTTCTCTTGGGGTAAGAATAATCTCGTCAAATTTGATGTTTCTAATACCCAATCATGTCTGATTACGGCTAAGAGGGATCGAAATGACAATCTTGTCTCCTTCAATGGTAGCAATCTTCCTAACAGGCCCTCCATTGATATGCTGTCTGGAGCCCCAAAGTAACTGATAAACACTCTCGATTCTGTGCAGAAATGGGCAGTCCATTTGATAGATTCTCCCATCTTAAAAAATGGATTGCAATCTTTAGAGCAAAGGCGTCGAGTGGGAATGCTATCCTTGTTATACCAGTATTCCGAGGAACTAGCATCATTAATCCCCTTGATAATGCATAGTTGGGAAACACGCCAAACGCGCGCCCAACATATGTACACGGTTGACATTTGTCAAATGAGAACGGTCACTTCTAAGACTTGGTTTTGAGCAACAGCTCGGCTGTGGAACGATTTACCGGCATCTGTATTTCATAGATAGGTCTCTTCAAGACACATGTTCGCTCCTTCCTCTCTTCAAAAAGACCCACTACCCAGCATCTTCACAGATGACATAGGCCCTGAGTGAAATTATTTTCCTCAGGGCCTCCTGTGTGGAGTTAAAATAATAAATAAAAAAAACACATCTCACAATAGGATTATGGTTGGTCACCATGCCTGTACCACTCACTTGTCTTGTCATATTATTATAATAGATAGATCACTCCACGTCGAGAATATAGAGTTTCACCACACTGAACAGACTACTATAGTGGTCAACACGAAACAGAGAATAGCAGTTGACGGCAAATAATGAAAGACGAATCGATATAACCGTTCTATCAACTAGTACATCGTGTCATCATTGCAAGGGGACTGTGACTTCTTGGCGGGAAATAGTATATGCGGGAATTTACATATTTTTTCATGTTATAGGAACTTTAATGATTGAACACTTGGCCGCACGTAAGGCACCATGGGTTGGCCAGCCCTATTTAGATGAAGGTTATGAAATAAATTTGAAATGTTTATTCAGTTGTTTTTGGGACGATTTGCATAAACTAAATAAAATAACAGAAATCTCAAGTTCACCGATAATAGATGGATAACTGCAAGAAGGTGAATAAACTTGATTAATATTTATAATAATTTATTCTTAAAGAAAACTAACAATCCATCTAATAAATAATACATTTTCAAATGATAATCTTTTATGTACTTTCAGCATTACAGTGTTTCTAAACTGAACCAAGGGAACGGAGTCCGTTTTTCTCTGCAACCAGCAATTCAGAAGGTCGCAAGGCAGCACAGGATAAGTGGCCCAGGCGGGGTGAGGTATATATACACAGATGCTGGACCTGAAGAGAGCATTACATATCTGTTATTGACGCAGGCAATAGGTGAGCATTTTGGACTAAGATCCAAATACTTGGAAGGAAAGCTAAAGTAGAATGAGATTCTTGGTAAGTCTTTTCTGTATTATTTTAAAAAATATTTTATGCTCTAAAAAAGCATAACACTGATAACTCCGTTGCAACATTTCCCTTCATCTCATAAACGACACACATACTTATTTAAATATATATATTAAATATATATTATATCGGACCTCTAAGCCAACATCTTTCATCCAAAACTAACGTAATATATTTTTTCCCTCTTTTTAGATCGTAGCAGTTGTTGTTGTGGCGGTGTGCCAGGCCCTTCCACAGCAGAAGCTCCAGCAGCAGAAGACCCTATTTGAGGCCAGCGACCAGGGCTACAGGCAGCCTATTAACTTGGCCGAGTTCATCCAGCCCCAGCAGCAGCTCTTCTACAAGCAACAGGACTTTAAGTCTGAGGATAACAGCCAGAACACCGCATGGATCCCCATCATCAAGAGCACCGGAGAACTGGAGACCGATAGGAGGAACAAGCGACATAGGAGGACTTCGTAAGTAATAATATCAATCAAACACTCAAAAATTCTAAACATTAGATTGAATCACCGATACATTATTGTATTTGTATGTTTTTCTTGAAAGAATTGAGTTTTTATACGGACAAAACTATTTATTCACATTAGTATTCTCTTTTTAATTATTATTTATCTTAATGTTTTAAAGCAGTGATGACCAAACCTTTTAGCCCGCAGGGGGGTAGGGTACCTACAGCTTGACAATGTTAAATTTGCACTCAATGCTGTCCGAAACATTTTTGTATTTTGTAAAACTGTCATTCTTGAATGCAATCAAAAAAGAAAGTGCTGCTGGCGAAAAAGGCCAAACCAATAAATGCTTTCGATTTTTATCAGTCTGAAATGTCAGAACATATAAAAAACAGCATTGTAATTTTGGGAAACTTTTGATTTTTACCATTCGAAAAGTTAAACCAAATTTAGCCATGAAAACTTTTGGTAAATTTTTTAAATGCGTTACATATCGATCTCCACAAAAAAGCACTGCGCTGCGAAGGTGAATTTTTTTCTAGAATAAAATGGGAAGATTTAAAAAAATTCTTTTCAAGAATAAAAAAAAGATCTTATTATTTTGAGCCAATGATTTTAAACTTTGAAGAAAGATTGAAGTTTTCCGCTAAACCCTTTTGCAAAACAGAATAGAAATCATTCAATATTCTTTACAGAAGTGGGCAGTACGAAATGGCTCGCGGCCTCCCTAAATGGGCTTCGCATGCGGGTTGTTTGTCACTGTTTAAAAAAATCCGCAAAAGTATTTTCACCTATAATAATTAAATTAGCACCTACGCCTCCTCAGAATGAGCAGTTAATGAATAATTTTAAGTTTACCCTTAAATACAGCATTGCCTCAATTAATTCATAACTACTTTCGTCAGAATTATGCAAGCCCATGGAAATAGCCCAAATTAATGACATTTTGTTTTTTTTATTTTTTTTTTTTATTTATATTTTACGCCCTGTTGGGCTTTTACATGTTTTTTTTTAAATTAACAAAGTACATCTAAATCATAAATTACATTCAATTCACACAAAATTAGTTGGCTCTTTTTCACACAAAAGCAAAAAATAAAATTATAAACTGAATCTAAAACAAAATCCAAAACAAAATCATATACAAAATCAAAGTCAAAATCAAAAGCAAAATCAACAACATAATCAAAAAAAAAATCAAATACGAGTTTGATAGAAGCAGGATACCCTACCATGCAAGGTAGAGAAACAACAGAATGGGATAAGTACAATTCGTAGATTGAGTCAAAAAGAAGACAAAACAAAATGTCTAGAAATTGTTACATAGTTAATGCCCAAGAAATACAACAAATTAAAGTCATTACTAAATCAAAATGAATCTATTTTTCTTTATTAAAATGTTTGATGGTCATTAATTCCAGATACGAGACTGGCAATAATATCATTGCTGAAGAGTCTGGCTACCTGCAGAGCAACGCCGAGAACGAGAATCCCTCTCTGGTCCAGCAGGGCTCCTACACCTACATCGCTCCCGATGGAGAGACCATCTCTGTGCAGTACACCGCTGACCAGTTCGGCTTCAGGGCGACAGGAGACCACATCCCGACCCCTCCCCCAGTGTCCGCTGAAATCCAGAAGGGACTGGACCTGATCTACGCTGGAATCAAGGCCAACGCGGTATGAATATTTTTCTTTCTTTATTTCAACATCATTCCTAACCATCGGTTACATCAATCTTTTAACAAGACTGTTCAATTTGTCCCAATAACTAAAAAAATATCCTGTACATTTAATCCTGATGATGTGAACATCGCTCATGAAACATGTTGATTATGTATAAATCAAAGTGATGTAAACAAAATTATTTGTCTTTTTATTAAAATAAATAATGCCATCACAAAGTAAAAACCTTTCCAAAGAAGTTTTCTTTGAAAAGAAAAAAGAAAAATCTACATAGAAATATTGATTCATCACCACAAAGCAAAATGTTTTCCGATTCTCTCTCTGACATGTTACTATAATATCATAAGATTCTTCCTTTCATTAAATTAAGGTTTGTTGTCCTTGTCTTTTGTTTTTACAATATTAAATGTGTCCAATAATAAAAACTAGTTTTTTACGGAATAAACTATTATTAGGTACTTACTAAAAAAATGTACAATAACAGTCCCACTTGAGAAAGAAACTTCTAGAGGTTGAGTCGGGAAGTTTCGGGTTCGATTCCCACACAGCATAAAAAAAAATTATGAGGACTTATTATTGCTGATTGTGCATATATAGGTATTATTATAATGTATGTATATTACTATGTACCAGTATGTAAGTTGTTTGTGTGGGTATATGTTATAATAGTATCCTTATGAATTACAGGAAAAGCGCGCCCAAGAACAGAAAGAGCACCCCGAGGAATATGCCATGAAGCAAGCTGACAGAGCTGCTCTGGACTTCTCTGGACAGTACTACCAGCAATAGCTTTACCTTGCCCTAAAATTATTTTTAATTTCTGTGTTCTGTCCCCCAAAGTCTGTCTTACTTTTCATCTATAAACTCACTTATCCATCACCCCAAAAACCGCACAAGTGTCCAATTAGTGAAATCGGCGGATTATAGTGCATGGTCATGTGAGGCACGCGGCTGACTACTGAATTTGACATACAAATACCCGCGAATTGAAGAAGTAATTGCAGATTTTAGTACTTATTGGATAATTGAGTGAGTACTGAATTTTTCTATGTTGACTGCTAATTATTTACTTCAGAATTCTTCTCTCAAAACATTCTAATTATATATACTACCCAAATTTAGGTATGTATTTAATTTTTAATGTAAATGAATTACATATTTAAGTTTTTTTTTTGTAAAACCCAAAAATATGGAATAAACTGTGAAATCTAAGAGGAATCATTGACTTTAAACCCCAGTAAGCAGTTTATAATATTTTATTTTGGAGGAATGATATTTATTAAATCAAATGTGTCAATTATATTGATGTGATAATATTAAAAATTTTATCTCATAATCTTAATATTAGGTCCTTACATATTGTAGTGTATAGCTATAAGCATATACCTATTTAATAGTCCACGTTCAATCGGGGATGATCGGCACAGCCGAAGATTCCCGAATGAACGCATTGGCAAACAGTCACGGTCGGAGCGCGTCGCGGCCGCCAGACCAAAATAGAGCATACCTGTGATCAGACGTTACGTACAATAACATTGTCTTTCAGATCATTCGCAATAAACGAGTAAACGAACTTACGTTGTTATTAATAAGAAGACATCGTGGGCTAGTCAGCCACGACACAAATAAGCAGAACATAACAACTGGCGCATCCGGTAAGATTAAAAAGTGAATTGTAAAAAACGATTGTTGGGATCGTAAAAAAAAAAGAAAACAAAATTTACCGACATCACAAGGAAGGCTAAGTCACCCAGATTTTTTTAAGGCTACCTACAGCCGAAGACGGAAGATCGGAATTTATTTTCCTGGAGAACTATCCCTGGAGCCACAGTCAAAGTTCCAGAGTGCTGAGGAAAAGGGCACTCGGAAGCAGTGGTCGTTTTTTGGGGCTTTTGCAGACCGAACAGCAGAGCCTATCCACGGAAGTCAAAGTTCCAGAGTGCCGAGGAAAGGGCACTCGGAAATAAGGAAGCAGTGGTCGTCTCTTTGATCTCATCTATCGTCAATATCTCATCTCTTCTAAGTCTGAACTCGACTCCAATCTTCATTATAATTTTGAATTTTTTCCATTTAAATAAAATTAATATTTTAATTTGCCTTTCATTTCTCCATAATTTTAAATGATGGCCTAGAACACCCTTGAAGGGTGAAATCCAGAAATAATTATAAAAAAAATTTAAAAAATTTGTGAAAAGCGTTTATAAGTAAAAAATACTATACGCGCGCCATCTATGAAAGCGTGGGATATGAATTCTTTTGACATTCACCTTAATGTAATTAAATCCAATGTTTGATTGAGTTAATGTACTTACGAGATCTAGTAGTGTGGTGATTGTTGCATGTTCGATTATATGTGAGAGATCGTATGCATGAAAGCGACAGCTTGTATGACCATATTTATTAATTTTTTTTTTTATAGTGAATTCCTCACAAGAGTCCCAACTGCTCCCGTCTGGAGCCAGTGAGACTATGGCATCCCCAATTGGGGTATGTTGTGAGGCTGAAGGTAAGTGGGGAGGGGAGGAGACGAGGAGGAGGCAGGTGGGGAAGTACCTGGCTATTCAGATCTAGTCACTAAACACGGCCAAAGCCATTTCAAGCAACGTTTCAATTCTGAATGGTGGTCTTACACCAGGGCGATACTAAGAGTATCTTCCACTCTGTAAAGTGCCGCAAATATACTATATATTATTTTAAATAATTAATTGTGAAATAACACAAATCAATTAAATAAAATTTATTTGCGCACGCCGTGTTCAAACCCGCGCAATTTTTTTTTTAAAAAGAAATTCAAGAGAAGATCTAGTTACAAACTTGATTTAATGAGAGCTCAGGACGCGGAGGCCCTTTATTTTTAATTTCCAACTTTTTTTCATGAGTATTAGCATTATTTTTTATATACACAAATCTGTATTCCGCCATTGTGTATAAAAAATTTTGACAGAATATTCGCGACAATCAACTAACGCAAACGCTTTCAATTTGAAATCCAATCCGAAACAATACTGATAATACCTACTGGAGAATGCAAAACACTAAATTGCATAACTAGCGACGATAATGCGGCATTTGCCGAAGCTTTCGTAAATATAACCAAGGAATTACGACTTATCTAAAAAAAAAATTATACGAAAACAGAAGTCAAAATCAGTCTACTTCAATAGTAGATTCACAAATGCCATTGCCAAACGGTTGAAGAAATGCAGAAACAAGAAAATAAAAAATTTACAAATATGACTACAAAGTTAAATACCATAATTTAACATAAAAAATATCATTTAACTTGCATCCCTATGGTGTAACGGTCAACCATCAGCCGCTCAGTCCGCGACAATTTCGTGCAACATCGGTAAGACTCGTCTGTGTTCGGAGAGCATTCGGGGGTCACGTGACATCATGAGTCGCGATCGGCGCACACATTTGTCCTTATTTTGCTAAGAAATGCCTAGTTTTGTTCAAATCACCATCAGAGGGATTTGTACCGCCTAGGATTCTTCTGTATGGGGAGTTTCGTGCGGATTTCAAGACGCGCAAAATGGAATACATACCTACCGTATTTTACGGTGGCGTGGGTTTTAAGGCGGAATTTTAATGGCGCGCAATCTATAATGTGCTTATATATATATATATATATATATATATAAAAGAAGTTTGTTTTATTTTCTCATCTTTTTAAGGGGGGTTCGCCGCACAAACGCACTTTAGAGAAAACCGCCACTGCTGGTCACTAAGTCCAGCAACCAACCAGTTGGTTTTGGTTTTTTATGTGTCGTTTTTATGTTTTCATCGTACGAGGCGAGGCATTTGATGGACGCGTTTTTATGGGTGGGAATTCCCGCATAAAATGTTTCCGCGATACTTAAGATGGATGTGATCTTTAAGGAGGGGAACTTCAGAGTCCCGGTGGAGTTGAGAAACCCTAATCTATTTGGGAGTTCCCAGGGCTATGCGAATGGCTTTATTTCGAAACGTTTGTAGTTTTTCATTTGGGACTCTGAAGGGTGGGCCCAGATTGGGCTGGCATATGTTAATTTAGGCCTTATCATTGATTTATAAATTGGCAGTTTATTTCATGAAGATAATTTTATATTTCTTTTGCATAACATGGGATAATGAACTGCAAGTGTTTTATTGGCTGAATTTAGAGTTTCTGTGATATGCCTTTTCCAATTTAATTTGCAATCAATGGTTATTCCGAGGTATTTAATTTTTTTTTTCCAAGGGATGTTTTCTCCGAACAGGTGGATGCCAGACAGTGGCAATACTACAGGGTGGCAGGGCTGGCAAAATGCCACGGGCCCCGCGGGGGTCGGGGCCCCGGCCCGAGACGCCTCGAGCTCAGAAGTAACCTAACATTTTTAACAAAATTTTAGTAAAAATTATAAGTTTTTTATAAGATCATAAAATTAATTAAAGTTAGACACAACTAAAGACCATATACAAATTCAAATACCTAACGTTCGATTATTTTTGTCTGGAAGAAATGGAAAGGTATCGACATGAATTTGAAAATTTAAAAAGGAAGCAAATAGTGTAGCAGAAAAATGGTCCATCAACCCTGAATTTTCTAAAACTCGTCAGAGGAAGGTGAAACGTTATTTTTACGAACTGCGAAGATGGGCGTCTCTAAAAACCGGAAAGTTTGTTTATAGTGAACATATTTTATTAATGTATGGGACATCATTATAAATCAATTGGAATCGCGTTTCCTTCCAATTAATGATTTTTTCTTTCCAATTTCAGTGTTTTGAAACCTGCCACTTTGGAAAATTTTAATGACACCGATCTCCTAAAAAAGCTCTAGAATTTGTTGATTTATTTAAAAAAGACATCTGAATCATTTGCCAGGGAAATTTTCATTTTTAGGTCCACCTTCAGAAACGAAATAGAAAAGGCTTCGTGTATTAGAGAACTTGCTGATTTATTAATAATAAAGAATCATTTTATGTCGTGCAGCTTTCGTAAAGTATGTACTGCATTAATGTTATTTGTTACTATTCATGTGACTACAGCTAGTACCGAAAGGTCATTTCAAGTCATTTTCGAAACTGAAATTAATAAAAACATAAAGAAACTCAATGGCACAAGACAGGCTACGTAACTTGGCTATTCTGTCTATTGAAAATTCAATGGCCCGATCTTTAAACTTTGATGACATTATTGATACTTTTGCGGAACAGAAAGCTCGGAGAAAGCAATTTTATTAATAAATATCTTGTAAAGACTAAAATCTTATTACATTATACCTACATATTTAATACCTATGTTTTTGAAAATAAAATTTATTAGATATTTAACAAAAATGCACACAATATTAGTAATACTGTGGGTAACTTCTTAAGTTATATATAAAAAATCAATTACAACGCGACTATAATTTTTACTGGGGGGGCCCCATCCAATGAAATAGCCACGGGCCCCCGATAGTATAGTTTCGCCACTGAAATTTTCAAACAATATCCCAGATGAGAAAGTTCCTCTTCAAAAACTTTTGTACAGTTTTCCGACCTATTTCCGATCAACTTTCCAAGCAATTTTCTCTCATACTCCAATTTGTCCAGAAGAAATTTTTCTGAATTAATTACAGAATTTCAGAAAGAAAAATGTTTTTAATATAAATTCCTGACCTGTTTTTCCCACCAATTTTAAACATTAAAAAAAAATATAATACTCCAGAATCAAAATTTTCCGAACGTAAATTTTTTTTACCTCAAATTATAACAAAATAAAAAATAAAGTCTTACCAAAAACAACGTTTTTCAAAGGATGCGGCACCTAGCGGCAAAAGTCGTGCGAAAACAACACATTAAGTTTACCCTATTCGTTCATAGATGGTATTAATTTAATTATATACAAAAAATACAATATTCGATTGGATCACCGATAAAAATATATTGCATTTATACGCCTTTCGTGAAAGAATTGGGTTTTTATAATATTCTTATACCGTACCTGCCAACAAAAAAAAAATCATCCAAAAAGTGTTTTTTTTTTTATAAAATATTCAAATCATCGGCATCTATGAACGCGAATATTATAAATTGGAATACATTTTTTTTTTTTTGAAAAACTCAATACACCGACTTTTTGTCTCAAAATTAAATAACACAAAATATTTTTTTTTTATTAGAACATTCATTTTTATTTAATTGTGTCAACAAAATTGAAACATGGAATGAAACAAAATGGACGATTAGGCCGAAAAAACATTTAAACACAAGAATTAAATAAAATAAATATAAAAAACAGTATTGTTTCGTCTTATAAACCTTTTTATTTTTTATGACATAATAAAACAATTTGATTTTACTTTTTTTATTACGAACATTTTCCTACAAATTAATAATCTTACGTATTATATTAAAAAACATATAAAATACATGGATAATAAGGGAGACCCAAAAATTTATATGAGAGGTGTTCCCAAAAGCACACAAATTAGCCGAACGAATACCATTTTGACGTTTTGCGTGCGATTTGATAGCGTCCTTTCATGGTCCTTCCCGTACAGGACGCGATGAGGACATTGAGGACGCGAGACAAACTGATTGAGAGTTCACTCGGTGTTCAGACGTTTCACTTTGCTGTCTTCCGCGCGCATGCGCGCGCAAGTGAAGGATGCCGAATGAAAATATCCAACATTGTTGGATCGGTTCACTTGAAGATTTCATTCGGCAGTGTTCGGCACTTTCGATTCATTTCATGTTCAGACGTGTCATTCCGAGTAAACTAGGCCGAATGAAATGCGGAAATGAGCGATTAGTGAAACGTCTGAATGGCGCAGATGCATCGATTTTTACGCAATTTTGTCGACACAATAAAATAAAAATAAATAAAGAAAACAGTATTGTTTCGTATTATAAACCTTTTTATGTTTTATGACATAATAACACAATTTGATTTTACTTTTTTTATTACGAACATTTTCCTACAAATTAATAATCTTACATATATTCAAAAATATATATAATACATGGATAATAAGGGAGACCCAAAAATTTATATGAGAGGTGTTCCCAAAAGCAAACAAATTAGCCGAACGAATACCATTTTGACGTTTTGCGTGCGATGTGATAGCGTCCTTCCATGGTCCTTCCCGTACAGGACGCGAGACAAACTGATTGAGATTTCACTCGGTGTTCAGACGCTTCACTTTGCTCTCTTCCGCGTGCATGCGCGCGCTAGTGAAGGATGCCGAATGAAAATATCCAACATTGTTGGATCGGTTCACTTGAAGATTTCATTCGGCAGTATTCGGCACTTTCGTTTCATTTCATGTTCAGACGTGTCATTCCGAGTAAACTAGGCCGAATGAAATGCGGAAATGAGCGATTAGTGAACCATGTGAATGGCGCTTAACATAAAATATCTTGAGAATGAATGCAAACTTTGCATTGCAATAGAAATAAATATTTGTAATGTAAGTACCTAACAAAATCGACTCCCTTGAAGTATTTTTTTTTTATCCAAAGGCTGAAACCATTATTCATAAATGAAAGTAAACGCGCCAACAAAATTTTCCATATCGTTATATGTGTAATGAGTAATGACAGTAAAAAGTTTGTATATTTTTACTGAAAGGGTATTTTTTTGAGAAATGCCCTACAAGTTTTTTTACACTGCAAAACAAAAAAAACATTTATTTGGAGATAACAGTATGTTTTACTGCAATCATATATTTTGTGAAGATATTTTCTTAATTTGACACAACTTGCCCCGATATTTTTAATAGCCAAATATTTTTTAGATATTTTTACAGTTCTTCGCCACATTCGCTCCAATATTTCAAGAGACACAACTTCGTACAGAAATGTCAAAATGGCGTCTTCGCAAGACGCTTGGTACATTTCTTTATTGGGTTTGGCGGAGAATTTTAGGACAACCAACCCGCCAAATATAAAATGTTGTATCCAGTGTTTACAGGCTGTTTTTAATTTCAAACCCCCTTCAAGAGTGGAAGCTAGAACCCATTTACAACTCGGAAATATACTTTTAACTCATACCAAAAACATTGACCTAGCAAGAACTCATTTGGAACAAAGTGTAAGTTTTCCAGGATTCCTTAAATTCTAGTGGATTGTGAATTAAAAAATAAGAATCTACTCATTTTGCTGCATATTTGACAATTTATTTCATTGTTATAACTCCTATATTACCTCCAAAATAATGAACTTTCCTCGGACTGTTTCAAAACATAAACAATAACCTAACATCTTGTCAAACTGCCGTTTGTAATATTTGTGCAATTTATGTGATAATCTTTGTGTGTTTCAGTGGCTTTTATCACAGTCTATTAACGGATTCGATGATGTGAAGTTTGAAGCTGCGAGTGTATTAGCAGAATTATATGAGCAACAGGCACAATCAACATTATCAAAACCTATTCTCCGGAAAGCAATAGAATTATCTCAACACAGTGTTTATTGGCATTGCAGACTGATATTTCAACTAGCTGTAAGTATTTATATTTTACTTGCTACAAATGCATGAATTATTAAATGTTTTTTCTTTAAAACGAGTGCTCGCCAAATCCTTAAACATTCTTTTTTTTATCTGTTTGAGTTGAAAAGATTATTGCCTTCTGTCTTAAAGTGAAAAATCGTTCCTTAAACATAATCTATATCTGTAAACATTTTTGTTTGACAGTTGACGTTAGGTTATGTTATTCATAACCGATCTTTGTTTTTACATTATTGTAAGTGTTATACTATTATTGTTCAGTCCTATTTCAGTCTCGTGAAGGGTTAAGGAGCAATATTAGTATTATGCTGGTGAAATTTTTAGGTTAAGATTGATTTGTGCAATTTCTTTAATATCTTCATGGTTCAATCAATCGACATCTTAGTATTTTTAGGTAATTATTCTGCTAACCGCTGCACTTTTAGGCACAGATTATGAAACCACACTTCGTTTCAACAATTACTACAAGAAACAACTACAGTAGAATTCGGATATAACGACTTCGCTTATAACAGCTTACCGTTTTTTGTGACGACTATATACTATAAACTCTTAAGATAGGTTTCATAGTTAGGTACTAGGAAAACATATCCGTTTAGTGCGACTAAAAACAATCTTTGGATTACAGTACATTATGTATGTGTTATGTATTGTTGTGTTGGTAGTCAGTATATATGCATTGTTTGGTTGGTAGTCCGCAGGCGGGACTTGTAGAATAACCTTGTATGTATCGGGGTGTCAATAAACGTCATATTAAGTCAACCGTCTTCTTATTATTAACAAATCTCAGATATTACAGTATGTTTGTTATGTGGAATGTTTAAGTACCATTAACCTCTTGAATGTCAGATGACATTTGGCCACATGATGGCCGTATATCATTGAAATATAATATCAGAGCATTCTGAGAGGCTAGAGTTCTGAAATAAAAATCAACGTCTGGAATGATATTGGCGCAAGCGATTCTGACCTTATCCTTGTAAAGTTTCTTTATACATAAGGGTTAAAATCGCTTTTAAAATAAAAAAATCATGGACGCCGGCGTCCGAGCGACAGATGTGAGGTTAAAGTTATAATTTGCATTAAATGTTTTATTAACCTAAAAAGAAATTTATATATTTATACTATTACATATTTCATAACAATAATTACAATAACATTAATATGCATCATAATAAAAACAAGCTTAAATGATCCTGCCGTTTTGTGCTTGGTCCGGTTATATCTGGATTCTACTATATTTACATGCACAACATAGGTTATTAGGTTCTGAGTTTGGGTTAACTAAGTAATTTATTTGTGTGTATAAGGTGGCGCGAAAGTCATCACCCTATCGGAAGACGCCATAATTTTTGCAAATAGCGGCAAATGTCAGTTCTGCTTTGACATTTGTGAAGTAAACAGACACAAAATACACGTCAACAGGACGTAAATCGCTATACTCCCCAAGAATGCAGAAAAAACGGTTTTCATGATTTGCACTGGCCGGTAAGATCTCCCGATTTAACTGTTCCAGACTTCTTTTTATAGGGTTTCTTAAAGTCTATGTCTATGGCAATAATCCTCAGACTCCTGAAGCCCTCAAAGAAAATGTCTGTCAAGAATGCGAGAACCTATCGCCGGAAGTTCTGGAAAGAGTGATTAAAAATGTCATAAACCGTGGTCATCAATTCTGGTGGCAGCCACTTAGCTGATATCATTTTCTCGACTTAATAAAAAAAATGAATACATCAAATAAACAATACAAAAGCAGAACCAAAATTTTTATTAATAAAAAAAATTACGTCATAGAACACCGGGTGACAACTTTTGCGCCACCTTGTAGATTGAAACAAATGTCAATCTATACAAAAAAAAAATGGCACAAAAAGGAATCATTTTATACGAAAAATTATAAACTTTGAATAAAAATGGAATTGTATATTTTACCATCTATTCAAACGTTGTTTGGTTTTGAAATGATAATATGCAGGGTTCCTACCTGGATGTCATTTTACCCAGTACCTACCTCTCCCCATCCTTAACACATCACTTGCTGAAAGAATTTTTGAACTTGGAACAGTGATTGGAAAATTGGAGGGCTTTTGTTCTGGAAAAACACGGAGACAGAAAGAGGAAACTAGCAAGAGTTTTTGAAGCAAGTTTCGTTTTGTTGTGTTAATATAATCGTGTATTAACTGAAAAGATCATATAAAAGTAGGGTAAATGTTTACTACTCCGCTTACCGGATAATACGGAATTCAAATTTCGATACACGGATAATACGGAGCGGAACATTTCCTTTGCCGCCATTTCTTTGGATTTTATATTTGCGATTTTATTCAATCTAAATACGCACGAATTACTTAGGTTACCCAGCCTAACAACCTAATAACCTATTCTGTGCAAGTAAATAGTTGTATATTGTAGTAATTGAAGTTGTATAAGTCCCGTTTCACTTGGCCAAACGTGGCTGTCAAATACTTCGCGTAAGTGAAATAATCTTATAAAATTGAAATATAAAATGCATGTTTTTTCGTCTCCCCCGACATAAATGCTCAATTTCGTATTAATAAAGCAAAATCTAACTGTTTGAATAAAAAATATTCCGTATTAACCAGTAGGCGGAGTATGAAACTATTAATAAAAGTAGACTATATCGTGTTTACTTATTTGTGTTGTTGGGCAATAATACCTCGAGGTATCTCAGTGAAATAAACTGTACTTGTAAGTTTGTGTCGTGTTCCCGAGAGGTAAGCGATTGGTTTCCTTTTCCTTGTTTCCCATTTTTGTTCCCAACACACCCAATTCCAACAAATACCATTTCATTTAGTTTTTCGTTTCGTATTTATTTACAGTCCATTTCACCAAATGCATCTGAAGCAAACAGTTTCGGATGCAACAAACGTAATTAGTTGTTTTTGTGAAATAGATTTTAGAAAAGATTCTGAATCATCTATTTCCATGTAAAATGTATGGATTGTAACTAGTCCAGATATCGAAATGTGTTGCTAGCGTATGTCGACCCAGTATCTACTTACCTTTAAATTTAAACATAATAATATCCAAAATCTGTGCCTAATAAAAGTGTGGTAATTAGTGGAATATTTACCAAAATTTTTGATTAGCTTCAAAAAATTTATAAATATTTGTTTTTATGAATCGTCTCCTGTAAAGTTTTCATTTTGTGGCTTGAAGGGTTTTACCAAACCACAGCCTATAATGCGCAGTGTTTTCAATATCATGTCCTCTGCTGCAGGTATATAAAATATTCTAATAAACAGTATTAATTTAAGGTGACTTGCCAGGTAAGTATGGTCCTTTGTATTATCTGCCTGTACATTTTTATGCGGCATTATGCTTGTTGCTGATACATTGTGAATATTATAATTTAAATTATTGACCGATGAGCTTGTGGATGTAATCTCTTAAGACTACAGTTATTTATTGTAGTTATCTTTATTTATAAAAATCTCACAATGTTCGTCCGAGGTAAACTCCGAAACTACTTGATGAAATTTGGCTTACTGTGTGTAATGTAATTTGGTCCAACTTAAAAGATAGGACAGTTCTTATCTTGATTATTGACCTCAATATTTATTATTGCGATTTAAATGTTTTTTATGAGACAATTATTTGTAAGTTCTTTAAGTTTTTGACAGATGGCGGTGTGAGTTAATTTATTGAAACAACACTTGGTTATCTAGATTAGGTAACCATCCAGTAGATGGCGTTGTGTTTCACAGCAACGCGTGGGCGGGTCAGCTAGCAAAAAATAAAACGGAATTTGCACCTAACTCTAAATATGAAATAAACATAACAAGATGTCAAAAGATTTACTCAAAATTTAGGTTTAATGGGGCCAACAGACCTAGCTATAAAAGCTCAAGCGTTATTTGGCTTGGCCTACTTCAGCATATTGCTCGTCATACATTCCCATTGGGAATGTACGGCAACCGATATGCCGAAATACGCCAAACCAAATAACGCTTGAGCTTTTATAGCTAGGTCTGTTGGCCCCATAAACCTTCCTTCTTAGTGAGATAGATATATGTATTATATTATATTTTATTATTTATGTGTGAGTATTTTCGTTTATTTTGGGGTGTTGTTATTTATTATGCCGTGTTGCGCTACCTCTTTTATAAATTGAATAATAATATTATCGTATATATAAAAGAAAAACTTAAAAATTAAAATGGAGTTCTACAAATTAAACTTATATAACAATAATGTTTATTATGATGTTTTTGCAAAAACCATCCTTGGTTTTTATATATTTTAAGTGAACCTTCTTACGTGTTTCGTATTGTTGATTATTTTAATATTAATTAACCTCTTGAATGTCGGATGGTATTTCGAAAAACCTTACGGAAATTACCTTGATGGCTTCTGGTCAAATCTAAGAAACTTTGGAAATATGATGTGCGCATACCGGGATGGTTATATAATAGTGAGCTCTGGCGTTATGAAATTATTTCCTATACTATTCTTGAGGTTGTGATTAAAATTTGATCTGATTTTGATAATTTTTTTTTGAATTGTTGTGGACATGCCCGCGAATATTTCTATATATACTGGTGAGATTATATTTCTATATATACTTATGAAATTTGCATAAAAAAAATTGAAATAGGTCATGCGAGTTGTTGGACAAATGGTTATATTTTATGGAGTTAAGGCTGGAGGGGGGAGGGGGGTTCGCGGGAGTGGGGATGAAGGAAGGGTATGACGGAGAAGGTGATAGTGGAATTTGTGAGGAGGGAGTTTGCGAGAAGGGGGCAGCGGGAGAGGGAATGGGGAATGCGGGGAAGGTGAAAGGGGAAGGCGAGAGGGGAAGGGGACGCGGGTGGGTAAGAGGAGGTGGAAGGAGAAAGGGGACGAATAGGAAAGAACACAAAGGCGTAAAACAATATTTAAATGGCATTTCAACGCATGCCGGGTATCAGCTAGTAACCATATAAAAACAAAGGAATTGTTATTTTTGTGATTGTTTTCTGTTTATCAGATAATTTATCTTATTATTCATATGTATTACGTGACAATTTAGTTACAAGTTTTCTCAGAATAGCTCCCAGAAATCTCCCATTCGGCAAACAAATATCAAAATAAAAATATTTATATGAATATGAACTGATTTTATTGTTTCTGCACAAACCTGAATATGCCCTACATGAAAACCAACAATTCAAAGGTATTTTCAAAGAATTAACGACATTGATTTACAATTTGGGAGGCGGAAATGGGTACCGCCGCCCCGGGAACCATTTATTGGATAACCAACACCTCTGCCATAGGTCACCCCAAGTGGTTCGCTACGTTTGGTGACTTAGCAGGGGTGCCCGGGTTCATGGGGTAAGGTTTATCTAGGTCTTGGCGGCGGCTGATCTAGGCACACTGAACCCCAGATTCCTACCCAACCCTCATACCTTTTTCCTTCCCAGAACCTCCTCTCCTTCCTTTCCTTAAAAATACTCTCCACACAGCATCCCCAAAGATGACAGGCCCTGAGGGAAATTATTTTCTTCAGGGCCTCCTGTGTGGACCTAATGTTAAATTGATACTTCTTTAAAAAGTTGACAGCCAGTAAAGTGGGAAAAAGCATGACTCCCGAATGACGTAGATAATTACTTTAAATAATATCCAGAGTAGCTAGATTAATCAAATCAACTGTTACGTCAAGAACGATATTGGCGAAAGCGATTCTGACCTTGTTCTTCATACAGTTTCTTTATACATATGGGTTAAAATCGCAAATAAAAATAAAAAAAGCAAAAAAATTTTGTCATGACAAATCTCACTTACGACAAACGAGAGGTTAATAAGCTAATTTTATTGTAAAATATTTGGATTAAGTAAAATAGTAATGTCTAATGATGTACAGTATAATGATCTGCACAATGGATAAATGAAAAATTAATTATGAGAAGTTATATTTTTGGTATACCTCGTTATTCCCCTGTGGAATTAGTAAAAAAATATAATATTTTGGGCTCATTAACCGCTTGGACACATAAGCGTGTTTTCACGATAATTTAACGTAGGTAGACATAGGAATGACGTATGTCCCGTACCTGAGTTATTAAACTCTTTTTTCTTTGCACCCTTAATTATATCCGGTCTTTCTGGTTTTATAAAAAATGGTCAATATTGTCTTCATTAATTAAAATATTACAATTTAAAGTTTTACTCATTAACCAGTCCTGTGCCGTATACGCGCCGGCGCATATGTTTTTCATGTAGGATGTATATTCAGGTTTGGTAGAAACAATAAAATCAGTTCATATTCGTATAAATTTGTATTTTTTTTATATTTGTTTGCCGAAAGGGAGAATTTTTTTTTTTGGTAAAGTTAGCTATTCTGGGAAAACTTGTAACGATATTATTATGTAATGTATGTTAATAATAAGATACATTATCTGATAAACAGAGAACCATCGCAAAAAAAAACATTCTTTTGTTTTCATATGGATATTTGACAAAAAGTCAGGAATGTAATTTTCGCGCGACTTTTCCAAAAAAGCCTGGCACGTGACAGGTTAAGTTAAAAATAAAATTAAAAATGAAATCAGTTGATGTTGTCAGTTTCAGTCAAAATAACTTCGGACGGGATGGGTTAAAGAATTGATACTATAAAAATTTTTTTAAAGGTACTAGAAGTCGAAAGTTTTTCCTTTATTATGTATGTATTATTCATAATGTTATGTTTTATTTTTTCAGCAAATTCACGCAACGGAAAAGGATTATGAAATAGCCAGTAGTTTATTGGGGGTGGGAGTAGACTATGCACATATTTCCAACGCCAGCTACACCAGAGTGCTATTTTTACTTAGTAGAGGAATGGTTTGTATCCTTTTCATTATTTTTGTAAAAATATATTATGAAAAACTCAGCACTTGATAATTATAATAACATGTGCATAATTGAATATTAAAATATACAATTACAGCCTTACTAATTAAAAAAAACATATCTTAACCGTTGAACAGTGTTTTGGTTACACTTTGAGTAAAGACCACAATTTCTACTTTGAATTATTACTAATAAAAAATTTCTTTAACTATGCTGCGAAAGAACTGGTAACATTGCCTTTGGTAGACTGCTCGTGATTTTCCCAGCAAAATGATAGTTTTGGTTTGTAATGCTTGTTTGATTCAATCATGTTTTTGTTCATAATTTCTATTCTAATGACCAATTCACTATTATATTAGTATAATTCAATATATTTACTATTACTTGTGTTATTTTTCATCAGTTTTAATCCATTAATACTGCCAAGTTGTGAATTTAATTTTATATTGTCAGAAAAAGCTAGGTTATTTCTGACACAATATTTTCTAATTGACTTTTACAACGTGAATTTAACAACACTTCCATGAGAGTGATGATTTTTTAATAACATAAATGCCTTATGCAAGTGTAAGTATATACAAATTAAAGAAATCAACATTTATATTGCGCAACAACGAATCGAAAATGTCAGTTTTTTTTTAGTTATTCTCGGGGAATTGGTATTATAATTTTTAAGTCTGAAACAAAATGTTATGGTCCACCACTGCTCCACTAGAAAATATCTACATTGTTACACTAGAAAAAAACGATTCACGGAAACAATCGCTACAGACCACCTATTGACTATAGCAAGTTCAAACTTGCACTGAAGGAGCATTTTTTATACAGGTGTATGTTTTCATTCGATGGCCAGTCAGGGTTGGGTTGGGTTGCCACTACAGGTTCAACCCCTAGAGATTTTGGTATTTTGCAATGTATTTCTCTTAACCGCTTGGACACATAAGCTTGTTTTTACGATAATTTAATGTAGGTAGACATAGGAATGACGTATGCCCCGTACCTGAGTTATTAAGCGAATGTCAAAATGCTGATTATGCAGGAAATATTTTCGCATTACATTCGATTCCGGATAAACTCGCTGTCATTAAACATATTACTTTCAGATTTTAGTAATACAAATCAACATAATATGTAATTAAAAATATTAAAATTTTGAATTTAAACATAGTGAAAATTTTAAAGTTGCTCACCGATTATATTTATTGTGTAAACTGTAGTTGCCACTTTACAAAGTTATTGTAATTTTGTTTTTTTTTTCATGTTATATAAAAATATTTATTAAAAAATTTGCAAATCTTGAAAAATATTTTTCCAAAGCTACATGTTTTTTCGAAGAATTATAATTTTTTTTTCAGTAGTGTTTATATTTAACTTTTAAATGCAAATTTGAAGTGTTCTCTCTTCTAACTCTGTTTAAATCGTATATCTCACTGTAACACAAAACGAGATAGCATGAATTTTATTAGTCCGTATCAGGCTGGGAGAAATATCTCCCAAGAAGACTCTACCCATAATCGCTCTGTGGTTAATCCACCACCTAGCTGAGTTCTCTATCATTACCTTAAACAACATTTTCCACTTATTACCGTGGAAATAGGAGATTCTCAACTATTAATAAATAGCCTCGGCGATAGAATGCAAATTTGCTTTTGCTGACAACAACATATCGTCGTTGCATATTTAATATGAACAATGTGACGATTTTGACAAAAATGTGTTAAATATACAGTTATTTTTCTTCCTTTTTTCTCCATCTTCAACAATTTGAACCATGAAAAATATCAAAAAACCATGTGAGAAAAAATGTGCATAGAATATGAAGCATGTGAGAAAAATGCTTTAAAATTCAATTTTCTGGTATAAAGTAATTATTGTTTGCCATAAATATATTCTTATAATGATCGAAATATATTTTTCCTACTTTGTCCATAAATAGAATTGTTATTTTCCGTTTCGTTATTTTTTTAAACAGTTTTTATCGATTTTCTCAGAATGTATTCAGTATCACATGCTTCATATTCTATATGCAACGACCATATAACCTTCTGAACGGTAATGTCTACATCCCCAATATTATACAAAAATTTGAGTTTTATGTTCCCGACAACTTCTCAAGAGCGCGCAGGCACAGAACTTTTGATGTTCCGAGATACAGAATTAACCTGATAATGCCGCTTGGAAAAATGATTCTGTTACTAAATTACTTGTCCCCTGCCTATATAGATATTTTTCAACTAAATATTCAACAATTTAAAAATGTTATTATTACTTAACAAAATATAATGTATTTTTGGGGTATTAGCCGTATTGCGCTATCTACTTCTTTAGTGAAGTGTGTGCTTATGTACGTATAAGCTATACCGTGTTGCCAGCTTTACTCTACAAGCTGGTATTACAGTATAATTCATAGTGGTTTTCTGCATCAAGCTTTGGTGTAGTCGTCAATGACCAGTTTCTATTAAACTCGGTGATTGCCGATTTGTTTATTTTGGTTATGTTAAATGTTACGTAAATATGCATTTATAATAAATAAGTAAAAGTTATTTGTGACCCAGAAAAATAACATATTTTGTTTGCACTGCAGCTCCTGCTGATTGACAAGAAGCTGCAAGAGGTGTTGCCACTCCTGAACCAGGCCGGCCACCTCGTGGACTCTTGGGGCGGCAGTCCGCACCAGAAGGAGTACCTGAAGGTGTACTTCCTGGTGCTGCAGGTGTGCCACTACCTCATGGCGGGGCAGGTGAAGAGTGTCAAGCCTTGCCTAAAGCAGCTGCAACAGAGCATACAGACCATCATGGCGCCCAATTGGCCAACGGACGAAGGTTTGTTTTATATTCCCATATTGTTATCTGTGCATTTCCGTGTAAAAATAGAACATTGAAAAAAATAAGAACAAACTTTATGCAACATAACCCTTTTAGTTTGGCTTGATATGATTGTGCATTCAGGACATAAATATGATTATGCCTTTTAGTTTTCCTATCTTTTTATCATGTTCTTTTTTATTACTGTTCTCTTTTATCCGGTTACCGAAGATAATAATTTTAATGGTCCCATGGGAAACCAAAGTAAGCCCTAAGTATAGAAAATCCTATACATGTGGAGAATATATTCAAAAAGTTAGGGCATCAAATTCTTCCTATACATGTGGAAAATACATTCAAAAAGTTAGGGCATCAAATTCTTCCTATACATGTAGAGAAGAATACATTCAAAAAGTTAAGGCATCAAATTCTTCCTCTATATGTGGAGAATACATTCAAAAAGTTAGGGCATCAAATTCTTCCTATACATGTGGAGAATACATTCAAAAAGTTAGGGCATCAAATTCTTCCTATACATGTGGAGAATACATTCAAAAAGTTAGGCCATCAAATTCTTCCTATACATGTGGAGAATACATAAAAAAAGTTAGGCCATCAAATTCTTCCTATACATGTGGAGAATACATTCAAAAAGTTAGGGCATCAAATTCTTCCTATACATGTGGAGAATACATTAAAAAAGTTAGGCCATCAAATTCTTCCTATACATGTGGAGAATACATTCAAAAAGTTAGGCCATCAAATTCTTCCTATACATGTGGAGAATACATTAAAAAAGTTAGGCCATCAAATTCTTCCTATACATGTGGAGAATACATTCAAAAAGTTAGGGCATCAAATTCTTCCTATACATGTGGAGAATACATTAAAAAAGTTAGGGCATCAAATTCGACCTTGAAATATAGTTAGGAGTGGTGCGCGCCAAGCAGGAAGACGGATAACGGAGCAATCCGGTTACAAGCGAAAACTTAACATTAACCTGTCACGTGCCAGGCGTATTTGGAAAAACCGCGAGGAAATTACCTTCATGACTTTTTGTCAAATATCCGTATAAAGACAAAGGAATTGTTTTTTTTTGCGATTGTTTTCTGTTTATCAGATAACGAATCTTATTATTCATATATATTAAATGATAATATTGTTACAAGTTTTTCCGGAATAGCTAACTTTAACGAAAAAAAAAAAAATTCTCCCATTCGGCAAACAATTATTAAAAAAATATATATTTATACGAATTTGAACTGATTTTATTGTTTCTACACAAACCTGAATATACATCCTACATGAAATTCAATAATTCAAAAGTGTTTTCGAATAATTAATTATCTTTAAAAAGTTGACAGCTAGTAAAGCGGAAAAAAAAGATGACAGCCGAATGTCATAGATAATTACTTTAAAAAATATTCAGAGGGGCTAGATTAATAAAATTAACTGTTACGTCAAGAAAGATATTGGCGCAAGCGATTCTGACCTTGTTCTTCATACAGTTTCTTTATAAGGGTTAAAAAATCACATTAAAAAAAAAAAAAAAAATTAGAACCGCGCATGCCTGCACATTTACGGCACAGGACAGGTTAAAAACTATGTTTTTTTTTACTCCTCAGCCGTGTGTGGTGCGAATGTGGGCGACATGTTCCTGTGGATGCCCAAGGAGCACCTGTACGTGCTGGTGTACCTGGTGACGGTGATGCACTCCATGCAGGCAGGCTACATGGAGAAGGCGCACAAGTACACGGACAAGGCGCTCACGCAGATTGACAAGCTCAAACGTAAGTGGCACTGCCCCATCACTGTGTGCACTACTATTATTTGTAGGTAAAATAAGTTTTTAGTCAAAGTGCCTTTGGTTATATTATCCACTGGAGCAATACAGATCTCTGGTCGTTCAGTTTTGGATTCAGCCACGCTTATTCCAGAAATCATGTTGAAAATTAATAAATGACTGTTTCTGTATATTATCCATAGTCTACAGCAGTCTGCCTCAAAGTGGGTGATATCGCCCCCTTGTGGGCGCAGGAGGCTTTCAGGGAGGCAGTAGAAGGCTCCAAGAAAATTAGAGAGCTTTAAGGAAATCTGGAAGGGTTCTTTCGAAACCGGTAGAGTTTGATTAAAATTGAAGCGATCTAAAACAAATCTATATATGTATTTTTATTGTAAAATGAGGAAAAGTTATCTTTCTAAATAAATGATGGTGTAAGATGATTGTGTTTGTTCCAGTGGTGGACAACAAGCCCATCCTGTCAGTGTTCCAGTTGATGCTGCTGGAGCACATGGTGATGTGCCGGCTGGTGACGGGGCACAAGTCGCAGGCGCTGGCGGAAATCAGTGCGGGGGCGGCCCTGTGCCGGGCCGACCCGCGCCTACTGCCGGCGCATCGCCCCCAGCTGCACACGCTGCTCGGACTCTACGCCATGAGCATGAACTGCATGGAGGCAGCGGAGGCGCAGTTTTTGGCCGCAATAACCGTAACTATTAGTGCATTATTATTATTAGTTAACCCATAGACAAGAAACTTCCATAAATAAAATATGTCAATTACAACAAGTAGACAACACCACTTGATAAAGTGACATTTTAATTTTTGTCTTTAACCCCTCATGCTAAATTGTTCGCTTTAACTCATATAGGTACCAAAGAAATAGTTACATTTCCCTTACTTTCATGGTGAGATATATGATCTAATCAGTGGGAAAGAGAAAACACAACGCTTTATATTCAGCGCCCTTGAGGTGATCCCTCACAAAAACGGCATTCTAACAATTAACCATTTATTATTATTATTAAAAGTTAACCACAAAATAATTAAAATGTACACTTAGTGAAATCAAAGTTTCCAACTGCAATTTGAAAAATAAAGAATGAAAATTTGTGAATTTTTTTATTCATTATTTTTACATGAAATGATAAAAAAATGAGGTGACAATTATCGTCTTTTTTTTCATTATCAGTAAATTTAGTTTAAATTTAATTAAAAAACTTAAGGTTTTAAAATTTTTAAAACTTTTTATATTTGCATTAAAAAAATTTATATTTCTACAATTATATTTTAATTTTGAATTATGTATAAAATTTGAAAGTCTTTTTTATCACCTTTCAAAATTTTTTAGTTTTCGAATACATTCAGAATTATTCCATTTATTTGGATTTTATTGCAAAGTGGCCATATTTCGATTCTCTGAAAAATACGGTTGAGGCTTGAGAGGTTAAAGATATTTATGTCTAAAAATGTCTACATAAATCGTGTTTTGTTCGAAAGATGTTCAATTTACTATTGTAATCGTGTAATTCTAAATACATTACATTCTGTACATTATAAATAAAAAAAATTAAAAACTAACTGGAGCAAGCCAATGGATGTTGCTGTGATACACTCCTCTTGTTTGCAGTCATCCCAAGAGCGGGAACTGTGGACCTTCGCCAACCTGAACCTGGCCATCGTATACCTGCGGGGCAAGAGGGAGACGGAGCTGGCGGGGCTGATGGAGCACATCAACCCGGAGACTCTGCCCTCTCACTCCCACTCGCTGCGGGCTGCCGCCTACTACGTGCAGGGACTCCAGGCCTTCTTCCAGGCCAGATACAATGAGGCCAAGTAAATACATTCATTACTTTTATTTTGCTAATCAAAGCAATTAATTCACAGAGTTAAGGTGATTGTCAAAAGAATTCATATTCTACGCTTTCGTAGATGACGCTCGTATAGTATTTTTACTTATGAACGCTTTTTAGAAGTTATGCTTTGAAATATTAAGAAAAATTTATGGTTCGCTAAAGTAGACAATCAATATGAATATTAACAAATAGTTTTGTTAATTAAAAAACTTAATATTTCAAAGCATAACTTCTAAAAAGCTTTTATAAGTAAAAATACTATACGAGCGCCATCTACGAAAGCGTAGAATATGAATTCTTTTGACATTCACCTTAATGGAGACAAATGTGGACCTTCTGGAAGCTAATTTCCATTGAAAAAAATTTACATTTATTTCTAGCAAAACAAATTTAAAATTAAATTAATTAAATGTCACGCAACAAATTATGACAACAATTTTGCCACAAAATTAACGATCTTCGCTGGTTTCACATGCATTTTTAGTAGCTTGTACCACAAGTTTACATCTAGTTGGGTTTTTAAGTTCATCTCTATATCTTGTGACGCTATGCTTTCTAGTGGCCGATTAAACTAACCTCTTGTAGGCCGCAGTCCCCCCGGCGGGTACGGATTTTTGAAGCGATTTTGCCCCTTATGCATAAAGAAATTGTATGAAGCCATTATCGATCCTGACATAACGAATTACTGGATAGCATTTAGCCACTCTGAATAATTCATATTAATTGGGCGCCGGGCACCAAAGATGGCGGACAAAATGGTGCCGCTTAATAATATGAACGCTGTCATATTTGAAGTCTATATTTATTCATTGTTTTTTTATATAAATCCATTGTGGAAAGCATAGATTTGAGTGATTATTAGGAAGTTCGTTTTATCTATATTATTTTGATGTAATTTTTGTATTATATCACGAAGAGAAGAAATGTTATAAAAATTGAATTCGTAAGAAGGGTGAGAACTGTCAAATATTTTTCGTCGTATTGAAAAAATATATTTTTTCTATACTGGCTTTCAACAACTTAACAAATAACAATGTGGGATTTGAGCAATAAAATTGTGCTGTATCAATGGGGAGTTGTATTATGAAATTACTCTTAGTTGGTAATTTTTTTAGATTGAAATTAGATATGGGAAAGCTAATCTATTGTTAATATCGTACCTCATTTGGACAGGGTTCTAACTTCACTCTGCCTTATTCTGAGATATGAGGTGTCAAAGTTTGCAAAGACGATTTCTCATTATCTATTTACGAATTTCTGATTTTAGGTTGAATTTTGGTGTAAAGTATTTTAATTGAACATAGTTTATAGGGAAATATTTAAATAGGAAGTAAAATTACCATTTTAGAAAATACTTAAACATGCAGATAGAACCATATGCAACAGGCTAGGGCATAATAATTCATTGCACAAGGTTCTAATTACATTTCCCTAATGTAATTCCAAGCTAGGGCAACATTCTATTCAAATATTTTCCATTAAAATATGATAAACTAAAATATTTTACACATAATTGAACCTCAAAATCAAAAATTGTTAAATAGATTATGAAAATTCGTATTCGCAAACTTTGAAACCTAAGGTAAAACAAAGTTAGAACCCTATCCAACCAAAGCGATGAACTACAACGCGCCTCATAACGATTAAATGTCATATACAAACAAAATAAGTGATGTTAGTACCCTGTGAAATAAATGAGCTTGATTTAGAATTTCTACATAAAGTATCTACAGAAATAGAACACATGGTTCTGAAAATTATATTGGTTATAGAAATGAGCAAAAGAAATGGTTTTGCAATCAAAGGTCATTTTTGAAACAAATTTCAGTTAGAACTTTGTCCAACTGAGGTGACGATATATCGATGGTGGAAATCTTATAAGTACATAAACTACATTAATCCACCTTCATTGTATTCCAGGAGGTATTTAAGAGAGACCTTGAAGATGGCGAATGCGGAGGACCTGAACCGACTGACCTCCTGCTCCCTGGTACTGCTGGGCCATATCTTCCTGTCCCTCAGCAACTCCCGGGAGAGCATGAACATGGTGACTCCGGCCATGCAGCTGGCCAGCAAGATACCTGATGTCCATGTCCAGCTCTGGGCTTCTGCTATTCTCAAAGGTAAATACATACAGATATAATAGATCTTTTATGTCCTAGTCTGATAGTATTATTACCCTAGCGACTGTGCAGTTGAAATTTAAGAACCCAACTTCGAGTATATCTCTGACGCCGCGCCTTATGCAAAACCATCTTCATCTGGAAGTTTGTTACGAAGCTACTGTCGTGTCTCCCGCCGCCTTGGGAATGTTCGCTTTTGTGAACCCCTAATATGGTCTCATATAAATCGTTTTGTTTAATTTGCTGCCATGGTGAGAAATATGATCTAAACGGTGTTAGAAAGAGAAACACCACATTTTATATTCAAATCTAGAAGTTAACCGCAGAAGATTTAAAATGTGTACCTCTATGAAACCCAAGATTCCGACCGCAATTTGAGAGAAAATGATGAAACTTTGAAAATTTTATATTAATTATTTTTATATAAAATGAGTAAAAAGTTAGGTGGACAATAATGTTTATAATTCATATGCCTAATGAAATGTGTGTTATTTATTCTTTTAACATTTAGTTCAGTGTTTAGATGAAAAATTGTAAGGTGAGCCATTTTGAAAACTTTTTTTGTTTGCATTAAAAAATTTAATATTTCAATAATTATCTTCATTTCTAATAATAAAATTTAAAAGCGTATTTCAGCACCTGTTTCAAAAACAGTTTTTTGTTTCCAGATACGTTCAGATATATTCCATTTATTTTATTGCAAAGCGGAAGTACAAACAAATTCTGTCATCAATTTAATAAAAAATCAATATGCCAGAGGTCTGAGAGGTTAAACACTTTCTTTAATGTAACGTGTTTCATTTACTTACCAATGTAAAATTTCTCTTTTTAGATCTCTATCGGCTGTGCAACGAACCTGCGCGTGAGAATGACGCCTACCAGATGCACTGCAACTTCTCCCAGATGCTCTTGAAAGACCACTTCCAGTCCACGCAGATGGCGGAGCACTCTCTCATCCAGTGGACCGGGGGCGCCCTGCCTGAGCTGCCGGGCCCCCCTCCGCCCCTCACCCTTGCTGCCCTGCCTCCACCCCCCGACCACCAGCCCTCCTACAGTGGCACATAACCAGAGCACCCCTACGGCACGGGCCAGGGATACCTGTGATCCATTAGTTCGTGCTGAACAGGGTGTTACATTCATAATAGACTATCGATAGCGAGGAGATCTTTACACCAGGAGCACCTGTGATCTGCAAGTTCGTGGACAAGGGCTTCCTGCGTTCTACTAGTTTGTGGGCAAGGGTTCAATGGGTCAGGACTACCTGTGATCCACAAGTTCAAGGGTCAGGACTACCTGTAATCCACAAGTTCATGGGTCAGGACTACCCGTAATCCACAAGTTCATGGGTCAGGACTACTGTGATCCACAAGTTTATGGGTCAGGTCTACCTGTGATCCACAAGTTCGGTCAGGACTACCTACGATCCATAAGTTCATGGGTCAGGACTACATGTGATCCACAAGTTCATGGGTCAGGACTACTGTGATCCACAAGTTTATGGGTCAGGTCTACCTGTGATCCACAAGTTCGGTCAGGACTACCTACGATCCATAAGTTCATGGGTCAGGACTACATGTGATCCACAAGTTCATGGGTCAGGACTACTGTGATCCACAAGTTTATGGGTCAGGTCTACCTGTGATCCACAAGTTCGGTCAGGACTACCTACGATCCATAAGTTCATGGGTCAGGACTACATGTGATCCACAAGTTCATGGGTCCGCACAACCTGTGTTATACTAGTTTGTGGGCCAGACCTCCTAGTGATCCACATATCCGATCCATAAGTATATCGGTCCGGACTACCTGTGATCCACAAGTTCATGGGTCAGGACTACCTGTGATCATCCACAAGTACATGGGGCAACACTACTTGCGATCCACTAGTTTGTGGACTAAGATTACCTGCAATCTGCCAGCTCATGCTGAACAAGGTTTTACATTAATAGACTATTGTTAGCGAGGTTGAAGTTCTTTACGATTGCACCATGAGCACCTTGCCAGCCAGGGTACCTGTGATCCCCTAGTTTGTGCTGAACTGGGTTGTACAGTTAATAAACTATCATAATGCAAGGTAGTTGTTCACACAAGAAGATCCACTGGTCCGTACTGAATAGGGTGCTTCAGTTTAAATACCAAACTTTAACCAATGTGGTATTTAATACCCACTAGAATTGATCGAACATGATGTTTGCAAATCAAAAAGATGAATACTATTGCAAAATTATACAAGGCATGGGCATTGATTCGTTATTCCACGACAAACAGTGTGAGTCAGTTAATAGACTATTGACAGAACATTTAATATCTTCACCATCTTCATGAGAAACCTGCTAAAAGGCTAAAATTCTTTACACAAGTTGATTACTAAATTGAAAATCCGAATGATATGGCACACGCTAGAGGTATCTTTATGAATGTGTTGCAGTTCAAACCCAGGAAGATTGATTGAAGCATAGTACATAATTACATATTGTGAAATTCTGTTTTAAACAAAAAAAAAAAATAACTTCCATCTCATAGTCCATAATTAATTGTTTTCGATAATGTTTCTTGTACTTACACCATCCTCATGCATTTATGTACTTCCAAAGTATGAACGTACTAGAAGTGAAATTTGTCCATTTCATAGTCAGACATCTCCGAAAAATCGAAATTTGAGTTGAGTACACGGTTATATGTAAAAGTGTACCCTCTATCTGGTACAATACTCATAAACACGACCAAATCAATTATAATGCAGAAAAACTTGTAGTGAATCAAACAAAATATTGATGTTTTCTGGGTCACTAGTAGGATATTTAAAAATGTCATACTAATGCACCACACCGTTATTATGCCTCCCGGTGTTATTTTTTGGCATATTTATTCTGTAAAACACAGACACGCTTCAATAATATTTGATTTATGGGGAGCATTTGAATATTGGTTTCCTGATTATCTCAAAACTTTGTATTTTGAGATGTCTGATTAATTACCTGGACAATAGATATCCTAAGAGTAAGCCGTCACTGAAATGAAGCAAATCAAGCGACCATCTTGGATGACTATAACGCCGAGAAGAAAAACATATAAAATCCATGGATTCCTTTACTTGCAATAATTGTTTAGATTAGTGAAAAAATTTAAATTCTAACCTTTTCCATTATTACTGACAAGTTTCTCCTTATAATATCATTCACCTTTTTGGGTTTTAAAGAATAGTGAAAATTGTGTCACCCTTTGCTGTGCTACGATAAAGAAAATAATACTTTTTAAATTAGCCGAACAATTATAGTATGTGGTTTTTCATAAATTATTTTTATACAAATGCAAAAAAAAATATATCATATAATATATGCATCATCGGAAAGCACCCATATTTTTTTTATTGAATTAAAATTATATTTTAAATCTATCTTTTCCACGCACTAATTTATTATTAACTTACCAATAAAGTCGATACTGTTTATAAGTTTTAATTTATTTACGTTTAAAATGCACGCATGAGGTTATTGATTGTACATGTTAGATTTGTAAATCAGTTTACTTTAAATTAATATTATTTGCGAGGTAATGTGTAAGCAAAAATGTCTTCAACTTGTTAACTATGTACAGATAAAAACACTAGTGAATTATAAATACTCAATTTCACATATTTTTTTGTTATGTTTATATGAAACTGTCGTTTCCCTCCGATTAGGTTCTGTTTTTCGTCACCAGCTTATTCCTAGTTCAGAACTTGAATTAGAACTTACTCAAAATCTTCGTAGAACTATGAGACCCAGTTAAATAAATCTTACACATGGAAGTACTTTATGTATGTAGGCAAAATGGGACACAATGCTCTCAAGTTTATTCGTTATTCCAATTTATTTGTCGAAAGTTTTATGTGTTTCAAATTCCATCACATTTGATAACCTTCACAGATCTTCAATCAGAATTTTAAATTGTCATCATTTGAACGGTTCACCTTAAACGCTGATTTTTGGCCCCTTTCAGCTTTTGATCAAATTGTGATCGGCTGACAACATAGCAGCATGACCATTATATAAAAATAGGTTCAATTTTTTTTTTACCTTCAATTGACCTCCAACTGCTTTCAATGCTCTAATGCCCAACGACCAGGAACTACCTTATCCGGTCTTATCGTGTTCTAATAGTGGAACACGTTTCAACGAGATATTAGTATGCAATATTGCCTCTTAATTGTATCTGTATTCCGCAAATCTAAGTTTAACCTCTCGAATGTCGGATGATATTTGCCTACATGATGGTACACACCATAGAAAATTGATTACAAAGAATTCCGAGGAAGATATTGGCGCAAGCGATTCTGACCTTGTCCTTGTACAGTTTCTTTAAAGATAAGGGTTAAAATCGCATTTTATTTTTCAAACCTCCCACCTGTGTCCGAGTGACAGATGAGTGGTTAATGGGTACTGTTTAAATGTTAAAAATTCAAAATGGCACTAATCGTGGATTTGATGTTCATCAAAAATGTGTTTGAAACAACTTAACCTAAGTCTAGCTTTGGGGGAAGATGAAAAATTGAATTTATTTAGAGAGCAGTACTTTGTTTGCTAGTGTTTTATCTGTGGTTTTCATAGTCAATAGAAACAAGAGAGATGAGGCATGAACCACAATGCGTTTCAACATTGTTCACCCATACTACTGCAAATTGTATCTATGCTCAGAATCAAACGCATAACTTACATTGTTTCCGCCACTCTGATAGTTCAGATGCAGTCGGCACCCTTCCATGCCATATCTCCCTTTGTTTTTATTATCTATGGTAGTTTTTAAAATGTATTTTTTTCCAAACTCTTGTCACCGAACTGTCCATGTAAATATTAAATCATATCATTTAGTTTTAATTTCATTCGTAAAATTTGTCGGTCTGTAAATATTCATTAGTTTGTAAACAAAAAATTGAACAATTATCGCCGGAGATGTTTGAGTTTCCTTAGTATTAAATTTTTATGTTTCAATTTAAGTGTTAAATATCGTTGATATATTTTTAATTTACCTTATAATGTAAACTGAATATGTATGTTTCTGCATCGTAAAAGATTTTTTATGCAAGTTAAAATTGCCTGTAATAATTATTTATATTTGCATTTATTTTAATATTTTTTCACAATATTATCTACCAGTTGTTATGTCATTTCCTACTTAACTTTTATTTGTTATTATGCAACTTGGCCAATACATATTATTATATACAATACTTATCTTCCAGTAAAAGTTTAATGAAATATCGCATATTCCGTAGAAAACTGTCATAAGTCAAAAAAAGTTAGTTTTACATTAGAGCGAAAACAATGAATGTATTATGAATAAGCGGTTCCGTCGAAAAGAGTTACTAGCGACATCTTGCGGAGATGGTGATAGTGATCTAATTTAAATACAATTTTCGTGGGGCATAGATAATCACAATCACTTTAATTTTCAGAGATAAAATGTAAAATTTTTACTTTTTGACACTTATCTATAGAATGTGCAATATATATCACCATATCGGATCTTTAAAAAAATATATTCAATCCATATGCCGCTATGTGCAGGGATAATCCTTGTCTCTAGCGCTGAGTGCTAAGTACGCATTTGTTTTAAAATAAAATGTATGACAGTAAATAAGTACACCTGTTTTGTATCATATTATATATACTCAGGAACGTGGTGTAAAATTTTTTAAATTTTCAAATTCTCAGATTTTTGTATAACCATGTTACTATAGTGTATTTTTTTCACTATATGAATTTTATTAATTTTTTTTAAATCAGTTGATCATTCTCATTTAATTATCAAATGGTCTATAATTTAGGTGGGGCCAAATTTTATATGGAAAATAGGTTAAATTGAAGATTTAAGTAGTCAAGTGTAACTCTAGTTCAATGAACTCATATTTAATTGTCATTTTAAAAATTGGAACTGAAATAGCCCCAATTTTGATGAAGCTTTATTAAATGTTCCTGAAGTGTGGTTCTGCCCCATAGTGATCACAACAGTTCTATCCAAGGCGACGGAACATGTGATCAACGACAAACTGCTCACATACCTCGATAAGAACAAAATTATTAACTACGACAATACGGATCCCAGCGGAACTGCTCGTGCGGTGATTATGCTGTATATGCAATGCATACTTGGGGGTGGTGCCTGGAACGTTATGGTGAGACCCAAAAGGTTGCCTTGGACATTTCGAGGTTTAGCACCAGGGCTTGTCAACAAACTGCCTTCTTATGCGACTTCCTGTAGTTGTGTATGTAGTTTGCCAAATTTTTGGGAGAGATGTCAATTCAGACGGTTGCTAATGGTTTCACCTCTTCCTCACATTCAATAAATACTGGCATCCCGCAGGGATCGGGTTCTGTCTCCGACTTCGTTTTTGTTTACATCAATGACCTTTTGTCATGTGCACCAATTCATTATTACGCGGATGACCGTTCGGTCCATGATAGTTTTTTGTTTGATAAGTCCTCAAAGGATACACAAAATCCAACATCTCGAAGGGCTTTGAAACAAATAATGGATGGTTGCCTCAAGAGGGTTTCTTTTTGGGGTAAGAATAACCCAGTCGAATATAATGTATCAAAAATCCAATCACGTCTAAAAGGAATCGGAATGACGATCTAGTCTCCTTCAAAAGAAGCAATCTTCCAACATGCCGTCTATTGACTAGTTCAAATACGGGGGTACATCGAAGCTAGTGTCAAGTTAGCCTCTCAGAAGCTGGGTGTACTATACAGTGCCTGCATATTTAATAATACAAGACTGCTGACTCTGTACAAATCGCAAGTGCACCCGCTGCCTAATTTGGCAGCTAACTCTGAAACGGGTGATCCGTTTGATAGATTCCGCTATTTTAACAAACGGATTGCAATCTTTAGAGCTCAGGCGCCAGGTGACAATGTGGTCCTTGTTCTAACGGTATTTCAATGGAGATGCCCCGAGGATCTAGTGTCATTGATCCCTTCGGCACCGTTCCATAGTCGGGAAACATGACAAATGTGCATACAACATTTACATACACACAGTTGACATTTGTCACACTCGGACAACATTCTTCTATAGGTATCTCTGCAGTGTTTTTACACAATAATTTTTTTTTTTTACTTGAATCGGGAGATAAAAAAAATATATACATATATATTTCCAGTGATAATTTTTGAATTAACCTAATCGTCCTACAAAAACTCGACCCTACCTAGATTACATATGATTAATAAAAATCTTATGTAAAATAAAAGTTGTAAATAAAGTAATGGAAGCATATATTTTATCAATGTAATAATATAATATGTAATGTAGATATTTATGTTGTAAATATTACTCGTAAGCCAGTACAAAATACTATAATATATGATACATATTTTTGGTAAAAATGGAGAAATAAATAATACATATTCCAAAAATATTACTGGGTAAAAAAATACATTTGATACTTTGTACATATTATTTTTAGATAATATTCTCCACTCTTTGATTTATAAATACAGCTTGACATGCTTAACTTAGTTGTTAGTGTCGCTAGAAACATTTCGAAGATATGAAATAATATCTATGGTTTTCGTTAGTTTCTTTTTGGCCGCCTGCATAATTACTGGAGCATTTTTGGCCACATTTTGGCCAATTTGCAAAGTAAATAATACGCAGAATTCAAGCATTCATAAATTTAACGATTTTTTAATTATTTTTCTATGAATCCTAAAAATATGGCAAAAATGGTCAAATATAGGTGCATTCAATGGCTATGTATTACTATAAGCAGTTTATATGTTGCCATATTAAAATTCGGAGGTATGATTTTTTTGAAAAGTGGTGTTTCCAAACAGAATGCTTAAAGATTTCCAAGCGCTCGAGGCTGAGATTGATTATATAGCGGAACGCTTCAGTCGATAGTTAACTGTGTCAAGCTGTAATAATAATGTTTCTTTTTACAAGACCTTAGAAAAAATTCTAATTACTAGAAAAAAATTTGTACTTTTGACTATAAATGATTAAGGCCTGGTTTTTCAACACTAACTTAACCTGGTTTGGATAAGTAAGATCTGACAGCAATTTTATATTAACCATAACATTGAGGTTAAGGTATTTCAAACTCCATCAAGTCAGCATCAGCATCTTTTGACATTCAAATGGTCTCTGTTAAATGCCATTCCTCAGCCCGTTTTAGCTGTTGATCAAATAGCTGATCAAACAGCTGACAAACATAGCGGCATGACCATTATGCTTGTCAGCTGATCACTATTTTGAACAAACGCTGAAACAGGCCGAGAATCAGCGTTCACCGGGGACTGTTCAAATCTAGAAAATTCAAAATGATAATCTAACCTAACTGATCGTCGACGTGATTGGAGTTTGAAACACCATTATAACCTTAGAAGATAAAACTGTTGACTTTAAGCCGTGCTTTCCAAAATCGATGAAAAACCGAGTTAAGTAGTTCCAGAGAGAGGTCATCGTTCTAGTATCTTCTATCTTTTTCGTTTTCATACAAGACGTGTGAGATGGAAGGAGACAAAACGTTGATGACGTACGTATGAATTTCCTCCGGGACTACATATGAATGTTTAAAAATTATTAATAAATAAAACACACTTATATTATTTATTCCTGTAATGTAAATTATAAATAATGAAGTGTCTTTAAACTGTAATATTAGCAAATAGATTTTACTCTCCTTTGAGTTAAATAATTTTTTTATAAGAGAGGCCTTACATCATGTTTTCGGAAGTAAAATTATTGTACTTTGTAAACATTGTTTTATTTTTTTAAATTTACCGATCTGAAAATTCACTCCCGGAAAGCCAGTTTATTCACACACCAGTTTATTCACACACCAGTTTGGAGAGAACGGCATTAGTTGATGCGAATTCCCTCGAGATTGGTGCTTTGAAGTTGCGAGGGTTAGAAAAACAATTATTTTTTTTATAGACTTCTTCTGTTCTCTCCGAATCTTCTGGTATTAAGTACATGTTATATAATATAATCCCTTCCCATTTCCTATATATTATAATACATCCCTCATTGTACAATGCAGCAATAGTAATAAATGAATAATAATAATAGTGTATATTGTTCATGACCTGTACAGTGAATCTTTAATAAATGTTCGTTTTTTATAGATAAACAATTGTTATTTTCATTTCACCCCTTTTAAAGTTTCTTTTGATGTATTTACAAATACTGAATACAAAATATAATTTTCCATGGTCTACTCCGTGCATGCCCAACCTTCATTGCAGCCCAATTGAAGTTTTTTTGTGGCCCGAAATGAAGTTTTCAGCTTTCTGTTTTGGATTTCGGTATTCATACAAAAAAGAAAAAAATTGTTCTCGTAAATTTAACACATTTATATTATATTTTGTGATATTGGAACTTTCTTGTGTTACTCTCCATGGGGGTTTTGATTTATTGCTTGAAAAGAGCCAGGCGAATGGCCACGCTACAAATTTATTTTGGCAATCAATTCCAACCAGGATATTTTTTCTGCACATTTCTCGGAAGATCGAATGGAACTGACCTGATTTTACAATTTTTCCAGGTTACACACATTTTTATGAAAATGATTATGTCTTTATCTATTTTCATCAATTTTAAAATGTCTTTCATAAACTTTAAACAAAATGGAAGTTTGAATCTTCCTTCCCAGTGATCGGAATCAACCGCACTACCAACCTTGCCAAATTCCGATTTTTAGAACTAGCTGACCCGGCATGCGTTGCAATGCAACTTAAATACAGAAACTGTTTCTCCTTGCGTGTCCTTTCACATTCGTCTCCATTCCCCTTCCGACACCCACTCTTCACATCCCACGTTACCTTCCCCTCCTGCATTCCACTTTCACCACCCCCCTCCCCTCTTCCGCTATCCTCCTTGTGACCCCCCCATACGCATTCCCCTTTCGCTTTTTCCGCCTTCCCCCCTCCCGCGAACCCCCCTCCTTAATTCCCCTCCGCCCCTCCCGGATTCCCCTCCCCCTCCTGCCTTTTTCCCCTACCGCTAAACACCATAAAATACACCCATTTTTCAAACAACTAACTTTTGACCTATTCCAAATTTTTATGCAAATTTCATAATGCCAGAGTTTGTTTGAGACAAATCCAATAAATCAAAGATCATAAAAATAGTTCCAACCGTTCTTGAGTTATAAATGGTGTAACTAACCTGATTTTGTTTTATATGAGTATATAAGTGATTTAATTTCTCAGAATTTAAGAAAAATTCATACATGTCCCTGTGTTTGAAAGATATATAATGATTGATAGAATGCATTGTCATCGACAACGAGTCCATCTGCCTCGATCGGATCGGAGATCTCAATCGGATGTCAGGAAGTAGGTTAATTTTAACTTTCAAGATTCCGCATCATTCATACATGCATTCATTCAACCAAGAAAACAAAAGTGGAATTCAAAGGATGTATTTAACGACAGAACGATAATCCGTTTAAACAGAACCAGATAAAAAACTTGATTACATGAGGTTAGATGTGTTGTTTGTTTGTTATTCTTCTTCACTTCTTTTTTCACTGTTCTGTTTCGTCGTGGAATCGAACAGAACATTAGAAAAGTAAGAAGCAATACAGTCTCAGTCCTAAGAGTTGCATATGGTGGGCTTGGTCCCAGCGGGCTCCCGGTAGTGGCTGGGGTCTTGGCCCACCCCATTGTCCCGGTAAAAGGACTGGCGCACAATCTGCACGCGGGGATAGCGCCGGCCTCCCGTGCGGCCCGCCTTCTGCAGCTCCCAGCCGCACACCCAGCTGGAGCACTCGGGAAAGTAGAACCTGCAGATGTAAAGGAGAATGGTGGGAGGAGTCAAAATATCAAGGAAACATGACCAACAAAGGTGATTATTATTTTATTTACTGAATTAATTTTTGATTTTTTGTTGTTTATTTCTGTTATCTATGTCTGTATTATCCACATTCAGACATTAAGAATTGTGTTGGGGCTCCTCAAGAAAACAGGTCCTCAGTTACAATCTGGTTTATTATTTATTATATTTATTTACAATATATTATACTACCGGTCACACAACCGACTCTGTTTACGAATTAAGATCATTTTGAAAATTTTCCACCCAAATTAAAAAATCATGCCTCCGAATTTTAATACGGAGACATATAAACCGAATAAAGTGCTATAGAGCCAATGAATTCACCTACATTTAAATAATGATCCCATATTTGTAGGATTTATAAAAAAAAATATTTTAATCATAAACCTTATAAAAAAAATATTGCCGTGGGAAGTTCGATTTCGCTTCCACATAAAATATTTTCTATGAAGTTTCTTTTAAATGATCTAATTTATAATCACATATACAAATATATGTAATAAAACTGAATTTTGATAAGTTCTCAAGTGTTGAATGTTTTGTATATATTCATCAGAAATTTTTGTTCGAGAAATGCACACATTTTATTGCACTAAAATGGAATTTTTAATACACTTACCAAAAATAACCGCAACACATCAGACAGATACATAAATTCATTATCTTTTCCACAATACCAATTAACTCGATTAATGCTTTATTTATTAAAAATATTCCATTTCGAAACATAGTCATCTCGATGTAACTATATATATATATATATATATTTTTTTTAAAAAGACAAATATTTCCGGGTTACGAATAACCCAACAACATTTGAAAATCTCCTACTACCACCACACTAAAAATCGACTAAAACACGATAAATAATGACATTTTAGAGGATATTTTGACAGCTACCGGTTTGAAATACTTTTGACAATATCAAATTCTGACATCATCACAGTCGCATATAAAATACGAAGAACAGTGACACCCATTGAGTTTTCTGCAGAACTGCAGACTGCAGACCGTAAACTGCAGAACGCGGGAACATTTGAAAAAGAATTGAATGAATCTAGGGAATATTTGCCAAATTTGGCAGCAAAACAATCCGAGGCTTTGGAAATAGTGCCATAATCTGGCAAAAACATTTGAGTGGTTTAATAGCAACTGAAACTACGTGTCTATCAAAGACACTACAATTTCTAAGGTTTCTAAGGATCACAAATTAAGCAAATATTAATATTTGAATGTTTAAAATTAGTTTTTTTCTTTATTGAACCCGTCTCTAATAAATTATTAGAAAAATCTGAATAGTTATTATTTCTTACAGAGTTCATGTTCCCTGATTCTAGTTTAAAAAATTTCTAGTAGTCATACCAACATCTTGTGCGTCACATTCATTACATCCTAAAGTGAATATCCCTGTTTTTTACAAATTTATTAGAAATGTCTTTTTTGTTAATTAATTTTTTTTACTTGGAATTTCTTGTAATCTCTTTTACACTGCCTACAATTCCCAGCAGTGAACAAGTTTGGCAAGGTTAAATGTTATTATTATTAAAGTTTACATTTATGTTTTAGGTGATTTGGGACAAAAAAGCAATTTTTTAGACAAGGAACCTTACTTGTCTTCCGGATTCATCTTGAAACGTTTCCTTAGGTAGTTCTTGCGCCCTTCCCCGATGGTGCTGCTGTACAGCAAGTTCCTCTGTTCTGGTTCTATTGGCTTCAAAGCAACATACTGTTCGTGTTTAGCCAGCTCCCAGAGAGGTATCATTCGTTTTTCAGGCTTTTTAAATATTTTCAAGTCACTCATTTCCTGAAAAATAAACATATTATATATATTTTTTACAATGGGTAAAATAATTTCCCCCAGGGCCTGTCATCTTTGGGTATGCTGTGTTTAGGATATTTTAAAGGAAAGGGAGGAGAGGATGTTCTGGAAAGGAAAAGGTATGAGGGATGGGTAGAAATCTGTTGGTCAGTTTGTCCAGGAGTGACGGACGTATAAATCCATCCCTTCCACTGCGGTGCAAGGCGATGTTCCGAGAGAATCCTGAGAGGTCAAAACGTTTCCTCCCTCAACTAGTCTCTCCCGATCGACCAACAAATCTCATTTCTATGAACCCGGATACCCCTTCTAAGTCACTAAATGTAGCGAACCACCTGGGGTGACAGATGGCAGAGGTGTTGGTTATCCAATAAATGGTTCCCTGGGCGCCGGTTCACACACCCGCCTACAAAATTAGGAATTTGCTTATGGAATCCATTTTAAAAAGCCAGTTACATACTGAATAAACAGTATGTAAACAAAATTTGCAGCAATGTAAGATTCTGTAGGTCACAAAGACTGCTATTAGCCGGGCATGTTAAAAGAATATTCTACAATGTCAAAAATCATGACCAAAAGGGAGGCCGAGAAAGATATGGATAGAACGTGTGAAGAGGATTGGAGCAGAATGAGAAGGGCATAGGACTGGAGATGAATGGTGAGGAACCGTAGCCAGTGGAGAACTTTTGTGGAGGAGGTCAAATCCCACCCTAGAATGATGCCGTGATAATTTGGGACATTGGTCACCTGGTCATGCAAATTCTTAGATGGTCGGCAGGAGTATCACTAAAAGATAAGATTAAAAGTTCACGCATTCGTGGTATCCTGGGTGTCACGGACATAAACAGTAAGCTGGAGGAACGACATTTTAGATTGTATGGGCACATAAGAAGGAGACCACACAGTGAAGCAGGCAATGTCTATGGAGCTTCATCGACAGTCATCCAGAGGAAGACCAAAGTACTCCTAGATGACTAAATACTCCAAAATACTACATAGAAACAGCCTGGATGAAAGTGATACCCAGAACCGAAGAAGTTATAACCTGAGAACGAGAAGAGCCGACCCCAACAGCCTACCTAGGCAATGAGTTGGGACAGTGCAATGAAGAAGAAGAAGAAGATTGATCACCTATACCTCACTATTTGAATTCTTAAAAGGATAAATGAGAACCATAATGCGATCATTTAAATATGTGTTTTTTGAACTACAATCCTTTATTTAATGACTAGCTGAAGTTATCGAGGTTGCCCGGGCTTTAGGCAAAGTTTTTGAAACCAAATGTAGACAGTAATTTTAAAATAAGAGGAAAATTAATGTCTACATCTAGTGTTCGTGCAGAATTTCATCAAGAAGCATCAAAATTCTGCAATAAAGTGTGGGAAAAGGGGCAGGGGTGATTTTTCGAAATCTTAGATTAAAATGTAGTTTTGTATAAAAAACAAAGCTACACCGCAACAGGCACACTTCTTTATATTATACAAATCGACTAGCTGAAGCACCCAGCGTTGCCCGGGCTTTATTATTCATTCTGCAAGGGAATGGGGTTGTTTTTCGAAATCTCATCTACACAGTGGCCTTTCTCGTGATTTTAAGGTCAAGTGTGCAAAATTTAATCAATCTCGGAATAAAATTGTATATCTGCATAAAAAACAAATTCACCCATAGACAATATTTTTTATATGTTAAGATTAGATGGCAGATGTTAGATTAAATATGTCTTACTCCACTTACCGGTTAATACGGGATATTTCTTATTTAAATAGTTAGATTTAGCTTTATTACTACGAAAAATGAGAATTTATGTCGGGGGAGACGTAATTCATTTACGCAGTGTTCGACACCATGATTGTCAAAATGAAGCAGACTTATCACTTCATTTCAACAATTACTACAAGAAATAACTATTTACCTGCACAAAATAGCTTAGTTATTAGGTTCTTAGTTTGGGTAAACTAAGTAATTCATGCGTATTTAGACTGAAACAAAATTTCGCAACTACCAAATCCATACAAAAGAAATGGCGGCAAAGGAAACGTTTTCAACGCAATTATTAGCCAAGTAAGCGGAGTACTACAACTTTACCTAACTTAGTATGCAGTGTATTATAAGTGACCTTTCGTCCTTAAATAACACATTTTATTGCACACTTACTACTTTAAATTTTTCTTTCAAAGCTTCAGTTTCAGTTAAGATGTTAGGGTTCTTTATGGTAGCAGAATCTTTTATACTCTCAATATTGCGGAAGAACCATTTCAATCTCAATTTCTTTTCCTTGTAATAATTTTCATTTAAGAATTTTATTACATAGGGATTAGTAATATCAAACATGTTGAATTAACTTTTAAAAACAATAAAAACGGAAAAAACTATGTTTTATCTTTTTATATATTACTCAAACAATAACAGCTTAATTTGATATCCCTTCAAAATGCCTTTGTTTCACAACTATTTATTCAAAATTCGAATTTTTCATGGTTCAAAATCAATATTTCATAAATGGTTGAGTAGGTATGTGGGTACCTACCAACCTTCAGGTAAACAGTGCTGCACTGGCGAGCTAACGACCAATTTCTACACTATTTTAAAAATTCCGATTGAAGGTGTAAATTATAATTGGCAAATATATCGAAATCAGCTCTAACATAAATACATTTTTCCATGTTTTAGTTTCTAAAGAATTCTACGCCAAATATCTTATAAAGAAAATCTTATCATTATAATATTATGTAGGTATATGATATATTTAATGAATATATCGCCGGTTCAATGCCAAAGTTGCAAATCTGCAAAACGTCATTCGGAGATATTGAGGTTCGAAGTTTAGAATTGATATCATAAATCGTTATTATTTATTATTATTACAAACCCAGCTTGAATAAGTCTCTAGTTTATACGTAATAATGTGTAATCAATCTTATTACACATATAAAACAAAGTCGGGTTAGTTACACCTTTTTTAACCCAAGAACGGCTGAACCGATTTTTATGATCATTGATTTGTTGAATTTGTCTCCGTCCCGAATAAGCAGAATAAAGAGCTCTGGTGTTATGAAATTTGCACAAAAATTTTGAAATAGGTCAAACGTAGTGGTTTGAAAAATTGGTGTTTTTTATGGAGTTTAGCGGCAGGGAAAAAGACGGAAGGGGAAGGGGAATCCGTGAGGGGCGGAGGGGAATTAAGGAGAGTGGTTCGCGGGAGGGGGGGAGGCGGAAAAGGTGGAAGGGGAATGCATGAGGGGGGTCGCGAGAAGGGGGACAGCGGGAAAGGGGAGGTGAAAGTGTAACACGGGAGGGGAAGGAGACGCGGGGAGAAACAGTTTCTTTATTTAAGTTGCATTGCAACGCATGCCGGGTCAGCTAGTAAAAAATAAATGACAAAAAAAATAAAAGTGAAAAATTTCAAACACAGCATACTCAAAACCCCCCAAAACTGGGGATTCGCAACTTTGGCATTGGACCGACGATATTGTAACGAGCCAGTTGTTTCACAGAAATGAAATAATAACAGAACTTAAATTAAACTCGCACATGAAAAAAATGAAATTTGATGAGTTGTTAAAATTCTGTGAAACAATAAACTGGCAATTTGATTTTCGATTGAATCCCAGAAATTGCAGGTGGATTTCATAGGGTAAAAAGTACAAAACTACTTAAAAAATACTTAAATATATTCATTAAGGTTTTTTTCAATACTTCATGTTGATTATGAATGTTTTTCTGAGAGTAAGGGGTGTTCTTATGCATTGCAAATAGTTGGTTTGGTGCCAGCTGGCGCCCGGTAATGTTCCGGATCTTTCCCCACTCCGGACTTCCTGTAGAAGGATTGCTTCACTATCTGCACCCGAGGGTGTCGTTTCATCGGTATTGGCACTGACTTCTTCAGCTCCCAGCCGTATACCCAGTTCGAACACTCTGGAAAATAAAACCTGGAAAGGAAAAAATATTATGGTGAGAATAAAAGTAGTATGTATTTTTTATTGCAAATGTCTAAGAGCTCGTACGCACTAGCGGCTGGCCGCACTTTTATTTTAATATGCAACCGCTCATTTCGTACGCACTACACCGCCGAAAAATTCAACCGCTAATCGAACCGCCTAGGCGGCCAGCCGCTAGTGCGCACGAGCTCTAAGGTGTATCGGTGTATCAGCATACTCAGAAATGTTATCAATCAGTTTGGGTCGTCAGAGCCAAAATATAAAAAACACAAATAAATAATGTAGCTCTCATCCGTACTCTTAGGTTTTTGCTGTACATTAGGATAAATTATACATTTTTATTCAGTTTGGTTTTGTATTTTGGCCCCATATTCAAATTTTTGTATGAAAAAGGCCATTATTAACCGTTTTCACAGATTATCTCAGATCTAGGTTAGGTGGACAAACAAGGTTTCTCAAATAATTATTGGATATTGTAGTCTATTGATTGTCTACAAAGTTTCAACTTCTTTTAATAGATGTTGATAGGTTAGATGGGCAGCTAAGAACACAATCTATCGCCGTTCGTGTCTTAGGCACAAACAGTTACGATGATGACCGAAGGCTCCAGTAAGTTAGTGTGGTTTCCGCTGTCAGTCCGCCGAGAGCACCAGAATGTCTAGTGAGACCGACTGTGAAGTATAATATAACATTGTAAATATTCACGATAACCAATAAACAAACTAGTAAACAAAAGAATCTTAAACTTATTGGAAGAAACCCAACACTTCTCAAGGTGTCTAATATTGGAAGATAGGAGACACTACAGATATGGAGTTTAAAAACTTACTTATCCTCTGGGTTCATGTGGAACCTCTTCTTGAAGTATTTCTTTCTCCCGTCCCCGTTGGCGTTCTTGTAAAGCAGCTCGCTCTGTGCCTGCTCCACCGGTCTCATGGGCAGGTACCGATCGTACTTCTCCATCACATAAAGGGGCGGGCTTTTCACTCTCTTGGAGGGTTTAAGGTTCAATTCCTGGTAACAATAATACTTTTATAGATGTTATCAATAATCAAGTTAAATATTATAAATTATTATTTTTTTAATTGATAAACTAATCTTTTAGACAAGATTTTTTTATGCATAGCACAAAGGGTAACAATTATTATAAGCAATAATTATGAGCCTGAAACACTCATCCACATTGAAAAATCTTCCGAGAAAAGATACATGCCGCCGACGGGACGAGGATGTGGATGAGTGTTTCAGGCTGATAATTATTGCTTATAATAATTGTTACCCTTTGTGCTATGCATTAAAATCTTGTCTTAAACATTAGTTTATCAATTAAAATTAATCAATGATAATGATCAATTATTCGGTTCGATGACAAAATATAATATTGAAGAAAAACAAGAAATATGACCTAACTTCGTCAAATAACCCAGACAGGCAGACTCTTCAGACATGAACTCCAATTTCACCTCCACTCAACCAATCTTATGAGATGGAGCCACAAAATAAACTTTAACTCGTACTGCAATAGTGTTACCAACTAATATTTAAGAACAAAAATAATTTGGACTAATTATGAAGAAATTTAAATAAATTTTTTACTCCAAATAATGTCAGGAATCACTGCAGTTTTTTTTTACATTAACTCCACACAGGAGACCCTGAGGAAAATAATTTCCCTCGGGGCCTATGTCGTCTTTGAAGGTGCTGTGTGGAGGGTCTTTTTTAGGAGAGGAAGTATAAGTACACAGATGCCGGCAAATCATTCTACAGCCGAGCTTGAACTCAAGAACGAGTCGTAGAAGCGACTCGTTCTCATGTGACAAATGTCAACCTCGTACATATGTTGGGCACGCGTTTGGCGTGTTACCCGAATATCCACTGGTGCCGATGGGATCAATGAAGCTATTTTCTCGGAGCATCTTCCATTGAAATACCGGTAGAACAAGGATTGCATTCCCAACCGATGCCTGTGCTCTGTGTTTCTGTACAGAGTCGAGAGTTTAGTAGTTTATTGTAAAAAGATTTGTATGTTCGTACCAATTTAAACTGATCAATGTATTCAACAGATTCCTTGGAGACTTTATCTGATTTCCGTGCTGCGTTGTCTCTGATCATGTCCACGTTTCGGGTGTACCACTTCAGCCTCAGGGCTCGTTCTCTGGCGAAGCTCTGCTCGTAGAACGGCCTCGCGACCGGATCCATCATATCCGGCATGACTCAACAATTAAAATAATACAGAATTACTTAAGAATTTGATAATTTTTTCAAACTGTTAAACAAAATATCTACAAAAATTTTGATTGAAACCAACAATTTTGATGACTAAAATTTGGCAACCACAAGAAATTTCTTTAGAATATTAAATGACAGAAATACATTCTTAGTGACAGAAATTTCGAAGCGCTTTTTTGATTTTGTTTTATTTAAAATTATCTTTTTTCTTCTTCTTGTGTTCTAGTTTCTAGCTATCTTACCTACCAAAGGCTAATACCAAAACCTTACTATAACTCAATGGCTTTCAAAAATAGTAAAGCTATTACATTATATTAAATAATTTTATTAATAATAAAGCTATTACATAACTATTAAATAATTTAGTTCATTATTTTCTCCCTACAGTGGCGAAGCCCCCGACTGCGTAGCGAAGTGAAACGGGGTAACTCCAGAATATTTCTTTAAGTTTGCAGTTTGGTAGATTTTTTTCTAACATTTTTTACAATAGACTTTAGAACTAATTTGATTATTTCAACACAAGCAGGTTCAATGGCACATGGATACGCCCACAACACATTTCCATATATTTAATTCTTCAGTGGTTAATAATAATAATAATAATTGGATGACTTGTATAGCGCCGTTTTTGTGAAAAATCATCTCAAGGGTGCTGTACAAATTTCAATAATTTCTACAATCTTACTTCTAACTACACACTAGACAAATATAAAAAACCTATGGCTAAAACAATGGATGCAAATCCGCCAGTTCTTAGATCAGCGATACAAAACTATATGTACAATGCATCTAAACTGCTGCCTAAAAAAACATGCAGGTACATGTATTTTTTTATTTTTACATTTTATTTTTTATTTTTTTTTTTTTTTTTAGGTACTACCAAAGACATAATTCTGTGAACAGTAGACCTCGCGTCCAAAAAACTATGCTTCTAATTTTTTCTTATTTAATATAACAAAATTCAGATTTCCTTTGAAATTATATGATTCATAAGTAGGTACTTAAGAGGAACGGCTGCGCGGCCGCTTTCATACAAAACGTAGTTTTGGATTTGAGGCTACAATACTTAACCAACTGAAAAATTATTTTTGTAATAAAAAGGTAGGTCCAATGTGATCTCGGATAGGAGCTACTTTTTTTTGCTTTTAAATTATGACGTATAGGTAATTTAAGAAATCAGTTTTTGTTCATTTTGGTTATTTATAATTATTAAAAAAAAATCTGCCTAATCCTTGGTTCTAAAATAATGAAAAATAAAAAAATGCGTTCCTTTGGGTAGAAATTTTAAAATATAAATGATAAGTTTTTGTTCAGATGTAATAGCTGATTGTTCTTCATCAATGGTTAAACAAGTTGAGATAATTACTGAAATCGTAAAATTGAATAGAAGTTTGGTTGGAAACCATAGCAGTTCTCATAGAAGTTTGGTTGGAAACCATAGCAACCAGCCAGTTTTTTAGTTTGGTTTCAGATTCTCCAAAAAAGGTTAGGTTTCATAAAGACAAGGTTAGTCAAAAATCTAAAGAATTTTATTTTGAAAGAAATGTTACATTTTAAAAATAATATCTATAAATTTCAAAATCAGAATGACGTTGAATAATTTTATATTAGTTAGTATTGTGATTAAGTAATATCTGATAGTCATCAAGACATTGTTATTAAGTATTTATCCTTGTAAAAAGCTCCTCAAAAGATCTTGGAGTTGGGATGCGGTTGGTGCTCCAGGGGCCGGTGGAGCGACTGGTGATATAGCCGGAACCGCTGGTGGAGATCCGGGGGCCGGTGCGGCTACTGACGGTGCTCCTGGAATCAAAGGAACTGCGGGAGCTCCTGGAATCGAAGGAACTGCGGGAGCTCCTGGGATCGAAGGAACTGCGGGAGCTCCTGGAATCGAAGGAACTGCGGGAGCTCCTGGAACCGAAGGAACTGCGGGAGCTCCTGGAATCAAAGGAACTGCGGGAGCCCCTGGAATCGAAGGAACTGCGAGAGCTCCTGGAATCGAAGGAACTGCGGGAGCTCCTGAAATCGAAGGAATTGCTGATGGTGGGGGTACGGCTGCGACCCCGGGTGCTGCTGGCACTGGCGCCAGGGGTGTGGGGTATGAAGGGTACCCAGGGTAGAGTGGGGGAGGGTAGCCAGGATATTGAGGGTACTGGTAGGGCCTCTGCAGAAATCCACCTCGACCTCCACACGGCAGGGAGTTGGAATACTCAATTAGAACAACTAGAGCGACTGCGAGGAATACCTGAAATTATATTCAAATTAATATATATTATTATTAATAAGAATAATAAGTGTAGTTAGGTACATAACACGCATCCAGCCATCGATATCCATCGTCTAGTTGACTAGTCAGACACCATAAAAAATCGAAATTTGAGCTGAATATGCAGTTATTTGTAAAAGTGTACCTCTATCTGGTATAATACTCAACTCATAAACACCAATTATTATAATGCAGAAAAACTTGTAGTGAATAAAACAAAATGTTGATGTTTTCTGGGTCACTAGTAGTAGGATATTTAAAAATGTCATACTATTGTACCGGACCGTTATGTCTCCCGGTGTTATTTTATAGCATATTTAATATGTAAAACTCGGTCACATGTAAATAATATTTGATTTATGGTGAGCATTCGAATATTGCTTTCCTCATTATATTTGGAGATGTCTGACTAATCAACTGTATGATTTATATATAATAATACATTCAGCCTATTATGGTGAGATTCATCCACAAATCTACACAGAGTAAAACCGACAAAAGTGTATAGTAGTCCGGTCAAGTTAGCTCAAAAAATAGGGGTAAGCTTACAATAATTCACATAAAACTAAAATGGTACAAATATCACCATTACAAATGAAATGTGAAAAGTCCCCATCGATCGTACATCTGCAAAAAAAATTATTCAAGGTCAAAATTTGCAAATATGGATTTTTCAGTGAAATAGTAAGTTTTATCATAAAAGTAAGTCAGACAAAAATTGTAGATCATAAAATATCTATAAAAAATATTATTACACCTTTTTCCTAAAAATCACCATTTCTGAGATATAGCGATTCAAAAATTTTAAAAAGTTGTGTTCTCCATAACACGCATGAGTATGCCCTCCTATTACATTACTGGACCCGTAATACTACCAATATTTTACTGGACCAGTAAAATATTGGTCTGTGTAAGTTATACTTTAAAATTCTACAATTCTGAGAATATAAACTCAAAATACACCCACTCCCTCATTTTATATGCCCGCATATGCAGTATTCGATAATTCTAATTCCCCCCCCCCCCGTCAGGTCGTAAGTTTGAAGATGTCAGTGAAATTCCAGAGTCACTGATTTATTTTTTGGAGCAAGTTATTCTAAAAAAATAAATGATTGAATTCAGAACATTTATAATTAGTGTGCACAAATATTAACCATCAGTATTATGACTGCTGTTCGGCCTAGGTCTTTCAAATCCAAATTACAATTGGGTCTCAGTTTTTTTTTATCGACGATTTGGGTCCAAACATTGTATACAATTTTTTTCGTCTTTCGGTTTGTGTGCATCGTGTTATGATACTATGATGTACGAGGCATCAGCAGTTGTCATTGTCCACCTCATATCTTACCACCAGAAACCGGCACGTTTATTCAATATGTTGCAGAGAATGCTGATATAAATGTAAATACGCTAGACGGTCATAACACGCTTCACATAATGGGTATCATACAAATTGCAAAAACGTTGGATTGTTTTGTTGCATGTACCAATTGTCACGGCCAGTCGTGTATGAATGTTGAATCGCCATCAGAAGAGGATTCTCACAATATCAGCGAGGAGACATCTGATGCATCGCTGTTAGAATAATTTACTTGTATCCAGCAGGAAGAAGGACATTAATTACACTTGAAATTCCATTAGATAATTATCAATCAGATGAATAGTTTTCCATAATAGTACCTACCATTATTTAATTAATACAATATTATTTAATTAAACAGGACCACAATACATAGATCGTGGAACTTTTCCAAATTTTTGAATCGCTATATTTCAGAAATGGTGATTCTTAGGAAAAAAGTGTAAATTTTTTATAGACTGCATGATATACAATTTTTTTACCTATTTTTACGGTAAAACTTACCATGCATGATATACAATTTTTTTTACCTATTTTTAAGGTAAAACTTACCGTGCAAGAAACTCACATTTGCGAACTTTGATTTTGAATAATTTTGTGAAGATGTTCGATCAGTGGAAACTTCTCACATTTCATTTGTAATGGGGTTCCCACATTCGATGCAATTTTCAGCTTTATGGGGCCAACAGACCTAGCTATAAAAGCTCAAGCGTTATTTTGTTCGGCGTATTTCGGCATATCGGTTGCCGTACATTCCCAATGGGAATGTATGACGAGCGATATGCTGAGAAGGCCAAGCCAAATAACGCTTGAACTTTTATAGCTAGGCCTGTTGTCTGTTGGCCTCATAAAGAAAGCCGACTAGCATCACCATACTTCGCGTCCGGCCATACGCGCCGTTAGATATGCACAAAGGTCTGTTGGCACCATTATGCGAAATATTGTAACATTGAATGTCTAATTTGACCGGACTCTAATCATAAAAGTAAAATAAACAGAAGAGAAGTGGTAATCAGATCAGTTAAAAAGGGTTATTTAAATACACCAAAGTTTTACGCAGCCAAGAATTCATAATCTGCTCTTTCTAAGATAGTTCTCATTTAATTATTTTCTGAAAAACACTGTTTGCAAGTTATGCTTTAATATATTAAGATAAAATGTTTGTGCCCGTGCATAAATTATATGCATATCAATAAATAGTTTATAATTTCTGTACCCGAGAAGCATACGGATGCAACTCCAAAAAGCCAAATGTTCAGTAGAGCCAAAACCGTATTTTTTCTGTAATTATGGTCTCATAACTTTCGCAGATATTCGTGCTGATTGATGAAATTTTTTTAATTATTAAATCAATTAGTTTTGTTTTAAAGTTGAGAAAATAAAACGAAATATTTTACATGCAAGGCCTAAAAATAAATGTTTAAAATAAATCATTATGGACTTGAGTCCTTCTGCTTCAAAATGCAATAGACTATTTCGATATAACAAGTAAAAAATTAAGGGGGTTTCTCACCATCCTCCCAATAGCTTATCTACCCTAATAACGAATATTTTTAAAAATAAAAATAAAATACTCGCAGTGGTTAGAAAACTCGGCCAACTTATCCAATATATAGCCACTATTCATAGCTTCGAGTACCGAATTATAAACTCCAACTTAATAAATAAATAAACCGTAAATCGTAAATCGAAAATATTCGTTATTAGGGTAGATAAGCTATTGGGAGGATGGTGAGAAACCCTCTAAATTAAATTATTAAAAGATCGATGTTTGAAAATTTTATTTGGAAGTAAAATTAAAACTATACACAACAGGTAAAAGAAAAATACATTTTATTGTATATTTCTTAATATAATTATTGGTATTTTCCAAATCTTCGTCATTTGACGGAGGATAATCTGGCATTTATGACTTAAAATTTTGTTAAAAAAATGCAGTGGATTTATTTCAACATTAACTCCACAGAGTAGGCCCTGAGAAAAAAAATCCCCCAGGGCCTATGTCATCTTTGGGGATGCTGTGTGGAGTGTCTTTTGGGGTAAGGAAAGAAAGGAGGTTCTGGGAAGGAAAAAGGTATGAAGGATGGGTATGAATACGGGGGTCAATGTGTTTTGGCCTTCACAGTTGTCAGACCATATTCAATATTATCCCCCATATCGCTATATATCCACTTCAGGAGGTAAGAAGTCTCTTCATTTGCCCCCCTGACTTTCCACCCTTCATTTTTCCATATCCGAGTCATCAAAACTAATACTGAATACGATGACTTCCCTCGCAACTTATCCGATTTTTTTCAGATTGTATCGCACTTTTTATTGTATGAGGTTATTGTGTCTATTTAGATAGAAAACAAAGCGATTAGAAGCAGAAGGATGGACTTGAGTCCTTCTGCTTCTAATGCTTCTAAGAATAATGGTAGTTGCATCCTTATACATTTTTGAAAAACCCTATATTTCTTCAAAATATGACTACCATCTTTCTGCCACTGATGAACATGATCATTTACTACACATCTTCATCAAAAACTCATTTCTTCAAATTTTGAACTTGCATCCGTATGCTTCTCAGGTACAGATTTTAATTTTTGAATTTTTACTTTATTCTCTACTTTCTTTTAATTTCTTTTCTTTCTTTTATCTACTTTTGATTCTCTAGTTCATTAATTTCATCAAAATCAAAAGTAAAATTTCAAGTTGATAAGCTCACATGTTTATAATTTTTATTTTTGAATTTTCATTTGTGAATTTTCTTTTTATTTCTCTTCTCTACGTTTATATTATTTTAAAATATTTATTTACATTCTTATGAAACTTTTGTATCAACCATCTATTTTTTTTAAATAAAATGCAATATTTAAGTAATTGTCAATACAACAGACAAAACAAATTAATAAATCTGCTCTTTTTGACTGTCCTAAAACATAATTTCCTAGTAAAAAAAACAATTTAATTTCTTAGTTGGACAGCCAAAGATCATTGTAATATGTAATGTTTTTAAAAATAATAAATATAAAAAACTTAATATTTTAAAGCATTACTTGTAAAATGCGTTTTTTCCTAAAATAATTAAACGCGCGCCAACTGTGAAATAGTAGAATATGATTTTTTTAAATAAGTTATTATTGTAAGGGGGTTTCTCACCATCCTCCCAATAGCTTATCTACCCTAATAACGAATATTTTTAAAAATAAAAATAAAATACTCGCAGTGGTTAGAAAACTCGGCTAACTTATCCAATATACAGCCACTATTCATAGCTTCGAGTACCGAATTATAAACTCCAACTTAATAAATAAATAAACCGTAAATCGTAAATCGAAAATATTCGTTATTAGGGTAGATAAGCTATTGGGAGGATGGTGAGAAACCCTCTAAGCATTAGGGGGTTTCTCACCATCCTCCTAATAGCTTATCTACACTAATAAATTTTCGATTAACGATTTACGGTTTATTTATTTATTAAGTTGGAGTTTATAATTCGGTACTCAAACCTATGAAGAGTGGCTATATATTGGGTAAGTTGGTCGAGTTTTCTAACCACTGCGAGTATTTTATATTTATTTTTAGGGGGTTTCTCACCATCCTCCCAATAGCTTATGTACACTAATAGCGAATATTTTCTATTTACGATTTACGGTTTATTTATTTATTAACTTGGAGTTTATAATTCGGTACTCGAACCTATGAATGGTGGCTATATATTGGATAAGTTGGCTGAGTTTTCTAACCACTGCAAGTATTTTATTTTTATATTTAATAATATTCGTTATTAGGGTAGATAAGCTATTGGGGGGATGGTGAGAAACCCCCTTAATAACATTCGTTATTAGGGTAGATAAGCTATTGGGAGAAACAAAAGAGATGATGAGAAACCCCCTTAATCTTCTAGAATGTACTATGTAATATGGAATCAATTATTGGTAAAATTACTAAACTAAAAATTAGTGTTGAAGATAAAATAAACAAAATAAGTAGGTACTTACCCCAATAAAGGGCTTCATTGCGAACAGTATTTTTTTTTAAATATCTTAAATTCTTGAAATCTTGTCAAATATCTGTCCTCAACTAGACAAAATGTATTTCTGATTGAGCTGATTAAGAAATACCATGTTTTATAAGAAAATTCAATAAAATATTGGAGACAGGGCAATTAGAATTCGCAGTTGACTCAGGTGGGAAAGACAATAGTGCAACATGCGTCATAAGAAATTCATCTAATTTACTTTGTTTTGCTTCTCAAATAATATTTATCAGTGATGATGGGCTCACCTATTCTCCGTAGTTCGATTGAAGGAAGGAAAAAAACCTAATTAATTTTACATATTTTATACCAGGGTTTCCCAAACTTTTTCTGCAATGGAACACTTTGCAAACCCGTTAACTTTAACGGAACACTTTTAGGCTTATTTTTAGGTTAGTTAATTCCTAATAGTTAAAATTAAAAAATAAATCTTAATTAAATCATTTATTTAGCATATAAACAAAATATATAAAATATATAAAATCGACAATCAGTGGCTGAGTTGACACCCAGGCATCCCATGTTCAATTCCTGGGCTGGCTAAGTCCTCCATCACGACATAAGCAACATTTTCCGCTTAGTGTGGTGGTAGCAGGAGATTTTAAAATATTGTCAGGTTATTCATAACCCGGGAATGTTTGTCTTTCTTTTTTTTAATAAAAAAAAAATGGTATATAAACAAAAAAATATTATAAATAAAGCACCTAATGACTTTGATGATTTCGAGGCTGTGAACTGCATATTTCGGTGATATCAGGCACCATATTGGCAAGCTGGATTCTAATATCTGGTGTGGCGTTGAGACTGTTCCTGGATTTTGATTTGGTTACAGCATTATTAGAAAATTCCGCTTCGCATAAACAGGTTGTAGAAAACGGAAGTAAAACAATAAAAGCTTGTTTTGATAAATTGGGTCCCCCTTCTGACAAACTCGCCCAGAAATCATTTAAAGGCTGATCTTTGTATTTTTGTTTCAGTCAGAATCACTAACTAAATCAATTAGATTTTCCTACTAACCAACTGGTAAAGTTGTCACGGAAAATGAATTCCGAATCCGGGAATCGTATTTTCTAGTTTTCGGAAAATATTGCAAAAGAGTTGTTTTAAAGTATGAAGGTCTTCTAAAAATTCTTTGGAAATCTCTTTATCTACTTTAAAATTTAATTCATTCGAACATTCATGTAAGGCAGGAAAACAATCAAAATTATCAGATTGAACTGATGAAATCCAAAATTTAAATTTTTTATCGAAAGATGCAATTTTATCACTCGTATTAAAAATTGTAATTAACTGCCAGAAATGCAAGTTTTATCAACCATGAAGGATTTTATAAAAATTCAACAAAATTTTGTCCTGAATTATTTTGTGCTTTCAAGAAGATCAATAACTCACTCCAAAGTTCATAAAGTCTTAATAGTGCTTTTCCTTTGGATAGCCATTTCACTTCAATGTGTAATAATGTGGAATGATACTAATAATAATTTCTTGTGAAAAATATCAGTAGTGTAAAAAAATATGAATATGTGTATATGTATTATAATAAATTAAATTCTTTCGACAAAGTGTCGCGGACCCCTATTCAGGTTCAGTGAAACACAGTTTGGGAAACCCTGTTTTATACAATTGTGTGGCCCGTATAAAAGGGTGCATCTCAAAAATAACAAATAACCACATTTCCGGAAAATATGTTTGCTAAAATACATCTGTTCAAATCGTTCTTTGGCATGTAGATTTCAGAGGTAGAAAAAAAACATCACAACTTTATTAGTGTTACGTTCCTCAGGGTGACCAACACACACATGGGATTGATTACACCTTCTTATCGTCCTTGCGAAGCCCTTTTGGCTTACACTTAATAATTTTACTGTCAATAGCGGGAAAGGGACAACGAAGTCAGTGCACTTTGATCCTTGGGGTCTTTGATCAAACTTAAATATTTTAGAATGTTTTTATAGTGTGTCCTTTTTATTACTTAGGAACTTACCTACCACCTACATTATTAAAAATGAACTTTTGATTTTTACTGGAAGTTTCTTTTGTGTTGTCGAAGAGCAACACATTGAAACAGGCTGTAATGCAAAAAATGCGGCTGTGTGAGTATTAGGTATATTAGGTATTAGATCTTCAAATTCTCTCAAATGTCTCTAACCAAGCCATGTTACTTTTGCAGATGTTGTTATTGATTCCTTTTCAGACCATTATTCTTATTAATAATCCATAATTTTGTTCAGATCGGTTGCATAGAGCCGGAGAAAACCGCTCTCATATTTCTCGAACCCAAGCCTTGTATAATGCCCGTAAAAACGATGATTTTTTCACAAATGTAACTTTTTGTAGATTTTCAAATAAATCAATTAAAAAATATAATTTATTATTGTGTGTTTACGAAGGTTATCAGATATTGCCATATTGGCAGATCTATTAGTGCCCTCTAATAGATCTGCCTGTCTCTGTCTGTTATTATCAGGGTACTTCACCCTGCAAACAAACCCATTATAAACCCGGGACACACTGCACTTATTTAGAGAACAACTTGACGGATCTCTCTCATAGCGAGCATAAAAAGCAACTGATACACCGGCCCTAAAATTCACTCTTCATAATTCAAAGCAATTTCCAGTAGTAGAGTTCATTGTTGCAGAGTTGCAGACACTCAACAGATATTAATATTCTTTATGATAGATCGTTTGAATATTTTGTATCGAAACGAACCGTATAGCCGGTTCACACGATGCGATTTTTGTTGATCAACTTTGATTGAACGTGAAAAATTGTTTGAAACAACTTGTTCTAATTCGTTGAAAGAAGGTTCACACGTGTCAATGTGCTTTCAAGTGTCGAGTTGATCAACTAATATTGAACGGTCTGAACCCGCTGAAAGATACGATTTACAATTTGTTTATTTGATATCATAGTTTGCATAATTACTTCAAGGTATATGAAAAGAAATTACATTTACATAGCTATCTATGAATGGAGAATTCTCCCATTTTCCGAGAATCGAAGGTAATTAAATATAATTAATAGAAAATAAGACGACCGGCGTAGTCCAGGGGCTAGGCTTTGGATTCCCATTCAGAAGGTCGCGGGTTCGAACCCGGCATGTGCAAATAAATTTTATTTGATTAATTTGTGTTATTTTACAAATAATTAATTAAAAATAATATATAGTATATTTGCATCACGTTCCAGAGTGGAAGATACACTCAGTATCGCTCTGGTGTAAGACCACCATTCAGAATTGAAACATTGCTTAAAAATGGCTTTAGCTGTGTTTCGTGACTAGATCTAGCCAGGTACTTTCCCACCTTCCTCTTCCAAATCTCCTTCCCCTCCCCACTTACCTTTAACCTCACAACGTACCCCAATCGGGGATACCATAATCTCACTGGCTCCAGACGGGAGCAGTTGGGACTCTTGTAAAATATTAACATTGGTAAAAAATTAAAATTGAGATAAATACTTAATAATGTGGACATTGCAATTACCATACACATGTGTGTGTGTTGACACTGTTGACTGCCAATTTAAATCTAAACAAAAGAACAAACATGTGATTCCTAAAATGGAATTCAAATAACATGTTGGATTCTCTGTAATTTTTACTGATTATTAATTCCTATTGAAGTAGGAAAATTATAAGATAGGTATTACTAAGGTTAATTGAGAGCTTCCAAATCATAGGTTTCAACTCTCAAGAAAAAGACCTAGAAATGATTTATTTTTTAACACCCTTTTTATAGAATTTTACTTATCAAATAATTATACAGTATTTAATATACATAACTGAACTGCCTCAGAAACAACATTGTGTACCTATTTGTTTAGTGATAAACTAAAGATGTCCACTGGCATAGAATAACTATTTCCCTCCATTAGATATATTCTGGGAAAAAAGGAAATACATACGGTAGAGTCGAATTACTGCACTGAAATAATACATCCCGACTTCTAGTACTCTGTAGTGGAATCCGAAAGCTTATCAATGCAAGCAATTTTGGACCATCAACTTCAATCATTTAGGACCAGTTGTTTCGGAAAATTTGACGTTAGATTTTCCTTCAAATCGTCAATCACCGCAAAATTGGGTTGTTTCAACCTCCGTCAGACGAAATTTCAACGAAAATTCCATACAAATGTGATTGGACATCACCTTAATGTGATCAGCCGAGTTCGAACCATTAAGCTTGAATGGCGCATGCGCAGACGTCAATATTGTGATCTGACAGGTCGTGGCGGGAATGTCTGTAATATTTTTAACTAAATATGGCTGGACAATTTTTGTACATAACGTAAAGAATGCACAATGGTTAAAACTTCAGAAGTTAGATATCCTCTCAAAGTAATTCTCTATAAGAAGTTAGATATCCTCTCAAAGTATATAGTTGTCGATAATCGTCAGTTTCAGAGATTGAAAATGACGTAAAAACTGGCGAAAACATTGAACAAAATAAAAGTTTTCTCTTATTGACCGATGGTATCACAATAATTGTCAACTGTAATACTTACATTATGAATCTACAATATATAAGAAACCTCTTTTTTTTATTGACATATCCCCGTCAAATTATTTTACTGATTATTTACCTTGAAACCACGGAGCTGCATGGAGCTATAGGTTCATGTACATGGATACAACTGAGGAACTCCCGATTTCGTACAAGATACGAAATTAATAGTATTTTATAATAAAAATCCTTTTGTGCTCAATATATATCTTTATTCAAATGTTTATTTATACACGTAAAACTTCCTCGTCATAAAAGTTATAAGAATAAGTACACGTATATATAAGTCAGTATTTGTACACAGTTGTATGTGGGTAAAAAAAACTGTTTATTCATTTCACTTGTATGTTTAATTGGCGACTTAAGAACAATGTTAAAATTATCTGTTCGTGATTATTGCTCCTTTGTACCCATATCTTTCGCATGAGATAAGTTGGTTTCTGTTTGGAGATAGCCTTTATCCAAAACACAGACTTGTCATAATTTCAGTTGCAATCCTCCATTATATATTTCTTTCCCATACTGCAATGCTGCTAAAACAAGTATCAATATTATAACATATTTTACTTCATCCGTTGGTACCTGATAAGTAAAACAGACAAACTTAATATTATATCAAATAATAACAATAAATGAGATGTCCGTCATTCATTGTTAATAATGTTAGTTGCAAATATAGTTATACGATTGTAGGATACCAAATAAACTTTAGTAGATACGTAATTATCGGAATTCGGACTTAAAAAATACTCATTATTAATAATACAAGTAACCTCTAATGTACGACGTTTTATGTTGTTAAACGTAGCTTGTAAATATGGGCACGTTGAATTCATTTTCCATATATTTTTATGTTTTCTTTAGCACTTTTCCCACGTTGCTTTCAGGTTACATCTCTGAAGTGGTCACATTCCGGAAAATCGGTCTAAAATTAAATAATATACAAATAATACGATTGAACGTTACCATATTAACTTTACTATGTATGTAATTGACTGAATACGAATAAAAACAACACTCATTCTCAATCATTTACGTTTTATATCGTAGAAAAATATTCCAACCGCAACGAAATAAAATTGCGGTAAAATCCTGACGGCCGTGGTCGGCGTGCGCATGCGCATCCATAGAAATTTTATAAGTGTTGCCATCATAAAAATATCTCGGTCTTCGAAATAAATAATTCTGCGGAATAAATGCAGGATTCGGCGGGGAACACTCAGTGAAATTTTCAACGTGGATTGGAGTGTGATCGGAGTTGAAACAACCCATTTGGTATTTGAAATGATGGAAGACGTGATTGCCAATCTAGTTTGAAGTGAATTAAAAGAATATTTTCATTATTTGAAACAACTGCTCCTAAAATTTAAAATAGAAAATACCAAGTAAGTGAAAATCATTCCATCTGATAATTTAAACATATTCATATCATTTAATAGACAACATTCGATCGTTTGACTTTAAGGTGAATGTCAAAAGAATTCATGTTCTACGCTTTCGTAGATGGCGCTCGTATGGTTTTTTTTTTAACTTATAAACCCTTTTTACAAGTTATGCTTTGAAATATTAAGAAAAATTTATGGTTCGCGAAAGTAGACAAGCAATATGAATATTAACAAATAGTTATGTTAATTAAAAAACTTTAATCTTTCAAGAAAGGCTAACAAATACAATATTTCATCAGTGATTCAATCCAATATTGTACTTTCACGAACAATAAAATTTTCTTAATATTTCAAAGCATAACTTCTAAAAAGCGTTTATAAGTAAAAATACTATACGAGCGCCATCTACGAAAGCGTAGAATATGAATTCTTTTGACATTCACTATATTAGTACCTGTTATGACTCATTTTTTCAATGTAATTTTATCGCAAACAGATGAACTAAAAAGTAGTATCATTAGGCCAATTTTCAAAGGGGGTGAACATACAGATATTCAAAATTATAGGCCAATAAGCATATCGCCAGCCCCAGAAAAAATACTTGAAAAATACATTTTCATAAAACTTAACAAATATTTAGAATCTTTCTCTTTGTTAGATCCCAACCAGTATGGATTCCAAAAGAAAAAAAGTACGGAAATGCTGCTTCAGGAATTTTCAAAACACATAAATTATGAATTAAATTTAAAAAAAAAACATGTGATCTATCTGTAAGGCATTTGATACCATTGATACAAATAAACTATTCTAAACATTAGAGGCAATAGGAATTAGAGGAAATCTAGTAGTTTTATTTAAAGAATTTACTAACTGATCGACAAATAAGAGTAAAAATTTAGCAAAAGAGAATATGTTTCAACAGGTGTTGCACAAGGGTCAATTCTAGGGCCAACCCTTTATATTTTTTACGTCTTAATTATGAGAAAATTGTTTTCATTTGTTAACCGCTTGGGCACATAAGCTTGTTTTCTCGACAATTTAACGTAGGTCGACATAGGAATGACGTATGCCCCGGACCTAAGTTATTCATTTTGTGTACGCAGACGATACGGCGCTCGTAAATGTCGCACGAAGACCTGGTTAAAGTCAATCGAAAATACGAAACAGAAAAATCAGAAAAAGATATGGATACATCTGGGACTCGAACCCAGGACCTCGGGCCCGGATTGCCAATATTTTGTAATTTTGTAATACCTGATATACCTACATACCTCTATCTGTGAAATGATTGATTTACTTGTTGATTATACTAATTTGTTCATACATTTATTTGTACTTGCTTATTATATAAGGCTTATGCTGCTATTTATACTTTTTATGTAATTTAACCATTTAATTTTAATTTAACCATTGGCTTGGGTAGGGAGGAGTCTGAAAAACTATTATATAATGTGACTTAAAACGATACATGGTTACCTATGAATGGCACATTTAGTAAAAACTTAGTACATAGGTATTAATTAAAAAAAAAATAATAATTTAAATTGCATTTGGCACTTTACACACTTTGGTTCCTTAGAACAGGCAATCTGCCTAGCTAGGAACTAATATCGACCTAAAACAATGTAATAACACTTGTATTCATTTTAAATATATTCTCTTATTATGTAATATTATTTGTTATTTTGGCTTTAAATGTATCAAATGTAAATAAATAAATAAATAAATAAAAATGTAATTATGTATCATCATATACCGTTTAAATTGTATCATGTTACTGTATAAAATGTAGTCTCTATGTCCCTGCTGGCAAACTACATAAGTAGTTTAGCAGGTTCAAATGTGAATAAATAAAAATAAAATTTAGTTCAACAAAATTGCCAGAATACCCAATTTAAAACTTAGGACTTCATCAAATTTCACCTTTTCATCAAATTGCACCTAACATTTTAATATTTCTTCTTGATTCCCATCGGAATGCGACCTTTTCAAAACCATTTCATCACAATACAACGTTCACACCCATACTTGCCTGTATCATTTTATTTACACATAATGTAAACGATCTCAAAAGTCACAGCAATCAAGGACATAAAATTTTTTAAATACATTGAACATACTTATTCAGTACAGGGTCAATGGGATATGTCGAAACCGGTACTAAACAAATAAAATTAAGTAACAAATGTACACTGTGAATAAAACTCTTCAAAACAAACAAAAAATCAATAGTAATTTGTGCCAAGTAAAGATTTTAAAGTGACTGGTCAGTGGTTGAGTGGGCATCGCATTTGGGTCCCACCCAGGCGTTCCGTGTTCGATTCCTCGGCTGGCTAAGTCCTCCATCACAACACAAGCAACATCTTCCGCTTAGTGTGGTGGTAGTAGGAGATTTTCAAATGTTGTTGGCTTATTCGTAACCCGGGAATGTTTGTCTTTCTTTAAAAAAAAAAGTAAGTAATATTAATAATATTAATCAGTTTTTTAAATAACCTAATGAAATGAAGTCGCTTCCTTCCTAGCAAACAATAACACTTGTTTGTACTTACCTACTTATTATATTATATTTTGTATTTGCTCACATGCTGTTTTTTTTTAACTTTTTAATTCAAATACACTTTAATTAATAATCAAATCTAGGTCTTCTTATATATAAAAATGAATGTTTATTTGTCTCTTAATAGGAATATAAACTCCAGAAATATTTGACTTCTTACCCCTTTAGCACTGCGCGTGTTTTTGGTATTATCTGCACGAGGAAAGTGGCATTTATTTTTTTTTTTTTTTTAGTGGCAAGTTGTTTTTATTTTTTTTATGAATAATTTTACAAGAATGAAAAAGTTAGCTAATGGAAATAGTCAGAAATAATCTTAGCCCAAAAGGGGTATTTTTTAAAAGTTGTTTCTTGTATACCTTCATATTTATCTAATGAAAAACTAATTATTTAGTAATTTACGCTTATATTTTATGTAACATAATTAATAATCTTATTTTAATTCAAATAAATAGACAAGATAGGAAAAGCTTCTATTTATCCATAATAATGTAAACCAATTCGTACTAAAGACAAATCTAAATCGTAATTTGGCGTATAGTTTCATCTTATGCAGTACCTAAAGAATTCATACGACTGCGATGAAACTTTGGTGATTTGTTATACGCAAGCCCGCGAAGTATTCAATATGTTGTGGTGAGCTCTGTCATTATGAAATTATTTCCTATACCATTCATCAGATTGCGATGAAACTGGTGATTTGTGGTGCGCACGCCCGCGCAGGTTCTTATATATATACTGGTGAGCTCTGGTATTATGAAATTTGCATAAAAAAATTACAGTGGGTAGCGGGCGAATGCTTGTAAAATGTGTGTATTTCATGTAGTTTAGCAGCAGGAAGGGAAGGAGAGAGGGGTAGGGTAATCCGGGAGAGGGGGGGGGGGGGGAGCGAAGTTCGCGGGAGGGGTTAAAAATATGTAGCACTCAACGCATGCCGGGTACTTGCTGGTTACGATATATATTATGAATATATTATTTTATTTTGATATATTTAATGATTCCTTATAAAGTATTTATATATGTATATAGGTATGTTTATTTATTTCCTAAGAAGGTCGTTTGTAGTAAACTTTGTAAAGAAAAGTTTTGATTTCACTACAAATTTATTTCCCATGTCCTCCGTGTCCTCCGCCGCCGTGTCCTCCACCGTGACCTCCTCCGAATCCTCCGTGACCTCCTCCCCCGTGACCTCCAAATCCTCCCCCGTGACCGCCATAACCTCCCCCGTGACCACCATAACCTCCGCCGTAACCTCCTCCATACCCGAATCCAGGGCGACCTCCTCCAAACCCGTAGCCAGGATGCCCTCCACCATATCCGTACCCTAGTCCTCCTCCTCCAACTATGACCGGTCGAACCACTACGACTGGGGCTGGAAAACCTAGGCCTCCTCCCAGACCGTATCGATTGTATCCGTACCCATATTGTGGATCTGGGTCGGGCACAGGGTCAGCTAATGCCAGGACTAGCGTCACCGTCAAAACGACCACCTGAAAAGTATAATAAATTTATTTTAACATTAGTTTATGGCACTGCTGACAAAGTTCAAAAGAGGTGATAGCTGCTAATCTTTACTGGAGAGTATTTAAAGCAATTACCTAACGAAATGATTGCCCCGACTTATATTTACGATATTTTTCAATCAACAAACTTCGAGAGCTAATTAATTTTATTAGAAGACACTTATTGGAAGCAGGGCCGATCATGAGCCAAACGGCACCTGGCGCTAGTAAAAACCTCAATGACACTGTGTTATGCTGCATATACATTTGCGAATCGAGACACAAGCCAACCCACGAATTATTGCGTGAAACGGCGCATGCGGTTGCTTCATTAGTTGTTAGGTATCATCAGCCCCTTTGGCTCCTTGGCCAACTGTGTAGAGCCCTGATTGGAAGGTATTTAAGTAGAGTGCTGCGATTTATAGCTTAGATCTTCGATTTGACCTGAAACTTCGTAATACAAGAATTCGACTGTTATTGGTTGAGGGGCGAAAGACATATTCTTAGTTTTTTGCAGCACCTCCCAAGGTGATGTTTTATTTTATTTGTTTGTAGGTGTACTTGTAGGGACAACCGGACAACCAAATGACAACAATATCCGTTTGTAGGTAGGTACCTACTGCTTTCCCGTCCAAACAACTTTGAAATATGGAACATATGAAAAAAAAGTACCTTCCTACCATTACATTGTTTGTCATAATGTTGGTGAAAATAAAATTATAATATCTATCCCGATTGTCATCAAGCAAATCTCTATCCCTTTTCTTTCCACTATTTCCGCTTACAAGTGTTACAATAATCTTTTATGAATACGGCAGTCATAAAAATGCTTTATTTTACTCTGGTTCGCAGCATTCTTAAGAGTGGATCGGTAATATGGGGACCCAAAGATACCCTTTACTCAAATGATGTAGAAAAGGTGCAAAAAAAATTTATGCGATACCTCTACATGCGAGAGTTCGGATACTACCCCCTGTTGTATCCCTCTGATTTTCTCGCCGGAATGCTGGGAATAGATCATCTGGACATTAGGAGAAAGATTGCAATGTGTTGCAATGTTAGTAGCGCACAAGCTGCTAAATGGGCACATTTGCAATCCTGATATTCTGGAATTGAATTTCACTGTATGTCCCCAATAATTTCATTAGAGCTAGACAGAACAGACTATTTATTTTTCCAAGAGGCAGGACCAACCTACCAATGATCATGCCTTTGTGGAGAATGAGTACTCTGTTAAACCACATTTCTTCTGTGATTGACATTTTCAATTTAAACAAAAGCGAATTTAAGATCGCAATAAATATATTCTTTAACATAAGACTCCATCTCATCTGATATTATTGATGTACTTACCTATGTAATAAAATGTTAAACTGTAATTTGTGAAATGTAATTGGATTGTACTGTTTTTCACAATAAATAAATTATGTGAGCGTAATAAGTAAGATTAAGAAAGGGACGCTTAGATGGTTTGGACATGTAGAGCGAATAAATGAAGAAAGGAGTGTCAAGAGAATATATGACGCAAATGTGAATGGTAGAAGAAGTCGAGGACGCCCGAGGAAGACATGGCATGATCAAGTGAATCTGATACTTGAGTGGGGCCAAGAGTCAGAATAATAGAAGAGCATGTATGAGAAGATGTATGAATGTGAATGAAGCAAGGAGTGTATGCCAAGACCGAGTTGTTTGGCAGTCCATCCTTTCTGCATACTCCTGCGGGAAACGGCGTGATGGTTAGTTAGTCAGTTAGTTGTTATTATGGTCTTGTAATTAGTGTAAATAAATAACTAACATATTGTTTATCAGCAATGTGTTTTTTTTTAATCTTATTACATTTTTTATTGATATTACAATAGATAGCTATTCAATTATTGAAAAAATAAAAAGCCTTACCTGAAAAACTAACTTCATTGTAAGATTTCCTTTTAACAAAAACAAATTAATTTCACGTGATCTCTGATAATCACCACTAAGTCGACTGGCATGAAAAAATCATCTTGCAGGTCTTTTAAAACAGAAATTGATTTGCGCAGGATAATGGAAAAATCTCCCAAGGCATTGAGGATATAATAGATGACCAATGTTTAGGTAAACATGTACCTACCTAATCGTTTAGAACCATAACGCTAAACAATCATTATTATTGTTTGTGGAAATTACAGAGTCGGATTCAAATCAATGGCAGAATTTCAAATTTAAAACCAAAGTCAAATTTTCCGCAAACACAAAATAACATTTTCTTTTAGCCTCACAGATTACCGATTTTTAGAATATCAGATAATAAATAAAATGGTTATTTTTTAATAGAATAAAACTTCAGAAAAAGAGTTAGATATAAAATAAATTATTTTTATTTTTATTTTTAACTTTTTAACTTAAAGAGTTTTATTTATTTATTTATTTTTTATTTTTTTTTTTTTTTTACAAATACAGTTATTATACATTGTATATATATATATTTTTAATACATTTTTTTAAATATCGTGTTTCACCTTTTTTTTGAGCAATGCTCGTGTAAAAAAGGTGGAGCAGCGAAAAACAATTCAACATATATTTTTAAAATGTGTAGGATAATGAAAATTATAATATTTAATTTTTTTATATATGTATATCATACATTATACGTGAAACAGAATTGAGTAAAGAAAAGATATAAAAGAAGAAGAAGAGAGAAAATAAAAAAAGAGTATAAAAGTAAAGGGATTTCCAAAGTCACAGTCACAATGATTGTAATATGTTATTGATATATTGTTTTAATTAACCTTTTGAATTTTTTATAGTTTGTTTCCAATCTTAAGTTAAGGGGTAATTGGTTAAACCATTTGACTCCAAAATATTTATAAAATAATAATAATGGCAATCCGGGCCGACGCGCTAACCAACTGCGCCTGGTTAGCGCGTCGGCCCGGATTGCCGGAGGACCTGGGTTCGAGTCCCAGATGTATCCGTATCTTTTTCTGATTTTTCTGTTTCAGATTTTCGATTGACTTTCGCTAATATTATCTTCATTAATTAAAATATTATAATTTGAGGTTTAACTCTTTAAGTTAAAAAGTTAAAAATAAAAATAAAAATATTTCATCCTAGACTTGCAGATAAAGTCAATAGATGTCGCATATTAATAAAAAGTGATAAAATTTATCCTGACACTATCTAGAGGGCATTTAGTTCGAGTTGAATCTTGCAATCACACATAAAGGTAGCAGCCAATAAAAATATGCGATAAGAAAAATGAAAATAATGTTGGTGGTTCTCAGTCGAAGTATGATACAGTCAAAAATGACCGAATCGGATAGGGATACGTTGGCGCAGTTGGTTAGCGCGTCGGCCCGGATTGCCGGAGGACCTGGGTTCGAGTCCCAGATGTATCCGTATCTTTTTCTGATTTTTCTGTTTCAGATTTTCGATTGACTTTCGCTAATATTATCTTCATTAATTAAAATATTATAATTTGAGGTTTAACTCTTTAAGTTAAAAAGTTAAAAATAAAAATAAAAATATTTCATCCTAGACTTGCAGATAAAGTCAATAGATGTCGCATATTAATAAAAAGTGATAAAATTTATCCTGACACTATCTAGAGGGCATTTAGTTCGAGTTGAATCTTGCAATCACACATAAAGGTAGCAGCCAATAAAAATATGCGATAAGAAAAATGAAAATAATGTTGGTGGTTCTCAGTCGAAGTATGATACAGTCAAAAATGACCGAATCGGATAGGGATACGTTGGCGCAGTTGGTTAGCGCGTCGGCCCGGATTGCCGGAGGACCTGGGTTCGAGTCCCAGATGTATCCGTATCTTTTTCTGATTTTTCTGTTTCAGATTTTCGATTGACTTTCGCTAATATTATCTTCATTAATTAAAATATTATAAAATAAATTAATTGTAATATATTTCAGTGCATGTCAGCACTTCTAACTTTTATTTAAGTTTATTGGGTACCTATTTTGGTCAACTTAGGTGCTCCGCTGACGAGGCAACTGAAACCAAACTAAAAACCGGCTGGTTTCTGTGTCTTGATTGGTCAAAAAGCTTGTTTAACCATAGACGAAGGACAATCAGCTGGCAGCTGGCAACTAGCAACGGTCGGCCACGCCAATTAGCAGGGCGAGTCGCGAGTCACTGCTTTCGTTGTGTTGCCAGCTGCCAGCTGATTGTTCTTCGTCTATGGTTAAACAAGCTTTTTGACCAATCGAGACATAGAAACCAGCCGGTTTTATTATAGTTTGGTTTCAGTTGCCTCGTCAGGGGAGAGCGCCTAAGATTTTTAGATAAGGTATAATTTAGAACCTAAAAATCAATAGAAAAATATACTAAGGAATTTAGGTAAAATCATAGAATAAATTGGTTCCTAGAAAGCAGAGACGGGTTGAAATATAAATAGTAATGTAACCTTTAGTTTTAGTAAATCCATAGAAGAATACCTACTTCTAGTTGGAAGGTTGAACTTACGAGTTGAAGGCATTTCATTTTTAAAATACGATATTTGGTTTTAAGATAGGTTTATAGAATACTTGCTGAAGGCTGAAGCACCTAGTGTTGCCCGGGATTTATTCTTCATTGAGAATCAGGAAAAGGGGATGGGGTTGTGTTTCGAAATCTCATGTAAACTGCCTTTGGTTTTGAATTTAAGTGTTCAAAATTTAATTAATCTCGGAATAAAACCGTAAACTTATTTATAAGAAGTATGTTTTGTGAAAATTACATGTCTTTTGCTAGTTATTAAGGGACTAAGGGAGGGGGGGATCAGACTTCAAATTCACATTTTTTACTCCAAATAATGTCAGGAATCACTGGTTAAAGTAAGTCAAGTACGTCCCTTAATACCCTGTGTATATAGACACCCTCAACTAATTACGATTGTTAATAGTACACGCCAATCTTGAAGACCGGCCTGGCCATAGTACGATTCGTTCTTGCACAGCTACTGATTTTAGCAAAAGAGAAAAATTCGTAAAAAACATACGTGTGACAGAGAAAGGCATGGGCGGGAGGGCATGCCACTTTTTTTTTAACCTTAAACTCGATTTTTGATCAAGGTCAGGCCGGTCTTAAATTTTGGCGTGTACCTTACCTACAACTAGATGTTCAACTCATTTAACTCACGGGTCACAATGAAAAAAATGATGAACCCTGATTCCTGTCTTTGAATTCCATCTCTTCAAATTGCTAGAGAGAATTGCACGCAGTGCGGTCCTGTACAACAAATCGCAATACACAATAATAGTATGACGTGCCAGGCACCTGTGAAGAGAACTCTATTAGCATTATTGCTGAGAATAATATCTAATAGCCGGTTCCCACGGGGCGACTTTTGTCGGTCAACTCGACAGTTGAAAGCTAATCGACACGTGTGAACACTTTGTCAACAAAGTTATCAACTTTTTTTGTTGCTAGCGAAAGTTGATAGCCCGTCTACTTTTAAGTTGACCGACAAAAGTCGCCCCGTGGGAACCGGCTATAAGTGATATTTTTCCCGATTTCTATTAATTACCAGGATATCAAAGCTCGGGGGATACCCTATTCTTCTTCTTGTTTAAATAGGTACTCAGGGTCGAGATCCGCATAAGGTGCAGTAAGGCAGAAAATTCTAAAGATGCCACATTAGCGGGTTCAGACATTTCAATTTCAGTTGATCAACTCGAGACTTGCAAGCATTTTGCAAGTGCAAACCTTGTTTCAAAACAATTCAATTTTCAAATAATTTTTGTTTGAAAATTGTCATTCAATAAAAGATGATCAACTAAAATTGAAACGTCTGAACCCCCTATAAGGCCCTCCGCTCATGGAGAAACTGAAACCAAACTAAAACTGGCGGGTTGCTATGGTTTCCAACCAAACTTCTATTAGGAGCTACTCAATTTTACGATTTCAGTCATTATCTCAGCTTGTTTAACCAGTGACTCGAAACTCGTCTATATATACTAGCAGGGCGAGTTTCGAGTCACTGATTGTGTTGCCATTGACAACGGGTTTTCGAGAAGTGGTGTAGTGTGCGGACCATCACATTACAACATACACAGTCTACCAATATTATTAGTAGTAGTAAATTTTTTATAGAAATACCTCACAAGAGTCCCAACTGCTCCCTTCTGGAGCCAGTGAGACTATGGCATTCCAATTGGAGTATGTTGTGAGGCTGAAGGTAAGTGGGGAAGGGAAGTAGATGGGGAAGAGGAAGGTGGGAAAGTACCTCGCTATTCAGATCTAGTCACTAAACACGGCTAGAGCCATTATTAAGGCTCAGGTTTTACGGTAACATTTTGGAAATTTATTCAGTAATGAGTGGACATTTGAGGGGAGAGGTCGCGCGCTCGCATTGCAGTTCCGTCAAGCAATTAATGGGGAAATGGGTGTTATACAAGCAAAGTAGAAATTAAATAATTAATTATTTTATCGAATAAAAATGAATGTTTCTTTGTTTGTTCCTCGTGCGGAACCTAAAGCATTTATCCGATAGCGATTTGTCGTGTATGAAATTATTTCCTATCTAGCGTTATGAAATTATTTCCTATACCATTTATCCGATTGTGATGAAACTCTGGTGAGTTGTTATGTGCACACCCGCCAATGTTTCTATAAATAATAGTGAGCTCTGGCGTCATGAAATTTGTTAAAAAAATACATAAAAAATTAATGTTTCTTTGTTTGTCCCTTATTCGGTACCTAAAGCATTCATCTGAGTGCGATGAAACTTTGGCGGATTTTTCGTGTACGTGTACATGCCCTTGAAGGTTTCTATATATATTATAGTGCAAGTGAGCTCTAGCGTTATGAATTTATTTCCTGTACTATTTATCCGATTGTGATGAAACTTTTGTAAGTTGTTAAATGCACACATTCGTAATTCCTTATACGGTACCTAAAGCATTAAGCGGGCGACAAACGCGAAGTTCACATCAAAAAGATACTGCGTTATAAGTATCTTTTCTACCGACACACTACGTTATAAAATATTCCTTCCTACGGCAGCAGAAGGGGTCAGTTGAAATCGGAAGCGGTCGAGAGAATATCATTTCTTTGTACTGGATATGTTAACTTGACAGCTCCGTGCATGCTCCGTGTATTAAAAATGACCCCCTCTCCTGTTTACGGTAGAGAGGGGGTCGCATAACTTTTCTGATACCGCCACTGTAGCGAATACGAAAAATAATTCCGATTAGCGAAGATTCAAACCGCGATCACAGCGCATCATCTTTTTACGTCTGGCGGGTCTCATGGGATTGTATGGCGAGCGCTATTGTGTTATAAATAACTTTTTGATGTGAGCTGCGAGTATGTCGCTACCTTTACTCCGATTGCAAAGAAACTTTGGTGATTTGTTGTGCACATACCTTTAATGGTTTCTATATGTAGTGCTGAGCTCTGGCGTTATAAAAAAATTTCTATACCATTCATTCGATTGCGCTGAAACAATAGGTGATTTGTTGTGCACACGCCCGCGAAGGATTCTATATACATATAGTGGTGAGCTCTGACGTCATGAGATTTGTAGAAATAATTACAATATTTCCTTCTCATCCCCATTCACCTTCAGCCACACAACATACCCCAATTGGGGATGCCATAGTCTCACTGACTCCAGACGGGAGCAGGTGGGACTTTTGTAAGGTATTCATATAAAAAAAGGAGTGGCGGACGTATGAATCCATCTCTCCCACAGCGGGGCAAGGCGATGAGTCGAGAGAGTCAAATAAATTTTGGGTAATTTGTACACGAGCTGCCAATAAGAAGGAACAGCCTCAGGAGCACACGTGCTTCAAGAATTATTCAGGGTCGTCTACCGCGATGGAATCCTTGTTCTACCGTTATTTCAGACATGGAAGATGCTTCAGAGAGGAACTAGCGTCATTGATCCCTTCAGCACCGGTGCAAAGTCGGGAAACACGCCAAACGCGCGCCCAACATATATACACGGCTGAAATTTCTCACATGAGAACGGGTCGCTTCTACCACTCGTTCTTGAGTTCAACAGCTCAGCTGTGAAACGATTTGCCGGCCTCTGTGTTTCCTCCTTCATACAATATGGGTCTCTTAAAGACATTTTTTCTCCGGGCCTCCTGTGCGAAGTTATATATAAAAATAAAAAAAATATTCTACTATTATTGTTGAGAGGTTTAAAAATTCCGTACGACTAACACTGTTTAACACAAGTACTAAAGATAAAATTAATATCATTCTAAAATCCACAAGTCTTGGCAATTTTTGTAGGATATTATGCTGAATATTTGCATACCAAGTTTACATTTAGTTGATTTTATATCAATTTGTATTAAATTTTGTGATTTTTCGTTTATGTGCGTCATTCTACTTTTTGTTTATCTGATCTAATATTTTAAAATATATTACGAAAAAATTTGTCAAAATAAACTTTCAAAAACAAAACCACCTTTTGTCATTTCTATTGCACGTACTTAAAAATATTTGTCCCAACTTTATTTTATGATCTCCCTTTATTCACACCCATTATTTTCCGGTAATATTATAAATACAGTTATTACCATTTTATAAACCATGCAATCTACGTCAAAACACCATTAGATTCAAAGTCTCATTGAGTAAAAAACGGAGAAGTCAAAAAAGGTTCAGGGCGTAAAAGATGTTTCTATCTATCCATTCCATTGCTAATATGATTTTTTGTCTGTCTAGCTGTATCCATTATCTAGTAAACAAATTTAAATTTTATAGAGCAAGTGTATTTTTTATTTCGTACTTTATCAAAATGCTAAATGGTTTACCAATTTGGTGTCAATCTTACCCGAGTCTGCCCCATAGACGGCTAAAATTGTAGTTCGCTAGCGGGCCGTACAAGTACCAAAAATAACTAACTGCAGTCAAGCCGAGTTTTGATACCCCCCCTTAAGCAACGATTTAATTCTGAATGGTGGTCTTACACCAGGGCGATACTGAGAGAATCTTCCACTCTGGAACGTGTCGCAAATATAGTATATATATATTTTTAATTAATTAATTGTGAAATAACACAAATGAATCAAATAAAATTTATTTGCACACGCCGGGTTCGAACCCGAAGAGTCTTTACCACTCGACCAAGGACGGCCGTCAATATTTTATTTTACAGCCATTTATCATCATACATAATATCATTTTGAGTTGTCAGTGTTAAAAACAACATTGCTTGATTTATGTAACAATACATAAGATTCATGGGAATTCCAAAAAAAATAATTAGCGACAAGCAATACCAGTAATATTGTCATTTGTAAAAAATTCTGTTTCTCTTTTCCCTAAAAAATATTTTTCTCCCCTAGATCTAGGTAAATTTCCCCAGACATACCATCACTGGCCGACACACAAGAGGTTAACCCGTTTAATCACAGGAGACCATATTTGTCCCAGCTCAGATAGGTCTCACAGAAATCGTTGTTTTTCCCTTACTATCATAGTCAGAAATGTGATCTAAACGGTATTGGAAAGAGAATACAACAAACTATATATTCAAATCTAAAAGAAAACCACAAAAAATCTAAATTTACCCCTTTCTGAAACCAAAGTTTCCGATAGCAGATTGAAAAAAAATTATGGAACTTTGTGAATTTTTAAAAAATTTTTTTTACATGAAACGAATAAAAGTGAGGTGACAGTAAGGTTTATAATTCATTTACCAAATGAAATAAATATGTGTTTTATTTTTTTCATTATCAGTAAGTAATTTTAGTTAGAAAAAAAAGTAAAGTGAGCCATTTTTAAAACTTTTTAAAGTTTTCGCAAAAAAAATTTATATTAAAAAAAATACATAGTAATTTTTAATATAGAAATTTGAAAGCCTATTTCATCACCTTTCGAAAACAGTTTTTATTTTTCAAATACGTTAACAAATGTTCCATTTATTTGGATTTTATTGCAAAGCGGAAATATTTTTAGCCTCTGACAAAATACGCCAATTTTTTAGGGGTTAAATGCGATTTTAACCCTTCTGTATAAAGAAACTGTACAAGGACAAGATCAGAATCATTCCAGACGTTGCTTTTAATCTCAGTAATGAAGCTTCTCGGAATTCTTTGTACGTAAATATTTTTTTATGGTACACGACCATCATGTGGTCAATGTCATCCGACATTCAAGAGGTTAAATGTAATACTGTCTTGTTATTTTTGTAGTAAACTGCTTATGTTATATATCACCAATGCAATGTATTAATTAATAAAGATGAACAAATAAAATAAAGTAGACATTATTTATGTATCGTATTTATTATAATAATAAAATAACACGTGTTTATTGAAAATGCAATGCGTATAATATATAAGCCAGCGCAGTACACCAGGGATCAACAGAGACGTGTGAGGAAAGGGGAGAGGGAAGGGGATGATAACAAAATATAATAATTAATAATAAGGGTGTAGCTTCGTATGTTACATAAAGTTGTCATAGTCGTAGTCCATTGCACCGTACGCTGAGTACTGGTTCATTCGGGCCTGAAAAAAACAAATAAAATCATTAGATAAGTTTAACTACTCAAGCAACAGCTACCCAAAATTGAGTGGAACTGTTAAGGTGAATGTCAAAATAATTCATATTCTACGCTTTCGTAGATGGCGCTCGTATAGTATTTTTACTTATAAACGCTTTTTACAAGTTATGCTTTGAAATATTAACAAAAATTTATGGTTCGCGAAAGTAGACAAACAATATGAATATTAACAAATAGTCTTGTTAATTAAAAAACTTTAATCTTTCAAGAAAGGCTAACAAATACAATATATTATCGGGGATTCAATCCAATACTGTATTTGTTAGCCTTTCTTAAAAGATTAAAGTTTTTTAATTAACAAAACTATTTGTTAATATTCATATTGCTTGTGTACTTTCGCGAACAATAAAATTTTCTTAATATTTCAAAGCACAACTTGTAAAAAGCGTTTATAATTAAAAATACTATACGAGCGCCATCTACGAAAGCGTAGAATATGAATTATTTTGACATTCACCTTAACGCCCTTGTGTGAAAAGTACCCAAATTTGGGTAGCTGTAGGTAGGAGATTTTTATGAATTAAAATGAATTTATTATTTTTGATCTAATATAATATGTACTAGATATTTTGGATACAAGAAATCTATAGAATTAAAGTTCTGTTTATTTTTACTTTCTCTTTTGGTGCATGCAAAGTTATGTATGTCAAGCTGAAGTGCCAATTTTATTAATTAATTTCTGCAAACAGCAGTTCACATTAGCCGTCCTAAATCCCACAATGTAAAACCTGTTTCTGTGACATTATCTGGTATTCTGAACTTGTTATTACAGAATAATTGACAACTTTCACTTGAAGTGTTAGTGTTATGCTAGTCTCACACTAGTGCTATTCTCTCATAATACACGTGGCCTTGGCCTTTTTCACAATATCACTCGTCATACAAAACAGGCCAAGCCGACATTTATTATGAGACCACTAGCTTTACTCATTGAAGACCGTCTGATCCAACAGAAAGTTAAATCATGAACTAAATTAAAATTTTACCCATCAGTAAAGCAGTGGTCACCAACATACTACCCGGGGGCCGAATCCGGCCCGCCAAAGATTTTCATCCGGCTCTCTAAAATTTCCTGATTTCGGATATATTAATTTTATAGAATTTGTTTTATTTGGTTGCTAATTCACAACAGCTATATTTCAATTCATCAATCAGTATTTGATCAGGTACGGGTAAAAAAGTTGGGCATTTGAGATGACCAGTGTTTTCCGTATTCATAGTGAAGGCAAGATAAAAAAGGGTTGTTTAGGCAAAACAGAGGCCGAATCGAAAATATTTTGTATTATAATATGTGAACAAACATTTTCCAAATTAAAATATATAAAATTAAAAAATCGATCACACTTAACGGATTCCCATCTCGAATCTTCCTAGCAAATTGGCACAAAATTAAAACTGAATTTAAAAGAAATACTTTCCTCAAAAAAAGGTGCAAACTTGGCACTAATCACGTACAAGTGATGGTATCAAATTTATGTTTTAGTTTGCATAATGTAAGTTCACATCATACGATATGTAAAAATAGAAAAAACCATAAATAGAATTACATAAATAAATACTTGGAAGTATCCTTATTATTACTTTCTTCCTTTTTAATATGTAAGTAGTTGAATCTGTATGTGAGTATTTCTCTAATTGTTTCATTTGTAACTCAATAGATAAAATGAAATGCATACAATATGTAAAACTATATAAAGAATATTTATATAAGAATATTATATATATTTAATAATTGGAAGGCCTTTATTATTACTTTATTATTCCTTTTTTAATTAGCTGTAAATATATATTAGATATTCCTGCATTAAAATAAATATATTTTTCTATTGTAAAAAAGGCACGCATAAATGAATATTCTAATCGGAATAAGAATTTATTTTTCACCCGCGCCCACAGGATTTCAAAAAAGTCAATCCAATCTCAAAAAACTTGGTGACCACCGAGTTAAAGTAACAAAAGGTTATTATAGGACCATGCGCTGTTTCAAGTGTACTTTTGCTAAAATAATAGTTATTAGTGTGGCCAGTCTAAAAAGTAGAATATTCCCTTAAATTATGTGAAAAAACACATCATATTATTTTTTGATGCGGCCACACCATAAATTAAATTTGAAAATCAGAACAATTATCAAAATATCCAGCTGTATTTTATTTGACTTTGGAACTGAGAGCTTTGTTTCTATAAAAATATATATATATTAATGCTCTAAACGACCATATTTTAAGACAAGCCCTGCAGGCGAAAAACGACCACTCTCCCCCTTAAGTTTAACCGACCCGAAAGCTGATTATCGCGAGACAGGGACCGTGGATGAAATCACATACGATTTTTTCAGACCTGATTTGTATGGGAAAAATTCAGCCAGAAGTTTTACCAATTGCAAATTTTCATATAAAAAAACGGATGCAAAAAAAAAAAACTGCTAATAAAACTGATGTATGAAAACCTAGCGGCGAAAACTAGAAGCGCTCATTATTCGACGAAGAAATTCAAAGTTATATTGCCAGCCGCCAGGTTCGCCAGTCAAAAAAGGAAAAATTTATCGTCAGACCTTCACGACAAATTTGTGAAAGAGCCTCAGTATTGAAATCGTAAAGTGTATATTTTTTTAAATATAAGGCGTCTCACCTCAAAATTTTACATTTCGACGAGCCTCGAGGTAAATCAAAATTGCGACTTAAAAAAGATACCTGGCTTAGATGTTTTTGTATTATTTCGATTACGACAGGTTTCGGAACATTAAAAATATAATATATTTATGACTTTTCATGGAAATTTTGTCAGGATTTGTTTTCAAACGTCGGTAATTTCTGACGTTTACAAAAAAAATTCCGAGATCAAAACTGTTAAAATGTTTGCAGCCAGTAAAATAAAATGCTTTATTACGTATAAAATAAGTTTCACTTGCCAAATAATTCGAGTTCATTTGTTTTTTCTCGGTTGTGTAATGTCATTTTTATTGATTTTGTCGACAGCCAGCTCGAAAATACGAAATGGCTTTAAAAATATCGATCTCGGCTTTCAAAATTTAGTAAAACCTTATCGACAAGAGTTTTACGAATGTAAATCGACGGTCATATTGACAACATTTCTTGAAAAAACGTCTGTTATTTTGATTTCCAATCTGACATTTGAAAAAAAACCACCTCAAAGGCGCTTTCGGAAACCGCTATAAAAAAATAATGGTTGACATGATTTACCTGCTCCACTGGCGGCAAGATTTAGTACCACTCTAATTTGCTAAGAAACATTTCAACATCGGTCGAAATTCAAATTATTCCCAAAGAAACTGGAGTGTTGAAAATGTTACTACATTTTAATCATAGCTTCAAATATCGTATGTTGAATGCATTGCGGTGAAAAATTTCCTTTCTGATAAATATGAATAATTTTTTAAATTATTATTAACGATTTTTTTTCTTATTTTTTTTTTTTAAAGAAAAAAGAGTCGTTCGGTCGCGACTAACGCTGGTGTGTCATAGAAATATTTCTCCAATTAAGGTTCTTAGATTTTTTTATTTTTCAGTACAATTATCGTTATGAATAATTATTTATTACTAAAATAGTATGTTTGTTGATGAATTCAAAAACTGGACACTCGACCGATGTCATTTCCAGAAAAATATTTTAAGAAAAACAAAAACAAAAAAATTCTTCTGAAAATGCACAATTTTTAAATCAATTTATTTGTATTGAAAATCAGAAAAGTAATTATGCTGGATCATGTACTGTCAGTGCATTCAGTAGAGATGGCATATTTTGTTGTGTTCAGATAGTGATGTCAACTGTATAAGTACTTACCCGCTAACTTGAAATATTTTCGATGTAATTTTTGTGCGATAACGAGTAGGTACCTATCCGGACAATGTATTATTGGTTTGATGTGATTATTTTGGATTTAAAAATTTAAAATAAATAATATTGGGCCATTTCACTGCAGAAACTTAAGTAAAAAAATCATCAAAGATGGTGGCAAATATTTGCCAAAATTCGTATTGTTAGTTTGTTTTTCAATAAATAATTTTTTTTTAACAGGTTTGTGACAGATTTTTTCTGAATTTTTTTTATTGCAATTAAATTTAGATTCATATAATGTTTTTTTGCTAAGTAGTAAAAATTTGTAAAGCGCCGTTTTTGTATTTGGCATGGTTATAGTATCATTCAAGGTGAGTGGTGTGCATTGGTACCGCCGCCCCGGGAATAATTTAATGGATGACTTAATTAATGGAGTATTTTCTTGAGTATTTTTATAAAATGTTCGGAAAAACTACCGGGAGTAGAGAACTTTTTTTTTACAATCGCTTCATACAGGAGGCCCCGAATAGTATTAATAATTCCTCTCAGGGCCTATGACATTTTTGGGAATGCTGTGTGGAGGATTTCTTTTTGTAAAACGCCGTTTCTGTATGTTGCATGTTTATATTATCATTCAATGTGAGTGGTGTGCATTGGTACCGCCGCCCCGGGAATTATTTGATGGATGACATTCTAAACGGGGTACTTAACTCGAGTATTTTTGTACAATATTCGGAAAATCTACAGGGAGTAGTTTTTACAATAGCTCGATACTGGAGGCCCGGAAGAAAATAATTCCCCTCGGGGCCTACGTCGTCTTTGGGAATGCTGTGTGGAGGGTTATTTTTAGGAAAGGAAGGAAAGGATATTCTGAGAAGGAAAAAGGTATGAGGGGTGGGTAGGAATCTGGAGATCAGTGTATGGAGTGACGGACGAATGGTTGTATCCCTCCCACTGCGGTGCAAGGTGATGTTCCGAGAGAGCTCTGCTGGAGAAGCCAAAAAGTCTCCCTAATCCTTCATTTGCAAACGAAATTGCCTCAAAATGACGGCCTCTGGCGTAGATGTTTTTTGATATATTCAATGGCGAAAGGTTTCGAAAACTTATTCAACCGTTTTTTAGTGGCATTCCATTGAAAATATTCCACAATATCGTGCTAAAAATTTGTCATTTTACAAACAAATCCAAGAAAATCCGCTAACAAATTCCACAAGATTTAAAAATATTACTGGCTAGGTGGAAACGTATAATATTAATCACTGGGTAGGTACCTACTTTGCTCCATCGAATTACAAATAAATGGTTTGAAATTAAGAGAAATCACCAAAGTTGGTACGGTACTATATGCGTTTCTCCTAAAAAAATGACGATTGCAGTTTGTCGGTCTTTTAATTCAAATGCAGATACATGCTGGTAAAAAAAATTCCGCTCGAAATATACTGATTAATTTTTTTATTAAAACTCATGATTTTTTTCTTAATTTTTTTTTCTTTAAAAAATATTGTCGGGCGTTTGCGACCAACGTTTTTGCGGCGCATTAAAATTTATCTAAATAAGATGCAAAGTTTTTTTTCAAATTTTCTATACATTCATCGTTATTAATAATTATTTATTACGAAAAGAGTTATGGCGTCCGTGAAATCAAAAGGTGGACACTTGAGAGATGTCATTTCCATAAAAAAATATTAAAGTGTTGATTAAAAAAAAAAGTATTTTTTTTAATCGATTGGTTTTTGTAATAATGAGTGAGGAAATTTTGCCGGACCCTGTCGTTCATTTCGACTGACTAATCAGGGAAGATGACTAGACATGGTATTCCATTGAATTCAAATATCGATATTTACTGTAAGTAAGAACTTCTTTCCTTTTAATCAAAAAAAAAAATTATGACACAAAAAAGTAACCAAAGATGGATATTTGCATACGGTATACACAGGGGTAGGTAGATATGCAGGTAGGTAGGAAATAAGAACTGAACAGGTACTCTGGGTAGGTAGGTATGTAGGAAGGTACTTTTTATAAATTAGGTGGGTTCAATACAGATTTTTCATTTGCATATAAATCGAAAAATAGATAGGTCAGGATTCGTTCGTTTACTAAGGTCATTATAAACTTTAAAAATAAAAATAATTATACGTGTGCACGGGTACCCGCATATTGTGAAATAATTTCTTTGGGGTAATTTTTTTATTGCAGTAAAATTGAGTTTGATAAGATTGTTTTTTTGATAAATAGTAAATTTTTTTTTTTTAGAAATACGTAGGTAAATGAACAAATATTATTTGTTTGAGTGAGGGTTAGGTAGGTTTTATATTATGTTTTTTATACAAAAAGATTAATGAAATACAAATGTGTTTTATGAAATAATTTTTATTTTAAATAGTTTATATTTTTATAGCGCCAAAATTTCTCAAGAAATTCCAAATATAAAAAAATTTCCAATTTAAAAAATTACATTTAAATTTTTTTTTATGGGTATCCCATATGTTTCGCTACCCGAGGATTATAAAAAATATATAAAGGACCAAAGAGCATTAAATTCTTTGGGAATGCTGCGTGGAGGGTTATTTTTAGGAAAGGAAGGAGATGATGTTCTGGGAAGGAAAAGGGTATAAGGGGTGGGTAGGAATCTGGGGATCAGTGTGTGGAGTGACGGACGAATGGTTTTATCCCTACCACTGCGGTGAGGGGTGATGTTCCGAGAGAGCTCTGCTGGAGAAGCCAAAAAGTATCCCTAAACCAGTCTCTCCCGATCTGGCCTGCCACGCAATTGGTGGGCAGACGCACCCACCACCAAGAGCGGTAAAAACCTCACCCTATGAACCCTGGCACCCCTGCTAAATCATCAAACATAGCGAACAACTTCAAATGACCTATTGCAGGTGTGTTGGTTCCCGAGGCGGCGGTACCCATACCCACCTACCAAATTGAGGTTTTTTGCAATTCTTGCTTCATCCACAGTCAAAAATCATATTTGTAATTAAGAATTGTTTTTTAAGACTTTTCTAAGGTTAGCCATGTGACATCGTTTTTCAAAAAAAGGTGGGGTTTTCATATTAGTCAACATTTTGGTCGCCATTTTGTTTTTTAGGACTTTTCTAAGTTAGTCATGTGACATATAGTTTTTCCCAAAAAAAGGAGGGGATTTCATATTAGTCAACATTTCTGTCGACATTTTGTTTTTTAAGACTTTTCTAAGGTTAGTCATGTGACATATCGTTTTTCACAAAAAAAGGTGGGGATTTCGTATTAGTCAACATTTTGGTCGCCATGTTGTTTTTTAAGCCTTTTTTTAGGTTAGTCATGTAACTAATCGTTTCTGGTAAACCGAGGATGGGTATTTCATATGGATTTCATAGGTCGCCAGCAGTTGTACAAAATTGAGCGATTAACTCACAGGACCCTTTGAGTAGTTCTCACAATTCTTGCTTCATCCACATTCAAACATCGTTTTTTTTCTTCAAATATTTTTTTTTTTTAATGCAGGCTTACACTTCTTGCTTCATCCACATTCAAACGTTAAATCGCTTACTGCTTTAACCAATTAGTTGCGTTGCAACGGGCAAAAGCTAGTTTATATTAATATATGTATATTTAAAAATAAATGAGGACATAATATATGCAATATAATTTTTTTTTTGTGTCAGTATAGATTACAAGATTATGGGTTCAGTGTTTTTAAATTAGTGGTAATGTGGTATTTACCGAGTCGGTTTCGACATGAAGTTTAGCTTTGCCTTTTCCCTTTCCAGGTTTCTTAGATTTGTCTCCCTTCTCCAGTTTGGCTTTTTCCAAACATAAGTTCTCTAGCGTGCTCTTCAAGTTCTTCAGGTCAAAGGAGCTCACTGGAATAAACAAAACAATTATTACTACTGCAATACTTATTGAAAGTCGGAGCATGTGGGAGAAACAAGAAAATCCTTATAAGCTAATTTTTTAATCAAAATAATCTTCTTTTTTTTTTAACATTATCTCCATGCAGGAGGCCATGAGGAAAACATTTTCTCTCGGGGCCTATTTCATCTTTGGGGATGATATGTGGTGGGTCTTTTTAGGAAAAGGAAGTCCTGGGAAGGAAAAAGGTATGAGGGGTTGGTAGGAATCTGGGGATCAGTGTGTCCAGCGGCAGTAACAGACATATTAATCCAACCACTGCGGTGCAAGACGATGTCCCGAGATAGCCCTGCTGGAGAGGTCAAAAGGTTTCCCTCAACCAGTCTCTCATGATCCGAACTACCGCGCAGTTGGTGGGCAGGCACATCCGCCGCCTAGACCCGGACAAACCTCACCCCATGGAACCGAACATAGCAAACCACTTGGGGTGACCTGTGGCAGAGTGGTTAATTGTCCACTAAATAATTCCCGGGGTGGAGGTACCTATAACCGCCTCCCATATTGAGTAATTTCACACAACGTTTCAATTCTGAAATTTGGTCTAGAGCGATACTGAGAGTATCTTCCACTATAGAAAATTTCCTATATGGATAAGCCCATTAAAAATATACATTTTATGTGGATCCGGCATCAGAGTCCTAACTCCTCGAAACCGTCTAGAGCCAGTGAGACTATGGCATCCCCAATTAGGGTATGTTGTGAAGCTGAAGGTAGTGGGAAGGGGAAGGAGACGGCAACAGGAAGATTGGGAAGTATCTGGCTATTCAGATCTGGTCACCAAACATGGCTAAAGCCATTTCAAGCAACGTTTTAATTTTGAATGGTGGTCTTACACCAGGGCGATACTGAGAGTATCTTCTACTCTGAAACTTGCCGCAAATATACTATGTATTATTTTAAATTAATAAATTGCAAAATAACACAAATTAATCAAACATAATTTATTTGCGCACGTCGGGATTTGAACACGCGCCTCCAGATTGCTAGTTGAGAGCCTTACCCCTCGACCATGGAGGCCATCAATTAAATGCTGACTAACGGAAATTGTGGTTGGCTACAGTTGGGGAGACGGCATATTGCAATGATGTAAAATACTCTTGTTTGGAAGTGTCATAGAGCCAAGCATACATTCAAAATGATTTGTTTCTATTGATTTCTGTTGAAATGCGAGTTAATCTCAAACATATAGCAATATACCTCAATAGCCTTGCATTGTTTGCGGATATCCACACTTCTCACATGATCATACGTGGTTTTACCACAGATATGCCTCAAGGATCTCATATTTACAGCATTCAGTTCACTTTCATCCTTCCTCCGCCAGTTCCATGACTCACTGCCATACATCAGGGTAGGTACCAGCACTCCATTGTGAACTGTTAGCTTCGACTGCTTCTTAATAATAGATGCAACTGTAACTCACGATGCAGGGAAATATTTTTGACTAGATCTGAAACGAAGGGGGCGTATTCCTCCTTGGCTCTGTAGGAGGAGATCTTCTCGGTGAGGGCCTCGCAGAATTCGTCAAATTCCTCCTTTGTGTTGGGGTTAAACTGGTCTAGCAGGGTGGTAGACTTCTCTACGATTCCTGCAAATTAAATAAACAAACTATGATTAATACATACAATAATTAAAACTATTATTTTCATAATTTATTATAGTTTCAAGGATTACAGAATTCTAGACAACCATAAAATTTTTTGATTATGACTTGAATGATAAAAATTCATTGACATTCAAGAGGTTAAGTCCTTAACCTTTTCATTGCATTATTGAAAGACATAAATATCACTATTCTTTTACATCTATTATATCATATTATCTTAAATATCTTCATCTTCGCTGACCATATTAATTTGTTAGTAAAATAGTGCATGAACCGAATGATATTCAACATTTAGCTGTCATTTTTCACTCTGTTGACACATTTTATAACTAGTTCTTTGCAGAGCCGTGGTTAACCACTCGGTTCGATTTTCGGAACAACTCATATAGGTCCTATAGAAATTGTTGTGTCTCCCTTACTATCATGGTTAGAAATATGATCTAAACGGTGTTAGAAAGAGAAAATACCACGATTTTGTATTCAAATCTAAAAGTAAACCAAAAAATGATTGAATAAAAAAAGTTGAGCCCTTTTTTAAAATTTTTTATCAATGTTCACATTTCACCGAAATTTGCAACAGTTCCTAACATAGCGGTCGGTGCAAAATGACATTTCGTGTTTTTAAATTGAAAAAATAACCATGAAAATGCACTTTTTATTAATGCAGTTAATATCTAACTACTACAACTTTTTAAATTAATTTTTTTAGTCCATATTAAGCGTGTCCCGGTTTTGTAAATATTTTCCCTTATTATTACAATCAAGGGACCAGATGACGTGAGACCTCGTCACACACTCTCCTGCCTCTTACTGAGCTTTTTCGCTGGCTTTAATAAAATTCAGTGAAAACAAACTTTAAAAAAAAAATACTGGTATTTAAGTTTGCATGTCATCTACATGAACATATTTTTTATAAGTCAATATATTTTTCACTTAACTTCCTTATTGTACGTTCAAAGTTTACGACCGTAATTTGAAAAAAAAAATTATGAAATTTTATGAATTTTTTAATAATTCTGTTTACATGAAACGACAAAAAGTGAGGTGACGATAACGTTTATAATAAATTGACCTAATAAAAAATGGGTGTTTTTTTTTTTTTTCATTACCAGTAATTTTAGTTAGAAAAAACGTAAGGCCATTATAAAAACTTTTTTATGAATTGTAAAATTTGAAAGTGTATTTCACCACCTTACAAAAATAGTTTTTAGTTTTCGGATGCATTCAGAATTATTCCATTTACTTGGATTTTATTACAAAGTGAAAATATTTTGATCTTCCGACAAAATAGGCCTGAGGCTTGAGGAGTTAATCCAGTTGTTTGGTTCCTCTAGCTTGATCGCTGCTCGATCGTTATTTGATAGGAGATACATTAGTTAGTTGTACATTTGAGCAGTGTTGAACCGAAATTTCGGCTCAACAGTTGATCAGTAGGATTGGGATTAGGGATGTTACGAACATTCGCATCATTTTAAACATTCGCATCGACATTCGCATTCGCAATAATCGATGCGAATGTTTAGTGAATGCGAATGTGTACAGATCATGTCGTGACTCGCCCACTGTCCACGTGTCTTTTGTTTTTCGCGCAAGCTCCGACGGTGCAGAATCTGGAGACACTATAAGCTGTGAAATCAAAGCTCAATTGAAGGTATATCTAAAAGAAAAACGAGCCTCTCTTGATGAAAACCCTTTGGACTGGTGGAAGGCTAAATTGATATACGACAAATTGACAGATCTGCCTCGTAAATATCTGAGCTCTCCACCGGCCAGCGCTCCGTGCAGCCGGCCTTATATACGAGCCCCTTAGAAATCGCCTCATAGGAGAAAAGGCTGCAAAATTGCTATTTTCTGAAATATAATATGCCTCTTTTGAACTTCGATTATTAAATTGCTTAATTACGATTATAACTTACTGTATAAGAATTAATTTAATGTTTTTATTTTTTTATTAAAACGATGATTAATGTTGACTAAAGTTTTTTTTGTGATTCCTTAACATTCGCATTCGCACTCTGAACATTCGCATTCGCGAATGTGAAAAATATCACATTCGTAACATCCCTAATTGGGATCAAAGGTCATTAGTCATCCAAAACAGGCTATCAACTGTCTACAACTGTCTAAGACATGACACTTGCAAAGCTGAGAATTGAAATCCGAGAAGTTCATGGTTAATGGCAAAGTGTTTGGAAAGAGAAACAGAGGAAGACCATTGATATGTTGAAGTGATCAAGTTTGATGAAAGTCAATGTCTACGCCACTCCATGAAATGCAGGACCGTGGGAGCTTTTCGACGGGGCAATTGAGTCAACATCCTCAGAAAAATCAGGGAACTAATCAATATTTATATCAGATAAGAAATTTACCAAATGTGTCCATGGCAACTCTGAGATCAGCCTCCTCTATGATTTGCTGTCTCCGCAACTTCTCGGCAGTCCTCTCCTCGGGGGTCATGGCTGCTTCTTCCTCGGCCTGCCGCCTCTCCAACTCCAACTGACGCTGCCTCTGTTATATAACAACACAAAACACATTTTACTATACCAGTAGGATTGGACAGCACTATTGTATTGGCCAACAAGCAAAACCTCTAGTAAACCAGAGAGAATTTTTTTTTTTTTTCGAAGAAAACTTCTTAGGAAAGGTTTTCACTTTGTGATGTCATTACAAGAAATTATTTACATGTGAGGCCATGTGTTCAAATGCCAAATTGATAATAAACAAGCTGTAACTCTTGGGGCAAATATCCTGATACTGGACGCGGTTAATATGAACAAATTATTATTTTAAAGAAAAACACTTTTAATCTATTAAATAACAATAAGAAACAACTATTTCAGTCACCGGAAAGGGAAAATTACCCATTTTATTAAAATTAAAATTCATTGCTGCGGACAAATGTTTGGGTTTAATTAAAAAATAATAATAAAAAAAATAGCTTAAGAAACCTATTTTAATATTATAGGTATTGATTTATTTTTGGGGTATTATGCCATGTGGCGCTACCTCCTTCTTTAGCCAACTTTTCAGGCATCATTACAGTGTCCATCATCAGGGCAGATGTCTAATCGAAGATTGTGGTGAAGTGTTGATACCGTGTTGCCAGCTCCAATCCTCTAAAAGCCTCAGAGGATTGGAGCTGGCCCTTAGAGATGAGGTGGGCAGACCCATCTGCCTTCGAATTCAACTGACCCCCTCTCCTGCCGTAGGAAGAAATCTTTTATAACATAGTGTGTCAATAGAAAAAATACTTTATAACACAGTATCTTTTGATGTGAGCTTCGCGTTTGTCGCCCGCTTTATACACAAATGTTTTTATTTTTTTTTGTAATATAAAATAACATTGCAGATTAAAAATATTACGCATTAACTACACTTCATAAGCAACCAAACTTTTATACTAGTGATTGGCGAAAATAATGCAAATTATATGCATGATAAATTATAATAATAAATTACCATAAAATAATAATCATAAAAATTAAAATATTAATAATATTTTATGATTTATTATAATCAATTATAATCAATCATAAAATAACAATTATAAATATGAAATCAATTCAGCCGAGCTAAATCATCAAATACTTAACATGCAACGCCAATATTAATTAGACAAATACCAGCCTTCTAAGAATAGATACAAGTGCAACAACAGTTAAATATTTTAAAGTGGAGCAGGGATGTTGAGCAGGGGTGTGCCGAAATATAGAAAATAAATTAATTCATTATTCATCATAAATCAAATGTTATATTATATTTATAGTGACTCAACAGTTGACATTTGGCCCCATGAAATCATATTTACAATAATATTATCATTTTTTGTGCATTTTTAACTAATTTCAAACCTAAAATTGTCTTCAAAAATACCCTTAACCTCTTGAATGTCGGATGACATTTGGCCACATGATAACCGTATACCACAGAAAATTAATATCAGAGCATTCGGAGAGGCTAGAGTAGTGAAATAAAAAGCAACATCTGGAATGATATCAGCGCAAGCGATTCTGACCTTGTCCTTGCAGTTTCTTTATGCATAAGGGTTAAAATCACATAAAAAATATTTTTAAAATCCCGGACACCGCCGTCCGAGCGACAGATATGAGGTTAATAATAAGTTGATATGGATATCCAAACTAATTCATTTACAGTGACGATTTTCTGTACTTATTCACTGATATGACAAGTAGTTTTTTCCTTTTTTGTTATTCGGTGGTAAATCCTCTCTGCACACCACTTTGTGTGAGTAAGTATACTATATTTTTCCTAATCCAACTGCATATTATATAAGTAAGCCAGGGGCCAACTATCGGGGGATCAACTGTCATTATTATATATATTTATATTTTTTTTTACTTTCTAAGCATAGTATTTACTTGTGCAAAATACAGATTTACATATTAAATGATAAAATAATAAAATCATTCCACGAGACACACTATTCGTGTTTTTTAAACCATTTCTAAAATATAATGTAACAAATTGGTACGTACAAAATCTGCGACACTTTCAAAAAACGTTTCTGTACCAAAAATTTCACACCAATTTTGTTGCAATAATGAAAAATAACAGACTTTTCGTTTTAAAAATGCAATTTAGGTCTTTTTCCTTTCGAGTCGATGATCCAATTGTTTAAGATTTTAATAAAACTAAATAACATTTGACAGCCTGCGTGGTCGAGGGGCAAGATTAATTTGTGTTATTCCACAATTTTATTAATTAAAAATAATATGTATCACATTTGCGGCAGTGTGGCAGTCTTCCAGAGTGGAAGATACTATTGGTATGTCCAAGGTGTAAGACCATTATTCTGAATTGAAACATTACTTTAAATGGCTTTAGCAAAGTTTGGCGACCAGATTTGACTAACCAGGTACTTCCCCAGCATCCTCTTCCCCATCTCCTCTCCCACGACCTTCAGCATCACCAGAACATATCAATTGGGAATGCCATAGTCTCACTGGCTCCAGACGGGAACAGTTGGGAGTCTTGTGAGGTATTCACATAAAAATAAAATGATTTTTTCATTGTTGGATAGAGAAATAGTTCTTATTCTCAGTTTGTTTCTAATACTTATACTTCATTCCATGTAGTGTATAATTTAAAATCGGCGGGATTTTTTCATTGACAGTTGGAAGTTAAGATTATAATTTTTTTTTTTTATTGTATAAAGGACAAAAAAAGTTTTGACAAATTTTTTAACATTTTTATATTTGATACAAAAATTTTATAGTCCAGAAATATCAATGTTTTATTTCAAATACAAACATCTGAAAGATAATTTAACCTCTCATTTGTCGTAAGCCTGCCGGCGAGCGGGTGACAGATGAGAGTTTAAAAAATAAAATGCGATTTTACCCTTACGTATAAAGAAATTGTACAAAGGACAAGGTTAGAATCGCTTGCGCCATCTTCATTCCAGACGTTGCTTGTTATTTCAGTACTCTAGCCTCTCGGAAAGCTCTGATATTAATTTTTTATGGAATACGGCCATATGTGGGCAAATGTCATTCGACTTCAAGAGGTTAACCTAGTTTTTAAGATGATTTTTGTTTTTACGGGAATTTCAAAAATAAGAAAGATATTGCACATTAAAAATACCTCAGAAGCAATCTGAAAATCCATGAGAAATTTCACCGTCCGTAGGATTTGTAGGTAAAAATATTTAAAAGCCTGAAGAGTTAAATCAGAAATATAGGTTTTAATGGAACTCTCAACGGCAGGACCATATACCACCAATGATATTGATTTTGAACAAATACACATGAAGAATTGAAGGACCCAAAATGAAGATGAAGGACTTTATTAAAGTAGAATGAAAGACGGCCAAGTGTGTCTTTACAAACCTCCTTCTCGGCAATCTTCTCGGCTAGTTTCTTCCCTTTGGGTTTGGTGGACGGCGCTACTCCTTCTTTCTTCTCCTCATCCTTCTTTTCTTCTTCTTCATCCTCCCAGGAATCCTATTTAGTTCATACACGCACATTATTGTCTATACAACTACAAAATGTTCAGAAAAAATTTGGTAAAGTATAAACATATAAAACTTAAATGAATGTCTTTTAGCAGCATTTTAAAATCAAACCGTTTTCAAAAAAGGTAATCATTTAGGATTACTGGGCACGCGTTATATAAAGATTTTTTTAAATAACACTTTGATTCAACTTAATTACCATAAAAGACAACTATTTACATCCGGGGAAAGGAAAATACTGCATTTAAAATTACAAATACGTGAAAGAAAAATTTGCTTTTGTTGGGGATGGCCGCCATATTGACATTTTGGTATGTTAGCATTTCTAATTTCTTCCTATTTTATAAAATATCAGGAATACTAACATATCAAAATGTCATAGTATGGAAAGAAATTATTGTAAAACATATGGCGGTCAAAATACAAAAGCAAATTTTTATGTAGTATTTTCTATTCCCCTGGACGCAAATAGTTAGCTTTTATAGTATTCTAAATTTCAGAAAATAATAAAAATAATTCAGATTATTTATGTAAATTAATTAATATTCTATTTATTACTAATATATTATTTTGAATATCCAAGGCAATGCAGAAAATACTAGATAAATAAAATACAGTGTCAATATTTAATTTGTTGAAAAAACAAAGTATGTTGATGACTAAATATGAATCAGCTGAATACTAAAATGCGGTCTATTCATTCTGATTTTGCCTAAAAGTCGTGCTTTGGTGCCAAAATATACTTTATAAAAGCAGCTATGAACTATTTGATTAATATTGAAAGAATTTTTCATGCAATCAATTTAGTCAACATAGTAAACAAATGAACACCAGAAACTAATAAAGAAATCATTAAATAATACACCCTGAGGGAAAAATTCTACGTTTCACAGGTGACATAATGTGGTCATTATAATAAATGTCACAGATAACATTGCCAAATACCACATGATAAGACATTGGCCAACAAATAAATGCACAGTTCAAAAGTGAAAGTACCTACGTATCGATAAAATGTAAATGTCTCGTTTACGAAACAAATTAAATTATTCTTTGCAAATAATGCGCTAAAAAGGTAGGTACTGCTAAAAAATATAGCAGACAGTATAATTTTGCGATAACCTCTAAACTGGGCGGAACAGACAGACACGTCAAGGAATAATTGCATTCAGATGCGGTACAAGATTGGCGCATATGTTCGTTTCGCTATGTCATGCGTTCCAAAATTAGAAAAGAATTTGATTCCCGACCTTGATGTCTTCATCTTCGTCTTCTCCTTCCCATTTGCTGCCCTTCGTCAGGACTACTGGAACCACAGTCGGCTCGAAGTCCTCGGCATCTAGAACATTCCACAATAAATCCAATATGCCAAATTGAAACGCCGTCAAGTCACCACGTGCGAAGTTTGAAGAAAACACTCACCCCAGTCGTCACTCATATCGAATGTGGATTGTAGCCACACGGCGCAACACGTGAACTCCTGATTACGGGCCCCTTCAACTATATTATTATTATTGCGAATCAGAAAAGTGTCGCGAGAGGTCTCACTGATGTATCGATTTCAATTCACAATGTCCACGAGACGTGTCAAACGATCGAACTTTTATTGAAATTTCTAAAATAATGTGCTACTGAGTTAATGTAACATCTTACTGGCAGAATTCCAACGACATATTTCCCGATTTGCGTTGAATAAAAATTTGACTCCATTGCCGATGATAATTTTCGATAAACTGAAAAATTGGCGCTCTTGTAGTGGCAGCGCCGCTCTGTGTTGCCAACGATATATTATTCTTTGGGTAGGTACTGCCATTTTCAAGCTCGCGGTAATGCCCGTGGCACACGAGGCTAGTATTTCATAGAATAGCAAGCTATCGCTAGTGAGGAGGCATACATTAATTACGTGAGCAAAAAATGGGGGGGGGGGGTCCACTAAATCTCACCAAATCTCATTATACTGAGGGGGGGGGGGGTCAATAAAAATCTCATAGAGATAATAAAATAAAGAAATAATTGTTTCACTTGCGTAGACAGAACTTTTTACCTACTAAGCTAGTAAGCTAGTGTGTCTCAAGCAGGAGAGTTGAATTTGATTTGGTTATATTATTTGAGCTAGTAGCGCCCCAAAGCTAGAACATGGTCGGCTATTGAACGGAGACGACGCGGTGTGTTTTTTCTGACAAAAATGTGAAAACTCAGTAACGAGATTAATTTAAAGTTTGAGGAGTTGTATCGTAATAAAGAATGTCTGTGGAACACTATTATTCATTATCATAAAATAAAGTCTAAGGATATTTCTTCACTACAAAAATAATTGTGCCGTTAATGACAATCGGCCTAACAATGACAACTAAATAATATTAAAATTATCCACTGGCTTAAAATTTCGTAGCATCGTGTAAACCGCTCTAGTAAGCTCGTGTCAAGCAAGGTATTTGCGAGATCTTGCTAGGACAGGACACCGGCATACTATCCTGAATTGAAAACAAGCCTCCTGTACATGTACACGTTATTGGTGTACACCCGGCATTGTGAATTGTGACGGCTAAGACGGCTTCAGACTTTTCAATTTTAGTTGACCAAACTCTCTATTTAATGACACTTTTTATTGATACTATTTATATTTGATAGTACTTTCTCCGTGCTGATAAAATTAAATAAAAGATAATTTGAAATAAAATGAAATGAAATAAAATAAAATTCTGTAATAAAGGCGGTAATGAAAAAAAAAATGGTGAAGCGTGTATTATGGATTACGTATAATATAATGTATGTTTTATTATTTTTCGTTATAAATTTTTTGTAGGTAATATTGCTTTTTTAGTTCTTTAATTCATCTTATTTTGTAGCTGAAATGTCTTTTGAGTCCCTCATTTATTGTATTGATTGTTGAATGCTTTTATTGCCTAGTATTTGTGGTGTCTTTGTCCATTGTCTATTTTATGTTTTTTTCTACGCTTGTGTCTAACTGGTCTATTAATGATTTGTGTTTGTTGAAATTTGTTTTTTTTGGTAAAAAATGTAGTTTAGTCGTGTAGTGTTTTTTTAAAGTATTTTTGAATATTTAACGTACATCTAGTTCGTCAAACATGTTGAATATTTGGTCTGTGTTTTTTTTAAGTAGATATTACTTGTTTTATTATGTATTTGACGTACATATAGTTCGTCAAACATGTTGAATATTTGGTCTGTGTTTTTTTTTATTACTTGAAAGTTGTAAGCATATTGGCAAGTGTAAACACAATTTGAAGGCTAGATTGTATATTTTGTGTTTTAATTACAACCTTAATAACATTATACAATTTTGGTCCTTGGTACATTAGGTATATATAAAAAAGGAAGAAGCTTGACACATATATAAGTGTTTAATTAAAGTCGGTCATCAGCCTGCTTAGACCGTTTTAACGATGCAATCGCAAAGGCGCAAAGCATCGCTTACGGTTGCTTATTTCCGTTCCCATAATTCCTGCCTCAATTGGCGCCTCGATTCGCAAATGTATGTGAAATACCACTGCTTGCAGTAATGCCTACCTGTTTATACGCAGCATTATATTTACACCGCGCTTATAAATAGTAGGATAATATTTAAATCTTTTGTAGTAAACTAACTAACTAACTAACCATCACGCCGTTTCCCCGCAGGGGTAGGCAGAGAGAACGGACAAAGTAAACAGGTTGTTTTCTTAAAAGTTGCCATCTATCACAACGTACAGTATAAATAGCACGGGACAGCCAAAAAATAACACAAACACCATAAAAATACACGAATGTTCAAACACCAAAAACTGTGATTGCCCTCCTCTAGAAAAAAAAGAACAAATAAAGTATCTAGGAATTGTAATTGACCATAACCTTAGATGGACACATCACATCAAACAAATCACAAATAAACTCCTCAAAACAATACATATTTTCCTTAACATAAGAAATATATACAAAATAAAACAAATGAAAACAATATATTTTGCACTCTGTCAATCAATAATAGAATATGGAATAATTGTTTGGGGAGGAGCAACAAATTCAGCTATCGAACACATAGAAATTGCGCAGAAAGCGATCTTAAAGGTAATACTTAAAAAACATAGACTTACTGATACAGACCAAATATTCAATTGTTGTGACGTACTAGACATACGCCAATTATACGTTAAAACACTACTTAACTACATTTTTGACCAAAAAAACAAATTTCAACAAACACAAAATATCACTAACAGACCAGTTAGACAAGCGTACAAAGAAAACATAAAAACTCCGACGGTAAATACAAGCTTTGGACAAAGACACTACCAATATCACGCTATAAAAGCATTCAACAGTCTAACACTCGAAAATAGAATTGAGGAAAACAAAAATAAATTCCGACACAAAATTACAAAATGGATTAAAGAACAAAAAAGACAATATTACCAAAATCTCATAGCATAAAATAATAAAAAATAAAGTAACACACAAAACCAATATAAAACACAATCACCCACAAACAAACATAATATAAATATACCTATTTAAACCTTATATAATATCTATTATTTATTTTTAATTTTAATTTAATTTCAAATCTCTGTTTTTAAATTTAATTTATCTTAATCTTATGTTTTTCATATATTTTTAAATGTACTGTGTAAAAATTTAATTGTAGATAAAATGGAGGCCTCAGCACGGGTAAACCACCTAGTGAGGCCAACATTATTGAATTTTATTGTTAAATGTAAAAATATTGTATCAATAAATAAATAAATAAAATAAATCATAATCACTTACCAAAGCGAGCGAGCGCCGCCCCCTGATGTCTGCCGCCCCCTGATGTCTGCCGCCCCTAGGCCGCGGCCTACACGGCCTGTTGACAAATCTGGGACTGTGGCTAACGAAGCATTGCTTTACGAATGAGTTTTTTTCTTAACTCATTGGGAACAATGTGTTACTTACCATGTTTTTGTAATACAATATAAATAAATAAATAAGTACAAATATGCGAAAACGGACATGGCATAAATCTTGTACCTACCTACAATTTTAATTTATAACAGCCGTCTTAAGAATTACCAAGTTATATATTTTTATTTGTATGTATAAAAAGGTACCTAATTCGTAAATTGAAAATTAGTGGCAATCGGTGTGGAAAGGTATCATAGTGAATTTCAATAAAATAATCACCTCAAAGTCCAAAGAAACATTTTTTGTAAATCAGTTAATTGAATGTAGGCGTTTCTCAGTATTATATTTCAGGGGTGTCATCAATGCTACTTATCAATAACTAATTGAGAACCAGTATTGATTCGGCTTTATTTATGTTAACATGTTGCACAATAATTATTTTATATTATGTTTCGCTTTAGTTGTTTGCGTTGGATATGCTGGTGAGAAATATTTCAATTAAAAATTAACCAATTAAAGTAAACACAGTAATCTGTTCCCCCCCCCCCCCCTCACGTGAGATTTTTTCTTGCTCTCGAAATAAATAATTGTTATAATAGCTATTTTTTCAGCGGTCAAAATGGGATGGGATAATAATTTTTTTTTTATTATCTCTATAATAATATATATTCTTAGTTGACAAGAGATTTTTATTGACCCCCTCCCCTCTCGGTATAATGAGATTTTACTGGACCCCTCCTCCTCATTTTTTACTCACGTAATTAATGTATGCCCCCTTATTGTAAAGAGCTGAAAATATGTAGATGCATCGATAAAGATTTTGTACAGAAATAAATTTATTATATAATAAAATATTATAAAAATTTTGGAATAATAAAAAATTCTATATACGTATAAATGGGAAGTAAAATGAAATTTTATATCCTCATAGCTGTGTGATTCGTGTGATTTTGCGAAATCAGTGTACTGATTTTCGTTGTTGCTGATATGTTTAAAAATGGTGACCTACAGTTCATCCCTTAACAATTGCCCCCCCCCCGAAATTAAAATAATTATAAAAACATAATTTCTTGTGCATTATTTACCAATTTCAAATCTAAAATCGACTTCAAAAATAATAAGTTGGTACGGATATCGAACGAATTTATTTGGTTTACGGCGAGTTCATCGAAAAAGAGTTCAACTAACTAAAATTCAACCTAACCTAACCTAACCCAATCTAACCTAACCTTTTTTTGTTTATTTTGTAAATTTGCTTTCGTTGAATTGATTTTCGATGAACTCGTCGGTTACCATTTATTTACAGTGTCGATTTTTTGTATTATACGCTTATATACCCAGTAGTTTTTTTAGTTTGACAAGTAGTTTTTCCTTGATGCATTTGAACGAAAATATGTTTTATAATTTTTATTCGGCGGTACATCCTCTCTGCACACCCCTTCGGGGACACTTAGTTATGTTTTGTGTAAAAGGTACCTACCTCGTATTTCCACTAAACCGACTGCATATTGTATATAAGTATACCGGGGGCAACTGTCGGGGGATCAACTGTTATAGAATTGTTAAAAATTAGTTTACGGTTAAAATTAGTTACTTTTTGTTGCTAATGAATTTATTTCTATGTGATTTTAGCGTGCCAGGTTTGTAACGTGAAACACGAGTCACAAGAAAAAAAGCTTCATAGGGAATTATTATGCGATTATATCAAAGATATGCGACCCCGGAGAAACTCCCAAGCCACGGTGAATGTGACCATTGGAATGATCTTGAAGACATTCGGTTATTCATATGAGGTCAGTTGACTCTAAAATAATATTTTTTTAAATTGTTAGGTATCTACCTATTATAGGTAGGTAGGTACTGGACCAATAATCCGATACTAAGAAAACTGTTGTTCAGTTACGCCGTTCTTCCATAGAGCTACGTTCAAGCGACGCCATCGCCGCTCGTCTGTGTTTTCCATACCATTATTAGTGTTTGAAAACGCCGCCAGGCGCTACACTAGCAAAACAGTATGCCAGGTAGCGGTAGCGTCGCTTGTGAGTAGCTACGTGGAAGAACGGCGTTAGGCCTCGGCCAGAGTGAGGGGCTTGCGCGGTAGCGACAGCGGGCGCGAAATATCAATCGTATGTAAACGCCCGTTGCGGCTAACTGCAGAAGACACGAAAAGCTACTGGTATGGGCGATTTTACGACTTACCGCCACCGCGCACGCCCCCGCCAGTTCAATCTGGCCGAGGCCTTAAGTATGTAGGGCCAGTACATTTGTTTTCCAATTGGACATTCATTTTGTCCTTTTAGACATTTTTATCCAATTAGACATTAATTTTGTCCATTTGGATTTTTTTGTCCAATTGGAAATTTATTCTATTCAATTAAACATTCATTTCATCCAGTTGGACATTTATTGGCACATTATTTATTCTATTTATTATTCTATTATACTATCCATATAATAATGCAAAAAGGTAGGTTAAAAAATATGGCGGGCAATGGATTTTTTTTTAAATCTCTATGTGGGCGGTGGACGAAATGAGAATTGAAAAAGTTGAAAGCAAAGAGAAAATTGAGAACTTGTGGTCTAGAGTCTAGAAGTCTAGCGTCTAGAGAAGAATTCCCTCGTGTTTGGAGGCGATCGCTTTCAGTAGCGATCTCTTCAAAGTATTCTTGGTTCTTGGAATTTGCCTCGACTTTTGTTGTACCTACTAATTATGAATTAAACGAATGAAAAATGTCTGCAATGTTTGTGCGTATGTACGTAATTGTAAATTGTCTACAATGTTTAAAATTGTTTTAATATATTATTATACAAATAAATGGCACGAAGATGATTGGCGGGAAATCGAAATTATAATTATCTCATGAAATTCATCGCCCACCAACGTCTTTTCCTTCTTTTCTTTTTCGATAATTGAGTCATAACGATAAATGCAGTTCTTGAAATCACCATATCGCTCTCACCGTCGGACATAGTGTAGTGATAACACTACCAAGGATTGTTGAAGAATGAGAAATGAGCATTCGCTCGCCTGCTCTAATCATACCTAGAACATCTGCTAGAATTCTAGTTTTTGTTGTTCTCGTTCGTTAGTATTCTTTTAGGGTAAATAGTGAAAATCAATTGGTATTGGTATGTTTTCACTAAAGATCAAGAAAGAACGCCCTTATTCCAGCTCTAGCTCTATGCTCGTTTGGTCTGATCCCAAGAAGTTTTGGAAATATGTGAAAAACAAAAATGGCGTCCAAGCTATTTGTTTGCGTATAATAAATTCATTATTATTAATGATGCTATAGGTACTTTAATTTTTTTTTCAGTTTTCATCGATTGGTATGGTGAATATAGGAAGCTGGGTTATATTGGTAAGTTTGGTGAAATATATTTTTTTTATCAATTCAACTCGTATTACAAGCGAGAAACTGGTGAATATACATCTCACAGACAACCCCAATTTTTTTTCGATCTGAGAATTTCTATTTTTTTTTCTACAACGAAAGGGTTAAAAATCTTTGCAGACAAGTCTATGCTTAGACGTATTTTAAAATGCAGTCGATTCCGCTTAATTGAGAGATCAATTTATCGTCACAGCCGGTTATTTCGGACAGAACTCAAGGATTATTTCACAAATTTTCTTTTAAAATCATGAAAAATTTAATTTTGAATGGCCTATCTTACTTCTTACTATCTTACTAATATTATAAACGTGAAAGTTTGTATGGATGTATGTATGTTTGTTCCTCTTTAAATCGAAATTTAATGAATGTATTTTAATTAAACTTTACATTAATATAGCTCATACATCAGAATAACGTATAGGCTATAATTTATGAAGCTAGCTATTTATTTTCAATATATTGAAAATAATAATTATAGTTTAATAGAAAACGTCAAAATTTGAGAATGACATTTTGCAAAATAATGATTTTCTATTTTGGAAAATATTTAAATTAAATAATTTATTTGAAGTACTCGCCTAATACTTCGAATCGAATCAAGAATTATTATAGATATTTTAAATGAATAGGTTAAGAATTTTGGTATAAACGTAGATGGGACCTAGGAAAAGAAAATAGATTACTCGAAGTAACCCTACGCAGACGAAGTCGCGGGCAGAAGCTAGTATTATTATAAACACGAAAGCTTGTATGGATGTATGAGTGTTTGTTACTCTTTCAAGCAAAATTTACTGAATGGATTTTAATGAAACTTTACAATAATATAGCTCTTACATCAGAATAACATATAGGCTATAATTTATAAAGCTAGCTATTTATTTTCAATATATTGAAAATAATAATTATTGTTTAATAGAAAATGCCAAAATTTGAGAATGACATTTTGCAAAACAATGATTGTTAAATTAAAATTCTATTTTAGCTCTTTAAGTTTTAAGTGCTCGCCTAATACTTTGAATCGAATCAAGAATTATACAAATTTTAAATAGAATTTTGGTATAAACGTAGACGCGGGACCTAGGAAAAGAAAATCGAATATCTACTCGAAGTACTACGAAGACGAAGTCGCGGGCAGAAGCTAGTATTTTATAATTTAAAATCAAAAAGTTCCACATATCCGTACAATATTGTTTTATTGGTTTGTAACACATTCGTAATTAATATTTTTAATATACGAACAAACTTACTTTTTTATGTTATACTTTCTTTTATATACTATTTCACGCTTATTTTATATTGAATCGAGTTTAAGTATTTAGCTAATTTGCACTAAATTTTATTATATACCTACATATGTGTTGTGTTCTTACAATTACTACAACTGAATTTATCTTGTTATACTTAATTACTGAAATCAATGTGTAGAATTTTTCATGTAAAAGCCCATTAGGGCTAAATAAATAAATAGACATGCTTGATTATAATTTTTTTTGTTTTGTTGGGTATTTTGGCCTCAAATTCGAAATTAAAATGTGTGTGAAACGGACCGAACAAACAAATTATATTTTTTGTTTGCAGCGTGATGATTTTACTATAATTTTGTGATAATATCGTAATCCCATGTGAAATAATTTACAGAACTGGCAAGATGATTTTTTGACGTGGAACCCAGACAGTAACGGTGGTATAAAAGAAACCATTATCCACAGTTCTAAAATTTGGACCCCGGATCTATCCCTTTATAATAATTCGTAAGTGTTTAAATAAATAATACCTAAAAGGAAAGGTTACATCGTCAGATTGCAGAAGAAAAAGTTTATACATTTTAAGGACTTTGAGAAAGATGTCAGCTGGGTTTGGGATGCTAACCTAACCATGATCAATCCTTCAAATTAATAGAAATTATTAGTTCAACCTAACCTAACCAATTTATTTTAAATATAAACATAATTGATGTCCGAGTAATAATTACATTTTCTTCTGAATTGCTCTATATTATCAACCAATCAGGACAAATAAATAAAATTATACAATTTTTTCAAAAAAACTTACATTAAAAAAAATTTATACAAAATAGAGGGTGTTAAATGGATGTAGTTTTTTGTTTTATTTTATTTTTTAATTTTATTTAAATAAACATTTAAAACAAATAATAATACATATATATATCAAATAAAAAACATAATACAAAACCGAGAAAAAGTCCCAATAAACTAGTTTTACTTTAAGAGGGTATTACCAGAGAATACAGGAAATTACTCCCTTTTAAATCAAATTCTAGACGTATTGACTCTTTTTTACAAAAAAACATAAATTGATTTTGAAAGATTGTTATTTTATCTGGTACACGCATTTTAAAGTTTTGAAAAACTAAGTGTATTATGTACTAAGGTTATACCGTTGGTCGTTGGCAGATTTGTTCAATTTTCAAACGATAGATTCTATTAAACAACACAAATTTCAAGTCATATAATCTTACAACAAAATAAATCAATACATAATCTAGTCAACACAGTTTAAAAAATTAAAATTTTAGTTAAATTAAAATCATTAAAAAATAAATCCGAGAACGTGTTTTGTGACAAAAATACCTCAGTTTTTCTATTTATTTAAGGTATTACAAACTAAAATATTTCTATTTTTTTTTACAAACTTATTTTGTTTAGACGTTATTGAAAAATCATAAAATACTTATGATCAAAAAATACTTAACTAAAAGTACACGATATTTAATAATTTATCATCTTGCGTTTTGAGCATTTTTATTGCTTACTTGAATGTAGGTATATATTAAAGCATGTTTTTAATGATATAAATCAATATTAAATTTTTAATTTTAAAAATTTGATACGGGGAATAATCGACCTTTCTCATTGGAACCTCCCTGTACAGTTGCAAGCATTTTAAAACTTTTATTCTGAGATGCTGGTCAATCGCTCTTAACCAGTGATTCCTGACTTTATTTGGAGTAAAAAGACTTATTTTTACTCATAGCCTAAGATCACACCATAATAACTACATTGTAAGAAAGGGTGCTGATTTTGACCCTGGTGGTTGCTGTTCTCAGACCATGGAGGGGTGGAGCAACAGCGCCTGTGAACGCTCCTTGCCGAGTGTCCTCAACAGGAGCAGTGACCTGCAGACCCCACATGACCTTCACCGGTCTGTGCACGTCCAACTACAAGAGATGGCCTTACGACGTGCAGAACTGCACTCTGACCTTTGGTACTTGGATGCAGAGGGGTGAAGAAGTCAGCTTCCTACTCAATAATACGCCAGCAGTATGTTACGCACGTTTTTTACATTTTCCCCAGAAAAACACTCTACCTCCATCAGAGTTTTCCCGGCCATATTCACCGTTGCCTTTTCAAGTTTTATCTTGGTCCACGACGACTCAACAAAGTGACATTTCAACACTCCTTTTGCAATATCATTAAAAGTTATGAAAACTAATATAAAAAGTACATATAAAAATAGCCCATGACCTATTTGAACAACTTTTTTTTCATAACTTTTAATGAATTTTTCAAAGTAGGTGACGAAGTTACATTTTATTGAATTGTCCGGTCACTATTTTTCTTCAACGCCTCCCCTCAATTATAGAAAGTATGATAGATATTATGATGGACGGGAGAAGCGCCTCAATGCGAAATTTTTTGAGAAAAAGTGTAAATTACATGTTTGCAAGGAGAAGGTCACCATACTTTTGCAATATCATGACCAACCAGTTAGTAGCGTGGAAGTTTAAAAAAAAGTTAACCCGGGCGTTGCGGGTTCGATCCTCATAATCTACAAGATAGTCCTCCATCATTAATTAATAATAAAAATATATAAATTAGATTTTAAAAAAACTGTTTGCTTTAGTTATTTATTCATTGTTAGTATTTCAACATTGCCATTTTATTAATATTTTTACATAATTTACTGGCGTTTGACGTATCGTAATGTGAATTCGTTGACAGATATGCCAGTGTCGACAGCGCATATCGATGTCTTATTTATTAAGTACATATCAATATCGGTTCGGCTTTCAAAAGTGAAACCGTGCTCGGTGTATTGATATAAAATCGTCAGACGTTACGCCTATCGATCCGATATTGTAAAGGTATCGATTTCTCTCCTTGACCATCAGGGCCGGCTGCATAAATAAACCAATAACTTCGTAAAAACGGTTAAAAACGGGAATGAAGTTCTAACGAACAAATTAACAGTGTTTCAATGTTTATTGGCGGGAAAATGTAAGAATAATTTGTTGGTATACGTAATTTGGCCGGCTGCACGATATTTGGCGGCCGGTTAACCCTAAAAAATAAATTTCTTCAAACCAGTTCCAAAATCCAGTGACTGTAAAGTCACCGAGACAATTTAACCGCGACAGGAATATCGGCTATCTCAACCTGTGAAAATCCCGTTCTATAACAAAATTCGAGCACTCTGATTGGTTGATGGCTTTTTTCGCAACAATTTTAACGTAAAGTATTTCATGGAAAAACAGGTTGGTTCTACGCCCGACTTAGGGCCTGTCCGCACAGCGATATTTCACCACACTTTTTTTTCGCAAAATTCTGTGACACATGGGATCTTATCAGCGGCGGTTTTCTCTAAAGTGCGTTTGTGCGGCGTACCCCCATTAAACAGATGAGAAAATAAAACAAACTTGTTGTATAATAATATAAGCACATTATAGATATTATATAAAATTCCGCCCTTAAAACTCGCGACACCGAAACATACGATGCCTATTCCCAATTTGTGCGCGTAACAATGGCATTTGTAAATCTACTATTGAAGTAGACCGACTTCGACTTCTATTTTCGTATTAATTTTTTTGATAAGTTTTTGTATCCCTTAGTTACGAGTACATTTACTAAAGTTTCGGTAAACGTTGCTAGTTATGCAATTTTGTGTTGATCTTTCTCCGGTATTTTTTCGGCTTTCAAATTGAAAGCGGTTGTGTTTATCGATTGTGGCGAATATTCTGTCGCAATTTTTTTTCTCACAATAGCGGAAAACAGGGTTATATATAAAAAAAATAACGCTAATACTAATGAAAAAGGTTTGAAATTATTATTATTGTATTAGTGTAGACATAATGGATTTTTTGTAAAAGTGAAAAATTCAAATTTTATTTCGTGCCACCTTCATTTTTAGTTTATTATGTTTTAAAATGTCAATTATATATTTACATTCTACGTTATTTTTCTTATTGAAAAAAAAATTGCAACGTACATTGAGTGCTGTAAAACCCATTAACCACTCGAGCGCTTTTTGCCACATTATGGCACTATTTCCAAAACCTCAAATTGCTTTGTTGCCGAAATGTGGCAAATTTTCAAAAAAATATATTAAATATATTTTCATTTTATTTTCACGGCGGCGTCCCTTCAGAGATCGAGCCTATTTTTTTGCACAGGAGTAAAGCGCGCCTTCCACTGCGGGCGAAGCGAACTTCTTGAGGACTTCGCTCGTCAAGTGCTGTTAGCTCGCTTAGCTCGCCTCGTTCAGTTCTCCCATGGGCGTTTTGTATTTTGAAGGCAAACACCTATCTTCTTAGCCACTCTTTTTTGGTGGAAGGTCAAAGCTATTTCGCACATCTTCCATCCCGCTTGGTGGAATGCGTGCTCAATCCTTTCCATCCTGCTAAAGTCCAATTTCTCAAGCCTCACCAGTCCACCTCATCAGCGGTATATCAATAACATTCTGGCTTCTTTGTGACTTCAGTTCGACATTAGGGGCCTGGAGCCCAACAAGTTCTGGCAGCTGTTGCAGTCGGGGGCGAGCCGCCATGACGGGAAATTCGAATGCTGCCCCAACAACACTTACCCCACCGTCAGTTTCTGGCTCAACATCCAGCGTCATGCCGCTTCGGCCGTCACCTACGTCCTCACTCCAGCTATTGGTAATATATATATAATGCTAAAATAAAATAACATCCTTTAAAGCTTGTAATTCTACCCTGTTAGGTTAGGTTAGGTGACCGTATTACTGACTTTATAATGACCGTAATCGAAAGAGAAATCGCCTATTGCGACGATTTCTTATTAACATAAGGTCGATATTAAAGTTTGGCCTGTACTATAGGTACATCATGTATAGTTATCTTCTTTCTTTATGCCTACTATTATCTATTACCTAGTCAGGGGGTGTAATATTCATGTGGGTGTAATACATATTAAAATTAACACCGAAATAAATAAATAAAAACAGTTTTTAAAAAGGTAGTGCATTATCTCGCAGTTGAAATATCGGAATAAGCTCTGCTTTTTACCTTTTGTTGGTTTGCACCATGGAACTGTGATTCTATCCATACTCTTTGGGTACCGCATAAGGGACAAACAAAGCAGAATCATTTTTATATACCTATTAAGATTAGGTATGAGAGGGCTATTGCCATTATATACATCGATACCATATCAACCGTTACGGGTGCAACTCCATGCTACAGTCTGCTGAGTATAAGATTGCCCTAATGACAGCCAACCTTCAAAGGGAGAGGGAACCAGAACAAGAAAATGTATAACTATATTAAGACGATAGACTTCGCTTTTCGGTTCATACAAAAAGGACGCCCGGGAAAAAACACTTTTCTACATCGAAAATTGCACAAAATTAATATATATTTTTTATACTGCCTTCTAGAGGGTGAAAACTATGTCGGTATGTTTTCGAATTTTCGATGCGTTTCGTATTAACGTAAACATTCACTGTCAAACATGTACGGTTTATCAAAAAATATTATTTAACGAAAAAGTGCTGCTAACTCAACTCTCATAAAGAATTATAAAATTATAAAAAGCTACCGACGTAGCTTCTTCTTTCTAAAAAAAATATATTTTTTTAAATTTCAATTTCGTGAAAGTTTCGGTGTAGAAAAGTGTATTCTCCATAAACCCCTTTTTGAGCGATTTCTGTAGGTAAATTTGAGCGTTGTCTCATTCGCACATTTCGCATTCGCATGTATTGTAAGTGTGCGTGAGCTTATTATGAGCGGGACAGAATGACAGACGCGGGAGTTCCGCGTGTCGTTCAAAGTCTAGCCTCTTAAGTTCCATGTTATGATTTTAGATTTTACCTTGATGATTTTTTCTTCCAGTTATGATAGCGCTGACTCTGTCTTCACTATGGTTGGATTTGAACTGTATGGAGCGCTTGATGTTAATGTTACTGAATGTTTACATACATATTGTGTACATTAAAAAAATTGCCAGCTTAGTGCCAGGGGATGGTGACACCGTTCCAAATGCAGGTAAAAATACCATAAAAATAAAAATAGATACACCTACGTTTAATTTCAGAATTAACTGCGCGGCCGGTTTTATACAAAACTTACTTTTGCATTTGAGGCCAAAATACTTAAACAAACTGAAAAATTATTTTTGTAATTAAAAGGTATATGTCAAATATCTAGCTTGAAGAGGAACTACTTTATTTATTTTTGCTTTAAATTATAAAATATAGGCTGTTAAAGATTTTAATATTTTTTGATTTCAGAGTCAACTTGGACAATTATTTGCGAGTAAATGTAGAAATTTAAAAAACGATTTTACTATATTTTTCATAGAAATATGATGAAATATAAAATAAAATAACTTTTTTTAGAAATAATTTTGATGGGTGTAAATTTAAATTACAAATTAACTATTTGCATCGGAACAAAAACTTATCGTTTATATATTAAAATTACTACCCAAAGAAACGCATTTTTAACATTTTTTATTTTCTATTTAATTATTCATTATATTAAAACCATGATTTAGGCAGATTTTATAAGGTAACTGTGAAATAAATAAATTAAAAAAATTCTAGTACGCTGTTTTGACGGTCCGGAGCTCAAATCGCAATTCTTCGAAAATGTTTTTCGCATTTATTGTCTTTATAATTGTTTTATTTTTCCAGGAATATATTTCCGCGATTCTACGCTATTATCTTGTGCAGTTTTACTAGAAGGAATCGCACTGAGAGCGTTAATAAAAAATAAATCAATTGCGCCTAACTGGATAACCGTTGTTACTGCATTTATGAAAACGGGAGCAGGAAAAATAATCATGTATCATGAATTTGACCCTGTAAGTAAACGAACCCGTTTTTTTATTATTATGGGGGGTATTTCACCATCATCCTGATAGCTTATCTATAATATAACGAATATTAATAAAAATAAAATACTCGCAATAGTTAGAAAACTCGGCCAACTTATCCAATACATAGCCACTATTCGTATATTCGAGAACCGAGTAGTAAACTCGGACTTTATAAAAAAATAAACCGTAAATCGAAAATCTAAGAAGAGGATGGTGAAAAACCCCCTATGTATAACAAAATGTTCTTTATAATAGTACCTACCCACTCACACAGGGCGTAATAGCACTTACCCGAAGTATTTTAACCTGCGATTTTTGAGCATATTTGGCGTACAAAAAGTATATATTTTTTATTTATTTATTGTTTTTGTGTTTAATTCGTAGAACTCCATTTAATTTTTAAAAATTAAATTTAATAATGTTTATTATTAAGTTTTGCAAGTGTTTTAGTTTTTATTACTGTGACAGCTATTTCGGTTTACAAGGCCATTTTCAAACTGTGGTGTTCCACAATTAGACGACGATATTTATACGATTTAAAATGTCACTTTTAAAAGTGAGTAAATTGATTTATTATCGGTTAAACTGATTTCCTGGAAAAATAATAGATTCTCTCACAGGGGTATTTTGAAATTTATATATTTATTGTTTTTGTGTTTAATTCGTAGAACTCCATTTAATTTATTTTTTTAAAATTAAATTTAATAATGTTTATTATTACGTTCTGCAAGTGTTATAGTATTAATATTATTTTTTTTTAATTTAAATTAAATTTAATAATGTTTATTATTACGTTCTGCAAGTGTTATTGTTTTTATTATTGTGACAGCTGTTTCGGCTTTCAAAGCCATTTTCAAACTGAGGTGTTTCATAACTAGACGACGATATTTATACGATTTAAAATGTCAATTTGAAAGTGAGTAAATTGATTTATTGTCGGTTAAACCGAATTTTTGGGAAAGTAATAGATTCTCCCCCATGGGTATTTTGAAATTTGTAAATGTGTTCTTAATTGTTTAATAATGACGTTACTGCTATGAATATTGTTCAAGTTTTGTGAATATACTAAGAAGAGGTGAATAGATTATTTTCCTTACTTTATTAATTAATGTTAAATTAGGGTCGTTCGTGTGTTTATTGATTTCTAATTGTTCAAGTAAATTTAATCGAAGACCTTTTCTTTCTGTAAATTTCTAGATGTAATGGTTTAGGTCCCTTGTTGTTATGTGAACTGTGATTATTCACCAAAAGATGTTTGTAATATTTCACATAACTTACCACTGACAGCACGGGCAGTAATCATAACAATATATGTTTATAAGGGGGTTTCTCACCAACCTCCCAATAGCTTATCTACCCTAATAACGAATATTTTCGATTTACGATTTACGGTTTATTTATTTATTAAGTTGGAGTTTATAATTCGGTACTCGAACCTACGAATAGTGGCTATATATTGGATAAGTTGGCCGAGTTTTCTAACCACTGCGAGTATTTTATTTTTATTTTTAATAATATTCGTTATTAGGGTAGATAAGCTAACGGTAGGATGGTGAGAAACCCCCTAAATGTAAATAAGTATGTTAGTCGTAAATAACAAGTTTAGTAAATCATAATACGAATAAAGCAGTATTGTGCAAATACCCACTCAGTCATTAAAATAAGTCTCAGTTGTAAGTCACCAATTATCAATCTTAGTTGTAAGCCACTTGTAATAGGTTAAGGGGGTTTCTCACCATCCTCCCAATAGCTTATCTACCCTAATAACGAATATTTATGATTTACGATTTATGGTTTATTTATTTATTAAGTTGGAGTTTATAATTCGGTACTCGAACCTATGAATAGTGTCTATATATTGGATAAGTTGGCCGACTTTTATAACCACTGCGAGTATTTTATTTTTATTTTTAAAAATATTCGTTATTAGGGTAGATAAGCTATTGGGAGGATGGTGAGAAATCCCCTAAGGGGGTTTCTCACCACCCTCCCAATAGCGTATCTACACTAATAACAAATATTATTTTAAAAAAATACTCGCATTGGTTAGAAAACTCGGCACACTTATCCAATATATAGCCACTATTCATAGGTTCGAGTACCGAATTGTAAATAAACCGTAAATCGTAAATCGAAAATATTCGTTATTAGTGTAGATAAGCTATTGGGAGGATGGTGAGAAACACCTTAAATGTATAAATGAATTTGTAAAGGGCCCTTGAGGTAATTTTCTCACGAAAATAGCGCTTTAGAAAGCATCCAAACATTATTATTAATTACATTTAAAACGATTAGGTAGGTACTAGGTTCAATATAACATTTGGTATATTTATTATTATGTATGTTCCAGGCAACAAATGCAATGGTGCAGGAGGAAGCAGAGTCTCTGCCCAAAGAAGAAGCAGAAAATTCCACAAGCAAGGAATGGCTGCGCTTTGCTTTGTTCGCAAACAGACTTTTCTTCATTATTGTTTGCATCACATATATAATTCTATTCTTGAAATATTTGCTGTGAAGTGTTGCTAGTAATAAAAAAAACATTACCTTTCGTTTAACTACAGTTTAACCTGCTTCCTGTTGGCAAAGGGAGGCACTAACAAAAATAATGAACCACACCATCAAATTTTGTTTTTTTTTATACCTACAATATCTACATTATCGCCACCGATTGAAAAGGCGGTTAATCCACTAATGTCAAGCTGTGATTGGTTTCATTAATAAATAAAGACTACTGAACACTATTTCCACAATCTAGTACGGGGTCTTTGTAAATGTAAATAAAACAAGTTGTGTGTAAGATGTCCACACATTTAAAAAAATATATATTTTATGGCCATAAGCGTGAAATATAACTTCGTTCAAATGTCCGTTGCGGCTTTACTTGCTGGTATGTATTCGGGAGGTCCAATTTGCTGAATGGCGTTTGTTATGTTGACTTGGAGGGCGTCAATTATTTGCGAATATTTACATAGATCTGCGATTTAAGATATCCCCAAAGGAAGAAGTCTAAAGGCGTTAAATCTCACGATCTCGGTGGCCATCGCCGTTCATGTCGTGTCATGTTGACGTCGCTGCCATGCGAGATAACTGTGCCTTTTTTTAAATTATATCTCAAATATTATGATTTGCACAAGTTGTTCAACGCTGTAACCTTTCATGGTGATTTGTCGTACACTACTAAACATTTGACTACAAATTTGATAAATGTCACTTTAATAACATGGCTGCTATAACTTTTCAGGGAGTTCAACAATTTGTTAACAATTTTAAATAAATAAAATAAGTCTGAACAAATCCTTCTTTCTTTTAATGCATCAAGTTCCATAAGTTGTAACAGAGGTAAGTAATTAATGTTTTCAATTAATATTCCCAATTTAAATTAATGTAACGTAAGAATTTATGTTGGACTCGCTCAAGGGAATTTTCATGTACAATGTAGTATAAAAATGGTGGAGCTAAATTCTAGTTGGCTTCCAACAAGAGAAGTGTGTAGTAATTTTAAAGTTTTTAATTGTTTAAAATCCTTTGAATTCTTTAAGACAAATCTGCTTATATTATAAATAAATTTTAATTTTTTGTCATAGGTTTATTCCAAGGTGTCTTATTTCAGCAACACATATAAGGTGTGATTATTGAGAAAGTAAGTGAAAGACAATTGTTTTATTCCTGTGGAATCTCATAACTTGACACGTTTTTACATTAAAAGTTAATTTGTTTTTAATACACCAATCGGAAAAGCAATAAAGATTAGATTGTAGGGACAGACAGTTCTCGATATTATCGATAATTCTTTATATCTTCATATCATCTGCAAACACCGTCCGACCGTCCGTGGTCGAGTGGTAACAACACTTGACTCCCAATCGGAAGGTTGCGGGTTCGAACCCGGCGTGCGCAAATAAATTTTATTTGATTAATTTGTGTTATTTCACAATTAATTAATAAAAATAATATATACTACATTTGCGGCACGTTCCAGAGTGGAAGATACTGTCAGTATCGCCCTGGTGTAAGACCACCATTCAGAATTGAGACGTTGCTTAATAATGGCTTTAGCCGTGTTTAGTGACTAGATCTGAATAGCCAGGTACTTTCCTACCCTCCTCTTCCCCATCTCCTTCCCTTCCCCACTTTCCTTCAGCCTCACAACATACCCCAATTGGGGATGCCATAGTCTCACTGGCTCCAGACGGGAGCAGTTGGGACTCTTGTGAGGTATTCTCTATAAAAAAAAAAAAAAAAACATTAAAATGAGAACATGGGTGAATATGTTTGTTACGTCATTTATACATAAATTAAAAAGTATGGGACCAAGATGCGAACCTTGGGGTACGCCACTGGTAGCTTCATACGTGTAAGATAGGACTTTAAAAGGACTTTCTCTTCTCTAAAACGCCTCAAAATTTAAGAAATTCCACAGGTCAGGAAAGACTACACGGTTTGGCGTTAATGTCATTGTTGAATTGACATTGACACCGAGGAGGTAATTGATTTGTCCGCTCCAAAGAAAGCTAAAAGACAAAATTTAATTTTGTAATTATAAAAATATGTGATAAGATTGATATGTAACACCTTTTAAATTCTTTAATTAAAAAAATATTTTAAAAAACCAAACGTATTTCTATAAACCAGGGGTTGAGAACCTGCGGTACGCGGGTCGCATGCGGCCCGCGAAGCTTTTTTGTGCACCCCCCGAGGAATTCGGTGCGGCCTGCACCGCACCGCAAAAAATTACACTCAGATAGCGAGAACGGTTTTCTTTCAGGGTTTCAGATACATTTAAAGTTATTAACAAAACCCAAAGAAAGGTATATCATAGCTGACAGGTATGTGCTTACGTATGTTATTATAAATTAGTTAAGATACCAATAAATACGTGATCAGAAATCCTTTTTCAGTTTAATTTAACGATAGTGAAAATAACATCGAAAAATTATTTCAGTATTTATGACAACTCTATTCAGGGAGGGCAACAAAAATGATGTGCTTTCTTTATATATTGCCACACTTCAGCCATAAAAAATAGTTACAAAAAAGCTTTCCAGGTAAACGCAAATAGTTAAATAAATATACATTTTTTAAAATTTTATTGCAGTCAATAAATACATTTGCTGTAAAACGTAGAAAAATCAATTACTTTTTCTCAGGACTATATAATTTAAGCTTGTGGACTGGTGGACTCCCACGCAGATCAATAACCAGTCTTGTGTTCATAATGCAAATTCCAGTTGCGGATTCAACTGCTGGCGCATTTCGAAGGAAAGTGTGCCCGGGTTCATGGGGTGAGGTTTGTCCAAGTCTGCCCACCAATTGCGTGGCAGGCCAGATCGGGAGAGACTGGTTGAGGGAGGCCTTTTGATTTCTAAAGCAGAGCTCTCTCGGAACATCCACCGTAGTAAGAGGGATGGATTCATTCGTCCGTCACTCCGTAACACACTGACCCTAAGATTCCTACCCACCCCTCATAACTTTTTTCCTTTCCTTTCCTAAAAAGATCAAACTTCTAAAGATGACACCTGAGGGGAATTATCATCTTCGGGGCCTCCTGTGTGGAGCTATTGTAAAAAAAAATGGACATCGATTCATACAAAACACTACAATAACGTGACAGCAGGTGTACCAGAAAGCGTGCTCTATAAATATATAATATAAAACGACTGACTCAATTAGTTATATGCAAGAAAATTGGTATACGTTGTGTCCTGGGCATAAGCAGTAACTTATGATAGTATCTACTCTTATAGTTTGTGTAAGAAAAGTTAAATATATTTTTAAACAATCTACTGTTTATTTCCACACAAAGATACTTTTCTCTATAAAAGGATTGTTCCTTACAAATAATTAAACATTTCTCAAAAGAACCGTAGAACGTTGCAATTTCGAAAAAAACTTTTTTTTTGTTGACTTGTGTGATGTTATAAATATACATAATATATAGAAGTATACTTAATATAAATGGGCACTAGGTCTACCCCTTGATATACATAATATATATAAATACTAACTGACCCGCCCACGCGTTGCTGTGGCTAACGAAACACTACGCCATCTAATGGATGGTTACCTAACCTAGATAATTATGTGTTGTCTCAATAAATTAACACACACCGCCATCTGTCAGAAACTTATGGAACATACAAATAATTTCAAATCATTGTCCCATCAAACATTTAATTCGCAATAATAAATATTGAGGTCAATAATCGAGATAATAACTATCATATCTTTTGAGTTGGACCAAAGTAGACGAACATTGTGACGCGAGATTTTTATATATAAAGATACGTAATATAAATGGGCTCAAGGTTTGTTTTTATTACATTAACTCCACACAGGAGGCCCCGAGGAAAATAATTTCCTTCAGGGCCTATGTAATCTAAAGAGGGCGTGTGGAGGGTCTTTTTGAGGAGAGAAAGGAGTGTACATGGGTCTTGAAGAGACCCAGTTGTATGAGGAAGGAAACACAGATGCCGGCAAATCGTTCCAAAGCCGAGCTGTTGAGCTCAAAAACGAATCGTAGAACGACCATTTCTAATGTGACAAATGTCAACCGTGTACAAATGTTGGGAGCGCGTTTTTTTCCCGACTATTCACCGGTGCCGAGGGGATCAATGATGCTAGTTCCTCGGAGCATCTTCCATTGAAATACGGGTAGAACAAGGACAGCATTCCCACCCAACGTCTGTGCTCTAAAGATTGCAATCCGTTTGTTAAGATGATAGACTTCGCTTTTCGGCCCATACAAAAAGGACGCCCGGGAAAAAACACTTTTCTACATCGAAAATTGCACAAAATGAATATATTTTTTTTATACTGCCTTCTAGAGGGTGAAAACTATGTCGGTATGTTTTCGAATTTTCGATGCGTTTCGTATTAACGTAAACATTTACTGTCAAACATTTACGATTTATCAAAAAATATTATTTAAGGAAAAAGTGCTGCTAACTCAACTCTCATAAAGAATTATAAAATTATAAAAAGCTACCGACGTAGCTTCTTCTTTCTAAAAAATATGTATTTTTTTAAATTTCAATTTCGTGAAAGTTTCGGTGTAGAAAAGTGTATTCCCCATAAACCCCATTTCGAGCGATTTCTGTAGGTAAATTTGAGCGTTGTCTCATTCGCACATTTCGCATTCGCATGTATTGTAAGTGTGCGTGAGCTTATTGTGAGCGGGACAGAATGACAGACGCGGGTGTTTCGCGTGTGGTTCAAAGTCTAGCCTCTTAAGACGGGAGAATCTATCATTCGGATCGCCCGTTTCTGCACAGAGTCGAGCTTTTTTTTCATTATTGAGGTGGCTGCCAAATTCAACCGTGGGGCGCACTTGCGATTTGTACAGGGTTAGCAGTTGTATACCATTAAAGTATCTGCGGGACATGTACAGTACGCCCAGTTTTTGAGAGGCTAACTTAACTCTGGCTTCGATGGAGCCCCCGTACCTGAGCTGATCACTTAGAGTCTACCCCGGACACCTTCTAACTGATTGTAGTCGAAGAACATAGTACCAATTTTTTTTTTGCTTCATGCTCACTAAGGGCTGGTGTATCGGCTGCTTTTTAAACTCGCTAAGAGATATATTTAAGTTGCTCTTTGAATTTTTTTAAATTATGCCCAGATGAGCGCCGGCTCGGTCCCCTGTTACTTCTGAGGGAACTGCTTGACCCGCGTACTTGCATTTTAAAAGCAAAGGGTCAAAAAAACCAACACCACAATAAACGAACTGACAAGAGTGTGATACGTTTTTAGATTTTCACGGCCAAAGCATTTTCGTTGTTTGTTTTTGGGGTGTTATGCCGTGTTGCGCTACCTCCTTCTTTAGCAGACGTTTCGGACAGCTTTGCAGTGTCCATCATCAGGGCAGATCCGGCAGATCCGGCAGATCCGACGATGTGTAGTTGTTAGTGTTAAGTGTGTGCTTATTTACTTGGAAGCGATATCGCTTCCAATGTTTCATTTGTAATATTTTAAAACTCTCATTATTACATGAATTTAACAATCAAGTCACACAAATACAATTAATACAATTTTTCCAGTGGATTCCACCTGCAAAACTGAACAAATTTGTTCCACGTCAAAAAAATGTGTGTTCTCCATGCACAACTCCAAACTGTTTTAAGAGGATAAATTTTTTAACCTCAACATTTTTTTAGAAAAAAACTTTCTCATGAATCAGTAGTTAAAATAAATGCCCAATTTCCTGTTACACCCTCTATAATCAATCATACATTGTTTAAATACAATCAATGTGCCCCCCGAGTTTGCTTTGCAGAGCAAAGTTTGGCTCAATTTCACGTATGTGGAGCCTCAAGTCTGGTTCAGCATTCAGGCGATTGCGATATTTATTTTTAATAAAAGCGTCGAAATTTGAAAAAGTTGATCTGAGTTTTAATACCTACATACATGCCACGATATTGCGTAACCCCAATTTATGCTTCGCGTACCACAGGTTGAAAACCACTGCTATACAGCGATGTACAAGGATCGTAGGTACTTGACTTACTTTAACCAGTTATTCCTGACATTATTTGAAGTAAAAAATGTAAATTAAATTTTGGTCTCCGGTGACATTTGGAAGACATGTGAAAGAACAACCTGTATATGTAGCAACTATTCACAGGTTCAGGTACTGAATAGTAAACTCAGACAATCTCTCTCTCTCTCTCTCTGATTTCAATCCTGGGATTGGTTTGCAGCAATTTCCTCTATTATTCTCTTTCATTCTTCCCTGTCTTGTGCGGCCTTTTTGAAGTCTGTATATGATGAGCAGCGCATGTCCACCAGCAGATCCTCCAGGTATTCTCGGCGTGGACGTCCCCTAGAGTTTGTCCCATAATATAAAAATTAATGTTTGTTTGTTTGTTTGTTTGTTTGTTTGTTTGTTTGTTTGTTTGTTTGTTTGTTTGTTTGTTTGTTGGTTAGTTTGATTGTTTGTTTGTTTGTTCGTACCTTATGCGCGGCCATACCGTTCATCCGATTGCGATGAAACTTTGGGAATATGATGTGCGCATACCCAGGATGGTTATAGGATAGTGAGCTCTGGCGTTATGAAATTATTTCCTATACTATTCATACTGATTGCTATTAATTTTTTTTTGATTTTTTTGATCTGATTGCTATTAATTTACTTTTATATATATACTAGTTAGCTCTGGCATTATGAAATTGGCATAAAAAAATTAAATAGGTCACGTGAGTTGTTGTGAGGTCGGCAGGAAAAAATGCGAGGGGGAGGGATATGCTGGAGGGTCGGTTGGGGAATTAAGGAAGGGGGACGAGGGAGAGGGGAAGGCGAAGAAGGTGGAAGCGGAATGCGTAAGGGGGTGGGGGGGTTGACTAGAAAGGGGAGAGCGGGAGAGGGGAGGGGGAACACGGGAAGGCGAAAAGGGAACGCGGGAGGGGAAGGGGACGCGGGAGGGGAGGGGGAAAGGAAAATGAGTCTGAACGGGAACGGAGACGAATGGTAAATGACACGAAGGGAGAAACAATTTATTTATTTAATTAGCATGCCAACGCATGCCGGTGTCAGCTAGTAATAGATATATAAGTCGTTTTTAATTAATCGAAAATATTCATTATCGTTGGATGGTGAAATACCCCCCTAGTAAAATTATAATGTCAATATCCTCAGTCCTAAGATACATTCTTTAAAAATATCAGATAATTCGTAATGTGGGCGTTTCGCAGAATCATATTTCAGGGGTGTTATTAGGAACTAATCAATACAATTAATTGAGAGTCAGTATAGATTCGGCTTTATTTTGGTAAACATGTTGCCGAATTATTTTAAATGTTTCGCCCTAATTATTTGTTTTGGATATGCTGGTAAGAAAATATTAAAACACTGTATTTTTCAAATTATTTTATTCAAAATGTAAAAGCATGTTTTAACTTACGACTGCAGGTTTTTACCAACACTTTTCAAAGTCTTATCGTGATTTATTTTCGGGGTAATGTGTTCCTTGTTTAGCCAACGTTTCGGGCAACATTACAGTGTCCATCATTATGGCAGATGTGTGATGATGGACACTAATACTGTTCGAAAAGTTGGCTAAAAAAGAAGGTAGCGCATAACGGTATAATACCCCAAAAATAGATCACGATCATAGACATATGAATATATTAATTTATTGTTGTTAAGTTTATTTTGTAGAACTCCATTTTAATTTTTATTTATTTCATACATTCAATAATATTATTATTCAATGTATAAAATAAACTGTTGTTTATAATAAACTGTTTTTATACATTGAATAATAATATTATTGAATGTATGAAATAAATAATAAAAAAATAAAAAAAAAACCTTAAAAAAAACATATGAATATGTCTAATATGTCTATGATCACGATAATACTTTTGGTCGTGAATACATACCTTTTCAAAGTCGAATAAATATTACTACCCGGCTTTGCCCGAGTTCTATCACTATTTTAAGAAGAAGAAAAACTTGTGGTTCGAAGGTATCCGTGGTCTAGGGGTAAGGCTCTCTAATTTGTGTTATTTCACATTTTTTCATATACTTAGTATATTTCCGGCACATTCCGGGGTGGAAGATACTCTCAGTACCGTCCTGGCCCCCTAGCACACTCGATCGATAAGGATCGGTAGGATAATTGTCGGTAACTTCTCATCGTCGTCTAGGACAACTGCAGATCGCTAACGTACAAACAAAACAAGTCGAATAAGGACACTTAAGTCATTGTCAACTGTCACTTATTCGTTTGCGATCTGCAGTCATGCTAGGGAACGATGAGAAGTTATCGGTAGTTAGCCTATCAATCCTTACCGATCGAGTGAGCTAGGGGGCCTGGTGTAAGGCCACCATTCAGAATTGAAACGTTGCTTGATATGGCTTTAGTCGTGTTTGGTGACCAGAATAATAATATAACCAAATCTGAATAGCCAGGTTAAATATAAAATTATCAACTTGTGAGGCGGGTATGGGTACCGCCTCCCCGGGAATCTTATTGGATAACCTACACCCTAAGTCATAATTCACCCCAAGTTGATCGCTAAGTTCGATGACTTAGCAGGGGTGCCCGGGTTCATTGTATAAAGTTTGTCTAGGCCTTGGCGGCGAATGCGTTCGTCCACCTGTTGCGTGGCGGGCCTGATCGGGAAAGACTTGTTGAGGAAGACCTAACCTGGACCTCTCCAGCCCGGCTCTCTCGACCCAACGCCATGCACCGCAGTGGGAGGGATGGATTCATACGTCCGCACACTAGACACACTGACCCACATATTCCTACCCCTTCATACCTTTATCCTTCCCAGTATTCCTATTCATCCTTTCTCGAATCGTACCTATATACCCTCCACACAGCATCCCCAAAGACGACATAGTCCCTGAGGTATTGTTTTTTCGGGGCCTCCTTTGTGGATCTATTTATTAAAAAAAAAACTGTGCAAATTGAATAATGCCAGAGCTCACCGTTTGCGTGATTTTACGGCACTGGCACACTGATTTACGTTGTTGATATTTTGCTTCAAATTTGGTTTACGGAAACAATTTTTTTGTTATCTGTTACTAGTGATTGTTTTTCTGTTACTAGTGATTGTTTTTCTGTTACTAGTGATTGTTTTTCTGATACTAGTGATTGTTTATCTGTTACTAGTGATTGTTTTTCTGTTACTAGTGATTGTTTTTCTGATACTAGTGATTGTTTTTCTGTGTGATTTTAGCTTGCGAGGAATGTAGTGTGAAACATGATTCCCAAGAGAAAAGGCTGCATAAGGAATTGTTATGTGATTATATAAAAGATATGCGACCCCGGAAAAATTCCCAAGCCACAGTAAATGTGACCATTCGAATGGTCATGAAGACATTTTCTTATTCATTTGAGGTTAGTTTACTGGAAAATACGCTTCTTTTTATTTTACTTATGTACAACTTCAGGACTGGCTCGATAATCCCCTAGCACAGTCGATCGATAAGGATTGATAGGATAACTTTCGGTAACTTCTTATCGTTCCCTAGGATGACTGCAGATCGCCAATGAATAAGTATCAGTATACAATGACTAAACGTTCTTAATATATTCGACGTCAACTGTTGTTTGTACGTTAGCGATCTGCAGTTGTCCTAGGGAACTATGAGATGTTTTCGAAAGTTATCCTATCAATCCTTATAGATCAACCGTGCTAGGAGGCGCTGGGCCAGTTGTTTCATAGAATTTGAACAATTATTTTATTTTCAAGTTATGTGAAAGTTCTACTCAAGTTCTGTTACTATTGTAGTTCTGTCAAGCAACTGGCCTAAAATTATACAGAAACTGAATTTGAATAACTTTAACAGAATTTGAAATTTGATGAATTGTTTACATTCTGCGGTTGCAGACACAAAAAAAATATTTTCAAATAGATTCGCTGTTTTGAATGTAGCATTATACTATTGTTATTCGGCGGTACACCCTCTCTGCACACCCCTTCGGGACACTTAGTCATATTTTGTGTATACTTAAACAAAATATAACTAAGTGAAATTGAGGAAAAATACGGTATACCAGTAGCTGCATGGTATGACGGTATATCGACTGCACATTGTAGGTATATAAGTATACGCACGGGGGGGCAACTATCGGATGAACAACCGTCATGGAATCGTACAATATACATAGGCGACCATTACACGTTCAATATGTATTGTGATCCGAAGATATTTATCAAATATCGTGATATTTATTGAACATGTAGTCTAGCGTATCTAGCGAATCTAGACGGGGTGGGTCACAGGATGTCTAGATTCCTGATTTCCGTAACGTGAACCCACGGATCGTGATAAATATTGAAGCGTAGGTTATACGTTCAATATTAATTTTATCACAATCCGGAATTCAGGAAACTAGAAATCCTGTGATCCTGTGATACGCTAGTCGACACTAATAAATACAATGATATTTACTATTTTTAATTGATAATCTAATGTTTAAGACAAGATTTTTTGATTCATAGCACAAAGGATTGCGCACTTGAAGTGAAACATCACAAAACTGCGCTATACAAATGCTTTGTTATTATTAAAGGGTAACAATTATTATAAGCAATAATTATTAGCCTTTCCCATATAAAAATAAAGTTTGTTGTTTGCAAGTGAAAAAATGTAATAAGGGGTAATTGTTGAATGAAACACTAGGTATATATTGAATCATTTGGCGGGTATGAGATAAGCCGACTTGACCGGCGATCAAAGGGGTGCGGGTTCGAGTCCCGTCGGTGACATGTATCTTTTCTCGGATTTTTTTTTTCAATATGCGTATCACAATAAATATTAAACATCTGGGGTAGCACCTGGATCGTGATAAATATTGTACATGTAGCATGTAGCCTACACTATAAAATAGAACATTCCAAAAAAACTTTTTATTCATTTGAATTAAACTTTTCATTTATTTCGACAAACTAAATGTTTAAAAAATCTTTTGGAGCTATGTCTACACTATTTTTTAAATTTGATCTAGAAAACTTTATCTTCGGACTCGATTTACCCAAAAACGAAAGCTAAAAATTAAAAGTTATTTCTACCACAAAATCGACTCCAAATGTAACTTAGATCCACCAGTTTCCCGTTTGTATATGTATTGTTGGTCTAAAAGTTCTAAATTCGTAAAAATCATTTTTAAAGAAATGCCGTTTGTGCGGACTGTTTCGGCCCGTTTCATACATCTATTAATTTTGGATTTGCGACCAAAATACCCAACCAAAATAAAAAATTATTTTTGTAATCAAAAGGTATATCAAATATTTAGTTAGGATAGGTGCTACTTTATTAATCTTTTTGTTTTTAAATGATGAACTATAGGTAATTAAAGAAATAAATTTTGGTTAATTTTTTAAGCACCTTTGGTGGTTTGGTGGTAGAAGTGCGTTTCTTTAGAGCAAGGATGGCCAACCCGCGGCCCGCGGGCCGCATGCGGTCCGCTGGGCCTCTACTTGTGGCCCGCGGAGCATATGATGTCTTTTAGTGTATATAAAACCACCAAAAGAACATTCCATAGTGCGTAGTTCGTATCATATAAATATCATATATGAGGAAGTATCTCAGTACATAAATTGAATTATTTTTTCGTGGAATTTAAAACAAAGTAACTATGCTTGATATGCTATAATTCTGTTTCTAACTTGAAAGAGTATAATATTAAACGACATTACGAGGCTAAACATGCAAATAAATTTGAAAGTACGAAGGGCAATTTTGACAAGACCAAGTAAATGATTAAAAAGAAAACGTTCTGCACAACGTCGGATATTTACTAGAGCGGCTCAAGAGTCAGCATGCTATGTAAAAGCTAGTTATGCAGTAGCCATATTTAGATTGCCAGTTAAAAAATCGAAGCCATATTTAGATTGTGAAATGGTTTAATAATGTTTGGAGAGTGTCGTTGAAATTCTGTGCCCAGAAAAAAAAGGATTTCTCAAAAGCAAGCCTGTCTCGTCAAACTATTACTAGGCGTGTCGACGACTTGGAAACCATATTGAAGATAATTTTGAAAATCGAGCATCCTAGTTCATATTTTATGCTCTAGCATTGAATGAAAGCACATAACCAACATATACCGCCCAAGTGGCTATTTTTAAAAGGTGTGTTGATGTCCATCTTAACAAAATAGAAGAATTAGTGGCACTGTATCCACATAAAGATACTAGTTGCTCACGAGATTTGTTAGGAACTGTTACAAAGACATTGAATCGCTTTTCGTTACAACTCAACAACCTATCTTAACAACAGATGGTGCTTCAGAAACACGAAGGTTTGGTAAAATTGATTGAAAATGAGGCCTGCAAAGTTGGTAATAAGTCGAAAGTGTTGAATCAGCGTCAGTTCCAAGAGTTTCTCAAGTCTTTGGATTCACAGTATAGTGACTTACATAATTTTATTTAGAAATAAGATGGCTGACCCGTGCCAAAATGTTGAAAAGAGTGTTTGATTTGAAGGAAGAAATGCATAATTTTTTTGAAAGCAAGTCAAAAAGTATCCCAGAATTTGAAGACAAGGAGTGGGTTAGTGACTTTGCATTTCTGGTCGATAAGGATACATATGTTGTTAATACTAGTCTACAAGGGAAAGATCAACTAATTAATAACATGTATGATCTTATTTCCGCATTCCAAATGAAACTAGGGCTTCGGGGATAAAAATCTTCACTCACTTTCCTACATTGTTATTGCAGCCAGACGACACATAAATCGCGGCGGATAAATACGCTTCGTTGATATCCGACTTGAACGTGGAATTTGAAAACTGACTTCAAGATTTTAAAATACGAGTGCATCGTGTGATTTTTGCTGCAATTTTACAAATGGAACATTGTGAAATGTGTTGTGATGCACAGTTAAAGGAGAAATTCAACCACGTTGGTTTGGAAGAGTTTTAAAAAACATATTTTAAAGGAGAAATATCCCGCATTTCGCTATTTGGAAAAAACACGTGTGAACAGCTTTGTAGTGGCAGCGCCGGTTCTACGAAATCTGGCGCCCTGTGCAGGAAGTACCGATGGCGCCCCCCCCAACATTTTTTTTAAATTCAGATAAAAAATTTATATACATATAAAAAAATAAAAAAAATTATGCAATACGTTTATAATAAATTAATATCCCGCCAACAAGAATCAAGAGTAACTTTTCCAAGTGATCTGGCGGTAGCTATCTATGACACTGGACATCATAACAAAATATAATATAAAACAGGAGGCAGTTTAATTCAGAAATAATAATATTCTGATCAGTTTGTTTAATATGGTGCCAAATCGCGCGCGAATGGCAACATAAATAAACCAATAACGCGGCGAAAGCGACGAACTATCATCAAAGAGCAACTTGTAATCAACGAAGGGAGATCCGCACGAGAAGCGATCAATGAACCAATCACAATGTTTGTTGAATTTCGAACGATACAATGGTCGTAAGAGCAACAAGGAAAAATAGGTCTTACGTTCGTATGAAATATATTGTATTTGGAAAAAAATTCCTTGACGTAAGTCAAATCCGTATTTCGTTAAATTTTAACCATCGATGCGCGCGCATTAGGTTCACGCATATGGAAAGTGAGTGTTGCTAGCGCGAACTAATAATTCCGTATTACGAGTAATTTTTAAACGATTCGGGGAATATTTTAATTGAATTTTAAAACAATATTTATTTTATCACGGCGCCCCTTCGTAGTGGGCGCCAGGTTTTTTGCACGTTTTTGAACGTATGGCAGATCCGGCGCTGTGTAGTGGAATGAAACACATTAAATCTCAAATGAGAACACAAATCACTAATGAGCACTTGGAAAACTGTTTGCGTGTAGCAACAACATCAATCGTTATCAAAATTGAGGCACTTAGTTCTGACAAACAAAATCAGACATCTCACTAAAATATATTATATTTTGTTAATTTTTTATTGTTATTTTTGGTATTGCCTGACACTAATAAATATGTTTGATTCTCATTTTTGGTATACCTTCTTAAAAAAACAATATATTTCTTGTTTGCTTGGAATAATAAAAGAAATTTTGTTGTACGGCCCGGTAGGAAATCTCATTTTTAAAATCTGGCCCGGCTGCTGAAAAGGTTGGCCACCCATGCTTTAGAGGGTAATTTTAATAAATTAACAATTATTTTTTGTTCCGATTTAAATAGGTAATTTGTAATTTAAATTTACAAACATCAAAATTCTTTATTTTAAAATAAAATATCTTTAATTTTATTTTTCATCTTTTTTCTATAAAAAATATAGTAAAAGGATTTTTTTAAATGTTTACATTTACTCGCAAATAATCGTTGCCCCTAAAATCATGAGATATTATTTTACAATTTAAAGCAAAAATAAATGTAGTAGCACCTATCCTAACTAGATATTTGATGTACCTTTTGATTACAAAAATAATTTTTCAGTTTGGTTTGGTATTTTGGCCTCAAATCCAAAATTAAGATGTGTATGAAATGGGCCGAAACGGTCCTCGCAAACGTTTCTCTTAAATTATTTTATTTATGTTTTCAGTTTTCATCGATTGGTATGCTGTATGTTGGAAGCTGGGTTGTATTAGTAAGTTTTCCGAAATATATATTTTTTCCCCACCGTAATCAAATAATTAAAAATGTTGTGTTTGCATGATTGAAAATCCATTTATGTTTTATGATTTTTGTGAAATTTAATAATGCGTATAGCACCTAAACGCCTAACTTTAATACCGACCTAACGTTGATAGAAAAATCGTCACCATAGGCGAGTTTAAGAGGAAGCCCGGTCGGCGAGAAAATTGAACAATAGGTATTTTACCAAACTATTCCTAAAAGAAAACCGCACCTCTGGCTGATAATACCTACATAAAATCATAAAAATCGAGGTTTTGTATTCCTTATATTTCTCCTCCACAACTGGACAAATTTTAAAAGATTTTTTTACCAACTGTATTAAAAGAAAATTATCTATAAGTCTGTACGTTTTGCTTTTTAAAAATGTGTGTAGTACGTGTACTGAACGTTTGTCAATGGCGTTCAGACTAGGTAATTTTATCGATTTTCGGAAGGTCATAACTCCTATAAGAATTAACTTATAAAAAAAATAATTCGAGTGTACTATAGACCACACGACTAAAGTAAATGCTTCTTTAGCTCCATCTATATGTATGTCTATATATATGTTTATACGTATAAATTATATACATATATTAATGTTCTACAAATATTAATTTTAATTTATTATCATTCGCCCCGCCCGATGAAGCCGTGCGCATCGACGTCCGCTCCCCACCGCGTTTGGCGCGTCACTGGTATTTCAAAATACTGACGGAAATATTTCATGCACTGGCGATGAAGAGAGGAAGAAAATGTGCGCGCGCACTGCTCTCTCTTGCTTCTACAGTGAGCCCGTTCGCTTCGCAACGCATTTCAATTTCCGTTACACATTCGCCAGCTAACCCCCAAGTCAAGCGTGCGTAAAGAAGTATTTACTTCAAAAAGCAAAACGTACCGTCACGCCAATGGTCAATATCTATATTACATTAAAACACTATTTGCAGTAGTGTCAAAATCCAGAGAGGAAATTGGGGAATACATTTGTATGGACAAAACGCCGCACGGTTTCCTTTTAAGGTCAGAAAAGTTCAATGACTCCAAGCCCGCATCCTTCTCTGTCACACGTATGTTTTTACGCATTTATCTCTTTCGCTGACGGTGTTTGTAAAGCAAGTAAATTGACTGTACCTGCGCGAGAATGGATCGAATCAAGTTCAGGTCGGCATTTAGGTTTGGCGCGTACTGTGATTAATTTTGTAACCCCGTGTGCAAACAATTTACAGAATTGGAAAGATGACTTTTTGACATGGAACCCAGACAGTTACGGCGGTTTAAAAGAAACCGTCATTCATAGTTCTAAAATTTGGACCCCGGATGTATCCCTTCATAATAATGCGTGAGTCTCAAAAAAAATTGTTATGTGTGCCTTTTTGTACCTTTCCCCCAAATTACAATTCCTACCCAAAAATTACTTTTTTCCTATCTACCATATAATATATGCCGACTAGATATACTCATGTATTTAGTTGAAAATTACATATCGTCCCGTCAACAAATTTCTCCATTATTGAATACGGAGCCTTGGTTCGACTGTGTCGAAATATATAAGTGTCCATTGTGAGCTCGAGAGTTCAATGATGATTGTGAGAACCAGCGGAATTAGACAAGCGAAGGAAGAAAACCCGGGTAAGTCGGCATTCCTACTTATCCTCAGTTCTTTCCGCTTTGCGGGTATCTTTTTTTTGTCCCCAACACGTTATGTTTTAGTTATTATCGAATGTCATTGAAGTTATTATCGAATGTTTTGGAAGAAAATAATTTTTAATGACCGTGTGCTTTCGGGGTGTGACACGCGACACGAATAATAAATTACACAATGGAAACAGAAAGGACAGAAAAATGTTCTGTCGGATGAAGGAATTGAAAACAGCATTGAATTTAATTGAAATCATACGTTAATAAAAGAAAAGTGCCAAAAAATGTGCATTAGGAAAATAATATTTTTTTATTAGCTCCATACAGGCGCTGAGGAAAATAATTTACCTCGAGGCCTATGTCATCTGAGGGGATGCTGAGTGAAGGGTCTTTTTCTCCATTCTATGCTATGTAAATTTATCAAATAAAAATAGTTTGGTAAATCGTAGATATATATTTTTACATTAGCTCCACACAGATGGTCCTTAAGAAAATAATTTACCTTGGGGCCTGTGTCGTCTCGGGGGATGCTGTGTGGAGGGTTTTTTGGAGGAAAGCAAGGAGAGGAGGTTCTGGGACGGAAAAAGGTAAGAGGGGTGGATAGAAATCTGGTGGTCAGTATATCCAGGAGTGACGGACCTATGAATTCTTCAAAAACTACTTGTAAATTCTTAAAATTTTTCACTTTTATAACTTTTGGTATAAATTCTATGTATTATGTGTAATCCTCGATAACATATTATCTTATAATTTATAAATCTATGTAAAAGCCGCTATGGGCGTATAACAAAAATAAATAAATAAATAATCCACCCCTTTAACTGCGGGGCAAGGCGATGGGTGGAGAGAGTCCGGTTGTAGAGGTCAAGATTGGTTGAGGAAGACCTAACCTAGACCTCTCCAGCCGGACTCTCACGACCCATTATTGCCTTGCACCACATTGAGAAAGATGGATTCATCCATCCATCACTCCTGGACCCTCAGATTCCTTCTCAACTCTCATACCTTCTTCCTTCCCAGATCTTCCTCTCCTGCTCTTCCTTATAAAAAAAAACCCCTACACATCATCCCCAAATACGTCAAGGGCCTTAAGGCTATAAGGATTTTTTTCCTTATGGAGCTTACGTAAAAAAAAATAGTTAAAATTATACTCTGAAGCTAAACGTATTTTATTGTAAAGGTTGTTTATTAGTTAGTTCATCTTTCGGCCGCATTGTGCATATCGTGAAATTTAGCTAGCACCAATCCTTGAAAAATAAAATTGAACATTTCCATCAATTTCCATTTTGTCAAGTGTCGAGCCCACGCTCCCGGTTGGGAACCAGAGCTTAAGAGGCTAGACTTTGAACGACACGCGGAACACCCGCGTCTGTCATTCTGTCCCGCTCACAATAAGCTCACGCACACTTACAATACATGCGAATGCGAAATGTGCGAATGAGACAACTCTCAAATTTACCTACAGAAATCGCTCGAAAAGGGGTTTATGGAGAATACACTTTTCTACACCGAAACTTTCACGAAATTGAAATTTTAAAAAACATATATATTTTTAGAGAGAAGAAGCTCCGTCGGTAGCTTTTTATAATTCTTTATGAGAGTTGAGTTAGCAGCACTTTTTCCTTAAATAATATTTTTTGATAAATCGTACATGTTTGACAGTGAATGTTTACGGTAATACGAAACGCATCGAAAATTTGAAAACATACCGACATAGTTTTCACCCTCTAGAAGGCAGTATAAAAAAAATATATTCATTTTGTGCAATTTTCGATGTAGAAAAGTGTTTTTTCCCGGGCGTCCTTTTTGTATGGGCCGAAAAGCGAAGTCTATCGTCTTAAATCTGGCACCTTATGCTACGTCCAGACTGCGGCCAACTTCCAAATTTAAACGTTTGGACGATTTTGTGGAAGGGTAGTTCGTGCGTTGGAAGTTCGAGTTGGAAGGTTGGAGTTTCAGTTGGCCCATCACCTCCGAGGCGATCGCGACGGCCAACTCACACGAACCAGCCTGCCGCAGCCGACCACACATCACATCAGTCTGCGAACGGCCGGCGATCAGGATCAAGACACGTGTGCCGCGTACAATTAAAATGAAAATATTATTACGGGAGAGTGGGTATAACAATCGTTTGAAAACATGTCGTGTATATACTTCTACGTAATAATTGTAGGCAACTGATAAGATAAGCACTGAATCAGCTGTTCGACATCCGCCATGTTGAAGTTCGGAGTTCGAAGGTTGGCCGCAGCCAACACATGATCGGCCAACCTTCCAACTCGAACTAATCTAGTCGAGAGTTGTCAAAACGAACATACTACACACAAGGACACGTTTTTTAATAAAAGTTTGTTGAAAATATTGATTTCCTTGAAAGCACAGAAAATAGTTGAAATTATTATTACTAGCGCAGACCAGCCTTGCGTGCTAATGCTGATAATAATAAATATATCATCGAAACTTGCTCGACTATTATCACAGTGCGTGACTATTAGCAGTGCGCGGGGACCGGATTCGGTAGTTTTCGTCGTTCGGTATTAGAACCTTGGGGGCGTTGAAGGTCAAATTGGACTAATTGGAGGGAAAAAAGTGCAATCTAAATAAATATATCAATGATTGTATTTTTTGTCGTTTACGTAATACTCGTAGATCAAATCTCAAAGTTAAAATTCTGTAAAAATTCCATTGGATTATGATTTCATCATGGGCCGGTTGTTTCACAGTACTTGGATTATAACAGAACTGGAATAGGACTGCATTAAAACTTAAAAATTAACTTTAAAATTTTATGAATTGTTCAAATTTTCAAGTTCTGTATATATGCAAGTACTGAAAAGTAACCGGCCCATGATAAAATAATAAAAGAACTTGAACAGCACTTTCACAAAGTTTCAATTTTAATTAATTGTTCAAATTCTGTGAAACAATGATTTAATTTTAGTGTTTGTTGACAATACTCAACTTATAGACACTTTGTGGCATTCCCGAGTTTTAACAGTATTTTTTAAATCGAAAATTTAAAAAAAAGATAAAATAAATGGCGTCTTGTTTAATGAATTATTTAAGGCAATCCCATTGTGAGCTGCAAATTGTTGTGTTGAGCTACAAATACAAAACAGAAAGGCCGTGCAAGTTTTATCACGCCCATTTTGGTTGGAAAATCAAATATATATACAAGTATTTTAAAAGATTTATTCATAATTTTATATTTTATTGCCACTCATATTCTTTGATTTTTCGGCCATTATCAAAAGATCAGACCACAAGATTTATATCTTATTATTAGGCATTTATATTGAAATATCTTATAGATGTAATTCAAATAATCTAATATTATTACGTGATCTATCCTAATGTGTCCTTAAAACTATATAATATGTATTAACAAATATTTCCTTATGTATAATATTAAGAGTGATAAATTGCAGAACCTACAGACAAGCTGCCATATGACAGCTTTGTGGGACTACCCTTATTTTGTAAAAATGTATTTTTTTGATAAATAAATAAATAAAAAAAATAAAAAAGGTAAAAAGAACAATGTTGTAAGAAAGTATGCTGATATTGAAAAGTTATCTTTATTTTATCTCAGACCTCAGGGAGGAGGGATGACTGCGCCTGTGAATGCCCCTTGCCTCCTGTCCTCAATAGGCATGGTGACCTGTATACCTCACATGACCTTCAGAGGTCTATGCACGTCCAACTACCAGAGATGGCCATATGACATACAAAACTGTACCCTGAATTTTGGCACCTGGATGCAGAAGGGTGAAGAAGTCAGCTTCCAACTTACTAAAATTCGAGCAGTAAGTTAAATTATTTAACTTTTTCCGTGGCACTGAACCAGACCCTATTTCAGATATCAATGGCTCAAGAGCGGTCTGGACCAATGGATATAAAAGCGATTGAAAATTTGTAAATTTGAAAGTTTCAGCTTTGATTATCAAAGCAACCAGAGCAACTATAATGTAGAGATAAAATTTTGAAATTCTCAATCACGCCATTCTCTTCTTTCTTGCTAGTAATCTTATATGATTCCTCGAGTCTTCATATTGCCGGTCTTTTAAAGTTCTCGGTGTTTTGTTTTCAAATGAGAATATGCTTAGTTCTTCCCTGGATGTCATTTATGCAGTTCCCACCTCTGCCCAACCATCACCTAGCTAGAAAAATATTTGATATTTGAAACAATGGCAAGAAAAATAGTGCAACTTCGAGTGCTTTTGTTTTTAAAAACATAATAATTTTTGGTACTATATTGAAGGCAAGTTGTATTTTCCGATTTTTTATGTAAAAAGAAGGAATTTGACTATCTCGGAAGTACACAATATCGTTTTATACTCATATTAGGGGGACAGTACGATTTCCGAGGCGCCGCCATTTCGATTTATTTTGGTCGATTTATCGAAATCCATTGTCAAAAATGGCGGCGCCACGGAAATCGTACTCGTACCCATATTATTTTTGTTGTGGCGATAATTACCTTGAGGTATCGCGGTGGAAGTATATAACTGTATTGGTGATTGGTTATCCCTTTTCCTTGCATGCCTCGTTTTTCCTACACATATGAACCACGACACACACGAAACCCGATAATTCTTGATAATTTTTAGTATTTACAGTCCATTTCAAGTGCATATGAAGCTGTAATTCGTAAGCAGTTTTGGATGCAACAGATAATATAATGTGTATTTTTAATGGAATCACAATCGACCTCCTTCACAAATCACGGAACAACAAATTGTTCCAGTGACTTCGCTGTCATCAGTCCTTGAGATAGAATTGGGATTTCGTCATCCAATCGGCCAAAACAACAAATTGTTCCAGTGACTTCGCTGTCATCAGTCCTTGAGATAGAATTGGGATTTCGTCATCCAATCGGCCATTTAGGATTTCTTGAGCGCTCTTCTTCATTCAATACCCGGATAACCCTTTTGTTAGTCCTAAGCAGTCCTAAGTCAAGTTTTATTTGAGTTATGAACGGAATTTCCATTAGCGGTAAGTCTATATCGTGACGGTGCTATGTGACTTCAGATGGACGTCAGAAGCCTGGAGCCCAACAAGTTCTGGAGTCTGGTGAAGTCGGGAGCAGACCGTCATGACGGGAGGTACGAATGCTGCCCCAACAACACTTACCCCACCGTCAGCTTCTGGGTCAACATCCAGCGCAACGCCGCTTCGGCTGTCGTCTACATCCTCACTCCAGCTATTGGTGCTCTTTTATTCTTTAATATGTTATATATAAACAGTGGGCAAACTAGGCCATCCGGAAAAATCGCCAATTCTTGCTAAGTCAATCGCCAATTTGTCCAAGAAAAATATTTGAAGTTCGATTGACGATTGATTGAAAACAGCTCTTTTACAAATAGTTACAAAGTAAAAAAAATAATTTTAATATTTGATTATAACTCGTTGGTTAGAACATGCCTGTATTTATTATCTACACATTTTTCAAGAATTTTTTTTTGAGGTGCTCTTATCGACATTTTGAAAACGTGCAAAAATCATAAAATATTGAAATATTTCTCACGATCTCTCAATTGAAACGACCACTTTGGATTTATTTCTGAAATTGAGGGAAGACCCAAAACGCATTGAGTATGCCTGGAGGCAACTGAAATTTACAAAAAAACATTGGTTTTAATCGTGACGATGTGACGGGGATAGGTTTAATATTTCTTGGTATCCAGTGCTTGACGGCTACGTCAAAACTAAACTCCGAAAACTACATTAATTTAACTAATTATTTTCCTGAATCGCGTACGTCCTCACTTATACACACTTACACAATTAAACACACACTCCACCATAATCTACACATCTGCCCCGATAATGGCCACTCTAATGCTGTCCTAAACGTTGGCTAAGAAGGAGGAAGTGCAACACGGCATAATAACCCAAAACAGCGACAGTGATAGCAACAGTTTGGTAAAATGCTTTAAAAGTTTGGTAAGCTCGTGCTAATAGCCTTTTGTTAAAGTAAAATATCCAAAATGACCCCTTTACTCGAAACATGCTTAGAAATCGCTGGTTCGAGTTTTTCGGGAACATCATGTTACCCCTTGTACACGTACACTGTATAACTGTATATGTATAGTTCACTTAGCGTCGAAACCGTTGTAAACAGTACAAGTGCAGCTCCGAGCTGTATTGATAAAGATAACCCTGATGATAGCTAACTTACGATGAGAGAGGACACGGCACAAGAATAGTATAAATGTGAAGAATACATTCATTGTTTTTATTTCTTGCTAGAGCAATCCCGATGAGTTACAAAACTCATTTTAGGACAGGAGGAACTTACAATTCATAGGTAGGAGGTATTGATTTCTGGGCATTGATTTCTGCAAGATGTTTCTGATGACTTTTTTTTACATAATGACGATTTTTTTTCTTGCAGTGATGATAGCGTTGACTGTATCTTCAATATGGTTGGATTTGGGCTGTATAGAACGTATGATGCTAATGTTGCTGAATGTTTATTTACATATTATGTACATTCAAGAAATTGCCAACTTGGTCCCAGGGAATGGTGATACCGTTCCAAATGCAGGTAAAAAATACAATATATTAAAACTTTCCATCGTTGCAAATCATAAAACCGTTGTATGTAACCCTAGTTAGAAGCATAATTGCATAGTGTGGTCGCCTTTCTAAAATCGTAATAAAAAACTAACCCAAAGAATCCAAAGACAATTTCTATGGTAATTTTTTTTAACATCCTTTTGGAGCACATAAACTATTAATGGTCTTTAATGGATATTTTTGGTATTGCAAAATTAGAATTATGACGAAAAATAAACAATTCGATTGACAGTTATTTTACTAGGGTCAGTATTTTATCTGCTTTCTAAGCCCGGCTTGAGAGGTATTTACGTTCGTCAAGTTGCTCTCTGGCAAAAGCCCTGACAAGATAAGCCTAGTAATACCATTGCAAAAAATACCGATATGCCCATTAACATTTTACACAATGTTTACCTTGACAATAATTTGAACTGGCAACCTTCAAAAGCCGTACCCGCGAGGTATTTCTGCTTTCTCAAGTTAAAAAATTATTAAATTTTATACATTTATTTTTTAAGCTAAGTAACTTTTTTTAACGAGCGCCATTTCTTTTGAGAAATAATAATACAGGAGACTGAAAATAAAAATCAAACAAAAATTGGTAATCTGCCGATATCCACCAAATCAATGTTGATATTAGGTATTTAAGTTACCCAGATATTTTTTTGTAATAGAACTACTTATACAGAAATTCGTATACGATATTCTAAATTTTAGATACTAGGTAGGTACTTAAAATTATTAGTTCCGTAACTACTCAAAACAGTGGCACTTCAACACATTTGAAAAGTGAAATAAAAAGTCATAAAGTGATGAAAAAATAGTCCATAACCATAACCTTTTTATTATCAACGGTATGTTGAAGTGCCACTGTGTTGAGTTGACCAGTCACCTAGTGGTGTATCGCTGAACGTTGAACCTAAAAACTACAAAAATTATAAAAAGACAAAAAAAATAGTTTTCAAATAAATGTACGAATTTACGTAATTTAATTCTAATATACAATTTTGACCACATCGCTCGCAGGGGGTGTAACTCAGTGGTAGAGTGTCTGCTTCGCATGCTGAAAGTCCTGGGTTCAAATCCCAGCTCCTCCAAATTATTTTTGTTTTTTTTTTCAGGAATATATTTCCGAGATTCCACCCTTTTATCTTGCGCTGTTTTACTAGAAGGAATCGCATTGAGAGCACTAATAAAAAGAAAATCGGTTGTGCCTCACTGGATAAGCGTTGTGACTGGATTTATGAACACGGGAGCAGGAAAAATAATCATGTTTCACGAATTTGATCCGGTAAGTATTTTATAGTATATAAATAAATATGCCGTAAAATAAATGTTCAGAAAAACTTACTTATTTGAACTTTTCTAGATCAGTAATAATTTATTTTTAAAATAACCAACGATAATAGTTTGAGGACTGACATCTGCCTATACAACATTAAAGTAACAAACTATAAAGTTTGACTAGTTAACAACAGATGGCAGTGACGTAATATTTTACATAAACTTTTCACAATAAAACTATGTACTAAAAATAAAGGACCCATTTCTTTACATGGAAAGTTTTGTTTTGGGTAACATTAAAATTATTCTGCTTTATGACTGTATACATATTAACGGTCCCGAAGAACAATGTTGGATCTGCTGAAAATCATTTTCTTGGTTTATTTTAGTTTCCTTTTGATGATTTTAAAGCCTGCATTTTCGGAATATTGAATATATATATATTTCTTATATGCTGTATTTCTTGATCTCAAAAACAGTAAAAATGCAGAAACGAAACTACAGCAAAGAAACAGCTCTACTGCAAAATTGCATATACAACATTTTTCTTGGGAACCGTTGATATATATGTATGTTGTTAGTTAGTTAGAAGATGAAGGTTCTTCCAAACTTTCCACTTTAACATCTCCTTCCTCTTTTCTTTTGGCCTTGTTAATTTTTCCATTCCACAATTATTTAATATGAGATGTTTGCTTTAAAAATTAACCGATAGATTATTACAATTTTGGGTATTTTGTAGGCAACCAGTGCAATGGTATCGGAGGATGCAGAGAATCTGTCCAAAGAAGAAATAGAAAGTGTCGCAAACAAGGAATGGCTGCGCTTTGCTTTGTTTACAAACAGACTTTTTTTCATCATTGTTTGCATCACATATATAATTTTATTCTTGAAATATTTGTTATGAAATGTTGCTAGAATTTAAAAAAATATTACCCCCAGCTTATCTACACCTTGGCATGGCTAACTTTGCTGGAGGAACTAATGAATGAACAAACAATTTTTTGATAGATTTTTTGACAAAATCTACATTACTGAAGCCACCGATTGCAAAGTAAGGCATGTCAAACTGTGTTGGTTTTACAAAAAATAAAGACTGCTCTACACTATTTCTATAATCTAGTACCTACTTACTTGTTGATGTTTAACTTTGTAAAAGTATCAATGCATAATGTTACATATTGTATTGTGTAGGTATGTACAAACTTACAATATATTATGTTGGCAATAAATAAATAAGTAAACACATCATTGAATTCTCAAACAAATTTTATTTATAAAAGAATAACAAAATGTTTTTTTTTACATTTATTCCAAATATTTGTTGACATGCCCAATCCCATGGCAGGTGATAATATTTGAGTGGCCCTCTTCTTGAATGAAGAACTTTGCCTGAAAAAAAAAATATATATCTTACATACTTATTACATTAAATTAAATTACATCTTCTATTGGAGATCGGATGTCAATAATATTGTTAGCATCGCATTTTGTATTGAGTACCTACTTTCAGTTTTGGAACTTTGTTCATAATTTGGAACATTGATCACATGTTTTGCATTGGGTATCTACTCGTTTTAGCTTTGGAATATTGTCCATAGTTTTAAAATATTTCGAACATAGTACCTACCCAAAGCAAAATATAATTTACTGTAGTGCGTCCGCTGACGGGGCAACTGAAAAAAAACAGTTTGCAACTAAACTCGCTATCCTGTGTATGTCAATATGATGGCCCGCACACTACACAATTTCTCAAAAACCCATTGTCAATGGCAACGCAAGCAGTGACTCGCAACTCGCTGTGCTTATTGCCGTGAACGGCAACGAGCCAGTTCCTGGTTGCCAAGCATACGCCAGTTTTGTTGTCAGTTTTCGAAGAGACAGCTGAAATGTTCGTCGTCAATGGTGAAACAAGCTGAGATAATGACGGTGAGCGGATTGCCTTAGTGCCTCCGCTCATGGAGAAACTGAAACCAAACTAAAACTGGTTGTTGCTATGGTTGCAACCATAAATAAACCAGTTGCAACTGTGCGTTGCTATGGTTGCCAGCCAAACTTCTCTCACGGCGCATTACAATTTTACGATTCCAATAATTATCTCAGCGTGTTTCAACATAGACGACGGACACTTGAGCTGTCGTCTCGAAAACTGACAAAACAAAACTGACATATCCTGGGCAACCAGGAACTGGCGCGTCGCCGTCCGCGCCAACTAGCACGGCGAGTTGTGAGTAAGCGCCTCCGCCCACTGAGGCAACTGAAAACTAACTAAAACTGGCTGTTTTCTCTGTCTTGATTGGTCAAAAAGCTTGTTTAACCATAGACAAAGAACAATCAGCTGACAGCTGGCAACTAGCAACGGCCGCCCAGGGCCATCAGCAGTGACAGTCGCAAGTCACCGCTTGCGTTACCATTGACAACGGGGTTTTGTGTGATTGTGAAGTGTCATTGTCATACAAAGACAGTTGGCAGTTGAGAGTTTTCAGTTGCCTCAGTGGGCGGAGGCGCTAACTGCTTGCGTTTCCATTGACAACGGGTTTTTGAGAAGTTGTGTAGTGTGCGGACCATCATATTTACATACACAGGATAGCGAATTGAGTTGCAAACTGGATTTTTTTTTTAAGTGGTCCGTGAGCGGAAGCACTTATTAAATCTGTGCATAAAAATAGAATACATTAATATTTTTAAATTATCCTAGAGTCTGTGATGTCAAAATAGTTTATTTATTGATTTTAGTTGATCATTTTCATTTAGAATGGCTGCCTTTGATGTTGTCTGGAATAAATTGGCAATTTTAGGTCTTCGAAAAATTTATGATTCGTCAATTAAAGCAGCTAATTCCGATAATTTGAGAGATAGAAGAAATAGCTTGCCGATTAGATTTAAGGATATTAAAAAGTATAGGAATGATTTTGTTGAATCCTACGTAATCCTAGAAATGTCGAAAAGTAAGGAGGTAGATTTAACAGACATGGAAAATAGATATAAGAGTTTTATGGACATTATGGGCAGTGGCGGCTGTTCCATAGGGTCTTTTGGTCAAAAAACCCCCAAAAATATGCAGCAATATTATGAATTTAGTAACTTAACGAATTAGGTACCCGATTTTAAGTTTTATTCTAATATTCGTGCAGATTCGTATCGTAAAAGCGGGTTCCATTGCCATCTAGCGGCCAAATATAAAGCTATTACATACATCAACCGTGGGGTCACTAGCCGTTTTGACCGAAAAATATCTCTTTTCCCTTTCTTTGCTATAAAGACAAAGAAGATAAACTCTATCATATCTGCGGTATGCTTGGTATTGTACAAATTATATTTTCAAGGGACAGCAAGGTCATGACCGCGGTGCAACAGAGATACCTAGATCTATAGATATTAGAGTGAGATGTCAAAAAATGTCAGTCGAAAATATTTTGTGTGATAAACAATAGCCATCTTAAATATTAGTTCATAATTAGTTCGCGAAAGCGTGGTTATCATTTTTGACGTATTTTGCTTGGAATAATTTAAACTGTCAAATTCTGTACTGACAAAACTAGAGAAAAATTCGTTGAATCTTGAGAGATGTTCTTTTACAAGAGATAAAAATAAAGAGCTTAAACAATATTTCAATGTGAAAAGTTATAATTTGCGAGTGGATCAGTGCGATAAAAGGAATTTTTACTTCTGTTTTCATTTTTTACTTCTTTACTCAAATGGTAAACAGTAGACCGAGATTGGAGTTAATAATTTAAAACACTAAATAGAAAAGATTTTTTAAAAACATTCTAACCCTATACTGATTAATAATAAATTCATTACTAAATAAAATGTATTAAAGTTATTGTGTTAATAATTCGACAAATAATCTTAAATTAAACATTGTACTGGCTTCACAATGGCGTTTTAATAATATTCACTACGCATTAGCTCTGTTAATATTAACTCGGATTAATATTTTTCTTTTGACCTTCCACCTATGCATCTCTAGAGCCGCCTCTGATTATGGGTACTTTTAACTTTAGAAGCAGCTTTCCTAAATAATGAAGAAATGCTGCGGCACTTCTGCGGAGGTCAATGTGCTAAGTGCAATGCACACAGATATAGGATCAATATACCACACCCATTATACATGCCAGACTTATGTTGACATCATTGAATTCACCGAATTCTGATGTCCGGAATTATTTGCATTGGGGATAGCCAACGGGTTGTCGCCTCAATGTCGCCAAAGTTGGGGAAATTTCGTACACCCGCAGAGTTCAACAGAGGTTGACCCTACCAGGTGCGTAATACACATTGACAAACCTCCGTTAGCTTCTCCGCAATGAAGATGGCAGTCTTAGTGTGCAGCGTTACCTCCCCAACTCGGATGTGAGACGTCCCGTCAGCCAATGCCATCAGTAGTATCATTTGGTCCTGAAAGTTAAAATATATTAACCCATCAAGCCTTGGATGAACATTACTAGCCAAAAACATTATATTCCATCACCTCTGAAAAACAGATCTGACTGGGGTATGTCATTTTTTCATTGTTGGAGAGAGAAATAATTATTTTTCACAGTTTGTCTCAAATACTTGTACCTGATTCCATGGATAAAATCAAAGAAATTGTAAAAGTGCACGCTAAAATAAGAACTATATATCACATTTTAAAGCATTCCGAAATTCCAAGAAATTTCACTGTGTCGTTAGGACTTGTAGGTAAAAATATTTAAAAACTTGAATAAGTGGCACAGATACTTATTAGTCCATTATCATTTTACAATACCCGGGTCAATCACAACCTACTTGAGAAATGATCGGTTCAAAATAATTGGATCTTTGATCAATCAATCGATGACATAGACCATAGTATAAGCATAGAACATAGAAAAAAATGCTATAGATAGACCAATGTGGATCAATGTGTCGTGTAGTGCCGTGTACTGTCTTGCGTATAAATTGTGTAGACCAGAAGTCTCGAGTTTTCTTTTCAAGACAGAGAAATAAAGATGTATGATCTGAAATGGACTGTAACTGTAAGTTACATAAGTACCGACGTGTGGTCTCACAGACCACTTGCGATCTTATAACGGCCATAACTTACCGAAATCGCTCATGCCGACACTACCATGTTCCACGAGCGCTGCCGAGCGACTTCTCAAAGGGTATAGAGAAGCACAGGGTAATGCTACTCCCCTAGCATAGGTAACTGGACTTTTCCAACGGTCCAGGTCGGTACTTAAGGGTTTTTTTTAAAAGCTCTTTTAACCCCTCGTAGGCCGCAGTCCCCCCCCCCCCGGCGGGTCCGGATGTTTGAAGTGATTTTGCCCCTTATGTATAAAGAAATTGTATGAAGAACAAGGTCAGAATCGCTTGGGCCATTCTCGTTCTTGACATTACGAATTGCTGGATAGCATTTAGCCACTCCGAGTAATTCATATTAATTACTAAGATGCGCCGGGCACCAAAGATGGCGGATAAAATGGCTGCCGCTTGATAATATGATAGCTGTCACATTCGAAGTCTATATTTATTCATTGTTTTTTATGTAAATCCATTGTGGAAAGCATAGATTTGAGTGATTATTAGGAAGTTCGTTTTATCTTTTATCTACATTATTTTGATGTAATTTTTGTAATATATCACAAAAGAAATGTTATAAAAATTGAATTCGTAAGAAAGGTGAGAACTGTCAAATATTTTACGTCGTATTGAAAAAGTATATTTTTTGTATGCTGGCCTTCAACAAGTTAATTTAATTTAATTCTAAAAGACCGAAAAAAATACACTCCGAAAGCAAGGAATATAAAAATAATTAATACATAAAAAATATTGTATGTATGCTGGAAAAGTAATTTTGACAAAAGTCTTTCAACTCGCAGTCTTCACAACCCGGCCCTTTAGCTTAGCACGGAGAGTAAGTAACCTGGCAGTAGGAGTCGAAGCAGGCCCCCGCGTGCACACTGTCCACTATGAGCTGCGCTGCACTGCGTCCCACCGCCGAGATCGGGGTACTACGGTTACCCAGTCCCGTGCCCCCCAACACACAACCAGTCGTTGTGGTGCAGATCAGGCTGGAATTACAAAACACACAAGTTAGATTGCTTTATTGTGATTTATTTTTCTTTCTTTAGCCAACGTTTCGAAAAAGGGCTGTGTTTTTTAATATTTTTAAATTTCTGAAATTTTTCAGCATTTTAATTAAATATGTTTGTGGTAAGCTTTTTTTTCAACTTTTGTCATGTTTGAATCTTAGAATATTGCAATTTTTTAAATCTTACAATATTATAAACGCGAAAGCTTGTATGGATGTATGTATGTTTGTTACTCTTTAAATTGAAATTTAATGAATGGATTTTAATGAAACTTTACAATAATATAGCTCATACATCAGAATAACATATAGGCTATAATTTATAAAGCTAGCTATTTATTTTCAATATATTGAAAATAATAATTATAGTTTAATAGAAAACGTCATAATTTGAGAATGACATTTTGCAAAACAATGATTGTTAAATCAAAATTCTGTTTTGGAAAATATTTAAATTAGTGAATTTATTTGAAGTACTCGCCTAATACTTTGAATCGAATCAAGAATTATACATATTTTAAATAAATAGGTTAAGAATTTTGATATAAACGTAGATGGGACCTAGGAAAAGAAAATAGATTACTTGAAGTACTAATCCTACGCAGACGAAGTCGCGGGCAGAAGCTTGTATTAAAATATATTTCAAATACAAAAATCTAAAAGGTAATTTTATCTTGTTTCTAAAATGGTATTTTGTTTTTACAACATCTTCAAAAATAAGAAATATATATGACATTTAAAGTAGCTTGGAAAAATTCCTAAATTCAATGAGAAATTATTATTAACCGCTTGGGCACATAAGCTTGTTTTCACGACAATTTAACGTAGGTAGACATAGGAATGACGTATGCCCCGCACTCGAGTTATTAATAACCGTGTATATTAATAACCGTGTTATTAATAACCATGTATACGAGTACAACAGATAAGAATTTAGAATTTCACGGCCAAAAATATTTTCGTTATTTATTTTTGGGGTATTATGCCGTGTTACACTACCCCTTTCTTTAGCCAACGTTTCGGACAGCGTTACAGTGTCCATCATCAGGGCAGATGTGTACCTTGTAACCCTGTCCGATGGACTGACGATGGACACTGTAATGCTGTCTGAAACTTTCTCTAAAGAATGAGATAGCGTAACAAGGCATAATACCCCAAAAGTATATACAACAGATAAACAAACCTCCTTGGCCGGATAAGAAATGTATGTAACTTACTGAAATTCTGAAACAGAAAAATCAGAAAAAGGGACTTTCGCCTTTCCGGGCAGATGCTCTGACCACTGAGCTAATGAGTCCCTATCTGGTTTGGTCATATTTAACTATATCATACTTTTTTTTTTCAAGTCCCAGATGTGGCCGTATCTTTTTCTGTTTCAGATTTTCGATTGAGTTTTGCTAGTATTGTCTTTATTAATTAAAATATTTTTTGTCAGTTTCTAATTAGTAAGATTTTTACTTGTACGGTTGTTTATATTGTTTAGTAATATGTAAACTTTTAAATTCAGAATTGATGAATTATGAATGTATATATACATCTTAAGCCATAATATTTTTCAGTAGCGTTTCTTATTATTAAGACTGAAAAAAAGACAGTAATACATAATAATAAAAAATAATTAATAAATAGAAGATTGATACAACTAACATTATACCATTAGCATTATCGGGTGCCATTTCTCTGGACTCCTTGTAACATTCAATCTCAGGGTTAGATATTCCAAGGTCACCAGTTAACCTCTCCTTGGCTGCATTCGCCATTTCATCCGCTAGCTGCAATTGAACAACAACATATCACAATAGTATCAATAGAAAGGAATCAAAAACCACTTAATCCGTAAGGTTTTCGGAACAACTCGCGTGGGTCTCATAGTAATCGTTGTGTCTCCCTTACTGTTACAGTTAGAAATATGATCTAAACGGTGTTAGAAAGGGAAATCACCACGCATTATATTCAAATCTAAAATTTAATCACAAAATAATTAAAATGTAAACCTTTATGAAACCAAAGTTTCCGGTCGCAATTTGAAAAAAAAAAATGAAACATTTGGTATTTTTCATTAATTATTTTTACGTGAAACAACTAAAACCAAGTTGACGATAACGTTTATAATACTTTGTAAAAAATGTGGGTATGATTTTTATTTTCTTATCAGTAATAGGAAAGTTAAGTCCTTTTTTTATTTTATTTTTTTATCAATGTTCACATGCAAACTTAAATACTAGATTTTTTTTTTTAAAAGTTCGGTTTTTCATAATTAAATTAATTTTACAAGTTTAAATTTTATTAAGCCTGCGAAAACGCCCGGTACGGTACGGCAGAGCGTGTGACGTCATCTGGTCCCCGTTTGTGTGAAAAATAAGGGTAAATATTTACAAAACCGGGACACGCTTAATACAGACTAAAAAATTAAATTTAAAAGGTTGTAGTAGTTAGATATTAACTGGTACTAATCAATTCAGTTACCGGAAATTCGAAAAAAGTGCATTTTAAGGGTTATTTTTTTAATTTAAAAACACGAAATGTCATTTTCACCGAAACTTGCAATAGTTCCTAACATAGCGGTCGGTGAAAAATGACATTTCGTGTTTTAAATTTAAAAAATAACCATTAAAATGCACTTTTTTCGAATTTCCGGTAACTGAATTGATTAGTACTAGTTATTATCTAACTACTACAACTTTTTAAATTTTATTTTTTAGTCCGTATTAAGCGTGTCCCGGTTTTGTAAATATTTACCCTTATTTTTCACACAAACGGGGAAAGGATGACGTCACACACTCTGCCGTACCGTAACGGGCGTTTTCGCGGACTTAATAAAATTCGAACTTGTAGAATTAATTTAATTATGAAATCGAACTGTAATTTTTTTTTTTTAAATACTGGTATTTAAGTGTGCATGTCATCTACATGAACATATTTTTTATAAGTCAAAATATTTTTTACTCAACTTCTTTATTTTAGTTGGAATAAACAAAAAAAATTATATTTAAAAAATTACATGATTATTTCAAATTATAAAATTTTAAAACGTATTTCACCATCTTTCAAAAACAGTTGTTAGTTTTCGAATGCGTTCCGAAATATTTCATTTATTTGGATTTAATTGTAAAGCGGAAATATTTTGACCTTCCGAAGAAATAGGCCCGAAGCCTGTGGGCTCATTCCAATGATTTAGACTACTTGAAATGGGTTGGGAAATTTCCAAATAAGATTGAGGTTCGTTGAGATTACAAGTTGCTGTATTTACGTTTATCGTAAAGTTTACAATGAATATTTAACTGGACCATGCTAGGGAACGATGAGAAGTTACCGATAGTTATCCTACCGATCGTTACAGAGCGAGTGTGCTAGGGCCTCTGACGTCCTTACTCTAGGAGGCTCTAAGTTATTCTGCTGCTGAAGGGGGCGACACTGACGGCATCTGCACATTCTACCCTTATATCTTTTTGGCTATTATCGTAACCGTATACTCTTCTAAAATAATACGTAGCTGACATCTGTTGAGATACAATAAAAATTCATATAACTAACTATACTAACGACATCTATTGAAGGAAGTTGAAACTACATGACTAACCTTTACACCACTATAACTGAGTTATACCTTTCTGTTAAGCATGCCAGCCACAAAGCTGAAACCATGGAGCGTATCCGGTTTGCCTGGATCCACGGCAGTGACGGCCTTCAGACACTTGATGGGTGTAACGTAGACCATGGTGTGGCCACCCCCCTTGGGGAAGTAGCCACGCTTGTGCAGTTCAAAGTCAAACGTGGCTCCCCCAAACTTCTCCAGGTTGGGGCGGAATACCTCGCTGGTGTAGTCCACCTGGCAATACACATATTTTGTCATTATATTATACAAAAAAACTATATTTGAGATAGGGAGGGACCAGGGAGGCATGGAACTGGCAGAGGAAGGATGAAAGTAGACTCAATGATGCAGAAATGAGATCCCTGAGGCGTATAAGAGATAAAACCCTTCAAGATCGTGAGAGAAATATGGAGAATCGCAAAGAACAGCTCATATAGGTTTCATAGAAATCGTAGTGTCTCCCTTACTATCATGGCGAGAAATATGACTTAAACGGTCTTAGAAAGTGAAAACACCACACATTCAAATCTAAAAGTTCGACAGAAGAATTAAATGTACACCTTCATGAAACCACAAACGCAATTTGAAAAACCATTTTGAAACTTGGTGAATTTTTGTCTAATAAAATAATACATTTATCTAATAAAATAAGTGTGTTTTTATTTATTTTGTTATCCCAGTTTTAAAACCTTTTTGTGTTTGCATTCAAAATTTTAATATTTCAAAAGTTTTGTGTCTGTCTAATAATAAAATTTGAAAGCATATTTTGTCACCTTTCAAAAACAGCTTTTAGTTTTCATATATGTTCAGGAATATGCCATTTATTTTGATTTTATTGCAGAGCAGAAACATTCTGATCTTCTGACAAAATATGTCTGAGGCCTGAGTATTAAAGAAATAGCATTATATTTAATTAATTAATAAATAATGTTTATGCAGATCTTTAACTGACAAAAAATAAAATGAACCATACAGACTTTTGCCAACAAATCGCACTGCAAGTTATTGATTGTATTACTCCATCAACCTTTATTAAATTAAAGTTCTATTTGAAGTGTTTCATTACCTGGGGAGCCATATCTGCGTTTGTGCCCCCTCGGAGCTGCAGGGTCACTGGCCCCGGGGCAAACAGGGCACACGGCACAGCCACCTGCATCAGTAGACTGATTGATCTACAAACAACATCCATATATTATGAATATCTTGTATATATGTATATACCCATCAGTGGCGGTCGGTGACTTTTTGAATAAGGGATGCTGAAGTATATACCTACTATCAAATATAAAAATCTATAAACTAGCCCACAAACAAGATGCAATTACTAATAAAAATAGTACCTATATCAGATTAGCTCTATAAATCCTTTAAGCTTTACATCAATAATTACAGTATTCGAAAGATATTCAATGCATCAATCGGTTTCAGTTATTCAAAACTGTCAAAAATGATTGCGCAAACAATCCGCTTCAACTATGCTATTCTGTACAGTCGTTTTATGTGCTGCTTTTTGGATGCTCTTATCGAAAACGTATCCGGCTTCAAGCAAGCTTAGGCACGCAGGACTTAATGCTCATGCGCGAATATAAAATTTCTTCTAGCTTCGCGGATACGGAACGAAGTAGAGAATCCACTGTTGCTGGTATTAGTGTGTATTGGTGTGTTTAGGCGACATTCGAGCATTGAGAATGTTATTATAATATGTGGGTTTAATATTTCGATTCGCACCGCGTGCCGCATTTTGTTGTTGTTAGTCTCTGAGATTGGGACGGTGAAGTTAAATTGCGGTATCTATTGCTGTTTTTGGCTAGAAAAAAATAAGCTCTATTCTTTTTTTAATTCGGAATAAATAAATAATAATAATTATTATATTTATTATAAGCCTTGAAAAGAAGGGAAGTGCAGCATCCACAGTATGTATGAAGGGACCGCGCCTGGTACCTACCTAAATATCTTAAATTAAGTTAGGTATCTACCTAAATATCTTAAATTAAGTTAGGTACCTACCTAAATATCCTAAATTAAGTTAGGTACCTACCTAAATATCTTAAATTAAGTTAGGTACCTAACTAAAATCTTAAATTAAGTTAGGTACCTAACTAAAATCTTAAATTAAGTTAGGTACCTAACTAAAATCTTAAATTAAGTTAGGTACCTAACTAAAATCTTAAATTAAGTTAGGTACCTACCTAAATATTCTCAAATCAAATCTTTTTTTAATTCAGAATAAATAAATAATAATAAATATTATATTTATTATAAGCCTTGAAAGGAAGGGAAGTGCATTATCCACAGCATGTATGAAGGGACCGCGCCTGGTACCCATGTTGTATATTTCTTTTCTTCTTTCGTTTTTTCTTCATACTTGTATTTATAATAGCTTAGGTAATTTTTGTACTTTTATGTTTTTACTAAATTACTTGCATTTCAAATTTTTAGTCATATGAACTGTAGTCGCAAAGTTGCGACTCATGAGAAGTGGACTGTATCAAAATAAATATAAGGTGGCGTGACACAACTATTGGGATGGTATTTCGGATGCTGGAAGGAATTCTGGCTTACCCTGCTTTCCTAGTCTTCGTTCTTGATAATTATATCACTGGTTATCACTTGCACAAGTGTCCCGTTTAATCAATATTATAGCGCCGAGGGATGATTAATCACGCACTGCACAGCACACATAATATCTCTTAAGAGTCGATGTTTAGTAAGGAGAGGTCCAAGCGACCATTGCACAGTACAAAAGCAGACCCATTGAAAACACGTGTAGTTATTATTGCTCTCACATCGTATGTTCACTGGTGGGTAGTCAGAAATGAAAGGTAGGGTAAGGAAGGAAGGTAGGTATATATATAAATGCATAGTTGCGCCAACATGAACTTTTCATCTAACTCTCATGCAATTTCCCACTTGTATTTTTCTTATATATAGTTTTTACACTTATATTTTACTTAAATATATATGTTCTGTATCCATATTTCAAACTATTGTAATTCCTATATAAAAGCCATTAATCGGCGTTAATTAATAATAAATAAATAAATACAGTCCACAGCAGCAGAGGGACATTGTGAGTCATCTACAAAGAATGTATATCATGCTGAATTCTTCCATAATTATTTTCCTTCTTAAACGAATTGTGTGAAACTGAAAGAAACAGGAAACATCCCTTTCAGTCCTGGTTGATACGATCATTCGGGTCCGTTTATGAAAATATTTCTCGAAAACGTTTTTAAATTTCTGCGGTATTCAGGCGCACAACGACCGAGCGGGTTCATATCGTTGTGCGCCAGAATACTGCGGAAATTTAGAAGCGTTTTCGAGAAATATTTTCATAAACGGACTGCACGATCGCATCAGCAAGGACTGAAAGGGATATCGGAATGTCGAATATTTCCCGTAGAAATTGAAGAATATTTGTATGAATGTACGAATCTGAAATTTTTTTTAATGTTTCTTTATTCTTTGAATAGTAAATATAACATTTGTGGAATTTATGGCCGCCATACTAGGCACATGCCCGTGTTATGGTGGCCACATTGTCACTAGCTCTAGACAGTTGGGACAGTGTGGACTGTTAATACCACTATTACTACACTGACAGTGTGTTATTATGTCAGTTGGGACAGTGTGATTAACATTAAAAAAGAAGAAAACCTTTCAGAATAGCTGGACACACTTAATATGAATATTTTTTTGAAATAACACTTCGATTCAACTGAATTATTATAAAAGACTCAACTATTTACATAAGGAAGATGGTAAAAGATGCAATGAAGGAATTACTAGTAATTTTCATTTAATGCTGGCAATATTCATGTAGTGGCCACACTGACAAGCATGAGCGTTGGACTGTGTTTCTGAATGACAGAGCAGTTTTCAGAGGACAGAACACTTTAACTACAGCTCGCGTTATTGGAATGGTGACCTCAAGACCTCGCGGAAAGCGCGGTTCAACGAGCAAGCATTTAAGTATGATAACTAAATGAATACTGCCAGCATTTAAATTCAAATTAAGTATAGCTCCTACAGCTTTAAATTTCCATTTTTTGTCAATCAAAGTTCAAAATTTCTTTGAGAGATTCGGCCATGTTTATGCTTATTTACGATTCTGAAATTTTATCAAAAAGAAACGTTTTAGTTACCCGGCAGTTTGAATATTTGCAGTGAATTCTCCAGATTTGAGTTTATTTGGAATGAATTCTATTTCTGTAGATCCCAGTTCAGCTCCTCTTACCCGGGCATTGCACATGTCTTTCAAAAGAAGAATTCCTGAAACGAATAATAGATAGATTGATCATTTATTGGATAACCATCACCTCTGCCATAAGTCACCCCAAGTGGTTCGCTACATTTGTTGACTTAACAGGGTTGCCCGGGCTCACGTGGTGACATTTGTCAGATCTTCGCGGCGGAGGCGTCAGCCCACCGGCTGCGCAGCATGCCTGATTGGGAGACTGTTTGAGGGAGAACTTTTGACCTCTCCACCAGGACTCTCTCAAAACATCGCCTTGCACCGCAGTGGGAGGGATGGATTCATACGTCCATCACCCCTGGACACACTGATCCCCATATTTCCACCTATCATACCTTTTTCCTTTTCAGAACTTCCTCTCTTTCCTTTCCTAAAATGACCCACCACACAGCATCCCCGAAGATGATATAGATGTGGAGCTAATGTAAAAAAAGATATTCTTATAATGTGAATTAATATTAGGTGCGTTCTTTCACAGATTGACTTTGAAGTACATTTTTGTTTGTAATAATTCAAAAAAGAAAATGTACCTATAGTATTTATTCAATATGTAACAAAAACAGCGCCGGTTTTACGAAATCTGGCGCCCTGTGCAGGAAGTACCGATGGCGCCCCCCCCCAATTTTTTTTTTAAAATTAGATACGTATATACATATATAGATATACATATCTATAAAAAAATAATAATAATTTTATGCAATACGTTCAAAATAAATTAATATCCCGCCAACAAGAATCAAGAGTAACTTTTCCAAGTTACCAGGCAATATCTATGACACTGGACAAAATAAGAACATCATAACAAAATATAAAATAAAACAGGAGGCAGTTTAAGTTCAGAAATAATAATATTCCGATCAGTTTGTTTAATTGGATTCCTTTTTATCTTTAAATGCATGAATATAAATCGAATTATAACCTAAAATACCAGCTGTATGGTGCCAAATCGCTCGCGAACATAAAATAACGCGTCGAACGCCAGCGAACAACGAAGTGAACGAAGGCATAAATTGTAACGAAGGGTTTCCTTCGCGAGCAGCGATCAATGAACCAATCACAATGTTTGTTGAATTTCGAAGGATACAATGGTCGTAAGAGACAAGAAGGAAAAATAGGTCTTACGTTCATATGAAATATATCGTATTTGGAAAAAAATTCCTTGACGTAAGTCAAATCCGTATTTCGTTAAATTTTAACCATTGATGCGCGCGCATCAGGTTCACGCATATGGAAAGTGAGTGTTGCCAGCGCATACTAATAATTCCGTGTTACGAGTAATTTTCAAACGATTCGGGAAATATTTTAATTAAATTTTAAAACAATATTTATTTTATCACGGCGCCCCTTCGAAGTTGGCGCCAGGTTTTTTGCACGTTTTTGAACATATGGCAGATCCGGCGCTGAACAAAAAACACCGTTCAACGTCTGTGAAGTGTTTTTTTATAACCCTTTCGAGTGTGAGTTTGAGTTGAAAAAAATCCTGACAGAAAATTAATCTGTTTTTGGGAACGGAACCGGTGTCGATCGAACGTGCGGGAGATGCTTATACAGGGTACCTTTAAGCGCGCGTGTTTCAAGCAGTAAGGAGCCCAGCCCTATGGGTTCTTACTTATGAGCATCGCTAGTGTGGCCCATCAAATTTCGGATATTTTTTCTCGGTTGGAAAGGGATAAGTAAGGCTGAATGTGAATATCTTTTACCATTTCCCTTATGTAAATACAACTATTTACAAAAGGGAAATGGTAAAAGTACATGATGGTATATTTAAAAACCTTTGAGGTGTTGGGCTGCTAATCCTGGTTTGCTTCGACCAGCTCGGATTTTTATAATTTTGATGGCAATACCACACAATGCGCTTAATGTTACTGACATTCGAAGAATCTGCCCTCCCTGAAAAACAAGACAAAATAAACAAAATTAATGCTTATAATAATTAATTTTTCGAAGAAAACTTCTTCGGAAAGGTGTTCATTTGTGATGGTATTATTTATGTTAATGAAAAGCCAAATAACTTTGTTTACATCACTTTTATATGTAAAAAAAAGTGATGTAAACAAAGTTATTTGGCTTTTCATTAAAATTATAATAATTGTTGCGCTTTATGCTATGCATAAAAATCTTGTCTTAAACATTAGTTTATGAATTAAAAATAATAATTAATATTTGTCAAGTTAAAAGTATTTCACCAAAAAATGTAGACATAATTTGTCTCGACGCCACTTAGTGGGATATTTAGTACTTACAATGCCTTTCTCATATAAAATAAAGTTGGTTATTTGCAGGTGGAAAAATGTAATAAGCAGTAATTGTTGAATGAAACACAAGTATATATTGCATTATTTGGCGGGTAAGAGGTAAGCCGATCAGAAGGACACGGGTTCGAGTCCCGTTGGCGGCATGTATCTTTTCTCGGGTGATTTTTTCAATGTGGATGAGTGTTTCAGGCTAATAATTATTGCTTATAATAAAAATATTAATGACTGATATCTTAATTTGTGTAATTATTCCACTAACCCCACACATTTAGGTACAAATTATGGAAAATTTACTTCATTTCAATAATTCAAGTTTCACAAATTCACTTCATTCAAGCCTCTTGAACGTCGGATGACATTTGCCCTCGTGATTGCTGTGAACCATAGAAAATGAATTCCAAAGAATTCCGAGAAGCTAGAAAACTGAAATTTAAAGCAATGTCTGGAATTATATTGGCGCAAGCGATTCTGATCTTGTCCTTGTACAGTTTCTTTATTAAACATAAGGGTTAAAATGGCATTTAAGTATTTAACCTCTCATCTGTCACCAGCCCGCCGGCGGGCGAGGCTAAATGAGAGGTTAACTATAATAAACTTAAAATTCTATAGTTCTCCTTACGAGACCATTAAAAAATATTGATAAAATGATATCAAATAGATTTCTTACAATCAAACTGATTGATCAGTTTCGTAAGATTTGTAAAATAAAATATTGTAAAATTAAAACTGAATAAACATATTAAAAAAAAAAAAAATAATATACGAATACAAAGCAATGACAGGAGAACAAAATTTAACAATGACAGTGCTGTTATAGCACAGGACAATAATAATAGACAATAACGGTGCTATTGTAAGACAGGATAAAACAAGAACTTTAAAACTAAAATATAATATAAAACAGCAGGCAGTAAAAAAATAATTTAAAAAAAGCATTCTGAGTGGACATTAAATATAAAAGTACAATAAGCAGAGGGAAGTTTATTCTAAATGAGCAGGCCTGTTACACGAAAAGAGCGATCATACTAAACGGCTCAATTTGACCGAGAAAGTTTGATTAAACGATTAGTAACACCTAGATCTACTGTTCTTAGAATAAGCTGTCTATCCCTTAAGTTTTGTCGGACACATAGTTCCGATATATAGGTTGGTGCTATTCCTTGCAATGCTTTGAAGGTCAGTTAGCAGATCTTGAACTCTATTCTTTCAAGGCCTTAGAAGCGGGGTTACACAACAATACTTAGATTGACCAAAAATCATTCTCGCCGCAGCATTGAAAACAGACTGGATTTTTTTTATTGTCTTTTAGGTAGGCCAGCATATGTACTATTACAATAGTTCATACGTGAGACAACGAACGAATTTTAGAGTGACTTTGCTCCATTAGAGGGATGGCATCTCCTGATTGATTTTATCTGTCTCAGATAATTTAAAAAAAAGCCAGAACTCACAGCTTTTGAAATTTGTGATTCAAGAGAAAGACTATTGACTAAAGTGAAACCCAGAAATTTTATTTCTGTAGAAGGGATTATATCTGTATCCTGAATACGGATTGGACTAGAGTCGATGAGGGCTTGCCTTCCAGAAGAAGCTATCCCAATAAATTCCGCCTTTGTCGGATTAAGTTAGATTTGTGGAATATTTACCTAAATAAGGATAAGAAGACAACTTTATCTTAATCTGTAGCATCGACTGGTATTTATTTATAAATGAAGTCTAAATTATTTTTAACCGGCGAAAAGATAGGTTAAGACAATAAACATTAGCTTACCCCTTCAAGAACGCTTCCATCAATTTCCACCATATTTTCCGACATAATAGCTAGTAATAAAAATGATTTTGCGCTAAATATTATTTTTTAATAACACAATAAATTTTTCGTTACTAATTTCCAATTTGACAGCTGTCAAATGGCAAAATTAAATTGAAACAAAAATAACAAGATGGCAACATTAGGAAACTGCATAATCTGTAAATCTACCTATGGAAAAACAAGGTTCCATCTAGTGCCGACCCAGCCGACCTATTCCGAGAAAAAGGGCTTCAAAGTTTTGAATGACTATATTTCGATACGTAATCAACTTTATATTGTTTTGAGTATGCAAATACGGTTAGTTGTAGGTTATTTACCTATTTGAAGTATCATTAACAATCATTTAAGCTTAGAAGTGTGAAATCTGGAAAAGCAATTTATCAGTTGAGACCTTGTTATTCAATTCAAGTGTAAGTAAGTTAACAAAAATTTTAATATTACCAAAATTATATTTTTATTTCTGATAATAAAATTTGTAAACTTATTTGATCACCTTTCAAAATCAGTTTTTAGTTTTCCGATTTTTTCAGAAATATTCCATTTATTTGCAATTTATTGCCAAGCAGAAATATTTTTACCTTCCCACAAAATACACCCGATTTTTGAGCTCCATTCGACTCCAATAACTGCCGGATTTTCGATCACTGTAATCTTCGTGTTAAAATATTTTTATCAGAAATCCTATCTAACACTTCAAATAGCAACGCGCGGAAATTTGACACTGTCAGATGGAACGCTCTACATAGAAAAATGCGAAGTGATGTTTCAAAATAAATTTTAAAGTTGGAGTAACAAGGTTACATGTCGAGTTGGAACCTTGTTGCACAAATTATAGGAAATAACTGACGCAGTTGGAACTTTTGACACTTTCTATTTCCTTTAATATGTATTATTTGATGTTGATGTCCATAGAAGAAATAAAGAATAGAACAGTAGGAACATTATTCCATGAATAACTCAAATTGCCAGTTGGAACCTTGTTATTCCGTAGGTAGAAATTTCGCCATGACAGCTCATAATATGGGGACTCATCATCTGAGTGGGTGACTCATCATTTTGTTTAAATTTAAAATGTCAATCACAGATCACAGAAGAAATGTGGTTTAGCAAAGTAGTCGTTCTCCCCAAATGAATGATCATTGGTAGGTTGGTCCTACCTCTTGGAAAAATAACTAGTCTGTGCAGTCTAGCTCTGATGAAATTATCGGGGACATAAAGTGAAATTCGTTCCAGAATATCAGGATTGCAAACGTTCCCATTTAGCAGCTTGTGCGCCACTAACACTAACGACTAGACAGTCTAGACTCTAGACGATCTATTCCCAGCATTCCGGCGAGAAAATCAGAGGGATACAACAGATGGTAGTATCCAAACTGTCGCATGGAGAAGTATCGCATAAACTTTTTTGTACCTTTTCTACATTATTTGAGTAAAGGGTATCTTCGGGTCCCCATATTACCAATCCATTCTCAAGAATGCTGCAAACCAGAGTAAAATAAAGCATTTTTATGACTGCAGTATTCGTAAAAGATTTTGAATTACATATAACACAACCCAGCATGAGATGATAGGCCCTGAGGGAAATTATTTTCCCATGGGCCTCCTGTGTGGGGTTAATGTTAAAAATGGCTTGTATCGTTATTCATGTTAAAATTTGAATTATTTCAGTATAACTTTCTAGCCAATTACCTACCCTACTCTACCCCTCGAAGAGCTAACCTTGTTAAATATGAACTAGTATTCTACGGAAATAAATCAAAGATAATTTTGCATAACAGGTCCTTAATGTCAATAAAAAAATACTTAAACCCACAGTAATTATTGCATATAAAAATGATACATAAATTAGAACAACGGATAGAGATAATTATTAACCTTGGGATAATAACAATGTTAAATGAGTGAGTGTTCCGTTTGTGTCCATCGAGTTTCGCATGTGCATAGGGGATTAATGCTGCTAGCTCCTTCGAGCAGGCTCCATTGAAATACCCGCACAACAGACTCAGAATGTCAATCAGACGAACTGCCCTCCGTTGCATTGGAAGGTTCATAGGGTATTTTGTATTTATTTTTACATGAACCTTGTTATTCCAAGGGGACACATGTCCCCTTGGAATAACAAGGTTCCATCTGTTGCGGTAACGTCAAGCGATAATGAACTCTAAAGTAGCTTACTATAGATCCCATTATCGCACGACGTTACCAAGGCAGATGGAACCTTGTTATTCCAAGGGTTGATGTATGAAATTAAAAGTTGGATATGGCAAAAAAGAATGACAGTAGAATTAATATTACCCCCCATAAACAAAAGACGACGGTCCGTGGTCGAGGGGCAAGGTTCTCGACTCCCAATTCGAAAGTCGCGGGTTCAAACCCGGCGTGCGCAAATAAATTTTATTTGATTATTTTGTGTTATTTCACAATTTATTCATTTCAAATGTTCATTTCATATTGATGAAAGAATGCATAATAAAACGAAACTATTACTATCATAATTTTTTAACTTGAAACTCATTTTATTACTTATTGAATAATCATACTTTACTTTTACTTTGATTTTAAAAATTTTAAGAACTGATTTAAATTTCAAAATCTCCTATGAACCCCTTTTACAAAAGGTTATTTTAGTCAGGTTATTTCAGGAGTCTGGCAGGTCGATATCCTCAGCACTCCACGCAGCACAGGACCGCGAGGATCTAAGGAGCCTTGTCCACCATGGAGCAATAAGGAACCGACTTATGTGAATTTCAGAATGACAGTTTTGTTTGAAAGTGAATCAATCCTTATTATTTATTATTGTAAAGAAAACAACATATTTATTAATTATTTAAATTGGATTTATTATTTTACTACGACAAAAGCACATTACAAATATAACACTCAATATTATATAATATACAAATAGATAATAATATTTTTTGGAAGATGCTGTCATTTGGTACAAATCTGGATTAATTTAAGAGGATGCACTCTATGAAATGATCTTTAAACTAGAAATAAAAGGTTGAGATGCAGCAAACATGTTTTTCGGTGATATTTTTTCAGGCCCAAATATTGAAACATTTTTGGAAAAAAATTAAAGAAATAAAATGTTTTTCACAATCGGCTCCGAACACCCTCTGGTACAATTTTTTCACTTTTCTGTTTCAATTTTTTTTGCATAAATCGAAACAGGCGGCAAGAGTTAAGTGAAAAATTCAATCTTGTACGGCATGAGGAGTGCGTGATTTCGTTTGAATTGGATCCCTTTTTATATAGATATTTATTCATTGTCGTATAACGGTAAACAGAAGCCGGGTCCGCTGGGTGGCTGTGCATTAACTCCCCTGGCGATGAGGCGGCAGGTGTGCTCCTCAATGCGGTGGCGAGCTTCTGTAAAATCATTCACATCGTATGCTGACCACAGCTTCTCCGCTGCGGCACTCACCCGTGGGAATACTCTGTTGGACACAAATAAATATATCGACTGCGGTTTGGTAAAATCAGTCAAGCCACAATATTTTGGAATGTCATTTTTCAGTCATTTCATGTATAATAGTCGTTGAAGTTACGCAATGGTTAAATAATTTTTATTGATTTAGACATTTTTAATACTAAAAACTTAATTTATGGTTTTTTTAGGTTATTTTGAAAAAAACTGAAAAGATGTAATTACTCAACAATGAAATGTTTCACAATTATAAATAGAAATGCAGTATTTTACACCAAAATTTTCAAAAACAAGTTACCACTATCATATAAATTTGAAGATTTTTAATTTGTTTGACAAATTTGTAAATATTTGTTTTTATGGTCTCCTGGTGATGTTTTTATTTTGTGGCTTGAAGAGTGTTACCAAACCGTAGGCAACATGTTCAATTAATAGATGTTAAAACAATATTAACAATATGAATTAAAAAAAGAGTCGGGAAACAAAACAGAAATTGGTTATCAAAACGCAATATGGATAACTTAATTAAAGTCACCGTTTCTGTTATAGCAGTTCCAGAGAGAGGTTGTACGTGTCGTCATCGCTCTACTATCTTCTGTTTTTTTCTTTATCATATAATGAAGTTTGTAATACACGATGACATACGTAATACCTCTCTTTGGGACTACCATACTAAATTCACAAGCAAAATGGCAGTTGGAAAATTTCAATGATCATATTTTGATGTACCTAGTTTTTATTATAATAAATTAATAAACATGAAAGGTCTCATATATCAGAATGTGACCATTGAATATTTCCAGTTGTCTTTTTGCTTATGTCGGCAGTAAAGCAAACAAGCATACCCATCTAATAGTTCAGTTAACATCTCTGCTTAGGAACATAAGGTGTTCATAAGTCATAATGAGCTTAAAAGTTCCTGGTTTTTAAAACTGATCTGAATTTAGAATTTAGTTGAGGCAAGGTAAGGTTGGGTTAGATCAGTGGTTCCCAAACTCTTTTGGGCCATGGACCACTTTTCATAGTCAAAATTTGCCCATGGACCCCTGGGGAAAATAATGCATGATCTTGCCAAAATTCCTGACTTAGCAATAAAACCATCCATTCTGAGAGGGGGGGGGTCAATGCAATATTATCAGGTAGATATTTTAAAATATAAAGACAAAGCTTTACCTGGACACGACATTGACGTCGTCTACGACCTCGCCCCACATGCACGCCTCACCCCCCAGCACCAGCTGCTTCTGTTCCGGGGTGCCCGGGAAGTTGTGCGGGTCGCAGCTGTAGAAATTGATCCAGTCACCCCCGGTATCCAGATGGTCCAGGTACCAGCAGCTGCTGAGTAGTGCGGGCAGCCCGCTGGCTGTCACCTGCCAGACAATAAATTCATTCAATTAATTCTATTATTGTCGGAACGTAGCAAAGTTTTAACACAACAATTTGGCATTTCATCTATTTGTAAATTTGTTTGCTTGTTCCCTTTTCATTTTCAAAAATCTGCTGCATCCACATCAACTTTGTTAATAAAGCAAGCTTTGACTATGGTTCAGTAAACATTCTTTTATCAAATATGCAAACGTTGTGTTTATTTCAACTTTCTTATTCGAATTTTTTCAATATTATGGCCTAAGTGCCTCCGCTGACGAGGCAACTGAAAAAAAACCAGTTTGCAACTAAACTCGCTATCCTGTGTATGTCAATGTGATGGCCCGCACACTAAACAGTTTCTCAAAAAACCCGTTGTCAATGGTAACGCAAGCAGTGACTCGCGACTCGCACTGCTAGTTGCTACGATGACAGCACAATCTAATTGTTCTTCGTCTATGTTTAAACAAGCTGAGATAATTATTGAAATCTTAAAATTGAGTAGGAAGTTTGGTCGGAAACCATAGCAAACAGCAAGTTTTAGTTTGGTAAAATAATTTTTTTAAATATTTTTTTTGCGCAGAATTTTACGCAATTTTAGAATTTTTCATGTTTACGGTTTAAATTAAGTCCCTTTTTCCATAGAAAAGTAACTTTTATTATCAAGTATTCCACAGAAAACACAGACTCGAATAAGTTCCTCTCACGGCAGTTTCAAAGTAATAAACACACAGGATCCGCGCGGTTATAGAATTTAAGATTTTTTTATATTTTTTTTATAAATCCTACATATATGAGATAAACGGTAAAATACATTTCATTCATTCGCTATATAGCACTTTAATAAGTTCTTATGTCTTCTTGTATGATTTTTCAATGTTGGCAAAAAATTAAAAAAATGATCGTCTGGAAATCTCGAGCAATCGAGGCAAATTTATTTATTTCGCGTGGTCACTCCAGTGAATAAGTGCAAGTTTTGGAATTTTTAGTGCATATTTTGTAATTTTTTTAGTGCATTTCACAAACCGGTGTCTCGTAATGGGTAACGAATAAACGGAATAGTGTCAAAACAGAACAAGATAAAAATACTAGGTTTGGTTAAGTTAGTTTTGCTTTACTTTGATTAGGTTAGGTTTGATTTTTTGCACTTTTCTTCAATGTTCTTTTTTCTTGTTATCTTTGTTTGAAAAAAATTCTTACATTCTGCAGAAGCTTTTTCTGATCTCCTGTCCAGATCTGCACCACTGTCTCCTTTGGCAGCCTCACCCCGTTGAGGAATACCTCCTGCCATACCACGGAGCTGGAGTTTAGCTTCGCAACTATGTCCACTATCTTCTGGATATACACCTCCTCCAGGGCCTTGTACGAGACTATGTTGTGGTCGGCCATGTACTTTTTCACATTCGGGTTGGACTCCCTAACATAAGGAATAAATCAAATGTTTTAGTTTCTGTGATATCCTAGATCAGTGGTTCTTAACCTTGTTGGAGGTACTGACCCCACCAGTTTCATATGCGCATTCACCGAACCCTCCTTGATGGACAAGCGGGGGTGCCATTACGAATCATATGAGTCGGGGTTGACCTCCACTGAATCCGTGAGACTGACTCACCGAATCCCTGGGATTCGATCGAACCCAGATTAAGAACCACTGTCCTAGATAGTTTAAGAAGTTTCTCATAGATGGTAATTAAAGCTGTTGATAATGCAGGGATTGAGACTTAAATAAATATGATAGCAAACCCAATGTCGTGGCCCAGAATCATGCCACCACCTGCTAAACAAAAAACCATCTAAGCTCATTGTAATTTATCACTAATACACGTCCAAGGAGTTTTTTTGACCCCAGGGTTTTTATTTAAATACTATGATAGTCAAACTCGGAGTAACAACAGTTTCAGCTAATCAAGTATTTATTATTTATTAGGTAACTGGTTAGTAATCAAGTGGACAAATGCGTCGGGTTCCCTATCAGGCGGGTTCAATCCTCTGCTAACTAATTCTTCCGGTGGGGGTCTGAGAGGGGCACATTTAGTCAGCCAATCTAGAGCCTCAGGTCAGGACACTCACCATGTCGTAAAAACTAACAGAATCTAACAATTGCCGTTTTCAAGTGACAAACTATACTATTTTTTGTATTGACAAATAATGAATTTCAAAAATGCTTCTTTCGATACACCCTATTCCACAGCACTGCTATACCGTGACAATAAGGCAATATTTTCACTAATCCGACCTTACCCGCCAAGTAATATTTACACTTCAGTTATAAGGCAGTTATCTTAGTAAGGGAATATTGTGTAACAGAAAAAAGTGACCGATGCTCACCAGCAATCGAAATCGACTTCGTCTCCTCCCAAATGTAGGTAGTTATCGGGGAAGACCTGCGTGACCTCCGTCAACAAGTCCTCCATAAAGGTGTAGACCTCCTCCGAGGTGGGGTCGATGGGCCCGAGGTCTCCGTTGGGCACGCCAGCTGAGTAGCACTGCGTCAGCAGCGCGGGGTACGCTACACCCCATGACCTGGTGTGGCCTGACAAATAAAGGGATTGACAGTCAATAAATGTTTTAATGAAATAGTAGTAAAGGTAGAATGGCCTATACGGGAGAACTAAAAATACAAAATTCGATTGTCTGTGAGTGAAATGTTAGGCCTGTGTGAATATTTGGATACAATACATACATAGGTATATAAAATAATGAAAATTATATTTAAAAAACTTAATTTTTTTTTTTTTGGTGGCACTGAGGAAAAATTCCCTCAGGGCCTAGGTCATCTTTGAAGATGCTGTCTTGAGGGTCTTTTAAGGGAAAGGAAGTCCTGGGAAGGAAAAAGGTTTGAGGGGTGGGTAGGAATCTGGGGATCAATATGTCCAGGAGTGATGGACGAGTAAAGCCATCCCTCCCACTGCGGTGCAAGCTGATGGGTCGAGAGGGTCCAGATGGAGAGATTAAAGGGTCTTTCTCAACCAATCTCTCCCGATCCGGCCTGCCACGCAGTTGGTGGGCAAAAGCATCCGCCGCCAAGTCCCGGACAAACCTAACCCCATGAACCCGGGCACCCCTGCTAAGTCACCAAACGTAGCGAACCACTTGGAGTGACCTGTGGCAGAGATGTTGGTTGTCCAATAAATTCCCGGGACGGCGGTACCCATACTTGCCACCCAAATTGAAATTTAAAATAATAAATATATGAACAAGAAAAATCCTACAAAGGGCAAAGCCTGTGCTTGGGAATTATATTATTTTTTTTGCATTTCTATTGTTAAATTCTATGGTCAAATTAAGGTATTTAAAAAGAGTAAGTGAATAAATGTAATAAGAAAACTAGAGCATAATACCTAACTGATTGCAATTGTGAAAGTTTTATGAAGAATGTGAATGTTTGAATGTAAGGCGATCCGCTCACTGAGGCAACTGAAAATTGTCAACTGGCAACTGTCTTTGTATGACAATATGATGGCTCGCACACTACACAATCACTCAAAAACCCGTTGTCAATGGTAATGCAAGCGGTGACTCGCGACTCGCACTGCTGATTGCCCTGGCCGGCCGTTGCTAGTTGCCAGCTGTCAGCTGATTGTTCTTCTTTTATGGTTAAACAAGCTTTTTGACCAATCAAGACAGAGAAAACAGCCAGTTATGGTTGGTTTTCAGTTGCCTCGTCAGCGGAGCGCCTAAGTGTCTATTTTCAATATTGCAATCAGTTGTGTGAAGAATTCAGACAAGCGATAAAGTAGGTACCTACCTACAATTAACCATTTTGACAGGAAATTATTGTATATGGCGATAACAAAATTTGAACATATTTGTTAATATTTCTGAATCTCAAATTTTTTTACAGTAGTATAAGTACAGTATAGTTTTTATAGTAGTATAGTACTAAAAACAGACCAAGATGATTCAGTATCGCCTGGGTGTTTTACCTTTTAGTTAAATACATTACAGGATGATTAAAGGGTGAAGAAAAATATTGCAGTGAGGTACTTACCGGGTGTGTCAAATTCTGTCATGACGCGGATTCCCCGAACTCTCGCATACTCAATAATTTCCTTGATGTTCTCCAAGGAGTATACCAACAGAGGGTGGTACGCTCCCTTCGCACTGAAAGTAGAACACAAATAATGCATTAAGCTGCATGTATATGTACAACTAAATAGTGGATGAAACAAGTGAGAAGCTCGACAATCTGTGATGTGCTCAGCATTGAATCACTGCTACTGGGGAGGTCGCAGACAGACATGAACTCAAATTGTCAAAACATTTGTCATTTCCAGAAAGAAGACGCTTGGACTCGCCGCGAGTTGGCCTGGCGAGTGGAAAGCAGAAGAAGCAGAGGAAGGTCACCAATGCGCTGGAGTGACCAGATATCAGTGGCATTCGGTACGTTGGTGTCCGCAGCTCTCCACTCTGCGCAGGACCTTGAGGAGTGGAGGACCCTTGTCCACCATGGAAATTGGAATGGGGGTTACGATCCTCGGCGATGAGGAACCGACTTAAGAAGAAAAATAATCACCCCCTGAAGTGTGCAGTATGATAGTGAAACACGGTTTATGCCGACTCCCTTAAATGTAAATTTGTAATGTGGGTAAGTAGTGACCTGAGAGAGGGGAACTTGGCGCTCTGGTAGGGGAAGCTCTGATCATCCACGATGTGCCAGTGGAAGACATTGAGTTTGTTGTACACCATCCCGTCCAGTACGGTCCTGATGGACTTCAGCGAGAGGAAGTGGCGACTGGTGTCCAGCAAGAGACCGCGGTGAGTGAAGCGGGGGAAGTCAGAGATTGAGGTGGTGTTGATCATCAGTTCCTGCATAACATGAACGTTTCCATGGCATAACAAAATATTAAAGAAAAGTAAACTAAAGTTTATCATCCGAACATCAAGCACCAAAGTCCCTGCTAAAAATCTAGACCTGTAAGGCGAAGGAGCCTGGGAAGGCCAAAATTAAGATGGACCGACAACGTCCTCAAAGACCTATGTACCTTGGAGCTACCAAACTGGAGAGAGCTGGTACAAAACAGAGATGAGTGGAGGAAGACTCTTGAGGAGGCCAAGACCCACCACGGTTTGTAGAGCCAATTGTGATGATGATGAAACTAAAGTTAAGAAAAAAAAACCTTATCTAACCTAACCCTATTATTTCATCATGTTCTGTTTCGTCACTGATTTATTTTTTTATCACTGTTTTGTTTTGTCACTGTCCTGTTTTGTCACTATTCCGTTTTGTCACTGTTCTGTTTTATCACTGTTCCGTTTTGTCCCTGTTTTGATTTGTAACTGTTCTGTTTTATCCAGTTACCATTTGATTCAGTGTCCTGGCCTTAGTTAATCCATTGGCCACAAACCCCAGCAAGTACTCGGGTGTGCGACTCAGGTACTTAAACACACCAATAAAACGATATACGAGCCCAACAAGGACATCTTAGAAAAAAATTTAAAAGCCAAACGCTTTGTAGATAATAAAGCATTCAAATCGTAGTATTGGCAATAATATGTTTTTACAATTTTTCGTAGTTCAGTTTTTTTTTCAGCCGGGTAAAACTTCCTAAACACGCTGGGAATGTAAAAAATGCAAAGTGGCACCCTTTACGTCCCTGATTGCTTTGAGGACTATCATACCAAATTAAATTTGTAGTTAAGTATACATTTATGAAAAAAAAAAAAAAAACATTATTAAAGCGCCATTCAGACGTTTCACTAATCGCTCATTTCCGCATTTCATTCGGCCTAGTTTACTCGGAATGACACGTCTGAACATGAAATGAATCGAAAGTGCCGAACACTGCCGAATGAAATCTTCAAGTGAACCGATCCAACAATGTTGGATATTTTCCTTCGGCATCCTTCACTCGCGCGCGCATGTTCGCGGAAGAGAGCAAAGTGAATCGTCTGAACACCGAGTGAACTCTCAACAGTTTGTCTCGCGTCCTGTACGGGAAGGACCATGAAAGGACGCTATCAAATCGCACGCAAAACGTCAAAATGGTATTCGTTCGGCTAATATGTTTGCTTTTGGGAACACCTCTCATATAAATTTTTGGGTCTCCCTTATTATCCATGTATTTTATATGTTTTTTAATATATGTAAGATTATTAATTTGTAGGAAAATGTTCGTAATAAAAAAAGTGAAATCAAATTGTGTAATTATGCCATAAAAAATAAAAAGGTTTATAAGACGACAAAATACTGTTTTTTTATTTATTTTTATTTAATTGTGTCAACAAAATTGCGTAAAAATCGATGCATCTGACATGTTTTTCCTTAAAATTCGGGGCCGGACCGCGCTGGAAAACAAACGAATTCCAGCGCGGTTGACCTCGCTCGGCGACGCTGTGGTCGGAATGGACGAGTGAACGCTTATTTCTATAGCGCCGTGTGAACATGGAATGAAACAAAATGGACGATTAGGCCGAAAAAACATGGCGGAAACCTTCCCTCGAGTGAATCGTCTGATTCCAGCTTGAGTAATCTTACAATTGAGCTTTATTCATTTGATGTGCCTTTTTGTAGAAAAAGCTTTAAAGCGCTATTTCTCTCGATTTACGTTTTGGTCTGTTGGATAAAAACGAACTGAAGCGACTAATGATTTGGTTATTTTTTATGAAATCCACACACCCCTGTTCCAACAATTTACAATAATGCAAGAAAAATTTCGGAGAGAAGTCCGTTGTCTTTAGGATGTTTACCATAAAATGTTCCTTCTAGTTACGCTGAGCCGTAACCACTCCTAGAAATGTTCAACTTTAATGCTAATTAAAAAAGATTTGTCGTCCCCAGAGGTAGAGCGGTAAATGTATGATTTGGAAAGCTGAAAAAAAAATTACCTCAAACTTGAAAATTACGACATCTGTCAAAAAGTTAAACAAAAGAAATACAAATTTCAAATATATAATAATTATTAATTGATTAATTTTGGTAAGTATCTAACTTATGGCTTCTCTGGATTGTTCCCACAATCACTTAAAATTTAGAAAATCAAAGTATATCCCAGTTCCAGATTTCATTACCCCGGCAGTTACCTAGGGACGCAATTTCTAGGGTCGGCATTTCTCCGATTTCTAACGACTAATTAAAATTCATGTATGGCAAAATTATGTTAATTCAAAATAATTCAGTTGGTAATAAGCACATACTTGAAAATTTCATATTATTTTTTATGGAATTTAGAATTAAAAAAAATGGTAGAATGTTATTTTTTTTACAAAATCCAAAAATTAATGGGGGTGTTTACGACGTGAAGTTAGACGTGAAGTTCGACTGCATTCTATTTTATGGCTTAAAGCGTATCAGAAGCAAAGAACACATGCTGTGAACGTTTATGAATGCTGTGATATTTTTAATTTAAGTATTAATATCTATATCCCAATGCCAATTTCATTAATGGAATAATTATTAACACACTGTAAATCTTTCAAACAATAAATAAAGAAATACATAGAATGAATAATACATGTGTACCTAATAGGATCCTAATTTAAATACCTATCAGAAAACTGCGTATGTATATCTTAGATTAAATCTAATGCTGCGTATAAATTTGCAAACATTAGAGCGAGCCGAGCCACGAAATATGGGAACAAAGCAACCGCAAGCTGCGTTTGCGATTGCTTCAGAGATTAAAAAGAATTTTGTTGCTAGTGCGGAGGGCAATTATAAATTGTACAATTGTAGTACTTACCTCAAAAAATCGAGATATGAACATACAAATCATTTTTAAAAATTAGTACAGTTTAGTACCATTCTAATATATATTTGTGAGTGGATAGATAATGTTGACTCAAACCGATTGAAATCAACAGCCAGATAGATTGTTATGTTTATTGACACAGAATTTTAAATAATTATAAGTTGCTGAATGCAAATACAATAAGTGACTTATGTGTTTTGATATCACAGGATGGTTACAACAAGAAGCAGATATATAATTTATTCCCAAATACCTACTCAATAACCACTTTTTGAGAGTTCAATATTTACAGCAGATATCGACTCGCTTCCATTTCAACATATTTTATGCTCAGAGGAAAAATCTATACTGTACTATAAATCTCAGCTATAAAATAAAACGTTCTGCATATTTGATTACGATATTTGAAGGTTAACTCACTCTAGAAGTTGTTGAATTGTTATATATCAACTGTGAAAAGGTCTCCAGACCCCTGAGGATACCCCACAGGGAGTCGCTGACCAGTTGGCTGGTTCCAGGGGGGTCATTTGGGGATCCCACATCCAAGTTGTCTGTGGAAAATAGAAAACATAATTTTTTAAAGAATCTTGACTGAGCCGTAACAGAGCCCTTGTTTAATTTGACCGTTTGGCATTTCGTCTCTCTTTGTTTGTGTGTTCCATTCCAGTTTTCCAAAAATTTGCTGAATCCACTTTATTATTCAAGCAAGCCTGAGTGCTTCCGCTAACGGACAACTGAAAAAAAAAACAGTTTTAACTCTCAACTCGCTACCGCAAACAGTCACTCGCAACCATCTCGCAACTCACCGTGCTAGTTGACGTGGCCGACCGTTACCAGGTTGCCCTGTTGCCATGGTTGTACCAGTTTTGTAGTGATAGTGACAGGATGACTGATTTGATAGCTGAATTGTTCCTCGTCTATGGTTAAACAAGCTGAGATAATGACTGAAATTGTAAAATTGAGTAGCGCCGTGATAGAAGTCTGGCTGGCAACAATGGCAAGCTGCAGTTTTAGTTTGGTTTAGGTTTAGGTTGAGCGAAGTCTTGACACATTCTATATCTTTATATATAAAAATCTCGTGTCACAATGTTCGTCCAAGGTAAACTCCGAAACTACTTAACCGATTTTGATGAAATTTGGCTTACTGTGTGTAATTTGGTCCAACTTAAAAGATAGGATCTCGATTATTGACCTCAATATTGATTATTGCGAATTAAATGTTTTTTGTGGGACAATTATTCGAAATTATTTGTAAGCTCCATAAGTTTCCGACAGATGGCGTTTTTGTTACCTAGGTAACCAACCAGTGTTGCCAAATTAACCGATTTCCCGTCACGTTGAGTGTCCCGAAACGGGAGAATTTTGTGCCTAACGGATTTTACGGGATGATGGATTTGAATAATTCATATCATGAAATTCTCCACCCTCCCCCCCCCCAGTATGGATGGTCTACACTGGGTGTCTGACGGATTTCTAACCGGCGATTCGTAGGAACATGAATTCTGAGTTGGCACCGATTCCATTCCATTCAATCAGTCCATTTATGCGTCAGTCAATTCCACGTTATATGCATTTATGTTTACGACATAACCGAGTTTCTTGAATTTTTCGTGTATTATCATTTGTATAATTGTGCTGTGTATTGTATTATAATTATACTATATTATTGTGTATCGTTTGTATGTTATTAAATTCAATGACAAAATAATGACACACAAAATATTTGTGTAATTTTTTTTTTCTGTTGATTTTCATACCAAAGAAAACGTTACGATAAATTCAAAAACGTGTAAGTATTTCTTGCTTGCTTCTCATTTTTAGGTTAATTAAATTATTTTTATTTTTATTCAATTATTTTTATTTTTACTGTTGCAATTGTATATTTCAGTAAAATGCGGCAATAAAAAACTAATCTCCACAATGGCGTGACACAAACATGTTGAGAGAGCTAATCAATCGGCACAACAAATCGCGGAAAATAACGACGCTCAAAGCACCAGGTTGGCAGAGCGTCGTATCCTGATTTATAAGTTCAATTAATAAATTTGTAATAAAATGTAAATTAAAAAAATTATCTTCATTTGTTCATAATTTCTCCAAAACTCTTTACCAATTACTTTTTAATTTCAAAAATCGACTATAACGTTTTTATCTTTATTAGAAAATTAATATTAATTTGTCTACATTAGGAAGTTTAGTAACATTGATCCAACGTACTATAATTACTGAGCCACAGCAACGCTTGGCCGGGCCAGCTAGTCTTTATATATAAAAATCTCGCGTCACAATGTTCGTCCAAGGTAAACTCCGAAACTACTTAACCGATTTTGTTGAAATTTGGCTTACTGTGTGTAATTTGATGCAATTTAAAAGATAGGGTAGTTTTCATTTCGATTATTGACCTCAATATTTGTTATGGCGAATTAAGTATTTGTTATGGGAAAATGATTTGTAATTATTTGTAAGTTCCATAAGTTTCTGACAGGTGGCGCGCCATGGAGGTGTGAGTTAATTTATTGACACAAAACCTGTTTATCCAGGTTAGGTAACCATCCAGTAGATGGAGTTGTATTTCGTTAGCCATAGCAACGCGTGGACGGGTCAGCTAGTATATATATATATTTATTTTTTCTAATGTATATATAGGTAGTTACATTGCTCATTCATCCCCATAGTAGGCAACAGCTCGCAGGGGCTGGTAAGGTTGATGAAGAGCACCGTCAGAGGGTCGGCGAGCGCCCCCGCTCGCCGGGACACCCTGGAGCGACGGGGGTCCGGGGACGAGCGCAGGCGCTGCGACTTGCCGGATTTGCCGAATTTGCCGGATTTGCGGGCCTTGCGCTGCGAGGGCCACTGCTGTGCGATCACAGCATTGTAGCGGATCACAGCTGCGTTTAGCGCGGGACATGTGTTGTCGCCAACCACCTGGAAACAAAAAAAAAAGAAATATTTTATTCATTCATCTATGTATAAAATACTAGCGAGTACCCGGCTTGCCTTGCAATGCCGCATAGAGAAAGAAATTGTTTCCCTTCGAACCTTTCCCTTCTTACTTACCCTCACTCCTTCCCGGATCCCCCTTCACCGTCATTCCCGTTAAACTATATGAAATACAGACATTTTTAAAACAAAGCCTCCCATTATAATTTTTAAGCAAATTTCATAACGCCAGAGCTCACAAGTATATATATATATATATATAGCAACATTCGAGGGTGTGCGTACAACAACTCACTAAAGTTTTGTCGCAATTGGATGAATGGAATACGAAATAATTTAATAACGCTAGAGCTCACCATTATATAAAGAATATAAGGAAGAAAGGGAAAGATATCGTAAATAAGCTTTACTTCTAATATAAATGAATGTATTTTTTTTTCTCACCTTATAAGTTTTAATATCACCTGAGGCCCTAGCACGCTTGCTCTATTACGATCGGTAGGATAACTATCGGTACCTTCTCATCGTTCCCTACGACAACCTGCAGACACTTAGTCATTGTGAACTGTCACCTATTCGTTTGCGATCTGCAGTTGTCGTAGGGAACGATGAGAAGTTACCGATAGTTATACTACCGATCGTTATAGAGCAAGCGTGCTAGGGCCTCAGATGGTCTGATTTTCCTACAGGTCTATAGGTCTTGGCCGTTGGGACTAAGAGAAGGAGTCGATGTGGCCCTCAGGCTAAAAAGTTTGGAGACCCCTGGAATAAATTAATATTCTATTGATTTGCTAATTACAGACTTTACATGATTTTCTCACTAGTATGAAGAATAATAAACCTTGGGATGAATTGCCTATTTCAAAGAATAATAAAAAAAACATAACGAAAGATTACTTACGTCAGGGGTTCCCAACCCAAATCGGGGGCAGTCAGCATTTGCTGAAATACTAACTGATATTATAAAGTTAGGGGTTGTACTACTAATGTTTTATTACATTGTCTTCCTCTTGTTTGCCCTTAGCGCGTTAAATAAAAAAAAGTGGTACACATTTAACCGTCATGCTCATTCTCTCGCTCTCCACTATACAATGTTTCATTTGCACTCACCCTACACTTATTAAAATCAGGTCAGTTGCATTCGATATTCTAAGATGTCCGGTAAAAAAAAATACTGTTTGGAATTGATTGCGATAAGAGACAAGAAGATCCAAGAAGAGGTAAAAAGAGACAAGAAGAGCCAAAAAGAGATGAGAAAATGCAAGAAGATGCAAGAAGAAGCAAGAAGAGCCAAGGATAGTCAAGAGACAAGAAGAGAGGAGAAGATCCAAGAAGAATAGCGAAGAACAGCCAGAAATAGATAAGAATATCCAAGAAGAGACGAGAATAGGCAAGAATAAAAAAAGGAAAAAATAATAATGCTCAATCCATTCCTTCATTCATGCCCATCCCAAATTCCAATATTGGCTTATTAGATTTCCATGTATACCGGTCGATTAAACTCCAACCTCCTTCCCATCCTTAGAGCATGTGTTCCTAGTCCTAACAATTCAATGGCCCCTAGTGTACCGGTCTCACCGGGACAGGTGTGCTCCTGGCGGTGGCACAATCATATTGTATCGCTGAATTGATTGCGAAAATAAATTCCTAGTGCGGCTATGCGCCTGGCACTTTCAAACAATTAATTAAAACCCCACATTAAGAGTCTAAGGTCTAATACGAAATATAAATGTGATAAATTTACAAGAACGATTTTATTTATTTTTTGTATGAATATCAAAATCCAAAACATAGACAGCTGAAATCTTCATTTTGGGCAGCAAGAAATCTTCAATTGGACCACAGGTTGAGCGTGCCTGACCTACGTCATAGATCACGTCACAATCAACAGTCCGGTGGTGATTCCCCTTCATTCTGTCTTATCACAACAAACTGTGATATCCGAATACCTTACGCTATATATGTGTGTTTATTATAAATAATTTTAATTTTTTCGTTGATAAATAATGTTACTGTACATTTTTACTGGATTAAAAAAAATGCCTATTAAATTCTTATTTTACTGATTCTTTTCTATTGCGGACACAGAGCAGGTTTTATAGCCGAGTGGTAACAAGCGCCGGGTTCCACCCAGAGGGTTCATAAATCCATTATAAATTACAAGCAAGTATAAGTTTTTCGTTTATAATGATGGAAGAAGTGGGAATTTATTTATTTATTTTATTTAAGGCGTTGGACTTCCAATCCGAAGGTCGATTGATTTGTGTTATTTCACAATTCATTATTTAAAATAATATATAGCATATTGGCGGCACGTTCCAGAGTGGAAGATACTCTTAGTATCGCCCTGGTGTAAGACCACCATTCAGAATTGAAACGTTGCATGAAATGGCTTTAGCCGTGTTTAGTGACTAGATCTGAATAGCCCGGTACTCCCCACCCTTCCTTATTTACCTTCAGCCTCATAACATACCCAAATTGAGGATGCCATAGTCTCACTGGCCCCAGACGGGAGCAGTTGGGACTCTTGTGAGGTATTCACTGTAAAAAACAAAATCTACGGTATAAATGTAACTGTAAACAATGATTACATGTCACAGAATAACAATTAATTGTGGAATTTAATTGTGATATGACATCTGATATATAAGCAAGATATCCAATTACATACAAATTCTATAGAACAATAATAAGCAGTGGCGTAACTATAGGGTGGCAGGGCTGGCAAAATGCAACGGGCCCCGTGAGGGCTGGGGCCCGGCCCGAGAGGCCGCGAGCTTAGAAGTAACCTAACATTTTTAACAAAATTTAGTAAAAAATATGAATTTTGTATAACTACATAAAATTAATTGAAGTTAGACACAACTAAAGACCATATATACCCATATAAAAAAAGTCCGAAAATACAAAATGAGCTCATTTCTGTTCTGGTTCTTAAAATAGAAAATGCACTCTTAAATTAAATAAATTTTATTCCGCACCGTTTTATTCTATCATATTCGATACAACTCAAAATATTTCAAAAACGGATCAAATGTGTGAACTTTACCCTTATTATACGATCGAGAAAGACGAAAATGGAATCCCAAAGGCGTTTGTCATTGTCATTATAAAGTCATTTTTAGGATTTCATGAAGTTAAGGACCAAACTGCCTTAGCAATGTCCAACCAAATTATTAAATCCATAAATGACAAAAATATACTTACCTCTAAATAAGTGTCGAAGACATGATGGTGCTAACACAATGAAAGACACTCATGGTGGAGTTCATAAACTCAAAAGATATCGAGACAAATGCGGTTTATGATCGACTAACTCGATAACAATTCTGTTAAATTGCAAATCGCATGAAAGAAATTAAGCCTTTTTACCTAAGAAGAAGATCGAGAACTACAATTTTATGTAATTGGTTTTCCATTGCAAAATTCTACAAACTGTCGATGCAGCCTCTAAAGTACTTCCACCACTAAAGCCACCGAAATGCCTTAAAACGTTTGAAAATTTGTCTGGAAGAATTGGAAAGATATCGAAGTGAATTTGAAAAAACTGAATGAATTTGAAAATTTTAAAAAGGAAGCAAATAGTGTAGCAGAAGAATGGTCCATCAACCCCGAATTTTCTAAAACACGTCAGAGGAAGGTGAAACGCCATTTCATAAGCGTCTTCAAAATCCGGAATGCTTGTTTAAAATTTAAAATAAACATATTGGAGTATTGGAGTATTGGACATCATTATTAATCAACTGAGATTTTTTATCGCGTTTACTTCCAATGAATGAAATTGTTTCCAATTAAAGTGTTTTGCAATCTGCCACTTTGCGAAATTTAAATGACACTGATCTCTTGAAAAAAGATCTCTAATTTTTTGATATATGCATATAAAAAAGACATATCTAAATCATTTGCCAGGGAAATTTTCAGTTTTCGGCCCACCTTCAGAGACGAAATTGATAAGGCTTCGGCTAAAATCATGCAAAATTGAATTATTTGATGGCCTATACCCTATACAGGGTGTAACCGGACGTACCCGAGGGATTTTAACCAGTGATTCCTGAACTTATTTGGAGTAAAAAATGTAAATGAAATTTGGACTCCGCTGACTTTTCCAGTGATCTTTTTTTTTTAAATATTTTTTTTCAAAATCAAACAACAAAAAAAAAATTTCCGCATCTCGTCACTGGTCACTCAGCCGAGTAACTGCACAGCCTCTTAACCCGTTCCCAATTGTTCAACACCTACTATTTTTTTTGTTTTTGTAGAAAAAAAATATATATATATGTCACCGGAGACCAAAATTTAATTTACATTTTATACTTCAAATAAGCTCAGGAATGGCTGGTTAAAATTTAAAATCCCTCGGATACGCCCTGTTACACCCTGTTTATCATAATATAAAACACGATAAATAAAATAGGACAAAAATCTATATGACATAATATGTATTAGAAATTTGCTATACCTTTTGACTAAAAAAAATATTATTTTGTATTTTGGCCCCAAATCCAAATTACCTGTCGGGTCTATTTCTTCGGTTTTCTGAACAACTCATATAATATGGGTCTCATAGAAATCGTTGTGTCTCCCTTACTATAATGGTTAGAAATATGATCTAAACGGTGTTAGAAAGAGAAAATATCACCCTTTATATTCAAATTTAATTCAACCTTTATGAATCCAAAATTTCCCAATTTACATACATTTATTTAAATACCACAATTTGAAAATAAATTTTGAATCTGTGATATTTTTTATTCATTATTTTTACATGAAATGACAAAAATGTGAGATGGCAATACCGTTTATAAAACATTTGCCTAAAAAAAATATGTGTGTATTTTTGTTTCGTTATAGTTATCATTTTATCAGTAATCTTAGTTAGGAAAAACGTAAGGTGAGCCTTTTTTCAAACTTTTTTTATGTTTTTATGCAAAAATTTTATATATCAACAATTATATTTTTATTTTGAATTATAAAACTTGAAAGCGTATTTCATCACATTTCCAAAACAATCTGTAGTTTTCGGATACATTAAAAAATATTACATTTATTTGGATTTTATTGCAAGAGAATTTGGTAGGCGGGTATTGGTATCGCCGCCCGGGAACCGTATATTGGATATCCAACAAGCCTTAGGTCTCCCCAAGTGGCTCGCTACGTTTGGTGACTTAGCAGTGGTGCCCAGGTTCATGGGGTGAGGTTTGTCCGGGACTTGGCGGCGGATGCGTCTGCCCACCAATTGCGTGTCAGGCCAGATCGGGGGAGACTGGTTAAGGGAGGCCTTTTGACTTCTCCAGCAGAGCTCTCTCGGAACATCACCTTGCACCGTAGTGGGTGGGATGGAATCATTCGTCCGTCACTCCTGGACACACTGACCCCTAGATTCCTACCCACCCCTCATACAATTTTCCTTCGAAAACATCCTCTTCTTCATTTCCTAAAAAGAACCCTCCACACAGCATCCCCAAAGATACCATAGGCCCCGATGGGAATTATTTTCTTCAGGGCCTCCTGTGTTGAGCTGTTGTTAAAAAATATAGATTTTATTTGATGACGCGTTGTTTTTTATGCGCGGTCGTTCCCTTTACCAATGTGATTTTTTTGGCTCTTTTTTATTCTGCTGTAAAATGTCTGACCGTAATAATTATGTTAGACTGTAGATTGATAAGATCTTCATTGATTGACCTTAGTGATTAGGTCAATCAATGAAATGTGATTTCGGTTCGAAGAGTCAAAGAATTCGGCTGACCAGTAATTAATAAAAAAATGCCAGGTCAATAATCTAAACAACAGTATTGTGCACTTCTTTTGCTTAAATTTCGATATAAGAGGCATAAAAAAAACTTTAACATATTAATCGCATTTTCAAGGCTGTACCAATTTTTCTTTTAGTTTTAGTACCATGAAATCAAAGCACTTTGTTTTAGTTGTGTTATGATTGGTGTGAAGAACCGTATAATATGGTAACCGAATATTTTTAACCTTCAGGCCTCAGACCTACGAGTATTTTGTCATATAAGGCAAAATATTTAATAAAATCCAATTAAATGGAATATTTCTGAACGATTCCTAAAACTAAAAACTATGGAAAGAAATGTGATGAAATACGAGGTGTGGCCATAGACATATTATGTATAGACCTGCCCTAAGTGATAAAAGCGTATTATTTCCCCCTCCTTAATTCTGAGTTCCATGGAACCGGCCGGGCTGGCGTATAGGTTCGCGTGAATCTAGAAAATGTGACGTCATCATTCTTGTGCGGACACTAGCGTCGAGCTCTCATCGGTACATTTTACGAAATAACACGGCAAAAATGGTAACTTGTGCTATTAAAACATGTAAAAATAGAAGTGAAAAAGAGTATAAACCCAATTGTCGTATTACCTTCCATATGTAGGCATTATTTGTCTTTATTTTAAGCTTATTCACATAATATAATATGATCAGTTTTATCACACCGAGAGACATGAAGCGTAAGCAACCGAAATTCCCGGTCCCGTCGTGTGCACGTTGCTGTTTACTGGGATAAGTAAATTATGAAACATTTGTAAAAGTGTCTGAACTAAACACGGTAACAAAATATTCGACTCTCAGAACAAGCGAACCTTTCTTCACTTTATATGGATTACACAAGTTTGTTCAAACCGGGCGAACAATTCGCGCTCCCATGTAAAAAGGTCTATTCATTCAAAAGCAGATTTTACTTTTAAGAGCTAAATAGTGATATTATAATGCGTGATGCCTATATACTGTCATATTGAAGTATTAACGAATCACATATCGTTACAGTCAACTCATCCCTCTGCGCACCGCTACAGTTTGTTTTTACCCCTCTCCCTGATTCTCTGGTCTATGAATATTCATATGTCTGTGGGTGTGGCTATTAAATAACGAGACAGACGCTGTAAAACATCTTATTTTAATTTAATGCTTATTTACTTACCTATTGCCACTCTCCTCTATCCCTACAACGCTCCATGCGAATTTTCCATTGTTAGAAACAGTGCGGGAAGTCTTTTTCTATCAGCTCCTTCAGGACGCTTGCCGCTTTCTCTTTCACAGCTTCTACGGACTCAAATCTTGTTCTTTTTAATGCAGATTTCACGTTGGGGAACAGATAGAAGTCGCACGGCGCAAGATCCGACAAATAAGGCAGTACAAAGTGTCAGAACGAACATTTTTGCGAGCTCTTGTTGTTAAAACGTGAGAATTTTAGGCACCATTTTGCATTATAAAATTTGTAATGTAAAATTTTCCCTAAGCATTCTTTGTCAATTCCTACACTTTCAGAAATCACACGAATACTTACCCGATCAGATCAAACCAGATTATTGATTTTTTCGATATTGTCATCCGTTTTCAACATGGAAGGGCGACTCAAGCGTGAATCTTCTTCAACGTCTTCTCGGCCATCTTGAAAACGCTTACACCACCCAAAAACCCGTGCAAGCGTTAAACAGTCATTGCCATACGTTTCAGTAACGGTTTTTCCAAGTTTCATGCGAAATTTCACAAAAAATCATTAATCCAGTTTTCCGGCAAAACAAAAAAACAACTCTTATACGAACGAAGGCTACGGCTATACGGATTTACTTACAGAAGCCAGATGTACTGCATTCGAAAGAGAAGGCTTCACGCTTCACATCTCGTCGCTGGCATTAAATTTGGCGCATGCGTAATTTTTCTGCAGCAGCGTCAATCTCGTTATTTAATAGCCTAGCCACACCTCGTACGCTTTCAAATTTTATAACTCGAAATAAACATAAAAAATTTTAAATATAAAAATTTCGAATGCAAACATAAAAAAAAACTTTCAGAATGGCTCACCTTACGTTTTTTCTTACGAAACAAAAATACACACATATTTTTTGAGGCAAATGTGTTATAAACATTATTGTCAACTCACTTTTTGTCGTTTCTTGTAAAAATAATTAATAAAAAAAATACGATTGTGCTTTAGACCACACGACTGAAGTAAATATTTGCTTAGCTCCATCTATATGTATGTCTATATAAATATGTTTATATGTATAAAATATATACATATATTAATTTTTTACAAATACTTATTTAAATATTATTATTATTCGCCTCGCCCGATCAAGCCGTGCGCATCGACATCCTCTCCCCCACGCGTGTGGCGCGTCACTGGTATTTCAAAATACTGACTGAAATATTTCATGCACTATGAGAGGAAGAGAGAAATAAAATGAGCGCGCGCACTGCTCTCTCGTGCTTCTACAATGTGATACAGCCCGTTCGCTTTGCAACGCATTTCACTTTTCGTAACGCTGTAATTTCCGTAACGCATTCGCCAGTTTACCCTTCAAGTCAAGCGTGCGTAAAGAAGTATTTACTTAAAAATTCCCAAAATTTCTTAATTATCACAAATAATACAAATGAATATAAGCAAGAGACACAAAGACAAACGAAAAAAATATTATTACAGTTTAATTTTGTGCCAAAGTCATTTACGAAAATTAGAAAAAGCAGGGGTCAAGACTTGATCCCTGTGGTACCTACACCTATTTATATATTATATGAAATTTAGTTATTTTTTAATATGTGGATTTAAATATTAACCTGTAAGCTGCTGAATTAATTCTCTGATGCTTACAAATATGGTTGGCGGCACGTTTCAGAGTGGTGATAAGGTAGGCACTCTGAGTATCGAGTATTGCCCTTGTGATAGAATTAACGATACATGAAATTGATTTAGCCGCACTTGGCGAGATACTTACTTCTCAACATTTCTTTTCCCATCTCCTTCCCTTCGCCACTCCTTTCAGTCTCACAGCGTACCTTAATTGGGGATTCCATAGTCCCACTGGCTTCTTTTCTTTATTTTTTTTTATATGAATACCGCACAAGAGTACCAACTGCTCTCCTTTGGAGCCTGTGAGACTATGGCAGCCCAAATTGGGGTATGTTGAAAGGCTGAAGGTAAGTGGGGAAGGGAGGGAGATGGGGAAGACGAAAAGGGAAGTACCTAGCTGTTCAGATCTGGTCACCAAACACTACAAAAGCCATTTCAAACAACGTTTCAATTCTGAATGGTGGTCTTACACCAGGACTGTATTGAGAGTATCTTCCACTCTGGAACGTGCAGCAAATATACTATATATATTATTTTTAATGAATTAATTCGATAATTATGACTCTTGTGAGTGATTATTCACATAAAAATGGCATTTTTTATGTCAGGAGATGTTTTAGCAATATTTTTTATTACACCGTATCTGCTCTAGTTTATTATTTTGATCGTTAAAAATATATCAAATTAAAAAGTTATTAATTTGTCGTCTTAAACAACACTGCAATATTATGTTTATCGCTGACATTATTGGGAAGTAATACAATTCATGTTATTATTGAATACGTAATAAATATAATTTATGTTTAAGAAATCCAAAACATGTGTTTCAAAGTAGGTAGGAACCAACTCAAGGCAGAGGAAAACATTGTAGATAAGAAGAAACATGATAACAATGCAAAATATTGACCCCCTTTGCTTGGAATGACCCAAAAATATTAGGGTTACCAAAATGATCGTTCGCCATAGGTACATTCCCATGGTAACCGACGAGTTCATCGAAAATCAATTCATTGAAAGCCAATTTATCGATAACGAGAGGTTAGGTTAGGTTAGGTTGAACTCGTTTTCGATGAACTTGTCGTGAACCCATTCCCATTCGAATTAGCATTAATTGTAAATCGAAATTATACGTTATCCTATATATTTTTTTTACAATAGTTTAATATAATATTAAGTAAATTAAGAATACAAAGTATTTTGTCCTCAGTCCTTTCACTAGGTATTCCTGTTCCGAGGCGGACTGTATGTTTTTGTATGGTGTTGATCATGATTTCCTCATCATTGAGTTGGTTTGTTGGTTTTTGTTGGTTTCCACGAAATATAAATAAATAAAGCAAAAAGTGTTTACGTTTATTATCTGTAGGTTGCGTTGGTGTTACTTAATGAATTGAATTAGTTCCTCATCTTCATGTTTATTTTTCCATAATTTGATGTCCTTTTTAAACTTTTGTATATCCATGGTGTTTTTAATTTCAATTGGAAGGGAATCATATAATTATACGCTCTTTTTAATAATTGAATATCTCGTTAATTAATATGCCGCACTTCCCCGACTGACTATATTTAAATGTGTTTAAAACTATTATTGAAAATTGCGAGAAAAAAATGTCAAATATGTCATTGCTTCTCACTTTCTAACTGGATGATGAGGGTACCCATATTGTGCATAAGATACAATAATATTATATTGACTAATGCCAACTTTCGAACTAAGTACATGAGATAAAGAATCCGATTAAAGTGCTAATTTAAATTGTATTGAACAATATGTGCCTGTTATATTATCATTTTTGGAGTCAGAAGTAATAAGTTACAGATTGTCTGATGTATGTCTGTGAAAAAGTATATTTTATTCCTATAAGTATTATTAGCGTCTAATGACAATAATATTTACTCAGTAGAAAAATGCAAATCACGAAAGTAATACATTACAATGAGTGGCAAGATGCATAAAAAACATTAGAGGCATACATAAGAGAGACAATATAATTAGTTATAATTTTTTAACAGCGCCAGAACTTTTTTTCTGAATCCGTGCAATTTATCGATAAAAATATCTACTTTAGCACACTCTATCTTGTTATATAGTCGACACATCTGGGTCAGAGGGCCGAAGTAGGCGATATTATTTTTAAATGTATTCAGGTGAAAAATGTTACGGCGTCTTAAACAATGTGAGTTGAGGACATTTATTTCAATATTGCTAAGAAATAATGTAGTATCAAGATGGCCGTTAATAATTTTATGTAAACATATTAGATCAGTCAACTGCCTTCTAGTTTTAAGTGTATCAATCTTGAAGTAATCACGACGGGCGTCGTATGATCTAAGATGGTCGTGTAGTCTTTCCTTTTTAGGTTGATGCGAGCCAGAAATAATATTTTAAGCCCGGACAATGCGCAACGCCGGGAACTTCAGAAAGTATCATAATAATATTTATAAAAATTGATAGTTAAGTAAATACCAACCCGAAATTCGAAGTTGTCGAGTGAAAAGGAGAGTCTCTCCCCTTCGTAGTAGGTCTGTGACTGTGGCTTGGGCCAGACTTGTCCCTGTGTGGGGACATACCTGGGTCCAGGATGCTCAACATAGCCGGAGCACGTGGCCACCAGACAGGCGGAGAAAGCCACCATCAGCAGTGTCATGGTCTCTACAATAAACACACACCTTATTCATTCTCCACTGTCAACAAATATAAACTTACATAAAATCTGATTATTTGTTTTAACATCGACCCCACAAAGGGGCCCTGAGGAATATAATTTCCCTCGGGAACTGAGTCATCTGAAGCAACACAAAGGAAATCACTACATGCATAAACACAAAATATTACAAGGAGAAAGAAAAAAACATGATACAATAGTAGCCAATTGGGAGTACATGCAAAAACTAACTACACATAACATTATTTTTCAGAAGGACGTGCAAAAAATATAATAATATCTTTTCAGACGCTGATATTTTCTATTTGTTTTCAGCTCAATTTACTAAATGTATATTAGAAAAAATTAAAACAAATGGTTAATTACGAACCCTCTACCCCTTCTGTGTACTATTTTATTTTTTTATCAATAAACATTATTCTATCAATTCTATGTATAAATAAATATGTTTGATTTTATTAGCTTAATTTCACAATTTTCTATCCTGTACTTTTTTATTAGTTTTTCTTTTTCCGCCAACTCCACTTTAAGTCTTCTTTAATCTGGAAGAATATTAAACGAAAGTAGAGCATTGAAAATAAAATTGAAATAAATAATAATGTCGTGGTTTTGGCTATAAATTTAGGTCTTCATATTGAAAGTTCACTTGTTAATTTTTTGTCCAAGAAAAAACTTAAGACGATAGACTTCGCTTTTCGGCCCATACAAAAAAGACGCCCGGGAAAAAACACTTTTCTACATCGAAAATTGCACAAAATGAACATATTTTTTTTATAATGCCTTTTAAAGGGTGAAAACTATGTCGGTATGTTTTCAAATTTTCGATGCGTTTCGTATTAACGTAAACATTCACTTTCAAACATGTACGATTTATCAAAAAATATTATTTAAGGAAAAAGTGCTGCTAACTCAACTCTCATAAAGAATTATAAAATTATAAAAAGCTACCGACGTAGCTTCTTCTTTCTAAAAAATATTTTTTTTTTTAAATTTCAATTTCGTGAAAGTTTTGGTGTAGAAAAGTGTATTCTCCATAAACCCCTTTTCGAGCAATTTATGTAGATAAATTTGAGCGTTGTCTCATTCGCACATTTCGCATTCGCATGTATTGTAAGTGTGCGTGAGCTTATTGTGAGCAGGACAGAATGACAGACGCGGGTGTTCCGCGTATCGTTCAAAGTCTAGCCTCTTAAGGTATAGCACGATTAACAAAGGTATGAAATATATTTTCTTTCAAAAGCACCAAGAGTAAAACTACTTGCCTATACCAGCGTTTACACGGTATAAGTACAAAAATCGACACTGTAAATAAATTCGTTTGATAGCCATCATACCAACTTATTATTAGGAGTGATTGACCAGCGGCTGAGAAAAAAAGTTTAAAAATGCTTGCAACTGTACAGGGGGCCTAGTCTCTATCTTTCGGTATCACAAACAAGCACGTTTGCCGTTTAACCTTTCTTGACGGTGCTGTCAACTAAGCGGTCACTGTTTATATTTACTGAAATATCTTTGTAAATATACTAAACATAGAGTTAATATTTTGGGTATTCCTCCACAATACATTTATGTATTGGATTAAATAAATACAACATATAAATATTTACTGAGTGTTCAGCACCGGAGAGCGAGGAAGTTTTTAGCACGGTAAGGGGAAGGTTAATAAGGATTCGTAACGTAGGTACGGACGTTGTGAGAGATAGAGACTAGGCCCCCAGGTTCCAATGAGAAAGAACGATTATTCCCCGTATCAAATTTTTAAAATAAAAAATTTAATATCGATTTATTTCATTCAAAACTTGCTTTAATATATACCTACATCAAGTAAGCGATAAAAATGCTCAAAACGCACGATGATAAATGATTAAATATCGTATACTTTTGTAAGTATTTTTTGATCATAAGTACTAATGATTTTTCAATAATGTCTAAACAAAATAAATGTGTAAATTTTTTTTAAATATTTTAGTTGTAAGACCTTAAATAAATAGAAAAACTGGGGTATTTTTGTCACAAAACACGTTCTGAAATTTATTTTTTAATGATTTTAATTTAACTAAAATTAAATGTCTCAAAACTGTGTTGACTAGATTATGTATTGATTTATTTTTTTGTATGATTATATGATTTGAAATTTGTGTTGTTTAATAGAATCTATTCTTTGGTAGTACCCTCTTAAAGGTAGACTTCGGTTTTCGGCCCATACAAAAAGAACGCCCGGGAATAAACACTTTTCTACATTGAAAATTGCACGAAATGAATATTTTTTTTAAATTGCCTTCTAGAAGGTGAAAGTGTGTCGGAATGTTTTTAAATTTTCGATTCGTTTGGTATTAACGTAAACATTGACTGTCAAACATGTATAATTTATTGGAAAATACTATTTAAGGAAAAAGTGTTGCTAACTCAATTCTCGTAAAGAATTACAAAATTTTAAAAACATACCGACTTAGCTTCTTCGTTTGAGAACATATTTTGGTGTTTAAATTACAATTTTGTGAAAGATTGGGTGTAGAAAAATGTTTTCTCCCGAAAAGTTGTCCCATTGGCACGTTTCGCATTCGCATGTATCGTAAGTGTGTGTTAGCTTATTTAGAGCGGGACAGAATGAAATACCTAAAGGTCCCGCGTGTGGTACAAAGTCTAGGCTCTTAAGTCGATTTTTGGTATTTTTGGTTTGACCGGTCAGTGGTTGAGTGGGCACCGCGTTTGCGTCCCACCCAGGCGTTTCGTGTTCGATTCCTCGGCTGGCCAAGTCCTCCATCACAACACAAGCAACATCTTCCGCTTAGTATGGCGGTAGTAGGAGATTTTCAAATGTTGTTGGGTTATTCGTAACCCGGGAATGTTTGTCTTTCTTTAAAAAAAAAAAAAAAAAATTGGTAAATATTGCACAAAAAATATTATTTTATAATAATTATAATTTCGAATGGCAAACTGTCGGGTCACCGAAATTTCGCTAAGAAAGATATTTACCGAGTCTAGTTTTTTAACTGTTAATTCGTGGTGGAATTCCATTGTATTAGATATGAAAAAAAATGTTTTATTTCATATCTAAAGATATTTACGTTCATCAAGTTGTTCTCTGGTAAGAGCCCTGACAATTTAAACCGTTTGATTTAAATAGAAGTAATTAATGATAAATAGGCACATTGTCTATCAGCTATCATAAGTGAAGTACCTACTTAATTGATTTATTTCTGTTGTGATTTAAGATTCGTAAACAAAATGTTATATATTGCGGTACAAAGTTGAATCGAAATACAAAAAAAAATTGCTCAGTGCTTATCGTAGTTGACTATTACCAGGGTTGGGCAGTATTTGAATTACTTGTAATTGATATACAAATACGTATTTGGAATGTATGTATATTTGTATGTACCTATCCTAAAAATGTAATTTGTATTTGGTATTTCAAATAAATGATGCTGAAGTATTTTGTAATTAGTAGATATTTAAAATACTCATGGCTTCAAAATACATTTTCACACAAATACATTTAGCGATCAACAATGGAGAATTAGTCAGCTTTCTAAACGATAAAAATAAAGAGCTTACCATTCTTGAAAGCTATCCAAATATAAAAAAAAGTGTTCATACAATTTAACACAAGTTTGTGCTCATCAGGACCTGTAAAAATATTATTTTCTTTACCGGGTTTTATTAATTTCCCAACAAAAAACCGTTTGTCTGATGATGCATTTAAAAATCTAGTGTTCGTAAAAGAAAATTCTTATTTTCCTGATAAATAGGCTGGGCTGGATTAGTTTCTATTTACATTAATTACCTAACGCTGGGTCCTATACCACAAAACTTTACAAGTTTACGAAGTGGAGATGAGATGTATCTTTTAAGCAATATAATTAGTCATTTTTTTCACGTCTCAGCATCGCTCTTCTCAGTTTTGCTTTTATGGAAACGCACTCTTAGATAAGGGTTTAATACTACTTACGACAATTTATTGCAATCAAAGGTTCTGAAAGTATTTTGTATTTTAAATAAAAATGGTTAAAATACTGTATTTTGTATTTCAAATACACGACTTGAAAGTATTTTGTAATTTGTATTTTAATTACAGCAAAGCAGGTATTTTGCCCAACCCTGACTATTACAAATTTGGCTAATTGGTGTATGTTTATGCAATCCTCGTATTTGGGTGATAGGAGGATTCCGTTAGGAACTTAATATAAGGAATACATTTTTAGTTTAAAATTTTTATCACGTCCTCTCTAGTTGCGTTAATGTTTACGGAAGGAAAAATTAAATGAAGTTCACTGGCATATTCTCGCTGTTAATTATCTTCCACACTAGCTACAAAGTTGTTTTGAAAGTACCTACCCATTAGTAATTCCATGATTTACACTAGTAACAGACTTAGCTATAAAAGCGCCAGCGTTATTTGGTTTGCCCTATTTCGGCATATCGCTCGCCGTACTTCCCAATGGGATTGTATGGCGAGCGATATACTGAAAAAGGCCAAGCCAAATAAGGCTGGCTCTTTTATGGCTAATTCTGTCGGCCACATTAAGCCGCGAATTTCTACCGATTTCTTACATATTTTCCTTAAACATTTGAAGTTTTTAAGCTCTTAAAAAAATATATGTTACTCTTTAAGATAATGTCTTTACATTCCCCACGCCGAAACGGTAATCATATGAAATTCCCTCGATAGAAATAAATCTTTGTTTCTGTTATTTTACAAGTTATATGTATGAAAAAATTCACAATGTTTCTTTAAATGCTACTAAACACAACCCTCACGATATTTTTGATCTATTTTAACGAGTCGTGTGTTATCAAAGATTTTCCCAATTTTCGCTTGAATATTATCGTTTATAATATTAGCGCATTCCCTCTAACATTCGTATTATCGTATCTCTCCCTCTTCTTTTTGAGCGGGTATGATAATTTAATTAATTACCTAAATATTACCTAAATACCGCGTCAAGATCTAGGCAAACCTCACCCCATGAAAAAGGCGGGTTCATGGGGTGAGGTTTGCCTAGATCTTGACGCGGATGCTTTTGTTTGATTTTAAAGAAAAAGTTTTTGTAAAAAAAAAAAAACATCTAAAAAGTCGCCTGGAGACCAAAATTTCATTTACATTTTTTACTCCAAATAATTTATTTATTTATTTATTTACGCCTATTAAGGCGTTTACATACATATAACATTTTTTACAAAATTATACAAATAAATAGTGCAGGAAACGACACTTGCACAAAGATAAATATGAAGTAAAAATATTATTGAATTTGATTCACTGAATATTCGTATGTCTATGTCCACAGAGTATGTAGGTACCTATAAAATATAAAAATAAAAAATCCAAAATATTTTTTTTTTGCTTTCAGCCGACAAAATGCTCATAATGTGTTATTAGTCAATTTAAATAGTTTTTTCAAATTATTCCCCTACTTGGTGAAAAAAACTTCAATAAGGTATGCTTATATACTAAAATTGATGGTACATTTTCATACAAATTCACTGTTACGAGTGGTGTTCCCCAGGGGTCACATTTAGGTCCAATCCTGTTTTTATTATTTGTTAATGATGTGTTATATATTTTCGATGATGTTCAAGTATTAATGTCAGGAATCACTGGTAAGTACGATCCTTTTCACCCTGTATTGACACAATGTCCATTCCAACTTCTGCAGCGCCCTTAAAAATTTAAAAACGCACTCCCAGGCCTCCAAAACGCCCAAAAAGGGGCGCTGGCGCCCCGGTTAAGAATCACTGATCTAAGCCATATATAATTTTAATTATAATTTTTAAATAATATTTCACACACTCTCCTAATAAAGCAGACGTTTGTTCTTAGTAGAGGACAACTTATATTTTATTACAACTATTAGAAAAGTATTAATAATAATTAATTTTCAATGTGGTTTCTAATCGTAATTACATTTTACAATGCAATCAAGAAAACCTTTTATTTATAAGAAGAGATATGGTAATTTTGTAAGATAATATATTAAAGTAATAAACAAATCAGATAATTGTACATAATTCATTAGAAATGATAAGCAAAACATAATAAACCTACCGAAGAACAATTTAAAAAATGATATCGTGGTACCATAGACATATGAATAATATGTCTATGCGTAATACCTACTACTAATTTTAATAAACTTTTTTTATTATATAGTAATCAGTATTAATTTGTACCCTGATGATGCTTGAGCAAAGCGAAACCGGTCGGTAGAATAAATTAATAAAAACTCGTGGTTATAGACAAAATAAGTGACAAAACAAGTGGAGACAATTTAATTTTTTTTTTCTTACATTTTTATTTAGCGAAAATATTTTAGAAATTATAACACGGATATTTTTTAGAAATTAAAACAACTATTTGCGTCAATAGTATTAGCCCAGTTATCAAATAAGTGGATATCTCGTTATCATTTCATAAATAAACTAAGTTATAAAATGTCATTGAAGAAGACGATAACACTCATAATCTAAACGAAAATGTGAAAAAGAATAAGACACAGAAAAATAAAAGATAATGATCGCAACTGGGACTCGAACCCAGAACCAAAGTCTTACCGGGACAAACGCCATACCAATGACGCTACTACCACATCTTATTTAAATTCATCTTTTATTTTTCCGTGTTTTGTTCCTTTTCATATTTTCGTTTAGATTATTAGTGTTATCTTTTTCTTCAATGATATATTACCTTGATGGGAATAACCTTCAAAAGTTATAAAAAGAGAGTTGTTCTAATAAAAACTACGTTTTAGTGATATTGAAGTTTTAGTGATAATTTTTTTTAGTGATATTGATTGTATTCAAAAGTAATGGTTATTGGATATTTTATTAGAATCTACGTGAATATGCACTGTTTTCCGAACAAAAGAAACTTCCCAGAGTGGAAGATACTCTCAGTATCACCCTGGTGTGACCACCATTCAGAATTGAAACGTTGCTTTAAATAGCTTTAACCGTGTTTAGTGACTAGATCTGAATATCCAGGTACTTCCCCACCTTCCCCTTCCCCACCTTGTTCCATTCCCCACTTACCTTCAGCCTCGCAACATACCCCAATTGGGGATGCCATAGTCTCACTGGCTCCAGACGGGAGCAGTTGGGACTCTTGTAAAGTGTTATAAAAAAAAAAATTATAAATTGAATCGAAAGTTTCAATTTTTGTTCTAACAAATTTGTAAAATTAAATTTGTTTTATTTTATGAAATTGTTAAAATTAGGGGGTTTCTCACCATCCCCTAGATAGCTTATCTACACTAATAACGAATATTATTAAAAATAAAAATAAAATACTCGCAGTGGTTAGAAAACTTGGTCAACTTATCCAATATATAGCCACTATTCATAGGTTCGAGTACCGAATTATAACTTGATAAATAAATAAACCGTAAATCGTAAATCGAAAATATTCGTTATTAGTGTAGATAAGCTATTAGGAGAATGGCGAGAAACCCTCTCAATCAAATAGAGGTAACTTTGGCCATTATTTTGTAGTTAATGATAATTAGTTATAAAAAAAATGTTGCTTCATTTACTCATAATTTATTTTAATTCATTTTTTTAAATAAAAAAATACTCATACATCATATATGATTAAATACAAAATAAAAATAAATGAAACCATTAAAAATCGCATTTATATGAGCGTAAATTCAAATTAAATTAAATAAAGATTTTATTTGCAATGTTTTATTATTTTTTCAATAATTATATAATAACTCACAAAAAAATGCCAAAGTTGCCGCTAAAATTACGCATAAATTGTTTTTTTTAATATCGTATATGACATGTATTTTATTTTAATTTAAAAAACAAATTAATAAAGTAACACCCTTCCGTACAAGATATTTGCTATATTTTTTGATAAAAAAATTTTGTTTTTTATTTTGGTTGAGACTATTTTGGCCTCGAATCCAAATTTAGGTTTTACATGAAAAATACCCTGATCAGAAAAGTAAATTTCACAAAGGTTTACGCACCCGTTGTGGGATTTTTCTATGCAAGCCCCCCCCCTGGATTTTCTCCGGTCGATTCCTTATTTTTTTTAAATAATTTCATCATCACAATTCCTACTAATGTCATACAAATCATTGCTTTCTGATTTTTTCTTCTATCCTCTTCAACTTAACCAAAGGCAGTATACGAAATTTTTACTCAAGCCTCTGGAATATTCTTTCAGAATAAAGGATAACCTATTATAATATATGATAATTTATTCTATGGTGGGAGTATTTCCGCATTGCAATAAAAACCAAATACATTTAATATTTCTTAACATATCCGAAAACTGAAATCTGTTTATAAATTGTCCTAGAATAAATACGATTACTTACAAATTTTATTGTTAGAAATAAACATACCCTTTTTGAAATATGAAAATTTTATTAATAGAAATAAACAAACCCTTGATGATGGTTTGGACATGTAGAGCGAATGAATGAAGAAAGGAGTGTCAAGAGAATGTATGATGCGAATGTGAATGGTAGAAGAAGTCGAGGACGCCCGAGGAAGACATGGCACGATCAAGTGAAAGAGATACTGGAGTCGGGCCATGTCAAGAGTCAGAATAATAGAAGAGCATGTATGATAAGATGTATGAATGTGAATGAGGCGAGGAGTGTATGCCAAGACCGAGTTGTTTGGCGGTCCGTCCTCTCTGCCTACCCCTGCGGGTTATGGTTAGTTAGTTAGTTAACAAACCCTTTTTGAAATATGAAAATTTAATTATTAGAAATAAACATACCCTTTTTGAAATATGAAAATTTTATTATTAGAGATAAACATCCTTTTTGAAATTGAAAATATTATTATTAGAAATAAACATACCCTTTTTGAAATATGAAAATTTTATTATTAGAAATAAACATGCCCTTTTTGAAATATGAAAATTTTATTATCAGAAATAAACATACCCTTTTTGAAATATGAAAGTTTTAATCATAATTTAATTAATTATATTGATTTTTTTAATGGCTCAATTTACATTTTTTGTAAATAAAATTAATGATAACGAAAAAACGTAATAAAAATATACAAATGTATTACAAACATTCTCCTCAGTTTGGCTTTTCATATAAAAATAATTCATTTAAAAAAACACGAAGAAAGTATTAATGTTTTTTCAAATTGAGGTCGAAACCTTTGGTTTTGTAGAGATGTACATTTTAATTATTCTGCTTTTAGATTTATAGATTTGAATTACATATTTTTAGATTCGAATATAAAATGTGATGTTTTCTCTTTCTAACACCGGTTAGACAAAATTTCTCACCATGAGATGAGGGAGACACAACGATTTCTATGATAACATATTTATGAGCTGTTCCCAAAAGCAAACAAATTAACCTGAGGCCTGAGGGACTATTAGCTAAGTATCTATATGATTATTTGTATCGTCTTATCTATCATTATAATCACTATAGATAATTATTATTATTAACACAACAATATGGGAGGCGGGTACGTGTACCGCTGCCCCGGGAACCATTTATTGGATAACCAACATCCAATTGGTTCGCTACCTTTGGTGACTTAAAAGGGGTGCCCAGGTTCATGGGAGTGAGATTCGTCTAGATCACTTTTGCCCGCCTGCTGCGTGGCAGGCTGGATCGGAAGAGAAACCATCTACGGTAGGAGGCATTAATTCATTTGCTCGTCACTCCTGAACACATTTGACCCTAAGTTATTACCCACCCGTCATACCTTTTCCTTCCCAGAACTTCCTCGCCTTTCTTTCCCTAAAATGACATAGGCCTTGGGGGATTTTTTTTCCTCAGGGCCTCCCATATAGACATAAAGTTTAAACAATGTTATTTTATTTTTTTTAATTAACTTGTGAAGTTAATTATATTTTAATGTTACAATTATGTAATAAAGTTATTAATGTTCTCCTGATGCGGTGACCAGACTCGTGGCGAGCCACGACAACCCTTGACAAGTCCCACGTGTGTGGTCAGACCGCGTGCCGACGCCTGCCAGTGCGTGCCATAGCTTGCCGTTGACCCGGGACCCGGTGGATATTTCGGCCACCAAGCGACAAGCTCGGAAAGCTTCAGTATAACTTATGAACTGGCCCGGTGCGGTCGCCGTTTTTGCTCCGTGCGGTTTATCGTAAATTGCGATAAAAATGTAAAATATATTATTTTTATGTTACAGATTTTTAATGCACTAGTAAAATTTATTACGACTGGATCTACACAATAGCCCTAAATAATATATTTTTTAAAGATTTATTATTTATTACAAGAATTTTTTTTTAATTATTGAATATCTCTTATTTATAATAAATAATAACTTTTTTAAGGTTATTCCCTATGTAAGTTTAAAGTAATTAATAAGACGAGTGATCCTGGGTTCGAGTCCCAGTCTTAATTTGGAAGGCGGGAATGGGTACCGCAGCCCCGGGAACCATCTATTGGATAACAAACACCTCTGCCATGGGTCACCCCAAGTAGTTTACTACGTTTGGTGACTTAGCAGGGGTGTACGGGTTCATGGGGTAAGGTTTGTCTAGGTCTTGGCGGTGGATGATATAGACACACTGAACCCCAGATTCGTACCCAACCGTCATTCCTTATTCCTTCCCAGAACTTATTTTCCATAAAAATACCCTCCACATAGCATCCCCAAAGATGACATAGGGAAATTATTTTCCTCAGGGCCTCCTGTGTGGACATAATGTAAAAAAAGGGTGCGCCGTTACCTTTTAATTTTTTTGTGTGTTGTTCTTTTTCATATTTTTGTTTAGATTTATTATAAAATAAAATAAAATTCTACGAAGAGATAACACACGAATGAACAAAATACTAGAATTTAAAATAAATTATCTGGTACGGTTTCTGTAAATTTGAATCATCCACCATCTCTTTCGGCGAACTCTTCGTTTTTTTTTTTAAATTTAGTACAAATAAGTTAGGGCAAATGTGACAGCCGATGTAGTTGCCTCGATGTCCGCCATGGCGCTCCGAACGCAATGTAGAACTCGCAAGCTTATGCACGAGTGTGGTCACGAATATTTGCGTGCCATAGCTTGCCGAGTCGTGCCACGAGCGCGCTCGGCACGTATGAGGCCGTACCATGACAATATTTAACAATGATGCATTTTGTTTATCTCACTTCTTAGTAAGTAATTAGGCACTTTTTTAAAAATTTGTTACATAATTATTATTTTTTTACAGCTCTCCTTGAGATAAAATCACCTCAAGTGCGCTTATACAATTACATGTTTTTTATTACGATTATTTACTATAAAAAGGGATTCCATTACAACTCAGAATCAAGCCAACTCAACACCTCTTTGAAAAGTCGTTAAAGCTAAAAAAAAAATATTGAAAAATATCACAAAGCCTAACTTAACGTAACCTATTTAACCAATTTTTTAATATATTTTGAGACTTTTCAAAGGAGGTGTTGAGTTGAATTTTTTCTGAGTTATCCGGTCACCAAAAGAAGAGTAAAAAATTATTTGTTTATATTATATAGACCCCCTAGGTATTATCCCTGTTTTGTTTAAATAGAAACAGTAAATATATTTTGCATACGTCCGCAGCTTTAGAATACGCTTCACAAGTATGGAACCCGCAGTACAAAAAATCATATGTACACAATCTGGAACGTGTTCAAAATCGTTTCCTGCGGTACTTAGATTTCCGTAGCTATCGTCCCCACTTAAATCACAAAGATTCGGCCGCGTACTTCAATATATTATCATTGGAAGATCGAAGAAGCTCGGCTGATGTCCTCTTTCTACAGAAAATATCCAGGTCCGTCGTAGATTGCCCAGAACTCTTACAACGAATCCAACTACGAGTTCCCAACAAACGAACCAGATCAGACAACATTTTTAGCCTCCCTCGATGCAACACCAATTCTAAGCAAAACTCCTTCATTTATCGTGCATCACACGCTTTTAATATACTATACACAATTTGACATTTTTAACTCTGCACCACACTCCTTAGAGTCACACAGGAAATCTCTCGATACTTTACTATAACTACTTACATATACCCTACTAATTATACAGAATAGATCCATCCCTTTCCCTTCCCTCCCACCATCCCATCCCCATAGGCTAATGTAACTATTTTTCTTTGTTTACACTAAAAAATTAAGATACTTCAGTGGAAAGCTTTTATTGGTTAAATGATTTACACGTGTTTTATTATACTTTATAAAATGTTATAACAGTTGGTTTTCCAAATAAAATAAAATAAAATAAGTATTGTTTATAGCATATTTATAATATAAACAATAGATATTATTTATATTCTCTCTTATCTTCAATGGTGATTTGAAAAACTAATTAAAAAAAATAAAATAAAGAGTAGATCTGTTAAGTACGGTTACATTATTATTGCTTATTTCTTATCACACCTTTAAAATGTTTTATTGAAAACTGGTCGATGCGAATAAGCGCCTCCGCCCACTGAGGCAACTGAAAACTCTCAACTGCCATCTGTCTTTGTATGATAATGTGATGGCCCGCACACTTCACAATCACACAAAACCCCGTTGTCAATGGTAACGCAAGCGGTGACTTGCGACTTGCTCTGCTGGTTGCCCTGGCCGGCCATTGATAGTTGCCAGCTGTCAGCTGATTGTTCTTCGTCTATGGTTAAACAAGCTTTTTGACCAATCAAGACAGAGAAAACAGCCGGTTTTAGTTGGTTTTCAGTTGCCTCAGTGGGCGGAGCGCCTAAGTTCATTGTACTAGGTATATGAGTGTGACATTTTCAAAATTAGAACTGGTGTTTACTGTGTAAAGAAAATCACTCAAAATATTAATTTTATCTTTGCAAATCCAGAAAAGCGGTTAAGTACCTACATATAATATAACTTGTTCCATGTCTAATCGGACTATGAGATCTTAGCGTGTGAATTACCATAGTAAATTTATTCAGACACGATACTTCCTCACATGATAATTCATCACATCATAACTCACACTAGCCTAACCTAACGTAACCTAACCTAAGGTTAAAAATCCCAATTATCAGTTTTCGACGCTTCGAGACATGACGAATTATCATGTGAGGAATTAACATCCGATGAAAAGTTTGTACTCAATTTTCATACCCTTAAAAAGTTTCCACTGAACAATTCTGGTCACCGTTATATTTGGCCAATGAAGGAAATTTGAACAGGCTAGAAGTTATACAGAACAGAGTTATGAGATGTATACCTACTGGGAATAGGCAAATACGCAAGGATTGACAAATGAGAGAGGAGCTGAATTGGATTCCAATAAAAAAGAGACTACTAATTTTTGTGCATAATGTTATGAAAAAACCAAATGCCTAAATACTTAAAGGATGAAATTGATTTTAATAGAGATATTCATAATTATGAAACCAGATATATGATTATTGCCTTATATATTTTAGAGAACTAAAGATATATTATGATGAAATGCCTGAAAGTCTGAAGAATGAATGGATTTAAAAAGAAATGTTATGCTTACCGTAAAAACATTTCAATTTATAAAAAATGAAATATTACCTTGTATATATTAGTTTAGAATATATACTTTCTTAATTTATTTTAGAATTTATTTATTTATTTATTTATTTATTAAAGAATTTTATACATAGTGTACATATTGTGTTATTTCGCCCGCCATGCTAGGGATGTCCCTGTGTTATGGCGGGTGAAGTATGCAGATTATATGGGTAATGAAGTACATTTACTGATTATAGAATAATTATGATAATGAGGTTTACAGTTAATGCAGCAATGAATTTATGATAATGAAATTTACATATAATGAATGAATGAATGAAGAAAGGAGTGTAAAGAGAATTTATGACCCGAATGTGAATGATAGAAGAAGCCGAGGACGCCCAAGGAAGACGTGGCACGATCAAGTAAATTAGATACTTGAGTCGAGCCATGTCAAGAGTCAGAATAATAGAAGAGTATGTATGAATGTGAATGAGGCAAGGAGTGTGTGCCAAGACCGAGTTTTTTAGCGGTCCGTCCTCTCTGTCTACCTCTGCGGGGAAACGGCGTGATGGTTAGTTAGTTAGTTAGTTATATTAGTTTATATTTTAACGTAAAATAAACTAACTCAATAATAATAACAAAATAATAAAAAAATAATATAGTTTTTCAGCCGATTGTTTTTATTCTATATTTAAATTGTGCTTCTGTAGAAAAAAAATCTCGCCAAGACAAGTAGTCACATTTTTCACGGATTGTAAAGTAATAATAAGTTAAATTATTTGATTATTATTTGAAATTCATTTATGAACCTTTGAAAAATCTTCATAGAATTTCAGATATTTGTCCTCACATAATATTTATTCGACGAATAATATTTTTATTAGGTACCTACCTTTCGAATTTGACACACAACCAATAAACAGTACGAAGTATAAAACCGATTAATAATTCACTCTAAACACGCGATGCTTTCAGTTACAATGAACGAACTCTACTAAATAAAATTCTACTCGTAAACTGACTACGCTTTTATCCGCCATGAGTGTAGATTGTAGATAAATTTGTGAACATTTTGCGCGGGGGGTCACTAGAGATTGAAAGTTATTGTTATTGAATAATTATAACAGGATCGACGATTGATAACTTATTTCTCAGAAAAAATAATCTGGTAAGATATAATTAAATGAAAACAAATAACTTTGTGTACACCACTTATAATATAATCATAATTATCGACATGTTTCGAACCAAAAGGTTTTTTCATCGGGATACTAAGAACATGAATTATTATCCTGACGAAGAAAACTTTGGTTTCTAAACATGTCGATAATTGTGATTATATGAGTGGTGTACACAAAGTTATTTGTTTTCATTTAATTAAAAATGACGCAATAAAGAGAATTTGCGAAGATTGATGAAGGAATTGATAAGATATATTTTAGAAAAACATTTCAGTACCTAGAAGAACAATTCTGCAATACTTATATACTAATTATTTCATTTTATCATTTACTAGCTGTTTTATTAATGTTTATTGAAGTGTTTTGGATACACAATATTGTTGTTTTTCCGTCTAGTGCGTCCCCCTTCCACCTTCCCTGCTTTCCCCCTCCCGAATTCCCTTCCCCCCACCGCCTCCTCTCCCAGCCGCTAAACTATATGAAATATACACATTTTTAATAACTCACGCGCTTCTCATTGTAAATTCTTATATAAATTTCATAACAGCAGAGCTCACCATTATATACATAGAAGCCTTCGCGAGCATGCGCACAACAAATTACCAAAGTTTCATCGTAATCGGATGAATGGGAGAAACAAAGAAAGATTAATTTATTGATAATGGGTAAACTACACTCTGTTCTTCTGGAACTATGTATGCCATTGTATCTAGTACGATTTCAGAAGACGACCGTTAGAAAAGAGAAAGAAAGTTGGAAAGAGAATCAAAGGCCGCCCACAGACGGATTTTTTATGTGAATACCGCACAAGAGTCCCAACCGTCTGGAGCCAGTGAGACTATGGCTTCCCCAATTGGGGAGTGTTGCTGAAGGTAGTGGGGAGTGGAAATAGATGGGGAAGAGGAAGGTAAGTAAGGGAAGAAGATGGGGAAGTTCCTGGCTATTCAGATCTGATAACCAAACACGGCTAAAGCCATTTCAAGCAACGTTTCGATTCTGAAATCGAGAGCCTTACTCCTTGACCACGGAGGCCTGTGAATATCGATTCTTCCCGATGAAAAAGACTTAAATAAATTCATAAGCTTCAAAGGAGATCATTGTTAGGTTATTGTCTCCGCGTTGAGAAAATAAATTGTTAATCTTTGAATGGAATATTAATTATTTTAAGACCTGTACGATTATTATAATTTTGTATCATCTTACTGATAAAAATATTTTTATATAACTATAAGCAATTATTTGAGTGATTTTTGAAAGCAACGTGTCTTCCCGCCTCTATGATAGGGAAGGCGACGTGACGCCGCACAGTGGCGAAAATTTGAGCGCTGGCGCGACACCTGACCGTTGACGGCATGTTCCCGAAATGATTTTTTTAAAAACTAATGAACCACTGACATAAAAAAATCATTGTAAATAACATCCGATGTTCACTTGCTCTGTAATTAGCCACAGTACAGAGATATACGGGCGCACATTTACGCAGCTATATCTAGGTGGGTTTGGAGGTGTGCGAAAATAGGTGACTTGTGTGCTTATCGAATATTTTTTTTATAAAATCACTTTCACAGCACTACGTGCTACATTTAAATAAATTATATGTGTTGTTTTGGTTCAAATAATCGTTTTTATTACTTTTTTGTATTTAACGTAGTAGGAATAAAATACTTTACGAGTCTTCACTCAAATTTTAAGATGATATTAATGGTTTATATTTTACGGAAATGGAAAAAAATTCGCCGTCAAATACCATCAACTTCTCCAGTAATTATATTTTTAAGGAATGATTGTATTTTTCTTCATTTTTTAAATTCAAAATTGAATTTATGTCTAATAAAGATCAAATTTATGTTACATTTTGTACTGTTGGGCAATGACACGTAAAAAAACTATTACTACCTAAAATCCTCAGCCGCGCTTTGTTGTGATGAATTCCAATTGCTAGAGAAATAATGATAACACGAATTATTAACTAAAATCTATTATTGATACGCTAGAATTTAGAGTCTCAATTAACCACTAAAGATATATCCCTGTTTGGTTATTATAATGCATGTGTCATTAAATGTTAATTATAGTTTTAAGTACCTGCCGACTAGAAAATAGTTAGAAAATTCATTCAATTTACTTGTACACAATATTAGCGAGAGTTTGATAATAATTCTTCTTGTACATTTCTAGTTTAAATATAATTAGGTATCTATTGTATGTAATTACACTAATTACCCGCCATTAATAATCTATTATTCTCCACTGCCACTTAACCCCTCAGGCAAATTTTTCGGTTTTTAGAAAAACTCATACAAGATTATATACTCATAGATATTGTCTCCCTTACCATCGTAGTTAGAAAAATTATCCTTTGTAAAATCAAAGTTCTCGACGGCAATTTGAAAAAAAAAACATGTGTGCTTTAGACCACACGATTGAAGTAAAACTTATTTAGCTCCATCTATATGTATATGTTTATATGTATAATACATACATATATTAATTTTCTACAAATATTTATTTAAATTTAGAGGAAATTCTTTAGAGGAGGCCTTCACCTTCGCCTGAGAGAAGGGTTCTTGCTTATGAATAATTTAAGATACCTATATAACATTTTTTTCTACAAGATTCTAAATAACATTAATTATACTCTTTAATACTTTTTTTTATAACTTTTGCAAGAAATAAAGGCTTTTTATTTTATTATTATTATATGTATAATACATGCATATATTAATTTTCTACAAATATTTACTTAAATTTATTATCGTTCGCCTCACCCGATCACACTTTTCGTAACGCTCTCGTCACGCTTTAGCCAGCCTACTCCCCAAGTCAAGCGTGCGTAAAGAAGTTTTAATTTTTTAAGAAATAATCTTTGGAATTTTTTATTAATTATTTTTACATTAAACGACAAAAAAGTGATTTGACAATAACGTTAATAATACATTTGCATAATAAAATAATTACATATATGTGTGTGTTTTTTCGTTATCAGTAATTTTAGTTAGAAAACCGAGAGGAGTGTCATTTTAAAACTTTCTTATGTTTGCATTAAAAAAATTATATTCCAAAAATTATATGTTTATTTCGAATTAAAAAAGCGCATTTCATCACCTTTCAAAAAGCACTTGAGAAATATTACATTTATTTGGATTTTATTGTAAAGCGGAAATATTTTGACGTTGCGACAAAATAGTACCGAGGCCTGAGGGGGTGAGGGGTTAAAAACAATAATGATCAGTGATGACTATGACTGATGACTAAATGGTCGAACGCCGAGAGCGATGTCGCACAAGTTGTAAGTAGTGTTGGGTAGGACATGATTTCAGAAAGAGGTACCTACTCAAATAATGAAATGAGGTGTTCCACCTCAAACGTGTGAGGCATAATGTGTTTTCGTATCCTAGGGGGTGGCATAAATGTAGCACGCACGAAGTGTAGTGTCAATAATATACAAACACCTCTCCAGTATATTACTTCAATCCTCAAAACATTTCTATTAATACAAAACATTTGTAATAATACAAAATATTTGTATTAATACAAATTTTGTAGTAATGCAAAGAAAAGGAGTTGGGACAATTACATTTTGTGTGGTGGCGAGATATTTTACGGTCTTTTATGGGACAAATTCTTTTTTTTTTACAATGGCTCCACACAGGAGGCCCTGAAGAAAATAATTCCCCTCAGGGCCTATGTCATCTTTGGGGATGCTGTGTGGAGGACTATTTTTAGGAAAGGAAGGAGAGGATGTTCTGGGAAGGAAAAAAGTATGAGGAGTGGGTAGGAATCTGAGGGTCATGGTGTCCAGGAGAGACGGACGAATGATTCCATCCCTCCCACTGCGGTGCAAGGTGATGTTCCGAGAGAGCCCTGCTGGAGAAGTCAAAAGGTCCCCCTCAACCAGTCTCTCCCGATCTTGCATGTCACACAATTGGTGGGCAGATGTATCCGCCGCCAAGACCCGGGCCAACCTCACCCCATGAACCCGGGCACCCCTGCTAAATCACCAAACGCGAACCATTTGTAAGAGATACTCAATACTACTTAATTGGGGATGCCATAGTCTCACGTGCTCCAGACGGTTGGGAGCAGTTGGGACTCTTGTGCAGTATTTTTGTAAAAAAAAAAAAAAAAACTAAATAAAACAATAAATTTTGTTTTGAAAAGATACCAACCGAACCAATGAAAATGGGTTTAATTGACTACTATTTACCATCAGTTGAATACAAGGTATAGTCCAGTTATTAGGCAGTTTGTTGAAACAAATTCTGGTGTAGTTCTACCTTTTTCCTCATTTATGTGTTTTAGGGTGCTGATTACGAATCCGAGTTTTGCCAACAAAAAAATGATTTGAGCTGTAGCCGAAAACATGAAAAATAAATTTTTGTCAAAGCATTTCATTCGTAATTGTTAATTACTAATTATATAACAGATGAAACTTTATTGCATAAAGTACTGCTCGAAAAGGTTTATTAACTCATACAGAAATTATAATTTTAGTGCATCAGGATGGTTTCTCGTTGCTCAAGCCGCGCTAACAGGTAAGCCAAAAATAAGTCAAACTTCAACTGGCAATTGCGCCTAAACAGTTAAGCGGGCGACAAACGCGAAGTTCACATCAAAAAGATACTGCGTTATAAGTATCTTTTCTACCGACACACTACGTTATAAAATATTCCTTCCTACGGCAGGAGAAGGGGTCAGTTGAAATCGGAAGCGGTCGAGAGAATATCATTTCTTTGTACTGGATATGTTAACTTGACAGCTCCGTGCATGCTCCGTGTATTAAAAATGGCCCCCTCTCCTGTTTACCGTAGAGAGGGGGTCGCATAACTTTTCTGATACCGCCACTGTAGCGAATACGAAAAATAATTCCGATTAGCGAAGATTCAAACCGCGATCACAGCGCATCATCTTTTTACGTCTGGCGGGTCTCATGGGATTGTATGGCGAGCGCTATTGTGTTATAAATAACTTTTTGATGTGAGCTGCGAGTATGTCGCTACCTTTACGCGTGGCGAAAAAACTTGTACGATACTAAATTATAGAAAATTTAATGCAGATTATTTTAGTGCTCAATAATATTTTCCCAATGTTAGTAGTTTTTGAGTTATATTAAAAAAAAAACTTTTTTTAATTCGTCTATTTGAAATTCGATTTTTTTTGAACGAATGAAGAAGTGGGAACTTGGAAGTGAAAATTAACCCACTTCCCGACACCAATTAAAGCTGAAACTCGGCAGATACTCGTCGTCGATGACAATTCATTCTATCATCTTTTGGTGGCAATCACTCGTGCACACGAATATGCATTTCTCTGAAATGACATAAAGGCGGAATCAAACAGTTCACTAATCGTTCATTTCTGTATATCATTCGGCCTATTTTCTCGGAATGACACGTCTGAACATGAAATGAAAGAAAAGTGAAACGAAGATGGGAACCATATGGGAACATTCGCTCGAGTAACCATAGAGTAAACCTTCACTTGAGTGAACCATCTGATTCCAGCCTTACAGCAGTTAATATATATACGAGATGAATGTCGATACTATTCAATTAGAATTTGGCTCAGTTGTTAGCGTTGTTGACTCCAGTCCACGGGAAGAAACGTTTAATTCTCAGTAAAACCATTTTTTTATGTTTTAAAAAACACTTTGAAAGTTCACAGCAGTTCTCTGGGGAGAAAGGTTCAATCTTCAGCTAAACCAAAAAAAAATCCTTAAAAGTGGCTGCTGACCGACCCAAAAGATGGCCCAACTAAAATTGAAAATAGATGTTTTGCCTATAGTAAAAAACTTTGTTTTTTATGGGTTGACATTATCAGCACCCCAAAATACATAAATGAGGAAAAATTCGGAACTAAACCAGAATTTGTTTTAAAACACCCCTTTTCAGCACTTAATAATGACTGGACTAGTATTCTACAGCAACAAATCAAATTTCATTTTAATCACCTTAAAAATTATACTGAAAACTTGAACTGAATCATGTCAAATAAAACCAATAGAATAACACCACCCATACTCACAGGCTCTGCTTACTAAGGCTGGAATCAAACTGTTCACTAATCGTTCATTTCTGTATTTCATTCCACCTATTTCACTCGGAATGACACGTCTGAACAAGAAATGAAACAAAAGTGAAACCAAGATGGGAACATTCGCTCGAGTAACCATAGAGTAAACCTTCACTCGAGTGAACCGTCTGATTCCAGACTTATATATATATCTATTATGTATTTAATTATTGTATAAAATTTATTTGCAATTTATATATCTTTTTGTAAATAATAAGATAAAATTAAATAAAATAAAATCATAGCAATGAAGTAAATTGTTGCCGCTTAACCCCACGGTAACAACATAAAAAATTGATTTATTGCTAAATTTATTGATTTATTTTAATATCGATAAAAAAAATACTAAATGCATGAAAACATGTTGTCATTTCTATAATAAAAATACATAAATTACAATAACGGCTGTAGATAATTAATCTTTGTATCAGGGGGCCTAGTCTCTATCTCTCACAACGTCCACGTAACGAATCTTTATTAACCTTCCCCTTACCGTGTTAAAAACTTCCTCGCGCTCCTGTGCTGTACATTCAGTAAATATTTATACGTTGTATTTATTTAATCCAATACATAAATATATTGTGGAGGAATACCCAAAATATTAACTCTATGTTTAGTATATTTACAAAGATATTTCAGTAAATACAAACCGTGACAGCACCGTCAAGAAGGTTAAACGGCAAACGTGCTTGCTTGTGAAACCGAAAGATAGAGACTAGGCCCCCAGGGGTGTTACGAATATTTGCATCCTCATCCGCAAATGCGGAATATTCGCATTAATTTTGACATCCGCATCAATTAATGCGAGCTTTTACGGATGCAGATTCATATCTGCAACAAGTAACGACATGTAATGAAAGTGGACGGGGCCAGAGTGGCGCTTGCTTCGCGCGTGTTTTGCTAGTTGCTATCTTCTTTGAACGAAGATAGCAGTTAGCATGAAATTCGTCCGCTAACTGAGCAATAGGAAGGCACATATTGGTGACAAGATCCTACAGGTTTTGTTTTAGTTATCGATGTGATTCTCATTATTTATTATGTTTTTATATTTACAGTGTTTGTTCACTGTATTTATCGAAGTTTTTGTGTGGTTGATGAATATTTCAATGTAAATATTATGTGAATAAGTAAATAAAAACGTCGCCACTATTAAAAAGCAGAACCTGGACTTATTTTTTATTACTATTTATTAAATATAATTCACAATTTTTTTTTTTTAATTTTTAAATATTTTTTTCATTATAAGGGACCTAAAATGCTAATAAGTAAGAGTAAAAACTTTTTTAATTTTGTTCTCAAAATATGATTAAATAAAACATATAAAAATTAAATCTATTTTCATTTATCATTGAAGAAGACTATAACAATAATAATCTAAATTAAAATATGAAAATAAACAAGACACAGAAAAATATTTTTTTTTTTTTACATTAACTCCACACAGGAGGCCCTGAGGAAAATAATTTCCCTCAGGGCCTATGTCATCTTTGAAGATGCTGTGAGGAGGATCTTTTTGAGGAGAGGAAGGAGTGAACGTGGGTCTTGAAGAGACCCATGTTATAGGAAGGAGGAAACACAGAGGCCGGCAAATCGTTCCACAGCCGAGCTGTTGAACACAAGAACGAGTCGTAGTAGCGTCCCGTTCTCATGTGACAAATGTCAACCGTGTACATATGTTGGGCGAGCGTTTGGCGTGTTTCCCGACTATGCACCGGTGCCGAGGGGATCAATGAGGCTAGTTCCTCGGAGCATCTTCCATTGAAATACCGGTAGAACAAGGATAGCATTCCTACCCGACGCCTGTGCTCTAAAGATTGCAATCCGTTTGTTAAGACGGGAGAATCTATCAAACGGACCGCCCGTTTCTGCACAGAGTCGAGGGTGTTTTTCAGGTATTTTGGGGCTCCAGACCAGAGGTGGCTGCCAAATTCAACCGTGGGGCGCACTTGCGATTTGTACAGGGTTAGCAGTTGTGTACTATTAAAGTATCTGCGGGCCCTGTACAGTACGCCCAATTTCTGAGAGGCTAACTTAACTCTGGCCTCGATGGAGCCCCCATATCTGAGCTGGTCACTTAGAGTTACACCGAGCATATCAATGGAAGACCTGTTCGGGAGAATGCTACCGTTGAAGGAGACTAGATAGTCATTTCGATCCCTTTTAGACGTAATCAGACATGATTGGGTCTTTGATACATTGAATTCGACGAGATTATTCTTACCCCAAGAGAAAATACTCTCAAGGTAAGCGTCCATTCTTTGCTTCAAAGCCCTCCGAGCCATTGGAATTTGTGCACCCTTTGGGGGCTTGTCAAACAAAAAGCTATCATGGACTGTACTGTCATCCGCGTAACAATGAATTGGTGCACATGTCAAAAGGTCATTGATGTGCAACAGAAACAAAGTCGGAGACAGAACCGATCCCTGTGGGACGCCAGCATTTATCGAATGCGAGGAAGAGGTGAAACCGCCAGCAACCGTCTGAATCGACCTCTCCCGCAAAAAGTCGGCAATCCACCTGCACAAGGATGCGGGAAGTCCGTAAGAAGGCAGTTTGTTGACAAGTCCTCGGTGCCAAACCCGGTCAAAGGCCTTGGAAATGTCCAGCGCAACCGTTTGGGTCTCACCGAAACGTTCCAGGCACCGCCCCCAAACATGCGTCACATACGCGAGAAGATCACCGCACGAGCGGTTCCGCCGGAATCCGTATTGACGGTCGTTAATAATTTTGTTCTTCTCGAGGTATGTGAGCAGTTTGTGGTTGATCACACGTTCCATCACCTTGGATAGAACTGATGTGATCGCTATGGGACGGTAGTTGGCCGGGTTGGAGCGGTCACCCTTCTTTGGAATAGGATGGATGACCGCTTTTTTCCAACCAGAGGGTACAGAGCCAGAATTCAGGGACATTTTGAAAAGCTTTGTCAAAATCGGAGCTATTATTTTAAGTAAATATAAACTAAAATAAACAAGATAATATATTTAATTTTGTAACTTTAAATATTTTTACATAACATTTCTTTATAAATACATTCATTCTTCCTTCATTCTTTAGACTTTCAGGCTTTATCATACATCTTTATTCCTCTGTATATATTAGGCAGTTCTGTGATTTGGATTTCGTCATACGTGGCAATCTAATACTATTTACACTTCTGGTTTCGTAATTACGTACATCTCCTTATTTTTAATTGCTAAACGAATGTTTAAGGCAAGATTTTTATTTAAAGTTCAAAGGATAACAATTATTATAAGCAATAATTATCACCCTGAAACACTCATCCACATTGAAAAAATCTTCTGAGAAAAGATACATGCCGCCGACGGGACTCGAACCTGTGTCCTTCTGATGTCCGGTCAGGCGCTCTAATTCACTGAGCTACGGCGGCTTACCCCTTACCCGCCAAATGATTCAATACATACTAGTGTTTCATTCAACAACTACCGCTTTCTCGTCGGCGGCATGTATCTTTTCTCGGAAGATTTTTTCAATGTCGATGAGTGTTTCAGGCTGATAATTATTGCTTATAATAATTGTTACCTTTTGTGCTATGCATAAAAATCTTGTCTGAAACATTAGTTTATCAATTAAAAATAATCAATATTTGACGAGTTAAAGTACTTCACCAAAAAAATGTAGACATGATATGTCTCGACATCACCTAGTGGGAGATTTAACACTTACAATGTCTTTCTAATATAAAAATAAAGTTGGTTGTTTGCAGGTGAAAAAAAAAAGTAATAAGCGTTGGTTTAATCGGGCGAGGCGAATGATAATAAATTTAAATAAATATTTGTAGAAAAATAATATATGTATATTCATGTATATATGTTATACATATAAAAATATATATATAGACATACATATAGATGGAGCTAAAGAAGTATTTACTTCAGTCGTGAGGTCTAAAGCACACTCGTTTTTTTTTTCAAAAACTTTTCTTCAAAATCAAAGAAAAAAAAATCTTTCACGTGTCGTCACTGGTCACTAAGCCAAGTAACCAACCAACCCCTTACCCCGCCCCTAACATCCCAATACCTACTGATTTTTAAGTTTTTGTAGAAAAAAAACCTCAAAAATGTCACCAGAGACCAAATTTTTATTAACATTTTTACTTCAAATAATCTCAAGAATCACTGGTTAAAGTAAGTCAAGTACGATGCTTAACACCCTGTATATACAAAGATGTAAACCTGGATATCGATGAAATTATCAACGTTTTCGCGAAAAAGAAACGTAAGCTTGAATTTGTAATTTAAGTAAGCACCTAAATAAAGTTATTTAATGTAAAGCGTTTCCTAGCGTTTAATTTGATTTGATATCCTTTAAAGATGTAAAAAATTTATCAAAATCGGTTCCGTAGTTGTATAGTATTGGTAGCCAAATTAAGTCTCGCCTGGTGCATCTCACTTGCTGGTCATACTTACTACTCCTGAGACAGCGTCAAGATACCTGTTTACCCAGTCTAGTGTCCGTATATTGGCTTACTGGCTACTAGACACAGACTTATGAATATTGATAGACATGAAAAGATAGGAAAGGGGTATAAACAAACTATAGCGGGACGCGGAGGGGTGAGTTGACTGTGATTCGTCAATTAATCCATCTGACAGTATATAGGCATCTCGCATCATAATATCACCATTTAGTTCTTAAAAGTAAAATCTGCTTTTAAATGAATAGACCTTTTTAAATGGGAGCGCGAATTGCTTGCCTCATTATGTAGAAACTTGCAAAGTCCGTATACACTAAAGTAAATGTCATAACTGTTTTCAGAGTCGAATATTTTGTTGCCGTATTTGGTTAAGACACTTTTACAAATGTTTCATAATTTACTTACCCCAGTAAACAGCGTGGAGCACACTACAGAAACGCCTACATTTTTTACGATTGAAATATTTTAGGGTTGTCACAATCGCTTTGTTCCTATTAATAATAAAATAATATAATTATCTCTTTTAATTAAAATTAATTAACTTGAATTATTTCACACGTTATTGAATTACGATAATACGTAGCAGTTACATTATTATTTGCTCCTAATGTTTGTAGATACTCTCAGTATCGCCCCAACTGCTTGAAATCGCTATAAGCGTGTTGAGTGACCAGATCTACATGGCTAGGTACTTCTCACCACGACATCGACGCATCGTGTGTAGGCAACAACCCCCCCCCCCCCCCGCTCCATCACTACCTCCCGTCTTATCGGGGTTCTGCAAGTCGGAGCGTACGTAGCTATGAGTGGGATATTGTTTGGGAGTTTTTGACGACGAAGGTGTTTTCGTTTATTTTTTGGGTACGTATATATAATATTTAAAAATACAATTTTGGTTTAGGTACATTTATTTTATTAATCATAAACGCCCTAATGGGCTTTTACACATTTATACAGTTTTTGTGATTTGAGTAAACAGATCAGGTAAAGTTTTAGATAACAGAAAACAATACAAAGATGGGTATAACAAGACGTAGGTGTAGAGGTGCAATTAAATATATGTTTTAATAATATAAATACATATAAAATAAATAAAAATGAAATATATTTAAATTCGAGGTATCATAAAATATAACATATAATAATAATATGATGCGAGTTCTTAATACATAATTTACAAATGCCAAACACATAACAAGAAAGATAAAAACATTAGCAATACATAACCGCTTTACATAACATTTAAGCATATGTCAGCAGAAACTTAGTAAAATAGTATTATATACACCGACACAATACCAATATTCTCTGACTATGCATAACATTATGACAAATATACGAGTTATATATAATTTACAATATATATATATATATAAGTAAGGTAGGTATATATATATATATAAAGACGGGTTGGGCTTCCTGAATCTGGGGAATAGAGACGTAATATTATATTTTTAGGTATAAAAACATTTAATCAGTTACTAGGGTGATCCGCGCACTACATTATAATACAATTTGTTTTTGAAGTCATCAAAGGTCCATAATCAATTGGTACTCACAATGCTTTCTGGAATAGGAGTGGGTAACATACAACTTACGAGCACACATGACTGAGCAGCCGCGGCTTCAGCCTCGATCTCCGTGAGGCACATAGTCATAGGTTCTGGTTCACTTTCCTTTTCGAAACGAGACAAAGTTGACAATATTAGGTATATAATCATTATTGTACTTCGGTAATTTACAAATTTGTGACATGCACTATCAATAAAATATTTATTTAAAGAAAAATTAAATATAAGAATGGACTCACGACATGTGTACTGTGTAGAGCAGGTGAGCAAGAAACTATAAAAAAATCAAAATCCTCTTGGGGGTTCATCCAAAAAGTATTATTGGTCAATATTTCGAAGAAAACTTCTTCGGAAAGGTTTTCACTTTGTGACGTCATTATTTATTTTAATTAAAAGACAAAATAACTTTATTTACATCACTTTTATTTATACACAATCTACATGTTTCGTGAACGATTTTCACATCATCAGGAACAAATTACTTAAATTATTTTTATTTTTATTTTTAACTTTTTAACTTAAAGAGTTAAACCTAAAGTTATAATATTTTAATTAATGAAGATAATATTAGCGAAAGTCAATCAAAAATCCGAAACAGAAAAATCAGAAAAAGATACGGATACATCTGGGACTCGAACCCAGGTCCTCCGGCAATCCGGGCCGACGCGCTAACCACTGCGCCAACGTATCCCTATCCGATTCGGTCATTTTTAACTGTATCATACTTCGACTGAGAACCACCAACATTATTTTCATTTTTCTTATCGCATATTTTTATTGGCTGCTACCTTTATGTGTGATTGCAAGATTCAACTCGAACTAAATGCCCTCTAGATAGTGTCAGGATAAATTTTATCACTTTTTATTAATATGCGACATCTATTGACTTTATCTGCAAGTCTAGGATGAAATATTTTTTTTTTTATTTTTAACTTTTTAACTTAAAGAGTTAAACCTCAAATTATAATATTTTAATTAATGAAGATAATATTAGCGAAAGTCAATCAAAAATCCGAAACAGAAAAATCAGAAAAAGATACGGATACACCTGGGACTCGAGTCATTGTCTTTTAATTAAAATCTTATTGGTCATTTCGTCAGCTAGAGAAAGACATACATAATATGATTTCTCAGAAAAGTTGTCGCTTAATTTCTGAAATGGATGGATAATGACATTAAAATAATTATATGTAATGAATACCTAAAAAAAATAATTATTAGTCAATAAAGAATTTATATACTAACGATATTTTTTTCTGTAACAGATGAAAAAGAGACCGATGGAATCGCACCTACACGTAGCACACGTGTGCCCTGTTTGTTTATTATAAAATCTGTCTCTTTGAAATGTTCTGAGCAGATACGAAGGTTACGAATACTTGTCTGCTCAAGTTTACCGGATGAAAGCTGCCACATTGTTTTCAAGTCTTCTTTTTTAGAAAATCTATAAGAAAATACATAACATTTCACTTTTAAGAAGATAATAGAAAAGGAAAACAACTAAAAAAGAAATGAAATTATTTACACACAGCCTTTATCAGCAATTCCTAAGAGTATTTGGAGTCAAAATTTAGATATCATTTTGCCGTCCGATGACATTTTTTCAATTAAAAACAAAAAAACATGTTTTTTTTATCACACGTTCCAGCACTACCGTACATACGAAACAACGCGCATACCTAACACGTGGTCCGTTGTGATGTGTGACAGTATGATCCAAAGGTAATGTGATCGGTGGCGACGAGCGATAGAAAAATATTTATTTTTTAATTTTAATTGATAAAAAAAATATCATCGGACACCAAAATGACACCTACATTTTTCATTCCAAACATGCTTACTGTATCTACATTTTACGTCCAAACATACCACGGACGAGTACATAATTAAGAAAGCAAAATATAAAATAACGCCTAATAAATAAAACCATACTTTAATCTACTTTTAACCCCTTACTAAAAACGTGTTTTAAATTTTACACAACTGATAACAGTGATAACCAACTATTTATCCTATATTAACGGTTGTTTATGAGTTGTGTAAAATTCAAAATTCGTTTAGTAATAACGCCCTTAGAGTGGAATAAATTTAAAAATGATTGGTTTATTATCCTTTATTTATACGGCGGAGTTCCATCGAGAAATAACAGATGAAAAAGCAGACGCTCCAAATGATACGATAATATATTTGATCAAAGCGCTACAGGCGAAGGCACATCCCTGATTCTTTTGCAAACGGCTTTGTGTTTCGCGTCGTCGCCATGTATATTATGTCATAGTATGTGTTACTAAAACTGGGATGCTATCATGGTCGATCGATAAGGATCGATAGGATAATTGTCGGTAACTTCTCATCGTTCCCTAGGACAATGCAGACCGCAAACAACAGTTGATATCGAATATATTAAGAACACTTACACCCATATGCATAGTCGGTTCCTCGAGACCTCCTCCACTCGACCTTAGTCGAGGTCACCTCAAGGAAATCTTAAAAACTCCCTTGAAATCAGTATGTTCAGTTACGGCTTCACCCTCCAGTGAGGAACCTCCAGTAAGTCGAGTTGAGGTACCCATACTCGCCTCCCAAATTGGACTGCTATGAGAAGCTGCAACAGAGGCGGTATTGGACGACCTCGGTTATTGGCACTCGGTGTTAAATTCAAAAGTGGCAAGAGGACATTTAATATTGTATCTTTTCTAAATCGAAATCTTCTTCGGAATTCCACATCATCAAAATATTCCAGCGGATTTTCTGCACCCCGCAAATACCGCTCTATAGGACGATATTGGTACAAATCTTCATAAAGGTGGTCAATAAAATCATGGAAATTATTCATTATGCTAATTAACCTCAGAAATAATGTGGAAAGCGCTGTTAACAAGCTTTGAGGAGGCCTCAAGGTAGATCGCGACGTACCTTGAGTTTGACAGTTCATTACTCGACTCGACTGAGGAATTTGCTCAAGTCGAGGACAGTTTTTTCAGTTCTGCATACCGATTTTATCCTTGAGGTTGAGTCGAGTCACAGTCGAGTGGAGGAAATCTCGAGGAACCGACTATGCATATGGGTGTGAGTCATTGTGAAGTGTTACCTAATCGTTTGCAATCTGCAGTTGTCCTAGGGAACGATGAGAAGTTACCAACAATTTATCCTACCTATCCTTATCGATCGACCATGCTAGCACCCCTGATCATATTATATAATCCGAATAAGCTTAAAATGTTGTAAAATAATGCTTACCTATGGAATGTAATACGACAATTGGGTTTATTCTCTTTTTCACTTCTATTTTTACACGTTTTAATAGCACAAGCCACCATTTTTGCGGTGTTATTTCGTAAAATGTACCGATGAGAGCTCGGCGCTAGTCCGCACAAGAATGATGACGTCACACATTCTACGCCGTACGCGTGTCCGGCTGGTTCCAAATGGAACCGGTATAGGGAGGGGGAAATAATACGCTATTATCGCTTAGGGCAGGTCTATATATTCATATGTCTATGCTACTAGAAAAAATAATAATTTATTGATTGAAATTGGTTTGGAATTAAATCGCTAAGACGATAGACTTCGCTTTTCGGCCCATACAAAAAAGATGCCCGGGAAAAAACACTTTTCTACATAGAAAATTGCACAAAATGATTTTTTTTTATACTGCCTTCTAGAGGGTGAAAACTATGTCGGTATGTTTTTGAATTTTCGATGCGTTTCGTATTAACGTAAACATTCACTGTCAAACATGTACGATTTATCAAAAAATATTATTTAAGGAAAAAGTGCTGCTAACTCAACTCTCATAAAGAATTATAAAATTTTAAAAGGCTACCGACGTGGCATCTTCTTTCTAAAAATTTTTTTTTTTTTAAATTTCAATTTCGTGAAAGTTTTGGTGTAGAAAAGTGTATTCTCCATAAACCCCTTTTCGAGCGATTTCTGTAGGTAAATTTGAGCGTTGTCTCATTCGCACATTTCGCATTCGCAGTGTGCGTTAGCTTATTGTGAGTGGGACAGAATGACAGACGCGGGTGTTCCGCGTGTCGTTCAAAGTCTAGCCTCTTAACTGTTCGACTATTTAATTGAATGAAATCGCGTCTGACTTCCTCCAATGATGACATCTATTCCTAAGGCCAAAGTCCTGATGCGCGGAATAAAGGAAATAATCAAATTCTAAGTTTTTCGGGTGGCTGTGCCCACAACCTTTTTCAAGGGCTGGATCCGCGCCTGGCGGATGTGAACCTCTAATAATCCGCATCCGTATCCGTGGATGTCAAAATTTTTGCATCCGCAACAACCCTGCTTTGGGTAATAATAATGTCAAATGAAAACATCTTTTTAAATTGAAGATTTTTTGTTTGAAAATCAGCATTATAATGTTAAAATTCAAAATGAGGCTGATCATTGATTTGATGGTCACCAAATGAGAACAAAAAATGTGAGGTAGTTTGAAAAAACCAAACCTAACTAATATTACAGAACAAGTAAATAAGAGATTCTGCCCCTGTACTGCGAGGACCATTCGAGGACCATTTGAGGTCATTTTTTTTAAGCCGAACGGTAATCCTGACAAGACTATGATTAGATGATCGATAATCGCGGACGCAGTAAAATGACACGCAGCAGCAGAATCACCGAACATGTCCGATCGCAACGCAAAACTTTCCGAATTCAGTTTCGGTGTCGGCTGTAGTTTCGGCTGGATGGCGGCCAAAACCTGTTTTTTGCCGAAACTAGGCCGAAACCGAAACCAAAACCGAAAGTTCGGTCGGACACTAGTAATCTTTTAAAGTGGAACATACCTCTTCCTGGCACAACAAAGTCGAATTTTTCGAATGAGGAGGCGTCCAGAGGGATCTGCCAGTAAGCCTTGGATAAGTCTATCGAGGAGATAAATTAGGCATTCTGCAATTTGTCTAGGATACCGTGGATGAAAGGCAGAGGGTAAGCGTCAGCTTCTGTGCTAGCATTGTGATGTCTACAGTCGAGGCAGAAGTGAGCAGTGTACATCACCCATATTATTTAGTTAACTTTTGACCACCTATTCTAAACATACTATATATAAGACTTGAGTGTAATAAAAGCGTATTTGAGAAAACACCCAGTCTTCAAAAATTTTACAAAGGATTAATGTGCACTCTCCGTGAATAAAATACTAAAACTATATAACCATTACGCCATTTCCACGCAGGCAGAGAGGGAAACAACTTGGTCTTGATCCTCACTCTTGGCCTCAATCAAATTCATACATCATCTCATTTTTCTTTTAGATGTTAACGCTTATTTATCTGACATAGCAAATGTAAATTTTAAGACAGCCACAGAACAGAGAACAGGTCATTCGATGACTCGTTTTTGAGTTCATCAGCTCGGCTGTGGAATGAATGCAGGCCTCTGCATTTCCTCCCTCCTAAAACATGGGTATCTTCAAGACCTAGGTTCACTTTTTCCTTTCTTTAAAAAATTCCTTCACTCAGCATCCCCAAAGATGAAATATTTTCTTCAGGAGGAGTTAATGTAAAAAAAAGCACAACCAATATTTTGTAGATTATTTTAGGTATGAGAGATATTGGTTAACCCAACAGTCGATAGGTTTAATAAAAAAACAACACAAAATAAAATAAAATTGTTTGTTTAATGTTTAGTATTCCATAAAATATAGCACCTTTGGTACTGGGTATATTACACATAAAATTTAAATAATTTGTGACACATGTATGATCTGAACGCAGAACTAAATTGAATGTAGTTATGCAGAGAGCAACAAGCCAGAAAAATAAAAGCACTTTTGTTTAAAGATTGAATAATCAAATATACACAACATCTAGAATGGTTTTTACTTTCAAAATGATAAATAATACATACATAGAGATATCAATTTCTTATAACTTAAAAGTTAATTTAAATGTGAATTTTTTAGAGATATTGTGCATTTAGTTTTTGTTTTTGCTGTAGAATACATATTAGTTAATGTAAGCTCTGCAATCAACTACGTGAAATACGCATTCTTCAGAAAACAGTCAGGGCTACCAGAAACAACTAAAATATGTGTAATTGCAAGTACTGTGAACGTTTTTTGCTGATTGGGTGAATGTCATTGTTCAAATGTTAGGTATTTTTCTGAAATCGACAAGTTGACTCTGGCTGATTTCTGCTTAATATGTTTTGAGAAATAGCCACATTAGAAGTGTTTTGAGTGCCGTGGTCACTTTCTGCAGATTTTAAAATGGTTTTAACAAATATTTCGAAAGGCGATTACTATGAATTTTAGTATGAAAGCGGCCTGGCTGGTTTTAATACAACATAGAAATGACCTTACTCCGTCGGATGATAAAAATATCTTATTTTTGCCAAAATTGTAGACTGACTGGTTTCTGCATAACTACATTTAATTGAGGCATTTACAGGTGAAGTTATGAAGTGATGAAATCATATTTATTTTTATTTATTGAAAAAAAAAATTATTCAAAAAACGATTTTTTGTGTGTGATTCGTGATTATATACAATGTAATTACACTAGATCAGAGTTCTTAAACTCTTATGGGCTTACTAATAAAAGATTTTAAAATTTTATACAACTTTTAAACAATTGTTTACCATACAAAATGTGTTGTATATCAGTTGTGTAAAATTTAAAACATGTTTATTAGTAATCTTTCGAAAATATATGTATAGGGGGTTTGGCTACGGATGATTTGAACTCACTTTTGTGGGCACCACATTAGTTTTAGTTAGATACCACTGCACTAAAACACAATCAATAAAAAAATAAAAAAATTTCGTGTATAAGAACTATAATCTTCCATAAAATAAATATGATTTCAAAGGTGGCCAGACAACTCAACATAGTGGCACTTCAATATACCTTTCAAAATTGTTAAGGAAACTAAGTTAAATAGGTTAGGTTAGGTTATGGGCTATTCCTTTTAATGACTTATCCACTCGAGCGCTTTTTGCCACATTATGGCACTATTTCCAAAACCTCGGATTGCTTTGTTGTAAAAATGTGGCAAATTTTAAAATTTTTTATTTTTTAAAACGACTATATAATATATTGTACATTCACAATATAACAAAATAAATATTCTCTAGATTCGTTAAAATGTTTTAAGGTTAAAGATTTAATTATATATTTTTTTATAAATCCTACAAATACATGATAATAGACAAAAGATAGGGGAATTCATTGGCTACATAGAACTATAATCAGTTTGAATGTCTCCATATTCAAATTCGGAGGTATAATTTTTTTAATGTGGGCAGAAAAATTTCCTTTAGCAATCCGAGAAAAAATATTTTAATTGCTCTGTCGCTCCAGTGGATAAATCACTTTTCAAGTGTGTGTTGAGGTGCCACTGGGTTGAGTTGTCATGGCACCGTTTCAAATACACAATACAATTTTACAAAGTATGTGAACATAATATAGTAAGAAATCATTATTGGAAAAATGCTATGAAAATGGTTCCACGATAGTTTATGTCCCGACATTTGGATCCTCGGCATACTTATATACAATATGCAGTCGGTTCAGGGAAAATACAGAATACCTACTTACACAAAATATAACTAAGTGTTCCCGAAGGGGTGTGCAGAGAGAATGTAACGCCGAATAAAAAAACCATAAAACATATTTTCTTTCAAATGCATCAAGATTAAAACTTCTTGTCCATATACTGTACATGACAGCGTATAAGTACAAAAAATTGACACTGTAAATAAATTAGTTTGATATATCAGTAACAATTTATTGGGAGGGGGGGGGGGGGGGGGGCAATTGTCAGGGGATCAACCGTTGGGTCATCATTTCAAACATCCAACACAATTTTACAAAATATGTGAACATATTTTGTAGTAGTATGTAAGATCATTATTGCAAAAATGCAATGAAAATCTGGAGTTGGGATATATTTTATTCCAAATATATCCATTACATTCCTGGTTTCAATATTTCATTTCTGTACATACATGTTTAAACTACTGCATTACAATCTGCAGCCTTACTTTAAGTACCAAAGTTGATTTTTTCCAGTATCGAATTCTTTCAAATCCTTAAAAGAGTAGGGAACAATAGAATAAAGAAGAATGTAAGAAAAGCGATTTGAGGGGCCTTTGAGATTCAAAAGTCTGACCATTCTACGCTTAAATTTAAAATTCAGAAATTCGGTCTCTCATAACAAATTCAAAATCAAATGGAATGGTGAATACAAAATCAAATATAACAATTTCACAGGAATTTAATTATAGCATTGACGTCAAATGATCTTTCACCGCCATTTTTCTTTTTTTTAACATCTAAAAGATCCCCGTTAGACGCCTTAGGTGCGTTTAAGCTCTCTATCAAATTTTAATAAGCTAACAAGCTTAACAACATGATGGTTGTCCTTTTCTGCCGATCACAAATTGTTTAAAAGCTGAAACAGACTTAGAATCGGCATTTAACCTGTCCTATACCGTAAGCACCGGCGCGCAGGGTACAAATTTAAATATATTTTTTTTTAATACAATTTTGTCCTTTATGTATAAAGAAACTGTATGAAGGACAAGGTCAGAATCGCTTGCACCAATATCTTTCTTGATTTAACAGTTGATTTGATTAATCTAGCTACTCTGAATAAGTAATTATCTATGACATTCGGGAGTCATTCTGTTTCCCGCTTTACCAGCTGTCAACTTTTTAAAGAAGTATCAATGTCATTAATTCTTCGAAATGAATTGTTATATATTTATTTTTGTTTGCCGAATGGGCGAATTTTTTTTTGTTAAGGTTAGCTATTCTGGGAAAACTTGTAACTATATTATCATGTAATATATATGAATAATAAAATAAATCTGATAAACAGAAAACAATTCCTTTGTTTTTATAAGGATATTTGACCAAAAGTCAGGAAGATAATTTTGGTTTTTAGAAGTTTAGTTTTCTAAGGTAACGCGGTTTTTCCAAATACGCCTGTCACGTGACAGGTTAACGGGGACCTTTTAACTGTTAAAAAACAAAATGGCGCTATGTGGTCATTTGAGGACAATGTTACATATGAATTTCTGTAAAACAACCTATCCTAAGAGAGACAGAGTGCGAAATGCTGATTGGCTGTCTAGATCTAATAATCAAGAAGTACTATGTCAGTGTGGATATTAGTTTCTATTCAAATCTATACAGAAGACATTTCTATTTGAAGATGCGAGTTTATTATCTATTTAGTGGTACGAACGTTCATTCTTAAAATAAACAAATTCCTGACATAGTGCCACATACAAGGGAACAACGCCAATGTTGAGATTCATAGCAGCTCTTCGTACTAGCGACCAAATTCTTATAAAAGTATTACGAAAATGCAGATTTGCTACCCTATCATAAATATCGACACTGGAAAGGAAAAATGGCTAAAGCACCGTACGGTGAATTTGATTGCTAATGGCAGACAATGTTTTATTATTGCCGTTATTATTAAAACCGTAAATGATGACATTGAAACAATTCATTTCTCAACTTTGGTACTTTCAGCATAAGGGTATAGGAAATATTATTCTTAAACTCATAGATACAAAGTATGGATAACAAAACAATCATAAAGTGATATACCGTAAAGCTATTTTGTTCATATTCATGGCAAAAGATTTTCAGATCTTAAATAATAAATTGTCAGTGTAAATTTTGTTTAAAAAATCTAATAACTATGGACAAAATAAATTAAATAAAATACTCTTATTAGATACTTAGTCTTAACATTATTATGCATGTTTAATAATATTTTATTATTATTATTATATACTTGTTCCCAAGATGATCCAGAACAGGAGGATCTAGAACAAGATGATCTAGAACAGGATGATCTAGAACAAGATGATCTAGAACAAGGTAATCTAGAACAAGATGATCTAGAACAAGACGACCTAGAACAAGATGATCTAGAACAAGATGATCTAGAACAAGATGATCTAGAACAAGATGATCTAGAACAAGATGATCTAGAACAAGATGATCTAGAACAAGTGGATCTAGAACAAGATGATCTAGAACAAGATGATCTAGAACAAGATGATCTAGAACAAGATGATCTAGAATAAAATGATCTAGGACAAGATGGTCTATACCAAGATGATCTAGAACTAGATGATCTAGAATAAGAAGATCTAAAGCTTTCCGGCACACACTAGTTATTTAATTCAATATTTCGGTTTAGTTAATAAATAAAAATAATGGGCCTCCAGCCAATTAAAAAAAAATATTTTTAAAATATGTATCCGAGATCACGGCAGGTCTGAAGGTTGCTGTAATAATTTAGGGGATTAGAACACTTGCCCATTTAGCGAAAAATTCCAAGATTCAAATCTTGATTGAAACATGTAATTCTATATCATCTGTGGCAATAACTTAAAATATGATTAAAAAAATACAAAAAAAACATTAAAGAGAAGAGTTTTAACTTTCTGTAAAAAGAAAAAATATTTTTTTTAAATCACTGGTTTGTTATGTCTTGTGGTTCATTTGTGTTTGTTGCTAAACCACTATTTTCAATAAAGGAAGATTCATATATGCACAAAACAGTAGTATGTAGCAATAACACAAAGAAAATTTTTAGAGTTTAAAAAATAATATGAGTTGTTGACATCTTTATATATTGTAGATGTAGTATTTATTACATTGGCTAGGCTAAGGTGGATTTAGACCAAATGAGCAAATGCTGATTCTAGTCTTATCTTGCAAATTGTTTTTGTGTAAAGAGTTGTAGAGCTTTCTTTTGGTGCTCTGAGTATATTCGCCAAAATTTTGTAGAATGCTTGATCGTTTAAAGTAAACGCCACAAGAGCGCCTAAACAGATGCCCAGAGCATTCCATTGTGTTCGGACGCAATCGCTCCTCGAGGCAGTCTCTTCTTGTGTTCTTGGAACAGGCGTCAACTCGTTTGTACTAATTATGGATTGGAGTAATGAAATGTGTCTACAAATGATAGAAGCGTACCAAAATTTCAGATGTCTGTAGGATCCAACTTATGGAAATTATAAATTAGAGTCTCTTCCTTCTTTTCTCTTTCAATAATTGAGTCATAATGATAAATGCAGAACTTGAAATCACAATATCGATCTCATCTTAAGACATGGTGTAGTAAACACTACCACTGATTGTTGAAGAATGAGCAATGAGCATTCGCTCACCTGATCTAAACATTCCTAGAGCATTTGAAAGAATTCCAACGCTTGTTCGTTGATATTCTTTTGGTAAAGATCGAGAAAGAACGCTCTTGTTCCAGCTCTAGCTCTGTGCTCGTTTGGTAAAAAAAAGATCTAATACAAAAATAATTACAATAATATTAATAATATGTACAGACATAATAAACATCTGGAGAAAGAGCTATTTAAAATTATACGTATTTATGAGTACATATTATAATAATTTGTTAACATCAATTTCAATACAAACACCCCGTTGTGTCAATTTGTTCAGTGCAAACTATCCTCATGGCACTGGTTAAACTGATTAGATAAATATTAATTACAAATTGTACATAAAATCAGGAATAATTATTGATAATAATATTATAAGCGAAACCCAGATATAAGTAAATAATAACAATAAGATAGATATAGTAAAACCCTCACATAAGGATCCCTGATAAGAAGCTTTCCTACATAAGAAGGTATTTTTTCGGTTCCATGACCGTTGATCCTCCGACAGTTGGTCCCCGGTATTCTTAACTCAATATGCAGTCAGTTTAGGGAAAATTCGGTATAGGTACCTACTTTCACAAAATATAACTAAGTGTCCCAGAAGGGGTGTTCAGAGAGGATGTACGGCGGAATAAAAAAAGTATAAAACATATTTTCATTCAAATACATCAAGTAAATAGCTACTTGTTTATATTATATTGTTTATATATAAGTACAAAAAATCAGCACTGTAAATGAATTTATTTGATATCCGTCCAAATTATTATTAAAAGTATTTTTATGTCGATTTTAGGTTTGAAATTGGTAAATAATGCACAAAAAATTATTATTTTATAATACATATCATTTAGGGTGTCAACTGTCGGGGGGGTCAAATGTCGGGAGATCAAATATCAGGTCACCTTTTTTTCAGTCCCTTGAAGACTGAAATATAAAAATGACCTAATTTATCCCAAGTAAAAAGTTTTATTCTCGGTCCCTTGAAAAACCTTATAAAAGAGTTTCACTGTTATAACATTGAACTAGTAAATGGTTTTGATTCAAGAATGGAATGCTTCATATGTGCTGAACAAACTAAAACAATACATCGTTGCCATTTTACTCAAGGCAATAAAGACAGAAGATGCGCTAGTGTCCATTTGAGCAATGAATCATGACCATAAATATATTGGTTTGACTTTATAAACATCTGAGGATAATTTTAGAGCAGTATCACGCAAATACTTTTGGTTAAAAATAGATAAAAATTATAATTGAAGACCTTCTGTGAAAAAATTAAACAATTTTTCAATGCTATGACAATTAAATGCTTCATGCCAAATATGATTTATCTAATTAAGTGAAAACACATCACTTTGTATACACCACTTATTTATACAAAATTATCAACATGTTTCAAAACCACTGATTTCTTTATGAGGATAAAATTAAAATTAACAAAAATAACAAAAGATAAATAAGCACAGACAAATAATAACCTTTTTGTCTATAGGTGTTTATTGTCTATAGGGGAAGATTGGCACCATTCGTACACGGGGAACCTTCATACAGTGACTATTACAGCTTGTTAGAACATCGTATTTATTATGGCTATGCGTGTGTGGGTAGGCCGCGGGCGACCGCTAGTTGTCCCCAAAGTTAGCGCCAGTGTGGCCGCTGCGACCAACATGGGAGGACATAATGTGTTTTCGCATGCTCAAAGTAAATATCTTGTCGATTTCATTGGATGTTTAGTGCTTTAGTGAAGCGTCATATTCTAAGGGATTATTGCTCAATGGTAAGTAACTACAATCAATATATTAATAATGTATCTATTTTGTGGATTTTGCTGCATGATTTTCTGCATGTAAAAAATCTGTTATTTTTGATCTTTGGGGCACGTTCGTACGCCTTCTCCAGGGGCACATTCGTACGCGCCTGAATGTACCCCTATTAACGAATTTCTTTTTATTTCAGAAAATTTGCAAAAATGGTCCGGAATTATAAGAAGAAAGAGACTAGGTGAACAATAATAAATGAAGAAAATATGCCTGCAGCAATAAAAAGATGTTTTGGAAAGAAAAATATCTTACAGAAAGGCAGCGGATAAACGTAATATTAAGGCTTCAACTTTGGAGAGTCGGGTATAGAAAATAAAAGATAAACCTGATGATGATGGCACATGTCAGTCTAAATACACAAGTTACCAAGTATTTTCTACTGAAGAAGAGTCACAATTGAACGACTATATTGAAAGATCCAGGACTTATTACACCAGCAATGATTAGGCCTTATCCTACAACTGAAAAAAAGATTAAAACGGAAAGGTAAAGCAACCAGGAGAGTCCAGAATTTACACTGATATGCCGGAAAAAATAGGCTGGAAGATTTGGAAAATGGAAACTAGAACAGGAATGAAAATCGAAAGCGAGAGAGATGAAACGCACTTTAAAAATTGCCGGACATTCTAAGCCAAAAAAATCAAAGTAATTCGGAATCTGAAAATTCTGAGTTTTGTTTACAGGAAAGTTCGACATCGATAGTAGATTATTCTGATGACAATGAAGATGAAGATTTTGATGCTACCGTGAGACCCGAAAAAAATTAACGACAACTGTTTTGCAAAGTTTAGTCAAATTTGCAAAAAAGAAGTTGTCTATTACGTAGCAAAAGATTATTCGTAGCTATTATTCCAAAACAGAATTTAAGGTCTCTTATTTAAGAAAGGAACCAGGACTATCCTGGGCATTCATGTTTCCCAATATTGAAGACAAAGATAGCGTGGGCATTTCTGACGTCGCAATGATTCTTCCTAACCCAAAATCTCCAGGAACCTCTACGGCTAGGACCTTTAACTTATACACATTTCCTATAGATATGTCACAATTGAATGTTCAATAATTAATTGTAAAGATTGGTTTATGTCAATTGCACCAGACAACTATTTTACTAATGTGCCCAATAACTAAAATATTGATCTCTTCTTGTCTGATTATTAATTAATGTAGGTAGTCTCCACCGTGTTGTGTTTTTTCTCCTAATCGTTTTTTTTTTTCTGAGTAATGTATATTTTATGTTGACAAAAGGTTTTGTCGTTTAGTTTATTAAATCGTTGGTATGTTTAAGGCCAATAAATGGGATTTTTATAATTATTTTGCTGTTTTACTTAAATTGTATAAAGCTAACCCACACTGTCTGAATGTTCCCCTACCCATGTATGAATGTACCCCAGTAGTGGGGTACATTCGGACAATTGTCAGATTTTTCTAAAACTCAATCCATTAATTTATTCTAAAAGTTATTGACTTCGAACTTTTTGAATAAGTAGCGGAATGTTTGCTGAATGTTATAATAATTGATTGAGCAATCTATCTTTAACCATCAATTTTTGAAAAATCAAAGTCTGAAAAGTGTACGAATGGTGCCAATCTTCCCCTACTTGTTTTTCTTTTGTTAATTTTCTTTTTATCTGATATATCCCATAGCATAAATTACACTTTAATTAGTCAATAACAATGCTCAATTTCACTGGACACATCTCTAAACCAATCATAAAATAGTCCCCAATGTTAACAAATTAGTGAATTCCTCAGAAGATCTTCAATTAACTGAATTAGAAAATAGTATGTATTACATAGTAACTATTGTTCAAATGGCTCTTCATTTTGTTGCTTTCAAAATATACCCCTCACACGGCATTCCCAAAGATGACAAATGAGGGATTATTGAGGGAAAAAATAACAGAAATCCCGCAGGGCCTCCTGTGAGAAGTTAATATAAAAAATAGTTCATAAATAATGATATTGAAATGGATTGCTCAATTTCTGTAAAAATGGAGAGAAAAAATAAATCAGTACAATTAAGTAACTAAATTTATCCTAATATTAGACACAATCTTTAATTGTATCGATACTTACTTTTATGGATCACACATATCTCTATAATAAAATATAACACTTAATAAATAAATTAGCATTATCCGTTACCAATAATATTTATAAATTCAACCGTAATATTGCAAAGAAACTAAATATCTTTGGGAAAAGAACATAATTTTATTAAAAATATATGTTCGCAAATCTTTCCTAATCATTTAAAGAAATTTGAGTCAGTGGGGTAATTTCCTACAAGGTAAATAATATCATAATATTATTAATAAAACAAACAAAAAAATAGTATAAATCAAATAAACCATCTACTGAAGATCTATTATAAATGAAGCCTCTCTGTGGACTAAGTTATTATGATGACATAATATTATTTATATTGCTAATAAAAAATAAAAAAAACTTATTACAAGTGAGGTTAGGGTATTCCAATGACATCAATATGTCGTAATTTTTTCATAGCTGTAGTTTCTAAGAAGTAATCAGTTGTTTGTAAAAACAATAAAAAATAAAATTAAAAAAATACAGGACTGTTTATAACTTTTGATCAGGCCTGGGCTAGTTATGGCCTGCCACATTTTAATGCAGCTCCCAAGCTAACATATATATAATTCGCACAACCAGTAGAAAAGTGTCGTAAATAAAAAAAGTTAATTTTTCAGGAGAACGAAAATAAACGAATGAATGATGAACACGCAGTCCCGTCGAAAAGAGATACTAGCGGCATCTTGCGGAGATGGAGTGATCTAACTTAACCCCACGGCGAGTGTGGCCGTACAAGTACGGTTGGAATAAAAAAGTCACCAAGGAGTATGGCCGTAATATTACGGTTGTGTTTCTAATATGCGATTTATTCATGAAATGTGAAATGTACTGCCATCAATTTCCAAGAATGCTTGCTCACTTATGGGACATAGTTTTCTTTAAAAAAAGCTCACTCTCCAAGAGGTTAAATATGGTTTTCGTGGGGCATAGATAATCGCAATCACTTTTGTCAGAGATAAAACATAAAATAGAAAATTTTGACTTACAACACTTTTCTATGGGATGTGTGTATATATATGTATTGTATAAATCTAAAAATAATAATTTTTAATATCAGAAATGTGCATCTGGAAACTAGTGGTACAAGCAGTAAATTGCTAAATCTACACGGAATCAACTCCAAATGCGATGTGGATTCACCAGTTATACCATTAGTTTCCGGACGCCATATATATACTATGTAATATCAATTTGTTTGGCGACCCAATCTCATATCTAAAATCTCGACACCGGATAAAGTTCTACCCATAATGTACATATACATTGTTTAATTTGTAAAATTTTATATTGTTTCTAATACTTTGATGAAATCAATAGATCATAATTATAATAAATTAGCAAGTTTTGCTTGGTTTATATTATTATATTAAACCAGTGATAAACTTCGTAATTGTCTTTCAAATGCATTACCGTGGCTCAAACACATACAGTCGACTTAAAATAAATATGTCTTTTACTATGTACTAATTTATACACCTTCAATTGTAAAATGAGTAAAAAATTATATACAAAATATAAACCAGGTATAATCGTAACGACGCTGGAAAGGAAAAATGAAGTGCCATACAACTGTCACATAGATGAACCTACACAATAAGCTATATTATTTGTTTGTGCTTGTGTTCATCAAATCAAGTTTTCTAGAGTTTCCCAGAACATTTGGAAAACTCTAGAAAACTTAATGTCACAGCTGTATGGCGTTTTAGCCATTTTCCTTTCCAGCGTCGAAATGTACCGGACAAACTTTAACCAGTTATTTCTTAGCTTATTTGGAATAAAAAATGTAGATGGCGGTTTAAAACAAAAATCAGTCTCCGGAGACCAAAATGCCATCTTTACTCTAAATAAACCCAGGAATTGCTGATTAAATTCTATCGGGTTCATCTTGTTACACCAAGTATAAAAATATAATTTCTGTGGCCTAGTTCAAAATAAGTAATTATTTTGTGTTGCGACTCTGAAATATTAAAAAAAAAATTAACATTAATTTCTAAATGAACCAAACCATCAGATTCAATTTACTTTTGAGATTCATAATGACATATTATTAAAGGTAAATATAAAATTTTGACATAAGATTTTTTGAATTTTTTTGAACAAGACATTTTGTGAATTTAAGGTGATGCACTAAGTAATGTATAATCATGTGTTTTTGGTTTGAAAAATAGATAGCTCATGCTTTAATTAAATACCGCGAGTAAAAAAACACATATATGCCATTGAAATAATCGAGAATTTTCATGATTAGTCTTTTTATAAGCCCAGAAAAAAATAAAGTATCAAATTTATAAAAACTGCTTTAAAGTTAAAAATTTCACAGTTACGAACCCCTTTTCGGTTATGGTTTTATTGTATAATGTGGAAAACTCTTATATAACGTGAAAAATTTTTAGAAAATGATCGTAAAACCTTCAAATATTTGTGCCTGAGCTTCGAAAAATAAAATAAAACACGCTTTTTTGCTATATCTTTCTTGAATAAATCAAAACAGGCAGCTGGTGTTAAACGGGAATTTAAACCTTATCGTCATCTACATAAGGAGTGTTATTGTTAGCAGTCTGATCCCGAATTTTACATGAGGTGGTGCATCACCTTAACTTTGCTACTTTTAGCAACAGGCCACTGATTTAATGTTAGGTTTAACCAAATTTGAATGATAATTGAGTAGCAGATCCATTAGTATCGCTTTCCTGTCACCATATAAATATATAAACCGAGCAGAACTTAACAATTACAAATTTAATTTTAAAGATTTGCATTCCATATGTAATGGCAACTTCAGAATCCTAAACTATCACCGTCATTACATCAACACATTACATTACCCCACCGCCCGTGCGCAAGTGGCATCCGGGAGAAGTCAGAACTATCAGGAGAACAGCTCCGATGTCTGATTGAACGAGGAGAGGAACAGAGGCCGGCTGGGAGGATTATGTGGTTCTGCTGCCGCCTCCGCAGGGGCTGCATTTGGATATGATGGCGCTGCTGCCTCCCAGGGTCACGGATCCCTCACTGCCGTTTTGTACTTCGCTCGTCTCGTGCCGTCTCTGAAAAGTAAACAATTTTTTCAATGAATGGAAGAAAGTCAGACACCTTAGGAAGAAGTTTTTAAATACACTTGGAGGATGAAGAGTGATGGAAAACCTGCATTTGGTGGTTGTATGGTATGGTCGATACTGTATTATAGCAAGCGTAAAACTGATGTTTTTACAATTTGTTTTATCAAAATGATACCTGAAACTCCTGAAAATGATTTCCCTCAGGGCCTATGTCATATTTGGATGTGCGTCTTGAAGAGACCCATATTGTAGGGAGGAAACACAGAGGCCGGCAAATCATTCCACAGCTGAGCTGTTGAATTCATGAACGAGTTATAAAAATGACGCATTCTCGTGCGACAAACGCCAACCGTGTACATATGTATGTTTGGCGCACATTTGGCATGTTGGCGAGGTGCCGAAGGGATCATTGAAGCTAGTTTCTCAGAGCATCTTACATTGTAATACTGGTAGAACAAGGACAGCATACCTACCTGATTCATGTACTCTAAAGATTGCAATCTGTTTGTTAAGATAGTGGGTATTTTTTTTATTTTATTTATTTATTGTTTTTTCACATTTTAGGTATAACAGTTTTTTCACAATACAATTTTTAACCCCACTAGGACAAGCCTGTGTTGAGGTTAAAAATTATTTACTTAAAGTAACAAAAATAACACAAAAGTAAAAACAAAAATAATACTTCAAAAAACACAAAATAATATAGGTAAAATAAAAATGATACTTCAAAGAACAATATTGTTACACAGATAATGGGCAAGCTAAAGGCCCTTGGCACATTACAATGTAAACAAAGTAGGGTGACCATAGTTGATTTGAATTTTGAAGGACTAAGATACAATAATAAATATATATAGGTATGAAGTCAGTAGTTTAAAAAAACCTGAAAACAGTGCATTTTGTTGTGGGTTAATTTATACCTTACTGTGTTATAAAGGCATATATTTATGTAGGCATGTCCAGATCTCATCAGATTAAGTTACACACATATACAATATATATTTATTACCACTAACATAAATAAATACATTATCGGCCTTACTAAAAAAAAAACACTCCGCGGCCGTTAAACGGTGTTTTTGTGAATCTTTACATTTGGCAACGCTGGAAATTTTACTTGTAAATTGGAGTTTTCATAATAATCCGCTAGGTGGTGTGATTGATGCGCCTGCGCATTGCCGAAAATATAACCGCGTACGCTAAATCTACGGAAAAAAGTCGGTCGCGAATGTTTGTCTGATTAATGTGATCTTTTAGTTAATGATTTCAATCTTTATGACTAATTCGCACTTATATTCATGTATTCAATATATTTTCTATTAATTTGTGTTGTTTTTTGTTAGTTTAAGTCAAATTGTGGCACTAAAATCGTGTGTTCTAAATTAAACTGTCAGAAAATGGTTCATAGGTTATGTTCAGAAATAATTTGCATTTTAAGATCTTTATTTTATTATAAATCCTTGAAAGTGATGTTTTTTGGTGACTAAAATGTCTAATACATATTTTAGTAAACGTATCAAAGAAATTAATGTCTTAAGATGTGCAAGCAATGTTATTCAAACGTGAGTTTTTTTATTGTAAATTTTTGGAAATGAAAAGCGAATTTCAAGATTTTTTTATATTTTTTTATTGTTTGAAGGAGTAAAAAGTGAGGTGACAGATTTATTTTAAAATCATTAAATAAAAGGACTGTGTTTTTTGAATTTTGAATTTTTCCAAATATTTCAATGTTTTAATAGAAAGTGTTTGGAGTAAGTGAGTTTTTTTTTCAACTCGATGTTTGAAGCTTAAAATACTACAGTTTTTAAACATTTAAGTATATTTTAGATATGCACATCTTAAAGGTAATTAAATTTTGGTTCTAAAATGGTATTTGTTTTTACGACTCAAAAAATAATAAATATATAGGACATTAAAAAAAAAATTCGAAATTCGTTGAAAATTACAAATGGAACAAATATATACAACAGATAAACTACCCTCCTTGGCCGTGTAAGCAATGTACATATCTTTCCATGAACAATTTTTTGTCAGTTCTTAATTAGTAAGGATTCTTCATACATGGTTGTTTGACCATTGTACAAATTTTTCAGAAAGTTTATTAGTAAGGCTGGTAAAATGGCGACGTTGTCAGATCAAAACCATATATTTTGTTTAGTAAGAATTTGAAAAACGAAATGTACAGACTTTACACAACGTGCTACAGAAACACCGTTTAACGGCCGCGGAGTGTTTTTTTTAGTAAGGCTGCATATATATATTTTTTTTATTTAACCTGTCAGGTCTATTTGTTCGGTTTTCGGAACAACTCATACAGGTCTCTTGGAAAACGTTGTGTCTCCCTTGCTATCATGTTTAGAAATATGAACTAAGCAGTGTTAGAAAGAGAAAATACCACACTTTATATTTAAATCTAAAAGTTAACCACAAAATAATTAAAATGTACACCTTTATGAATCCCAAGTTTCCGGCCGCAATTTGAAAAATAATTATGAAACTTTGAGAATTAATTACAATAGAATCCGGATATAATGACCCTCAAGGGACCGGCGATACTTTGTCATACTAACCGGAATCTAAGTTAGTTTTTATATGATACATATTAATGTTATTGTAATTATTGTTATGAAAAATGTAAAAGTATAGATAGATACATTTCTTTTTAGGTAAACAAAACATTTAATACAAATGATTTTTGGAAACATACATAATGTACTGTAATCCAAATATATACTATGTAAGTAAATATGTAGTTACTAAAGTAGAAAGTCTGTAATTTGTGTTTGTTTTTAGCCAATTTTTGTTCAATAGTAAGAACTTCGCACAGCATTGTGAATATGCGACATCATAGTTTTCATTAAAAAAAGATGTAATACAGCATTTTTCTTCAATTGAAAAACATTTTGGCTTCATGGAACTCATTGTGTGGAGCGGTTGTAACAACAGATGATAAATGAGTGTGATTTACACATGCTAATAAGGTTAGGTGAGGGGAGTAGCCGGGCGCGGGGAGTAGGCGAGGCGCGGGGCGGTGAGGCATTGGTGCGTAGGTTTTGTAAACAAAACACTGCGCGTCGTTCTAACCGGACGAATTATCATTTAAATAGCTCGCCTGAGTGGTTTATTTATGGGTCGCTTTAAGAAGTTGGTCGCTTAAAACGGATATGTTTTCCTAGTGCCTAACTATGAAACCTAACTTATGTTTACATTGTCGTCGCTAAAAACGGTAAGCCGTTATAAGCGAAGTCGTTATATCCGAATTCTACTGTAATTATTTTATGAAACGACAAGAGTTGATGATAATCTTTATAATACATTTGCCTAATAAATTATGTTTTTTTTTTCCACTATCAGTAATTTTAGTAAAAAACATAAGGTGATCTATTTTTAAAATTTGTATGTTTGCATGCAAAATTTTTATATTTCAAAAATTATATATTCATTTTGAATTATAAAATTTAAAAGCGTATTTCATAATTTTTCCAAAACAGATTTTAGGTTTCAGATACATTTATAAATATTCCATTTATTTGGATTTTATTGCAATATTCAATATTCATCATATTTTGACCCTTTGATAAAATACGGTCGAGGCCTGTGGGGTTAAATAAATATTGGTCAGATAAAATGATTTCACAACTGTTATAGAGGAAAATTTAAATATAAACAAATTACCACAAGTTATTCAAATTACTTCTTTTCCTCAATGAGCAATTCTCTCCTGACAAAAATGCCCCGCCTTCCAATTGACCAATCAAGTATCTACTCATAAATACAATTATTACTCCCACTGAAAGGAGTTAATCGCAATCACTCTTCATAAGGTACCTACTTAAATTACAACTCTTAGTCACTCTTTCTTTTATAACCATTCTAGCTTTAAAAACACTAATCACCCAACCACATTAAAATAGTATAAAATTTAAAAATGGAATATTACATAGATGTAAAAAAAATTAACTTGTCTAGTGGCGCTTCATACCTCATCTATTCTATGATCTATTGCAGTGGTCACCAACTTTTTTGAGAATAGGGCCGGATTGATTTTTTTGAAAACCTGGGGGGCCGAATTATTAATTAGTAATCTGATTAGAATCCAATTTAGATCAATCCAATTTCCAATTAGAAAAAAATATTTATTATAATGTAGATGTAGGAATAGCTAATTAAAATAGGAATAAAGTGGTAACTAATAAAGGCCTTCCAATTATTAAATTTATTTATTTATGTAGTTTTACATATTATATGGATGTTATTTTATCTATTGAGTTACAAATAAAAATCACATGTAAATAATTGTGATTATTGCGAAGTTTGCGCCTTTTTTGACGACATAACTTCTTTTAAATTCGTTTTTATTTTGTGGTGAAATAATTTGTAAGTAAGATCTGATTTAATATATTTTAATTTAGAAAATGTTGGTTCACATATATTTAATTTTTTTTTTAATTCAACCTCTGTTTTTCCTGAGCTACTCTTTTTTATCTTGCCTGCACTATTTGAATTTCAACAAAAAAATTAAAGTGTCCGGGGAATTTTCGAGTAACGAAACCGAATTCTTCAAAAACACCGAAAACTTTGGTTATCTCGAATACCCAACTTTTTTTACCCGTACCTAATCAAATTCCGGTTAATAAAATAGATTCTATGAAATAGATCAGTGAGAACAAGCTTTCTACGCCATAAAACCCGGTAGAAATATAAGCCCAATGTTGAATAAACTTCAATTTTCATTCTATTCTACATTATATAGAATTGACCATAGAACAGAAACGTGTGAACGGTAGCTGCTACGCGAACAGTCAAATATTATGTCAAATAATGGGATGGCGGGAATCCGATATATGTACAAGGTACCCGGCTTACTAATACTTAAATGATTTTTTTTTAAATGTAAATGATAGAAAACATCATTGCGAACATAAAAAAGTTAAATAGACCATTGTACCAGACAAATTTCATGACGCCAATTCTCCCGTTTCATAGTTTTTAATTTTTAATGGATTAAAGAGATCTTTTTCCTTATTGTATGAACGTGCTTTGGTATTTTAATTCAATTTATAACAGTGATAAAATTTATTTAAAAAAAGGCATTATGTAATCAAATATTTATCCGCCCACACCGTCTGCTCAATTATTTCATTTTATACAATATGCACAATAAAATTCACAGAATAGATAAAATAATGATAATTCTGAAACACATAAAAAAATGGGTAAAATTCTAACACGGAACCAATAAATTAGCTCTTCGACTAAAGGGGACTGATACATTTATTATAATAATTTTTCTTCTAAAATCAAATAATATTATTCTAAGGCACAGTTGTTTCCCAAAAAATTCAAATGTAACAATGTCGTCAAATGGCCATTAAGCACCACTTTGTTTTTGTGATACCGACTACACGCCGGTGCCGAAAGGATCAATGACGCTAGTTCCCCGGAGCATCTTCCATTGTAATTAGGGTAGAGCGAAGATTAAATACCTACCTGACGCCTGTGCTCTAAAGATTGCAATCCGCTTGTTAAGATAGGGGAGTCTATCAAACAGACTGTCCGTTTCTGCATAGAGTCAAGCGTTTTTTTCAGATATTTTGGGGTTCTAGACCAGAGGCGGCTGCCGAATTCAACAGTGGGGCGCACTTGCGATTTGTACAGGGTCAGCAGTTATATACTATTAAAGTATCGGCAGGCCCTGTACATTACACCAAGCTTCTGAGAGGCTAACTCGACTCTGGCTTCGATGGAGCGATGAAGCACTGGATGATGGTTTAACCTTTCATTGGTCGTACGTACTCCGGTGTACCATCGATTTTGGAAGCGATTTTGTCCCTTATGTATAAAGAAATTGTATCAAGAACAAGGTCAGAATCGCTCGGGCCATCTCGTTCTTGACGTAACGAAATACTGCATAGCGTCTAGCCTCTCGGAATAATTTTCAATAAATTGTCAATGATGCGGCGGGCAAGAAAGATGGGCGACAAAATAGCCGCCGCGTCAAAATATGGACGGAGTTGGTTTAGAAACTCTATATTCTTTCATTGTTTTTGATATAAATTCATTGTGGAGAGAATAGATTTCAGCTATTATCAGAAAGATCGTTTTATCCACATTATTTTCATGTAATTTTTGTAATATATCACAAAAGAAATGTTATAAATATTGGATTCGCAAGAAATGTCAAATTTCTTACGTCATAATGAAAAAATAAATTTTTCCTATGCTGGCTTTCAAAAGGTTAAAAGTGTTTGATAAATAATAACCTTAAGTTCTGTGGCCAAGCACATGAATGCGTCTTCCACATTAGTGTTATCTTTAGCCGAGGTCTCCATGACAAACATGATCTCCGGGATATAGCGGCACATGGCTTCGGCCTCGGCAAACTCCACCTCCCGTAGTTGTGTCATGTCGCACTTGTTACCTACCAGCAGCAGCAAGGCCGTGGTGGAGGTGTATCTCCTCACCTCGTCTATCCACCGCTGGAGAGAGAGAAATGATGCTCTCTTTGTTATATCATAAACTGAAAAGAGAATTTAAAAAAAAGATAATATTAGATACCTACTTAAATATCTTAAATTAAGTTAAATAGAATACCAACGTAAATATCTTAAATTAAGTTAGGTACCTACCTAAACATCTAAAATTAAGTTAGATACCTACCTAAATATCTTAAATTAAGTTAAATAGAATACCAACGTAAATATCCTAAATTAAGTTAGGTACCTACCAATGGCGGTCGGTGACTTTTTGTATAAGGGATGTTGAAGTATATACCTACTATCAAATATAAAAATCTATAGACTAGCCCACGAACAAGATGCACAACATTACTAATAAAAAATTGTACCTATATCAAATTAGCTCTATAAATCCTTTACGCTTTACATCAATTATTACAGTTCCAAAATTAAATTAATTAAATAAGTATTGGAAAAATATTCAACGCATCAATCGGTTTCAGTTATTCAAGCCAAACTGTCAAAAATGATCGCGCAAACAATCCGCTTCGGCTATGCTATTCTGTACAGTCGTTTTCTGTGCGTTGGATGCTCTTATCGAAAAGTATCCGGCTTCAAGCAAGCTTAAGCATGCGGGACTCAATGCGCATGCGCGAATATCAAACTTCTTCTAGCTTCGTGGATACGGAACGAAGCAGAAAATCCACTGTTGCTGATGTTGGTGGGCGTTGATTTGTTTAGCATCGAAATTCGAGCATTTAGAATGTTATTATAATATGTAGGTATAATATTTCTACTCGCACCGCGCGCCGCTTTTTGTTGTTGATAGTCTCTGAGATTGGGACAGTGAAGTTAAATTGTGGTAAGTATTGCTGTTTACGGCTAGAAAAAAATAAGCTCAAATCTTTTTTAATTCGGAATAAATAAATAATAATTATTATTATATTTATTTCAAGCCTTGAAAAGAAGGGAAGCGCAACATCCACAGTATGTATGAAGGGACCGCACTTGGTACCTACCTAAAAATCTTAAATTAAGTTAGGTACCTACTTAAATATCCTAAATTATGTTAGATACCTACCTAAATGTCCTAAATTAAGTTAGGTACCTACCTAAATATCCTAAATTAAGTTAGGTACCTACCTAAATATCTTAAATTAAGTTAGATAGAATATCAACATAAATACCTAAAATTAAGTTAGGTACCTAACTAAATATCTTAAATTAAGTTAGGTACCTACCTAAATATCCTAAATTAAGTTAGGTACCTATCTAAATATCTTAAATTAAGTTAGATACTTAGTAGATGATTAAAAAAATCCTTTTTGAATGTAGAATATTTATAAAAGCTAAAATAAGCTTATTTTGTTTTTAATGGCATAATATTTCAATTGTCATATCTGTGCAAAAGTACATTAAGTAAAATTTACATTATGCAACTAGTTGCATGCATGTTCCAAATAATTGCATGACACCAAAAAGTTAACATAACTGTGCAAATTTAGCGTCCTGCAACATTCAGTATCACAGCTACGATTTCACCATCAACCTCAAAGCCTTTTTTTTGCAATGCACAATGTTGTTGTACACAACCCTCGCGCAGTTACAAGGAAAACACGCTAAAATGGTTGCATCACGTTTTTGTACTACTAGTTTCATGGTGGCATAATTTCACACCAGCGCGGTTCTATTTTTATGGCGTGCAACTAATGCAAGCATGATGAAACTATATGTTTACACGTGAAACCAGCAATGCAACAACGTCATGAAACAACTAATTGCGTAATGTAAATTCAGCTTCATACTATTTAAAAAAAAGGTTAACATAACGTAATTCTCCTACCTATAATGACTCCATTGGCAGATCTGTAATAACTTTGTGTAATTGTTCGAAATCTCTCTTGTCCCGCTGTGTCCCAAATTTGTAACTATAAATAGAATAAAAGTTTTAGTGTAAATAATAGAGAAGTTTCTTCAACTCATTTTTGAGTAAGTCAGCTTGTATGTGGAACAAGCTATCGGCATCTATTTTTCCTCCTTCATATAATCTGGGCCTCTTCAAGACACACATTAATAAATTCCTCCCCACAGCCCCTACCTTAACCCAACTCACAACGCTGCCCAGCCGGGTGGCGATATAGTTCCCCTGTCTTTACACTGTACATTTAGAGGTGTCCCATAAAAAAATATATATTAAATAATAACAAATTGAAGCAGTCTTATCGGACCTTATAATCAATTTAATACAATGATCATTGCAGAAACACACTACTGGTAATTTGCATGACTTAATAGCATGTTTATTAGATATATTGTAACGTCATTGCTTATTAGTTAATCATTAATGTTATTACAAACCAATGTTTATTACAAGGTTGTGTGGGCTAAAAATAAACATCTTCATCACAATGGATAGATTAAATCGAAAATATTAAGAAAAAGTGAATAATTTAAGTTTACCTTAACTCTTTTTCCATCTACAACGACTGTTTTCATTGAGAAATCTACACCAATTGTATTTCCATGTCGTTCGATGAAGTTTCCCGACTTTAGCCTTTGAACTATGCATGTCTTCCCCGTGCCACAGTCTCCGATCAAAACAATTTTAAATAAATAGTCAAAATGTTCATCATTCGATAAGCTCATTAAAGTTGTCGGATTTCGACTAGACATTATAAATATTATTATATTGTCATCTGTCAATCAAAAGCACTGTTTATTGTTCAGCCATCTTCAATAACGATAGGAAATCTATCTACGAAACGTAGCTGTCAATTTGAAGGTTAAGCAACATGAGAATAAATAAATCTTTGAAAGAATTACGGGGAGAATGGGGCATATTTAATATTAATCAAGTAATATAATTGGGCAAACTAATTAAATAACTAATCCGCGATACTCAAATCAAAACAAAACCAAATTATTATGTCCTTTTTTATTGATATTAAAAAAAAACGCTGTTTTTTATATCAGCGAGTACTTATTTTAAAAAAAATACTATTATAATATTTAATTTCCAGAGATTGCGGGAGGGGTATTGTGCAATGTTCAATCACTGCAATTCATCTTATCTCCACGCAACGGTATCCGCCAATACAACAGAGCTCCCAGCAAGCAGAAATTTGAATAACAAGTAATGGGTGTTATCAAATAAATTAACTATGTGATAAATTAACTATTAAAAATAACAATGAAATCTGGTCTATCCATTCATGAAATGCATAAATGCGAGTAAAAATCTCTGGACTGCAGGAGTTCTGCTCTTAGAGCAAATTCCCGGCAAAGCTAAGGTCCTGGGTTCAATTCCTAAATGCGATCGAATCTTTTTCTGATTATTCTGTTTCATATTGTTTTTCTGTTTCGATTGAGTATCGCTAATATGGTCTTCAACGATAAAATACTTGAATTATCGGGTTACATTGCAGAAATTTATTTAACCTCATTATCCAAATATTGTCTACCGTCCTATTTATGGAATTATTAATCCCCAAATATTGTATTTTAGTAGTGGCTGCACCCCTAGCTACTCTAGGTAAGAATGTAAGAACTACGCTTAATATTCACGCCTAACATCAGATTTGACTTTGAGATAGCAACATTATGGCAACATTCGAACGAACGTCAATAAAAGAATGCCGGTTTTCTGTCAAAATAAATAAAAATTATTAGTAATTTAGTGCAATTTCTTTATTTTTTAGACGAATTTCTTTAATTTAGAAAAATGCGGGGTGTCGGGTTTATATTGGTTTCCCTTGTATTAACTAGCTTCAATCCTGTATTACCAAATGAGGTATTTCTAACTTAATTTTGTTATCTCTGTCATACTTTTAATTTACATGTTTTTAAATGTTATTTTCAGGTATGAACTTAAGTGATGCTTACATTAATGCTTTCCTTCTCGTTTATTCATATTGTTGAAGGTTTACTATAAAATACTTGTAATGTTCAAATTACTGAGTCATACATCAAATAATGAACTGATAACCAAACCCTTTTTGACAGACTGCTTTTATTGTAAAAAAAGTTAAGGTAAAAATCTTACACGAATTAATAGCGTGGAGATATGTTACTGAGACAATGAGCGTAGTTTCACCACCGGACTAGGAACGGTGGACATACTTTAGCCAGCGCTTCATATGGCTATTTCATTCTTATACACACATTATTTGAATAGTTTTTCATAATCAGGGCCACATTTTATGTCCGATTAGTATGAATATAATGGGTCTCGTATTTTTATAATTTCATTGGGTAAAATTCACTCATTTTTTTAGTCAAAGATTATCCAAAACACTGTTGTCTCATGCACAACTTTATTTATCGGGGTTAGTTGTAGAAGTGTCTGTTAGATTGTGATGATTTGAGCTGGGTAACAGGAATTCTGAGTACTCTAAAATATCCCTCATTTTAATGCTATGATTGCCTGTCAGCCACACAAGATGTATGAAATTGTTGCTTATCTAAAATGCGTATCAAAATAATGTTTTGGCACATTTTACGCAAAGAAATCAAAACCTCTCACCTGAACAATTCATTTAATATTCATTAAATATTCAACATAGCTACATCTAGCGAACCCACAGGTTTAAAGTAAGGGAAAACACAAACCAAATTAATTTTTACACAATACCTACAACCAATTTTTGGGAGACGGGTATGGTTACCACCTGAAAGTCAGTTTGAAAATGGCCTTGTAAGCCGAAACAGCTGTCACAAGAATAAAAACTATAACACTTGCAGAACTTAATAATAAACATTATTAAATTTAATTTAAATTAAATTTCAAAAAAATTAAATGGAGTTCTACGAATTAAACACAAAAACAATAAATATATATAATGGTTACCACCGTCCTGAGAACCATTTATTAGATAGCCAACGCCCCTGTCATAGTCACCCCAAGTGGTTCGCTAAGTTTGGTGACTCAGCAAGGGTGCCAGGGTCCATGAGGTGAGGTTTGTCTAGGTCTTGGCGGAGGATGCGTTTGCCCATCTATTGCGTAGCGGGCTGAATCGGGAGAGACTGGTTGAGAAAGATCTTTTGATCTTTCCAGCCACACTCTCTCGACTCATCGCCTTGCACCGCAGTTGGAGGGATGGTTTTATACATCCGTCACTCCTGGACACATTGACCCCAGATTCCTCGCCTTCCCTCATAGCTTTTTACTTCCCAGAACTTGCTTTTCAAAGATGACATAGGCCCTGATGGATTTTTTTTCTCAGGTCCTCCTGCGTGGAGCTAATGTAAAAAAGGGGACCTCTTGAGATCGATGTACCACATAGATCATTCAGTTGATCAGTCAGACATCAGTATTCAGTTATATGAAAAAATGAATCCTCTATCCGGTATAATACTCACAAACATCACCAAATCAATTATAATCCAAAAAAAACTTGTAGTGAATTAAACAAAATGTTGAGGTTTTCTGGGTTACTAGTAGGAGTGATTCCTATAATTTCTTTCCATCTACTTCCAGCTGTCAACGGATATAAATGCTTCCGGACACTCCAACAACTGGGCCGTGCTGGTGGACACGTCCCGCTTCTGGTTCAATTACCGCCACGTGGCCAACGTGCTTTCCATCTACCGTAGCGTCAAGCGCCTCGGCATACCCGACAGCCAGATCATCCTGATGGTCGCCGACGACATGGCGTGCAACCCAAGGAATCCCCGCCCCGCCACCGTCTTCAACAATGATGACCAGCAGATTAACGTCTACGGAGATGATGTGGAAGTGGATTACAGAGGTTACGAGGTAGGTACTGAAGGGTTTTAATTAGAGTAATCACAGAAAATGGATTTCAAAATTTCCTGATAATTCCAGGTTTTTCAGGGCAGTTTTAACATTTTTCCCTGATATCTTTTATTTGATATAGGGCATATCTTTCAAATTTTATTTTAGAAACTGCAAAATTTGATGTTTCACCCATATCAGAAGATTCCAATTAATTAAAGTAATTCAAAGAAATGCGTTTTAATAAAAAGCGTTGATATTTGATCCATCTTGGCTGATAATCCAAGACTTGATGTCCGATTTATATTTCAAATAATTTGTCTTTCGTCGAATGGCCAGTGGAAGTGCATTGTATAGTTTTGTTACAAAGTAACTGTTGAATAAAGGGCACTGTTTTGGTGTCTCAATCACTATTTTATTCAAAAAACTCCGAAACTACTTAATCGATTTTGATGAAATTTGGCTTACTGTGTGTAATTTGGTCCAACTTAAAAGGTAGGATAGTTTTTATCTCGATTATTGACCTCAATATTTATTATTTCGAATTAAATGTTCATTTAATATTTGTTATGGGACAATGATTTGAAATTATTTGTAAGTTCTATTAGTTTCTGACAGATGGCGGTGTGAGTTAATTTATTGACATTTGGGTACGGTTGGAATAGGACGCGTCTGTGTGGCAGGTGATTTGTTTTTCAAATAACTAGTATTTGGTTTAATAATAATAATAATAATAATTGGATGACTTGTATAGCGCCGTTTTTGTGAAAAATCACCTCAAGGGCGCTGTACAAATTTCAATAATTTCTACAATCTTACTTCTAACTACACACTAGAAAATATAAAAAACCTATGGCTAAAACAATGGATGCAAATCCACCGGTTCTTTGATCAGCGATACAAAACTATATGTACAATGCATCTGAACAACCAGCGCGGTGCAGCCCAAAAATGTAAATGTACATGTATTTTTTTTATTTTTATTTTTTTATTTTATTTTTATTTTTTTATTTTATTATATATATATTTTTTTTCAATGAAAATGTACAGGACCATACTTACCTGGTAGGTCACTTGAGATTAAAGTTAAAAGATGTTTATTTATATACAGTTTGCGCGCAGAGGACATAATAGCGAACACATGTTGTTGGAAAAGTAATTATTTGATATATATTATGTTATTTAATGAACGTGTTTGGGAAAAGCAAAATTAATTAATGGGCGGTACAGAGTAGTACATGAATTTTATTTATTTTCTTAAATGAAGTCTCAGTCTCTCGTTAAGCGACGGATTGCTGTGAAGGCTTCGAATGATGTTAATCTAATAAGAAAATAGATTAAGATAAATTATAGGCAATACATAATACAAATAGATTTATTAAATTTAAGGGTATGAGAGCCTAAATAAGTAGGTTTTTAGTTTTGACCTAAATTCTGTTGGGCTTGTTATGCCCCTTAGTTCCGGAGGGAGTTTGTTCCAAGCCTTAGGCCCAGATACTTCGAATGCACGATTAAGCTATCTATATGAAATTTGGCATCCATACGCGAAACAATTAGCAAAATCTGTTCTAGTTCGCGAAATAATTTTACCTTTCCCGGAGAAGAAGTTATGCCCAATTAAAGTCGTGTGTTTTAAAACATAATACAATTTCTTCGTTTGTGAAATGATAAAAATTCAAATTTAGGCAGTTTCGGCTGTGGGTCTGTAACAATCTCAAGTGGTATAGTGTGAAGTGTGAAGTGTTAGGTGACAGAAAAAGGTCCGCCGCACAGAATACAAGGAATTGCCTCACGCTAATAAGATAAGACCATTCATTTTAATTTTTATTTATTACTTTGTTGAAGATTTTTTTGTTTATGTCTTTAGGTGAATCTAAAGCCCTCATCAGACATGGTCTGGGATAGAGAAGTGCAACTGTTGGACCACGAAACACAGTATGGGGTGCCACAGATACACCAGTGCAACGATGCTTGCTTGACTTTATAATGCTTGACTTTGTTTATTTTAACAATCTTCAAGCAGGGTATTACTGGTATTTTGTCTTTTTTTTTTTAAGATTTCAGGCTATCTTCAGTTTGCAGGACTTCACACATGCGACTGATAAGAAAAGGTTTTGGAGCACTGTAAACTTCGATAAACTTTCAAGGCGTGGCGTTAATTGACACTTATGCTAGTCATCACCATGGGTAGAACTGATCTGATTTGGAGTCTATAAAAACTCTCACGTTTAGGTACAAAACACATTTCAAGTTTGTAATTTGCAGTCAAACAAAATAACTGGTATGATAAATAATTAAGACACATCGATAACACCGCCGTACTTGCGTATTTGTTTAAAATGAATATATCTTGACGAATTACCGGCGTGCATAAGATAAATAATAAAAAAATGTCTGAGAGAAAATCTTTTCAAAACCTTTTTGATTATCATGCGTTGGATACAAGGCGGGACAGGAGGATCTAGTCACGGTAGACTGGAACTTTTCTCCCAGTCGGGAAATGGTAGGAAGCAAATGCAGAGAAGCAGGTAGCAGGAAACGAGAAGCAATAGGAGCGGGAAGCGGGATGCAAAAAGCATTGAGAAAAGTAAAGTTATTAGTAGAAATTAGCAGGAAGTATGAGACAACGGGAAGCAAAAACAAGAAGCAGTGCAAGAGGAACGCGTGAAGCCGTGGGAAACAGGAAGGAAGAAGCAGAGGGAAGGTGGAAGCGTGTAGCGAAAAACACAAAATAACGGGAAACTAGAAATGAGAAGCAACTAGCGTGAAGGAACGGGAAGAAAAATAAGCGAAATGCGAGAAACTAAAACCAGCGCTCAATCACTTCCTTTATTCCTGCCCATCCTACATTCCAATATTGGCTTATTAGGTTGCCATGTATACCAGTCGATTAAACTCCAACCTCCTTCCCATCCTTAGAGCACGTGTTCCAGTCCTAACAAATCAGTGCCCCCTGGTGTACCGGTCTTACCGGGACAGGATTGCTCCTGGCTGGGGTGGTACAATCGTATCGTATCGTATCGTACAACACTTGGTTATCTAGGTTAGATAACCATCCAGTAGATGGCATTGTGTTTCGTTAGCCACAGCATCGTGTGGGCGGATCAGCTAGTATAATAATAAAAACAGTATGACGCTTCGGTCACAAACTGTTGTTCCATGAGTTAGCAAATTTGAAGAAGGCAATTTTTTTCTGAAAAAAATCAAAAAATGGTGGAGATGATAAAATAGGAATTTACAGAAATGGCTCTATTGCGTGAAGGAAAATGGTTACTTTGGTAAAACAGGAATATTGTAATAATGAAAATTAAATGGGACCACAGAGACATCTGTTGATATCTTAAATTTAACAGTAACTAAAACTTCTTTTGCCAAAAATTGTTTTAGCAAAAGGGATAAGAGATTATGCTATTTGATTCTAGTATCGCGAGCAGTTTGGATATTGTAAAAAGTTCTGTGTTTGCTAGTATGTTTTGGAATAAAGTTGCCTAATGTCCAAAACCCAGATATTCCTAAAGATTTCACACAAACTGCTTGTGGAAAAAAGGCTGTATATGTTTATTCTTCCGCCTCGCACATTTGGGAGTCTTGCATAAAATATGTATATATTTAACCGCTTGGGCACATAAGCTTGTTTTCACGACAATTTAACATAGGTAGACATAGGAATGACGTATGCCCCGTACCTGAGGTATTAAGTATATATGTAATATAATAGTAATACATGACTTGCACGTAAAATTCCTACATGAGAAGTTTCATGCAAATCCCTTGATTAAGACACAACCTTCTGTTTTTTTTTTTTTTGGCTCACTTTAACATTATTTTGAGAGTTTGACTACAGGGAGTAATTAATAACTATCTGCTTATTTCAGGTAACGGTGGAGAACTTTGTGCGGCTGTTGACGGGTCGCCTGCCCCCCGGCACTCCGCGCTCCAAGCAGCTGCTGACGGACGAGGGCAGCAACGTACTCATCTACCTCACGGGCCACGGGGGCGACGGCTTCCTCAAGTTCCAGGACTCCGAGGAGGTCACCAGTCAGGAGATGGCCGATGCGCTGGAGCAGATGTGGCAGAAGCGGAGGTTTTACTTTATTTTTACGATATATTGTTGGCATAGCCGTACACATAGCTTATGAACCAAACAATTTTACTAAATGGGTGCCCTGGTGAAAGCAACTCTAAGGCAGACCGAGGAAGAGGTTGCTAGACTACTTGGAGGAGGATTGGAGCAGGATGGAGGACTGGACGTGAATGGCGAGGGACTGCATCCAGAGGAAGACATTTGTGGAGAAGGCGTATGTTTAGATTTGGATAATGTAATCTAGTTTTTCAGATAAATGCTTTATAAGTATAATTCATCAGGCATACAAAATTCTTAAAATGGCCCTGACTTTAAAGTGTTAAAATCTTAACCAATATGTGTGCGCCTGCTTTTATTTAAAAATAAACTGTTTCTATGTATTCTTCAGTTATGATACTTATCAGTTGATTGTTTAACTTACTATGCCACAATGCCACAGGTATCACATTGGTAAATAGCAAACATACTTTTATTTTACCTTTCAATGAAGATTCCTGAATATTTGTTACGAAATATTGGTGATTGTAATAATAATTATTCAAATCAATATTATCTTACAAAATCATTTCCTATTACAAATGTACACCTTCATGCTCTGACATTTAATTTTTTGTTAATTGTTTCAGGCTAATTTGTTCGCTTTTCATAACAACTCAGGTAGGTCTCATAGAAATCGTTGTGTCTCCCTTACTATCAAGGTTAGAAATATGATCTCAATGATGTTGAACAGAAAAAATTATTATGCTTTATATTCAAATCTAAAAGTTAATCATAAAATAATTAAAATGTACACCTTTACGAAACCAAAATTTACGACCGTAATTTGAAAAAAGTTTATGAAACTTTGAGAATTTTTTAATTGAAACAACAGAAAAGTGAGTTGACAATAAAATTTATAAAAAATTTGCCTAATAAAATATATGTGTTTTAATTTTTTTCATTATCAGTAATTTTAGTTAAAAAAATGTGTTATAATTTTTATATTTCAAAAATTATAGTTTTTTTTTTTAATTATAAAATTTGAGAGGTTATTTTATTACCTTTCACAAACAGTTTTTAGCTTTCGGATGCGTTCAGAAAAATTCTATTTCTATATAATGCAATTTTGTGGAAATTATTCAACCTTCTGACAAAATAGGCCGAGGCCTGAGGGGTTAATAAATGCTTTCAAAAGAAAATTTCAGTTTCTTTTAGAATGGGTAAATAAGTCGATAAACTAAAATGAACCTTCAAATAGATAAATCAACATATTATTTATTTATTATTTATTTATTTATTAAAGAATTTTATACATAGTGTACATATTGTGTTATTTCGCCCGCCATGCTAGGGATGTCCCAGTGTTATGGCGGGTGAAGTATGCAGATTATATGGGTAATGAAGTACATTTACTGATAATATAATAATTATGATAATGAGGTTTACAGTTAATGCAGCAATTTATTATATATAATTTTTATTTTATTATAAACTGCTGTAGATTATTGCCATGTAATGTTTTTTTTTCTTTTTCAGGTACAATGAGATTTTCTTCATGATAGATACTTGTCAAGCGGCTTCGATGTATGAGAAATTCTACTCTCCCAACATCTTGGCAGTAGCGAGCAGTCTTGTTGGTGAAGATTCCCTTTCCGTAAGCATTGTTTAATTTACGCACTTTAATCTTTTGAATGTGACTTGGTTTTATACTGTAGTAACTAAGCAAACTTTATCTAAACATTAGTAAATACCACACAATAAGATTTATCAGATTAAATCAACCTTTCGTCTCCCCTCACCTCTCACTCTATGAAATTAATGATCTTGGCATTATTTTTGATTCCAAATTTAATTTTCTTTCATATATTAATACAGTTACTAATAAAGGATTAAAATGGCTTGTCTTCATTCTCTGTAATGGGAGAGACTTTAAAAATTTTTCAACATTAAAAATCTTATATTATTCTCTAGTTCGAAGTCAAGTCGAATACAACTCTCATATTTGGTCCCCTCACTTGAAAATCCACTTAAGACATGTTAAGTATAAACTCAGTCTACCTATAGAAACCATAAATTACAACCTAATTAATTACCGTACCACAAAATTATTATACATATATCTTGTGTTTGTTAAAGTTGTTTATTAATAATAAATAAATAAACCTTCTTCTTCCTTTGGTGCGTCTTGAAGAGTGGAGTTTCAAATAACTAATTCAATGTCATTGGCTCCATACCATTAATGCAAGTTTCAAAGTCACCACGAGGTGTGGTGCCAAGTTTCAGTTATCTGCTGGATGACCTTGTATTTGGCACCCTTCATGATGTGGCCATGATGTTGCACTTCATTTTGTTGACTTACTGCTTTTCCATTTGCAAAAACCTCTACATTTGTCCACCAATAAATGTGTTTTAAATTTTACGCAACTGATAAACAACAATTGATTTATTATCACATATTTTGGAGACCGTCTGTGGTCGAGTGGTAAGACACTTGACTTCCAATCGGAAGGTCGCGGGTTCGAACCCGGCGTGCGCAAATAAATTTTATTTGATTAATTTGTGTTATTTCACAATTAATTATGTAATAAAAAATAATATATACTATATTTGCGGCACGTTCCAGAGTGGAAGATACTCTCAGAATCGCCCCGGTGTAAGACCACCATTCAGAATTGAAACGTTGCTTAATAATGGCTTTAGCCGTGTTTAGTGACTAGATCTGAATAGCCAGGTACTTCCCCACCTTCATCTTCCCCATCTCCTTCCCTTCCCCACTTACCTTCAGCTTCACAACATACCCCAATTGGGGATGCCATCGTCTCACTGGCTCCAGACGGGAGCAGTTGGGACTCTTGTGAGGTATTCTCTATAAAAAAATTTTAAAAATACCAGAAGAATCTCCTAAAATTGTTTTCTTTTCTTCTGTATTTTCTTTTCTTTCTTTTTCAGCATCACATTGACTCTGTGATTGGAGTTTACATAATAGACAGATACACATTCTTCGCCCTGGAGTTCCTGGAAAGAGTTCAGCCAGACAGTAAGAAGACCATGGGAGAGTTTGTAAGTACCAAAACATGTTATATTTCTAAGTAAGTACCAAAACATGTTATATTTCTAAGTAAGTAAGTACCAAAACATGTTATATTTCTTCACATACCAGTCAGTTGATGTGGGGTACTCAACAATGAGGAATTGCCAGTATAAGCCATTTTATGTTGCTTTCAAATATTAGGTCCTTACATATGAAATTGGCGTTTTGCCGTACTGGCAACTTTGATCTCAAATATCTTCTCTTTGGTTAAGAATTCCAAATTCAAATTTATACAGCTATTTACTCATGTATTTGTGTTTCGAAAATTATAATTTATTTGTTCAAAAAAAAAGGTACAGCTTCTCGGGATGCTTTGATATTAATTTTCTACAGTGCACGGCTATCATTTGACCAAATATCATCCGACATTCAAGAGGATAAGGGAAATAATTTTCCTCAAGGCCTCCTGTGTGGAAAAAAAATTCTAATTCCTCCTGCTAATGTAAAAAAAGAACTAAAAAAAATTATATATTATTTTTCTTATATTTTTATTTAGAAAGCAACATTAAAATTGGTGTTGGAGAATTGTCTCAATGAAATTTCGTTCTAAACATCACTACACTCTTTATTAGCCATTAAAGTGTCTTGGCACTTGCCAAAATTATCAAAGGCGCAATTGCACTCTCATTACAACTATGTATTTAATAGAATTTTACTCTATTACCATACTCATTCTTAGTAACTAGTAACTAATTACAACAGTTATGTTTTTATTATAATGTAAAATAATTAATAATTCAGCCCTTGCCCCGAATAATGTTGTATCCAACAATATTCTTGTTCCGAGAAAAATGGAAAAACGAAACCGGTTATGTTTGATAACATTTTATATTTAAAATACAATATGCATACAATTCTTGACTTCTAAAGGAAAAGTCGTGAAAAAAGGCTATTAAATTAGAATATATTACAAGAATTTGTGCTGAATTCGTGGAAAAATGTTGAATATGAAAATTTCACGTACAACATTATTCCACAAAATGTTTTTTTTTTAACTTTTCTGACCCTCAAGAAAGCACCATGCTCTTCTAACATCAATTTAAATATGTCATTGATGCATTTGAGCTTAAAAAGCAAAAAAACTATATGAATAAATGATACTATTTACAATCGAGATTTTGTCTTGAGATCAACATACAACATTATTCCACAAAACTGCTTCAATGGCTAAAAAGCAGCCTTAACAATATTTTTTTTTCTGGACGAATTCTACTTTTATGCATTCTTCAGTTGAAGTGTATCTAGTTGAAGCCATAATACATTCGTTTTCTCCATTTATTCCCATGAATTAAACCAATCTCCGTGATTTCGATAAACGGCTTTATATAAAATTCTTCCACAAACTGAAATTTAAAATGCTGCCATAGGCCTACAAAAATTTTCTTTACCATAACCCCTATCTTAAAAGGTGCGTAATAATATGCCCAACATTATTCCATCAATAACTCAACATTGATAGTTTTGTTGGATACAAACAACATTATTCGGGGCAAGGATTCAATTGTTGTTTCCTTTTTTAACAATATATTTTTGGCAATATGTATTGATAAAGCATGTAATATTATTCCAAAATATTTCTACCTTTCTAACTAACAACCATTGGGCATATTGATCGTCCAATTGGTTAATCAGACATTTCTGGAAAATCGATATTTGAGTTAATCTTTTATTTATAATTTATATTATTCGTAAGCACCACCAAATCAATTATAATGCTGAACAACTTGTAGTGAATTAAATAAAATGTTGATGTTTTCTGTTAGTAGTAGGGTAATTCTAAATCTCATACTAATGTACCGGACCATTACGCCTCCCGGTGTTATTTCGTAGCTTATTTAATATGTAAAACACAGACACTTATAAATAGTATTTGATTTATGGTGAGCATTCAAATGTTGCTTTCCTGGTTATCTCAAAACTCAGTATTTGGAGATGTCTGATTAATCAACTTGACAATGGATATGCATAGAGGTATTTGATGCATGCATTTAAATAAAATGTATGACTGTGATTCTACTTATTTATTTTAAAATTTTCTTTATTCATTAAATTGTTATTTACATGATTTGGGGATTTTTTGACCACCATGCTAGGCAAATGCCCGTATTTTTGTGGTTGACGTCTATATATGACGGGATGTCTATATTGAAAAGGTTATTTGAAGTGATATATAATTTTATTTGCAGCTCAAAGTGTGCCCAAAGAGTGTTTGCAAGTCGACAGTAGGAGTGCGAAAAGATCTGTTTGCCCGGGACCCCAACAGAGTTCCGGTGACAGACTTCTTCGGGTCGGTTCGACCTATGGAGATCACCCTGACGGGGCTCAACATCACCACCCCGCCCACTAAACTCAACAAAAAGTAATTAATCATTCTCTACTCCCTTGTTCATATTGATAATGATTTGTATTTTTTTTTTACTTTAACCCCACCCCCCAGTCCCTGAGGAAAATAATTTCTCTCAGGGCCTATTTCATCATCGGGAATGCTGTGTGGAGGGTCTTTTTAAGGTAAGGAAGTTCTGGGAAGGAATATGGCATGAGGGTTGGGTAGAAATTCAGGGGTCAGTGTGTCCAGTAGTGGCGGATTTATGAATCCATCCCTCCCACTGCGGTGCAAGACGATGGGTCGAAAGAGACAAACTCTCTCCAAACCTGCCTCTCCCGATCTGACAAGCAGGAGGTGGGCAGGCACATCCGCCGACAAGACCTGAACACCCCTCACCTGATGAACCCGAGCACCCCTACTAAGTCACCAAACTTAATGAACCACTTGCGGTGACCCATGGCAGAGGTGATGGTTATCATGGTTGTTATGTCAAGAGTGAGAATGAATGCGACAAAGTATGATTGTGAATGAAGCAAGTAGTGTGGGCCAAGTCAGAGCTGTGTGACGGTCCATCCCCTCTGCCTACCCCCGAGATGAAACGGTTTAGTGGTTAGTTAGTTAAGTTTTGTTGTAGTTATTGTTTGCATATAGTTTTTAAAAACGTCACTTCCTTCTAACTGATTTAATCAATTTTATACATCAATTTTACAAAAATGATTCATCCATTATTTAAAGGTCTGCATAAAGCCCTGTTCAGACACAGCTATAAACTATAAAAGATTATAGCACGCCAAATATCGCTCTCCATACAATCCCTTCAGACCGTTCACACCTAAGCGCTTTATGCGCAGATCAACCATAGACAATGTACATCTTACGCCGTAACCTCTCCTGAGGCGATATACGAACAGATAAGCGCTCCCTCTCCCGCTGAGAATAGTAGAGGGGTCATTTTTATTGAAACGCGCTAGCTGTCAAAATTCTCAGATCTAGTACAAAATCTACAAAGAAATGGCATCTCGCGGCAGTTATCTGACCCCCTCTCCTAACATAGGAAGAAATATTTGATAGCGTCGTGTGAACGGTACAAAATATAAGCGCTCGCGGTTCAACAGATTTCTGCTCGCGGTTTATAGCTGTGTCTGAACAGGCTTTAACGTTTGTAGAATATCGAAATACGTTTTTTTATCTGTGTTAATTATTTTATCTACGTTACTCCAATGAATTAGTTTATTTGTATTCCAAATAATAATTACATATAAGTTTTATTTATTGTGATCAAGTTTAATTTGTAGAACTCCATTTTAATTTAAACTTTTTTTTATATATTTAATAATATTATTATTTAATTTATAAAAACAGTTTTTTAAACAAGTTGTGCTGTATAAAAAAATTAAAATCACATATAAGTTTTTATTATTCGTGAGAATTAACTTGTATGTTACGTATCCTTTAATAAATATTACAATTTTGTAACAATTTATATTACAATCGAGCTTGTTCAGAGTTATCTACAGAGTTATAAACAACAATGATTTGTGCAATGAAAGTCATTCAAGTTATAATAACTAGTACCTACATAATAAATAATATAATATAATATGTACATGAATGTGAGTTATTGCTACAATAAAGTGATCCATTTCGAACATCCTTCAATGTTTGTAATCAATCAACACTTCAGAAAGTATTATTATTTATCTTCTCGGATCATTAATCCAATAAAGACACTGATAAGTCAAACTCGTATGTAGTTAACGCCAGCGGAATAGCGATGATCATGACTCATTTTATTTAGAGCGGGAGTCGTGGTACCAGCTCTATATTTTCATAAGGCTCAAAGAGTCGACTAAGTTGGACAACGGCTCAATTGAACGAGATGAGCAATGAGAATACTGTGCTACCAGATCTCCAGCGAAAGCATATGATCGCACGACTCCCGGTGAAGGTATGCGTGCCGCCCTGTAGGTACCACAAAAAAAATAAGACTCTAGGTAGTTAGTAGGTCCACCGTTCACAATAGGGAGTGGGCAAGATACAATAATAATTTATTTTGGAAAACATAAAATGACGGCTCAGAAGTTCTATATTTTTTAAATGTTAGTTTATGTCAACATCAAATATAAATGTATCTAATAATAATAATAATTTGTAGAGCGCCGTTTTTGTGAGAAATTACCTCAGGGGCGCTGGTTGTGTATTTACCTAGTAGATGTGTGCCATATTTCTAGGAGATAAGATATTATATTTTCTAATCAATTTTAAAAGTAACAATTCCGACGATTAAATGCCAATTATTTTTTTACAAAAAACAGTTCAGTTTTCTAAAATCAACACGAAATAAATAAAATTATTATTATTTCTTCAAACTTCGCAAAATCACTTTGTGGCGTCATTTTGAATTAAATTAAACAAATAACTTTGTATCAACCACTATTATATAATCACAATTACCTACATGTTTCGAAACCGATGGTTTCTTCGTCAGGTATTCTAATGTCATTATAGTAATGTCATTACTACCCTGACGAAGAAACCATCGGTTTCGAAACATGTAGGTAATTGTGATTATATAATAGTGGTTGATACAAAGTTATTTGTTTAATTTAATTTAAAATTATTATTATTTTAAATCAATAAATTAAAAATAGTTTTAAAAAACACAACACGAAACAGTTATATTAAATTACTAAACATAATATTCCTTTTTATTGGGATAAAATAATAACTAATAAAAATTATGTGTTTTTGGTTTGTAAATTTTGTTCACTTAGAAATATTTCAGATGCTTTAATTAAATGCGTGTAGAACGTAATAATTTTGAGCCTTGAACCTTAAGCCTTTGAAATATAAACTCAAAAAAAAATTAAGTATCAGACTTATTAAAACTGCTTTAAAGTTCAAAACCTCCTACTTTTCGGTTATGGTTTTATCGTGTATTGTGGTAAATTAAGTTCTTTAGAAAATTATCGTAAAATATTTCAATATTTGTGACCGAACTTCGCAAAATACAATAAAACACACTTCTTAGCAATGTTTTTCTTGTATAAATCAAAACAGGCGGCTTGTGTTAAGCGGGAATTTAAATTTTATTGTCAACTGCATAAGGAGTGTTATTGTTGGCGACCCGATTTCAAACATTACATGATGTGGTGCATTGCCTTATGTGGTTGAACCTTGAACCTTGGAGGTTTGTAAACCCGAGTTATTGTAATTACCCATCATGTAACAATTCATCATTATTGAGTTTGTGTTTATTAGACCTTATGAGTTTATTTATAGATTAAAGGTTCAGAAGATGAAGCTGTTTGTAGTGGAGCAATTTTTTCTTAATTGACCACTCTCGTGCCATTTGCATCATTGCTTTAGTTGTATTCCTGGAATCGAAGTTGTTAGTAAAGTAGCAATTTATAGTCGTAACTAAGTTAATAATTGAATTATTGTAAAATAAAAAAAAATATGTGAAAAAGAAAATAAAACAAAAAGAGTAAGCGTTCAATTGGGCCGCGGTACGGTTTACCGGGAGTCGTGCGAATATGTCTTATCAAAAAGAGGTAGCTCAGTTGTGCCGGTTGTGTGGCTCCTTCAGCAGAATACTATAATATAAATAATGAATGCGCCATATGTCAACCTGCAATTAAAATCAAAAAGAGCTAGCTCAGTTGTGCCGGTTGTGCGGCTCCTTCGTGAAGGACTAAAGCAGAATACTATATGCGCAGCGCCATATGTTAACCTACAATTTTTTTTTTCCCCTTGAATTGAATCAGTAAATGCAAAATTCATGGTCAAATTATTGTATAAAAGACTCATAAGAAAGAATATTGATTTCAAAGCACCATGGCTGCTACATACGCTTACAAAGGAGGTGATTGCAAATGCAATCAAACATGCTAATTAAGAAGTTAAACAAAATGACGTTATATATAATCTATAGATGTTTTTATCGGTATAATACCTTGGTGTGTTCTATAATAATAAACATTTGATGGACAAGTTGTTTATTTACAATTACTTATAACTTTTATCATAAAATTACTACAGTACAATTTGTAGAGTACAACTGAATAAAATACGAGATGGTTGACTGACTGACTACTTCCTAACTGTCAAACAATGGCTACGTACAAACATGGAACAATTGACAATTTCGAATCGGTGTAACAAGTAGTTACCCAAGTAGGTAGCGCAGTAAGTACGTGCCACCACAGATGTATGGTAGAAATCTCAAAGTGGTAAGCCAAAAACAAGGCAATTACATTGTTCTCGATTTTGTAGTTTTAGTAATGAACTGCCACATGTCACGTAAGGTCGTGTTACTACCAGTGAGTAAATTGCTTTAAAACACTGCCAAAATGCCCTCATGTGTGATGAGAAAATGTTTCCATTACATGGCAAACGCTTGTAAAAGCCAAGGAATAACATTTTATTCATAAATACACCCAAATTATTTATTATTATAAAAAATACAAATTATTCAGATTGTTTCCTGAAGGTTTGTAGCGCCATTAAAAAAGTGAGATAACAAAATGTAGTATTCGATCGATCTACACAAATGCCGTTGGTCCTATATCTACGTCGTTCATACCAGGGGTGTTAAGGATCCGCATCCGCAAATGCGGAATATTCGCATTAATTCAGACATCTGCATCCGCACCCATATCCGCATCAATTAATGCGGAGCTTTTACGGATGCGGATTCATGTCTGCAACAAGTAACGATATGTAAAGAAAGTGGGTGGGCCCAGAGTGACGCGTGCTTGCTAGTTGCTATCTTCGTTGAACGAGGATAGCAACTATCACGAAGTTCGTTCGCTAACTGACCAAGGAAGACACACATTGGTGACAAGATCCTACAGGTTTTGTTTGTTTCGTTTTAGTAATCGATGTGATTCCCATTGTGGAACAATTACAGTGTTTGTTCACTGTGTTTATCCAAGTTTTTTGCATGGTTGATGAATATTTCGATGTAAATATTAAGTGAATAAGTAAATAAAAATACCACCACTAATAAAAAGCCGTATCTGGACTTATTTTGTATTGCTATTTAATATAATTAACCAATTTTTAAATTTAATTTTTAAATAAAAAAAATTTCACTACAAAGCTTTAGACTTTAAATTAATGCTATTAAGTAAGACTAAAACCTGTTTAATTCTCAAAATATGATTAAATAAAACATATTGAAATTAAGTCAATTTTCATTTATTTATGCTCTTAAAATTGAAATATCTTTTTAAAAAATCCTGAAATCCGCATCCGCGGATGTGAACCTCTTATAATCCGCATCCGTGGATGTCAAAATATTTCCATCCGCAACAACCCTGATTCATACACATTCTTTGAATGTCTATCATTATCATACATAAATAACTTTTGAATTAAGAATTTACTGAAAACATCACAGTGTTTCTTACTTGTCACATTATACCTTGATTTTGTGAGACAATGGCGATTCTATATTATTACATATAACGTCATTGGTTAAACCCAGATTTCTAACCTTTTAAATAATATGTTACCGTTTTAGAAATAAAACGGTTTTATTAAGTTTGTTTATTTGTACTATGTAGGTGTTAGTTTTAATCATTCATAACATTTTTCTTATTGCAGCATTCCCGATGTGGCGGACGTCAAAGAACAAACCAAATATTACAGCAGTCAACTTTTTCCCAGTCACCTATTTGCGGAGACTTGAAGTGAAAAGGTAGAACAAAGTGTTTACCGGGACGAGTGTGTATTTATTGTTAGGTGACATTATTAAATTTATATGCATGTCAAGTAATACAAAAGTTGTGTATTTTTGTGTATGTCTCAAATAATTCAAAGTTACCAAGTCCATCCATGAAGTTTTGTAGGATTTACAGTGAAACCCTCTTAAGAAGTTCTCGTTTAAGATGTTTTCCTGCTTAAGAAGTTTGGTTTTTTCGGTCCCTTGAAGACCAAATGGCCCTATTTTTCCCACTTATAAGGTTTTCCCTCCTAAGAAGTTTTTTTTTTCCGGTCCCTTGGAAAACTTCTTAAGAGGGTTTCACTGTATTTTATTTTGGGCCAATTATGACTGATATAATTCGACTGTGTAACATCTCTAGTGAAAAAATAAATATGATTTTGTTAGAATGTCTTCTTTTATATTATTATACAACATTCTGGAATGAGCCCAAGCCTTGGTGAAAGAATTCTTGAGTCTTGGTTCAAAATTATTTCATAAGTTTAAACGTTGAAGATGGACAAGCCAACAAAACTATGACGCAAGAACAGAACATTTGGTTTTTTCTCACAAATTCTTAAAAATTAAACAATTCTGGCTATTAGATTTTTATCATATTGACAAATTAATAAAGTGATACATATTTGCTAAACTCTAATTTAGAAATACATTTAGATATTATTCAAGGTTAACTGTATTAATTAAGTCTCTCTTACCTCAAATCAAAGGTGAATTATTATTTGTCTGATAAACACGATACGTATCTGTATTCCTAAGAATGCAGGCAAGAGATAATATTAAAAATATGATAATAATCACAAAATGTATGATAAATCTTCTCTTTTAACATGAATGTCATTGATGTCAAAGATTAAATAAGCTGACGAGAAATCAGATAGATAATTTCTGGCGTCACAAAAATGTTGTTAAATTTTTAAACAAAAGTTTTTTTGGCGTTTTAAAATAACACATTTGACAACATAACATCTGGCATCATGAGAATATCACACTATATACTGTTTACTTTACTCAAATTACCAAAAAGGTTTCTTTTTTCCAGCTTGGTCATTTATACCTGAGACCCTTCTTAGTTCTTGGGGAACTTTCTTTTGAATGATTCTCTACCTGCTTAATTGCTTTTCAAATGATTTTGCAAGCATTTGTGAAACTCCTTCATACTAACATATTGTACTCAATTAGAAAACTACTGGCAATATATAAAAATATTTGTTATCCTAAAAGAGAATCTACCCAAATGACACACGAAATTCTGTCCTTATACATAATTATTATCTTACTAATATTATAAACGTGAAAGTTTGTATGGATGTATGTGTGATTGTTATTCTTTCACGCAAAAACTGCTGAATGGATTTTAATGAAACTTTACAATAATAAAGCTCATACATCAGAATAACATATATAACAGTGTTCGACCAGTCAGTAGCTGAGTGGGTATCGCGTTTGGGTACCACCCGGGCGTCGCGTGTTCGATTCCTCACCTGGCTAAATCCTCCATCACAACCAAGCAACATCTTCAGCTTACTGTGGTGGTAGTAGGAGATTTTTTCAAATATTGTCAGGTTATTCGTAACCTGGGAATGTTTGTCTTTCTTTTTAAAAAAAAAAATTAAAATAAAAAAATTGAATTTATAAAGCTAGCTATTTTCCATATATTACAAATAATAATTATTGTTTAATAGAAAATGTCATTAATGACATTTCGCAAAACAATGAGTGTTAAATCAAAATTCTATTTTAGAAAATATTTAAATTAGTGAATTTATTTGAAGTACTCGCCTAATACTTTGAAGCGAATCAACAATCATAGCTATTTTAAATAAAGAGGTTAAGAATTTTGGTATAAGCATAGATGGGACCTAGGAAAAGAAAATAGGTTACTCGAAGTACTAATCCAGCGCAGATGAAGTCGCGGGTCAGAAGCTAGTATTTAATATTTTCTTATTTATTATTTTAGTAAAAAATAAACTTTCCAAACCAAAACTGTTAACAAAAAAACCGCCCAAAGAAGTGAAGCTAGCAATCCACAATGGAGTGCTGTTACCTACCCTGATGTATGGCAGTGAGGCATGGAACTGGCAGAGTAAGGATGAAAGTAGACTGAGATCCCTGAAGAGTATGTGTGGTAAAGCCATGTATGATCGTATGAGAAATGTGGAAATCTGCAAAGAACGCAAGGCTGATGCAAACACAATGAATAAAATTAAGAAAGGGATGCTCAGATGGTTCGGATATGTAGAGTGAATGAATGAAGAAAGGAGATAAGAACGGAGAATAACATGACGCAAATGTGAATAGTAGAAGAAGTCAACGACGATACTTGAGTCGGGCCATGTGAAGAGTCAAAATAATAGAAGAGCATGCATGAGACGATGTATGAATGTGAATGAGGAAAGGATTGTGTGCTCCTTTTGGCCGACTTGTTTGGCGGTCCGTCCTTTCTGCCTACTCTTACAGGAAAGAGCGTGATGGCTAGTTAGATAGTTTTTTTAAGTAATTCCATAGCAGTCAGTTGTAATAATTTCTCTGCAATTTTTTTTTCTTTACCACTCAAAGTCTCAATAACAAGTATATGATTATGTAAATTTATTATACTAGAGAAAGATAATTTATTCAATGTGGACAACACAAACACACATCACAATGAATCAGAAAAGTAGTATAAATCACACTCTCACAACTTGACTTACTCTGCTGTACAACCTTATCATTAGATCAACAATCCACAACTCTGCTTGTATTTCTCCAAAAGCGTCATTGATGCGGAAAATACTAGATGATCTGTTAACTAATTAGCAATCATAACGTAGCGGAGATAAAGAAGATGTAATCTCCTCGTTAATCTTGGTAACAGCATAGTCTTAAGTCTAATGTTCAATAATTATGACATGGATTATAACATATTCTGTACCTGTAGACGTTTTATAAGAACGTCTAGACCTCACCACTGTTCTGTTAGTGGGCAAACAATCATGAAAGTAGAATTACACATCTTATTCACCTGATTACAAAACAGAAAAGACAATCTTGAGTTTTCTATTTCAATGAAAATAATGTTAAAGATTTGCGCCAATGATTGAATGTTTTTATCACGTTCCCATCACACATTTTTTTTTAATGTTGGCTTGTAAATTATGACTGTTACATAAGTAGTGCGTAAAACGAATGCTTTGAGCATTTTTCTGGTAAAAATTTGGCTCTGGCATTTATCCAGACTTGAGTTACATCACTACACTTTGGCCTTCTCAAATAAAAAGAAAAGTATTTTTAGAAAACTGATCCTGCAAACTGGGCCCATTCAGAAAAAGCATTATGCATGACTGTTTTCCAAAGTTTAAATTAAAAATAGAATGCAATTTATTGGATAATCTATAAATTTAAAATTACCCATAGAAAAAACCCTTAGGATGTAAATAATTTTTTATTCTTCATTCTTATCAAATTTATTAAAATCTTATCAGTTTTGTATTAACTCAAGGTGGTTGTGGGATCTTTATGATGCCTATCTCTGCAGTTATATTTAAATGCAAAAGTCACATGTCTGTGAAGCTAAAAGATATATTTATTATGTTTTGCCCTTTCTGCCCTTTGGATCAAGGCGACAGTCTGTTAGGATAGATATATCATCAGGGCAGATGAGGTATCTATTCTGATTGTGGACACTATAAGAACATAGCCATTTTTTAAGACAATTGGTTATAGTGCACAAATCTTAAATCATATCCTGAGAAGAGACATTATTTTTTTACATTAAATCCACATAGGAAGCTCTGAGGAAAATAATTTCCCTCAGGGCCTAAGTCAACTTTGAAGATGCTGTGTGGAGGGTCTTTTTTAAACGAGGAAGGAGTGAACATGGGTCTTGATGAGACCCATGTTGTAGGAGGAAGGAAACACAGAGGCCAGTAATTCATTCCACCGTCGAGCTGTTAAACTCAAGATCGAGTAGTAGAATTGACCTAGTCTCATGTGACAAATCGTCGCTTCAGTTTGTTTTTATCCAACAGACCAAAACGTAAATCGGGAGAAATGGCGCTTTAACGTTTTTTTTACGATAAAAGCACATAAATTTTAGAGGACGTAAGACAAAGTGCGTTTTGAAAACCCCTTAAATAATCTTTTATAATTTTTTTTTTAACAATTATCATATAAATAAAGGCTCTTTGAGAACAACTGCGTACTTAACTCAAGTTCACGAAAAATGGTCTATTAGACAAAAACGTACTAGAGCGACGAAATGTCAACCTTGTACATATGCTGGGCGAGCGCTTGGCGTGTTTCCCATCTCTGCACCGGTGCCGAGCGGATCAAAGACGCTAGTTCCTCGGAGCAACTTCCATTGAAATACCGGTAGAACAAGGATAGCATCCCCATCTGACGCCTGTGCTTTAAATCAAACGGACTGCCCGTTTATAGTATTATTACCCAAGCTGTACAAAAAAATATTTAAGAATGAATACATATGAATTATTGTTTAATTTACTAGGTACTGCAACTTATTATAGTGTCAAGCTGACCGTTTTGTTTATATGAACGATAGTAATTTATTTTAAAACAAACAAAATGCACCATGTGTAGTGCAAGTAAAATAATGCGTCAAGTTTAGAGGGTCAAAGATGAAAAGTTCCCATTAATGTTAGCATTTAGTTATCAATTCAAATTGTTTTGTAAGTATGTAGAGATGGTACAACTATAATGGTTGCAGACACACCTCTTTCCCTTTGTCTATTATTTTCTAAACCAAATGGAGAGCAGATCTAAATTCAAATATAAACCATGAATAAAACAATAAAAAATGTACTGGTTATTTAAAACTGTAGTTGGTTATCTTTCAGATAAATTATTATTCATTACATAACTCTGCTTCACCTTTGAACTTCCCTGTTTGTGCATCATATAGGTACATGGGTAGGTACTTAGGCCTGTAAATACTTTCTCTAGGAGAGATATTGATTTCCATTCAATATTTAACATGATTTGCGAAATGGGGGTGCCTATATTATATTGATATTTAGTTATCAAAATTATGTGAATATGAAAATCTGCAATGCTGAATATATTTATATATAATGCTAATAATGTTGGCTATTGATCGGATTGTTACGGATGCAGGTGGAGTCAAATATATGAAGTGAAGTTCTTTTGACAGGGACGGGTTAAATGACGACAGACGGCACGAGTCTCTGATAACAGTTACCGGGACCTTGACGCAAATCAAGACGCACTTGGAACCTTTGCATGTAGAGGTGCGAGATTACTATTGTACATGCGAATTTAAATGTATGGGCGTCCCCGTGACTTTTGACAAGTGTCAAATTCATACCTCTTCATAGTTAACAGGAGCATTATTAACTTTATGCGACTGTTTAAAATATCCCATGAATGAAAAATAAAGGAAATATACATTTCGAAGGTTTTTTATTTCATGAAACTTGCGTAACAAGGTTTGCACAGAATCTGGGGCAGCATAACCTCAATTGTCTTATGTAACGAATGCGGCATTCACTTTAAAAAAAAAACGAAAAAATAGAATGAGCAGACTCGTATGATTTTATTTGCATTGCGGGATGTCTTTCCCAGGAATGTAAAATAAAAGATGTATTGATCTTGGCCCTACTGAATGAGGCCGAGGGCCGACCTTGCGGCTCGCTTTTCCTGGTAAAAACTAGGCCACGTGTAAGCTGCAATTACAATGCAAAGTCCCTTTCGAGACTTGTGGAAATGCCTTTTTCTACATAATCCAATACATGTTGTGCAGGACAGCTGTGTATCGTCACAATGTGGACTATGAATGGGGTGTTTTATGTAATGCAAGTTTTTCAGGTTTAGGGACTGTCAGAGGGGAACGGGTTGGCGGTTGAAGTACAAAATACATGACTCATTTCATTCCTAGGGCATTTATTGGCTCGTAACTTTCCAGATTCGTACATACATCCGTTGAACATAAATAATAATCAGTACATATTTGTGTAATATGTAGGATTCACTATACATAACTTAATAGAAGTCAACAAAAATAATCTTAGCATATGTATAATAAGATCTTCTAAATGCGAAATAAATGGATACAAAAATAAATCATCGTAGCTAAAAGAAAATGCTTATAGAAATGCAGACTCGTGACATAACAAAGTCTGGTTGGGGCTCCAAAAAGAGCGGAAAATTGTATATCTTCTCGATCGTTCGAAACACAACAGCCTGAACATTACGTAACACTACATAAATCATAAATATAATACTCCGTTCGGTTTACAGAAGTAGGTAATGCAACTATAACTTATTCGAACTATAAGTGCAGGTTCTGCAAATGGAATTCAAGCTAGATATTTTTGTTAACAATTGAAACTATTAAATGACACCTATTACAGGACTTTCTTGATTTCGTCGTACAGAACCAGGACGAAAGCTCCGCCAGTACCCCTGATGACGTTGGATAGGGCTCCCTTGAAGAAGGCGTTGGTGCCCTCGGTCTTGTAGATGGTGGCCCAGCAGTGGAGGGTTCCCTTGTAGAGGATTTCTCCCTTGGAGCGGCCAGACTGCATCATCATGCGCCTACGGACGGTGTCGAAGGGGTAGGACACGATGCCGGCGACAGTGGTCACGCACTGGGCGATGGCCCAGCTGATGACCAGGGGGGTGTTCTTGGGGTCGGGCAGCATGCCTCTGGCGGTGTCGTAGAAGCCGAAGTAGGCAGCGCGGTAGATGATGATGCCCTGCACGGACACTCCGAATCCACGGTACAAACCACCAATACCGTCGGACTTGAAGATCTTGGTCAGGCAGTTTCCTAGGCCGGAGAACTCACGAGCCTCTGCGCCCTTGCCGACATCAGCGGCCAGGCGAGTACGGGCGAAGTCCAGGGGGTACACGAAACACAGGGAAGTGGCTCCGGCGGCTCCACCGGAGGCCAGGTTTCCGGCGAAGTAACGCCAGAATTGGGTGTGCTTGTCGACTCCTCCGAGGAACACCTGCTTGTACTTGTCCTTGAAGGCGAAGTTCAGAGCCTGGGTGGGGAAGTACCTGATGACGTTGGCGAGGTTTCCTCTCCAGAAGGACAGGAAACCCTGTTCCTTGGGGATGCGGATGAAGGCATCGACAATACCCTTGTATCGCTGATCCACGGCAATCTGCTTGGACACATGCTGGACTTGAAGGAGGAGCTTGACACGTTCAATTGGTGCGACGACCGTCTTGGAGACGGCGGCTGACACTCCACCAGCGATGAAATCCTTCGCGAAGGACATAGGATCTGCGAGACCTCCACCCATTTTGCCTAGTAGTCTCCTTTCGGTCCCGTTTGCAAATGAACGAGTCGACCAGTCAACTGACGAAAATGTGTTGCCACTTCGCCTATTCCGGTTCGCACCCCTACCAACTTCACCATATCAGCCGTTACATAAGTAGATACTAAAAAATCAATGCCTGAGTTAAGTACTTTACCAATATTTCATCGGTATTTACTTACATCAAGAGGAAATGTGGGTAACTGAAGTTTACAAAGAATATCTGGAATCTCTAATCTAAATAATTGAATCGTTAAAAAAAATGTTATTTAAAAAAACGAATCATCGATTTTATACTTACAAAATAAAAAAAAAGCGGTTCTATCGACGCTTCGGTAAACAAAGCCCTGATATTTTATTCAAACAATAGTTTCTAAAATATACGTTTAAAAAAAAACAACAATTATTCAATTTAGACAAACTTAATATTGTGAAATGTAACAATGAAGTGTGTACTTGGAAACATTTGAGAAAAAAGTTATAATTTAGATTTTTAAACATTGTTCACAAAAATGTTATCATTCCCGAGAAATAAAAAAAAACGACGGGAAGATAATAGGTAATAAAATTTTATAATGAATATTATTAAAAATAATTAATGAATGTAGTTTCGTTTTTTTATTATTTTCGTTTTTATTTTTCTTTGTTTTTCTCACCTCTTCACCAATTCTTCTTCAGCACCGGCACACTAAATGCTACTTGTATTTTTTGTTTTTTTTTCTACTGTGTTATACATTTACTAAATATTTATTTATGTTTTACTTTTGCATAATTTTATTAAAAGTATTATAATTTTACTATAACCTATCATAATTTCGTTATTATTTTTTTGTGGTGTTATTAACCCGTAAGTATTCCTTAACAAATAAAATAAGAGTAAAATACTAGGGTCAGTCAAAAAGTAATGCCTTCTATTTTTTTCTCCTTTCAATTGTCAAGAAATTAAAATGCAAATACACAGGTTGAAAACCACACTATTGAAGATTAATTGGTAACTTTTCACTATAATCTCCCTCCATTCTTACATTTTTGGTTCATCTCTCAACAGGGGCATGTTTTCCAGTGCGGTAAAAAACACAGTCCTGCTTCCTAAATAAGCCATTGACACACAGACGTGTTCACGGCCTCCGCATTTTCAAAGTGAATCTCACGATGAGCTTCACATCACGATAAGCTTTACTGAAGGAGAGAATGCATCATAATTCGTATATAGTTATCTTGCGGTCACCACGAAAATGTCACCGACTCGCTAAATATTGCGTGGAGTCACTGCAGTGAATTGCCTAGCGCTACGCTTTTCGTCAGCCAACGGCGTTTGTCCTTTAGCTTCTTTACAGTGACGAACCCATCACCTAAAAGTGCTGACATCCACTGTTGCATCACCGTATACATTTTTTTAGTCTTTTATGATTGCGAATGGGCGTTTCACCTTCTGCGTTCAAGAATTCAAGCACAGAACACTGTCTGATACGAGCCTCGATGTCGGCCATTTTCAAACGACTGCAGTGCTGTCACCCATTGACGCAAAAAGTTACTACTGCAGTAGATTGTAGAAGAAGGTTGGAGGAATAGCACCAAATTCAAAAATTTCACTTAAATAATGTTATTTAACCACTGGAGCGACAGAGCAATTTAAATCTTTTTCCTCGGATTGCTAAAGGAATTTTTTCCTCCAAATCATACCTCCAAATTTGAATATGGAGACATACAAACTGATTATAGTTCTATATAGCCAATGAATTCACATATCTTTTGTCTATTATCACATATTCGTAGGTTTAATTTTTTTTTATTAAATCGTTAACTTAAAAACATTTTAAAGAATCTAGAGAATATTTATTTTGTTACATTTTGTATGTAGAACATATTAAATAGTCGCTTTAATAAAAAATAAAATAAAAAATTGCCATATTTTGGCAACAAAGCAATCCGTGGTTGTGGAAATAATGCCAAATTGTGGCAAAAAGCGCTCGAGTGGTTATGTAGAAAAAATAGGAGAAATAACTTTTTGACTGACCCTCGTAATAATAAACTTTCGAAAAGGAATCGGACCGTATAAGTAATATCATTATACAAGGTTTCGATTTTTTTATTATATTTCGCCAACTAAAATAATTGTCCTTTGCTAAGGTTATCGATCTGCCCCAAACCACCCAAATGAAGATAGTCACGCTCAGAAATCAGCCTTTACTCGGAAAACACACATCACATGGCCCACGGTAAAATATTATGGCGCAAATATTTTGACACCAGCGACATCTAGCGGTAAAGATATATAACATTATGAAATATGTTTGCGACTTCTACCTGTGATTTTTGAATAATTGATTTTTTGCCTTTACACAAACGATTAAATAGATAAACAAGTCATAGATGACGCTAGTAGTACAATATTGGTAATTTTAGTTTCGGCGGCAAAATATTATACGGTAGGACAATAAACCGTAATATGAAATAAATAAAGTACAAAAGAATAGCACGAATTCAGATAATTGTTTTTGCAGTTTAATTTCAAAATTTTATTATATTTTTAATAATTAACGTTTTTTTGCGCCATCTAACAATTAACCCTAACAACTTTTACCGAGTACGGTAGAAAAGTTACGTGGATATTTCATTTGGAGCTTCCAGCGGGTGGCGCCTTTGTTTTGATGCGAGAGCTTGCCGAACTAACAATATTGTTCGGTTCGTTTTTCATTGTTTGTTTATCGTGCAAATCATTGATATTAAAACATGTTATCGCGATAACGGATAATATTTTTACCTAAATAACAAAAACAACAAAATATTTTTATCTGCGTTTGGCGGTCGGCGACTTTGATTTCTGATAGCCAACTCAACACCAGCATCTTTTCTCTAGTCAGGTACATACCTACCTACCTAACTAAATAAATTATAAACAATGTTTTGCTTTACTTTGACGGAATCTATTTTTAAATTTATCTTACTACTAACAACAAAGTTATATTGATTATCTACTTTCGCGGAGCCCGTGATATTCATTACCTACTTAACTGATAACTTTGAAAACCTATTATATCCGATGCTTTTCCTCCTATCCTATAGAGTAGGTTGTAGGCAGATAGATGGCGACGTAGAATTTCTTGTCGCCACATGGATCACCCAAGTGAAAGCGAGCAATTTTATTGGCAGAGCTGTGCAATTTTTACGAATACTTTTTGCAATGACTACGCTGTGTACGTACACATTGTTACTACAAACATTACATTGACACGTTATTATTGACATTATTTAAATGAATAGTAGGTGGGTTGAAGGTAGGTACAGGTAGAAGCAGGAATATAGAATCTGATTGATGAATTGCAAAACAAAATATGTACTTAGCTTGAGAAATTTTTAACAAGGCACTTTTTGAAGGATGTCATTTATTTGTTGTCGCATATGTAGGCATATAAAAAACTAACTATTTAGAAAACTACCTAGGAACATTTCATAATACGTTGCTTGTCTAATATACGTATGTCGTAGGGGTGGGGAAATTCAGTCAACCGGTCCGATCACAATAATAACACGAAAGTACCTACCCCTCAGAAGACAAGTTGGTTGCGACGCGGTATTTCCGATAGCTATGGGATCAGTAGCGACGTGAGATCGAAAAAAATATTTTTTGCTTTGAAGGATTTATGCTTGCAATTTAAGATAGAGTCATTAACACTAAAAATTATAGGAAGGATGTAACCAAACATATAATTCAAATCGATGATTTATGTAGAAAATGTATGGCTTTTCCGGAAACTATAGAACATATTATATCGGAAAGTTCTGTATTAGCGTCGTCCGAGTTTACATTTAGGCACAATCAGGTTTTAAAAATAATTCACTAAAGTTTGGTATTAAACATAACTTGATTGACTGCATACCCTAGTACCATATTATGAATACAAACCAAATTCATTTTTAGAAAATGAATTTTAGAAAATATATTATGATAAAACTATACTAACAGACAGAACAATTTGTAATAGACTTGATATAGTTTTACATGACAAAAAAAAACTTATATCATCGATGTAGCTATACCAAATTCTTGTAATATTTAAAAATCTGTTTCTGAAAAAATAAGAAAATATACAGATTTAGGAAATGAGATTAAAAGAATTTGGAATTCTCAGACTATAAAAATATTATTTACCATTTATTATTTCAGCTACTTGCATTATACCTCTCATTAAAAATTTGGGTGTATTAGATTTGTTAAAGAATTAATACATAAAAATGCAAAAATCAGTCTTTTTAAATATCTACATGTAGGATTACGAAAGATTTTTTAAATATTTATATTGAGGGATCAGTAGGATTTATCGGTCCAGTTATCCCTCTGATATGAAAATATCTGGAGTCGGTGAATTATTTCCCCCATGTTGTTCTTGTATTGTTTGGTTATACTTATATAGTACACTTGCATAACGTGGATTTACTAGATGATCATTTGTGGAAAAGTGTTTGTGGAAAGGTTTAGTTTTTCCTGTGGGGAAGATTTAACCCGGACATAAAATCTGGTGACAAATAAAAAAAACTGTTCTCCATGACAATGTGGGACTTTTTATAACCCCATTTTGTCTAATGCTTATTACAATTTCGTAACGTAAGAGTTTCGTAACGTGACGAAAATGCCGTACTATTTAGATTTAAATTGTGTACTATTTAATTACATATTAGGACTATTTCGTAACAATATTTCTTTACGTAGGTACGAGTACCTACATTTATTTTGAGAAATACAAGCAATCAATTTTGAATGTTACGTACTCACTTTATAATGTTACGTACTCACTCTAAAATGTTACGTACGCAATTTAGAATGTTACGTACTCACTTTATAATGTTACGTACTCAATTTAGAATGTTAGGTATTCACTTTAGAATGTTACGTACTCACTTTAGAATGTTACGTACACACTTTAGAATATTACGTACTCACTTTAGAATGTTACGTATTCACTTTAGAATGTTATATATATATTTACTTTAGAAAGGTACATAGGTACCTACTTAAGAATGTAACGTACTCACTTTAGAAAGTTACGTAGGTACTTACTTAAGAATGTAACTTTAGAAAGTTACTTAGGTACTTACTTAAGAATATAACGTACTCACTTTAGAATGTTAAGTACACACTTTAGAATCTTACGTATTCACCTTTGAATGTTAAGTACTCACTTTAGAATGTTACATACACTCATTTTAGAATGTTATGTACTCACTTTAGAACGTTACGTACAAACGTAACGAGGCCTTAGTCCTTCCTAGACGCTTTCAGAATGAAAAGCCAACATTTCAAAGGAGATTTGTAATAAATAAATGCAATACAAACATTTCGTGGTTACGAATAAGATGTTTGAATTCCTCCTACTTCCATCATTATTAATTATATTGAGAAAAATTTGGTTGTGCAATGATGGATGACTTAGCGCAAAGGATCGAAACCACGAGGTCTGTGTGGGAAACCGACGCATTTGTCCACTCAGCTTCTAACTAGTCATCTGATTTAATTTTCAAATTTGCCGATAAATAAGACAGACAGAAAACACCGCTTTTTTTAGATAAAATAGTTGTAACTTCTGTAAAACTGGGGATACTCGTAGGTATGAATATTTTTTGGCAAAAAGAATGACGATGTTTTTTAAAAGAAGTTATGCGGGTTTTTATACTGTCATTAAAGCTAAAGTGAACATAATTCTCCATTGCCTGAACACTGCAGAGCTGATACAATACTAGGCAGTACAATACATAAAATATAATTTTGTCTGTGTTGCGAGCTATGGTATTATTATTCGTTTGGATGTGTGCGTGAAGTTTATTTTTATTAGGAACATCAAAAAGTTACACATGGCGCTTCAAATTTATAAATATTTTTAATTTAACGAGAAATTGTAAAAACAGTTCTAAAGCAGATTGGAATGGATATCATAATATTTACTATATAGGTACTTAGTTTCATCAGACTTAACCAAGAAGATTTATATTATTTATGAAATAATGTAAATATAATAATTATATTATTTATGAAATAATGTAAATATCGACCGTCTAGTTAATTAGTCCGACATCTCTGAAAAATGTGAATTTGAGTATATGTATGTGGGCGTTTTTCAAAAAAAGTGTACATAGATAAAAGTCAGTGTCCCATCACTTTCAGGATCAGTAACTTTTGTTGTGTCGGTTTTAATGACCAACCATATATTTTACCAATATAATAACAAATAAATACCTTTATGGACTAAAAATAATGAATAAATCTATTAAATTTCGATATTATTTTAAAATAAGTAAGACTACAGGTCACTGTTTCTGGTATGTCCTACACCTACCACTACCAGTAAGAGTTCAAAAATTAATGTTATTTAATGTTATCCCAGTATTTATTTCTAATTCTACTAATAGTATATGATAATATTTTCGATTTGCAACCATAATATAGATTAATTATCGTGCAAAATAATTTAAATACCAGATATTGAGTTGTCCTACGAAATAGCGTATGGTGGAATTTCCGCCTACGCCACCACATTATTGACGTCTTCCAATAAAAATATTACCAAATTGATGAATATTTTCGAAAATAGCAACCCTATTTAGTCTATGAAGGGCGGCCATGCTTGGTTTTTTACAGCCAGTTTGCCAAGAAATCGTAACAAAAGTGGTCGTTCTCGGCTGTACTAAAAAAGTGTTCCACCAACGCTTCCGTATTTCTCCAGGTAATTTACCAGAATGTATTAGACTCTACTTTGTATTAAATTGATTCATTTATTGTTTTATGAAATGTTTAGTTAGAACAAACAAAAGTTTCATAATTTATTGATAAATACATTTCGAAAAAATATTGACGCGATTACGCTACTTCTCTTACGCAACGGTGTCGTGAATGGAACTTAAAAGTGACGTAATGGAATTCTAAAGGTCGGTTCACTCTGTCCGTCTTTTAGGGTATTTGGGTGTGTTACAATTTTCTAATAAAATTTATATTTTGCATGTATCTTCAAAATGTAACTATTACATGTAGATATGTGGGTTGAGTGATATATGTAGCATTGAAAAAAAAGAACAGCATAGCTAAAAAGAAAAAATTATTTGATTTTTATGTGTATAATTTTTTTTCTTTTTTTTATTAATTAAGATTATTAAAGATTAATTCTGAAAGAGTCGAAATGGTGTCGAAGTACTAATATAGACAGCAATATGAGCAACTATTACTGTAGAGGCAACTCTGAAATTCAGTATAAAATCAGCTGGTTCATACAATTTTGATTAAGTAAGTATAAAATGTAGAATGATTTATGTTCCTGTGTGTTTTAGTTAATCCTGTACCTAATTAAAGTTGTGTACATTAACAAGTACTTTAATACCCTTTCAGCTTAGTTACCTATTTCAGGCTATACACGGTATGCACGTGTAGCCCATTATTACCTATCTAATTATTTGTGCATTTTTATAAATAATTTATTTTAATTTTATGTTCAAATATGCCGTTGAAAGCTGCAGAAAAATCAAAAAGGTACAGAGACAAAATTAAAAACGACCCTGAAAAATATGAAGCCTTTATGAAAAAAGAGTTACAAAGACAAAAATAACATCAAAATATAATCAGAGAGATAACCAAAGAAGAATAGAAAAAAGAAGACGTTGGAGAGAACAGAAACGAAAAAAAAATTAAAGAAAAAAGAACAAGTGGAAGAAAAAGTACTTGCGCGGGGGGCCTTCCACGGTGGCGGTAGTACGTAAAATCGTCCTTTTTTATAGAGAATACCTCACATGAGTCTTAACTGCTCCCATCTGGAGCCAGTGAGACTATGGAATCCCCAATTGGGGTACGTTTGAGGCTGAAGGTAAGTGGGGACAGGAAGGAGATGGGGAAGAGGAAGGTGGGGAAGAGGAAGGTGGGGAAGTACCTGGCTATTCAGATCTAGTCACTAAACAGGTTAAAGTCATTATTAAGCAACGTTTCAATTCTGAGTGGTGGTCTTACACCAGGGTGATACTGAGAGTATCTTCCACTCTTCCCATACCAGTCGCTTGTCGCGCTTTCAGCAGTGTAGCCACAACGTGCGTACACATACGACTGATATTTCGCGCCCGCTGTCGCTACCGGGCAAGCCTCTCAGTCTGGCCGAGGCCTTAGAATTCCTAAACGTTACCAAATTTTTCCGCTTACGCCACTGTCCTGTTATTGCTGTGATTTATTTTCTAAGATCAATTATTATATCTCAAAGAAATTTGTTCTTTTTTTTATTGATATAGTTCATGATTAATTTTAAATTTGTTATAATTAAACATTCGTAAAACAAAAACTTATATTCGTCTTTCTAGAACGCAAAATATACAGTACAAAGTATCCAAAAGTAGCGTAAAAGAATATTTTTATTGAAAAACTTAATATTTAATTCAATAAGCTTGATTATTCATATTTTTTAGGAGACTGATTGTGTTTTCAATTCGTAAATAAAAATCTGAAATAATGAATTTCTTTTAATTTTCTTTATAAACTTTATGATAAAAGTGACGTAAAAGAATTTCTTACCAATAGTATTAAACTTAAATTGCAATTATTTTCGAAGTTTATTGACATTTTCTATTTAAATACTTTTTGTCATGAAGTTCATTCTTTCTTTAATAAATTTACGTATATTTTTAATCGAAATGCAGCATCTCACTTAAGTGGAATTCCTATTACGTCACCGACATCTTTTTTGGAAAACGCCCATATATATCTGGTACAATACTCAGATTACTCGTAAACACCACCAAACCAATTATAATGCAGAAAAACTTGTAGTGAATAAAACAAAATGTCATACTAATGTACCGGACCGTTAGGTTAATATGTAAAACACAGACACGTGTAAATAATATTTGATTTATGGTAAGCATTCGAATATTGCTTTTCGCGTTATCTCAAAACTTAGTATTTGGAGAGATGCCTGACTAATCAATTAATGACATATTATGGTTTTCGACACCCGTGATTTATAGCAACGTTTTACAGCGACGGTGACAGCAACAGTTTGGAAAAAATACCCATTATTCAAATTTATCGGCGACCGTATTTCCTCTAAGCATTTTTTGGGTAATATGAATTTTACATGGGCACACACTTTAAAAATTATCTAACCACTCGAACGCTTTCTGCCACAATATGGCACCATTTCCAAAACCACGGATTGCTTTTCTGCCAAAATATGGCAAATATTCTGTAGATTCTTTAAAATGAGAGGTAATATCCAGCAATCCATTATTCCGTTTTTGTTACCAGCGCTGCGCCCGGATGTTTTTACAACCATGAAGCTAAACGGTATTAGTTTTAAATTTAATGAAAAATGTTGTCATGAAGAGCGGCGCGAACACAGAACCTTGCACTGCCGCATCTCAGCGGCTAATGAATCGCGAGAATTTATGTCTCGGACTGCCATAAAAATGATCAAACAGGAGACGGTAAAAGAGTGAAAATTATATACTTCTAATTAATTTAAATCTTGAAAACTGTGTTGACTAGATTATATAATGATTTATTTTGTTGTATGATTATATGATTGGAAATTTGTGTTGTTTGATAGAATCTATCGTTTAAAAATTGAACAAAACCGCCAATGACCAACGGTATAACCCTAGTATATTATAAAAAACACGTAGTTTTTCAAAATTTTAAAACTGCGTGTACCAGATAAAATAACAATCTTTCAAAATCAATTTATGTTTTTTTTTTTTTGTAAAAAAGAGTCAATACGTCTAGAATTTGATTTAAAAATGACTAATTTCGGGTATTCTCTGGTAAAACACTCTTAACGAGTTTTATAATATTATTTTTATAAATCATACGAATGTCTCCATATTCAAACTCGGAGGTATGATTTTTTTAATGTGGGCGGAGAAATTTCCTTTAGCAATCCGAGGAAAAAGTTTTAAATTGCTCTGTCGCTCCAGTGGATAAACTATAGTGTGACACAAAAATGCATTTTTTTTTTCCTAACTATTGGATCTACCTCAAACTCTGCCTTGGCAAACATTTGCCGATTCTGGGAACCGCCTAATCTCTTGGCGACAACCAAATTCGCTTCCAGCAACTACTATTATATCGACCTATATTATACTATCAAATGTACATTGTACATACTTACGTATAATACACGGTGTCTGGAAACTCTAACTACAGGCGAGGAGCTGGTAAATCTAGAACTACACGGAGAAAAATTTTATTTGAAAAAAAAAACGAATATTTTAATAGAAAAAACGAACATTTTAATAGAAAATACGATCATTTTATTCGTAGAACGGTTAAAAACGGGACTGAAGTTCTTACGAACAAATTAACAGGGTTTCAATGTTTATTGGCGGGAAAATTAAAAATAATTTGTTGGTATACGTAATTTCGTACGTATTTTACCGCCAATAAACATTGAATCACTGTTAATTTGTTCGTAAGAACTTTAGTCCCGTTTTTAACAGTTCATTTTTCTCCGTGTAGAGCCGATTTATTAATTAATTTATACTCGCATGCCATGAAATAATCGTAGTGATTGTAGATGGATTATGAAGTTTTATACAGTGATTAAATTTATATTACCATGAGAATGCAATGAAAAATAATAAAATAAAAATACAATTGAAATACTCATTTAAGTAAAATAGTTGACTAGGTTAAGGCCCATTAACCAGCGGCCGAGAATTGAAATTTCAACTTGCGATCGTGGCCTTGCAACTGTACAGAGTGGTTCCGATGAGAAAGATTGATTATTCTCCGCACCCAAAAGTTAAACTAATAACTCAATATCGACTTTATTTCAATAAAATTTGTATATATACATACCTACATTCAAGTAAGCAATAAAATTGCCCAAACGCCTGATGATACATTTTTTAATATCATGTACTTCTTGTAAGTATTTTTTGATCATTGTTTTTTTTTGTCATCCTTTTATGAATGTTATAAGTACTATTAAGACTTAAGTACTTATTATGTTCCTTAAATAAATAAATAGATCATAAGTATTTATGATTTTTCAATAATGTCTAAGCAAAATAAGTGAATAATATATTTTTTTAAATATTTTATTTTAATTAATGAAGAAAATATTAGCTAAACTCAATCTAAATCTGAAACAGAAAAATCAGAAAAAGATCGGGTCCCATCTGGGACTTGAACCCAGGACCTTCGGGTTTTCGGGCAGATGCTCTAACCACTGAGCTAAAGTGTCCCTATCCGATTCGGTCATATTTAACTGTATCACACTTCGACTGAGAACTACCAAAATTATCTTCATTTTCTAAACGCATATTTTATTGCCTGCTATCTTTATGTATGATGGCAAGATTCAACTCGATCTAAATGTCATCATATATTATTTGGGAGGCGGGTGTGGGTACCGCCGCCCCGGGAACCATTTATTGGTCAACCAACACCTCTGCCACTGGTCACCCCAAGTGGTTCGCTACGTTTGGTGACTTAGCAGGGGTGCCCGGGTTCATGGGGTTAGGTTTGTCCGGGACTTGGTGGTGGATTCATCTGCCCACCAACTGCGTGGCAGGCCGGATCGAGAGAGACTGGTTATGGGAGACCATTTGATCTCTCCAGCCGGACCCTCTCGATCCATCGCCTTACACCGCAGTGGGAGGGATGGCTTCACTCGTCCATCACTCCTGGGAATATTGATCTCCAGATTTCTACCCACCCCTCAAACCTATTTCCTTCCCAGGACTTCCTCTCCTTCCTTTCCCTTAAAACACCCTCCACATCTTCTAAGATGATATAGGCCCTGAGGGAATTTTTGTTCTCAGGGCCTCCTGTGTGGAGCCAATGTACATTTAAAAAATCTAGATTGTGTCAGAATAAATTATCCATTTTTATTAAATAAGTTGTAAATTTCTTTTATCTTAATAAAAAAAAATAATAATAATATCGGACGCTATGGGGTTAATACATCAGTTTAATCTAATTTAAAATGCTTAATTGAAAAATAAATTAAAAAAAACAAACAAAATGCTCAGATCGAAAAAATATATTTTTTGCATAATAATGTGCATAATACGTGCATGCTGAGTATGGATTTGGCTTGGGCATAACAGGGTAAAGAACTTATAATAAAAAATAATATACATATATAAAATATATAATGTATAGCATACAGCGGCGATGGTAGATTTGACACTATAATATTGCGTTTACAAATAATGGTCGCACGACGCGGTGAAAAAAATTAATTCGTTAGTTAGTTAGTTACTCTTTTGGTCGATTAAAAAAAAAGTTCGTTTGTTAGTCCATATTTTCATCGCTTCAAACTGTCTCTCAAATTGTAAATATTTTTTGTTGAATTTGCCGCGGCCCCGGGAACCATTTACCTATTGGATAACCAATACCCCTGCCACTCCAAGTGGTTCGCTAAGTTTTGGTAACTTAGCAGGGTGCCCGGGTTCATGGGGTGATGTTTGTCTTGGCGGCGAATGCGCTTGATCACATGAGCGAGCTCACGCTGAGAGACCGACTGATGAAGACTTCACCTAGACCTCTCCAGCCGGACTCTCTCGAACCAGCGGCTTGCACCGCAGCGGGGAGGATAGATTCATACGCCCGTCACTCCTGGACACATTGACCCCAGATTCCTCATTCCCTTCTTATTTTTCCTAAAAAGACCCCTCACACAGCCTCCCCAAAGATGATGAATTGTTTTTCTTCACGGCTTGTGTGGACCTAATGTCAAAAAAGGTAAAGGTGAACGAAATTATTCGCGGCACGTAACGTTATTTCCATCATGAGCTATGTAGCTTGAAATATCCACGCCGATATAAAATAAGACGCCATATAAAACGGAAAAAACTTTGTCGGATCTCGGAGGAAGCATGTCTATTGAAATTTTCGCATTTAACTCTTTATACATAAATATAACAAGAAATTAATTAAGGTAATTATGACGACATAAAAATAATATATGTACGTATTATTGGTGACCGGATAACTCAGAATGAATTCAATTCAACACCTTCTTTGAAGAGTCCTTAAAAGTTGTGAAAAAAAAAACATAAATTATGTTAGGTTAAGATTTTGGCTTTTTAATTTTTGTTTTCACAGCTTTTAACAACTTTTTAAAGGAGTGGTGAGTTGAGTTGATTCTGAGTTGACATGGAACCGTTGTATTATGTAATGTATGGTTTTTCGGAAATAGGAAAACTCATATTGAGTCAGATAAATGGGTGTTTTTTATGTGGTTAAAAGTGTATACGCTTTCCATGGATATCAATTTTTTCCTCGTTGTAACACGGTAGGTAGGTACCTAAGTGGAAGCACCTATTATTTACGATTACGATTATGGTAATTTTTTATTGACGTAAATAAAGTCAGAACGGAAATAGTAAAATTCCTCAACAAACTACCGTGACGCTTAGTCACTGAAAACAAACTTTAAAACATGTGCAAAAAAAGTACCTACAATCTACAATTTTTATTATTCTCAGCAATATGATTCATTCATATTATAATAATCTCGAAACTCATCACTCATCAACTCATCACCAATTATCAACATAACACATGTGAATTTTATTTAAAATTTGTAATACACATTTTACTATTATACCTACTCCCAACTCCAGAGATATTCAGGGTATTTAGCACGGACGATTGATAAGGATTGTATCGATAACTTTTCATCGTTTCCTAGGACAACTGTACATCGCTAACGCACAGAAAATAAACCATTAGTCATTGTGAATTTAATATAGTATAATATAATATAGTAATTTAATTTAATATAGTAATTTGATATAATATAGTATAATAAACCATTAGTCGTTGGTGATCTGCAGCCATGCTAGGGAACGATGATAAGTTAGAGACAATCCTTATCGATCGACCGTGCTAGACATTCAGAACTTGTGTTAAATATGGCGAACCAAGTAAATAATATGAATTTTAACGTTTTTAACTATTTTTAACATTAGCTCCAGACAGGAGGCCTTGAGGCAAAAATAATCCCTCAGGGCCTATGTCATCTTTGGGAATGCTGTGTGGCGGGTATTTTTATTAAAAGGAAGGCGAGGAAATACTGGGAAGGAAAAGGGTAAGAGTGGTGGGTAGGAATCTGGGGGTCAATTTGTCCAGGAGTGACGGGCGTATGAATACATCCCCCCCATTGCAATACAAGGCGATGGGTAAAGAGAGTCCGGCCGGAGAGGTCAAAATGACTCTAACTTTAAGTTTCCCCCGATCCGGCCCGCTTCGCAGTAGGTGAGCAAATCATTGGCCGCCAAGACCTAGACAAACCTCACACCATGAACCCGGGCACCCCTGCTAAGTCACCAAAGATAGCGAGCCACTTGGGGTGACCTATGGCAGGGGTATTGGTTATCCAATAAATGGTTTCCGGATTGGCGATACCCATACCATCCTCCCAAATTTAAAACGTAGATATATACAACGGAAGAATTAATATTCCGTACCAGTAGGTGGAGTATGAAACTATTAATGAATTTTATTATCATATGTTTACTTCAGAGTATATTTTCGTTAAAAAGTGCAAAGGTAAATAAGTTTGTAATAGGTGACACAGTGCAAATTCATTGACCCTAACTTTGATGTCAAAATTAAGTTATGTGCTTTCTCTATACAAATAAAAAAATACGTGTGTATCGTATAAATACGTGTTTACCTGAAGAAATGAAGGGGTTTTGAACCATTTCACTACACAATATCACAGAACAGGTCACCATTATTATATTCCACCAATAAAACATTACATCTAGTACAAATATAATTGTTAAATAAATAAAATCGCTTTTCGGTCGGCTAACAAAATCCAACATGGAGAAAAAACGAAGCATTCAAAAATTCAGCAATCGAAAATAAATAATTTAGCATCGATTCAATTTGAAAATCGATTGTTCTTGTATTATCTTCCAAGGTGTAAATATTATGTTCGGTTGGTAGGTACTAAACGAAGGTACCTACTGAATTTAATTAATAATTTAGTATATTTGAATATATTTGAAAATTATATTAATTAAAATACATTGAATTTTTTTTATTTACTGGCTGTCCGGCTAGGTAGAATTTCCCATTTTAGCCAAGTAATTTAAAAAAAAATGTATTTGTAGATTATATTATGTAGTTTTAGGTTATGTCAAGAGTCAGAGCAACGGAAGAGATTATTTCTTTATAAGACGATGCACCGCAAAGCTGTCTGCCCATTCCACTGGGAAATGGCATGATGGTTAATTAGTATGTATTTTTAATTTTTTTATTAGCTAAGTAGGTACCTACCACAACAGCTTTAACTGCCTCCGCTGACGAGGCAACTGAAAAAAAACCAGTTTGCAACTAAACTCGCTATCCTGTGTATGTCAATGTGATTGCCCGTACCCAATGTGAATGCCCGCACACTACAAAATTTCTCAAAAACCAGTTGTCAATGGTAACGCAAGCAGTGACTTGTGACTCGCCCTGCTACTTGCTACGATGACAGCTGATTATTCTTAATCTATGGTTAAACAAGCTGAGATAATGATTGAAATCGTAAAATTGAGCAGGAAGTTTGGTTGGAAACCATAGCAACCAGCAAGTTTTAGTTTGGTTTCAGTTTCTTCAGTGAGCGGATCGCCTTAAGAAGGCCATCACATTGACATAGACAGGATAGCGAGTTTAGTTGCAAACTGTTTTTTTTTCAGTTGCCTTGTCAGCGGAGGCACTAAGGCGCTCTGCTCTCTGAGGCAACTGAAAACTGTCAACTGGCAACTGTCTTTGTATGACAATGTGATGGCCCGCACACTACAAAACCACTCAACAACCCGTTGTCAATGGTAACGCAAGCGGTGACTCGCGACTCGCACTGCTGATTGCCGCGGCCGGGCGTTGCTAGTTGCCAGCTGTCAGCTGATTGTTCTTCGTCATGGTTAAATAAGCTTTTGACCAATCAAGACATAAAAACCAGCCGGTTTTAGTTGGGTTTCAGTTGTCTCGTCAGCGGAGAACCTATGTCTACTTTTCTGAGAAAAAAATGCCCCGAATTGTTTCAGTTTGAAAATAGAATGTTTTATATAGTGTTCTGTTTCTAGATTGTTTAGTAGGTACCTACTTGACTTAGGTTGGTAATGGTGTAATGTGTATGTGGCCATATAAAAAATAAAAATAAAAATTTGGTTAGGTCGGTACCGCAACACAGCTATGAGTGTTCTTTTCCGAGAAGAAAAGTTCTGAATTCCTAGAATCGGGAATGTTTCAATATTTCTATGGCCGACTGCGCGATGACTAATCCCGCGCGTTTGCAAGCGAGGCGAAACCATTTTTTCCAATAAAGCTTTTTTATGTTTCTCGGTTGGCGTAACATAGGTAGGTAATTATAATATTTATGTTGACTTGTGGGAATTTTACATATTATTACAGGAATGAAAGTGTAAAACTGTAAAGTATATGGACATAATAAGTATCTAGCTGCCGAAACCATACAAAAATGCCTATAATACAATTTATAAATCTGATAATTGGCAGTTATATCCGTTTTCTGAAGCAGCACGAAGCAGCAGCGAAACGTGAGCTCTGGCGTCGTGAAATAAACACATGTTTCTGTCTTGAATTTCTAGGTCATAGCCATTTTTTTGTTTACACATAAACTCGACACAATGGCACTTCGAAAAGTGAAATAAAGTCAAAGTTATGGAAAAAATGGCCCATAACCTAACTTAACGCACTCCTAGTTTCTAGCTAGACTTTTAAAAGGAGTGTTTGAGTGCCACTATATTTAGTTGGCCGGTTACCCTCCAATTTTGTAATGTAATGATATTAAGTCATTTCAGGACAAAAAGGGACAAGATGCCATAATGTTTGATTTTATTGTTAAATAATTATTAAAAAGCTGTTGTGGAAAATGCGGAAAGCATGATGACTTGATATTTTCTTTCTAGCAATCATAAATTTCGGGGAAAGGAAGGATTATGATTATGAATAAATAGGTAATATACTCATGAAACCGGGTAGTAAAACCAGTAGATGTTAGGTAGGCACTATGATAATCGACTTTAATTTATTTGAGTAACATAACAATAATATAACTCCTGTATCAGCAGATATAGGTAATGATTTATCTTTTATGTCAATATTAGAGAAAATTTTTAGAATCCTTAGTTGCTGTTGGCGCGGTTGCCATATTATAATTTGTTCGGCGTAATGTGTTTATCGCTGTCACAGATCAAGGTCAAGCGACTTATAAAGCGAAAGCGGGCAACGTTGCCATCTCACTCGCACTCGTTCATAATGCTTTTACTATATAGGCAGATGAATCCATTAATTGAACGTTAGATTTGTAGCCGTCTCGTTCTTTTCTCGATTTCAATAACGAACGAATTTGGTACTCGCTAATAATTATGTTTGGAGTATTCAAAAATGGAAGAATATACCTAACGGTTTTTCTGGATTATAACTGATTTTCAAACATTCGGTAAATGCTAATGATGAGGTATTTTAAACACTTGTCAATAAACGCCATTTTAAAATGTTCCAATTAGAATGGTTCCCCTTTAATATCGGCCCGCTTGACCTTTTGAACAAATTGTGATCAGCTGTCAGGCATAACGGTCATATTATTATGTAATTTTTTACATTCACTCAACACAGCAGACCAGGAGGAATATAATTTCCCCTGTGTTACCTTTGAGGATACTGTGCGGAGAGTCCTTTTGGGGAGAGTAAGGAGTGAAGAGTCCTATTTTGTAGGTGGGAGGAAATACAGTGGCCGTCAAATCGTTCCATATCAGAGCCGTTGAACTCAAGAACGATTCGTAGAAACGAACCGTTCTATGTGACAATTGTTAACGTGTACAAATGTTCGGTACGCGTTCACACAGTTTTGACCTATAAGAAATTTAATTTTTTTTTAAATCATTTGAAGTAGGTACCAACCTATCGAATAAAAATAAATTTCTTATAAAAAATATAATGTTTCATCGCTTTTCAGAATTCTTGACACATCATTTCCTTGGAAATGACAGTTAAAATAATTTTCTGTAAAAATATAATATTATAAGTAATGGGTAGGTAGGTGCTAAGGTAGAAAGGAGTGTAATGAGAATATAAGTACGAAGCAAATTTGAATGGTAGAAGTCGGGGACGCCCTAGGAAGACATGGCTCGATTAAGTGAGTCAGATTCTTGAGTCAGGCCATGTCAAGAGTCAGAATAATAGAAGAGTATGTTTGAGACGATGTATGAATGTGAATGAGGCAAAGAGTGTTTTCTAAGACCGAGTGGTTTGGCGGTCCATTCTCTCTGCATACCCCTGTGAAAAAACGGCGTGATGGTTAGTTAGTTAGTTAGCTAAAGATATTTCTATCAACGTTTCAGTTCTAAAAGGTATTTCTTTTTATGAAATACCATTTTTCGTTCATATACATATGAAGGGTCCACAGAAAGAATGATCAGAGTCACTTGAGAAGAATTTTAAGAAAACAGAATTTTTAACTTTGAAACCTTATAATTGTTTATAAAAGTGACATACACAAATGCTGTGTGACATTATATTACTGCTGATATATTGATAATAGTATGTTATATCATTTAAAAAAAACCTTAGTCTTAGCGCCTCCGCCCACTCAGGCAACTGAAAACTCTCAACTGCCAACTGTCTTTGTATGACAATGTGATGGCCCGCACACTTCACAATCACACAAAACCCCGTTGTCAATGGTAACGCAAGCGGTGACTTGCGACCATCTTGCGACTGTCACGGCTGATTGCCCTGGGCGGCCGTTGCTAGTTGCGAGCTGTCCGCTGATTGTTCTTCATCTATGGTTAAACAAGCTTTTTGACCAATCAAGACAAGCCGGTTTTAGTTGGTTTTCAGTTGCCTCAGTGGGCGGAGCGCCTTACTGAAAAACGCAAATCTATAAAGGTTACACAAATAAATAATTCCATTGGTAGAACATTTCTTGCTTCGCCAAAAGAAAGATCAAAGTCATAGACACTCTGATCGTTTTTAACTTTTTCAGTGCAGACTTTGATCATTATTAACTTTTACGCCAAAAATTTATAGATCATTTTTTTGGAACTATGAACGTTTGTAGCCTTTTTCTGATTCAGGCCAGGTAGGTTTAGCGTGAATAAACTAAATGGCGGTATTTACTCGAAACCTCTTTGGGGGTGACTTTGATGATTCTTTCCGTGGACTCTTCATATATATAAGTATTTAAAAATGTGAAAAACTAGATATAAAAATAAAAATTAGTAGTTAAACCGATCTTATATTTCTCTGACCTCTGAACCAGAGCCAAGGGTTTTACCGCTCTCGAGGTACAAAAATCGTCACAAACATCTTGATTTATAACATTATTTTTAAACCTTCTCAATAAATTAAATTAAAAGCCAGCACACATAACTTTTTAATGGATTACCTCAAAATTTGGACTTTGAAATCTTTCGCTTGAATCCACAAAACCTCTGCGAATTATTTATTACGCCCACGTTCCCAGCCGTAAAAGTTCTCGAGAGGAGAATAAGGTAGTAGTGCCTAGGCCTCATGAATAAATAACACGAATGTGTGTGTGTGTGTGTACTTTAATGTATTCATAAGAAGAGCGTTGAGTCACCTTGTTTTGAGGTACCTACTGCTCGTGCTTATACCACCTCAGGCCGCGGGTAGCTATAAACTAAGGTAGTAGATTGCGGGTTGTAGGTTGTGGGTACACCGTACTACGTTTAACTCATCTTACCTGCGTATTATTATGGGTTATCATGCATGACCGTTTCAAATAATAGATCTTACTAATCTTACTAATATTCTAAACGCGAGAGTTTGTATGGATGTATGTGTGTTTGTTACTATTTCACGCAAAACTACTGAATGGATTTTAATGAAACTTCACAATAATATAGCTCATACATCAGAATAACATATAGGCTACAATTCATAAAGCTAGCTATTTTCCATATATTACAAATAATCATTATTGTTTAATAGAATATGTCAAAATTAGAGAATTTATTTGAAGTACTCTCTTAATACTTTGAATCGAATCAAGAATTATAGATATTTTAAATAAATAGGTATTAAATGACTTTTGGTATAAACATAGATGAGACCTAGGAAAAGAAAATAGGCTACTCCAAGTATTAATCCTGCGCAGACGAAGTCGCAGGTCAGAAGCTATATTATGTACAACTTTCAGTAAGCGCCAAACTTAAATGCCGACCTGAACTTGATACGGTCACTTTGCTGGCTTTATAATGGCCGTAAGAGAAAAATAATGGTGCGTTAAACATACGTGCAACAGAGAAACACTTGGAGGGGGGGAGGTGTGCCGGTTTTTAGAACTTAAACTCGCGTATTGAGACAATTTATGTATCAACGTCAGGTCGGCATTAAAGTTTTGCGCTTACTATATTCCTGTTTGGTTTTGGTATGTGAAAATGCTTAGTTCCTACCGGGTTGTCATTTATCCAGTTATTACCTCTCATAAAATTATTCATCATCATCATCATCTTCTTCTCCTTGTCCTATATGGGACGGGGACCCACTGTACCGACAAGGCTCCTCCATACGTCCCTGTCTTGTGCTGATTACTCGGCCTCCGTCCATGGCAGACCCATCCTATCCTCACACAGTTTCTGGAGTTGCCTTCCCCAACTGTGTCTGGGGCGGCCCACTGGACGTCTACCCTCTGGAATCGCACTCAGTATCTTCCTCGGAATTCGGTCATCAGACATTTCCAAGCCACCTCAGTTGCGATTTTTCTATAAATAGTAGCAGAGTTTCAATGTTTAGATCATCTCGGATCGTCGAGTTTCTTATATTATGATCCCATTTCGTAACCCCAGCCACATAAAATTATTCACAAAATTAAAAAAATATATATACTCTTGCGCTTGAAATTATGACCTCTAGACTAGGTTTGGCAAACGATTTTTATGCCTGTCACCTAAATTACTTAGTGAAAAATCACCTGAAGGTAGCTGTACAAAAATAAAATGATGGTGTAATGCGCGATTTAAAAAATTAAAGTTAATTGGATTGTAATACACTTTAAAAAGCAACTTTAACCTGAAAACAGCCATCAACAAAAGAAAATAATTAAACGACCCTTTTCAAGATCTCCAAAATATTAAATTTTAGGCGATTACAATCGAAAATGAGCCTTTCCATTTGTCATAGATCCTATAGAACTGCACAACACTGATCAGTAGGTATAACAAACACCAGGAAAGAAACGACGCAGACTATCAACTAAATCAGGTGTAGATGATTTCGATAAGGAGGTTATTGAGAAGATGTGTGTATGATTTTCACTTAGTTCATAAGTCTTTGCCAACGATGAAGAAGATACACAACGAGTTCTGAACGATAAGGAAAGTTGTTCACAATTTGGGTTTTCGCTGGAGAAAAACAGAAACGAACCGAGAGTTGCTAGTTGAAAAAAGTGATAACATTATAAAGCTTTGTAAAATAAATGTTTCTGGTTAGAATAATAATTATTCCACGACAAACAATTAGGTATAAGATACGTTTTTAGATTTTCACGGCCAAAAGCATTTTCGTTGTTTGTTTTTGGGGTGTTATGCCGTGTTGTGCTACCTCCTTCTTTAGCCGACGTTTCGGACAGCGTTGCAGTGTCCATCATCAGGGCAGATCCGGCAGATCCGTCGATGTTAATCCGGATCTGCCCTGATGATGGACACTGCAACGCTGTCCGAAACGTCGGCTAAAGAAGGAGGTAGCATAACACGGCATAACACCCCAAAAACAAACAACGAAAATTAGGTATAATTTCCAATTGCGGGAATTTCCGTGAATTAGGCTCATTATCAATGAAAGTTTATTATTTGTAGCATTCTTAAATAAAAGCTAAGAATTATTAGCATTACCCTTGTCTTTATTATTTACGAATACCCATTTTAATTCAAGCCTGAAGTTTATCACATTTAGTTTTTAAAAATATATTTTGATAACATTCAGTATTTCAATAACATTTTTGTAAAATAAAATAAGTTTTATGAAATCGACTTATAATTAACACACTTTGGCTTTGAATTCTCAATTGTGAAATAATCATTGTTTTTTTTTAAATAAAACCTAAAACGAAACACGCTAAATGAAAGTTTTGCATCTGTGTGAATACTGTGATGAAATTTTCTAAACTTGCTAAACCTATATTACTTATATGTATAATAAAACGATAATATTATTATCTTTGGACATTATTTCTTCCGTCAATACTTAGTTTTAGTTATATGGTACTTAACTTATCCATCAAGGTACGTAACCATTAGTTAATCAATATGGAATCACGACACAGGACAATGATAGGTAGGTAGGTACTTACATATAATAAAAAATGCAAACACCTTGACCATAAAACCATAGAGAACGCTAAACTAAGGTAGATAATCAGGTACCGTGATAGGGTAAAAGGCAGGTAGTGAATAAAAAAAAATACAACAAGAAACAGGCAAAAGGAATTCCTGAGAGTGACTCACCAGCGAGGAAGGTATGTATTGTGTAATATGTATTACAAACCCAGGGGTTATAAACTTCACACCGTTCTAGAAAGCCTACTTTATAGTATGAAGGTTTTACGTGTATGGGTGGCTCGGATGGCGAGCTTTAGGTAGTTAAGTAGGTACTCGGAATAAACGCCATATTTCTGGGAAAAGGGGGTAATGTCTTGGTTACGCACTGTGGGGGTGGGACTTTAGTTTCCACTTGGATTTCGGCCAACAATGATGGTGGCTGTTGAAGGGTAAAATGGGATAACCCACCAAAATTTGCCAAAATCTGATGGGAAATAATTTATTTATTTATAGGAAAATTAGTCAAAGATAATATTGGTAATTCTGAATATGAAATATTAGTTTGTCAAAAATAAGACATGTCAATGTGCTTAAGGCGCTTGTCCCGGTAAGACGACAGATTCTGAGTTCGAGTCCAAGTTGTGTCCGTAACTTTTTTATTTTTCTTGTGTCTTGTTCTGTTTTAAAATTTTCGTTTAGATTTATTAGTATTTAGATTATCGTCTTCAATAAAATAGATTAATTTTATCAGATCTTGTAGTTATGAGTTATGAGTTATAATTTATAATAAAAGTACACTTTATATTTGAGTCTCATAAATATTAGAGAAGGCCTACATGGTCAATGGGTGTGGCTCTTGTCTTGACTACGATCCGGAGGTGGCGGGTACGAATTCGGGGTGCGCAAGTAAATTTTATTTGATTCATTTTTGTCGTTTTATAATTAATTTCACCATAGTGAAAGACCGCACCATTCAGAAATGAAACATTACTTGAGATGGTAGGTATTATTCGTGTTTGGTGACCAGATCTGAATAATCAGATACTTTCTCACAATCTTCTTCCCACCTCCTTACTTTTAGCCTCGTCACATACCCCAATAAGTGGATGCCATAATTAAATTTATACTACCTAACTTTTTTTGATCACATTTTGTTTTAAAGAGTTTTATTTTCCATGTACATTTGTCACTTAAATTTTATGTATCTGCTAGGATAAGGATACATCGGTAACTTCTCATCGTTCCCTAGGACAACTGCACATACCTAACGTACAAACATGTCGGATATGTTAAGGACACTTAAGGATTGTTATCGAGCGAGTGTGCTAGGGCCTCTGGTTTCGACACATCCGAAACCGGTAGCAGATATATAAAAATTTTAGTAACAATTGTACATTAAATATAAAACTCTCCAGAACAAAATGTCTAGAAATCGTTACATAGTTAATATACCCAAGAAATACAAAAAGTTATTTTTGTCAAGTCGTTACTCTCTCACTTGTACATGGAGAAAAATGTTATTCTAAAATACGATCATTTTATTCGTAAAAACGGTTAAAAACGGGACTGAAGTTCTTACGAACAAATTAACAGTGTTTCAATGTTTATTGGCGGGAAAATGAAAGAATAATTTGTTGGTATACGTACGAAATTACGTATACCAACAAATTATTCTTACAAATAAAATGATCGTTTTTAGAATAACATTTTTCTCCGTGTATCTATAACTTTAAGGTTTAATGTTATAGACGTGTTTTGTGTATTTTAAAACATAAATTAAAGGTAAAACTATGCTAACTAGACATTTCTACAATATATGTATTAAACTATACTAATGGAAAGTAATAATTATACCAAGTCAGTGGACAATAACAATGGACAATAAGTAACAAATTTGTAATCTTTTATTCTCGTATTTTAAATTTTAATTCCGTAAATACTGTTTTTACTATATTATTATTTATTTTTTGCAATTTCTACAAAGATAATATACATATATAGAGTAAATTTAACTAAACTGCTTTAAAAAAACACAAGTATACCCACGAACTGGCGATGCCTATGTTGGATTTTTTTGGTATCGTACATTTATGCATACTATTATAAATTATGTGTATATTAAATATATGTATATGTGTTTGTGTGTGTGTGTGTGTATGTTGGTATATAGCATATTATATATATAAATATATATATATATACATATACATGCATACATATGTACATATATTTTTCTTTTTTTTATATTTTTATGTTTTTTAAGTCTATTTAGTTTATTTTATTTTTTTAAATCTTGTCTACACAATTACAATGCTCTCGCTTTTTACTGTTTATAAAAATAAAATAAAACTTTTATTGTAACATGTATGTGACAAAAAAATTATTAATAAAAAATAAAAATAAAAAAATAAAAAATCGGCACATATCACAAATTTATCACTAAACATATACAAAATGTTGTTACTAAAGCTCTTCAGTTATGTACGTACAATAAATACTACATAATTTTTACTATAACTCATAATTAAATCCCCTAAAAAATGGTCTTAATATATAAGTCATAATTTACAATTTATCTAAATTTATAAAACAAGGTCGGGTTAGTTACACCATTTATAACTCAAGAACGGCTGAGCCGATTTTTATGATCTTTGATTTGTTGGGTTTGTCTCCGTCCCGATTAACAGAATAACTATTAAAACATCGGAAAAAGGACGGGAAAAATAATTATGTAGAAAATTATTTTTTTCATTTATTTTTGAAGGGAACGGCTTTTCAACTAATGTGCGTTGGTCGATATAATTTGAATCAATTCGAACTGTCCATGGTGTAGTGTGCCGAACATTTCGTGCTTAGTCAACAGCCAATTTCATTTTTTGAACTGAGGCGGTACGAAGTTTGCCGGGTCAGCTAGTATACAATAAAAGTAGCGTTTCACAGATAAGGTTTGTTCCCTTCTGCTATTTCATAGTCGACATTATAATGTGTTTTATTGGAGAAATGCGAGGAAAACAACGAGATTTCCAAGAATTTTTGTGATTTAATTTCGTTATGAAAGTTTATTGTTCTTCCGAGAACCCATGTTTGTGAAAAACAAGAATTTGTTTGGTCATTATTTATTGTTATTAAGTAAACAATAAAATAAGGAAAATGGTTTATGTATTATGTTTTACAATGTTGGACAGATTATGTAATGGATTAGTGGCTAGTTCCTACCCAGGCGTCACCGGCCAATCTTCTGCTAGCTAAGCCCTCTATCATTGCAAAATCAACAGATTCCGCTTACAATGATTGTAGTGGGAGTAATTTAAATAATGTCAGATAACTCGTAACCCAGGAATGTATATAAAAATACATATATCAAATCGAGATTTTCATAGGCATAAATTAGATACATACATTGTAATCTGTCAACGTAACTCCTGGGCCCCTAACACACTCGATTGATAACGATTGATATGATAACTTTCGGTAACTTCTCATCGTTCCCTAGCATGACTGCAGATCGCCAACGAATAAGTGACAGTTCACAATGACTAAGTGTCATTAACATATTCGCCATTAACTGTTGTTTGTACGTTAGCGATGTACAGTTGTCCTAGGGAACGATGAGAAATTACCGATAGTTATCCTATCAATCGTTATCGATCGCTGATCCCTAGATTCTTACTTACCCTATTAGTACTCCGCGTCGTTTAAAATTCGGGATTAGACTGCTAACAATAACACCCCTTACGTAGATGGCGGTAAGGTTTAAATTGCTGTTTGATACCAGCCGCCTGTTTTGATTTATTCAAGAAAAAACACGGATAAAAAGAGTGTTTAAATTATTTTGAGAAGTTCAGGCATAAATATTTTAATGGTTTACAATCATTTTCTAAAGAATTTAATTTTCCACATTATACATTAAAACAATAATTGAAAAGAGGTTAGTAAGTGTGAGATTTTGAACTTTAAAGCAGTTTTTATAGGACTGATGCTCTATTTTTTCTGAGTTACTCGATTATTTCAAAGGCAAATGTGTGATGTATCTACTCGCGGTATTTAATCAAAGCATCTAAAATGTTTCTAAGCCATCTATCTAACTTTCAAACCAAAAACGATTAGCATTACTTGGTAGTGCATCAGCATAATATTATAAATCGACTGTTGCAACGAACAGTGTCGGATGTGCTATTATTAACTTTACATAAAGATAAATGCTCTGTAGCTCATGATGGAAGCGACACTACTGAAAACTAGTTGCATTGACCTAGAATATCTTAGCTTACCAATTTATTTCATAGGTTACCGCTTTAGTATTTTAACTTATAGGTTGTAACACCTTTTCTAAAGAAATAAAATATGATAAGTGTAATAGTGTAAAATAAGATAAGTGTAATAGTAAAATTTAAAGTGAGAGAAATATAAGATAAGTAAAATATGATAAATGAGTATAATTAATAGTTAACATACATCCGTGGTCGAGTGGTAAGACACTTGACTCCCAATCGGAAGGTCGCAGGTTCGAACCCGGCGTGCGCAAATAAATTTTATTTGATTAATTTGTGTTATTTCACAATTAATGAATAAAACTAATATACACTATATTTGCGGCACGTTGCAGAGTGGAAGATACTCTCAGTATCGCCCTGGTGTAAGACCACCATTCAGAATTGAAACCTTGCTTAATAATGTCTTTAGCCGTGTTTAGTGACTAGATCTGAATAGCCAGGTACTTCCCCACCGTCCTCTTCCCCATCTCCTTCCCTTACCCACTTACCTTCAGCCTCACAACACACTGCAATTGGGGATGCCACAATCTCACTGGCTCTAGACGGGAGCAGTTATGACTCTTGTGAGGTATTCTCTATATTAAAAAAAAAATTGACCTAGAATATCTCCCAGCTTACTAATTTCATATTTTACCGCTTTAGTATTTTAACATATAGGTTTATACCTTTTCTGAAGAAATATCAAAGAGGAAATCATAAAAAAATATGATAAGTGTAATAGTGAAATATAAAGTGAGAGAAATATAAGATAAATGAGTAAGTATAATTAATAGTTAACATATGTAAGTATAACAGTTGAGAGCACCTGGATTACCTGTGGTCTGTAGAGGTATTCTCTGAATGAATGCGCTAAGGGAGGCGATATACTGTTTGTCTTCTGCTGCATCTTTTCCTTATTAAATTTATTTGCGCACGCTGGGTTCGAACCCGCGGCCTTCGGAACGGGAGTCTACCGCTGGACTATACCGGTTTATTTTATAGTCTACATATTATTGTCTGTTATGGCTATTCAGATCATAGATGGCGCTAGGATGAATATGGTTTCCGTTTTTATGAAATAAGTTGTTTTGATCTTTTAAATTATTTGCATATTCTTAAATTTCGATTTAAGGATAAAATACCCAACCAAACAGATTTTTTTTTGTAATCAAAATATATTTGATATTTGTGTTACTTTATTTATTTATGTTTAACTTTATAAAACATAGGCCCTTCAAGATTTTATGTACCTACATGATTTTAGAGGCAAATTATGCAATTTTTTGTGCGAAAAATGATAAACATTAAAAATTATTTTTTCCTGTATTTTTATAAAAATATGATGAAATATTTTTAAGACTTTTTTTTTAATTATTTTATTTTTCATTTACACGGTAGATAAAGCAAAGTATTTTTTAAATCATTAAAATTAACTCACAATTTTTTTATCAAAGTTGCCTCCAAAATGAAGCAAAATTGAATTATTAAGTTATCCATATATCATCATTTAAAACCAAAATAAATAAAACAGCACATATCCTTACTAGAAATTATTTTTTTTTTAAGTTTGGTTGGGTATTTTGGCCACAAATTCAAAATGAAGTTTTGTATGAAACGTTCCGAAACGGGCCGCGCAAACGATCCTCTTAAATTATTGCTTAATTGTTAAACTTGTTTCTTTTGACAAATATTAAATTATAATGATTGGAAATGTCCAGCTGCCTTTTTGCTTATGACAGCAGGACGTATTCAGCGACTGGCTCGGAATTAAAACATTTAGGTCAATACATACCATTGATTGGACTTGGCTCCATTCCCAAGGGCCCGAAGATCAGACGAATCTAAGAAATAAATAAATAAGCGTGGCAATTAATTCGATATCCGTGGATAGCATTAAATTTAACATTACATTGAAAATTGTCAGATTTAATAGCTAAATCTTGATGTTGTTTTATAAACAACTTATATTTAAAGTTAATTAAATCTCAAGCATGTATGTTAAAAGACAATGTGTCAAGAAAACATACACCAAATTGCACGTTACAGGCCTTACACCGATTAACCCAGTAAGGATGCAATTTTTGTTAAGTTAAATTTAATAAAAATATTTATTAAAGACGAAAAAAAATTGAACCATCGCCCTGTTTTAACTCGACCGCTTCGCATTTCATCTGTGTGTAAATATATTTGTATGTTTCGTTTTCGGTTCATGATGGTGGCCGTGTTGGATACTACCTTTTTATTCCGCCTGAGCTCGCATGACCGTTGATTCCACTAAGAGCTGTCAAATCGGAATGAATCAATATTATGACAGATATCTAGGAATCTTCCTGAAGAAAGTTTGAAAAAAGAATTGTCAGATAGTGTCGTTTCTTCAAATTATACAGGGTGTCCGGGGGTAAAGTGCATTAACTTCGGGAGGTGATTCTACATTCTACATGATGGTATAAGTAAAAAAATAAATAATTTTTTCGAAATTTAACTTTTAGGGGTAACACAGCAAATTTTTGTTTTTAACACAGCAAATTTATCGGGTAAGTTTGTACCTTACACTAAGGATTTTTAATAGGTACGTATTTTTTAATGGAAAAAAGTTGGAATTTCAAAAAAAGTTGTTAATCTTTTCTACTCCTATGTAGAATCATCCCTCGAAGTTAAGAGGCGGCTCTCCCAATTTTTACCGATTTCTTACATTTTTTCCTTAAACGTTTGAAGTTTTTAAGCTCTTAAAAAAATAAATGTTATTCTGTACATTTTCCACCCGAAACGGTAATTATTTGAAATTTCCTCCATGGAAATAAATCGCAAATTATGGGGTCAACAGACCTAGCAAAATATCGCTCGTCATACATTCCCATTGGGAATGTACGGCAACCGATATGCCGAAATACGCCAAACCAAATAACGCTTGAGCTTTTATAGCTATGTCTGTTGGCCCATTATGGCCCGAAAATTATTATTTACACGTTTGTTTCGGTTATTTTACAAGTTATATGTATGAAAAAATTACCAATGTTTCTTTAAATGCTACTTGACACAATCCCCATGAGATTGCTCTTTTTCAAACGAGTCGTATTTTGTTAAACATTTTCACAATTGTCGTATGATTTTTATGGTTTTTAATGTTAGCGCGCTCGCTCCAACATTCGTATTGTCGTATCTCCCCATATTCTTCTTTTTGTGCGGGTTAGAGCGGCCTTAATGCAATTTACCCCCGGTCACTCTGTATAGAGGAAAAAGGCACGTATTTCTAATACATAAATAACAGCTGCAAATCATATAGTCATAGGCTAACAAAAAATTTTTTTTAACACACAACCAATCAACCTTAAATACTGTAAATCTAATAATAATATACTATTACAATGCATTTATAGAATGCATATTGCATTGTATAGCATGCATTTCACGTGAATCACATTGAATGCTATGCTGACATATCGAACAAAAAAGCACAATACCTTATTAAACATGTTTTTATTAATAGTTATTTAGGCAACTACAGGTTCGTGATCGATGTTGCCTATGTATATTAATAAATTTAAATCAGGAATGACGACGTATAAAAATTAATAAAGTTTTCTAGTAACCTCCTATTGTAAAGTATGAATTACATTTAAACATTATTGTTGAATGAATTTTTTTAATTTTGATGCGAATATTACGTAAGTGTCCCGAGGAAAATTATAATATTTTGTACATTATTTACCAATTTTAATCCTAAAATCGACTACAAGTTGGTATGACATCAAACGAATTTATTTACAGTAACTCCGTTCTTCCACGTAGCTACTCACAAGCGACGCTACCGCTACCTGTCATACTGTTTTGCTAGTGTAGCGCCTGGCGGCGTTTTCAAACACTAATAATAGTATGGAAAACACAGACGAGCGGCGATCGCGTCGCTTGAAAGTAGCTCCATGGAAGAACGGCGTAACTCTTTTTTGTACTTTTACGCTGGTATCCATTATAATATACAGTAGTTTTATCCTTGATGCATTTAATGTAAAAATGTTTCTTATTCGGCAGTACATTCTCTGCGCACGCCTTCAGGGCAGTTAAATTTTGTGTAAGTAGGTTAGGACTGCATATTGTATGCCGAAGGGGGCGGGGAGGGGGGGGGGGGGGGTATTCCTACCAACCCCCCTTACCTTTTTCTTTCCTCAATCTTCCTTTTCTTAAATAAACCCTCAACAAAGCATCCCCAAAATGAAATAGGCTCTGAGGAGAATTATTTTTCTCAGGGCCTTCTGTGTTGAGATAATGTAAAAAAATGTTTGTAGAAAGTTGTAAAAAGGCCAGAAACTAGCAAGCAACAGTATAAGAAAAATAAGTTATTAACTCACATAAAACGCAAAAAATGTCGAAGTCAATAAAAAACGTGATTATTGTTTTTCTGAAAATACAAACAAAAATGAACACATTGAAATTGTTGTTGAATATTTAATGGTTCTGCGAAAGAAATAAACAGATGGGCCGATATTTTGTAAACATGTTTTTTTTCTTGGAGGTAATAAATTATTGTGTTGTTTTCAAAAATAACTGATTATGAAGGTGGCGTCGGATGATTTATAGGTTTAATATTTATAAATAAGGAAGGAGGAATCTGCCTGCGACGAAATTACGAAATAAATATCGAAGAAAAACTGGCCATAGGTAATACATGAAAATGTCCAGACTTGTCTAACATTTATCATGTAAGGAAATTGGTCAATGGAAGTGTTGTGATTAGATATCCCAAATTTGGTATCGAGGCTGAAAGGAATGGGGAGGGAAAGAAGAAAGAATAAAGGAGCAAGAGAAAGGTTTCTAAGTATTTCTTTCCTCAGGGCAAACATATTATATGTTTGCCCTGAGGAAGGATCGGTTGTTCTGAAACCGGTCGGCGTTTCACTAAATAAATCAGTGGTTGTAACTAAGTTATATTGTTTCATTTAATTATAAAATGGATAACCACAAAGTGATAGCTAATTTCAAAAGTATAATTATATAATAAATTGTACAGCGCCCTTGAGGTGATTTCTCACAAAAACGGAGCTATACAAATTATCCAATTTAAGCACCAGACTTTTAGGTCCGGGTTTAGTTTTCCCGATAGGAAAAACTAAACCCTTTCACACACTTTTCCATATAAATGATCATCTAGTAAATCCACACTATGCAAGTGTATTATATAAGTATAATTAATACAAAACAATACAAGAACAACACGTTAACCTACCAGACTATTAAATATGAAAATAATTCACCGACTCATATCATTATTATTTTTATTATTACCTGCCTATTGAGATCTGGTTTCCAAAGACGGCTAATTCTATTTCAGGCTTCATCGAAGCCAGAGTCAAGTTAGCGTTTCAGAAGCTTTGCGTACTGTACAGGGCCCGCTGGTATACATTAATAGTATACAAAACTGCTGACCCTGTACAAATTGCAAGTCCTCCACTGTTGAATTTGGCAGCCATTTCTGATCTGAGCTGCAAAATAGCTGAAAAAACCTTTGACTCCGTTTGACAGATTCCCCTATTTCAACAAGCGGATTGTAATTTTTAAAGCACATTCGTCAAGTGGGTATGCTGTCCTTATTCTGCCGGTATTACAATGGAAAATGCCCTGAAAAACTAGCGTCATTGATCCCGTCAGCACCGGTGAATAGTCGGGAAATATGCCAAAGATGTGTGCACGAAATATTTATACAAAATGAAACAAATATTTAGTTTCATTTTGTATAATGTCAAACTACAAAGTATTTGCTTTCTTTGATAAATATTTATACCCTCACACACATAATGGTACACATACTGGTAAAGGTACAAATTATTTATATACTTACCTACAAGCAGTAAGATTTATTTTACAATTTTATAAATAGTATTTAGCGTGAAATTACTAGTAATTATCCACATTAGTATGTATTTACATGAAGCCACACGAGGTTACGATTTTTTGTTGTTGTTTTCATATTCAAATTAGTATGTTTACAACACATCTGACACCCACGTTTCACGAAAATGTTTGTACTTATTTGTTTTTAATTATTTTAAGGCTGTCAGGTTGTAATTTGACGTTGCAGATAAATAGGTACCTGGTCAAAAAATGGATTTATTTACGAGGTTGTGAGACTATGAGTCATGCAATTGCCGAGAGAATGATAACACAGATATAAATAAATAATTAACCACTATTAGCTGTGATTTGAATAACAAATAATAATATGTTGGGAGCAGAATGGATTCAGTATACAGTAATGGTATGGTTATGCCTTTGTTTTTTACATAAAGGAGTCTCCACCGCAGTGAGTCGTGAGTCATTCGCATTGTGCTAAAACGGAGAATTTCTCTTCTACACATTATTGTAACATTAGTTGTTGTTGGTACTCTCTATTACTTTTAGTACATGACTCTAATATAGATGGAAAATACGAGTACCTACAAGATATAATGGAAAAAGAAAACGATATATTTTCGCGTGATTGTGCATTCTTATGATTGCACTATGCGTGTCCCTTGTTTTAGATTAATCTTACTAAGAATTGGATTGCATTTTAAATAGAGAAAGATATGCTTTGGATACATTGAAGATTTTCCCGTCCTTTCCATTGAGTACAATAAAAATAAAAATGTAGTAATAATAATTTGTTTTTTTTTTTAATAGAAATGTATAAACGCATACAAGATACAACATTTAAAAAATACGGGTTTATGGTTAAAATTATCTGTGAGAGTTTCCGTTGATTAATTTTGTTTCTTTCTTATAAAATTATTAACAAAATGAATAAAATAAAATACCAAACAAACTGTGACTTCTAGACTCCGTTTGTCAAAGCAATTGTTTTGCCTATTACATATATATTCTGTTGATATATTAAGGCACACAAAGAATAAATACACTTTGGCTTGTGGCTTTCTCTTAAAACTCTAACATACATAGCGTTTGTGGAGATCAGTCAAATGGGGAAATTAAAAAAGGAGAAGAATTGTAGTTTGGTTAGGTTAGGTTAGATTAGGTTAGGTAGTTAGGTAGGTTCCACAAACGAAACCGGGAGTTAGCGAATATACCAGTTTCCTCTAAATTTTCATAAAATCTACATGAATAGCTGTAGGTACATGGTGTCAGGAAACTCGTAGTATAAGCTGTAAACTAGTGAATCTACATCGCAGAGACCTAAAAAAAACATCACAAAATATCGCAAAAACGGCGAATTTTTTTCTACATTAGCTACACACAGGAGGCCCTGAGAAAAAAATTCCTCAGGGTCTATGTCATCTTTGGAGATGCTGTGTGGAGGGTCTTTTAATGGATATAAAGGAAAGGTGGAGGGATGAAGGTTTAAAGGATGGGTAGGAGTCTGGTGATCAATGTGTCCAAGAGTGACGGACGTGTGAATCTATCCCTTCCACTGCGGTGCGAGGCGTTGCGTCGAGAGAGTCCGGCCGCGCCGGGGATTAAAAGATCTGCCGATACGGCCTACCACGCAGATGCATCCGCTGCCAAGACCCGGACAAACCTAACCCCGTGAACTCGGGCACCCCTGCTAAGTCAACAAAAGTAGCGAACCACTTGGGGTGACCTGTAGTAGAGGTGTTGGTTGTCCAATAAATGGTTCCCGGGGTGGCGGTACCGATACTCGCCTCCCAAATTAGAAGGTTTACAAGTTATCCAAATAGTATCTTTTACTGCTAGGTGAGTATTTATGTTTGTTTATTTGTAAGAGACAAACAACATCCTATACACATTGTTAAATGTGGTCAAGCCAAAAAAATCTCCTATGTTAAAGTTGATTGGAGATAGAGTTTTATTATTGCTTAAAATTAATTTTAGGTGAGGAGGAGAGGAAGAGGAATACAGGATAAGGATAGGAGATGCTCCCGATACATTATTCCACACCATTGTATTAATTTTCGACCGTACGTGTTACTTCTAATCGATATTTCTGAAGTGCACGGAGAAAAATGTTATTCTAAAATACGATCATTTTATTCGTAAAAACGGTTAAAAACGGCACCGAAGTTCTTACGAACAAATTAACAGGGTTTCAATGTTAATTGGCGGAAAAAATGTGAGAATAAACATTGAAACCCTGTTAATTTGTTCGTAAGAACTTCAGTCCCGTTTTTAACCGTTTTTACGAATACAATTATTGCATTTTAGAATAACATTTTTCTACGTGTGTATTGCTAAAAATGTCTATATTCTGAAAAATTGTGTTGTATTGCGCACATATACGGGGAATTTTTTCTAATGTTAGTTCTACATGTGGGCATATGAAATAAATGGGATTGTCGTATTGTGCTTGTCGGAATATGAATTTAAAGTGTGATATAAGTCTACCTACTTTCAGATTTTCCAACAATTTATGAATAGCTCAGTTCCGCAATGGCGGCCGCTTCCGGAAAGCGAGTCTTGGAATCTGCGTCGTTTCCGGCGCGTGGCGGGAGGAAATCGCACCAAAACACCACAGAATAGATAACATACGTTCCCGCACCGCACATATGGCGTTAACGTCACAAGATACTGCACACTAATTAGTGATACGTTGAATTCTATAATGGGAGAACTTGCGTAACCTTTGTTTAAATCTATAACCTTTTTGTGCAGAAGAGCTAGAGCACAATAAACATGAAGTAGTCCCTTATAATAATAATAATAACACTTGGACAATTTGTAGAGCGTCGTTTTTGCGAGAAATCAACTCAGGGGCGCTGTACAATTTATAATGAATTCTTAGGCTCTATCTAGTTTTATTATTTACAAATAGATACATAAAACATACTTATCTGGCAGGTCACTTCCGATAAACACACTTTAATTAGAAAGTTTATGCTTGGAGGAGATACGACTTTGCACGCGGACGACGCTACATTTAAAACACTGGACATTGCAAGATTTTACATTTGCTTCCCCTACCGCTGTTCATATTACATTGATAAGAAGATTAGTGCCAAAAATAGAGTTTAATATTTATTTTGAAAGACTGGAGAATTTAGGACTCTTTAGGACTGGAGAATTTGTACGAAATTACATTTACTAAGCTTACCAATACGAATTATTTACGACCACGGTCAAGAATAGGAAGAAGTTGAGTGAAAAATATTTTGACTTATAAAAAATATGTTCACGTAGATGACATGAAAACTTAAATACCAGTATTTTTTAATGTTTTTTAAAGTTCATTTTCATAATTAAATTAATTCTACAAGTTTGAATTTTATTAAAGGCCACGAAAACGGCGGCAAGAGCATAATACCGTGCGGCAGAGTTCGTGACTTAACACCCGGTCCTTCATTGTGTGAAATATAAGGGAAAATATTTACAAAACCGGGACACGCTTAATATGGACGAAAAAAAGAAATTAAAAAAGTTGTAGTAGTTAGATATCAACTAGTACTAATCAATTCAGTTACTGGAATTTCGAAAGAAGTGCTTTTTAATTGTTATTTTTTAAATTTAAAAACACGAAATGTCATTTTTCACCGACCGCTATGTTAGAACTGTTGCAAGTTTCGTTGAAAAGTGACATTTCGTGTTTTTAAATTTAAAAAATAACCATTAAAATGCACTTTTTTCGAAATTCCGGTAACTGAATTAATTAGTAGATACTAGTAATATCTAACTATAACAACTTTTTAAATTATTTTTTTTCGTCCATATTAAGCGTGACCCGGTTTTGTAAATATTTTAGCTTATATTTCACACAAACAAGGGACCAGATGACTCACGAACTCTCCCGCACGGTATTGTACTCTTGCCGGCGTTTTCGCGGGCTTAGTAAAACTCAAACTTGTAGAATTAATTTAATTATGAAAACTTACTTTAAAAAAAAATTCTAGTATTTAAGTTTGCCTGTGAACATCGATAAAAAAATAATAAAAAAAGGACTAACTTCCTTATTGGAAGGAAGATATTCCGGCCGGAGATTGATAAATTTTAGCCTGCGTAATATCAGAAAGTTTCGGTTAACTGTCAATATAGAAAAGTAGTTTTATTCTTGATACATTTGAATGAAATCTTTTGTTATTAGGCGGTACATCTTCTATGTACACCCCTTCGGGGACATTTAGTTATGTTTTGTATAAGATATACCGTATTTTCACTAAACCGACTGCATATCTTACTAATATTATAAACGCGAAAGTTTGTATGGATGTATGTATGTTTGTTACTCTTTCTCGCAAAAACCACTTAATGGACTTTAATGAAACTTTACAATAATATAGCTCATACATCAGAATAACATATAGGGTATTATTTATACCCAAATCTTGCTATTTTCCATGTATTACAAATAATAGTTATTGTTTAATAGAAAATGTCAAAAATTTATGAATGACATTTTGAAAAACAATGATTGTAAAACCAAAATTCTATTTTAGAAAATATTTAAATTAGTGAATTTATTTGAAGTACTCACCCTTAAATCGAATCAAGAATTATAGATATTTTAAATAAATAGGTTAAGAATTTCGGTATAAACATAGATGGGACCTACGAAAAGAAAATAGGCTACTCGAAGTACCTACTAATCCTGCGCAGACGAAGTCGTGGGCAGAAGCTAGTTGTATATAATTATGCCCGGGGCCAACTGTCCGAGGAACAAATGTCACGGATCATGGAAAACAATGTAATATTCAATTTTGTTCGTTCACATTGTCGGCACGGCCCTCTGGGTGAGATTTTAACACAAACAAAGTGTTATTTTTAGACATTTTTTTTTAGACAGTTTTTAATGCCTAATTTATTTAATTTTGCAACAACACGACGTTATTGATGTGTTTTGAGACGCAGTTGAATAATTTAACCTGAATTTTTAATCACGAAATCCACGGGGGGCTGATTAGGAACTTTGCATTTTTGGTTTTAGGATGGTCATTAATCACAAAGTTCCACTGGCAACCATACTGGCAACATTTGACATTGGGATGGCCGATTCAAATCGATTAAACGTTGAAAAGGTCGACATATCACACATTTTTTGGAATAATAATTACCTTAACATCTGATATTTTTTTCTGTGGTATGGACTATTATTTGTTTTTACACCAGAAATAATTCCATTAAAAGATAATAAAATTGGAATTCCGTAACAGAAATATGTTGCACATTCGTGATGGCGACCTTGAGAAATTTAAGCGAAGTCATCGAAAGTGGAAATATTCGGAATTTAATGTAAATCATCTTCATTTTATATTTTCTCCTGTTTACAAACTGACAAAGTAAAATATCAATATCTTCAGCACGCAAAGATGAAGATATTGTATGAAAACAAATGGTGACAAAAAAGTTAAAATTTATTCGTTGTTTGCATAGAATACAATAAGAAGTGCCTTCCAAAAAAGCTTCTATGTATAGGTAACGACGCCCCGGGAAACCATTGATTGGATGACCATTACCTCTGTCATAAGTCACCCCAAGTGATTCGATACGTTTTGAGACTTAGCAGGGGTTCCAGGGTCCATGGGGGTGAGGTCTTGGTGGTGAGTGCATCTGCCCACCAGGCAGGTCGGATAGATAGATAGATTGAAGAAAACCTTCCGACCTCTCCAGTATGACTCTCTCCGAACATCGACTTGCACCGCAGTGGGAGGGAAGGATTCATATGCCCGTCACTCTTGGAGTCACTGACCTCTAGATTCACCCCTCATATACTCATTTCCTTCCTAGAATTTCATCTCCTTTTTTTCTTCAAAAGATTCTCCACACAGCATCCCCAAAGATGATATAGGCCCTGAGAGGAATTGTTTCCTCAAGGTCTCCTGTGTGGAGCTAATGTTAAAAAAAACTATATTTTGGTTTTTGCTATTCACGCTCTGTCTCTCTTACGCCCTTCGTTCACTGAGCTACCCACAAGCGACTTAATTGCCGCTACCCGCTACATATCATACTATTTTACTAGTGCTGCGTGTAGCGGTGTTTACAAACTCTGATAATAGTATGGAAGGTAAAGACGAGCGGCGATCGCTTCGCTTGAAAGTAGCTCCATGGAAAAACGGCGTTACACTCGCTTCGACTCGTTTTGTTTAATTTCTTATTTCGTAATGATATTTTGAATTTTGAATTTGACAATGTAATTGGGCGTTTTCCAAAAAAGATGTCGGTGACGTAATAGGAATTCCACTTAAGTGAGATGCTGCATTTCGATTAAAAATATACGTTAATTTATTAAAGAAAGTATGAACTTCATGACAAAAAGTATTTAAATAGAAAATGTCAATAAACTTCGAAAATAATTGCAATTTAAGTTTAATACTATTGGTAAGAAATTCTTTTACTTTTATCATAAAGTTTATAAAGAAAATTAAAAGAAATTCATTATTTCAGATTTTTATTTACGAATTGAAAACACAATCAGTCTCCTAAAAAATATGAATAATCAAGCTTATTGAATTAAATATTAAGTTTTTCAATAAAAATATTCTTTTACGCTACTTTTGGACACTTTGTACTGTATATTTTGCGTTCTAGTAAGACGAATATAAGTTTTTGTTTTACGAATGTTTAATTATAACAAATTTAAAATTAATCATGAACTATATCAATAAAAAAAAGAACAAATTTCTTTGAGATATAATATTTGATCTTAGAAAATAAATCACAGCAATAACAGGACAGTGGCGTAAGGGGAAAAATTTGGTAACGTTTAGGAATTCTAAGGCCTCGGCCAGACTGAGAGGCTTGCCCGGTAGCGACAGCGGGCGCGAAATATCAGTCGTATGTGTACGCACGTTGTGGCTACACTGCTGAAGGCGCGACAAGCGACTGTTATGGGAAGAGTGGAAGATGCTCTCAGTATCACCCTGGTGTAAGACCACCATTCAGAATTGAAACGTTGCTTAATAATGACTTTAACCGTGTTTAGTGACTAGATCTGAATAGCCAGGTACTTCCCCACCTTCCTCTTCCCCACCTTCCTCTTCCCCATCTCCTTCCTGTCCCCACTTACCTTCAGCCTCAAACGTACCCCAATTGGGGATGCCATAGTCTCACTGGCTCCAGACGGGAGCAGTTAAGACTCATGTGAGGTATTCTCTATAAAAAAGGGCGATTTTACGTACTACCGCCACCTTGGAAGGCCCCCCGCGCAAGTACTTTTTCTTCCACTTGTTCTTTTTTCTTTTCTTTTTATTTTCGTTTCTGTTCTCTCCAACGTCTTCTTTTTTCTATTCTTCTTTGGTTAGCTCTCTGATTTTATTTTGATGTTATTTTTGTCTTTGTAACTCTTTTTTCATAAAGGCTTCATATTTTTCAGGGTCGTTTTTAATTTTGTCTCTGTACCTTTTTGATTTTTCTGCAGCTTTCAACGGCATATTTGAACATAAAATTAAAATAAATTATTTATAAAAATGCACAAATAATTAGATAGGTAATAATGGGCTACACGTGCATACCGTGTATAGCCAGAAATAGGTAACTAAGCTGAAAGAGTATTAAAGTACTTGTTAATGTACACAACTTTAATTAGGTACAGGATTAACTAAAACACACAGGAACATAAATCATGCTACATTTTATACTTACTTAATCAAAATTGTATGAACCAGCTGATTTTATACTGAATTTCAGAGTTGCCTCTACAGTAATAGTTGCTCATATTGCTGTCTATATTAGTACTTCGACACCATTTCGACTCTTTCAGAATTAATCTTTAATAATCTTAATTTATAAAAAAAGAAAAAAAAAATTACACATAAAAATCAAATATTTTTTTCTTTTTAGCTATGCTGTTCTTTTTTTTCAATGCTACATATATCACTCAACCCACATATCTACATGTAATAGTTACATTTTGAAGATACATGCAAAATATAAATTTAATTAGAAAATTGTAACACACCCAAATACACTAAAAGACGGACAGAGTGAACCGACCTTTAGAATTCCATTACGTCACTTTTAATATCCATTCACGAGACCGTTGCGTAAGAGAAGTGGCGTAATCGCGTCAATATTTTTTCGAAATGTATTTATCAATAAATTATGAAACTTCTGTTTGTTCTAACTAAACATTTCATAAAACAATAAATGAATCAATTTAATACAAAGTAGAGTCTAATACATGCTGGTAAATTACCTGGAGAAATACGGTTAGGCGTTGGTGGAACACTTTTTTAGTACAGCCGAGAACGACCACTTGTGTTACGATTTCTTGGCAAACTGGCTGTAAAAAACCAAGCATGGCCGCCCTTCATAGACTAAATAGGGTTGCTATTTTCGAAAATTTTCATCGATTTGGTAATATTTTTATTGGAAGACGTCAATAATGTGGTTGCGTAGGCGGAAATTCCACCATACGCTATTTCGTAGGACAACTCAATATCTGGTATTTAAATTATTTTGCACGATAATTAATCTATATTATGGTTGCAAATCGAAAATATTATCATATACTATTAGTAGAATTAGAAATAAATACTGGAATAACATTAAATAACATTAATTTTTGAACTCTTACTGGTAGTGGTAGGTGTAGGACATACCAGAAACAGTGACCTGTAGTCTTACTTATTTTAAAATAATATCGAAATTTAATAGATTTATTCATTATTTTTAGTCCATAAAGGTATTTATTTGTTATTATATTGGTAAAATATATGGTTGGTCATTAAAAACGACACAACAAAAGTTACTGATCCTGAAAGTGATGGGACACTGACTTTTATCTATGTACACTTTTTTTGAAAAACGCCCAATTATCTTATTTCGTCATGATAGTGAAACACAGTTATGTGTATGAAATCTCAACATGTTTAATAACGAACACGCTCACATATGGCATCTCTTGTTCTCCTTTATTCTTGCTATTCAATGAATAATACCTATGTAGGTACATAGGTATGATTTATTGGGTTATATTATTTTATTTTGAGAAACACTTTATGACAAACAATCTTATTTCAAGATACTAGTAGTATCACCGGGGCGATACTACTAGTATCTTCCACCCTTCTTCCATGACAGTACCTCATCATTGTACCACATCCATGCAAATGGACTATTGGTAGTCGATAATTAATTCACTAAAAGCAACTATTGTGAGACAATCGTCGCGGCAGAATCGGCAGTATTTATTATTCGTGTTGTCAAACTTTAAGGTAAACAACGCTCTTCAAAACGACTCCGAACCGTTTATTCCAATTTAAAAGGCAAACATCCTCACATTTACAGCGCATCAAGGTTTCCACGGTACAATAATTACATTGTTTAGCTCATTATTTCCATTTCCATTCATTCTGTTACTGCAATCCCAGACAGGACCGGAACTAGACAGTTTAAACTTAAAATTCATGATTTTTTTTTTTTTTTTTACGTAAATACCGCCAAATATGCTGAGGTTCACTATTTTTTTTCTTTTTAAGATGATCCACTAGTACTTGACTCATTCGGAATCGGGCGGAGCGAACGATTTTAGGGCGTATACCAATAAAAACCCTAATCTCTAGCAAAAAACAGTGTTTTGGTATTCCGCAAGTATATTTTTAAAGATCGAAGCGCCGCGTAGACTAAGGCATGTCCGTTTGCCCCGGGCTCTGGGCGTAGAATGAGCGACGGGCTAAAATCCTTCTGTACATGGCATAAGGATGAAATTCGCACTTACAAATTCGTTGGATACCGCCTATTTTTATTCACTGAAAAGAAACGTCGCCAAAATGCACGTTTTATTTTATTTTGTGAAGTTCAGATACAAATATTAAAATGTTTTCCGATCACTCTATAAGAAACTTAATTAGCTACATTATTCAATAAAACAACACCAGAAAAAGGATTTGTAAGTAGGAGATTTTTCACTTTTAACCATTTTTTATAGGTCAGGCGCATAATTTTTTTCTAAGCTTATTAAAAAGCTTATCAAAAAAATACTCGATCACTTCAAAGGCCGAGATGTGTTCTACTCACAGTATTTAATTGAAGCATCTATATTATTTCTAAGCCATCAAATTTTCAAAACTAATACACAAGATTTTATACAATTTTGCATTTTTCCGCATGTCTTCACCTTAAACAGAGAAATTAATTAAATGAAACAATATAACTTTATTAAAACCACTGCTTTATTTAATTAATGGTTTCGGAACAACCGTTCCTTTCTCAGGGCAAACATATATATATTTTTTTGTTTTACAGTAAGTCCCACACAAGAGGCCCTGAGGAAAATAATTTCCCTCAGAGCCTATGTCATCTTTGAGGATGCTGTGTGGAGGGTATTTTTAAGGGAAGGAAGGAGAGGAAGTTCTGGGAAGGAAAAAGGTTTGAGGGTTGGGTAGGAATCTGGGGTTCAGTGTCTAGATCATCCGCCGCCAAGACCTAGATAAACCTTACCCCATGAACCCGGGCACCCCTGCTAAGTCACCAAATGTAGCGAACCACTTGGGGTGACCTATGGCAGAGGTGTTGGTTATCCAATAAATGGTTCCCGGGGCGGCGGTACCCGTTCCCGCCTCCCAAATTGTGTAATATAATGATTAGACGATCAAAAAATAGTGGCAGGGTACAATTTATTACGAAGTTTTTTTTTATATGTTTTTAGAATATTTATTCTTCATATTAATAATAAAGGAAAACGCATAGATAACTTACGAAGCCTTAGAAATAAAAAAAAATCCCTTAAAAATAATGAGTCCATTATCAAAAAACAAAAAATACTAACTTATAGCCCAATTTTAAATCTGTTCCCTTTCGATGTCCGTTCTGCTCCCTCCCACCACTTTCCATTAATTCCTAGCCACGCCCCCATCCCTACCACAACACTTAGTAATAAATTGTACCCTCCCACTCTTTTGTGATTGTCAAATCATTATATGTTTGCCCTGAGGAAGAAACGGTTGTTCCAAAACCGGTCGGCATTCATTAAATAAATCAGTGGTTTTAACAAAGTTACATTGTTTAATTTAATTATAATGGAAAATCACAAAGTAAAAGCTAGTTTCAAAAGTATTGAGAAATTATTTTTTATTGGAATAGGTACCTCTTGTTTTAATAACTTTTGAAGGTTATCAATGAAATATATCATTATTAAGAGTTCTTGGGTTCGAGTCTTGTCTTTTTATTTTTCTGTGGCTTGTTCTTTTATTCATATTTTCGTTTAGATGTAATAGTATTATCTTCTTCTTCAATGATATATTACTTTGATGGATATAATCTTCAAAAGTTATTATAACAAGAGTTATTCCAATAAAAAAAATTTCATTCATTAGGACTTTTAGACAAGATGTGTCCCAAAATGGCGTATATTTTTCTGATTTTTCTGCTTTAAGATTTTCGATTGAGTTTCGCTATCATTAATTTGATTAAATATCATCACATTTTAATGTTTAGTAAACTCTTCAACCTCAACCAATCATGAAAAAATCCATTACAAATGAAACGGTTCGCAACACGAAAAATCTTCAGATTCTGTAGACCTCGTGCATTATCGTCTCTTGTCTGTCAAATAAGAGTAGAAAACATAGGAGGGCGCCACTGTTTTTCAGATGGTAACACTAAAATTATAAGACACGGTGGACATGTAAAGCTGTGTAAGCTACAATTTTATAAAAAACAAAAACATATAAAAGTGGGAAAAATATTTTTTCATTGCAATAGATAGATACCCACTGATCTCAAAATTAGAATTGCATATATGTATATTATCCCTTTGCAATTGCGTGTTAACACAATGAAGAGTAACGATATTGTAGTAAAATAAAAAACAGTTTAGAATTTGCTCACATTTATTTAATACTAGCTGAAGTACCCAGCGTTGCCTGGGATTTAAATCATCCCCCTAAAAAATGTAATGACGAATGGCACTGATGTCAAAACTATCTATAGCTTTCGGAGGGCGACCTTTTTAATTTTCCCTGGAGTTTCGAATTTACCCCCATTTGTTTCGCTCTTCTTGACAATTCGCCTGATAGTATTTTCTGAATTAACTGCAAAAAAATACAATTATGATAGCTAACAACATTGTATATGTGGGTAAATAAAATAAAATCATACTTAAAACATGTATCCGTGTTTGAAAATATTTATACAAAGCGCATTAAAATGGTTATTATTAAAATATAAATTAAAATATTTATATTTAAAAGAATGTTTTTTAAAATGTTACTTACAGTATTCTACATAAACAGTGTCATTGTCACTGTCATTATGACAGTAAAATTGGTGTTGCCAGCCTACAATTTCTTTAGTTCTGGTTTTTATATTTTGTACTCTTATTTGACAAAGTGTATCAATATTTCGTAATTATTTCATATTCCGTCTGCATTTCCAAACCAGGCCTGGTGCAAATGAGTGCCTATTTATAAGAGTACTTAATAAATAAACTATAAAATCTGAGAACATCCAGTCGAAACCTTGAGGCTAAGGTCAATCCATTAGCAGAACATTGTGGGAATACGACTATGGCGAGAAGGTATGTATATCTACATATACATAATGAAACAACCGCCAATCACAGGCGTGCGATCATGATTCTTCTAATGTTTGCAATTTTCCAGTAGAAAAAAGGAAAACTTTACGACTTTTACCAACCAACCATAACCAACACCCCTGCCATAGGTCACCCCAACTGGTTCGCTACGTTTGGTGACTTATTAGGGTTCACGTGGTGTGGATTGTCCAGATCTTGGCGGCAGATACGTCTGCCCGCTCAATGTATATCGGTTCGGATTTGGAGAGACTGGTTGAAGGAAACCGTTTTACCTCTCCAGCAGAACTCTCTCAACCCTCACCTTTCCCCGCAGCGGAAGCGATGGATTCAAACATCCGTCATTCCTGGACACACTGACCTCCATATTCCTATCCACCCCTCATTCTTTTTTTCTTATCAGATCTTCATTTCCTTCCTTTCCTTAAAATAAACTCTTTACACAGCATCCCCCAAGATTAAATAGGGAATATTTTTCCTCGGGCCTTCCTCGGGGTAATACAAAAAGGGTAAAATGAAATAATATACAAAAAGTTAAGGCAACGGAAATGAGAAAGTTGTAAGAGTAATTATTTTTTTTTGTAAATTTGTTGTTATTATTTTTTTAATGATAGTATGTAGGACTCACATAGGTTAGTTATGCACTATCTATAGGATCCAAAAGGAAGAAGATGAATAGAGGAAGGTCGGAAAGTACTTTACTAAATACTCGCAGAAAGCATAGCTCAGATTTTATTAGGTTTCCGTTAGGTTTCGTTGTTTTATTTTCAGGTCTTGCCAGGGATTTTGCAGTATATTTAGATATCAGATGTAGACAGTAATTTTACCCTTATTTTGAACGCCAAGTGAGCAATTTTTCAACGGGGATCAAAATTCAGCTGGGGTATTGGGTATTTTTTTAAATCTCATGTATATACTGACCTTCCTCTTGTTTTGAAGGTCAAGTGTTCAATATTTTATCATTATCGTAATAAAAGTTGGTTTCTTCATAAAAAAGTACTAACATTAGATTGTAGATCAAGCCCTTGTATTCTGATTGGAATTTACATTATAAGGAAATGGAAAATCATAATAATTTTGTAATAGGTACATCATGTACCTACCATGTTAGCTAATTGTACTCCAATAGTGGACACGCACCTTTTTATCCCAGCGACAGGTGTCGAACGAAAAATAGATTCACTCTGTTTCCGATTGCCGCCGATCTAACAATCCCCATACATATGTATATGAAACTATTGATGTGGTTTTTCATGTGTACTTGTTTACTATTCATATTTAACCAACTGATCTAATTGTATCATCATCATTATACATATTATATCCTGTTTGAAATGTTATTGCACAAAATGTTGTCATTATGTACCTGCTGACAAACGACGTGTTTTTGTATTTTTATTAATGTTAATAAAAAACAAATAACTGTAAAAATAAGAATATATAGAATATTACCTCGGACTTGATCATCTTGTACAAATTATTTACTTAAATGTTTTATACATACGAGAATATTTCGTAATTGTAAACGGTTGCGTATAGAAACGAAAGGTTTCACCTAAAAATAGAGTTGTGTTTGCCTTTATAACATAAATCAATTACAATTTTATCAGTAAAACAAATTGATTATAAAAATTTCCCAGGTAAACATAATGTAGACATTTATTTAGTATGCCACCCACGCACAATAAAAATAGATAAATAATATTATTATCGGTCGTCTTCATCGACAAAGTCGTCTGGGACAAATTATAGGTACACTGTGACGTCGCTTATTCTATTTATTCTATTATGATATCGGGCAGAACCGCGCGAGCTAAAAGGTAAATAAAGTAAAATTGATAGAAAAAGAAAAGAATATATTTAGGATAAGGTTCAATTAACGTACTTAAAAGTAATAGCAATCAATCTTCGAATAACGTTAACACAACGATCAAACAAATAAATCAAAATACATCTTTATTACATAATAACATGGTCTCCGGAAACATTTTTTTTTTTTTTCTACAATACAATAAAAAATAGTCGGTGTTTGACAGTTGGGGGTGGGGTAAGTGGAGAGGCTTTTACTCGGATGAGTGACTAGTGACTTCATGCGGAAGATTTTTTTTTTCATTTAGAGGAAAAAAATTTAAAAAAATATATGTCATCAAAAAAGTCACCGGAGACCAAAATTTCATTTAGATTTTTACTCCAAATAATGTCAGGAATCACTGGTTAAAGTAAGTCAAGTACACAGAGAAAAATGTTATTCTAAAATACGATCATTTTATTCGTAAAAACGGTTAAAACGGGACTGAAGTTCTTACGAACAAATTACATGTTCCCGCCAATATTTTTTTATTGGCGGGAACATGTAAGAATAATTTGTACACCAACAAATTATTCTTGAAACACTGTTAATTTGTTCGTAAGAACTTCAGTCCCATTTTTAACCCTTTTTACGAATAAAATAATCGTATTTTAGAACAACATTTTTCTCCGTGTACGTACCTTGACATCCTGTATAAGTACATTATAATGATCACGTTAACAATTAGATACTTGAGTCGGCCATGTCAAGAGTCAGAATAATAGAAGAGCATGTATGATAAGATGTATGAATGTGAATGAGGCGAGGAGTGTATGCCAAGACCGAGTTGTTTGGCGGTCCGTCCTCTCTGCCTACCCCTGCGGGGAAACGGCGTGATGGTTAGTTAGTTAGTTAACAATAGGCCACTTGCACGGATCTCATAATGACTTGGAAAAAATCGTGTGGATAGATTTTTTTACTAAGCTTATGGAATTGATAATGAATTTTTTTAGAAATTGCTAGTTTTTTTTCTTTTTAAATAAATAAATCCGTTTTTTGGGCTCGTGACGTCACTAAATTAAAATGTCCCGTCCCCGATTTTATTCAATTAATTTTGTAAAATTCCACACTGATATTTTTTTGTTATATAGCAACACTTTGATTTCCGGCGATTTTTTTTGACACATTTGACATTTCATGATGTATTTTGTCCGACGGTAAAAATATTTCCGCTTTCCAATAAAATCCAAATAAATAGAATAATTGTGAATGTATCCGAAAAATAAAAACTGTTTTTGAAAGGTGATTAAATACGCTTTCAAATTTTACCACTACAAATAACCCCGTAAATTTTAAAATATAAAAATTTTTGATGCACTCTTCAAAAAGTTTTCAAAATGGATCACCTTACGTTTTTTTCTAGCATAAATTACTGGTTACGAAAAAATCTAAAACTTACACATATTTTCTTAGACAAATGAATTATAAACGTTATTGCCACCTCACTTTTTAGTCGTTTCATGTAAAAAAAAATCATAAAAAATTCACAAAGTTTTAACATTTTTTTTCAAATCGCGGTCGGAAACTTTGGTCTCTTGAAGGGGTACATTTCAATTATTTCGTGGTTAATTTTTACATTTGAATATATAGCGTGTTGTATTTTCTTTTCAATACCGTTTATATCATACTGCTCACTACGGTAATAAGGGAGAAACAACGATTTCTATGAGACCCATAATCGCTGGGTCAAATTAATTTTTCACCAAACTTACGAAATTATTGCAATCAACAGCTGAAATAGGATAGGATTTGTTCAGAGTCAGTCTGACAATGTGCCGAAATTAGATACATTTATGATGGCTACTTTTCTAAGTATTAGTAACTAAAATTCATATTGAAGCACTCGGTTTGACCCACAAATGAACCTCTGCATAACCTCTGTTTAACGTTTTGACAGATCTGATGTTATGAATGAACATCGTGCAGGCCGTTGCCGTTCCGAAGCGGCGTTTTAGGACAATAACGGCGATGGTGCCGATTTTAACAAAATCAAAATTTATAATATATTATGTTTTTTAATCATATCTTACAAGTACATTTTTATAAGTATAATTTAAATCACAACATTTGAATAATATCAAACAAGAGGCACAAGAACAATTTATATGTTTAAGAACAATAATGTTCAGCTGTTCCAAATAATCTCACTGCAAAAACAAAGACCAACCTAGGTAAGAGGTACATACTAAATGCTCTAGGTATAGACCAACTAAATAAATTTGATGTGAACATTCTTCATACTTGTTTACATGTTTCATATTGTTGATAAACCTTTCCCTTTAATTAATTTTAATAATTATTTTTAATTTGGTTCATGTAAAATATTTGGATTTGGATTTTTTTTACACCAAACAGGAGGCCCTGAGTAAAAAAATTCCCTCAGGGCATATGTCATCTTTGGGGATGCTGTGTGGGGGATCTTTTAAGGGAAACGACGGAGTGGAAGTTCTGGGAAGGAAAAAGGTATGAGGAGTGGGTAGGAATCTGGGGATCAATGTGTCCAGGAGTGACGAATAATGTGCGAATCCATCCCTCCTACTGCGATGCAGGGTGATGGGTCAAATGAGTTTGGTTGGAGAGATTAGATCTCCCTAAACAATTCTCTCCCGATTCAGCTCGCAAAGCAACCGCATTCACCGTCAAGACCCAGACAAACCTCACCCCGTAAATCTGGCCACCCCTCCTAAGTCACCAAACGTAGCGAACCACTTGGGGTGACCTATGGCAGGGGTGTTGGTTATCCAATAAATGGTTCCCAGGACGGTGGTACCCATACCCACCTCCCAAATTGTAAAAGTCATATATAATGATTAATGATCAATGAGAGGTTCAAGGAAAAAATATATATGAGTTGTAATATTTTTGGTATGCTTCGTTATTCTCCTCTGCCATGCGTTTGGAATTCGTCAGTTTTTTTTAAAAATGATTTTCGGCTATCTAATTATTGTTTTTTCGCACCCATAAAATTATGTCCCGTCCTTCCGGTTTATAAAAAATGGTCCGATTTTTCGGATTGAAATTTTCAAAAAATAGCCAGGGATTCAAAAATACGATAAAAAAAAAAAAAAAAAAAACAGAATGTCTTAGAATATTTTCCTAAACCGGAAATTTTTTTTAAAAAATGTGGTGCAAGTGGCCTATTAGATCAATTGGTTTAGTTATAGAATAGTATATGGCCACTACACATGGTGCTGCGAACAGCCGGCTTTTTGCAGATGGCTAGAAATCGCATCGTTAGTAGGCAAAACCGGCTGCCGAATTGTTATTATTCGTCTGCCGTATTATTATTTCTTTACTGCCAGAACGATTGTTTCCACTTTCTGCCGCATTTGCGCGCAGAGTATTATTATTTTACTACTGCGGCGTCCGAATTGGTGCTGCCGCAGACGGATTCTGGCTGTTTGCAGCCAGAACGACATGGTCCGTACACGTGATCACAGCGCACGAGAAATCAGCTTACTCAGTGGCGTTTCTTCACAAGGGGACCATGGGGACAGTCCCTACTTATAAACGTTTAATGTTAATGGTATATTTATACCGTAGAAATTAAATAAATAAACTACTATTACATATACTCTACAATATTCCTGAAACCTAACAAGAAAAAAATTGACAATTCTTTGTGTTCACAAAAATAATGAATGCGTTCTGAACATAAAAGTAATTGCAGAAATATAATCTAAAAAATTATTTCGGTTAAGTAATTTTTTATTTCTCTCCTTCCTTCCTTGTAGCATAATAATAATTTATTGCATATGACGTTTTAGTAAAATAATAATATTGATATCGATTGATCGGATTATTTCTATAGCGCCGTTCTCGTGGTTAAAACACCTCAAAGACGCTTTTAACCGAAGTACAATTTGTCTTGTGCTATTTTTATTAAACTTCATATTTATATAATTGTAGAAAGCAATCACTTTGTGGTTTGACATATATAAATAAAACACTTGTTTTGTTTAAACCACGAGTTTTTGGTTGTGAACAAGTGTTTATTTTTATTTAAACTTAATATTTATTTACGCACCCTATTTGATGGTTCTGGTTAGGAGCGTGACTTATCTTCGTACCTCATAAAATTTTCTGTAAGAAATTATATTATTACTATTTGGGTATACCAATATTTGTATTGAGTTTCGTATCGTTACTTTCTGGCAGTGAGACGTCAGTATCTACACATAAAAATGACGGTCCCCGCCATCGAAAATGTGCTCGACCCGCCACTGATCTTACTGCAAATAGCATGGTCTAGTGGCAACCACCAATCTGCAGAACTTCTGTAGCACATTAAGCCGGGTCTTTTGCTTCAACAAAGGTTAATAAAGTAATAACAAAGCGTGATAAAGGTTTGTAATTTATAATTTATAAACAAACTTTACAAAAACTATTCGTGTTTATCGTTGAAATATTTTAACGACGTATATACTGTTATTCATATTTTAATTTGATTATAATTAGATGCTCTGTTATGTTATATTATCGAACTCGTATGTTCTTTCCGTAATAGTATGTACCTTATCTGACATTATTTTTTTAAACCTGAAATGTTCCATGGTAGCAGTATCAAGTATTTTGTCTTCTGAAATTGACTTCTTTTAGCAGAAATTCTGACGATAGTGTAATTGGTCAAAATGGAATCTCTTTTAATATTAATTTTAGTGCGTTGCAAGTCGGAAGTGTGTATTTTTGTTTTTAATCAATTTCGCTATGTATTCAACACATAGAAATTATACATATGTTAAGAACCCACATATTATATCGACCCATAATCGGCAGACGGCGTAAGCGACAAACAGCAAAGTGTTCAGGAGAAGGTTTTTTTTTAAATAACTTTCTTAGTTGATTCAAAAAATGATTTTGGTTAATTACGATTATTGATATTTGGTTACTGCCTGTATAGAACTGATAATGCAATTATCTGAATGCCTTCAGTTGTGGAGATAGTGGCGGTTACGCTGTTTTGCCTATCACCCTGACAGATATTTTCCCTTAGAAATGTCGCTTACGCTCTTTGGAGTACATGGTTTTTTTTAATATTTATTTATTTATTTACACATATACTGCACAACGTGTGCCATTAACATAATTGACATACAATATAAATAGTACAACAACATGAAGAATGACTAACAGTATAATTGTAAGTTAAATATTAGGAAAAAAAATGTAAAAAGTAAGTAGTAAGGTTATAAGTAGTAGGTAAAGGGTAAAATATAAATGTAAAGTGAAAAATATGGTATAAAGTATAAGTATAAAGTACAAGCTTTAAATTATTAAGCAAAAATAAAAAAAGTTAAAAGTGAGAATAAAATAATAATAATAAAAAAAAGTCTAAAGTAGAAATATAAGATATCTTTAAAACGTACAATGATTTAAATATAAAATATAAAGTAAAAAGTCCTCATAGGAGCAATGAAAAATAAAAATAAAATAGAATAGTTAAGAGGTCGATATTATGGATTATAAATATTAACCGATGTGATGAATTTTACAAGTACCTATGATTTCTAATGAATTAATGTTTTGCAAGTACTGGTAAGCATATTATGTTTACATGATCATTATGTTTACATGGTACTAGAAGACAATTTTTGTTTAATGCATCTTTTGTATGATGCCAGATTACCGGCGTGATCGATATTAGCATATTTATTGCCAAAAGTGTGTAAGCGATTTATTGTTGCATTTTGTTCTGCGGTGGTCCCAGAGTTATTACAATAAAAAGGTGTTTGGAGTCGAGTAGGTCTAAAAGGCAAATTAGCGGTGGCAAATATTTTTCTCAATGGATTAAAGAATGAATATTGTTTAATTATTTTTGCTGTTATGAATTTATTCCCATAATTAATTAGGTATGTCTGGTCGATTAACGATTAACCATTGTCGATTTCGATTAACAATTAGTTTTATTTTTACTGAAATAAAAACTTATTTTAAAAAAGTCGCAGGAGGCGACAATGTTGAAGCAAGAGACCCGGCTTAAGCATTTCGCAAATTCATTTCGAAAGTGACCGAGTTCGGGAGCGCTGTGAATACGTGTTCACAGAGCAAAAGAAACCAACTTACTGCAAAAAGCATGGTCTGGAGGCAACCTCCAACCTGCGATTTTTAGCCAGCTGCTAAAAGCTGCTAAATGTCGGGCTGTTCGCAGCATGGTGTGTAGACCACTTATATATGTAAATAGCAGTGTAAGCCTTATATAATAAGCAAGTACAAAAAAACGTTATGAACAAATGAGTTTAATCAACAAGTACATCAATAGTTTCATACGTAAAGGTAGGTATTACAAAATTATTATGATTTTTCATTTCCTTAGAATGTGAATCCAGTTAGAATACAAGGGCTTCAGAGGGGCATCACTGAATAAATCGTCATTATCTAATAGCCATTTCCCTAGATTATATTTGACTGCAGTATAAATGTTATTATTTTTAATTGTCATTGGTATTTGATTAAATATTTTGGGTACAATATAGTTTAGGGTTCTTTCACCGTATTTATTGGTACATTTCGGAACCACCAATCCATCATTTTGAGTGAATCTTGTATTATGTTTATGGCAAACTCTTTACCTATACAAGGAATATAACACGTTGACTTACAATATTATAAAACAATAATCCTCAGACAGGTAAAACATTCACACAACAAAAACGAGAGTTCTTACACAGAAGGAGTAGAAAGTAGAGACTTAGTTATAAACTTTTTGATTTAATTTTTTCTATTGTGCATTTAGTAAATTGATTGAGGACAAATGGAATAATTGTTAATTGCGAAGAAACAATTAAGGAAAAAAAATTGATGTAAAAGTTTCTTATAACTCAATATCACAATCTACATAAGTAGGTTTTTTATGTGAATACCGCACAAGAGTCCCAAGTGCCTTCAACCGCCTGAAGTCACACTATATACTATTTTAAATAAATAAATTGTGAAATAACACAAATCAATAAAATTATTTGTGCACGTAGGGATTTGAAGCCGACTTCTTGAGCCCAGCCACCGGGCCGAGCCAAGGATCGAAACCACTTAGCCATGGAGGCCGTCCAGTCATTCATCTAAGTATGTGTTGAATATTATATTACCTTCGCTAGAATTTTTTTTACATTACTCCACCCAGGAGGCTCTAAGGAAAAAATCCCTCAGGGCTTATGTTATCTTTTTGGGATGCTGGTTTGTAGGGTATTTTCAGGAAAAGGAAGGAGTGTAAGTTCTGGAATGAAAAAAAGGTATGAGGAGTGGGTAGGAATTAGGACTGAGTCATTTAGATGCTTTAGATTGCATGCACTTGTACTTAGATTACTAGAAATGCTTTCTCAGATAGTAGATGTGTTCAACTGCACGGAAATAGGAAATATGGATTACAAACAGGCTATAATAACATAACTCAATAAATCAACGTTAGAAAAATGCATGCCATTCTTCTGCATGGGTTTTGTATAATTTAATTAACATAATTCATCTCATGATTAATTTTCCACTAAATATATCACATGTTTTGTAAATTCCCGTATAGACGTATAATCTGTAGTTCTATGTGTCCAGGATTCGAGTGATAGACGTATGAATCCATCCTTCCCACTGGGACGAGAGAGTCCGGCTGGAGAGGTCTTATGATGTGTAGATATGTTCATTAATTAACACTTGCACTATCTAATACTTATCCATTAATATTTAAATATTTAGCAATGTTATACGTGCTACACATCACAACTCCAACACTTTCAATATTATTTATTTTAAAGTGCAAATTCATCGCTCAGCCGTCAAACTTTGACACGTCTAAACATGTTGGTAATTATTACGAATTATAAATTGGTAATTACGAAATTAACTGTCGGGATGTAACACTCCATTATTAACAATGATGTATTATTAAATAAGTGAATAAAATGACCTTAAAGAAAACTCTTCCTGTTTTATTATATAAAAGGAAATCATTGGGCATTGATTTTTATAAACAAACAGTATTGAGCGTTTTATGTATTTACTTCCTACAGTGAATACATGTGCACTAAAATGCAATTTTTGCCAAGCGTCACTGAGAAATAGCCTTCTGTTTCGTCTGCGCTGGTTTATTGTTTTAACCCGTCCGGCTAACTTGTTCGTTTTTCAGAACAACTAATATAGGTCACATGGAAATCGTTGTGTCTCCCCTACTTTCACAGTGAGAAATATAATAAAGCTTAGATCATATTTCTTACTGTTAAAGTAAGTTTAGATTCTAAACGGTGTTAGAAAGAGAAAACACCACACTTTATAACTAAATTAAAAAGCACAGGTGTCTGGTGAGAATGCAGTCGTTTTTTACCGGTATTTCAATGGAAGATGTTCCGAGTAACTAGTGTTACTGATTCCTTCGGCACCTTTGCATAGTCGGAAACACACCAAACGCGAGTCCAACATTTGTAAACAGTTGACGTTTATCACATGAGAAAGGGAAGTTTCTACGATTCGTTCTTGAGTTCAACAGATCGGCTCTTCAAGACCCAGTCACTCATTATTCACTCCTTCCTTTCCCCAAAACAACCTCCACATACCCAAATATATATTTATTTATTTATTTATTTATTGGTAAGAGACAGACAGCTTATACATAAAATATAAAGATAAATATATACATTGTTAAATGAAGTCAAGCCAAAAAAGTCTCCTATGTTAAAGTTGAATGGAGATGGAGTTTTATTACATACAATTAGTTTTGGGTGAGAAGGAGAGGAAGAGGAATATAGGATGAGGATAGGAGATGCTCCGAATACATTCCACACTCTTGTATTAATTTTCGATCATACGTGTTACTTCTAATCGATATTTGTGAAGTGTATTGTTAAACATGTCAATATTTTGAAATTTTGTGTTATATTGTGCACATATACGGGGAATTGGTGATTTTTTTCTAAAGTTAGTTCTATGTGTAGGCAAATGAAACAAATGGGATTGCCGTGTTGATCTTGTCGGAATATGAATATTTATTAAGTTGGTTAGTTCTGGCGAGTCCAGGCCATTATTAAGAATTTTAAATAATAAGATTTGGTCAAAAATTAAACGTCGTGTATGAAGGGAGTCGAAGTTATGGTAATTAATAGATTCGGTGTAATTTGAGAAGTTTACTTTTTTTTAATAATTTATGTGTTTAAAAAACTTTTTTTGAATTCTTTCGATTCTTTCAATGTGAGCTTGGTAAAAAGGAGTCCAAATCGGTGTGCAGTGTTCTATGTGGGGACGGATGAACGCTGTGTAAAGGGAATATAGAGTCTTAAGGTTGCGGAAAGGTTTCGTTATTCGAATGATAAATCCTAGCATTTTGTTGGCTTTGTAAAAGATTTAATCAGTGTGTTGTATAAAGTTTAATTTAACATCCAGTACTACCCCAAGGTCCCTGATAGATTCTACTTCTTTGGTATATGTCCCGTTTAATGTATATATTCTATACACATCCCCAAAAATGACACAGGCCCCGAGGGAAATTATTTTCCTCAAGGCATCTTTTGTGGCAAAGTAAAAAAAAACTAAGTACCTATATGTTTTCTTGTTAAATTCCATCTACTTTGAGTTTGCAGGCCATTTATAGTGACAGCACGACTGTGAGACCATTCTGTCCTTGAATCTAGACTTATTGTGTCCGTTTATAATATAATGGTTAATGATAATAAAGCCGGTACCTCTCTAGTCAACTTTCCTTACAAGTCTAATAAGCCAGAAGCCGGTAATGCGGCTCAAGTACCTAATAGTATAAAAAATACGTTTTATCTTTGTCGAAGTCGATACAAGACGCTAGCTTATACATAGATATATCCCCAGTCGACCAGTTTTAATAATATTAATAATAATTTGATTGATTTCTTACACCATTACAAATTTGAGTTTTGTTATATGTAAGAAATAATTCCATACAAACATATTACAAAAAAAATGTTTACACATGTATTAGGCGACAGATTAATATTTCCTACATAGCCCATGCATGAATTCCTTCCTAGCCTAGGATGGGAATTCTTATACACATGTTCATAATTTTAAATGAAAACATTGTGAACTAACAGAAATCAATCAAATAAATTTATTTACCCACACTGGGATTTGAATTCGCGACCATAACCGCACCCAACACGTACACGAATCATATTCCAGAGTGGTAGATACCTACTTACATTATTGTACTGGGGATCTAGCACACAGAAATCGATAACTTTACGATATCGGATCGATAGGACTGACTACCGATGATTTTATACCGATTTTCCCAGCATGGTCACGCTGTCAATAGCCAGACCGATATTGATAACCCAATAAATTAATTAACTAAAAATATAGATACTAATACGTTGACAATAGGAAGTTGAGTGAAAAATAAAGTTTCGTTGTTTGTTTTTGGGGTGTTTTTGACGATCGTCGGATCTGCCGGATCTGCCCTGATGATGGACACTGCAACGCTGTCCCAAACGTCGGCTAAAGAAGAAGGTAGCGCAACACGGCATAACACCCCAAAAACAAACAACAAAAATGCTTTTGGCCGTGAAAATCTAAAAACGTATCTATAAAAAATATGTTCATGTAGATGACATGCAAACTTAAGTACCAGTATTTTTTTTTATAAAGTTCGTTTTCATAAATAAATTAATTCTACAAGTTTGAATTGTATTAAAGTCCGCGAAAACGCCGGCAAGAGTATAATACCGTGCGGGAGAGTTCGTGACGTCACCCGGTCCTTGATTGTGTGAAATATAAGGGAACATATTTACAATACCGGGACACGCTTAATATGGACGAAAAAATAAATTTAAAAAGTTTTAGTAGTTAGATATTAACTAGTACTAATCAATTCAGTTACCGGAATTTCGAAAAAAGTGCATTTTAATGATTATTTTTTAAATTTAAAAACACGAAATGTCAAACAAGGACAATAGTCAGTAGGTCAAAAGGACAATAGTCAGTCGCAACACGCGTATGTATCTTGGCTCTCGGTGCTTGATTCTTGTATTTTTTAGCTTAAAAATGTCGACAGAAATGACTAAATTGATAATCATATATACCAAATGCTGAAAGTTAGAATTATTTTGGAATAATAATATGTGCTTTATTGACAACGTGTTTATGGCGCATTGATTGCCTATGCCTATATAAGATTCCTAATCCACAGTTTTTTAAAAATTATTTACTTCATCCTCTAACAACTCCAATACATCTTGTTATAAAAGACCTAGGGGGTATTTCACTATCCTCCTCGTGGATTATCCATATGATAACGTACATTTTCGATACATGAAACAAGATTTATTTATTTACAAAGTCTGAGTTTACTATTCGGTACTTGAACCTATGAATAGTGGCTATTATATAGGATAAGTTAGCAGAGTTTTTTTTTACCTGTTTCGAGTATTTATTTGATTATTTAAGAGGCTAGACTTTGAATGACACGCGGAACACCCGCGTCTGTCATTCTGTCCCGCTCACAATAAGCTCACGCGCACTTACAATATATGCGAATGCGAAATGTGCGAATGAGACAACGCTCAAATTTACCTACAGAAATCGCTCGAAAAGGGGTTTACAGAGAATACACTTTTCTACACCGAAACTTTCACGAAATTGAAATTTAAAAAAAAAAAATTTTTAGAAAGAAGAAGCTACGTCGGTAGCTTTTTATAATTTTATTATTCTTTATGAGAGTTGAGTTAGCAGCACTTTTTCCTTAAATAATATTTTTTGATAAATCGTACATGTTTGACAGTGAATGTTTACGTTAATACGAAACGCATCGAAAATTCGAAAACATACCGACATAGTTTTTACCCTCTAGAAGGCAGTATAAAAAAAATATATTCATTTTGTGCAATTTTCAATGTAGAAAAGTGTTTTTTCCCGGGCATCCTTTTTGTATGGGCCGAAAAGCGAAGTCTATCGTCTTAATAATATTTGTTATCGTATGGATAATATATCAGGAGGATGGTGAAATACCCCCCTAATATTTTTCGCGTAGGTACTCGCTGTGCACCGTTCCGCGTTTGAACTGTAGGTCGAATTATTGTATTGTCCCATTGTCATGTTCTGCACTATCAAGGCTGCTCACGAGCTGGGATAGGACTTTTTTATCCTCGTGTAAACTCGGCATTTATTTATTCAAAAAATAATTCGTATTAGGTACATAAGAAAATATATGCTGCACATCTCACTAGGGCATTCCTGTAAATCCTGTATCGAGATGTTTATCGGCATTATAGCTATATTTTCATGCAGTTAATGAAAACATAATTATTTACTGGTTACCACGGAATCACCTACCTTCAGCGTGTTGTCTTAATATTGTGACAAAACGATGTTGATGGACGATCACTGACAAAGCTGCCTAATAAAGTTAGAAACGAGTCAAACTATTTATGAAGGTGAACTTTTGGCCTATTTTCAAAGTAAGGCCTTTGTCAAAGTGAAGTTGAATCGTGACTTGTACACGTTTACAGCAGAAAGCGTGATACCTGAATTCCTTGTAGGAATCTTATAACCCTAGCTCTACATGGTTCTATACTTTGACTGCACGACACATGATCGATCGCACGCGGGAGACAATCAAGAATAAGTCTTTATGCTACCTAGGTGACCCTGTTAGTCTAAAATATCGATTGTTTGCTAATTCAAAACATGTGAAAAAAGAATACAAAAAGCCAAATCAGTGGCGTAAAATTCCACTAATATATTTTATATAAATGCATAAAATCTGAGACCTTACATTTTACATAAAATAAGGAATATAACACTAGAAGTGGGATATTGAACAGAAATTGAATAGAAACAAATGTGCCACTGACTAAGCAACATTTTGGTGCAAGATCATTTAGAATGCGGTCCATTTTTTTTTTCATCTCTCTTACACTTGCCTAAAATTGTACATCGCCATCCCATTTGAATTTCGTAACCATGGAAACGTGCACATTTCAAGATCCAATTATAGGGCCAAATTAGGCCTATAATTGGACCTTGAAACATGCATGTAAGGTTTACTTACCTATTGTGTTTTTCATATTCTGTGATAAATTTTATAAATATGTATGGCTGACTACCGCGTAAGCCTTTCAGAGGCGTAGAGAAATGACAGCATGTCGATAGTGTAACCATCGTCTGAATAAAATCAACCGCGTTACATATTACATGAACTAAAATTACGCCTTATATACCACAATACGTAGTCCCATTCTACAGCTAAGTATTGTCATCAAAAATAGATTTTATTCCAATTTCCATTGCCCTCTGTTGAACTCGACCGCCTCGTCAACGGTTTTAAGAAATTCCTCCGTCCAGGTTGATAGGTAGCCGCAGAGCCGTCAGTCATCAGACCAGTATTCTATAAATCTGGAAATTGACTTCTTAAGTTTATTACATATAAAGTACCTGGCTAATTGCGCTGCGCTTTTAGTTTTTTTTAAAATAGTTCTTTTTCACATTAACTCCATACTGGAAGCTCTGAGGAAAATAATTTCTCTCGGGACATATGTCATCTTTAGGGATGCTGTGTGGAGGGTCTTTTTAAGGACAAGAGGGCGAGGAAGTTCTGGGAAGGAAAGGGGTATGAGGGGTCGGTACGAATCTGGTGTGTGTCCAGGAGTGACGGACTTATGAATTCACCCCTCTCACTAGGTGGGAAGAAGGATTTAAAAGAAAACCTTGTCTTGTTTCTACGTTGAACATCTGTTCATGGCGCTCACACCCGGGATTTTAACGATTTTTTGGAGGCTCCTAACTACTACAAGAAGTAATAAAAAAAACGTACCTAAACGTACATCAGTCGATATCTATACTATTTTTAAATATTTAGTGTCAAAATCCAGAGGGGAATGCGTTTGTATGGAAGAAATGCCGTCCGGTTTTCTCAAAATTGTGTATTTGTGACCGGTCGCCACCACTGATATATATATATATAATAATTCTTACGCCAGAAAGTTTTAGAGTTTCTAGATTCTAGATTAACTGACATAACATTATATTATAATGTCATTAAAATTGAAACTGGTTTCCTTTGGAAGGACAACTACCTACTCGTGACAGGACATGATATTTGATAATGTAGCTCATGCAGAAAAAACCAATAATACTTAAATGTTTTCTCCGATAAGGACACCCAGAATTTAACAATTTTTACAGTGATTTTTTTCATGTGATTTGTGAATTATAGTTAAATCCTACCTAGACGAATTCTCAGTATACCCTAGACCAGTGATTCTTAACCGGGGAGCCAGCGCCCCTTTGTGGGCGTTTTGGAGGTCTAAGGGGGCGTTTTTAATTTTTTTGCATTTAGGGGGCGCTGCAGAAGTCAATAAGTTCTGTCAATATATAAAAATAAGCTCATGAGGGGTTAACACGTAGAAAGCGTATTTCGTATTTAGGACTACCGCTCCGGTGGTAGTTTGTACCGTTTGTACCATCTGAACCTGGCTTCACTGTGTGCGGTTTAGTACGTTTACATACAAACATTCTTGTCGGCGCGCTTGCGCCAGTCGGCCGCCCATGCGCCGACTGCTTTATCCGCGTTCTACGTAATCCCGATACACTTTTACACTTTTTTTAGGTGATTTGATTTTTTAAGTTCTGTTTAATAAACTACTACTAAACTGAGACATAATACTCATTATCAAGTTCTTCATATATCATAAAGTCCCATTCAAAAAGGGAAAAAATTTCACCTATTAGTGAAATTTTTGTAGATACTGCCCTACATAGAGAAAAGTGTACCGCACGAGAGTTCCAACGGCTCCCTTCTGGGGCATTGTCACAAAATACGGCTAAAGCCATTTAAAGCAAAGTTTTTATTTATTTTAATTTTATTTTTATTTGATATAATATTTTTACATTTCATAGTACAATCCAATAATATTGGCCTTACTAGGTGGTTTACCTGTGCTGAGGCCTCCATTTTACATACAAAAAATATACATAATAGATTTAATGTATTTATAATGTTAGTGAAGAAAAAAAAAAAAATAACCGCTTGGACACATAAGCTTGTTTTCACGATAATTTAACGTAGGTAGACGTATGAATGACGTATGTCCCGTACCTGAGTTATTGATAAATTTAAAATAAAAATAGAGATTGAAAATTAAAGTAAAATTAAATAATGAATAATTATTTATTTTAATTCTTAATGGCGGTTTACACCAGAGCGATACTGAGGGTACCTATCTTCTACTCAACGTGCCGCAAATATAACTTGCATTGTTTTAAAATTATTGAATTATGAAAAAACACAAATCAATAAAATAAAATTTACCTACTTGCGCACCCCGGTATTTGAACCCACGGCCTCCGGAACCCTTATCTAGAGCCTTACCTCTCGACCATGGAGGCCGTCTTGTGTAGTAATCCAGAATGTACCATTATTATGTTAAATCAATTACAAATCATGACAACAATAGAATATCATCTGGATTCTTGCAAGTCTTGCTGATTATTACTTAGAATCATGCATATAAATGATCTATGAGACAATATCACCTGGTAGTCGGGTTATTATGTCATTCTCGATGACGACCACAAATAAACCATAGACAACAGACACTTCTAGCTGCTTCTGCGCCATAGATAACGACAACTACTACTGACCTTTTCAAATTCAAATAATGTTCCATATTTTAGCGTGACTTTACTGTGCCCGGGGCTACTGGCATCACCGTTCACCGAAGACTTAGCATAATGTTATATTATGTTCACCGTCATCGTATTTACAGGTAAATACTAGGTATGGAGTAGAAGACGTACCTCTCACTGTCTGTTTCCAGTGGCGTGGTGATGCATTCACAGGCCCCGAGGCAAACTAATCACATCAATCATTGAAAAATTAATAAATTATGTTGATTTTTTAATGTTTGTTGGCAAGAAAGTTGTAAGAAATCTAAAGGATTAGAATAAATCCAGATAATTAGAATAAATCTAGATATTTTTATTACATGTGTATTTTAAAAACTTACATTAGTTACCTACTTGGTCCTGGTACAGAGATGATTATAGGGTTTTAAGCATGAACCAGGACTGTTAGTCGAAAAACTAAAATAAATTAAATTAGTTTTAACCACTTTTATTGTTAATTTAGATTTTACAATTTTGTTAACCGCTTGGACACATAAGCTTGTTTTCACGATAATTTAACGTAGGTAGACATAGGAATGAGGTATGGCCCGTACCTGAGTTATTTACAAAACAAAGCAACTCAAAGACCCCAACGAAAAACTTATTTTGTTTTTGATTTAGGCAATTCACACTAAAAGAGTGCTTTGTAAAGTTAAATTAAAATTAATTTTGAGGATAATCTATAAGGGAACAGGACAAATCAAATATTGAAGTCATCCAGAATTATTGAGAGATAGCAAATACGGAATACTCAGGGGAGAATGGTGGGTGATTTTAATAATCAAACATATACTCGTATGCCTTTAAAGCGAGAATGATTACCCAAAAATTTATCGCAGGAAACAAGTTGATGAGTCATTCCAGAACTTTTCTATATTTAACAGCCCACTTTGGCCATATTTTCGCTACGCCCCTGCTAATACCTGTTTCTAGTTTCCAGCAACTTGTAGGTGTGTCCGCGTATCAAGTAGCTCCTCACGACACTGTGACGTCACAGAATGTACGAGACTTCTGACGTCACACAAACAATATAATAATATAAAATCTCCCGCTCGTTTTTTTGCCGCCGAACCTGTCGCTTCCGAGTATCGGACATTGTGTTGCCAGAACTGGACGGGAAATTCGCGGTAGGTACTGATTGCCGATGACGAATTTCATCTACTATTAATGAGAACTACGTAGGAGATTATTTATTTACTATCGGGTGATTATTTATCTACAACTAATTCTATATTCGAATTTATAAACAGATATGATTGGGGTGATTCATAGTTGAAGCGGATGTACAAGTTCTTACGTATTAAATATAGGCGAAGGCCATTTTTGTAGGTCAGGATTACGATGCGCTGGTTATGCTTCATTCCACGTTTCACAGGAAGCCGGTATCCATAGATATAGATGAATGAAACAGACAAACTATCCTAATCTATAGATCGTCAGTTTGTCTGTGGTTGTAATTCTACAGAGTAAAGGTTTTTTTTTACGAAGTAGCCCGTTTAGTGTGAATAGACAGAATTAACGAGGTGGAATACGCACCCCATATTACTCCAGCACCACCGTATACATTGCAATGTAATAATTGATGCTATAGTGCCCGAGTTCAGGGGGTGAGGTTTGCCCGGATCTTGGCGGTGGATGCGTCTACCCACTGAGAGACTGGTTGAAGGAGACCTTTTGACCTCTCCAGCAGGACTCTCTCGAGACATCGCCTTGCACTACAGTGGGAGGAATACACTCATGCGACCGCACTCCTGAACACGCTGACCCCCAGATTCCTACCCAAGCCTTAAAACCTTTTTCCTTCCCAGAACTTCTGCTCCTTCCTTTCGGAAAAAAGACCCTCCCCACAGCATCCCCAAAAATGACAGGTCCTGATAGAAATTATTTTCCTGTTTGGAGCTATTTCATAATATTTGCATATTTTTAAATACGTCTACTAGAATTAACAAAATGTGTTGTTAAACATAATAATATAGTATAACCTATAATGTAATGTAAAATGTATTTAGTTCAAAATAAAGCAAAATATTTTTCTACTCAAATAAGTGAAAATGTCATTATTTTAATTTTATTCTGGAATAAATATATTTTTTTAAATCTGTTTTTTTGATTGAATGAATGTATTTTCTTCAGTGTATTCAGTGGACGTCAAATCTTGGAAGTGGATCCCGACATCCAATCGAGCTGACACTCGGCAGATGGACTCGTTGTCGATAACAATGCAATTTAATAATAATAATAATTGGATAATTTGTAGAGCGCCGTTTTTGTGGCACAAAATTTGGTGGCAATCCCTCTCACTATTCAGGGTGTAACAGGACGTTCATGAGAGATTTTAACCAGCGGTTCCTGAGCTTATTTGGAGTAAAAAATGCAAATAAAATTTTGAAAAAAAAAACGTCATCGAAAAAGTCACGGGAGACCAATGTTTCATTTCCATTTTTTACTCTAAATAAGCTCAGGTCTCGGGTAGGTATGCCTGTTACATACTGTATATGCCTTCGAAGCGAGTCGAGTAAATGTTGAATTTCATAAAAATTCAACAACATTATAGCAATCCTCAGTTAAATCAATTTAATTATTTTTTATTTTAAAGTTTCAAAAGACATTTATTTTTTTATTGAATTTTATTAAATTTTAAAATTAGGACCTCAGCACGGGTAGCATCCAGTGGGACTCACATTATCAAATAACGTTTTAAAATGCATAATGTTGTAATATCAATAAAAATAAAAACGCACATTTCACATAAACATAAAGGGGGTGTTAAGAAAGTAAAAATAAATCTTTTCTGGGTTTATTATTTCAACATTTTTTTCTTCCCAACTAAAAGATTTATTCTATGTGTCATCACTGGTCACTCCTCTACCCTAACCGTCCAACACCTACTAATTTTTTTCTGTTTTAAGTTGAAAAACAAACTTTAAAAATGTCACGGCAGACCAAAATTTCATTTATATTTTTTACTCAAAATAATGCCAGGAATCAGAGGTTAAAATAAGTCAAGTACGTCCCTTAAGACGATGTATACACATATATTTCTACCATTATTACCTGTATAGTATATTCCTATAATAATTATTACGAATTGTAAAATCCAAGTAACGCCTTGATCAATAGATAAGTAAGATAACGCCCATATTTAGTAACATTTACCACAAATTGATAGAAATACCGCTGCGTCAAGTTATCTACTTGCGGAAATGTGAATCCGTATCTAATTGATTTTATGAGGAAATGTTAATTTATTTCACTTTACTCGAACGATTAGAATCTGTTGCCCTCTGACGTCAATAAATTTACGGATAAGTCAAGGAATAAAGTATTCACATAATTTCATAGCTTTATCTGTATTGAAACGATTTTTAAAATGTTTATGCCTTTTCTTATTTTTAATGATAAAAAACCGACGTAGCTCAGTGGTTAGAGCAGTTGACCGGAAATCAGGACACGGGTTCAAGTCCCTTCGGCGTCATGTATCTTATCTTGGGAGATTTTTTCAATGTGGATGAGTGTTTCCGGCTAATAATATATATGTCATTACTACCCTGACGAAGAAACCATCGGTTTTGAAACATGTAGGTAATTGTGATTATATTAGTGGTTTAAACAAAGTTACTTGTTTTAATTTAATTAAAAATGACGCCACAAAGTGATTTTGCGAAGTTTGAAGAAATAATAATATTGCTTATAATAATTGATAAAAAAAACCATTTGGGATAATTTTTTAAATAAATAACCAGATTTATCATTCGTTAAATCTTCTGTCAGTCAACTTCATTCTTCTTGCAGACGATAGGTTTCATTGGTAGGTAGGTATTGTATGAAAAAGTTTCTCCTATCTAAACCATCTGACAGACGTCAGATGGGAATGCTGTCCTTGATCCCACGGTTGACATTTTTTGTCACACGATAACGGGTCGTTTCTAGGACTCGTTCTTGCGATCAACAACCCGGCTGTGGAACGATTCGCCGGCCTCTGTGTTTCCTCCCTCCTACAATATGTGTCTTTTCAACACCCATATTCACTTCTTCCTCTCCTCGAAAAGACCCTCCATACATCATCCACAAAGATGACATAGGCCCTGTGAGGAATTAATGTAAAAAATACTCAGCTGATATTAAATAATAATAAAAAAAAACTAAAACTTCTCTTACGACGTTCAGAAGAATTTAATAGATTAAATTTAATCAAAATTGTCAACATGTTATAAATATATTTAATTATATGTATACCGTGATTTTACAAAAGACACATAAATATGACACAGAAATTATACAGCTGTCTGGTAGATAATTGATTTATGAGTCAATTGATGATTTCTGCCCACATACTAGACCAGGGGTCGGCAGCCCGCGGTTGGTGAGCCGTGTGCGATACTTTGCACGTGCGTGCCGAATGAACATTGACTCGAACAGCATCAGTGTTGTCAACTCGGCTCTTTCAGAGTTAGATTTTTTTTAGATATTCTAGCTCTCTTTTATATAGAATTCACTCAATACGTAAAATAATAATTTAGAAGATTTTTTTTATTTTTACATTAAGACTTATTGACCAGCGGCTGAGAATTAAAGTTTTAAAATGCTTTGCTACTGTACAGGGGGTTCTGATGAGAAAGATCGATTATTGTCCGCATCAAATTTTTTAAACTAAAAATTTAATATCGATTTATTTAATTAAAAACTTGCTTTAATACCTACATTCAAGTAAGCAATAAAAATGCTCAAAAAGCATGATGATAAATTATTTAATATCCTATACTTTTGTAAGTATTTTTTGATATTTATGATTTTTTAATAATGTCTAAACAAAATATGCCTGAAAAAAAATCTGAAATATTTTAGTTTGTAAGACCTTAAATAAATAGAAAAACTAAGGTATTTTCGTCACAAAACACGTTCTCGGATTTATTTTTTAATGATTTTATTTAAACTAAAATTAAAATTCTGAAAAGTTTCTTAACTAGATTTTGTAATGATTTATTTTGCAGAATTATTTGTTTGTAATAAAATATGAAAAATTAATTAAAAAAATTATTAAATGAAAATTTAACAAATCTACCAACGACTAACGATATAATCTTAGTTAATTAAAAATAAACTTTTTTTTTCAAAATTTAAAAAGAGCGTTTACCATATAAAATAACAATCTTTGAAAATCAATCTAGGTTTTTTTGTAAGAAAAAGTCAATACTTCTAGAATTTGATTTAAAAGGGACAAATTTCCGGTATTGTCTGGTCCCTTCTAACCCCACACCTATAAGAAAAATAATTTCCCTCAAGACCTATGTAATACTTGGGGATGCTATGTGAAGGATATTTTGAAAGAAAGGAAGGAGAGGAAGTTCTCGGAAAATAAGAGGTACGAGGGGTGGGTAGGAATCTGGGGGTGTAATAAGAAAACATATTCTTCAACATAAAAATAAAGTATCTACAAATACCATAATTATCATATTTTTTTGGTTATTTAAAAAAAACATCGAAAATAACTTATTATGTGGCTCTCTTCATACATTTTGATCTGCCAGTTGTTTAGTCAGACATCTCGAAAAATCGAAATTGAGTTGAATATGCAGTTGTAAGTGTACCCGCTATCTGGTAGAATACTCAGATTACTCATTTACCCCACAAAATCAATTATAATGCAGATGTCTGACTAATCGACTGAACTATCGATTTATGGCTCTTTACACTCATAAGCCTGCCGACCCCTGTCCTAGACCAAAGAGGCTGGAGCAGACGAGTGACTATTGTGAGACTATATTAAACGGTGGCAGATGGTAGGTACTTGACCGGCGTAGGTTGAAAAGTTAATTTTACTACCAATGGTAACAGCGGGTTGGGAACACGAGGACTTGCAGAACTGTTCACTGGCCATTATATGTACAAGGAGTGGGTGTAACATGTGTAACAATTCACATTTGGTCAGTTGGAGATACTGTAATATCGAGTATATGGTATTATTTGGCATCACTATTTTATGACTTGATCTTGCCACTCTTGCAAATCGTAGGTCGTTATTCAATAAGTATGACTGTCAGACAGAAGGATTTTCACTGACTTGATATTTTATATAAAAGATTAATTGATATAGTTGGTAGTCCAGAATTGCTTGTATTTATTAGCTTTCGGATTCCACTACATAATACTAGAAGTCAGGATTTAATTAAGTGTAGGGACTAACTACTACATGTATTCCTCTTTGCCCAGAACACTAATGGAGGGAAATAATTATATCAATTCAGTGGATATCTTCAATTTGTCTCGAAAATTAATACAACGTGTTGTTGTTACTGAAGCAGTTCATTTATGCGTACAATTACCTGTATATTTATTTGTAAAAGCCCCTAAAAAGGGCGTTAATAAATAAATAAATAATAATTATATCAATTTTTCACTACGTGGATATAAAAAAAAATTATATAGAAGAGTTTTTCTTCTTTGTTCAATTTTGTTAATTTCACAGTCTATATTAGACATGTATGGAGCGATTGGTGTTCAGTTTTTGATTTGCCAATTCGATTTAAATAATATCATTCCTTAAAATATTAAGAGGCTAGACTTTGAACTACACGCGGAACACCCGCGTCTGTCATTCTGTCCCGCTTACAATAAGCTCACGCACACTTAGAATACATGCGAATGCGAAATGTGCGAATGAGACAACGCTCAAATTTACCTACATAAATCGCTCGAAAAGGGGTTTATGGAGAATACACTTTTCTACACCGAAACTTTCACGAAATTGAAATTTTATAAAATATATATTTTTTAGAAAGAAGACCCTACGTCGGTAGCTTTTTATAATTTTAAAATTCTTTACGAGAGTTGAGTTAGCCGCACTTTTTCCTTAAATAATATTTTTGATAAATCGTACATGTTTGACAGTGAATGTTTACGTTAATACGAAACGCATCGAAAATTCGAAAACATACCGACATAGTTTTCACCCTCTAGAAGGCAGTATAAAAAAAAATACATTCATTTTGTGCAATTTTCGATGTAGAAAAGTGTTTTTTCCCGGGCGTCTTTTTTGTATGGGCCGAAAAGCGAAGTCTATCGTCTTAATATGGAAACCTATAAACTGTTTTAATGAATCCACCTAGTAGTTTTTAGTTTAAATAATCCACCACTGCAGATATCAATCGCAGAATTTGGACCTAAATCGCTCCAGTGGCTAAGATAAAATGTTAACATGTAATTACAAACGATTCCATGACAGTTTATCTCCCGACAGTTGGACCCCCGTCATAAACTCATATCCAATGTGCAGTCGGTTTAGGGAAAATACGGTATACCTATGTATGTGAAATTTAACTAAGTGTACCCGAAGAGGTGTGCAGAGAGGATGTACCGCCAAATAACAAAAGTATAAAACACATTTTCATTCAAATATTTTTTTTTTTTATTTAATTTTTTTTTTTACAAATACAGTTGTTATACATTGTATATATATATTTTTAATACATTTTTTAAATATCGTGATTCACCTTTTTTTTTGAGCAATGCTCGTGTAAAAAAGGTGGAGCAGCGAAAAACAATTCAACATATATTTTTAAAATGTGTAGTAAGGATAATGAAAGTTATAATATTTAATTTTTTTATATATGTATATCATACATTATACATGAAACAGAATTGAATAAAGAAAAGATATAAAAGAAGAAGAAGAGAGAAAATAAAAAAAGAGTATAAAAGAAAAAGGATTTCCAAAGTCACAGTCACAATGATTGTAATATGTTATCGATATATTGTTTTAATTAACCTTTTGAATTTTTTATAGTTTGTTTCCAATCTTAAGTTAAGGGGTAATTGGTTAAACCATTTGACTCCAAAATATTTATAAAATTGTTGGGCTGTGGTGGTATTACAACGCGGGATAGTTATAGAGCCAAGAATACTTGGTCTTTTGCTGTTTGAAATAGATATTGAGGTATCATTGTTGAAACAATTTTTCAAATGCATCAAAGATAGAACTACTCGTCTATATACTGTATAAACCAGCAAGTAAGTGAAAAAAATCGACACAGTAAGGGCAGTTAGACTGGTGCATACAATGCAGAGACAATTAGTTTTACCCTTAATCTATTTGAATGAAAATTTGTTTTATATTTTTGTTATTCGGCGGTACATCTTCTCTATCCACCTCTTCGGGGAAACATAGTTATATTTTGTGTAAGTAGGTATACGATAAAATCGACTGCATATATTTTATGTAAGTATGCCGAGGGGGCAATTATTGTTGGGGCATCAACATTACTGCCATGGAACCGATTTGGGTGACAAATATCAGCAGTGGCATTCTACTATTCAAACTGCTGATATTTCAGAAATTATTAGAAATTTAAAAGAACGTGTAAGATCACACGTGCGCCAATCATCAGTAGATACGGAACATGTCCTAATTATAATTATTACAAATCAGTGGCTGATTGAAAACTCCCATTAGAATTGGAGCGCGCGTGTGCAATGTGTATGTATAATCTATTCCGTCAAAGTGCTATGCGTTTAGTCCCCAGGCGTGACTTTGTTCGCGTTTCAATTACTAAATATAATGTATAATAAATACATTATATATATCCATACTGGATGCACATTTTATATTGTAGCGGGTCTTTTCAGGCGAGTCCAGTAGGGTGGGTCATCATTGTTTTTATATATATATGTGGCTGGTTGGAACAAAGACGACGATCTCCACCATTGGTCTAAAATAAGTTAGATATGGCGATGGATAGAGAAACAAAAATACCATTGACAGCCACAAAGAGTTTGGAACATAAACGACAGAAACGATTTTTTTCAATAAATGTATTTAGTTTTGCAACAAAAACGGCAGTCTCCTTTTGGGCCAATCAGAAAGACATGACAAAAGCGGCAATCTCCATCTAGTAATTGAAGATGACAAAATAATTTACCATTTAATCGCAATAAAATATTTGCAAGGTGTAACTAATGGAAACAATTAATAACGAAAATTTTGCTTTATTGTTCATAGCACGGCAAAAGAAGTAAAAAATCATTTTTTTGCATATTATTCAAAATAAAAATAAATGGAGATTGCCGTCTTTGTTTCGGGGTCTCTATTTGAATTTAAATGCCATTTTTAAAGATAATTTATGTTCAGTAGTACTGTCAATTTGGTAGGTGTGTACTGATACTGCCGCCCCAGGAAGTATTATTGTATAATCAATACCCCTGCCATGGGTCACCCTAAGTGGCTCACTACATTTGGTGACTTAGCATGGGGGAGGTTTGTCTAGGTCTTGGCGGCGAATGAGTATGCCCATCTGCTTCGTGGCAGGCCGGATCGGGAGAGACTGGTTGAAGGAGAGCTAACCTACATCTCTCCACCCACCGCCTTGCATTTCAGGGATGCATGGTAGGCATCTCTCCTGGATTCATTGACAGCCAGGTTCCTACCCACCCCTCATACATTTTCCTTTCCAAAACTGCCTCTCCTTCATTTCTCTAAAAATACCCTCCACACAGCACCCCCAAAGATGACAGAGACCCTGAGGGATTTTTTTTCCTCGGGGGCCTCTTGTTCGGGGCTAATGTAAAGTACTGCTAATTTGCCAAACATAGTGAACCACTTGGAGTGACCTATGGCTGGGGTGTTGGTTATCCAATAAATGGTTCCCGGGTGGCGGTACCTATACCCGCCTTGAGGATCGAAAGAGGTTATATAATATAACATTATATTATATAAATTTTTAAATATAAGTTTTCGATTGCGTCTCCTGACGTAATTAAATTCTATAAGCCTTTGACAGCTCACCCTAATGTCTGTTGTCGTGTCTATTGTCGAATTCCTAACAGAACCATTATGCATTTTGGTTTGGTGTAATCATGTTGGGACTGACCTTGGGTGTAATTATTTCCATTGTTGACTGCCGTGTGCCCATATTTGATTGCTTTATTTTGTTATGTTTACCTTCGGTTTATGCAAAACCTAGTAGCTGGAACTGGACAGCGGGAATCATCACAAAAACGTGTACGGGCAAATCATTTTTTAAAGTGCGCACGTTCTCAGGTAGGTACACATTCGTGCACTCCGATGCACAAGAAGAAGGTGGCGCCACATGGCATAATAAATCTCAAAATAAATCTCAAAAATACTTTCGACCGTGAAAATTTGAAATCAAAAATATCTATAATAATACATATATGTATTTATTACTGACTAAACGTGTTTTAGACATCGTTCGGTGTTTTTCATGATTTTTTGTCAAATGACAAATGCTTTTTTTATTTATTATTATTTCTTTACAATTAAAATATGTTGTTTAGCATTAATTATTAACCCCACTATGGTTCGCCTGTATCGGGTTTAATAATTTCACAATTTAATAAAAGTAACACACATAACAGCATTTTAAACATAACAATGATAGATATATGAAATTTGTAGAAAAAAAGGATTAACAAAATAATAATATTTTTTTGTTTGATCAAAGATCAAACATAGTATTATCTGCAAAACTAACCATGTTTCCATGGATATTCAGACTACACAAATCATTTATAAAAATAAGAAGATTTACTACACAAATCATTTATAAAAATACATTAATTTGTGATCTACGGGTTGTTCAATGTGTTTGCCATTTTTTGACGATTTAGTACAGTTCCATCCTTAGGATATCAACGGAATGAAAATAACGGTCGTGAAAAGCAAAAATATTTCCGTATGGTGTCGGTAAGAAAACAGTATCGTATAAAACGCCTATAAGTTGAAAAAGTATTTACGCCTATAAGTTATGGAAACATGAAGAGAGAGAGAGAGAGAGAATGGGAACTTTGATGGGGTTAGGTAAGAGAGAGGGGATAAGGGAGGGTGTAGGGAAGCATAAGAGAAAAGTGGATTTTAAATTCCACTGCAAATCCGAAAAAAACGATTTTTAAAATAGCTTGTAATTTTTTCATCAGTGTTATAGGTAGTAAGTTTGTACACTTTACATTATACATATTACGCCAAATAAATATGATTTTGATAAACAACATCTCTGAAATTATATCCAGTTTTTCTTTTATCAGAAAATGTATTTTAGAACATCAATTGACTTATAAAAGAATTTGCGGATCGGAAATGGGTGGTTATTTTCTTCACATTATTCATGTAGATATTGTAGATTGTTTAATAAATAATAAGTTAACATATAAATTAATAATCAATTAAAATAAAACCTCACGCTGAAGTCATTCATGAAGTCATGCTTACCAACCCTGCTCACAAATGCAATTATTAATAATAGCTAGGATATAATAATAATGGCTACTTTGCATTAAATTGCATATTATTATAAGAGAATCGTCGCTCAGAGGATCGGCGAGAGTCCTCATCTGAAACTGAAGGGTAAATACAAAATGAAAACAAAAAAATATTAATTTATTTGAACAAATGGCTATTCCTGTCAATATACAATAATTGAAAATATTTGACCTCAGGGCCTATTTTCTTCTTTCTGTCTTCTTTGGGAATGCTGTGTGGACGGCCTATTTTGAGGACATGTTGTAGGAGGAAGGAAACATAGAAGCTCGCAAATCGTTCCACAGCCGAGATGTTGAACTCAACAAGGAGTTGAAATGTTGGGCTCCCGACTGTGCAAAGGTGCCGAAGCGATCAATAACGCAGTTCCGCAGAACATCGTCCATCGATTTTTTTTTAAATGTTAAAATATTATAGCATAGGTTTATCGGTTGTTTAAATTTGTTTACACAACACTTCCAATTTATCAAATTGGACTTAAATTCAAAGCCAAATTCGAGGTCATTGAACCGGAGTTACAGACACACAGAAGCTTTCATTAATACTTAGGTATTTCTCGATGAAATCTTATATGGATTAATAGCATTATATAGACGGGCCGCACAACGCACGTGAGCCGCTTCCAGCTAGCAAATAAATATTAAACAGTAAAAAGCGCAAAATGATATGTATGAAATCAATTGTAAGTATAATAGTGTATTCCGGCCTTCCCATCAATGTTCAAGTATGTATTGACTTACTTGCTGGTTGGTAGCAGCTCACGTGCACTGACCGTCTGTAAGAAGCCAATGAAAAATGTATACCGATGTCAAATTAGCATTTTTCTGAGCAACTACGATTTTCTTAATAACTTGCATGCATTTAAAAATCCGTTATACAACCATCAAATACGAGATGGAGAGAATTCCACGTAATATTGATTTGTTTAAACGTATTAAAAAAAAATCAGGTAGATTTATCTAACACTTCATTACATAAAACATGTTATACAATTAACACGGCATCACTTCTATGTGCGTAATCACACACTTCACACAATCTACACATTATCCCCGATGATGGAAACTGTAACGCTGTCCGAAACCTTGGCTTAAGAGGAATATAAACGCCAGAAATATTCGACTTCTTACCCCCTGAAAACTTTGCGTATTTTTGGTATTATCTGCGCGAGGAAAGTAGCGCCAGATGTGTTTTTAGATGAATAATTTTACAAGAACGATACAAAGTTATTAAATCAATAAAGTAAAAAATAATCTAAGTCATAAAAAGTTGTTTCTTATATAAATTCATATTTATCTAATGAACAAAACAAATTATTTAGTAATTTGCGCTTATATTTTTTGTAACATAATAATTAATAATTTTATTTTCGTTCCATTCGTTGAAAAGGTAGGAAAAGCTTCAATGAATCCAAAATTATTTAAGGAAACCGATATTTTGGACCTTAGACAGACCTTTAGTTTCCAGTGTCTTAAATTTATGTACACGCATCCTAAATACTTCTTAAAAATTCAAATCGCTCCAGTCTAAGACTTGGCGCCTGTGAGTATGCTGTACCCCACTGTAAAACTAGGTTGGCCCAAAGGCATATTAGTTTTATTGCTCCAAAAATGCATAATTCATTACGTGCAACATTTAAAGCCCCCACATGTCAAAATCTTAAATCTTATAAAAAATATATCAAAACTTGGCTAAAAAACACTGAAACAGATATCTTTTTCTTATAAGATTAAACAAAATCATTAATTATGTTTATCATCAGACAACTTTTAAAGTAGAAATATTATATTGCTTGCTATGTTTTTGTTTTTTTTTTTAATTTTAATTACGCCTTTAACATTAATTCTTCATAAAATTTTACAAATGCAATAATAACAACAAATGCTGTTATTTTGCTCTATGTTTTAAGGCACTTTTACTCTTTTACTTTTACTCTTTTTATACCTAAAAATAAACTAAATTCTTAAATCTCCTATTAACCATAAAATTATAATAAATTCAATATTATACCCACGCTCAGGCATTTGCCTTTGTGGGATTTTTTTGTTAATACAATATTACATTTAAGTATGTTATATACCTTTTATTATTTATGTACCTGATTGTATCAAAAAATTTAAAAAAAAAAAAAAAACATATTTTTTCATATTCATAAAGTAAACCGATTCGTAGTAAAGATAAATCTAAATAGTGATTTGGCGTATAACTTCATCATAGAGGAAGCTATTCACGTTAGGCTTAGTAACCCAAAAAATAACCTTGAAAATGTTAATAAAATTATCTATAATTTATTTACTTGTTTATTAAAAATTTATGACTTATTTTTGTCTCAATTATCGATAAGCAAGTTCGGTTTATATTGATTGATCGTTGTAAATTGTAAAATATCATTATTTTGAAGTACTCGAAGAAGTAAAGAAGATTTCATTGAAATAGCATTTCCTTCCGAGTACACATTATTTATATTCGACTTAATCAACTTCCTGTAAAGATCCAACAAAACCCACAATCAGTAATTACCTTAGTAATCTACCTGCTTGAAAGGGAGCAATTGAAGAACCAAATATAAACCAATAAAATAATTATGACTAAACACGTACCTTGTGTGCAATGAAATTTCTAGGAATAAGATTAATAATTTAAACAGCTGTAACAATAATTACGAAAAAAACTTACTGAACTTAACATTGACAGTATTGTGTTAGATTTATTTTAAATTAGCTGAAGTCCCTGCAGTTGCCCGGGCTTTGCATTGAGTGGAGCGTGGAGAGTAGTTGGGAGGGTGGTTGACTGCAGTTCCTAGGTAGGAAGGTTCAATTCTGTTCAAAAAAAATGTATGAGTTTTTTTTATTTTTTTATTATTTATTAACCAAAAATACATTATAAGTACATTTTTTTAGGTATATGCCACCTCACTAGGCTGAGCCTGTTCCGAGGTGGCAGTAATTTAATATTTTTTATATCATTTTCTTAAAAGAAAGAATAAAATGAATTATTAATTAATAAATGTAATTTGGAAAAATAAACATAAAATGAAAATTAATAAGAGAAATAGAAAAGAAAAAATGGAGAAGAGATGATATAAAGAAATTAAATTATTTGAAAAGAAGAGAAATAAAATTTAATACAGGTAGCTATTATATTGTAGAAGTTATAATATGTCTGCAGTATACAATGCCCTTGTTTACTATCTTTTTTAGATTTACGCTTTTAATCAGGTGAATGTCTTTAATGTCTTTTTCAATTAAATTTGAAAGCTTTGGAGCCAGATTACGGTAATGTCTTTGTCCATAAGTGGTATTTATCTTCGGAGTCATGTGTTGATGTCTATGTCTTGTACAGTAGTTGTGTTGTACAGTATGTTGGTTTAGCTTGTCTTTTTGGTAATGTATAGATATAATTTTGATGTACAGTTGCTGTATGTTCAGTACGGCGAAGTCCTTAAATAACTGTATTGTCGAGAATCTATAAGGTTTTTTTGTGATAACTTTAATAAAGGCTTTTTGCGCTTTGACGAGAGGGTCCATGATAGTCTTAGCAAAAAAGACATTTGAAAATATATGTATTATGCCTATTTATCGACACTGAAAGTGAAAATGAAAAATATACACAACCTTGACGAATACAACCTTATGAAAAATCGACCCAATTTTTTTTTTTTTAACATCAATAAAATAATTATGGAAGATACATTAGTATAGGATTTTTATTATAGGATACTTTCAGTATAGGATGATTTAGTATAGGATACTTTCAGTATCGCCATGGTGTCAGACCACCCAGCATTGAATGCTGCTTGAAATATCTTAAGCCATGTTTGGTGACCAGATCAAAATATCCATGTACTTCCCCACCTTCCGTTTTTCCTCCCCACTATCTTCAGCATCAAAACATACTCCAATTGATTTGCCATAGTCTCACTAGATTCAGACGGTTTGGAGGAACACGCTTGAATACCCGACACATTTATTTATCACTCAGCTACTAACCATTTCCCTTATAAACGCTGATAAAATTTCACATAAATAAAACAAACGCAATAATAGTTCTTGCGTGTGATACAGAGATTTATTGTTCGCTGCGAACAATAAAAATGAAATTAATTGCATTTTATTATCTATGGAAGAGATACAAGCAATAAGCAACATGTCTAGGTCTACTAACAACCCACTACCCATGACATTAGATATTAGATAGATTCCACTGTAAATTATTCTTCCGACCACTTCCTAGGGAAAAAGTAAACTTTTCATTTCCTGATGAATATATTTACTTAAAAAGCATTTTACTGATAGTATAAATAATGTATGTATTTTCCGCGTATGTTTCAAGGATTTTCTCTTAATTAAGATACCAATTAGACAAATTGAAAAGGACCAAGGATCTACCAATAAAAAATTATTGATAAATGATATTCGAAATAAAAAAGGTATTTTTTATTTATCTTTTGATTCGTGAAATCAGGCACCTTGGGACGTTCGTATAATTTGAGATACAAATGAAATCGTGAAACGGAAACAAAACGAATTTTATTTGCAGATTTATTTGAAGAAGATAATGGTGATATCACGTTTTTCTTTTACCCGACCGGTTTCAGCATTTCATTCTTCAAAACTAAAGGTATCGTTGGATGATTGAGATGTAGATACTCTGTGAGTCGCCTGGTGAAGACCACCATTGTGAATATATGGTTGCTTCAAAGGACTAAGATGGTGCACTACTAAAGGCCGGTTTCTTGCGACCAATTTCAAAAACAATACCTCAAAAATTACCGTAAACATGGGGCAGGGCTACAACGTTTGTTGTTTTCCATAGGCCACCTTAAGACGAAACCCGGTGGTGAAGAAATTTGAAAAATAGATTTTACTACTGTTGCTCTTACTCAAAAAGTGGACTACACAATAACTATATAAAAAAAAAACTATTCTATGTCTGACCTACGTTTTGCTTTTTTTTTAAAAACATTGTCTAGTTTGTATACTGAACGTCTTTTGAAGGCGTTTAAACCAAGCAATTTTATTGATTTTTGGAAGGTCATAACTTCTTTATAAAGTAACAAAATCAAAAAATCTATCAAAAAAAAAAAAAAAAAAAACTGATATATATTTTATGTAAAAACAATATTTTCTCTAGGGTTAAAATCCAGAGAGATAAATAGGGGATACGTTTGTATGGAAAAATCACCGCCGGGTATCCCCTTTACGGGTGACCCGATTTGAACAGTCTTCTCAACCTTACTCTTCCCCATCTCCTTCCTACCTCCTTTCCCTTTAGTCTCATTTTCCCTTTAATCTCAGGGATATTGGGATTGCCGTAGCCCCCTGGCTACAAAAGAAAGCAGTTAATAGTTTATATGTATTTATATATTTATTTATTGTTGGAAAAATTTACGGTGTTCACAATAATTTTTACATTAATGAAATTGCCATTGGGATGTGCAAAGATACTAACACTCCAATTAAAAATGTTCACTGGCGGCGTGCGAAAATCAAGGTTGTTGTTACTTACGAGGTGGATATGCTAATAGTGAAATAACCGAAATAGTAATAAGCAAAATAAAATTTATTATAGATAATAATGATTATGATTGATCATTTGTGGAAAAGTGTGTGGAAGGGTTTAGTTTTTCCTGTGGGGAAGATTTAACCCGGACATAAAAGTCAGAAGCATTTATATAGTCATTTTAAATACATGTAGGATTACGAAAGGTTTTTTAAATATTTATATTGAGGAATCAGTAGGATTTATCGGTCCAGTTACCTTCACCCTTCACCCTCTGATATGAAAATATCTGGAGTCGGTGAACTATTTTCCCCATGTTGTTCTTGTATTGTTTGGTTATACTTATATAATACACTTGCAAAACGTGGATTTACTAGATGATCTGATATCTCCACATTCTATGGCATTATACAATCTGAACACTCGAGACATTGAATTGAAATAGGCAATAATTGTTATAAAATAATTGAAGATGAAATCTCATTCCTAAAATAACGTATATTGGAAGCTTTAATGTGAATAAGAAAACTTAGACAATGATTTGGTTCAAACTTGTTGTAAAAATTTAGGTAAAAACGTATTAAGTCAGTAAATTGTCTTTTTTCTAATGTAAGAAAATTAAAGTATTGTAGCCGTTCCTTATAAGATTGGTGTTAGGCATCGACCCTTGGTCTTTGATGTTAGGCGTTTAAGGGGGTATTCTGGTCTAGAATTTCAAAAAAAAAAATTTTACACATTTTCAATGTTTCGATCTTTAAAAATATGTCCTTAAAGGATTTTTTCGAATTTCAAATTATTTTGGGAGTTATAGCTCTTTTCGTGGCGCGCCAACTAAACCGGTCTGGCCGGAACAAATTGAACAATGTATGGTAGACGTTTCCCGACCACCTGCAGATGGATTACCCCATAAAACCTTTCTTATATTATATACCTATATAATGTATATATAATGCAAATATAATGTATTTTTAACTGAGAGTGCTAGTAATGCAACCTAAGAACACCGTACCCATTATATAAATAAAACTGCCCGAAATTTTACTCAAAACTTTAAACTCGTTTTTCTCGAAACTACTTTTTTCAAGCTGGCGTACATGATATCTAGAGTTCTACTGAAACGATTTATTTGAAATTTGGTACAAACCTTCTCCACACATCCCTTTATATATAATCAAAGAAAATCTTTTTTTACTTAAATTAAAATTGTTTTTAGTAAAAACGTAAAAAACACGTTTTTTTTCAACCGGCTGTCATTTTGTGTTTTTTTTTTTTACTTCTCCGAGATTGGAGCGAAAGCGACATTCTTTCTGATTAAGAATCCATTCATATTTTTTTTAGATGACCAAACGGGTTGCAATCATGTACGCCAGAGCGTCCCGATTTTTTTTGATCCCCACTTTAGCAGCCGATTACTTTTCGAGTTTTGAATATTTGTTTGTTGTTTAATTTTTTTATTTATTCTTAAAATCTAAATAAACAAATCATAAAGATACTAAAAATATTTTTCGTTGTTTTTTTACAGAGCTCGAAAAAACGCCAGAAATTTGTTTCTCTAGACTAGAATACCCCCTTAAGGCTCGGTAGAAAGTGTTCAAAAAGAAGAAGAAGATGGTTTGAAAGGGAGATATGTAAATACGAATGTTATAGAGAGAGAGAGCGCTAATATAAAAATGACTATAATTAACCGAAAAGTGTGAAAATATTTAATAAAACATGTGTTTAAAATAGTGCAAAATTCTTTCGACAAATGTTTTAAAGGAGCATTTAAAGGAAATGTTGATTTTTTTCAAATTTATTTATTCATACTGTTTCATGTAAAATACATGTTAAAGAACAAAACGTCTTTTTATTACTTTTGGGAGCATATTTTGCGATTTTTTTCTATAAGGAAAAGGGATAATATCGAGGAAATTTCATATATTTACCGTTTTGGCTCCACAAATATGTATCTATAAATATTATTTTAAAAAATAACATACGTATTTTTTTATGAACTTAAAAATTGAAATTGTCGAAATCAGTGGACATTCAGTGCTTAATTCATATTTGAGAGAATTTTTTTTTTTTTTTGGAATTTGGAAAGCTTCTGCTTTAATCACATAAAATTAGAGATCAGGCTTATTTACAGATCGGATTATGGTGCAAGAATAAATTATGTACTATTTCTACAAACGTACATTATTGCGTGACAATTTTTTTTATTAAAAATGATATAATGATTCATAACAGCATTAGTCACTGTGTACTTTATAACAACAGGCATTATATTAGTATGTTCAGTGCGTTGTTTGTTCCAACCTTATTACAACTTCTTCTAAGCTAAACCTAGGTTCGCTACATATGTTTTTACATGACTAATAAAAGGATGGTTCCATTGATTTAGGATTTACTAGATTGACTTTTACTGAAAAATATGACAGAGTGAACACTTAAAAATGAAACTAATTATTTTTTTTATTGAAGAAAGCAAACTTTCTTGCTTGACATTATACAAATGAAAAAAAATCTTTGTTTAAAACCGGTTTCGGTTGATCTCAATTTTTATCCGCCCCCTAGCACAGTCTATAACACAGATAAGGATTGAAAGGATAATTTTCGGTAACTTCTCACCGTTCCCTGGCATGACTGCAGATCGCCAACGAATAAGTAACAGTTCACAATGACTAAGTGTTCTTAATATATTCGACGGGAACGAAGAGAAGTTATTGCAAGTTATCCTATCAATCTATGAACATCTGTAACGACGACCCTGTGATGTGATGATGGACACTAACGCTGTCCGAAACGTTGACTAAAGAACGAGGAAGTGCAACACGCCGTAATACCCCAAAAATAAACCACTATCATGGTTTTTACCGTGAAAATCTTATATCGCATCTTACGTAACAATGTAGTATTTATTTTAATCAAACTGAAGAGTCATACGTTTTTAGATTTTCACGGCCAAAAGCATTTTCGTTGTTTGTTTTTGGGGTGTTATGCCGTGTTGTGCTACCTCCTTCTTTAGCCGACGTTTCGGACAGCGTTGCAGTGTCCATCATCAGGGCAGATTGCAACATCGACGGATCTGCCGGATCTGCCCTGATGATGGACACTGCAACGCTGTCCGAAACGTCGGCTAAAGAAGGAGGTAGCACAACACGGCATAACACCCCAAAAACAATCAACGAAAAAAAAACTGAAGAGTATTTTTTTTTTAAATTGATAAACTAATGTTTATTAAGACATGATTTTTATGCATATCACAAAGGGTAACAATTATTATAAGCATTTATTATTAGCCTAAAACACTCATCCACATTGAAAAAAATCTCTAGAGAAAAGATAGTGTCCTTCTGATTCCCTTCACGTTTCAAGTCCCGTCGGCGGCATGTATCTTTTCTCAAGAGATTTTTTCAATGTGGATGAGTGTTTCAGGCTAATAATTATTGCTTATATAATTCAAACTGAAGAGGTATTGCACCATCCTCTTGAAAGCTTACCCATAGGATAACGAATATTAATAAATAAACAATTAAAATTTCGCAATAGATAGAAAACTCGGCTAACTTGTCCGATAGATAGCAACCGTTCTAGAGTCGAATAGTAAACAAGGACTTTATAAGTAGATAAATCGTAAATCGAAAATACGTGCTTTAGATAATTTATCAAGAGAATGGTGAAATAGAATATGAGTCAAGTTTTTCAATGTAGTCATCATCATCATCTTCTTGCCCTTGTCCTATTCGAGTCGGGGAGTCCTCCTCCTCCATATGTCCGCGATTGGAACAATGTAGTATTTATTAAAAAAAAAAAATACCTAATTTCATTTCTGACAATCGAGGGCCCACCTGGTATATTTTATATCAGCGGATCGCTTAACAAACAATCATAACAATAATGATTGCTTTAGGTGCGGGTATGTATATGTAATGCAATGTTTATTAGTACAAATGTACATTGTACATACATGTAGTGTACGTGCTAGTTGATAGCTGTTAGTAAAACCAAAGGCATTTCCTGTCAAGACCGCAATTTTATTAATGCCGCCGTCTTCTTAAGGGCATAAGAATTAATTTACTTTAATGTTCACATATTAATTTTACGAAAACAGATAAACGTTTTTCATGGAATGCGTAGGTGTAATAAACTTTTTTTTATGGTTATAAAATTTATAATGTGTATTAAAATCATTACTGACATAATTGAATACGTCAGTCTGGTTTTTTTAGTCTGTCACTATTGTCTAATTTTACTATCCCGTGTTTTGTCGTCGAATATTCCAAAGTTTTGCGATACATCCAGGGACACAGGCATCGTTGATTCAATCCTCTGCAAGTCATCATCCAGCAAACATTATTTTAGTTTTGTATGATTTTAGCAGTGAGAATTATTAATTATTGTGGTATATAGGATTATGCATGTAATTTCAGCTTCCTTCAACAGATGTCGTTAGTATAGATAGTTGTGTATATTTTTTAGGTATCTCAATAGATGTCTGTTAAGTAGTACATTAGAAGATTCTCGACTAGCGTCGATTGTGTCTAATGCACGAACGGTTACGGAAATAGCCGATGACACTCGATAGATAGCTGGGCTCCCACAGTTTTGGGTTCTCCAGCTTCAGAATAACTTAGAGCTTCCTATATTAAGACGATAGACTTCGCTTTTCGGCCCATACAAAAAGGACGCCCGGGAAAAACACTTTTCTACATCGAAAATTGCACAAAATGAATATATTTTTTTTATACTGACTTCTAGAGGGTGAAAACTATGTCGGTATGTTTTCGAATTTTCGATGCGTTTCGTATTAACGTAAACATTCACTGTCAAACATGTACGATTTATCAAAAAATATTATTTAAGGAAAAAGTGCTGCTAACTCAACTCTCATAAAGAATTATAAAATTATAAAAAGCTACCGACGTAGCTTCTTCTTTCTAAAAAATATATATTTTTTTAAATTTCAATTCCGTGAAAGTTTCGGTGTAGAAAAGTGTATTCTCCATAAACCCCTTTTCGAGCGATTTCTGTAGGTAAATTTGAGCGTTGTCTCATTCGCACATTTCGCATTCGCATATATTGTAAGTGTGCTTGAGCTTATTGTGAGCGGGACAGAATGACAGTCGCGGGTGTTCCGCGTGTCGTTCAAAGTCTAGCCTCTTAAGGACGTCACGAACCTTGATCTTAATGGAGTTTTCCCGAACATATTTAAAAAAATCTCAATCACTGGGATCGAAGTGCATCACAATTATTAACATTTAATTAAAATAAAATAATGTATGGTATTCTAATGGTACGTTCCAAAGGGGTAGACATTCTCAGCATCGTTCTGGTGAAAGTCCACAAATAAGATTTGAAAGGTTGCTTGAAATGGCTTTAGCCTTTTTGGTGAGCAAACCTGAATAGATATTTTCCCACCTTCCTCTCACCCATCTTCTTCACTTCCCGTGCCCTTCAGCCTCAAAACCTACCCCATTTGGGGAGCATTTTTTCAAAACTTAACTGCTTAACCCAGTTTCATATACATATTACTGTTTGATTGTAACACTACGACTAAGCGTTTCAAAAACTCTCCAGTACCTAGACTACATGAAGTTAGTAATAGATATGCAGATGTGACGGATCTGTTAACAGCATGAGAGATGCATAGAGGATTTCAGGTTGTGTTTTCTAATATTTTTCAAAATTCCTGACATGTCAGGAAAGATCCTGTCATCTGGTAACTCAGGGCCGACCCCTTTTTTTACAATAGCTCTACACAGGAGGCCCTTAAGAAAAAAAAAACCCTCAGGGCCTATGTTATCTTTGAGAATGATGTGTGGAGGTCTTTTGAGGAAAGGAAGGAGGGGAAGTTATGGGAAGGAAAAAGGTATGAGGGGTGTGAAGGAATTAATATCCACAAGGTCAATAAGTCCACGAGTGATGGACGTATGAATCCATCTCTCACACGGAGAAAAAAAAAATTTTAAAATACAATAATTTTATTCGTAAAAACGGGACTGAAGTTCTTACGAACAAATCAACAGGGTATCAATGTTCTTTGGCGGGAACATGTAAGAATAATTTCCCGCCAATAAACATTGAAACACTGTTAATTTGTTCGTAAGAACTTCAGTCCCGTTTTTAACCGTTTTTACGAATAAAATGATTGTATTCTAGAAAAAAACATTTTTCTCCATGCACATTGCTATGCAAGGTGATGTTTCAAGAGAGTGCTGGTGGAGAGTACAAAAGGTCAACCAGTATTTCCTGATCCGGCCCACCAGGAGGTATCCGCTGGCAAGACCTAGACAAACCTCACCCCATGAACCCGGGCACCCCTGCTAAGTCACCAACGTAGCGAACCACTTGGGGTGACCTATGACAGGGGTGTTGGTTATCCAATAAATGGTTCGCATACCGCCCCCAAAACCCGGTTCTGCTCCAATCCAACGTAATTCGCATGTTATTTAAGAACACACGAAATACTCGTGATACAAATTAACACAGCAAATTTAACGAAGGTTTATGATAAAAAAAAACATTGGCAGTTCATTCTTCCTGAAGTTTATCTGTTGCATGTTGCGTTCTTCTTACCTTTCCTGGCTTTATTTATTATATTTACTGTTTTTTTGTCGGACATTATAATTTAATAGTCACACTCAGCTGACCACCGTACCACGGGACTGGAAAGCACCGGAATGTGAATATACCAATCTATATTGTGTTTATCTATATGTATGTGTTGATAATTGTAATTGCTAAACATGTGATGTTAAAATAATTTTAGAACGCCATTTGTACTGGTTTATAATAAAGCATGACCCAAATACAAAACCGCAATAAGACAATAATAAGAATATTTTTGCAATGTTAATTGTTGTTGTCAATCGAATTAAATATTTTATCAATGACAATGACATATTATTTTACAGCTATGGGTTCTTATTATGACTCGATATATATAAAGAGTTACTCGATTTATGGATACATCTTATATTCCTAAAAGCAAAACGAATTACCTTGAAAATGTATTTATAAGAAGAAGTTGTAGCACATTTAATAGATTATGCCCAAACATCGAAGTGTTTAACACGAACCTTGCTAAATTCACAACATTCATAAAAAAATGACATTCGATCGAATGCCGTATGTTTAACCAAAAACTGAATTTCATTGATTTCTTTTTTTTTATTAGTTCCTCACATTTTCTCTTTTACTTTTAGTAGTTTGTATTTTAATTAAATCTTTTCTTTTCTTTAATATCAATTAAAATTTAAGTGTAAACCTTAGAAATATGTATATCATAAAATACTTTGTAAATTGAAGATGCACTTAATCAGAATTGTTTGTATTAAGTATATTGTTGCTTTTTTTAAATTATGGTCCTGTATCTAAATGTCGTTATTTTATTGGTCAATGATATAAACATACTTATTCACTGTCATATATAAATGTATAGACTGTTAATAAAATAACATAAAATATCGAATTTTTGGATTTTACAGTAGGTCCACACAGGAGACAAATCTCTCAGGGCCTATGTAAACTTTGGGGACATCTCTCTCTTATAAGTCTTTTTTTATGGAAATGATAGGGAGGAAGTTCTGGGAAGGAAAAAGGTATGAGGGAAGGGTAGGAATCTGGGGGTCAATGTGTCCAGGAGTGACGGACGCATGAATCCATCACGAGGCGAGGCGATGGGTCGAGAGAGTCGGGCTGGAGAGGTCAGACGGTCTCCCTCAACCAGTCTTTCCCGATACGGCAACAAGATCTAGACAAACTTAACCCATGAACCCGAGCACCCTTGCTAAGACACCAAAGCAACGTCGCGAATTATTATTTCGGATTTGATTTGAATTTACGTGTAATTTTAAAATGTAAGTGTAGGTAAAGTAGGTAGGTATTTACGTATAAAATAATATTATAACAAAAATTATTTTAATTATAACTAACTAACCATCACGCCTATTCTCCGCAGGGGTAGGCTGAGAGGACGGACGGCCAAACAACTCGGTCTTGGCACACACTCTTTCCCTCATTCACATTCTAAATCATCTCATACATAATCTTCTATTTTTCTGACTCTTGACATGGCCCGACTCAAGTATCTTATTCACTTGATCGTGTCATGTTTTCCTCGGACATCCCCTACTTCTTTTACCATTCACACTTGCGTCATTTATTCCCCTTACGCTCCTTTCTTCGTTCATTCTTCAATTCCAAACCATCTGAGGATCCCTTTCTTAATTTTACTCATTACTCATTACGCTTACATCAGCCTTGCAATCTTTTCGGATCTCCACATTTCTCACACGATCATATATGGTTTTACCACACATACGCTTCAGGGATCTCATTTCAACAGTATTCGGTCTACTCTCATCCTTCCTCTGCCAGTTCCATGCCTCACTGCCATACATCAGGGTAGGTACAAGCACTCCATTGTGGACTGCTAACTTCGCTTCTTTGGACACCTTTTTTTAGGGCTGTCGGCATTTAGTCCTCCATTAAAGGAGTTTTCTGCATTTAACCTTCTTTCAATATCTCTATCAGCCTTCCCATTTCTCGTAAACATACTACCCAGATACACAAACTCATCCGCCTGCTCCAAGAATTCATCGGTCACAACTATATTGCACACTGTTTTCGTAATTATCTTTTTCAAAATTGGAATTATAATATCCCGTGATTTAGTTATAAAATATTTTTTGAAATTCAATTGGATGAAACAAATGAAAATAGGTAGAAAATGTATTTATGTTAGGGTAGCAAATATAATTTATGACGATTTGTAACTTATATCTTCGATTTAATCGTAACTTTCGCAATACTTTAATGAGAATTTGGTGGTTAGTGTGGAGGGCAGTTAAGTGGGGTAAGGTTAGATGGCGGTTAAAAGAGGCGTGATGGTGAATAAATTAAGTTCCAACATTTTCATTTTCGAATTCAGTTTAGGTCTCGACCTCCGTGGTCGAGGGGTAAGGCTCGACTAGCAATCCGAATTATATAATAATAATAACATTTATTATTAATTTATTAATTTTCTAACTAAGGGCATTACTTATATGTTGCCTAAAAGCGAAAATATTAATAATCCCTCTCAGTATAGACCCATTACATGTTTACCGACAATATATAAAATTTTAACCTCTTGCTTGACAGATTTAATATATAATCATTTAGATGAAAAAAATATTTTATCTGAACAACAAAAAGGTTGTCGCAGAAAACATATGGGATGTAAAGAACAATTAGTTATTGATTCTGTAATTCTAAAACAGATTCAAAATAAAAAACGTAATTTACATACTTGCTATATAGATTACCAAAAGGCTTTTGATAGTGTCCCGCACTCGTGGCTTATCAAAGTATTAAATATATATAAAATTAATCCAATGATTATTAGCTTTTTAGAAAATATTATGTCATTTTGGAATACAGATTTATTTATCAATTTAAAGGGTAAGAAAATAGTAGTACCGGGCATTTCAATAAAAAGAGGAATTTTTCAAGGAGACTCGTTGAGTCCTCTTTGGTTTTGCTTAGCATTAAATCCTCTATCCAAAATGTTAATAAAAAGCAAGTTTGGAATAAAAATTAAGGGAAATACAGGAGAGAGTAGTACAATTTCGCATCTATTATATATGGATGATATAAAATTATTTTCAAATTCTGAATCAAATTTAGAAAAAATGATTAAGGTAGTTAAAATTTTTTCAGATGATATTAAAATGACTTTTGGTCTAGATAAATGTAGAACGATCCATATAGAGAAAGGCAAAATTATAGATGGAGATGAGGGTATATTTAGAAATTTTAAAATTAAAAGTATGAAAGGGGATGAGGTTTATAAATACTTAGGATACCCGCAATCGAATAGATTAGATCATACTAGTATTAAAAATGATATTAGGATTAAATTTCAAACTAGGATAAGAAAAATTTTAAAATGCAATCTATCTGCTAAAAATTTAGTAAAGGCAATAAATAGTTGGGCAATACCTCTATTAACGTACTCATTTGGTATAATTAAATGGTCTAACACAGATTTAGATAGCTTAGAACGATTAATTAGAACTACGTTAACAAAGTTTAATTGTCATCATCCAAATTCAGCTATAGAACGAATTAATTTACCTAGAAATTTAGGAGGTAGAGGTATAGTCAAAATTACTTCTTTAAAACAAAATCAGGTAGAAATGTTAAGAATTTTTTTTCATAGAAAAGCTAATAGCTCAGAGCTGCATAAAATAATTATTAGAAATATTTCACCTTTAAATTTATACGACGAGAATGCCAACATTTTTATAAATACCAACCAGGAATTATTAGATTCCTGGTCAAATAAAATTATTCACGCAAAACACTTCAATTATCTCAACCAAACGTATGTTGACAAACTTTCGTCAAACAAATGGTTGAGTATTGGAGAGTTGAGCGCAGAAATAGAAGGTTTTATGCTTGCTATTCAAGATAGAGTAATTAATACCAAAAATTATAGGAAGCATATAATCAAAGATCCAAATCAAATTGATGATTTATGTAGAAAATGTATGGCTTTTCCGGAAACTATAGAACACATTATATCAGGATGTTCTATATTAGCACCGTCTGAGTATACATTTAGGCACAATCAGGTTTTAAAAATAATTCACCAAAGTTTGGTAATTAAACATAACTTGATTGACTGTCATAATATAGTACCATATTATGAATACGAACCAAATTCATTTTTAGAAAATAATTTCTTTAAAATTTACTATGATAAAACTATACTAACAGACAGACCAATTGGTCATAATAGACCTGATATAGTTTTACATGACAAAATTAAAAAAATAACTTATATTATTGATGTAGCTATTCCAAATTCCTGTAATATTCAAAAATCTGTTTCTGAAAAAATAAGAAAGTATACAGATTTAGGAAATGAAATTAAAAGAATTTGGCATTCTCAGACTATAAAAATATTACCTTTTGTTATTTCGGCTACTGGCATTATACCTAGCTCTCTTATTAAAAATTTAGGCATATTAGATTTGTCAAAGAATTTGTATATAAAAATGCAAAAATCAGTCATTTTAAATACATGTAGAATTACGAAAGATTTTTTAAATATTTATATTGAGGGATCAGTAGGATTTATCGGTCAAATTAGGAATTCCACAGAGCCGAACCCTCTGATATGAAAATATCTGGAGAAGGTGAATTATATTCCCATTTAATAGTTTGGTAGATTAACGTGTTGTTCTTGTATTGTTTTGTATTAATTATACTTATATAATACACTTGCATAACGTGGATTTACTAGATGATCATTTATATGGAAAAGTGTATGAAAAGTGTTATGAAAAGTGTTCCTGTAAATCTGGTGAATAATAAAAAAAAAAAATAATAATTATGTAATAACACTTGTATTCATTTAAAATATATTCTCTTATTATGTAATATTATTTGTTATTTTGGCTTTAAATGTATCAAATGTAAATAAATAAATAAAATAAATAAATAATAATATCTTACTTCTTATCTTACTAATATTTAGAAGGCGGCTAAGCGGTGGCAAAACGAAGAATTCCAAGTCACGAATCCGCAAAAACATCATTCGGAGATATTGAAATTTGAATTTTTGAAATGATATGTTTTTGTAATAACGAATCAATTCTAAACTTCAAACCTCAGTATCTAAGAATGATGTTTTTGCGAATTTTCAACTTGGAATTCTTCATTTTGCCACCGCCTAGCGGCCTACTACTAATATTATAAACGCGAAAGTTTGTATGGATGTATGTGTGTTTGTTACTCTTTCACGCAAAAAATACTAAATGGATTTTAATAAAACTCTACAATAATATAGCTCATACGTCAGAATAACATATAGGCTCTATAAAGCTAGCTATTTGCAATATATTATAAATAATAATTATTGTTTAATAGAAAATGTCAAAATTTGAGAATGACAGTTTGCAAAACAATCATATTTCATTTAAATCATAATTCTATTTTAGAAAATTAGTTTTTATTTGAAGTACTCGCCTAACACTTTGAATCGAGTCAAGAATTATAGATATTTTAAATAAGTAGGATAAGAATTTTGGTATAAACATAGATGGGACCTAGGAAAAGAAATTGGCTAATAGAAGTACTAATCATGCGCAGACAAAGTCGCGGGCAGAAGCATGTATGTAATACATTATAAAGGAACAGTGCTTCAATTTAGTGCATCGTTATCTATACAGTGAGTAATCACAGAAGGTCTCAATGGTCTTCAACCAAACCTTGACTCGAATTAATTGTGTCATTAGCAACAAAGCGACCGCTCTATCCACAAAAAATACACCGTAAATAATACCCAGAAGGCAATAATATTATGAGCAATTATTTATTTATTTATTTGCCAGGGAACCACTATATCGAGGCCACGTCGTTTGGATACATAACATTACAATAATAATTTAAATAAAATAAAAATACAATAAAAAGAAAACTAGGAACCTTTCCTGCGAATATTTAAACTGAGAATATTAAAAAGTTTTAATGTTTAATTAAAATTAAAGTGGTTTTAAACAAATTTTTTTAATTGTAAATTTAATAAAGTTAATGCTTACCTATTACAAATATGTAAAATAAAAATGCTTAACTATATAACACATTATATCAGGATGTTCTATATTAGCGCCGTCTGAGTATACATTTAAGCATAATCAGGTTTTAAAAATAATTCACCAAAGTTTGGTAATTAAACATAACTTGATTGAATGTCATAATATACTACCATATTATGAATACGAACCAAATTCATTTTTAGAAAATAATTTCTTTAAAATTTACTATGATAAAACTATACTAACAGACAGACCAATTGGTCATAATAGACCTGATATAGTTTTACATGACAAAATTAAAAAAATAACTTAGATTATTGATGTAGCTATTCCAAATTCCTGTAATATTCAAAAATCTGTTTCTGAAAAAATAAGAAAGTATACAGATTTAGGAAATGAAATTAAAAGAATTTGGCATTCTCAGACTATAAAAATATTACCTTTTGTTATTTCGGCTACTGGCATTATACCTAGCTCTCTTATTAAAAATTTAGGCATATTAGATTTGTCAAAGAATTTGTATATAAAAATGCAAAAATCAGTCATTTTAAATACATGTAGAATTACGAAAGATTATTTAAATATTTATATTGAGGGATCAGTAGGATTTATCGGTCAAATTAGGAATTCCACAGAGCCGAACCCTCTGATATGAAAATATCTGGAGACGGTGAATTATATTCCCATTTAATAGTTTGGTAGATTAACGTGTTGTTCTTGTATTGTTTTGTATTAATTATACTTATATAATACACTTGTATAACGTGGATTTACTAGATGATCATTTATATGGAAAAGTGTATGAAAGTGTATAGGAAAAACTAAACCCGTTCCTGTAAATCTGGTGATAAAAAATTAAAAAAGTATCAAAAGGCTTAATTTTTTTATATCTGAGTGCTGCACCGAGGTGTATTTACAAAACCTATACACCTTTCAGTCGCCGCCGCTACTGAAACGGTATAGGTTTTGTTGTGCAAAATCATCCACAACCCTACTCCATTTCAGTCGCGCGACGGAAATGGTATAGGTTTTTTTTTTAAAGAAATCATCTATGTACAAAGCCCATATCGTTTCAGTCACGGTGACGACAGTTTTTTTTTATTCTTGAACAAACATTTTACAAATGATTACAGTGGTTTACATAGTAGTACAAAAAAGTTGTTAATATTCAGTAACTGGGTGAAAGAGGTTAGTAGTAGCAATTTGTGAACACCTCACTGGGAGAACTAGTGCTGAGGTGTTCGCATGTTTTGAATTAAGTGCTTTCTGTTGACATAAGTAAAAACACAGTATCCTCCTTGATGTGGTTCGGCCCATGGCGACAGTATACATACATTTAAGATTAGTAGCAGTTAAAGTAATATAAATAATTTTTTTCAAAAGCAGGTTGGTATATTTTTCAATAGACCACACAGTTCAGTTGGTAGTGGTAATAGAGTAGCTTTTGTTTGTGCATTTATTTCGATATTTATTTTTTCATCTATAAAGCCCATACCGTTTGTAGAGATGATAGACCGTCAAACAACAAAACAAAGGTTCAAAAAACACACTCAAATCGCATTTCTTGCATCTTCTTTATTAATTAGTTAAAAGCTTATAGGGTTCGCGCTCAGGCGTCACGGGTTCAATCCTCTGCCAGCTAAGTTCTCTTTCAATGCATAAGCAACCAAAGATAGTATTTCAAAACGTGAGAATGGTCGTTTGTAATGATAATGAGGTATATAAAAAGTCAATAAGTCGGTATCGTATTATAAATTAATGTATTACAATGACTAGTCTAAGGTTCAATTTACATTGATGTGGAATTTACAGAGGTATTATAAATAATACGTTTAAAAAAATGTGTTTGACGTCACATTACTATCGAGAGACTTCTGGTCACGTATTACCATATCAGTATGTAATACGTAACTCATTTGCCTTAATCTTACCAAATATTGCAATCAGCTGTCGCAGATAACGGCCGAATGAATGTTAACACGTCACAGTTCACATAAACAAAAAATTATATTTAATAATAACATGTTACTTATGAAAATGGAATGTTCAAGGCATTCACTTCACTCAAAACATTATAATTACTAATCAAACATAACCCTACCCAAACAAATAAATAATAAAAACTTTGCTCCTGGACAGAAAATATTATCTTAATATTATTTACAAAATTTAAAATATTCCTACCTGCTTTTGAAGAAAATTATTTGTATAACTTTAACTGCTACCAATTTTATGTCTACGATACTGTCGACACGAGTTGAACCGCGGTGCCCTTCTTGACAATATCAAGGAGGATACTGTGTTTCTACTTATGTCGGCAGAATTTCTCTTAATCCTAAACATGCGAACACCTCAGCACATGTTCTCCCAGTGAGGTGTTCACAAAATGCTACTATTAACCATCTTACATACCTTTTTACATCCTCTTACTGAATATGAACTTTTTTTGTACTACTACCTAAACCTTTGTAATTATTTGTTAAATGTATGTACTAGTATAGAAATAAATAAATAGATGCAAAGAGGAGAAAAAATTGCTGTATTTTATTATTATTTAAATAACGGACACATATATAAATAGATAGCCCCGACCTAGCGAGTAAAATTAATTATCGCATGTCCAATAAAAAAACAGTAGACTCCATGCTGAATTTCATGCAGTTGCTTCTCGCATTATATGTGTAGAGGTTGCTTCGTATGTGGAATTGAACATTAATAACTGACATAAGATGTATGAATGTGAATGAGGCGAGGAGTGTATGCCAAGACCGAGTTGTTTGGCCGTCCTCTCTGCCTACCCCTGCGGGGAAACGGCGTGATGGTTAGTTAGTTAGTTAGTAACATATTTAATTTTAATAACATTGGTTCCTTTAAAAAGCAACTATATGCAGATATTATGCATTAATTCTGCCATTGTTATTAAGATTACAATACTATTTTTCATATTACATATATCTTTATAAATTTATGTAGGTACTTATCCACTGGAGCGACAGAGCAATTAAAATGTTTTTTCGGATTGCTAAAGGAAATTTTGCCGCCCACTTTAAAAAAAATCATACCTCCGAATTTGAATATGGAGAGCTACAAACTGATTATAGTTCTATGTAGCCAATGAATTCCCCTATCTTTTGTTTATTATCACATATTTGTAGGATTTATAACAAAAATCTAATTAAATCTTTAACCTTAAAACATTTTAAAGAACCTAGAGAATATTTATTTTGTTATATTTTGAATGTACAATATATAATATAGTCGTTTCAATTAAAAAAAATTAAAAATTTGCCACATTTTGTCAACAAAGCAATTTGAGGTTTTGGAAATAGTGCCATAATGTCGCAAAAAGCGCTCGAGTGGATAAATGTCCATTGGGCGTCTAAACAATTAAATAAAAAGATATCTAAAAAATGATATAATTATCTGCTTGTTGTCTGCCTGGATCCAGTTTCGAAAAAATTTTTTTTTTCGAAATTTCGATATTTGTAAAAAGATTTCAGGAAATCCATGTGCAGTGTAAAAAAATCGTTTCCGGCTACAACATCAGTAATGCCATTTTTTTTATATTAGCGCTCTAGTACACCCAAAAGTCACGAGCTGCCCCTGCTTGTAGGGTATTCACATTGAAAAAATATTTTTAAAATTTGGAAACCTCAGATTAAGACACATTCTTACATTGAAAAGTTACACAATTAATTGGAAATTATGACATTTATTGATAAAATTTTACAAATATTTAAACTTGAACACATTGCAGTTTACAATAAATAATAACAATAAAACATTCGTGATGTCCCTCAGGCGAGTGTTTATTAAATTTCATTGATTTATTATGCAATACGATGCAGAAATATTTTATTATTTTAAACGGAACAATACGGAGAATAGCGAGAAAACGGCATCTGACGGTCACGGCGAACATGTTATTCCACGACAAGAAGGCCCTGACACGAAAGACTTGATTGATTATCAACTTATGATTTGCATATAAAATTTGAAATGTTACCTATGATTTTTGTAAGCAATTATTTTATAACAAACTAGCTGGAATGAAGAAATTATTTCTCCCTGCGTGTCCTTTCCCATTTGACCCCGTTCCCCTTCCGTCACTTTTCCTCTCCCTTTACCTTCCCCGCATTCCTTCTCCCCTCTCCCCCTGTCCCCCTTCTCGCGAACTCTCCCTCACGCATTCCACTTTCACCTTCTCCGCCTTTTCCCCTCCCTCGTCCCCCTCCCGCAAACCCCCCTCCGCAATTTTTCCCAGCCGCTAAAATCCTTAAAATACACTTATTTTTCAAACAACTCGCGTATGACCTATTGCAATTTTTTTTATGGAAATTTTATAACGCCAGAACTCATCAGTAAGATATGTATAGAAACCTTCGCGGCCATAAAAAAAAAACTCACCAAATTTTCATCGCAATCGGATGAATAGTACATGAAATAATTTCATAACGCTAGAGCTCACTATTATATACAGAAACCATCGTGGGCATGCGCACATTATAACCCTAAAGTTTCATCGCAATCGGATGAATAGTATAGGAAATAATTTAATAACGCCGGAGCTCACTATTATATATAGAAACCATCCCGGGCATGCGCACATCATATCCCTTAAGTTTTATTGCAATCGGATAAACGGTATGGCAGCGGATAAAATATGAACAAACAAAAAAGATTGATTTTTATATATACGAAGACTGAAATTAAAAATGACATCTCTTTTCGTAGGAATGTTAATACGTTCCACGATTTCCGTAACATTACCTGCTTAAAAAAAAATTGGTTTCAGTGGCAAAGTTTGTAGTATTTGCACAGTCCACCTCACTAGGGTTTCGTGTTCTGAGGCGGCCTGTAGTTTTTTAAACTTTTGTATTTAGTTTCAGGTTGCCTTTACATCGTCTTTATAAATGTTCGTAAGTTCATTATTACTTTGTTTTATTAATTATATTCTTTTCCATTTTTTTGATGTTTTTTGGTGGGGCATTGTACAGTTTCGTAGCATAGAATTTAATATTTCTCTGGTCCAAAAGATGTGTTCGTACAGTGAGCGACCAGTATTATATATTGACTTATTGCCTAAGTTGAGTATTTATGTTGGGCAATGGAATATTCAGATGTATTTTTTTAAGTTTAAATAAAATATTTTTGAATAGATTTTGCGTACACTGTAGATGTTTTGACATTATGAAACCTTACCCTTTAATATTAAAAAAATGCGGAATTTGTAGAATGCATGTTATATTATATTTTGCCAAATTTAAGTGGGCAACCATTAGGATCATTAGCGTAATATTCTGATTTTTTCTGAGTAACACAGTCAAACTGTTTGTAGCAAACAAACAAATTCTTGGAAGAGCTGTGTATCTGTTATGGAGATCGGGGAAGGCCAATAGTATGGCTGGTATGGTAGTCCCGGAGTTAGGTCGTACGTACGTCATCGACGATCGACATATATATACATACATACTCACCCAAATCGTTTGGTGGGCCAAAATTTTTTTTTACCGAGTTTAGGTGAGCCCCTCGAGGGGTGGGGGGAGGGATGGTGAAACGATCACAAAAATAAATTCGTAATAAATAATAATTATTCGTAGTGAGCAATAAAATCAACCCCCCATCGAGAGGCCGAGGTCTAATAACAAGGAAGTTCTAATTTCAAAAAAATAATGCAAATGTGATAAATTTACGAGAACGATATTTTCTTTTTTTTATGAATACCAAAATCGAAAACATAGAAAGCAGAAAACTTCGTTTTGGGCCGCAGGTTGGGCATGCCTGTATACAACGATGACGCCACGTACGACCTCTCTCTGGGACTACTATACGAACAGCTTACAGCCTGAAACACTCTGCCGACTGAACGTCCAATATGCATAGCATGCTACAATCTAACAGATTATTAATGAAGACGAAGACGTGTGTTTTATTTTTATTGAGCATGTTCAGTTTACCAAGTTAAGGTTATTCGAAAAACATTTTTTTTCATATTTATTATAAGTTCAACTATAGGTATTATATTGCCTACACCTCATTTTCTGCTCCTTTTTCATGTTCTGAAACTATATTTTAAGAAGAATAGCAAAAAATGTATGTGTCTTAGTATGCCTTACATCGCCATGAATATAGTATTATGCATAAAAATCGCTTAGCGAACTGAGTCTATATAAGTGTATTTATTTTATTTTGTAAATAATTTTATAAGAAAAAAACACAATTGGAAACTATCACAGATAGTTTGAGACATGAAATCATATGTTTTTAAAGTGATTTCTTTTATTATATCGCCGTTGATACTGCAGTACGTCGTATGTCATTTGACAAGTGACGAACTCGATTATCCAACTTGAGATATAACAAATTACCATTTAATCTGTAGGTATATTAATACTGTCCTTATATTGACAAAGTTTTGACACGATGTAAAGGTCAGAAATTTTGATATTTTTCCATCAAAATAACAAAACACATTTTTTGACATACGACCTACTGCAGTAACAACTACGAAATGCGTTCATACAATTGTGGTGAATAAACACATTTTTTAGTAGTGTACGCTTATATTTCTTCTGAAGTAAACAATTTTATTTTAAATTAATTTAAAACAAATAACTTTGTATTAAACCACTATTAAAACCACTATTGTTTTAATTTAATTCAAAATGACGCCACAAAGTGATTTTACGAAGTTTGAAGAAATAATTTTATTTTAATTCATATATTATACTCAATATATCAAGAGCATATTTTTTTGTATTTATAATGTAAACCAATTCCTAATATATTTTTTATGTGAATACCGCTCAAGAGTCCCAACTGCTCCCGTCTGGAGCCAGTGAGACGGCATCCCCAATTAAGTATGTTATGAGGCTGTAGGTAGTGGCTGAAGGAGATGGAGTAGAGGAAGGTGGGGAAGTACCTGGCATACCCATTTCAAGCAATGTTTCAATTCTGAATGGTGGTCTTACACCAGGGCGATACTGAGAATATCTTCCACTCTGGAGCGTGCCGCAAATATACTATATATTATTTTTAATTAATTAGTTGTGAAATAAAACAAATTAATAAAATAACATTTATTTGCGCACGCCGGGATTCGATCCCGCGACCTTCGGATGCGAGTCGAGAACCTTAACCCTTGACCACGGAGGCAGTCAAAATTGGAATAGTGATTTAACATTAATCGTCGAACAAAGCTGTTTCTGATAAAGTTTATTTATAACTAGCGGACCCGGCAAACTTCGTACCGCCTCAGAATCAAAAAATGTTGTGTCTATATTATTTTCTGAAATAAATTAAGTTTTTATTACGTTAAAATAAATAGGTACCTACTCTAAGTTCAAAAAATGAAATTGAGCTGTTGACTAAGCACGAAATGTTCGGCACACTACACCATTGACAGTTCGAATTGATTCAAATTATGTCGACCAACGCACATTATTTGAAAAGCCGTTCCATACAAAATATATGAAACAATTAATTTTCTTCATAATTATTTTTCCCGTGATTTTTTTCTGATATTTTAATAGTTATTCTGTTAAGCGGGACGAAGACAAATCCAACAAATCAAAGATCATAAAAATCGGTTCAGCCGTTCTGGAGTTATAAATGGTGTAACTAACCCGACTTTGTTTTATATATTAAGATATTTTTGCAAGCTTTAATTGATAAACGCGGCCATTGCAGCGCTCTCCCGGAACTGAGAATTAGCCTAAACCGGAAATGCCATCGCCATTCCGCAAGCGGCCATTTGCAATATAAACCGCGGGTTTTTACTCGTCGGCTTTAAATATTTACCATAACCCACCATCCCACCATCCCACAGACCGACACAAACCAACCAACCAAGCAACGCCCGACACCTTGCACAATATTAGGTATCATTATCTTTCTCAAAAGTGTTATTTCAATCATGTAGTGCAAAAATGCCACACTTGAGAAATCTTTTTTATTTAATTTTTATGTTAATACCTTACAAGAGTCCCAACTGCTCCCATCTGAAGCCAGTGAGACTATTGGGGTATGTTGTGAGGCTGAAGCTAGTGGGGATAGGAGGGAGATGAGGAAGAAGGTGGGATAGTGCCTGGGTATTCAGATCTAGTATTTTCTAGACTTACATATTTCAAATTAGAATATAGTTAAAAGACTAAACATAAACGACCACTTAATGCTTTTAAAATTGTAAATTACCGAGTAGATAGTAACTTAGTCAATTAAATCTAGTTCTACGCAAGGCCAAATGTTCCAGGATCTATTTTGGACCGAAATTTTTACCAATAATTCTGGATATTTTAATCTTATGTCTAGAATGTCTAGATCATACAATGATCTTGCTAAAACACACACTATCATAGATATTTTTGTAAATAATATAACTTGTTTCAACAAATATCTCCACGTTTTGTGCACCTAAAAAATAAAATAAAAAAATTGTTTGATTTTTTTTTTTAATAAATACTTTATAAATATTTTCGACCTATTATGTCTTTCAAATTTTGTAATTAATTTCTCAAGTTATGTATAAAAATACTGACATTGTTTTTCATGTGTTTGCTTCTGTGAATATGCAAATGTGTTAACTGCAGTCACAAAAACGGCGCTCTACAAATTATCCTGAATTTCAATTCTGAATGGAGGTCTTACACCAGGGCAACACTGAGAGCATCTTCCACTCCGGAAGGTGCCGCAAATATACCTTATATATTCATTATGATACAAGTGTGAAAAGATAAATGAATAAAAAAATATATCTGTGCACCCGCGACCTCCGGATAACTAGATGAGAACTTTGTACCTCGACCACGAAGGCCGTCTGCGAGATTTCAAAAAGAATTTTTAAAATCGCCGAAATGAAGGAGGTCTATTTTGACAATTAAATTTATGGTTTCAGCACGAAATATAATTAAATTTCTAAATGTTTGTAATAGTGTAAAATTATGAATAATATTTTTAAAACTGTATCCAAGCACCAAAACCTATATTCCATTTCATATATTTTTACTTTCTATAAATCCAGAATAAAACAAAAGAACTTCCCCTTTCTTTTGGCGCTAAAAACATAAAAAAATAGTTCGTAATAAATTTGTACGTAGAATAAGCATAAAATGTAGAACATGTATGTATAAATAAAAAAAATACACGTGCTTCGAGTCGCAGCAATCACTTACCTCTTTATACCTATACCTTCAGAGTTTTGTTTTTTGTTTGGTTTTTAATGTTATCACTGAAAACCTTGTGCAAAAAGATTTTTTTAATGTAAGTACACATATAAGTTGTAAATCTCTCAGTAGTAATTATGTTCCTATGTAACTATGTCACTAGCTATACGTCTAAAAAGTCTCTAAGTCACTAGTTGTAATAATATAATATCTTAGTTGTAAACCAGTTACATTAATATAAGTCTTGGAGGTGATTTTTCACAAAACGACGCTATATAAATCACCCAAATATTATTTTTTTATGGTTTTTAAGTGTTAGGGATATAAACAACAAATTTTACAAATGTGGTGTTTTTATTCAGAGAAAAGACTTGGAACAAGCCAAAATTTTTTAACAATTAATCTCACTTACGCTAAGGTTCTTTCGCACTAGGTGATCGATTTGTAAACTGACATTCAGTGGGTTTGTTGTTATTGTATGTATATTGTATATATCAATGCGTGGGCCTTTACCGCAAAATGTTTGAAAAACCGTCCATCCGGCACACATGCGCTCTTTATTTTATTACATTATTTTATCCTTGTTTTATTTAGTTCCCACTAAGGTTAGACTCTCGATTATCGAATACATAATTTAAAAAAATAAATAAATATTAGAATTTTTTCTAAATTTCCCGATGACAGTTATCCTCTTTTCAAGCTAGATGTTAACTTCAAATTATCAGTCCATCTTTTATGTGGTTGACCTCTGCTTCTCTCCCCCAGCCAAGGACTCCATAATGATAATAATAATGCTGTTTGGGCTGAGAATTAAAGTTCCAAAATGCTTGCAACTGTACAGGGAGGTTCCGATGAGGAAGATCGATTATTCCCCAAATCAAATTTTTTAAATTAAAAATTAAATATTGTTTTATTTCATTCAAAACTTGCTTTCATATATACCTACATTCAAGTAAGCAATAAAAGTGCTCAAAATGCACGATAATAAATGATTAAATATCGTGTCCTTCTTGTAAGCATTTTTTGATATTAAGTATTTATGATTTTTCAATAATGTCTAAACAAAATAAGTGTGTAAAAGAAATCTGAAATATTTCAGTTTGTAAGACCTTAAATAAATAGAAAAACTGGGGTATTTTCGTCACAAAACACGTTCTCGGCTTTATTTTTTAATGATTTTAATTGATTTGTAGGGTACCTACATACTCTGGGGATCAAATTCAATAATATTTGTACTTCATATTTATTTTTGTACAAGTGAGGTTTCCTGCACTATTTATTTGTATAATTTTGTAAAAAATGTTATAATAATAATAATAATTAAAAAAAAATATTATTTCTAATAATAATATTCCGTTGCCATCTAAAACAGATATGCACGATTTTTGGACTAAAATTTGGAGTAAAGATATAAAACACAACGAGTCAGGTCCCTGGATAGAAAATGAAGAACTCAATTGTTCAGACATTGAACAAATGAGTTTTTCTGATATATCGGTTGAATTGTTAGCCAAAATTATTAAAAATACTCATAATTGGAAAGCCACGGGTTGCGATTGGATACATAATTTTTGGTACAAACGTCTGACTACGTTACATCCTCTTTTGGCAAAACATCTTTCAAAATTTGTTAGACAAACTCAAAATTTTCCAAATTTTCTAACTAAGGGCATTACTTATATGTTGCCTAAGAGCGAAAATATTAATAATCCCTCTCAGTATAGACCCATTACATGTTTACCGACAATATATAAAATTTTAACCTCTTGCTTGACAGATTTAATATATAATCATTTAGATGAAAAAAATATTTTATCTGAACAACAAAAAGGTTGTCGCAGAAAACATATGGGATGTAAAGAACAATTAGTTATTGATTCTGTAATTCTAAAACAGATTCAAAATAAAAAACGTAATTTACATACTTGCTATATAGATTACCAAAAGGCTTTTGATAGTGTCCCGCACTCGTGGCTTATCAAAGTATTAAAGATATATAAAATTAATCCAATGATTATTAGCTTTTTAGAAAATATTATGTCATTTTGGAATACAGATTTATTTATCAATTTAAAGGGTAAGAAAATAGTAGTACCGGGCATTTCAATAAAAAGAGGAATTTTTCAAGGAGACTCGTTGAGTCCTCTTTGGTTTTGCTTAGCATTAAATCCTCTATCCAAAATGTTAATAAAAAGCAAGTTTGGAATAAAAATTAAGGGAAATACAGGAGAGAGTAGTACAATTTCGCATCTATTATATATGGATGATATAAAATTATTTTCAAATTCTGAATCAAATTTAGAGAAAATGATTAAGGTAGTTAAAATTTTTTCAGATGATATTAAAATGACTTTTGGTCTAGATAAATGTAGAACGATCCATATAGAGAAAGGCAAAATTATAGATGGAGATGAGGGTATATTTAGAAATTTCAAAATTAAAAGTATGAAAGGGGATGAGGTTTATAAATACTTAGGATACCCGCAATCGAATAGATTAGATCATACTAGTATTAAAAATGATATTAGGATTAAATTTCAAACTAGGATAAGAAAAATTTTAAAATGCAATCTATCTGCTAAAAATTTAGTAAAGGCAATAAATAGTTGGGCAATACCTCTATTAACGTACTCATTTGGTATAATTAAATGGTCTAATACAGATTTAGATAGCTTAGAACGATTAATTAGAACTACGTTAACAAAGTTTAATTGTCATCATCCAAATTCAGCTATAGAACGAATTAATTTACCTAGAAATTTAGGAGGTAGAGGTATAGTCAAAATAACTTCTTTAAAACAAAATCAGGTAGAAATGTTAAGAAATTTTTTTTCATAGAAAAGCTAATAGCTCAGAGCTGCATAAAATAATTTGCAAGGCAGACAGAAATATTTCACCTTTAAATTTATACGACGAGAATGCCAACATTTTTATAAATACCAACCAGGAATTATTAGATTCCTGGTCAAATAAAATTATTCACGCAAAACACTTCAATTATCTCAACCAAACGTATGTTGACAAACTTTCGTCAAACAAATGGTTGAGTATTGGAGAGTTGAGCGCAGAAATAGAAGGTTTTATGCTTGCTATTCAAGATAGAGTAATTAATACCAAAAATTATAGGAAGCATATAATCAAAGATCCAAATCAAATTGATGATTTATGTAGAAAATGTATGGCTTTTCCGGAAACTATAGAACACATTATATCAGGATGTTCTATATTAGCGCCGTCTGAGTATACATTTAGGCACAATCAGGTTTTAAAAATAATTCACCAAAGTTTGGTAATTAAACATAACTTGATTGACTGTCATAATATAGTACCATATTATGAATACGAACCAAATTCATTTTTAGAAAATAATTTCTTTAAAATTTACTATGATAAAACTATACTAACAGACAGACCAATTGGTCATAATAGACCTGATATAGTTTTACATGACAAAATTAAAAAAATAACTTATATTATTGATGTAGCTATTCCAAATTCCTGTAATATTCAAAAATCTGTTTCTGAAAAAATAAGAAAGTATACAGATTTAGGAAATGAAATTAAAAGAATTTTGCATTCTCAGACTATAAAAATATTACCTTTTGTTATTTCGGCTACTGGCATTATACCTAGCTCTCTTATTAAAAATTTAGGCATATTAGATTTGTCAAAGAATTTGTATATAAAAATGCAAAAATCAGTCATTTTAAATACATGTAGAATTACGAAAGATTTTTTAAATATTTATATTGAGGGATCAGTAGGATTTATCGGTCAAATTAGGAATTCCACAGAGCCGAACCCTCTGATATGAAAATATCTGGAGACGGTGAATTATATTCCCATTTAATAGTTTGGTAGATTAACGTGTTGTTCTTGTATTGTTTTGTATTAATTATACTTATATAATACACTTGCATAACGTGGATTTACTAGATGATCATTTATATGGAAAAGTGTATGAAAGGGTTTAGTTTTTCCTATGACTTTAACACACTTTAATAAGAAAGTTTATGCTTGGAGAAGATACCAATTTGCACGCGGAGGACATTATATTGAAAACACTGGACTTTGCATGATTTTACATTTACTGACCCCATCACTTTTGGTATTCACTTATAAGAAGTATAATGCCAAAGGTGAGTTAATACTTACTTTGAAAGACTTGAGAATTTAATGATTCTTTACGACTGGAGAATTTTCATCAAGTGACCATTATAAAAGCTTACAAAAAAGAATTAGCTCATATTTTCACAATTAGTTATTTACAATGTCACGGGCTGTGAATGTGAAAGTGAGAAGGTTTTGACTTTATGGATAAGACAGTCCGAACAGATGAGTTTTAAGTTTAGCTCTTAATTCCGCCGATTTATTAATCATTCTTAACTATTATTAACTCATGTGGCAGCCTATTCCATGCTTTAGGTCCCGACACTCCGAAAGCGCGCTCACCGAACTTAGTGTCTGGTGTGCACTTTGGTTCCTTCAACCTTCCGATAGCTGATGATGCTGCTGACCTGAGGGTTGATTGTCGAGAATTGGAATTTTCAGGAATACACAGTTCCGATAAGTAAGCCGGAGCCATTGCGTTAAGCGACTTAAATACCATCCAGCAGAGCTTGAACTGGATTCTTTCAGGACATTTGAGCCAGTGAAGATTTTTGAGATGTTCTGAAATATGGGAATATTTAGATACGCCGGTGATAAGTCTTGCCGCAGCGTTGAAAACGGATTGTAGTTTGTTTATTTGATATTTTGGGAGACTTGCATATATACCGTTGCAATAGTCTAGACGTGAAACAACATACGAATTGACTAGTAATTTAGTCGCCTCTGTTGGCAGGTTTCTTCGCACTGCTTTAATTTGCCTCAATTGAAAGAACCCCGTGCTTACGGTTCTGTTCACTTGAGTTTTCAGGGAAAAATCAGCGTCGAGATTAACACCCAGTAGTTTTATACAAGTCTTTGGACTGATGTCACTTCCTGAAATGGTTATTGGGGAGTTATCAATGTTACGCTGACGTCTGCTGGTGGCGGTCCAGAGAAACTCAGTCTTTGAAGGATTCAGTTTCAATCTATTTGAGGTCATCCAGCGGGTGATTGCTTCTAGACACTCAGTTATACGAGTTTTAAGATTGTCTATTTCCTCTGGTAAGCAGTAAAAGTAGACTTGCTGGTCATCAGCGTAGCAGTGAGATAGAAGACCAAATGATTCGATTATTTTAGCGACATCATTTGTGAAGAGGATGAAGAGAAGTGGGCCCAGAACAGACCCTTGGGATACTCCTGATGAAAGGTTTGCATATTTTGATTGTTTTTTCCCCACCTTAACGGCTTGTACACGGTTGCCCAAGTAAGATGTCAGCCAGCTTTTAACGTCGCAGTTTAAACCAAAGGATTCTTCTAATCGTTTAATAAGAAGATCGTGGTCAATCGTGTCAAAAGCGGCACTCATGTCCAAGACTGAAAGGAGCGCCAGTTTACCCGACTCGATAGCAAGAGTTATATCCGACAAAACACGTAGTAATCCAGTTTCCGTTGAGTGAAACCTTCTATATGCCGATTGGTATTTAGTTAGCAATTCATTTGAATTTAAATGACATATTATCTGTGCAGCAGTGATTCTTTCTAAGATTTTCGATATTAATGGCAGATTTGAAACTGGTCGGTAATTTGAGAGATCTTCAGCGTCCAATTGCGGTTTTTTTATTAACGGAGTTACGACAGCTGATTTAAGAGGTTTTGGAAAATCACCCATGCTAAGTGACTTATTGAAAAGATGAGCTAGAAAGGGAGATATTTCATTGCAGCACTTTTTTAGTAACCACGTTGGAATAGGGTCGAGTGAACACTGCTTGTTCGGTGAAGTAAGTATTAACTTCCTTACTTCTTCGGAGGATGTAGGTTTGAAGGCAGAAAAGTTTCCGCTACTGCATATAGTGAAAGACGGTGGTGGGGCGGAGGCTGTTAGAGCACGTATTGATTCAATTTTATGAAGAAAAAAGTTGGAGAATATTTCCGGGGCTATGTCGGTTGTATTTTGTGCACGGACATCGGCAACGACCGTCTTAAACGAGTTCCAAAGACTTGTTGTGGGTTTTGACGCTCTGAATCGATCCTACTTATCCAATATTTGGACCTTTTCGAATGAATTAATAACGTGTACTCTTTTTGAGCCCGTATCGAATCGTCACGTGATGTAACCCCCGAGTGTCTGTAGGACCCCTCCAGTTTGCGTATGTAAAAGCCTTAATAGGCGTAAATAAATAAATAATATTCTGAAAAGTGTGTTTACTAGATTATGTATTGTTTTATTTTGCTGAATGATTATATGTTTTGAAATTTGTGTTGTATAATACAATATTTCGTTTGAAAATTGAACTAATCTGCCAACGACCAACGGTATAACCTTAGTATATTAAACTTACTTTAAAAAAATTACTTTCTAGATAAACTTACTTTTTCAAAATTTTAAAAAGTTCGTTAACCAGATAAAATAACAGTCTTTCAAAATCAATTTATGTTTTTTGTAAAAAATAGTCAATACGTCTAGAATTTGATTTAAAAATGACTAATATCATTCACACAGCAATTCCAAAAATGACACAGGCCTTGTGGGAAATTATTTTTCTCAGAGCCTCTCGTGTTGACCTAATGTAAACAAAAACATTTTGCAACCTAGTCAAGTTCCTCTGCGAGATCGGGGCCCTATAGAAAAAAAATTATATATTTCTTTTTGTCCTGTTTCCTAAATCTGTACCATTTTCACAGCATCATCAAATATGACATATACTCTTCTAATATCTTCTGAGTATTGTATCCTTAAAGTGTACCATTTTTGCACCTATTTGGGGCACCATGCGAAGTGGGGACCCTAGAAAAATTGCAAATATTATTTTTCGAGTTCTGTGTTCTCAATGTGTACCATTTTCAGAGCATCCCTAAATATGGCACATGTCCTGAAGGAAATTATTACCATCGGGATCTCCTGATTAGAGATAACATAAATTTTTTAAAAAATCTGGCCAGGGCTCCCTCCGAGATTAGGGCCTTTTGGGCATAGGGCATAAGCGAAGTCCAGCCCTGAATACAAATATAATCATGCCATTGTGTACCATTCTCGTAACTCATGTGATGTGATATTTAGTGCTAATAAAAGTGTACACCGCTAGATGTCAGCAGAGTGTGGGTGCATTCATAATTTACGAGCTGATATGTGTCTTGAAGTTATAAAAAAGGTTGCATTTTACAGCTGTGCATATTTTAGCACTCCCACAAACGACCCACAGAAAATTACTAAGTTGATAAGCAAACCGTTGTAAAGTAAAAAAATATTTTTTCTTTTTAAATATGTGTTTTATTGGATACGTTTTTAGATTTTCACGGCCAAAAGCATTTTCGTTGTTTGTTTTTGGGGTGTTATGCCGTGTTGTGCTACCTCCTTCTTTAGCCGACGTTTCGGACAGCGTTGCAGTGTCCATCATCAGGGCAGATCCGGTAGATCCGTCGATGTGACGTCACATCGACGGATCTACCGGATCTGCCCTGATGATGGACACTGCAACGCTGTCCGAAACGTCGGCTAAAGAAGGAGGTAGCACAACACGGCATAACACCCCAAAAACAAACAACGAAAATGTGTTTTATTGTTTGCTTGACAATATTTACTCAAATGATTATTTCTATAAACAAAAAAATTTGACGTTTAATTTTTGACCAAATCTTGTTATTTAAAATTATTTTATGGCCTGGACTCGTTAGAGCTGATCAACTGATTAAATATTCATATTCCGACAAGATCAACACGGCAATCTCATTTGTTTTATTTGCCTACATGTAGAACTAACTATAGAAAAAAATCACCAATTATTTATGTATATGTATAGTATATGTGCATTGTGCACATATATACATAGACATTTTTAAATAAGACAAAATATACATAGACATTTTTAGCAATACACTTACGATTGAAAATAAAACAAGAGTGTGGAATATATCCGGGGCATCTCCTATCCTCATCCTATATTCCTCTTCCTTACATTTCAATATGTAACTCCATCTCCAATCAACTTTAACATAGGCTTTTTTGGCTTGACTTCATTTAACAATTTTCACAACAATAAAACACTCTTGTAAATCGAAACCACAATAAATAACAAATCACTCCTGTAAATCGAAATTACAATAATAACAAAACACTCCTGGAAATCGAAACTACAATAAATAATAAAACACTCTTTTAAATCGAAACTACAATAAATAACAAAATACTCTTGTAAATCAAAACTACAATAAATAATAAAACACCCTTGTAAATCGAAACTACAATAAATAACAAAATACTCTTGTCATTGGAAACTACAATAAATAACAAATCACTCTTGTAAATCGAAACTTCAATAGATAACAAAACACTCTTGTACATCGAAACTACAATAAACAACTCTTGTAAATCGACATGTATAATAAAATAATAAAACTTTCTGCATTTATTGATTCCGCAAATAATTCAATTTACTCCCGCTCCCCTTTGAAAAGGTTTTGCCCTTGAAATTTGGGCATTCCCTCCTTTGGGCGGAATCGATTTGTTTCACCCCTTGCAACCCTGGTTCTGTTGGGGTAGGGGCGGAGGGGGCCGTCGGTCGCCCGGGGCCAGGGGGAGGGGTGGTTTCTTGGAATTTCCATTCTTCTCGTGAAGTCACCCGCGCTACAACCCTCCCCCTTTCCGCCCACCGTGTCTAGCCTCACTGCCTCATTGGGCTGAGATTGTCCCCCCCCTCGTTTTGTTAACAGCTCCTTGAGCGTTAGTGGACAAATAGTTACGTATTGTTATTTGGTAGTGAGAACAAAGGAACTATTATCATTTTTTTTGCCATTTTAATCTGTTTTTCTTGCAATTAATTATTGCAGCTTTTTTGTATCGGTTAACACATTTTTATTCGGTAATTGATGATCGTGCAAATGCGTCGAGATACTGCAATACAAAGAGACAGAAACCGTTCGCAATCCGCGACATTTTTCGAACACACCAAACTTTTTTGCGGCACCATTTTTATTCAAAATTAATAAATATTGTAATTAATATATATAAATAAATGCAAAACCATTATATTTACCAAGCCATAAAAAACTACAATGACCTTCCTTCGGAATTGTGCTGTATTTTCAACCAATCGGAACCAATAAATAAAAGTAAAAAAAAAAAAACTTACATTAACAAATAAATATTTTGTACAAAATATATTGTAATTATGTAACCCAATAAAGAGTCGTGACTCCCTTATCATCTCATCTTTTATGATAAGGTATACATAACCAATCATGATCATATTACATTTTATAAAATATATATACCTATATTTATTTATTTATTTATTTATATAATACAAACATACAATACAAGATGATCCTTTGTCTGTCCAACTGGGAAGGATTCCCGTTTCAGGACAGCCAAATTGTGTTTTAGTACATATTCTTACAATGGAAAGGAATGGCGATTCTGTCAAGAAATATAAAACAATATTACCCATATGTTGTATATTACAATAATTTTTTTTTAAATTAACAACTGGTTTAAACTAAGTGCCTCTGCTGACGAGGCAACTGAAAAATAAAACCAGTGCAACTAAACTCGCTACGCTGTGTACACACTACACAGTTTCTCAAAAACCCGTTGTCAATGGTAACGCAAGCAGTGACTCGCGACTCGCACTGCTAGTTGCTACGATGACAGCTGATTGTTCTTCGTCTATGGCTAAACAAGCAGACACAATTATTGAAAAAAATTTAGCGTTTTAGGGCTATTTTATTAAAAAGAAATCTCCAGCCCTAAAATTAAACTATAAAAATATTAACATTTAATAATTTATCAACTCAGCTTTTGTAGATAATATTCTAATAAACAATGTAATATCAATGAATGATGAAAATAGTATTGTGTGGAAAAATAGACACTTAGAGCTAGCGAAAAAAAACGGATGGACACCCTTGAAATGTGGTGCTGGAAAAAAATGGTCAGGATTCCATGGACAGCCAAACGCACTGATGTGTCCATTCTGGAAGAAGTGGATTTCCACAAAAGGCTTTTACATTTCCGCCTACAACGATTTTTTAGATACTTTGGACACGTCGCTCGCCAAACTGAAGACTCCAACTTGGAGAAACTCATAGTCACTGGCAAAGTGTTTGGCAGAAGAAGCAGAGGAAGGTCACCAATGCGCTGGAGTGACCAAGTAACACTGGCGATCGTATCATTTTGGCTCTCCACGCAGCGCAGAACCGCGAGGAGTATAAGAGGCCTTGTCGACCATAGAAATTTGGGTAGGGGTTACGATCTTCAGCACTGAGGAACGGAAGAAAATCAGACAACATGCAATGTCGTGTCCTCTGCGTGCTTATTAAACAATTATTATAATTTTTTTTTCATAAAATTCTCGTAAATGCGAAAGCATGGGGGTAGGTTGAAAGGGTGACCAGAATGTTCAGTGGAAACTTTTTAAGTGTATGAATATTGAGCACAAACTTTTCATCGGATGTTAATTCCTCACATGGATAATTCATCATGTCTCGAAGCGTCGAAAACTGATAATTGGGGTTTTTAACCTTAGGAAGGGTAGGTTAATGTAAGTTATGATGCGATGAATTATCATGTGAGGAAGTATCGTGTCTGAATTTACTATGTGAATTCAGACGCTGAGATCTCTTAGTCCGATTAGACACGGAACCGGTTGAAAGAACCTGGATTTCTAGCACGGTCGATCGATAAGGATTGACAGGATAACTTTTTTTGGTAACTTCTCATAACTGCAGACCTCCAACGAATAAGTAACAGTTCGCAATAACTAAGTGTTTGTTAATATATTCGACTTCAACTGTTGTTTGTACGTTAGCGATCTGCAGTTGTCCTGGGGAACGATGAGAAGTTACCGATATCGATGCAATCATTATCGATCGACCGTGCTATTGGGCCTCGATAATTAAATCTGACCGATTTGACAATAGTTACAAAACTTAGTTGATACTACACTACACTAAAAAAATCATATTATAGTTCATCCGTTTCTAGGAGTTTCTCGTCCAACGCGTTTATGAGGTGTGTTGTGTGTAGTGATGTATTGTATTGTGTTAATAGATAGCATGCGTACTAACTGTTTGTTAGTGGCCTATAATATAGGTAGTATACGATATAGTACATCGATAGCGAGGAGACAGGAGCCAGGGGCCCGGGCACCGCCGGGCAGTCTAGGCCAGGGGTCGGCACACTTCATAGTCTGAGGGGGACCAAGCAGGGATCGACAACTGAAGTTATTTCAAGGTTACTAAAAATCTATATTTTACTATTTTAATTTCTTCAAGTTCATGCGCACCTTGATATTATAAAAAAAGTTTTGAAATCACTACACCAACGCATTTAGAAAAAAATATATTTTGAATACTGCGATATTGGTTTTTCACTTCCATTTTATTTTGCGATGCTTAGGCACAAATATTTAAATGTTTTACAATTCAAAAATCATTTTCTGAGGAATTTAATTTTCCACATTATAGAATAAAACCATAATCGAAAAAGGGTTCATAAGTAGAAGATTTTGAACTATAAATCAGTTTTTATAGGCCTGATACTTTCTGGGCTTATAAAAAGACTGACCAAAAATAAACACGAACATGTCAGTGTCCTACCCGCAGTATTCAATACAGCGTCTACAATATTTCTAAGCTATATAATTTTAATTGAAGAAGAAGGTAACACTAAGGACCAGTTGTTTCGGAAAATTTCACGTTTGAATTTCCCTCAAATCGACATTCACCGAAAAATTGGGTTGTTTCAACCTCCGTCAGAAGAAATTTCATCGAAAATTCCATAGGACCAGTTGTTTTGGAATTCCCTTCAAATTTAAATTTCCTTCAAATTTGAATTTCCTTCAAATCGCCATTCACCGAAAAATTGGGTTGTTTCAACTTCCGTCAGTAGTGAAATTACTATAGAAATGTGATGTGAATGTGATCAGCCGAGTCCGGACGGTTAGCGAAATAATGGGAGGCGCATGCGCAGACGTCAACATTGTGATTCGGCGGGGAACACTTGAATAAAATTTTCAAATTTATCGAACGTTGTTTGTTGCTATTTACTGCTGACGGAAGTTGAAACAACCCAATTTTTCGGTGAATGACGATTTGAAGGAAATTCAAATTTGAAGGAAATTCAAATTTGAAGGGAATTCCGAAACAACTGGTCCTATGGAATTTTCGATGAAATTTCTTCTGACGGAGGTTGAAACAACCCAATTTTTCGGTGAATGTCGATTTGAAGCAAATTCAAACGTGAAATTTTCCGAAACAACTGGACCTTATAATTTTACGAAAATATGAAAAAAGAACAAGACACAGATAAATAAAAGATGACGGTCGCAACTGAAAAATAATCTTGACGTTTTTTTCGTTTAAATTATTAGTGTTATCTTCTTCTTCAATGGTATATTATATTGATGGGAATAATGTCCAAAAGTTATAAAAAGAGATTTGTAATAATAAAAATTGGATCTAATTTTCAAGCCAAAAACACATTTTTGTCGTTACTTAGTCTCTCTGCCAATATTTTACTTCTCATCTGAAAAGGTCTTCAGAGATTGCAATAAGGAATATTGAATAATATTTTAATGGAATAATATAAAATAATAAATAATATTTTAATGGAATAATATGGATAATAAATAATATTGTAATGGAATAAAATGGAATATTGAATAATATGGTAATGGAATAATATTGTAATGGAATAATATGGAATATTAAATAATATGGTAATGGAATAATATGGAATATTGAATAATATTGTAATGAAATAATATGGAATATTGAATAATATTCTAATGGAATGAAATGGAATATTAAATAATATTGTAAATTGATCACAACTGTTGCAAAGGATTTTGCACGGACAGAAATTTGCGTTATAATAAAGATTGTATTTCAATGATTCCAAATTGTTATATCTTCCTTCGTATAAATTCTCGGTAAAGCCAATGTAAGGATAAACAATAAACGTCTTCCAACGTAATCCTCCCACTGAAATAATATCCTACACCTGGGAATCTATACTCGCACAAGTGGGATCTTGTTTTTCGTACCTTGATAATTTTATGAAGAAGCTAATATTTCTTCCGTATGTAGGTGTATGTACTTCATTTAACAGTTAATAATAATTGGATAATTTGTAGAGCGCCGTTTTTATGAGAAATCACCTCGGACGCTGTACAATTTAATATGAATTCTTAGGCTCTATCTAAGTTAAATATGATTTAAGATTTTCACGGCCAAAAGTATTTTTATTGTTTATTTTTGGGATGTTATGCCGTGTTACGCTAACTCCTACTTTAGCCGATGCGTCGCGTCGACGTCGCGACGTTTCGGAAAACGTTATAGTATCCATCATCAGGGCAGATGTGTTGTCTATCTAAGTTTATTATTTGAATCGTTGAGTTCCAAAACACTCCCTAATAGAATTTCACACTTTTGAGTAATCAAGAAAAAAGTGTGGGCTGATGAATTTTCAAGATTCCAGTTTTTTTTTTGTTTTATTGAGAAATTAATAGAATTAAGCGTGACAAAAAAATAACCAACCGATCAAAATTTGTATGGAAAGAAACTGGTGATCATTTTGAGTTTGTTGAAATACTGACTTCTGTTTCAAAATACTCCGTAATTCGTTTTTTCTCCGTAATTATGGAGTATTTAGGAAGTGAAAATTTTGGAAGGTCGATATTTAAACAAGATTTATAAAGAAATTAGGAGGAATTTGGAAATAATAACAACAGCATTACATTCCTGGTTAGAAAACATAAAATATGGCATTCACAACTCAATTTTCAACAGAAATTCATTAGGGAGGATATTAGAACTCAACTATTCATTTACAAACAGATACAGAAACATACTTTCTTTGCCGCACACTTTAATTAGAAAGTTTATGCTTGGAGAAGATACCAATTTGCACGCGGAGGGCATTATATTGAAAACACTGGACATTGCATGATTTTACATTTGCTACCCCATCACTGTTGGTATTCATTTATAAGAAGATTAATGCCAAAGTTGAGGAAATTATTTATTTTGAATGACTTGAGAAATTTTAGGATTTTTTAGGATTGGAAATTTATAATGAAGTGACCTTTAAAAAATCTCACAAATAAGAGTTTGCTCATATTTTTACACAATTAGTTATTTACAATGTCGCGGGCAGTGAAAGTGAAAGGTTTTTGACTTTATGGATAAGATATTCTGAAAAGATAAGTTTTAAGTTTAGCTCTAAATTCCGCTGAGTCTGTAATCATTCTTAACTCATGTAGCAGTCTATTCCAAATTTTAGGTCCTGACCCCTGACACTCCGAAATCACACTCACCGAACTTAGTGCCTGGTGTGCGCTTTGGTTCCTTCAACCTTCCGGTAGCTGATGATGCTACTGACTGTATACTAAAACAAAAGGTAAGATTTTTTGAAAAAGTAACGATTCCCTATTTTGATCTTTACAGCTTTACATTTTGAACTTTACAGCATTTCAAATTTTCGTTATCTATATGAAAAGCTAAGCAAAATGCGAGTATCTGTTAAATAGATAATACGTTATCTGTTGCGATGTGTGGCATTGTGATCAGTTGCGAAAATGTCGTTGGACTGCAAAATGAAATCTATGTACGTTTTTATTTAAACCGAAAACATTCAGAAATCACGTATTTCATCCTGCATAATAAATATATCAATATTTCAAACATCTGGTGTGAATGCATTTATAAAACACTTTCTCCAAAAGATTTTCCATCTCTTCATAGACCAATGATTATCCACCCCTGACCTCGCCCGCGCCCTCTGCATACAGCCGTGCAGTAGGCAATAGGGGCCCTAAGGAATATTTATGGGCGGAGGGTGCATGTTTTATTGGCGCTGGGGTGGCCAACCCCCCTCCCCTTACTCCCCCACCACAGTACTACTACTGTACTGTACTCCCCATTATATTATATAGCCAGTAATAACAGCGTGGGTGAGATATTATCTGAATTTCTCGATGGATTGCTTCCAAATCGCTTTTTTTTAAATTTTGTTTTAAGTTATTGCGCAGAAGTAGTTGGGATTCGTGTATATAGGTATATATCCATCACGTTAACAACAAAAAATGTTTTTTATTTTCTTTACTATGTAGTCCTGTTTGTTATATATTCTATACACGTAAAACATATTTTGGCAATGTCTTTTCAATGTTATGCAATGTAATATACCTAATATTAGGTCCTTACATATGAAATTGGCGTTTTGCCGTTCTGGCAACTTTGATCTCAAATATCTTCTCTTTGGTTAGGAATTCCAAATTCAAATTTATTCAGCTTTTTACTCATGTATTTGTGTTTCGAAAATTATAATTCATTTGTTTTTCCTTAATTGTTTTTTTTCTTTGCGTCACTTAGTAGAAAATAAAAATAGTACATATAACTTCATTGTGTTTATAAAAACCAGCTGAAAATAGTGTAACTAATAGATAGTGAAAAAAACGTAATTTTATACATGTTGGTGAGATATCCGGAGTAGCGAAATCTGGCGTAATTAAAATTCCACAGGTATAATTTCTATGATATTTTAAGAAGAAATATTTTCAATTCGTCAAATACATGATTTTTATAATAATTCTTTATGAACAACACCAAATCTATAAGAAGTGTCCCGATGTGGATTTGTTTTATAAAAAATGTACAGATTTATTTCAAGATTGATAAAACTTTGCACACTTGACTTTAAAAACAAAGAAAAAATTTCTTCACTAGATTTCTTATTAACACCCTCATTCAATTTCATAATCCTAAAAGCCAAATTAAATAATTTTGTTTAAATAAAACAAAATAAAATAATATTTTATATTAGTATTACCCTGCACTCTGTTTTCCTATTAGAATACAATACAACTTAAATATTACACATACGAGGGTCAGTTAAAAATGCCTCCAATTTTTTCTACTAATTAAAGTTAGTTTAGTAAAAATTTTAATATGGCGCTATTCTTCCAACCTTCTTCTACAATCTACCGCAGTAGTAACTTTCTGCGTCAATAGGTGGTAGCCACTGCTTCCAAAATGGCTGATATCGATGTTCGTATTAGACAGCGTTCTGTGAATTATTGTTGAGTGATTGAATGCAGAAGGTGAAACCCCCATTCACAATTATGAAAGACTGAAAAATGTGTAGGGTGATATAACAGCGGATGATGGGTTCGTCGCTGTAACGAAGCTGAAGGACGAAAAGCGGAGCGGTATGCAATTGACTACAGCGACTCCACGCTACATTCAGCGAGTCGACGACATCATTCGTGGTGACCGCCGGATAACTACAGATGAATTGTGACGCATTCTCTTCATCAGTAAAGGCAGTGTGATGTGAAGCTTATCGTGAGATTGACTTTGAAAATGCGGAGGCCGTGAAAACAAATGGCTTATATAGGAAGCAGGACTGTGCTTTTTACAACACTGGAATAGGTACAAGACCTTGTTAAAAATAGGACCATAACTATGGAAATGCCGGAGATTATATTGAAAAGTGACAAATTAATAATTAAGTAAGGAAAATAATCTATTCATTTCTCCTTAGTTAGTATATTCACAAAATCTAAACAATATTCTTAGCAGTAACATCATTATTAAACAATTAATAACACATTTAGAAATTTCAAAATACTTATAGGGGAGAATTTATTATTTTCCCAGGATATCGGTTTAACCGATAATGAATCAATTTACTCACTTTCAAAATTGACATTTTAAATCGTATAAATATTGACGTCTAATTGTGAACACCACAGTTTGAAAATGCCCTTGAAAGCCGAAACAGCTGTCATAATAATGAAAACTAAAACACTTGCAGAACTTAATAATAAACATTATTAAATTTAATTTTAAAAAAAAAATAATTAAGTTCTACGAATTAAACACAAAAACAATACATAAATTATTAAATGTAATAAAAAATAATAAAAAATTTAATTTAAAAAAAGACAAATTAATCGTCAATTCAACATTTTATCATTTTAATTTCGTGACAATTAAAAAGAGAAAAAAAATAGGAGGCATTCTTTTTGACTGACTCTCGTGTATAAAAATATATAATTTAATACAATGATATTATCATTGCTGAAAAATCAGCAAACATTTCATAATGTTAATAACTATCAAGTAAGCAATTTAAAAAACCAGAACCTATTGTTTTGTAGCCTGGCCAACCAATATGGGTCACTACAAATCAGGTTTTGAGATCATTTAGATCTAAATCAGCATGGTCACGATCACAAACAGTGCTGAAACAGTAGTTTAATAATCAGTGGTTATTCTGTTGAAATAGTTGAAGGGTTCTGTGTTCTGTTCAAAGCTCGCCTCGGTAAATTAGCATTGGAATGACAAGTCGGGCGCCGCGCCGCGCTGGACTGAATAAACCAATAAAGATACAAAGTTAATTATTTATGTTGGTTAATAAGCGCTAAGCACCGCAGGCGTGCTTTTTTTAACCCTAGGATATGATATAGTATAAAAGTAGTACTATGTCAGTAGACCTCGCGTTTAAAAAAAACATGTTTCCAATTTTGTCTTGTTTTAAATCAAAACTTTAACCTATTACCTATTTCATCTGCAATTTAAAGATTTGTAATTAGGCACTTCAAAAATAAACACGACGATTTCAAAATTTAAATAATTATATTTACTGAACCATTTATTTTTATTTGTTTATTGTTTCTTCACATGTTATTACATGGTATTACAGTTTAAAATCCAATTTTCAACCTCACTAGGAGAAGCCAGTGTTGATGGTTTGTTGTTTACTGTTTGTTGCAAACCATTGTTTTTTTTAATTGTTTCTTTACATGATTTTTTAAAAATATTATTGATTATATTTCCAATTTCAACCTTACTAGGAAAAGAATTTTGTTGAGGTTAGTTGTGATTTGCAAAATTATGTTTTTGTACACGGAGAAATTTTTTATTCTAAAGTACGATCATTTTATCCGTAAAAACGGGACTGAAGTTCTTACGAACGAATTAACAGGGTTTCAATGTTTGTTGGCAAGAAAATGTAAGAATAATTTGTTGGTATACGTACGAAATTACGTATACCAACAAATTATTCTTACATGTTCCCGCCAATAAACATTGAAACCCTGTTGATTCGTTCGTAAGAACTTCAGTCCCGTTTCTAACCGTTTTTACGAATAAAATCATCGTATTTTAGAATAACATTTTTCTCCATGTAAATAGTACCATATTACCAGATAAATTTTACATATTAGTATATTTTTAAAGTACATAGTATAATCTACCACAAGTATGATCCTAAATGAACTGGTAAAAGAAAATTATGTACACAAATTAAAAATTGGTTGCCGGCAGTGAAACTGAAAAAAAAACAATTAACTTAATAAAAACCAGTGGCGGTTTTCTCTAAAGTGCGTTTGTGCGGCGAACCTCCATTAAAAATATGAGAAAATAAAACAATCTTGTTGTATAGTAATATAAGCGCATCATAGATAGCTCGACATTAAAATTCCGCATTTAAAACTCGCGCCACCGAAAAATACGGTATCTATTCCCATTTTGTGCGCGTTACGATCCGCACACATTTGTCCATACGAAAAAATCATGCCGATACAAATCACTGTGACGGTGGAATGGACAAAACTACGCAGCTTGGTGCGCCGCGCGATCACGAGTCAAGATGTCACGTGACCTCCGAACTTTGGCGAGTCTCGCCGATGCGAAGCCCGAGATTATCGCAGGATGACAGGCTGACGGTCGACTTTTGCACCATATGTAAGCAAGTTAAATGTTATATATTATGGTATTTAACTTTGTAGTCATTTTTGTACATTTTTTATTTTCTTGTTTCTGCATTTCTCCAACCGTTTACTGATGGCATATTTGTAAATCTACTACTGAAGTAGACCGATTTTGACTTCTGTTTTCGTATTTTTTTTAGATAAGTTGTTATATTCCTTAATTACGAGTACATTTACTAAAGTTTTGGCAAACAACGTCGCTAGTTATACAATTTTGTGTTGAGCTTTCTCAGTATTATTTCGGCTTTCAAAGTGGTTGCGTTTATCGATTGTTGCGAATATTCTGTCCTAATTTTTTTCAGACAATGACAGAATGCAGTATTGTGTTACATACAAAAATAACGCTGATGCTTATGAAAAAAGTTTGGAAATTAAAAATAATTATTTTTTGTGTACGTGTATAATGGATTTTTTGTGTAAGTGAAAAAAGTTAATTTTATTTCGTGCCAGCTTTATTTATTTGTGTTTCTTGTTTTTTTTATGTTTTAAAATATACATTATATTATATTCTACATTCTGCGTAATTTTTCTTATCGAAAAAAAAACAATAATAGTTAGCAACGTACATTGAGTGTTGTAAAAACCATTAAACAATTTAATTCCTCTAAAACTTTTCTGGTTATCTAATAATTGTGTCGAGGAGTATCAAGTTATTTAAAAACAATAGTACCTATTTAGGTACCCCTCCACTAACTTTATTTAATTTGTGTGACAAGAGTAAATTTTGATTAGACAATATATCTTTTCTTGATTTTCTGAACCCCCCGTTGAAAAGACCACGAACCGCCACTGATAAAAACCCATATATTTTTCAAACAATGACGCGCTACTTAATGTAATTTTTTTTATACAAATTTTATAACGCCTAAGTTCACCATAATATACAGGGTGTTAAGCATCGTACATGACTTACTTTAACCAGTGATTCCTGACATTATTTGAAGTAAAATTTGTAAATAAAATTTTGGTCTTCGGTGACATTTTTAAAGTTTTTTTTTCTACAAAAACATAAAAAATCAGTAGGTACTGGGAAGTTAGGGGCGGGGTGAGGGGTTGGTTGGTTACTTGGCTTAGAGACCAGGGACGACATGTGGAAGATTTTTTTTTTCTTTGATTTTGAAGAAAAAGGTTTTTAATAAAAAAAAATGACATCAAAAAAGTCACCGGAGACCAAAATTTCATTTACATTTTTTACTCTAAATAATGTCAGGAATCACTGGTTAAAGTAAGTCAAGTACGATGCTTAACACCCTGTATAGAAACCTTTCGGGCGTGTGCACATTATATCACCAAAGTTTCTTTGCAATCGGATGAACGATATAGGAATTAATAAAGGACAAAAAAAAACATACATTTTCTGATTTGTATTTTTAAATATCCGGAAAATTTATCTTTACCAAAATAATCTCATTGTTTTTGGTCTTGAAACAAACATAAACTTAAAACACATTAGCTAATAAAAATCTGCAGAACAATATATTATTATACCTTTATAACTTACGCCGGTAGGAGCATTATTATCCCCTGCGGTAACAATAGTGTTAACAGTTACCGGCGCGTCGCGACGGCCTGGTTTGGCGTCCAGGCGGGCGCCTGTGTCCCCGTCCCCAAGTCCCGCCGGTGGAAGTGTATCCAGTGTAGTCGGTACCCTAACGCCGGCGTCGCGACGGGGCTGGTAGCGCCACCGCCGCCGGGACGCTCAAAGCCAATAACTAATAACTCTATAGGAGTGTTGAGTGCGGAGGAGGTCTGTGCATTTTGCATGTTCTAGGAAATATTCTTTCTGTTTACAGGTTGATTGGAAACTGGCTTTTATAAATCATTGGTTATGGTTATTAAGTTTTTCACAGTAAATACATTTCTTTGGTGTTATATATCACCCGCCAAGCCAAGGACATCCCTATGTTATAACAGGTAAAGTTTACAGATTAAATTTATTCATATGATTGTTCGCAATAATTACTATTTGGGAGGCGGGCATGGGTAGCACTGTTCCAGGAACCATTTAGTGGATAATCAACACCGCCTTGCACCGCACACGAAGAAAGATGTTATTCTAAAATACGATAATTTTATTCGTAAAATGGTTAAAAACGGGACTGATGTTCTTACGAACAAATTAACAGGGTTTCAATGTTTGTTGGCGGGAAAATGTAACATTTTTCTCCGTGCAGCTGGGGGGATTGATTAATACGTCTGTCACTCCTGGACACATCGACCCGCAGATTCCAACCCACATCTCGTAGCTTTTTCCTTTTCATAACTTTATCTTCTTAATGTCCATAAAAAGACCCTCTATACAGCTTTCCCTAAAATGACATAGGTTCTGAGGGACATTATTTTCTTCAAAACCATTCACCTCCTTTCCTCAGTCCTTTCCATCCTGCTCCAGTCCTCTTCCATGCTGTACGTCCACCTCTTCCTAAGTCTGTCTTTTGTCGCTTTCTGTGTGGTCCTATCATCTAGAATTCTTTCTAGAAGTCCAGACTATCGCAGTCTTTGGGATATTCAGAATTTTACAGTGGTTCATTATGTTGATTGTTGATGATTTGCCATCTACGTGACCGGTACGTGTGCAGCTCCACACAGTTATTTCGAGCTACAGTCTTCAGTTCCACGATGACACCCAATATCCTAAAGAAGAGGACACCGACAGAAGAAAGAAAAGTCTTATAGGTGTGGCGTCAATCCACCATTTGCTGTAAAGCAATAGCAAACATAAACTTAATATTTTTGTTGTTTTAATCCAATCACCGTGTACCGAATAATAATCAAATTAAACTTGTACAGTCAATCGAAGAACTTTCTGTGGGAGTTTATATTGTAGTCAGGCGCCATGTGGGGAGGAAAGGGGGAAATCCAACAAATTACTTTCACGACCTTCAAAAACTCAATTGAAATATTGGGACTTTGTATGATATGCAATTTATTGATTTGCAGAATATTATTACCATATTTTAATAATAAAGATGCAAAACCATAATTTCTGTAGAAATATTATTGCAGCATTGCCATTGTTGGGTTGTTTCGTAGAGTTTGAACAATCCATCAACTTTAATGTTCAAAAACTGTGAAAGTTCTTTACGAGTTCTGTTATTTTATCAAGATAATAACAAAACTTTAATAGACATTCACAAAACGTCAATTTTAACTTTGAGATTGGATGAATTGTTCCATTTTTTGTGAAACAACCTACTTAAAAGTATCTTAAAGATCTCGACTGTTATAAGTTTTCAGAACGTACCTTTCAAATTACTTAATTTTTAACTTACCTTTCAAATTACTTAACATTTCAAATTACTTGACATTTCATTTTAGTTTAATTTTCATTACACAAGAAATTTTTTAATTTTTTTTTTATACACACATATTTAAAAAAAGGGTTTATTAAGGGCATTGGTCATGTAGGTATACCTTATCAGAAAAAATGAACTCTTGTGTCTGATAAGGGAGCCACGTTTTGTTGGCAAATATTTTTTTATATATATATATATATCTATATATTTATTTTTTTTATCACTCTAATAATTGGTAGATATCAAGCATATAAAGAAACAGAAAAAAAACGAAAGCATAATAATCCAAAGACGAAAGAAATGGTTGGCATTACAAGAATTCTAAAAGGAAATTTATTTTATTTTTTAAGGCAATATTAATCTACTCTTTTATAGACGGGACTTATTTAATTATTTAGGTGAATAAGCTTTTTGCAAGTTATACTTTAAAATAAAGATGAATTACTTCTCCACCAGCATGAATATAATTAATTGTTTTGTCCATACCAACTAACTAACTAACTAACTAACCATCACGCCGTTTCCCCGCAGGGGTAGGCAGAGAGGACGGACCGCCAAACAACTCGGTCTTGGCACACACTCCTTGCCTCATTCACATTCATACATCTTCTCATACATACTCTTCTATTATTCTGACTCTTGACATGGCCCGACTCGAGTATCTGATTTATTTATTTTTTTACACATATACGGCACAACATGTGCCATTAACATAATTGACATAACATATAAATAGTACAACAACATGAAGAATAACTAACAGTATAAATGTAAGTTAAATATAAGGAAAAAAATTGTAAAAAGTAAGTAGTAAGGTAATAAGTAGTAGGAAAAGGGTAAAATATAAATGTAAAGTGAAAAATATGGTACAAAGTAAAAGTATAAAGTACAAGCTTTAAATTATTAAGCAAAGATAAAAAAGTTAAAAGTGAGAATAAAATAATAATAATAAAAAAAGTTAAATGTAGAAATATAAGATATCTTTAAAAGGAACAAAGATTTAAATATAAAATATAAAAAGTAAGAAGTCCTCACAGGAGCAAAGAAAAATAAAAATAAAATATTTAATAAGTAGATATTATAGATTACAAATATTAACCGACATGATGAATTTTACAAGTAGCTATGATTTCTAATGAATTAATGTTTTGCAAGTTCTGGTAAGCATATTATGTTTACATGATTATTATGTTTACATGGTACTAGAAGACAAATTATGTTTAATGCATCTTTTGTATGAGGCCAGATTACCGGCGTGATCGATATTAGCATATTTATTGCCAAAAGTATGTAAGCGATTTACTTGATCGTGCCACGTCCTTGGGCGTCCTCGGCTTCTTCTACCGTTCACATTCGCGTCATAAATTCTCTTTACACTCCTTTCTTCATTCATTCGCTCAACATGTCCAAACCATCTAAGCGTTCCTTTCTTAATCTTACTTATTACGCTCACATCAGCCTTGCATTCTTTTCGGATCTCCACATTCCTCACACGATCATACATGGTTTTACCACACATACGCCTCAGGGATCTCATTTCTACAGCATTTAGTCTACTTTCATCCTTTCTCTGCCATTTCCACGCTTCACTGCCATACATCAGGGTAGGTACCAGTACTCCATTGTGGACTGCTAGCTTCGCTTCTGTGGATAACTTTTTGTTGGCTCCAACGGCGTTCAATCCTCCATTAATGTAGTTACCTGCATTCACCCTTCTTTCGATATTCCTATCAGCCTTCCCATCTCTCGTAAACATACTTCCCAAATATACAAACTCATCCACCTGCTCCAAGTATTCATCATTCACAACTATATTGCACACCGTTTTCTGACTCTCTCTTTCAAACACCATGACTTTAGACTTACTTACTCCATACCAAAAATATATTTATAACAAATGAAACAAATACTTAGTTTTAAACCACTTTATTTTTATTTTATTTTTATATAAGAAAAACTCTCTTTTTAACTTTTGAAGGTTATTCCTATCAATGTAATATATCATTGAAGAAGAAGATAACAATAATAATCTAATTTTTATAAATATGAAAATAAATATGACACAGAAAAATAATAAAGGAAAATGGTAATTGTCCCAGTTGCGACCATTACTTGTTATTATTTTTCTGTGTCTTGTTCATTTTCATATTTAAAAAATAGATTATTATTGTTATCTTCTTCTTCAATGATATATTACATTGATGGAAATAACCTTCAAAAGTTAAAAAGAGAGTTTTTCTTATAAAAAAATAAATATTCATTTAGACTTTTATAAAAAGTCAATAGGTGTTCCATAAAAATAAAATCGGATATATTTATCCGAGACATTATTTAGGTAACAAATACATTATTTGAATACTTGTTTCCTATAATAAAGGTAGCTGCCAATAATAAGAAGAAAAAAAACATTAGTCGAAGATAATCTTATTAATTCTGAAATTTGAAATATGAAATAATATATTACGACATAATAGATCGCAGCGGCCCAATTGGTAGAGGTGTATGTATTCTGGGTTCGACTTCCAGTTGCGACCATTATCTTTTATTATTTTTCTGTGACTTGTTCATTTTCATATTTAAAAAAAATGATTATTATTGTTATCTTCTTCTTCAATGACACATTATTTTTATTTATATTTGTCGACCGGTTTCGATTGCACTCAATCTTCATCAGGACAATAAAATATAAACTATAAATATAGATAGTTTATATTTTATTGTCCTGATGAAGATTGAGTGCAATTGAAACCGGTCGACAAATATAAATAAAAATAAAGTGGTTTAAAACTAAGTATTTGTTTCATTTGGTATAATGTCAAGCCACAAAGTGTTTGCTTTCTTCGATAATATATTTATAGATAAGCCAAGACATATAAGCTGGTTTTCACGACAATTTCACGTACGTAGACATAGGAATGACGTATGCCCCGAACCTGAGTTATTAAAATAATTCAGTTTGTTTATGGACAAAACTGTTTATTCATATTGCCTATGTACTTATCTATTAATTCATTTTAATATTTTAAAGAATACCTTTTCATGCTTTAAAATATACATGTGTGTATACAAGTGTTTTAAGCTAAAATAATAAAACTAACGCCATCTACGAAAGAGCAGATTAACAATTATTTTAAGTATCACCTTAAGTACACATAAATTAACTGAAAATTAGATGCCCGAAGAAGTAATAAATCAGAAAAAGAGAAATACGTAATAAAATTAGTACCTACCGCTTTTCTCCTCTCAATTTATGATTTTTTTTGCAATAAGTGTAAAGTACATAATGTCTTAATAACACAAAGTGTGTATTGTTTATGTATCCTTTCAACTGTTCAATAAGAATCAATATTTTTATATTATACGTAATTACCTAACTACATAGTTAAAAAGCAGTTTATGCAATGCTTGTAATTTGTAAATCGTAGTAAATCTGAATAATAGATAATTGAACCAATCGTTTAAAAATATAGGTTCAGACTGGGTCGACGTACGTACGCATTGCTAAGCCAAACAATGCTCAGCAACCATACATTTTCTATGAAAATGGCCACAGACATCGCACGTCGCGATGCGTGTGGCCAGTGTGATTCTAAAACATAAATTTTCATTGAAAATCTATGGTTGCTAAGTAGCCCAGATATTGTTAGGCGTAGCGATGCATACATACGTCGACCCAGTCTGAATCTACCATTATGGTACCATTACGGTACTAGGTCGACGTACGTATGCATCGCTACGCCTAACAATATCTGGGCTACTTAGCAACCATAGATTTTCAATGAAAATTTGTGTTTTAGAATCACATTGGCCACACGCATCGCGACGTGCGATGTCTGTGGCCATTTTCAAAGAAAATGTAAGGTTGCTAAGCATTGTTTGGCTTAGCAATGCGTACGTACGTCGACCCAGTCTGAATCTACCTTAAGCTACCCACTATCTACGCCAATTTTTACATTGAATTTTTTTTTAATAACGTAGGTAGGTGCCAATCGATTTTTAAAGGTTGCCAAACAACAAACCAGACGCCTTAACCAATTAAAAACAAATATTTTGGTAGAATATCATCTAATCTATCAATCTTCTTCTCTGTATTCTCTATTTTCTTTTTTTTGTTCGAAATATGTATGTTAATTCATCTAAATTTCACTGCTCTAAAACGGGAATTCCTTCTAGTTGGACAGTCAAAACATTTTACAAATGTATATATAATAATTCTGTACAGGCTGCTTCAAAAAGTAAAAGTCAGTCTTATTTATTTGGGCTCCTTTGTAAATAAATAGCAAAAAAATGTATAATGTTTTATTTTTCATTTAAACAAATTTTACCATTGATCAAAGTTTTGAGAACATTGATCAATCAAATAAGCCACAGATAGGTTAAACACACCCCAACGTGCACGGAGAAAAATGTTATTCTAAAATACGATCATTTTATTCGTAAAAACGGGACTGAAGTTCTTACGAACAAATTTACAGGGTTTCAATGTTTATTCTTACATTTTCCCCCCAATAAACATTGAAACCTTGTTAATTTGTTCGTAAGAACTTCAGTCTCGTTTTTAACCGTTTTTGCGAATAAAATGATCGTATTTTAGAATAACATTTTTCTCCGTGTACCTATTAGTATCGCAATTAGAGTCTTTAAAAGAGTATGTATGAGACAACGTATGAATGTGAATGAGGTAAGAATTGCATGCGAAGACCAAGTTGTTTGGCGGTCCTACCACTCTGCCTACCCCGTGGGGAAACGCCGTGATGGTTAGTTAGTTAAAGTTTAGTTAGGGGGTTTCTCACCATCCTCCCGTTAGCTTATCTACCCTAATAACGAATATTATTAAAAATAAAAATAAAATACTCGCAGTGGTTAGAAAACTCCGCCAACTTATCCAATATATAGCCACTATTCGTAGGTTCGAGTACCGAATTAAAAACTCCAACTTAATAAATAAATAAACCGTAAATCGTAATTCGAAAATATTCGTTATTAGGGTAGATAAGCTACTGGGAGGATGGTGAGAAACCCCCTTAGAGTATAACGTACTTTTGGTTCTTACGTTTGTTGTTCCCAACGCTACGATCGATCAATCTGATCTCCGATCAGTTAAGGGATTTGCTTAGTAACCCTCGTCTTGCCTGTTGGTTAGAGTTGCGGTTGGGAAGAACGTATTTGTGAATTTGAGGAGTGTTGAGCCAATTTCGGCTCAACAGTTCAATCAGTAGGATTGGGAACAAAGGCCGTTAGACTGAATTTACAACCGTGACATAAAATGGCTTCTGTACAAGCGTATTTGTGATAATATAATAATTTCGCCGATTTCAATCTTGTGTTAGCTACAATTTTGTAAAAATTTGTTAAAAATAAATACTTAGTTTAGATACCGACTACTTATACTTTTTGTCAAACCCCTACATTTTCACAGCTAGAAAAAATCTGAAAAAAAAAAAAAAATTAATGTTTGGGAACATGTGAAAGGCTGCCCCATAGAATGTAGAATGTGTATGTGTATCCTTTACTGAATAAATAAAATTTAAAAAAATTGAGAAATATTCAGAAAAGCTGAATGAATTGTAGATGTTGACATCATTGCCACAAATTAGTGTTATGCAATATGTGAACAGGTAAGCCGGTAAGGTTATTGGTCTGTTGTGGAAACCGGAGCTGAGATGCAATGAAGGTGTCCTGGTTTCGGGGGAAAACCAAAGAAATAAGTGCAATTTACTATCATGGTCGTTGACTGCGGTTTACCTGGTAGACGATGTCGAAATTTCTTCGGCGGTTTATCGACCAGAGTTATCCGTTGGAGCGAACACCTACTGACTTTTTTATGAATTAGTACATATTGTATTTTTTTATTAACACTCTCCACTCGTAGCATTTCTCCACCGACCGGCTCTGATAATGGTGACCCGACTGTTGATCCCCCGGCAGTTGCCCCTCCCCGAAATTATAATTAGTATAATAATAATGTTTTTGTGCATTATTTGGCATCTGAAGACATTCGCCTATCGTGCTTCTGGACGGCGCTTTTGACTGGTAGCCAATGCTCTGCAGACCTTCCATTCTTACGAAGTGAGATTCTTTTCCAAATCGAGGAGTTTTCGGCAAACCGCGCTTCATCTATACACTACGACTTATCACGGTAACACCATCAATTTAAACCCTTTTTTAACCCTTTTTTCTCCAGCTATCATAAATTCACGATGTTCTTTTAAATGATAATATATCTTGTATTTCGAATACCTTCTTTTAATTTTAGTTAGTTAGTTAGTTCTTTTCATTTTAAACTAAAACCTAATCCTTGCAGATGCATTTGCCATGTTGAGTCCACATGCTCATAGTAATCTATATTTTTCAGCATTTCAATAAAGTAAATTGTTGCCACATAATCACAATGTAGCAACAGATATAAATTGAAAAACCGAACCACATAAACGCAATATCTAACAGTAGGTAACGTAAGTGTGTAACAAATCGTATAATTTCCTAGGATCCATATTGAACCGGATACAACAACATTTCAATCAACGAGGATCAAACTACACCATCTTCACCACGACAACTTTCACAACGCTTGCTATTTCCACAAAATTATTTATATTGTGGGGCAGCAAATTGAGGCAATATGTAGGTTGATAAATCAACCTCCTAGTGAAGTTAGTTGAAAAGTGAAAGTGGCGGGTTTTTTATTCAACTTTGCAAGAGCCGGAATGATTCGTAGTCGTATGGGTACATTGACTATTACACTTCTTGGCAATTATCTATATATATTAAGATCCGCTTGTTAATTATGCCATAAAGAAGAAAATACAGCTGATGGCAATCTGTTTTTTATACGTAATTATTAATTGCAGTCAGGGTCGTTTTTAACATGTTTTATCCCAGGGCCAGGGATCATCCGGGTCTAGCGAGACAGCCCATACATACATTTATTTATTATCATTTTTTTTGTTAGGTGTATTAGAGACTGCATCAATTTATTACCCACATGAAAAGTAACCAAGTCCATACAAACGTATTCCCCAATATCCTCTCTGGATTTTGATACTATATATAAATATCATACTATACATAAATAACTTGCAATCGGATGAATAACTTGCAATCGGATGAATAACTTGCAATCGGATGAATAACTTGCAATCGGATGAATAACTTGCAATCGGATGAATAACTTGCAATCGGATGAATAACTTGCAATCGGATGAATAACTTGCAATCGGATGAATAACTTGCAATCGGATGAATAACTTGCAATCGGATGAATAACTTGCAATCGGATGAATAACTTGCAATCGGATGAATAACTTGCAATCGGATGAATAACTTGCAATCGGATGAATAACTTGCAATCGGATGAATAACTTGCAATCGGATGAATAACTTGCAATCTGATGAATAACTTGCAATCGGATGAATAACTTGCAATCGGATGAATAACTTGCAATCGGATGAATAACTTGCAATCGGATGGATAACTTGCAATCGGATGAATAACTTGCAATCGGATGAATAACTTGCAATCGGATGAATAACTTGCAATCGGATGAATAACTTGCAATCGGATGAATAACTTGCAATCGGATGAATAACTTGCAATCGGATGAATGGTTTAGGAACGCATAAGGGACAAACAGAGAAACATTCATTTCAATTCAGCATTGATTAAGTGACAGCAACAGTTTGGTAAAATAGTATTGTTCAAATTTCTTGGGTACCGCGGGGTTTCTTCTGAAAACTAACTTTGAAATGTTAGTAAAAATAATGCATTTTATTTAATGTAAATCACATTTAAAAATGTCTTTATTGAGTTCTGCTAGTATTTTTTTTTTCATTACTGTGATAGCTGTTTCGGCGTTCAAGGCAATTTTCAAACAGAAACGTTCAAGGAAATTTTCAGACAGTTTGAAAATCGCCAAATATCCACCAGGGGATACCATATTTTTTTATTAAAGAAATAAGGTAAGTAGTACATAAAATATAAGAATTAGGTATATTGTTTTTCTTTCCGTTCAAATATTTAAAAACTACTCATCCATGGAAGCGTATTAGCATGCGGTTGGAAGAGGAGTGTACAATAATTTATTGTAGATATGTAAAAGTAATTAGGTAGTAATACTATAGTTACATGTAGGTATTATACAGAGTGTTAAGCATCGTACTTGACTTACATTTAACCAATGATTCCTGACATTATTTGGAGTAAAAGATGTAAATGAAATTTTGTAAGTCAAGTACGATGCTTAACACCCTGTATATGCTTACCTCATGTTGATAATACTTAAATAAAGTCGTCAAAATCAAGGTTTTGTATTCCCCTTTTTTCTCCTCCAAAACTGGACCGATTTTAAATTTTTTTTTTAAACAACTTTTACCAAATTCATTAGAAGAAAATATTCTATGTCTATAAAAGTTTTGCCTTTTTTTAAAATACATTGTCTAGTTTGTGTACTGAACGTCTATTGATGGTGTTCAAAGCCGGCAATTTTAACGATTTTCGGAGGATCCTAACTCTCCTATAAGAAGTTTTTCAAAAAAAACAAAACGTAGCGACACGCAGTGATATTATATCCATATTATTATTAAAAATATTTGCACTATTGTCAAAATCCAGAGTGGAAATTGGGCAATACGTTTTTATGGACAAAAAGCCACCGACTTTCCTAATAATACATTTAATTAATAATTACATATTTATTGTCATGCCGGTCCATTCATAGGAATATATTCAAAAGATTTCAACAATTTGACGCGATGTCTGCGGATATCGATGTGGTGTGGCCCGCAGCTGGTCACATTCTGATCGCCCGACCCACATGGCGGTACCGGCCGGCGGAGGCGAGGTCAACGAGGGTCAATTAGAATGGTCCTCGGGGGACAATATAATACATTCATTCATGCTATAATATTTTATTTCTTGAATAGGATAGAATTAATTTATAATTTCAACTTTGTTTTTCATTAGAAAAATTAGATGTGAAATGTTGTTGATTTTAGGTCACTTTTTTAATATTGAGACTAAGGCATATGGCATCCCCAAATGTTGTGAGGTTGAAGTTAATAGGACGCAAAGGAGATGTGGAAGAGGAAGGTGGGGAATTATCTGGCTATTCATATTTAGTCATCAATCACGCCAATTAAAATAATTTAGCCATTTCGAGCATCGTTTCAATTTTGAATGGTGGTCTTACACCAGAGCGACACTGAGAGTATCTTCCACTCTGGTACGTGCCGCAAATATAACATATATTATTTTAAATGATGAAAATGAGAAAAACACAATTCAGTCAAATAAAATTTATTTGCGACCGCTGGGATTTGAACCTGTGACCTTCTGATTGCTAGTCGAGAGCCTTACCCCTCGACCACTGAGGCTTAGTTTGGTTTCAGTTTCTTAAGTGGGCGAAGCGCCTTAGTGCCTCCGCTGACGAGGCAACTGAAACCAAACTAAAACCGGCTGGTTGCTACGGTTTCTAACCAAACTTTGATCGCGGCGGTACTCAATTTTACGATTTCTGTAATTATCTCAGCTTGTTTAACTATAGACGAAGAACAATTGGCTGTCATCGCAGTCAACTGACGCTGTCAAATTGAAAAAAAAAAAAAACTAGAAAACTGACAACAAAACTGGCGCAACCATAGCAACCGAGTAAACTGGCAACGGCAACTAGCAGGGCGAGTCGCGAGTCACTGCTTGCTTTGCCATTGACAACGAGTTTTTGAGAAATTGTGTAGTGTGCGGACCATCACATTGACATACACAGGATAGAGAGTTTAGTTGCAAACTAGTTTTTTTCAGTTGCCTCGACAGCGAAGGGCACTAAAAGAGCGACAAATTATTTTTAAAATTTTGAGTAACCGAACCGGTTTAATTTTTTTCAGAATTTCTGGCCAGGAACGGTGTTACGATGGGATAGATTAAGTTAGGTTAGGTTAAGTTAGGTTTGGTTTATTTGGACTTTTTATTTGTGTTTTGTCTGTTTGTCATGGAACCATTATTTGTACGATGTTTGCCGACCCCTGAACTAGACGTATAGCTGAAATTGTCATGTGCCACTTTGACCCGCGAGTCTGCCGTTGCCACTGTACGGGTCACCAACCATCAGTCGAGGCGACGGGGCCGGTCTGCAGTCTGCAGTCTCCAGTCTTTAGTCTTCAGTCTGCAGTCTACAATTTGCAGTCTGGCTCTGCCACACCATGCGTGACGCGACAATGGGCACACTCAACACTGACCACACCAGTAGTCTCTGAAACTACCTACTCTGAAACACTAGTTTAGTACCTTCTCAGTCGTGGATTACACACCCATCGGCACAGCATACACTTTGCTAATTCATCTTAATGAACTCTGCATCACCATAATTCACATCAAATTATTCATTTATTGATTTATTAACGGATTTACGTCCAATTTACTCTCTATCTATCTATCAAATCTGAATCTATAAAATGGACAGCCCGTTTCTTCAAATAGACAATGGTTTTGTTAATATATTTTAGGGATAGCCAGATACCAGAGATAGCTTACAAATTTGTAATCAAACAAAACATTCACTCAACGAGAATCAGCACGGATTTCGCCCTACTCTATCACCCTCAACAAACCTAATGAATCTTACTACATATATCAATAAATCTTTTGAAAATTTTGTACATGTCGATGTGATTTATACAGACTTCGAGAAAGCATTTGACAAAGTCGACCATGATATTTTATTAAAAAAATTGAGTGACATCGGATTCTCTCAGAATTTTCTCGCTTTCGTAGCTAGCTACTTACTCAATCGTCGTCAGTATGTCAGTTACGGACACCAATTTTCTCACGAATACAAAACCAACTCCGGGATCCCCCAGGGATCAAATTTAGGACCCCTCCTCTTTCTTTTATTCATTAATGATATAGGCAAGACCATTAACCGCTCAAAATATCTCCTCTTCGCTGATGATATCAAACTTTTCAGAGCTATTAAAAGTTACATAGATTCCATTATTCTACAGAATGATCTTGATTCTCTTGTCAAATGGTCGGAACTGAACAAATTACCCTTCAGCATCCAGAAGTGTAATGTCGTTACATTTACAAGATCCAAAAATACATTTCTATTCCCCTACCAGATTAATAAAAATATATTAACACGGAAAAATGAGATTAGAGACCTTGGCGTGATTTTTGAAGCAAATCTCTCTTTCAAATCCCACATATTTGACATTGTCTCCCGCGCCAACAAAATGCTTGGATTTGTTCTTCGTAATGCGAGATCATTTACTAATGGAATTGCAATACGTTGAACATATGAAGCACTTGTTCGTAGCATCCTGGAATATAGTTCCATTATTTGGGCCCCTTCTGAACAAAACCATATCCTAGAAATAGAAAAAGTACAAAAAAGATTTTTGCGTTATCTGTATATGAGGGAATATACGTACTATCCATTCCTTTATCCATCCTTGTTCTTAACAGGGATGCTCGATTTCAACACCTTAGAAGCCCGCAGAAAAATATTTTTAGGTAAACACTTTTTTAAGCTAATCTCTGGTATCATACTCAATCCGCCTATATTAAAAGAGGTTAATTTTTACGTCCCTAACAAGTATACTCGTGGTAAATCCCATGCACTTTTTTATGCTCCGAAAGTGAGGACTTCTACATATCAGAACGCGCCAATAAACAGAGCGACTCAACTGCTTAACGATTCTGCATTGACCATCGACATTTTCAATGTCACTTACAGACAGTTCAGCAACTATCTTTTAGCAAATGTCACTAAGTAGTAAAACTGCCCTTGTGTACTTTGTAATTTATAATCTTCTCTATGATATATATTGGTGTATAACTGTTTTATAGAGAACATAAAAAAAAAATAAAAAAATAATAAATAAATAAATTTAATAGCACTTGCGATTTGTACGGGGTCAACAGTAGCATCTGCGGACCCTGTACCTACCGTAGGTACCCACAGCTTCTGAGGGGCTAACTTGACTATAGCTTCGATGAAGTCTCCATGCCTGGGATGGTCACTTAGGCGATCCGCTCACTGAAGAGACTGAAACCAAACTAAAACTGGCTTGTTGCTATGGTTTACAACCAAACTTTTTACCCAATCTTACGATTTCAATAATTATCTCAACTTGTTTAACCATAGACGAAGAACAATCAGCTGTCATGTCAGGCAACTGGCATGTCGAGTCGCGAGTCACTGCCTGCGTTGCCATGGACCAGGGGGCGTAGCTACCGCCCCCGTATCAGCCGTACAATGATACGGGCCCCCCGGACTACAGAAATAGGGCTATAGAGTTTTACTTTTCATTTGGGCTCCCCAACTAATTTTGCCCCTCCAAGGCTCGCTACGCCACTGCCATGGACAACGGGTTTTTGAGAAATTGTGTAGTGTGCAGACCATCAAATATTTATATACAGAGGATAGCGAGTTTAGTTGTAAACTGTTTTTTTTCAGTTGCCTCGTGAGCGGAGGCAGTTGCGCCCATCGTTCACATAGCTACTTACAAGCGACGCTACCGCTACCTATCATACTATTTTGCTAGTGCAGCGCCTAGCGGCGATTTCAAACACTAATAATCGTATAGAAAATACGGCGATCGCGTCGCTTGAACGTAGCTCCGTGGAAGCACGGCGTTAGAGTTACACCAAGTAGATATGTCAATGGAATAAATCAATTAAAAAGTAATTATTCCTAACATGAGTATAGTTTACAAAACAGTCGCCAGGGCGCGTTTGTGGAGTTGAAAATTATTTAGTTGATTTAATTGATAATGATAATGAAGACGGGAACGCCTGTAATTAAATTTAAATAGGTTAAAGAGTACTTACCCGTTGTGGTAACTGGCAACTGTAATGTGGGTAGTGTATGAATATTATAACATATTTACTAGAAACTGTAGTACACGCATAATTATAGTATATTGATATAGTATGGTTTGGGAAGCAGCGATCAACAAACTGTTGCAAGAGAGTATGTTTTCGATAACTTGCATGAGTCGTAGGTAATGCGGATATTTATTTAATAAGGCAAGAGTTGCAATGAAAGAAAGTGTTTGTGTTAAAATTCTGTTTATTGAAGTGCTTTTGGATTCACAATTTTTTTAAATCAGAAGATTACAATACAACCTAGAAATAAAAATGGTAAATAAATCATTTTTAATTTAACTAATTGAGTTGACCTATTAATTCCCGTCAATAATTTCTAGTCTGTTCCAACTATTTTGGGGCTATAAAATTTACATTGAACTATAAATAAATAAAAACAGACACCTTAAGAAATAATAATCGAATATTTTTTTCACAGCGCATAACTTTAGTATTTGGTTCCTTAAAACAGGCAATCTGCCTAGGTAGGAATACGTTTTACATTATCAAATTATGCAACTATCATCTGGACTTGACACTTGGCTTGGCGAATATTCGAAAACGACAGAGTTTTTCCATATTAAAAACTGAGGCGGCCGAAACGAGTTTAATCCACTAGTCCGGCTTAAGGAGGTTGAGATAAATGCTTAAGCGATATTTGTGTGTTGGAAAAAGCGTAGTTGTGCACTAATCAATTACTAAGCCAAAATTTTGGCTTAGTCATTGATTAGTGGGATTGGGAACAGCGGCTGTTAGTGTCCTATCTCAAGTGTTGAAATAAAGTATTGTAGTATCCCACCTCAAATGTTTAAATAAGGCGTTGTAGGCTCCTATCACATACATTCAAATGAGGTATTGTACCTAGTATCCCACCTCAATTACATTTGAAGAGCACTGGTATAATATACATATATAATACTGGTTTACGGTCGTTCGGAATAGCGCGGATAATAACTATTAGGTCCAAGAGCAAGAACTCCTCGCTTAGCGGCGCATTTAGAATAATTCTCGGAAAGCATTGGGAGATCCACTTACCGCCGGGAGAGTTTAGGATTGCATAAGTTTAACAGTTATTTGGGTCAGTTATAGTTTTAATTGTCATTAACAGTTACTGACTCACCACGCTACTTACACATTTAAAAACTTACAATTATTCAGGAAAAGGTTTATTAATAATAATACAAATATGGAGCATTTGGGAATTTGGGAAGTATGTTTGGGCTGATAGGGAAATTGAAAGAAGGTTAAATGCAGGTAACTCCACGATGGAGTGCTGGTACCCTGATGTATGGCAGTGAGGCATGGAACTGGCAGAGGAAAGATGAAAGTAGACTGAATGCTGTAGAAATAAATGTAAGCGTTATGATTTAATGAGCATAATGAGTAAAGATTAAGAAAGTTTTGGGCATGTAGAGCGAATGAATGAAGAAAGGAGTGTAAGGAGAATATATGACGCAAATGTGAATGGTAGAACAAGTCGAGGATGCATAATTTCTTACTTATCAACAACTTACAAAGAAACTTTGCACCAAACTCTAACAGTCCACTTCCACTTACCTTTAGACAGAACACAAGTTATTTTAGGTAAATATACAAATCAGACACCAAGTCTTGGAACATCAGCCAAGACAGATCTAAAACCAATTTATAAGTATGCATTTCCAATGATACGATACTGATTGTATATTGTGTTATTATTTGTATTTCTGTAATACCTAAACTGCCCCTGCTCTCAACACAGAAGTTCCCAGTGAGATAGGCATAGCACACCAATTGTAATTGAATTACCTAATAAAGATTAATAAAGAAAAAAAGGTTGTGACCTTACCTACTTAATTTACATTATTGCTCTTTTACCTTATATTCAAGAATTGATATTTAATAACCGTTCAATGAGAATTTGATAAACCCACCTAAAAAGCTTAGAAATTCTACTTAGGCTTAAATATGAAATTTTCAATAGTTGTTTAAATTTTTTACGCATTTATTTATTTATTATTTCACGGACTGCTAATGCTGTAATGACTGACTTGTCTTAAAAGATGACTAATAATGGCCGCTGTTCCCAACTTTTCAGGCGATCAATCTGAGGGTCCGATCAGCTAAGTGATTTGTTTAGTAACGCTTCATTCCTCTGTTGGTCGGAGAGTTGCGTTGGGAAGAGCGTATTTGTGCATTTGAGGAGTGTGTAGCAAAATTTCGACTCAACAGTTGATCAGTAGGATTGGGAACAACTACCCTAAGTTTAGCTCAGAATTCTGCTGAGTCAGATCATTTTGAAATAATTGAACATCAATTGAAATGTTTGAATAGGTATATCGTAATTCCGTGACAGTTGATCCCCCGACAATTGCCCCTCCTGGCTTACTTATATACAATATGCAGTCGATTTAGGGAAAATATGGTATATCTACTTGCACAAAATATAACTGTCCTGTATAAGTGTTCCCGAATAAGCAAAAGTATAAAACATATTTTCATTCAAATGCATTAAAGCTAAAACTACTTTTCTATATAATGTATATACCAACGTATTAGTACAAAAAACGACACTGTAAATAATTTCGTTTGATATCCATACAAACAAATTGAAAGGTCGATTTTAGGTTTAAAATTGGCAAATAATGCACAAGAAAATATTTTTTTTGGGGGTCATGCTACAATTGCCGATTTTCTAAAATAAGAGTTTTTGTAGATATGGAGCTGTGTGTTGTCCTTCAAACAAAAAACAATTTATTATTTAGTTATTATTATGTTTGAAGCACACTTAATCAAGTTGATAGCCCTCGCTGACTGCGTGGGTGCGTGCTTGACTGCGGTTGCAAAGGTCGCGGGATCAACTCCGGCCCGGGCAGCAAGAACCATTGAATTAAGGAATTTTCATAGTTCAACTCGGCCAACTTACTTCAATTAGACGCCATTTAAAAGCTGTAATAATTATAGTTAATAATGAAGAATAAAGGATCACAGGCATCAAGGGGTAAAGGATTTCGCCATGTTTGTTTGACCACAACTGATACGGATTTTTCATTTTATTCCATTACGTGGAATACATTTATTTTTTTTGTTGATGTAAGTAGTACATAAAGTGTTTAAATTTTTAAATACATAATACAATAATATATTGAGGAAATCTATAATGGTTTCTCAGTTAGGTAAATTACACATGTATAAATGAACCCCATTGTAAAGTGTTGATTTCCCTAAAACAAAAATTTAAACAAATATAGCAAAAATAACATTGCATAGGAATAATATTGCATAATGACTGAAAATATTTTAAATGTGTACAAGTGTTATTGTGTCTTGTTACGTCGAAATTAGTTCCTATTTAGGCAGGTTGCCTGTTCTAAGGAACTAAGTGCTCGTGAAAATGCCAAATGAATTAAACGATTTTAAAATATTTTTAAACAATTGTGCAAAAATCCACACGGCGTGCTCAGAGCTCTCTAGTACAGTAAATCGACAACTTTACAATATCGGATCGATTGGCATAACTTCCGATGATTTTATATCGATGTCCCGAGTACGGTTTCGCCATTGAAAGCCAAACCGATATTGACAGGGAATCAATAGGAAATCACTTGGCAACACTTGAGGTATTTTCTACGACTCGACACTCTGAAATGCCAAACGCAAAACAATTACGTAAAAATATTAATAAATAGGCAATGTTGAATTGAAACGTTAACCCATGTATGTATTGGCAGTTCACATTTACTTTTTGACACTAAAGGTGAGTTAATTAGTTAACGAGGTCTTTAGTATTATTTCTAACGATTTCGTTTCTCAAAGATCGAACGAAATAAAGGGGTCGCGTCTTATTTGAATTACGTAAGGCAATTGATCGCGTATATGACTTTCGATTTAGTAAGAGTTTCGTTAGTTGATCAATAAACCAGCAATTTTACATAACGAACGACATTATCCAAATATGTAAATGCGTATATTGTCAGTTTATCGAAACTTATCTGATTCTATGGAGGCCGGGCTAAAATTTGTCAATCATAAAATATGTCGGACCGCATTCGCAAATATTGATAACTGACCATAAATTATGGTTTTAGTCAATATAGTATCGATATAATATGGTTTTATCGATCGTCCATGCTATCCTCTAGTTTGGATTGTTTGAAGTCCCGTCACATTTTATCTGCTCTCACAATACCCAGGATCATTTTCAATTAATAAACAATAATTTATTTACATACTCCTTTTGTTGACCATAGATCAGCAGATTTGCGACATTGGTAAATTTGACCGATTTCGCAAGAAATGCCTACTTACACCTAGAGAGTTCTGCGTCGGCGTTTTTTTTAATCGTCTAGCAATTGACAAAGAGTATTGACCTCCCGACACCCAAACCAAACCACTGACACCGGGTATATTGTACCCACTACAAATAGCGCAATAAACACATTTCTCTTTGGTTCATTATCCGGCATACTTCTTTATATATATATATTATTATATTATAATCTATTCGTATCACAAATAATAAATTACTACCAAACATACTACCCAAAGTACTTAATGTATAGGTAGATATTTGTTTAAATTTTATGTAAGTGCGAAATTGCGTATACCAACAAATTATTCTTACATGTTGCCGCCAATAAACATTGAAACCTTGTTAATTTGTTCGTAAGAACTTCAGTCCCGTTTTCACAAATAAAATGATCGTATTTTAGAATAACATTTTTCTCCGTGTAGGTATTAGCGCAGAACCGCAAAAAATCACGGGATAAAAAATGACATTATTAGGAGTAAAACATGTAAATGAAATTTTGGTCTTTTGTGTTTTCTTTTCTTCAAAATCTTTTTTTTCTTCCATCAGTTGTCACTAGTCGCTCAGCCGAGTAACCGACCAATCCCTCATCCCGCCCCTAATTGTCCAATATCTACTGTTTTTTTGGTATTTTGTTGAAAAAAAAAAGAAAAAAATAATTCACCGGAAACCAAAATTTGATTTATTTTACTCCAAATAATGTCAGGAATCTCTGGTTAAATGTAAGTCAAGTACATTGATGTATATATTTTTTTTCAGCTTTAAAGATATTGACATAATCTTATAACCTGAAATACAAACGTCAAAAACGGTATTTCCCAGCACAAACTCTTTAAAATTGTCAACGTTGACAAAATAATAGGTTTTTATCAACACTATCGGAGATTCGCCAACACTGGCTAAAACCACTGAAAATCGTCATTGACATTATTTGGCATATGACATCGACTAAAATACGGTTAGTTTGTCGAGCCCGTTTTCTGTAATCACTTTCATTATAAACGGCCTCCGTGGTCGAGGGTGAAGTTTTCGACTAAAATTCCGAAAATCGCGGGTTCGAATCCCGGCTTGCGCAAATAAATTTTATTTGATTAAGTTTTGTTATCTAACAAGTTTCTAGAGTGGAAGATACTCTCAGTATCGCCCTGATGTAAGACCATGAAATGTTGCTTGAAATTGCTTTAGCCGTGCTTGGTGTCTAGATCTGAATATCTAGATACTTCCCCACCTTCCTCTCTTCAATCTCCTTCCCTTCGCAACTTACTTTCAGCCTGACAATTCACAACATACCCCAATTAGAGATACCATGTTATAGTCTCGCTGACTAGGTATTGACATAAAAAATAGATAAAATTGCAAAAAGAAGCGTTAAGTACAGTGACTGCTTACATTAAAATTCAAGTCTTAAAAAAATTGTAATCAAAGAATGAATTATGGAGTTTGTTTATTTGGTTGGTACCTACATTCAGCACTCGCCTAAGTTTTTATTCAACCTGTTTAATATTCCGATGGGAAAGTGTTGTGTTGTATCGTGTATCGATGCTCTGCGCGGCGATATTAATTTAAATATCGACAATAGGCAGAGTCTTTAATGGATTCGCATATATTAGTGTGGCCTAACGCGGCTCGCAGATGGCATACCAATCGGGTCTCCGATACAAGAGGACAGGCCGAACCCTGCCTGCCTCCACCCACCACACACCAAACATCACACATTACACGTGAAGGGGTTGCTAATTACAGCAAAGTTAGCGCCATTATTACTAGCTTGGGGATAACCGAATTGCATTCGTCAGTGGTAATTCAAGAAAAGATATCAACCTTTTTGACAGTGTTAGCACCTATAGATAATACCTAACGCTGTTGAAATATATCTAATACAAAAATTATTAAAGGATTGAAGGTAATATTAGCGACTCCCCAATGAAAATTTGAAACAAATGATCAGAAAAAGAATCGGTCGCATCTACGAATTGAACCCAGGGCATCAATGGGGCTTTGGCTCTAAGGCGAATATGGTGTTATGAAATTATTTACAAATCCACCCAGGCCCTAGCACACACGCTCGATAACGATCGATAAGATAACTATCGGTAACTTCTCATCGTTCCCTAATACAACTGCATATCGCTAACGTACAAACAACAATTGATGTCGAATATGTTAAGGACACTTAGTCATTGTGAATTGTCATATATTCGCTGGCGATCTGTAGTCATGCTAGGGAACTATGAAAGGTTACCGATAGTTATCCGATCGATCGTTATCGAGTGAGTGCCACGGAGAAAAATGTTATATGAAAAAACGATCATTTTAATAGAAAAAACGATCATTTTAATGGAAAAAAAGGATCATTTTAATAGTAAAAATGGTTAAAAACGGGACTGAAGTTTTAACGAACAAATTAACAGAGTTTCAATGTTTATTGGCTTGAACATGTAAGAATAATTTGTTGGTATACGTAATTTCGTACGTATTTTAGCGCCAATAAACATAGAATCACTGTTAATTTGTTTGTAAGAACTTCAGTCCCGTTTTTAACCGTTTTTACTATTAAAAAGATCGTTTTTTTAAATAACATTTTTCTCCGTGTGTGCTAGGGCCTGAATTCTGAAGTTACCGTGTTAAAAAACCGATACGGGCAACGATACGACAATATAGGAAACTATTATACATAATAAACACACAAACACAACATTTACACGAGAATTATACTAGACAACATAATAAATTGTACACAAATGCTGTTAAGAATGAAAGCGGCAAGAGTAGCATTGGCCACTAGGGTATTCAAACATATGATCTCCTTCCAGGCACTCTAAAAACGGAGAAAAGTATAAATATATTTAAAAACCATTTTACCTTAAGTTGACAGAACAAAATTAATTTTACTACTTTGCATTTGTTAAGAAAGTGAAAAGTAAATTTCTTTTAACTTAATTTTTTTTTTTTTTTTTAATTTCCCAATTTAAAAATCTTTGTAGCCCTGCTAAGCTCTCAACTGACAGCTAGGGGGTTTCTCACCATCCACCCAATAGCTTATCTACACTAATAACAATAACGAATATTATTAAAAATAAAAATAAATCGCTCGCAGTGGTTAGAAAACTCGGCCAACTTATCCAATATATAGCCACTATGCATAGGTTCGAGTACCGAATTATAAACTGCAACTTAATAAATAAATAAACCGTAAATCTTAAATATTCGTTATTAGTGTAGATAAGCTATTGGGAGGATGGTGAGAAACCCCACAAGTGTTATATTAAAATTTGTTATAGACCACTTTAATTTCAATCAGTCTCTACCGGTTTCAGAAAAAAACCCTTCTTTCGTCAGGAGAATAGTAAAATTATTTCAGTTTTTATTTTCAGATTCTTTTGAAACCGGTCGAGTTTCATTAAAATTTAAGTGATCTATAACAAATTGTATATATTTTTGTTGTAAATTATGGCGAGCCACAAAGTTAATGCTTTTTACAAATATGTTTTAAATATACATTCAAACTTCAATAAAGAACACTGTCTAAATTGGAGCCAGTCAGTGGGAATATTACTTCATTAGAGGAATGAGGAATGATATGTGCCGAAGGACATGTGGAAGAGAGTATTTGTAAATATCATTTGACCTATGATATCTAACTTATATACGCTTCGGAAAAGAAATCCTTGAATAAATTTTGAGATATGCAGGAAACTACACAATTTTAAGGAAAAAGGAGAGACTATCAGCATTTTATAGGTAGGTACCTTCATAATCTTATCTACTTCTGGTCGTCCTCAAATTTAACCAAACCGGCAATTTTAATCTTTTGAGGGATCAATGGCTGACAAGTGTGTTCCTGCCTGTTACCTAATCAGCTCTGTTAACCAGAGTTGTGTGGTTTACTGAAATCTTGCCGGAAGTACAAAAGGTTGGCTTGAAGATAAACATCTTCCGTGAGTCTAACAGGTGCCCGATTACCGCTAAATGTTAAATAATATCACTCAAAACTTTCGCGGAATGTACACGTACGTTTCTTGAAACTGTTAAATAAGTTATGTTAAATGTTAATCATGCATTCATTCACTCAATTTGTGATTAATTAAATGAAGCATTTGATTCACCCAGTTTATGTTTCATTAATATGTCCAGTCCGGATATTATTTAACCTTTAACCGTCCTTCACACAAAGGCTGGTAATGCAGAAAATGTTTAAAAGTTAAAATTATGTAACATTCTCCCCCTACCAATCGGGTAGATTGCTAATCGCTGGATGAATTCTGGAACACAAAATTCAAAAAACCTGAAAACCACATTTACCCTATAACCTATAGGCAAAGAGAAACACTTATGTTTATTTTTTTTTAAATCACAAAATGTACACAATAAAATATATAAATTTGTTTTAGACCACTTTAAATTTTAATTACACTCTACCGGTTTCGGAAGAACCCTTTAGATATAAGTCAGGAGAATATTTAAACTTTAGTTTTAAAGGAGAATATTAAAACTTCAATTTTAATATAACAATAATTCATGTTTACACAACAGATAAACAACCCTCTTTGGCTGTATAAACAATGTATATGTTATATTTTCCATGAAAAATATGGCTGTTATATGTCAGTTTCTAGTTTACGTTTTATTAGTAAGGTTTTTCATACACGGTTGTATATTTGTTGGGGGCAAATTTTAAAAATATGTCAACATTAAAACTTTTGTATTGCTCGTTAGTACGAAGCAGATTAAAATACAATACCACCGCACGGACACCGTAGGTACTGCAGAGTCCATCCTAAATATTGCTGTAATCAATTTGTAAAATTTGTTATATCATGTAAAAGTACACGTTAAAAGCACACAGGGTGTTAAACATAATAAGTAAATAAAAATTAATTATTATTTGATTTCTTACGATCAAATTGAAAAGCTCATTTTCTTACGATTTATTTAAAATTCATCGTGAAAAAACCAACTGAATAAACATAATTTTTTTTTATGTGTATTTATTAACAACAAAAAGTTGTAGAGTTGTACAGGAGTACCCTCCTGCTAAGATTTCAATCAATATATCACAGTCAATAAAGCATGATTTTTATTGTAATATAATGTTTTGTTTTCATTCGAAACGTGCGTACGTCTTCTGAGTACTTGACTTCTATCGCACGTTCTGTTTATATCAACACGGCGATAATTAACGCCTGCCTAATTCGATTTACAACGCACTATTCGAGAGGAGTACATCGGGTACACTTATAAGGAGATGGAAAAGGCGAAGGACGTGGGGATAGTTTAATGGGCTGTGGGGGCAATGACCCGAAGTAACTCCAGAGAATTATCTCAAGTAAACATTTTGTATTTGTCCGCCGAACCAATTCACTTTGATTAGGCAAATATTTGAACGAGATCTGACAAAGCAAGCCGACATCTTTTTAACAATGCGCATTATTATGTTTTTGGAACAATGAGGAAGGTACTTAGATTAGTAATTTTTTTAATAACCATCATATTGCAGACAGAGTTGCCATGCGAATACATTAACTAAACACACATCACGCACTGCTTACAGCTTGTTTCAAACTTGTTTATTTATTTCTTTCTTTTGTACATAGTTTATTTACATAATTAAGGAAAAAATGTATTATTAACATTGACGAAGTATAATACTTGGTCGAAGATTATTAAGCATTATTGGCCATGTATACATTAACAGAAAAGAGGAAGTCTTGTTCCTGATAAGGGAGCCACGATTCTTACGTTTTTTAGCACATAATATTTAGTTTGCTTTTATTTATTTATTTTTTTGCTTGTGCTCGTGAAAAATCACGGGATATTATAATTGTAAAATTTACCAAGCTTAAAAACAAATAATGTCAATTTTAGATACGATCGGAAATTTACCTTTCGAATGAACACCGTCAGTGAACTTGAAAAATCACGAAACATGTAAAGTTTTAAACAAAAGAAATATGCATTTCACATACAGAAATTTAAATTAAATATTTAAAATAAAATAACGTAGGAACCTATAACAAGGAACAATTTTCTAATTGACGTCTAAATTCAAAGCAAATTTGAGATCGTTGAACGTGAAATAACCGAAAATTAGTATTTTTTCAATATTTTATATGAAATATTAGATAGATTGGTCATACAGATATGACAAAACTTTCTAACTAGTGTATATAATTTTTAAAATACACACATTCTAAGTGTGCGTTGTTTGAGTCAACGAATTAAGCGACCTATTAATTTGGAATATATTTAAAACATGGTTTTTTTATTTCGCTCCATTCTCCACTCTCTTCAGCCTCCCAACATACTCTGATTGGGGATGCCGTAGTCCCTCGTGCTACTGGCATTTTGGACTAAAAATATTAATTGAATTTTAATTTTGTAGTACCACCATATAATTTTTACTTATTGTTCGGTATATTATATTTTGTTTATCATTTCTAATTTATTATGTACATAACCTTATCTATATTGTTTGTTAATATTTACAAATAAAAATCTCGCGTCACAATGTTCGTCCGAGGTAAACTCCGAAACTACTTAACCGATTTTGATGAAATTTAGCTCACTGTGTGTAATTTGGTCCAACTTAAAAGATAGAATAGTCTTTATCTCGATTATTGATCTCAATATTTATTATTGCGAATTAAATGTTTTTTATGGGAGAGTTATTTGAAATTATTTGTAAGTTCCATAAGTTTCTTACAGATGGTGGTGTGAATTAATAAATTGACACAACACTTGGTTATCTAGGTTAGATAACCATCCAGTAGGTGGCGTTGTGTTTCGTTAGCCACAGCAACGCGTGGCTAACGAAACAAACTAGTTTTATATATAGTCTTACAAAATTACCATATCTCTTCTTATGAAAATGTTGTCTCCTTTATTGCCATCTTAAATGTAATTATAGATTATAAATCTATTTTGGAAATTGATTATTATTTTTACTTCACTTTGTAACTTTTTTAAATAGTTGTAATACTATAAGTACAAGTTCTCCTCTCCTAAGCACAAGCATCGACGTTATTGGGAGAGTATGTATGAAATATTATGTCAAACAATATTATTATGATATAAAAATGTATGGAGAAATAAAAATACAAAAGATTATTAGGCTAAACATAATTGAAATATTTAAATGGCACTTACATACTTAAATTTATCGTAAATCTTATTTCATCACACGACACAGATGTTTGACTCGATACGTTGTTAGGTAAAAATAAATACAAATATAATATTCATCGAAAAAATCGGTGTCAAGGAATCTTGTGTTACTACACGTAGGTGGTAGTTGGGTACCACCGCTGAAATATCAGTCGGAATATCTCTTTCTATTACATGTGTCGTAAATGAGGATGAGAGAGAGATCACAGCGGAGCAATCCTAGGTAGGTACAAATGTAGTAATTGCCCTGACCTCTGGGGTCAATTCGTGGGAGCTGTAGGTCACGCCCATTGTTTATTATATCAATGGATCCTCTCCGTTTCATCCGTCGATAAGTTAATTATTTTTAATTGACGATAATCTATGAATTATCGTATCAATGCATGAAGCAATCAAGGATCAATGGTTTATTTATGTGTTTTGTGTCGACCTCGGAGATGTCGACAATTGGATATGGTTATATTAAATTTGTTGAGTGCTGTGCCCGTCCTTTTTGAAATATTTATTTTCTTTTCATTTTCTTCCTGTCCTTTTATATTTAAATTCATCTTGATTCATTTATGTCTATGGACTCTTTTACTTTCAATTAAACGCCTGTGTCACATTTTATCTTTTTTTTCATTGTTTTTATTTCCTGCTAGAGCAATCCCGATGAGTTACAAAACTCATTTTAGGACAGGAGGAACTTACAATTCAAAGGTAGGAGGTAGTAGTTATCTTAATTTTATACAACAAATATATCTTCGAATCACTTTGTCTATGCTTTCAAGAGAAACAAAAGTGTTAAGTTGTGAAACTTAGGCGCTCCGCTGACGAGGCAACTGAAACCAAACTAAAACCGGCTGGTTTCTATGTCTTGATTGGTCAAAAAGCTTGTTTAACCATAGACGAAGAACAATCAGCTGACAGCGGGCAACTAGCAACTGCCGGCCACGGCAATCAGCAGTGCGAGTCGCGAGTCACCGCTTGCGTTACCATTGATAACGGGTTTCTGAGTGATTGTGTAGTGTGTAATCACATTGTCATACAAAGTCAGTTTCCAGTTGACAGTTTTCAGTTGCCTCAGTGAGCGGATCGCCTTAATGTTATCGATTCCTTGCAAAAATTCAATTATTACATTTCTATAAGCCTTCTTACAGTCAGCATCATAAAATCTCACTTTCATTGCAAGTTTATTTGAACTATTTATATGCAAATAAGTAATATACAAGTGATCTAATACAAGTGTTTCAATCCGAAGAAATTCTGGAATTGCAATTTAAATGAACCGTGTCAGATGTGAACTTGTGGACTTTTGGTATATATCCATGATACTTTCCGAAACTTTTCATATTCCTTCCCAAATAACCAACTTAACATTCTACCAATCTCGCGTGAGAATGGGTTGACCAAATATAATAGAGGGAGGAGGAAAACGAAGGAGAGGGGGGTTCGCCAGAAGGGGAAACAAAGGAGGAGGAAGGCGGGGAAGGTGGAAGGGAAATGCGGGAGGAGAAGGGGATGCGGGAGAGAAACATAATATAGGGGGGAATGGGGACGCATGGGAAAGGACACGCAGGGGAGGGGTGACGGAGGGGTTGGGGACGAGGGACGGCCAGAGGGAGGGATTACAAAGTAGACATAGTACCGGTAAGGGATAGCAGGGAGTAAATTTGGAAAAATCCATTCTTCTCACACGGACAAATGTGGCAACGCAATGGAAAACCTTCTGACTTATTCGTGTACGCACCAGACGGAAAAAAGAAATTGTGTATCCAAAAGCAGTTTAATTAGCATAATTAAAACAAACACTTTCTGTCTATGGATGACATTTCAACACATGCCGGGTACTATAGCTAGTTGCTTAATAGGAATAAGTTAACGGCCAAAGTAAATATTATTTATGTTTAATTTGTAAACGAGGGTAATTATTAGCCAATCTTTAAATTAATAAAGTTGATTTTGTGGCCAGGGAATTCCCTACCATTAATGAAACCGCAAATACGTGCGACTTTTAATTGAATACTGAACGACTAATCGAAACGATAACAATAACGACATCAGATACAATAACAATATTGCCTTGAGAAATGTGTACGTAGTGTGGAGGGCACGTCGCAATAACACAGGCTTGTTATTGCACAGGAGACTATTTGGTTTATAGTGTATATCAGTCTTTGTACAAAAAACTTAGTGGCCGAGTGATGAGTTCGATAGGTTACGAGTTGAATCTCGCATAAGTTCAAATAAGGTTTAGACGTACCTTAGTGAAATCAAATAAAAGTAGATAAAAATATTTAAATAGGGTTTTTTGCACTGAACAGATTTTCTCTAAAACTGTAATTATTTATAAAGAATTGAAAGACAACTGATTTTTTTTAATGTCATAACGACGTTATAGCCAGTTGGAACCGTTTCGGAATGTGAGGTTTTTCATATCTTATATAAATTTCACATTTTTAGTACAATAATCAGAATAAAAAAATAAAATCTAAACAAATTTTTAACTGTATTCATGTTTTGTGACAATACCCATTGCTGATCTGATGACAGTTGATCCTCTGACTATTGGCTCCCGGCATACCTACATAATATGTACAATATGCAGCCGATTTAGGGAAAATTCGGTATAGGTACCTACTTACACAAAATATAACTAAGTGTTCCCGAAAGGATGTGCGGAGAGGATGTACCACCAATAACAAAAGTATAAAACATATTATCATTCAAATGCATCAAGGATAAAATTACTTGTCTATATACCAGCGTATAAATAATAAATCGGCATAGTAAATATTCGATGATATCCAAACCAACTTATGATTAAAGGTATTTTTGAAGTCGATTTGAGGTTTGAAATTGGTAAATAGTGCACAAAAAATTATAATTTTATAAAAATTATAATTTCGGCGGGCCAACTGTCAAGGGATCAACTGTAGGATGACCCCCATTGCTGTATGTTATGAATTATGGTGGATGAAGGGAGTGGGAAAGGAAGGACATGATGGGTTAAAAAAAAAATAAAGCATCACAAAAAATATTTTCTCTCTTTATAAATATCTACTGTGTACTGTGTAATATTTGCTAATGATTTATGATATAATTGCTTCGACCAAGTATATTATATCACTGTATAATAATTGATATAATTTTTTATCTTAGGCTAATAATTTATACCAAATAAAACAAATACTTAGTTTTAAACCACTTTATTTAAATAAAGTGGTTTGAAACTAAGTATTTGTTTATTTAAATAAAATGGTTTGAAACTAAGTATTTGTTGCATTTGGTATAATTTCAAGCCACAAAGTATTTGCTTTCTTCGATAATCTAATAATTTATTTTTTATAAGAAAAACTCTCATTTAAACAGTAAAAACTCTCATTTAAAAAAAAAAATTATTTATGAAGGTTATTCTCATAAGGGGTTTCTCACTATCCCCCCAATAGCTTATCTACACTAATAACGAACATTTTCGATTTACGATTTACGGTTTATTTATTTATAAAGTTGGAGTTTATAATTCGGTACTCGAACCTATGAATAGTGGCTATATATTGGATAAGTTGGCCGAGTTTTCTAACAACTGCAATTATTTTAATTTTATATTTAATAATATTCGTTATTAGGGTAGATAAGCTATTGGGAGGATGGTGAGAAACCCCCCATATGTAATATATATCTAAATATAAATACGTTGTTTGAACACTTGTTTCCAAAGAAAAAGGTAATTGCCGATAATATCCAAAAATAAAAACATTAGTCGAAGATATCTAATATTGTTAATTCTGAACTTTGAAATATGACTTTGACAATTACGGCGGTTTTATAATCGGACGCAATGGCTAAATCGGTAGAGCGCCGTCCCGGTAAGACGTGAGATCTGGGTTCAATTCCCAGTTACGACCATTATGTTTTATTATTTTCCTGTGTCTTGTTCATTTTCATATTTTAATTTAGATTATTATTGTTATCTTCTTCTTCAATAATAATTTATTTTAGCTTCCTTTCTTTTTAGTTCTATTTTGAAACTCATTCAGCGGATACTGTAAACAGGTAAAATTGAAGGTTCGTCAAGTCACAGGTGTGACCACAGACGCCTCATTATCTATCCCTTGATGCCAAAACCAACAACGTTGTTTATCTCAATTCTGAGAAATGTGAATTTTTGTATCGGTTTTCCGCGTGTAACGACCTTATCATTATCCATTGATATACGTGCGGAATAAATAATAAGTAATAAGTAATAATGTACATAATAGACTTTATATAATACCTACGTGTGAACTACGCGTGTAGGTAAAATTTGTATCTTTTAGTAAGATAAATATTATGTAGGTAGTCTTTTACTCAAATATGCTAAACGGTAAACGGATAACTCAGAGTGAATTCAACTCAACACCTCTTTAAAAAGTCATTAAAATTGATGAAAAAAAAAAAAAAAAATTGGTTACCCCGTTTTATCACACATAGGTCTCACAGAAACTATTGTGTCTCCCTTACTGTCATAGTGAGAAGTATTATCTAAACGGTATTGGAAAGAGAATACAACACGCTATATAGTCAAATCTAAAAGTTAACCACAGAATAATTAAAATGTACGCCTTTATGAAGCCAAAGTTTCCGACCGCAATTTGAAAAAAAAAAGAAATATTTGAATTTTTAAGAATGATTTTTACATGAAACATCAAAAAAGTGAGGTGAAAGCAACGTTATATTTAATTCATTTGTCTAATAAAATATGCGTGATTTTTATTTATTTTCATATAAGAAATTTTAGTTAGAAAAACGTAAGGTGAGCCATTTTCAAAACTTTTTAAAATGTGCATTCAAAGTTTGTAATTTAAAAAAAAGACAGGGTTCTAATAATAAAATTTGAAAGCGTATTTTATCACCTTTCGAAAACAGTTTTTAATTTTTGGATACATTCTCAAATATTCATTTTTTTTTGGATTTTATTGTAAAGCGGAAATATTTTTAAGTTCTGAAAAAATACTCCCAATTTTTCGAAATAGGTTATGGGTTTTTGTAAAAAAAAAAATCACATCTTTTAATGACTTTTCAACGAGGTGTTAAAATGAATTGATACTGAGTTATCATTGAACCAGCTAAACACAGGCCCTGAAGACAAATATGTCATCTTTGGGAAAGCTGTGTGCAGGGTATTTTTTACGAAAGGGAGGATAGAAAGTTCTGCGAAGGAGAAAGATGTGTGGGGTGGATAGGAATCTGGGCTTTTCCAGGAGTGTCCAGGAGTGACGGATGAATGAATCCATCCTCCCACTGCAGTTCAAGGTGATGTTTCGAGAAAACCTTGATGGAGAGGTCAAAAGGTCTCCCTCGACTAGTCTCTTCTGATCCACGCCACGCAGGTGGTGCCAAGACGTGCTCACCCAAACCAGGGGACCCCTGCTAAGTCAATAGACATAGCGAACCACATGAGGAGACCTCTGACAGAGATGTTGGTTATCCAATAAATGGTTCCCATGTCGGCTAAATCCATATCCTATTGTGTTTTAAATTCAACTTGGTAGCTAATGGATTGCTTGCCGAATCCTGTGCTCGATGGAAGATCGGTTCTCTTTCTCTCCTCTGTTATTATTCCTACGTAGATATACTATAATATATGATCCACAAAAAAACTTAAACCCGAGCGTTGAATTTATAATTATTTTTAAATCGTCCTTCGCGGGGGCGGGAAAGGAGTCTTGCCTTATTGGAGCGAAAGGATACGAAACGATATTTAAATTCCACGGGTATTTGGGTTTATGCGCAGGGCTATAATTATTAAAAACTCTGCCCACCGTAAACCAAACGGCGGTTGCGGTCAGGGTACCGGAAAAAAAGAAAATTTAAAATTTTTGCCATATCAAAACACTGTCGTAAATATTCCCGTATTTGGTTGGTATTGGAATATCTTTACCAGAAATCAATGAATCATGTCTCTTGATTTAACACAGATAAACTCCCAGTAAGCAGATGAACATTATTTTGCGATATGTTCAGCAATTTATTTGTGTATCACAATATTATTCCTAATATTTTAGGACCCGTTTGTGCAACATACGGACATTATGAGGGAAGACCAATGACTACGTATATCTGGGTCTAAATAAGGTAAAAATGTCACCGAAACCAAGTTTTTGGCACGAAAACATTATCTCAAAGTCAAAAGATCGCTACACGGAGAAAAATGTCATTTTAAAGTACGATCATTTTATTTGTAAAAACGGGACTGAAGTTCTTACGAACAAATTAACAGTATTTCAATGTTTATTGGGGGGAAAATGTAACAATAATTTGTTGGTATACGTACGAAATTACGTATAACAATTAATTATTCTTACATGTTCCCGCCAATAAACATTGAAACTCTGTTAATTTGTTCGTAAGAACTTCAGTCCCGTTTTTACGAATAAAATGATCATATTTTAGAATAACATTTTTTCCGTGTAGAAGCATTGGTTTTTACATTTGGTTGGTCTGCGTGAAGCAAATTTGTCTTTCAGCAAGTTCACGGCAACAGGACACTAGCTTTGTGAAGAACATTTTTCACACGCAAAATTGAAGCAGTTAGATTAGAAGTATGGGCTTTTGCGGACTTTATTATTAACAATTTAATCAGTTGTATGAAGATTAAACAATAGATATAACATACAAATAGATGTAACAAATGGATTCCAGGCAGGAATGTTTCAAGACAAGTAAAACATATTTGATAAAAAATGTTTAATTTCTTCCAAGATAAACAACTACGTATGCAAGAGATGTGACAGAAATTGTTGGGTAATTGTATTGTGAAATTAGTCATGATGTTACTTTTGGATAGAAATTAGCTATGGGAAGGCTAACTATAGTTATTATTTCTTCAAACTTCGGAAAATCAATAAATTAAATAGTTATTATATTATATCGACAGGGAAGACTGACGTGGAAGATATCGTAATGTAAGACGTTATAACTCATGCCTTGTCGAGTGCAACTCCGCTATACAGTTCCAAGATGCAGTCTTTAGGGTGAGGATTACCCTGATTATAGCCAACCTCCAAAAAGCTACCAGAAGAAATAAACATCTAAGTAATTAAAAATCAAAGCATCACAAGTTATAAGTTTTCCAAAAAAGGAATAACCGAGCTTGGGCTTCTGAATTAGGTACAGATTAAATAATATCATATTTTACTCATAGTTCAGACAAATAACTCAAGTTCCCAGAACCCATAAAGTTAGTGCTTGGGCGTCACGATCAATTCAAGTTTCTATAATGATCATAAATAAACCATTATCCCATACCAGCATGCTTTCTTCTCACATTTGGCTGAAGACAAGGCTCGTGTCATAATACGCTAATAATGCTCCCATGAATATTAAACATTTAACTACCGACTACTAGCGAACCTTCCCGCGCCACATGATATGATTACAACAAACTGGAAGCAAGCACGTTGTAAGTATGCACCCAAGTGGAAATTTTCTAAAAGAAAGGTAATTTTTGCAGCTGAGTGATGAGAATTCTGGGGAAATTTCATGAAATTTGGGGAAATAATATGAAAAATCAATTTTGTTATTATTTCATTTATAAGAGACTAGCGAGTACCTGGTATGCGTTACAATGCCACTCAAAGAAATAAAGTGTTCTGTTTAGTGAAGTGTATCCAAAAACACAATATCTTTTGTTTTTTCGTTTGGTAAACGAATAAATCAGAAGAACAGCGAACAGTTGTTCGTGTGAGAAGCATGGATTTTTAAAATTTACCCCTGATATCCCCTACCGCTACTCTGTCTCATTTGCAATCCCTCCATCTGCCCCGCTCTCGTCCCCCATCCCTCCGTCCCCCTTCCCCTTCGTATCCTTCACCATGCTTTGCCCGTTCACACTCCCGTTCACCTTCCTCCGCCCCTTCCCCTCTAACGTTCACCATCCACCTTCCCCGCCTTTCCCTTCTTACGAACTTCCCTCCCGCTCCCCTACTCACTCCTGCGTTCTCATTCCACCTTCCTCGCCTTCCCCGACATACAAAGAAACATACATATTTATATATATTAAGATTTTAGAGGAAAAAACATTGAGGATCTTGGTCTCATCTTACTTTAATACTTTAGAGAAATATTCCCGTTACAAATTATCAGACTAAATTTTAAGGCCCAGGTTTTACGGTAACATTTTGGAATTTTATTCAGTAATGAGTGGACATTTGAGGGGAGAGGTCGCGCGCTCGCATTGCAGTTCCGTCAAGCAATGAATGGGGAAATGGGTGTTATACAAGCAAAATAGAAATTAAATAATTAATTATTTTATCGTATAAAAATGAATGCTTCTTTGTTTGTTCCTCGTGCGGAACCTAAAGCATTTATCCGATAGCGATTTGTCGTCTATGAAATTATTTCCTATCTAGCGTTATGAAATTATTTCCTATACCATTTATCCGATTGTGATGAAACTCTGGTGAGTTGTTATGTGCACACCGCCAATGTTTCTATAAATAATAGTGAGCTCTGGCGTCATGAAATTTGTAAAAAAAATACATAAAAAATTAATGATTCTTTGTTTGTCCCTTATTCGGTACCTAAAGCATTCATCTGAGTGCGATGAAACTTTGGCGGATTTTTCGTGTACGTGTACATGCCCTTGAAGGTTTCTATATATATTATAGTGCAAGTGAGCTCTAGCGTTATGAATTTATTTCCTGTACTATTTATCCGATTGTGATGAAACTTTTGTAAGTTGTTAAATGCACACCTTCGTAATTCCTTATACGGTACCTAAAGCATTACTCCGATTACATTACGCAAAGAAACTTTGGTGATTTGTTGTGCACATACCTGTAATGGCTTCTATATGTAGTGCTGAGCTCTAATGTTATAAAAAAAATCCTATACCATTCATTCGATTGCGCTGAAACAATAGGTGATTTGTTGTGCACACGCCCGCGAAGGATTGTGGTGAAGGAGGTGGTGAGCTCTGAGATGAGTCTTGTATGAGATTTGTAGAAATAATTACAATTTTTCCTTCTCATCCCCATTCACCTTCAGCCACACAACATACCCCAATTGGGGATGCCATAGTCTCACTGACTCCAGACGGGAGCAGGTGGGACTTTTGTAAGGTATTCATATAAAAAAGGAGTGGCGGACGTATAAATCCATCTCTCCCACAGCGGGGCAAGGCGATGAGTCGAGAGAGTCAAATAAATTTTGGGTAATTTGTACACGAGCTGCCAATAAGAAGGAACAGCCTCAGGAGCACACGTGCTTCAAGAATTATTCTACCGCGATGGAATCCTTGTTCTACCGTTATTTCAGACATGGAAGATGCTTCAGAGAGGAACTAGCGTCATTGATCCCTTCAGCACCGGTGCAAAGTCGGGAAACACGCCAAACGCGCGCCCAACATATATACACGGTCAAAATTTCTCACATGAGAACGGGTCGCTTCTACCACTCGTTCTTGAGTTCAACAGCTCAGCTGTGAAACGATTTGCGGCCTCTGTGTTTCCTCCTTCATACAATATGGGTCTCTTAAAGACAATTTTTCTCCGGGCCTCCTGTGCGAAGTTATATATAAAAATAAAAAAAAGATTCTACTATTATTGTTAAGAGGTTTAAAAATTCCGTACGACTTACACTGTTTAACACAAGTACTAAAGATAAAATTAATATCATTCTAAAATCTACAAGTCTTGGCAATTTTTGTAGGATATTATGCTGAATATTTGCATACCAAGTTTACATTTAGTTGATTTTATATCAATTTGTATTAAATTTTGTGATTTTTCGTTTATGATTTTTTGTCTGTCTAGCTGTATCCATTATCTAGTAAACAAATTTAAATTTTATAGAGCAAGTGTATTTTTTATTTCGTACTTTATCAAAATGCTAAATGGTTTACCAATTTGGTGTCAATCTTACCCGAGTCTGCCCCATAGACGGCTAAAATTGTGGTTGGCTAGCGGGCCGTACAAGTACCAAAAATACCTAACTGCAGTCAAGCCGAGTTTTGATATCCCCCCTTAATTCCTTTTACTATCATCATGGTAAAATATCGTTTATGCAATCATGGAGGACTTAGCTAGTAGAGGGTTAAATCCCATTTGATCATCAGGCTTCTAATAATTAACGATTATATGTTAGGTAAGTAGGTACTCTGATTTTCGGATATTTCAAATCTTCACCACCTCCCTGCTGCAGTTTCAAACAAAATGCAAAGCAGACCGTATACTGAATCGTTCTTGACATATACAATCTTAAAAATGCAAAACACTTGACCTGGATCTTTCCGTCAAGCTGACAGAGCCGCCATTGTGTTGTATTTGATTGCCGCCGCCATCTTGCAAAATGTCCCCCGATTGAATACCAAAACGGCGGGAAAATCAACAAATACCGAATAGTCTGTGCTCTATGGTTATGTCAGGAACTTGCGAAGAATTTTAATCGGTTCATTACAATCGGAGCGGTCCGTTTATCACGAACAATAAATTACTAATAATTCTGCTCTATTATTCTCGGAAATCTACTCGTATTTGGAAGAATAGAAAATATTCCAAATGGACTGAGATAATGAAATAAACGTAATTGATTTACATATCAGCGATCAATCAGCCATCTTTGACCAGTTTAGATTGGCTAGTTTAGTGACGATGGCGCCCGATAGTGTTATCGCGGGTTTTCCGTAGATTATAATGAAAACGTGCAAATTTAAAGTGACAACTTTGATTAGATTATCATTAGATATGTTCTAGTTTTAATCGTTAGTGTAAATAATTTAACAGTAAATAAATATAAATGTAAATAATTTAACAGTAAATAATAATAATTTAACAGTAAATAAATGTTTATTTTTCCACCTACTTTGAAACAACCTGCTTATAATTCACAAATTTTAAAAAAATATATAAAGTCAAACATTCCCGGGTTACGAATAACATGACAATATTTGAAAATCTCCTACTACCATGAACGTTGTCTGTGTCGTGATGGAGGACTTAAGGCCGGTCTCTTGCGACCAATTTCACAAACAATACTTAAAACATTGTTGTTTTCCATGGGCCACGGAAAGCAAAAACATTGTGGTCCCGCCCTAACTATCCACAAAGTGTGTACACATTTTCGTCGGAGGAGACGCCACTTTAACTCACAACGCCTGGGAACCAAGTGCGATACCAACTCGGCCACTGACCCGTAAACATTACCAATATTATTTGGTAATGTTAAAAATACAATAATAAGTGCAGATTTATTTCCTTTAAGTAGCTTCGATCAGTTCATGTAGGTAGTATCCTTTTCTTTTCTTCTCATTGCAGTGTATATAAGCGCATATATCTATATAAAGCGCATATATGGGTAGTCACCCCAAGTGGTTTGTTGCGATTGGTGACCTAGCAGGGGTGCCCGGGAACACGGGGTGGGGTTTGTCCGGGTTTTGGCGGCGGATGCGGATATAGCAATCTATAGATTTCACGACAGCTATATTTCAATTCATCAATCGGAATTTGATTAGGTACGGGTAAAAAAAGTTGGGTATTGGAGATAATCAGAGTTTTCGGTGTTTTTGGAGAATTCGGTGTTCGTTACTCGAAAATTCCACGAAACTTTCATTTTTTGTTGAAATTCTAAGAATGTAGTGCAGGCAAAATAAAAAAAGGTAGTTCGTGCAAACAGTGACCGAATCAAAAATACACATTTTATATGTGAACAAACATTTTCCAAATTAAAATACATTAAATCGAAAATTCGATCACGCCTAACAGATTCCTATCTCGAATCTTACTTGCAAATTATTAGCACCACAAAATTATTACCGAATTTAAAAGAAATAACTTCGACCAAAATGGCGCAAACTTCGCAATAATCACAATTTACACGTCATAGCATTGAGTTAAAGTATATATCAATGCGTGATAGTATCAAATTTATATATTTTAGTTTGGACAATGTCTGTTCACTTCATACAATATGTAAAACTAGAAAAAACATGTTAGAAATAAATTCAATTCTTTTATTATTCCTTTCTTCCTTTTTTATATGTAAGTACTTAGTTTAATCTGTACGCGTACATACAATAATTGAGTATAATAAACCAATAGATAAAATAACATCCATTAGAATAAGCAAAATACACAAAGAAATACTAAGGCCTTTATTAGGTAGGTAATACTTTATCCCTTTTTTAATTAGCTGTAAATATAAATTAGATATTTCTACAATACAATAAATATGTTTCTATTGTAAAATGAACACATAAATTTAATATACATTCTTAATGGATTCTAATCGGAATACGAATTTATTTTCCAGGTTTTCAAAAAAATCAATCCGGCCCTTTTCTCAAAGAAGGTGGTGACCACTGGTCCATAGATAAATAGGTTTCTCCAGAGCCTGTATGGAGCTGATGTACAAAAAATCATCTCTGAACTGTATGTACCAGAATAGAAATAAATAAAATAGGAGAAGGGTTGATCGATATAGGTTTTATCGATAATTTCGCTAACTTGACATCGTTCCCAAGCATCACTGCAGACAGCTAACGAACAAAACTACAGTTCACAACGATTAAGTATTTTAAATTTATTTGACCTGAACTGTTGTTTATTCGTTGACAATCTGCAGTCGTACTCGGGAACGATGAAAAGTTACCGACATTATCGATAAATCCCACATCGATCGACTGTGCTAGATCGTGCGATGACTGCTTTTTTAACGTTTTCTAAAAATTCCATAAAAATGTACTAAAAACAAGTATTTAATATTTAACAATAGTCTTTTTTTTACATAAGAAACCTCTATTTTTAACTTTTGAAGGATATTCCCATCAATGTTATATATCATTGAAGAAGAAGACAACAATAATAAACAAACTAAAATATGAAAATGAACAAGACACAAAAATAATCTCGAACCCTGATCTCACGTCTTACCGGGACGCGCTCTATCAGCCATTGCGATCTATTATGAGACTGTCGTATTTGTCAACCTCATATTTCAAATTTCAGAATTAACAATATTATCTTCGACTAATGTTTTTTTTCCATATTTTTGGCGTAGATTATAAGTAATAACAATGGCGCCGTCCCGGTAAGATGTGAGATCGGGGTTCGAGTCCCAGTTGCGACTACTATGTTTTATTATGTTTTTGTGTCATATTCATTTTCATATTTTAATTTAGATTATTTTTGTTGTCTTGTTCTTCGATGATATTTAACAATAGTCCCTAGGTAAGTTAGTGTTTATGACTAAAATATCCCAATAACTCTTTTTTCAGTTAACCTGCAAATTATACAAAATTACCCAAATAATACAAGCCAAGGCACGTTAAATTTATGCAAATTCCCAGTTACGGACCCAACAAACCCATCTCATTCAGAGACAAAGAGAACTGAATGCCATAATTTTTATTGTTCATTTAAGTGAGCGTTCTTGAATTTAATGGCCCCTGCGTCCATTATTCCACTTCTGCAGGTTATAATTTATAAAATTGTTTAATAGTTGGAAACTGTCGAGTGCCCTAAAACGTTTCTGAATATAAATTTGTAAATTAAATGCTTTAATGCGTTACTTTAATCTAACGACAGACATTTACTTGGATTAAGGCTAGGGTTGCCAGATGTCCGATTTTGGAACGGACAGTACGGTTTTTTAAACGGCTGTCCGGTCTAAAAAATTTTGGAAAACCGGACAATAGAATGTCCGTTTTTTTTTTAAATACGCGATATATATACCTCTCTCACCAGAGAATTTACAGAGCAAAAGACGTGAGCGCGAAATCTTTATTAGGAACTGGCTGCACTTCAAAGTATTTTTCTTTCACTAGAAGGAAAATCCATTGATATGTGGTGTAGGTTTTTTAACGATGAATCAGCACTAAATTTGTTGAAAATGGTACAATATGTGTGCAGTGTTTCCGGCTCCAATGCCTTAGTAGAAATAGTTTTTAGTGTAATGGGTAATCTATGGACTGCCGAAAGAAATCGACTATGTGAATACAGTAAAAAGCGAATTATGTGTTTTCTTCAATTTATATGTCAGTTGCACTGAATTTAAAGATACAATTTCAGGCAATAAACGATTATTAAAAGCAGTAGTGCAAAATATGTTAAAAAATGATTTTTTGCTTACCAATAGCAAATAATAAATATAAATTTTAATGTTTACTAATTGTTTCATTCAAAGGGGGAATCCTTTGATTTTTCGACAAATTTTACCAAAAAACATCAAAGGGGGTGACCCTTTGATAGAATGTGTTCGGTTTTTTTTATCTGGACCATCTGGCAACCCTAATTAAGGCGTGTGTAGTTGTCTAATAACATGTGACGTGAAGTCATTTATGGATATAATTCTCATAAAACGACCTATGTAGGTTCCTTGGTACGAACTTTTTTACGAGTTATGTCACAACTTCCTAGTTTGTCAACATAAGTTATTATGTAAAAAACCATCTAAATGTTTTGTATATTTTCGAGCTTATATTGATCATTTCGACGATCTCGAATGCTTTCCCATTCCGGCATCTTAATTTTAATCCAGATGTGATCCTTGGAAGGGATATCACCGATATAATGTCACGTGTTAACTCTAGAAAGTTAAGTTTCTCTTTCTTACCATCCATCTTCAGGTCAAACTCTGTCAGGAATGAAATGATTTCAGCTAACCTAGAGTGAATATACTCGTTGTAACCCTTTTGGTAAAAGGTAAAACGGTGGCAGTTGAGCCTGCCCCCCCCCCCCCACCGCTATGTGGCAGGCAAGATTGGGAGAGACTGATTGATGGAGACTTTTTGACATTTGGTTGATGGAGACCATTTTTTCAGCCGGACTCTCGGAACATCACATTGCACCGCAGTGTTAAGGATAGATTCACTCGTCTTATGCTCCTGAACTCACTGACCACCAGATTCCTAACCAACCCTCATACCTTTTTCGTTTCCAGAACTTCCCTTTCTTCCTTTCCTAAAAGACCCTCCTCACAGCATCCCCAAAGGTGACATAGGCCCTGAGGGGAATAGTTTTTCTCGTAGCCTCCTGTGTGGAGCTAATGTTAAAAATAGGTACGTATTATTGTTTTCACTTTTCCTATTGTTTTTATGGTATTTGTTTATTTTTTCTTTTGTTTTTGTTTACATTGTGGTATGTAAAATTATTATTATTTCAGAAGGCATATTTAAATAATTAATGGAACTAATTTTTTGTTATTTTATTTTAAAATGTTATTATTTATTAAACATATTTATTTAAATATATATTTCCCAGTCAGGCACGCATTGTTAAAAATACAGTGTAAAAAAATCTTTGTGCTATGATAATAAATAAATAAATAAATAAAAAATATAGGTTCAAAAAACTGTTTTCTCGGAAAATTTGGTAATTTTCCTGGATATCAGAAAACTGTATATTTGTGGTTAATAGCTTCAAGGTTTAGCAAACAGTTCGCGGTTTTTCATCGTGTCATGTCGGCATAATACCGTTTTGTTTGGGATATATTTAGGTAATGAAAAATGAAAATGGCCGCTAAACGAATGGATTGCTTATTTTTCTGGTTTCTGGATTGAAGCTATACCTCCTGGGAGATTTATTGCTCTGTCAGGACTTTAGGGAAGTTGGAATTACAAAACAAGAACACATGTATTATTTTAGCAATCAATTTAAATCTGCAAGGTTAATATAGTTATTGTAATTATTTATCAAACGTCATATCAAACTGCCCGCATATTTACGTATCTACCTGTTTGAGAGTTCATAATTTAAATCTATATCTATCTATATAAACATCAATTGTTGTTCGTTTCTCTAAAACTCGAAAACGGCTGGGCCGATTTAGCTTATTTTGATTTTGAAATGTTTGTCGTAGTCCAGGGAAGGTTTAAACGGTGAGAAAATATGGAATTGCGAGGAAGATAGTAAATACAACAGTTTTATTTTCCCATATAAGCTGTTTGAAAACTGAATGTATCGGGAATGAATGTATAAAATAAAAATTACACTGTACGAACATTTTATCTCAGGTGCCTTAGCTAATAGAGAACAAGTTGACTCGATTTATACAGATTTCAGTAAAGCTTTTGATAAGGTTTGCATTAAAATTCTTCTAAATAAATTGTCTAAACTAGGAATTAGTGGTAAATTATTATGCTGGATTAAGAATTATTTATCAAAACGTGTATTAACTGTATCTATTAAAGGACACTTGTCTTACGAATTTGAAGCCACTAGTGGCGTGCCTCAGGGTTCGCACCTTGGTCCAATACTGTTTTTATTATTTATAAATGATGTCACTTTCATATTCTCCGATGTTAACATATTATTATTTGCTGATGACATGAAAATATTTAAAATCATCAAAAATATATACGACTGCTTGTCCCTACAGTCCAATTTTTTAAAATTCGCAGAATGGTGTACCATCAACAAACTTACACTTAACATTAAAAAATGTCAAATCATGAGTTTCTTCAGAATAAAAAACCCTATCAAATATTGTTACTCACTTAACAACCACAGTTTATTGTCAGTACCTGTAATAAGGGACCTCGGAATAACCTTCGATACTAAACTCCTATTTACTAATCACATTGATATCATTACTAATAAAGCAATGAAAATGCTGGGCTTCATTATAAGAATATGTAAAGATTTCAAAAATATCCAAACATTTAAAATACTATATACAACTTTAGTTAGAAGTCATTTGGAATATAATTCCCCCATATGGAACCCTGTCTACAAAAGCCATGCAAATTCCATTGAAAGAATCCAACACAAATTTCTCAGATCAATTAATTTCAAATTAGGAATTCCCGCGGATGACATAAACTATGATTCTCTATTACAAAAAATGCGACTCTTATCGTTAAAAGATAGAAGAATACTTAATGATCTAATTTTTTTATTTAAAATAAATAACAACTGGTTTGACTCCCCTGAATTAGTTTCACTGGTGAATTATCACATACCTTTTAGACCTACTCGACTCCAAACACCTTTTCATTGTAATACCTCTGGGACCACCGCAGAACAAAATGCAACAATAAATCGCTTACATACTTTTGGCAATAAATATGCTAATATCGATCACGCCGGTAATCTGGCCTCATACAAAAGATGCATTAAACAAAATTTGTCTTCTAGTACCATGTAAACATAATAATTATGTAAACATAATATGCTTACCAGAACTTGCAAAACATTAATTCATTAGAAATCATAGGTACTTGTAAAATTCATCATATCGGTTAATATTTGTAATCTATAATATCTACCTATTAAATATTTTATTTTTATTTTTCTTTGCTCCTTACTTTTTATATTTTATATTTTATATTTAAATGGAGGACTTCTTACTTTTTACATTTTATATTTAAATCTTTGTTCTTTTTAAAGACATCTTATATTTCTACATTTAACTTTTTTATTATTATTATTTTATTCTCACTTTTAACTTTTAACTTTTTTATCTTTGCTTAATAATTTAAAGCTTGTACTTTATACTTATACTTTGTACCATATTTTTCACTTTACATTTATATTTTACCCTTTTCCTACTACTTATTACCTTACTACTTACTTTTAACATTTTTTTTTTCCTTATATTTAACTTACATTTATACTTTTAGTTATTCTTCATGTTGTTGTACTATTTATATGTTATGTCAATTATGTTAATGGCACATGTTGTGCCGTATATGTGTAAATAAATAAATAAATAAATAAATAAAATGCAGGAGGGAAACCTGGGAAAGCGTAGGAAAACGGGACGGGGAAAAGACACTCGGGAGGGTGATCCGCGGGAGGGGGCAGGCGAATACGGGAGGGGAACTCAGGAGGGGGATCGCGGGATGGGGGAAGGGGAGGAGTAAATTGAGGAGAGAGAAGGTGGAGGAGGAGGAGTGGGAACGCGAGAGGGGAAGGGGACGTGGGAGAGGAAGGGGAGGAGGAAGGTGAATTGGACGAATGGGAAAGGACGCTTAGGGAGAAACAATTTCTGTATTAAATGGCATAGCAACGCATGCCAGGTACCAGCTAGTCATAAATAAGAGGCAAATTTTTCATATTTGGTACATAACGTTTTTAAAGCGACTTTCGGCCATTGTTTCCAACTTTACCATTTTTACTGATCAACTGTTGATCCGAAATTTTGGCTCAACACTCCTCAAATGCACAAATACGCTCTTCCCAACGCCACGCTCCTACTAACAGGCGAATCGAGCGTTACTAATCAAATCACTTAGCTGAAATCACCTTACCCAGACCGTGAAGTTGTACCATAGGACTTGCTGTAAACTTATCCAAAACATAGTCCCTCTCAGCACAGGATCTCCTAGTGAGGAGGAATACGAATATAATCTACATCTATTTTATATATATTTATATTTAACACGTAATCTTCCATAAATGAAAAAATTAAAATATAATAACTAAAGAAAAAAATTTGTACGTCTAACCTTTAAGCGTGGTTGAAGTAAAACTTATTTGACTGTTGTGGCAGGTAGGCGAAAAACACAGATGGCAGTAATTGCATCGATATCTGAACGTCATTTCAAAAGATCTGAATTACTCGCCATATCGCGTCTAAAGAAGTTTTACTTAAAAAAAATATGCGTCCTTAGTAGTAATTTTAAGTGACATTATCGAACAGTTTTTCAGCCTTGTTCTTATGGAGGTTTGTTCTGTGACTCGCCTGTAGCCTGTGGCAGTGAGTATTGGGTGGGTAAGTTACAGTGTCTCTGGCTCCAGATGTATAATATACAAGGTATAGTGGTATATAGACGCGGGCGACTGAAACTTGTCTGAAACGATCTGAAACATCTGAAAACAGAACAAAACTTCCCCTGACTCACTCAACACACATAGGTGCTATAATACCATCAAGTGTTTCAGTTTATTTACTTTATAGCTACTAGGTATTACATTCGTATTTGGTGAGATTGTTTTTTTGTCTAAAAAATATACTTTTGAGCGGTTAATGCCACCAGGAGACCAAGAGGAAAATAATTTTCCTCAATACATTTTGTACGCCTTAAGGTGGAAGTAAAAAAATAAAAATTCGCCTAATAAGTCGCGATAGATGTAGCGAAAAAAAATAAAAATGGATGTAAATATTTATTCAAGACACTATTCAGATAGCATTTAGTTCTGCAAGAATCTTGCAATCATACATAAAGATATATAATAATAATATACATAAACATTTGCATAAAAGAAAATTATTGTATCCTCGCAAGGCGCAGTTCGTTTCTGTAATTTTCCTGCCGCGGAGTGCAGTTCGTAATAACTGAGAAAAAATTGCTAATCAAAAATAACAAAATAAGTCCCAAAATGCTCAGTGCTTCCATAAAACCACTACAACCTGCATGCATTACGCACGCATAAAAAACAAATTCCAACAAACACAAAATATTACTAACAGACCAGTTAGACAAGCGTACAAAGAAAACATAAAAACTCTGACGATAAATACAAGCTTATGCTATAAAAGCATTCAGCAGTTAGCAAAATTACAAAATGGATTAAAGATCAAAAAAGACAAAATATCAAAATTTCGTAACATAAAATAAATAAAAAATACAGGTAACACACAAAACCACTGTAAAACACACATCACTCACAAACACACGAGACATAATATAAATATACCAATTTTAACTTTATATAATTTCTTTCAAATCTTGAAATCCGTTATTGATAAATCTTGCATTTTCTTAATTATCCCTTGTTTTTGCAATAGTTTATTATTTACTTTCACACATGATATTATATAATTGAACTAATATTCTCTCACCAAACACAAGAACCTCGTCTCTTTATGGTGAAAAAAAGCTATTCTTATCTACCATTTTAACACTGTATAACATGTCCAATTTGTACATTTATTGTAAAAAAAAAAACTACAAATATTAAATAAATAAAAATAAAATAAATTATTTCATTTATTTTTTTTATTTTAAATCTTTAATTTTAATTAATCTTATATTTTAAATGTATTTTGTATACATAATTTTTTTGTATAATAAAATGGAGTCCTCAGCACGGGTAAACCACCCCGTGAGGACAACATTATTGGATTGTACTATGGAATGTAAAAATATTGTATCAAAATGAATATCTTTTTTTTTTGTGAAACTTCTTATATTTTTTACCTATGTATCTAATTTTATTATATGCATTTATTGTTATATTTTGTTGTAGATATATGCTTTTGTTTTACTTTTATGTTCACTGTATTATGCTTTCTTTGTTGTTTTAATTTAGATTTTTTCGAAATCACTGTTATACTCATCTATTTAACTAAAATGTAAAAGCCCATAAGGGCGTTTAATAAATAAATAAATAAATAAATAAATAAAATAAAAAAATAACAATAAATAAATAAAATGTTTCAGTTCTTTTTGGAAAAACAACTAGATATATTTTTTTAGTGTAGCCCGGGCCCCTCGGCCCACCCGGGTGTACGTACGCCACCGACGATTAGAATCTTACTAATATTATAAATGTGAAAGTTTGTATGGATGTATGAATGTTTGTTCCTCTTTAAGTCAAAATTTAATGAATGGATTTTAATGAAACTTTACAATAATATAGCTCATACATCAGAATAACATATAGGCTTTAATGTATGAAGCTAGCTATTTATTTTCAATATATTGAAAATAATAATTATAGTTTAATAGAAACCGTCAAAATTTCAGAATGACATTTGGCGAAACATTAATTGTTAAATCAAAATTCTATTTTGGAAAATATTTAAATTACTAAATTTATTTTAAGTACTCGCCTAATACTTTGAATCGAATCAAGAATTATACATATTTTAAATAAATAGGTTAAGAATTTTGGTATAAACGTAGATGGGACCTAGGAAAAGAAAATAGATTACTCGAAGTACTAATCCTACGCAGACGAAGTCGCGGGCAGAAGCTTGTTTAGAATATATTTATAATAAACAGTTTCATCAACAAGTTTATGTATTCACCGTGGTGCATATTATTGAGAGAGGAAAACGTGAATTATTATGCATTATTAGCACATTTATAGAATCCACAATTAAAGAATCAAAACCAGACTTACTACTATTAGCATAATGTGTACCTACTTACATACATAGGCGGTAACTGAAAAACTACAAGAAGGATAATATATTATGTAAAACAGGTTTTATAACGAACAGCTAGTAGAATATAAACACATATAATATATTATAAACTTTGTTCAGTTTCCATTTTCAATATATTTATATAACTATACCAGGCCCCTAGCACAGTCGTTCGATAAGGATTAATAGGATAATTTCTTATCGTTCCCTAGCATGACTGCAAATCGCCAACGAATAAGTGACCGTTCTTAATATATTCGACATTAACATCTGCAGTTGTCCTAGGGAACGATGAGAAATTATCGAATGTTATCAATCCTTATCGATCGACCGTCATGCTAGGGGCCCAGAAGGTTTAGCAGGACATAAACCCTATATCAATACGATATTGACCAAATCCGTCATCTGTGTTCAGCGATCACGGTCGACAAATTTGGTATGAGATATTCCGACCGACGATTGACAAATTTTATCTGCGTAGTATCAGATAAGTTTCTTTATTGTTTTTGTGTTTAATTCGTAGAACTCCATTTAATTTTAGAAAGAAAAAAAATTATATTAAATTTAATAATGTTAATATTAAGTTCTTCAAGTATTACAAATTTGTATTTTCGTTACAGCTGTTTCGGCTTACAAGGACATTTTCAAACTGTCAATAATAGATAGATAAGTTTCGGTTAACTGTCAATGTATGCATTTATTCGGATAATGTCGTTCATTATGCAAAATTTCTGGATTATTAATGAACGAAGTTCAACTAACGAAGCACTTAAAATTGAAAGAAGTCATATACGCGATCTGTAGACAAATAATTTAACTAAGACGCGATCAATTTTTGAGTAACTAAAGTGTTTAAAAATGACTAAAGAGCTCATTACCTAATTAACTGTCGTTTAGTGCCAAAATTTTCGGGTTATTATATCAATTCCACATTGCCAATTTATTAATATGTTTACGTAATTGCTTGTTGTTTGACATTCCGTAGTGTCACTTCGTAGAAAATACCTGGAGTGTTGCCAGCGTATATCGATTTCTTATTGATCCCCTGTCAATATCTTCAATGAATTGATATAAAAGCCTATCGATCCGATATTGCAAAGTTATCGATTTCACTATGCTAGAGCTACAGCAGATAAGAGGAAAATATCAGTGTGTGGAAGAAAATTTCGTTGGTTTGGTCAATGTATTTGGTAATGTGTTATTCGGATTTTCTGACATAAATCACGATAATGAATCGAGGAATTAAAAATATCTTTGTTTTTGAGCTGTAAATCGTGAAGTATTGGTTTATTGTGTTTTCTAAATCCTCCTAAATAATAATTACATTATGTACATAAATATAATAAATGCATTATTTATAAATCTAAGATGATTATAACATGTGACTGGTGTGAATAATATTGATTAAAGCACATATTTATTATAATTTAAGTACATATAATAAGACGAATAAATTAAGCAATAAATGGTAATTAACATTCCAATGAAAGAGAAGCTCATTATTATTTTATTGTACTTACATACCAGCATGTACGTATAGTTAAATCTAGGTAGGTAGTAAATTTAAGTGATTTAAGTACATTATGCTTTTACAGTGATCCTTCTTTGACCCGATCAGATGCAAGCACAATAATTGGAGAAATTTATTGCACCCTTCATGAGAAAAATCTGTATATTTATTGATCTTACGAAAACGTGGCGGAATGGAAATTATCCAAAACATCATTATTATTATTTAGCAGGTTGTTCCTGTCGGCACATTGTTGAGGGCCCGTATTACGAGGAGCATTTTCACAAAGACAAATTTCTTCCCCAAACCTTTTTTTTAGTTTTTTATTATTTTTCTCTACGTAGGTGTCTCTTCGAAATGGATAAATGGGATTTGTAAAAATCGACATAGTTATCTTCTTTGTGTGTACCGGTAAATGATAATTTTTCACAAAGTAAAACATTTACTTACTTACATCTACATTGAAAATGAAATAACTACGAGGGTATAAATATGACGTAAAAGAGCAATTTTTATCTTATTTAAATGTATCTTAGTAGGTAGGCCCTTATTATTAAGCCAAAGAAACTTTATTTATGATTCCATATGACGGCCGGCGTAGTCCAGGGGCAAGGCTTTGGACACCTATTCCAAGGTTGCGGGTTCGAACCCGGCGTGTGCAAATAAATTTTATTTGATTAATTTGTGTTATTTCACAATAAATTAATAAAAATAATAAATACTTACTATATTTGCGGCACGTTCCAGAGTGGAAGATACTCTCAGTATCGCCCGGTGTAAGATCACCATTCAGAATTGAAACGTTGCTTGAAATGGCTTTAGCCGTGTTTAGTGACTAGCTCTGAATAGCCAGGTACTTCCACACCTTCCTCTCTCCGATTTCTTTCCCTTCTCCACTTACCTTCCGCCTCACAACATACTCCAATTGGGGATGCCATAGTCTCAATGGCTCCAGACGGGAGCAGTTAGACAATTTGTGAGGTCTCTATGAAAAAAATATATTCATATCATTTTTTTTTCCTAGTTATTAGTAATTTTTTTTGTATGTATGCATCAACGGAAGGTACTTTTTTTATTTTTTTTTTAATTCATATTTTGTAGTTATTTTATTGATGTAAGCCGTAAGCGGGTACTTTGAGATAAAACAAACTTTTTTTTTAAATAGGCGGATTTTTCATCTTTTGTTAAAATTTGCAAATGTCTACTTCATTTTAAAGAAACTGCGTGGAGCGGAAGAACCTTGCCACCGTGGAAATTGCAGTAGAGGTCACGATCATCATCAATGAGGAACCGACTTTAAAAAAAGTCAAAGTGTCCTTTACAAAAACGGTGCTTTAAAGTTCTAGAAATACACTCCATTTTGTTTGAATTTCGATTTTCTAAATTAATGCCATACTGAAAATGACCGTAGCGCGACGTTCAATCCAATATTCTGCGGACATCCGAAACACCGCTATAAATGGTCAACAGATGATATGTATATCCTATCACGGTTTATACAAATATTACTATCGCGTACCTACCTACATTATTTAAAACTTCCTCTATCGTGCAACTGAAATTCTGTGCACATGTCGCGATTAGTGTTCTAAAGGCATGTTTGGCGCCATCGGCCATTTCTCTCATTAAACTTTATGGCTGACAGACATTTTTCTTTTTTTTATCCACTAACTCTGGGCAACTCTACGAGACGCGCTTTTGTGAATAACACACCTACATAATATTATTATGCGGCAGAGACTGTCGCATGAAGTGGAAAAATATTAATGTTTTCTGGGAATCGGATATGAACAGAACTTGAGCGTTTGTTGGATTTAAATTAGCATGTAGAGTGGATTCACGAGTTTTTTTTTGACAGCTCTGAGAATAAAATGATTGTTTCATTCTTGGTTTTGAATGTACTAAATAATATGGGTTAATTGACCTGTTGAATTATATCTGTTGTCCATTTGTTATAAGATTGATTATTTCTGGGAAATTTAAGGCAATTGTATGCACTATTAATAAATTAATTGATTTGATACTGCCAACAACTTTTGTACGATTGCTCATTATTTATATTGTGGGTTAATTGACCTGGTGTTTTACATCTATCTGTCATTTATCTGTTATGTCCATCTGTCATTTGTCTTTTTCACATCTACCTGTCATCAAAGCCTGTCATTTATCTGTTGTCGATCTGAGATAGTTTTCTGTTGATTTTAATGCAATTTTACCATACGTTTATAACATTATATATATGGTATATGATTTCCGGGGGTGAAAACGATTATCGTGTGGATTAACAGTCTTGTTGATTGACAGTCGGGTCTCTTCCTTTAATATTGTTCTCTCCTGTGATAACATTTGCTTCCACGTCACTTACAACAGTGTTAACTGGGACGTGGCCTTACACACAGACGCAATGTTCGTGCTTTCCGCGGCGCGGTCGATGGAAAACACGACAACACCCGGGTGAAGCAAGGAAGGCAGAGGATAGGGGAAACAGCTGCACGGTGCGCTCTCGTGATAAGTGAATAGATCGCACGAGTTTTTGAGGTTATGTGCAATGATGTGAGTTTAATAAATGATGTAATGGATGACTGTTTCTACCATGAACTCATCTTGATATACTTAGGAGGTTTCTCACCATCCTCCTAATAGCGTAATTTATGTTTACACGTAAAAATTTTATATTTCAAATTTTATACGTTTATTTTGAATCGTAAATTTTGAAAGCGTATTTCATCACCTTTCCAAAACAGTTTTTAGTTTTCGGATACATTCAGAAATATTCCATTATTTGCATTGCAAAACGGCAATATTTCGAATATGGTGCGTTGACGCGTCATGTTTTTAGCCACGCCCACAACGGTATTGGTTCATTTATGCCTACAGCGCTCCAATGTTCAAACAAACGCAGGAGACGACAATATGGAAAAAAACAAAAAATGTTATTGAAATGTTGAAGGCGATGATGAACGTTTTGTTGAAGCTGGAGATCCGACTTACTATAGAATTTTTTTAGATATGTTTTACGATTGATTATTCTTTATCTGATATTATTGTACATCTGTTATACATAAATACGATAGTTTGATTGCTAAAGCCGTATATTTTTTCATCGATCTGATATATCATGATAAGTCTGCTTCTTTCTGTCGGTTTGAAAAGAATTTTAGTTATTTATTACAGAAAATCCATTTAACAAATATCTACTTTGGCTATAGTTTTCCGTTTTAGGAGAGCCAATTTAAATCATAATGCAAATATTAGAAAGTGACGCCAATATAGGTTCAATTTATAAAATGATAGCAATATCGGCCACGGATCAGTATGTTTACTATGAGAATAAAGGTCAAATCAAGTTAAATTATAAGGATATACAAAAATCATTAACTAATGAATAGTAATAATACAAATAAAACGTTTATAAACAGCAGTGAAAAAAAAGCGGTCTTTCGTCATATTTCGAACATTTTTGTTTCTCAAAGATCGAAAGGAATAAATTGATTGCGTCTTAGATACCTACATTATTTAAGTGCATGGAACGTTTGTACGACTTATTTCAATTCTAAGAGCTTCGTTAGATCAATCCATTCATTAAATAATCCAGTAATGAACAACGAACAAAATTATTTAAAAAATGAACAAATGAACGAACGACATTATTAAAAAATGTGTAAATATTTTAAATATTTAAAAATTTGTAAGAAATTAGAAATTTATCACGTTGACCGCGCTCGCAAACATTGATAACTGACCATAGATGACGGATTTGGTTAATATCGTAGTGATGTAGGGTTTTATCGATCGTCCACGCTAGACCTCCTGATGTAAAACTGTTGATCAATGCTCCAACAAAGATCCGTAGCGTATTTGATGAGAGTAAGTTTGCAGGTATAACAAGATACTTAATATGATATCTTCTTATCTGCCTAAAATACATTGTCTCGTATTTTTTTAGTCAATTTTAACATCTCCTTATCGCTCAAGTATTTACATCTATCGAAGATACGAGATACATTGAATGTAAATTATACAGATACATCTAATTCTGGTCTTAATATTGTCTCTCATTCTAATACCTATACAATACACAATCTTGAGTATAATTTTATTTACTATTAAACTAATAATTACATTATATTTTTATCTAAAAATATTAGCATTTGTTATTTCGGCTACTGGCATTATACCTAGCTCTCTCATTAAAAATTTAGGCATAATAGATTTGTCAGAGAATTTATATATAAGAATGCCAAAATCATTCATTTTAAATACATTACGAAAGATTTTTTAAATACTTATATTGAGGGATCAGTAGGATTTATCGGTCAAATTAGGAATTCCACCGAGCCGAACCCTCTGATATGAAAATATCTGGAGTCGGTGAATTATTTTCCCATTTAATAGTTTGGTAGGTTAACATGTTGTTCTTGTATTGTTTTGTATTAATTATATTTATATAATACACTTGCACAGCGTGGATTTACTAGAAGGAAATATGGAAAAGTATGTAAAAGAGTTTAGTTTTTCCTATGGGGAAAACTAAACCCGGACCTAAAAGTCTGGTACGTAAAATATCTTATGTATTATCTAGGTTAAATTCTTAGAAAATTGGTATCTATTATTTTTTTTAATTATTCAAGTAAGATAAGTCTATTTTACATTTTTTTATTAGATTTCAAGCGAAGACAGTTGTCATTTGCATTTGCCAATTATAACAATATTTTTTTTTCGAATTATTACAATGTATTTTTTTGCATTAACTCCCGGAGGAAACTAAATTCCCTCAGGGCCTATGTCATCTTTGGGGTTGCAGTGTGGAGGGTATTTTTAAGGAAAGGAAGGAAGAGAAAGTTCTTGAGAGGAAGAAGGTATGAGGGTTGGGTGGGATTTTAAAGGTCAGTATGTTCAGGATTTCCGTATGAATCTATCCCTCCCGCTGCGGCGCAAGACGATAGGTCGAGAAAGACCAGCTGTAGAGGTCAAAGGGTCTCATCAAAACGGTCCCTAACGATCCGGCCCGCAACAGAGTTTTTGGATAGGCGAATCTGCCGACAATACCTAAACACACCTCACCTGATGGACCTGGCACCCCTGCTAAGTTAGCGTTCTAGCGAATCGCTTGGGGTGACCTATGGCAGAGGTTTTGGTTATCCGATAAATGGTTTTCAGGGCGGCAGTACCCATGCCCTTTTCCCAAATTGAAAAGGATTTTATACATAAATGAATCAATATATTTTTTGTTTAAATATGTGTTACCCTTTTGTATTTTTTTTATGTTTATTTTTTTATGAGTTTTAATGGAGTTTTCGACATATTCACCTAAAGCCCATTATAATGAAATAAAATAAGATATTTAGCGAATATAAATAAAATAATAGTAACCTCAACCTGTGTACTCGATTAAGAGGGTATTATCAGACAATACCCGAAATTTGTCCTTTTTTAATCAAATTCTAGACGTATTGACTCTTTTTTACAAAAAAAGTAAATTTATTTTGAAAAAATGTTATTTTATCTGGTACACGCAGTTTTAAAATTTTGAAAAACTAAGTTTATTTTTAATATACTAAGTTTATACCGTTGGTCGTTGGCAGATTTGTTAAATTTTCAAACGAAATATTGTATTATACAACACAAATTTCAAATCATATAATCATACAACAAAATAAATTAATACATAATCTAGTAAACACACTTATCGGAATTTTAATTTTAGTTCAATTAAAATCATTAAAAAATAAATCCGAGAACGTGTTTTGTGACGAAAACGCCTCAGTTTTTTTTATTTACTTAAGGTCCTACAAACTAAAATATTTCATTTTTTTTACACACTTATTTTGTTTAGACATTATTGAAAAATCATAAATACTTACGATCAAAAAGTACTCACAAGAAGTACACGATATTTAATAATGTATGATCATGCGTTTTGAGCATTTTTATTCCTTACTTGAATGTAGGTATAGCAAGTTTAATCAAGTTCAGGCAAGAAGTAAATCGATATTAAATTTTTAGTTTAAAAATGTTGATACGGGGAATAATCGATCTTTCTCATCGGAAGCATTTTTTAACTGTAATTCTCAGCCGCTGGTCAATGGGTCTTAATTTATATCTTTGATTGAATCGTAAATTTTTTACAAAAAATTGATCGCTTGTTTGGAGGGCTGTTAAACGTAAATAGTTAATTAATTGACATTATTGTTAAAAAGGTTGTGCATAACTGAACTTAAGGAATATACAACCTACGCACACAGATTATAAACATGGATGCAATCCAAAGATAAATTAGTGCAATGATAATGTATTCAAATTAACCCCGCAGGTGTCGTTTGCAATATGACACTGTTCTCTATTCGAGTGATGACATGACACTAGTCCAGATATAGTCCAGACTGTTGTCTCCATCTCCAGACTCTGTTCAGGTGGCTGTCTGGTGTCTAGACTCTGGAGCCAAAGATCTTGGAGCCGGTGGAAGCGGATGGTACAAGTAGTCGCCACCTCACCACTTTATCAGATTACTCATGTGTGTCGTTTGGTGTGTTGTCTGTGGTGATTGCTGGCTAATTATAAACGTGATGTGTTGGTCTGACAAGATTTGCGTGGTGAAATGATGCTGTGATGATGCGAATATGATTGAGTTATCATTGGTTGTTTTCTTTGCAGTTTATTTGTACGGCGATATTTGTGGTGTAATACGCGTATGGGGGACGGCTGCGCGGCTCGTTTCATACAAATCTTAATTTTGGATTCGTGGCCAAAATACTCAACCAAGCAATCAAAAGATATATCAAATATCCTAATATGGATACGTACTAATTTATTTATTTATGTTTTAAATTATAAAATATACCTAGGCCATTAAAGATTAGAATGTTTCATGATTTTAGAGGCAACTGGGCAATTAGTGAGTAAATTATCAAAATTTACAAACATGATTTAATCTAATAATGATAAAATTATGTTTAAAAAGCACTTTAATGGGCGTAAATTAAAATTATAAATTACCTATTTACGTCGGAACACAGATTTAACGTTAATAAATTAAAATTACTTCTCCAAAAACGTAGTTTTTAAGATGTAATTTTATTTTTCATTATATTAATACAGTAGAAGGCAAGATATTTAAAAACATATACACTCATTAAAAAAAAAATCCAAATTTGCTTCCAAAATCCGTCCTAGATATTTAATATAACCTTTGGTTAAAAAATGTTTTTATTCAGTACAAGCTTCTGCCCGCGACTTCGTCTGCGTAGGATTAGTACTTCGAGTAATCTATTTTTTTTTCCTAGGTCCCATCTACGTTTATACCAAAATTCTTAACCTATTTATTTAAAATATATATAATTCTAGATTCGATTCAAAGTATTAGGCGAATACTTCAAATAAATTCAGTAATTGAAATATTTTCCAAAATAGAATTTTGATTTAACAATCATTATTTTGCAAAATGTCATTCTCAAATTTTTAGGTTTTCTATAATTATTATTTTCAATATATTGAAAATAAATAGCTAGCTTCATAAATTATAGCCTATATGTTATTCTGATGTATGAGCTATATTATTGTAAAGTTTAATTAAAATCCATTAATTAAATTTCGATTTAAAGAGGAACAAACATTGTGATGGCTTCAACACTACGTTCGAAAGAAAAAAAAAAGCATCTTCTTTATCGGAAGAGCTCATACAAAATTTTTCCCACCTAAACGAAATTTCAAATCGACTACACTAGCGACCGCTATTGAAAAGGACAGAAAAATCACAATCTGAGAAGGGCTGAGGTAAATAAAGGTGATGACATAATGGAGAGCTCGAAGTTTTCAAATCGATACCACGTTTAAAATTTATCAATATTGAATGTAAGCCGACACTTCAGACCAACCATAAATTTAAAATCCTAGAGCGTGTCGAAGAGAGTTTGTTTAGTAACAAAAAAAAACTTACATGGTTTTGAGGAATAAATGGGGTAATTAAGCCCAAATTACCACTACAGAATACAGACGGAGTATTGATAAAACCAATTAAAATTAACGACGTACACAATCTATGCATTAGTGCTATAGATCGAGATTTTTCGAAAGGTAAACAACACACTCAGATTAAAAGTAAATAAGATTTTTACTTTTGGATACACAAAAAATGAAGCCAAACAGGTACGTACTAGACCATAGAGCTATTTGAAACGCATTAAGAAAATGAATTCTGAATTAATAAGGTGATATTAGTTATTACCAGACAAAGTTTTACGAATATTATATCTGATCATGAAAAGGGACGAAAGATAAAAAAAAATAGTTGTAAACATCTACGGACGCGGAAAATGAATTATTTGCACGAAACTGCAAGGAATGTGGTGAATCAAGTAAATGACAGAAACAATTTCATGTCACCATGAGAATTAAGCCGAAATACTACTGAATTCAATTTTACCTGCCGCAAATTTTAAACAAAAATAAATGGGAGAGTGCGAGAGTGATAATTATTTCAGATGTAAAGTCACAATTAGCCGAGGAAATTTACCGATTATTAAGGAAAGACCGATTGCAGAATTCTAGAAAAAGTTTAAAGCAAAATTGCATCAAAAGGGTGAGTTACACTTATCGGCGGCCAGATAATGAAATAATTAAAACGGACATATTTAATTTTGGAGAGGGAGAATCATGAAAAATAACATATCAATGAAAGTTGAAATTGTCTGAACTCTCAATTATAAAGCGCGCTACGGAAGGCGAGATGTACGTCCTGAGTCCACGCCTGGCGTTTTTTTTTAGAAGATATTCGAAGGGCTGGGTGCCGGCTAAAATAATAATACGAGAGGGCAGTAAGAGTCGAGTCGTAAGGGGTCTAGGGAGTGCTAGCAGTGATAAGATCGTTCGTACTTAACAAAACAATTGATCAAATATTATAAAAACGAGTGATAAGACATAATCCACCGAAGAATTAAAAAAGTCGTGATAAACAGTGACAAGTGTTTGTTAATGTTGGGAGAAAATATCCATCGTAATATTAAAGAATTTTTAAGGTTGTGACTTCGTGAGAAGCAATAGTTCGTGTACATAAATTAATTATTCGGCTTGTTAAAATACTCTATTGAAAATTAGCTGCAGTGAATGACAGTGCGCCGCGGGTGAATTAATTAAATAATAAAATTAATTTGAATTATCAAAACCAAAATAATAACCAAAGTGAATGAAATACTTAGCTTCTGTGAGTTAATAATAACCTAACTTTGTGTTTTAAAAATAGAAGGGAGTGCATCGCGTGAATTTTGATTTGAAATATAAAATTAGTCTAGTCAATAATAACGTACAAATATCATTTTCAAACTTGTACACACAAAATAATAATATCAAAACAACATCAAAATAAATAACCTACATACAAATGTCACCTTCGATCTTCCGCGAGCATAATAATAATATAAAATAAACTATTGCTTGTTTTGAATCCCCCAATTTGAAATTGTTCAACGATAATAAACAATACCTACGCGCTTGTAGTTTCTTCAATATATCATATAATCAAGATAATACAAATATTCAAAATAATATCAACAAATACCTACGTATAAATGTCATCTTCGATAATATTGTTAACAAATAATAATTAATAACCTACGTATTTTCTTAAACTCAAATAAAAGTGCGACATAGAGTCATGGGTGTTACTACTTCTAGGAACTAAATTACCGAACCATAGTGACAGGAAGGTTTTTTACTTTTAATATTTTCCCCACATGTACGTAATCAGGCTTCGTTCAGGTGAGTGAAAGAAACATTTTAATTAAATTACAGGTCGTACATGGTCCCGATACCTGAGAGGATCTGCCAATCTACAAAACCAATGATAAAAGAAGTTATGTTCCAGGATATAATTGTGTTTTAAATATTATTCTCAATGTGTAATTACGAGATTTGTCCCAAATTAAATCTATTATCAATGTGGGTTCAACGAACTTATATTTTTTTGCGTGCTAGAAAGGACGAGACGAATGCGTATAAAAAAGGATCTCGGCCATAAATCGTAGCCGCGTTGAACATCGTACGGTCATCCAAATTAGTTTTTCTGAGGTATGCCGAACCAAAGTGGAGTGACGAGAACATCCATGCCATACTGGATATTAGTTCAAAAATGAAATTTGGAGAATTGAATTTAAACATTATAATTGCTTACTAACAACAATACTATCATGTCAAATTTCTTTCAGGCTTCCTTACAAAAAAATGAAATCAACATTATTTCGGTAGTGTTTCCTCAATCAAACCCTTCCAAAATCCCGCTTGACCTGCGAAATATAGACTTCACGATTGGGGAATGCAATAGCGTTCACTGAAATTATATCCCCACAAGATATGAGACAAAGAGGGCTTTTTTTCTTGCGCTATCATGCGATAGGGGATGTCAACGTAACTGAGCAATCACGCGGGGTACGGGAAGTTAATCCCTTTCGCGGGGTCATGCAGAGTGAAAAGGCATGAAAGACAGAATAAAAAGAAAATGCCACTTGGAATGGTAGGGTATGATTCGCTGACGGAGGCGTTTCGACCGAAGGTATCCCAAGTTTTGCGAAGTTATGTGGAGGGGACGTCGGCGTGGTATTCCGTGAGAATAAGTCTGTAGCACTATTGCATACTACCAGTAGTGTCGACCTGAAAGCAAACATAGTTTTTACAAGGTAGAAGTTATGTCAGCTCTTGGAGGCGAGGAACGCAAGCCAATGATTATCCTCGTAGGAGACGAAAGGATCATCTCAAACGGCTCCGTACGCACTCAACGCGAGTAGAGTCATGATAAGGGAAGAAATGGACATACCCCTTCTAGAATCAGTCGAGTTAAAATCAAATCTGGAGGATAGGAAGTCGGGATAATACTGGAAGTGACATGAGGACTCTGCGCGCTTTCATCTGGCGTGAAGGGACCCTTTCGTAGCAATGAAGTTCATGCAAGAGAACAAAATCAGGACTTAAGGACCATCCTAGCAAACGTAATGATTGAGTCTTTGTCCGGAATGTTGGTCACCAGTATCTATTTGGTTAGAGGAGGAGCCGACTTATTCAGGAAACAACATTCCCCAGATCCTCCTATCACCCCTCCTCACCTTTCTCTTCCCCAGTACATGTAGTGTATACTAATAACAATAATAACTTGACCATCTAGGTGCAGTACGACGACACTGAGAGCTTCGCAAGGATCCCGACATGTATGTCATAATACATACTGTCCATGTTATGTTAAAATAAATCCAATGCATATCTATAGGGAGGAAAAAATCGAGTAGAAAAAAAACTACGACGTTGAATTTAATAAACCGGCTGACAATTCACTGTAGGATTAGCGTAAATGACACACTCCGTTCAAGTTGAGAAAAGGCGGGTAATACGAGTATAGGTTTGAAAATAAAAAAAAACAATCAAAAAAACGGGGTCAGTTTATCAAACGAGATTCTTTCACACTTTACTCCAAAAGAATTTGAGGTTACCACACACTACATTATTTCCTCTACATGTGTATGTGTATTAATTTACACATGCAAATGTAATTACCGAATCAAAAAATCACACAACGGGGTAAATAGGAATAATGTGCAATAAAATCTTAAATCTTATTTACTGTGAGAAAATCGCAGGGGTTTAAGGAAAAGTTAGGTGTAGCTAGATACAAGGGTATATTGATCGAAGGCCAAAAGATAAGGGTAGCGTAGCCAGTAGATCCCGACAGCTAGTGTTAAAGGGAAAGAATAGAAAAACCAAGGGTAGACGACTACGGATCATTACAACGGGTGCCGGGTAGCCCCACAGGTACATTACAGGAGGTCCCGAGACCCATAGAAGTTAGTAAGGCCAGGGGTAGGTTCACCACAACTGTTGCCGTGACCTCGGGAGAAAGTTTTACAAGTGGAAGATTTTCGAAATTAATAATAAATTGGAAATAATAAGCTTTTCGAAATTAAAAAATAAATTGAAAAAACAAATAATACTTTAAACTAAAATTGAATAACCGAACCTTAAATGAATAAAATTAATTGCTTAATAAATTGAAAAAAATAAATAATCTAAACTAAAATTGAAAAACTGAACCTAAAATAGAAGAATTTATCCCGCGTGTTCCGAGCGTAATTTAAACATAAACAATAAGTGTAGCTCAACAAACAAATAACTTGACTTTGAAATAATAAAATATCGTATCTCGGTCGTGTTATTAAATAAACATCGAATACGGGTCGACTCAATGCACAAAAAATGAGCTAACGATAAGATTTATGGCTCTTGCGTTTAGGGTAGCTCGGAAGAAAAAAATATGGGTCCTTGCCGTTAAAATTACTTGAACAGATGACTAGACGAAAGAAAATAAATTATCAAATAGTCACTCAGAATAATAATAATGATAAAATTAATACATAAAAAATAAAAATAAAATAAAAACATAACTAATTAACCACCGCGCGTTTCCTCGCAGGGGTGGGCAGAGACGACAGATCTTGGCACACACTCTTTGCCTCATTCACATTCATACATCTTCTTATACACACATATTATTCCGACAAAATAAAAATAGATAAACAAAAAAAAATCAAAACCATAATAATAAATAAGCTAAACTGATTTGGGCGATTTGTATAGCGTCGGGTTATGCAAAAAATCAATACGGTACGAAAAAAAAAACATATCTGAAATCTGACTTTTAACTACAGTCTAGACACAACATTATAAACGAGTTAGTCAAATAAAAATAAATGAGTAGAGACATTGTGCTATCCAACTTCCGATAAGATTGAAGAATAAAAATAAAAATGAAGGGGAACTTTTTAGAGATCATTGTACGCGATAAATCTTATACATTTAAACATTGCTAAATGTAAAAAAAACGTAAATAATAAAAATATAAAACTAGGAAAAAATGAATTAGTAATTAAAAGACAATTAAATCTAAAAGAAAAAAAAGAGGTCACAAAAAAAAAAGCAATAAATCTTTCGTAATGCATTGCCGATAACAAATGGAACTGTGTATTATTCTGAATTGATAAATTGTGAAATGAAGCACGAAATGAACAAGTTGAATCACATCGGTCGACAGACACAGAAAAAATAGAAAGCGAAAATATGGCACTTCAGTTTGTTAGGGAGACAGAGCGGCCGGCAATTGCCGAAAAGGTACCTAGTCAAGTAGATAAATGAACCCAACAAAAAACATAGGAGGAACAGGGGCGAATTGGAAATAAGAAAAAAACAAAAAAATAAATAAATATAAAAAACCGACATACAAGAGAAGAGGGAGTAAAATCTTAGGGGGGGGAATATAATCTTAGGGGGGGGGGAATACAATCTTAGGGGGGGGGGAGTAGGACAGCAAGGGAGAGAGAAAGATTTGTACAAGTAGGAACGTACGAATAGTTCGCCGACGGAAAATGGAACTAGTTTCAACAAATAACACATGAAGTAAATGGGACGGAACCCTGCAAGATTTAATAGCAAGGATCAGGGGTACAGAACATTAGTAGAAAATTGAAGGAATTAAATGACCTATGGTGAGTTCTAATCCCATCGACTAACACTAGGAGGCGTGTTTACCGCTGGATTTAAAACTCTAGGGGGGCTGTGATGGCTTCAACACTACGTTCGAAAGAAAAAAAAAAGCATCTTCTTTATCGGAAGAGCTCATACAAAATTTTTCCCACCTAAACGAAATTTCAAATCGACTACACTAGCGACCGCTATTGAAAAGGACAGAAAAATCACAATCTGAGAAGGGCTGAGGTAAATAAAGGTGATGACATAATGGAGAGCTCGAAGTTTTCAAATCGATACCACGTTTAAAATTTATCAATATTGAATGTAAGCCGACACTTCAGACCAACCATAAATTTAAAATCCTAGAGCGTGTCGAAGAGAGTTTGTTTAGTAACAAAAAAAACTTACATGGTTTTGAGGAATAAATGGGGTAATTAAGCCCAAATTACCACTACAGAATACAGACGGAGTATTGATAAAACCAATTAAAATTAACGACGTACACAATCTATGCATTAGTGCTATAGATCGAGATTTTTCGAAAGGTAAACAACACACTCAGATTAAAAGTAAATAAGATTTTTACTTTTGGATACACAAAAAATGAAGCCAAACAGGTACGTACTAGACCATAGAGCTATTTGAAACGCATTAAGAAAATGAATTCTGAATTAATAAGGTGATATTAGTTATTACCAGACAAAGTTTTACGAATATTATATCTGATCATGAAAAGGGACGAAAGATAAAAAAAAATAGTTGTAAACATCTACGGACGCGGAAAATGAATTATTTGCACGAAACTGCAAGGAATGTGGTGAATCAAGTAAATGACAGAAACAATTTCATGTCACCATGAGAATTAAGCCGAAATACTACTGAATTCAATTTTACCTGCCGCAAATTTTAAACAAAAATAAATGGGAGAGTGCGAGAGTGATAATTATTTCAGATGTAAAGTCACAATTAGCCGAGGAAATTTACCGATTATTAAGGAAAGACCGATTGCAGAATTCTAGAAAAAGTTTAAAGCAAAATTGCATCAAAAGGGTGAGTTACACTTATCGGCGGCCAGATAATGAAATAATTAAAACGGACATATTTAATTTTGGAGAGGGAGAATCATGAAAAATAACATATCAATGAAAGTTGAAATTGTCTGAACTCTCAATTATAAAGCGCGCTACGGAAGGCGAGATGTACGTCCTGAGTCCACGCCTGGCGTTTTTTTTTAGAAGATATTCGAAGGGCTGGGTGCCGGCTAAAATAATAATACGAGAGGGCAGTAAGAGTCGAGTCGTAAGGGGTCTAGGGAGTGCTAGCAGTGATAAGATCGTTCGTACTTAACAAAACAATTGATCAAATATTATAAAAACGAGTGATAAGACATAATCCACCGAAGAATTAAAAAAGTCGTGATAAACAGTGACAAGTGTTTGTTAATGTTGGGAGAAAATATCCATCGTAATATTAAAGAATTTTTAAGGTTGTGACTTCGTGAGAAGCAATAGTTCGTGTACATAAATTAATTATTCGGCTTGTTAAAATACTCTATTGAAAATTAGCTGCAGTGAATGACAGTGCGCCGCGGGTGAATTAATTAAATAATAAAATTAATTTGAATTATCAAAACCAAAATAATAACCAAAGTGAATGAAATACTTAGCTTCTGTGAGTTAATAATAACCTAACTTTGTGTTTTAAAAATAGAAGGGAGTGCATCGCGTGAATTTTGATTTGAAATATAAAATTAGTCTAGTCAATAATAACGTACAAATATCATTTTCAAACTTGTACACACAAAATAATAATATCAAAACAACATCAAAATAAATAACCTACATACAAATGTCACCTTCGATCTTCCGCGAGCATAATAATAATATAAAATAAACTATTGCTTGTTTTGAATCCCCCAATTTGAAATTGTTCAACGATAATAAACAATACCTACGCGCTTGTAGTTTCTTCAATATATCATATAATCAAGATAATACAAATATTCAAAATAATATCAACAAATACCTACGTATAAATGTCATCTTCGATAATATTGTTAACAAATAATAATTAATAACCTACGTATTTTCTTAAACTCAAATAAAAGTGCGACATAGAGTCATGGGTGTTACTACTTCTAGGAACTAAATTACCGAACCATAGTGACAGGAAGGTTTTTTACTTTTAATATTTTCCCCACATGTACGTAATCAGGCTTCGTTCAGGTGAGTGAAAGAAACATTTTAATTAAATTACAGGTCGTACATGGTCCCGATACCTGAGAGGATCTGCCAATCTACAAAACCAATGATAAAAGAAGTTATGTTCCAGGATATAATTGTGTTTTAAATATTATTCTCAATGTGTAATTACGAGATTTGTCCCAAATTAAATCTATTATCAATGTGGGTTCAACGAACTTATATTTTTTTGCGTGCTAGAAAGGACGAGACGAATGCGTATAAAAAAGGATCTCGGCCATAAATCATAGCCGCGTTGAACATCGTACGGTCATCCAAATTAGTTTTTCTGAGGTATGCCGAACCAAAGTGGAGTGACGAGAACATCCATGCCATACTGGATATTAGTTCAAAAATGAAATTTGGAGAATTGAATTTAAACATTATAATTGCTTACTAACAACAATACTATCATGTCAAATTTCTTTCAGGCTTCCTTACAAAAAAATGAAATCAACATTATTTCGGTAGTGTTTCCTCAATCAAACCCTTCCAAAATCCCGCTTGACCTGCGAAATATAGACTTCACGATTGGGGAATGCAATAGCGTTCACTGAAATTATATCCCCACAAGATATGAGACAAAGAGGGCTTTTTTTCTTGCGCTATCATGCGATAGGGGATGTCAACGTAACTGAGCAATCACGCGGGGTACGGGAAGTTAATCCCTTTCGCGGGGTCATGCAGAGTGAAAAGGCATGAAAGACAGAATAAAAAGAAAATGCCACTTGGAATGGTAGGGTATGATTCGCTGACGGAGGCGTTTCGACCGAAGGTATCCCAAGTTTTGCGAAGTTATGTGGAGGGGACGTCGGCGTGGTATTCCGTGAGAATAAGTCTGTAGCACTATTGCATACTACCAGTAGTGTCGACCTGAAAGCAAACATAGTTTTTACAAGGTAGAAGTTATGTCAGCTCTTGGAGGCGAGGAACGCAAGCCAATGATTATCCTCGTAGGAGACGAAAGGATCATCTCAAACGGCTCCGTACGCACTCAACGCGAGTAGAGTCATGATAAGGGAAGAAATGGACATACCCCTTCTAGAATCAGTCGAGTTAAAATCAAATCTGGAGGATAGGAAGTCGGGATAATACTGGAAGTGACATGAGGACTCTGCGCGCTTTCATCTGGCGTGAAGGGACCCTTTCGTAGCAATGAAGTTCATGCAAGAGAACAAAATCAGGACTTAAGGACCATCCTAGCAAACGTAATGATTGAGTCTTTGTCCGGAATGTTGGTCACCAGTATCTATTTGGTTAGAGGAGGAGCCGACTTATTCAGGAAACAACATTCCCCAGATCCTCCTATCACCCCTCCTCACCTTTCTCTTCCCCAGTACATGTAGTGTATACTAATAACAATAATAACTTGACCATCTAGGTGCAGTACGACGACACTGAGAGCTTCGCAAGGATCCCGACATGTATGTCATAATACACACTGTCCATGTTATGTTAAAATAAATCCAATGCATATCTATAGGGAGGAAAAAATCGAGTAGAAAAAAAACTACGACGTTGAATTTAATAAACCGGCTGACAATTCACTGTGGGATTAGCGTAAATGACACACTCCGTTCAAGTTGAGAAAAGGCGGGTAATACGAGTATAGGTTTGAAAATAAAAAAAAACAATCAAAAAAACGGGGTCAGTTTATCAAACGAGATTCTTTCACACTTTACTCCAAAAGAATTTGAGGTTACCACACACTACATTATTTCCTCTACATGTGTATGTGTATTAATTTACACATGCAAATGTAATTACCGAATCAAAAAATCACACAACGGGGTAAATAGGAATAATGTGCAATAAAATCTTAAATCTTATTTACTGTGAGAAAATCGCAGGGGTTTAAGGAAAAGTTAGGTGTAGCTAGATACAAGGGTATATTGATCGAAGGCCAAAAGATAAGGGTAGCGTAGCCAGTAGATCCCGACAGCTAGTGTTAAAGGGAAAGAATAGAAAAACCAAGGGTAGACGACTACGGATCATTACAACGGGTGCCGGGTAGCCCCACAGGTACATTACAGGAGGTCCCGAGACCCATAGAAGTTAGTAAGGCCAGGGGTAGGTTCACCACAACATACATACATCCATACAAACTTTCACGTTTATAATATTAGTAAGATTATTATATATTTTGAGTATTTTGACCTAAAATCCAAAATTAAGTTTTTTATATGCAAAATAACGCACAGCCTTTTGTTGTGTGAGCAATTGAGATCCGAGATAAACACGAAAAATTAATTATTTGAAATGCATACAAAATTTCATCAATTAAGATTTCGATTCTGTACTTACGTATTAGATAAATATACGGTATCACTTAAACAAGTAAAAATTGTGTTGGCTCTCAATTTGCCATATTTGAATTTGTAATATTCTTGACAAATCAGTACGAATTTTGAAAAACAAAATGAAAATAATGTTCTGTTTAAAATATTATATTATAGGTTGGTACTTCTGAATTCTTCACATAAAAAAATCTAAATTTTGATAATCACATTTAATAACAAAGCAAATTTGAAAACGAAATAAATTTTTTTGATTATATAGGTAAGAATATTATATAAGGCAAGTTTTTTTAAAGATTGTTACTCCAAGTATGAATTACTTTGATTACTCCTGAAACCTATTTTTTCTATTTTATTGGCATAACTTTTCAATGTTTTATCCATCAATGTAATATATCGTCGAAGAAGAGAAAATATAAATAAATCTAAACGAAACATGAAACGGAACAAGACACAGAAAAATAAAAAAATAACGGTCGCAACGGAAATCGACCCCTTCTTTATTAGGCTGCATATGTGTGTAATGTGCATGTGACAAAAAGCGAAACGAACAACGAATTATGGGAAAGAAATGAAGCAAAAGCAAATGGTGCGAACCGCCACTTGCGGTTACTTCGTTTCTTTCCCAACAAATCGTGGTCCGTTGAGCGTTTTGTTAAATGCATGGTATATGCACCCTTATAGCAGTTAGGACCCTCCAAACATCGGTAAAATTGCCTAGTTTGCTCGCCATCAACAGACGGTCAGTGTCAGAATACAAACTAGACAACGTATTAAAAAAAGCAAAACGTACAGACATACACTTTGTCAAATAAGAGTAGAAAATATAAAAACAGGAACAAAAAAAATTGTAGGCTAGCAACACCAAATTTACTGTCAAAATGACAATTACACTGTTTATGTAGAATACTTTAAGTAACATGTTAAAAATATTTTTTTTTAAATACAAAAATTTTCAGTTTTATTTTAGTAATAACAATTTTAATGCGCTTTGTATAAGTATTTTCAAACGCGGATACATGTTTTAAGTATGATTTTATTTTATTTACGATGTTATTAGCTATCATAATTGTAATAATATAACATCCCAAAAATAAATAACAAAAATCATAATTGTAATTTCTTTTTCAGTTAATTCATAAAGTACCGTCAGGCAAATTGTCTAAAGTCCATGCAACGCTTGGTACTTCAGCTAGTATTAAATAAATGTGAGCAAATTCTAAACTGCTTTTTATTTGGATACGTTTTTAGATTTTCACGGCCAAAAGCATTTTCGTTGTTTGTTTTTGGGGTGTTATGCCGTGTTGTGCTACCTCCTTCTTTAGCCGACAGCGTTGCAGTGTCCATCATCAGGGCAGATCCGGTAGATCCGTCGATGTGGCATCGGTAGATCCGTCGATGTGACATCGACGGATCTACCGGATCTGCCCTGATGATGGACACTGCAACGCTGTCCGAAACGTCGGCTAAAGAAGGAGGTAGCACAACACGGCATAACACCCCAAAAACAAACAACGAAAATGCTTTTTATTTTACTACAATATCGTTATTCTTCATTGTGTTGACACAAAGTTGCAAAGGGATAAACTACATATATGCAATTCTAATTTTGAGATCAGTGGGTTGCAATGAATAAATATTTTCCCACTTTTATGTGTTTTTGTTTTTAACAAAATTGTAGGTTACACAGCTTTGCATTTCCACCGTGTGTTATAATTTTAGTATTGCCATTTGAAGAACAGTAGCGCCCTCCTATGTTTTCTACTCTTATTTGACAGACTAATACAATATTTTCTTCTAGTACAGTAGATCATTTTTTTTTAAATCGGTCCAGTTTTGGAGAAGAAAAATGGAGAAAACGAAACCTCGATTTTGACTATATTTATTTAGTTATTATTAGCGTAAGGTGCGGTTGTAACTTTCGCTCAGTATTCGGGGGTGTAAAGGCGATATTAACAGCAACAGAAAAATACCTATTATTCAAATTTACCGGCAACCGTGTTTCCTCTTAACATTTGTAAAATCGGAAATTACCTGTCTTTAACTAAGATTGACCTGAAACAATAGTGGGCGAGTTATAAAACCAAATTAATTCGAAAGATCACAACACAATGAATCACCGAGTTCCCCGTCCTTCTAGTCTATAGTCAGCCGTGATTTATTTGTGGCCGTAGCGTGTAGGAGGCAGAGGAATCAATGCGCCAAATATCTGACCACAGCCAGAAATGTTCGTTCCCAGAACTGACAAGTACTGAGAACTCGCTCGAGTGGCTGCCATTGCTGCCATAGTTGCCGTTGCTGTAATTGCTGCGTGCCGCGTGTCGAGCTGATGGACGATTCGAATTTCGAAACATCGATCATTTCGAACGGAGCTCAGGGCCAAGTTATGGCGGGTGCGGATAGGTGGTGATTTTCAGAATTTTCCCCACCGTTCAGAATTGTAACGTTGCCTGAAATTACTTAATCGCGATGACCAAATCTAAGTAGCCAGTCCTCTTCCCCTCCTCACTACCGTTATTTTCACAGTAAACTCCAATCAATTTGTGAGGCTCGTATCTCGTATGGATATCGCCGCCTCGAGAACCATTTATTGGATTACTAACACATCACCCCAAGCGGCTCGCTACGTTTGGTGAATTAGCATGGGTGCCCGGGTTCATGGGGTGAGGTTTGTCTAGGTCTTTGTGGCACATGCGTTTGCCCACATACTGCGTGGCGGGCCGGAACGGGGGAAACTGGTTGATAGATACCGTGTTAGATAGATAGATATCTACCGGTATAATAATCATCAAACCAAATTTTCGTTGTTTGTTTTTGGGGTGTTATGCCGTGTTGTGCTACCTCCTTCTTTAGCCGACGTTTCGGACAGCGTTGCAGTGTCCATTATCAGGGCAGATCCGACGATGTATCCGGATCTGCCCTGATAATGGACACTGCAACGCTGTCCGAAACGTCGGCTAAAGAAGGAGGTAGCACAACACGGCTTAACACCCCAAAAACAAACAACGAAAATGCTTTTGGCCGTGAAAATCCAAAAACGTATCAAACCAAATATTTGTGCAAATATGAAACATTGAGACAACGAGTTACCGATTGAAAACAACAAAAAAAAACGTTGCCTGACACAATGTTTTTGTTTTGTTCGATGTTTTGAAAACATTTTGTCGCTGGAGATCCGACTTGTGGGTTTTGGAGCATACTTTTTATCTTTGTAATTTATTTATTTTATTTTAAATGTACATTCACAGTTAAGATATCCAATTTTAAACATACATTATATTTAGTTAAGAGTAATAACATTTTTAAATTTTTGAACATTCAGTTAAAAATCATCTATGTCAGGGGACAAGTTATTAATAGAATCATTTTTCCAAGCGGCATTACCAATGGTAGATTTAATTAGGTAGTTCTGCATCTCGGAACGACAAAAGTCCTGTCCCTGCGCGCTCTTGTGAAGTTGTCGGGTTCATAAACCTCTAATTTTTATATTATATTAAGAAAATAGATATGACCGTTTAGAAAATTATACCCTGTTATCGGCAAAGCAGTTTACATTCTATCGACGAAGCTATTAATACTTAGCATACCGGACAAAAGGGCTGATGGATAATAACTAATGACAACGACGTACACAATCGTGGTTCAGTAAGAGATAACTAACTCTTTTAAAAAAAATTGACTTGGGCACAACCTGTTGTCCAATGCCATTCTAGAAAATAAAGCAAATTCATCAAGAGAAACAGAAAGGATATATATTATAAAAGTAGCCCATTGCAGGTTTTACGGAATAGTAACTGTATGTTCCGGTTGATATCACTTTTGCTGAATGGCTCTGGGAAGAAAATAAAAAAAAGTGTTGTCAAATTCCAGTGTTGACCCATCGCGTAAACATCTGTAAATAAAGACGAAATGGCAAATTAATTCTGGAACTTAATGCAATTATTTTCTTTGCTTGATCTGGTGTGTAAAATCGTGTTTGATGGCCTTAGACGTTATCAAAATTTGCAACACATTTAAGGTGACCTTTTTATCTCTATCAAATCTTATCTCGAATTACCTTCCTGCATTTAAACATTCCATCTCTTCAAGTATAAACCACACTCCGATATTTTCGAAATATGCCCAATTAAATTATATGAATGCGTAATTCTGAATTCTCTTTCTCCATCTGTTGAAACAATGGCCAAGAATATCCTAGAAGGGTGAAAGCCATCTAAATTTAGTGTGCATTATAGTGTGCATTCCCCATTACAACGTTTATATAGTCTTGGTATCAATTACTTAAACACTACGGATGCATTTGAATATTCTTTGAACTTGTCAAACTTATATGTGCCAATTATTTCTACCTATTTCATAAACTATTGTGAACACCAATTTTGTACATTGGTATCAATTTTTGTTTAATAAGTTTTTATTCCAGAAAAAAGAAAAGAACATTTTCTCTTTTTTAAATAGAAATCTGAATTACATACTTTTTACATTACATTACATACTTGTTATTTTACATTACATTATATTACAGTACGAAATTATTCACTTTGACTATTTGGTTGTTTGTGAATAAAAATGTTTTTTTTTTTAAATCTACTTACATTTTCATCTACATTTTCAATTTCATCTGGAAGGCAATTATATAAACTGACCCACTCGTAACTAATGGATTGCTTACCGTAGTTAGTATGAATGGTGTTTAAATGTATGTAATCGTGTAAAATGTTTGCATACTTGGGACGTTTTAATTAATTATGTGCTTTGATGTATGAGTTTATTATTTATTTTGTGTATAAGGAGACATATATTGTATTCGTACAGTTTTCTTAATGTTAACAGTTTTGTTTTTAAATATATATTTTTTATTGTTGATTTGGAGGATATTGGCAGGATATCTATTTTTACTTAACTTATATTAAATGTTATCTGCTTTTTGTTAGCTGTATTTTGTGTTATTTTATGTTACCTGTATTTTGTCAACTCTTTATTTTCATTGTAATTAAAAAAAAAACAAGAACCGCATTATATGTAAAGGACTTATGGGCGTTTAAATAAATAATAATATCTATATTGATAACAAAGAACGACCTCCATTACAGAGCGATAAGCTACTTAGCTTTGTACCGCGTAGGCGAAAAATTATTAAATTTATTTGGATGATTTCACCATTACTAACATGTTATTAGACATTTCCCAACACATACCAACACAGCCCATACCTCCCTCTACATTTATAATCTCTGCATTCCCCAAATGGTGTTTCCCCTGGCTCCGGTCAATTTTAAAACAAACTTGTATTTCAAAGCGCATTGACACTTTACTGCAAATTTAACAATATATAAATGCCGGGATTAAATAATGGCTTTTCCAATAACATGTGTTTCTAATGTTATATCCTCTGCTTGCAAACTGTATCTTAATTTCTCTAATAAACAATAAACGGTGTTACTCTCAAGTGACCCCTTATCAGGTAAGTATGGTCCTGTATATTAGCTACATGTACATAATATAAATAAATAATAATGCATGTATATTTATTGTTTTTATTTCTAATATTTTAATTAATAAAGATAATATTAGCGAAAGTCAATCGAAAATCTGAAACAGAAAAATCAGAAAAAGATACGGATACATCTGGGACTCGAACCCAGGACCTCTGGCAATCTGGGCCCACTGGCCACTGGCGTTTACGTATGAAGAGTAAAAATTATACAATATTTATTATAATTAACTGAACTGCCTCTGTAATCATATATTGTATTTGTTTAGTGATAAATTGAAGATGTCCACTGACCCGCTATAATTATTTCCCTCCATTAATATTCTGGGTAAAGAGGAATGCATATGGTAGCTAGTCCAAGAATTTCCGCACTGAAATAAATCCTGACTTCTAGAATTACGTAGTGGAATCGGAAAGCTTATCGATGAAAGTAATTCTGGAATATCGAATACATCAATTAATATTTTATAGAGAATACCAAGTTGGTGAAAATCCTTCTGTCTAACAGATATTGTTTGAGTTTCTTTCTAATTTCCTTACGAAAAGATCTAGACACTCCGTCGATGGCATTTCTTATGAAGATGTAAACGCAAAATATATATTACAAATAATCGCACCTTGGGATATCAAGCAATGTCAATAACTCTGTCAATATCGCAGAGATAAGGAGTCACCAAACGATATAGGTAAAGGTACAGGTTTGTGTAGTTTTTATTGATAACTCTTATCATTGCGTATCTTTTAGATAAGGCTTCCAAACATTCCACGATAAGATTGATGCTGCTAGGTATCCCTCCAATCAACGCGATAACACTAGGAATCGTAAAGTCATTGCAAAAATGTTGAAATCTAAGAATAATATAATTATTGGATGTTACTAGAAAGCAATCACTTCATAGTCGATCAATAAAAACCCGATATCAATACGATATTGACCAAATCCGTCATATATGGCCGGTTATCAATGTTTGCGATTGATACATTTTAGCGCGGCATCCATATAATATCAGATAAGTTTCGGTTAACTATTTCGGTTACATTTTTTAATAATGTCGTTCGTTATGCAAAATTACTGGCTTATTTAATGAACGGATTAAACTTACGAAGCTCTTAGAAATGAAAGAAGTCCGTAGACTTAAGACGATAGACTTCGCTTTTCGGCCCATACAAAAAAGACGCCCGGGAAAAAAACACTTTTCTACATCGAAAATTGCACAAAATGAATATATTTTTTTATACTGCCTTCTAGAGGGTGAAAACTATGTCGGTATGTTTTAGAATTTTCTATGCGTTTCGTATTAACGTAAACATTCACTGTCAAACATGTACGATTTATCAAAAAATATTATTTAAGAAAAAAGTGCTGCTAACTCAACTCTCATAAAGAATTATAAAATTATAAAAAGCTACCAACGTAGCTTCTTCTTTCTAAAAAATATTTTTTTTTTTAAATTTCAATTTCGTGAAAGTTTCGGTGTAGAAAAGTGTATTCTCCATAAACCCCTTTTCGAGCGATTTCTGTAGGTAAATTTGAGCGTTGTCTCATTCGCACAATTCGCATCCGCTTGTATTGTAAGTATGCGAGAGCTTATTGTGAGCGGGACAGAATGACAGACGCGGGTGTTCCGCGTGTCGTTCAAAGTCTAGCCTCTTAAATAATGCATCTAACACGCGATCGAAACGCTACCAGGTCACCCAAGTGGCTTGCGTGCCCGGGTTGTGTCTGTGGTGTCAGTGATGCCCGGGTTCATAGGGTGAGATAGGTCCGGGTCTTGTCAGTGGATACGTCTGCCCACCAACTGTGTAGCAGGCGGATCGGGAGATCTTTTGACTTCTCCAGCAGGACTCTCTCGGATCATGGATGTACCACCACGTGAGGGAGAGATTCATATGTCCGTTACCTCCGTACCTCCTACATACGACCCTCAGATTCCTACTCCCTACCTTTTAATTCCCAGAACTTCCTCTTCTTCCTTTCCCAAAAAGACCATCCACACAGCATCCCCAAAGATAATATCCTGAGAGTAATTAATTACCTCAGGGCTTCCTGTGTGGAACTAATGCAAAAAAAAATCACAAAGTATTTAAATCTTATATTAGATCCATATAACCAATATTCGAGTAGAATATTTGATATATAATATAATATAACCAACTGGACAATACTGAGAATAATATTTTCCACTCTGGGGTTAGTTCAGATAGGGTTACGATAAGAATTATAACATCTAATGCGATATTAATCGCGTTAAGTTTTTCGTCGAAAACTTTCCTGTGTTTAACTTTTACCACGTAAAGAAGAGACTTTATCAATACAGTAAAATATATTAAAAGTCAATAATAAGATAACAGTGTAATCTTTATTTTTCTGCAGAGTTATTGACAGATAAAACTGCTCCAATCTGTCCATGTTATTTACTTCGCTGAAAATTAGATCGACAGAATATTTTTCGTCTAATACGACAGTCGTAATCTGCATCGTAAACCTTCAAAGGGATTTCGCCGAATCTTGCGTGTGAAATTTATATGTTTGTTTTTTTATATTCTTTATTATTATTTTTGTACATTTTACACGCTTAACCACTCAGGCCTCGGGCTTATTCTGTCAGAAGGTTATAAGATTTCCGCTTTGCAATAAAATCCAAATAATTGGAATATTTGTAAGCGTATTCGAAAACTGTTTTTGAATTGCGATGAAATACGCTTTGAAATGTTATTATTAGAAATAAATATATAATTTTTAAATTATATAGTAATTTTGAAAGCCAACATGAAAAAGGATGGGAGATGGGGAAGAATATAATCTACTCTGGAACTCTGGTGCAATCGTATTTAGTACCCCGGTAGCAGTTTTCTGTCGGTTTTTCATAAAGCCAGGGACACACACGGCGTTATAAGCGCTAGCGTTATTTGGCTTGGCCTATTTCAGCATATTCCTCGCCATGCATTCCAATCGCAAATGTATGGCGAGCGATATGGTGAAGTAGGCCAAGCCAAATAACGCCGGCGCTTTTAACGCCGTGTTTGTCCCTGGCTTAAAGTTAAAATATTCGACGTGATATGTGCAGGAATATTAAAATGACTAACAACAAAATTTGGTTTGTAAAAATTATTTAAAAAAACTTTTCAAATTTAAAAAGCATTTTTCTGAATAGCATCATAAATTAGGTAGGTATCTATCTACTGTACCTAGTTTGAAATTATTTTTTCTGGTAACTTTTCTGTATTCATAATTTAATGAAAATAATTCATTTCCTTCGGAGGTTTTTGAAATTCAGTGAATAATGTTATTGGTTGCACAAACATCCGAAGTATATAGTACAAGCCAAACTTAAATGCCGGCCAGAACATTTTACGTTGCATTCTCGCGCATTTACTGACTTTACAATGAAAGTGAAAGATGAGATGCGTAGAAACATACGTGTAACAGGAAACGCGTGGGAGAGGAGGCATTCCACCTTAAACTTGCCTATTGCGACGATTTCTGTATGACAATGTTGTTTGAAAAACCTTTCAAAAATTTAATTAATAGCTTTCATATTATGTAGACCTAAACGAGTAATGTATACAAATCATTTGGCTAAAATGGTTATCTTAGGTTAGGTTAGTTATGTAAGGTTTGTTTTGGTCAGGTTAAGGACCTTTGAAAGCGAAAACTTTGCTAGCTAAGTTCTCCATCTTTTTTGAAAAATTTAATGTAAGTCAAGGAACTTATTAATTGTTTTCGTTCATTTAATTTATTTTTAAAATTTAATGTAAATATAATTTAACAATGTTATTATTAAGTTCTGAAAGTATTCTATTTTATTATTGTGACAGCTCTTTCGGCTTACAAGGCCATTATCAAACTGTGGTTAGCCCACTTTTAGACGACTTATTTATATGATTCTGTTTACAATTGGTTGGGGTAAATATGGCTTTGTACGCCAAAATAGCTGTCACAATAATAAATAAAAAAAACTAAAATACTTGCTGAATTTAATAACATTATTAAAGTTGATTACATAAATTTGTTTAAAAGTTCTACGAATTAAACACGAAAACAATTAATTAATTCTCCATCATTGCACGAGCAACATTTTCCTATTGTGATGATGCTAGTAGGAGGAATTCAAATAAATATTTTTAGATTATTCGTAATCCGAGAACGTTTGCCTTTATTTTTGAAAAAATAGAAAAAAAAATTACACTTTAGTAGTAAAGTTAGAAATATCAAACAAAAAGATTATGAAATGCTATGGTTTTAAGTGCATAATAAAGCCTGTAATTTACAACAAGGCTCACCGATCACAAGTAGGTACCTACACAACGATGAGAATAATTATTTAAATCCGCGTGCACTTGTAGAAACAAAAAAAAATCAGTTCACACACTCGACTCCCGTCCATCTTCAGTTGGCGCGCTGCCAGCAAAGGGTGAATCATACTTCGGACTACGGACCAGAGGTGGCACTTGACTTCCACAAAATTACTATATTATTAACTAAATGATATTGAAAGAGCGATTCTAGGAACTCATATGTGAGCAAAGTTCATAATGGAACTGTTTTTGATATTCAGATTGAGCTAAAGTTCTTCTCAATGCGAAAAGAAATATATGTCTGGGTCATCATTTTATATTGTGAGCAGCGACTTTTTATTCTGCATTAAATTTATGTTTTTAGTAATTCTGTTTGTCTGAAGATGAAAATATCTCGAACCGTAAGTTCTGGCGTCATGACATTTACACAGTTTTAACTGTTAGGAATTTCTACCGGCGCGCCGGGGCGGCAACTCTATTCGCCAGCGGATAGAAACGGGTACTACTTTACGGATGACCCTCGAACTTAATACCCATAAATTTTTTCATCACTCTAACCAATGTAGGAACTGTTTGTTTCTATGATATAAAATAAATAAATAAGATATAACTTAAATGAACGTTTCTTTAACCCCAAGGTTACCTTTACACGAGCAGCCAATGCTTTTCTGCACCAGATCTTTTTTTCTCCGTCACCTATTTGTATTAGCAGCGGGTTGTCCCAAGATTCATCTCCCGCTCTAATGTCTTCTGTCCTCGTGTGAGTTTTGTTTTCCTCCGCGGAAAGGGAGCAAAGCGAGTAATAGAATTACTGTTACTACCTCTCTATCTACATCAATATACCTTCACTACACACTACACGTAACAAACGCACGTGGCTCTGCTTGTCTTAATCTCAGGGCTTTATTTTTGTGTTACATCTGGAACAAAGGAGCTAAGATCGTTAGCTTTGATATCTTCTTGGGAGCTTTGGACTGTATCGACTGCTGCAGGATAATGACCTCCTTTGGATTAAAAATGGACGAGCCCGAACAAAAGTAGAAGAAGATGGTTGTTGCCAAGAAAACAAATTGGATTTGAGGATCATGTTTCTCAAACGTTGGATACATAGGGAAATAATCAATTGTGCTAATAAAGGTCGGTGTTCCCAACTTTTCGATCGATCAATCTGAGTCTCCGATCAGCTAAGTGATTTGTTTAATAACTATCGATACCGCCTGTTGGTCGGAGAGTTGCATTGGGAAGAGGGTATTTGTGCATTTGAGGAGTGTTGGGCTAACATTTCGAATCGACAATTGATCAGTGGGATCGGGAACAACGACCGTAGACTTTTAAAAATAAAATATATGTACCACACGAGGGATGGGCAGCATTAAAATCTTTCAGATTTAAATGATACCTTATGATAAACTGCTGTTGCCAACCTACAATTTTTTTAGTAAGTACGATTTTTTAATATTTTCTTCTGTATTTTGACAGTCTGTATTACCATTTTTTAATTTATTATTTTTTAGTCCATATTAAGCGTGTCCCGGTTTTGTACATATTTGCCGTTATTTTTCATACAAACCAGGTTACAGATGACCTCACACACATCCGATTCTTACCGGGCGTTTTGGCGGGCTTAATTAGATTCAAACTTGTAGAACTTATTTAATTATGAAAACGAACTTTAAAAAAAAAATACTAGTATTTATTTTGAATGTGAACATTAAAAAAAATGGACTCAACTTCCTTATTGCACTGCATTTAGAGCGAAAATATATTTGTATAATAGTTGCGCTACTTTCTTTAGCGGCGGCGAAGAACGAAAGAGCGGAATGTTGAGGCGGAGATGTTCATGCGATGAGGATCGATTGATGACTGATTGGTAATCGAAAAATGACAGGTCTACAGGACGAGGTAGGAAGGAAAACGTGTAACAATACTAACTACGGGTACAGCGGTTCATGATATATTGATGTATGTTAGTAAATGTAGCTGTGTATTGCGTAAAGGCCCAAACAGATTGGTCAGATAATATTTTTTTATTTCCCAAAAATTTGTCCATGTTTGCCTCAGACTAACGATTTCATGATTTTTTCAGACTGTGGTTATTTTTCAAAAAGGTCGAACTCGCAGAAGTGTTGAGTGCAGAGACCCAGGTTGGTTTTTAATTTCCAATTATGTTTCGTGACTAGGTCTGAACTATGTAGACGCTTCCTTATTTTTTCTGTGCAAAGATGTCAGCACTATCGCTCGCAGCTCGCGTACGGACGCTTCCCGCAGCTCTTCATTTAGACCGGGTGGGGACCAATTCGGTATACTTACCTGGCGTAGGGGACACCGTGATCACTAAGGCGGTACCCCCAGGGCGAGGCTCTTCCATTGCACTCCGGTTGGGCTGACCCTTGCGATTATCCCTAATGCGGATAACTCGGGCGCGTAATTTTTGGTAGTCGGGACTGCGTACGCGCTGTCCCGTCCTTTAAAATATCTAGAATTCAAGAGGTCACTAGTCACTACTGTGCTGTGTATTCAATAATGTCGGATGTCGGTTTACTATGAATTTACTAAAGCTGGAATCAGACGATTCACTCGAGGGAAGGTTTCCGCCATGTTTTTTCGGCCTAATCGTCCATTTTGTTTCATTCCATGTTCACACGGCGCTATAGAAATAAGCGTTCACTCGTCCATTCCGACCACAGCGTCGCCGAGCGAGGTCAACCGCGCTGGAATTCGTTTGTTTTCCAGCGCGGTCCGGCCCCGAATTTTAAGGAAAAACATGTCAGATGCATCGATTTTTACGCAATTTTGTTGACACAATTAAATAAAAAAAACAGTATTTTGTCGTCTTATAAACCTTTTTATTTTTTATGGCATAATAACACAATTTGATTTCACTTTTTTTATTACGAACATTTTCCTACAAATTAATAATCTTACATATATTAAAAAACATATAAAATACATGGATAATAAGGGAGACCCAAAAATTTATATGAGAGGTGTGTTCCCAAAAGCAAACAAATTAGCCGAACGAATACCATTTTGACGTTTTGCGTGCGATTTGATAGCGTCCTTTCATGGTCCTTCCCGTACAGGACGCGAGACAAACTGATTGAGAGTTCACTCGGTGTTCAGACGATTCACTTTGCTCTATTCCGCGCGCATGCGCGCGCGAGTGAAGGATGCCGAAGGAAAATATCCAACATTGTTGGATCGGTTCACTTGAAGATTTCATTCGGCAGTGTTCGGCACTTTCGATTCATTTCATGTTCAGACGTGTCATTCCGAGTAAACTAGGCCGAATGAAATGCGGAAATGAGCGATTAGTGAAACGTCTGAATGGCGCTTAAGGATGTCGAAAGTGGAAAAAAGTATCGATATTTATTAATATTCAATTTCGCCGTCGATATATCGAGGAAAAGATGGTACGATTTTAAAATCAAAGTGTATATATACACAATGTGTAAAAATAAAAGTGTGTATTTACACAATGTACATTATTTTAATCAGGCGCCTCCCCCCGAAATTGAAAAAATATCGTTTTTGATACAATTTTCGATATTAAATATTTTGTATCGATATATCAATACATTGGTTCAAAATATATCGGCTAAAAATATCGATATATTTCATTACACATGTTTTTGTGTCATTCGTTATTCAAAATTACTGCCGATTTAATTACGGCTAACTTAATTTTTTTTTACATGATTAATGAATACCGCACAAGAGTTCTAACTCCTCCCGTCTGGAGCCAATGAGACTATTGCATATTGCAGTCAATTGCACCCCCAAGAGGCATATGTTGTGAGTTGTGAGGCTGAAGGTAGTGGGGAAGGGTAGAGAAAAGAGGAAGGCGGAGAAGTACCTGGCTATTGAGATCTGGTCACCAAACACGGCTAAAGCTATTTAAAGCAACGTTCCAATTCTGAATGGTGGTCTCACACCAGGGCGATACCGAGAGTATCTTCCATTCTGGAACGTGCCGCAAATATGCTAAGTATATTTAGTATATATTATTTTTAATTAATTATTTGTGAAATAACACAAATAAAATTTATTTGCGCACGCCGGGTTCGAACCCGCGACCTTCGCATTGTCAAGTCAAGAGCCTTACCGCTCAACCCCGCCGGCCGTTCGTCATAATGAATGTATTGATCTAATATTTAAAACCTTGGATAAATGATGGAATTATTAAATGTCTCAGAACCCGTGACAAATTGCACAATAAATGTCGAGGCGATTTAAATAACATTCAACTGCTGGATTATTACAAAAGATATAGAAACTGGTGTACAAAAATTATAAAATATACAAAGCAAACATATTACGGAAGGAAACTGGATAACGTCAATGGAAATACCAAGCAACAGTGGAAGATTATAAAGGAGGCAGTAAATATACAAAAGGAGCAAGTGTCTATAAAACAATTAAAAATCAACAACAACATTATCTCAATGGAAGAGAATCCAAGTGTAATCACTAATCACGTAAATAACTTCTTCAGTGATATTGGTCCTAGATTCGCAAAAAAATTGTGCAGTGCAAATAAAACTAGCGAAATGTGTCTTGTTAACAATTATATACCTTGTACTCAATTTACAGGAGATAGCTTTGAATTTAAAAGTACTAGCATTTATGAAGTTTCAAAAGTGATAAATGAATTAAAACTGTATTTTTCTTGTGGTATTGATGACTTAAGTATCATGGTATATAAGCAACATGTTTCTGTGCTGGCGGGTCCCATATCGCATATTGTTAACATTAGTTTTAAAAGTGGCATATTTCCTTCTCATTGTAAGAATGCTAAGGTTATACCTCTTTTCAAAGGTGGAGATCAACTAGATGTTAACAATTACAGACCCATATCTTTGCTCAATGCTCTCTCAAAAGTGATAGAAAGATTGGCTAAGTCAAGATTAGTTTCATTTTTAGAAAAATATAAAATACTTTCTGACAATCAATTCGGTTTTAGAGCAAATAAAGGTACAAATGATGCTGTTTTAAAGGTATTGACCAAAGTTATAAGCGCGCTGGACTATGGCAACAAAGCTATAGCGGTGTTTTTGGACTTATCAAAAGCATTTGATACTGTTTCCCATGAATTCCTACTTAAAAAACTATCTTCTTTAGGTATTAATAATGCAGCAATGGACTGGTTCAGATCTTACCTTAGTGACAGAACACAACAGGTAGAAATAAATCAAATTTTAAGCAAGGGTAAATCAATCTCCTTTGGAATCCCGCAAGGTAGTGTGCTTGGGCCAATATTGTTTCTTATTTTTATAAATGATTTGTGTAGTCTGAATATTCATGGAAATATTGTTAGTTTTGCAGATGACACTGCCTTAATATTTGATGGTAAAACTTGGGATGAAACATTTGACAAATGTAATACAGGTTTAAGAGTAGTAAATAGTTGGTTGAATAATAATATCTTAACTTTGAACACACAAAAAACCAAATATATCACTTTTAGTATTTCAAGTAAAAGTCAGCCTTCTGCCACTCATAACTTGATTATTCACAATTGTTTGCAAACATGTAACTGCAGCCCTTTAGAAAATGTAGTCAACATCAAGTACCTCGGTGTAAAAATAGATAAATTTTTGAGATGGAACGATAATGTTAATATGTTAGTGAATAATACTAGGAGACTTACCTATATCTTTAAAGAACTGAGACATATACTAGACAAAGAAAAGCTAAAAACAGTTTATTTTGCAATAATCCAGTCTCTGCTTTCTTATAATATATTGTGCTGGGGATCCTGCCCAAAGACTTATATGCAACCACTTAATATTGCCCAAAAACTAATCCTTAAAGTTATGTTTAACAAAAAATTTACATATCCAACTCATTTACTTTTTAAGGAATGTAACGTCATGAATATAAAACAGTTGTTTATTACACAAACACTTTGTAGATTTTTTAAAAATATTAATATTGCAGAAAGAACGCAGCAAATTCGTTCTACGAGAATTGGCTCTGGTCTGAACTTTATGCCAATTCAAACTAAATCTTCCTTTGCTCAAAGAAACTATTTTTACCAGGCTCCACTCTTATTTAATAGCCTTCCAGAATATGTCAAGTCATCTAATTCCTTGTATACTTTTAAAAAGAATCTCAAATTATTTTTATTTGCCGAGGATTGCCAATTATTTTTTTCATCTTTGTCCTTCATAAATTAAAAGTATATTCTATTGTCTAAATCATTTTTTCATCTTTGTCGTGCTAAATTAATAGCATAATATATTATATACATATATTTATTATTTATCTTAGTCCTTCAAAATTCAAATGAACTATGGTCACCCTACTTTGTTTACATTGTAATGTGCCAAGACTGCCAAGGGCCTTTAGCTTGTCCAGTATCTGTGTAACAATATTGTTTTTTGAAGTATCATTTTTATTTTACCTATATTATTTGTGTTTTTTGAAGTATTATTGTGTTTTTTGAAGTATTATTTTTGTTTCCTTTTGTGTTATTTTGTTACTTTGTAAATAATTGTTAACCTCAACACAGGCTTGTCCTAGTGAGGTTAAAAATTGTATTGTAAACTGAAAACTAAAATGTGAAGAAGAAACAATAAACAATAAACAATAAACGAAGCTCCTAGAAATTAAGGGCCAGAATTCCGATTAACATATGTCCCTTGAACACTTTCTAAGTTCTCAAAAAAATATGTGTATGTTTTTAAGATAATATCTGAAGATTTGTAGAGCCGAAACGTTAATTACATAAAATCCCTTTGATAGAAAAAAATCGCAAAGTATGCTCCGAAAATTACTATTTACATGTTTTGTTTTTCGTTTGTTTTTGGGGTGTTACATGTTTGTTATTGTTATTTTACAAGTTATATATTTTTTTTTAAAAATCACAGTGTTCCTTTAAATGCTACTTAAGGCGTTGAAGAGAGATTTTTGCTCTATTGTAAACGAGTGTTTTTTTAAACATTTTCCCAATTTTCGTTTGAATTTTTTCGTTTCATTAGTGCGCTCTCTCCAACATTCGTATTTTCGTATATCTCCTTCTTCTTCTTGAAGTCGTGTACGCGATCTATAGACGTAAATAATGCACCTAAGTCGCAATCAATTTATTCCGTTCAATTTTTGAGAAACGAATATGGTTGAAATATGTATAAAGACCTCATTAACTAATTAACTTCCTTTTAGTGTCAAAAAGTAAATGCGGACTGCCAATGCATATTTTGGTCGGTATTTTAATTCAGCAATGGCCAATTTATTAATATTTTTACGTAATTGCTTGGCGTCTCACATTTTGTAGTGTTAATTGTTAATTCATAGAAAATATCGACAGTGTTGCCATTGTATTACCTGTCCACATCGGTTAGGCTGTCAACGGAGACTTGACAGCCTTACGTCGTATAAAATCATCGGAAGATATCGATATCGATTTAACCCACGCGACCCCGGACCCATGGTAATAATCGTTTCTCACTAAAAAGTACAGGTATTGGTGACCGGTAAAAAGTCTTCTTAGAGATTGGGCGCTTTTAGTTAATTTATTCCTACGGCAGCGGCCCATAAAAGGCAATAAACGTTCGTGCGTTTTCACAATAATGCCGCAAATCTTTCTTAAACATTCACATAATGTGAGACAAACGATGTACGTACATCTGCTTCCCCCAAAGGAGAAATGGAATTATTATCATCTAATCATGTTATGTCTCCCTCATATGTATTAAAAAATGAGATGCCGTGTGAAATTGCCGTCGCCGTGGGTATATTAAAATCAGCTAGTAGTTGTTCATACCTTAAATTGGCTGTCGCTGCGGTTCCAGTTACCGGAAATAGATGTGGAACCGGTTTTTTTTTTTTTTTTTTTTTTTTATTGGCAAAATTTTTTGATACATACATTTACAAGTAGATACATACATAATAACATAAATGAAAAGGTAACAAAAAAAAATCCCACAAAGGCGAAGCCTGTGCGTGGGCATTATAATATGTGGGTATAAAACAGTGGTGGTTAAAATAAAAAGATTAAGAATTAAAAATGTAGTACATATATGTGCAGAGGTAATTGATGTTGCAGGAATTTCTGTGATTGTATTTTTATATTTAGATGTGGATATATATACATATATATACATATATATATATGTACACACATGTACATACACATATACACATGTATACATACTCATACTCATACATATATACACATGTATACATACTCACATACATGTATACATACTCACACACATGTATACATACACATACACGCAATTTTATATATATATTTTTTTTAAATCTAACGATTCGGAAAGACATGGCATATTTTAGTTATTTAAAATGTAAACAGTACAAAATTATAGGAAAAAATTATTTACTTCCTTATTTTTTAACCAACTTTTAGTATATTTTTTATATAAGTTCAAGTTTTGGCATGTGTTGATGGAATTGGGTAAGGAATTGAACAATTTTGGGGCAATACAGTTAATGTGCCTTTGGGCCAGCCTGGTTTTGCAATGAGGCACTGTGTACATGCAAGTGGTGAGTCTTTGACTAGAGCGATTTGGGTTTTTATCGAAATTGTTAGGACGAGTAAATATAAATTTGAGACATTGTAAACAGTAGATCTGCCTTAGTTCCATAATTTCAGTTTCCTGAAATAACTGATTAGTGGGATAAGTTTTGGTCTTCTGGTACATTATTTTAATGATGGACTTCTGGGCAGTTTCTAGAGGTTTGACATGGTTATTGTATGTTCCTCCCCAGGCGATTATTCCATAGGTAATGGATGAAAGCACCAATGCATCATAAACAATTTTCATGGTTCTTATATTGACAATATTGCTCATCCGTTTGAATATGTAACTTAGGTATCTCAGTTTATTGACTGTTTTCTCTAAATGGTAGGTCCATTTGAGTTGGCAGTCTATAGTTACACCTAAGTACTTAGTATATTTTCCTAATTTCACATCTTCGCAGTTTGGGCATGTAGCAGGGTTACAATTTATATTATGGAACTTCAGGTTAAGATTATTTTTAGGGGATGACTTTAGGGAATTATAGAAGGGAATACAAATGGTTTTATCAAAATTTAGACTGAGAAGGTTTCTATCCAGCCAATCTTTGACTATTGCAATGCATTTGTTGGCTTTAGTGGTTGTTTCTTCCCACGTTTTACCTTGTACTGTTATTGCAGTATCATCTGCAAAGGAGAGAATTTTACCGGGTATTGCAATATTGCATAGGTCATTGATGTAGATTAGAAAGAGAATTGGCCCTAAGACAGTTCCTTGAGGAATGCCATGTTTTGCTAGATCATAAGTGCTTAAGCTTAACCCTATTTTTGTGCATTGTTGGCGATTTAATATATAGCTTTTTAATAGCATGAGACTTTTGTTTTTGTGGTTCTTTATCCAGTTTACTAGATAACAACAAAAAAATACCTATATTAAAAAATAAATTAAAAATATATATTCTATTTGTAAATATGTTAATAAATAAATTAAAAAATATATTATTATTGAATATGAAAAAAATCGGTTTATTTGGAGGATTAATATCTTTTATCTCGTGGTCGAGAGGTAAGGCTCTCGGCTAGCAATCCGAAGGTCACGGGTTAAAATTCCGGCATGCGCAAATAAATTTTCTTTGATTAATTTGTTTTATTTCACAAATAATTTTAAAAATAATATACTCTATTTGCGGCATGTTCCAGAGTAGAAGATACTCTCAGTATCGCCCAGGTGAAAAACCACCATTCAGAATTGAAACGTTGCTTGAAATGGCTTTAGCCGGGTTTGGTAGCCAGATCTGAATAGCCAGGTATCTACTTCACCGCCTTCCTCTTACATATCTCCTTCCCCTCATTACTTTAGATTTACAACATACCCCAATTGGGGATGCTCACTGGCTCCAGACGGGAGCAGTTGGGACTCTTGCGCAGTATTCACATTAAAAAAATCAATCGAATGCAATTTTTGGGTTGCATGCAGTGTTAATTTTTTTTATCTCAAGGTGTTAAATTCGCATTAAATATCTTAGCAACCACCGAATGCACTAAATTTATAAAATTTATCAAAACCAACTGAATACGGTGTGGATCACAGTTTGAACAAACCGGGTCGGTCTGCTCCGGTCGAATCCGAAAGTGTCCTAGCTAGTATACATATACATACTCCTAGAGAATCCCATTATAAACCTACCAACATATAGAAGCAGTGATTTTGCCAAGACGGTGACTAACACTCGTCTTGTTCAAACACCTCGCGAATACCCCGTCCCGTGTGCAGCAAACTGATAATAGGAAACGTTTACCTAGTTACGAGATAACTTCTTCTACAAGAGATGTCAAGAATAGAGCAGATGTATTAGGGGAGCTGCCAGGTAAAATAACTGGTCTCACCTGAGAAATAATTATTTTACGATGCATACTTTTCCTAGTCTGTTTCCAGGCAGTTGGGACTCCATTGCGGAAACTACAAATTTATAAATAATAGAGAACTAAACGTTTATTTATTTAAACGCTATAAGTAGGCTTTCACATTAAAGTGATACAAGTATACAGTGGTACACAGGAGGGAAACAGTATTATATAAGAATGTATGAGTACCCAAAAATAATATCGCTCCTAATAACTGGTGGGGATTGTCCCCAATGTCCTCCTGTGAAGAACCGCCACTGCTTCCTTAGTTTTTCCTAGACATATTATCATCCAATTCCAGCAAACACCATTTCGTCTATTATTTTTAATTGATAAACTAATGTTTAAGACAAGATTTTATGCATAGCACAAAGAGTAACAATTATTATAAGCAATAATTATTAGCCTAAAACACTCATCCATATTGAAAAAACCTCCAGAGAAAAGATACATGCCGCCGACAGGACTAGCTAGATACATGCTGCCTGATCACATGAGCTCCTGACCGGCAATCAGAAGGCCGCGGGATCGAGTCCCGTCGGAGACAAACATATTTTCTCGGGAGGTTTTTTCAATACGGATGAGTGTTTTAGGCTAATAGTTATTGCTTATAATAATTGTTACAATTTCTTCTCGTTTAATTTTTACTATTTACAGTCCATTAAGTGCATCTGAAGCTATGATTGTACGCAGTTTCGGATACAACACTGTGTATATATATATATATATACTCGTATTTTGATTTGTTAGAATAATTCCAATCGTATTTTACATTAAATGTAGCGATCTATACTACTTTTAAAATGTTTTCCAAGAGATGTCCTGTTTAGCGTCTGACATGATCATAACTCAAAACTCATAACTCAATCAGCCAGCAGCGTTTTGGAGCGATTATCCGAACCCACGCGAACGTTTTTCGGTCAATTATTTATAAACATGTCGACTTGACAGCTAAGGTCATTGAAGCACATAAAAGGTCACCATGGGAACGCAGGGACCAAATTGTGCCAAAATTAACAGGTCTTCTAAATTATGAACTTTGATGAAAAACATATTTATGCGAAAACATACAAATCTATCGATAATAATTCATAATTCCATGACAGTTGATGGTTGATGCCCGACACATGCTACTCCGGCATTCTTATATTCAATATGAAGTCGGTTTAGGGAAAATACAGTATACCTTACATTAATTTGTTTTTTCTAAATGTAACCTAAGGGGTGTGCAGTGAGGATGTACCGCCGAATAACAAAAGTATTTATTTATTTAAATTAAAACAAATAACTTTGTTTAAACCACTAATATAATCACAATTACCTACATGTTTCAAAACCGATGGTTTCTTCGTCAGGGTAGTAATGACATTAATAACAAAATAAACAAACAAGTATAGACTAAAAAGAACTATGGACAAAAATATTTTAGAGAGAGGTGATTAATTAATTAAAAATATCGTAAAAAACAATTATTTAAAATTAAATATAAAAATTATTTAAAAATATGAAAAATTACATTATATAAATTATCAAAACATAATAAAGATGTTTAAACAACAAAAATAAATTATTTTAAATATAATTATTAATAAGAAAATAAATTTAAGAGATGGCTATTTTTAAAAAATATTTGGTTATTAATAATATTTAATTTACTATTAACACTTTTTCTAATTTCTAAAATTTCTAAGTTTGCTAATTGTAAATCTGTTGAGTTTGTGTGTAAAATTTTTAACCCTTTATTTATATCAAAAGAATGATTTGTTTATTTATTTATTTATAGATAGATACAAAAGAAAGTACAAGTTACACATTAAGAAGCTTTGCCTGTCCAACTAGGAAAGTTTCCCGTTCCAGGACAGACAAATTGACAGGTTTAGTTCATATTATTCCTTAAGTACATAATTGCAAACAAAAATAAAAACAAAGATAAAAACAAGAAAATTTATTTATTTTTTTTAAAATTGAGTTGGGTTATGAAGAAATATATAAAAAACATACATACATTTTTTTTGTGACTATGCAAAAAAGTAATCTGTTAGCATATGTGCTATTCGGATTTACCGAATTAACATATATTATATTATATAACATATATTCATTCAAATGCACCAACGATAAAAGTTCTTGTCTTTTTAACACATAACAGCGTATAAGTTGAATGAAAAAAAATAATCACACTGTAAATAGATTAATTTGATATCTACACGAACTTATGATTAAAGCGGGCGACATACGAGAAGCTCGCATCAAAAGATACTGCGTTATAAAGTATCTTTTCTACCGACACACTACTAGTTATAAAATATTTCTTCCTACGGCAGGAGAAGGGGTCAGTTGAAATCGGAAGCGGTCGAGAGAATATCATTTCTTTGTACTGGATATGTCAACTTGACAGCTCCGTGTATTCAAAATGACCCTCTCTCCTGTTTATGGCGAAAGGGGGGGGGGTACATATTCTGATATCGCGATCGTAGCGGTCACGAAAAACAACGCCGATTAGCGAAGCTTCAAACCGCGATCACAGCACATCATCTTTTTACATGTGGCGGGTCTCATGGGATTGTATGGCGAGCGCTATTGTGTTATAAGTTATAAGTATCTTTTTGATGTGAGCTGCGTCGTTCTTGAAGTCATGTTTAGATTTGAAATTGCACAATAATTATAATTTTGTTATATTTATAATTTCAGTGAATCCTCGTAAGGTATCCTAATTCATAATATTTATTTTTTTATATCTCGTAATGTTGAATATCTCGTTAACAAAAACAATAAGCAGATATATAAAAAAAAAAATTATGTTTATTTAATTGGGCTATTTAATTAACTATTTTTATTGGGTGTTTCGGGTTTCGCGGAATATGAGAGTGGTTTCCTACGTTTGGTGACTTAGCAGGGGTGACCAGGTTAATCGGGTGAGGTTTGTCTAGGTTGTTGTTTCCTACTGCATGGCGGGCCGGATCGGAAGACACTGGTTAAGGGAGATCGTTTTACTTCTCCAGCTGGCTGTTTTCTTGTACAATAATATTATCAACAAGGCCCTAAAGACTCTTGGCTTTGTTTTGAGAGCTGCAAAAGATTTCAATAATTTAGGCACATTTATTATGTTATATAAAACCCTTGTCAGATGCCAACTTGAGTATAACTCTACGTTATGGTTTCCCTTTTTCAATATTCATTCAGACAACATTGAAAAGATTCAACGGAAAAAGTTCAAAAACTATAAATTGCATATTCCTGTACAAAATATTGATAACAATTACCTCCTGGATAAAATGTCTCTATTAAAACTTTCAGAAAGAAGAATAAGCACAGATTTAATACAATTACATAAAATATTGCATTACAAAATTGACTGTCCTGAATTACTTCAATTAATCAATATCCATGTCCCCAAAAAATCATGCCGACATTTATTACCTTTTTACTTTAATAACAACAGGACATCAGCTTATCAAAATTCTCCGATTACGAGACTTTACAGTCTCGGAAATAAATATTCTGATCTGGGTGATATATTTCATCTTAAAACTAATCAATACAAATGTTGTATTAATATATATAATTATTTATTATTTATTCTAGACACAAATAGACCAATGTACCCATATAACTTATAAAATAAATATTAACTCACCTTTGGCATTAATCTACTCATAAGTGAATACCAACAGTGATGGGGGGCAGTAAATGTAAAATCATGCAATGTCCAGTGTTTTCAATATAATGTCCTCCGCGTGCAAATTGGTATCTTCTCCAAGCATAAACTTTCTTATTAAAGTCTGTTTATCGGAAGTGACCGACCAGGTAAGTATTTTTTTTTATTTTTTATAGAGAGACCTTACAAGAGTCCCTACTGCTCCCTTCTGGAGCCAGTGAGACTATGGCATCCCCAATTGGAGTATGTTGTGAGGCTGAAGGTAAGTGGGGAAGGGAAGGAGACTTGGAAGAGGAAGGTGGGAAAGTACCTGGCTATTCAGATCTAGTCACTAAACACGGTTAAAGCCATTATTAAGCAACGTTTCAATTCTGAATGGTGGTCTTACACCAGGGCGATACTGAGAGTATCTTCTACTCTGTTTCTGTATACATTTGTAAATAATAAACTTAGATATAGCCTAAGAATTATATTATAAATTGTACAGCGCCCTTGAGGTGATTTCTCACAAAAACGGCGCTCTACAAATTATCCAATTATTATTTTTATTATTAACTTCTACGCTTCTACTATTTTGTTTTGTAGAATCTTTTAAATTCAATTATCTGCGTGAGGATTCTTATTTTCTGTTCACATTTTTATCTATGTATTTTTATTTATGTATTTTGTACTGTGTTTTTGTTGCAACCTTTTTTGTCATTTTCTTTACATTTTTCTGTATTGTTTTATTTTTTAAGTATTATTACTAGGGCGTGTAATAAATAAAAACAAAATTAAAAAACGCATACTATCAATGTTACGATAGCGAACAAAACAAGTTCAAACTAAATTAATTCTAATCGTAACACCCAGCATGTTTTACCTAAAACATAATCTTTATTACACATAACACAACCGCGAGAATCACAATAACGCAGAAAAATTTGCGAATAATTCTACAGTCAGCAAGAGATAAACTTGAAAACGCCGGTCCATCCGCATCCAGCAGAGATAACGGATCCGACATCTGCGCTGAGTTCCCGCTGCAGACTGATATAGACTGGGCATCATCGTATTTATCCATTTTCCGGAAGCTGAACGATCGCCAAGGGCGCCATCTCATCGCTGTTACATTAGCTTACTTCCTGTTCCATAAGTTGAACTGGTCGGATACCGGACATGCCGGTCCGGTCCATTCGCGATTCATGTCTTTGCTTTTGCGGGTGATCTCAGCGAGTCTAACTGGAAAACAAATTGAGATGTTTAGTAACAAAGTGTTTTATTTTGTTATTTAAATATTTGATAATATTATGTAATTTTACATTCATTGATTGAGGAGTTGGTGATTGCAATTTGTCATTAGTAAAATAAATAATATGAATCAGTCATCCTCAAAAATAAACCATTTGTAATCTGCTAACGCTAGAAAAACTACCAACGATTTTTCTGTAAATTTTTTTTTTTTTTTTTTTTTTTTTTTTTTTTATTAATAAGAAAAAGATTTTACATACAGGTGGTTATATATTGACAAGTTATACAATTATACATAATTATTCTACTACTCCATAAGTTGAGCTCAAAGAGCTCGTGTTTATGGGAGGAGTATTTACAGCAAAAAATAAAGTTCTAATTAAATTTGTAATCAATAATCAAAAACTTATAAGATAAATACAAACATATTTATTTTATTCACCAGATTTACAGGAACGGGTTTAGTTTTTCCCATAGGAAAAACTAAACCCTTTCATACACTTTTCCATATAAATGATCATCTAGTAAATCCACGTTATGCAAGTGTATTATATAAGTATAATTAATACAAAACAATACAAGAACAACACGTTAATCTACCAAACTATTAAATGGGAATATAATTCACCGTCTCCAGATATTTTCATATCAGAGGGTTCGGCTCTGTGGAATTCCTAATTTGACCGATAAATCCTACTGATCCCTCAATATAAATATTTAAAAAATCTTTCGTAATTCTACATGTATTTAAAATGACTGATTTTTGCATTTTTATATACAAATTCTTTGACAAATCTAATATGCCTAAATTTTTAATAAGAGAGCTAGGTATAATGCCAGTAGCCGAAATAACAAAAGGTAATATTTTTATAGTCTGAGAATGCCAAATTCTTTTAATTTCATTTCCTAAATCTGTATACTTTCTTATTTTTTCAGAAACAGATTTTTGAATATTACAGGAATTTGGAATAGCTACATCAATAATATAAGTTATTTTTTTAATTTTGTCATGCAAAACTATATCAGGTCTATTATGACCAATTGGTCTGTCTGTTAGTATAGTTTTATCATAGTAAATTTTAAAGAAATTATTTTCTAAAAATGAATTTGGTTCGTATTCATAATATGGTACTATATTATGACAGTCAATCAAGTTATGTTTAATTACCAAACTTTGGTGAATTATTTTTAAAACCTGATTGTGCCTAAATGTATACTCAGACGGCGCTAATATAGAACATCCTGATATAATGTGTTCTATAGTTTCCGGAAAAGCCATACATTTTCTACATAAATCATCTATTTGATTTGGATCTTTGATTATATGCTTCCTATAATTTTTGGTATTAATTACTCTATCTTGAATAGCAAGCATAAAACCTTCTATTTCTGCGCTCAACTCTCCAATACTCAACCATTTGTTTGACGAAAGTTTGTCAACATACGTTTGGTTGAGATAATTGAAGTGTTTTGCGTGAATAATTTTATTTGACCAGGAATCTAATAATTCCTGGTTGGTATTTATAAAAATGTTGGCATTCTCGTCGTATAAATTTAAAGGTGAAATATTTCTGTCTGCCTTGCAAATTATTTTATGCAGCTCTGAGCTATTAGCTTTTCTATGAAAAAAAATTTCTTAACATTTCTACCTGATTTTGTTTTAAAGAAGTTACATAGGTTTACAATTTAGAAAGAAATTTTTATTGAAAGACAATAATACATATATATTTTTTTTACATTGAATAGTGCAGATTAAACTAAGCGTAAACTAAAAGTAAATTAAGGTTACAATATATCATTATCCAATTTCAGGGACTTAATTTGTTTTTTGTATTGTTCATATTTCAAAGTTTCGGTTATACTAATTTTGTTTTTGGACAACAATAAATTGTACCATTTCACACCTAAATACAGGTAGTGATGCTGAGCCGTGGTGGTTCTAAGCATAGGGATGGTTATTAAGCCTTTAGTTTTGAATCTATTGCTTATGTTATCTGAGGGGTGAATTTTTTTAATAAAATATTCTTTATAAATTTGATATAAGGCGGTTCTTTTATACAATTCTGTGATAGATGGTACATTAAATTCCCGAAATATCTCTAAAGTAGGGAAGTCGTATGGTTTTCTCAGGATGATTTTAATAATTATTCTTTGTATTGTAATTATGGGCTGTAAGGAAGCCTTAAAGGCCCCTCCCCAACCAATAATGCCGTACTGTAATAAGGACTGAATTAATGCATAATAGACGATTTTGATAGTTTTCTTGTTTAAGATGTTTCGTATGTTATAGAAAACGTAGATAAGTTTTCTTACTCTTTCTACGGTGAGATTGATATGATCTTTCCATTTAACGTTTTGATCTATTAAGATTCCAAGATATTTTACATTTGATTTATGATTTAGCTTAGCGCAGTCCGAATTACATGTACCGTCATTTACACAATTTTTGGAATGAATTGTTATGTTAATTAAGTTATTTGGCACTTCTTCTTGTAGAGAGAATGGGATATAATATGTTTTTTCTGTGTTAAGTGATAATAAATTGTTATCGAACCATTTTTTTATAACCTTCATGTCTTGATTGGCTGCATTGGTAATATCGTTCCACGTCTTTTTTTCGATAATTATTGCAGTGTCGTCAGCAAAAGATATAAGTTTACCATTAAGTGGTAACTTAAACATTTGGTTAACGTAAATTATAAATAAAATTGGTCCAATAACAGTCCCTTGTGGAATTCCAAATTCTAGAGTTTCATCTACACTTAGTGAATCATTTAATTTTACTTTTTGACTTCTTTGAGTTAGATAGCTTTGTAGCCAATACCTTACCTTACCAATAATACCAATATCATTTAATTTGTTAATTAATTTTGAATGGGAGATACTATCAAAAGCCTTTCGTAAATCAATGAAAATACCAAGACATTTGTTTTTTTTATCCAATGCATTATATATTGTTGAGGTTAGTTCAGCAATGGCATCGTGAGTGCCTAATTTCTTTCTAAAACCAAATTGGTTAGGACTTAGTATTTTATTATTTTCAATATAGTGCATGAGTTGCTTTTTTACGATTTTTTCAAAAATTTTTGCTATGTTTGAAACAAGAGATATGGGTCGATAATTTGATATTTCTTCAGAGTTGCCTGATTTAAAAACGGGTGTTATGATAGATTTTTTATAAATGGAAGGGAATATTCCACTATTCAAACTAATATTTATAATATGTGTAATTGGAATGCTTAGTAAATTATTGTATCTTTTCAATATTTCCACTGTGACTCCATCAAATCCTGGTGCAGATCCACCTTTTAAATCATTTATAACATTTTTTATATCGTTTATTGTTACTGGTTGAAAAATTGACAGATTATTTTGTCTAAGACAGTCCTTCTCGAAATTATCTATTTTATAATTTTCCTCGATCCGTGTAGCTAAATTTTGTCCGACGTTAGCGAAATATTTATTAAAAGCATTAGCACATTTTATTGGCTCCTTTATGGCGTTAATAGAGTTTTTTCCGATATAAATTTTATTAATTGGAGTTTTTTTGTTTTTTCTACTATTTATTTGATTTATTGTTTTCCAAATATGTTTTACATTTTGTTTAGCCAGGTTAATTTCATTTTTGTAAAAGTTTTCCTTAGTTATTTTTATTAAAGATGTTAATTTGTTCCTAAACTTTTTATAATACGTGAATATTTTTTTATCCAAGGGAAATTTCTTTGTCAAGCGATATAACTCTTCTTTTTTTCTAATAGACACAACTAAGCCATGTGAGATCCATGGTTTTATTTTTTTGAATTTTGCTTTAATTTTTACAGTTTTAATATCAGTTGATGTTGTTATATAATTGCAGAGAATTTTATCAAAATTATTTGCGCATGTTTCAGCACATGTGGATTCCAATACGGGTCGCCACGTTTCCGTATTTATTTTTGTACTTAATTTATCATGGTTTAATGATTTTTTTATGAAAGTTTTGCTTTCTGATTTTGTGTGATTATTAATATTAAGTTGTTGTATAGAGATGCAAGTGTGATGGTCAGTAATATTATTTTTTAATACAATCGTAAGTAATTTGTCAGTATGTTTAGTATTACACCATATATGGTCAATACATGTTGGACGTTGACCCGTAATTTCTCTAGTATAATTTTTTATACATAATATAAAATTCATTTCAGACATAAGATTGATAAATTCTGTTTTTATTTTGTTATTATTTTCATTAGAAACGTCTATGTTAAAATCGCCAATTACAGTTATGTTCTGTTTATTTTTTTTTGATAAGATAATGCTTCTTAATTCATCCATAAATGTATACTCATTTGATCCGTGCGTTCGGTAAATAGCGATAATATTAAAACATACTTTATTTATATTTACATTAATATCTAAGCAGTTGACTCGCTGCATAGGTACTTCTTCCACTGTGGTGTTTGAATAGCAGGATTTAACAAATACAACAATACCACTATTTCTGTTAATAGCATAATGTGTCATAAAGTAACTATAACTAGGTATACAAAATTTATTGTAGGCGCTGGTGAATGCTTCAGTTAACACAATAACGTCCGGTTTGTGATTTAATAAATTAATTGAAAGTAAGAATTCATTAAAGTTTTGTTTCATTGATCGGATATTTAGATGTAATATTGAGAATGAATTCGGTATGTTATCTACTATGTTGTTGCAATCATTTAAAGTGTGACAAACATGTTCCGCAATATTTAGCGAATCATCTAATTCTTTAGTGAAGAAATTATTCATATTTAAGAGAATAAAAAAAAAAAAATAAGTATGCAACATGCAAACTTACTCGTATTCAATTCGCATTTGCGCATTTTTTAACATTTTCTTTCGGAATTCACATAAGTAACTGTTACCTGGATGGTCATTTTGGTAACCCTTTCTGTTTGTGCAGTTGTGACATTTGGCAGGTTCTTGTTTTTTGGGACAGTCTTGTATTTTGTGCTCTCCTGCACAGTGAAGGCATCTGGGACTCTTCAGGTTTTCCAGGCATCTTAGTGATGTGTGTCCATACCCGATACAATGATAGCATTGCATGAGTGGATCACAGTCTTCTACGTGTGCTTTTGTGTATCCAATGTTGATCCTTTCTTTCGATATTATTATTTTTCTTAATTTTGGTGTTGTTTGGATAATAAAATTTGATAATTTATCAGATTTTTTGTTCTTGAGCTTTTTTTTAATAATAATGGGTTCATTATCAGTTTCTGAGGTCATGGCGTTTTTTATGTCTTCATTTTGATTTATCAAATCTATTAAAAGTTCTTCTTCTTTGTAGCAAGCATCAATTCCTTTAATGATAATGCAAGGTTTTTTTTTCTTTATTTCATCAGCATGTATTCCAATATCTGGGTTTTTGTTTATTTCATTTATTATTTTTTCGGTATCATTTTGTTTCTCACATGTTAGTATTATTTTGTTTTGATATGTTTTTTTTAGTCCAGAAATTCCTATTCCTAGTTTGGATACTTTTATTTTGTCTTTTAAAATTTTTTCGATTTCATCTGCAGGCATGTCTTTTTTTGAGGAAATTAGTAGCGCAAAATTAGCTTTAGGTATTGGGTGCGATTTTTCCCTTACCACCATTGCATAGCTTTTTTCTTCATATTTTTTCTCTTCATTTGACGCTTTTTTTATCAACGTTTCTAATTTGTTTATGTAATCCTCTTGATTTTGAATCACTTTATTTTGCAAACCAATTATAGTGTTTTGTAGTGATGTTATTTCAAACTTCCATGAATCTTCGATATTGATTAATATTGTTTCAATTTCGGTTTTAGCTTCTTTCGCAGCTTTTGTACTGCCAATTTTGTTAAGTTCCGTAAGTATTTTTTCGATGTTTATTTTGAGTTCCATATTGGAACATGGTCCCGAATGGGTTAAATTTATGTTTGTGGGCAGTTTACTTTTGCAGTGTCAGTCTCGTTAAGCGACCGCTCGTCGCGAGACTTGCGACAATACTGAAATTCTATACAGGCAGTTCAAAAAAGTGGGATATGCATTATAATTTAGATTCACAAAGATACCGAAAAGGGGTTGTAGGCGATATTTTTTCTAGGTCAATGGTAAACCAAAAAATGCTTTCGATTTTTATTTTTCATAAAGTCTGGATCCGAACAGTATTTAGACGGAAATCCTTTAGTATTTTCTTAGATGGAAATCTTTTAGTAATGGAAAACTTAACAAACGGATTGCAATCTTTAGAGAACAGGCGTCGGGTGGGAATATTCTACCGGTATTTCAATGGAAGATGCTCCGAGGAACTAGCATCATTGATCCCCTCGGCACTGGTTCATAGTCGAGAAACACGCCAACATATGTACACGGTTGAATTTTCTCTTCAAGACCCATGTTCACTCCTTCCTCTCCTCAAAAAAAAGGAAAATTATTTTCCTCAGTGGAGTTAATGTAAAAAAAATGGAAACCTTGATTTATTTATTTATTAACAGATGAAAAAATGACACGAATTAAATAAAAATGTACACTATTAATTTAAAGAATGGTATATTAAAGCAAAGAGGAAAAGCAGTCATAAATATAACAAAATAAAAGTCAAGTCAAGGCTTGCATAGCTAGAAGACGAAATATTTATAATATTTCTTCACTTGTTTAGTGACCGACAAAAATATTTAGACTTGTACCAAAAAAAAAAAGTCTTGACTCGAGTTGACCAGTCTACACATTCTGGACAATGGTGAACATTGAACAATATTGATACTTAGTGATTGAGAAAGAGCAGTTCATTATTTCTGAGTCTACGGGAAGGTATATTGAAAGGGATGAGTTGATTAATAATTTTGAAGAAACAAATGCGATCAACTTTTTCCGACCGTCTTCTAAAGGAGAAAGGTTTAGAGTTAGTTCAATTTCAACATATCTAGCCTAATCCTAGCTTCTTAGCAATCCCTTTAAAGAACCGATGTTGAACGGATTCAATATGACAAATATGAACAGTATAAAAAAGAGCCCAAACAACACAAGCATATTCAAGATGGGGGTGAACATATAAGGGTAGATATGCAATTATCTTTAGTACATACAAGGGTAGCCGAATGGACAAATGCGTCGGTTCCCACCCAGGCACGCGAGTTCAATCCAATGCTAAGCCCTGCATAGTTGCACAAGCAGTATTTTCCGCTTATATTATAAAAATGTGTATTTTTTTTTTCAAATTCTGTGTCAATCTGCATCATTTTGTCGCCTATCTGCAACAAAAATTTGACAACAATTTTATTGTGATGTCGTGTTATGTTACAAGTAATCTTTAATTTATTGTATTGTGATGCCGTGTTATGTTTCAAGTAATCTTTAATTTATTGTATTGTGATGTCGCTTCATGTTTCAAGTAATCTTTAATTCATTGTATTGTGATGCCGTGTTATGTTTCAAGTAATCTTTAATTTATTGTATTGTGATGCCGTGTTATGTTTCAAGTAATCGTTAATTTATTGTATTGTGATGTCGTGTTATGTTTCAAGTGATCTTTAATTTATTGTATTGTGATGTCGTGTTATGTTTCAAGTAATCTTTAATTTATTGTATCGTGATGTCGTGTTATGTTTCAAGTAATCGTTAATTTATTGTATTGTGATGTCGTGTTATGTTACAAGTAATCTTAAATTTATTGTATTGTGATGTCGCGTTATGTTTCAAGTAATCGTTAATTTATTGTATTGTGATGTCGTGTTATGTTTCAAGTGATCTTTAATTTATTGTATTGTGATGTCATGTTATGTTTCAAGTAATATTTAATTTATTGTATTGTGATGTCGCGTTATGTTTCAAGTAATCTTTAATTTATTGTATTGTGATGTCGTGTTATGTTTCAAGTAATCGTTAATTTATTGTATTGTGATGTCGTGTTATGTTTCAAGTGATCTTTAATTTATTGTATTGTGATGTCATGTTATGTTTCAAGTAATATTTAATTTATTGTATTGTGATGTCGCGTTATGTTTCAAGTAATCTTTAATTTATTGTATTGTGATGTCGTGTTATGTTTCAAGTAATCTTTAATTTATTGTATTGTGATGTCGTGTTATGTTTCAAGTAATCTTTAATTTATTGTATTGTGATGTCGTGTTATGTTTCAAGTAATCTTTAATTTATTGTATTGTGATGTCGTGTTATGTTTCAAGTAATCTTTAATTTATTGTATTGTGATGTCGTGTTATGTTTCAAGTAATCTTAAATGTATTGTATTGTGATGTCGCGTTATGTTTCAAGTAATCTTTCATTTATTGTATTGTGATGTCGCGTTATGTTTCAAGTAATCTTTAATTTATTGTATTGTGATGTCGCGTTATGTTTCAAGTAATCTTTAATTTATTGTATTGTGATGTCGCGTTATGTTTCAAGTAATCTTTAATTTATTGTATTGTGATGTCGCGTTATGTTTCAAGTAATCTTTAATTTATTGTATTGTGATGTCGCGTTATGTTTCAAGTAATCTTTAATTTATTGTATTGTGATGTCGCGTTATGTTTCAAGTAATCTTTAATTTATTGTATTGTGATGTCGTGTTATGTTTCAAGTAATCTTTAATTTATTGTATTGTCATGTCGCGTTATGTTTCAAGTAATCTTTAATTTATTGTATTGTGATGTCGTGTTATGTTTCAAGTAATCTTTAATTTATTGTATTGTGTTGTCGTGTTATGTTTCAAGTAATCTTTAATTTATTGTATTGTGATGTCGTGTTATGTTTCAAGTAATCTTTAATTTGTATTGTGATGTCGTGTTATGTTTCAAGTAATATTTAATTTATTGTATTGTGATGTCGCGTTATGTTTCAAGTAATCATTAATTTATTGTATTGTGATGTCGGAGCGCTTTAAATGTTTGCTCAAAGATAGCGATGGCCGACAAGCAGTCTGATGGAAGAAGTAAAAGATGTCCGAATACAACTTATCAACACCTACCTGTTCTAGATTTATTCTGAGAATTACAGAATAATATTTGCAAAATGGTTTTGTTAATGAGCTGTTAAGAAAATTTGTGAAAAAGGGAGTACATCATCTGTACATTATACAGAAAATATCTAACTATGTATATATATATTTTTTTAACTAAAAATACGCGAACGGTCACAAAAGTTCTAGCGTAATAAAATTCATACATTTTCCGTACAGCTCATGTGTTTTCATTTAATCCCTTAAAAAACAAAAGTTTAATATCTATGGTTGTTCTAAAATTGTAAACTATAAAACACAAAATCGATTTGTGTACCTACCGCTGTATATAGCGAGCGAGCGAGCGTTTATATTCTGGCGTCTTGAAATTTACACAACTTTATGTGTTTTTAGAAAATTTGGATTTTTAGAGATTTTTATAAAAATTTCTGGGTTAATGCAACTCTACCCTCTACACAGCATCCCCAAAGATGACATAGGGCCTGAGGGAAATTATTTTCCTCAGGGCCTCCTGTGTGGAGTTAATGTGAAAAATCGCGCGACGCTATTTCCATCATGAGCTTTGTACAAGACCCAAGATTATAATATATTATTATGATCTGGTTTATTTCGCGAAGAAAACGTGAATGAAGGAAATTAGGAAAAACGTTTATAGAGTAAGGTAGTTTTGACTCGGGCGAAGCCGGAAAGTAACCATTAGAATGAAATAATTAAATATTACAATGAGTATTTGAATATTATGTCATTTATTTTATGAAATGATCGTTTCATGTGTATTTCAGTGAGCTATTCATGTTTGCTGTCTCATTTCTGTTCCTTTTTATTCTGAGCCGTATATTCCTTGGCTTTTCCTCGAGGGGTTTTCTAGAAACTTCCGTACATTAGAGTCCATCACATCACAGGGTGCCCACGCACCGGTTTTATTGTCCCATATCGCATTTGCAAATTGGCTGCCAAACGAATTTAAAAAAAAAAACTTGGCAAGCATTGGCGATTTCCCGAGAAAAAAACCACCGAACGGCGATTCCCCGAAACCACAGAAGATCACATCTGTGATGGGAACCCTGTACTCGGTTATTCCCCTAATTTCAAAACAAATAAGTAACTAAATCCATAGATGATTGATTAAGTTGTTACTGAGAAATATCAGATACAGTGATTTGGGGAAATTTTCCTTAGATTTAAGGAAAAAATATTTTTAATAAATTTTGAAAAATAAATATATTTCGTTTTTTATGAGAGTACTGTGAAAGAGTAACTGCTCCCAACTGTTCGGAGCAAGTGCGACCATGACTTTCCCAATCGGTGTACTGTATATTATGAGGCTGAAGGGAGTGGGGAGGGTCAAGAGATGGGAACGAAGAAGGTTGTGCTTTATTATTTATTATTTTATTACTACTGAGTTTTTCAGGGCTGAAGTCCGATGTATACAAAAAACCCCATAAGAAGAACAATATTTTATTTTTTTAACGATTGCTACTGAAGATTTCTAGAAATCTTAATACGTTAAGGAGCACCTAGGGTTTAAATAATAATTATTATTTTGTATTTTTATAAACATTTTGGAAGCAAAGCATTTTTTTGATGTAAACATGTATAAAAAAATTTACATACACACACAATGAGTTTACAATTAGGTAACTTAGAAAATTCAGAAATTAGCAAAAATTAAATATCCAACTCTTAAATTATTTTCATATTAATACATATAATAGATATGTATAATAATTTATTTTTGTTATTTTAACATCTTGGTTATTCTTATTTTGTGATAATTTATAAATGTTTTTTAATATATAAATACGCCCTTGAGGGGATTTTTCACCAAAACGGCGCTATACAAATCATCCATATATTATTATTTATTATTACCTACTCTAAAATATGTTTTATCTCTTTTATATAATTGATTTTTTACGATACTTTTAACTAATTCTAATTAATCACCACTCTTTGTAATGTTTTTTTGCCTAAAGTTATTATTATATATTAAAGTCTACATCTCGACGTAATTTTTGTTAATTTTAATTTTATCCTGATAATCATTGGTTTCGAAACATGTTGATAATTTTGATCAAATAAGTGGTAATACAAAGAGATTTGTTTTCATTTAATATTTTATTTGTTTAAATCATAAATTTTTACCCCTCAAAAAAAACTTAAGAAATGTTGATATCGCGGTGGATAATTTGAATCTAGAGATTTTCTGGGGAAAATGTTTTTTTTTTTTTTGTTCATTGTTTTTATTTCTTGCTAGAGCAATCCCGATGAGTTACAAAACTCATTTTAGGACAGGAGGAACTTACAATTCATAGGTAGGAGGTAGTAGTTCTCACCTTCTCAAATAAAAAAACGTATTTGGGACATCACATCACCGCTCAGAGATCCATTCCGCGAGGTCCTGAGTGAAACTTAGTGCCAAAAGAGTTAATTTGAATGATTTCAAATCTTTCCTAGAAAGATGACTCCATTCATTGATTCTGTTTTGACACTTTAAACGATTTTGGCAAGCGGCGTGTTGATAATGTTCATACTGAATGGAAAAAAAAATAGTTTTACGAAGTGAATTTCGTTTGGAGAAATATTTTATCAAATGGGAAATAGGTACACGTACGTTATGCTAAACGGAGGATGACATCTTGGTAAAATGAATTAATATGTACCTATAGGTATGCTTGATTCGTCAGGAGATGAGTGTTCGAACAGGAAAATAAATATGATGAATATTGAAGAATTTGAGATTAATCCCTCAGGCCTCGGGTGTGTTTTTTTTAATTCAATAATTATTTTTATTAAATATATATATATATGTTTTAATGAAACATAAAAGTTTTAAAATGGGTCATGTTACGTTTCTCCTAACATAAATCACTGATAAGAAAAAAATTCAATTTAGGCAAACGTATTATGTATACGTTATCGTCAACTCACTGTTTTGTCGTTTTACGTAAAAATAACTAATATAAAATAGCGTAATAAAGTTTTATTTCTTTTTCAAATTTCAGTCGGAAACTTTGGTTTCATCAAGTTGTAACTTTTTCTCTGATACGTTTTTATATTTTCACGGCCAAAAGCATCGGCTAAAGAAGGAGGTAGCGCAACACGGCATAACACCCCAAAAACAAACAACGAAAACTTTTTCTCTATTTATTTTTTCCAAACTTTTTTTGGAAGGGTTTGTTTATCTGCTGCTACTTCATTTAGGGGCTGTTGTTTCACACAATTTGAACCATACATCAAATTACAAAGTTGCTTTTCAAGTTCTAGTCAAGTTATGTAAACACTTCAGTACTATGAAACAGCTGGTCCATGATAAAATAATAACAGAACTAGAAAATGAACTTTGAAACTGGTTAACGTGTTTATTTTATTTTTAATTACTGTTTGTTATAATAAAATAAAATAATTATATAAATTCGAAAAATAAATACAAAGAATGTACATAAATGCATAAATACAAAAAATACACAGAGAAGGCAAGGTAACATTGACCTTACTACAGGCACACGAGACACGTCCAAACCACACTTTGGTCGGATTATCTTTTGGGTGGAAAGGGCCCTTTCTCTTACCGGGCCTATGGGCGGGGGCGCAAATTATTAATATCTACGATTGCTACGCCACTGGCTGCAGATATCTATTTTTGATAATGACGGTAAGTCTCTAAATTACGTCTTTATAATATCATATCTGTTATTAGACCAATGTTATATTTCCTATTCTTTTAGAACATACGATGTATAAATAAATACATTTGCGTTCTATAAATCTCTCAATAGGTTTGAACCTCATGATTTGTGAATTATATCTATGTAAGATACTCGTAAAATCTCAGATAATTTATTTAATGACCGTAAATATCAGAGGCGTGTCGTAACTTTGATATTTCGATTGAAAAGAAATTGCCTTATGTTAGATTTTCAGGTTTAAATAAAATTAATATGGTCGGGTTTAAAAGTCGTTTTATTTAATGTACACCTTACAAGAGTCTGCTAACTGCTCCCGTTTGTGGCCATATAACATATAACTAATAACTTTCAACTAATATTTACTACTATTGGCTTACAACCAAGATTTATAACCAGTGACTAACGACTCAGACTTATAGCTACAACTGAGTACTGAAATCTATAATTAGTTACTTATAACCAAGACTTATAACTACTGACTTAAAAATAACACATATTTATGACCAAGTGCTAAGGGTGGGATAATAATAATAATAATATTTGGATGACTTGTATAGCGCCGTTTTTGTGAAAATCACCTCAAGGGCGCTGTATAAATTTCAATAGATTTCTACAATCTTACTTCTAACTACACACTAGACAAACATAAAAAACCTATGGCTAAAACATTACATACGCCGGTTCTTCGATCAGCGAGCCTAAAAATATACATATATATATATATATTTTTTTTTTAAATTTATTATGAAAATGTACAGGATCATACTTAGGTCACTTGAGATTAAAGTTAAAAGATGTTTATTTAGATACAGTTTGCGGCGCAGAGGACAAAATAGCGAACACATGTTCTTGGAAAAGTCATTACATTATTCAATCCTGCTATATATTTTAATGCTAATATATAATATGTTATTTAATGAACGTGTTTGGGAAAACCAAAATTAATTGATGGGCGGTACAGTAGTACGAGAATTTGATAAGAATATTTATTTTCTTAAATGAAGTCTCTCGTTAAGTGACGGATTGCTGTGTAAGGCTTCGAATGATGTTAATCTTATAAGAAAATGTGATTAATATAAATTATTGGCAATACACGATGCAGATAGATTTATGTAATTTTTTGGGAATGAGAGCCTAAATAAGTAGGTTTTTAGTTTTGACCTAAATTCTGTTGGGCTTGTTATGCATCTTAGTTCCGGAGGGAGTTTTTTGCTTCATACTTCGGTCATTCCTGGATACATTGACCCATAGATTCTTACCCACCCTTTATAAATTTCTCTCCTTCCTTTCCCCAAAAAGATCCTACACGCAGCATCTCCAAAGGATATATGACCTTATGTAATATTTTTTCCATTGGAGCCTCCTGTGTGGAGCTAACGTAAAAAAAATCATATAATAGCCCCAGAAAAATGTGAAAATTGAAAGAAAAGTCAAGTTGCGCCACTGATACCTGATGATTAATGGGAACATAAGAAAATGCTTGGATTTTAGTTACGTAACATTTGTCACTGTTACGTTGTGAAAACTACGTATTTTTACCCCAACTATGACGTGGCTCGTTGTGAAATCGGGTGCATTTTACGTAAGTTTTTCTTCGCACTATTAATACATTATACTACTTGTAGTAATTATTATTATAATAAATAATTTAAACAATTTGGTTTTTTTGTAATAATTTAATGAGTAAAACCTCAAATTGTATCTAAATTTTAATCATAAAAAAATATTTATCGTAGACTTGTAAAAAAGTCAACAGATGTCACACATTAAAATAAAAATTTATATATTTGTCCAAGACGCTAACTAGATTCCATTTAGTTCGGGTAGAATCTTGCAATCATATAATATAAATATATCATCCAATAAGAAAACGCGTTAAGAGAATACCGGAAATTAGTAATTTTTAAATCAAATTCTAGACGTATTGACTCTTTTTTACAAAAAAATTTTTTTATTTTTTTGTTATTTCACAAATTAATTATTTTAAAAGAATGTATAGTATATAGACCACGGAGGCCGTCAATAATTATTACACTCTAATTATTATTATGCCTGGTATAATAACCTTATCCCATTTCTATTTATCATCTCCACCGAAGCCTGCTGTACTGCACATTAGGTAATCTGCAACCCACTACTCTGTGTTCTATTATCTCCCAGTGTTCAGGAATAGAGAAATCAGGGGGATTATCCTGAAACTGTAAATCCAATTAGTATTTTGGTCCCACGATAAAGTCACCGGCAGAAGTAACGGAGATTGGCATCAACTCAAGGTCGAGGACCGAACACATAATACATATTACTTACCCTCTAATTCATAATCGTAGTATAACTAACTAATAATCTGCCGAAGGGGATTGTCTTCAAGTGTATCTACATTATGTTGCCAGTGCCCATGTGCTCAAGTAATACCTACTAAAGTCTACCGAAAGGGGTGACCCGACAGTTTATCTTTCTGTTGAACTGATTGTTTTTGTGTATTATTTATCAATTTAAGACATGAAATCGACTTTGAAAATGCCTAATAATGAGTTGGTACGGAAGTCAAATGAATTTATCAATAATGTCGATTTTTTGTACTTATGATCTGGCCCCCTAGAATAATTTTCGGCATATCACCACTGATAGAATAATTTTCGGTAACTTCTCATCGTTCCCTAGACAACTAGTAGCTCACTAATGTACAAACAACAGTTGATGTCGAATATATTAAGGACAGTTAGTCATTGTGAACTGTCACTTATTCGTTGGAGATCTACAATCATACAATCATACCGGTCAGTGGTTCAGAGGGCATCGCGTTTGGGTCTCACCCAGGCGTTCCGTGTTCGATTCGTGGTGGTAGTAGGAGATTTTCAAATGTTGTTAGGTTATTCGTAACCCGGGAATGTTTGTCTTTCTTTTAAAAAAAAAAAAAAAACTACGGAACGATGAGAAGTTACCAAAAGTTATCCTTTCAATCTTTATCGATCGAGTGTGCTAGGGGGACTGGGATATAGACTAATAGTATTTTTCTTGATGAATTTGAATGAACATTTTTTTTTTTTTTTTTTTATTCGGCTGTACATCCTCTCTGCACACATCTTCGGGGCATTTAGATATATTGTGTAAGTAGGTTAGGTATACCGTATTTTCCTTAAACCGATTGCATATTGTATATAACAGTCATGGAATCGCCAAGACATAATTGAGTTGTGTTCTATCCTCTCGACTCACTCCTCTGCAGGGAAGAAAATGCCATTGCCGGGATAATTTATGGTACAACTATGATAAAACTTTAATAAAATCTCTCAAAGTTTACGATTGCACATAAAGATACTTCCACGATCAACTTCATTTCCTTTTAACGAGATTGCAATTTTATGCAGAATTTCACCTTCCGTAATCTTTATGTACCATTTGAAGAGCGACCATAAACAATAATGCCAGTAACTTCTTTACCTCCAATCAATGATAATTGATAGAGGAGCATAGCTAAACTCGACCGTTTGGCGTTTGGCATTTCAACTGTACGTAAATCTGTTTATCAGGGGCGGTCCGTGAGTTTTTAGTGAGCTAGAGTGCCAATATTGAAAAAAAACGACGTTACTAATGTTATTGTAGCAGAATTTTTTTTTTTTTTCAAAATTTCAACTTTTTGTATGAAGATCTTTCAGTTTATGGATGCGGCGCATCCCCAAACTGAAATAATCCTGAAAATCTTCATACAAAAATTTGAAATTTAAAAAAAAATAAAATTCATTTTTTGCTACTACAACAACATCAGTTACGTCTTTTTTTCCAATCTTTGCGCTCTAGCTCACTGAAAAATCACGGACCACCGATGCTTTTTATGTGTTTCGTCTTCTTTTTTTCATAGTTTATATGATAATTTATAAATATTGGTTCTATCTTGGCCGCCATTTTTTATTATTCCAATTAAGGCTTTTTCGTACTGGGCAAGTAGTTTAGTCGAGTAGCGTGTAACAAAATTAAGTGTAAGCCTAGTCTGTACGGGCCATTAAGGTATGAAATAATAAGAGAAAATTAGAAACATTCATTTTGGAAACCGTTCACAGATCTGCTAGACTTAGTACCTAAATATGCCAGAAATATGAAAATACGAACTTTTACACATGCTTCGCTCGCAAGGTATTAGAGAAACTACTTGTAGTGTATTGGACTAGCAGGTTAAGCAGGTTAGCCATAGATGGCAGGAGTTATTTAGCTTCGAATGGTTTGGAAAATAGAGGCGGGATAATAGAGTTATCAATAGGATCGCACATAGGTGTTGCGCAGGGAGCTGCGCGCCAGAATTTACCTATTAGTCGCCATAGTATAGTCGCAGAAGCTCAGAGTTATTATTGTAAATAAACAGTTTATAATAAGAACAAAGTATTTATTGAAGAAGTACCCAACAGTGTTTGAATGTGGATAAAGCAAACATAACACTCCTGTACAAAGAATTTTCCATGGGAATAAAATATTTTTACGTGATGAAAAGTAGCCTGTGTCACTTCCAAGTCCTTCAATTATCTCAATAAAAAAATTACATTGTTCGGTCACTCCGTTGCGACGTGAAAGAATAACAAACAAACAAACAAACATACTTTCGCATTTATAATGTTAGTTAGGATTCTTGCGCAACTTTCGACAACCCTGAAAAAAACGACTTCTCTGACTTATTGTACTGAACAGTCTTTTAGTTCAATTTTCGTAACAACTCCTATAGGTCTCATAGAAATCGTTGTGTCTAACTATAACGGTAAGAAATATGATCTAATTTTCTTTTTTATTATTTGAATTACATACATATGACAGATTTACAGAAGGAAAACACGGGTCTTGAAAACTAATTACAATGAAGTAGTAAGTAGTTAGTAGTAAATCTAAACGGTGTTAAAAAGACAAACATATCACGCTTTGTATTAAAATCTAAAAGTTAACCACAAAATAATTAGTATGTACACCTTTACGAGACCAAAGTTTCCATCCGCAATTTGAAAAAAATGTATGAAACTTTGATAATTCTTTATTAATTATTTTTACATGAAATCACAAAAAATGAGCTGACGATAATGTTTATAATACATTTACCTTCTATAAATTTCACATTAAAAATTTAAAAATTTCTATTTTTATGTTTATTTTTAATTATAAAATTCGAATTTCATCACCTCTCAAAAACAGTTCTTAGTTTTCGTATGTGTTAGAAATATTCCACATATTTGGAGTATATTGCGAGGCGGAAATATTTTGAACTCAAAATAGGTCCGAGGCCTGAGGGGTTAATAATTGTTTTTAAACTAATTTCATCACCTCTCAAAAACAGTTTTTGGTTTTCGTATGCGGTAGAAATAATCCACACATTTGAAGTATATTGCGAGGCGGAAATATTTTGAACTCAGGCAAAATAGGCCCGAGGCCTGAGGGGTTAATAATTGTTCCGTGACCTCAGCGGACTGAAAGCCGCTTTCCCTTTACCCGAAACCAGACGTTTGAAAACAGTAAACAGCCATTACAGCCAAGCCCAACCAACATGTGTTCCGTGTTTTTGTTCGCAATATGGATTGTGTTTGTTCGCAATATGGTTTCACCGCCACGAATAATTTGGTCGCCTCGTTGCGAGTCGATGTGAAACCTTGACCCTGTTAGCGCAACTCGGTGCCTGATTCCGTATTAAACACTGTGCACTGTGTGGTGTCTTTACTGTTTACTGTGTTTACTCCTACGTAGTAGTACGTAGGTACTAATATAGTTTAGTCTTTAGGCAGTTTATTGAAACAGATTCTGATGTAGTCCTGATTTTTTCCTCTTTTATGTGTTTTGGGGTTGCTGATTGGAATTTGAGTTTTAGTAAAAAAAACAGGATTATATAACTCAAATACTATCAATTTTAAGAGAAATATTCCTTCACTAAAAAAAATTGATAAAATTTCCAATAATTTAGGCGCTTACAAGTTTTTTCGACAAACGTACCGTTTGGACCCAATTGCAATTTGAATATGATGGATGTTTCTAGTAAATGTTTATTCCACTCAACATGCAGTTAGCATATAAATAATGGTTTAGTTTCAAATTTTTGATATTTCATTTGCAAAGGTGAAAAAATTAAATTTTACTTTTATTTTGAAAAAATTGGAAAGTAAATGCAATATTTTTTTATTTATTAAATAATTGTTTCACACGTTTAAAAACACATCGTGTTAGTCAGTTAATAATGAGAAGTATTTCAAATTCCGAAAATTGAAAATAGTGCATTTTAGTACCTAGCTATTTCCTTAAAAAACGTGAAGGTAAAAGTCTTTTCTTCTCTTAATTTTGTTATAATAACATTAAAATAATGTTTTTAGGCAAATTTTTATTTATTTTTTGATTTTGATTAATTACAAACTATGAACGTAAGAACATATTTTAGAATCGTAGATTCGGTTAAATAAGAGAAGAAAAAAAACTAACCATAAAAGTTTGACATCAATTACAATGGCAACCAAATGAACAATTGATTTTAATTATAATAAAATAACCATTAAACTTTCTTTTCATTATTATCTAACTACTAAAAAATGTTTTTGTGCTTATTAAGCGTGTCCTCATTTTCTATATATTTACAAAAAAAGTCTAAAACGGTTGTTCCCAACTTTTCGATCGATCAATCTGAGGCTTTGATCAGCTAAGTGATTTGTTTAGTAACACTCGATTCGCCTGATAGTCGAAAAGTTGCGTTGGGAAGAGCGTATTTGTGCATTTGAGCAGAGTTGAACCAAACTTTCGGCTCAACAGTTGATCAGTGGGATTGGGAACAACGACGGTAAATAGTATCATTTTATGTATTCTTTGTGAAATACGTGTTATTATTGTAACACTATAATTTACTTAAGCCAAACGCTCATAATCCCAATGTTATTGAAGATTTGCCCCAATCTATGACAGAGCGGTAAGCTCCTTTGCTCCCTGAGGTCACGGGTTCAAAACACCGACGTGAGTAGGTAGAATTAAAATATTATGAGAGGTTTTGCTTTCCTTACTAAGTAGACCCGTGTCATGGAATCCACAATTAAAATCTACAGTTCTAAGTTCATTGACACAACCGAAATTGTATTTTTAATATCATGTGAACTTTTTTCTAGGGTAGAAGGGCTTCGCTTATGGAGAAACCGAAAACAAACTAAGACTGATTGGCAACCGTATCGGACAAATCGCAAATTACTCGAAAACTGACAGCTTGTGAGGCGCAACCGTGACAACCAGGCAACCTGGCAACTGAAACGCGCCGGCGAGTTGCGAGTGACCGGTTGCGTTGCCGTTGAAAACGGGTTTTTTGAGAAATTTTGTAGTCTGCGGACTATCACACTGAACAACAGTGTTGCAAACTGGTGTTTTTCAGTTGCCCCGTGAGCGAATGCACGAAGTGGGAAGATACTTTCTGTATTGTATCAAGAGATCACTATTCAGAATCAATTCGTTGTTTAGAACGGTTTTAATCAGGTCCTAATCGGAAATGCCAGGTGTTTTCCAAACATTATATTTTCCATACCTCACTTATCAGCTTTAAATTCTTCCCTCTTTAAATTGATCCTGGTATTTTATTTAGGAAAACCCGTAAAAATTGTAAATCAATTTTTGGCATTAACAAATATTTGCTTATTTCTTCAGACGGGGAATTAAAATTAGGTACATACAACCACCTATTTAAAAACATTAACACAATAATTATATAACAATGTGAATTTAGAAAAAGTTTATTAAATTCGGCACACCCTGTATTTCCGTGATTTGGCGACATTTGGGTGCAGTTCGGCCCACATTACACTTTTGATTACTGATCGGCCACTAAAGAATAGAGACTGATTTTATAATATGTTTTCAGAATTTTGCAACGTTTTGGACAGCGTCACAGTGTCCACCATCTAGGCAGAAGATGCGTCACACACCAGGGCCAAAGTGTTATACGACAGGAGAGAAGTGTCACACATTAGGACAGATATGTCACGCATCAGGGCAGAAGTGTCACACATTAGGACATATATGTCACACAACAAGACTTACGTGTCACACATTAGGGCATATGTGTGCCCTGATGTAGGACACTAATGCTGTCCAAAACATTGGAGAAGGAGAAAGCGCAACACTTTACAATAACTCAAAGATTTATCACGAACAGACTGAATTTTTGTTTTCATAATTAGCAATTATGAATTTATTAAAATTTTATTATAAATTTCATAACACTCGAGCAATAGAGATTTCTTCTGTCCGGTTATCGATTCGGCCGCGCTTATTACGAAAATAATACCTTCAATTTTTAAAACGGAAACATATTATTATGAACTGCTTACTACAATTTAAAGCCAAGGGAATCCACCTAGATTTTAGTTTTAATCCCATTTTTTTGGGTTTTATAAACACATTTTTCGTTTTATTTTAAAAAATCACTGACATAAAATTGGATAGCTATCGCTCGAGTGATAATGGATAAATCTTTTAATAAGCGGTTCATAATACCCGTCTTACAGGGGTCTCCACGTTTGATATGAAATGATGGCCGGCGTAGTCCAGCGGTAGGGCGTTGGACTGCCATTCCGAAGGTCGCGGGTTCGAACCCGGCGTGCGCAAATAAATTTAATTTAATTTATTTATTTCACAATTAATTATTTAAAATAATTTGTAGTATATTTGCGGCACGTTCCAGAGTGGAAGATACTCTTAGTATCGCCCTGGTGTAAGACCACAATTCAGAATTGAAACGTTGCTTGAAATGGCTTTAGCTGTGTTTAGTGACTAGATCTGAATAGCCAGGTACTTCCCCACCCTTCCTTGTCTCCTACCCTTTTCCACTTACCTTCAGCCTCACAACATACCCCAATTGCGGATGCCATAGTCTCACTGGCTCCAGACGGGAGCAGTTGGGTCTCTTATGAGGTGTTCACTATAAAAAAATAAAATTTAAAAAAATGAAAAAAACTTGTTTAGAGATGTGTTCCGGAAGGCATTTTTTTTGTAGTCGAATCCGGTTTACATCCATTATAATATGGCTTCTATATTGCTTTGAGTTAAGTTGAGCGAACATTTAATTAATATTTTACCAATTTTACACTAATTTTTTATTTGATTTATTTGTTTTTTTATTATTAAGAGTATCGTTTCATTTAGTTGCAATTTGCAAATTTATTCAATGAAAATCAGTCTCAGAACTTGACTGCCGTAAGCCGCAAATTCAATTAATTTCCGCCGTTTTCAAAGGTGGTCGCTTGACATTTTATGATAAACAAGACATAATTTATACACATTATTTTCTGTCTAATTCGTTGTTTTTGAATTCTTGCTCACAGTGTGTTTATATTATATGTAATTTGGTGTTTGCAGAAAATGTAGTATGAGGTGTGTACAAACTGAGCACATCATTATTATAATAATAAACATTTGTTATATAGGTATTATAATATTCTTCTACATACAAAACTTCTTAAGAATTACAGCTTCAGCTGCACCTGTAATGCACTGTAAATACTAACGAAACGAGACGAAATGGTGTTTGCTGGATGGGTGATAATAATATGTGTAGGAAAAACAAGGTATGCAAGGAAAAAGGATAACCAAATACTTACCACTGAATTTCTGCGAAGGAGTACACAAAACGACCACAATATAGTAATATAGTTCCACCGCGATACCTCGAGATATTTCTTTCATTAAAGACGAGATTGTGTATAGAAAAAACAATTTGCGTCATGAGCCCACGCATTAGGCGTAAGGATTATGTGTGGAGGGTCTTTTTAGGGATAGGAAGGAGAGGAGGTTCTGGGAATTAAAAAGGTTTCAGGGGTGGGTAGGAATCTGGGGATCAATGTGTTCAGTAGCAGCGAACCAGGGGTTCATCCACGGCATGTATGTTGGTTATCCTATCGAGGATTCCCGGGGGCGGCGGTACCCATACCCGCCTCAAAATATACATGAATGTGGATGACGTAAGGCGTGCGTCGCAGTATGGGATTGTTTGGCGTTCAATTCTCTCTGCCTACCCGATCAGTGATGGATAAACGATGCAACAACAAGAATTTTATACGTATCTCTGTTTTGTTGTGTCGTAACGAGAATTGGCAACATTCTTACTTGAATTATTCACTATCTGCTATAAAAAATAACGACTAAGTCGTTTGCATAATTTTTTAACTGATAATATCAGTTTTGCAACTATTTAACGATAAAAAAAATTATAGAAGGTTACGTCGACAAATCGTAAATCATTATTATATCTTCATCGCCATGCTTTAATAGAAATGGCCCATGGTATGAGATCTTCAGAAATGGTCTATGATTTGAGATTTGGTTATACGATACAATACGTTATGATTGTACCAACCCAGCCAGGGGCACTCCTGGCACTCTGGTAAACTAGGGGGCACTGATTTGTTAGGACTTGGAACACGTCCTCTGAGGATAGGAAGGAGGTTAGAGTTAAATCGACCGGCATACATGACAACCTAATAAGCCCGTATTGGAATTTAGAATGGAAGGAATTGGTTTAACGTCGTTTTCTTTCCCTTTTCGTATTCCTTCTTCTTGCCTGTCTTGGATCTCCTTGTTTCTTCTCGGCTCATCTAACCTCTTCACGATTCATGTCTTTTATGTCACTTCTGGTATCTTCTAGGCTCGTCTTGGTTCTTCTTGCAACTTCTTGACTCGTTTTGGTTCTTTTGGCTTTTCTTGCGTCTTTTTGCTTAGTTTAATCGACCAATACCTACTTAGGTATACATGGCAAAGTATTAAGCCATTATTCGAACTTAGGAGGAGCAAGTATCGACTCAGTTGTATACATGAACTATGGTTTGAGGTCTAGTTAGATTAAAATATGTAAGTAAGTACCTACTAATTCTAAAATAGTCATCATCATCTGTCAATGATGTCTTTGAAATAAAACCTTTGGCCAGCTTTTCTTGTTTAACTCTTAAACGTTTTATCTTGGCACGTGCTATACGCACAGCCGTACGTCATTCAAAAGGATTAAATTTATTTCAAGAAACACGTTTTTTACGACACACTAAAATCAAAATACGAAAAGAAAAATAAAAGTTTTTCAGCAAATCGAAATAAGCTAGAATATATCAGCTTTTGATCAATAAGTAAGAAACAAGTACAACTGATTAGTAAGAAACAAGTACAGCTAATAAGTAAGAAACAAGTACAGCTAATTAGTAAGAAACAAGTATCTACTACTGTTAAGTAGCAACAAGTACAACCGATTAGTAAGAAACAAGTACAGCTAATTAGTAAGAAACAAGTACAGCTAATTAGTACGAAACAAGTACAACTGTTAAGTAGAAACGAGTTTAACCGATTAGAAATTACAGCTAATTAGTAAGAAACAAATATCTACAAATGTTGAGTAGAAACGAGTTCAACCGATTAGAAATAAACAATTACAACCGATGGAAATGAACACAACCGGTTAGTAAGAAACAAGTACAATCGATTTATATGAAATCTTGACATAAAATTACTACATGATTACGAAGAAATTTTTCATAGCGAAGAAACTCTAGTTAGTTATTTACTTTAATTTAAATGGCTTTAAGGAGATATATTTTTTGTATTTTATTTATCTAATGACCATATAAAAATATCAATCGGTAATAAACATCGACTAAGTATCGAAAGTAATAAACTGAGTTTTTTTTAACTATTTTCTATTTTCAAATATTTTTTACATCTTGAAAAATGGTTTGACTGAGGTTTGAACCTTCCTACTCAGTAATACTAACCGCAAGGCCGACATTTTTTTCGTATATTGAGAGCCTTAATTTTCAGATTTCAGAAAAATGCGTATATGTCCATGTGTGTTTGCGTGATTACCACCAGTTGAAAAATGCATTGTCATCGAAAACGAGTCTATCTGCCGAGTTTCAGCCCGATCGGATGTGGGAAAATTTCCACTTCCAAGATTCAACGTCATTCATAGAATCATTCAATCAACAATATAAAAGTCAAATTGAAAAAGAATTATCAAATGATATTGGACCCACCGACCCCAGATTCTTATCTATCCTTCATACCGTTTTCCTTCCCAGAACTTCCTCCTTGAAAGACCTTCCACACAATTTTCCCAAAGATGACATAGGCCCTAAGGGAACTTAATTCGTGTGGAGCAAATTTTCATAACATTATGTTACTTCTCCAGAGAACGGGAATTATCGTGTTGCCTCTGGATAAACCGACATCCATTAGTAAACTCAAATAATGTTTTTCGTTGTTTGTTTTTGGGGTGTTATGCCGTGTTGTGCTACCTCCTTCTTTAGCCGACGTTTCGGACAGCGTAGCAGTGTCCATCATCAGGGCAGATCCGGCAGATCCGTGGATCTGCCCTGATGATGGACACTGCAACGCTGTCCGAAACGTCGGCTAAAGAAGGAGGTAGCACAACACGGCATAACACCCCAAAAACAAACAACGAAAATGCTTTTGGCCGTGAAAATCTAAAAACGTATCTCAAATAATGTTCATTTACACACGTACCGAATATTAAATTTAAAAACAAAAATAACGTTTGTATTCTTCGGCTGCATTGAGGCGTGTGCCGGATTATGGAGACGGCTGCATATTGCATATTGAATTTAAATGGGCTGACATTTCAATACAATTAAATGCAATATAAATGCAATAAACCGAAACAATGGGCTGCTAACGGAACCAAAATATTAATCTGAAAGAAAACATGTCAAGGCGCAGGAGCATAATATTATCATAAAAACCAATGAGAAACGAAGAAACGAAAAACGAACAGAAAATACCTAACATACTAGAGATGTTTAGAACGGTAGATAAAACCCTAAAACAATACGATATTGACTAAATCCGTCATCTATGGTCAGTTAAGGCGGAATAAGATTCACTAATCATTCATTCGGCCTATTTTACTCGGAATGACTCGTCTGAATATGAAATGAAACAAATGAGAAACGAAGATGGGAACATTCGCTCGAGTAACCATAGAGTAAACCTTCACTCGAGTGAACCGTCTGACTCCAGCCTTATCAACATTTGCGATCACAGTCAACGATTGATAACAGATATTCCGACCAACGGCGGCTTCCTGATAGATAAGCTGTCGATTTACAAAACATTTTTAATAATTCGTTAATAAGTTCGTTATGCAAAAAGCTGGCTTATTAATGAATGGAGATGAATCTCTGAATGAAGCTCTTAGAATTGAAAGGAATCGTATACACGATCCATAGACTTAAATAATTCATATACGACGCGATCAATTAATTCCGTCCGATCTTGGAGAAACGAAATTGTTTTAAATATGACAAATGATCTCATAACTAATTAACTCTCGTTTAGTCCCAAAATGTACCTGCCATTTATTATTTTAATTAAGTCAATTTATAAGTACTTTTAATTAGAGGGGTTAGGCTGGAATCAGACGGTTCCCTCGAGTGAAGGTTTAGGTACTCTATGGTTACTCGAGCGAATGTTCCCATCTTCGTTTCACTTTTGTTTCATTTATGTTCAGACGTGTCATTCCGAGTAAAATATGCCGAATGAAATACAGAAATGAACGATTAGTGAACTGTCTGATTCCGCCTTTAGATATTTATGAATGTAAATCCATAGATCCGCCATTGTTGCCATCGTACATCAATTTCTTATTTATTCCCGGGCAATATCAGTTTCGCTCAAACGATCAACGATCAACAGTGCGGGCGTGCTCTGGAAAACAGTTATCGGTAGTTACGCCTATCGATCCAATATTGTAATCCGAAATTTTACACAACTGATTACAAATGTGTAAAATTTAAAGCACGATTGAATGCATGTTTCTTTGATTTTTTTATTTGAACCCTCTGAACATTTTATTAAGGCTACAAATGAATTCTTTTAGGTACCTACTCTATCAAAATTAATAATATGTTTTGTAAAATATGAGTCATTCATTGATTATTTCTTCTTCATTATTCGTGAGCATGTAAAAGTATCTACATTTCGTAGAAACCATTTTTTCAGAATGTCAACACATGTAAAACGTATCTATGCATCATATACATGACTCATAAAATAATTGACAGGTAACCAACTACCTAATAGTGTACTATTTTGCAATAAAACCTAATTTCGTCTTCGTTATTGTAGGATTCCCAAAGGGTTTTAAAAAACAAACAAAAATATTAAAATGAAACATCCGATGTCCATTGGTAATACGAATGGGAAATAACACTCCTGAAGAATAATAATTAGTCAAGTACTGAAATAAATGCATTAAGAATCCATTAAGGACAGTAATTAGGATTACGGTTATAAAATAAAGGCTTAGAATATTAAGTGCCTAGAGAAACCCCATTTAACCCTCTGGGCGCCGCGGTTACCTATTTTGTTTGTAGCTCAGTAGTACCCGCTCAAAAAAAAAGATGAAGGAGAGATACGATAATACGAATGTTAGAGGGAGCGCACTAATATTTCAAACAAGTATTATATCCAAGACATCATATTAATATCTCCACTTGAAAAATAGTTATGAACGTGTGTATAATGACTCTAGGAACGAGTACCCTAATTTGTAGGTACCTACGTGGAAAAATATGCCAACGACCAACGTATAACGACCAACGACCCTTAGTATATTAAAAAAAACTTAGTTTTTCAAAATTTAAAAAACGACTTGAATTTACCAAATAAAATAAAAATCTTTCGAAATCAATTTAGTTTTTTTTGTAAAAAGGAGTCAATACATCAAGAATTTGATTTATAGGGACAAATTTCCGGTATTCTCTGGTTATATACCCTCGTAAGAAAAAGTTGATGGATTTTATAATTATCAAGACTATCCGAAATAAGAGTATCCGAATAAAATGCAATATTATGATTTTGGGCGTACACCTTGTTGGAAAATTGTAAGAATAAATTATTGATTGTCAAATTTTTTACGTATATAATGTATCTATTGTTCTTTGTAACGTTTCAGGGCAAATCGATAAAACATCCTTAAGTTGCTATTTTATTCGTAAGGTCTGTTAATTAATCGTGAGGACCAAAATCGATTTCTCTCCGTGTTTAGGGTAACATCGTAACAGAGATATAGATAAATATTTTTGTCTAAAACGATTTTCAACACCCGCAATAAGGTTTCTTCACTATTTTTCGTTTTATTCGTGAAATCGGCGGTGTTGACGTCACGTCTTACCAGACGTTGACGTTTTCTACGTCATAATAACGTTTTAGACATTTGGAACTATTTCGGAAAATGTGCATTTTCAAATCAATAATTATTAATAAAAATATTAAAGTTACACATTTTTTGGACAACGATCAGAAATAGAAAAATAAACTTTAAATTTGTCACACATTTTAACGGTAGATATTCATAGTTTGTGACAATATCCTATTGGAATAAGTGTGAAAACAATAATTTATATTTATTTTGTATTTCACGCCCTGCTGGGTTTTTATATGTTATGTTTATTTATTAACAAAGTACTTCTAAATCAGCATTACAAACAATTCACACAAAAGCAAAAGATAATATTAAAAAGCAAAGTACATCTAAATAAGCATCACAAACAATTCAAGCAAAGGCAAAAAATAAAATTATAAAGCAGAATCTAAAACAAAATCCAAAACAAAATCATAAACAAAATCAAAGTCAAAATCAAAAACAAAATCAACAATTGAAATATTTCTAGAAAGTTTTATGTTACTTCGTTTCAATATATTTTCTCAAGCCACGATCGTCGTTGGCAGTTCCCGCCTATCCCAATAACAACTATTAATCGTTTACTGGCACCCAGAGGGTTAAGTACTTAAGTCGTTCAAGTAATATTATTTATTTACTTTAGCCAGGTAACCAGATATCTAGTGCTATAATTAATTCAGCTCAGACGCAATTGCAATTAATTACAAGTAAGCAATAAAGACTTGATCGCAGATGTAGCAAAGTGAATATATTTGATTAAGAATCTTACATTTATCAGGAGGGCGCCAATAATAAAAATTTCAATTAAAATTACTGATCTACGCATACATCAACATATTATCTTTTGGTATACTGTTGTGAGTTGCTCCGGGCTGCTGTTTGCGCGGTGAAGATTGCCAACATGTGATAGGAGACGACATTAGAAGAAAAGAAAATTTATAAACCTACATAAAATAGGTAAATTATAAATATGTGATAGTTATTAATGTATGCAAGGTGTAACAGCACATACCCGAAGGATTTTAACCAGCGATTCCTGAGCATATATAGGGTAAAAAAGTAGATGACATTTTGCTGTCCAATGATTTTTTTTTTCTATTAAAAATAAAATCGCCCCTCGCCACTGATCACATGATACTCGCGCTGTGCTAAAGTCCTGCTGGAACGAGAGGAAGTGCTTATTACGTGGCCCGCTGGGCCATAAAAATATATACATTATCGGACAGCAAAATGACAAATACATTTGTAACTCCAAATATGTTCAGGAATCGCTGTTTAAACCCTGTATATTAATGTAATAGAACTGCAACATACCATCATAATACCACATTGAAGATATTATGATGGTATGTTGCAGTTCTATTACATTAATATACAGGGTTTAAACAGCGATTCCTGAACATATTTGGAGTTACAAATGTATTTGTCATTTTGCTGTCCGATAATGTATATATTTTTATGGCCCAGCGGGCCACGTAATAAGCACTTCCTCTCGTTCCAGCAGGACTTTAGCACAGCGCGAGTATCATGTGATCAGTGGCGAGGAAAATGGAAACAGTCCTCCTAATTTCTTCATTTTGCCATCATTACATTGCCTATGTACAGAAACATTACGGTGAAAATTATATGGTGGTTTTGATGGTTATAGTGACGTCAACAGCACAAAACGAGCAGAAGCGATGAGGGCTCCCAAAAACTTCTGTTGGCATCAACTTTCATGAAAGCACGACCATCATAATGTAATGTTTCTGTCCATAGGCAACGTACTGATAGAAAATTGAAGAAATGTAGGAGGACTGTTTCCATGCGAAGGAGAAGGAAACCACTATCTACCACATTGGCATCAACACTCATTATCATGGCTTGGTGGCAGTTTATTTTGGAATTTTCCAGGATGCCCGCTGACAGCGACTTTAGCGAATCCAGCTTTGGAAAGGGATGGTCATTGAACCATTCATGAATCTTAGCTCGATCTAGTGAATCTCTCGTTTGCCGTGATATCAGGAAATCATCGTGCTGCTCTCCAGTTGCGAAAACCACTTCAGCAAACTCCTTCAATGACGTGCAGATGGCGGTGCCTCCTGGTGATCCACAAACCCACTTGACGAGTACAGAATTATTTTTCCTCTTTCTCGCGTCAGGCCACCTGAACTTTTAACAATAAAAGCTGTTTTATTTTATTTTACATTTACCCTCCTCCATATCTCCTTAACCATTGATCCTAGCAAAAAAGTATAGAACCTTTTTTGTAGAAAATTTTATGTAGATAATTTAGTAGGCAAACATTTTTTCACTAGAGGCAGTAGTTTTTGAGTTATTAACGAAAAACTGAAAAAGGGACCTGTAGAGACACCCTCCATTTTTATTTTAGTATGTTTTTAAGGACACCTTCCCCTTCAACTGTGCCAAAATTGGTCTTCGTTGCTATATCGCTTTATTACAGTATCGTAAAAGTAAATCTTGATTAATTTCAAATCAATGGAAGTTGATTGTATCATAGTAAATATTATTAATCATTATAGAGGACAATCAGCCGTAACTCAACAGAAGTTATAAAAGTAAGATATTAAATTTGTAGAAGGTGACTTGTACTAAAGTTGAAATATTTAGCACGTCAATTGTGTCGAAGATGAATGAAAAATAACTATTTATATAGAACGCCCTGGTGTAAGACCATGGCACCATTCAGAATTGAAACGTTTAGTGACTAGATCTGAATAGCCAGGTACTACCCCACCTTCCTCTTCCCCGTCTCATTCCCTTCCCCACTTACCTTCAGCCTCACGACATACCCTGGTTGGGGATATTATAGTCTCACTGGCTCCAGGATACTGGTGATATTCAGGCAGTCGAAGGCATGGGGATTCACTTAGTTCTGCACAGATATGCTTCCGGAAAATGGTGGAGAGGACTTTCTTCTCCGGTATGTCCTGTGATCTGTGTTTGAACACATCAATACAATTCGGATACATCAGAATATACGCATAGCTACTCTGACTTTTCATTGAATTCAACTTTCACTTCTGAATGGTGGCCTTTCACCCGAGCATTACTGAAAGTACCTCTACATGTTTTTACTGTGGATTCTGCAATGATACCCACTACATATAGCTGTGATAATAAATAAGTGACGGCCTCGATAGCGTAACGGTAAACACATTTTATTTTGATTCAGGTGATAGCGGTCTCGATTTCCCTTCAGCGCAAAACCTAAATTACTAACATTACAAATATATTTGATCCTTCTCTTGATTGCTTATCCACAGAAAAACTTACATTTTTGTTTTACGATTTATCTATTTATATATTCCGAGTTTACTGTTTGGTGCATGTGATGAATCTATTTAGAGTTTTCTACCTATTGCGATTGTTTATTTGTGTACGCGATCCAAAGGTTCAGCCATCAAGAGGATGATGGAATACCTCCTAAATTGTATATTTAGACGCTGTCAGTCTAGGTATTTTTATGTAAATTATTTTTAAGTTTGGTGAATTAAGCTTCAGATGTACACTTGTAATGGACTATAAATACTAAAATACCAAACGAGACGAAATGGTGATTGCTGGAATTGAGGTGATAATATTATATGTAGGAAAAACAAGGTATGCAAGGAAAGGGGAAAACCAATCACTTACTACTCCATAAGGAGCACATGACACAATAACAATATAGTTACATAATATATGTAGGAAAAACAAAGGTGTGCAAGGAAAAGGGATGACCAATCACCTACCAATGTAATTCTATGAATGAACCCGCGACATAATCGCATAATAGCTATACCACAGCGATACCTCAATGTAATTATCGCCACAACAGAACAAAAATGAGTACAAAACGATAAGTACTTCCGAAATGGTGAAATTACTTTTTTTTTACAAAACGAGATTGTGCACACGAATAACACCAACAACTTGCTTCCAAGTTAGTACCAAACCACATTCTGTTTTCAAAACAAATTTTTTATTTTTTTTTATTTATTTAATATTTAAAGGTTTTTATTACAATAAAATACACAATTTTTACATTTTATACAGTGGTAAAATAGTCGAAAAGAATAGCTTTTCCTCACCATAAAGAGACAAGGCTCTTGTGTTTGGTGAGGGAATTTTAGTTCAAATATATTTCAATTATACAATATCATGTGTGAAAGTAAATACATTATACAATATGGCAAAAAACAAGGCATAATTAAAAAATTGCAAGATTTATCAATAAAGGATATGAAAGAAATAATAATAATAGTGAGATATAGACTCTTATAGTTGTTTTAGGTATTTTTTTAATTTTTGCTGAAATTCCTGAATATTTTCGATAACTTTCAGATATAATGGTAGTTTGTTATAATATGTTATACCTACATAGAGATAAGTATTTTGTGTGTGCTTTGTACTAAATTTAGGGATTTTGATAGTATTCTGATATCTTGCTGATGAATGGAATGGTAAGTTATTTAACTGTACTTCTTTGTAAATTTGTAGAATTGAATATTTTTTATATATATTGTCTATTGTAGGTACATTGAATATTGAAAAGAGAATTTCAGTAGAAAATTTGGATAGTTTTTTCAAAATTACTTTAATTATCAATCTTTGAACAATTTTGAGTGGATTTAAAATATTATTATAAGTTCCTCCCCAACCAATAATACCATATTGTAATATAGATTGAACAATTGCATAGTACACTCTTTTTAAGTTTTCTAATCTAAGAATATTTCTTAGTCTTATAAATATATAAATACATTTTCGAATTCTTTTGACAAGTTCACAAATTTGTTTTTTCCATTTAAAATGTTGATCTATATATATACCAAGATATTTAATTTCAGAAGTTGGACTAAGTATTGAACATGCTTGATTGCAATTTGTTCTGTTACATTTAAGTTGATGAATTGTAATTTTTAGTTCTGGTTTTAATCTAAATTTATTGATAGAGAATGGGATAAATTTGGTTTTTTCAGTATTTAATGAGAGGAGGTTTTTGTCGAACCAATTTTTCAGTATATTAATATCAGTATTTGCTAAGTTATTAACAGTATTCCAATCACAGCCTTCAATTATTATGACAGTGTCATCAGCATATGATATTATTTTTCCATTTAATCTTTGAATGAATATGTCATTTACATAAATGATAAACAGTAATGGTCCTAGGACTGTACCTTGAGGTATGCCGAAGTGAGTTGTTTTTTGTTGACTAAATACATCGTTGATTTTTACGACTTGAGGGCGTTCGAAAAGGTAGCTCTTTAACCATTCTAGAGCTGTACCATTTACTCCAATGTTTCTTAATTTCCTAATAAGTTTATCATGTGATATGCTATCGAACGCTTTTTTAAGATCTATGAAAATTCCTATGCATTTTAAAGATTTATCTAATGAATTATGAACAAGGTTAGTTAATTTTGCAATTGCATCCTGAGTGCTTCTACCTTCCATAAAACCGAACTGATTTTCATTAATTATTTTATTACTGCTTATAAATTGGTTCATCCTTTTTTTAACTATCTTTTCAAAAATTTTTGCTATGTTCGAGATAACTGATATGGGTCGGTAATTGTTTACTTCTTCCGGATTTCCAGATTTAAATATTGGAGTAATGGTAGTTTGTTTGTAGATTGATGGAAATACCCCGTTTTGGAGACTTATATTTATTATATGCATTAGTGGTTTAGAGATTAGGTTTTTTATATTTTTTAAAATATTAACTGTAATTCCATCAAAACCTGGGGCAGAACCTCCTTGCATACCGTTTATAATTAATACTATTTCGTTCTCTGTGGTGACTTGGAATGTTGTTATTTTATCGGTAGTATCAATACTACAGTCTGGAAATGTTATATTCGGATCAGTATGAATAAGATTGGCAAGATTTTCCCCTACGTTCGCAAAGAATGTGTTAAATATGTTTGCAGCTTTTGAGGGATTTTCCTTACAGCATGTTTTCGTGTTGTCATGAAATATAGCACCGATTTCGTTATTCTTGTTTTTTTTTTTGTCGATTATTTCGTTTATAACTGTCCATACTCTTTTACTATCATTTTCAGCCTGATTCAATTTTTGTTTATAATAATTTTCTTTTGTATTTTTTATAATATATGAAAGTTTGTTTTTATATGTTTTAAAATGATTGCGTAAATTTATATTATTTGGTTGTTGAGTAGTTAATTTGTAAAGCACTTCAATTTTTACTATTTTACTTGTCATTGTTCCTAATTTCAAAAAGTTTCCAACAAGGAAATAGTTAGGAGTGGTAGGAACTGGATAAATGGCATCCCGTTATAGGAACTAAGCATATTCCCGTTTCAAAACCAAACAAACATTAATAAATTTGGAAAAAAATATTTATTAAACGGCAATAATCATAAAATTAAATAACCTTTTTAATTGTAGGTTGGTACATGATAAATTTTATTTCGGTTTTATGGTTCTTAACGTTAACGTTTAATATCGGTCACCTTGTAACGATATTAAAGGCTGTCTTTAGCAATTACTTGTTAATAGTCCTTTCATTTGAAGATTATCTGTGATTGCCGTGAAGATCGTAAATATAAAAAGATTATTTAAGTTGCATTATATTGCGTCTTCGTCCTAAGGAAACAGGTTGATCTTTAAAAGAGGTATTGTATGCGATTTATTTCCAAGTCGTAAACTGTATTTAATCGAAGTTACAAGTAGCTTTATCATCCTGAATCATCCTAAATAACACGTCGCTATTTCCCTATAGGGGGAGGAAAAGGCGATTTATTTCTGATAAATTATTTCTTATCATTCACCGTGGTCGAAGGGTAAGGCTCTCGACTATGAATTCTTAGATCGGGGGTTGAATTCCCGGTTTGCATAATTTTTTTGATTAATTAATTTGACTTGTAATGGACTGTAAATAGTGTAAATACTAAAAAACGAAACGAGACGTAGTCGTGTCTTTGCTAGATTTGATTGATAATGTTTGTAGGAAAAACGAAGTATGCAAGGAAATAGGATAACCAATCATTTACCACTGCATTTCTTAGAAGGAGCACATGACACAACAACGACGTTTCGCAAATCAATTAATTCAAAATAAATTAAATAAGTATATTTGCATCAAGTTCCATAGTGGACGATACTATCCTATCAGTATCGCCCTGTTGAAAGACCAACATTCAGAATTTAATTGTTGCTTGAAATGGCTGTAGCCGAGTTTGGTGACTAGATCTGAATAACCAGGTATTTTCCCACGGTTACAGAAGTAGCGTGGCTTTTTTCGTGACAACATTCTCATATATTCCTAACAATTCATCTATTCCGACTCCTGACAAGGCACGACACAAATACCTATGTGATTTACAAGCTTTCTTAGCTTACAATCATTTCCGTCCGCAGCGTCCTTATCTCAAACCGGATATTTTTCTGCTAAAGATATCACTACTCATCATCTCATCCATTTCAAGAGAAAGAAAGCTTTTATGTTGCCAATACACTTCACCGTCTTATTCATTATAAAAATTGTCTACGGTCAAAATCAATAGTAATATAACTTTAAATGGAATTACTGTCAAAAAAAACACTCAACAATAAAAATTCCTGGGTCCCCTTTTACGAAGAAAAGGTTATGAAATTCTACGAAAAAATCCTCAATTTCCAAAGACTAATTAGGATGGATTCGCAATATTGTTAAAACCACTTGAAAATAACATTTCAAGTTAACGATATAATGACTCGAGCCTAATGGGTTTTTCAAAGGGCTCAGAAATATTATTTATTATTGTATGCATAAATAGGTTTTGTTAAGAATACAATAATATAATGCATAAACACTTGAACTTAATGGATAGAGGGTAGATCACTTTCTATTATAATCCTAAGATAATTGCGGTTGGAAGCAATATAAATACATATTAGCAATACAAAGAAAAGTGTCAAACTGTATGTTATTGTTGGGTTAGGAAATATTAACTTTTATGTATGAGAGGATACACTTTCTGATGATATTTCCTGGAATTTTATAATAATGTTTCTGAAAGTAAATATAAATCTACATTTCTAATTATGTACTTATAGATCGACTCGCAATATACCTACCTAATTAATACTTGTAGATTTGATACAAAAACTATGGATATTTTATGGATTAGTTCACGTTGTCACGTTGTGAAAATGATATACCGTAAACCGAGATTAGTTTGATCACTTTTTTGTATTTTTTCATTAAAATAGTGTGTATTAAATCTATGAGTAGATAGTGTTTGGTTTTGATTTGAGAAAATGCTTTGTTCCTACCGGGAAGCCATTTATCCAGTTCCTACCTCTCCCTATCCATCGCCTTGACGAACAAATATTTTAAATATGGAACAATGATAATAACAATAATTGGATCATTTGTAGAGCGCCGTTTTTGTGAGAAATCACCTCAAAGGCGCTATACAATTTATTACTAATTCTTAGGCTCTAATCTAGTTTATTATTTATAAAAAGATACAGAAACATACTTACTTACCCGACAGGTCACTTCCGATAAAAACAATTTAATTAGAAAGTTTATGCTTGGAGGAGATACGAATTTACACGCAGAGGTTATTATATTTAAAAAACTAGACATTGCATGATTTAACATGTGCTTCCCCCATCACTGTTGGTATGACATTTATAAGAAGATTAATGCGAAAGTTGAGTTAATATTTATTTTCAAAGGCTTGAGAATTTAGGACTCTTTAGGACTGGAGAATTTTCATGAAGTGACATTTACTAAAGCTTACAATAATAACTTTTTGCTCATATTTTTACACAATTAGTTATTTACAAGGTCGCGGGCAGTGAAGGTAAAAGGTTTTTGAGTTTATAGATACCTAAGACTGTCTGAAACTATGAGTTTTAAGTTTAGCTCTAAAAGTCGCCGAGTCTGTGATCATTCTTAAATCATGTGGCAGTCCATTCCAGGATTTAGATCCTGACACTCTGAAAACACGCTCGCCGAACTTAGTATCTGGAGTGCGCTTTGGTTCCTTGAAAATTCCGATAGTTGATGACGCTGCCGACCTGAGGGTTGATTGTCGAGAATTGAAATTTTCTGGAATAAACTTTTTAAATAAGTAAGCCGGAGCCAATAAGTACAGTCCATTTACAAGTGCAACTGAAGCTGAAATTCGTAAGCAATTTTGAAAGCGACAGGTATATAATATATCGACACTTTGGAATTACAAGGTTTCATCTGTCGCTTTAACGTCATGAAACTCTAAGGTAGCTTACCATAGATCCCATAACCGCGTGACGTTTCCGCAACAGATGGAACCTTGTTATTCCAAAGAGTCGATATGTAGTATTATTGAAATTTAGTTCCCCATTAGATACAAAGTATCCATGTTGTACGGTCATCAGTCATCAGTGTCATCACTTACAATTAATAAGTCAGTATTGGAATCGATTTTTATGTTTTAACTAGCTGACCCGCCCACGCGTTGCTGTGGCTAACGAAACACAACGCCATCTACTGGAAGGTTACCTAACCTAGACAACTAAGTGTTGTGTCAATCAATTAACTCACACCGCCATCTGTTAGAAAATTACAAATAATTACAAAACATTGTCTTATAACAAACATAATTTTTTAAATTTTTTTATTCATTTTGTTTGTTACAGGTTTGTTTTACATGGCTTTTCGACTACCAAGCTAGGTAGATGCCCGTATTATGGTAGTCGAGATTCATAAGATGATGAACCATAATGAACATTTCATTTGCATTAATAATTATTGAGGTCAATAATCGAGATAAAACCTGTCCTATCTTTTAGGTTGGACCAAATTACACACAGTAAACCAAATTTCATCAAAATCGGTTAAGTAGTTTCGAGATTTTTATAAATAAAGAATATTGAAAATAAACTTTATTATTTCGAATTACATAATTAAAGAAATAAATTATTTTTACCGCGTAAATACATTTTAATATGAACGTGTGGTCACCTCACACTTAAAATACACAAAATTATATAAACACAGCGTAAATTATAAACAAAAATATTGACAACTCAACAAAACCGAAGGACAACGCCCGATAACAAGATTTATCGTTCAAAAAAATTCCGTTGACCCTTCACAATCTCAAGTGCTTATGGTAGGTAGTAGGTACCTGCCACCTGAGCTAAAGACGATACTCTCGTAGTCAATGAACCTCTCAGGAATGTTTCTTCTTATGCAGTAGGTACCTAATTACTTAACAATATCTTTCTATTCCAACAATTCCTACACATTCTTATGAAAATAATGGTACCTGTCTGCAACAAAGAACATCTCACGAATTTTCGGATAGGGCAACACAGATATGTTTTAAATTTAATGTTTTCAGATCTTCGAATTTTAAAAGTTAACCTAGTAATGTGTCACGAGTTTGTTCCTAAAATCGTGAACAAATGTTAAAACCAATTAAGGTTTCGGATAATATTATTACTGTTAGTATTTTGAGGTTACCTATTTGTGACTTATACCAAAACTACAGGGTCAAAGATAAGACGACTTTTTCAGTCAAATAAATACCTACTTACATACTTTTTTTACATTAACTCCACACAGGAGGCCATGAGGAAAATAATTTCCACCGGGGTTTATGTCATCTGTGAAGATGCTGTGTGGTAGGTCTTTTTGAGGAGGGGAAAGAGTATACATGGGTCTTGAAGAGACCCTTGTTGTAGGAGAGAGGAAAGACAGAGGCCGGTAAATCGTTTCACAGCCCAGCTGTTGAACTCAAGAACGAGTCGTAGAAACGACCCGTTCTCATGTGACAAATGTTAACCGTGTACGTACGAGTATGTATGACTATGTACCTATGCCGAGGGGACGAGGGGATCAATGATGCTAGTTCCTCGGAGCATCTTCCATTGAAATATAGGTAGAACAAGGACAGCATTCCCACCCGACTTATTTAAGTTTTCTAAAATACGATCATTTTATTCTTAAAAACGGTTAAAAACGGGACTGAAGTTCTTACGAACCAATTAACAGTATTTCAATGTTTATTGGCGGGAAATTGTAAGAATAATTTGTTAGTATACGTACGAAATTACGTATACCAACAAATTATTCTTACACGTTCCCGCCAATAAACATTGAAACCCTTTTAATTTGTTCGTAAGAACTTCAGTCCCGTTTTTTTACGAATAAAATGATCGTATTTTAGAATAACATTTTTCTCCGTGTGCCATAGGTCACCACAAGTGGTTCGCTACGTTTGGTAACTTAGCAAGGGTGCCAGGGTTCATGGAGTGAGGTTTGTCTGGATCTTTGCGGTGGATATGTCCTCCAACCAAATTCGTGGCAGGCCAGATCGGGAGAGACTAGTTAAGAGAGACCTTTTGACCTCTCCAACAGGACACAGGACTCTCTCGAAATATCGCCTTGCACCGCAGTGGGAGGGATAGATTTATACGTCCGTCATTCCTGGACACACTGACCCCAGATTACTACCCACCCCTGATACTTTTTTCCCAAACAGGACCCCTAGCACGGTCGATCGATAAGGATAACATCGAAAACTATCGGTAACTTCTCATCGTTTCCCAGCATGACTGTAGATGGCCAACGAATAAAAAACAGTTCACAATGACTAAGTGTTCTTAATATATTCGAAGTCAACTGTTGTTTGAGCGTTAGCGATCTGCAGTTGTTCTAGGAAACGACGAGAAGAGACCGAAAGTTTTCGATCGACCGTGATGGTCCTGAACTTCCTCTATTTCCTTTCCTAAAAATACCTGCGACACACAATACATAGCGCTGCGCCGAAATATCGAGAAGTTTCCAGCGAGTGTACGATTTTAGCCTACCGTTCAAGTACCTGCCAGGTCGGGCTATATAAAGGGCTCCAGCAAGCCAAGTCAGTCTTACAGTCAACAACTCGCTTCCATACGGCGACGAACAGCCTGTTGCGCACCTACTCTCATGTCTGCAGTTCGCGCGTCGGAATAATCTTACTACGCTTCTAAATACTACATTTGTAAATAGTAAATACCACTGACACTATATCACTGAGTGTTATTATTCCGACCTGCAGCACGCGAAGATATCGACTCAATAATATCTTTCCTCCTTTTCAAATGAAGGCCCAACTCATTTCCTCCTTTATCAACGGGAGGCCCAATATTTGCCTCCAAAGTCCCTTGACTCAACAATCCAAAGATGGCATAGGTCCTGAGAGGATTATTTTCCTCAGGACCTCCCTTGTGGAGCAAAAAAAAATTGAAAAATACCGATATAAATTTAACGAATACTAGCTACATATATAAATTTGAATTGAAAATATTCGTTCAATTTTGATTGGTTTCAACAAATAGGAGTTTATTTGACTACTTTTCTATTTACTTAATTAAGTAAACACGTTAATTTCTGTTTACTTAATTAAGGTCAAATATTTCATGAACTGTAAAAACTGTAAACATCCATATATTATATATTGAGTAAATAATTTTCGTATTACGTTGCAATGTCTTCCAACAACATTTATAAAATACCCAGATGTTTTTGTGATAACGACAATATTTTGTAAACAAAATATGAAACTGTACCGTAGGTGTTCAATAAACCCTCGAACGAACCTAGTAAACGCCAATACAAAGCAAATATAAGTATAAAATTAACAAAATAGATAAAGCCAAAAACGTGGGACGTGAAACGTCAAAATTCTCACGCAAACTTAGCTGTAAGGCAGTTTGTATGGTTAAAGAGTTATAACTCTAGAACGATGAGCTCTGGCGTCAAGAAATTGGCACAGATTTTCTTGTCTAGAATCTATAGGGGATCCATATTGAATCTATTCAATTTTGGAGGCGGGAATGAGTACCGCCGCCCTATTTATTGGATAACCAAAACCTCTGCCATGGGTCACCCCAAGCGGTTCGCTATGTTTAATGACTCAGCAGGGGTGCCCGGGATCGTGGGGTGAGATTTGTATAGGTCTTGGCGGCGGATGAACTGGAAACACTGAACCCTAGATTCCTACACAACCCTCATTTTTTGTTTTATTTCCAGAACGTCCCCTCCTTCGATTAATTAAAAAGACTCCACACAGCATCCCCAAAGATGACAGGCCCTGAGAGAAAAAAAAATACTCAGGGTCAAAAAAGTTATCTTGATTGTTTCGTTTTAGGAATAATATTGTTATAAAAATATTATTAAATTAGCGAAACCGGGTAGTAAAACTTATATAATTGATTTTTTTTAAAAGAAAAACTCTCTTTTTAACTTTTGTAGGTTATTCCCATCAATGTAATATATCATTGAAGAAGAAGATAACAATAATAATCTAATTTTTTAAAATATGAAAATGAACAAGACACAGAAAAATGGTAAAAGATAATGGTCGCAACTGGGACTCGAATCCAGAACCTTACGCCTTACCGGGACATACACCTCTACCAATTGGGCCGAGACACTATCTAGGTAACAAATACATTCTTTGAATACTTGTTTCCAATAATAAAGGTAGCTGCCGAAAAAAAAACATTAGTCGAAGATAATATTGTTAATTCTGAAATATGAAGTTGACAATTACGACAGTCTCATAGTGGCCCAATTGAGAGGTGTATGTCCCTGTAAGACGTAAGGTTCTGGGTTCGAGTCCCAGTTGCGACCATTATCTTTTATTATTTTTCTGTTTCTTGTTCATTTTCATATTTAAAAAAATTAGATTATTATTGTTATCTTCTTCTTCAATGATATATTATATAATTGATGTCTGAACATGACCCGTGGACTATTTATGGTCCTTGTGGAAATAGGTACCTACCTAGTTCCAATTTTATTTCTTGTTGAGACTTTTGGTTCTTTGTTGGCATAATGATGTCTGCCGAAAGATAAGTATGAAAACGAGATTGTGGCTTTTGTTTACCAAACAATTGTAAACTTTCCCCCGAGAGTTCAATTCCCTTTGTGTTTCATATTAGGAGGTTCCGGATACGAAACTAACAAACAATAATAATGGCTTTGCGAAAACGGACAAGAACCACTAAAGTCAGACAAAGAGGAAATTATCACTTAACCAACAAAAGAGCACAATCATTTGCCTCAACAAAAAATCTACACATAGAAATGTTTTAAACCTTGTTGCGAGGTGAATTTATTTACCTCGACGATTTTCCTTCGTTTTTTGTTGACACTTTTGAGCTCAGATAAGAATTGGACAAAGAACATTCATCGATTATTATGAATCTCGGCCGAAGCAATTTTAATGCAATGAGTAAAAAGGGTAAACCTTTTTCAATTGCAATTGATGTTAGCGAATGGTAATGCTAGCACTTTTTGCGTATTTTTTTCTGTTTTTCTTTGTTGTTGGCTCAGAGTCGATTAACAACAGCTACTGTATGCGTTCCCGGGACAAAGGGCCCCATCGGAATCGAATATAATAAAATTTTATCTCTTGTTTATAAAAATATTTTGTTTTCACAAAAAACACCTCGATAGCTTTATTTGTAAGAATTTTATGGACTCTAAGCACTGACGTCCACTCACTCAAGACATAAACATTGCTAACGTAAGCTATTATAATTTGCTTATATAGCAGAGCTAGGAGCATTGAACTCGTAATTCGACACTTTCATGATTTAGTTTTTTTAATGTGCTGTTTACAATTTTCAAGAGATTTATAAATGTTTAACCATAATTTAAATGACTAGCTGATATTTAGAAGATACATAATATGTAAGTACCTACCTGTCTACTAATCTAACACAGGGTATGTAATAATTAATATTCTGTGTAATTACTATTCTCTATTATTATATCATTATAGGCCATTTGCTTCATAAAATTGAAATAATCACAGAACTTGAATACAATTTTCACAGAACTTGAAAATTAACTGTAAAAAATTTGTATAATTTATATAATATTTTAAGTTTATTTTCACGTTCTGCGAAAGATCTTATTCATATTCTGTGATTATTTCAGTTTTATGAAGCAACTGGCCAATGACAGAACGTTGCGTTATTACTTATTACAATCAGCTTCGATTTTGAAAATGCTACTTAAATTCAAAGCAAACAACAATTATTTTGTTCTGTTACTAAATTATAATGGACCAGTTGCTTCACAGAACTGAAATAATAACAAAAGAAAATCATTTGATGTATTGTTCAAATTCATCAAACAACCTGTCCTTAGAGTTACAGACAGATACACAACCGAACCTAGAACTTTTTATATTCATTAGGTACTTAAATTTTTTTTTTATTTAGTATTTGTAGATTTTTTTACAATTTTTACATTTTATACACTTCATTCAGTGTTAAAATGGTAGATAAGAATAGCTTTTCCCCCCGTAAAGAGGCGAGGCTCTTGTGTTTGGTGAGGGAATTTTAGTTCAATTATATAATATCATGTATGGAAGTAAATAATGCAAAATAGCAAAAACAAGGGATAATTAAGAAAACGCAAGATTTATCAATAATGGATTTCAATGTTTGAAAGAAATGTGACCCTACAAAACTATTCCAAGGCTAGAAAATATAAAAATCTAAGTTATTTTCCATGAATGATAATAGTAGGAACGAAAGTAATATAATAAGGATTTAGAACCTTGATACTGCACTGGTATTGCAGCTGCACCGAGTGTTGCAATTATTGCTATCGCGGTTGAACAAAAACACCGAGGCGCGTGCCTTTATAATATAATATAAACCTATAAATACAGTACCTACGCAGTAAGTTGCTACCTAACTAGTGGCTACTGTCTGGTCGTAATCGCTATATGCAAGTCCTGTACATTTCTGCATTAGTTCTGCGTGTATGTGACAAAGAAATCTACACGAGAACAAAGTCAACAGTGGCTTTGTTCTGCAATGGTTTAGATTATTTTTTTACGATAATGATAGTAATTTTACTTAATATGCTCAAATTGTACGTACTCATTTTGGGAATTTTTTCCGAAATTACGCTAAGAAGGAGGAAGTGTACACGGCAAAATACCTCAAAAATAAAACATAATTAAGATAATACAATTTCTATATTAATTTTTTTAATAATTATTCATTGAAGAACTTTAGACTTTAGGCGGACGATAAAAAAAGATTCAAGAAAACGGAATTTGTTTTAAACCAATATATCTTTGAAAAAATAATGTGTACACTTGAATGATTTTTTATCGTAACTACTTACCACATCCTACACAACCAAGCTAAGGATTGTCCAAATTTATAACCTACTTTGTAATATGACTCCATAAACAGAAGTTTAAGTCAGTGATGGGTAATTTAGTGAGGTTTTGTGAGTAAAAAATACATTACAAAAAAATAGTTTTCACTTTAGTACAATCATTATCATTACAAAAAAAAAACTATTTGTACACCTCCAATGCCAAAGTGTACCCTTTCATAAAATATTCTTCCACACAAAATAAAAGACAAGAAGATAAGGAACAAAACTTGTATCACGTTTATTTATAACTTTTCATGTTTATTTATAACTAGCTGGTACCCGGCATGCGTTGCTATGCCATTTAATAAATAAATTGTTTCTCCCTGCGCGTCCTTTCCCATTCGTCCCGATCACCTTTCTCCTTCCCTTCCTCTCCCGCGTCCCCACTCCTCCTCCTCCACCTTCCCTCTCCTCACTCTATTCGTCCCCTTTCCACGTCCCGCGAAACCCCCCTCTCGAGTTTCCCTCCCCCCTGCGTATTTGCCTCCCTACTCCCGCAGATCCCCCTCCCAAGTTCCCCTCCGCCCTCCCGGGTTCCCCTCCCCCCTAAGGGACAGGTAAGTAGGTAGAACAGTTTATATGGGAAAATGAAATTGTTTTTTTTACAATGTTCCTCACAAATTTTCCATATTTTCACCGTTTAAACCTTCCCTGGACTACGATAAACATTTCAAAACCAAAATCAGCTAAATCGGCCAAGCCGTTCTCGAGTTTTAACGAGACAAACGAACAGCAATTGATTTTTATATATAGGTATAGATAGATAGATAATGGATCGGGGTAAAAGGTAGAACTACCCCTCCCGCTCAAAGTGTTTTAACAACTGATCCTAGGACCTTAGCCTTGCCGGGGCTTTGCCATATCATTGAGCTAATGCGACCATTGACTTCGATCATTAGCTCTATTATATTTTGACTAAGAACTTCCAACATTATCTTCATTGTTCAAATATTTTTGCAAGATTCTAGGATTCTATGGAATCTTAGTCAAAGTATGATAGAGTAAATTATACCGCATTTGATATATGGTCGAATTATCTCAGTGGTTAGAGAAAAGCTCCGACAAGGCTGAAGTCCTGAGTTCAATTTTAGATTCAACCGAATATTTTTCAGAGTTTTCTGTTTCCCATATTTCCCACTTTAGGAAACAATTCATATGGGTATCATAGAAATCGTTGTGTCTCCCTTACTATCGTGGTAAGAAATGCGATCTAAACGGGGATATTGAGAAAATACCATGCTTTATATTCCAATCTAAAAGTTAACCACAAAATAATTCAAATGTACGCCTTTATGAAACCATAGTTTCCGATCTTTATTAGAAAAAAATATGAAACTTCGAGAAATTTTGATTAATTATTTTCGCATGAAACGGCAAAAAAGTAAAATGATAATAACGTTTATAATACTCAATAGTGTGTGTTTTTTTCGTCATTTGAGCCATTTAAAAAAAAAAGTTTGCATTTAAAAAAAAAAATTTCATAATTTATATGTTTATTTCAAATTAAAATTTTGAAGGCGTAATTCATCTTCATCACCTTTCTAAACATTTTTGGTTTTTGGACACGTTCAGAAACATTCTATTTATTTTGATTTTATTGTAAAACGGAATTATTTTGACCTTTTGACAAAGTGAGGGGTTAATCATTTTTATATCTGTGAGAAGTAAATATAATAAATAATTACCTGCATTAGGTACCTATTTATCGTAAAACGGTTACTACTAAATTCCTATAATAAATTAATAATTATTTATAAATAACAGAAGTCAGATATATAATATTATTTATAGTCGAGTACCTTCCCAGTGACCCCCATAAAGTAAAAATACTCACATATAATAAATATTACAATAATCTAAACACGGTTGTTTAATCATTTCCTGGCCTTAATTATAATATACATAATTATGTATATTTAAACATTATCACAATGAATGCTCAGATTTATTTAGCGAACAAAATCAAACCTACATTATTACTTGCCACAATACATGGCTGGATACACTGGAGAGATAAATCCTAGTGTACTGTGGGCGTGTCAATGTGTCCAAAGAAGCCCAATTTTTTGTTGCTGCTACCGAATTGGATTGAACATTTTCAATTTGGGAGGCTGTGATGGGTAGGCACCGCCGCACCAGGTATCATGGATAAACAACACCACTCCCATAGATCACCCCAAGTGGTTCGCTACGTTTGGTGACTTAGCAGGGTTCCCGGGTTCATGAGGTTTGTCTAGAACGCGTTTGACCACCTACTGCATGGCGGGCCGGATCGGGAGAGACTGATTGAGGGAGACCTCCCCAGCCGAACTCTCCAAAGCACCGCATTGGGAGGGAATGATTCATACTTCCGTTACTCCTGGACGCATTGATTCCCAGATTCTAACCCACCGCTCATTCGTACGTCCGTCACTACCGGACGCATTGATCCCCAGATTCCTACCCACAGCTTACGCATACAGAACTTCCTCCATCCTTTTCCTAAAAAAACTTCAACGATGACATAGGCCCTAAGGATTTTTGTTTTACATAGAATATTTTCTTCTACTTCAGTTGGTAAAAAATGATCTTAAAAATCGGTCCAGGTTGGAAGGATAAAAATTTAAGCCATCACCTTGTTTCAGCTCCTGGGAGACGTTGAGATCCTCCGTTGTTTCACCTCCTATCCTTACTCGACACCGTGAGCCGACCATTGTTGCTTTTAGAAGCTTGAATATTTTGGACGGTATTCCAAAATTTAGTAGTATTTCATATATTCTCTCCCTTTCTATACTGCCATATGCCTGTTTGAAGTCAGCAAATAGTTGATATATGCCTGTATCGAATTCCCCGAATTTTGTCAGGATTTGTCGAATAGTGAAGAGTTGATCAGTGGTGGATCTCACCCTCCTGAAACCTGCCTGATACTCTCTCACAGCAAGTTCTCTGAGTGACGTCTTAATCTTTCTTTCAAAATTGTTGTGAAAATTTTATACGCTGTAAAAAGAAACGATATTCTTCTGTGATTTCACATTTCAATTTGTCTCCCTTATTAAGCTGGAATCAGACAGTTCACTCGAGGGAAGGTTTCCGCCATGTTTTTTCGGCCTAATCGTCCATCTTCGTTTCATTCCATGTTCACACGGCGCTATAGAAATAAGCGTTCACTCGTCCATTCCGACCACGGCGTTGCCGAGCGAGGTCAACCGCGCTGGAATTCGTTTGTTTTCCAGCGCGGTCCGGCCCCGAATTTTAAGGTAAAACATGTCAGATGCATCGATTTTTACGAAATTTTGTTGACACAATTAAATAAAATAAATATAAAAAACAGTATTGTTTCGTCTTATAAACCTTTTTATTTTTTATGACATAATAACACAATTTGATTTTACTTTTTTTATTACGAACATTTTCCTACAAATTAATAATCTTACATATATTAAAAAACATATAAAATACATGGATAATAAGGGAGACCCAAAAATTTATATGAGAGGTGTGTTCCCAAAAGCAAACAAATTAGCCGAACGAATACCATTTTGACGTTTTGCGTGCGATGTGATATCGTCCTTTCATGGTCCTTCCCGTTCAGGACGCGAGACAAACTGATTGAGATTTCACTTGGTGTTCAGACGTGTCACTTTGCTCTCTTCCGCGCGCATGCGCGCGCAAGTGAAGGATGCCGAATGAAAATATCCAACATTGTTGGATCGGTTCACTTGAAGATTTCATTCGGCAGTGTTCGGCACTTTCGATTCATTTCATGTTCAGACGTGTCATTCCGAGTAAACTAGGCCGAATGAAATGCGGAAATGAGCGATTAGTGAAACGTCTGAATGGAGCTTTATGTACTCGTATAGGGCATATTATACTAGTTTGTCATTCTTCTGGTGCTCTTTCGGCGGTCCATATTTTTACAATAAGATTATGTAGCAGGTTCTTCAGATGTTCGTTACCATATTCTCTCCTCCCGGTGTTTTATCGTTTTTCAAATTCTTTAGGGCAGGCCTTATTTCTGCCAATAATGGCGCCCTAGTTGTTTCATCATTATTTAGCCCATCCGGAATGTGAGTTGGTTCAAATGTCAGGTTGTTTTTGGGATTTAAGAGCTGTTGAAAGTATTCTTTCCACCTAGTGTTAATCTTTTCCTTATCTCCTATTATGTCTCCATTACTATATCTGCACAGGGATGAGCTTGATTTGAAGCCCATTTTAAGAAACATACAGTTGTAAAAAAAATCACTGAACATAAAATAATAGTGAACATAATAATATAAACCAGTTAACTTCCATTTACAATATTTTGTTATGATTACTGATTATGATGATTAGGAAGCAAGTAGTTAATTAAAAGTTATATAGTACATAGTGTGAGAAAAAAATTATTAGAAAGAATATAATAAACAATGCACAAATAACAGTTTTGATTTAAGTACATTGTGAGGTTAATTTTAATTTAAACGATTAAGTGTACAGTGGAAAATGTCAACACACCTTTGAAATGTTGTATATAAATTAAGGTATTCGATCTGGTATTTTAAAATTTATATCGTAAACTCAATCCACGCCGTCCGCCCGCCACAGACGCTCTTATTTATGTAAATAGATTAATTAATTTATTCGAAATTATTTTGGAAAGCAACTTGCTCTATTTGAAAAGCTTCATTATGTTGTTTTTCTTACCCTGTAATAATAAAATCGGTGATCAATATTTTTGGGATTATATCTGTTCAGTGGATAGATAACTACACTCGTATAATATTGTAGTTTGTAGATATAAACATATAGCGCAATACTTGAAAGAAAAACAACGCCATTGTGTAGTTATTAGTCGTTAGTGTCGACACAAGGTCAGGAAGATAACCATATTAGAGTGAAACCTTGGCAACACCGGCAAAATTACTCCGACGCAGCCTGCTATTGCTATTGCCATGGGAGTGGTAAAATTACACAAATGAATATCTACGAAGACAATTAGTTGTTGAAACACAGATAATGAATACCTGAAAACTTTGTTCACTGTATTGATTAGGAATACTTGCGTTTAAACCTGGTTTGAACCATAGAGGTATATATGGTTTGAACACAATGTTCTTGAGATATTACCAGAGAATATCGGAAATTAGTTCTTTTTAAATCAAATTCTAAACGTGTTGTCTCTTTTTTACAAAAAAACAAAAATTGATTTTGAAAGATTGTTATTTTATCTGGTACACGCAGTTTTAAAATTTTGAAAAACTAAGTGTATTTTAAAAATACTAAGGTTATACCGTTGGTCGTTGGCAGATTTGTTTAATTTTCAAAAGATAGATTCTATTAAACAACACAAATTGCAAATCATATAATCATACAAAAATAAATCAATACATAATCTAGTCGACATATTTTTTTGAATTTTAATTTTAGTTAAATAAAAATCATTTGAAAATAAATCCGAGAACGTGTTTTGTGACAAAAATACCTCAGTTTTTCTATTTATTTAAGGTCTTACAAACTAAAATAATTCAAAAAAAATTTACACACTTATTTTGTTTAGACATTATTGAAAAATCATAAATACTTACGATAAAAAAATACTTACAAGAATTACACGATATTTAATCATTTATCATCGTGCGTTTTGTGCATTTTTATTGCTTACCTGAATGTAGAGATATATTAAAGCAAGTTTTGAATGAAATAAATCCATATTAAATTTTTAATTTAAAAAATTTGATACGGGGAATAATCGATCTTTCTTATTGGAACCTCCCTGTACAGTTGCAAGCTTTTTTAAACATTTATTCTCAGCCGCTGGTCAATCGCTCTTAATCATTGAATCTGGTGATTTGACTTCACATAAAGAAACCAAAAACCTAATTTTGATCTGAGAATTTCGATGTTTTAAAATAAATCTATTTGATTTAAAATAAAACAATAACTTAGTAAACACGCTTTTATTTTTTATATATTTTATGCCGCCGGGTTTCGCTACAACTATAGCTTCTTCGGGGCAGTACGATACTCTAAATATGGTGTTTACTAAGTTATTGTTTAATTTTAAATTATAATGTCACATCACAAAGTATCTGCTACATATAAACAAACATCTATTAGAATGTCAATCTTGTTTTCTTGAATGAAAGCAAATCTTGGAAGTGGAAATTAACCCACTTTCAGACGTCCGATGACCTCGTTGTCGATGACAATGCATTTTGTCAACTTTTGGTGGTTCTCACATACACTTATTTATAGTTGGCTATTCACCAAAAAATAGGGAACAAACTATGTGGTGCCTTGACTTTTTTCATAAACAAATGCAGGCTTAATCAGAGAAAGGAGTGGGTAATGAAAGAAGATGGGGTTGAGGAAGGTTGGGAAGTACCTAGTACCTACCTGGCTGTTCAGATCTGGTTAAAAACACGCCAAAAGCGATTCAAGCAAGATCAATTCGATACTCAATGAGTAGTGTTCCGGCAGAGAATACTGAAACAATCTAGTATTTATATTACAAATGAAAAAAATTCTCAGTTTAAAACCACTTCACTAGTTCGGTTGATCTCAACTTTCATCGGGCCCCCTAGCACAGTCGATCGATAAGGATTGATAGGATAACTTTCGGTAAATTATCATCGTTCCCCAGCATAACTGCACATCGCCAACGAATAAGTAACAGTTCACAATTACTAAGTGTCCTTAATATATTCGACGTCAACTGTTGTTTGTTAGTGATGTGACGTTAGCGATCTGCAGTTGTCCTTGGTAACGATGAGAAGTTACCGAAAGTTATCCTACCGAAAGTTATTTATCGACTGTGCTAGGAGGCCAGGACATTAAACATATAAACTAAATTACAAATATGTTTGCTTTAACTTTCTCTTTTGTTTTCACTTCCTCTGTACTGTAATTCAGTTTACATTGTCCTGATGAAGGTTGAGATTAACTGAAACTGGTCGACGTGCATAAATAAAAGTGGTTTTAAACAAAGAACTTTCTTCATTTGTATAATGTCAAGCCACAAAGTGTTTGCTTTCTTCGATAATTAAGTGTTTATATTATTGTATGTACCATAACTGCTAATAGTGCAGGCGCTGGGTGGAGTTTGCAAAGGCTTATGCAAAAAATCACAACTAAATATTGTATTTCGTTGTGCAAATGTAATTATAAGGACTGCCAACAAAAAAAAGATTGATTTTATTGTTATTTTTTGGATGACTTTATGTTCAAGTTGGTTTTTTTGTAATAAATCATTTTTTTTATCAACAATTCTTATTTTTAGTTTTAACCTTTTTTAACTGACTAGCTATAAATATCTTTAATCATAAGACAAAAATGGATATTGTCACTAAAACAATCATTAACCACTCGAGCGCTTTCTGCCACATTATGGCACTATTCCCAAAACCTCGGATTGCTTTCTTGCCAAAATGTGGCAAATTAAAATTTTTTTTTTTTTTAATAAAACGACTATATAATATATTGTGCATTAAAAATATAACAAAATAAATATTCTCTAGATTCTTTAAAATGATTTAGGTTAAAGATTTAATTATATATTTTTTATAAATCCTAAAAATATGTGATAATAAACAAAAGATAAGGGAATTCTTTGGCTATATAGAACTATAATCAGTTTTTATGTCTCCATATTCAAATTCGAAGGTATGATTTTTTTTAATGTGGGCGGAAAAAATTCCTTTAGCAATCCGAGAAAAAATATTTTAACTGCTCTGTCGCTCCAGTGGTTAAAATGGTTCCAACGCATTTGTTCAGTCCATTTACTTGACAGCTGAAGGGATGGGGTGTAAAAAAATGGACCACTAAACCTCCTGGCAACTTCCAGAATCATACGATACGATACGATACGATTGTACCACCCCAGCCAGGAGCAATCCTGTCCCGGTAAGACCGGTACACCAGGGGGCACTGATTTGTTAGGACTAGGAACAAGTGCTCTGAGGATAGGAAGGAGGTTGGAGTTTAATCGACCGGTATACATGGCAACCTAATAAGCCAATATTGGAATTTAGGATGGGCAGGAATAAAGGAATGGATTGAGCGTTATGATTTTGTATTTCCTTTCTTTATGCCTTCCTTCTTCTTGCCTCTTCTCGCTCTTCTTAGATCTTCCTGTTCCTTCTTAGTTTTTCTTGTATCTTCTTTTCTATTTCTGCTTCTTCTTGTCTCTTCTGGGATCCATTCGTCTCTCCTTGACCCTTTTTACTAATTCTTGTCTCTTCTTGCCTATTCTTGATTCTTCTCATCTCATCTGGGTTTTGCTTGACTCTTCTTGCTATTTCTTGTATCTTAATGTTTCTTCTTGGCTCTTCATGCATCTTGGATCTTCTCGTCTCTTATTGCCTTTACTTGTCTCTTCTTGCCACCTCTTGGATCAACCCATCTCTATTATTGGCGCTTCTTGCTTCTTCTTGTCTTTTACTTTATTCGTATCATCTCTTCCGGGCTCTGTTTGTATCTTCTTGCCACTTTTTGTCAGCAAGTGATATTCCTCCGAGGTGTAATATCCGACTGAATTACCAAAAATATTTTTTAAGATAGTGTAATATCCGACCGAATTAACAAAAACATTTTTTAAGATAAAGATAAAAAGTATTATTTGTGACTTGTGCACGTCAAGATATTCGTTTACCTGCAAATGACAAATCTAAAATGTGTTGTGCCTAAATGTGAGATTTTTATGGACTCCAATCAAACTCTTTCTACTCGTGTGACCCAAATCAGTCATGGCAATGCCTTGAATGATCAGTGGTCCGAAACATTTTCTTACCCGCCATAAACGAGAAGTCGTACCTTACAATCTGAAATTAACATGTAATCTTTGATAAAAAGAAACTAATTGAATCTGGCAACCCACCGGTTTTGTATCCCTGCCTCAGACATACAAATAAATATACAAATCATCTAAAACGAAAACATAAACATAAACAAAAAATATATTAAACAAAATATCTTAGCTTATGAAACACAGCTCGGTTGAAGAGGGCACATAAATTTTCGGGCTAATGACAGTTGACACTTGAGCTGTTTACACAATCCAGCCACTCATAGATTCTTTGTTCAATTGCTACACTTTTAGTTGATAAATTCACACAAAGAAATAATACACAGGTATTTCATTCGAGCATAACTTCTTTCCCGAGAAAGATAAAATTATTTCGCGAACTAGAACAGATTTTACTAATTATTAGGTGTGTGGTGACAAATTTTCAGCCCGATTGAGCATGATTTAACACGGTTATTCACAAAAAAACCCGGGAGATCTCAAAACACGTCAAGCCCTGATTGTGACCCGCAATAAAACTCTCCTGGCAACTTCCAGAATCATAATATTAACTTTTCTAAATTCAAAACTATGTTCAGATTGCGGCACTCGGATTTTGCACACTAAACTCCACCCAGCGCCTGCACTATATTGCAATCCCATTTTCAGTAAACTGGGACAATTATTGTGTATTTTAGAATTTCAGTATTTGGGCAGAGACAACTAGAGTCATGTCTATTGTGATTTCAACTCCAGCGAAGAGAAAGTAGGATTTATTCAGTAGTAGGAAGTCGAATTTTTCCTCGGTGAATTATATTTTTTCACATTAGGACTGTTGTTAGGAAGTTGTTTTACGGTATATATGGCACATAGCAACAAGACAATAGACAATCAATTATGCAGCTCGTTAAAAATGTTTACACCAGTAAACTAAACTAATGATGCAAAGACACGAAATGCAATGTAATTTTTATTTTGTTTGAAATTAATGTTATTTGAATGAAATCATCATGATATGATAATTATTAGGTCTACCTAAATTATTATACTAGTTAGAATTCTGTTATATATTTATTTGTGATTTTTCACAAAAACTGCACTATATAACTCAATTAAACTATCTTATTCTAATTAGTTTTGTGAAAAGAGTATGATTCTAATTTACTCTAATTTAATAAATCAAAACCAAAATTTCCACTGGAATCATAAGATTCGTAAGAAGGTTCTTTAAATACCATATATTTTTGTACATTGGGTGTTAAGGGGTTAAGGAATGTACTTGACTTACTTTAACCAGTGATTCCTAACATTATTTGTAATAAAAAAGGCAAGTAATTGAAATTTTGGTATTCTTTTAAAATTAAAAAAAAAAAACTTCCAAATTTCATCATTGAGTGATCGCTCAAGCCTTCATGCCCCGTTCTGACTGGGCGAGCATTTTAGTCGAGTAGCGAGTATATTAGTGAGCTTTATCGATCGACCGTGCTGGACAGGCCAATGCAATTGATTATCTGTTTCAGAAAGTATTTGAGTCTGAAAATTTTTGGCCAAATTCCCCACAAGTAAGCAAAAAATTAGCTTATTTTATCAATCGGTTTATTTATATCTTCAGTAACTCCACATACGAATATTCTACGCTTTCGTAGATGGCACGCGTATAGTATTTTAACGTATACACGCTTTTCACAAGTTATGCTTTGAAATATTAAGAAAATTTATTGTTCACGCAAGTACACAAGCAATATGAATATTAATACATAGTTTTGTCAATTAAAAAACTCTTAACCTTTCAAGAAAGGGTAACAAATACAATGTTTCGTCGGTGATTCAATCCAATATTGTATTTGTAATTGAAAGATTAGAGTTTTTGAATTGACAAAACTATTTATTAATATTCAAATTGCTTGTGTACTTGCGCTAAATGATACGATAAATTTTTCTTAATATTTCAAAGCATAACTTGTAAAAAGCATTTATAAGCAAAAAAAAAACTATATAAAAGCGCGCCATCTACGAAAGCGTAGAATATGAATTCTTTTGACATTCACCGGGCTGGAATTCCGATTTTCTAGCGATTTATAATATATGTCCCTTAAACACTTTAAGTATCTAAGTTCTTAAAAAAAATGTTATTTTTTAAGATAATATCAAAAGATTTGTAGAGCCGAAACGTTAATTACATAAAATGCCCTTGATAGAAAAAAATCGCCAAGTATGCTCCGAGTAGTAGGTATTATTTACGAGTTTGGTTATGTTATTTTACAAGTTATATTTATGAAAAAAATCACAGAGTTTCTTTAAATGCTATTTAAGGTGTTGAAGAGAGAATTTTGCTCTATTGTAAACGAGTCGTGTTTTATTAAACATTTTCCCAATTTTCGCTTGAATTTTTTACATAGTTTTTAATATTAGCGCGTTCTATCCAAAATTCGTATTGTCGTATCTATCCTTCTTCTTCTTTTAGGGTGGGTGCTAACGGTCCTTAAAAGTACGGCAAACACAAATGACTGGGTATGCAGCTGAGAGATCCGCTGTACCCTCTCTTTCTATTATTCCATGCCTCGTTATAATAAGAAAGAGTGAGAGGTTACAACGAAGCGGTATGCCCACAGTGCTGGCACATAGCAACACCAACACATGTGATTAAATAATACATGTCTGCTAGATTCACTAATGCCAAAATCCGTGGACCAACTTCATCAAATGATACGAATTTAATACTAGCGACTATTGATGGGACATACATAGAAAATATAAAAACCGGAACAAAAAAAATTGTAGGCAGGCAACACCAATTTTACTGTTAAAATGATAATGAGAATGTTTATGTAGAATACTGTAAGTAACATTTTTTAAATATAAATATTTTCTCTTTTATAGTTTTTTAGTTAGTAACAATTTTAATGCGCTTTGTATAAATATCTTCAAACACGGATACATGTTTTAAGTATAGTTTAATTTACGTAGATATACATTATTGTTAACTATCGTAGTTGTATTTTTTTTTTCACGGTTAATTCAGAAAGTACCATCAGGCGAATTGTCAAGGAGAGCGAAACAAATGGGCAAAAAAGCATTTTCGTTGTTTGTTTTTGGGGTGTTATGCCTTGTTGTGATCTGCCGGATCTGCCCTGATGATGGACACTGCAACGCTGTCCGAAACGGCGGCTAAAGAAGGAGGTAGCACAACACGGCATAACACCCCAAAAACAACAACGAATAACATTTGGAATCGGGCCGCTAACAATAACACTCCTTACAAAGATGGCGATAAGGTTTAAATTCCCGCTGTTTTGATTTGTGCAGCAAAAAAACATCGCAAAAAGTGTATTTTATTTTATGTTTGCGGAGTTCAGAAAAAAAAATCTGAAATCGCCACATTACGCAATAAAATTATAACGGAAAAGGGGTTTGTAGGTAGGTTAAACTTTAAAGCCGTTTTATAGGCCTGAAACTTTTTTCTGGGATTATAAAAACGTTATTATTCCAAAGGCCAAGATGTATTTTTCTCAAGTATTAATTAATAATTTAATTTTTTTAATCAATCAATCAATCAATGAAGCAATCGAAAAAGTTTTCAAACACCATAATACCACCATTCAGGATCGAAATGTTGATTGAAATGGATTTAGGTGTATTTGGTGACAAGATATGAATAGCCAGTTACTTCCTACTGGCTCAGTTTGGAGTATTGTGCACTAGCAGTTTGGACGCGCGGTATTCGGATATAAATATTATATTCTAAAACATTTCGAATACAGACATCACTACTGTCCGTATTTACACATGGTCGGATAGTTTTTGACATAAATATTATCACTGTCGAAAAGTCGCGTTGCGAGAATTACGCAGTGACAGCGGTGACATGTGGTGTTACTTTAATTGGATAAAACAAAGTGAAAAATTGTCTATCGTAGCAGTTAGCTGTGTGGCAGGGGTGCTCAATGATGGCCCGCGGATATCCTTTGGCATTTATTGATGACCCGCAATATCTTTGAAAGAAAATATTTTTAATAATTTTAGTATATGCCTGAACGATTTTTGTTAGTCACTAAACAATTAAAGATATTTTACAAGTATTTTCAATTGTAGCCAAGTCTTGACTTGACTTGTGACTATGTTTATCTCTGTTTTGTCTTTGCTATCATATACCATCCATTATTCTTATAATGTACAATTTTTCAATTTTCGTTTTATTTTATTGTAGATTATTGGACGTTGGTACATAAGTCCGTTAATAAATAAATAAAATAAAATAAATAAGAACAGTTAAGGTGTCTTAATAATAATAATAATGCGATTTCGCTAACATTCATTGAAAATAACCATAGTTTTGAAAAATTACCGGGATAAATATTCTTCATATTTATAATAAAGTAAACACTTAGATAAGTTAGAAGCCTTATAAATAAATAAAAAATCCTTAAAAATAATGAGTCAATTATCAACAAACAAAAAATATTAATTTATAGCCCAATCTTAAATCTGTTCCCTTTCGATGTCCGTTCTGATCCCTCCCACAACTTTCCATTAATTCGTAGCCACGCCCCCATCCCTACCACAATACTTAGTAATAAATTGTACCCTCCTGCTCTTTTGTGATTGTCAAATCATTATATGTTTGCCCTGAGGAAGGAACGGTTGTTCCGAAACCGGTCGGCATTAATTAAATAAATCAGTGGTATATTAATAATATTTCTTTATAAATACTTCCAGGTTTACAATCCTGTGACTGTGATTGTGCTAGTGTTATAATATGAAAAATAATTATATTTTGGAAAAGTAGTGTAGAAAGGAGGTTCAGAGTTCCCAGTAACTTGTGCCGAGTGATAATGATAAGATAACTGACATGACATTTATGACCTTTATTTTGCGCGAACTCTACCGAATACCAAGAAAATAAATTACAAACCCACTTTAATTCATTTTATATTTTCGGAACTCTATGTTCAGTTAATCCGTTTAATTACAGGAGACCAAATTTGTCCCAGCTCACATAGGTCTCATATAAATCGTTGTATCTCCCTTACTGTCATGGTCAGAAATATGATCTAAACCAAGGCTGCCCAAGCCCAGGTCCGCGGGCCACTATGTGGAGGGTTTTTTAGGGAAAGGAAGGAGAGGAAATTCTTGGAAGGAGGTATGAAAGTTGGGTAGGAGTCTGGCGTTAATATGTCCAGGAGTGTCTGACGTATGAATCTATCCCTTCCACTGCAGTGCAAGGCGATGGGTCGAGAGAATCCGGCTAGAGAGGTCTAGGTTAGGTCTCCCTCAACTATTCTCTCCCAATCCGGCCCGCCATGCAGTAGGTGGGAATTTGGGAGGCGGCGGTACTTAATACTGATAGGAATTTTACGATACTCGTACACCGTTGGCAATTTATTTAATATCAAACAATGTTGTATTTACGAGTATATTTACACATTTAGGTGAAAAGTACGCCATATTTTGACAACTTTGTTGTCAAGTCAGATATCAACTAATGAAGATCATTGTGGTTTTTTTTTGTGCTATTATTTATTTTTAGTCAACACATTCGCTTTGCGTCGAGAGGATTCGTTAATTGCTTGATGGATATATTTATGAAACAGTACCTAGTAAATAATAAGTTTTATTTATTAAATGGAATGATAAAAATTCATAATTTGTTTTCATGGAATTTTTTTCAATTATCCTTCGTTTTTCGTGGTTGTTCTTATACTTTTCAATTTGGGAAGCGGGAATGGGTACCGCCGCCCCGGGAACCATATATTGGATAACCGATAAAACAATCGACTTAGCAGAGGTGCCCTGGTTCAGTGGGCGAGGATTGTCTAGTTCAGTGTTTCTCAATCCATGGTCCGCGGACCGGAGTCCAGACAGTGACAATGCACGGAGCTATTAAATATTAAATAAACTACTACAACTAGCAAATAAATAATTAAGCATTCAAAAGGGCGAAATTAAGTTTTCGAAATCAATCGTAATTCTTGTAATACATTCAGTCCCTCCCACTTATGTTAAAGAATTACTTAGTTTACTTGCTAGTTGTCAACGGTTCACCCGCTATTACTACGGTACTAATGCACGCATATGACTCAATATAAATATTATGCGATGAGTAAGGTCAAAATGGTGAAAAACTTGACATATTAACTTAATACTACCTGAAATCGAACTTAAGGCTGGCGTAATTATTTAACGTTAACATGGGATTGCATTCTTTTACGTAGAATGTTATTCATAGAAAAATTATGCTTTGCACTCAGAACATGCACATAGTTTCTTTGGAGAGCTAATGCGAAAATGATTAATTTGAGATGATTTAATAGAAGATTATTTATTTCACTCATAACATGGGAATGGTTTTGGAAATATGATGTTAGAGATGACAAAACCTTTCATTCGCAACATGGTTTGTTTGCAGAACTCGCAAGAATATTATGATTATCAGAAGAAAATTAAAGATAATTTTATTTTTTTCCCCAAAACATCGGAAATGTTTAAAATAAAGTGATGCTATACCGATATGTATTAATTGCATCCAAAATATGGGAATAATTTCTCTCCCAATTGTTTTTTTTTGATTTTCGAGATGATAAAATACTTTTTTCAGAACATACTTTATTCAGCTCGATCGAAAGATAAGATTTCTTGATGGCTCAACTTATAACATGTCCTGATTTGACTGTGATAAGGCCAGTTTACAGTTTACCCGGCATTTAAATAAAAACATTTTTTAAATGCACTTTTTAAATCATGAATAGCTGCAGCCACAACACTAGAATGCATTAATTCTCGCAGTGAATATGCGTTTTTTAATCCGATTTTTATATACACAAATACTGCAGTCAGAACACGAGAATGGTTTATATGGTGATATTATATAGAGTGCCATTTTAATTAATTAATTCGTATTTCGTGTAATTTCAAATTGTAGTAAGAACATGAGAATGGTCCGTTGAAACAGGTTAAATAGCTGAACCATCTACAAGATACAAAGTTAAAGTGCGTCTTAGGCGGCAGCGGCAGGTTGGGAAACGCTGGCGAGTTGGTGGTGGCGTACGCGTCTGCCCACCTACCGTGTGACGGGCCAGATTTGAAGAGACTGGTTGAGGGAGATCTTTTTACACTCTAGCAGGACTCTCTCGGAACATCGCCTTGCAACGCTGTGGGAAGGATGGTTTCATACGTCCGTCACTGTTCGACACACTGACCCCACACGAGAAAAATGTTATTCTAAAATATGATCATTTTATTCGTAAAAACGGTTAAAAACAGGACTGAAGTTCTTACGAATAAATTAAGAGTGTTTAATGTTTATTGGCGGGAAAATGTAAATATAATTTGTCGGTATACGCACGAAATTACCTATACCAACAAATTATTCTTACATGCTCCCGCCAATAAACATTGAAACCCTGTTAATTTGTTCGTAAGAACTTCAGTCCCGTTTTTAATCGTTTTTACGAATAAAATTATCGTAGATTCGTTTTTAGATTTTCACGGCCAAAAGCATTTTCGTTGTTTGTTTTTGGGGTGTTATGCCGTGTTGTGCATCGACGGATCTGCCCTGATGATGGACACTGCAACGCTGTCCGAAACGTCGGCTAAAAAAGGAGGTAGCACAACACGGCATAACACCCCAAAAACAAAAAATAAATAAAAAAATATCGTATTTTAGAATAAAAATTTTCTCCGTGCAGATACCTTTTTCACTTCCAGATAGTTTTCTCATTTCTTTCCTTTAAAAAATCGCTAAAGATGACAAAGGACTTGAGGTAAATTATTTTCCTCTGAGTCTCCTTTATGGAGCCAATGTAAAAAATTACTTTTGAGAATTTTCATTAACTTTTTTGTGTGTGAAAAATTTGTGAGGCGGTCGTTGGCAATTATATTCGAGTGCTTCATGAAGATCCGGTATTTCAATATAATCTGTTTATTGAAATTTTAATGTCCACATTTCGCGACTCACGCCTACAAATTAAAATTTATTTGTAAATTGAAAAATCATTTATTTACATAATATTTCGATTTGCGTCGTTTTTCATCCAAGGTTGTCTGATTCAATAAATAAAATTAAAACATTCTATAAAATGTATATTTAACTGTTGGTAAGTGATATATCATTTAATTGAATATACCACATAGTTCTTCTTGACTCAATCTACGAATTGTACTTATCCCATTCTGTTGTTTCTCTACCTTGCATGGTAGGGTATCCTGCTTTCATCTAATTCTTTTTGATTTTGTTTTTGATTATGTTGTTGATTTTGTTTTTGATTTTGACTTTGATTTTGTTTACGATTTTGTTTTGGATTTTGTTTTAGATTCACTTTTATAATTTTATTTTTTGCTTGTTTAGATGTACTTTGCTTTTTAATTTTATTTTTTGCTTTTGTGTGAATTTTATGTAATGTTGATTTAGATGTACTTTGTTAATAAATAAAAAAAAGCATGTAAAAGCTCAGCAGGGCGTGAAATACAAATAAATAAATAAATTATAACATACTGGAATATATTAACAGTATCGTGTTGGTGAGAGATCTTCAATCAGAACCAAAAATGTTGCTTGAAGTGACTTTAGCCGAGTTTAGTGACCAGATCTGAAAGTTGCGGTACTTCTTAACCTTCCCCTCACCTTCCGCATTCCATTCAGACCCATATTGGGGACGCCATAATCCCATTGGCTCTAGGCATTTAAGACCCACGTAAAAAATGTATGTTTTAATTAACTTCACACTTTTTTTTTAAAGTACTTATGTCGTCTTTGGGGATGAGGTAGAGGTTTTTTTATGGGAAAGAAGGAGAGCAAGTTCTGGGAAGGAAAATGTATTAGGACTGGGTAGGAATCTGGGAGTCAGTGCGTACTCAAGAAGTGACAGAATTCATATATAAGAAGTGACAGTGTTTATAAATAATACGACTATTGTACCAGATAGACTAATCAACTGGACGATTTATTTATTTAAGTGGCATTCCAACGCATGCCGGGTATCAGCTAGCCCGTTTAATCACAGGAGACCATATTTGTCCCAGCTCACATAGGTCTCACAGAAATCGTTATTATCATAGTCAGAAATGTGATCTAAACGGTATTGGAAAGAGAATACAACAAACTATATATTCAAATCTAAAAGAAAACCACAAAAAAATTAAAATTTACCCCTTTCTGAAACCAAAGTTTCCGATAGCAATTTGAAAAGAAATTATGGAACTTTGTGAATTTTTTAAGAATTTTTTTTATATGAAACGAAAAAAAGTGAGGTGACAGTAAGGTTTTCTAATTCATTTATCTAATGAAATAAGTATGTGTTTTATTTTTTTTCATTGTCAGTAATTTTAGTTAGAAAAAAAAGTAAAGTAAGCCATTTTGAACATTTTTTAAAGTTTTCGCAAAAAAAAAATTATTTAAAAAAATACATAGTAATTTTTAATATAGAAATTTGAAAGCCTATTTCATCACCTTTCGAAAACAGTTTTTAGTTTTCGAATATGTTAACAAATGTTCCATTTATTTGGATTTTATTGCAAAGCGGGAATATTTTTAGCCTCTGACAAAATACGCCAATTTTTTTAGGGGCTAGTAACTAAATAAAAATACAGATCATAAATACTTGATAAATTGAAATAACAAGTAGAAGTAAAATACTAATATTATACAACAACGAAATGCTTTGTAAAAGTTTTTTCTTAGAATAATATCCCATTAAGTAATTAGCAGAAAACATTATTAGCTCTTGTAATTAGCAACAAGAGTCTTCCTAATTAATAATTAGATGTATGTGAATAATGATTGTAGTGAAAATATTTTGAAAGTGTCATTATTTATTATTTTTACTGAAACCACTTTAGATTCAGTGGTTTGAGTTGGAATTCAGTACCCCAGTGGTTCTCAAAGTGGGTGGTACAATAATATTAATATTTCGCTGATTTATACATACAGCGCCGTTATTGTGAAAATTCACCTGGTTTAAATAAAGATTTATAATTATAACTACTGACTTACGTATTATAAGACTTATAGCTAGTATTTATATATTGAGTCACAGTCACAGTATTTACACTTAAAGTTGGATTTACTACTAACGTACTTAACAACTGTATCGTAATGTAAGATTTACCATTAACATACATACATTTAAAAAATCACATGTTTTAGGTTTTTTCACAAGGTTGTCGGTTAAGTTATAACTTATAACATTAAAAACCAATCAACAAACTAACTAACTAACCATCGCGCCGTTTTCTCGCAAGTAGGCTTACCATATGACAGGAATTTCCCTGACATGTCCGGAATTTTAGCTGTCTGTTAGGAAAACAGATAAAATTGGAAAATGTGGGGAATTTTTAAAAATAAAGAAAAAAATGTAAGATAAAATAAATATAATAGAATTATGCGTGAATTTATTGGTAATTCAGGGATTTTGTCAGGGAAAGTCCATTTCGGATCTGGTAACCTTACTCGCAAGGATAGGCAGAAAGGACAGACCGTCAAACAACTAGGTCTTGGCACACACACCTTGCCTCATTCACATTCACAGATCGTCTCATGCCTATTATTTTATTATTCTGACTCTTCACAAAGCTCGACTTAAGTATCTGATTCACTTGATCGTGCTATGTCTTCCTCGGGCGTTCCCGACTTCTACCAAATTTAATCAGCAAACTATCGCCGGAAAAATCTGGGATGGCATTGCTGGACAGTAATAAACGTGTTTAAAATTTACACAACTAATAAACGAAAATAAAAGAAGAATGCATTTAAAAATTGATAATAATTTATTTTTTTAATGTTTTTCTGATCCTTTTTTATATTAAAGTTTCTTTTGTTTTAGATTGCTCGTCTGGTAATCCATCGGCAGAGAGATAAAAGACTTAGATACTCAATGACTGAAAAACCGACACAGATGGTACGAGTGCAGTTCCACTGAGATGTTCCAGGCTGCAGGCTTCACAGTGAAAATTGCCCCGATGTTATCCAGCCTCCGGTAGAAGAGTGCAACATAAGAGAAAGGATATTAATTTGAATAATATCTACGTATATTTAAATTTCATAGGCAATGTAAATGACCGGTTAGTGGCTGAGTTTGAATCGCGTTTTGTTCCCACACAGGCGTCGTGTGTTCAATCCCTCGACTGGCTAAGTCCTCCATTACGAATTACGACACAAGAAACATTATCCGCTTACTGTGATGGTAGTAGGAGCTTTTAAAATATTGTCAGGTTATTCAGTAACCAGGGAATGTTTGTCTTTCTTTAGCAATTAAAGTCTATCAAGGTTGGTTTTTTATTTTGATTTGTTTAAAGAATAATGATCTGAATAAAATGGTCTGGTCAGTGATATTTTAGTTAAGCATTCCGAAGGATTTTACCGACTTAAGAAAATAAAGAATTAATTTACTCCTTAATTACCAGCTTTTGCTATAACAATTCCTTACACTTCGTCTTTTAATACTTTACCACTGACAGCACGAGGAATAATCGTAACACGTATTTGTAAATTTAAATGGGTATCAATTATTTTAAGCAATAATTTATTATTAGCCTGAAAAACTCATCCATATTGAAAAAACCTTCCAAGAAAAGATACATGCCGCCGACGGGACTCAAACCCGCGCCCCCCTGATTGCCGGTCAGGAGCTTTATCTACTATATCTCTCTATCCAAATAAAAAAAACTTTCTATCCAAATTTAAAAAAAAATCATCGAATTTACAAACTAAATGCGTTGGGCTAGCATTAGATTAGTCTTATCTCCTGCTATATAGGAATAAAAGACTTAAATTTTGTAATTGCACTAAGAATGGTGCCCTGAAGACGATGTAAGTCATAAATATCAACATAAAATGAGATAGGTGTCTTTAAAAATGAAGCGGAGAGGTAAATGAGTTTAAGAAACTCTGGTCTAGCTCACACACATTAACATTGCTATAACTTATCTGCAGCACATTCCATACATTATCCAGCGCGTGTTCGCATCTCAAGCTCGGACTGCTCGGAGCACAACAAAGAAACAGTCTTCCGAACTTCGTTTATTTTTAAGTCACAAATCGAAAACATTCCCAACCCGACCGAGTTTATAAGTATCTCCTTCGGTAGCGGATTCCTTTGTTTTTGGTCAATGACATAACAAAACATTTAACATTGGAGCGGAAAACTTGAAAGGAAACACTCCATCACGAATAATCTGCAATGTTTATTATTCGAAGTGTTCCGAATACTCGTGTACATTGAAACCTATCGCTTTATTTGCAAAACGGTAATGAATTTACACCAATGGCGATAAGACAATGCGATTGGTTCTGCGTGTTCACGATCACACCATGAAACTTTAAGTTTCTGGAGCAAAACTCTCAAGATAATCTTTCTGTAAGATGCTATTTTAAATATTGTGTGGGAGACAATACCTGGACATTTTTCAGGTTTGGATTCTTGCGTTATTTCAAATGGTCTAAGGTATATTAGACCCAGGGGGAGAACATGATTCAAATTGATGTATTTACAGATTTTACTTAAAATATATTATAAATTTAAACTTGAAAATCGATAGATTAATATATTTATGTTAGAGTAGCAGATCTTGTTTCAACTTAGCTTAGAATCTAAGAACTACTAGTAATTTGATTTTTAGTACTGACGATTTTCATTTAGTTGCCACGCTTTAACGCATGCGCGTTGGACCGCGCTTCTGAATGATAGAATGGTTTACAAACCAACCATCATTCTGTCGATCGTAATAACACCGTACTTCTTACATACTTACCCCTTATATTTCCAACCTTTTCTAATAACGTCGCTTTAGTAAATTTGAATGCTTAATTAAATTTAATTGGTTTGAATATTAAATCTCTTTATTTATATGCATCCTAATAAAGCTTCCACATCCTTTAGCCCCTCGGATTAATTTGTTCAGTTTTTGGAACAACTTAGGTCTCATAGAAATCGTCGTGTCTCCCTTACTATCATGGTTAGAAATAATATAATCTAAACGTTGTGAGATCGAGAAAACATTACGTTTTATATATTTAAATGTAAAAGTTAACCGCAAAATAATATCAACGTACAACCTTTATGAAAAAAAAATTACTTTGACAATTTTATATTCATTATTTTTACATAAAACGACAAAAAGGCGAGTTGACTATAATGTTTATAATACATTAACCTTAAAAAATATTTATGTGTGTTTTTATTTTTTTTCAACAGTAATTTTTATTTTTAAAATACATTGCAAAATATCAAAGGTTTTAGACTCTAGAAGCAAATAGTAGGTACTGCAAGAAATAAATAAACAGGAAGTCAATAGGGTACACGCAGTGTATGTAATATCGTGTTTTCAATGCATTTAAATCATGTAAAAAGTTAACTAAACTCGAATATCTACTAAAAACTCCCAAAAAAATATATATTAATTCATTCATTCACTAACAAATTGTGTGAAAATTCAAAGATCAAAAAAGAGTCATCATTGACTGGTGACATTTTGACGTCACAACGCACTCCCGAGTCCGAGCTGTTTGGTGTTGAAGATGTTGTATTTGTACATTTTGGTACCATACAGTATTTATAAACGGTATTTACGGACATTTTCTTCGACAAACAAATAATCAACTGAATATTGATTACTGGATTACATTAGGCTCGACTATCGGCATCTGACACGGGATGCGCAGTGACGTCAAAAGCTAAAGGTAAAGGTAAAAGTAATGGTTAGGTTTTCGTCCTAATTTGAAATATGAATTTTCAAAACGTTGTTGAAAGACTATTCCTACCGTAAAAAAAATGTTTTGAATATTCCAGTTTGTATTTTTTTTTCTTATATTTTGGTATAAAAAAACTGTGATTGTTCCCTATTGTTATTTTATCTAAATGAAATCAAATCACTTTCTGTACACCACTTATATTATCATTATGTTATTTTATCGTTCTTTGAAACTTAGTAAACGTTTTCATATGTGTAATAAGCATGTTCTCATATTAGACTGTCAATGGTAGCATGTATTATTATGATTCTAGTATGTATACCAATTAGCTATTGTTAACTTAATTAATAGGTACCTAATGCTCCATTGTCAGAATAATTTTTCTCTTCGTGAGGAATGAACCCTGATTCCCGTTTTCACATCCACAGTTTGCAGCTTTTTTTGCACTTTTGTACACTGTACGAAATCATCTTTCCTCTAAGGAGATCTCCAGAGAGGTTGAAATGAAAATAATAACAAAGATTTACCTTATGATGCTGCGTGGGAGAAGTATACCTGGCCATTTTTAGAACCGGGCTATTTCGAACAAAACATATTTTTAAGCTGTAAATTAGAACAGTGTTGCGGGTGTAAATAATACAGGTACATTTGGTGAAGTTATTTTTAAAGCCCCTTTTGATACGTACAATACTTATTTTGCACAAGAGTTCGAAAATAAATTTATAAATAAATTATTGTGTGTTTAATTCTATTTTATTGTGTCGGAAGTTGTTCGGTTGAGACCTTTTTAGACTTCCTTCGCGTTTGCCTGGCGATAAAGGAAGCCCATAAAGAAACCTTATCAAGAGAGAAAATGAGGTTGGAATCTATCGACGGCCTTAGTAGTCGAGGGGTAAGGCTTTCGGTTAGAGATCCGGAGGCCGCGTGTTCAAATCCAGAAGTGCGCAATTATATTTAATTTTATTTGTGTTTTCACAATTCAATCATTTAAAAATAACATTAGGTATACTTGAGGTACGTTCCAGAGTGGAATATACTCTCAGTATCGCCCTGGTGACTAACGGAATGTGCGGTTTTTCAAATAAATAGATAATTATTAATGAAAATATTAAAATTACACATTTTTAGTAGAATGATCAGATTTGGAAAAATAAACTTTTAATCTTTCACACATTTTTAATCGTATTCATAGTTTGCGAAAATACCTATACAATCTCTGTGTGTAGACAAAAATGTAGTACTTGCTCAGTTATTTTTACTATTTGATCTTGGTAGGTACTTAGGTACCTACTTCAGGTTTAGAATAATTACAATAAATATAAACGAATGAGTAGGTACTTTCCTAAATTAAAAGCAGACATGTAAAGCGATGAGTTAGTTAGTACTTACTTTTAAAGTACCTACGTTCTAATAAGCGTAGGTAAGTATTCTAGGCAAGTGTTGCTGGCTAGGGTATAAAATTACCATAGATAACAGTATTTCAAAAAACACCCAAGGTTATCGTGTTATCTTATTTTTTATCTAGCCACAAGGAAAAATAACGTAAACATAACAAGTTATTAGTAGATACGATACACGGCATCTATTTATTATACCTATTTACATTTTACGGCTTATGGCTGCCAATAAAGTAGCATATAATTGAATATTTACTTCGATTTCAGTTTGAGAATGGCGGCTAGGAGATGGGATGTGTAAACATTACATTATCATATAGTCAGTCTATAGTCGAGACGGTATTTATTTATTTACTATATTATATTTACTATATTATATTTATTTATTATTTCATTAATTATTTACTCTGCCTCACAGTTAATATGGAATATATTTTAGTCAAACAGTTAGATTTAGCTTTATTATTAAGAAAAGTGAGTTTTTACGTCAGGGGAGACGAAAAAACTTGCAAAAAATATGCGTTTAACATTTTAATTTTGTTTAAATTAATTCATTTACGCACTCGCATTCGTGTACGAACTCTTCGCCATATTCTATTTATATTTTCATAGACAATTAATCCTTCACATTTTCCACGGCACCAATAGCTAGAATATTAAAAAAAGATTGCCATACCGCAAAAATCGATTCTTAATAAATAACACATTCACTTTTGTATCACAACTACTTGAAAACACGGATGCTTTTCTTGCCTTGACGCGAGCAGGCCCTATAAGGGGACACTTTCTTTTGTATCACAAACCATGTTACACAAATCTAGCGTAGCCGCTAAACTACTTGAAAACTGGGATGTTTTTCTTGCCTTGACGCGAGAGGGCGGTAATTAATTGTACGATTATATTATATTAATTAGCTCAACCAGAAAGTAGGTAGGTGCTGTACCTACACGTCTCGTTGACAAGAATTTATTTTATAAGGATGGTACTATCGGCAAATATCATATTTGATTGTCTATTGGTCTATTCATTAAAAAAGGAACGAACTTACGTATCGAACTTCGACAAGGAATATCCTGTATTATCCGTGAGGCGAGCTTGTAAAGTTTTACCATTATTTCTTTTTAAATGACTGGAAAACTCAAGTACTATTTGAGAGCACACATTTTGTTCATTTACTTATTTGCTAGCACTTTTTTACCTACTATGTAACTCAGCGTGAGTTCAACGCACGTTTTTCATTTGAAAAACATAGCTTTTAAATTTACTTAGAAAATACGGCTAAACTGCCGAATAACAAAATACGACATACTTATATGTGCAGTCTGCGGAGAAAATACGCTATATCTACTTATACGTTATATAACTGTGTGTCCCCGAATGGGTATGCAGATAATAAGTTGTCATTTGAATGTTCCATATACATATGATGGAAAAAATGACATTTCTGAAATATATTAAGTCCGTAAATAAATAGACAAATAGGAGAATTTTCGTAATCAAACTTGCTTAGATTTTTTAATATGATGTTACACGATTACCTCCAATTAGTGCAATTTGACAACCAACGCTCTAACGCCGAACGACCTGAAACTACCAAATTCGGTCCCGCGCACTGCTACTTAAGAGGCTAGACTTTGAACGACACGCGGAACACCCGCGACTGTCATTCTGTCCCGCTCACAATAAGCTCACGCACACTTACAATACATGCGAATGCGAAATGTGTGAATGAGACAACGCTCAAATTTACCTACAGAAATCGCTCGAAAAGGGGTTTATGGAGAATACACTTTTCTACACCAAAACTTTCACGAAATTGAAATTTAAAAAAAAAAAATATTTTTTAGAAAGAAGAAGCTACGTCGGTAGCTTTTTGTAATTTTATAATTCTTTATGAGAGTTGAGTTAGCAGCACTTTTTCCTTAAATAATATTTTTTGATAAATCGTACATGTTTGACAGTGAATTTTTACGTTAATACGAAACGCATCGAAAATACGAAAACATACCGACATAGTTTTCACCCTCTAGAAGACAGTATAAAAAATATATATTCATTTTGTGCAATTTTCGATGTAGAAAAGTGTTTTTTCCCGGGCGTCTTTTTTGTATGGGCCGAAAAGCGAAGTCTATCGTCTCAAGAGGCTACTCTCCGAATTTCTTCCGATTTCTTACATATTTTCCTTAAAAGTTTGGAGTTTTTAAGCTCTTAAAAATATTATTGTTTAAGATAGATCTATACATTTCCCATGCCGAAACATTTGAAATTTCCTCGATAGAAATAAATCGCCAAGTATGCTCCGAAAATGATTATTTACACGTTTGTTTCTGTTATTTTACAAGTTATATGTATGAAAAAATTCATATTACTTCTAATGCTACTTAATAACTCAGGTACGGGCCATACGTCATTCCTATGTCTACCTACGTTAAATTATCATGAAAACAAGCTTATGTGTCCAAGCGGTTAACACAACCCCCACGAGATTTTTGCTCTTTTTCAAACAAGTCGTGTTTTATTAAACGTTTTCGCATGAATTTTATCGTTTTTAATATTAGCGCGCTCCCTCCAACATTCGTATTATTGTAACTCTCCTTCTTTTTCTTTTTGAGCGGGTTAGCGCGGCCTTAAGTGATTATATAATAGTGCAACTTATTTCAACGAGATGTTAGCACGCAACGGCCATTTTTCAGTTCAGTTTAAAAATAAAACATGAAACGTGATTAGGTAGTGACTATTCTTAAGATGATCCACTAGTCCTTGACTCATTCGGAATTGGGCGGAGCGAACGATTTTTGGGCGTTTACCAATAAAAACCCTAATCTCTAGCAAACAACAGTGTTTTGTTATTCTGCAAGAATATTTTTAAAGATCGAAGCGCCGCATAGACTAAGGCAAGTCCGTTTGCCCCGGGCTCTGGGCGTAGAATGAGCGACGGGCTAAAATCCTTCCGTACATGGCATAAGGATGAAATTCGCACTTACAATTTCGTTGGGTACCGCCTATTTTTATTCACTGAAAAGAAACGTCGCAAAAATGCACGTTTTATTTTATTTTGTGAAGTTCAGATACAAATATTAAAATGTTTTCCGATCACTCTATAAGAAACTTAATTAGCTACATTATTCAATAAAACAACACCAGAAAAAGGATTTGTAAGTAGGAGATTTTTCACTTTTAACCGTTTTTTATAGGTCAGACGCATAATTTTTTTCTAAGCGTATTAAAAAGCTTATCAAAAAAATACTCGATCACTTCAAAGGCCAAGATGTGTTCTACTGACAGTATTTAATTGAAGCATCTATATTATTTCTAAGCGATCAAATTTTCAAAACTAATACACAAGATTTTATACGATTTTGCATTTTTCCGCATGTCTTCACCTTAAACAGTATAAATCATTCGTCAAGTTTAAATACATTAAAAATGTCCTCATTTCTTAACTGAAGATGAAGGAGTAACTAATGATTAATAAATAATCGATTTGTAACTGAAGGTAAATTATCTACTCACTGCTCTATAACCTTCATTATCGTGGGAAACTAAATTGCTCTAAAAGATATGGAGGTTGTGTTGATTTGAAATCGGTTAGTCAGTCGAGTACATAAGCAACAATTTGAGATACACTATACACATTGTGTACAGCCGCTCCGGGAAGCGTTTATTGTGGTAAGTGGTTTTTCCAAAAATGTATTGAAACTGTATAATAATGTGATATTTTAATTAATGAAGATAATATTAGCGAAAGTCAATCGAAAATCCGAAATAGAAAAATCAGAAAAAGATACGGATACATCTGGGACGATACGAATATATCTTTTTCTGATTTTTTGATGTTTCGGATTTTCGATTGACTTTCGCTAATATTATCTTCATTAATTAAAATATTATAATTTGAGGTTTAATTTATGATTTATGTAGAAAATGCATGGCTTTTCCGGAAACTATAGAATATATTATATCGGGATGTTCTATATTAGCGCCGTCTGAGTATACATTTAGGCACAATCAGGTTTTAAAAATAATTCACCAAAGTTTGGTAATTAAACATAACTTGATTGACTGTCATAATATAGTACCGTATTATGAATACGAATCAAATTCATTTTTTGAAAATAATTTCTTTAAAATTTACTATGATAAAACTATACTAACAGACAGACCAATTAGTCACAATAGACCCGATATAGTTTTACATGACAAAATTAAAAAAATAACTTATATCATTGATGTAGCTATTCCAAATTCCTGTAATATTGAATCATATGTTTCTGAAAAAATAAGAAAGTATACAGATTTAGGAAATGAAATTAAAAGAATTTGGCATTCTCAGACTATAAAAATATTAGCATTTGTTATTTCGGCTACTGGCATTATACCCAGGTCTCTCATTAAAAATTTAGGCATATTAGATTTGTCAAAGAATTTGTACCTATATAAAAATGCAAAAATCAGTCATTTTAAATACATGTAGGATTACGAAAGATTTTTTAAATATTTATATTGAGGGATCAGTAGGATTTATCGGTCAAATTAGGAATTCCACCGAGCCGAACTCTCTGATATGAAAATATCAGGAGTCGGTGAATTATTTTTCCATTTAATAGTTTGGTAAATTAACATGTTGTTCTTGTATTGTTTTGTTATTAATTATACTTATATACACTTGCATAACGTGGATCTACTAGATGATCATTTATATGGAAATGTGTATAAAAGGGTTTAGTTTTTCCTATGGGGAAAACTAAACCCGGACCTGAAAATCTGGTGCGTAAAAAAGAGGTTTAACTCTTTAAGTTAAAAAGTTAAAAATAAAAATATGTATTATAATGATTATGTTATATTTGACTGTGTGGGGTGCTCGGGTTCATGATCTAGCTAAGTCCTCCACCATTGCACAAGCAACATTTTCCGCTCATGTATAATTATGGAAGTAGGATTAGTTTACATATTTGTTATTTGTAATAAACAAACAGCTTTTATAATACAACGACAAATAATATACAAGAAAGTTTCGTGCGATAATGTTAGTTAGAGATTTGAGTTTTATTACGCCTTTAAACTAATAAGAACTAACTAACTAACCATCACGCCGTTTCCCCGCAGGGGTAGGCAGAGAGGACGGACCGCCAAACACCCCGGTCTTGGCATACACTCTTTGCCTCATTCACATTCATACATCATCTCATACATTACTCTTCTATTTTTCTGACTCTTGACATGGCCCGACTCAAGTATCTGATTCACTTGATCGTGCCTTGTCTTCCTCGGACGTCCCCTACTTCTTATACCATTCACACTTGCATCGTATATTCTCCTTTCGCTCCGTTCTTCGTTCATTCGCTCGTAAACAAAAGAGGATGAGGAATAAATGAAAAGGATAGAAGATACATTTCTGAAGGTCTGTTAATCGTAATTCGTAAAAACACCCAGTATTAACTCATCGCACCAACTGATCTCTAGTCTTCTATAATCCAATAGAAAACTGCAGTTGCCTTTATATAACTTACTTAGTTCGGGTAGATGAATATTTATTATACATAATATTATCAGTAGTTCTTTGTTCCTGTTTGACGACCATCCATTGTCTTCTCACAATGTGTTGTTGATAGAAAAAGCAGTGGAAACTTCCGTAGTGGGATCTGCTATTGCGTCAATACGAATCAATTAACATTCTTGTGGAAATTGTACCATTTATTATGGAAACTCACATTTAATCAGGCACTGCAATTGCAGTTGATACAAGATTATGGTAACCCATTTTTAGATGTTATATTATTATTTATTTATATTATTTAATAACATACAAGATTATTGGTCTTGTTCTGTAAGTGTTGGACTATGGAGACATAGTATATGGTCCTTCTTTTATTAAAAACAACCCAAAAAGATATTGCCACAACGTCCCAAGACGCTAAAAAATCTCGCCTTACCAGAGGCCCTAGCACACTCGCTCGTTAACGATCGATAGGATAACTATCGGTAACTTCTCATCGTTCCTTAGGTCAATTGCACATGGCTAACGTACAAACCACAGTTGATGTCGAATATGTTAAGGACACTTACTCATGGTGAACTGTCACTTATTCGTTGGCGATCTGTAGTCATGCTAGGGAACGATGAAAAGTTACTTTATCGATCGTTATCGAGCGAGTGTGCTAGGGCCTGATCGAACAGAAGGAAGTTATATAGGTACATCAAATGTGTCAAATATACAATTTGATGAATTATTCAATTCGACATGGCACTTGATAGTGCCATGTCTTCCTCTCCTTAAAAAGACCCGTTATACAGCACAGATGACAAAGGCCCTGAGGAAAATTTCCTCAAGGCCTCCTGAGTGGAGTTCATGTAAACAAAAATGCACCAATCCTTGAGTTGGGCCAATACAAGAGTATGTATGAGACGGTGTATGAATGTGAATGAGGCTAGGAGTGTGTCCCAAGACCGAGTTGTTTGGTCGGTCCTCTCTGCCTACCTCCACGGGAACGGCGTGCTGGTTCGTTAGTGTTTACTGGGTTGCATAAATCAGTGAAGTTTCCAACATGTTTTTTTACAAAAAATATGAAAAAGAGGATGCGTTGGGTAGGTACTAGTTATTTCAATATCGCCCTAGAAAGACCAACAAGAGAAAGAATGGCCACCTTTCTAATGGGCACATGATACAAGTGACATATCATTATAATTAGAATATCGATGAAAATGCTTCCTCTTTGGCTGTAGGTATCAGATTGGCATATACGCAGAGAGTGCCACCGGAATAAACTCTGTAGTCTGTCCAGCGCGTGGAGTGCGTGGTGCGTGGTGCGTGATGCGGAGTGCGGTGGGTCTTTGTTCGGGAAAGCACACGACAAAGACAAGCTATCACCATCGTCCAAAGGGGGGGTCTTGGCAGGAGATCTGTCACCGAGACAGTCGAGCCGAACGCACGCACTGGTACTAGGGCTGCCTTTACTTTACTTAGTTATTGGTAAATACACCTAAGAAATGCCTTCAACTCTTTATTTTATTTTAGTTTATTAGAAAAACAAACAGTTATATATATTTTATTAAAATATTTACATGTTACATGCTTGCATGAACCAGCGAATGTTCGCATAAAATTCATATTATATTCAGAAAAACTTAGATGATTAAAGTAAACATAAAGTGGCGGTGGTAGAAAAAGAATATTTAAAAAAAAAACACAGATTAAAGTATGAAGAATGCATAATGTGAAATTAAACTATGCACATATATACAAATAATACATTTTTACATCGAATTACGTAGAATAATATGCAAAGTGATGTGTAATTAATATTATTTAAAAAAAGGAAAACAACATAATGAGAGTGAGAAAATAACACACGGCAAAGGTAGAGGGTTCGTAATTAACATTTTGTTTTCATTTTTGGACAAATGGAGAATATCAGCATCTGAAAAGATATTACTGTATTTTGTGCACGTCCTTCTGAGAAATTGATGTTTTGTGTAGTTAGTACATATAATTCCTTGTAAATTTTAGTGGAAACCGATGTCGTCACTGACTTAGTACCTTTTGGTTCTATAACAACCTAAAACGTTTATGTACTTGCCTATACCAGTCCTAGTCAGAGATCTTACGTGACGTCATCGTTCTAGTATTTTTTAGTTATCAAACGGAGGACGGACGACGATGACGTCCGTACGAGCTCTTGGTGGGACTAGTTTAACGATAAACAGAGGAAATCTTGTCTGCGTACTTTTACTCTACTTACCTACCTAGAGTTTTTTTTAAAAATATAACATAGTTTTCTACCGAATAAAATATTTTATAATTATAAAAATTTGACATGCTCAATTATTGCTTTACAATAATCTTATTAGCTTATTACATTATCACCCAGCCCTGGAGAGATGTTCCCTCCCATAGGCGTGCTCCTGGCACTGTTCCAACACTCCTCTGCTTGGGCGAAGCTCAATTCTCTCGTTATTGCCTCATAAAATAAATTGTTACACGCAACCAAAACAATACACAAATTTCACCTTGTTACTTCACACTTTTCCCACTCACTTACTTTGAGAGAAAGATCAAGAAAGAGATTATAACATAATATAAAAAAAGTACAAACCAAAGAAGATATCTACATATCTTTTTCAGAGATAATAATATGCACTGTACTTTTATTCCAAATTTAAAAGCATGGAAAGTAAGCGCCTCCGCCCACTGAGGCAACTGAAAACCAACTAAAACCGGCTGTTTTCTCTGTCTTGATTGGTCAAAATCTTGTTTAACCATAGACAAAGGAACAATCAGCTGACAGCTGGCAACTATCAACGGCCGCCCAGGGCAATCAACAGTGACAAACGCAAGTCACCGCTTGTGTTACCATTGACAACGGGGTTTTGTGTGATTGTGAAGTGCGCGGGCCATCACATTGTCATACAAAGACAGTTGGCAGTTGAGAGTTTTCAGTTGCCTCAGTGGGCGGAGGCGCTAACACAGAGAACTTTTTTGTAAAGATTTGCACTAGGTACCTACTTTTATTCCAAAATTAAAAGCTTCAGTACCTACCTAAAAATACGGAGAATATCTTTTGAACGGATAACCACTAGTTAGGCGCTCCGCCCACTGAGGCAACTGAAAACCAACTAAAACCGGCTGTTTTCTCTGTCTTGATTGGTCAAAAAGCTTGTTTAACCATAGATGAAGAACAATCAGCTGACAGCTCGCAACCTAGCAACGGCCGCCCAGGGTAATCAGCCGTGACAGTCGCAAGATGGTCGCAAGATGGTCGCAAGTCACCGCTTGCGTTACCATTGACAACGGGGTTTTGTGTGATTGTGTAGTGTGCGGGCCATCACATTGTCATACAAAGACAGTTGGCAGTTGAGAGTTTTCAGTTGCCTGAGTGGGCGGAGGCGCTTAGATGTCTCCTTTTATTCCAAATTTAAAAGCTTTAGAGGAAATTATATTCTCTCAATGGTAGGACTATATAGGACTTAATAATTTTTTTCAAAATTTAATAGCTTTGGTAAATAAAAATACAGAGACTATCTTTTGTACAGATTTCCGCTTCCTATTTTATTCCAAATTTAAAAGCTTTGATCCATAGAAATACAGATAAGTATAATATCTTTTGGATAGATTTGCAAGAACTAGGTAGGTACTTTTATCCTAAATTTAAAATCGTCTGTAGAAACTAGGTAGGTACTTTTATCCCAAATTTAAAATCCAAGATTTAATTGACAATTTTGTAATAAAAAAAGTTCCATGTTTGCCAACGACGTAAATAAATATGCCGTGCTGTACTTACGAAGTTCTTCGATAAAAATGTTAGTTTCTCAATTGGTATACAACAGGGGTCACCAAATGGCGGACCACGGTCCGGATCCGGACCGCCGCACAGTGGGCTGAAAATCGCCTTTCATAGACATAAAGGCTTGAATTTTCAAGGCTCTTTTTTTGGCTAGAAATGGATTCTGCTGATCATTACTATGCTATACAATTTCGTATGAAGCAATTGCGTGTACAAATGAACGAGTTATCATTTTTTTAAGAAAAAATTGTATGGCACTGACATTAAAAATGAGGAATCTCTTGAAAAAAAAACTTTTTTTATGTTGATGATTCATTTTAATGCAAAATTTTGGTTTATAGTGTCAATAAAATATTGTAAACTAGACAAAGCACACTCATATGTAAAGCATTAAAATGAATCATCAACATAAAAAAGTTTTTTTTTCAAATTGAGGATTTAAAAAAAAAGCGCAAGTTGCACCACAATACGAAATATGTCAAAAAAATACAAATAAATAGTAGTATATCTGTGTGTAAGGATATAATGGCCAACCTTATGATTCCAGAGATTCCTCATTTTTAATGTCAGTGCCATACATTTTTTTCTTTAAAAAATGATAACTCCTTCATTTGTACACGCAATTGCTTCATACGAAATTTTATAGCATAGTAATGATGAATCCATTTCTAGCCAAAAAAAGACCCTTGAAAATTCAAGTCTCTATGTCTATGAAAGGCGATTTTCAGCCCACTGTGCGCCGACCTATTTTGTGCGAACTTTGTGTTAACAATATAAAATATTTTACACATGGAGTAATGAAGCTGCCATATTTTCGGGAGTAATAAAGCTGCTCTCCAAATAGAAATGATCGTTTTTAAAACACCAAAAACAGGAAGTTTCTTGTCAAGAGTTTTGGATAAAATTGTTTGGGCTAATAAATACCCAGAATTAAAAAAAAAGTAGCCATGAAACTTCTCATTTTGTTTGTGTCAACATCTGTTTGTGAAGCAGCATTATCCAAGTCGAACTTCATTAAAAATAAATTCCGGAGCAGACTTCCCGATGAACATCTCCAAGATTTAATGAGAATAACCTGCACAAACAAAAAATGTCATATTTCCCATTAATATTGTAAAAAACCCTTGGTACCTCTTTTTATTCGTAACATTTGTTTATTATTTAATAAAATAATGTTCCGGGACCCATTCGTTTTATATTTTCGTTGATATTGTATCTACACATATTTAAATAGTACAGTTTATTATTTCAATTGCTGAGCAGGGGAGGTGGGTAGGCTTTTTCCCTTCCGGACCGCGACGGTCATATTATTTTAAAAAAGGGACCCTTAATGAAAGTAATTGGTGACCCCTGGTGTACAGTGTAGATGCATTGTAACCGATTCCACATGGCAAAAAAACAATTTTATCAATAACCAATGTTGACGTTGTCTGGAATGATAAAATTTATATTTGCTTTTTATGATACCTACCTACTTCATTTCTGCAAAGATATTTATTTATTCATTTAGATTACTAAACAATTGTTTTATTTTTGTAGCGCTTATGAATTATTGCACGTTAAAATAATATACAAAAACATGTTTGTACTTGCAGCATGCAGCAACACGAATAAAAAATTGTTTTACATTTGCATAATAATTACATTATTATATATACTTGTATAAACTTGCAAAAATATCCGTAGGTACGTAGTTGCTGTTTGTGCAATTTTATAATAATTATGTGTTGTGTTTTATTCTATTATTTGATAGTGATTCATATAGGCACCTAGTTGAGTATGAGTCATAACTTTTAACCCCGTTATCATAACTGATAAGGAGTCGATATGAACCAACTACTATTATTTTAAACCGTATTTGGGCATAAAACACAGTTTTAATGAGTTTTGCATGGTCTGGGTTCGTAAAACTTGATAAAGGTGGAAAGATAAGAATTTCCATTAATTTTTTTTTCCAGTTTCGACTATGTGATTTAGAGTTTTTTGCTCGTTCACCAGATTATTAGCGTGTAAATTTATAAATGATGTAATATTTTTTCCTGCAGACGATATTATTAACTTGGGTGAATGGACATCTCAGAATCATGCAACTTCAACAACTCATTTGGAGTCCTTAAAAGTGAAGAAAAAAATTATTATTAATAATTATTTTTAAAGAATACGAGCGTGCTTTAGACCACACGACTGAAGTAAATACTTCTTTAGTAATCTAATCTAATTTTCTTCCTGGCATCGAATAAAACCATTCCAATCATCAGTGTATATGAATCTATATTGAAGATTCGTTTGGAATGCTACCAATCATCGTGACAAATCAATCGTTTCGATGCACTGAGTTCGCACACTCTAAACGAAAATTTGATTATGGAAATTACGTTTAGAATGGGATTGTTGATTTAATCCTTACAAAGTTTAAAATAAAACTTTTTGATGCGGATTCTAGTTAGAGAGCGAGGTTTATGGGCTCTACACACGGTGCTGCGAACAGCCGGCTGTTAGCAGCTGGTTATTGTCTCCTGTCTCCCTTTTCCTCGTGCGAACCCGTAACATTCTGTTTCACGTTGTCTTCTGTCTCTTTTATTAACACAACAAATTCAATATCACTATCTCATTTCCTCGGTTGGTACTAACGGCAGACGGTTTCTTACAATTTGCAGTCAACGTGAAACAGAGTGTTACGGGTTCGCATGGGAAAAAAAGAGACGGGAGACATTCTCCAACCTTCGATTTTTAGCCAGCTGCCAAAAGCTGCTGTTCGCAGCATGGTGTGTAGATAGTATTATTCACATTTGCAGCAGGAAATTCAAAATATTCCAATCGAAAAAGTGCTAGTATAGAGAATACACAACTATTGTCAGCATAAATGCCAGCACCCATTCCCAACGTCATTACTATGGATTTGAGCACTTTTGTTACGATTAGATTGTGAGGAATGAACCTCAAAATTAATTTTAATTTATTACCGTTCGCCTCCGTATCGTTCGGATATAACGCTTACCCTCAAGTCAAGCGTGCGTAAAGAAGTATTTACTTCAAAAAAATATATTACGTTATCGGCTATTTTTCAAGTATTTTTTCGTAACTTTTGAAAGGGGCGTTGAAATTGTATGATTCTCAGTTGTCATGAAACCATTAAAATGAATAGGTCTATTGTATTGCATTATGTGGTTTAGTTTCTTCTTTTGTTATTTTGTGTAGCGTTGTTGCCAAACATAACAATGTTTGTTATTTGAAGATTATTTGCTTGTTTGATAATAATATTTTACGAGTGTGTGTGTCCATCTAGTGGGTATCTCTTATTTACTAGATCGTGTAGGTAATAAATCATTAATTAATAACTAAGGAGGGTGTGGTAACATTATACAAAAGACGGGAAATATATTTTGTCATTTTCAATTTATTCAACTTCTTTAAAAATATATAAATATCTTATATAATATCCGTATAAAATTATTCTTTGAAATATAAACATTTTAGAAAAATGTATTTACCCCCTTTCAGGAATTTTACAAGGCATTGGTTACAGTTTTCTTTGTATGTTTCATTAATTATCAGATGCTGTTTAATGATTTATAATAAATAATGTAATAAAATTATGTATCTTTTAAAAAGTAAAACAATATATTGCAAAAGGCATTTGAAATAAATAAAAATATAATTTTTTTGCAAAGTACGTTATGATTTATGATCAAGACAACAATTCGGATTATTTCCTAAATCGTCCATTTTAAACAAACAAAAACAGTGATACAAATTTTGGCTCGAGAAAAACAAATAGTGTTATAATAATAATTTATAACTAGTTCAATTTAAGAGGCATTTGATTCGGTTAGTTAATAATAATTGTCGATTGCAGGGTTTAGTAAATTCTTAATATAATATGGCATCATCTATGTAATAATATTATACTTTTCAAGTGTTGTTTATACAAAAATAGCAAAATTCTGTGAAATCCTTCCTTTTTGCAAAATATTGCGATAATAAATAGGTACAACGTGCTGCAAATTAAATCACAAACACATCACATAGCGTGGCATTTGGTGAAAGGCACTAGAAAAGTCGGCAGGATTGTTGCTTTTGCGTTCAATTTAGGACAAGTTTCAGTTATACATAGATAAACAAATTTCTGTTTAATTTCTATTCATTCTCGATTCATAAAAAAGCCCTGATTAGGAAATACATTGAAAGTTGTCTCGGTAGCAAATTTTGTAATAGAAAGAAGCGTTTCTCATATAAAAATATTAATTACGAAATGTACAAATGTAAAACTACGACATACACTATCTTATAAAAAGGGTAAACATTATTAAAGTATTTCATTGTATACAATACATACAAAATAACATTAGGATCACAAGTGCTTTTTCATAAAAAATACTTTCCACAAACTTCGCATTGACTTTCATATCGTCTCCTTATCTCCCCCGAGGCCGAAGCCACGGGCAAACAGTCTCACAGTCATATATTATAATAATATAGTAAGTTTGTTGTATCGACTGACACTGGCAATCACAATGATGATACATTAATCTCTATAATAGTCACTATACAGCCACTCCAGTCCAGTCCAGTCTAGGTCTAGCACAATACCACACAGAGGACATGTATATACTCGTACATCGTCTCATTCCGTCTCGACAGCCGGCAGCCCAGTATGATTATAAAAATGAAATTCTTTCGAGAGCCGTGACTAGATGCGAAGTAAACGTACAAAATAACTTAAAACAATTCTCGAAACATCCACTCCACGTCCATACTTCAATTTGTTAGAAAAGTCATCAACAACGTCACAGACTGGCTGTTTGTTTGCTGAGTGGCAGAAGAGGCCGGAGGTATTATAACAAGATGACTTGAAATGGCACATCCCTTGGTAACCTTGCGAGATGAACAGAGACAACACGCTATTTCACAAGTCGCGTGGAAACTGGCAGCGGAATGTCGGCCGACTGTAAACACGGACAGTTTCGGGGAAAACTTTGGCCGTTTGAACAAAAACTACAAATTGGACCGGCCGCGGCTGACCTCGGAAAGTCGGTTTCCTTTATTTGCACAGCCATAGAGCATAGCCACGGCGGAAAACAAACAGGAGTGTTTTCGCAACGTTTCACCGCTGTCGAATATGGCGCAACCAAAACCGTGTGTTGTGAAATATAGTTGTTATCTCGGCCTCGGCCATCGGGAACTTTGTTCGACAGGCAGCACATATTATTGCCTGTGACACCGTAACAATAAATTATCTATTCACAAAGTTGAGCACACTCGATCCACTTCGAGTCCTGATCCACTCGGTAGACGATCACAGCAGGCTGAGCCTCTTCCTCGTCCGAGGATCAGAAAGCGTTGTTGTTTGGCATGATATGGCAGCCGCTCTGTACGTGCTCCATCACCTGCTCCTTCAGCAAACAGACGTGTTCCTTCAGCTTCATCACCACTGTGCTCAGCTCCGTGTTCTCTCCCTTCAGTAGCTTCACTTTGTCCTCCAGCTTCGAGATCCTCTCCAGTTTTCTCCTGCGGCACTTGGAGGCGGCCACCCTATTCCGTTGTCTCTTCCGCTCCAGCTTTATCTTCTCCTGGCACTCCATGTCGATGGGGGAGAGAGGCGGGGAGGAGCCGATGCTGGGAACCGTCTGGGGCTCGTCTTTGATCATGATTCCCGGGTCCCCGAACGAGTTACCCATGGGGTAGTGTTGGGACATGGGGAGGTGATCTAGGTTGGTGTAGGTGGTGTTTCCTGGAAGGGCGGAGCCCCCCATGAGCTCCACGGGCTGCAGCGCGCCCTGCGAGCTGTCGCTGTGGTGCAGCTCGTTGAGGGCGTCCACGAATCCTCTGGCGTACATCTCCTGTTCCTCGGTGGGTTCTGGAGGAAACAGGATCTGTGTGGTTGGGGTGGGAGTGGCCATGCTGTTCTGGGCGATGATGAGTTTCTCCAGCTCGGGGGTGGCGAGCTTCAGCATATTGATATCAGGCGAAGACAGGACGGGGGCGCCAGACATGGCTCCGCCGAACTTTGGCCTCTTGAGCCCTTGGGCCCTGGCGTTGTTGAGGTCCAGGGTGAGGGTTCTCTTGAGGTGGTTGACGTTGTTTCCAAGAGGATGGTACGAATGCTCGTCATAGAAGGTGGTTTCCATCTTGAAAGGGGCAAGAGCGCTGTTGCGAACCATGTAGGTGGCTCTACCGCGGTCGCTACGTACGCAATAAACTTTATAGAAAGGCGACTCCTCGCACTGCGGAGTGTTCAACTCCCGAACTGTCAAAAGACAACTGTCGACCCGACTCGGGTTGTATCGGGGATGAAAATAACAACACTGGTGACTCACTGACACACCACTAGATCAATAGGCGACAAGGTCCGTGATAAGAAAGGCACACGCACAACTGACGACCGAACGCTACCAAGTCAAATTTACTTCTGTCGACTACGCCTGTTGTAACACACTTTATATCTCGTGACTCACAGAGTCTATTCATAGAAATGAGCTCACTTCCTCGTACTTTGATTGGCCGAAAGTGACGACATTCGCCGGTCGAGTTTGTAATGCGCTCCTGTGATTGGACGGAAAAAGTTGTACGAGATGTCGGGAGAAGGGGTGTTTATGATAATTCGTGCACCGCGACCCGCGACTATGTTCACTTCGCTGAGCCGCGGCCAACTTAATTTATTTTTCAGAGGAGGCGAACCCATTATTTCGTACAATCTTTCATTTCGCGAGAAGATTACGATCGACTTGCATACTTTTCTTGAGAAAAACACACATTGATAACTTCTCAGAGAGCATTTCTTAGGAAGTTAAAACACTATTATTGCAGATATCTACATCGTTTTGATAAAAGTTATTAAAATATACAAAAGTAATACAATATAATAACTAACTTATCTCCTCATTTAAAAGAAAGAATTTACGTTTATATTGTAAAAACCCCAAAATATAATAAACGCTGATAATTTTGTCTAACTTTTTTTCATATATAAAAATTATTTTTACGGCCTAAGAAAATCTAGCACGATACTTACTGGAATTAAAGCACATATTTTTTAAATAAAACATCAAAATGATTATTGGCAAACATTTCATATCTTAATTGATTTTGAAATTATACAAAAGAAATTTGCTCAATAGTTGGGTTTCTAAACACGAACATATTATTATGCAGATATTTTATCAATACAAATGAGAACTAATTAGGTTTTATTTAAACTTAATTCCATTGCGGATATCCATGTTCTAACCAAAATAAACAAGAAATTTTAAAAAAAGTTAAGATTTTATCAGGTTTTTCAAGTTTCTGTAATAAATTTCTACGAATAACAAAGTTAAGTACCTACCTACAACTATCTAAATACTGGGTTGGTACACTCTACCCAAACACATTTTACGCGGTACCGCCCACCATTTTAGTTTATAGTAGATTTCTACTTTTATCCAAAAAGGTTTGAGTCTCCGGTGCCGATAAAATAAAATGGACAGTCAAGGTGCAATATTTATAATGTAAAATTAATAAAGAAATTAAAACCCAAGACTTAAACCAATCTGTACATTAAATTTCCCACTAACAAAGGTTTGTGTCTTGACTACCACATTCTTATTATTTTAGCAGAACAGCTAATTTACTTTTGTTTAACAATCAGGGGCTTTCTCACCATTCTCCTAATAGCTTATTCATACTATAACGAATATTATAAACAAAATATTCGCAGTAGTTAGAAAATTCGGCCAACTTAGCCACTATTCATAGGTTCTATATACAGATAAACTCTGACATAAATAAATAAACCTTAATGGACGGGACAGACGCAAAGTTCACCATCAAAAGATACTTTATAAAACAATATCTTTTCTACCGACACACTACATTATGAAAGATTTCTTCCTACGGCAGGAGAGGGGGGGGTCAGTTGAATTCAGTAGTGGCCACGTAATATAATTTCTTTCCACTGAATCTATCAACTTGACAAGACAACAATCTGTCAGCGGCTTGAGCACGGCAGCTGCATATTTAAAAATGACCCCCTTTCCTGTTTACGGCGGAGAGGGGGTAGCATAAATTTTCAAATATAGCGTCGGCAGCAGTTATGGAGAATAATGGCGAACAGCGAAGACCCGAACTACGCTTATAACGCATCATATTTTTACATGTGGCGGGTCTGTATGCGATTGTATGGCGAGGGCTATTGTGTTATAAAGTATCTTCTGATGTGAACTTCGCACTTGTCCCATGCTTAAATCGTAAATAAACTTTATAGTATGGATAAGTATTAGGGGGTTTCTCACCATCCTCCCAATAGCTTATCTACCCTAATAACGAATATTATTAAAAATAAAAATAAAATACTCCCAGTGGTTAGAAAACTCGGCCAACTTATCCAATATTTAGCCAATATTCATAGGTTAGAGTACCGAATTATAAACTCTAACTTAATAAATAAATAAACCGTAAATTGTAAATCGAAAATATTCATTATTAGTGTAGATAAGCTTTTGGGAGGATGGTGAGAAACCCTCTTAGGCGAATGGTGAAAAATCCCCTCAGGGGGTTTCTCACTATCCTCCCAATAGCTTATCTTCACTAATAACGAATATTTTCGATTTACGATTTATTTATTTATTAATAACTCAGGTACGGGACATACGTCATTCCTAAGTCTACCTACGTTAAATTATCGCGAAAACAAGCTTATATGTCCAAGCGGTTATGTTGGAGTTTATAATTCAGTACTCGAACCTATAAATAGTGACTATATATTAAATAAGTTGGTCGAGTTTTCTAACCACTGCGAGTATTTTATTTTTAATAATATTCGTTATTAGTGTAGATAAGCTATTGGGAGGATGGTAAGAAACCCCCTCAATAAAACAAGGAATTTTAACAAAACATTGTTTATTCTTATAAAAAATAGTTACAAAATAATCACAATTTTCACAGGAAATATGAATTCGAACGTGACTGCTTAACTAAAATAATATTACTTAGTTACTGGAGCGTTACCCTTTCCTTTCTCTGCGTATTATTTACTTTAAATTGCCGTTTGTGATACCTACTTGGAGCAATATTAAATATTATGACTTCTGTGTGTTGTCTATGGCCTAGTTAATGATCACAAATATAAATTTAAATTGTGGCCCAAATGCTCCACTGGATAAATTATGCACCGAAAAACATTAGCTGTTGGTATCAAATTTTATAAATCGGTCAAATGTTTAATAATTTTTAAAATCTGTACATAATAAATGTAAAACTTGATTAATTCACATAAAATTCATTAATAAACATTAACATTTTGCCAACAAACAAATTTATTGAGCAGAATTTGAAAATACTACACCACTAATGTGTCTTACAAACTCTTTTCAACAAGATTAAATTAATTTTCTTTGTCTGTAAATAATTATTAATTTAACTCGCATCAAAATGATAGAAAATTCCAAAGTGTCACTTTTTTGGGTGAGCGTTTGGCCTGCTTTGGAAAATATTCTTTTACAGGGCACCGAGGTTGCTGTTATACACAGTCCTTTTTTTTTACGATAGCATAAAGTCCAGGAAAAACAGATTTTCTTTGGTGCCACCACAATAGAGGGTCCTCGTGGCGATCGATTATTATCGACGATCCCGAAGAACAATGTCTGTTTTGTTCTGTCAAGTTTTGCGGTAGAGCTGTTTAATGTTTCATTTCTGCATTTTTACTGTTTTTGAGATCAAGAATTATAGCATAAAAATAATTTATATATATTTCATTTTATCCAAAATTCACAATTTTATATCAACAAAAATAAATTAAAATAAGCCAACATTGCGATTTTCCATTTTTAGTAGATCTGACATTGTTCTTTGGGACCATCGATATATCTATCCAATTCTATGATGCCAGCAGCTGGGATTATGGATTATGTGATGTCCTTGTATTTTCAACTAAGGCATCAAAATGTTCCCATAAAATAGATGATTCTGGTGCAACTACACGAGTGAAGGGCAAGCTATTGCATCTGATCCTGATGACTCCCAATGAACAGGAACATTTGAATCATCTTCACAAGCTTTTTGCTGTAATCTCCTGAAGGCAATTTCAAATTTACGTTGGTCAGAAAATGGAGTTTTTTTTAAATGTGGGTCCAAAATGGTAGCTTGCGCCGATAACTCATTAGTTTCAACATCTTTAAAACGCTCATCTAGTTGCAATTTCAACTTTGCCGCCATTTAAGAAAATTCTGTTATTTCCAAAGTTTCTTGATTAATATATTTAGCAACGTGATTCTTCGTGGCACTCACACATTTTAACACTTTCGACATAGATTTTTCCAAACTAATTTCTTGCATTACAACATTAAAAATGTTTTAATTTTAAAACTTGTAAGCCCATTTCTTCTTGTGCAGTATTTAATCGGGCTAGGGCATGTGAACTTCTTTTGAAATATTTCACAACAGATTTAATATTTTTGAGAATTGGTTTTATTTCTTTTAAGCTAGTCTGCACAACCAAATAAATGGTATGTGCAAAACATGGCCAGTGGAGCCATCCACCGAGACGAATTGCAGCAATAATATTTGCTGCATTGTCACTTACAATAGCAACCAGTGGCGGCTCGTGACTTTTGGTGAGCTAGAGTGCTAATATTTACAAAAATGGCATTATTGATGTCGTTGTAGCCGGAAAATATTTTTTATTTTTTTTTCGAAAATTTATTTTTTGTATGAAGATTTTCAGGAAATCGGTGCGGCGCACGGCAAAACTGAAATTTCCTGAAAATCTTCATACAAAAAATAAATTTTCGAAAAAAAAAATAAAAAATATTTTTCGGCTACAACGACATCAATAATGCCATTTTTGTTAATATTAGCACTCTAGCTCACCAAAAGTCACGAGCCGCCACTGATAGCAACTACTTTGTTTTCCAAATTCCAGTCTTTTATTTATTTCTTTTAAAAGTTTGCACAAATTTTAGGAAATAAGCCTTTGTTAAAAAGTTTGTCTAACCTCTGCCTAAAAGTTATACATCCCAGTAGATTTGATGACATCTTGGTATGGCTATTAAGAAAACGTGCAGTAATTTCATCGAAACCAATATTATTCAAGGATGTTCATCCATTCGTTGTAAGACACATGGCAAATGCCTGGTCTACTCGTATAATTATTTTTACCTGTTCAATTATTTATATTGTGATGTTCATAAGTTGAGGAATTAAGATGGGTGATATTGTCTTTCTACTAGGAAGCTTATATTCTGGACAAGGCACAATAGGCACAATAATATATCAAGGCACATCCAACAATTCTTTAAATTCATTATCAACTACCACAGAGAAGGGCCGATTCTTTGACAATCATAACAATAACTTGGCGGTCAATCGCCTTCCATTTGTAAATAAATATTAAGTGGCCGATATGATTTTAAATATCCTGATATAGAAGGTTGTTTTACTGTTATCAATGCCACTGAAGATACTTCTGGTTGAAAACGTTGAGTTGAGTTTGGTTGGTCCATAGAAAATGAAGGTATGGTTCAAAAATCTCTTACAAATAATGGAGCAGGATTATTCAGATTTCGAATTACGTCAGCGGACATTCTTTGATTTGCTACATTTTGCCAGAGAATTTGAACAGTGGGGTGCTTCGATTTCATATGCCTAGAAAGGTCGAACCAGCATTTGTACTAATTAGTTGTGAATAGTACCGTGCATTTCGCTTTATTATTTATGGCAACAGAAAAATGATTCCAAATTTCACTCTTTTTCTTGATGATATCAAAAAGGATTTCTTTATATCCCAATATATTTATTGGGATTCCCTTTTTAAGGACCACGGATAAAGCGTTCAAATGGTCTTGACTCTTGTGTTTCGTAAGAATGATTCAAGCTTTTAATGGTAGAAAAACACCTTTAGCTTTCCACAGATGTCAAAGGTATTGTATATATATATATATATATATTTATAATTTTTAAAAGCTTCACACACTCCAAAAAAGACTTGACTAAACTGTTTTTATAAGATTGCCACTGCTCCATCGGCATTAGAGAAATCATCTCCCCCATAGCACAGGGTTCATTTAACTCAACTTAAATTTATCTAAAAAATGGAGGTGTTCACTGTTTCATTGAAATCACTCTGAGGATTTTTTTTTTTAATTGAATAAAGTGTTCACAATAAAATAATTTTGCTGCTAATAAACGGTTAGTAAACTCGAATCTGTCTTTGATCTGTAGCAGGATAATTTTACATACTTTAATGCAAGTTGTGTAGTTCATTGATTTATTTCTTTTTGCTTTGGGCTCACCTGTTTGGTATATGGAATCACCAACTTACTGTCTGAATGCATTTTTCGAATTAAGCTATATATTTCTTTACCATAATAGTACCAAAAGAGCGTGATTGTAATTGTTGAAATAAATTTTCACAATGGGGTTAAATCTTGTTAAAGAAACCTAACCAGTATATAAATAGTTCATCGTTGAGGTAATAACATACTGGCCTGGTTTATAGTATTGGAATCATTTTTATTTTGCTCTAAAAATGTCTTCATGTCATTTGTCTCCATGCAATTTATCAACAATTCTGAATACGTCGAAACAGTTCTTACAGTTTTTATGTTAAAATTCCATCTTGTTGGTGGAGCAGAATGGATTTTCTTTTTCATCACATTTCTTTCATTTGGAACTGCTCAAAAAAAAATTTGGAAATGCGTGAAGATGTGCACAGAACGTTTTTATTGCATTACTTTGGGAAACACTTAATTGGCTATCAATTTATTTGGACTGATATTCAAGCATTGAAGTTCTTCTGAGATAGCGGGATACAAGCCGTCAGCGCAACGCGAGATTGGAGTTAAATATTTCCAAATCCGTTCATAAATATTGCCTTTCCATTCATAGTAAGAAAAAAACCATTTGCGTAGTTGTAGAGACATCTATAGTTTCATCTGCTTGCATCGCAATAAATTCACATTCGGTAATTTGCCGTTTCACTGCCATTAAAGAATCAAATATGTCATTTTGAATAGTCTTTGATGTCCCATTAAAAATAGTAGCAGTATCTAAATGCTGTTTTAATACTGCATCTAATTCTGCAATGAAATCTATTAAGCCGCGAAATACACCAGGGTTTATCGAATCAGGTGTTTTGTCATGACCAAGCAATGCCAATTCAAATGCTCTACAAAATACGATACAATCTATTAATTTTGACAATATGTACATATCTGTTTTTGTCAACCATTGCATTATGTTGTTTAATTTGCTCGCGGTATTCAGAATTTAACTGCTGCTGAATGTCAATTGTACCTACAACGGCCAAACTCATAACATTTTGTAAATGTAAAGTAGAGATTTGTGGATTTTTACTTTGTACGATAAATGGGTTATATCATTAATCCCAGTTACATCTCCCCCAAATATGAGACACGGAAAACATAAAAAGCGATTCACTTTATCACAATCACAACCACATAACCAAGAAGCTTTATCATAAAATATATTTGTCAAACACCTGTGAAAATGATTTCGATTAGCACTCTTGTCTGATTACATGGGGCGAGGTGGACCGGGATTTTTAAATTATTAATTTATTTTCAAACAAACTGTTATTTCCTATTACATATTCAACACTGATTGCATTCATTTTTGTAATAAAATTATATATTAACAAATTAAGTTATTAGTATTTAGCACAATCAATACAAAAAAATAAAACAATGACAATAATTACGGGTCAAGATAACGCTGCTAGACGCACGCTAGACGGATCTATTCTATATATCTACGGACAATCAATCATTTTCGATGAACTTCGGTTGTATTCGTGTCACCTCGGGTCATGGTTCATGGTCAATTAGTAAACTTCGGCAAGAATCGGATTATGTTTGGATGGCACACGAAAACAAGCCAAATTCTGATAGAAATCGGTAGCTCGACACATTTCCAATGTTTTAAATATAATAAAACATAAAAAAACATAATTTGGTCCACTTGCAAATGCAAGCACACGGCTGATCCGAGCGGCGCTCGGCGGCCAAGCTATGTACTTGGGGAGATTAAAGTATTCTCCCTGCTAATATTCCTAGCATTATATTGATAACTAATATTTTTAAATGAGTTATAGATTTTATATCTTCAGTGAGATATTATAAAGTAATTTTAGGCATTATAATTTGACAGTGCTGCACACAAACACACTGTGCGACCAGTCGCCCTTGGTCACTGGTAGGATATTTCAATATGTCGTACAAATGTACCAGACCGTTATGTTTTACATATTTAATATGTAAAACACAGACACGTCTAAATAATATTTGATTTGTGGTGAACATTCAAATATTATATTCCTTATTATCTCAAAACTTAGTATTTGGAGATGTCTGACTAATCAACTGGACGTTCATTATGAGCCTAAGGATTTCCAACACGAGAAAGTTTTCGTAAAATGTATATATTTAATGCTCATACACTGATTATGATTATAAAAAATATATAAAATGTATAGTTTGACATCCGGTTAGGTATTTTAATTAAATATAACTGTGAAATTATCACAAGTCACACCATGTCATAAAGATAAGGCAATTTCGTGATAACTTTTGATATACATAATTCCTTCTTCACCACTTTAAGATTGCATGTTAAATTTCTTTGCGTGAAATTATTTAAATCAGTCAAGAAAATTACATCTTATTCAACATAATATTGTAATGTAATAAAAAGAATACGAAAAACAATTCATTTGATATTGTTAAAACTTTCATAATGCACTCGTAATTTGGAACTATAAAAACTACTATGAGGTTATCATATTATAATTTATCATCCCAATTGATTATTTAACCCTTTGTTTTTCATTTTGTCACAAAATTTTTAATTGGATACTCAAAGCTTAACCTCTGGTGTGCCGGTGAAGCTTAATGGTACTGACACAAGCTCATAAATGAGCATGCTTGGTTTGATCATACTCATGAATGAGCATGCTCAAAGCCAAAAATTTAATACACATGCTCTTTACGAGCATGCTCAATGCTCATGCATATGCCGACGATGTCATAATATGGCAACGGCTTCCAGCAGTACATTTTCATGGGTATTCTTAAATCAAAACCTTCTACACAGAAACTTAATAAAATGAATCATCAATGTTTTGGAAACATGAACGATTTAGGCGATCCGCTCACTGAGGCAACTGCAAACTGTCAACTGGCAACTGTCTTTGTATGACAATGTGATGGCCCGCACACTACACAATCACTCAAAAACCCGTTGTCAATGGTAACGAAAGCGGTGACTCGCGACTCGCACTGCTGATTGCCGTGGCCGGCCGTTGCTAGTTGCCAGCTGATTGTTTTTCGTCTATGGTTAAACAAGCTTTTTGACCAATCAAGACATAGAAACCATCCAGTTTTAGCTTGGTTTCAGTTGCCTCGTCAGCGGAGCGCCTTACTCTGATTCTAACCCTAAATTGAGTTTTAAACGGGATTGCTCTAGCAAGAAATAAAAAAATTGTAACAATATAATAAATTAAAACAAATTGGGTGATAAATACATAATAATTATTGACACCATTGACTCGGCTTATGGAAAATATTTTATTTGTTCTTATAGATCTTGGGATATTTAACAATAATTTTAAAACATAGTCATAGTCATAAAATACAGTGAAACCTACACAAAAATTATTTTGTTCGGTCCTGAATATTAAATTTTAAAAAAAGCTGGTTTATTCCACAGTTGTTCTGTATAAACAGAGGATTTTTTTTGGTCCACTGGAAAAAACTTATAAGAGAGTTTTACTGTACACAATGTACGATATTGGTGAATTAATAAAGTATTGTCAATGGCGTAATCTGGAATTTTTGTGTGAGGTCTCAAGCTTATGTATGATAGTGCCAACTATCTCATTTATAAAAACATCAAAACTTGCTTAAAAAAAAAACATTTTGTCATGAATGGGTTAAAACTTTTATACACTACACATTGTGTTAAATAAAGGGCACTTTTTGTTATGTCAATCACATATATTGTCCAATCTTTTCCATTCGTAATAACAAAAACAAAAGGACGCTTGGGTCACAAGCTGTTGTTCGATGAGTTTGCAAATTTTAAAATCTCGTTAAAACAAAAGAAAAATAGTTGAGATGATAAAACAGGAGTCTACAAATATCGTTCTAAAATGTAGGAAAATGTTTACTATGGTAAAATGGATGCATAATATTGTTCTATTCATAAATAAAGAACATGGTTACCATGGTAAAACAGGCATCTATACATAATATTGATAAATAAAAGGAACCACAGAGACATCTGTTGATAATATTAGTTGCTGGTATTATTGAAAAAAATCTGGATATTTTAATTATCATTTTATCAGACCTTAAATTAAACACATTGAATGAACACAAAACTGCATTTGGACATGGTTATAATACACTTTGCCACGAAACAGTATATTTTGAGAGTTTGTTCCTGTTCTGTAGGTTGTGAGTGTGGAATCACTTGACGGTAACGGAGACGATCCGAACATCGTCGTAAGGTTTGTCCGTTTTGGGATTTGTCTTCACGTTGCTGATGTTCTGGACTATTTCCATTCCCTTCACCACGCGGCCAAACACCGTGTGCTTGTTGTCTAACCAGGGCTGGAAACAGAAGGTAAAACAGGTAAAGAATGGTACAAGGCACTTCATAGATAAACAATTTTTAAATGGCTATCAAATACTTACAAATTTTTTTACTATTATTTTTTAGGTCGTTGAACACTTAATTTTATATAGACCACAATGCTAGAGATGTCCCTGTTTTATGAAGATAATATTTATAGAAGAGTAAGATTCAATTTAAGATCAAAGCTTTATGCTTTAATGCAAAAACATTTTTCTACCTATTTTCATGTTTAATTTCTTATAATAAAGTGTTTTAAGTTTTACACAACTGACAACAACCATTTGCGATACATTATTGGTTGTTTAACAGTTGTGTAAACTTTAAAATACATTTATTATTAAGGCCTCTTATAATGAACAACTTATCAACAACAGAAGGTTAAGATGTTAATTATAAGCCATTTTGCAAATATAATTATTAGAACTTTAGTTGGCAAATTTTTGCAGCTAGCTAACAATATTACTAGTTAGCAATAGCTAGTTAACAATATTATTTGTACATATGTGCAATAAAAACTATGATTATTCCCCAAGTAACATGAAAAATCATGTTAAACTCAAAGGCAAGAGGTTATGTAAGATTCACTTGATAGGGAAATAATAATAACAAGGTTTTACTTCAGAATATTTGTGCATGCGATGCATTACCTACCATCTTAAAAAAGGCCAATGTATATTTATAATACAAACATAAAATTTTCAAAAAATAAATAAAAGGTCGTTACATAACAGCACCAGCCCAAAAACGGAAATTTAATATATATTATATTAGGTAGTCCAGAAGCAAGGCTTTGGACTCCCATTCCAAAGGTTGCGAGTTCGAACCCGGCGCGAGCAAATAAATTTTATTTGATTAATTTGTGATATTTCACAATTAATAAATTAAAAATAATATAAGGTATATTTGCGGCACGTTCCAGAGTGGAAGATACTCTCAGTATCGCCTTGGTGTAAGACCACCATTCAGAAATGAAACGTTGCTTGAAATGGCTTTAGTTGTGTTTAGTGACTAGATCTGAATAGCCAGGTATATCCCCACCTTCCTCTTCCCTATCTCCTTCCCCTCCCCGTAAAAATGCCAGAATACTGACATAAAATATTGACGATAGATAATTCCAGAGGAAAGAGATCCGGTTGTTTGCCTCTAACAAAGTTGGGAAAAGCAACTCTAGAGACTGTGCAAGGAGAGGTTGACCCTGCAATGATTGGTGACCTTGTCAAAACAACTCTGTCTCTGATACGAATAGTACAAGGGAAAGAAGATAATGAAATTATGTATATCTTAAAAGGGTGCATACCGTTGGTGCGAGCGTGATGAAGAACTGACTTCCGTTGGTGTTGGCTCCCGCGTTGGCCATGCTGAGCGTGTACGGTCGATCGTGTTTCAGCGCCGGCCGGAACTCATCTTCAAACTCTCCACCCCATATGCTCTCACCTCCCGTACCCGTGCCTGGAATTTCAGAATGGTAATGGTAAGTTATGTTAAAGAAATTAACACAAAAATTAACTTTAACAGACATAACACATAAAGGAATATAATATTTATACGCGCTTTGTAGATTCGTCATGTTTTTGAATGCTTCAGTCTTTTAGGATTTTGACTCTTTAAATGCTTGACGTTTTGATGCAAGCTTTTTATATTGTTCAATCATTTGAACTTCTTTGTTCATCAGCAAATCTATTTCTACTATGTAGCGAATGAGTAAGACAAATTAAAAGATACCACTGTTGAATTATATATATATATATATATAATTTAAATTATATATATAAAATATATATATTTTGTTAATTATATGTAATACCTACCTATAAATTGAAATGTAATAATATTATTTTATTTCACTACATCTATATCCTTACTTTTACTAAACTATTTCTGTATATCCAACTTAGTAACTGATATGATACTCAATTCCACTATCAATGTATATTTGTTAACATCCTATATAAGTTTATGTATTTTCTTACCTCAAATATTTTCTTCTTTTTTCTTTTACCTTTGTAATGGCACTACTCCCCAAATTCAAACACGAGAAATGTTTTCTTTATTGAATTGGGTAGATTTGTTAACAAACTATTTTATTGTAATTAGCTTTTAAGACCCATGATTTTGTTTTGTACCTATGTACTTCAAAAAAAAAAAAAAAAATGTATCACTACGAAGACTGGGTGTCTTCAAACAAACTAAGACTGAATCCATCGAAAAACAGAATTTCTCTGGACAGCAACAAAAAAGCGCCAGTCAATATTAGACAAATCTCCTCTCACTACTTCTGGCTGCAACATCATCCTTAACCTCTTGTAGGCCGCAGTCCCCCCAGCGGGTCCGGATGTTTGAAGCGATTTTGCCCCTTATGTATAATGAAATTGTATGAAGAACAAGGTCAGAATCGCTTGGGCCATTCTCGTTCTTGACATTACGAATTACTGGATAGCATTTAGCCACTCATTATTCATATTAATTGCTAATGACGCGCCGGGCACCAAAGATGGCGGACAAAATGGCTGCCGCTTGATAATAAGAATGCTGTCATATTCATCCATTGTGGAAAGCATAGATTTGAGTGATTATTAGGAAGTTTGTTTTATCTACATTATTTTGATGTAATTTTTGTATTATATCACAAAAGAAATGTTATAAAAATTGAATTCGTAAGAAAGGTGAGAACTGTCAAATATTTTACGTCGTATTGAAAAAATATATTTTTTGTATGCTGGATTTCAACAAGTTAAGAATGGCATTAAACTCCTAGATGTGTGTCTAGATGAAGATCTTTAACTTAAATCCCAGATTAACAAAACAGTAAGCGCAGGTTTATTTCACCGGCGCCAAATCAAATCTATAAGGAGAAATATTCCGGCTAATGCCACAAAGATATTGGTAATCTCTTACGTTGTATCACAACTTGACTATTTCAATGGCATATTTTCAAGTCTCTCTAAATCATACGCTGAGACACTTCAATCAGTCGTCAATACTGCAACAAGGCTGATAACCGGCGTTTCCAAATATACCCAGCATCTTCAAAGATGACATAGACCCTGAGGGAAATTATTTTCCTCAGGGCCTCCTGTGTGGAGTTATTATAAAAAAAATTAAAAAATACTCACAACATCTGTGGAACCTTCATTGACTGTGTCCTGAGAGAATCTAATTCAAACTCTGTTGGATGGTTTTTAAAGCAATACATGACATAGTGCCACCCTACCTGTCGGAACTGTTTGTTGTTTTTAAGGTAAAAAAGGTTTAAAAAAGAAAGACAAACATTCCCGGGTTACGAATAACCCAACAACATTTGAAAATCTCCTACTACCACCACACTAAGCGGAAGATGTTGTTTGAAACTGTGCATTCCAAATGATGTTAATAACAGGCAAGCAACCCTTCGATCAGCATCTTCAACAGCCACCTTCAACTCTCAGTACCTTCGCAAAATCCCAATACCAATTTCAGAGACCGGGCTTTTGCAGTAGCAGGCCCAGCAGCTTGGAACAAACTCCCTTCGCATTTGCGAAAAAGATTGACAGCTGTTTGTGTGTAAAAAAAATTGTATTTTATTACATTACAAAAAAAATTGGTTTTTACATTGGTACAAATCATTACAAAAAAAAAAAACAATTTGGGAATCTCCAGTTCCAAAGTGTAAGTTTCTTTTTGATAAAAATACTTTTGTTAAAATATTCTTCCACACAAAAGACAAAGAGATAAGAAGATGGGGAAGAGTTGTATCACAAATAGATTTATATTTATGTATTATACACAAACAGTTGGGACCGTTATAAAGGGATTGGTGTACAATATTCATATAAAAATATTTGAGGACCGACGTAAAAGGTAGAACTACTTTAATAATAAGGGTATTTATACCTTTTACGCTGGTCAAACTTAACCTTTTGAAAGCCAGCATAGAAAAAAAAAAAATTTTCAATGCGACGTAAAATATTTGACATTTCACCTTTCTTACGAATTCAACTTTTATAACATTTCTTTTGTGAAATATTACAAAAATTACATCAAAATAATGTAGATAAAACGAACTTCCTAATAATCACTCAAATCTAGGCTTTCCACAATGGATTTATATAAAAAACAATGAATAAATATAGACTTCGAATATGACAGTGTTCATATTATCAAGCGGCAGTCATTTTGTCCGCCATCTTTGGTGGCCGGCGCGTCATTGGCAATTAATTTGAATTATTCGAAGTGGCTAAATGCTTGTTCTTCATACAATTTCTATATAAATAAGAGGCAAAATCGCTTCAAAAATGAGGACCGCCCGGGGGGATTGCGGCCAATTAGAGGTTAAATGTATGGAGAGATGTTGCTGTCAAATATTATTAAATGATTATTGTTCACCAATCTCTTCGTAAGGGTCCTAATTATTTGTATATGCATAAAACATATAAAAAAAATAAGTGATTAGGAAATTTCTTATCCCCTTGTCTTTTGTGTGGAAGAAAGTTTTATCAAATGGAAGCTTACTATTTGGCACTGGAGGTATGCAAATTGTAATTTTCTTTGTAATTATTTGTACCAAAGCGAAAAAGAATTTTTTGTAATGTAATAAAATATGTACATTTTTTTACACATAAAACGTCACTAAATGGCCCAACACTGATTTTAACTTTGCTTTACGGAGTCCAATTACAAAGTAGGTTAAAATTTGGACAATACTTTTATATTTGGGGTATGATGAGCATAATATAAAAAAATCATCCAAATGTACTTATTATTTTCAAAGATATATCGGTTTAAAACAAATTCCATTTTATATTTGAAAATCTCCTACTACCACCACACTAAGCGGAAGGTGTTGCTTGTGTTGTGATGGAGGACTTAGCCAGCCGAGGAATCGAACACGGAACGCCTGGGTGGGACCCAAACGCGATGCCCACTCAACCACTGACCGTTATTTGTATTAACCTTTTGAAAGCCAGCATAGGAAAAATATATTTTTTCATTAAGACGTAAGAAATTTGACATTTCTTGCGAATCCAATATTTATAAAATTTATTTTGTGATATATTACAAAAATTACATGAAAATAATGGATAAAACGATCTTTCTGATAATACCTGAAATCTATTCTCTCCACAATGAATTCATATCACTGAAATGAAAGAATATAGAGTTTCTAAACCAACTCCGTCCATATTTTGACGCGGCGGCCATTTTGTCTGCCATCTTTCATGCCCGCCGCATCATAGACAATTTATTAAAATTATTCCGAGAGGCTAGACGCTATGCAGTATTTCGTTACGTCAAGAACGAGAATGGCCCAAGCGATTCTGACCTTGTTCTTGATACAATTTCTTTATACATAATGGACAAAATCGCTTCCAAAATCGATGGTACACTGGAGTAGGTACGGCCAATGACAAGTTAAGCATGACCAGCAAATCCTAAAAGATTACCAATATCTATACTTGAAATGTAAAACCAAAATTTAGTTAGCTTTCATCTTGGCAAGTATAAATATATTTTATAATACTATATAGGTATAAATATACTTTACAGGAATAAATATATAAGAAGCAATTTAGTATAAACTGACCGGTTGGGTCACCCGTCTGCACCATGAACCCCTTGATGACGCGGTGGAAGACATGTCCGTTGTAATAGCCGTTCCTGCTGTGCACACTGAAGTTCTCCACCGTCTTGGGCACCTCCTTGCCAAATAGGCGCACGTGGATGTCCCCCAGCTCCGTGTGCAGGATCGCCTTGTCGTACAGCCGCTGGACACCTGGAGCACGAGGAAATTGAACGGTTAACTTATTGCCAAAATTGCATTGCCTACATTAGGGTATCTCATAATTTTCAAAGCATTATTTATGTACCGCAAACGGTGCTTCAAAATATACATATATTTTTTCAATTTTCTAGTGGGCACCCTTTTATTTAAGGTTTGTTGAAACAACAATGGCAATCTCCAATTATTTTTATTTTGATAAATACACAAAAAATTACTTTTAGTTCTTTTGCTGTGCAATGAACAATAAAGCATAATTTTTCTTACTAATTATTTACATTAGTTACACTCTGCAAATATTTTATTGCGATTAAAAGGTAAATTATTTAGTTATCTTCAATTAACCTCTCGTAGGCCGCAGTATTTTTTTGACTATTGAAATGATTTACAAGGGTGCCCTGATAAAGAAGGCGAACTTTTACTTTTTGAAGCAGCCTAACGCACACCTTCTTTTTTTAATTGTTTACATCAATACTCACCCGAGTAAAAATTTCACAACCTTTGGACTAAGGCAACCCGTGCCTACCTGCATCGAAACAGTATTTGATTACTTAGGTGAGCAATTGCGCACTTACGTATTGATATGAAATTCAATTACCGATTGTTTTGATAAAAGACTTTATTGTTTTGATAAAAGACTTTATTGTTTTGAGTTTAAATGTGTCAGTGTAATTTTGAAGCTTAAATAAGTTGAATAAAATATACCAAACAACTGGGTCAAAACTCCCCTCTAATTCTGGTGAAAATTTGGACTTATATATTATATTACAAAATACAAAAGGGTTTCTTGACACTTTTGTCTGTCTATTTTGAATTAGCTTCCCAACATTACAAGTTTTTTTAATACATTCTTTAACCTCTCAGGCTAATTTGTTCGTTTTTCAGATAGAATTCGTTGTGTCTCCTTTACTGTCATCGTTGGAAATATGATTTAAACAGTGTTAGAAAGAGAAAACACCACACTTTATATTAAAATCTAAAAGTTAACCACAAAATAATTAAAATGCATACCTTTATGAAATCAAAGTTTCAAACCACAATTTGAAAAAAATCATGAAACTTTGAGAATATTTATTATTTATTTTTACATGAAATGACAAAAAAGTGGGTTGACGATAAGATTGATAAAACTTTTAACTATGTGTTTTTATTTTTTTTCATTATCAGTAATTTTAGTTTAAAAAAACGTTAAGTAAACTTTTTAATTTTTGCATTAAAATTTTTTATATTTCAAAATTTATATGATTATTTTGAATTTTTCAAAAACAGTATTCAGTTTTCGGATGTGTTTAGAAATATTCTATTTATTTGGATAAGCGGAAATATTTTGACCTTCCGACAAACTAGGCCCGAGGCCTGAGGGGTTAATATTTCACAATGATAAAAATCAACAGCATTTTTTGGTTCGCCCTTGGATATAAAAATTTTGCCTGCGGTGCTTTGTTTTGCATTCTGTGATTGTTTTATGAAAAAAATTAAGGTTCTAGAAAATATAAAAAGGTTTGCGACACCACCGATTGTAAAGTTAACCATGTCAAGCTAAAAATTGATAAATTGGTCCTCCGGTTAAAAATGTTGATCATCACTGTTCTAACTAATGCCATAAACATTGAAGCGTTACATTCATACACTTGTTTGTGTTAATTGCTATAAGGCCAGCAAAAAACAACTCATTCTTTGTTTTTACTTTTTTCCCACCCTCTAGTGTGTGATACTAGAGGTGCATTGTTATATTTTAACCTATTTAATCACAGGAGACCATATTTGTTCCAGCTCACATAGGTCTCATATAAATCGACGTATCTCCCTTACTGTAATGGTGAGAAATATGATCTAAATAGTGTTAGAAAGTGATAACCATAGAAAAATTTTTATGTGCACCTCTTAAAAAGTTTCCGACAGCAATTTGAGAAAAATGTATAAAATTTCGAAAAATTTTACTTCATACATTTTTTATGAAAGACAAAAATGTCAGAACATGCCCGAGATATGTTATGGGTTAAGTAACCCGTCTTTAAAATTTGGCTGGATAAATTATTGAAAATTCCAAGACTGCTAATCTTTCAGCATATTAATTTGTAAATCACCCTAACATCAACTTCAATAGCTTTACATTTGAAAGATTGCCAAGTATTAAACTCGTAAATTTTCCAATAAACTCACAGTGTACATACAAAAACTTTAAATAGACAATAAAATTTCTAAAAATGTGACAATTTGTTTTAATTGATTGATTGAGATGTGTGTGCGTTAACTGCAACAATAGTGGGTTAAAAATAAAATCAGTTTGCATTCTTCGAATGGCTTTCAAAAGGTCACTGAACCAAACATTATGGTTTATTTTTAACCAAACAGCACAATGAAGAATATAAACAACTGCTTCACCGAACAATTATTTCTCTTGATTCATTTTGTTATCGAAAAATTCGTCATAAGGTTTACAAAGTATGACTAAGGTGTAAAGAATTGCTGATAAAAAGAAAAGAATCGGTAAAACACACCCATTCTGTGAAAATGTTAAAAGTTTCTTTATTTAATAATTTGTACCCATGACAAGTTCGGTGGTACCCATGACAAGTGGTAAAAACCTTTTACAATGGGTACGGAGGTCTTTGGTTCGTGTTGCAAAAAAGATTTGAATTTCACGCAATTAAAAACGATATACTATTTGTACTTTCTTCCAGAAAGAAATGGCTTTCACTATGTTAGTAACAAGATCTGAATAGCCAGGTACTTATCATCTTCCTTCTGCCCACAGCATCCTCGAAGTATGCCAAATGTCATTCGTACACAGAGACACTTACAAGCAACTTGAGTTTTGTGCGCATAGCATACGCACCACTCGTGAGTATCCGTTATACTACTTTGCTAGCGTTTGTACTTATTGGTTTGTTGCAGACTACTGACAGTGCAGGTAGTGCGCTACGCAAGTTGCATTCGCATCTACGACACGTTTGACAGAAATGACGTTTGAACGCGATTTGAATGTTAAATTTGTTCTGGAGTTGAGAAAATGTCCATGTTTACACAACTACAATTTCCCAGAATACGTTAAAGGATTTATCGGAGAAGGCGTGGATTGAGGTTGCAAAAAAGTCAATTTGACATCATTCACATGCTTGGCGGCGATGAATGCCTTACAATTAATATTTATTTCTTTGTTAACCCAAAATTTTCTATTAGATCGGTTTTTATGCTAGTAAAGATAAAGTACAATGTTATTGTCTTCATCGCTAGTATTAATACCAAGGCTGCACTTCCAAAAATGATCAAGTTCAGTATGATTGGGTAGCGCCAGTAGCATATCGGTAGGCGACTGTGGTTGCATCACAGACATGTAGCTTGAAAGTATCTTTGTGAACAAAGAGCCTTTGTTCAACTTTGGGCTATGTGATTGTAATTGTGATGTAAAAAATTTAAAAGACTCACACAGTATAAACAAAGCAAACTCTCAGTTTCTTTACGGCAAATCAATTACAAATTCAAGAGAAAGTAGAAAATCAAGAGCTCAATCAGAAACGAACCGTCAAAATTGTAAATCAACTGAAGAAACATCGTTGACACACTATTAATTTTTATATACACATTAATAAGCACAAACAATAATTATTCATACATGTTTGCTCGTCTTGCAATTCTTCTAAAGTCACATCGAAGGTGCCTAAAGGTTTTTTTTTACAGCAACCACAACGGAATAAATCCATCACACAAAGACTTATGAACTATGATAAACTTAACGAAAGACACAATAATGCATGGACTAGTAGTGCAAGTAATTAGAAACACTGCATCAGCGGAAATAAACAGTACACATGCGATGGGCTGTGTTTTCACTTTTATAATCCAAGATATAGATGTAGTATACAAAACTTGGCAGCATTCTCATTATAACTCTGCCAAGAGTCAGAGACAGACTAACGTGAGAGTCAGTTATTATTTCACTTCACATGTGTGGCTCACTATTGTCCTGCATTGTGAAATGAAATTAGCATTAAACTATAAGTATGACCAGCTTTTCAGGCTGTGTGCATGTCGGTATGTTATCATATTATTTATTATTCACGACCATAAACTAAAAATACCAGTGGTGCTAAACACAAAATTTATAGTGTAAAAACAACTTGTTCTGTCAAATTCACATGTTCAGGTGAGCATTAAGCTGTGAAATGTTGTAAAGGTCAGAATATAAGTAGGCAGGTACCTGTTTGTTAATTTCAGGATTATTGATCAAAGAGTGTTGCCACGACATGCACGGGGTGGGGGAAAAAATCAATTATTTTATCAGATGGAACTCTATTTCTGGAGAACGATTTTCTAACACTAAATTTTCATTCATATAATATTATGTATGTTTTATATTTGAATATTTTCTTTGAAGTATATTTCTGCTACAATATTCTGTCAATATTTGAACAATTTTATTAATTCGTAAATGTGTTTAATTCATAAAAATCTGTACAATTAATAAAAATGTATTTATTATTTTGTATTTATTTACTTAATTATTCGTTTCCTATTATCCTGCGATAGCTGTTTCGCTTTCCATATTTGATAAAGCCAACATAAAACAGTTTTAAAACATGCCTCGCGAAATAATTAAATAAAATATAGCAGAAAAAAAACCTGGAACATCTAATCTAACCGAATAATAACCTAACCTAAATGAATAATAACCTAACCTAAATAAACAAGTGATAATTTCGAAGTAAAAATCTGGGTAACTTAGAATTTTTTAAAAGGAGTCACTATCACATTTTACTAAATATCGGCAAAAATGGGAAAGAGATTTAGCAGAACACAAAATTTACATACCCTGACGGCAAATTAGCCTAATGAATAACATTGACATACTAATTTAGAATTTTGGTTGTACATTTCAGTTATTATTAGAATCTATATGACTATGATCACGCCTACATAAAAAATTTGAATAAATTTCACAATGAGACAAAAAACTTTTATTTCAATTTTAGTCCAATTTATAGTATGATAAATTAAGAGCATTCATAACTTATCACTGTTTCTCCACAGGGTTAGGCAGAGAGGGCGGACTGCCAAACAACTTGGTCTCGGCACACACTCTTTGCCTCATTCACTTTCATACATACTCTTCTATTATTCTGACTCTTGACACGGCCCGACTCGATTCACTTGATTATGCCTTGTCTTCCTCAGGCATCCGCGACTTCTTCTACCATTCACATGTGTGTCATATATTCTTCTTACACTCCTTTCTTCGTTCATTCGTTCTACATGTCCAAACCATCCGAGGATCCTTTTCTTAATCTTATTCATTACGCTTACATCAGCCTTGCATTCTTTGCGGATCTCCGCATTTCTCATACGATCATACATGGTTTTACCACATATTTCATTTCAACAGCATTCAGTCGACTTTCATCCTTCCTCTGCCAGTTCCATGCCTAACTGCCATACATCAGGGTACATTCAGCTCTCCATTGTGGACTGCTAGCTTCGCCTCTTTGGAAAGTTTTTTATTAGCGCCAACGTCATCCAGTCCTGCATTAATGGAGTTACCTGCATTTACTCTTCTGTCGATATATCTATCAGCCTTCCCTGTAAAGTCTAATGGATAATATAAAATTGTATTACAGCTATTACTAATACTAATATTAAAATATGTAAATCAATTCATTATTATTCATTGCCTTTCTATGTTAATACCCACCCTAAAAAAATGTCACGTAGGAAGAGAAAGCAATATGAGTATGAAGGCAATTTGTAAAAAAGGATTCTGCGTGTACTGCAGCGAAAATCATTCAATATGAAATAATAATGACCTTTTTGAGAGGGAGTGAGAATTGCTTGTTTGAAGGAGTTACATAATTTTATATTTAAAATTTAAGCTAATGGATACACCAAGCATTAATAACTCAGGTATGGGGCACACGTCATTCCTATGTCTACCTACGTTAAATTATTGTGAAAACAAGCTTATGTGTCCAAGCGGTTAGGAGGGTATTACCAGAGAATACCGGAAATTAGTCCTTTTTAAATCAAATTCTAGACGTATTGACTCTTTTTTACAAAAATAATAACCAATTTGTTTTATTTCCCAATTAATTAATTTAAAATGATGTATAATATATTTGCCACACGTTCCAGAGTGGAAGATACTCTCAGTATTGCCATAGTGTAAGACCACTATTCAGAAATGAAGCGTTGCTTGAAATGGCTTAGCCGTGTTTGGTAACCAGATCTCAATAGTTAGATACTTCCTCACCTTCCTCTTCCACATCTCCCAAACTTTCAGCCTTACAGCATCCCCATTTGGGCAGTACAGTATTTATATTTAAAAAAATAAAATTTAAAAAAAAATATATATTAAATTTTTAAATTTTTTTAATATATAATTATTATTATGGAATATTGAATTATCTGCGATATAATTTTTTTTCTGTGATACTATTACCACGCGGGAGAAAACTTTATATGAAAGTGTAACAGTGCCTGGCTCAATCGATAAAAGTGTGTTTCCACAGCTGAACAATTATTTATTGCTTTTTAATCTAATCTAGAAACCACATTTGCCTTTAAACCTAAAGAATGTCCCATAAATTATACGGACAAGTTGGAAAAAACCACCTTTAAGGTGAATGTCAAAAGATTTGCGTTTTTTATTTTACAAAACTATTTGTTAATATTCATATTGCTTGTGTACTAGCACGAACAATAAATTTTTGCTATGTCAAAGCATAACTTGTAAAAAGCGTTTATAAGTGAAATACTATACGCGAGAATATGAATTCTTTTTACATTCACCTTAAATCAATAAACCCCAACCATGTGACTAGATTTTAGTAGAAATGCTTAGGTATAATTTAGACAATATGAAGAACAACTAAAGAAATATATTAAAAATTTAATTTAAATTAAATTTAATAATGTTATTATTAAGTTCTGCAAGTGGGAGTGGAAAACACCAATAGATGCAGGAAATGTGAAGAGGACGAAGAGACTCCAATTCACCTATGGTTCTAATGTCCTACCTTGGTGGGAACTAGGCTCAAATACCTGGGGAGACATACAGTAGAACCAGAAGACATAGCCACATATCCAATGACAACCCTGGTGAACTTTATTAAAGGGACTGGTTTGTTAAGGATTGAGGTAAAATGGGAGATAGCACAATGGGCCATGGCCTAAGTGCTCATGGGAACTACTTGTAAATCGTCTCCGCCTTTAAAAAAAAAGTTCTGCAAGCATTTCAGTTTTTTTATTATTGTGACAGCTGTTTCGGCTTACAAGACCATTTTAAAACTGTGGTTGTACCACATTGAGATGTACTTTTACGATTTTAAACGTGAATTTTAAAGGTGTTTAAATTGATTTATTACCGGTTAAATCAATATGCTGAGAAAACAATGGATTCTCCCCCAGGGTATTTTGAAATCTGTTTTCCCCGAACTAAATGTTAATGTGTTCTTAATTGTTTAATAATGACGTTATTGCTACGACTTATTTGGATATGCTATATTGTTAAGTTTTGTAAATTTTTACAAAACTTAAACAGCTCCTAACTCTACCTTATTATCTCCCGAAAACAATATAAAAATAACACTAGATCAAACTCAAATAAGCACTACCCACGAAAACGAATGAAAACGGAAAGATACTTTTCTGATACCAAAAACCAAAGAGATATCATTTATTTTTCAGGCGGATTTTTTTTTTCTGAAAATGAGCATCCTTCTATTTAGATATCAGTTCAATCCTTTCTAATCTCAATGTTTATAACATGATTCAGATAAAATGAAAAAACTCCATTAATTTCCTCAACGGAACAAAAGCGCGTGGAGAATTGTTTCTCTCAAGTGAACTTCTATTCCAACACTTAATTTGGGCATCTTAATCGCGTAAATTTGACAACAGCCAATCATTGTTGATAGGAAGCCATTTTATGTGTAGCGGTCGCCGTGAGAACTTACGTAAGTTAAACTTCCAAATAACTTCTGTGATCTCAAAATCCTTTTTTTTAAAGGTTCGTTTATATTAGAGCAGGCACGGGTTTTCAGCCTTTATGGACTGCACGCCACTGCTTGACACCTATTATGAATTAAAAATGATAATACATTCAGTACATGTATTCATATATTCAGTACAAAATAAAAAATTCTAGCTTTTGGCTGTTGCATTGTCTTCCAATCAACACAACACTTGAAGTGACAATGATGAAAAAATGAAAATTACAGTAAAAAACACGATAAACATACCTTGTCCTTCTGTGGCGGAAATGATGTCCTCTTTAGAAGGCTTCTCGTTGAAGATATCTCGGTCGGTGTCGGTGCTCTTCAAGTCATCGGGCCCCCTTCTGGAGAAGATGTAGAAGCGGTTCTTCTTGAACGCCGTGCAGAACAGGGTTGGATCGGGGGGCACGGCAGCCAGGGCCGGATTGTCTGACGCCTCCATCTCCAGCGATACGGCACCTTTGGATTTGTGCCCACGGCCCTTTGGTTATTTCAAATGGTTATTGCAAATGAGGGGTAATCGTGAGAAATTATTGTGCACTGTCATGATATTGTGGTATGATTAAACTATGACGAGATACCGTGTGGCGTGAAGAGATACATTATGATGCGATGAAACAGTGTGGTGTGACTGTGGCGAAATAGTATCTGGTGTGACAATCTAGTTAAATACATTATTGCGTGATAACGCAATGTGGTGAGATACACTCTGGTGAGAAACTGCATAGTGTGACAAAGCAATATAGTTGGATACATTATGATGTGATGAAATAATCAAAGATGTGCAAAGTGGGTACCCAAAACCATTAGAGATGCAAAATGGAAATGGGTCAAAACTTTTCCATTTAAAAATACAAAATGCAAAATGGTTTTTAGAAAAGCATTTCAAATGCAAAGTACCTATTTTCAAAATGCAAAATGCTTTCTCAAATCAAACAATAAAAGAGTTTAAAAAAAGGATAAACTAATTCTGTTCTAGCAAATATCGGTTTTGGTAAATTTTCTAAATTTTGAAAATTACGTTTCAACTTAATTACTTCCAGAAACAATTATGTAATTATTTTTGAATAATTGGTAAAAATTGCATTAACATTCATTTTTTATTCAATCAAAGTTCAAAATTTTCCATATAAGATTAAGGACCTTGGTATAAAACAATCCCTTTACCGCCATTTCTTTTGTTTGGATTTGATATTAATTTGTGAAGTATTGTTCCAATCTATATACGCATCAATTACTATTATTGAGCAGAAGAAAGATATAAACCGCCAAATTTTACGCGGAACTAATGTTGCCAGCTTAACCCGTCGCAGGCCGCAGTCCCCCCGGCGGGTCCGGATTTTTGAAGCGAATTTGTCCCTTATGTATAAAGAAATTGTATGAAGAATAAGGTCAGAATCGTTTGGGCCATTCTCATTCTTGACGTAACGAAATACTGGATAGCGTCTAGACACTCCAAATAATTCAAATTTTTACTTTTTATTTTAAAAAGAAAGACAAACATTCCCGGGTTACGAATAATCCAACAACATTTGAAAATCTCCTACTACCACCACACTAAGCGGAAGATATTGCTTGTGTTGTGATGGAGGACTTAGCCAGCCGAGGGATCGAACACGGAACGCCTGGGTGGGAGCCAAATGCGATGCCCACACAACCACTGACCGGTCAATTAATTGCCAATGACGCGCCGGGCATCAAAGATGACGGACAAAATGGCTGCCGCTTGATAATATTATGATAGCTGTCACATTCAAAGTCTATATTTTTTCATTGTTTTTTTTATATAAATCCATTGTGGAAAGCATAGATTTGAGTGATTATTAGGAAGTTTGTTTTATCTACATTATTTTGATGTAATTTTTGTAATATATCACAAAAGAAATGTTATAAAACTTGAGTTCGTAAGAAAGGTGAGAACTGTCAAATATTTTACGTCGTATTGAAAAAAAATATTTTTCCTATGCTGGCTTTCAACAAGTTAAAGAAATAGAAATTACTATAGAAAATTTAATATTAGAGCGTATTTTTTTAAATGGTATCACTTATTTTTTCCAGGGCTCTTCTATCAGGGAGCAACTTGAGATAATAGGAAGAAAGTTGCAAAAAGGCATTCAAAATGCAATAGAAATTGAAAAATTTGCATTCAAATTGAAAAAAGCATTTAAAATGGAAATGGGTGAAAAATGGCATTTAAAGTGCAAAATACCCATTTTGCATTTCCATTTGAAATGGATTTATTTGAAATGAAGTACATCTCTGGAAATGATGTTATTAAACATGTCTAATAAAACTGTTAACTGAAAAAAAACACTACACATATTAACCAATTTAAAAGCATTTATGTTTTGTTAAAGCAAAAATGAAAATTTTCATCGTAAAATGTATGATGAGAAACTATATAATATTATGGTACAGATTATTGCGCTGTTTTATGACCAGAAATTGATGAGCAAAATTGTTGTGATAAAATAGAGGAATGATGTAAAATGTCATGATAAAATAGAGAAATTATGACATAGTGATGAAAATTATAGCAATACGAAAATATTGTTTTATAAGAAACAGTCACAAAAAAACATGACAACAATGGTGAAGTACATTAACATGGGAGATATTATTTTAATGTTTTATAACCATAAAGCAATGTTATGAGCAATGATGAGAAGGTATGATACAAATTGAGATGAAAGAAAGAAAGCACAGCGGTTAAAAATAGAAATTGTTTTATGATAAACATTGTTATAAACTATAAAATTTGTGATAAATAAAATTTTGTGATAAGAAAAACATAGAGAAAAGAAACATAAAAAGAATTATATAAATGCAAAAAAGTTTATGATTAAACATTATGATGAGAAACATGGTGATGAAAAACACAAAAATGAGATTTTTTTTAATGTGATTATAGTGGCAAAGGGAAAATAGCAAAAAGTGTTGTGATGATAGTGGCAAAGGGAAAATAGCTAAAAGTGTTGTGACGATAGTGGCACAGGGAAAATAGCAAAAAGTATTGTGATGATAGTGGCAAAGGGAAAATAGCAAAAAGTCTTGTGATGATAGTGGCAGAGGGAAAATAGCAAAAAGTGTTGTGATGATAGTGGCAAAGGGAAAATAGCAAAAAGTGTTGTGATGATAATGGCAAAGGGAAAATAGCAAAAAGTGTTATGATGATAGTGGCAAAGAGAAAAATAGCAAAAAACACGGCGATGACAAACATGGAAATGAGATTTTTTTAAAATAAATAATATGATGAAAAATATGGAGTTGAGAGTAAGGCATTGTGATAAAAATACAAATATAACAAAAAAAACAAAATAAATAAAAGAAGAACCACTGAAGTCGGGAGAGGTAGACATCGCCCTAATGCAATAACTGGGTTTCATTTTGATAAATTGGAGGCAAACCATGTGACAATCTTTTTGACACCAAGGGGTTTAAGCATGTCTTGACTCTTTGAAGCTCAAACTTTTTTTCTATATGTCCCTTTTTTAAACTTTTCAATAAATTAGACTTTATACAACAACTCAAATATTAGTAAAATAAATAAAAATAACTTTAAAATAATCAAATACAGCAGAAAAGTAAAGTTGGCAGTTCGTAAAGTAAAGTAACGGTTTGCAGCACAGTCCATTGTGGGATTGCGCTGCGCAAAGCTTGCATGTTTGTTTCTAACCGTACCGTCAGATGTGTGAGTTGCCTTCAGACTGTTGGGACTCATTATTGACAAATCACTACAAAGGACACGCCCCACTCTGCGCAAGTTGGTGGGTTCCTCTCACCCTTACGGGGAGCTGTCTCTTTTTAGCTCCACGGGAAGAACATTTTATAACTAACCATGAAGCCATTACTCTACAAGGCAGTGGATGGACCACCTCACAACTTTGTTTTATTCACATTCATACATTGCGTGAATTACCTGGAAGAGGGCCAAATGCAGGGGGCGGAGGTTCTCGGGTTTCCCAATCATCTTGATGCAGCGGTTGGTGACCAGGTTCACCAGCTTCACTCCCAGCATGGTGGAGTAAAGGATGAAATTGCCGCTCTCGTCAAACAGTATGTTGGCCAGGTGCATGGCGTCTGATCTCTCCAAGTCTCGCTCCGAGGCCATTCTAAAATATAAAAATATTTTTAAATTTATATTACATTGTATACAATTTATAATAGCAAAAATAATAGTAATACTATTGTATAATAACAGAATATATTTAAAATGTTTACAAATTATGTTTTGTTAGGTCGACCTTAGAACCAAATATTCGTGAAATGCCAAATGAATTATGCTCGTAAATTTTTTTAATCTTTTTTTATTTAAATATAATAGAAAATAAAGATTTCATAATTTGTATTGCATCTTGACATCGATAATAGGAATAAAGGGGGATACATGGAAGCATGCATGGAATGCATATCGCTGTGCTACAATCCAAATTCACATACTATCAAAACGGCGGAGCCAATGACAGTTATGCGTAGGTAGAAACAAAGGCGAGGTGCCAATATAAGTAGATGAGATATGCAGTAGTACGGGCGAATGATATATGAATGTTTTTTTTTTTTCGTTATTTATTTTTGGGTTATTATGCCATGTTGCGCTACCTTCTACTTTAGTCAACTTTTCGGACAAAGTTCCAGTGTCCATCATCAGGGCAGATGTGTGACATGGTATAACACCCCAAAAATAAATAATGAAAACACTTTTGATCATGAAAATCTATCATATTCGATATCTGAATGCCATTGAATATAGAGAATAAAAAAATAAAAGTTTAAAAATGCTTGCAACTCTACAGGGAGGTTCCAATGAAAAAGATCGATTATCAAATTTTTTAAATAAAAATTAAATATCGATTTATTTCATTAAAAACTTGCTTTAATTTATACCTACATGCAAGTAAGCAATAAAAATGCTCAAAACGCATGATGCTAAATTATTAAATATCGTGTACTTCTTGTAAGTATTTTTTGATCATAAGTATTTATAATTTTTTAATAATGTCTAAACAAAATAAGTGTGTAAAAAAATCTGAAATATTTTAGTTTGTAAGACCTTAAATAAATAGAAAAACGGAGGTATTTTCGTCCCAAAACATGTTCACGGATTTATTTTTTAATGACTTTAATTTAACTAAAATTAAAATTCTGAAAAATAGCTTTTCTAGATAATGTATTGATTTATTTTACTGTATGATTATATTTTTCGAAATTTGTGTTGTATAAAACAATATTTCGTTTGAAAATGGAACAAATTTGCCGACGACCAATAGTATAATAACCTTACTATATTAAAAATAAATTAAGTTTTTCAAAATTTAAAACATAACTTTACCAGATAAAATAACAATCTTTCAAAATCAATTTATGTTTTTTTTTGTAAAAAGGAGTCAATACGTCTAGAATTTGATTTAAATTAAATTTACAATATTAACCAATTTTTTTATCACTTTTATTTTATTCAGAGTTATCCGGTCACCTTAATTATTTACTTGAGTTAAATAAATTATATTTACCGTCTTCCAAATTCCATGTTGGGAAGCTGCTGAGTTTGATGCTGAAGCTCCGTAAACCTCTGAAGAGTCTCATCGAAGACCCTCGACAGCTTTCCCGTCAAGAAATTAAACACCCTAACTTTTCTATCCACAGACAAAGCCGCCATCTTTCTTCCATCCGGAGAAAATGCCAGACCAGTTGGAAAGGTCTTGTTCTTTGCAAATTCAAAGAGATCTGTGTCAAGTTTCGAGTCGAAAGCAACATTCTTTGGGAATTTGAATTCTTGCTTAGGTCCAGTCCAGTATTCGAGGATTCCTGCTTTATCGACCGAAACGCACACGTCAAAGGCTAGGTTGTATTTGATGACCGCAACAGGCTGGCGATGTAATGTCTCAAACACGTGAAGCGGTTCTTTCGTGCTTTGGATGCCATTGTATATGAAGATTTTATTTGTGTTTGCTTCTGACCTGGAAAAGAAAAATAATAGGTAACTAAATTATAACAAATAAACATAATATTTGGTTATTAATAATATTTTTTTAAAATAGCCATCTCTTAAATTTATTTTCTTATTAATAATTATATTTAAAATAATTTATTTTTGTTGTTTAAACATCTTTATTATGTTTTGATAATTTATATAATGTAATTTTTCATATTTTTTTAAATAATTTTTATATTTAATTTTAAATAATTGTTTTTTACGATATTTTTAATTAATTAATCACCTCTCTCTAAAATATTTTCATATTTCTTTTTAGTCTATACTTGTTTGTTTATTTTGTTATTAATGTCATTACTACCCTGACGAAGAAACCATCGGTTTTGAAACATGTAGGTAATTGTGATTATATTAGTGGTTTAAACAAAGTTATTTGTTTTAATTTAATTCAAAATGACGCCACAAAGTGATTTTGCGAAGTTTGAAGAAACATAATATTGTTTGGTAAAAAGTTACAAGCCCGCCTCACGGATAATACGGAATATTTCTTGTCGAAGTTTCATGCACGGATAATACGGAGCATTCCTTTTTAATGAATAGACAATCAACACAATCAAATATGACATTTGCCCAAAGTACCAACCTTATAAAATAAATTCTTGTCAACGGGTGTAGGTACAGTACCTATCTACTTTCTGGTTGAGCTAAATAATACAATATAATCGTAAAATTAAACACTTATAACCTAACCTAGATTTTGAGTTTTCAAGTAGTTTAGCGGCTACGCTAGGTTTGTGTAACATGGTTTGTGATACAAAAGGAAGTGCCCTTTATAGCGCCTGCTCGCATCAAGGCAAGAAAAACATCCCAGTTTCCAAGTAGTTTAGCGGCTACGCTAGGTTTGTGTAACATGGTTTGTGATACAAAAGGAAGTGCCCTTTATAGCGCCTGCTCGCATCAAGGCAAGAAAAACATCCCAGTTTCCAAGTAGTTTAGCGGCTACGCTAGGTTTGTGTAACATGGTTTGTGATACAAAAGGAAGTGCCCTTTATAGCGCCTGCTCGCATCAAGGCAAGAAAAACATCCCAGTTTCCAAGTAGTTTAGCGGCTACACTAGGTTTGTGTAACATGGTTTGTGATACAAAAGGAAGTGCCCTTTATAGCGCCTGCTCGCATCAAGGCAAGAAAAACATCCCAGTTTCCAAGTAGTTTAGCGGCTACGCTAGGTTTGTGTAACATGGTTTGTGATACAAAAGGAAGTGCCCTTTATAGCGCCTGCTCGCATCAAGGCAAGAAAAACATCCCAGTTTCCAAGTAGTTTAGCGGCTACGCTAGGTTTGTGTAACATGGTTTGTGATACAAAAGGAAGTGCCCTTTATAGCGCCTGCTCGCATCAAGGCAAGAAAAACATCCCAGTTTTCAAGTAGTTTAGCGGCAACGCTAGGTTTGTGTAACATGGTTTGTGATACAAAAGGAAGTGCCCTTTATAGCGCCTGCTCGCATCAAGGCAAGAAAAACATCCCAGTTTTCAAGTAGTTTAGCGGCTACGCTAGGTTTGTGTAACATGGTTTGTGATACAAAGGTGAATGCATTATTTATTATTTATTGTATCCAGTAATCCATTATTCTGTTTTTGTTAACAGCGCTGCGCGCGGATGTTTTTACAACCATGAAGCTAAACGGTATTAGTTTAAAATTTAAAGCAAAATGTAGTCATTATGAGCGTCGCGAACACAGGACCTCGCACGGCCGCATCTGAGCGGCTAATGAATTGTGAGAATTTATGTCTCGAACTGCCATAAAAATGGTCAAACGGGAGATGGTAAATGAATGAAAATTATATACTTCTTAAAATTAATTTTTGATCTAAATAATTTATAATTTTTCAATAATGTCTAAACTAAATGAGTGTGTAAAAAAAATCTGAAATATTTTAGTTTGTAAGACCTTAAATAAATAGAAAAACTAAGGTATTTTTGTCACAAAACACATTCTCGGACTTATTTTTTAATGGTTTTAATTTGTCTAAAATTTAAATTTTGAAAACTGCGTTGACTAGAATATATGTATTAATTTATTTTGTTGTAAGATTTTATGATTTGTAATTTTTGTTGTTTAATAGAATCTATCGTTTGAAAATTGAACAAATCTGCCAACGACCAACGGTATAACCTTAGTATATTATAAATACACTTAGTTTATCAAAATTTTAAAACTGCGTATACCAGATAAAATAACAATCTTTCAAAATTAATTTGTTTTTTTGTTAAAAAGAGTCAATACGTCTAGAATTTCATTTAAAAATGACTAATTTCCGGTATTTTCTGGTAAAAAACTCTTAAGAATCGATTTTTGCGATATGGCAATCTTTTTAAATATCCTAGCTATTGGTACTGTTGAAAATGTGAAAGATTGATTGTCTATGAAAATATAAATAGAACATGGCGAAGAGTTTGTAAGTGAATTAATTTAAACAAAATTAAAATGTTAAATGCATATTTTTTGCATGTTTTTTCATCTCCCCCGACATAAAAACTCACCTTTCTTAACACTTCAGGACTCGCTAAGGGATCTAACGGACCCAATTCTTGGTTTTTTTTTGTGTAGTAACTTTAAAATTGTGACGTTTGTGACGTTGCTCTTAGTATCTTTTACGATAGTGTAGCACGACAGATGACGTTCTAAGTCGTCAGTTAGCACGCTGCGTGTTAGTGCTACGGACGTAAAAGATGTGTATGGGTCTGCTGGACCCGGTAGCGACAAAATACGTAAGTGTTTTTTCCATAATTTTATAACAATTTATTGACCTTTTTTTACTTTACTTCATAGAAAATGGCTACCAATAAGTTTTTGAGATCTAACGTAAAAGAATAATATCTCAATGAAATATAATCCCAGAAGTAGAACCAACTGCGGCATCCAAACCACCTCCACCAATGAGTGGACGAAAATTGCATTGCGGCTTATGTAACTGGAAAAAATATAGACAAACCAAAGTAGTTTTGCGTAAAATACGAAAAACCAAATTGTGGAGAACACATAAAGCACCTTTGTTCAAATTGTTATAACTAAATTCGTAGTAGAAAGAGACCGAACAATGTAGAGATGTGTTTTTATTCCAAAGAGATATTTTGTTAATTTTCAAAGTTGTTTTTGTTTTTTTTCTGTAATGATTGATCTCTCATTATTATTTTGTCTAAGTAGGTTCATTAAGCACTGTACAGACTCGAAGCTCATATACAAAGATACTGTATTATAAAGTATCTTTTCTACCGACACACTACGTTATAAAATATTTCTTCCTACGGCAAGAGAAGAGGTCAGTTGAAATCGGAAGCGTTCAAGAGAATATCATTTCTTTGTACTGGATATGTCAACTTGACAGCTCCGTGTATTCAAAATGACCCCCTCTCTAGTTTACGGCGAAGGGGGGGTCGCCTAACTTTTCTGATATCGCGAAGATTTAAACACATCATATGTTTATGTCTGGCGGGTCTGTATGGGATTGTATGGTGAGCGCTATTGTGTTATAAGCATCTTTTTGATGTGAACTGTGAGTCTGTCGCTACCTTTATGTACTGTAAGAAAATATAGAAGATTTTGCTTAAAATAAGTAATTACAGAAATTTTAACAATTACCCTTAATCTTATCATAAAATGATGGTAAAATTCATTTTATTTTTGTATAGATTTTTTGATTGAGTAAAAACTATAAATTAGTATTATATTGAATATTGTCTTTTTTTATTCACACATTATCCTTATAAAAAAGTAAGCATTCACTTTTATCGAGCAGTTTTTCATAAACATATGATATAATACTGGGTCCAGCGCAACCGGTAGCGAGTATTTGTGTTACAAATTAATGTGCGAGTCCCAAGTGTTAATAAAGCTAAATGTAACTATTTGACTAAACATTATTCCGTATTAACTGTGAGGCGGAGTAGTAAACAAATAATATATATATAATTTTTCATTGTTGAACTAACTTGATTTTTTTAAAAACCCCACAGGCTGATTTGTTCCGTTTAGCGAACAAACAGCTATTATTTATTTATTTGTAAGAGACAAACAGCGTATATACAACAATAAAAATAGAGATACATATATACAAAGTTAAATTGAGTCAAGCCAAAAAGGTCTCCTTTGTTAAAGTTACATTGGAGATGGAGTTTTAATATATCTTAAATTTAAATTGTAGAGAATAGAGTCAATTTGTTCGTTTTTTGGAACAGCTCATTTGGTCTCATAGAAATCGTTATGTCTCCCTTACAGCCAAAGGTGAGATCTAAACGGTGTTAGAAGGAGAAAACACCATGTTTTATATTCAAATCTAGAAGTTAATCAAAGAATTAAAATGTACACCTCTACGAAACCAAAGGTTTCAACTGCAAATTTAGAAAAATTTCTGAAACTTTGTATTTTTTTTAAATTAATTATTTTTAGACGAAATGACAAATAAAGCGAGGTGAGAAATAATGCTTAAAATAGATTTGTCTAATAAAATATGTGTTTTTTTGCTATGAGTAATTCTAATTTAGTTCAGTGTTTAAACGAAGAAACTTAAGGTGAGCCATTTATAAAACTTTTTTATGATTGATTTCAAAAAATTATTAATAACTTCAACCTGTCTCTGTCTGTTTTTTTTTTTAAACGCAATTTTAACCCTCATGTATAAAGATACTGTATAAGGACAAGGTCAGAATCGCTTGCGCCAGTATCATTCCTGATGTTGCTTTTATTTTCAGTAATGTAGCTTCTCGGAATTCTTTGTAATTAATTTTCTATGATACACAGCCATCATCATTTATCAATGTCATCCGACATTCAAGAGGTTAAAACACATTTCATCACCTTTTAAAAACAATTTTTAGTATTCGGAAACTTTAAGAAATATTCCATTTATTCCACTAATTCTTTGTCTTTCTAACAGCGTATGTAAAAGAAATATAACGATGAGAGGCCAGAGGGATTAATATCCAAGTTCCATAAACAAAACAAAAAAGTAATGTAAAAGAAATTCAAGATGTAGCTGCAAATAAAACTGCGTATCTCTTATAAAAATGCTGCATTTGCTTTCTGGAGAAATACATGAATATAACTCACAATGCCAGGGCGTTGATAGCGTCACCAGAAGTGTGGATCCATTCTGCACAATAGGGTTCAAAATCTAGCTTTATCATGTTAATCATGTCTGTAAAAGAATAAAAACAAAAATGTTAATATGTTGTCACATTATTCAAAAAGACATTACATTTATCGGAGTATATTAATACGGTAATGCCCGTACGGTTCAAATTAAGGAACCCGAGCTGCTGGCGTAATATACACACTTAGATCTCGCCCATACGCGTTTTGCAAACAGAAGTGGCGCCATCTATAATACTATATTTAAGGAAAACAGTATGAAGAAGAGGAAACATTTTTCGCTTTTATTCAACATTAAGAAGATTTATGTTCCTCTCATTATTCACGGTACTAATTTAAGAATGTCTACTATTATATATGTACCTATTAAATATAAGTATTCTGTAGTTTAATGATAATAATTGTAGTTAGTTTTGCAAAAGGGTAATGCTTTATAAATAGTCACCAACACTTAAACTGGGCGAAGCAGAACCAAAAGCCGCCCGCAGGGCCTAGCAGCAAAAACCCGCGGAGCGGGTTTTTCACTGCTAGTAAAATGATAATCGTGTCTGTTGTAATATGGCAGATTGGTATTACATCTTACACTCAGAATAAAAACTCAAGTAATTAATTAGAGATTCGAGGTTTGAAATCATTGTACGTGTTTATGGTAATTATTCCGCTAACCGGCACACTTTAAGGCACACAGATTGTGAAAATCACAATTCGTTTTAACAATTACTACAAGAAACAACTGTTTACATGCACAAAATAGGTTATTAGGTTCTTAGTTTGGGTAAACTTAGTAATTCATGCGTATTTAGTTGAAACAAAGCTCACGCAAAAGTCAATGCATACAAAAAAATTAAAATGGTGGCAAAGAAAGAGTTTAGAAATTTTTATTGAATAAAAATGGAATTTTAATGCGTCTTTTACCATCTATCCAAATGTAATTAGCTGTTTCTTGTAGTAATTAAATAGAAATGCAGTGTAATTCCCAAAATAAGCCTAATAACAGCCCAATAATGAGCCTAATAAATAATGTAATTCCCAAAATAGGCGATTAGTGGAATATTTACCAAAAAATTGTAATAAATACAATTGAATGCATGTATCTTTTGGGGCTTGAAACTACAAAACTACTGAACCCCTGGTATGTTATACTATTGAGTAATGTGATCTACAATAAATATGAAATGTGAAACTTACCAAAATTTATAACATCAAATATTTTAACAGATTTATCGCTCGACGCTGTGCAGAGATATGTACCATTACAGTTGGATGCCAGGGCCGTTATCGGACCTAAGTGGCTTCGGAAATGCTTCACAAACTCAATCTCCTCTTCCACCTTCTTCCAGAACTTCAGGTGGCCATCACAACTAGCTGTCACGACAAAATCTGTCTTTGTCACCACACAATGAGTGACGATATCTCTGTGCATATAACTTTTTTCATAAGATTCTGAAGAAGGCAGGTTTTGTAAGTACAGCGCCTCGTACTGTAAAACTAATAACAGAAAATATTTTATTTGTCATATACAATGATCCTGCCATGAATAAACGTCATTCTTTTCCTACAATTATTAATTACCTTTTCGCTTTTTTTGAGGTTGGGGTTTTGCCGCTTCCGAGGGCATTGGTCCAACCCAGCCGCTGTCAGATTCATCTCCGCTATCGTTAGTTTGTGTTTTAATTTCGGAATCAGACATGTTAAGTTATGGATAGAACGAAGTGTATAATAATTGTTGTGAACTGTCAAGTTCTCATTGCGACGTAAACAGTCATTTGAATCTCCATTTTAGTCAATTTCTTTAGGATAAGTTTTGCACAGCAGATGGCAGTTGACACACCACTCGTAAAATTACGACAAACTTATCATCATCATCGCCGAAATGCGTTCTGCGGATATCAATGAAGTAGTGATGATAAATTATTACACCCAGTAACACCGTAAATTAGATGAAAGCACACACATATATATTTAATGAAATAGAGGGCCATTGGCTATTATTATGGTCCAAGATTATGATGGAAAAACTCCAAGGTCACTCTAACTATAAATTTAACTACTATTAATTTCTTGCACTTAATACCTATAATTATTGTGATATATGCTTTGCCTCGCATTTTATCAAATGATTTACTTTTGAAAATGGTGTTTTACTGATTATTTCGTAATTCGTTTTAAAATACACATAAAAAACTATTGGAGTTAACATATATAAAATGAGTTTGTGGTGTCTAGGAAAAAATTAATTCTGAAATCATTATTCGTCTCTTTTTATTCATCAAGAGTAAAGTATCGATTTCAAATAACTCAATAGTGGAGCAGAATTCAATATACATTCAAATCCTGAATCTTCGACACTGTAGGTACGTGCTAACCCCAAGGCCACTACGCCGCAACTGGTTTACGAATGAAAACATAATAATATGATCTATTTTTAATTTGGACGTAACTGTTCTAATAAATTCGCTGTACTTGGGAAGTCCCAATGCGCAGTTAAATATTATTTATTAAGAAGTAATAATTAATCCTACGTCTATCGCCAATAACATCAATAAGTATTTAATTAATATGTTCACTTCAAGTAAGTACTAAAGTATTGTTCGTGTTTCAAGAAAAGTTTTTCGTTTATGTAATAAACAGATATATTTGAACTAAATTTATGTAAATGGCTCGAGGGATTTGATATCAGCTGATGAATAATATATTTGGAAATTTTGTAAAATTAATATAATTTCATAGTATGTTTGTAGGTAGGTTCGGGTACTTTTTTAAACGATAATCGCGTTTACATCCCTCGCCCCCTGTTCACAGTTTTCAGCAATGAACCTACAGCCGTAGCCATACTTCGCGCGCATTCATATGCATTCTTCCGTCCTTTGCGATTCCATAGTGGTCGGTAGCGGGCATTTTTGTGATCGACGCTTCTGCAATTCGGTGGTGTTATAGATTTAGCATAGTTATTCAGTTTTTATTACTGCTGACTTTGATATAAATACTTTGTTATTTCATTTTAATATAATAATTAAAGGTAAGAACATCTATTTTCAGCATATTTAACGTTTTAATTGTACTCTACCGGTTATGAAAACACGTGGTTTCTGTACACCTCGATATTTTTAATACGAACGCTTTATTCCATTATTATCTGTTTCTGCGCTTCCTGTTTGTCGTTATAAGTGTATTTTGTTCGCAAACGATATGTAATTCTACATATTGTTCGATACTATGCGTAAGGCCCAACGCATGTGTCATAAAAGAGCGATGTAACGTATATAGAGTGCATTAACATTCCTTCCTTCGCTCCTCTCCGTTGTTGCACGCGAGATCTTTTTATTTCACCGCGAATTCCTAGCCGGCGAACAGTTTGAGCCGCACATTTGCCGATTGACATTCACAAATCGAGAATCGACTACGCGCGTGTGCTTTCGTCGCTTTCCATTCATTTTCACCCTCGCCGTCAGGTTGGTCTTTTTAAAATACGTCAAATAGCATTATTTTTCCAAAACTAATCAAACAAGTTTAGAATTTAGTGCTTACTTTAGTTAATTTTTTTTTTTTTATATAAAAGAAAGTTTATTCTTCGTTATTGATTATCCACATGTTCCGATTTCAAAAATTGATAATTTTATTGAATGGCATTTCATTTGTAGTAGATTTTTTGGCCTCATTTTAGTGTTGTTTCTTGTATAATAATATACTGTTTAGTTACTAGTGAAGGTACGGTAATTTAAAAAAAATCTTTTCCGTATATAAAAACACGCAACTTTCAAATTATATTAGGTTTCCCTGTAATTAGCAATTATCATTACATTCTGTTTAAATTAGATCAACCATGGCATCTTATCAACTGGAGCGTTTATTTGTGTGCTTCCGATTTCATTAACAGCAATATAATCAACATATTTTCTATATAACTTATAATTATTACCACAGAATTAATTATCCCCAACTCGTAGACCAGATAATTTTGTACAAACATTTTGCTGAATAAGCAGTGTGAGTAATCAAATAACATATATATTTTTAAGTTTACTTTTATCTTATCAAGACTGTATAGCATAAATTTCTAAATGCAGTTCATTGAACACTTTGTACTGAGTAAATCATACTTTGTAAGTAAATTATTACTTTTGAGTCTGTTATATTTATTTCCATGAAACTTTCATTTTATGATGCTCTTCGATTGTGTACATAGAACATGTAAATATGCTACGTTTATGATTTACTCAAAACCACATGGCATATTTTTTTGAGAGCATTTTTAGACCGATTTTTTTTAACCTCAAATGTTAAATCATTTTTTGTTCAATTTGAGTGTTCTTACTCCAAAAATCCAAATACATGGTTAAAATTTATTTTGTTACTGTATGTACACATTTTGGTTTACCTCCATATCTTAACCGACATGTACTGATGTGCAGTAATAAAATTTCCGTTTTGATTGCGTGTTCATGTCTTTATGTAGTTATTACGTGGAACAATTTCTTATGTTTCTTTTCAGACCAAATTGTTCATTTTGAAGTTGTATTCATTAGTTTTATCTGTTCCCAGATCACCACATCACACCAGCAACCATGAGTTCCACAGTTTGCTACAAGTGTAATCGGCCCGGCCACTTTGCCCGGGAGTGCACCCAGTCTGGGGCCGGAGGCGGCGGTGGCGGAGCCCCCGGAGGTGGCAAGGACCGCGGAAGCGATGGCGGATACCGCGGAGGGGACGGCGGTTACAGCCGGGGCCGCGAAAAGTGCTACAAGTGCAACAGGCTGGGACATTTCGCCCGGGACTGCAAGGAGGAGGCTGATAGATGTTATAGGTCAGTACGCTATTGCTTTTGGAGGTTAGGTTAAATGGGTGATGATTGACTAGAGTGAAGTCTGACTGTGTACGTATGTTTACAGGTGTAACGGAACCGGACACATAGCTCGTGACTGCACGCAGAGCCCCGACGAGCCGTCCTGCTACAACTGCTCCAAGGTGGGCCACATCTCGCGCAACTGCCCCGAGGGAGGCCAGGAGCGCGAAGGCCGCTCTTCGCTGTCATGCTACAACTGCAACAAGTCCGGCCACATCAGCCGCAACTGCCCGGATGGCGCCAAGACCTGCTACAACTGCAACAAGACGGGCCACATCAGCCGCGACTGCGATCTCAACGATCGGAACTAACACCGCCCTAGCGGCGCTAATCTTAGGGGTTCCGGTTTATTCTTTCAATTCAGCAAATTTTCTATGTGCGGGCGATCTGGCTCCGTCAGCCGGCTGGGGGGCGTCGACACGAGCCTCGGGGCCGCGACGAGCCTCGGAGGGCCCTGCAGTTCCAGGAGAGATTAGATCTTAAGACAGTTAAAGGTGTAAGAAAATTTCAAAGTTATGTTTTTAATCATATTTTTGCGAAATAGACGGAATGGAGAACTAAGTTGTACATGTTGAATTGTGCACCCCCCTTTGTCCTGTATATATCCGTTACTTATATATATCACTTATACAAGGCTGGCTGGAGATGTTGCGCTAGGATGGTTAGGATGGGGAAATCATTACATTATTGTGTGGAGAGGCCTAAGCGTTACATTTTGTGAAATTACAGAGTATTTATATATTTTGTACAAATAATTGTTTTGAAAAGATAAAATCTGACTGATTTATCTCCAACACTCACTGTGTTTTCCTTCAGACGGGAGCGAGGCGGGGAGGAGTTCCTTTCTACTCGGAGGAACGGCCCCCCAATGTCCCCCACACTTGTTAACATCTCCGGGACATTGCGGGGTCGGGCCCTTTACTTCCCTCACCATCCCTTTGTAAGTTCCTAATCCCTTGGAGGAGGAGGAGGAGATAGGGTTCATTTGGGAGATGTAGAGACGTAACAGATGTACCAACGGACAGCTCCATGCAACCAACCAAGATATGCCATGAAAGATAATCATTACTTTGGAAACAACTAGTTGTAATATTTGCTTTTAAATATTAGAAAATTACTGTAATTGTCTGCATGTGCCGGCCTGCACTAAGCATGCTGGTCGTGTGTTCTTGTCACTTGACGGGGACTTGTTTAGTAACATAATACATTTCCTTAATCTCACTCTGGTGTTTATCAATCATATATCTTCTCTACTACATTCATCGCATCAACCCTGGAGTTCCACGTTCATTACGACCGATGTAAGTATTGAATTGCAGAGGTTTGTATCTAGACCAGGGGTCTCCAAACTATGGCCCAACATCACATATTTGGCCCGCTATAGTTTATTTTGGTTACATTGTAATAACTTGTAAAATTTGTACAGATCATACAAAATAATCTGATGTTTTATATAACGACAAATTGAGAAACAATATCTGGCATACATAATGAAATTTAACATTTCAACTATAATTATTCTAAAAACTTACAATAACTAACGTATTCGCATAATGGGATGCAGCTGTAATTTTACAGTTTAGTAGCGACTTCAAATTCTTGTCAGTTAATTTAGATCACGCTATATTGAATAATTTTCTAAAACATCTTCACTTCAAATTGATGATTTTTAATTAAGTTCTTCTGTGAGGATTTCGATTTTGAAAGGGCTAAAGAATTTCATCAGCTGCGATTTTCCTACAGTTTGGGCCGGTATAACAGTTGCTTCCAGGTAGGAAACCTGGCAAGATACCATCACTAACGCCGTTCTTCCATGGAGCTACGTTCAAGCGACGCGATCGCCGCTCGTTTGTGTTTTCCATACTTATTATAGTGTTTGAAAACGCCGCCAGGCGCTACACTAGCAAAACACTATGACAGGTAGCGGTAGCGTCGCTTGTGAGTAGTGGAAGAACGGCGTAAATAATACTGATAAACCGGCCCTTCAGGTGTGCTAAGTTTGGAGACCTCTCAAGATGGTGAGTATCTGGCTATTCAGATCGGAACACGGGGTTCCCAAATCCCGTACATCCATCCTGAAGTAAAAAGTAACTGCAACAAGTACGACATTCTGTATCAGATATTCACCAATTTCTTCGATGTTCTAAAAAATAGGATCTCATTTTTGATAAAAAATATGGTACTCCCATAATACTGTAGCACAAAAATGAACACCAAAGGTGATCAAAATTTTAACTTCTACTTCTAGGTACATGCAAATGAAAATCGATAAAGGCCGGTCTCTTGCGACCAATTTCACAAAATATACCTCAAACATGATGGGTCAGGGCCACAACGTTTGTTGTTTTCCATGGGTCACGGAAAGTAAAAACATTGTGGCCCCGACTTAACTATCCACAAAGTGTAAACATTTTCGGACGAGACGCCGACGCTGAGCATGGGCAATCTTCAATCAGAGCGGCTGCTTGGGATTTGAAATAATTGAAATTTGAAAATGAGATACATTATTTGCTCTGTTGTGTAGAGTTGCCACAAGAAATAATCAGTACCTACACGCTTTTGTACAATGGAAGCACTATAAATCTGTCAATGAAACGCATAGGTACATTATTAACCAGAAAATTATGGCATTTATGGGAATGGTTATACAGGGGTACATTATAACTCACTTGGAAAATTAATATAGCTCGTAGGTCCTGCATGTGCGTGACAGCTTTGTACATATGGAGTACTTACGTACCTGTTAACAAATTACAAGCCCACTATTTCATAGTTTTGAAAATGAAAAGAAGGTTTGTTATCACTGAAAGATTGTGGTGTGGCCCATAAATGAACCAAGGTGGCCACAGATTGATAGATGACAGAATCATAATATTCAAGGGCGTTCATTAAAGAATTTTATTTAATCAGTTGGTCAGATGGACATAATATGTTTATTTTACAATTATTATATTGTTAATAAATTGCAAATGTTATCAGCCTACTTCCACGTCAGAGATAACATGAAGGATAGGAAGCGTCATTATTCATTTGAGGAACAATATTAATTCGTAAGTAGGTACTTACCTAGTTTCAATATTGCACATTTAAAAAAGAAGAATGTCAGTGAAATAATAAATGCCGGTGCGTTATTGGTTTATTTATGGTGCTGTCGAAACGACACGTTTCATAGTACGCCATGGTTTCAGCTTCAGTCATAAATGAACCGCTTCAGTCAAAAGGGTGCCTTTTTATTTCAATGTTAAATTGTGAATTCTGGAAATAATGGTCTCGTTATTCATACTGTGTAATAATAAATAATAAGGAACTAATGTGTAAAATATTCTGGACATATAAGTTTTATTATATATTATACGTAGAATTTATAAATCGTTATTTAAAAACGAATAAAATCCCATCACATTAAAACGCACATTTTTGTTGGTAAGACAGAATCTCCTGATTCTGACGTCACGGGTATCGGAACCAGTCTTTCCAAGGGTGGTTTATTCTTTATTTATGGGTTTATGTATGATCCAAACCCAAATCTACTCGAGTGGTATTATAGTATATTATATTATATATTCAGGTATATCTATGCAGCCTACAATGTTCACGTTCGAACCGATGAAACTCGAGTTTTGTTTATATTTAAATTTCATTGTTGTTTCATGGTGTTCATTGTATATGAAAATTATAAAAGTGGTGGTATTGATGTATAATTTATTGATCGATGGTGATACGTGTAATATTTATAAAGGAAATTTTGAGACGAGTGTAAAAATCATAACACAATAATATTTATATTGTTATAAATAATTTAAGTGTGTATGATATTATCATTGTCGATTATAATAAATCCAACATAACAGGTACCGCTACGGAAAAATTCTAGAAACTATCATGTAATTTTAAAGCAACATATGCAGTTTTCTCATCAAAGTGTAATCAAACTTTATACAACATAGATTGAATTTACAGCACAGATTTCTGGCGCCACGGCATTTTTTCTTGTTATCATGGAGGTATTTTTGCACTTTGGTACAATACAATAACAACAGTGACAAGATTTTACCTAGTTTTCTTCAATATTAAAAGCGGCTAATCGAATAAAAAACGTCTCAACTACAATACAAAATACAGCACCCGTTGAAAAAAAACACGCTTTTTGAGACTAGTGACATGCTAGTGACCCTAGTGACGTCACCCAGACAACCACAGATTTGGTGCGATTTTTGGAGACCCGGAAAATAAAAAATCTATGAAAATTATTTTGATTATCAAAACTAACTATAACAATAAAGAATACTGATATTTAAGTCAGAAGGTCAATATTGATTAAAAAATAAAAGGGACCTGAGTCCCATATTATCTCTGTAGGCAACTTAACAAAAAAAAAAAACAAAGGGCTTTTTAGGTTCATGGTATTGCCAGCATTACAATGGTACTGGCAACAATGTAGGTACTAAACTTATCAAATAATTTGACCATTTTCCAAGGCGGTACTTACCTAATGTGACCAAATGGGCCAGTATATCAGTATTTTTTAGTAATGGTATCACTAGGCTTATCTTGCCAGGGCTCTCATTCTACCAAAGAGCAACTTCACGGACGTAAATCTCTCTCTTGGCAGGCATAAAAAGCAACTGATATGTCCTGTTCAAACAGGACATACTGTATGCCCGCCACGAGAAAGATTTATGTCTGTCAAGTTGCTCTCTGGTAGGAGCCCTGCCAAGATATTCCAAGTGATACCATTACTAAAAAATACTGATATACCGGTCCTATTTAATGTTACCGGTACTTTGTCGCGTCTCCATGTATATTTAGTGCGTTGCACTTTCTTTTCCCGCTCATATCAAGGAATACTTATTGGAATGTTTTCAATTATTGGTCAACCTCACAACATTGGAATGATACAAAAGCATATTTTTTACAAAATATATATTTGAATGGGTATTACATAACATACTTCTATATGCCTATGATAAGATCTGGATACCAGGTATACGAGAATACAGTTCCAATCATTGTAGTACCAGATGCTAATAATTTATTTAGAAATTCGCTTTTTCATTATCTCTGAGAAGAGATTGACTAAATAATGTACACACATAGTCACATAGTATAGTAAAATATCTACCATTTTATGCAATGCTAAAATTGGCAGAAATAATTAATAATGTACAATATATTATTATACCTATATATTTTTATTTAGAACTCTCTTGCGAAAAATCGGGAAATAAGATTGCAAACATCTGATAAATACGGAATATGGACTAACCGGTAATGTTACAAAATACACCAAAGCAATATTATTTTTATGTTCAGAGATATTTATTGCGATCGAGCAAAGAACGGTGGCCGATCTTTGGAAGAATAATATTCTGTCTATTGTAGACGTTACGGACACTTTATTTTGGATTTATAGTAAAACAGTCATAGATTCTTATACAATTATATATATGCATCTACCTACCTACTTTGAAAAACTGTGTTTTACATAATTTAATTTGGGAAAACAAGAGGGAATTTAAGGTTACCCACACATATTCCTAGAATTATTTCAAATACAGCTTATAAAATATAAAAGTTTATTACATTAGCAAAAAAATTAAATAATGTAAGTATATAATACATAATGTATAACACATATATATATGTGTATCTATGTGTAAAATGTTTAAAAATACTGACCAATTATACACTTTTTTCTTATACTTAATCTAAACATCTGAAGTCTGTAAAATTCAAATAAATGTTATTGATAAATTGGATTATTTATATGTAGGATCTTGTAGCTTACAGCTTGACACGCTTCAACTTTACAGTCAGTGTACAGTGTAGTAGGTACATTTTCTTAGAAATATAATAAAAAAGCTTCGATGAAACTAAATTAGACAGTGTAATAATAGTAAAAAAAAAAAATAAGAAAAAAGCTTTGATGAAACCAAATTAGACAGTGTAATATAATAGTTAAAAAAAACAGGGCAACTTACGAAAATAACCTCCCTCAGAGGGATTTAAATTGGGGTTTTAAATTTATTTAAAATTTATTTTCTGTGTCATCTTTGAGGATGCTGTGTGGAGGGTCTTTTTGAGGAGAGGAAGGAGTGAACATGGGTCTTAAAGACACCTATGTTGTAGGAGGGAGGAAACACAGAGGCCGACAATTCGTTCCACAGCCGAGCTGTTGAACTCAAGAATGAGTCATAGAAGCGACCCATTCTCATACGACAGATGTAAACCGTGTACATGTGTTGGGCGCCCGTTTGGCGTTTTTCCCGACTATGCACCGGTGCCGAGGGGGTCAATGAAGCTAGTTCCTCGTTTATTTTTTGTCTGCCTGTAAAGTTAAGCTGTAAGTGTTGTTCTTTAATGTTCTACACTTGATTAAGTTGAATGGTGAGATATAGTGCTACACATATAAGTTTGTGAAAAAGGAGGGCGCTGTAGTCTATGATATAACGATAGTAGGTGTAGTTGCCAGATTAAAATATAAAGATATAGCGTTAGTTCATGTGCCAATGCAAACTTATAGGTGTAGATCTGTACAACAACAAATTAAGCGCACATTAAGAAAACTTTGAATAAATTGTTTTTTTTGATATTGTAATTTTGAGTTCTAATTTAACCACATATATAACTTTCTTCAGTAACATACTTTTCAATCGTTCTCAACATTTTTGTTTTTTAATTAAGGAGAATAAAAATATGAAAACAAAATTCAAAAATAAATAATTACATGCTTATAAATTCTGCAAACTGGAAACACAACATTGCAAACAAAATTTCATTACACAGATAAATAAGATTGAAAATATAGACTAAAGATATTATATATTGAGGCTGGAAAGGAAAAATGGCTAAAGCGCCATACTGTGTGCCATAGCTGTGACATTAAAGATGAACCTACACAATAAGCTATATTGTTTGTATGTTTTATTTTAATTTTATTTATTTATATTTAAATATTACATATAAATAAAGTAATGAAGTATTGCCCACCTCGTTAGATGTGAAACGCCTGTGTTAAGATGGCTATTTACATAACGGTTGTTAACTATTAATACAATTAATAAAAACATATTATTATTGTTTTTATAAGTTATACAATTCAAGTATGATAAGAAAAAAAGGCAAGTGTTTATAGAGTTTTCCAAAACGTGTGGGAAAGTCTAGGAAACTTGATTTGATGAACACAAGCACAAACAAACAATATAGCTTATTGTATAGTTTCATCGTAATTTCACAGCTGTATGGAGCTTAAGCCATTTTTCCTTACCAGCGTCGTTACATAAAGAAATAACTATTTCTCATCTCTGTATTGACTAATACAAGTTTTTCATATCATTTTATATTAGTCAAAATCATTTACTAATTTAATGCAGTTAGACCATCAAATAATTGCTGGAAGAGTATTTGCTAGTGCTGCTCCAATAATTCATATAAAATAAAACATTATAATATAAGATCAAATAACACAGATCTAATACTTATATAACGGTATTTAAAATACCACTACAATATTACAATGCATTCTGAAAACACTTTTTACCTCCAAGCCCGTAATTCAAATCTATATATATTATATTTTTATTACTTAGCGCTATCAAAAAAAGATTTATTCAATTGTAAGAAAAGTAAAACTTACATACAAATACAAGGTAACACATAAAAATCTGTCTACATTTTGTGCTTTTGAAGCAAAAGGCTTTCAATTGTGAACGAAAAGCGTAGTTAGTTCCTTAACTTTAAGAATCTGCTAATATCACAGGCAGATAAACATCTCTTTTCCGAAAAGTTTAATGGTGGACCACATTGTTTTATTATTTATAGAATTCAATGTACACATACCGTACTTAACAAGAATGTGTTTTTATAAACGAGTGAGAGGATTCGCTACATAGTAAATTTGTGGGTCGAAAGACAGACAATTATTATTTTATCAGTGTTTTTACTTTCTCTGGTCCCATTTTGTGCAGGATGTTGATTTAGTAGTGAGTGGTATTAGGAGGGATGTTACTATTCGAGTTAGGGGGTTTCTCACCATCCTACCAATAGCTTATCTACCCTAATAACGAATATTATTAAATATAAAAATAAAATACTTGCAGTGGTTAGAAAACTCAGCCAACTTATCCAATATATAGCCACCATTCATAGGTTCGAGTACCGAATTATAAACTCCAACTTAATAAATAAATAAACCGTAAATCGTAAATAGAAAATATTCGTTATTAGGGTAGATAAGCTACTGGGAGGATGGTGAGAAACCCCCTTATACTTAGTTTAATAAACAAGTTAAAGAACGATACCCGGGAATACTGCGTTGTTTCGTATAATGTGCAAGCCTTTTGCCAGGGCTTCAATATTTTCTATCAATAACAATTTAGACTAAATCAATTGCTGTAGAATATATGCAAGCCTTTACACGAAATTTAGCGGCTCTCGAAGCGTTAAAATATTAAAGTCTTTCGTAAGGCTGCAATTATTATTCTTGTTAACCGGCAAAAGGTTTGCAGGTAACACGTTAACCGGGCTATCTTTCTTTTAATACATTGTGCTGTGACTGTGTTATTATGATATAAAAAAGTGTACAATCTCTAAACCAGTGATTCACAAAGCGGGGATGCCTTTACCGAGGGAGTGCCGGGATCATTGTGACAGATTAAGAAGTAAGGGTAGAAGCAAGGGTGCAGAAGAACCTAAAGGAAAAGTGATTGCTTATTGCTCATGATTCAAACACCCCACTATCAGCCTCTAGATCTAGAATGTATTTTATTTGGTGAGTTTCATTCATTGTCATCGTTAATATTAATTTTTATGGTAGAATACCACACTAAATTGATGTCAAAATGCAAAACAATATTTGAAGAACACCACTATATAACTGCATTTTTGATTAAAACGGGATCATAATAACACCAAATCAAAAAATTGAATATGATCACCGGAGACGCGATGAGATGTGATATAAGAAGGGAACGAAGTACTATATTGTTTGGGAATCACTGATCTAAGCGAACTCAATGTTTTACAAAGGTGAATGTTTTAATATTAAATGTAAACCAATTTGGTAAGGAACACCCAATTTACGTTAATGTTTAATACATTCTAGAGCAAACTTTTTTCCTATGTGCTCGATATAGATCAATGTGGTGTAATCTTTGTAGTTTAAATAGAACTGTAATAAGTATACATATTGGATTTGTTCACTTTGTAAAACAATATTAAATTTGATCTTTCAACGATTTACTCTCAAGTAAAAAATAAAACCAAAGTGTTTCAACAAAATAGTATTAAAAACATCAATGCAAGTTATTTTTTTAAAGGTAAAATCGAAATTATGTATCGTATAGATTATTTCAACATAACGACAGATAGTGTTGTGTACTTTCATTTATTTGCTGGTCAATATTTATTTTGTCATCATCTGGATGGTTGCCTAAAAATTACCAGTTTATATTTACCTTATTATTTCTTGAAAGAATTGAGTAAAATAATAATAATTTTGATTTACATAATTCAATAATTGAACAGATGCATCAATAAATACATTTTTGAGATACAAGAGACATAAATCTGATTTTTGATGGTTGCTTTCACGTGTCAATAAAAAAACGCCAATTTATATATTATTAGCGCCCTTGAGGTGATTTATCACAAAAACGGCGCTCTACAAATTATATATTATTATTATTATTATAAAAAATTCTTGAAAAAGATCTAAAAAAAATAAATGAAATTGAATGTTGTTTTCTAACGCATACCAGAGACATCTATGATATTATAAAGTAACTCCACCTGCCCATAACTTCTAAAAAGCTACAACAGGTGGATCAAAATAATGTAGTGCCCAAAGTCTTCGAGCGTCTATCAAAAACGATGGTTGTTATTGGTGATTGTTATATTTATTTGTAGAATTTATCTTTTAAAATAAGTAATAAGATATTTAATGTTAGCAGATAAAATCACCCTTCACGAATGAAAATGCGAAAATACAGAATAATGATTAAGATTTTACTGTAGTGTTATTTTTTTATAAACCAAACAATAGAGAGTATAAATAAAGATAAATGTTCCTAAGGGGGTTTCTCACCATCCTCCCAATAGCTTATCTACCCTAATAACGAATATTATTAAATATAAAAATAAAATACTCGCAGTGGTTAGAAAAGTCGGCCAACTTATCCAATATATAGACACTATTCATAGGTTCGAGTACCGAATTATAAACTCCAACTTAATAAATAAATAAACCATAAATCGTAAATCTTAAATATTCGTTATTAGGGTAGATAAGCTATTGGGAGGATGGTGAGAAACCCCCTAAGAACAAAACACAAAAAATCATCTCTGTGAAAATTGTTTCACTATTTTCCATCTACACAACAATTTTGAAAAAATCGGTAAAGTATTCTTAAAAATATGTTTTTGATGAAAATAATAGTGTGGCCAAAGAGGACGTCATGTACCTATACATATCTGTGAAGGTAGGTATAACATTTTATAATAATTTAGAATAAAATAACTTAGTTTGAATACTACTTTATTGTATGTATATATAGAACCAGCCGGTTTTAGTGAAACCTGAATCTCCAGGGTTCTAGAAAAATATGTTAAATTACCTAATTATAGAGTTACAGTGTATTTAATGGTAACATAGAAGAGGGAGAGAGAACACCAACTATGGTGAGGGGCGAGACGGAGGTTGGTAAGAGAAGGTGAAAAGTAGGTGTAGGGAAGGGGGAATATATTAAAAATGGGGCTAAATCTAATTAAATAAACAATTAGACTTATTAAATAGCCCCATTTTAAATATATTCCTCTCTTACCTACCTTCCTCTCGCCCCCCCCCACAAAAGTTGGTGTTCTCTCTCCCTTTTCTATGTTACCTATAAATAATGCACTGTAACTCTGTAATTAATTTAATATGTTTTTATATAACCCTGGTGAAGGTTCAGGTTGAACTGAAACCGGTTGATTTTATATACTAAAGATATAAACAATAAAGTGGTGTTCCAACTAAGTTATTTTATTGCAATTACATATACCCACAAGGTGTTTGCTACGTATGAAAATTTATAACATTTTAATTTGGCACATTTTTTTCAACAAATCTATGGAACTTTATCTAAAAAAGTTAAAAATAACAAATTTCAATGGACAGTCTTTACAGTAGATACCTCCATATTTGAAAAGTATGAGAAGAAACACCAAAGTATTGATTATTAAACTTTATATATTGTAAAAATTAACCTCCCTTTGGAAACTGTTAACAATAAGAAACAACAATGTATTCATAACAATAATTATTGTAAGGATGAATTTAATGAATTACTAATATGGACCTTCACGATCGAAACCAAACTTACATAAAAGTGTTGCGACATTGTTTAATTTATCGAAAAATTAAATTTATCCAGTAGCCCAATTTTAGATGATGTATTCCCCACCCTCTCTTTCATAGGTAAAACCACAAAAAAATTTGATGTTCTCACTCCCTCTTCTATATTTCCTAATTTACTATAATTCTGTAAAACTTAATACCCAATACATCGCCCTCGAGGTTTTTACTAGCGCCAGGCGGCGTTTAGCTCTGTATGAATGCAGGTCATTTAGCATTCTTAGTTCGTTTTTGAAAGATAAAAAATCAAATGTTTGCAAGTGACGAAACGACAATCTAGAATAATATTAACTTATATTTTTTCCTAGTCCATTCTAGTATGCTAGGAGCACTTTTAAATTCAAAATACCAAAAAGTCGGGTGAAAGTGTTGTTGGTGCCTAGCATACTTCTTTGTTCATTTTCTCCAAATTTTCCTAATGACAAATGATTTTTTTTCCTACCAACTTAAGCCGACTAGATACAATCATGTAACATAGTATTTTGTTGAAAATTACATATCGTCCTGTCAACATATATCGTCAGTGTACGGAGCCTTTGTTCGAACCGATGAATGTGAGAACCAGCGGAATTAGACAAGCGAAGGAAGAAAACCCGGGTAAGTTGGCATTCCTGAGGCCCTAGCACGCTTGCTCTATAATGATCGGTAGGATAACTATCGGTAACTTCTCATCGTTCCCTACGACAACTGCAGATCGCAAACGAATAGGTGACAGTTCACAATGACTAAGTGTCCTTAATATATTCGATATCAACTGTCATTTGTACGTTTGAGATCTGCAGTTGTCCAAGGGAACGATGAGAAGTTACCGACAATCGGTCGGTAACTTCATATCGAGCGACCGTGCTAGCACACCTGATTATGCCCAGTTACTTTCGCTTTGCGGGTATCTTTTTTTGTCCCCAACAAGTGAATAAGAAAGTGTAAAAAAGTGCAGTGAAAATCTACTACGGATTCGCGAAAGGTTACATTTTCGATTGAATCGTAGATTTCGCAACACCTTCATGAGAATTCTGCATTTGGTTATTATCGTGGAGGTACATATATAGGATGGTGGCTATGAATTAACATTGTTTTAATATTTTTATGAAATATTTAGCAGAAAATTGTAAGTAATATTTACCCCAGTTGTATTTTATAATAATACTTTACCTACTTACTAATTTGAATAAAATTTCTTTCATTTATCTACAATTAAACATATTTTAAAGAAATTACACATATTTTTATGAAACAAAAACACAATTATGCAATATATTAAGTATTATCTGTGCATAACTATGTACGTACAGATGATGCAGACTTAATAATATATATATATATAAATTCATTATAAAAACAATTGGTTGTAGACAAACTCTATACACATATAGTTAAGGATTATTGGCAATGTTGCCATTATATTAAATTAACCAAAAGTTCAAATGACGGGAAGGCACTACATCAATAATTACTTGGTTAATTTCAAACAACTAACGTGTTAGTTAGTTAGTCAGTTAGTTTCACCTACGTAGAACACTGGGATTGTAAGTTAGTTATGATTAAGTTACATCACTACGGTTATTTTAAAAGAAAACCAATGTTTTAATAAGTCGACACGTATAGAGACTTCGTCTTAATATAAAGGCTTAATATTTTTGGACAATATCGAATCACAATAAGTACACATTGAACGAACACCGAATATTATTATATGTTTAGAAAATGTTAGGTAAGGTAGGTAAAAATTTAACATCTTACAAAGACGTGGTTTTATATAGATGGATCGAGTCAGGTTAAATTTCAATGCGTCATAAAAATTGACCTTTTTACGTATGTATTAACTACCAGTAATATCTTATTCTTAGTCTAATCATTTAATATCAAAGGGGAAAGCATCGAGTTCTTTTATGAACTGCAACGGAGCCGGAGTCGCGAACTTTCTTTATCTTGAAGAGCATCGACTTTTCTCTCCGTACTGACAGCTCGGGCAAGTCTCTCACTTTATCATAATGATCCGACACTTTATCGCTGTCCAAATAAGAAGCATCTACGTTTTGTATACTGGCGTCACTGTTTGTTGATAGTTTTCTTGGGTAGAACGGCTCGAGCTTGTGCATCGAGGGACGACTACAAATTATAATCTCTTCGGGTATTAGAGAGTTGTTCTTTGAAGATTCGGAAAGATTTATGGAGTCTGATTTAGCTTCTATTACTGGAGAAAGAGTCCTTTCGGAATACTCAAAATGAGATTCAGCGGCATTAGGATCATAAACAAACTGATCAAATTTTTCAATAAATATTTCAGGAATTTTATCCATCGTACTGATTGGTTCTTCCTCTAAAGTTGTTGAGTCGCTTTGCTCTGAAATAAAATGTGGTTCATCTCGGCGAATACTGAGTTTATTTTGAACTGTTTCCGTGCATTTGGACGAATCATCTTTAGAAGATATTTTTTCTGGCGACACAAACACTGAGTCCGAGTAATAGCTCTTTGAGTCAAAGTTGGAGGGATTGGTTCCGTCTGGAGATGATACGGAAACGAATTTGCTTGTGTTGGGACTCTCATCATCGATAGGTCTAAAGTCAAGGTTGGTCAAATCAAAAACAGCTCTACTTTTATAAGTAAGATCTCGCTTGATAGAAGATCGTTTTGATCTTATTCCGGAAGAAGAAAAACATGGTTCATATATATCAGAAAGGCTTGTCCTATCGGATCTTGGTTCCTCATAAAGAGTGAGGTTTCTAGTCTCTGTTGCATCTGAAGGCGAATCGTCCTGGTTGGATAAGTCCTCGATATTAGAAATATCAGGAACGTCAAAGGTGAACTGCGTTCCCTCCTTGTCAGGACTCAGTAAAGGAGCCGATTGAGAATGATCCTTTGTATTATTTATAGATTCCATGGAGTCATCTATTTCGTAGTCGATGATGTCGGTTATTTCCGGTGGCAATGAGAATGGAACATCAAAGCTGAAATGCGTTCTATGATGTTTCTCAACATAAAATCTGCTGCCGGGAGATTTATAAGAAAGGTCTGTAGAATAATCAAACTTCTTCCCGGCATGAATGCTGTCTAATTTTTTAGAAGCGCTATTCTTTTTAATAGCTCCTAAACTTAAGGATATTTCTTTATGGGCGCTAGTCGTATACGTAGCCTGATCTAGATTGGTTTGTTCATCGCTGGTTGAACACTTGACTTGAACAGTTAAGTGGGAAGATTCCAACGATTTACTATATTGGTAGCACTCTTCGTTCCTTCTACAGCACATGGTGTATTCACCGTTATTACTTTCGTGTCCATAGAGCGATACGAAATCTTCGGAGCAAAACTTTTCAAATAACTCTTGGGAACTAAGCCTAGCGGAACCGGTTTTATTATAAAATGCTTCAGTCGGAGAACGGTCGTATAAGGCGTTGGCACTCGACCGTTTAGGTTTTTCCGCTTTGCTTAATTTATAAAATTTTCCTAAATGTTTTTCGAAGAGACCACTGGGGGCGCTGCCCCCAGAATCGTTGGTTTTTTCACCTAAAGAACTAACACTCTTTTGATCATGTCTTTTCTTGGCGATGATCCTGTCAGAGGACGTTCCTCTCATACGTGTCGACCTGAAGGAGTTGTGTTTATCATAAGTCATCTTATCACTAGGGTTAGTCGCAGCTTCTACAATTGTTAGTACGTTAGTATCGGACAAGCTAGATTTATCACGGTTACGCTTAGCGCAGGTTAATTCACACTCGTGATCACACCTCGGGGGCCTGGGAGCTTCCGGGCTGTAGAGGCGGTCTTCCTGGTGCTCCTGTTCGCCCTCGGGTGGTGGTGAAGGTGGCGGGGAGGGCGAGTCCGGCGGGTACACCGACTGGTCGATGCGGATGGACTTGCGGAGCGGGGGGCGCGCCCGGCGAGCGGGGGGGCCCTGGGTGAAGCGGAAGCGCGGCGGGCAGTCCAGGGTCTGGCTGTGTGCCAGGAGCCTGGTGGCCCGAGGAGCGGGGTCCAGAGAGGCCCCCACACGCAGAGGCCGGCGTCGGCCGCCGCCTTCGTCCGGGGTCAAGGGCAGGGCAGCCCCGCGACCGAACTCGATAAACCAAAGCTCGTCCTTCAGGTCGCACTCTCACTTCTTCTCCTTCATGTCTTTGTTGAGATAATGCAGCACGTAATGGAGGACGAGGTCGTAGCAGTACTTGTACTCGGTCTGAAACACAATATAACATCATTATATTGAAGGAAATAATATGTATTACGAATTATGATTCTGAATATATGTTTTTATATGTAGTATTTAAAAATCGTCATTTAAAAACGAATAAAACACCATCACATTAAAACACACTGTTTTGTTGGTACGATTGAATCTTCTGATTCTCACGTCACGGGTCTAGGATCCAGTCTACATGAGTGGTATATCCATGGAGTCTACAATGCTCACATTTGAACCAAGGGACATTTATGCTAAATCAGTTGAAATCAGGTCGAAATAAGCTAGCTGTTTGAAATCAAATTGGCATTCTCATTGGATGACAAACAAAACAAAATCTTCTTATTGGATAACAAAAATACGCCACCGTGTTGCACTTTTAAGATGGTGAGACGCTTGGAAAAAAAATTCTTCCAAGGACACACAAATACACAAGTCACGCCTAGTCTAAACTATTACTTTCAAAATGCCTTAATTTTTCCCAAGACTATTTCCTCTAATATCATTTTACCTATGTATTGTCTACCAAACCGTTTCAAAAAGGACAATAAATCAAATTTTGTTATAAGTAACAAAAAAAATTTGTGAAGAGGATGAACAGGTGCAAGTTTTTGATAGTACCATATTTTCAATGAGTTGCGGACGATGCCTTCTGACGGTTTTGACCGCCTGGAAGATGTCCACCTCCCCGTGCTGGATGACCTGTTCAATGCACGCGTTGGCTGCGCAGTACACGCCAGCCCTGCTCCGCCCATCACTGGAATATTAAACAAGTACATGCATCATAAATAAATAAATAAATTATTTATTTTATTTTATTCCTCTTCTTCTAAAATGCGTTTTGTAACTAATCAGGATTGCCACGTAAAGAAATAAAAACAATAAAAGAGGCTTACGGTGAGACGACGCAGACAGGTCCATAGTCGGTCCTCTGCCTCCAGCGCTCCACCATGTTCATGAGTTCCACCAGTGAGTTAGTGGAGGTAGGCACCTTGTGGCCCATCGGCCAACAAGTCAACTGGAACAGCTGGACTGTCTTAGGAGGCGCCTTCACTCCTGCCATCAGCTCCGTTAGGGACACGATCTTTAAACGGGAAAAGACAAACATTCTAATAATCCATATCTTTTAATCCTCTTAAGTTTTGTTTGATATACACCATATACAATTCAAATTATTTTAAAGTATACATTCGTGTTGCCTTTCTCCATTTATTGAAACCAAGGTCAAGAACAGTCTCGAAGGGTTGAAGTCAGATAGATAAAGCAGCCGGAAAGATAATTTTGAAAGGAGTAGACAAAACGGTATCGACTGAGAAGCTCACTGATTTGAAACGTGATTGGCATTCCACTGCTACCGTCTAAGTCAGTGGTTCTTAACCTTGTTGGAGTTACTGACCTTCACTAGTTTCATATGCGCATTCACCGAACCCTTCTTTATGGACAAGCGGGGCGTGTCATCACGAATCATATGAGTCTGGGGTAAGTCTTGACTGCCGCCGAACCCGCTAGACTGACTCACCGAACCCAGGTTAAGAACCACTACTCTATGGAAAAGTCGCAGATGAGGTGGATTTTAAATGTAATCAGAATACTAAACTTTTATGTAAAGTCCATTGTTGCATTCGAAACTACAAACGATTATATAATTGTTTTAAATGATTATAATTTATTCGAAGTAGTGTTTGATGGAATTGGTTGAAAATATGTAGACGTAGGATATAAGCAAAGAATGAGAGGAAAAAGGATAACCAAATAACTTACCAACATGGCATCATAGATACATAGATAAAATCAATTTCTTTATTAATTTATGTTTTTAAAGACAGCCCGACGATAATTACGAGCACGATATCTCGAGGTAATTAACAAGTACGAGAGGAAAACAATATTATCTTCAAAACAAATAACACCAACAGCGTGCTTCCATGACAATGACAGTACTAATTCCATCTTTTTGGTGCAAAAGACTCGAACTTGCAGAATCTTCTCAACTAGTAGTGATGGTTAGGGAAAGGTGACATCCTGGTAGGAATCAACTATATTCTCATTTCAAAATCAATATTAACTGCAGTGATAAAACTCGTTTAGGATCGTGCAATAAACATTCTGGACATTTATCTGAATTGTGGTGGTAATATAAAATTTAAAACATCACCTAATTTTTTAAGAAGAGTTTTTAGTTTACCTTTTTGTTGATGCGGAAGACCCAAGTTTTGATATTGGTGTAGTGATTGTGGGAGACGTGGTCGATGGTGAAGACGGGGCCATACTTCTTGGAGTGTCTTGTGTCGGGCCAGAAGGCCGGGAATTGTTGCTGGAAAGAACAAATTACTATAAATAAACCTGTAGTGAAAGATTGCGGTTGTAAAGTGTGCAATAAAAATCAAGTGATACACCGATATAAGTGTGGCGTCGACATATTTCTTTTGATGAAATTGATCAAACATTTTGCAAATACTGAAAATCTTTCTTGAGTACATAATCAATTTCTTTGGCCTGTCTGGTTCAAAAGGTCTTATGTAAATTTGCAACAGAGGCGGGTATGATTACCGCCGGGAACCATTTATTGGATAACCAATGCCCCTGCCATTGTGGTCCGCTATGTTTGGTGAATAAACAGGAGTGTGCGTTCATGGGTGAGTTTTGTCTAGGTCTTGGCGGCACATCCGTTTTCCCACCTACTGCGTGGCGGGCCGGATCGGGTTAGACTGGTTGAGGGAGACCTTTTGATTTCTCCAGCCGGACTCTATCGACCCTTCATGTACTTCTCCTCCCCTCTACCTCCAGCCTCACAACATACCCCAAATTTTGGATGCCACAGTCTCACTGGCTTCAGGCGGTTGGAAGCAGTTAGAAATTCACATAAGAAAAACAAAGCATAGCGAATGAAATTCAAGAAAAGCTATTTTTAATTGGAATATACATATATATATATATATATATACCTAATCAGTAATTTGACCTTGCTTCTGAGTTTTTTTTTATTATTATTCATTTATTGTATTCGTTATTTTTTCGTGACGCTTCTCGCAATTAATTTGTTCATCGAGATACAAAATGAATATATTGTACCCTTTTATTATTTACGATATTTTATTTGCTTCATTTTTTCTATAAGACACATACAGACCTAAGATCTGTTTGATTAAAAAACGTATTAGCAGGATAACTGTATGTTACTTTTTAATGTTATCGTAAATAATATTGTGAATTTATTTGAAAGTGCATTAAAATTTTACCGCACTCTGTTGAGCAAACAAGATATTTTATTTTCCAGATGCTCGGTCGTTTGTTCAGCGCAGTGACAGTGGCACACAACCCGCGGACAACATTCAAATTATATATTAAACTCTTGCAGTGAAAAATGTTCGAATGTTTGCCGTTAAATAATTTTAAAAAAAAAACGTTGACTAGAGTTTCCATTATTAGTCAACAATATTTAAGAATCTTAATTATTATCTTATTTGACGATTATACTTAAGGCTATTGGGTGCGCGGCCGGTTTTATACAAAACGTAGTTTTGGATTTTAGGCCAAAATACTTAACCAAACTCAAAAATTATTTTTGTAATCAAAAGGTATGTCAAATGTCGATCTTGGACATTTATTTTTGCATTAATTTATAAAATATAGGCTATTAAAGATTTAAATATTTTATGATTTTAGAGGCAACTTGGACAATTATTTGCGAGTGAATGTAAACATTAAAAAAAAAGTACTATTTTTTTTTTAAATATGATGAAATATAAAATTTTAAATATTGTTTTTTTTAGAAACAATTTTGATGGGTGTAAATTTAAATTACAAATTACCTATTTACATCGGAAAAAAAACTTGTCGTTCATATATTAAAATTACTACCCAAAGAAACGCATTTTTAACATTTAAAAAAAATAAAATATATTTCATTATATTAAATCCAAGGATCAGGCAGATTTTTTTTCTTTAATAATTATAAATAACTCTCAAAAAATTCCAAACTTGCTTCCAAAATGAACCAAAACTGATTACTTTAATTACCTATTCGTCATCATTTAAAAGCAAAAGAAGTAGCTTCTGCCGATATTGACATTTGACCTACCTTTTTATTAATAAATAATTTTTCACTTTGGTCGGGTATTTTGGCCTTAAATCCAAAACTACTTTTTGTATGAAAGCGTCCCTGCAGCCGTTCCTCTTAAAGATAATTCTAATAAAAGCCAATATGAACAAAACATAACAAAAAATTTACACACCTTACTTATCGCACGACTTACTAACGGAAACAGCTTTCGCCCAATATCGCTTCCAAAATGTTCAACTCACGGAGCATTAGTACGCGGATGCGGATGCGGATTTCAGAATTTTTAAAGATATTTCAATTTTTAGTACATAAATAAATGAAAATCGATTTAATTTTAATATGTTTTATTTAATCATATTTTAATTGAAAAATTGGTGAATTATATTTAATAAATAGTAATACAAAATAAGTCCAGATACTGTTTTATATCAGTGGCGGCACTTTTATTTACTTTTTCAACCGTCAGCCGGTCATCCTGTGACAATCTCGGGCATCGCATCGGCGGGACTCGTCAACGTTCGGAGGTCACATGATATCTGCGATCGCCGCACCGAGCTAGGTTAATATTGCTTAGTTTTGTTCGTTTCACCATCACTGGGATTTGTATTGGCTATGATTTTTTTATATGGACGATTATGTGCTGATTGTTATGCGCACAAATTGTGAATAGGTATCGTATTTTTCGGTGGCGCGAGTTTTAAAGGCGGAATTTTAATGTCGAGCTATCTAGAATGTGCTTATATTATTATACAACAATTTTGTTTTATTTTCTAATTATTTTAATGGGGGTTCGCCGCACAAACGCACTTTAGAGAAAACCGCCACTGCCTATTTATGAAAACGTATAACGAAACACAAAGTTTACACACAGACTCATTTGCTACCGTTTGATACATTTTGACGTACGTCAATAAGATTTAGATTATTTTTGGGATGTGCGGTATTTACGTTATTATTAACACATTACTTGTGTGAATCTTAATTCAATTTGGTTAGATTATAGCACAATTTTTCAATAATAGTTTATTTTGCTACCCATTAATAGCTGGAATATTTGTTAAAATTGACTCCATTGGTAAAAAGGTTGTGCATCACTTGTTTTAGCCGGAGCTTGTTTCTAGCAGTTTCCGTAAATAAATATTGCACAGTTTCAAGTAAAATAAACAAGAAAAAATAACCCACCTCTAGATTACACGAACAGGCAAAAATATGTTAGGTAATTATTAACATTGTAATGAATAAAAATAAATGAAAAGAAAATATTTTGTTTTAAGTCACTTTATTTTTATTTAACGTCTACCGGTTTCGGTACCTCCGTACCATCATCAGGATTGTTACAAAAATAATGTCTAAAATATAGAAGTACACATATAAATACATAAGGTTATGAAAGAAAGGGACAGTATACTAGAGTGGTTAACCACGATTCAGGAATTAAAGTCCTACATAAGAACGGAATAGGTTTAAGACTTAACAATTTGGAAGCTTTAATAATCATTAATAACCAACTAAATATTACCTTCAGTCCAATTTTAAGTATGTTCCCCGTGTCTTCACTTATCCCCCACTCCCCTCCTCCCTCCAACAACTAACGCTCTGTCCCACTCTAGTATATTGTCCCTTTGTTTCATAACATTATGTATGGTACGGAGGGACCGAAACCGGTAGACGTTAAATAAAAATAAAGTGACTTAAAACAAAGTATTTTCTTTTCATTTATTTAAAATGTCAAGTCACAATGTGTTTGCTTCTTTTGAAAAAAAAAATGCTTTTGATACATGGTTTTAGACTACAAAACTAGGTACATGCCGTAATATGGTTGTCGAAATTTGAAGTATATTATCCTGGGGTAATTACTACAACTAGGTAACTCTGAAAACACATTTTTGGAAAATTGAATTAAAATTGTAATAATAATTTGTAATCAATATGATGTATCAATTTTTGTATATTTATACTGATAAGTATGATTACATCGTAGATTTTTGAGTTGGGAACCGTAATACTTTTATTTTGGAAATATAAAAATAGCTAATCATTTTTTATGTATTTATTTACAAAAAGGGAATGACTTAGGTACCTAGTTGTTACATACAAAAATGCAACGAAAGCAACCTTTCATAAATTTAATGGTACAACCTTTGATTATATAAATGTCATAATCAAAGGGTACAACTTGCTAGTCTAGCTGCCTAATTGAAACGTGGAAAATCACTTGTGGTAAGAGTTACCTAATTATTATAGAATTAAATCTATAATATTATAACATATAATGATAAATCTATAATTAAACCTTTATCATTACAGACTTGAAGATACCGTTTTTTGGAGATACCAACAAAAACATATTAAAATAACTTGATGATTCCAATGCATTACGACTTTTATGTTTGTGTAGCATTCAGAGGCCCTAGCACACTCGATCGAAAGGATAACTATCGGTAACTTCTCATCGTTCCCTAGCATGAATACAGATCGCCAACGAATAAGAGATAGATACGTTTTTAGATTTTCACGGCCAAAAGCATTTTCGTTGTTTGTTTTTGGGATCGTTTGTGTTGGGATCGTCGGATCTGCCGGATCTGCCCTGATGATGGACACTTCAACGCTGTCCGAAACGTCGGCTAAAGAAGGAGGTAGCGCAACACGGCTTAACACCCCAAAAACAAACAACGAAAAAGAATAAGTGATAGTTGACGATAACTAAGTGTCCTTAACATATTCGACATCCATTGTTGTTTGTACGTTAGCGGTGTGCAGTTGTACCAGGGAACGATGAGAACCTATCGATCGTCATCGATCGAGTGTGCTAGGGCCTCAGTTACGATTAAATACAGTTAACGATTTTAAAAAAATCCTCAAAAACATCCACGATATACTATTGTAATATTATTATAACGAATAATAAATGCATTATAGATATAAAAGTGTTTTTGAGAATTAGAGTAGCATAAAAATTACATAACTTATAAAAGTAAGCAGTCATAAGGTAGAGTATTTTAGTTTTACCAATGATGACTTATATGTTGTGAAAAAAATAAAGTAATAATAAGGGCGTTAAATGAAATTATTTCCATGTTGAAAAAATAAAATTTAAGGTAAATAATCATTATTTTTATTAGTAAAAATATATGCATATGAACCACCCTGTTGAAATACATAGTACGCTAACAGCTTGAGCAGCAGATCATAAAATATTAACTTCGAGGATAGACCACCATCCCAACAATGGGTAACCCATCCATTACTCCGATACTCTATCTAAGATCGGTCCGGTCCGTGCTCTGGAGTTACCCTTAAGAGTGTTTTACCAGAGAATACCGGAAATTAGTAATTTTGAAATCAAATTCTAGACGTATTGACTCTTTTTACAAAAAAACATAAATTGATTTTGAAAGATTGTTATTTTATCTGGTACACGCAGTTTTAAAATTGTGAAAAACTAAGTGTATTTATAATATACTAAGGTTATACCGTTGGTCGTTGGCAGATTTGTTCAATTTTTAAACGATAGATTCCATTAAACAACACAAATTTCCAATCATATAAATATAAACAAAATAAATCATTATATTATCTAGTCAACACAGTTTACAAGATTTAAATTTTAGACAAATTAAAATCATTAAAAAATCAATCCCAGAACGTGTTTTGTGACAAAAATACCTCAGTTTTTCTATTTGTTTAAGGTCTTACAAACGAATATATTTCAGATTTTTTTACACACTTATTTTGTTTAGACATGTGATGGCTTCAACACTACGTTCGAAAGAAAAAAAAAGCATCTTCTTTATCGGAAGAGCTCATACAAAATTTTTCCCACCTAAACGAAATTTCAAATCGACTACACTAGCGACCGCTATTGAAAAGGACAGAAAAATCACAATCTGAGAAGGGCTGAGGTAAATAAAGGTGATGACATAATGGAGAGTTCGAAGTTTTCAAATCGATACCACGTTTAAAATTTATCAATATTGAATGTAAGCCGACACTTCAGACCGACCATAAATTTAAAATCCTAGAGCGTGTCGAAGAGAGTTTGTTTAGTAACAAAAAAACTTACATGGTTTTGAGGAATAAATGGGGTAATTAAGCCCAAATTACCACTACAGAATACAGACGAAGTATTGAGGAAACCAATTAAAATTAACGACGTATACAATCTATGAATTAGTGCTATAGATCGAGATTTTTCGAAAGGTAAACAAAACACTCAGATTAAAAGTAAATAAGATTTTACTTTTGAGTACACAAAAAATGAAGTCAAACAGGTACGTACTAGACTTAAGAGCTATTTGAAACGCATTAAGAAAATGAATTCTGAATTAATAAGGTGATATTAGTTATTACCAGACAAAGTTTTACGAATATTATATCTGATCATGAAAAGGGACGAAAGATAAAAAAATAGTTGTAAACATCTACGGACGCGGAAAATGAATTATTTGCACGAAACTGCAAGGAATGTGGTGAATCAAGTAAATGACAGAAACAATTTCATGTCACCATGAGAATTAAGCCGAAATACTACTGAATTCAATTTTACCTGCCGCAAATTTTAAACAAAAATAAATGGGAGAGTGCGAGAGTGATAATTATTTCAGATGTAAAGTCACAATTAGCCGAGATAATTTACCGATTATTAAGGAAAGACCGATTGCAGAATTCTAGAAAAAGTTTAAAGCAAAATTGCATCAAAAGGGTGAGTTACACTTATCGGCGGCCAGACAAAGAAATAATTAAAACGGACATATTTAACTTTGGAGATAGAGAATCAGGAAAAAAATATCCAAATGAAAGTTGAAATTGTCCGAATTTGCAATTATAAAGCGCCCTACGGAAGACGAGGTGTGCGTCCTGAGTCCACACCTGGCACCTTTTTTTGGACAAGATATTCGAAGGGCTGGGTACCGGCGAGGGGGCAGTAAGAGTCGGGGTCGAGGGGTCGATAGACGGCCTATGGAGAGTGACAACCGTTGATAGTGAAGTTTCTGAATATTTTTGTGTATAAATAATTGGTATCGTTCGTATTTAATTAATCAATATTATAAAATTAGCGGAGTCAATAATTACGTACTAATGTCATCTTCAATCTTCCACACACCAAATAATAATATCAAAACAACATTTAAAGATACACCTACGTACTTAAAATTCCTTCAATGTGCGCCGAGCAAAAAAATAATAATAATACAAAATTTACCTACAAATACCTACGTAATAACGCCTTGCTCAATCTTTCGCAAAAAAAAAACAAATAATAATATTAAGTATAATGTGTATAAAAATATAAAATACCTACATGGTTATAAATTTCTCCAATCTTCCGAAAACAAAATAATATTATAAAGTAATACTCACAAGTTTATATTTCCGTTAACCTTCCGCAAAATAATAATAATATAAAATACCTATATGGTTATAATTTATCCAATCTTCCGAAACCAAATAATATTATAAAGTAATACTCACAAGTTTATATTTTCTTTAACCTCCCGCAAGATAATAATAATATAAAATAAAACCTACATGTACCAACTTTCTTCAACTCCTCGCAAACATGATAGTAAAATAATATCAACGTATACCTAAATACTTTCTTCAATCATTGCAAGTCAGTGATGTTCTGACAATAAATTATTCTTCGACATAATATATTTAACCAATTCATTATAAGACAAAAATGAGTAAATGAACCGCTGTCAAAGGTCCGATGACCAAATTGTTCAACGATAATAAACAATACCTACGCGCTTGTAGTTTCTTCAATATATCATATAATCAAGATAATACAAATATTCAAAATAATATCAACATATACCTACGTATAAATGTCATCTTTAATAGTCCCAAAAAAAAAACAAAAGAAAATAAAAATGTTAACAAATAATAATTAATAACCTACGTATTTTCTTAAACTCAAATAAAAGTGTGACATAGAGTCATGGGTGTTACTACTTCTGGGGACTAAATTACCGAATCATAGTGACAGGAAGGTTTTTTACTTTTAATATTTTCCCCACATGTACGTAATCAGGCTTCGTTCAGGTGAGTGAAAGAAACATTTTAATTAAATTACAGGTCGTACATGGTCCCGATACCTGAGAGGATCTGCCAATCTACAAAACCAATGATAAAAGAAGTTATGTTCCAGGATATAATTGTGTTTTAAATATTATTCTCAATGTGTAATTACGAGATTTGTCCCAAATTAAATCTATTATCAATGTGGGTTCAACGAACTTATATTTTTTTGCGTGCTAGAAAGGACGAGACGGAACCATGAATTTAAACATTATAATTGTTTACTAACAACAATATTATCATGTCAAATTTCTTTCAGGCTTCCTTACAAAAAATGAAATCAACATTATTTCGGTAATGTTTCCTCAATCAAACCCTCCCAAAATCCCGCTTGACCTGCGAAATATAGACTTCACGACTGGGGAATGCAATAGCGTCACTGAAATTATATCCCCACAAGATATGAGACAAAGAGGGCTTTTTTTCTTACGCTATCATGCGATAGGGGATGTCAACGTAAACTGAGCATTCACGCGGGGTACTGGAAGTTAATCCCTTTCGCGGGGTCATGCAGAGTGAAAAGGCACGGAAGACAGAATAAAAAGAAAATGCCACTTGGACTGGTAGGGTATGATTCGCTGACGGAGGCGTTTCGACCGAAGGTATCCCAAGTTTTGCGAAGTTATGTGGAGGGGACGTCGGCGTGGTATTCCGTGAGAATAAGTCTGTAGCACTATTGCATACTACCAGTAGTGTCGACCTGAAAGCAAACATAGTTTTTACAAGGTAGAAGTTATGTCAGCTCTTGGAGGCGAGGAACGCAAGCCAATGATTATCCTCGTAGGATACGAAAGGATCATCTCAAACGGCTCCGTACGCACTCAACGCGAGTAGAGTCATGATAAGGGAAGAAATGGACATACCCCTTCTAGAATCAGTCGAGTTAAAATCAAATCTGGAGGATAGGAAGTCGGGATAATACTGGAAGTGACATGAGGACTCTGCGCGCTTTCATCTGGCGTGAAGGGACCCTTTCGTAGCAATGAAGTTCATGCAAGAGAACAAAATCAGGACTTAAGGACCATCCTAGCAAACGTAATGATTGAGTCTTTGTCCGGAATGTTGGTCACCAGTATCTATTTGGTTAGTGGAGGAGCCGACTTATTCAGGAAACAACATTCCCCAGATCCTCCTATCACCCCTCCTCACCTTCCTCTTCCCCAGTACATGTAGTGTATACTAATAACAATAATAACTTGACCATTTAGGTGCAGTACGACGACATTGAGAGCTTCGCAAGGATCCTGGCATGCATGTCATAATTCACACTGTCCATGTCATGTTAATATAATCCAATGTAAATCTAGACAGGAAAAATCGGGTAAGAAAACTACGACTTTGAATTTTATAAACCGGCTGACAATTCACTGTAGGATTAGCGTCAATGACATACTAGTCCAAGTTGAGAAAAGGCGGGAAATACGGATAGGCTTGAAAATAAAACAAAACAATCTAAAAACGGGGTTAGTTTATCAAACGAGATTCTTTCACACTTTACTCCGAAAGAACCTGAGGTTACCACACACTACATTATTTCCTCTACATGTGTATGTGTATCAATTTACACATTCAAATGTAATTACCGAATCAAAAAATCACACAACGTGGTAAATAGGAATAATGTGCAATAAAATCTTAAATCTTATTTACTGTGAGAAAATCGCAGGGGTTTAAGGAAAAGTTAGGTGTAGCTAGATGCAAGGGTATATTGATCGAAGGCCAAAAGATAAGGGTAGCGTAGCCAGTAGATCCCGACAGCTAGTGTTAAAGGGAAAGAATAGAAAAACCAAGGGTAGACGACTACGGATCATTACAACGGGTGCCGGGTAGCCCCACAGGTACATTACAGGAGGTCCCGAGACCCATTAGACGTTAGTAAAGGCAGACGAGACGGTTCACCACAGACATTATTGAAAAATTATAAATTATTTTGATCAAAAATTATTTTTAAGAAGTATATAATTTTCATTCATTTACCATCTCCGTTTGATCATTTTTATGGCAGTTCGAGACATAAATTCTCGCAACTCATTAGCCGCTGAGATGCGGCCGTGAAAGGTCCTGTGTTCGCGTCGCTCTTAATAACAAAATTTTGCATTAAATTTAAAACTAATACCGTTTAGCTTCATGGTTGCAAAAACATCCGCGCGCAGCGCCGTTAACAAAAACGGAATAATGGATTGCTGGATATTACCTCTCAAGACAGTTTGTTTCTGGGAAGCGGGGGAGAGGAAATTTCCCGAAGACCCAAGAGTAATAGAGGAAGCTCGGAAAGCACTAAGCAACAAGCATCAACTCACCGAGCTGTGCGGAGGTATGCAGAGCACCACTACGGCAGCGCACTCGTAGTCGTACACCAGCGACCAGAACTCGCCGCACGTCCCCTTCAGCGGCCACTCCGTGACGATGTACTCTCGAGGCTTCGTGTATCCCTGGGAACAGGACAATAACACAACACTATATTATAATATATGTATCTACACTTCACACGGATAACTTTTCCATCGTTGGGGTCACCATCCTGGATTTGGGGAGATGGGTGTATAATAAATACATGGACTTAGAAGTATTAATAATTACTATAATGACCAGGAGGGGAATGAGGACATAGTAAATGGTTAAGCATCATAATATGTATATTTTTATGTTTTAGCGTTATTTACACGCCCCAGACTTAAATTTATTATTTTTTTAAATTGATAAACTATCCATATTTCTCGGGAGATTTTTTCAATATGGATGAGTGTTTCAGGCTAATAATTAATTTTATTTTTTTTTATTTTTTTATTTTTTTTTATTATTATTAACTTAAGAATGGTACATATTAATTCATACTGGTCTTCCATTAAAAGCATTTGCTTGCTTATAATAATCGTTACCCTTTGTGCTATGCGTAAAGAATCTTATTCAATTAAAAAAAATAATAATTAATATTTGACGAGTTAAAAGTATTTCGCCAAAAAATGTAGACATCATATGTCTCGACGCCACCCAGTGAGAAATTTAGCACTTAAAATGTCTTTTTCATATAAAAATAAAGTTGGTTGTTTGCAGGTGAAAAAATATAATAAGCGGTAATTGTTGAATGAAACACTAGTATATATTGAATCATTTGGCGGGTAAGAGATAAGCCGCCGTAGCTCAGTGGAGTAGAGCACCTGACCGGCAATCAGAAGGGCACGGGTTCGAGTCCCGTCGGCGGCATTAACATTTTCTCGGGAGGTTTTTTTCAATATGGATGAGTGTTTCAGGCTAATAATTATCGCTTATAAAAATTGTTACATTTATTATGATACAGTAAATATTTTTTGTGTCAAGTTCATTCGAATGCTAGATTTTATTTTTAAAGAAATAAAAATATTACAAAAAACGAGATTTAGTGTTGTGATATTTTCTGTGTTTTACTTTAAAAAAAGATGTTTTATTCTTAAGATATCTGCTCTTTGTAAAATTATTTCAATAATTAATAATTCCAATGAAAAAACTTGTTAAATTAAATGGTCAGGTGTTTAAGGGCCGGAATTCCGATTTTCCACCGGTTTATAACATAATATGTCCCTTGAACAAAGTTCTTAAAAAAATATATGTTATTTTTTAAGATAATATCTAGAGCCGAAATGTTAATTACATAAAATTTCCTCGATAGAAAAAAATCGCAAAGTATGCTTAAAAAATTATTATTTTCACGTTGTTTCGGTTATTTTACAAGTTATTTGTATGAAAAAAATCGCAGTGTTTCTTTAAATGCTAATTAAGGCGAGGAAGAGAGATTTTTGCTCTATTGTAAACGAGGCGTGTTTTATTAAACATTTTCCCAATTCTCGTTTGAATTTTTTCGTCTTTAATATAAGCGCGCATTCTTTTTGGGCGGATACTACCGGTCCTTAATTAGTACACAAACAAATATCAAAGGTGGTCTTCCCTGTATTTATTCAGCATTCATCGGAAAAATAAATTTCTCTTTTTGCAGTAAAACAGCAATATATCTTTTTTCAAAGCAAATAAAGCAATGGTGAATTATCAATTATGACAATTTTTTGGCCATTTTCTTTGCCGGAAGTGTTTAGGCCGAAACCGATGCAATTTTTAATAATTTCATTAGCATGCGCGTAGAATTCCACAGTACATTAGTCGTAAAGTTTCGCGAAATGTTTTTACAACTTCATTAAAACAGAAATGCTCCTTCATAAAACCGCCCGCAATTTCAACTGTACATAGATTTTTTTATTGCAGTAATTTCCCTGGAAGAATGCAGAATACATTTCGTGTCTAACGGACTTCCCGCGGAATTAATACGGTGGAAACTACTGTAACTGAATGAAATTCGCCAAACAAAAGAATTTCATTCCACTGTTGGTAGGACAAAGCGTCGGAGACTTGAAAAAATCGTTTAAAATTTTTATACTCTCCAACTGTCTCTACTTTCTATTTGATGCAAAACGGACCTTTATTGCGTAGTGACATCTGGAGAATTTTATTCTGGGGAAAAACAACGCTTTTGAGGAGTTGATAAGCTTTTTTTCGAGTCTGAATCACGCACATACGCGGAGCTTTTGCATTAATGGCCACTGGATGTTTTTGTAAATGGAACCTTTTTACAATTGTTTTTGACACATCATAATGACGAAAACATCGGTTTCTGACACCTGTTGTTTTACTAAAAAACTAAATTAATTTATATAATAAGTTTGCTGTGTTTTAAGAATTAAATTACTTTGTTTGAACATGATTTTATTGATTATTAGCTGGGGTACCCGGCTTCGGTCAGGGAGTTGATATGAGATTGTGTGGTAGCCCTCTATCCCTCATCCATAAAAAGAAGGCTTCGAATGGTCCACAATGTTCCAGAACATTCGACAACATTCGAGAGTGTTCTGGAATGTTCCACAATGATCTGGGATGTTCTGGAATGTTCCACAATGATCTGGGATGTTCTGGAATGTTCCATAATGTTCTGGAATGTTCCAAAATGTTCTGGGTTGTTCTGGTATGTTCCACAATGATCTGGGATGTTCTGGAATGTTCCATAATTATCTGGAATGTTCGAAAATGTTCTGGGATGTTCTGGAATGTTCCACAATGATCTGGGATGTTCTGGAATGTTCCACAATGATCTGGGATGTTCTGGAATGTTCTGGAATGACGTGGAATGCTCTCAAATACTCTCGAATGTTTTGGACAGTGCTAGAAATTTCTAGAGGGCGAAACTTCCAAACCTTATATCTTCGAAAGCACGCCTTCAGGTAAAAACGGGAACCTTCTTCATGGATGGGCGATAGAGGGATACCACATAACTCCCTTGATCGTACCGGGACTCGTTTCTGAGTTTTAGCGGCACGCACATTGTACACTCACTTTTATAATATAGATTGATTATAGTAGAGTTATGTGATGGATTATTTATGTCTAGAATGTATTTCATATTACCTACAAACACATCGTTAATAGAATTTCAAAAGAGTTAATTTTTTCTATTTTATTGAACACAAGCAAAGAGCAAAACAACTATTGTGAATAATTGAAGCAATGAAAATCATTTTTAAGCTCCATAATATTAAGCTCATTTCAAAAGATTTTATTTTCCCTGCAGAACGTTAGTTTCGTTCATATGCAAAGGGTACCTAATAAAGGGTAACTGCAAAAGGTACTGAAACAACTTTTCCTTCGCATCGGCCTTCTTGTCCCTCAGACTGGCTCAAAAGAATTAATTGCTTGGTTTTTTGGTACGTTGGCAGGTTCGAGTTACTTACGTCAACAAACACCGCATTAATGTAGTCTGTGAAACTGTTGCCCTGGAACGATGTCAGGTAGGGTCGGAAGTTGTCAGCTAGAACAAAAAAAGATTATTTAAAACATAAATAAATTGTGGAAAACCTGTCAAATTTTAAACAAAAAAAAAAAATTGGTTTATTGATGTACACGACAGAAAAATGGAATAACATTAAAAAATTAATGTTTGAGTCTAGTGAAGTCGAGTGAAGTCGAGTGAAATCGAGTGAAGTCGAGTGAAGTCGATTGAAGTCGAGTGAAGTCGAGAAAGTCGAGTGAAGTCGAGTGAAGCCGAGTGAAGTCGAGTGAAGTCGAGTGAAGTCGAGTGAAGTCCAGTGAAGTCGAGAGAAGTCGAGTGAAGTCGAGTGAAGTCGAGTGAGGTTGAGCGAGATCGAGTAAGGTCGAGTGAAGTCGAGTGAAGTCGGATGAAGTCGAGTGAGGTCGAGTGAGGTTGAGCGAGATCGAGTGAGGTCGAGTGAAGTCAAGTGAAGTCGGGTGAAGTCGAGGGAAGTCCAGTGAAGTCGACCGAAGTCAAATTAAAACTAGAAACTTTCAGTAAAATTCTAAAGGCCAACATAATTTTTGTTATGTGTAATAAATATAACATATAATTTACACATTCGCACAAGAGAGAAGGTTACGCTGGATCTTTGAAAAGGAATATTGAAAGTTTCGGGATTGGTATTGATCTTGATTCGGCGAATCTGCTCGAGGTACAGATCCGCCGATTCGTGTTCGAATTCTGCTCTAAAACGGGCAGATCGGCTCGCAGAGCATATCCGTATTTGAATTTTATTAGTGTAGTCCCACTTTTCAAACTTACCCTTCCCCATCTCCTACCCTTCCACACTACCTTCATCCTCACAACATACCCCAACTGAGTAAGCGATAGTCCCATTTGGCTTTGAACAGTAAGGGCGGTTGGTACCCTTGTGAGGTATACACACAAAATAAAATGCGAATCGATTATCTTTACAACGTAATTTTATTTACCATAATACGTAATTTATTTTATACTCGTACATAAAATGGGGATGTACATATTTAATGCTTTGATTAAAGGAAATTCATTTATTCCGAATAATATTCCTAATTCGTCTTTACGCTTCATTCTCCAGAATGATACGAGATTCTAAATTAAACCTGTATCTATTTTTGGACCCCTTTATAATATAACGTCAGAAACGGCTCGTGGGAAGATTGGTGAGGGAACTCGAAATTGGTGAAGAAATCGATGTTTAAAATGAAAAAAAAAGGAATAACTCATCAGCATCGGAAAATCGGAACACCAGTATCAAAATATAGGAAGAAGCGATTTTAGAGATCTTTGCCTACAGTAAGCAATAGTCATTTTTTCTCACAGGGGTAGTAAATATTACGCTAAAATTTTAATTGACAATGTTGCCACCAAGGTAATAATAAGTCTGGGTATGAGTAAATGTTTGTAGTGCATATAAATGTGTATGTAGTTTCAATATCTCCCAACAGATGTCGTGTCGATTAGAGTATGTAGTTTAACTCCCAAGAGATGTATCCCTATCTACACGCGGGCTCATTCGGCGGCTGTCCGCGCCTCAGATTAAAGCAGAGCGTCCTTTAGAACAGACGTTAAGTCTAGTTAGATATTCATCGTAAATACGATACGATAATAAACAAAACTTGTAAACTCGACGAACAGAAATATTTTTGAAAACTCCCGATCATCAGAATTGTTTTGCTATTTAAAGAAAGTTCAGACAATTCTGTTTGATTTGTTTGTTCAGACAATTTTGATTTCTACTGACAAGCATTTTTTTCTAAAACGATGAATTGTAGAGAATTAGGTAAGTCCGAGATTCTCTACAATTCATCCTCACGTCGAAATCCACCTCTTACTACGAAATAGGAAACATTTTAAAATCACTAATAGCCAATAAATTTTAAATAATGTTATTTTTATTTTATTTTATTTATGTGAGCATCTAATCTAGAGTGGAAGATAGTCTCAGTATCCCCCCGGTATAAGACCACTATTCGGAATTGAAACATTGCTTGAAATGGCTTTAGCCGTGTTTGGTGAGTGGGTCTGAATAGCCAAGTAGGTACCATTCGCTTCCCCATCTCCTCACTTACAACATACCCAAATGCCACAGTCTCACTGGCTTCAGGCGGTTTGAAGCAGCTGGGACTATTTTGCGGTATTCACATAAAATAGCTGCTGACAGGCAGGCGCTTCCGCTGCCAAGACCTGATCTGGGAAAAACTCACCCCTTGAACTCGGCACCGATGCTAAATGACCAAACCGTAGGTTATTGTAATCAATCATAATCAGTATATGTTCAGTTCTAACATTGCTTGAGTTGTCTACGTTATATTTGGGCAACATGGTGTTGGTTACGACTTGTACCGACGATACGGCTTGTTACGACTTGTAACATGTACCGAAGTTAGCCGAAAACGGATAGGCAGTCATTATTTCATGAGAGCTTTTCAGACCAAAACTAGTTTCCCAGTTATAAGGACCATTTAAACAATACTTGTATATTACGAAAACAATAAACAGTCACTGTCATGTCAAAGAACTTATAAGTCTTTTAATTTTAAAATGGAGGCCTCAGCACGGGTAAACCACCCAGTGAGGTCAACATTACTGGATTATACCATAAAATATAAAAATATTGTATCAAATATAAAAATAAAAAAATCATATATCTACTAATACTGAGATACTGGCCAATAGGTACTAATAAAACATCATATTTCTGGAGAGGGCTACAGAGAAACGTTACAGTTATGTTGTTTTTTCTTCAATTTTATTCAATATTCTGCAATATCATTGAACCATCTCCTCTGTTACTTCCCTTATATATTATTACGTATAAAGTACTATTCTCTCAGTATTATTGAAGTCTATACCCATTTGTAAGCCGCCGAAGTAGGTATTACGTTATTCCCTTTACGTAATAATAGGTATTAGCTATATCTTATCATATCATATAGTGATGAGACTGATGAGTCATTTCTGTAATCCTCTTAGCCCAACTAATCAGAGTAATTCTATTATAATCTAGTATAAGTAATCACGTCTACCAAAAGATATAAGCTAATAGATAATTGTGCTTCTATTGGGGTAGTTGGTAATTAGATATGAGCAAGAATTAACAGGAAACCAGGTTTCCGAGAAGTTTGAACAATAGTTATTTTACCAAGCTATTGCTGTCACTGTCGCTCTTACAGAGAATGAATACAGAGCGAAAGGGACAGCTGCACTTCAGGTTGACAAAACCTAAATAAAATCATCAAAATCAAAGTTTTGTATTCCCCATTTTCTCCTCCAAAACTGAACTGATTTTTAATATTTTTTTTACTAGCTGTATTAGAATAAAATATTCTATTTCTGTACATTTCCGGAATTTGTAATAGTCACGTCTTATTATTATATAACTTATACAAAGAGTTTTTCTTTTGAAATCGTAATTCGTTAGGACCGCCGCGCCATCTTGAAAAATGATATTTTTCAATTCCGGTAACTGAATTAATAACTACTAACTCTTATCTAACTACTAAAATTTAAAAATAAATTAAAGTGCATATTAAGAGCCATTAACCAGCGGCTGAGAATAAAAGTTTAAAAATGCTTGCAACTGTACAGGGAGGTTCCGATGAGAAAGATCGATTATTCCCCGTATCAAATTTTTAAAATTAAAAATTTAAATCATTTTAATCTTCAATAATCTAACAACAGAAATAAAGCAATAGCCAAATACGACAGTTTCAGGAAGGCGCTCGGGGACTTCTTGATGAGTGAATGTGATAGCGTTAGTAGCCTGTAAATACTTTGCAAATTTCCCGACACCAGAGCTCACCGTATATAATTTTCTCACCGAATTCTAATTAGTGTAATCTATAACACATGACCTACCTAGGCCCCAGGCAAACTAATGGAAAATGGTAAAAGATATTTTTTTTTGATAAATTTTGACCAGAAATAAGGGAGAAAATAGCTTACTTTAGGCACCTGGATACGCTCACAGCGTGCTTATCTGTTAACCTTTTCAATATAAGACTTTATCCATTTTTATTTCCTCAAAATAAAACTTTCAAAAAACTTGTCAACAAGGTGGCAACAAACTGGAAAATAGAAAAACAAATTTTCTAACTGCTGAGTAAATAACGCTCGCGGGAAAGTTGTAGCGACTAGCGACATCTTGCGTTAACTAATGGAGGTTTAAAAACTTTCATACAAAAATTCAGGCGTGAATTTCACACTATCTAACGAAGTTTTTCTCCGTAACAAATTGAATTATTTTTCTCCCGTTTTTGTCAAATCCTCGTTCAGAAAGACGAAAGCATAAAAACCACAGAACAGCTAAACTTATAGAAGTGTCTTATGGGCGTATGTGTGTGCCCAAAATGATTTATAGATACCGCGGAGAAAGACCACTATTGCATAATAATATACAAAATCTCCTTCCTTTTCCCACTATCTACAGTCGGGAAACACGCCAAACTCGCACCCAACATTTACAAACAGTTGACATTGATCAAATGAAAATGGGTCGTTTTTACGAATTATTCTTGAGTTCAAGAAGCTGTGGGAGGATTTGCCGGCTTCAAGACCCTCCTTCCTGCTCTAAAAATAATCTCCACATAGAATCCCCATAGTTAACAATGGTTTTGAGGAAAATTATTTTCCCCAAAGTCTCCTGTGTGGAGTTAATGTAAAAAAGCCTCACAACATGACCCAGTTTAAGATGATGTAATCACACAGGTTTGGGGCAGTTGGGACTGTTGTGCGATATTCATGTAAAATTAAAATATCTCTTGAAATACATCAAACATTTTAAAAGATGAAAATTCTTTTTAGAATAAATAAGAAATTTCTTTTCTAGGAGAGTCTTAAGCAAATTGGCGATAAGCGTTTTCTTACAAATTGGGATTTAAAAAAATACATTAGCTCCACTCAGGAAGCTCTGAGGAGAACAATTTCCCTCGGGACCCATGTCATTTTAGGGGATGCTGTATGTAGGTTTTTTTTAGGGAAACAAAGGTGACGAAGATGAATGAACGAAAAAGATGTGAGAGGTGGGTAAGAATCTCTGGGTCAATGTGTCCAGAAGTTTGTTTCTTCAAGTCCCTGTTTTGCTTCAAGTACTTGCCTAAGCGTGCTGCAAATCATGCGGTTGGCTCTACTGCCTGGTATGGGTCCCAACGTCAAGATACGAAGCGCGGCCGCCATGCCAGTTGGAAGCAGTTGGAAGGCAGTTGGAAGAAATCATACGTTACGGGAGCAGCTCCCCATGTTACCGAGCCTGATTCAAGATGTCGGCCTCCGTTGTTTCAAAACGTAACAAATTTCAAAATCATAAATTATTAAAATTATTTTGGTTTACCATTCAAACTTCAATTTATTACTTTGCCGTTAAGTTTAAACGCCATGGCGCCCCTTTAATTAATTTTTTAAATTCATTTATTAACTTTCAAATGCAAAAGATATAATCCGTGTGTTATCTACGGGCAGAGACTTTAAGATTACAAATATTTAAATAATAGAGTTCTGAACTGAGAGTTTTAAATAATAGAGTTCTGAACTGAGAGTTTTAAATAATAGAGTTCTAATAATTCATGCCTTACCGTTGCCGTTAATCTTCATATATTAAAAATCTTGTTTCACAATGTTCGTCCGAGGTAAACTCCGAAATGTATACTTAAATACGAAATTTGGCTTACTGTATGTAATTTGGTCCAACTTAAAAGATAGGATAGTTTTTATCTCGATTATTGACATCAATATTTATTATTGGGAATAAATTATTTTTTACGGGAAATTTATTTGAAAATATTCGTGAATTCCACAAGTTTCTGACAGATGGCAGTGTGAGTTAATTTATTGACACAACACTTAGTTATCTAGGTAAGGTAACCATCCAGTAGATGGCCAGTTTCGTTAGCCACAGCAACGCGTGGGTGGGTCAGCTAGTGTGTGTATAAATTATTTAATAAATTAGCAATTGTTTTCTTACATTTCTTTTATTTAGTAGATTTAAATTCTCATGCACATGTTCCTAAAATATCTTACCCGGGCACCCTTTCTAAGTAACCAAACTTAATTAATTGGGATCACCTATGCAGAAGTGTTGGTTATCCAATAAATGGTTCCTGGGTGTCTAGCACGGTCAATCGATAAATAATTTTTCGATAATGTCGATAACTTACTGAATGTAGTTCGCTAACGTACAAACAACAGTTTTCGTCAAATATATTAACAGCACTTGTGTACCTTGTTTGTTCTTTGGCGACCTGCAGTCATGCTCAGGAATGATAACAAGTTACTGACATTACCGATAATTTTTTATCGATATACAATGCTAGATACCCTGGGGAGGCGGTACCCATACACGCTTCCCAAATTGGTACAGATCAAACTTCTTGTAATTTTCAGTTCAGTGATAAAAAATAGACAAAGAAATACGTATATTTTCGTGGACTGTCGAGTTTTTTTTTTATTATTAGGAAAGAACTCAAATGAAATAGAGCAAAGAGGGATTACTTAGCATCAAAGTTAACAGTTTTTTCCGCTTTGGAGATATTTGTACAGAAAACAACAGTAAAATGAAATATTTCGTGATTGGCTCTCTTTTTTATGCGATGGGACAAATACATTTTACGATGTAAGAATAATATGAAGAGAAGAACAATGAAATTTGATCCACTTTCATATTGCTATAGAAAAATGGTTTTGAAACCTATTCTCACGATAAAAAATAAGTTCTGTTGGTTAAACTGAAAATTATTAATTGTTTTTGTGTTTAATTCCTAGAACGCCATTTGATTAAAAAAAATTAAAGCCTTCCGCTCACGGAGAAACTGAAACCAAACTAAAACTGGCGGGTTGCCATGGTTTCCAACCAAACTTCCATGACGGCGCTATTCAATTTTAAGATTTCAATAATTATCTCAACTTGTTTAACCATAGACGAAGAACAATCAGCTCTCATCGTAGCAACTAGCATGGCATGTTTCGAATCACTGTCTGCGTTGCCATTGACAACGGGTTTTTGAGAAGTTGTGTAGTGTGCGGACCATCACATTGACGTACACAGGATAGCGAGTTTAGCTGTTTTTTGTTCAGTTGCCTCGTGAGCGGACGTACTAAAACTGACGTCTAAAACTTCTATCACGGCGCTACTCAATTTTGCCATTTCAGTATTTATCTCAGCTTGTTTAACCATAGACAAGGAACATTTCAGCTGTAATATTAACGCTGGCGACTAAAACTAAAAAACTAAAAAAAAATCGAAAACTGACAATTAAACTGGCGTATCCATGGCAACCAGGAACTGGCACGTCGCCGTCCGCGGCAAATAGCACGGCGAGTTGCGAGTCACTGCTTGAGTTGCCATTGACAACGGGTTTTCGAGAAGTCGTGTAGTGTGCGGACCATCATATTTACATAAACAGGAAAGCGAATTGAGTTTCTATCTGTTTTTTTTCAGTTTTCCGTGAGCGGAAGCACTAATAATGTAATTATCAAGTATTTTAGTATTTATTATTGTGACAGCTGTTTCGGCTGACAAGGAAATTTTCAAACTGTGGTTATACACGAATTATTTAGTGTATAACCGCTTCGAAATTTCGAACCAACCGTGTACATATGTTGGGCGCGTGTTTCCCGACTATGCACCGGTGCCGAGGGGATCAATGACGCTAGTTCCTCGGAGCATCTTCCATTGAAATACCGGTAGAACAAGGATAGCATTCCCACCCGACGCCTGTGCTCTAAAGATTGCAATGCGTTTGCTAAGACGGGAGAATCTATCAAGCGAACCGCCCGTTTCTCCGTCGAGGGTTTTTTTTAGGTACATTGGTGCTCCTGACCAGAGATGGCTGAGAAATTCAATCGGGGGGCGCACTTGGTTAGCAGTTGTGTAGCAGTTGGTTAGCAGTTGTGTACTGTTAAAGTACATATCTGCGGGCCCTGTACAGTACGCCAAGTAAAGTAAAGTCAGGTTCCTTCCCTAACACCCAGCATGTCAAAACTGTGGAAAATGATGTTATTTCAGAACACAAAAGATGTAGTTGAAAGCGTTTCAAGTGCTTCGATACACTTTTGACTTCAACGAAATAGAAATGTTTTGTGATTTTCAAAGCGGCATTTTATGGGCAATATGCAATTCCCAGAGCTGTTCAACGATTAATAATCTGGGCGAACTAGAAGCCAGCATACAAGATTCTTTTGTAAGAGCCACATACTTTAAGAGGGTATTACCAGAGAATACCGGAAATGAGTCCTTTTTAAATCAAATTCCAGACGTATTGACTCTTTTTTACAAAAAGCATAAATTGATTTTGAAAGATTGTTATTTTATCTGGTATGCGCAGTTTTAAAATTTTGAAAAACTAAGTGTATTTTTAATATACTAAGGTTATTGTTGGTCGTTGGCAGATTTGTTCAATTTTCAAACGATAGATTCTATTAAACAACACAAATTTCAAATCATAAAATCATACAACAAAATAAATCAATACTTAATCTAGTCAACACAGTTTTCAAAACTTAAATTTTTGTTCAATTAAAATCATTAAAAAATAAATCCGAGAACGAGTTTTGTGACAAAAATATCTCAGTTTTTCTATTTATTTAAAGTCTTACAAACTAAAATAATTAAAAAAAAAATTTCATACTTATTTTGTTTAGACATTATTGAAAAATCATATATGCTTATGATCAAAAAATACTTACAAGAAGTAAACTATATTTAATAATTTATCATCGTGCGTTTTGAGCATTTTTATTGCTTACTTGAATGTAGATATTTAAAGCAAGTTTTGAATGAAATAAATCGATATTAAATTTTTAATTTAAAAATTTGATAGAGGAATAATCGATCATTCTCATTGAAACCTCCCTGTACAGTTGCAAGCATTTTTAAACTTTTATTCTAAGTTGCTGGTCAATCGCTCTTAATAGTAATCAGCTGCTCCTGCTGTCCGTATAAAAATAATATACACGGAGCCTTCCAATTTAATACTGTCAAGGGAACTGTCGCCTGCGGGCGAGAAAATGTAACCCAAAGTTTAAAATATTGTATTAATTCGTCCGGTTAGATAATCGAGGAGTCCTTCCATTTTTCCTATTAAGCCATTCATTTCCCAAAAACTATTTTCCGCTTATTATGATGGTATTAAACGGATTATGTACACATTCCAATATACTAAAAATTATCAATAAGAAAGAATTATTTTTTATTCTCTTATCGTTATTTATGTTGTTAATCCATTCATTTTTGTTTTTTATGTTGTTAATCCATATTTATGTTGTTAATCCCTTTATTGTTGTTGTATCTAAACCGCTAATTTGCTGAAAACCAGCTACATTTTGGGAGAAATCCTGAATGTGTTGCTGAGCATTTGTCAATATAATCATTGTTAAAAAAAAAAAAAATTAAAAGACGTATAATTTAAAAAAAAATCTATTGATTGCAGATTGAACTATATTTTAAAACATATTTTTATTTATTTGACTGTTGATTGAACTATCCCAGGGAGTGACTAACACCTAAGCCAGACTCCAAATGGATAGTACCGAGATTTATTTCGTATATTAACGGCTGTAATTCGTCAATTCGTCAAATCGCCAAATCGTCAATTCGTCAATTCGTCAATTCGTCAATTCGTCAATTCGTCAATTCGTCAATTCGTCAATTCGTCAATTCGTCAATTCGTCAATTCGTCAATTCGTCAATTCGTCAATTCGTCAATTCGTCAATTCGTCAATTCGTCAATTCGTCAATTCGTCAATTCGTCAATTCGTCAATTCGTCAATTCGTTAATTCGTCAATTGGTCAATTCGTCATTTCGTCGATTCGTCGATTCGTCGATTCGTCGATTCGTCGATTCGTCGATTCGTCGATTCGTCGATTCGTCGATTCGTCGATTCGTCGATTCGTCGATTCGTCGATTCGTCGATTCCTCGATTCGTCGATTCGTCGATTCGTCGATTCGTCAATTCTTCAATTCGTCAATTCGTTTATTCATTAATTAATTCATCAATTCGTCAATTCATTAGATATTTACAGATTGCCAATAAAGCACTACCAATGCACCCGATAATAACCCATAGGGTCTAAACACGTAGAAAGCGTGTTTCGGCTTTCGGACTACCCGCGCACAGCGCCCGAGCGCGCCGGCGGTATTTTGTACCGAGTTGCGGACATCAGAATCTGGCTTCACTGTGTGCGCTTTAGTACGTTTACATACAAACATTCTTGTCGGCCGTCGGCTGCCCATGCGCCGACTGCTTTACCCGCGTTCTACGTGTTTAGACCCATAGGGTACGACCATAAAGAAAGCGGGTTTCGGCTTTCGGACTACCCGCGCACAGCGCCCGAGCGCGCCGGCGGTATTTTGTACCGAGTTGCGGACATCTGAATCTGGCTTCACTGTGTGCGCTTTAGTACGTTTACATACAAACATTCTTGTCGGCCGTCGGCTGCCCATGCGCCGACTGCTTTACCCGCGTTCTACGTGTTTCGACCCATAGGGTCTAAACACGTAGAAAGCGTGTTTCGGCTTTCGGACTACCCGCGCACAGCGCCCGAACGCGCCGGCGGTATTTTGTACCGAGTTGCGGACATCTGAATCTGGCTTCACTGTGTGCGCTTTAGTACGTTTACATACAAACATTCTTGTCGGCCGTCGGCTGCCCATGCGCCGACTGCTTTACCCGCGTTCTACGTTTCGACCCATAGGGTCTAAACACGTAGAACGCGGGTAAAGCAGTCGGCGCATGGGCAGCCGACGGCCGACAAGAATGTTTGTATGTAAACGTACTAAAGCGCACACAGTGAAGCCAGATTCAGATGTCCGCAACTCGGTACAAAATACCGCCGGCGCGTTCGGGCGCTGTGCGCGGGTAGTCCGAAAGCCGAAACACGCTTTCTACGTGTTTAGACCCATACCCAGGAGGTTTGTCGGCGCATACTCCCACCGGTAAGAGTTTAGTCAGATCCAGAGCTATATAATATTACACACTGATATTGCAATAAACTCACGCGGTACCACCAGCACGTCTCTGTTTTTCTCTCTGTTGTCCCCCCTGTGTCCGCCGGCGCAGTCCCCGATGGTGAAGCGAGGAGTCTGCCTGCAGATCTGCGCGTACTCCCTCTGGTAGGAGTTGAGTCTGGTGGCGGGGTCCCTTTGCGCTTTAAGCTTCAGGCACTGCGACAGCTCCTTGACGGGGAACCAGGACACGCCGCACACGATATGCTCCTCCAGGGTGTCGTACACGAACTTGTACTGGTCCTGCGCACATGAAAATACACCACCTGATTATAGTATCTATGTAAGTTGTTTGATTGTATTATGTAACTCTGGTTTGTTTAAGAGAACTTCACAAATTATCCCTAGTGTGATCCATTTGGTTCCCTAAGGAACTGTTCTAAGTTCCCTATTCTAAAATAGGCAATTTGCCTAGCGAAGAACTGAACTCAACCTGACAGGACATTGTTTATTTATGTCCTTTTTAGGGTTTTTAACATATGAATAGTAAAAATTGTTCTGTATTTATTATATGAACATATGAACAGCCTCAGAAACAACATTATGTATTTGTTTATTGATAAATAATTTGAGATGTCCACTGACTCGGCTTAATTATTTCCATGCATTAGTTTTCTGGGCAAAGAGGAATACGTATATCAGTTAGTCCCAGAATGTCTGCACTGAAACAAATCCCGTCATCAGCAAAAAGTAAGATAAATACATAATGAAATATTTTTGTAATATCATTTAAAACAAGATAAATAAGATTGGACCAAGGTGTGAACCCTGGGGGACTACTCACTTGTTGTTTTAATTTTTTTCGACAGGAAAGATTTTATTTTAAGAATTAGTTATATACCAGTAAGATAGCTCTTAAACCAGGCTAATATGTTGCCACGTATTCCTCGCTTTTCTATTTTCCAAACAAGAATATTAGGAGAAACTGTATCAAAGGCTTTCCCAAAATCAGTATAAACAGTGTCTCTACTTTTTTTTTCTTTAAAAGCATTGGTTATGAAATTTTCATTGTTCATTAAGTGGGAAAGAGTGGATATACCTAACATAAATCCAAACTGGTTAGATGATTTCACAGATTTTATTTGTGTAATAAGTTTGTTTACTTAATAACACTTGTACATATTTAATTCAAATAATAAAACGCACTGCGCACGATATCAAAGTGTTGATGCTTTAGTTTGAAAAGTTAGAAATATTAATATATAGCTATTTCTGTATATAGCCTCACAATCATCAAGACTGGACTACATTGAAACTTAAAAAAACTAAGGATATTGTATGAATCATGTATTTCATCAAAACAATGTTCAGAAACCATATGCCGTGGCATGTCGCCATTATCTGCAAAGGTCATGTTTTTCACACAGGAAAATAAAAATGCGAACAGAAATAATATTTAGTTAAAACTGACAGTTATTTTGCTCAAAATTTGTAATGCGTATTCAAAAATCTTTTGTCCTCCTACATGATATTAGTTTATCATCTAATTCTCGCACCACCGCGTCAATTACTTTGAAATTGTGTTTTCTCTGCTCGTCTATAATTTTATTAGCACGACAATATAGTATTATATAAGATGTCTAGGTGCGCCATGTTCATACGAGTACACCCCGTCCAATTTCGAAAATATTGGCTGCTAAAATTCAGTCCACCCACTGTGCGCCTTAATACGGAGTCACTGGTGTGGAAATTACTCGAAATCGTGTAGTTTATTATTTTTCAGCCTCGACATTCATTTTTCTCGGAGATGTAATTTAGAGACGCGTGTACATTTTCCATGTAAAACGGTCGTTATTTTAATGACTGATTTAGCGACTACCCTCGTAATGGGTTTCTCCAAAAATCTTGTAAAAGAAAAATGAAATCTAAGTTCATTCAGACACAAATTGTAACGATTAGGCTTTTACCGGTGCACTCACCCATACTCAATGTTACTGATTGAACATACCGTTGGATAATTACTACAACTAGGTAACTCAGAATACAGCTTTGTCGGGAAATAGAATTATTTATAAGATGGTAATAATCTGATAAATTGGCTGTTCTATATTTATACTGATAGATTTGTGTGTCGGGAACCAAAATACTTATATTTTGGAAATAAGAAAATGGCTTATAATTTTTTTTTAAATATATTTATTTACAAACATATCATAATATTGTTATTATAAGCAATAATTATTAGCCTGAAACACTCATCCATATTGAAAAAATCTCCCGAGAAAAGATACATGCCGCCGACGCGACTCGAACTCGTGTTTTTCTGAATTCCGGCCAACTGCTCTGACCACTGAGCTACGTCGGCTTATCTCTTACCCGCTAAATAATTCAATATATACTAGTGTTTCATTCAACAATTATTACGGCTTATTACATTTTTTCACCAGCAAACAACCAACTTTATTTTATATGAGAAAGGCATTGTAAGTGCTAAATCTCCAACTAGGTGGCGTCGAGACATATTATGTCCACATTTTTTTGGAGAAATACTTTAACTCATGAAATATTAATTATTATTCGAGTCCCGTCGGCGGCATGTATCTTTTCTCGGGAGATTTTTTCAATGTGGAAGAGTGTTTCAGGCTCATTATTATTCCTTATAATAAATGTTACCCTTTGATCTATGCATAAAAATCTTGTCTTAAACATTAGTTTATCAATTGAAAAAAAAATATGTATGTAACATAAAATATGCATCGAAAGCAAATTCTAGGGCTAAATTCACAAATTAAAGTGAAGTTACCTTATTCAAACACGGAAAAAACTTGTGATAACTAGAGTTACCTAATTGCAGAATTAAACGATACCGTTTTTGACAATACCCACATAAAACATATTTAAATAACTTAATAATTCAAACGCCTTACGACTTATCTGTTTGTAGCATTCAAAGACGAGAAAATAGAGTTATGCCTTTAGTCAACTTTAGCGTATAAATAACTCTGATTTCGGAATTGCCTAGTTGTAAAAATTATATTTTTAATTATTTTTTTCCTTTATTCGTAAAATATTTTTGTATACAGTTTCTTACATGCTTTTCGACTACCATACTAGACACATGTCCGTATTATAGTAGTCGAATTACCCCACGATACCACAGAACATACAATTTATTGTCTATGCACCGTTCAAACAAACTCATAGATACAATAATAATTATAATGTTTCTGCAGTAACTGCAAATTAACTTTGTGCTACATTTTATTCTTTAAGCCATTGCATAGCTCCAAGGTGGTATGATTTTTTTTTCCTTCAGGACCTAAGTCAATTATGGGGATGTTGTGTGAAGGGTCTTTTCAAGGAAAGTAAGGAGAGGAAGTTCCGGGAAGGAAAAAAGGAATGAGGGGTGGGTAAGAATGTGGGGGTCAGTGGATCACAGGAGTGAAGGACGTCTGAATCCTATGGATCAATAAATCCCAGCTGGAGAGATTAAAGGGTCCCCCTTAACCGGACTCTCCCGATCCGGCTCGCCACGCTGTAGATGGGCATCCGTCGCCAAGACTTAGACAAACCTTACCCCATACATTCAGGTACCCCTGCTAAGTCACCAACGAACCACTTGGGGGGACCTACATTAGCAGAGATTTTAATAATGGTTCCTGATGCGGCGGTACCCATATTGGCCTCCCAAATTGGGTTTAAATCACTATTAAAATAAGTCTGATTTAAACAGAGTGATATTATTTCCCGCATTGAAACAAGTAGCTACAATAGAAATAGTTAATTTTTAGTGTACAAATTAATAAAATGAATGGCTTAATTAATCCGGTTTACCTAGTGAGGCATATTGTGCAAAACCTCCAATAAAAATCAACCAATTAATTACAAAGTTTCTCATTGTTTTATTTTGTATTCAATTATTATTGTAAAGAATGATTCAATACAATTAATTATTTTTGTTAATTAACTAGCGCAAATCCGTGGAAAATTACGGGATATTTTAATTATTGTTGGAATGGTGAAGCTGAAAGATTATCAAGAGAACACACCAGAACAAGAACAATAACTGCAGAATTATCAGATATTATTCAAAATTATCAAAAATATTCACGAAAATATACTAATTTATGAGTAGGTACTTTATCGAAAGTCTTAATTTTTTATACACCAGCTCCAATTTTAAAAATAAAATTAATATAATTTTCTGCAAAAATATTATTTAATTAATATGTGAGTATTTTATTGCTTGTCGGAATGCTTCATAAAATCAGTTCCAATTTTGAAAATAAGACTTAAATACAAAGCAAATTCGATTTTCTGAGTGCATTGAACCAGAGCACGGGACACATACCCGAAATTTGAATTTTTAATATGATCCAAGGCAATGCCACGATAAGAAATTGCCGTACTTCCACACCAACGAACAAATTATTGTGAAATTATTATATATTAAAAATACATGATAATAGAAGTTATTATATTAAAAATCTCAAAATTCAAATTCAAATATAGATTTCCATTATAATCTTCGTTAAATACAGAATTTATAACATCTTATTTCATTTGGCTCTCCGATGTATCGACATAATAAATTTATTATAACTTAGGGTGGGTAAAGGTGGTACACATTTATAATTTTTTAAATTTATTTATTTAATAACAATTTCCCCATATTTATATATGGTGTGGAAACGTGGACACTTAGAGTCCGCGAAAGAAAGCGGATAGACGCTCTTGTAATGTGGTTCTGGAGAAAATGCTCAGGATTCCATAGACAGCCAGACGCGAAAATGGGTTCATTCTGCAAGAGCTAGGCATACACAAAAGGCTTTTAACTTTATTTTTTTTTTTATAGAGATTACCTCACAAGAGTCCCAACTGCTCCCGTCTGGAGCCAGTGAGACTATGGCATCCCCAATTGGGGTATGTTGTAAGGCTGAAGGAAAGTGGGGAAGGGAAGGAGATGGGGAAGAGGAAGGTAGGAAAGTACCTGGTTATTCAGATCTAGTCACTAAACACGGCTAAAGCCATTATTAAGCAACGTCTCAATTCTGAATGGTGGTCTTACACCAGGGCGATACTGACAGCATCTTCCACTCTGGAACGTGCCGCAAATGTAGTATACATTATTTTTATTAATTAATTGTGAAATAACACAAATTAATCAAATAAAATTTATTTGCGCACGCCGGGTTCGAACCCGCAACCTTCCGAATGGGAGTCAAGTGTCTTACCACTCGACCACGGACGGTCGTCACTATCTGTCCACATCTGTATTTTAAGATACTTTGGACACGTTTCTAGCCAAAACGAAGAGTACAACTTGGAGAAACTCAGTCACAGAAGAAGCAGATGAAGGTCATCAATGCGCTGGAGTGACTAAGTGTCACTGGCGTCAGGTATGTCGGTATCCTCGGTTCTCCACATAGCGCAGAACCGTGAGGAGTAGAGAAGCCTTGTCCACCATGGACATTGGAGTAGGGGTCCTGATCCTCAGCAACGAGGAACCAGAAGAATAACAAAATAAATATTCATAGTTTACAATAACCCTGAAATATTTGAAAAATGTCGACTATCGTCATTACGAGCGGGAAATGTGGCTTGTTCAATGACGGAGGACTTAAGATAGCAGAGGAATTGAACCCACCCACGATGTCTGGGGGAGGAAACCGATGTATTTATTCACTTAGCTACTATCGATATAGCTTAGTTCTTTGATTGAGGGGGTTTCTCACCATCCTCCCAATAGCTTATCTACCCTAATAACGAATATTTTTAAAAATAAAAATAAAATACTCGCAGTGGTTAGGAAACTCGGCCAACTTATCCAATATATAGCCTGTGTAGATTGCACTGAACAACCAAAAACATTTATAATTTAAAACACTGGATCAGTAACCTAGCGACAGCTAATATAACAAAAGACAACGATCGGAACGCCGTTCTGTTGTGCGCGTCACCTTGGTTGGTTGTGTTTTATTATCTACACATTTATCCTTCTGAATAGTTCCTGATAATTAACTTGATTATCAAATGTAAAAATATCATTTAAATAAAAAAGTGAATCCAATGATGTTGTATCATTAAAATGGTGACCACCCGACCTTCCACGCAATTAGACACAATTATACGAAAAATTTCTTTTTAAATTTCCGCACCACAACAAATCAGTCAGAACGACCGACGCATAGGATCCTGAGGCCAGAGAAATCGAAAATGGCGATTTAATTAGGGACCATCATCGCACATGGAGACCATGGCTGCACAGGTGAACGAGTTTTGCTGACACCATATAGAGACTACCAAAGCAGCGGAGCTTCACATCACGGAGACTTCATGACGCAGTATCCAATCGCAGCGGAGCTTCACAACAAGGAGACTTCATGACGCAGTACCCAATCGCAGCGAATCTATCTTCATGAGAGATGTTTTGCTGAGAAAAAAACATCATCACAGACAGCAGACCACTAGGAATTCGTTTCAAGTCACGTAAATGTTTAAACAAAAGACTATTATTTTTACGTAACCTAATTTCAAAATTTAAAATTTGAATTAAATGTCAATGATTATTATCTGTTTTGAGAAATTATTCTATTATTAAAAAATAATTTGAAATTATTTAACATTAATAAAAATGTTCTAAAATTAGTAGATTTTCAAAAGGTTTGCGCCTCAGATAATATCACACGTATCTGACTTATGATTTATAGAAAAATGCATAGATGGTACCCCAAATCAGTTTGATAAATTATCGATAATTTTAAATATGTATATTTTAATATGGTTTAATTTAATGTTTTTTCGAATTTTTTGCTGATGAATATTTTTTTAAAGTAACCGCCTTATATGCGTTGAATTGTCAATATCTGAAATAATGCCATGACAACTGAAGAAAATATTCTCATCTCGAAGCAAACAGCGGAATCAAGTTTACAAACATCAAGCAACAAGATAATTACAGATTCAATTACAATGGAATCATCAAGCGGAACTAGTAATGAATCAAACATCCACCATGTCTCAGTCAGATTACCACCATGTTGGAAAGAAAACATATCGCTATGGTTCGTTCAAGCCGAATCTCAATTTTCAAACTCACGTATTAAAGAAGACTTTACAAAATACAATATCATCATCGCAGCACTCGATTCACAAACCTTACAATGTGTTAGTGATATTGTCACGAAGCCACCTGAATCAGACAAATATTTAAAACTGAAAACTGCACTTATCGACAGACTACAAGATTCTGCTGAAAAAAGACTTACACGACTTTTAACGGGCATTCAACTGGAAGATCGAAAGCCCTCCGGACTTCTTCGGTATATGATGGAGCTAGCTGGACCCACATTAGCAGAGAGTGCAATTGTACGTACACTCTGGCTACAGCGTCTACCCCAACATGTCCAGGCAATCCTGTCAGCTCTTCCTGATAACAACACAAACCAACTGGCATTGGCTGCCGACAAAATCACAGATGTTTATACATCAACAGAATGTGGTGCAATGGATCAAAGTAACAAACCCAGCACATCAAGATCCGAAAAAATAGAAAATTCAATATTACTTCAGCTACAAAAACAAATTTCTGAGCTAACACAAGAAGTGTCAAAATTGAAAATATCTCAAAATAACAGTTTTTCAACCTTCCGAGGATGGCGAAATCAGAGCCCTCGTCGAAATAATTCATATCAAAATTCATCTCGAGAGAATCCTGCTAGAAGACCGAGGTCTGGGTCTCGCGGTCGATCACCTAGAAGAGATCCTGATAAATATTGTTATTTCCACAGACGGTTTGGAGAACATGCATACAAATGCTACGAACCTTGTACTTTTAAAACGAAGAATTCGGAAAACGACAGCGGAACCTCTCAGTAGGGACATGTGAGATTCCGAGTAACACATGTCGTCTCTTCGTATACGATCTGCAAACTCGACAAAAATTCTTGGTGGACACTGGCGCAGACGTTTCAGTAATGCCTAAAAAACCATCGTATAACAAAAATAATATCACTTCCGACAACTGCCCAACTACATTGTATGGAGCCAATGGAAACCCCATCAAGACTTATGGCACGAGAACAGTCGAACTCGACTTTGGACTACGCCGTGCGTTGAAATGGCGTTTCATTGTTGCTGACGTATCAAGACCAATTCTAGGTGCAGATTTTATCCACCATTTTAACCTAACGGTAAACTTACGAAAGGCAACAATCACAGATCAATCAACAAAATTAATGATCAAAGGAACAACGTATAAAGGACCTACATCTGGTATCTCTACAATTTCCTCGTCACAGAAATTTCGTGATATCTTGAGCAAATACCCTACATTAATGAGGCCTAATATGAAAATACCAGATACAAAAAAACACTCTGTGACTCACTGCATCGAAACAAAAGGACCACCTGTCACGGAACGTGCCCGAAGACTATCACCAGCCCTATTAGAGGCAGCGAAAAAAGAATTTAAGTATCTGATGGAACAAGGGATTTGCAGGCCATCAAAAAGCAATTGGGCCAGCCCTTTACACATGGTGAAGAAAAGCAACGGAGAGTGGCGTCCTGTTGGCGATTATCGACGATTGAACGCTAAAACAATCCCGGACAAATACCCGATACCTCAACTACAAGATTTTGCACACAAACTTTCAAATGCAAAAATCTTTAGTACCATAGATATGACCAGAGCATATCATCAAATTCCAGTTGAACCAGAAGATGTACAAAAAACAGCCATCATCACACCGTTTGGATTATTTGAGTTTACATCCATGCAATTCGGTTTATCTAACGCAGCACAAAGCTTCCAACGTTTCATGCACGCGGTAACTAGAGACTTGGATTTTTGCTATGTATACATAGATGACATTCTGATTGCTTCTGAAAATGAAGAAGAACATAAAATACATTTAGATTCTTTACTTAAACGCCTGGCTGAATTTGACCTAGTAATAAACATAAACAAATGTCATTTTGGCGAACCTACAGTCAACTTCTTGGGTCACACAATTACCCAAAATGGAATATCACCTATTAAAGAAAAAGTTGAAGCCGTCATAAATTTTCCATTACCTAAAACAGCAAAGGAATTGCGACGATTTTTAGGCATGTTGAATTATTACCGAAGATTCCTTCCCAATGCAATTAACACTCAAACAAAATTATTCGACTGCATTGCTGGTTACAAGAAAAATGACAAGAGAATATTGGTTTGGAATCAAGAACTGACGGAAGCATTTGAGGAATGCAAACAAAACCTAGCGACCGTGGCTTTACTTGCACATCCAAATCCCAATGCAAAAATAGCTATAATGGTAGACGCCAGTGACGTAGCTATGGGAGCCTCACTACAACAGTCCAACAGAAACGCTTGGGAACCGCTAGGATTCTTTTCAAAAAAATTCACACCCGCGCAACGAAAGTATAGTACTTTTGACCGTGAACTTACTGGTGTTTATGAAGCGGTAAAATACTTTAGAAATCACATTGAAGGACGGAATTTCATAATTTACACGGATCATAAACCAATCACCTTCGCCTTTAACAAGAAACGTGCCTCTAGCTCTCCACGCCAGGAAAGACAGTTAGATTATATAGCACAATTTTCAACGGACATTAGACATATTTCAGGACAACTCAACACAGTAGCTGACGCACTGTCTCGAATAGAGGAGATTAATTGTCCTACTTCTATTGACTATAGGCAGATGGGAAAAGCGCAGTGTCAAGATGACGGATTTATGAAGGCAAAAGATGACACCGCCCTCGCCTTACGTCAAATGGTGATGCCTGGTACTGAAACTTCAGTATGGTGCGACATATCAACAGGTCACGTCAGACCGTTTGTACCTGCTTGCATGCGAAATCAAGTAATTGAAAGTGTACATAATGTTTGCCACCCTGGCATCTCGGGAACAACAAAGACAATTAAACAAAGATTTGTTTGGTCTAACATGGCAAAGGACATAAAAAACTTTGTCAAACAATGCATTCATTGTCAAAAAGCTAAGGTTTCTCGACACACTGTTGCGCCATTAGCAACGTATATATTACCAGAGGATCGATTTCGCAATGTACATATCGATCTAGTTGGACCCCTTCAGAAGTGCAATGAGTACCAGTATATACTAACAATGATTGATAGATTTACTCGATGGCCCGAAGCAATTCCCCTGAAAGACATGACAGCGGAAACAGTCGCCACTGCACTCACAACCCATTGGATTGCTCGTCACGGAACCCCTGACAGCATAGTAACCGATCAAGGTCGTCAATTTGAGAGTCATCTCTTCAAAAAACTCACAGAAAAGTTTGGAATTAAACACTTGAGAACCACAGCATATCACCCACAAGCCAACGGCATGATTGAAAGATGGCATCGTACTTTGAAAGCATCTCTTATGGCATGTGGAGACCAGAATTGGGTTGAAAACCTTCCACTCGTTTTACTAGGCCTGAGAGCGACAGTGCGTGAAGATCTAAAATGCTCACCAGCTGAATTAACTTACGGTAGAACTCTAAAATTACCTTGCGATTTCTTCACAGCAACTCCTCGAGAAGAACCCGATACATACGTCGGACGTCTCCAAAAAAAGTTTGAAGATATCAAATCAACTCCGGCCAGTATCCATGGTACAGGAAAATTCTTCATTCATAAGGATCTACCTACTACTACACATGTGTTTCTCAGAACCGATGGTGGAAGAAAACCACTCCAAAATCCATATGAAGGTCCATACAAAGTTGAAGAACGTGATGAGAAAACATTCGTTATTACCGTAAAAGGAAAATCAAAACGCGTCACGATAGACCGTCTAAAGCCTGCTTTTGTTCCTGTAGAAAAAAATGTTCCAATTTCTACAATTGTACCTAAACCACTTCCCGAAATTACCCGAACCACAAGATCTGGTAGAAAAGTTCATTTTCCAGACAGATTGGGACAGTTTAAAACATAAAAAGGCATTATTATTTTTTACGATTATAATTATCTTCTGTAAATCATACTAAATTGATTAAAAATTACAAAAAAAATTAACAAAATTTCAGAGGTAATATATTAATGTTACTAAACAAACTTTGTATCTAAACTAAAAAATAAGTTTTTAAATCATATACTGTGAAAATATGTTTACTTTTAGTTATTTTAACCATGATCATTCAGATATATAATGGCACTCACATCTGATTGAACATGTCGTTGAAATTTCTTATTTATATTATGTAATAATTCTTTTCAAGTGTTTACGGAGACGTGTGAATGTTTAAATATAATAAAATGTATTATATTTATTTATTAAAATAACAGCGATAAGTTTTAATGAAAACAAATATGTCTATTCTGGATGATACACTACCCAGTCTAGTTTACTGTTATTACAAAAAAACTCAATAAATATGTTGAGTTCATCAATAACGCACTCCAGTAAACAGTTAAAAAAAAATAAAAAAAATCATAAATATCAAACGCTTTGTAAAATTTATAGCGTCTCATAAACATGTACCTTATTTTTAAGAAATACTAATATATAAGTTTTATTGAATCCAGTTATTATTAGATATACAATATTGTGTCATAGTCACAGTTACTTTGAACACTTGTTCCAAACGAAATGTTTGTAGATGAAAACATTTGTTTTTAAAATATAGATACATAAATAAATCTAGTCGAAGCATTCTCCTAGACACAATTTTTTAAACTTAAGTTAAAAAATATTACTTTTGTTTACCATATAGATATTTGAAGATACCATACTTATAGTTCTGTATTCATGTTTTACAACTATTTGAGTTTTTAATTTAGAATTTTTTATTATTTTCATATATATGGTTGGGCCACAAAATATTAAGCGACATGTTTGTGTAATGTGCCCTACAAAGCATGGTCAATTTTGCCCTTATATCGTTTAACAACTGGAGGGGAAGTGTGTAGATTGCACTGAACAACCAAAAACATTTATAATTTAAAACACTGGATCAGTAACCTAGCGACAGCTAATATAACAAAAGACAACGATCGGAACGCCGTTCTGTTGTGCGCGTCACCTTGGTTGGTTGTGTTTTATTATCTACACATTTATCCTTCTGAATAGTTCCTGATAATTAACTTGATTATCAAATGTAAAAATATCATTTAAATAAAAAAGTGAATCCAATGATGTTGTATCATTAAACCACTATTCATAGCTTCGAGTACCGAATTATAAACTCCAACTTAATAAATAAATAAACCGTAAATCGTAAATCGAAAATATTCGTTATTAGGGTAGATAAGCTATTGGGAGGATGGTGAGAAACCCCCCGAATCTTTAGTAATACTTTCACATTGAATCTTAGATTTAGTAATGCTTTCATATTGGATCATAGATTTAGTAATGCTTTCATATTGAATCTTAGATTTACTAATGCTTTCTTATTGGATCATAGATTTAGTAATGCTTTCATATTGGATCATAGATTTAGTAATGCTTTCTTATTGGATCATAGATTTAGTAATACTTTCATATTGGATCATAGATTTAGTAATGCTTTCTTATTGAATCTTAGATTTAGTAATGCTTTCTTATTGGATCATAGATTTAGTAATGCTTTCATATTAAATCTTAGATTTAGTAATGCTTTCTTATTGGATCATAGATTTAGTAATACTTTCATATTGGATCATAGATTTAGTAATGCTTTCATATTGAATCTTAGATTTAGTAATGCTTTCTTATTGGATAATAGATTTAGTAATACGTTCATATTGAATCTTTGATTTAGTAATGGATTGAGGAGATCCAGAAGCGCATAGTGAGCGCAAATTGCTGTTAGTTTCGCCTACAAAAGCTTATAAATATTAAAAAAGTAAATCCAGACTCTTGTCTAGAAACACCAAGATATTAGTGTGCAAAACTCTTATTAGACCAGTGCTCACGTACGCAGCTGACATGGGTACTAACCAAGAGGAATAAGCGAGCACTGGACATTTTTTAAAGGAAAATTTTGAAGCGTACCTTCGGACCGGTTCTGGAAAATGAATGTTGGAGAAGACGTTACAACAATGAGTTCAATGCTTTGTTTAAGGAACCAAAGGTCACAAAATGTATAAAATTGGGAAGACTTCGGTGACTGGGTCATGTGGAGAGAATGACCGAACATCAAGCACCAAAGTCCCTGCTAAACTCTAGACTTAAAGGGCGAAGCAGCCTGGGAAGGCCAAAATTAAGATGGAACGACAAGGTTCTCAAAGACCTATCTGCTTTGAAGTTTCCAAACTGGAGAGAGCTGGTACAAAAGAAAGATGAGTAGAGGAAGACTCCTGAGGAGGCCAAGAGTTGTAGAGCCAAGTGTAATGATGATTGAATCTTAGATTTAGTAATATTTAAATTGCTAGTGTTTTTTTTTCTTTCCAAATTATCCGCACAGCGGCATAGTTAGGTCGAATAATGCCCCATCTGTTTATACAAATGTGCCATTTTACCCTAATTATTATTCCGGGCGGTAACACAGCCATGTTAATAAAAAGGAACTTAGGGGGCATTACAATAATATGTACGCCATTTGCCCCTAAGGATCCATGGGGAAATCTAGGAGCTTTATTTCGCAGGATTATCAAAACATTTGGGAATAATTCTAATCAATTAGAGTATTTAAATTTATTAATTGAAACTCGGAGAATTTTTTTCTAGTTTTCCCCAGGGAGTCCCTACTTAAAATTAAAATTAAAGAGAAAAAATCCAGAAAATTAAATGAGTATGGATACCAAGGATCGTAAATAATTAATTATATTCGGTTATTATTAAGAGCTTTTGATCAGCAGCTGAGAATAAAAGTTTAAAAATGCTTGCAACTGCACAGGGAGGTTCCAATGAGAAAGTTCGACTATTCCCCGTATCAAAATTTTTCAAATAAAATTTTCTAACGATTTATTTCATTCAAAACTTGCTTTAATACATGCCTACATTCAAGTAAGCAACAAAAATGCTCAAAACTCACGATGATAAATTATTAAATATCGTGTACTTCTTGTAAGTATTTTTTGATTATAAGTATTTATGATTTCTCAATAATTTCTAAACAAAATAAGTGTGTAAAAAAAAATTGAAATATTTTATTTTGTAAGACCTTAAATAAATAGAAAAAACTGGGTATTTTTGTCACAAACACGTTCTCGGATTTATTTTTTAATAATTTTAATTTAACTAAAATTAAAATTCTTAAAACTGTGTTGACTAGATTATGTATTAAATTATTTTGTTGTATAATTATATGATTTGAAATTTGTGTTGTTTAATAGGATCTATCGTTTTAAAATTGAAGAAATCTGCCAACGACCAACTGTATAACCTTAGTATATTAAAAATACACATAGTTTTTCAAAATTTTAAAACTGCTTGTACCAGATAAAATAACAATCTTTCAAAATCAATTTGTTTTTTTGTAAAAAAGAGTCAATACGTCTAGAATTTGATTTAAAAATGACTAATTTCCGGTATTCTCTGGTAATACCCTTTTAAGGGCTTACTGTTTCACATAAATCCAAATGTAAAATTGTCACCAAATGGTCATTCAGCACCATTTTTGAAAGGTTCCGTTAAACGCTGATTCTAGGTGCATTTCAGATATCTGTCAAATTGTATTTCTGTACATTCTGACACATACTCGTATCATCACTGGTCACTCAGCCGAGTAACGGCCCGTCCTCTCACCCCGACCTTAACTGTCCAATACCTACCGATTTTTTAAGTTTATTTTATTTTTAACTTAATAGGTAAAACCTTAAATTATAATATTTTATTTCTTCAATCTTTGCACAATAGTTAATTATATTTTATTTATATTTTATTTTATTATATTATATTTTACACAAAGTAATTTGTTTAATTTAATTATTATATTTTAACTAATGAAGATAATATTAGCGAAACTCAATCGAAAATCTGAAACAGAAAAATCAGACAAAGATACGGATACATCTCGGACTCGAGCGCAGGACCTTTGGCTAAAATATGCATTAAAAAAAAATATGATAAAAATAGACGTTAAGAAAATGAAGATAATGTTGGTAGTTCTCAGTCGAAGTATGATACAGTTAAAAATGACCTAATCGGATAGGGACACATTAGCTCAGTGGTAAGAGCAGCTGCCCGGAAAGCCGAAGGTCCAGGGTTCAAGTCCCAGGTGTGGCCGTATCTTTTTCTGATTTTTCTGTTTCAGATTTTCGATAAAGTCTCGCTAATATTATCTTCCGTAATTAAAAAGATTTTTTATGTTTTCAGTTGAAAAAAAAAACATCAAAAAAACCTTAAAAAAAAAAAATTTGTTTATATTTTTACTCCAAATAATGTCAGGAATCACTGTAAAGTAAATCAAGTACGTCCCTTAACATCCCATATAAAATAATAAAAAGTATTTATCGGAGTATAAATAGGTTGGATGATAATTAATAAAGTGTTAAAAATATATCCTATGGACAAATAATACTTTCTGAAGTGAAGAGTGAAAAACCAATGTGAAAATTATACAACACTATTTAAAAAAAACAACTCTGTTCTGAAATAAAAATATTATGAAATAAATATTGAACACTACTTTTAACGGCAAATCGCTGATTAATATAGTTATAAAGTGCTGCGTGCAGTGCTTGCAACTAAACACACTAATAACAAGTCGAGCTTCGTGCAGTATAAAATAATATCTTTTCCACAAAATTAGTTATGGCGCCTTAAAAGTTGCGCCGGTTTATTGGACTACCGTTTGTACTATAAACCTCAAATGGCGAGCTTTTATTGACATCACAGGGGAATATAAAAGATTATGTTTATTTAGTTCCGGAACGAAAAGTAATAATCCGGGATAAAACTGATCATCAGATGTATAATTCTGACCTTCAGGAAACTGTTCCCGGGGAATACAATTCATTGAAGAACGTAACAAGATTTAAATGCGTTCAATTATTTTTAATGATTTGTTCTCCATTTTTCCCTCCGCGTTTCTCTTCCACCTTCCCTGTCTTCCCCCCTCCCTCGTCATTCCTCCTGAGAACATCCTTCGTTCACCTTCCCCCTCTTGTATTACCCTCCCCCGCCCTTCTTCCTTCCCTACCGATAAACTATAAGAAATACACGTATTTTAATACAACTCCCCCCCTATAATATTTTTTATGCTAATGTTATTTATTACGCCAGAGCTCACCACTATACATAGAAACCTTCAAAGGCAAGGTACAATAAATCACCAAATTTTTATCGCAAAGAAACATTAATTTTTATATATTAAGATTTAAGTATTTAGGAAACATACAGTTGTGTATAACATTAACATTGTTATAACATTGTACATTAAATAGTGAATATAATATAAAGCAGTTAACTTCCATTTATAATATTTTGTAATAGATACTGATTAAGAAGCAAGTAATAATAGCTCAGAAATGCACAAAATAATTTGCAAGGCAGATAAAAAGAAAATAATAAACAACACAGAAAAAATAGTTTGATTTAATTTGATTTTAAACGATTTAAGGGTAGAGTGGAATATGCCAATATCTCTTAGGGCATTATAAGATACGTCCAGGCAAGGAGTTTTGTGCGTTTTTTGGGTTAGAATTTTTTTTTTGTATTTAAAATAAGGTTTTCATTCTGTTATTGCGTTCAAGGCAACGAAATGCAATCTTTTCTAACAGGGATGGGGAGTCAAGAAGTTAGTTCACAACGTCAATTTTTTTTCCGTTTGTAAAGAGCAAGGGATACACTGATGGTTTTAAAAACGATACGACAGGTGTTATTTACATTGATAATATTGAAAGAGTTAAAAACGGCAGTAAAATGAGTTTTTAAATAAAATATTAAATGATGTAATTGATAGTCCAGAATTGCTTGCATTAATAAGCATTTGGATTCCATCACGTAATACTAGAAATCGGGATTTATTTCAGTGTAGAAATTCTGGGACTAACTACCATATGTAATCCTCATTGCCCAGAATATAGGTGGAGGGAAGTAATTATACCAATTCGTTGGACATCTTCAATTTGTTACTAAACAAATACAAAATATTGTTACTAAAGCAGTTCAGTTAGGTACAATAAATACTGTATATTTTAAAAAGGGCGTTAATAAATAAATAAATCTCCAAAAATAGCAAATTTATAAATAATTGCGGTGCACAGATCCACGTGAATGACCGATTTGCGGGTAATTCTAAATTGGCCTCTGATTTCGACGGTTTACCACGTTTAACATCGAAGCATACAAACAATTGCATGGCGCTCGACAAATACAAAAACATTGAGGTTTGTCTGTGGTTTTAGGAGTTTTTGGAATTGAAAATGGAAGGAATAGGAATGCTAATTTTAGCAAATGCAACTACAATCATCAAACCAATTAATTTATATGATATACCAAATCGGCGTAACAACTATTTAATATAGTGGTTTGATATATTTTGACTTATAATGACACTGATTGGTTAGGCATCATAATATATTATATAATTTGTTTTGATATCGAAATAATTTGTATATATTATAATCATCAAAAATGATTGTTTGGCGGCCTCTGTGTATTGTCTACGATATTAAAATATCAGCTTCTGCCCGCGACTTCGTCTGCGCAGGATTAGTACTTGTGGCCTATTTTCTTTTCCTAGGTCCCGTCTATGTTTATACCAAAATTCTTAACCTATTTTATAAAAATATCTGTAATTCTTGATTCGATTCAAATTATTAGGCGAGCACTTGAAATAAATTCACTCTTTTAAATATTTTCTAAAATAGAATTTTGCTTTAACAATCATTGTTTTGCAAAATGTCATTACCAATTTTTTACATTTTCTATTAAAAAATAATTATTTTTTGTAATATATGAAAAATAGCTAGCTTGATAAATTATAGCTTATATGTTATTCTGATATATGAGCTACATTATTATAAAGTTTCATTAAAATCCATTCAGTAGTTTTTGCGTGAAAGAGTAACAAACACACATACATCCATACAAACTTTCGCGTTTATAATATTATAGAAGAGAATTGTTCCCGTTGAACTGCGGAGAGGGCACAGAAGGCGTTCAAGTGTCCTTTTAAACATTACATTGAATTTTTCAGTTGTGTTATTGTGATACGAAAAAAAAAAACAAACCGGCAAAATCATTGTGAATTTTGCTCTGGTCCGATCGACATGGTATCCGGATTTGTTTATGTCACGAGATATGATATTTTAATTTTGTGGCGTATTTTAACGTGTGGATACCAGCCGCCTTTGCAGAAAACGATCGCTCTATAAGGTTAGTTAGTGTCTTTGTTATAATACAGTTAGACCAGTGTTGATTGTGTGTTGTGCCCGCACACTTCATAATCACACAAAACCCCGTTGTCAATGGTAACGCAAGCGGTGACTCGTGACTTGCACTGCTGATTGCCGTGGGCGGCCGTTGCTAGTTGCCAGCTGTCAGCTGATTGTTCTTCGTCTATGGTTAAACAAGCTTTTTGACCAATCAAGATATAGAAACCAGCTAGTTTTATTTGGTTTTCAGTTGCCTCGTCAGCGGAGTGCCTTATAAACAATTGACAACAAATTTGACAGATGTCACTTTAACAACACGTCTGCCATAATTCAATAAATTTGGAGCTTCCCCATTGAAAGACTCTACATTTATTAATTTAATTTAGTTACGTACATCATGTCTTCAACTATGTAACCTATTTGATTACGTTCAATGCAAGCCTACAAAGTAAGATATTTGTGTGATCTGAAATGGCAAAGGTCAGCAACAATACCTTTTAAGGAATACGATAAATAACCGTTCAACACATGGAGAATTTCCCACCCCTTTAACAGGTTATGTATTGGGTTAGGGCAAGGGTGGTGAACCAATAGCATGGACATTTTTCTGTGACCAGCGGGCAAAGTTCGTATTTGTGTGAAAATATAGTGAAAAGATCTTTCTTTTCAATATTCTAGTGAAGGTTGTGGAACTTCAGCTACTGCGTGCTGTGAATGTCACGTTATTGGATAAAGAAGTTATGATGTGAAGATTTTTAGAAATTTTGACTTCACACGATAATTTAAATTTTTTAAAACGTTTTCGGCAACAATTATTCCAAGACAGTAGTTTCCCCGACGGTTACCCCCCCCCCCCCCCCCCCGGCATACTAAAATACAATATGCAGTCGGTTTAGCGAAAATACGGTATACCTACTTACACAAAATATAACTAAGTGGCCCCAAAGGGTCGTGTTAAGAGAATGTACCACCAAATAATAAAAGTGTAAAACATTTCTTCATTCAAATGCATCAAGGATAAAACTTTTTTATATGAAGACCTCACAATAGTCCCGACTGCTCCCGGAGCCAGTGAGACTATCGCATCCCCGATTGGGGTATGTTGTGAGGTTGAAAGAAGTGGGGAGGGGAAAGAGATGTGGATGAGGAAGTTGGGGAAGTACCTGGCTATTCAGTCTGGACTCCAAACACTGCTAAAGCCATTTCAAGCAACGTTTCAATTTTGAATTGTGGTTTTACACCAGGGCGACACTGAGAGAATTTTTCACTCTGGAACGTGCCACAAATATAGATATTATAGATATATTATTTTTAATTAATTAATTGTAAAAAAAAAAACAAATGAATCAAATAAAATCAATCAATCAATCAATAATTTCTTCAAACTTCGCAAAATCACTTTGTGGCGTCATTTTGAATTAAATTAAAACAAATAACTTTGTTTAAACCACTAATATAATCACAATTACCTACATGTTTCAAAACCGATGGTTCCTTCGTCAGGGTAGTAATGACATTAATAATAAAATAAACAAACAAGTATAGACTAAAAAGAACAGATTAAAAATAACTATGGACAAAAATATTATAGAGAGGGGTGATTAATTAATTAAAAATATCGTAAAAAACAATTATTTAAAATTAAATCTAAAAATTATTTTAAAATATGAAAAATTACATTATATAAATTATCAAAACATAATAAATATGTTTAAACAACAAAGTTATTTGTTTTAATTTAAATCAATCAATCAATCAAAATAAACATAAGCTCTTTTTGCTTTATTTATTTATATTCCGTGGAAACCAACAAAATCCAACAACAATGATGGGGAAATCATGATCAACACCATTCAATTTGTATACTTCGTATTCTTAATTTACTTAATATTGTATTTTAATTTTAATTTGTATTGTCATTAAATAAAAAAAAAAAAAAAAACTTGTTTGTGGACGCCGGGTTCAAACCCACGACAGGGATTGGGAGTCGAGAGCCTTACCCTCGACAACACCAGCCGTCTTGTCTAAATACTGTATATACCAGCGAATAGGTATAAACGAATCGACACTGTAAATAAATTCGACGAGATTTACCCACCAACGGTATTTTTGAAGTCGATTTTTGTTTTGCAATTGGTAAAAAATGCACAAAAAATATTATTTAATAATTATTTTTAATTCGGGGGCCAACTTTTAAGGGATCATCTCGCGGGTCACTGCCAACAATATATCGAAATTTTTGCATTTTTCAATCTTAGCGCACAATAAATTATTCACACTCAAAAACAAAGAACCGCCACTGATTGATCTAAAAAACACTTACAAGAACACCACTGAAGAGATAAATCGATATAAATATTTTATGGGTGGGTCTGTGTGCCCGAAGTCAGATAAACTTAACCTTACTTCTAGTGAAATTGATCAAATATTAAATATAAAATTTCTTTCTTTGACAAATAATCATTCTCATCAACTTATATGGGCCCCAGGGGTGCTAGCATGGTCGATCGATAAGGATCGGTAGGATACTTGCCGGTAACTTCTCATCGTTCCCTAGGACAACTGCAGATAGCAAACGAATACGTGACAGTTCATAATTAATATATTCGATATCAACTGTTGTTTGTACGTTTGCGTTTTGCAGTTGTCTTAGGGAACGATGAGAAGTACCGACAATTATCCTAACGATCCCTATCGATCGAGAGTGATAGAGGGCCAGGGGTGCTAGCATGGTCGATCGATAAGGATCGTTAGGATTGATAGGATAACTTTCGGTAACTGCTTATCGTTCCCTAGGACAACTGCAAACCGCTAACGTACAAACAACAGTTGATATCGAATATATTAAGGACACTTAGACATTGTGAACTGTTACTTATTCGTTGGCGATCTGCAATAATGCTTGGGAACGATGAAAAGTACCGAAGTATAAGAAGTTACCGAAAGTTATCCTTTCAAACCTTATCGATCGACTGTGCTAGGGGGCCAGGAGTCTAAAGTTCTCATTTAATTAGCGACTTCAATTTTCATTCAAATCGGCTCATTTCATCGATCACTATTCAATTTTCCACGTGAATATACATTTGTTATTCTAGAAAGATTCAACAAATTTCTCCAATACACAAAGAACACAACACCGAAGGGTAACCAACTTTTCTTCGAAAACAATTAAAACTTTACTGTGGAGAAATAATGTACCGTCTCCTCGATATAAAATAATCATTCTTCCTGAACAAATTTCCGAATCTAATTTTCAAAATGCTGAACGGTGGAAAATTTAACAGAAAGTTCAATGACAAATAAAATATACTTTTTACTTTCTTTTATTCTACTTGGAAATTGAATTTACAAAGTTGAGTTATTTCCAAGTTCTAGTAAGGAGATTGCTATTGATTGAACGTTTTCCCGGACATTAACATTAAGTAAAGAAGTCTTCGTCATTCCACATCTTTGAAAATTGAAAGGATTTGCGTACAACTTTGCGAATTTCAATTCTTAAATTAATACTATTGTCTGGTTATTGGCGATTGCTTGGTGGGGAGCCATTTAAAGAATATTTAAAAGTAGGCTAAGGAAAGTTAAAGGCAAGAATAGAACATTGTTTGGAATTTTTAATAAGAAGCCTGTTATATAAAAAAAACGAGCGTGCTTTAAGACCACGCGACTGAAGTAAAACTTCTTTAGCTCCATCTATATGTTTACATATATTACATATATTAATTTTCTACAAATATTTATGTAAATTTGTTATCGTTCGCCTCGCCCGATCACACTTTTCGTAACGCTCTCGTCACGCATTCGACAGCTTACCCTCCAAGTCAAGCGTGCGTAAAGAAGTTTTACTTAAAAAAAACAATGAAACAACAAATATGGGAAGTGTGATAAAATTTGTTATAATGGTCGTTCGTTAGATAAGAAAGGAAATTCGTCAAGACTTTGATTTTTTTTATTTCTTCGATAAAATCATACAGCTTTTACAAATTTTGTTTTGTTTTCAACGTTAATTTGTGTGTGTGGTACACTTCGTAGTGGGGGGCTAAGGCAGTCGACAGGCGATCCGGAGGTCGAGGGTTCGAATTCAAGGATACATTTTATTTGATTGATTTTTGTTTTCACAATGTAATCATAATCATTAATAATAATATAGTTATATTTGCAGCACAGAATGGAATATCCTCTCAGTATCGCCCTAGTGTAATGCCACCATTCAGATTTAAAAAGGAGGTTAAATATGACCGCATCGGATAGGGACACATTAGCTCGGTGGTTAGAGCATTTTGCCCGGAAAGCCGAAGGTCCTGGGTTCGAGTCCCAGATATGACCCGATCTTTTTCTGATTTTTCTATTTCAGATTTAGATTGAGTTTCACTAATATTGTCTTCATTAATTAATATATTTTACTAGATGTACAGAATAATAAATAATTTGCCTTTATTACGCAATCATTTTCTATCATCTAACATAAAGAGTAATCGAAATATAAACTACGAAATGATAAACGAATGATTCTAATATAACATTAATTGATAAAGAGAGAAAAATTATTTATTTCCCACTTCTTAGTTAGTTCACAAGACCTAAACTTCAAAGCCAAAAATGCTGTCATAATAATGACAAACTAAAAAGCTTAATAAATTCAAATAAATATATAAATGGAGTTCTACGAATTAAAAACAAAAACAACAAGAAATAAAAACTGTTAAAATTAAAAGGGAAACAATTATTATAAGCAATATCAGCCTGAAACACTCATCTATATTGAAAAATCTTCCTAAATCTTTGTGCTAAAAATTATCTCAGAACACAATTTTAACGTTAACACCTCTTTTCCATCCAATGTTTTATCGTATATCAGGATTATATAATATGAGTAATAGAAAAGCGTGTGATATTCTAATTTACTTGATGATTTTCTCATCTTTAGGATCTCTAGACTCGGAAACCACGAATTAGTTCACAATTTGAAGATCTGCTTTTGCAAATCGTATTGTTTATCTTGGAATTGGTTTCTATCTATTCCGTCGTTAATTAAAATGATTATATTATATTACCATTATATATTATATTAATTTGCAATGAATATTAATTTTACAATCTTTGACAGACAAGATCGGGAGATTTAGTGAAAGGATTGGTAATAACTTGTTACGGGGTTTCTCTGGTCGCCAATTGTCAGCTCCAGCTACCCCAAACAAGCCCCAAAGCCAGCTCAAACGGGAGCAATGGGCACCCTCTATCTCAGGCGTGGGTCGCAAATTAATGCTTACATAACTCCAATCCTCCTCGGTCACCTGGGGAATTAATACTCTACGAGATTCTCCTGCCGGAGCAGATTGACAACAAGATATGTTTAAATAGATTCATATATTGACAATTCAGAACACAGTTTACAGGTTATTTCAGTGCAGGGCTATACAAGAATGCATGTTACACAAACCTAGCTAAAGTGTTTATACCTCGTGATCTCTGCATCGAAACTCTCTGCGTTATGGTTTTTACGCGGGACCCTATCGTATTTTTACAGACACATTGAAAGAATGGGAAATCTGGTGTTCAGCTTACATGTGTGGGGGTGAAGTCCTCCGCTTCCAGCACGTTCAACAGTCTTCCAGAGGTCCGCGAACCATTATAACACCGATATTTGGCAAAACCGATTCTACATTCCAATGCGGACGCGGAGCCCGAAACAGAGCGTGATTCTCGACCGTCCGAGGCCGGGTGTAGCTTGCGACTGCCGCGGCGGGATGCCGCGGGGAGTAGGAGTAGGGGATGCAGGAAACGGTGGGGAACGGGGGACGCTGTGGCAAGTCTCAACCGGCCGCGGTGATTTAGGTATATTCTACTAGCTATAGGGCGTTCCATAACACTTCCCCCCGCGCTTGGAAAAAAAGCGACGTGGCAATGGAGCTGTAGGGAAAAAAAATCCTCTTAAGCTTCCATCGGGGATTTGAGAGGTTCGTTGCTTGAGAGTTGCCTAGCTAGAACATACAGTTTAGGTCACAATGTTTGTAGGGAAAGGGTAGGGGTACATACAATGTTTGGAAAATACAACTTTGGGAAAAGTACATGGTGTAGAACAACATACAAGGATATGCAATTGAAAAACAACAATACATGGTTATGCAATTGAAAAACAACAATACATTTGTACAAGAGCAGAGAAAAAAATGTGACTCTAAGGTTTCATTGGTCTGGGAGCTAAGTTTGCGAAGCGTGGATTTGTTTGGTTTCGGAGAATTTCGAAGAAAAGGACGTGATTTCACAGATTCTAAGGATTACATTATCACTGCAATCAGACCCATTTGAGATAACACTCAGGAGTACACTTAGGCCTTAGAAAACACTTGATTTTGTCGAAGACGTTGAAGTTCACGAAATGGAGACTGTGGTTGCTGTGTCGCGACTATGGTTACAGAGGTCATTGAAGAGAAGAGTCCAGTATCTGCAGGCATGCCAGTACGAATCCTAAGTGTTATTATGGTACACACGGATCGTATATAATAGTTATTGAAGCATAATGTAGCTCAAGGTAACTTGTATTGGTACGCATTCAGCGAATACTGGAGGGTCAAGGTAATAATGGTTTACACAAGACGATATTTGCGTCACTGCATGACAGGCAAGAGACGACAAAGTTGGCATTGATAGCAAGAGTAAGAACAAACCTAGGAGCTAGCGTGCCCAAAAGGTAGTTCAGAGTGTCATAATGTATAGTGGGACAACTCAGCTTGCTGTGGCATGACAAAACAACATACATATGGGCGGTATGGTTTGTGCTTTCAGAAACAAATGCGTAGAGAATGGCAGCAGGAGGGACCTTGTAACCACAGCGCGTGCTGTCAGGAAGTGAAACTCAGCTTGGCTGTTGGTGATGACATCCGCCTGGGCTTCTTTTTAAATCCGGGAGAAATTATTATTAGAGCAAAATTCTTGAAGTTTACCTGCCTAGGGACCAATGAAGAAAAGGTTTGGAGAGAAACAAAATGTGTCTAAATAAAGAAATAAACGAGGTTTTAACCAACCGACCCAGAGAGTGACGAAGAGAGAGATTCCTAACTAAATTGTGATTACATGAACATTATCCTTTACCAGGATGGCTTGGCGCTTGCCGGGTGACAATATGTCTTGGTTAAAAAACAACCGGCCCTCTATGGCCTATGTTAACATGAGATGGTAACATTTTCGTAGAATTTCAAAGAACAAGACAAGGAATCGTGAACTAGTCACGGCAAAGGGAAACCAATTCATGAATAAAGGTTGTCAAAAGGAGACAGACGGTACGCCAAGTGCATATCGTACATATCCAACATTCATGAATGTGTTTCGTAGAATTGAGAAGAGAGAAAAACAAAAAAATGGTGAGACGTATGCAGAGATTGAGGGGGAAAACCTGTAGATGACCGGACAATTACCTATTCGAACTCCAAGTGAGGGCGAAATATGGTCAACGACAGATTTTTCACTTCATAACATAAGTCTGAGAACATGGGGGATGGGAGGGAGGAGTGGAGAAAGGAGACGAGTTACGAAATTTGCTAGAGACTGGACTAATTTCCAATTCAAACTCTATGTGAGGATGAAACATAATCAACCAGCAGATTTCCTGACTCTTTACATTTTAAGAAAGGGATGAGGAGAAATTTGAATACACCTTATATCAAAGAGGCTAATCTTTCGCGTGTATTGGGCAAAAGATTAGGAGTCATTTTAAAAACTTCTACATGATTGTGAGAAAAGACAGACCCTCGCTCCAATTTCACAAACCTGGGGGTTTTCTTATTCGTTCCCCAGACAACGAGTTAGGTGGTTTTGTGCTCAATCGATTAACTCCCACAGCACTATGCCCCATAGTTAGCAGTGAAGCTACTAACTAGTCCTTTTGGGATAGTAGATATTCCTGGGCTTCTTTCCTTTTTGCAAAGAAGTAAAAAACAGGGAGTCCACGGGCATTGGCGTTGAATAACAACAAAGGGTTGTGGACTACATCTCGTAGATCGCACACAAAGGGTTTGATATTATTTCGTTCGCACGACTCATGGTAAGTATTTTGACGTCTCCACGTATAGTGTACAAAATATGCAAATACATGCAAGATATAACTCAATTATAGACAGAAGTCAAAGAGTTTATACAATGCCTCTTAAAGAAGATGGCAAAGCCGATATTATGTCGTTCGCACGAATCGCGGTAAGTATTTTAACGTCTCCACGTCTCGTGTGCAAGGGTTGTACACAATTATACATAAAACGGTACTCATGACAAATAAATGACACACGACCAAAACAGATTATACAAAACGGTACTCATGACAAATAAATGACACACGACCAAAACAGATTATACAAAACGGTACTCATGACAAATATGTCACACGACCAACTCAATAACATTTAGCTATGAGCAAAAGTGATTATGACGAACTTCTCGTATCGCGGCGGGTATTTTAAGGATCCCTCCTATAATGGTGGATGTTCTAAGGATCTCTCCTATAATGTAACAGGGTTACGTTTAAATACAACACAATAAACGTTAACAATGGTCGTTTTGACACAATTTATAAAGATTTGTTAGATTAACTAACTCCGTAGCCCAAGAGCGTACGATAGAATAACAAGGAGGTAAGCAATTTATGTTACTTCATATGTTATAAGGGCGGGGTGATGACAGGGTACATTCCTGTTTACACCATGTGACAACAACGAGAACGGACTTATAGTTTTACACACTCTTTGTTGTGGCAACCTACAGTGAGGAAGACCAAGGAAAGGGACCAAATATGGTTTTACATACCCTTTGTGCAGTTGCAAACCTACCAGGTTATGGCGGAACTGGAGATGAGTGCCGATGTTTGTAAAACGATGATCAAACCAAACATTGATGATTTACGTTAAACTGTAGTTATTTATGTACGGAAATCAAGGTTGCCGTTATTAACCTTTTCCGAAGGGGTTGAAGCATGTAATACAAGACATACATGTTATAATAGTAGAGAAAAGACAAATCGAGGACTTCTTATAACAACAAAAGACCGAGTATTTGGTTTTACGTACTTTAGTTGAAATGAGCCCATGAGGATTTGCATAAGGGTGGAAAGACCAATTTAAAGGTTTTTCCTTTATTTATATACATATGATTTCAAAATGGACGTGTCAAAATCCAATTTGTTAGCAAAGAGCTCGGGTAGGACGCCATCAATTTTTAAGAAAAATTGAAAACTACTATGCACAAGGAATGTGATTATGTGAGTAACCACTTATCTTTACCATGATAGGTAAAAATATGGAGCGTGTTAAAAATGGTTAACTAGTCCTGGTTCGTGATTTAACACTTTGGAGTTTACCAAATCCGATTTTAGAACGACGCTCCAGTACTTGCAGAACATAATTTTCATGGAAAAAGAAAAAGTTGAAGAGATTCCTTCCGATATGATGAAAAACAACAAACAAAAATGGTGAAAATTACAATATTGCATGACATAGCAAAGCGTGCCATGGCATGAACGTTGCGTAGTGTGAGGGGTTGAGAGGCAATGATTGGGTTCATGACTTCCCAAACATTGTGACTCGAAGGGTGTCTCTGTTCTAAAGTGATCAATTTTAGAACAGGTGAGAAAAGAGAAAAAAAATATAAAAGGACGTGTGAAACAAAATTACGGTGGTTGCCAATTCAAGAACATGAACGGGAGCAAACTACACCGTGGAGTGTACATAAATTTACAAAAGTGATTTTTTAAACAATATTCGTTTTATCAACGAAAGGGTGGACATGTAATTGACACTTTACACGCCAGCCATTGCAAGACTTGATGTGCTTACAAAAGGTTGTGGTGATACACACTGGATTATTTTAAGTTTGCTGAGATGGTGGGGGCAGTTTTACTTGACTCCTCACTTCCAGACTTTCTGTGTTTTTTCTGTCCTGGTACGATTCCAGAAGGAGACAGACTTCGTTTAATTGGGCCAGGGATGCAATTTTTTGTGAGGTAATGATGTTCTCGTATTTGCTTAAAAGGCCATCAGTTATGACTGGTAATAGTTCAGCTTCCGAAACAGGATGTGAAAGTTTGATGTTAATGGATTCAGCCCTTTCTATGAATGATGCCACGGGTTCATTTACTAGCTGTTTGATAGATAGTAAAGATAATTTGATCCGGTGCTGGGCCTCCGTCTTTCCGAAGCTGGAGATTAGGGCAGATCTGAGTTTATTCCAGTCCTTGCATTTAGTTTTTTGAATGCGGTGCCAGGGTATTAATTCTGGGGAGATGAGTTCTATAAAGTTTTTCCGTAGAATCTCGAATGGGATATTTTTAATTGTAGCCGTTTCTTCAATACGGTCTATGAAATCCAGCACATCGGAGACGCCATTATATTTGACTTTCCAGGGTGATAAATCGTAAGTTTTATCTTGTGTCAAGGTGGGTGTGACGTCCTGTTTTATCAATACTTGCGGCATAAGTTCTTTGTTAGGGGCAAGATTATCCAACATTTGCGTGGCTGAACACGAATTATTTTCGCTTGCGGGAGCGAGGTTTACTCTCCTAATGTACTTTTTGTTGAATGAAAGTGCATATGCTTTTAATGTAGATTTGGATTTGCTTGATGGCGAGAGTCCTCTATCCTTTAAAGCAGTTTGTAGGAGTGCCTTGGATAAGCTGTGCACGTTGGGAATTATGCCCAGGTTGGATGACGCAATAGCTTGGTTATTATCCATTGTGAGTTTCCCGGGTGTTGAAAAAAAATTTGGCCAGGGGTTTCCTTTAGAAAACGCAAAATTAATTTTTGTGAGGCACTTTTCACTTGGTACTAGTTGGCACTTCCAAAATAGTTATAGAAAAGCTGTGTTTCACACTACAATTTAGTATACATGATACCAAAATTCTTGTCCAAGGAAAGAGGAAGTGAAAAAAAAAATTTTGCGTGGACAGACCTTAGTGGTGAAAGTTTTTTTGTTTCACTGACCACTTTTGGGAAAATTGTGAAATTCACAAGTATTTATTTATTTTTTGAAAATTTGGCCAGGACTGACCCTTAGAAAATGGGTTTTTTATTTTCCACAAATCACTTTGAACTGAGAAAGGCACTTTTCTGGCAAATAGGGGATAAACTTCCGGAAGAAAATAACTGAATATGGAATTTGATACGTTAACCATATTAAAATTATTTTATTTATTCATGGGACCAATCATGGGTTTTATTATTATTTCACTTTTCACTTATGTAAGGAAAAAACACAATTCACTATTCACTTATGTAAGGAAAAAACACAATTCACTTATGCTGAAAAAAAAATTTACGGTGCCTACAACATAGAATGGGGAAGAAAAATCATTATTTTGTCCATTTGGTGGGGTATAAACTGTATCAGTTTGACAGACAAGTGGGCCTATTGGTGTATTGTGCAGAAAAAACGTAGGTTTGAGATTTCTAATCAGAGGATTCAAAAAATGATTGTAGTTCCAGAATCAAGTTTATAAAAATCATTTTCATTGCCAAATTTGATTTGGTTATGCGACACGTTTTGGTTATAAAAACGCATAGCAACCAGTTAATTGTTCTGTTCGACGGGCCCTCTCCGTTGGATTTTGGCGCGAGACAATACATTTGCGCGCGCAATCTAGAGAATAGGTATCTACTGCGTGAACACTTGCCGTTGATGTTGGCGCGAAGTTGATCGTAGTTCGGTAAACAAAGGGGTTACGCATGCGCAGTCAATTTCGTGGTCAAAACGGTTGGTGCTTTTGGGCGTCCAAGATGGCCGTCATTCCAACTGCGATGTATGTATCCGATTTACACATAGATTTCTGTGGTTTTTTCACAGAATTCACTGTTGGGTGCAGAGTAACAAAAGCATAATTAATGTTTACAAAACAATTCCTATGCGGGGAGGATTTCGACAAGTTTTCATTCCGCATAGCGACCGGGATAGAAAAAAAAATTCGGAGCCCCACGTTATGTGCCAATTGTTACGGGGTTTCTCTGGTCGCCAATTGTCAGCTCCAGCTACCCCAAACAAGCCCCAAAGCCAGCTCAAACGGGAGCAATGGGCACCCTCTATCTCAGGCGTGGGTTGCAAATTAATGCTTACATAACTCCAATCCTCCTCGGTCACCTGGGGAATTAATACTCTACGAGATTCTCCTGCCGGAGCAGATTGACAACAAGATATGTTTAAATAGATTCATATATTGACAATTCAGAACACAGTTTACAGGTTATTTCAGTGCAGGGCTATACAAGAATGCATGTTACACAAACCTAGCTAAAGTGTTTATACCTCGTGATCTCTGCATCGAAACTCTCTGCGTTATGGTTTTTACGCGGGACCCTATCGTATTTTTACAGACACATTGAAAGAATGGGAAATCTGGTGTTCAGCTTACATGTGTGGGGGGTGAAGTCCTCCGCTTCCAGCACGTTCAACAGTCTTCCAGAGGTCCGCGAACCATTATAACACCGATATTTGGCAAAACCGATTCTACATTCCAATGCGGACGCGGAGCCCGAAACAGAGCGTGATTCTCGACCGTCCGAGGCCGGGTGTAGCTTGCGACTGCCGCGGCGGGATGCCGCGGGGAGTAGGAGTAGGGGATGCAGGAAACGGTGGGGAACGGGGGACGCTGTGGCAAGTCTCAACCGGCTGCGGTGATTTAGGTATATTCTACTAGCTATAGGGCGTTCCATAACAAACTTCTGTAGATTGAATGTATTAGAAACGGTACAGAATTTATACGACCAGTCAGAGCTTCCAATCTGAATAGTCAGGTATATCTCAACCTTCCTCTTCCTAAATTCCTTCCCTTCCCCACTCGCTTCAGCCTCACTTCATACCTAAAATGGTGATGTGATCAGAGACGAGCTCTAGGGGTACAGAAATAAAAGATAAATGCACACTTGAGGTGAATTATCATAAAACATCACGGTATAAATTTATTGTTATGTTTCTGTAGTGCGTTGATTGTAGTTTCAGCTTCCTTCAATAGATGTCGATAGCACAGTTCGTAAAACAAAGATCTGCTATATCCCAACAGATGAAAATTGAGTATGATATCAGAAGAGTACCCTCTATCGTCGTTCGTGTCTTAGGTACGAACGGTTACAATGATTGCCGAAGGCATCGGGGAGATTGGGCAGCCTCTTCCAGTCAGTTCACAGCAGCGGCAGAACTACTTAGAGTATAGTTTAGTAAGAATGTCTGTTCAGTTTAATAATCATTGCAACTTTTACGATAATAAATCAACTAGTAATCACACGAATCTATAACTTATTATTGAAAAATAAGAGAAATGACAGTGTCTATTATTTATTTATTTAACACCCAAAAGGCTTTTACGTATTGGTACAGTACACTTGTTACATTTTGTTGGTAGTAAAAAAATACAAAAACACTAGTCATCAAAATACAAGAACAAAAACTGAAATACTGAGAAATACAGCAATTTGATAGGTTAGGTTATATATTATTGCTATTGAATATGCTATAAAAAAATTGCCGTTTTTCGTTTTTGGATGGTCAATGACTTTATGATCTCAAGAGCAAGCCGCCACTGAATACCATATTCCCACTGCCTCTGGTCGACAGTTGAAGCATTTAGAACTTATGTCAAAAAATCTAATAAATTCAGACTATTTTCGTCCATTCTCCGATAGAATTTCTTTATTTTTTTTATATATCGTGAATGCCGCTGTGTATAAGCCCCATATCAACGATAAAAGCGCATGGGTGTACATTTTACAGGCTCCATAAACCATCTCCCATAAAGTCTTAACGACAGCGTTTTAACAATATTATAATGTCAAATAAACACCTCGATAAAACGCTCGCCTGGCTTCCGCGTGGCTTCTTTATTCCTAGAAAGATATATCCCAATAAAAACATATTATGGTTGGAAAAATAAACGAAAAAGAGATAAACGCTTCTATGATTTTAACTGTTTTTATTATTTTGTATTTAAATCTTTGTGCATATTTTTATTTAAACAGGCTTTCCTTTGTACGGAGTCGGTGTAGTAGAACTATCAATATCGGAAAATGATGAAATAGAGAGATGGAAAGGCTGATATAGATAATAAAAGAGGGGTACATGCAGATAACTCCATTAATGGAGCTCTGTAGGCGGTTGACGCTCAAAACAAATTGTCCAAAGAAGCTAAGCTAGCAGTCTACAATGGAGAGCTGGTATTAGGTACCATATGATGTGTATGGTAGTAAGGCATAGAACTGGCAGATGAAGGATGAAAGTAAACTGTATGCTGTAGAAATAAGATCCCTAAGGCACATGAGTGGTAAAAAACTACGTATGATTATGAAAGGTTGATGTAAGCGTAATGAGTAAGATTAAGGCGCTCCACCCACTCAGGCAATTGAAAACTCTCAACTGCCAACTGTCTTTGTATGACAATGTGATGGCCCGCACACTACATAATCACACAAAACCCCGTTGTCAATGGTAACGCAAGCGGTGACTTGCGACCAGTGGCGGCTCGTGACTTTTGGTGAGCTAGAGTGCTAATATTAACAAAAATGGCATTATTGATGTCGTTGTAGCCAAAAAATATATTTTTTTTTTTTTCGAAAATTTATTTTTTGTATGAAGATTTTCAGGAAATCTGTGCGGCGCACGGCAAAACTGAAATTTCCTGAAAATCTTCATACAAAAAATTAATTTTCGAAAAAAAAAAAAATATATTTTTCAGCTACAACGACATCAATAATGCCATTTTTGTTAATATTAGCACTCTAGCTCACCAAAAGTCACGAGCCGCCACTGCTTGCGACCATCTTGCGACTGTCACGGCTGATTGCCCTGGGCGGCCGTTTCTAGTTGCGAGCTGTCAGCTGATTGTTCTTCATCTATGGTTAAACAAGCTTTTTGACCAATCAAGACAGAGAAAACAGCCGGTTTTAGTTGGTTTTCAGTTGCCTCAGTGGGCGGAGCGCCTAAGAAAGCGATGCTCAGATGAATTGGATATGTAGAGCGAATGAGCGAAGAAAGGAGTCTAAAGAGAGTATTTGACGCAAATGTGAAAGGTAAAAGAAGACGGGAATACCATAAAGTGAAACAGATGCTTGAGTCGGGCCATGTTAAGAGTCAGAATAATAGAATAGCATGTATGATACGATGTATGAATGAGGAAAGGAGTTTGTGCCAAGATCTATTTGTTTAGCGGTTCATCCTCTCTGCCTACCCCTGCGAGAGAATGGACGTAATGGTTAGTTAGTTAGAACAGATATGAGGTAGGTAGGGGTCATCGGTAGGATCGGAAGATTGAAAATTTATCTTTTGTCATTAGGACTTAGCCATTGGTCATATCGGTGGGGAGATCAATTTTTATTGTTGAATCAAATCGTTTCGGATATCGACGTTTTTCCATTAGTGACATTTTTATTTGAATACTGTTCAAAAGTCCCAACAGTCAAATTCGTTAAGATCCTTGTCAGTTCAAATTTCTGATTCACATAATACCCCTTTACTTTGATAGTCTCTAAATTAAGAAGCCAGGTTATGAAAGCCTCCTAAATAACATTATCTTCAGCGTGCTTAATTTCTACATAGATAACCAACCCCCGAACTAATACCATCCCCTTTTAATGGAATATGATTACCCTCCACGCGTAACGACTATACTATAATCACCACTAACAAAATTATTCTATTTTACAATAATAATTTTCGCTATTGTAATTGCATTAACGTTTAGGGGAGGTGATATCAGTAGATTCGTCGGTGCCATGGCTGACAACGCGATTCCATTAGTGCGAAACAAGAGAATAAAATGAAAGAAGATTGTGGATCACTGGATGAATGGATCCTATCAGATGCCGGGTGCTCGATTCAAATTGAAATGAAAAGGCAAACAGAGAGAAGTGTGCAGTGGGCGTGATTGTGTGCTAGAAGAAAGCTGAATTTTTCTTTACTTAGTTTTTTTACGATGATAAAATGAGAACCAAGTTTATCGTTTAGTATTTAGTTGATTGATTTATTAATATCTTTAAATATATTTTTCGAACAAATTAATTACTTTAAAACACATTTAAATACCAACCTTACCGTTCATCGAAAACGAGTTCAACTAACTAAAATTCAACCTAACCTAACCTGACCTAACATTTTTGTGTGTTTTTTGTAAATTTGCTTTCGATGAATTTATTTTCGACGAACTCGTCGGTTACCCCTTAAAACGCATTTACTTGTGGATCGGCGAACGATAAATGATCTATGCTTCTTTTTAAAAATTATTTTTAATTCGGAGCTCCACTGTTGCGATCTCTTGAGTCTAGTCAATTTAAGAGTACCTAATCGACTCACCAGGCTCCCTAGCACAATCGATCGATAAGGATTGCTAGGCTAACTATCAGTAACTTCTCATCGTTCCCTAGCATGACTGCAGATCGCAAACAAATAAATGACTAAGTGTCCTTAATATATTCGACATAAACTGTTGTTTGTACGTTAGCGATCTGCAGTTGTCCTAGGAAACGATGGGAAGTTACCGACAATTATCCTATCAATCCTTATCGTTCAAGTGTGCTAAGAGGCAGGTATATGGACATATTTCAATGTCACAAATCACAAACATGAACATAATTATGCAGCAACTCTTATGGCAACGAATAGCTTAAGACATAAAACAATTTTTTTCGAACCGATTTTTTTTTTAACATTAGGTCCACACAGGAGGCCCTGAGGAAAATAATTTCCCTCAGGGCCAATGTCATCTTTGGGGATGCTGTGTGTGTGTGTGTACAGCAGCGCATCAACAATGTTTACGAAACTAGGACTGAATGGATTCGCCGGCCTGATGAGACACCGAGTCACTGGAGCCAGGATGCGGCTAATGGCCTCCGACAACACCTTCAGCCTTCCAGCACCAAGCGCCACTCCTAAGTGAGTGCTGGGCCCGAGCTCACTCAAGACCACGCAGAAATTTATTACTTATTTATAACTTTGTACCTACTTATAATTGTTCTACTTTATTTATAATTTAACTGTATTTATAACTATATGGGACGCGTGGGATTGCATTATCATCCCCACATCCTGGAATAAAACATTATTATTATTATTATTAAAAACCGCATGGGCGTATGAGGGCGTAGAGTAAATAAATATTAATAATAATATAAAGTGGTATTTCAGGATGAAATTACACACGAGCGAATTTCACAGAAAACGGGGTATTTATGACGTCACGCACACCCGTCAGATTTTGGTCGCTTGGCGGGATTTTATAAATTCAATACTTAAATTTTTTTTTGACTATGGCTATATATATTAATTAAATATGGATTACTGGTTTTTATGTTGTTAAAAAAATGAGAGATATATTATTCTTTATTAACGTCTTATAGCCGAAGAAAATAGTTAAAAGTTACGTAGAGATCAGTATTTATTTGTATTAGGATAGCAAGGGACTGATTTTGAATTTTTTAAGCTCAATTGAATTACGATATTAAAACACTAACGTGAATTTGTTCGCTGATTTGGGAGGGTCGTTATAATGGTTCCTTCGATTCCTAACGTTTTTGTTCACATTCGTATTGATTTCACCCCCGAAATTCGTGATTTCTCCCCATAAATCTACGTACAGTGTCTTTGTAAAGAATGTCAATGTATTGAATAGAATCTGCCCAGATAAAATATATAAGAAATATCAATACGTTAAGCCGAATTCAGAAGCGAGTAAAATAATGGCTGTGAGATTTTTGGCGTGCGAGTTGCAGCTCACAAATAAAATATAGAGTATTATTTCCAACCTTCCTCTCTCCCAACTCTTTCCTCTCTCTTAAACCTACTGGCTCCGGACAGAAGGGGGGAGCAATTGGGACTCCTGCCCCTTTTTCACTGTGTATCCACTTTTCTTTTCATAATCAACCCCCACTTAATAGAATATGTCTGTTTTATCTCACGTTTACGAGATCCGATAAATGTGATGAAATTTATCGTTAAGTAAAACACGCTTTTGCAGTCAAAAACTAAATTTTTAAAAGGAAAGCCGATTTTCTCCCGTGATCCTAAAAGGCTCTGGGCGTATAATTTTTTTGGTATTGTCGTATATTTTGGTGTATTCGAGATATTTTATTTCGTATATTCCAGATATTTTATTTCGTATATTTTGGTATGAGAAGTTGTATGAATGTGAATGAGGAAAGGAGCTTGTGCCAAGACCGAGTTGTTTGGCGGTCCGTCCTCTCTGCCTACCCCTGCGGGGAAACGGCGTGATGGTGAGTTAATTATTTTGTTTTATTCGAGATATTTTATTTGTATGTTTTTTTGCATATTCGAGATATTTTATGTCGTTTATTTTAATCTATTCGAGATATTTTAATATATTCTAGATATTTTATACCGTTTATATTAATTTATTCGAGATATTTTATTTTGAAGGAAAATATGGTCTTATCAAATATCAATAAATTCTAAGCCGATATAAACTGCTTAAAATGTAATGTTATATTATGTACTATTTCCTGTTATATTCATCTCCCTCTTGTTAAAATAATGTAATTTTTTTTGGTTAATAAGTGTAAAAGTATAATATTGCTTAAATTTTTAGATACATAATTTAGATACTCATTGCTGAGGAATCTGAGATCGTGACCTCTACTCCAATTTCCATGATGGACAAGGCTCCTCCACTCCTGCGTTGATGGTGACGTACCGGATGCCAGAGATATTTGGTCACGCCAGCGTATTGGTGACCTTCCTCTGCTACTTCTGCCTAACACTTTGCCAGTAACTATGAGTTTCTATAAGCCAGAGTCATCAAAGTATCATAAGATACCTTGTAGCAGATAGTTGAAAGCCTATTGTGGATGCCTAGCTCTTCCAGAATGGACACATTTGTGTGTCTGGCTGTCCATGGAATCCTGAGCATTTTTCTCCAGCACCACATTTACGGGGCGTCTATCTGCTTTCTTACCGTAGATAATAAAAGTGGTACTAAATAAAGGAAATGGTATCATATAAAAATAATATTATAAATCTTACGATGTTCTCAATGAGGCCTTTCCTAGACTGCCTCAGTTTCTTCATGTAGCCGAAGACATCGAATGAATCTTCTTCTTCTGCCAGCTCCATGTTGGCGTCTATGGCCAGATACACACCGGACCTGCCCCCGCCGTCACTGGAACAAATAAATACTAACGCTGTAAAACATATACAACTGATCAGGATGCCTTGGCTACGATTCCAGAGGTGGCAGGTTAAATCAAATGTATATTAGATAAGTTTGTGTTATTTCACAATTTATAAATTAAATACAAACTATATTTTGAAGGTATTTGCTACACGTTCCAGAGTAGTGGATACAATATTATGTTTTCACTTTTAGTGGCGGGTATGGGTACCGCCGCACCTGGAACAATTGACTGGACAACCAACACCCCAAGTTCCGTACGATTGGCGACTTAGCAGTAGTGCCCGGGTTTAACAGATGAGGTTTGTCTAGGTCTTGGCGGCAGATGCGTTTGAACACGTGACAGGCCGGATCGGGAGAGACTGGATGAGGGACACCCTTTGACCTCTTCGGCAGGGTTCTCTAGGAACATCGCCTTACACTGCAGAGGGTGGGACGGATTGATTCGTCTATCTCTCCTGGATACACTGACCCCCAGATTTCTACCCACAATACAAACCCTTTTCCTTCCCAAAACTTCCTCTCATTCCTTTCCTAAAATTACCTTTCATACAACATCCCCAAATATGACATAGGCCTTGAGGGGAATTATTTACCTCAGTGCCTGCTGTGTGGATTTAATGTAAAATAAGCTTAGCGGAAATCAAAAATGATTTTTGGATATACATATCACATACAATACAAGTGTATTCATAAATAACATAATCATGATTTACCTGACTAATTGACTCGGAAACTGAATAAGCAACGTTTAGAATAAACTTCTCCTAAGTATTTGAGGAGAGAAAGTTAGCTCTTTAGAGAAAGTCAAATAACAGGAAGACTGACTATGAAGCGGGATACATAAATGGAGCTCGTATAACTTGGAACTCACTAGGGTTAAACACGGACACACAAACAGATTTAATTACATTACTGAATAAATTTAATGTAGACCATTTATTTTGCATGTGAATGTACAATGTTCCCAACACTTGTACAATGTACTGTTTTTAGACATCGTTGTACATTTCTACCTCCAAAATGTAACAAGTTAAAATAAATAACATACCTACCAGTGCTTAACTTACTACGGTATACCTCAAGGAAGCATATTAGGACCGTCTTTGATCATAATAGCGATTCACTATAATACCTACCGTATTAGAAAAAATATAGGGGTAGGTAAATCACTAGTTATATTGACACAATATACGACGAAAGTATAAAAAATATGAATGAGAAAAATACAAACCGTTATTGATAAATCTTGCATTTTCTTAATTATCCCTTGTTTTGCCATATTGTATTATTTACTTCCATACATGATATTATATAATTGAACTAAAATACCCTCACCAAACACAAGAGCCTCTCTCGTGAAGAAAAGCTATTCTTATTACAATTTTAACATGTAAAACTGTATAATAACATGTAAAAATTGTGTATTTATTGTTAAAAAAACTACAAATATTAAATTAATAAAAAATTTTAAAAGTAATTATTGTATTAACAAAATAATGGCACAGGCTATCGCAAATACAAGTATGAAGAAAAAAAAGAAAAAAGAAAAAAATACACCCGTGTACATATATACAAGATATTTTAAAAAGTACTTTGAAAGTGCAAAAATAACTTCGTAAAATACGTAATAAAAAATAGATTTAAAAATCGCGGAAGTAAACTATGTGTTGAAGAATATAAACATTCAAAGTATGTTTGATTACAATCGACAACTGAGAAGCGCTGACAATCAGCCTTAATTAGATAATGTTTGTATGTTGATATTCTTTCAATATGTATAGCATCGTCAACAACATATTTATTACCAAGTATATGCAGACAATTCAAATATTTACGATTACAATATCTGAGGATGAAACACCAAGGCAAAGTGTGAGTTATTAAATATTAACAACACAAAAACTCCTTTCTTTCGCATAAAGAGCCCTTAGTTTCATGCCAAAGACGCTCGGATGCACAATAGTGCCAGTCTGAACCGTGACACTTGACGACAACCTTCACACACAGTTGTGCCCCTCGGAGGGTCGGAATAATGAAGGGGTGCCGAAACAATAGATCTCTCCCTTTTCAATAGACCTCCGGCGTCGCGGCGCGCGGCGACGTCAAGACTTGAAATACGCTAATTCAGAGTAGGTATGTCAACTAATTATGTTTTAAAATTAAGCGGTATTTCAGTTAATGTATTACTTCTTGTTGTTTTGTGTGAGAATTGTTTATTTAGAAGTCGCAAAATCACAATATTTTAAACACAGGTAAGAGGAAACCCGGTCGCTGAGATAATTGAACAATAGGTATTTTATCAAACTGTTGCTGTCACTGTCGCTCTTACTCACCCGAATACTGACCGAAAGGGACAATTGCAGCTCAGGTTGATAAAAAATAAATAAAATCATAAAAACAGAGGTTTTACGTTCCTAATCTTACTCCTCCAAAACTGGACCGTTTTTTAAGATTTTTTTTACTAATTGTAGTACCAGATGAAAATACTTCCGGTTTAGAAAATACTACCAGTCCAGGGGCAAGGCTTTGGACTCCCACCCAAAGGTCGCGGGTTCAAACCCAGCGTGCGCAAATAAATTTTATTTGATTAATTTGTGTTATTTCACAATTAATTAATTAAAAATAATATATACTATATTGTGGCACGTTCCAGAGTGGAAGGTAATCTCAGTTTCGCCCTGGTGTAAGACCACCATTCAGAATTGAAACGTTGCTTGAAATAGCCGTGTTTAGTGACTAGATCTGAATAGCCAGGTACTTCCCCATCTTCCTATTCCCCATTCCACTTCTCCTTCCCTTTCCCGCTTACCTTCAGCCTCACAACATACCCCAATTGGGGATACCATAGTCGCACTGGCTCCAAACAAGAGCAGTTAGGACTCTTTCGAGGTGTTCACTATTAAAAAAAACGTTTTGCTTTAAAAAAATATATATTTGTCTAGTTTGTATATCTACTGAACTTTGCTGATGGCGTTCAAACCAGGTAATTTTAACTTTTTTTGAGGGCTCCTATAAGAAAAACAAAAGGTACTTTTTATGCTAGTGGTCAATATATATATTATATTAAAAAAAATATTTGCAGTAGTGTCAAAACCCAAAGTTATCGTCAACACCACCAAATCAATTATCATGCAGAAAACTAGTAGCGAATTTAACAAAATGTTGCTGTTTCTGGGTCACTAGTAGGATATTTCAAAATAGCGTTTCTACTGATTTACCTGACTATTATGCCACCGGTATTATTTTAAAGTCCATGTTATATGTAAAACACAGGCATGTGTAAATAATATTTTATTTATGGTAAGCACTCGAATATCATGTTTGTTTGGAGATATCTGACTAATCAACTAAACGATCGAAGGAAAAACGTTATCAAAGAGTTTTAGATATCGGCAGGCATAATCCCGGAGATTGCATAAGGTGGTTTTTCTTCATAGGAAACCTTTTCTGGATTACAATACAGCCTTTAATTATATTTCTCAAGGCTTTTATATTCTTTGATATTAATCGGAGAAATTTCAGAGAAAGATGGTATTATTCCTCGTGGTTATTAACGAATTCCCGGAAAATGTCTTTACGTAATATAATATTCCCCTAAAACCCAATTCAAAAGATCTATAATTTTATAAGGAGTCGATAAGTCACTTTTGTCAGCAAAATATTATCCACACGAGTCCGGAAAAGGATCGTAATTGATTTATAATCATTCAAAAGGACATATTTTATATCTTACTAGCTGAATTCCCGAGCTCTAACACAGAGCTTTTCGACGTCAGATAAATAAACTAATGTTCCTCTTATTTTCTAAGTCAACTATGCAAAATTTCATAATCAAATTTCAAAATCAAGAAGTATCGAAATTCTGTTTTAAGGGATAGTAAAAAGGGATGTGGGTGTTTTTTTTAAAATATCATGTATATAGTTACCTACATCTTGTTTTGAAGATCTAGTGTGCAAAATTTCACCAATCTTGAAATAAAACGGTAGATTTCTATGATACGATAGAAAGTGAGTGTACTAGATTTTTATAAAAAACTAACTAACCATCACGCCGTTTCCCCGCAGGGGTAGGCAGAAATGACGGACCTCCAAACAGCTCGGTCTTGGCACACACTCCTTGCCTCATTCACATTCATACATCTTCTCATGGAAAAATTCTCTATTTAAATAAATAGCCTGGGCAACGCCGAGGACTACAGCTAGTTATAAAATAAATTTAATCGCTATACTTAAGTAAGAACAAGCTTTTATTGGAGGAATTAAGTATTATTTTTCCACGAAGATTTGTCTTGTTGCCAAGGACTTTTGGAAATTATGTGGGAAACTTTTCGAAAAATACATTTTAGTTCGTTTCAGGTAATTAAAATTTCCTCTCACACTAATGAAATAATTTAAAATCGTATAAAGGAAATATCTAAGTAATTTTATATCTTCCTTACTTCTTTCTATATTTACCATTTATTTATTTCCATGTATTTTTTATTTAAATTCAATATTTATCAAAATGTGAGTATTTTACTAAATTGTATTAATCTTTTATATACAACGAACAACTACAACTTTTATTTTTTTCCTCCTTTTTAAATCTTTCTTGTTTATTTAATTATATTTTTAAACCTTTATATAGTGTTAACAACTATTACATTACTGAAATTGCCATTGGGTTGTGAATAGATATTAACGCTCCAATTAAAAATGTTCACAGTATGCGTAAATTAAAGTTTAGTTGTTACTGGGTGGAGGCTCTACTAGTGAAATAACAGAAATAATAAACTAAATAAAATATAAAACAAAGAAAGTATACAGTACGGAGAGAGAGAAAAGAAGGAGAAAAAGAAAATAAATAATAATAAATCAATTATTTATTTTTTAGTTCAAATACTTTAATTTTCCATTACGTAATATTAGTTTACAGCTAATAAAAAAGCACGATATTATAATATTCTACGAGTTCATTATATATATTTTTTCTGTTTTATTATAAAAAACAAATAAATAACTGTATGTACCTAAGCACATTGTACATATTTACTTGCCCAAGTAATATTTTCTTTTATTTACTGTTTCAGGTTTATGTTATTACTTAAATTCAATACTATTAAATTAAATGCTAATTTTATTATCATATACTCTATACTGTTTTCCTATAAGTACTACTGCTATATTTATCGTGCTATACTTACATACTGTAACTAAATGTTTAATTTCAAGTAAACGTTAATAAATAATAAATAAATTTCAGACATCAATGTTTTGTTATTTTCCGTAGAGATAGGACAAGGCCCAAGATTGGCTCAGATTCTTTGATATTTCACTTTAGTGCCCCATAATTAGATGGAAGAATTTATCAGACTTACAAAGATCCGAAACAATCTGGCATTTAATTAGAGCGATGAATGTTCTTAAAAACAACCCCCGAAACACCTAAAAGCCAAAAACTTTGAAGTTGAAATTTTCTCCAAGAAAAAAGAAAAACTTTGAACTTAAAGGCATTTATCACACACTGGCCCCTGCCTACATTAAGGGTAGGATTACTAAGGGTGAGATTAAGAATTGAAATGGTTTATGGTTCCTCGTAAGCCTTATTAATTGTGAGTTGGAAACTTGGTTCTTGGAAGAAGACAAAGCCTAATAAATCATTAATGAGAAGATCTAAGTTACTTGCCTTTATTCGTTAGGATTCTTTTAATAGTGTGTCGATCAATACGCAATAATAATTAGTGAACACATTATCCAACTTTACCGTCTAATTTTTTCTTTGCGTTCGTTGTGTTATTTGTGTTCTTTGTTTTGCTTAATGGTTTTAATTCATGCCACAATAACAAAATGTTTGAAAATTAAAATGTTTTTCAAAAGAACCATTTATGGTGCATTTAGTGCAACTTAAAATAGTGAGAGATTAGAAAACCATTTTTGGGGTATAAAATAATATTGATTTATTTATAATTACTTAGAGACAAATAACTAAAAGAAGAACACATTATGATGTTAGACATAGATTTGTTAGAGAATTGAAACGTTGCTTGAAATGGCTTCAACCGTGTTTGGTAGATCATATCTGAATAGACAAGCACTTCCAAACCTACCTCTCCTCCATCTCTTTCCCTTCTCCACTCCTTTCAGCCTCTCAATCTCTTTCTCTTCTCCATTCCTTTCAGCCTCTCAAAATAGGATGACTCCGGACAGACGTATGAATCCATCTCTTTCTCTAGGGTGCAGGGCGTTGTTCCAAGAGAGTCCTGTTGGAGAGATCAAATGGTCTCCCTCAACTAGTCGCATCCACCACCAAGACCTGGACGAACCTCACCCCAAGAATTTGGGAACCCCTGCTAAATAACCAAACGTAATACGCTTGGGGTGACCTATGGCAGAGCTGTTGGTTATCCAATAAATTGTTAGAACATGTTTCGTTAGGACGGTGAAGAAATTCAAAATACAATAAAATAATTAATAAAAAGGCCTTCCTGCGATGAATATTGTATGCATAATACTTATATTATTATTACTTATTAAAGATATTTTTGCGAGTTATACATGGACGCATATATCGCAAAGTGGAGGAAAAGATAGGTGTAACACAATTTGGCTTTCGAAATGGGTTGGGTACTCGGGAAGCGTTATTTAGTATTCAAGTACTAATCCAGAGATGTAGAGATGTGAATATAAATGTACATGCATGCTTCATTGACTTCCATAAAGCATTTGATAGAGTTAGACATGACAAAATGATTCAAATTCTGAAAACCTCTGGGATAGACGATAAAGATATAAGGATAATAGGTAATCTTTATTGGAACCAGAAAGCAGCAGAACAATGTCTAACAGACGAAGTAGAAATAAAGAGAGGCGTGCGACAAGGGTGTATTCTTTCACCTATGCTGTTCAACTTATATTCAGAAGAAATATTCAATGAAGCTCTGCAAGAAGCTACTCAAGGACTTGTTGTAAATGGGAAGATTCTAAACAACCTGCGTTATGCAGATGATACGGTACTTCTAGCAAGTAACCTTGAGGATCTACAACTTCTGCTGAATCAAGTGGTGAAGACTTGTGAGAATTTTGGGTTAGAACTTAATATAACTAAAACAAAATACATGCTCATAAGCAAAAATAACACAGTTGACTTGAATGACAATCTTTATATTGCTGGAACGAAACTAGAGAAGGTTCAAAACATTGTATACTTGGGCTGCAATTTAAATGAAAGATGGGAGCCTTCGGTTGAAATCAAATGCCGCATTGAGCAAGCTCGTGCAATCTTTATCCGCATGAAAAAGATGTTCTGCAGTCATGATCTCAACCTTGGATTACGAATGCGAATGGTCAGATGCTACGTGTTTTCAGTATTATTTTATGGAATGGAAGCCTGGACACTTACTGAAGAACTGGTAAGGCGACTTGAGGCATTCGAGATGTGGATCTACAGAAGAATACTAAAAATAAGCTGGATGGACAGAGTTACGAATGAAGATGTTATGGTTCGGATGAATAAAGAAAAAGAAGTTATTAAAACAATAAAAATCCGAAAACTTCAATATCTAGGACACGTGCGAGATCTTGCATCTCATAATGCAGGGAAAGATTGCCGGAAGACGGGGCCCTGGAAGAAGGAGGACATCGTGGCTGAAAAACTTGAGACAGTGGTTTGGCCAGTCTACTGTAGAGCTGTTCCGGGCCGCAGTAAACAAAGTCCGCTTAGCCAACATGATAGCCAACGTCCGTTGAACGGACAGGGCACGAGAAGAAGAAGAATACTTATATATTATTTGATTTTAAACAAAAAGTTAAGTGGTACACTTGGAAATAATTTCATGAAACGAGTGTCACGCCATGTGACGCGAGACGTTTAATAATAAATTCACAGGAACGGTATTCCCTAAACAATGAAGAAGGTCGGGTAACCGAAGGAGATAACTTGGCTATGGCCGCTATGGGTTAAAGTAAAGTGCCTTGAGATGACGGGGCGGGATGCTGTGCGTGGTACAAAAGGAACACGTGAAATACACGTCAGAAACATGTGTTACCACGTTACAAAGCGAGGTCCTGGCGCGAGGGAGGTAATGTTTTACATTGTGGCGCAAAATTTGTCATCCGATGTTCTTTGACTATAATTTTTTTATGAATGAAAAATTTTGGATTGTGTTTGATTGATGTCTTAATTTTTTTTCCATTAAGTCGAGGAAATGATTTCGGCCAAGTGGCCGCCGCCAGAATTGATGACGATGGGCCCGATTTAAGGTATTTTCCATCACTCTTTCCAGAAATTCTGGCTGTAGGATCTCGCAATCTTGACGGATATTCTCTTTGCGGAGTTCAAGAGTCTGAGGCTTGTTGACATAGACTCGTGACTTCAAATACCCCACAAAAAGAAGTCTGGAAAAAGAAGTGATCTTGCCGGCCAGTGCAAATCATGAAAACCATTTTTTCCGCGTTCTTGAGGACTGTAGCGATTCAAATATTTTTAATGTGTATTTTATATCTGTTTACTTCACAAATGTCAAAGCAGAACTGACATTCGCCACGATTTGCAAAAATTATGGCATCTTCCGACAGGGTGATGACTTTTGCGCCACTTTGTATTAAGGCCCTGAAAGTTTTCAGTTTTTCGAGATGGCTGAGTGGTTTTTACAATAATTTTGGGGGAGTCATTTCAGGTGAAAAATTTCATGGTAGTTTTCAAAGTTGGCGTGCGAATTTTCCTTTATTTATTATTATTAACAATCCCGATAGCTTTTACGATACAAAATGTTCATTTTTTATGTCTTTTCGGAGCCTGTGGGATTCGCTTCCCTATTAGGGTATGTTATGAGGATATAAGGTTTTTTTATGTGAATACTGAATAAGAGTCCCAAATGCTCCCATCTGGATTGTGAATTTAAGAGCTTTTCTAAAAGCAAACCTTGCACAAGTTTCCCGACTACTCACAACCGTCCAAAGTCAGTGGGACTATGGTATCGCCATGTGGTGGGAAAGAGGAAGGTTGTGAACGATTTGCCGGCTCAGAGTTTACTTCCTCCTATAATGTAGGTCTCTTCAAGACCGTAGTCATAGTAGAAAATAGCTCAAGACAAGATAGAAACTTGTACAATATTTTGAAGTATACCTATTATTCCTACACGATCTATACGAGCTATATTTAAAAAAAAATTCAGAATTCATTTTGATTTTCACTCTGTTCCAAAAAGTCAGTGGTATCAAATATTTTTCTCAAAGTACACGTAGGTATCACAGGCATCCAATTGTATTTTTTTGGAATTAAAAAAAATTACCTATATCAACATAACTGAATTCGTTTCCCAGCCCATGTTAAATTGGAATCGGGGAATGAATAAAGTAATTTCGACGAATTGACGTGAAACGACCGACGCTGGAAATTTCATGTATTTCAGTCACTTTACTGCATTCGGAATGGTTTTGTTCTATCAGGCAGATAACACTAGGTCAATAAATACCTAATAAAAGTTCTGTATTTAAACCCGCTAACCTCGGCTTTATATTTTCAAGTTGCATTAACAAAATATTTTAGAGGAAGACAAATCGAGCCAAGTTAAAGACGTGTTAGTGGTTTTTAAAATTTTTATTTTTTTAAATTTAATATTAAAAGGTTTTTTTTAACAATAAATACACATTTCATACAGTGATAAAATAGTAGATAATAATAGCTTTTCCTCACCATAAAGAGACGAGGCTCTTGTGTTTGGTGAGGAAATTTTAGTTCAATTATATAATATTATGTGTGAAAGTAAATAATACAATATGGCAAAAATCAAGGGATAATTAAGAAAATGCAAGATTTATCAATAAAGGATTTGAAAGAAATAATAATAATAGTGAGATATGGACTCTTATAGTAGTTTCAGGTATTTTTTTTTAATTTTTGCTGAAATTCTTGAATATTTTCGATAACTTTCAGATATAATGGTAGTTTGTTATAATATTTTATACCTAGATAGAGATAAGCATTTCGTGTGTGCTTTGTACTAAATTTAGGGATTTTGATAGTATTCTGATATCTTGCTGATGAATGGAATGATAAGTTATTTAACTTTACTTCTTTGCAAATTTGTAATATTGAATATTTTTTATATATTTTGTCTATTGTAGGTACATTGAATATTGAAAAGAGATTTTAAGTAGAACATTTGGATGGTTTTTTCAATATTACTTTAATTATCAATCTTTGAACAATTTTGAGTGGATTTAAAATATATTGCAATATAGATTGAACAATTGCATAGTACACTCTTTTTAAGTTTTCTAATTTAAGAATATTTCTTAGTTTTATAAATAGATAAATAATATAAATACATAAAAATAAAAATATATAAATACCAAATTAAATTGTAAAATAAACTGAAAATACTTTTCTAAACGGAGTGTGTTGTTTTAATGTAATTTTTTTAATGTATTTTTACCCAAAAAACCTTTAGTATGACAATATTGAAAGAATTTGGGGAAATCAGTTTTCTTTCAATTCGCTTTAATTCACACTCAACTATAATCACGCTTCACACCAAAAAAGGTTTTTGAAAAAAATATCGATGATAATAAGTTTTATCTCTCGTCGGAGTCGGAGAGGGTCGTAAGTGGAGCACGGAGTAGACAAGGTAAGTGGGAACGGCGGAAAGTGTGGTAGGGCGGGAAGTTAGTTAGGACGGGAAGTTCGGTAGGGCGGGAAGTTCGGTAGGGCGGGAAGCGTATGGAAGTGGGCGGAAGAAGCGTCATAGGGTATGAATGAAACAACCTGACGTCACGCCCGCCCAGGCGCCCCAGCTGCCCGGCCGCCATGGGTGTCATATTTTATTCGTAGGTGCTACCAGTACCGGATTAGACCTAGAGCCCCTAGGCATTTAACATTTTGGAGCCCATCCTGAATTATGGCTTATTCTGATTTATTTATTAAATTTTAACATTATAAGATATCCAAGGGAGCCTGCTATGCCTCAATACAGAGGACTATCCCACCAAAACGGTGGTTTCAACAATTTATCAAATTTACCATTTACCCATTTACCAAAAAAAAAAATTTCCTCACTTATTATCATGAGAATCGGACATTATTCCGTTCCTTCTCACCTTTTTAAAATTCACGTCCTTGACTACCTAGAGTGTAGGTTGTCCTTCTCTTAACAAATATCCTCTCTTCTATCAAACCTTATCTAAAATGGCCTCCCCTCCATTCAATATCTCATCTCCTCTAAGTCTGAACTCGACTCCCATCTTCATTATAATTTTGAAATTTGCCCATTTAAACAAAATTAATATTTAATTTCACCTTTCATTTCCCAATAATTTTAAATGATGGCCTAGAACACCCTTTGAGGGTGAAGGCCAGAAATAATAATAAAAAAATACAAAGATGTTACTTTATATAAGCCCCTTGAAGTGCTTCTTAAATTGTAGGTTGAAAAACAAACGGGGCAACTGTCACCAAATAAATAAAAATGACTAAACTCTTTTACAAGTTTTTCAATTTAAACTAAAAATACCCTATACTACGTGCCTCTACAAACTTTAAAATTATAGATACGTTTGACGTAGATATTGGGCATAGATAATCACAATCCCTTTAATATTCAGAGATAAAACGAAAAATAGAACATTTTGACATACAATTTCTATGGAATTTACTTAATTAATTTGATTTTTAAATTTAAAGTAAAATTTATTTAACTTGATTTATTTATTTGATCTAAAATATATTTACATAAAAAGAAAGCTTTAACTGCCCAACTAGGAAGATTTCCCGTTTAAGGACAGTCAAATTGCAAATTACACGCGATTTGTATAACATGGGGAAGCTTACAATACGTTTTATTCTCTTTCAACCTAACAAATATTAAAATTCGAAGGTGTGTTTATTTGTCCTTCATTCACAGCAACGGAGTGATCAAACGACCATGCGATTTTTTGCATAGGCATAGTTGGAGAATTGGGAAGTAACCGAGGCTACTTTTCAATACGGGAAAACATTTTATTCCTGTGGGAAAATTCTTTGTATAGTCATTTTTCTCTAATACCACACGAGCAAAGCCGCGAGTAAACGTGACGTGTTTTTTTTAAACAACTGAAAGTGTGTAAAAAAAAAATTTAAAAACTAAATCTGCCTGTAAGCTGCGTTGCATTTATTTCAAACTTTTAGACATAAAATAAAAAGTTTGAAAATTTCTCGTAGGCTTTGGTTTGACTAGAATAGACTGATTGATTGTGAGGTGATTTATTATAAAACTTTTAGAAGTCGTGGATCCGGATTGAAACTTTGGATTCTTTGAAGTTTTTTGATCCGTTCTCCCCGTGATTAATTCCCCGCGCTTTATGGTAAGTCCGGCTCTGGGAACTAGGCACCAGGCTGTTAGACACTCTCGGTCAATAGATTACGCATTTCATAGTCGTTTGTTGAACTGCCCGGATAAACGTGTGAACGATAGTCCGAGTATTGATTCCGATCTTACTTCACCTGGCTCCGTTCATTCATGATGTTACGCACTTTATCTCGAGATAGGCAGATGTTTTTTTTAAGACGGGACAGAATATTTTAGTCTTAACGTTAAGTTGGTTAAGTCTCTCAAAAGTTGCCAAATATTGCGAATTTGCGATATACCACCTAAAAAACATATTTAATGAATCTACATATTTTTATCCTTTCATCTTTTATTTTATTTATTACATTATATTAGATGCATTTATATAGCAATAATAACGCAGTGATAATATTGCATAATGTAGTGTCTTGATAAGTAGGTTCAGTGGTTTAGAGATAGATGGCAGTAGGCATAAAGCCTACGCCCGTTTCCGTCAGATGGCGGGAGTTGAGAGTTAGGCGCTCCGCCCACTGAGGCAACTGAAAACCAACTAAAACCGGCTGTTTTCTCTGTCTTGATTGGTCAAAAAGCTTGTTTAACCATAGATGAAGAACAATCAGCTGACAGCTCGCAACCTAGCAACGACCGCGCAGGGTAATCAGCCGTGACAGTCGCAAGATGGTCGCAAGTCACCGCTTGCGTTACCATTGACAACGGGGTTTTATGTGATTGTGTAGTGTGCGGGCCATCACATTGTCATACAAAGACAGTTGGCAGTTGAGAGTTTTCAGTTGCCTGAGTGGGCGGAGGCGCTTAGTTCTAAGGCGTCCGCTGACGAGGCAACTGAAACCAAAGTAAAACCGGCTGGTTTCTATGTCTTTATTGGTCAAAAAGCTTGTTTAACCATAGACGAAGAACAATCAGCTGGCGGCTGGTAACTAGCAACGGCCAGCCACGGCAATTAGCAGTGCGAGTCGCGAGTCACTGCTTGCGTTACCATTGACAAAGGGTTTTTGAGTGATTGTGTAGTGTGCGGGCCATCACATTGTCATACAAAGACAGTTGCCAGTTGACAGTTTTTAGTTGCCTCAGTGAGCGGATCGCCTAATTGTCAATAAAACCGGTAACACAGAGCTCTGCCAAGCACATTTAACCACTAGTCACTTGAAGATAGTCGCTTTAGCTCAGTACCTACCAATATTATTGTAATCACGTAAATAAACAGTTTTATATCAAGAACCTTTGATATTATTGAGAAGACATTTGCATGTGAATAAGGCAAATGTTACACACAATAACTGAAATTATTTAAAAGTGTTGTTATGTCTTGTTAGGTTGATATTAGTTCCTAGCTAGGTAGATTGCCTGTTACAAGGAACACGGAACAAATTGCTAGTGAAAATGTACAATTAATTATGGTGTTAAAAAAACTTTTTTTAATAAAAAAAAAATATAAGCGTTTTTACTATTTATACCAATAATAGGTAACCGTATATAATTTTAAGTGAGATTATTAAATAGTTTTTCAGACTCCTCCCAACCCAAGCCAATCAACCATTTATTTTTTATAAGACCGATGTAGGACATTTTGCACTCTATAAAGATGTTAGTGGTAGATTAGCAAAAATCAATAAAAAATCATGCGATACAAATTATAAATGTAGGATGTGTGAAGCTGAAAGTGTTAAAAATATTTGCCTCTGGATTATTGTCCTTCAAAAAGAAATATTGTCTATTTTAGAGACTATCAGACATACAAAAAAAAAAGAAACTATAAGGCGATCCGCTCACTGAGGCAACTGAAAACTGTCAACTGGCAACTCTCTTCGTCTATGGTTAAACAAGCTTTTTGATCAATCAAGACATTGAAACCAGCCGGTTTTAGTTTGGTTTCAGTTGCCTCGTCAGCGGAGCGCCTAATTAAACTAGAAAAATTACGAAATCTATGTCAAAAATTTAGACAAAAGAATTGAACTTTTTAAATAAAGTATTTTTAATAAATTCATTAAAATAAAGTAATTTTGGTACCTATTTATCGCTTGTCTTATTTTTTCAATTGGTCAATACGTTCCAATTTTTAAATTGACACTATTACTAGAGTTCATCAAACCGGAGTTTCGGACAGAATCACAACCGAATGAAAATATATTTAAAAAATCGTCGTTTCTTCTCAAGGATAAAGACACGTAGTTTTATGTGAGCAGTAGATACTCTCAGTATTGCCCTGCTGTAAGACCATCATTCAGAATCGAAACATAGCTTGAAACGGTAATGGCCGTTAGTGACCAGATTTCAATATCCAGGTACTTCCTACTTTCCTTATCCATATCCCCACCCCACCATCGTCAACCTCGATGTACACCAATTGCCCTCCTTCCAACAGCACCAATATGTACTAATTGGGGATGCCATAGTCTCACCAGCTCCAGACGGAAGAAAATGGGACTCTTGTGCGGTAATCTAGGTCGGACCCATCGCCGTCCGTCACTCCTGGGCAAATTTATCTGCAGATTCCGACCCGCCCCTCGTAACATTTCCCTTCCCATAACTTCCTCTCCTTCATTTCATTAAACATACACAACATCACCAAAGACGACATAGGTCCTGATGGATTTTTCCTCAGAGCCTTTTTTGTGAGGCTAATATAAAAAAAGTTCAATACAGTATACGTATTCTTACATCAATGGGTAAAAGGTCACACCCGAAACTTTTTCCACACACTACGTGTCCATCTACCACAATGTACACCAATGCACACGTGTACAGCACACAGTAATGTAAAGAAGAAGTGTTTAAATTAGCTTACTGTTTCTGTACAAAATTGTGAACTGCCTCATTGACTCCCCATCCCGATTAGAAAAGATTTCATTTCGTTGCCCTGAACGCAATACCCGATCGAATACCTTATTTTATATACAACATTTTAAAGCGAAATACGCACAAAACTCCTTACTCGGGCGTATCTGCAAATCTTATAATGTCCTAAGCGATATTGACGTTTTCCACTGTACTCTTAAATCTTTTAAAGTCAAATTAACTTTACAGTGTACTTAAATCAAAACTATGCATTGTTTATTATATTATTGTACTTCTTTATTGTTAATTGTTTTCTTTTTAATATTTTTTCACTCACTTTTATGTACTTTTATGACTATTTTCCAATTAGTAATTACAACATATATGTATAAATGGAACTTAATTGGTTGATATTGTGTCCACTATCTTATGTTAAATGATCTTTTACACAACTGTAATAGACTTAAATAAAATAAAAAATAAAAAAGTGGGACAAGATGATGGATTACCCACCATTGCTGATAACTATTCAACTACCACCTGATAATTGGTTTACTAACAGAAAATAGTCAATCTACGAAGCACATCAATCTTCATCTGACTATGCGCCTAGTTTCGAAACCACATGCCTTAAAAAAGCCTCAATACATATTTTTAAGCTTGCAATTTGGGAAGCGAATATGCCTCTGTCATAGGTCACGTAGGTGAGGATTGTCTAGGCCTTGGCGACGGCGAATGCGTTAACAAACCTACTATGTGGCGGGCCGGATTTGGAGAGATTGGTTGAGAGAGATCTAACCTATACCTCTCAAGCGGGACTATCTTGACCATCGCCTTGCACCCAATTGAGAGGTACGGGTTCAAACGTCCCTTATTCTTGGATACACTGATCCTTAAATTCCGTCCCACCTCTCATACCGTTTTCCTTCTAAGAACGTCGTCTTCTTCCTTTACCTAAAAACACCCCTACACAGCATCCCCAAAGATAACATAGGCCCTGAGGATTTTTTTCCCCTCAGGTCCTCCTTTGCGGAGTGACTGGACTTATAATCACTGGAGCGACACAGCAATTAAAATATTTTTCTCGGATTGCTAAAGGAAATTTTTCCGCCCACATTAAAAAATCATACTTCCGAATTTGAATTTCAAGCGCCCTTGAGGTGATTTTCTCACAAAAACGGCGCTATATAAATTATCCGAACATTATTATTATTATGGAGGCATACAAACTGATTATAGTTCTATGTAGCCAATGAATTCCCCTATCTTTTGTCTATTATCACATATTTGTAGGATTTATAAAAAAAATATAATTAAATCTTTAACCTTAAAACATTTTTAAGAATCTAGAGAATATTTATTTTGCTATATTTTGAATTACAATATATTTTGAATTACAATTATATAGTCGTTTTAATAAAAAATTTTTTTTTGAAAATTTGCCTCATTTTGGCAACAAAGCAATCCGAGGTTTTGGAAATAGTGCCATAATGTGGCAAAAAGCGCTCAAGTGGTTAAGCTGGCTGAAGGCGTAGAAATCTATCTTAAACCGATACTTGCAGCGATCAATGTATAGTTTCAAGTTAGGTTTAATAGAACTACATTCTATTTATAGATATCATACTTTCGCCATTGTAGTACTTAATGAAGATAAAACAATAAATTTCTTTATTTCTTCGTAAAGCCTTTTGAGTGTCCTTATTTAATGGTATGAGCAATGAAAATTCTTACCGAAAATGGCACTCCAGAGCTGAGAGCAAAATGCTTTTTATTATTATCGCTACAGGGTGTTTAGTACGAATATTAACATTACCATTATTAACACAAAGGGGGTAATATTCAGGCATTGTTGGTTTACGTTTACTTTTATACAGGTGACTTTATGGAGCCAGTTAACTACGTTAAAGAGGAGATTAAGTGTGATAATAGAATTAAGAAGATTAATGATATAATAATATTAAAGACTAGAAGATAATGGCTGGTCGTAAAGGTTATCAAATATCAAAGCGGTGGCAATTTGAAGTTAATATACGCTTAATTAATATGTGCGAACTATCTTCATTACGAGGTTGATTGCTTTAGATTTTGATCTGGTTTGATAATAATAGGACACTTTTATGGAATATGCAGTGAACAGAAATTTATATGTAGTTTCAATGTCCTTATACTGATGTCGTTAGTATAGGTAGTTAGTTATATGTAGTTTTGAGGTGTCTCAATAGATTTTAGTTAACCTCTCAGGCCTCGGAAAGTTCAACATATTTCAGCTTTGCAACAAAATCCAAATAAATTGAATATTTATAACTATCAAATTTTGTAATTCAAAATAAATACATAATTTTTTAAATATAATAATTTTGAATGCAAACATATTGGCTATGAATAAGTTTTATTAATGGCTCACCTTTCATCTTTTTTTAAACTAAAATTACTGAAAACGGAAAAAAACACACACACACACACACACAGATTTTATTAGGCAAATGTATTATGAACGTTATCGTCAACTCAATTGTTTGTCGTTTCATGTAAAAATAATTTATGAAAAATTCCCAAGGTTTCATATTTTTTTCTCAAATTGCGGTCCGAAACTTCGGCTTCATAAAGGTGTGCAATTTAATAATTTTGCGGTTAACTTATAGATTTGAATATAAAGCGCGTGTTTTCCCTTTCTAACACTTCGATAACATTTCTAACCATGATAGTAAGGGAGACACAACGATTTCTACGAGAAATACATATGAGTTATACCTTATTAGAGTGTCAACTGTCGCCGTTCGTAAATAATACCCGAACGGTTGCGGAAATAGCCGATGATATCCGATCCACAAAAGAGCACTTTCAGTATCGACTTCCCTTGCTTCAGAAATTCACATAGCGTCTATTAGAACGGACATTAGATCCAGTTCAATATTCATTGTAAACCTCACGATAACGTAAATAAGCAAGACTTGAATCTCAATGAACATCGACCTGTATCCTGTAGATTCCCATCCAATATACATTAAGTAATCATAGAATACCTCAATATAATATACAAAACAAACTGCTGACCTTGTCCAAACCTCAAATGCGCCCCACTTCTGGTCTGGAGCCTCAAAAACACTTCATTCTGTGCAGAAACTGGTGGCATCTGTGTGAGAGATTCCCCTAACGGATTGCAATCTTAACAGTACATGCTGTCCTTGTTCTGGCGGTATTTCAATGGAAGATGCTCAGAGTAATTAGTGTCATTGATCCCTTCGGGACCGGTGCAAACTCAATTTGTATACGGCTAACATATGTCACATGAGAACCGTTCATTTTAAGTACTCGTTCTTGCCTGCAAAAGCTCGTCTGTGGAATGATTTGGTGACCTCCGTGTTTCCTCCCTCCTTAAACGTGGTCTCTTCAAGACCCATGTTCATCCTTCCTTTCCCCCAAAAAACCCTCCATACTCCCCAAAGATGACAAAGGTCCTAAGGGAAATTATTTTCTACAAGGCCTTTTCCAAGCGATTTTACTTACAATCGATGCGCTATTATAAATGTGTTTAGACAGCTGTTTCATAAAAGACTACGTGATATTTCACGTCATATTGTACAGCTGTGGCTGTAAATAAGTCATTGATAAAAGTTAAATCTATTACAGTTCAGTACCAAAAGCTGCGTATCAATCATATTATATCTTACAAAAGGAAATTGAAACTTCACACACCGGAAATGCAGTTTCCTTTTGAGAATAAGCTTGCAAAGGATTCATGTTTCATACGCGGTTTAGCGATTTCATCCATTACAAGTATTTAAAATTTCTTTTACGAATTTCCGTCAAAGTTTCCTAGTGGATGTCTGTTTTTCTAGGAATACTGTTCGACTGTAGGTACTATCTTTAAGTTTTCTTTTTACATTGTTTGACATTTGCCGGTTAGACTGGTTTCAGTGTCTTTCTGCTGCCTTTGCTTCTTTAATCCTTTGACGAAAGTAAATAAAGTCTTAACCGAACACAAGTAATCTAAAGACAGCAACATTTTGTTCAGTTTACTACAAGTTTTTCTTGATTATAATTGATTTGTGGTATTTATGAGAAATCTTAGTATTTTACCAAATAAAGACGCATCCTGTCTAGGATAGACAAAGTACGTACAAAAAATGAGTATTTATTTTGTTTATTTTGATCAAAAATACATGTACATAATAAGAAAGCTTTAACTGTCCAACTAGGAAGATCTACGGGTTTTAGGAAAGTCAAATTGAAAATTACCCGCTTTTATTTATAGAACTTGATACTATATGAATTAAGGCACTCGTGAAATTCACATAATTGTCAGATTCACAGTCAAGTAAGGATCTGGTGTGCTAGCACGGTCGCTCGATATGAAGTTACCGACCGATTGTCGGTAACTTCTCATTGTTCCCTAGGACAACTGCAGATCTCAAACGTACAAACGACAGTTGATATCGAATATATTAAGGACACTTAGTCATTGTGAACTGTCACCTATTCGTTTGCGATCTGCAGTTGTCGTAGCGAACGATGAGAAGTTACCGATAGTTATCCTACCGATCGTTATAAAGCAAGCGTGCTAGGGCCTCTGGTGTGCTAGCACGGTCGCTCGATATGAAGTTACCGACCGATTGTCGGTAACTTCTCATCGTTCCCTAGGACAACTGCAGATCGCAAACGAATAGGTGACAAGTCATAATGACTAAGTGTCCTTAATATATTTGATATCAACTGTCGTTTGTACGTTAGCGGTCTGCAGTTGTCCTAGGGAACGATGAGAAGTTACCGATAGTTATCCTATCGATCGTTATAGAGCAAGCGTGCTAGGGCCTCTGAAAGCAATTGTTTATAAGTAAATTTAAAGTCATGGTATTTGAAAGAGAGAGTACGAAAACAGTGTGCAATGTAGTTATTAGTGATGAATATTGGAGCAGGTGGATGAGTTTGTTTATCTGGAAAGTATGTTTACCAGAGATCTGAAGGCTGATATATGGAGGACTGAAAAGCAAAAAAAAAACTGTCCAAATAAGTGAAGCTAGCAGTCCATAATGGAGTGCTGGTACCTACCCCGATGTATGGCAGTGAGGCATAGAACTGGCAGAGGAAGGATTAAAGAAGAACTAAATGCTGTAGAAATGAGTTCCTTGAGGTATTTGCGGTAAAACCATGTATGATCGTGTGAAAAATGTGGAGATCCGGAAAGAATACAAGGCTGATGCAAGCGTAATGAGTATGATTAAGAAAGGGACCCTTAGATGAGGCATGTAGAGCTAATAGAAGCGAAAGGAGTGTAAGGAGAATTTATGACGCAAATATTAATGGTAGAAGTCGGGGACGCTCGAGGAAAACATATCACAATCAAGTAAATCAAATGCTTGAGCGGGCTATGTCAAGAGTTAGAATAATAGAAGAGTATGTGTGAGACGATGTATTAATGTGAATGAGACAAAGAGTGTGTGCCAAGACAGAGTTGTTTGGCGGTACGTCCTCTCTGCCTACCCCTGAGGAGAAACGGCGTGATGGATAGTTAGTTAGTTATGTCTGTTACATAATTTATCTGATGCGCACTCCACTCTGTACCCTAATGTGCAAAGGGGTATACCAAACAACAAAATGATATGAAAGATTACCTCTTTATCATCAGTTCTTTATCTTTTGGAGATATTATGTGATGATATAAAAAACAAAGAGGGTTTTGAACATATTCACCCAATATTTTATGCGAATGGTAGGACTTTTTACGTTCGTTCATTCCTTGTTACATTAGGGCATTAGCTTTTAGAGCTTTCAAGCGTTGAAAAGGATGAATTTATCCCTGGGACCGAGATCTTTACGACCAACCGGAAAAAATAAACATAACATTTTTATGTGTAATTGAATAAAAAATATTGTAAAGTTTTATATCTTATCTCGTTTACTGATTTAGGCATAGGTAGGTCTACCATAAAAAGCTTACTACTGTATTTAACATCAAATAATATTACCGCTTGACATTGTATTTCAAATGTGCTGTTTTCGAACGTATCGGAAATGAAATACTGACTTTTAAAGTAGATGAAGACTCTTTCAGATGTTAATATACAAAGGGACATAACTTGATTTAAATTCTCGAAAATATTAACGCGAAGAAAGCAAAACTTTGTTAAAATCGCTTACTGATGGTTTTTTAATGTAAACTCTATGTACCACTAATTAGCCATAATTTTTATTTGGGTTATTTTAAATAACCTTTTTTTTCCGTTAAATATTATAAAAAATGGCAAATCTTGAGGCTTGGGTGAACTGTTTGGAGGTTTTATGTTTTGTAGAAATATATATAAGTAAAAAAATAACAGATTTGCTATCATTTAAGAAAAAGGTCAAATTATTCTTCCCAGAACTTCCTCTCCTTCCTTTTCTTAAAAATAATATCCCCACAGCATCCCCAAACATGAAATACCCCTGAGGGAATTTCTTTAACTCAGGGCCTCCTGTGTGGATCTAATGTAAAAAAAGGTATGACCAATTTAGAAAAGGAGATAGAAACAGTTTTATGAGAACGCATCATTTGTTGACAGATACGACACTATGTACACGATCCGAGTTGTTTAAGTAGGTAGTATACATTTTAACCCTCGGAGACCCTATGTTGTTTTAAAACAACGACTCTCTTAATTCCTGGATTTGAACATAAAACTCAAGTTTAGTTATTACCACCGTGCATTTTATGTTTTTTTTATTGTCATGTTGACACCCTGTGATGCCTTTATGTACCCAAAAAAACAGAACGTGGAGGATGCTATCACTGTGACATCCCGATAATATTGAGAGTAAAATATTTCTTATCATTCAACTGGTGTGGCAACACTTTTTCAATGTGGCAACTTTTCCTATTGTGAAATTCGGCTCATTTACTTTTGGAATTTGCGAAGGGAACTTACACAAGCTCCATAAGGAAAATTTTAATTTTTTTTCTTGATAGTGCAATTTTTTTTATGATTCAGTTATCCAAATTTTCATCACAAAATATTTAGACTTTCGCAGAGAATAAGAAAGCATAGGTAAATATCGTTACATTTTTTTACATTTCTTTTATGTGTATACCGCAAACGAGTTCCAAATTCCCCCAACCATCTAAAGCCAGTGAGGCTGAAAGTAGAGGGGAGGGGAAGAAGATGAGCAAGAGGAAGGTGGGGAAGTGCCTAACTATTCAGATCTACCAAACACATATAAATCTATCTTAAGCAACGTTTCAATTCTGAAAGATGGGCGATACTGAGAGTATCTTCCACTCTGCCTGATGCCTTGTATTATTTAAAAAAGATTAAATTATGAAAAAACACAAATCAATCAAATTAATTTTACTTGCGCATGCCGGGATTTGAACCCTCGATCCTGGAGGCCGTCGATACTACATAAAACGATTTAAAAAAACGTTCCCAACAAACAATTATTCGTTATAATATTAAATTTTTTTTAATCTGTCCTGGGAATTATGAAATTATCACGATATATTTAGGGTTTCTACTTTCTTTGTAAATGGAAGGAAAAATACCACAAAACAAGAATTTAGAGCATTTTCTTAATTCCCACAAGAATTAATTCGGCTTTTCGACAGTTAACTTCTAACGACCTATCTTTCATTTTGACTTCCATTTTTATAATCTTACAAAATGTCCATTTGAAATTTCGGCCGCAGAATATAAAATTACAATAATGGAGGCACGGTGGTGTTGGTACCGTGACTGTACTAACGGGAACGGTAAGCCTGTCTACTTTGTAAAATACAAAAATGGCGCGAAATTGAATAAATTTCTCCATCTCCGCTCAGCTTTCCCGCCAAAGTACTCAATTCCACCAATCCTGTTTATTTAAAATTTAAAATTATTTACCTCGGTATATTTAAAGCAAACAATTTAATTTAAAAATCGAAGATAGACAATCATTATTTCTAAATTAAATCTACTTTTTAATTCGATGTTTCAAATTAAATACGAAAATACTTGTTTTCTTTTACCTTTTCGAGGCACTGAGGAAAATTTGTTTCCCTCATCAGGTGTGCTAGCATGGTCGATCGATATGAAGTTACCGACCGATTGTCGGTAACTTCTCATCATTCCCTAGGACAACTGCAGATCGATAACGTACAAACGACAGTTGATATCGAATATATTAGGGACACTTAGTCATTGTGAACTGTCACCTAATGATTGTCGGTAACTTCTCATCATTCCCTAGGACAACTGCAGATCGCTAACGTACAAACGACAGTTGATATCGAATATATTAAGGACACATAGTCATTGTGAACTGTCACCCATTCGTTTGCGATCTGCAGTTGTCCTAGAGAACGATGAGAAGTTACCGACAATCGGTCGGTAACTTCATGTCGATCGACCATGCTAGCACCCCAGGAACGATTGCATCCCCGATTGGGGTATGTTGTATGGCTATAGAGTAAAGAGTGGGAAAGGGAAGGAGACGGGAAAGAGGAAGGTTTTGAGTTTAACTCCATGTTAGAAAGAATGCCTGCTGAAATATCTATTTCAATATAAATAATACTTTTTTAACCCCTTGAATGGTGAGATCTGGTATTGTTGTATGGATTTTCTAGCTAATGTCATTATTTTCTTTCTCGTGACTTAATGTCCATCTCTTTATAGCTATGAAGCATTAAACTTTTTTTATTTACATTAACTCCACAGAGGAAGCCCTGAGGAGGCCCTGGAAAGGCTTATGTCGTCTTTGGGGATGCCATGTGGAGCGATTTTTTGAGGAGGTGAAGGAGTGAACATAGGTCAAGAATAGACTGTGGCGTAGGAGGGAGGAAACACAGAAGCCGACAAATCGTTTCACAGCTGAGATATTGAACTTAAGGAATAGTAGACCCATTCTCATGAGACGTGTTTACATACAAGCGTTTCCCGGCTAAGCAACTGACAGGGGATCAATGACGCTAGTTTCTCGCAGCACCTTCCATTGAGCACGTTCCGGTTATTCTCGCATTTTTGTCTGATTTTTTAAAAATTGATGACTAAGATACTCGTACAAAGGATTTATTTGTAACCTAGATAGTGTCTCAGATAAAAATATCAGATGTTAATTTATATGGGTCACCCATTGACTTATAAATAAGGTTAATTAAAATGATATCCTTTCTTAAAAAAGTCAAAGATGAAGAAATTGAAAGGAATTCAAAGAGAATAGTAATTATATACGGAAAACATTGAAATGAGGGTAGTGAGCTTGACTTAAATAATAAGAAAATCATGATAGGTGGAAACAGGTGTAACACGAGTAATATTAAAACCTTAGTCAAATTTATAAATACGCAATAAGGAAATTTAACTGAAAATACAATATGGAATAAAATACGCAATGTTCTTCCTGTGAGTCAGGTAGAGGACAGGTAGAAGTCTGAAGAGATACATTGATAGAAGTATGTTTTGGGCGTGTCCGTGGGCCCAAAATTTTTTTGTTACTTCCACTGAAATTGATCAAACATTTAAAGACGTCGAAATTATTTCTTGAGTTCATTGTCAATGCAATTAATAAGTGGTTTTGCAATACAATGACGAGGGGTAAGGCTCTCGATTATCAATCCGGAGGTCTAGGCTTTAACTCCCGCGCACGCAAGTAAATTCTACTTAATTTACATGGGTTGTTTCACAATTAATTCATAAAAAAGCCAAAGAAAAATAGCCCATAACGGTAACCTATTTAACCGATTTTAAATTTTTTTAATCATTTTTTATGACTTTTAATTGAGGTGTTGAGTTGTATTCATTCCAAGTTATCCGGTCACCACACTATATCATTAATATAATTTGGTGACCGGATAATAATAGATTACACTAATAGGGGTTTTCTGCTCAGTGTACAGAAGAAACAACACGGGTATCAAGTGTCAGATTTAATTTGCCGTCTAAAAATACCAAATAATAATAATGTTTCAACTCGTGTTGTAAATTTCACAGTTAAATTAGCGCGAATTTGGCAAGAGCTTCTGGTAAAACGTCAAAGTTAAGTAGTAGGCTAAAGTAACCCATTAAATATACTCACTAAGATACATAAATTATGCCTTGATCATGTCGTTAATTTCTTCATTAAAAACCCATTAGGTCTGGAGAAACCGACAAGAAGTTGGTTTTCCTTTATAAAATAAAGGGTGATACGAACATATCTTCCAAATAACAAGTTAGCAAATATTATATAGACTTGATTAGTCAACAAATATTAATTATATATCGCACCACGATTACTTTAGTGTTTTAAGTCAAAAAGTATAGTTTTGAGATGTCAGTTTTAAGCTACGAATTTCTTCATCAAATTGATTTTCAATTTATTGTTTTAGAATTGTATGTATATCGTAGAGATTTCAGTTGCCTCAGACTCGAAAAATATTAAATGGTTTGTGCATTACTTCTTTATGTTTTTGACTTAATACACTACTGCATTAAAATTTATTTAAAATTGATGTATTTAAAATGAGGAACCGACTTGAGAAGAAGAAGATGAAAATTCATTTGTATTATTTTGAACACTGAATGGTTTAGTTAAATCCACGACTTCGAATTTGGGTGAGTGCATAGGTAAATGTCATATCGATACTTTTGTTACAAATTTTATCTTTGAAATTTTTATGTAATTTTTTTGATATCTTGAAGAATGTTGAAAATTCACGTCGCAAGATATTTAAAGTTTCTATGACCAAAAGTAGTAATATGAGTTAAATTTTTTCTAATAGTTTTGTTTGCCTTTATTATTGGATCTAGTGCAGATAAAGTGCCACCTCCCCATGCTATGATACCATACGCAATAATTGATTTTTTTGCTTTGAATTTTGATGTATTGTTTAAATTCTGTGAAACATCTGGCATTATCAACATATTCCAAATAGAAATGTTAATCGCGTTTAACGACACAATTAGTAAATTAAATAGTTCCTGTTTTACGAATTATATCCATTGAAAGGTTTTGATTACGTAAAGTCCTTTTAACATTATTTAGCGTCACTCTACACTCTACAGTCGTATAAAATGTTAATATAAGCGCACAGTGCTCAGGCCCAGGGAGTTGAAGTATGTATTTGTTGGCACAACACACAAGACTTAATTAATACGTGCCCGTTAGCACTTGACTAAGATTGTCTTTGCCAACGCGTGGTTCGTTGAATTAACACCCCTCCTCCAAGTCTATATTAAACTTACACATAGGTATAAGGAACAAGGGTAGGGTTAGAGAAGCCTTTTATAAGAAATTCTAAGACGTAGGATGGTTAAAACTTGAAAATTTTATATTCTATTGTACAATTTTAATTGACTTATTTTCTTTTTTTTACGTCAATATCGTACAAAAGTTCCAACTGCTCCCAACATCCTGGAGCCTGTGAAAATATGGCATTGCCAATTGGGGTTTGTTGTGAGGCTGAAGGGGAAGGTGGCAAAGTACCTGGCTGACGTAGAAGATGACGTAGAGGAAGGTGGCAAAGTACCTGGCTATTCAGATCTAGTCACACAGATAAAGCCATTTCAATAAAAGTTTCAATTTTGAACAGCGGTCTTACACCAGGGCGATAATGAGAGTATCCTCCACTCTGTAACGTTCTGAAAATATATCTTAAATATTTTTTAAATGATTAAATTGTGAAATAACACAAATCAATCAAACGAAAATTCCTAACCTTCGGATGGTTGGTCGGGAGCCTCACCCCTCGACCACAGAGGCCGTTAAGGCCGCTTAAAATCACTAATAACCAAAACAACTTACACATACTCTTAAAAAATCATGGAATAGTGTGAACTCTTGACAAAACAAAAAAAAGCATGTGTTATAATATAATATTAAGGTAGGTAGGTATACCTACTACTTCGTATGTCTTAATTCTTTACAAAATTAGTTTTATTATATTTGGTTAGTTTGTATGCACCCACTATTCTGTTCTTTCATTTCTACCGTTTATAATTTCGATTTATATGCTGTGTACTGTGTTATTATTGGATAAGAGTTTAAAAATTATTTTTTTTTGAAACCTGTTTAATCACAGGAGACCATATTGTCCCAGCTCACATAGGTCTCATAGAAATCGTTGTTTCTCCCTTATTGTCATAGTGAGAAGTATTATCTAAACGGTATTGCAAAGAGAATACAATTCGCTATATACTCAAATCTAAAAATTAAACACAAAAAAATTAAAATGTACACCGAACAAAGGTTTATGAAACTAAATTTTCCGATCGCAATTTGAAAAAAAGTTATGTAACTTTGTGAATTTTCAAAGATTTTTTTTACATGAAACGACAAAAAAGTTAGGTGACAGTGACGTATATAATACACCTGTCTAATGAAATATGTATATATTTATTTTTTTATTATCAGTAATTTAAGTTAGAAAAATGTAAAGTGAGCCATTTTTAAAACTTTTTAAGTGTTCACCCAACATTTTTATATTAAAAAAATAATTTGCCTATTTCATCACCTTTCGGAAACAGTTTTTAGTTTTTGGAAACAAATATTACAATTATTTGGATTTTATTGCAAAACGGGAATAATTTTAGCCTCTGACAAAAAACGCAAAATTTTTGAAGAGTTAAATGAATGTAATGTAAAAAACCAATAAAATAAGTCTGTTAAAGTCTATGGATTGTCCAATCGGCGAGCATAAGTCACTTGTTCACCTAAACAATCTACCAAACATACAATGCTTCTATCACTGATAACTAAACTAACAATACAATGCTTCTATCACTGATAACTAAACTAACAATACAATGCTTATATCACTGATAACTAAACTAACAATACAATGCTTCTATCACTGATAACTAAACTAACAATACAATGCTTCTATCACTGATAACTAAACTAACAATACAATGCTTCTATCACTGATAACTAAACTAACAATACAATGCTTCTATCACTGATAACTAAACTAATTTCACTTGGTTTTTTTTCAATTAAATCTAACAGGTATTTTAACGTTGGATCAATAAAAATTCTGGGGCAAAACCCGCAGAAATAATTAGTCCCAAGCTCGATTCCAGAGAGTCCAATAAATTTAATATTTTTTCTCATTTTCAAAAGAAAAATGCTTCGCAAGGACTTTTTGGGTTCGAAATATTTGGCTACGAGGTCGTTTTTGTTTCATGAACGCCTGATTTTGTTCAAGCACTAATGAAGTTTTACACGCGCTCACATATTACACTGCTAAACAGAGAAAAAGCTGGTATTTGGAACGGTGGGAACATTTTGCACTGTTCACAGTGTTCACCACACAATTCGTGATATTAGCTCGGAGGTATTTCCTTGGAAGGGTGGATAATTTCGCGAGGTTTTCAGAATGTCGTATTTTTTCAGTTTCAGTTTTATGTCCAATCTCTCCTCGCAAGACTTCATTATTTGCTTACACCATTTTTCTTAGGGGTAACCTCTGGATGTCTATCTCGGACGATTGATAAAACACTATATCAATAAAATATTGACTAAATCCGTCATCTGTGGTCAGTTATGAATATTTGCGAGCACGGTCAACAATTGATAAGAGATATTCCGACCGACGCCCGACGGTTGATAAATTTTATGTGTCCTTCTGAGTGTCAGTTAAGCCAATATACAAATCATTTTGAATAATTAAGTTCGTTATGAGAAATATCTGGATTCATAGAATGATTCATAGAATGAAGGTAATCTAACGAAGCTACTAATAACTTAATCTAAATTTGAAAGAAATCATATACGCCATCCATAAACTTAATTAATTAATCAAAGGCGCGATCAATTTATTCTGTTTTTTCTTGGAAAAACAAAGTGGTTCATTTATGACTAAAGACTCATTAACTAATTTACTTCAGTTTAGTGTTTAAAAGATCAAGCAAACTGCCAATGTATATTGTATGTATAATGTATATATACTGGATTATATCTCAATTCGAAATGGTATATTTGTGCGTATTTTAATTTTTTACCCGGCGGTGATTTTTCCATACAAACGTATTCGCTATTTATATATCTGGACTTTAACCCTAGAGAAAATGTTGTTTTTACATAAAATAAATATCAACTACTAGCGTGTTGGTACTTTTTGTTTTTTTTTGATAAGTTAATTTTTATTGAAGTTATGACCTTCCAAAAATCAATAAAATTGACTGGTTTAAACGCCGTCAAAAGACGTTCAGTATACAAACTAGACAATGTTTTTTTTTAAAAAGCAAAACGTACAGACATAGAATAGTTTTTTCTTATGTAGTTGGTAAAAAAAAAAATTGAAAATCAGTCCACTTTTGGAGGAGAAAAGTGAGGAATACAAAACCTCCATTTTAGTTAGGTATTAGTAGCCCGAGGTGCGTTGTCCCTTTCGCTCAATATCCGGTGGAGTAAGAGCAACAGTGACAGCAACAATTTAGTAAAATCTATTTTTCAAAATTCTCCACCACCGGGTTTTATCTTAAGGAGTGTAAATCCATAGATATATTCGCCAGTGCTGCCAGAGTGTATCGATTTCCTACATATTCCCTGTCAATATAGGTCTGGCTATCAACAGTGCTGCCGTGCTTTGGAAAACGAATTGTAAACCAATTAATATATGTAAATAATAATTTTGGTTGTGGTCTCTGTGTAACCCTATGGAATTAGGATTTTCTTTGATTTTCAAAATTGAAACTGCTTGCGGGAACAATTCAGACAAGCGATAAAATGGGTATAAAATTATTTTAGATATTCATATTTCTCTTGCTTAAACTTTTGAGAGATGTGGTAATTTTTCAAGTTTACTAAAGGTGTATTCAAAAGGAATCCCGAGGATTAATTCTAAGGATTAATTTCGCAAGTTATTAATTTTAAATCTAATATTAAAAAAATAATGTTTGTTTGTTTGTTTGTGTGTTCGTATGTTATGCGCAGCCATACCGTTCATCCGATTGCGAAGAAACTTTGGGAATATGATGTGCGCATACCTGGGATGGTCATAGAATAGTAGCTCTGGCGTTATGAAATTATTTCCTATCCTATTCATACGTTTGCGATTAAAATTTCATCCGATTGCTATTATTTTTTTTTAATTATTGTGAACATGCCTGTGAATATTTCTATAGTGAACACTATATTTATCATTATGAAATTTGCATTAGGTAGAAATAGATCACTCGAGTTGTTGGAAAAATGGGTGTATTTTATGGATTAAACGGAAGGGAAAAAAGGCTGGGGGAAGGGATATGCGGAAGGGTTGGGTGGGGAATTAAGGAGCGGGGTTCGCGGGTGGAAGGACGAGGGGAAGGGAAAATGGAGGCGGAAGGGGAACGGGATGAATGGGAAATGACAAGAAAGGAAGAAAATAATTATTTATTTAAGTAGCAATGCATGCCGGGTATCAGCTTAAAACATATATTATATTTGCGGCACGTTCCAGAGTAGAGATATCTACTCTTTGTATCGACCAGGTGTACGACCACCATTCAGAATTGAAGCGTTGCTTTAATGGTTTTAGCTGTGTTTAGTGATCAGATCTGAATAGCCGGGTACTTCCTTACCTCTCTTTTCTCCACCTTCCTCTTCCCTGTCTCCTTTTCCTCTCGACCACCTTCAGCCTCACACAGGCTAGAGAGTTTCAGGTTGTGGTTTTTCGGGTATTTTCAAAATTCTATTATATCTATTCTTCTCATATTTTTTAAAATTCTGCTGCGAGTTTCTTTCTTTTCGAAACTGGGACATTTCGGCGTCCCGAAGCTGTGTTCGGGGACACTGGGACAAGCTGCATGAAACCAGGACTGTCCCGGTGAAAACGGGACGTCTGGTCACGTTATGTATACACCAGCGTATAACCACAAAAAATCTACACTGTAAATAAATTCGTTTGATATCCATACCAACTTATGCCTCTTGAATGTCGGCTGACATTTGGTCACATGGTGGCCGTATATCGTAGAAAATTAATATCAGAGCATTCCGAGAGACTACATTAGTGAAATAAAAAGCAACGTCTGGAATGATATTGGCGCAAGGGGTTCTGACCTGGTCCTTCTACAGTTTCTTTATACAAAAAGGTTAAAATCGCATAAAAAATCCTGGACGCCCGCATCCGAGCGTCAGACGACAGGTATTTTTGATATCGATTTGTGGTTAGACGTTGGTAAATAATGCACAAAAAATTATTATTTTGAGAGCCAACTATCGGAGGACCACTTGTCGGGGGGATTACCTGCCGGGGGATCATTTGTCGGACGACCAATTGCCAAGTCAAGTTGACCACCAAGATGAACCGCGAGGCTGTGAGAAGAATGAAGAAAGGTAATTATTCCAAATTCCGTTATTTTTCTTGGAAATAAATGAAAGCATTAGAGTCATTTGTGAAGTGCTTAATCGTAAGGATAATCTCGCAATTAACTTTCAGTCTAAAAAGGTTTCTGGAATAAACAACATAAGAAATCTCCAACGTTTTAAAATACCCTTTAAAAAATACACAACCACCCTTAACCCCATTTAATTGTAACTTTATAGAAAGTAGATTTTAACGCAAGTGATTATTGATTATGTTATGTTATTATAAAAAATATACCTATTGTCCGCTAATAGAATTTACGTATTTCTTCATGTCCTAGGTTCAATCATAACCTTCTCCAAATTACCCTCCACATAGCATCCCCAAAAAGTAACCCTAAGTGCGGAGTTAACCCCTCAGGCTAATTCATTCGCTTTTAGAACAGCTCATATAGGTATCATAGAAATCGTTGTATCTGCCTTTGTGTCATGGTGAAAAATATGGTCTAAATGGTCTTAGAAAGATAAAAAATCACGCTTTATATTCAAATCTAAAATTTAACTACCGAAAAATTAAAATGCATACCTGTATCACACCGTTTTTACGCTTGCCACTACACCATCTCTTTCCCCCGTACAGCGCCATCCTGCTCACCCAAACCTAGGCTAACCAGGCTGCGCAGACGCCTTCTGCGCATTTCCTACCCTCGAGTCGCCCCATAAACCACGCCCCGCTACAAGGAATGGCCTATGTAAAGAGCTGCGCGCCCTAATTCAACCAGTTCGTCTGCAGCTCGCCCTTGGCTAGTACACTCTCTTAGTTGCGCCTCGTCCTTTGGCACGACCCTCTAAGAAGTATTCTACTTCCATAAGCAAAGCACCAACCAGACCCCGACTGCTGCCTTAGTTGCGCTTCGTCCTATGGTACGACCCTCTAAGCAGAACACAGTCGCCGCCGCCCGTTACCATAACGGCACGAGTCAGTTTTGCTGTTCCCAAAGACTAATCAGCAAGGTTCCCTCCGATCCCTTGCTCAGTTAATTATTATTGTGATTTGATACATTGTGACTATTTTTACTATATGTGATCTGTGAACTTACCTTCAATAAATAACATTTTTACCAACAAAAGTGTTACACACCTCCTTAAAGCCAAAGTTTCCAACGTCCAAAACCAAGTAACATTTTTTTTTAATGTATTTTTGGGGTGTTATGCCGTGTTGCGCTACCTCCTTCTTTAGCCGACGTTTCGTACAGCGTTGCAGTGTCCATCATCAGGGCAGATCCGGCAGATAACGAAAATGCTTTTGGCCGTGAAAATCTAAAAACGTATCCAAACATTATGTAACTTTGTGAATTTTTTATGAATTATTTTGTCTAAAATGTGTATGATTTCATTTTTATTTTGTTTTGTTATCAGTATATTGAGTTAGAAAAAACGTAAGGTGAGCCATTTTTAAAACTTTATGTTTCATTAAAAAAAATTATCTTTCAAAAATTCCATGTCTATTTCTAATAGCAAAATTTAAAAGCATTTTTCATTAGCTTTCAAAAACAGTATTTATTTTACGAATACGTTTCAAAAATGTTACATTTATTTGAATTTTATTGCAAAGCGGAAATAACCTGACCAACTGACAGAATATGCTCGAGGCCTAGGGGTACAAAAATAAAAACGTCGACATTTTAAAAATTACGTTTACTTTTGACTACTTTTAATTTTAGTAGATTAGCAATTTGTTGACATTGGACTGTTTGTGTTGCGTTGAGAAGTGGGGTGGCATTTTAGAAAATGAATAAACAGTCCCAAAACTCGGAACACGAAATGAGAACTACAGGGGGATGGGGAACGCGTGGGAATGAGAAGTAAACCTAATTAAATAGGCGTAAAATGGTTCACACTTAAGTCTGCCAGAACCGATGTACCAGCTGCCTTAGCAATGAAGGCAAAATGAAAATGCCAGTCTTAGATAGGACCATATTAATTAAGATAGATGTTATTTTGTTTGTCATTTTATTACGTTTGTTAAAGCAACTTTTAATTTTTTTTCAAATGTTTCCGGCTTTTACACTTGGGTGTTTTATGCCATCGATTCAAATTATGAAAAGAGGGAAGGTGAATTTATATCCTAATTTTATTTACACAGGCAAATTTCACAATTATGAGTAAAATTGGAGAAGAGTTCAGACTAAGAAGAGATGAGATGTTCAATGGAGTGGAGATAATTTTAAATATGGCTTGGCAGAAGAGAGAATAATTGTATAGAAAGGGACAACCAAAACACATGTGATATAAAGTTCCCACTTCTAGACCACAGAAAGTAGAATCTGAGAAGACACGTGGGTTTTAAAAAGGGTAGAGGGAACAGAATTCTCTCCTTCAATAATTCTCATTCGAATAAGTGAGGAAATTTTTGTTGGAAAAATGAAAACATCGATGTTGTACACAACTCTCAAGCAGTTATTAGCCGCTCAGTTGAAATGCTTTCGCAACACTAATTTCATCAGGTTTTTCGTACAGTTACATGCAATTAGTTGCATACCACTTTTAACACGCAAATAGTTGCATACCATGATTCTGTAATTTCGATATAGCGCGATTCTAATTTTGTGGCATACAATTATAGAATGCATGATGAAACTATATGTTTACACGTGAATCTAGCAGTGCAACTATTGTCACGAAACAACGTGTGCGCAACAAGTTGCATAATGTAAATTTGGCTTACCGCAAAAACAAAAACGAAATTACTTAATTATAACCGTTTGGTATGTACATTTTATACGATGGAAGACGAATGAACGAAACAAAAAATAAGACAAAAATACTTTTAAGTTCAGTTGTTATATTCAGAGACGGAAAAGCTTAAACAGAATTTAAGTTAATATTTGAGTACTCCGCAGTTTTTCTCTCTCAAGGAAGTTTCGAAAATTGTTTCTGCCAAGAGTGCTGCGGAGAGATTAAATGAAATGTGATAAACATCCCTCTAAGCGAGTTACAAATCTAAAATCTAAAGGGAAAGCTTAGGGAGGGGGAGGACAATAGATAATGGGAAGGAAACAAAGGCGGAAACAGAGATTTACGTGGGCATGTTTGTCTCTTTGTCGTTGTTAATTATTGGGCACGTCTTAAGTGTAGTCGTGTATATTGTGAATGGAGCGAAATTTTTCGTAAGTATTAAATAAAATCTTCAAAAACAATTTAATTGAAGATTTTTAGGGCAGAGTGGAGATTAAGCTGGAATGAGTAGAGAACAAAACGTAGATAAAATTATTTCTGTAGTCCATGTTTCATAAACCATTTTTATGTCTTCTACACATGCAATAACATTATATTATTTATTTTTTAAAAACAGTTTATTAATGAACTAGTTCTACTATGTAATTTTTATTACGCGTGATGGCTTTGATGTGATAGCTTTTATTACGCGTGATTCGCCTTCTGAAGGCATTATCAAACTGTGGTTAGGCCACGTGCAGGCCATAATAATAATAATTGGATGATTTATACAGCGCCGTTTTTGTGAAAAATCAACTCAAAGGCGTTGTTCAAATTTTTAATATATTTCTATAATCTAAATACAGACTAGACAAAACAATATAAAATATTATGGCTAAAATATTGCATCCACAGGTTCTTCGATCAGTGGTACAAAACTCTATGAACAATGCATTTGACCAATTAACGCGATGCTGCGTATATGTATTTATAATTTATATGTATTTATATTTATATATACTTTCTAAAGGCAGAAAATTTACAGGACAAGGAGGTAGTTATGACGAAAAACTTATTGCTTTTATTTTATATTTCATGTAGCCTTATTGATTTCCGAGTAAAATGTCGGAAATTGTTAAAGGTTGTTTGTTATCCTTTTAATGTTTCCCCATTTAATGCATTGTTTAAATTTGACTAAATATCTTTACGTGAGTTATTCCCATATGATGACCCAGGAGTTTCTTTTTCCATCATAATAAAGTATTTTTATGGTCTCCATTATTTGAATTTGGCACCAATCTGAAAGTGGCGAGCGAATTACATTATTTTGTTCATTTATCAAACTAGCTTTCGGATCATTAGAATTTTTGTTAATTTCAAACGGCTCTAAAAGATTAAGTTTACGCCTTTATTTTGTATATGTAACGGAGTTGGCTTATGGTTAGCCGTCGTTTTGTTGATAGTATTTTGTTATTGTTTTTTTAATCTCTTGGATAAATGAAAGTCTGTGGGTCTGTTATCCTTTTACAGAGGTAGTGTCGTCTTTTGTGTTAATACTAGACCTTTCTCAGTACAATTTCGATTGAAATATTTTTGTTCTTTGAAAATCACAGTGATGTTTATTGTTTTACGTACAAACACAAATATGGTTTAAGAAAACGTACGTCATTCTAACTCGCTAGCTAGAATATTTATTTATTTGCAAAAACAGTACAAAATCCAATACATTGCAAAAGCGGTAAACAAAATTACAATAAAATTTTGACAAAATAAATTCATTTAATGTAGGTCAAAAATTTTATAAATAAGTACACAGTTAAAACATTATAATAGCGCCATTGAGGTGATTTCTCACAAAACGGCACTCTACAAATTATCAAATTTTTTATTATTATTATTATAATATTTCGAGCTTAAAATCGTTATATGACATGTGGAAAATATCCAAGTCACCTGCGAGGGAGTTTATTAACCTAGTGAGTCTTCCCATTGGTAAGTTAGTTCTGCACATAGGAAGAATTAAAAGCCTGTGTTGGCGGCCTCGCGTGAAGTTATCCGGGACATAAAGTCCTATTTTAGCCAGAATGTCTGGTATTGATAGCAAACCATTCAAAAGCATATAAGCCATCAGCAGTAATGCGACGTCCCCCTTGGAACTAAGGCTGCAGATACTCAGCATTCCCGAGATAAATGCTGTTGGAAACAGCCATGGGTAAAAAGAAAACTCTCTCATATGGAGGTATCATATCTGATGTGCTCTTGTAAATGGAATGCTCGGGACTCATCGACACCTACACCATGTGACAATAGACATAGACAATGGAATCTTACAAAAAAAAAATCGATATATTACAATAAATTACCAGATTTCTTCAGACTTACTTGCAGTGCACGACCATCGGCCCAGCGTCCGTGGTGCTCATGAGTCGGTGCCCCACCACTGCGCGCACCCTTCTCCTGAACTCCAGGATGGCGTTGGAGAAGGGACAGGTGTGTGAATGCCACTGGGTGTAGTGGAATTGGAGGATGAAGCGCTCTTCTATCACCTTCTGTCAGAAAAACACACAAAACACTGATCAGAATACGTTTTATGTTTCATTGGTGGTAAACAACAATAAATGGTAAGCAGATTGTAATCTTCAGAACGTCAGGTCGTTTAATGTAAGGTGCTCTGAGGAACTACTTTCATTGATTTCTTTGGTATCGGTGTACAGTCCGGAAATGGGTCGTTTCTACGACTCGTTCTTGAGTTCAACAGCTTGGCTTTGGGACGATTTGTGTTTCGTGTTTTTTGTTTTTCCGTGTTTCCTCCCTCCTACAACATGGACCTCTTATTCACTCTACCCAGCATCCCCAAAGATGACACTGATGGAAATTATTGTCTCCAGGGCCTTCTATGCGGAGTTAGCGTATAAAAGGCAAACAGCCAAATTACGAATTCACTCCTGTCGCTAAACGGTAGTCAACAATAGTCGGGAAACACGCCAAACGCTCGCCTAACAGATGTACCCGGTTGACATTTGTCACATGAGAACTGATCGTTTTTACGACTCGTTCTTGAGTTCAACAGCTCGGCTGTGGAACGATTTACCGGCCTCTGTGTTTCCTCCTTCCTACAACATGGGTCTCTTCAAGACCCATGTTCACTCCTTCCTCTCCTCAAAAAGACCCTCCACGCAGCATCTTCAAAGATGACATAGGCCTCGAGGGAAATTATTTTCCTCAAGGCCTCCTGTATGGAGTTAATATAAAAAAGTAAATATTTTACTGTTCTGCAAGAATTTTAGTTTTTGTTATTGTTATATTGTTTTGGCTTACAATACCACTTACAAACTGTGGTTAGAGTATTTTCCCCGCCCAAACTGAAATTATTATTACCACTTAATGGAAAGGTCTGGGAGCTGCTATAGCAATACACAGCGCCCATATATCGGGAAGGTTCTCGTGCGTAAATACCGTTCGCGAAGTTGCCGAGTCAAGGCTATATAAATGCGGCTCCAGTCAGCCAGCCATTCATTCAATCAGCAAGTAACTTACTGTATAGTTTACCATCGAAGAGCTTTTACGTTACAAAGTATGTCGTAGTAATTTTACGTCACAAGTTGGTCGTAGTATTTTTTACGCTTCAAGTTATATTTGTAAATAAACAACATAGTAACTATTCATCAAACGTTTATTGTTGTAGAACCTATTTAAATAAGTCAACAGCAGTCACGTCGTTATCAAACAATTAAGAACACATTAATATTTAATGTGAGGAAAACCGATTTCAAAGTAACCCACAAAATAGAGTAACTATTGTCAAAATAATTTTATCGGTAAGTTGGAAATAAACGATCGTAGGTAACATGGACCAGTCTGAAAATGTCCGTAGTAGGATGAAACCGCTCCTGGTGAAAATAAATAAGTGGAACAAAGTGCAAAAGTTGTTTAATTTCAAATCTAATAAATAAAATCATATAAATAAGTCGTCTCTAAGTGGTCCAACCGCATTTTGAAAATGTCTTTATAAGCCGAAACAGCTTTCACAACAATAAAAGGCTAATCTACTTACGGAATTTAAGAATTACGTTATTAAATTTGATTAAAATTTAATTTGAATAAAATTTAGTTTTTGGTTCTTTTAAAAAATTTTAATTTTAATTTTTTGAAAGCATAGTTATAATGAATAAATCATTAATGAAGTCAATTAATTAAACACAACAAAAAATAAATACACAAAATGGATATTTTTTAAAAATAAGAAAAAAAAATTGCAGTACATAAGTTTAATGTCTGATTTTTTGGATTTTACCATTTTTTCATTTAAAATTGTTTTACACTTTATTTTTTTCCTCCGAAATAGTCACAAAGCAGATTCATACAAGACAATTTGGTCAGGTCCGGTTGTCACCTAATATGAAAGGGTACGGCGTAAAAAGGGACTTATCTCACTGAAAAGGGTTTTCGGACGTCATCCACCGTAATTGCCAATAAAACCCTTTTATCATAATATTTCCGGAACGGCTCTGCAGATGTAAACGCGTGTCAATTTTTGCGATGAAACGAAGATAAGGAATTTTATGTGTTGATCATCATATCAATTGGGCTTTATGTTTCCCATTGGCATTTGGCCCGAATCCTTGAAATAAGTATTTATTTTAATAAGAATTATTACTAAAATTATTATACTTTTTTTTATATGAATACCGCACGAGAGTCCCAACTGCTCCCAACTGGATCCAGTGAGATTATTGCATCCTCAATTGGGGTATGTTTTCGAGGCTGAAGGCAGTGGAGAGGGGAAGGAGATGGGGTTGAGGAAGGTGGGGAAGTACCTGGCCATTCAGATCTGATCACCAAACAAGGCTAAAGCCATTTCAAGTTAAGTTTCAATTTTGAACGGTGGTTTTACACCAGGGCGATACTGAGAGAATCTTCCACTCTGGAACGTGCCGCATATATACTATATATTTTTTAAATTAATTAATTGTGAAAACACACAAATTGATCAAATAAAATTTATTTGCGCACGCCAGATTCGAACCCACGACCTTCGGATTCGAATCGAGAGCCTAACCCCCTGACCACGCAGGCCATTAAGAAATTTACCCATCTATCGAACGTTAGTAAACTTGAAAAATTACGACATCTTTCCAATGACTTTATAAAAATTTATGTCACGTTATATGAAAAGGGTTGCCATTCAAAAAATACATGTATATATTATTAGTTACCCTCAAACGAAACTCTGAGGAAAAGAAATTCCCTTAGGGCCTTTGTCCTTTTTGGGGATGACGTGTGGTGGTAGTTCTTTTAGAGAAAGAAAGGATCAGTTGGGACTCTTGTGCAATATTCACAAAACATATATAAAAAGGCACATTTTTAGTGAAATATTTTTTAATGTTTTATAGTGAATTTATTTTTGGGTTCTTACATTTTTAAATGTTAAGTTTTTTTCATGTACCTATTATTCTTATCTTTGAAATGATAGATTCTCTTAGTATCGTCTTGGTGGAAGACGAATATAATTTTTATAATATATTTCCTTTACATTATTTTATGTTATTTTATATCCACTGTTTAAAAAATCGGCCACCATAACACGGGCATGTGCCTAGTATGGTGGCCATAAAATCCACAAATGTTATATTTACTATTCAAAGAATAAAGAAACATAAAAAAAAATATTAATTGATCATCATAAAATATCACGTTTCGGTTTTAGTTTTTAAATATTTTTTTAAAGATTTTTACCAAAAACGTGTTGTTTTCCATTCTTGTTATACTGGTAATGTCATTTTACCAATTGTGTTAAATCTCCCTTTCATCAAATCAACTGTCGAAATTTGACATATTTCGAAAAAGCAGAATTCGATAATTAGATATTCGTTGATCAACCATTGTATCCTATAAAACATCCATCAATACGTTCATTAAAATTTACATATCCCTAATAATATACTCGTACCCGATGGGCCAATTCAAATTGATCTGATAAGAACTCGAATCAGTGAAAACGAATGAAAAATCCCAATAAAAATATACATATATTTTTTTGGAATCATAACTAACGAACCGTAGGGGACGAACTGCTAAACAACCCGGTATTGGCACAAACTCCTTGCCTAATTAACATACATAGCCTCGTACATGGTCTTCTAATATTCTGATTATTGAATTGCCCTGTTTCAAATATCTTGAATCGTGCCATGTTTTCCTTGGGCGTCCTCAACTTCTTCTACCATTCATCCACATATTTTCCTTGCCCAAACTATCTGAGCCTCCCTTTCTTAATACGCTTACTCATTACGCTTACATCATCAGCCTTGCTTTATTTCGTTTTACCATACATACGCCTTTGGGATCTCATTTCAGTCTACATTCATCCTTCCTCTGCCAGTTCCATGTCTCACTGCATACATCAGGTTAGGGTAGCAGCACTCCATTGTGAACTGCTAGCTTTGCTTCTTTAAATTGTTTTTTATTAGCGCCATCCGGAGTCTGTCCTCCATTAATGGCGTTACCTGCATTTATCCTTCTTTCAATATCTTTATCGGCCTTTCCATCTCTCGTAAACATACTTCCCAAATAAACGAACTCATCCACCTGCTCCAAGTATTCATCATTCACAAATATATTGCACACTGTTTTCAAACTCAAGATACTCTCAGTATCGCCCTGGTGTAAGACCACCATTCAGAATTGAAACGTTGCTTAATAATGGCTTTAGCCATATTTAGTGACTAGATCTGAATACTCAGGTGCTTTCCCACCTTCCTCTTCCCCATCTCCTTCCCTTCCCCACTTACCTTCAGCCTCACAACATACTCCAATTGGGGATGCCATAGTCTCACTGGCTCCAGAAGGGAGTAGTTGAGACTCTTGTGAGGTTTCTCTATAAAAAAAATCTTATTATTATCTTATTTGCATTCATCATTTTCTCATTCTTTATAAATACTTCGATTATCCTAGACACGAGTGACTGTAGATCTTCCATACTGGTAGAAATCAACATCGTATCATCAGCATACCTACTCTCAGATTACTCGATTTCGCGCCCAATCCCACCTCTTTCAATTCTTGCCTACACGGTGACATTACGCAGCCTTGCTTAACAACTTTTGTGATTTCAAACCACACCGTAAAACCACCGTTCATCCTAGACACCAGAGACTGTTGATCTTCCATATTGGTAGAAACCAGCACCGCATCATCAGCATACAACAGACAACTGCTTACACTTATAATTCAAGACTATACGGTTGATCATATAAGGGATATTGATGGAATACGTGCTATAGAAAGACGCCGCACTTCATGGTTTCGAAACTGTTGTAACTACAGCTATTGTAGTACCTAGGCTTTGCAATAACCTTTGCTTCTGAGGCTAACACAATTAACTCCAACTTCAATAGAGTAGGTACCTTTGCAAGAGCTAATTGTTTTCAGTTGCATTGAGACATTCAATGTAGAACTTGTTGAGTAGATTGCTTCCATTGAACAAGATTTCATTCTATTATTGCATTAAAATTAATTCATGACAGCATCCGTGGTTGAGGGACAAGTATCTCGACTAGCGATCCGGGGGTCGCGGGTTCAAATTCCAGCGTGCCCAGAAAAAAATTATTTGATTGATTTGTCTTTTTATAATTTAAAAATATTATAAGGTATATTTGCAACACGTTCCAGAGTGGACGACAAGCTGAGAACTGCCCTGGACCCCTAGCACGGTCGATCGACATGGATTGTATCGAAAACTTTCGGTAACTTCTCATTGTTCTCTAGGACAACTGCAGATTGCTAATGTACAAACAACAGTTGACGTCGAATATATTAAGAACACTTAGCCATTATGAACTGTTTTTTATTCGTTGGCGATCTGCAGTCATGCTAGGGAACGATGAGAAGTTACCGCAATTATCGATACAATCCTTATCGATAGGACGCGCTTGGGATCCTGGTTTGAGACTACCATTTAGAATTGATTACTTGAAATGGCTTTAGCCGTGTTTAGTGACTAGATCTGTATAACCAGGTACTTCCCACTTTCCTCCTCCACATCTCTTCCTTCTCCCCGCTTACCCTCAGTCTCATAACATGTCATATTCTCACTGGCTCCAAGCCGTTGGGAGCATGACAAAATCTTTCTTGGTGTCACTTCTCTCATAAAATGTCCCCCTCACCCAAATCTGAAATAGAGTCCCTACCGGGGATATCAAAAAGGACCTACCAGTAGAGTAAACCCTTATTTTTAAAAGTGGGTCTCTTAGAGACTCTAGGGAAATCGAGGGACGCGGGATATTTACTGCCAACGCGCCGCAGAAGAATAGAGCAATTTCTGTCCTGTAAATAGAAACACTTACAAATAGCGTTGGGATAGAATATACTAGATGAGTGCTACACTGGAAATTTCAACACTTCGGGATGTATTTTTTCGAAGATTGTTTTGCCAACTCTTTCCTATTTATATTATAATAACCATTATTATTAGAGTTACTTCGGGTAATATGGCACGCCGTAAGCCATTTTGGAAATAAAATACGAAATATTTGAGATCAAATATCCTTTATTGTTCAAATCAGTCCTTTGAACTCCACTCCAGTTATTCCACACACTTAATTGATAAAATCCTAAATAAGAAACTTAAGCTCATTTCAACTAATACATTTTTATTTGGTAAACCTGAAACTAATAATAAAATTACAAATCCCTTTCAATGGCGTAGGATCTTATATATATCTAATTTTTCTTCACTTAGCACAAAAAAATTGCCTCCTTGTATTAAATTCGCGTTCTATACTGACAACAACTTAGGTAAATTATTAAAAAAACACTAAAGATAGAGATCATAAATTAAGCCACTCAGGCATTTACCAAATGTAAATATTAGAATCACGGAACATTTAAGATGTTTAAATAATAATAATTTTTCGGAGTTTGCCAATCATCTTATTTCCACCAATCACACTTTTAATAAGGACACAGGGGTTAAAATTCTTCACCGTAATAATAAAAGCAAAAAATTAGATAACCTGGAAGCACTTGAAATTAAAAAATCCCTAAATAATAACGCTAATATATTGAATAACCAAATTAATTTATCGTTTAGTCCCATTATAGATATGTTTCCAATAAACCGCTCTATTATTGCTGGATTTCCCGCAACTACCCCCTCCCCCTTTGACCTCCCACTCCAACACCTAAATGTTTAATATATATCTATCAATATTTTGTATCATAGGTTAGTTTTAATATTCTCCTGACGAAGGAAGGGTTCTTCCGAAACCGGTAGAGTGTAATTAAAATTAAAGTGGTCTAAAACATAATCAGCCTTACTAAAAAAAAAAAACACTCCGCGGCCGTTAAACGGTGTTTCTGTTGCACGTTGTGTAAAGTCTGTACATATTTTAAAACAAAACGTTACTAATAACAAATCGAAAATAATCGAACAAAATCGAACAAATATATGAATTTTTCGGTTGGTCACCCTGAAAATTAGTCCATTTGCGCATGTGCAGTCCGCCATATTCTTTTCTAACGCGGGCGGCAAATTACAGTTTGACATATGAGATTTCACGTGCAATTTGTACAATCTTTTTATGGATAATTTCTAACACAATCACTAATTCACTATAATAATAGTATTATTCAACACAATTACTATTATTTGTGTTATTTTTGTCAGTTTTGGTCCGTTAATAACGTCATGTTCGTAATTTAATTCTGTGAACATAAAAAATATAGGTTATTAACTTTGATTATATAAATGTCTAGATAGAGTGATGCGCTCTAATTGCAACAAAAAGAACAGGCCAGATTTGAAACACTAGTGTGCGTGACACGCACACAAGTATGCGTAACTTGTATTGTTTTACAAGCGCTGCGGGCGTATTGAGTGATACCAGCTCCCAAATATTTCCCATAAAAGTGGGTAAAAAATATGTTTCGGTTTTGCGGGACCTATAATTCGTTAATTTTGAATTCATTTAAGGAAAATAGTTTTCTACATATAATAATGATATAAATGAAAAGAAAATCATTATTAAAAGAGATTTATTTTTATTTGATTATTTTTAACAAATAAAGACAACAAAAATCATTAGAAACGGTTTTATTTAGTTAACTAATAAAGACTTATTAAACAGTTTTAGAAATCATTTACACATTACTTTTATTATAATTATATTTTATTCGAACAACAAATTAAAACTACAAAGAACAATAAAATTTACTTAGTAAGGTCAAAAATACGAAAATACGGTTGCAGAATTTTAGTAATAGACTTACGCTATTTGGCACCTTTTGGTACGGGCCGCTAAAAACAAAATTAGAATTTTAAAAAATTACCTTACACGGGATCGCTTCCTTTTTTAACCTTCGACGCTTTTGATTGTTGACAAAATACAGGTCTTTGGCACGGAAACGATCAGAGCAAATGACAGTTGTTTTAGCTGGTTGCCAGACATCCTCTCCGCGGCTTTTTATTATTATTTCTATTTACTTACTTCTTAATATAGGATCATTAGGTATTCTGTAAAATATGTATGAATAAAATTAAAAGTTTACTTGATACTTCACCAAACAAACCTGTCACATTTTTTGTAATTTTAATAGATAAACAAATTTCGTATTAATAACTTTTTTAAATATAGTGTCAACGTGAAGAATTAAAAAACACTTAAACACAAAGACAAACTTTCACATTTATATTATTATTATGTATAGTGTACCTACTTTTGGGTAATTATTAAAAACCTATTTTAAAATTAACAATGCACTCATGGGAAAATGTTATTTAAAGAACAGGCAACCCCGTAAACATGGCGTCAAATGGCGTTGTTCTAAGACCAAATTACACTATTAAAACTGAATTATTTCTTTAACTAAATGGTTATTTTAAGGTAACTTACTGATGATAGGTAACATTTATAGTTTTTTTCAACCGTCCTTTGTAATTCCTGCACACTGTTATAGCGCAAATCGTCATTTTCAAATGTCACACAACACGTGTTTACCGTACAACGATACTTTCGCATCTGAGCGGACAGGACAAGCTTTACGGCGAACAGTTAGCTGAATCTTTTTTTGGCGTTTCGTCGCTCGAGCGCTCTATCTAGACATTTATATAATCAAAGGTTATTAATTATAAAATTTTGTTTTTCCGATTGAGTTTAATAAAACTTCCATAAAAGTAATGTTATTTAATAACAAAAATGTATGGTGCGTGTGTAAATAAAAACAAATTATAGGAATCAAGGTCTAAGTTTTACAAAAATAACTTCAAAATGTCAGGTATTTTCAATTATTCTTAGGGAATTATTAATTTATTTTTTAATAATTTTTAATTGTATGAACGAGATAAAAAGTGAAGTGATAGTTTTGTTGCAAATTCATTAAATAACAGGACTGTGTTTTTTAATTTCAAATATTCAAAAATTTTCGACGTTTTAATAGAAAATGTTTGGTGTAATTTTTTTTTTCAATTTTTTTCACGTATGAAGTTTAAAATACTGCAATTTGTAAACACTAACGTGTATTTTAAAATACAAAAATCTAAAAGGTAATTTTATCTAGTTTCTAAAATGGTATTTGGTTTTACAACATTTTGAAAAATAAGAAATATATAGGACATTTAAAATACCTTAGAAAAAATTTGAAAAATACAAATAAAACAGATATGTACAACAGTTAAACTAACCTCTTTGGCCGTGTAAGCGATGTACATATCTTTCCATGAACAATTTTTTGTCAGTTTTTAATTAGTAAGGTTTTTTCATGCACGGTCGTTTAACAATTGTTAAATTTTTTTAGAAAGTTTTTTAGTAAGGCTGTATATATTTTATTGTGAATATTTTTTTCCTCATTCCTCCGATGTGGAGCTATTGTAAATGTAAATGATTGTGTTCAGAAAGAATTTAGATATTTGAACACGTTCGATCAATTTGACGGGAAGTAAGGAAAACTTGCGCTTTCTCATGACGCCCACAACAAATTTCTAATCATTTATCTCGTGATAAAAAAATCGTTATGGTACTAACGATTATTTTTCAAAATTTATTAGGGTTTATTGAAAATTAAAAGTATCAATATTATATTATTGTAGAAAGCAATCAATTTTTGGTTTTACATATAATAAAAATAAATCTCTTATTTTGTGTAAAACCACAAGTTTTTAAAGAATTTATTTACCGACAGGTTTCGCTTTGCTCAAGCATCATCAGGATACAAATTAATAACTAAGCGAAACCGTTTGGTAAATAAGTAAATTAAAACTCGTGGTTTTAACAAAAATATTCGTTTTATGTTTATCAAAATTATTTTTGGGGTAATTCTTGGATTTTTTATTTCAATGGTTAAATTCATACATGCTCCCCGCGGGTAGACAGAGAGCATTACACCCTTTGTTCGGACTAAAGCGTCTACGGTAAACAATGAAAATGAAGACAAACGAACAGAAATACGTTGTTCTAGAGTACAAATACTGTAGTGATAAGTAATGTCATTGCTCATTGCAAATAACAACCCCCCCAATGCAAACTAAATTATTTTCTGCGCAAATTAACAACGATAATTCAAAACAAAATTAACCAAACAGAGACTGAATACGTCATGATTTATTTATTTATATGTATTCGTGTTCTAAAATAGTTTACACAAATAGTCCAGTCAAAATAGACATTCAAGGTTACAATAATTCGCATAAAGCTGAAAATAGTACGAATGTAGGGAAAAACATTATGAATGAATTGTGAAAAGTCCCCATCGTTACCTCACCTGCAAAAAAGTTTATTCAACGTCAAATTTCGCAAATATGGGTTTTTTGCATTTTTCAGCCAAACGATAAGTTTTATCATAAAAATAAAATAATCTCAGAAATGGTGATTCTCTGTTGCTGTCCCACCGCCCTTTGCTCTCCCAATATGAATGACGAATTGACTTTAGTATACTACTCATCCTGAAGAAGAGAACATTGTTCTCGAAACATGTAAAATAAATTTTATGAACACTTTTTCAGTATACTTACTCCTTCAGCGTCTTTCTTGTACAGTCGGAAGGTTCTGATGTGGAAATTGGCTAATTCCTCCTCCTGAGCCACTCCTATGTGAATACCTCCGTAGTTCTCGTCCTTATCCTTGGAAGGCGGCCAGTACTGGACGCACATCACCTGTGGATAAAGGACAAGTTCAATTATTCAAATAATAAAAAAAGAAGTTCAGAAAACTGGTAGGAGGTATGGAATCTGCCAGAAAAAGGGAACCGGCTAAAGGAATAGTTTCAAGTGCTTCTTCAAATTCTCCTTGACAGACTAAAGGAAAATATGTCGAAGTGAATTTTTTCCAAGTGTATGAAAGCGAGGAATGTGTGCATGGATGTGGTAGTTAGTCCCCGGAATTATTGTTACAGAATAATATAATATGTTGCCTAGTTGCTCGATTGGTATTTTGTAGGAATTCACAACAGTCTAATTCATAATAAATAATTTTAATCATAAAAGGTAAGTCGTTTACTTTTCTTACATTTTCTAGGGAATGAAAGTATAGTTTGATTGTTGAATAGGTACCTATGTGTAATTTGAAGTTAATAAATCATAAAAAAATTGTGCTGCACATGTTCATATTAATTATATGAATTTGATGGTATATGCACCACACTATCAGCAAGTAATCTAAAGCTTTAAAATAGCTCCAGGAATCTATTTAAATTAAGCCCTCAGACTAATTTATTCACTGTTGGGAACCACTCATGTAGGTCTCATAAAAAAATTGAAAGCGCATTTCACCACCTTTCAAAAACAGTTTTTAGTTTTCGGATACATTCAGAAACATTCAATTTATTTGGATTTTATTGCAAAGCAAAAAATTATTGACCATCTTTATAGAATATTGAGAATATACCCGAGGGGTTAAGAAGTCATGAGCAAACGCCCGTAATAAGCGTAATTTCTGTTCTCTGTGCACTTTGTGACAGTAGTACAGAAGAGCGTGGTCATAATTCTCAGTATAACAGAGATAGTTTCTTTTATAACAGAGACAGTGAGCCGATTTTGAGAAATAGATGACAATTTCATCCAGTGATGGTTTTTGTTATCGAACCGTATACAGTCAAACCCGTTTAAAACTAGAAACAACAGTCAGTGAACAGTAAACGGTGCAATAGTTTTTAAGGGCATGTTACTTTTTTCAAAAATTATGGCGAAGAAAGTTATTCCGTGTGTGACCCACTGGTATTTCAATGAAACTCTTTAGAATTTGCGTCACCGTTTCTTAAGATTTTTTTGCCATCTGTATTAGATGAAAATATTCTATGTCTATTTTTTTAAAGAATATGTTGTCTAATTTGTATACGTTGTCTAATTTGTATACGTTGTCTAATTTGTATACGTTGTCTAATTTGTATACGTTGTCTAATTTGTATAAGTAGTTTAATTTGTATACGTTGTCTAATTTGTATACGTTTTCTAATTTGTATACGTTGTCTATTTTGTATACGTTGTCTAATTTGCATACGTTGTCTAATTTGTATACGTTTTCTAATTTGTATACGTTGTCTATTTTGTATACGTTGTCTATACGTTGTCTAATTTGTATACGTTGTCTAATTTGTATACGTTGTCTAATTTGTATTCGTTGTCTAATTTGTATACGTTGTTTAATTTGTGTACGTTGTCTAATTTGCATACGTTGTCTATTTTGTATACGTTGTCTAATTTGTATACGTTGTCTAATTTGTATTCGTTGTCTAATTTGTATTCGTTGTCTAATTTGTATACGTTGTATATTTTGTATACGTTGTCTATACGTTGTCTAATTTGTATACGTTGTCTAATTTGTATATGTTGTCTAATTTGTATTCGTTGTCTAATTTGTATACGTTGTTTAATTTGTGTACGTTGTCTAATTTGTATACGTTGTCTAATTTGGTGACGTTTAAACCAGGCAATTTTAACGATTTTTGGGGGGTCTTAACTAATATCAGAAGTATGTAATAAAAAAAATCAAAACATACCGACACGATAGTGGTCGAAATCTATATTATATTAAGAAAACATTTGCAATAGTATCAAATTCCGAAGAGGAAATTGGGGAACACGTTTAAGAAAAATGCCTCCCTGTTTCCTTTTCATGTACCCACTATCATCTGTTAATTTCGCAATTGAACTATCAAAATTTAACAAATTGCTACCACCCCTGACAGAAGCCATTTATAAATACATTAAAACAATTTGGAATCTATTTTACAATATTCATTAAAAATACACCGAGAGAATCCAACATAAACTTTTAAGAAGTTTGATTGACAGTGACAGCAAAATTTTTGACTTTATTTTTCTGTGCACATTGAGTGACAGTACAAAAAGTTAAAATGGACCATGAGTTGTGCATCACTGACATAGATAGCTGACATCTATTACGTAGAGTGTCATGGTTGCTGATAAAAACGTAATGGAAATCAGTGTTTGAAATCCCCGATAAGCGGAAACCCCGTTAAAATGCGCCGGGGATTTTGTTTTCCAGATTTCGTAGATTGCTTTTACTGATGATTAGTTTCGTAGTATTTTCTAGGTATTACTGTTTATACTGAGCACCGAGCAGCGAAACAAAGCCCGATCAGATTAAACAGGAAATTTATTTGACAATTTCGTTCTGATTTTCGATATGGGACGGAATAAAAAACATTTTGATAGTTTCGGAAATAGTAAAAAAAAAATCCAAGAATTTTTATGCCTTGACGTTTTTCTCATCTTTCCCAACCTTTTTAGGTCCTGCTATGATAGGTTAGGTCGGGTTTGATCAGGAAAGGTAAGGTAAAGTTCGGTTATGTTATATTAGATTAGTTTATGTTAGGTTAAGTTGCATCAATTTGGGAGGCGGGAATGGGTACCGCCGCCCCGGGAACCATTTATTGGATAACCAACACCTCTGCCATAGGTCACCCCAAGTGGTTCGCTACGTTTGGTGACTTAGCAGGGGTGCCCGGGTTCATGGGGTTCATTGTCTAGGTCTTGGCGGCGGATGATCTAGACACATTGAACCCCAGATTCCTACCCAACCCTCATACCTTTTTCCTTCCCAGAACTTCCTCTCCTTCCTTTCCTTAAAAATATCCTCCACACAGCATCCCCAAAGGTGACATAGGCCCTGAGGGAAATTATTTTCCTCAGGGCCTCCTGTGTGGACCTAATGTAAAAAAAAAAAAAAAAAAAATTCGATTAGGTAAGGACATGCTGCAATTTATGCACATTTTAATATCACCATACTTTATGTTGCAATTTTTCAGAAATCAATTGTAATGCTGACGATATTGTGAATATGTGAATTCAGGCTAATCACAATTTGTTTAAAACCTAGAACGGGCCACAGGAATGAAAAACCAAAATGGCGCTGGTCGTCAATCTAATCGGCGACGGAGGTTAAAAAATCTAGCCTATTTTGTTTTGAAGAGTTTTATTTCACATGTATATTTGTTACTTATTTTTTTATTTATCTGTTACAGGTTTCGGCACATCCATGTCATTCACTAGCAAACTTAAAACTAACTTAAAAATTATACAATTACAGAAATTATTAGATTTTATTAGGAGAGGGTAGTAACAAATATGTACATGTGATATAAAACTCTTCAAAACAAAATAGGCTAGATTTTTTAACAAAATGTCTAGAAATTGTAATATAGTAAGTGCCCAAGAGCTACAAAAAATCTAGCCTAAACTAACCTTATTTTACCTTACCTAAGCATGCCCCTTTTAAGATGTAACAACAAATTTATTATAAAATGAAAAGATTAATCCAAATAACCGATCAGTAGCAATTCATTAGGAGAATCTGTGTTTTGGACATTGGGCAACTCTAAGACAAAGACATACTAGCATACCTCTTCAAATACAGAACTGTTTTTAACAAAATCCAAACTGCTCGCGAAAAAATAACAGAGTTTTAAACCGGTCTAATCAAAAGACAAAAAAAAAAATGTTACAGCTCACATAAGTCTCAAATAAATAGTTGTATCTCTACTGTCACGGTGAGAAATGTGATCTATACGGCACTAGAAAGAGAAAATTCAACGTGTTGTATACAAATCTAGAATTTAATCATAGAAGAATTTAATAAAACCAAAGTTTCCGAGAGCAATTTGAGAAAAACTTATAAAATTTCCAGAACTTTTTTTCCTTTTTTTTGACATAGATAAAAACTTGAGGTTATATAAATGTTTATAATAAATTTACCTAATAAAATAATTTTTTTACTTTATCAGTAATTTTAGATAGAAAACACATAAGGTGAGCCATTTTTAAAAAGTTTTTTGGTTTTTGTAATAAAAAATTTAATATTTCCGAAATACATATATGTTTACATCTAATAATAACACTTGAGAGCTTATTCAATAACATTAATAAACCGTTTTTAATTTTCGGATACATAAAAAAATATTCCTTTTACTTGGATTTTATTGCAAAGCGGAAATTTTCTGTCCTTCTGACATGAAATTTTAACGGTTAAAATCCTAAAAAACTTCAGGGCTTTAATTGCATAACCGCATATTTTCTACATGCTTTGAAAAAAGTATTTTATATTTTAATGTAAACGTAAGAATTTCCTGGCATTTGTTTTGAAGAGTTTTGAACCGCTAAGCAAGTAATTCTCCATTAAAACTGCATACACAAAGCTTTGATTAAATTGCAACTTAAAGAATATTAGCCTTCCAAAGCTCAACAACTTTTATCGCTTTGCTTTGCATAAAATATTCCTTCACAACACCACTTCTTTACCAACTTTTTAAAGTCAGCAATTTTTTTATAAAACATTGTAATACAGATTTGCGCTTCACAATGTGTGAAAAAAAAATTCGCTGCAAGATTTTTTTTTACATTAGCTTTACAGAGGAGGCTCTGAGGAAAATAATGTCCACCAGAGCCTGTCATTTTAGGGGATGATTCTGTGTGAAGGGGCTTTTTGAGGAGAGGAAGGACTGTGTTGAAGAGACCTATGTTGTAGGAAGAAGGAAACACACAGATTGGCAAATCGTCCCAGAGCCGAGGTGTTGAATTCAAGAACAAGTCGTAGAAATGTGACATTCTCATGTGACAAATGTCACCATTGCAAATCTTTGGGAATAAGGTTCTGGGAAGGAAAAGGTATGAGGGGTGGGAAGGAATCAGGGGGTCAGTGTGTCCAAGAGTGACGGATGTATGAATCCATCCCCCCAACTGCAGTGCAAGGCAATGGGTGGAGATAGTCCGGTTGGAGAGCTTAAAACGCGTCACTAAACAAGCCTTTCTCGATCTGGTCAAGATCTCGTATAAAGACAAACCTCACCCCATAAACCCGGGCACCCCTGATAAGACACCAAACGTAGCGAACCATTTGGGGTGACCTATGGCAGGGGTGATGGTTATCCAAGAAATGATACCCGCCTCTAAAATAACTTCAAAATTTGAAAATGTTTGACAACTTCATTAAATTTACTTAGGCACACGAAACGCTAACAACATGCTTTCTATCTATCTCTTCGGTGTTTGTCTTTGTGAGTAAGTACGGTGTTCGAAAACCGAAAACTGAAAACTGACAATCGAAGTTTAACGCTTGAGAAAACAATTAGTTTCGTATTAAGTTGGAAAACCATCACAGTCCCATCAAAACTTCGTTATATCTGAAGTACGACAAGTTGAAGGAAAGAAAACTGCCTGAGGCGCATTTAACTTACCAGTAAATCTACATAATGACACGTTAACACTAATAAAATGTGGGTCAAATCCTCGAAGAAATCACTATCTTCTTTTGGGTCACTTCTTCTCCTAGAAAATGAAGTATTTTTAACTTGATTGTGATCTAAATTGTCCTTTTGGGGTCAGCGTAGATTCCATGACAGAGGATCCCCCGACATTTGGCTTTCTTGCATACTTTATACAATATGGGATCGGTTTAGGAAAAATACCGTATACCTACTTGCACAAAACATAACTAAGTGTCCCCGAAAAGGTATGCAGAGAGGATGGGCCGCCGATTAACAAAAAACATATTTTCATTCAAATGCATCAAAAATAAAACTATTTGTCCATATACTGTTTACAGGGTGTCCGGGGGTGCATTAACTTCGGGACGTGGTTCTCCGTGGTAGTAAGTAAAAAAGAAAAAAAAACTTTTTTCCAAATTCCATCGTTTAGGAGTAGTTTTGTGGTAAAAATAAAAAAAATTAGACCGGCATGTGCGGCCAACATTATTATTTTTCGCTATTACGATACGTGCCATGCAACATTACTAAGATCGCGCCCGGCTGACTCACAGCAAATTTATCAGGTTAGTTTGTACCTTACACTAAGGATTTTTAGTAGGTACACGGAGAAAAATGTTATTCTAAAATATGATCATTTTATTCGTAAAAACGAATAAATAACAGGGTTTCAATATTTATTGGCGGGAAAATGTAAGAATAATTTGTTGGCATACGTACGAAATTACGTATACCATTAAGTATTTTAGAATAACATTTTTCTGCGTGTATGTGTTTTTGTTTGGAAAAAAAGTTGGAATTTCGAAAAAAATTGTTTATATTTTTTACTCCTACCATCATGAAGAATCACCTCCCGAAGTTAATGCACTCTACCCCTGGAGAAATCTACACTGTAAAGAAATTCGTTTGATATCCGTATGTTCCAACTTATTGTTAAAGGTATTTTTATTTTAAAGGTAGGTAGGCGCGATGTTAGTTAGTAAGCCAGTTAGTTAGTTACTATTAGATTTTTTCTTGTTTAACGTGGATCTTACAATCAAATTTCAATCCATGGTTTCCGGCAGCGCATTATAATATTTCATCCATGTGTAGAGTACTGTTTTACGTATTGGCTTTGTCCTTTTTTGGTAGTCTGATTCCATTGCACGTCCTCGTGTAATCTCTGTCAATGTTCTAGTTGTATCTAATTTCGTCAACAACTATTTTAGAAACAGGTTATTTATCATTTAATGTTTTAAAATCATCGCCGTAAAGGGCAGCATCTATTTCAAAGTGTAGAAAACCTATTTCTTCTAAGAATTAATCTCATTTCTATATTTTTTCGAATTTGCAACTTATTTCGTTCTTCGCCGGAACACAAGAAACCACAGAAAACTGCCTTTATACATATATATATTTTTTTTTAAATAGGCAATTCACCTTAAAAAGAGTACATATATGAGAACTCAATAAAATCCTATTAATATTAGAAAAAAAAAATTCAGAACAAATTTCCGTATCCTAACATAATATAATTTTTTAAATGTCCATGAACTCTGATAAAGTCGAACATATTTAAATATTGTCTGTAAGGTAGATAATTTATTATTACGAAATATTTAGAAAGTTCGCAAAACACGCAGAACAGTTCTCGGGAGAGCTTTTCAATTCCATTAACGAATAATTAAAAATGAAATACGTGGTCGTGCACAGGAGTTTCCACAAACTTGAATATTGTATCCAAAATTTAAAATTCTTCGTTACACTGTTACGAAATGTGTGTGATAGTGATGTCGAATAAAAGTTAGTTATATTATAGAGTATATAAAAACCAATTTAATAACTCAGGACGGGGCATACGTCATTCTTATGTCTACCTACGTTAAATTGTCGTGAAAACAAGCTTATGTGCCCAAGCGGTTAAAACCTAATGCCGATTGCTGATTTGGTGACCCGACATTTGCACCCCCCCCGAAATTACGTACGTCATAGGTTTTTGTACAAACACGTTTGTATATACGCAGTATATAGAGAAGAGAAAAAAATGTTACTTTTGTTATTCGGCGGTATATCCTCTCTGCACAATCCTTAGGGTCACTTAGTGTATTGGCTCCAGGCAGTCGGGATCCGCGTGGTTTTCACAAAAAATAAGAAAAAATGCTGCAGTGAAAATGTTGGGATCGGAAGATCAAAAAATTGTAAATTAAAAACTGACATCCCAATCAACGTTGTTTGTATTTATGTGAAAAATTCTAAACTTCATTCGATTTTAAATATGCCTTTACAAAGGATTTTAATAATGAAAGCGTTTCGTGGTTGCCCGTCAGAAATTTACACCTCCCTTTAATTAAATCACAAACTCGTCAGCAGCGCGCATCTCTTTTATTTCAACAGAACAGCTAATTCATGGCTGCTTTCTTTTTATTTAGCTTTTTTTCCTTTGAGAGAGATGGCAAAGGAATACCGCGGAACTCTTTGAGGGATCTCCATCCAAGCGAACATCCCTTTGTGGCAGTACTGGCTACCTTGCACCTAGCCTGTGTATAATACCTGGTACCTACACCACGCCTGGTACCTGTCCCGTATCTGTACCTTCAACAGATACGCGAGATACGTTGTAGGAGTTTAAAAGAACAGGCAATGCGATGTGAAAGTACGAGTAACATGAATATTAAATCAACCTTTTGTGATATTGTGATAAGGTGCGGACTTTATCTACGTTGTAACTATTTTCGTACAGGCCCGGATTAGCAATGAGGAAGAAGGGGTTAATGCACAGGGCCCTGAAACTCGTATGTAGTAATTTGGGCCGCAATAAATTTAGAGAATTCATGATCAAACGATAAGTATCGGGTATTGGAACACTTTTACCAAAGTCATAGATAGAAAAAGAAAATATTAAAATTTATTTAATTTTAAAAATTGTTAATGGTATCGTAGACACCTGATTTATAATTACATTCCATACACCAACAAGAACTACTATTCTATCTAATTGCATCGATTTATTTTCAACAGCAATATCAGGACTGAGTCATTTAGATACTCGCTTGAACCTAGATTGCATGCAGTTGGCAATACTCATAACATGTATTCAACTGCACGGAATATGGTTACAAACATGCTATAATAACATATGTGCCTCAATAAATCAATGTTAGCATGATACTTACTATTCTTGTGTGTGGTTTCTACATAATTTAATTAGGATAATTTATCTTATGACTACTGTTCCACAAATTTATTATGCATCACATGTTTTGTAAATGTCCGTATATTGGCGTTTATTAATATAAATAAATAAATATTGCTTGACTAAAAGATCTGCTGGTTTCAGATGGATGGGAGCAGCTAAAGAACGACATAAATGGAGAGATTTATGGAAGGCCTACTTTCAAAGGTGGACACATGGCTCAAGAAATATAATAAAATGAAAACGTTTCAGCAACAAAGCAAAGGAATTTGATGTGGAATATATGCCTCAAGTTTCTTAAGTTCGGCTCTGTGAATCAATTGTGTGAATAAGGAAGTTGAGTCTTTTTAAAAAATTTTTTTATAAATGTTCACAGGAAAACTTAAATACCAGTATTTTTTTTTAAAGTTCCATTTCACAATTAAATTAATTCTACAAGTTTGGATTTTATTAAGCCCGCGAAAACAGCGGCAAGAGCATAATACCGTGCGGCAGAGTTCGTGACGTAACCCGGTCCATGCTTGTGTGAAATATAAGGGAAAATATTTACAAAACCGGGACACTCTTAATATGGACGAAAAAAATAAATTAAAATAGTTGTAGTAGTTAGATATTTACTAGTACTAATCAATTCAGTTACCGGAATTTCTAAAAAAGTGCACGTTAATGGTTATTTTTTAAATTTAATAACACGAAATGTCATTTTTCAACGAAACTTGAAGCAATTCCTAGCATAGCGGTCGGTGAAAAATACACCGACCGCATATTTTTTAAAAGTCAAAATATTTTTCACTCCACTTCCCTATTGTTGCGAATGGGCGAAGAAAGGAGTGTAAAGAGAATATATGACGCAAATGTGAATGGTAGAAGAAGTCGAAGACAGCTGAGGAAGATATTGCGTGATCATGTAAATCAGATACTAGAATCGGGGCCATGCCAAGAATCAGAATAATAGAGAAGTATGTATGAGACGATGTATGAGGATGTGAATGAGGCAAAAGTGTGTGCCAAGACCGAGTTGATTAGCGATCCGTTCTCTCTGCCCACCCCTGAGGGGAAACGGCGTGATGGTTAGTTACTTGTGAATTGTTTTTAAGAAGGTCAACAAACCGAAGTTGTTCAAATGTGTGAAGTTTTAGAAGATTAGAATGGAAATGGAATTGAATTTACATTACCTTTCCAAACCAACAGAACGAGCACAGTTTGAGATTGTAATCTAATTGTAGTCCGATTTGGGAGGCGGATCTGTTATAGGTCGTCCCAAGGGGTTCGCTACGTTTGGTAACTTAGCAGCTTAAAAAAGAAAATATAATAAAATAAATAGAATGTGATTAAAACAGTAAAATATAATAATGATAATTAAAATATATTAAAATTTTTAATGTGAATATCGCACATGAGTCCCAAATCCTTCCAACAGCCTGGAGCCAGTGAGACTATGGCATTCCCAATTGGGGTATGTTGTGAGGATGAAGGTAGAGAGGAGGGGAAGGAGATTGGAAGAGGTGGGATAGTACCAGTATATTCAGATCTTAATTCAGGAAAGTACCTGTCCATTCAGTCATAGCTAAAGCCATTTCAAGCAACTAACTTCGGATTTCTTGTCGAGAGCCTTACCCCTCGACCACGGAGGCCGCCAAGAGCTTGTGCATAAAGGAGGTTTTGTCCATATAAAGTAAATTATTACCGACTTCTGTTGAAATTGATGTATTTGCAGAATCTAGAAATAGATTTTAAATAAATTGAACAGCCTGGGCCTGGTGGTCGGCAGGTCTTATTATGAATAATTGAGACATCATTTTTGTTCATAACAGTACAGATCATACTTCTATGGATTAAATGTTCAGTGTTAGGGACTATCCCCTTTTTAAATTGTGCGCTAAAGCGTGCCAAATGGCCACCAAACGGCCGAACAGACGTGATATGAATATATTTATGTGGACCCTCTGGTTTCACTTTGCAAAACAGAGTTATTATATCTGTAAAATCTGATGTGTAAATTAAGTTATGTGTTTATTTGTTTTGAGGATGTGTAGAACAATAATTGGATTATGGTAAACGTTTTGCTGGAATTCGTTGAAAACTACGTTTTTTAACGTAAAAAAATGTTTGCCAATATTTTCAACCCCTAAAAAAATTGGCGTATTTTGTCAGAGGCTAAAAATATTCCCGCTTTGCAATAAAATCCAAATAAATGGAACATTTGTTAACGAATTCGAAAACTAAAAACTGTTTTCGAAAGGTGATGAAATAGGCTTTCAAATTTCTATATTAAAAATTACAATGTATTTTTTTAAATATAATTTTTTTTTGCGAAAACTTTAAAAAATTTAAAAAATGGCTCACTTTCCTTTTTTTGTGGCGTTTCATGTAAAAAAAAATTTAAAAAATTCAGAAAGTTCCATAATTTTTTTTCAAATTGCTATCGGTAATTTTGGTTTCAGAAAGGGATAAATTTGAATTTTTTTGTGGTTTTCTTTTAGATTTGAATATATAGTTTGTTGTATTCTCTTTCCAATACCGTTTAGACTATGACTATGATAGTAAGGGAAAAACAACTATTTTTGTGAGACCTATGTGAGCTGGGACAAATATGGTCTCCTGTGATTAAACGGGTTAAATTAGAACTGACCAAAATTGGACCCGATCACAGATCGGGTGGATTATTTTAGTATGACTATTTTCATGAAGAGAACTGCTACAACGAAAATAAAGTAAAAATCAGGAAAACGAAGTTTGAACTCGTCTTTGAAACGAGAAAATGACAATGAAAATAAAAGTTATAACTAGTCCTATTTCTTCAGGCATAAACAGAAAAAATATGCAATAAAATATATCTAAATCTTGTGCAAAATCTTCGCAGAATTACGCAAAAGTGATATAACGCCTCATCTTGCCGTAAAGGGCACTTTTTGTTTCATCCACATTCAAACCTACTTTCCATTTATGATTAGAATGTTTTTAATTCTATATTACAATGCTCAGAGGAAACTGGTGGCAGAATTAACATTTTACAAACTTGTCCAATGTTTTAAAAAATGATATATTCGTAAGTAATACTGATACTTGGTATACTGGGTGTAACAGCACGTACCTGAAGGATTTAAACCAGTGATTTCTGAGCATATTTGGAGTAAAAATGTACATGTTATTTTGCTGCCCGATGATTTTTTTTTCAATAAAAAAGTATATATATATTTTCCTTCACACTGCGCAACTGTGGAGTCGGGTACAGCCTAACTAGTCACGTGACAATAACAGATGAAAATCACTCCCTCTCTTTTCAGCAGCAAGGTAACTAACACACGAAACAGCGCGCATATTACGTGACCCCTTTGCGAACTGTAGGAGTGTGATCAGAGGCGAGTAACTGATTTTTTTGTATTTAATGGAAAAAAAAAATAACATCGGACGGCAAAATGGCATCTACTTTTTGAACTTCAATTATCATCAGGAATCGCTGGTTAAAATCCTTTGTATATTTGCTTTTACTCCATGTATACTTGCCGAATTTTATTGTTCGGGCATTATTACACTAGTCCATCTGCTCTCAGTGGCTCAAGACGGTTCGGAGCTATTGGGACTCTCGCATACTTGGGCTGCAATCTAAATGAAAGATGGGATCCTTCTGATGATGATGAAGATGTTCTGCAGTCATGATCATGGTCAGATGCTATGTGTTTTCGGTATTATTTTATAGAATGAAAGCATAGACACTTACTGAAGAACTGATAAGGCGACTTGAGACATTCGAGATGTGGATCCACAGAAGAATACTCAAAATAAGCTGGATGGACAAAGTTACGAATGCAGACGGTTGGGAAAAGAAGTTATTAAAACAATTAACATTCGAAAACTTCAATATACAGGACACCTGATGAGACATCCGGAGAAGTACAAGATCTTGCATCTCATAATGCAGGGAAAGATTTGCCGGAAGACGGGGCCCTGGAAGAAGGAGGACATCGTGGCTGAAAAACCTGAGACAGTGGTTTGGCCAGTCTACTGTAGAGCTGTTCCGGGCTGCAGTAAACAAAATTCGCATAGCCAACATGATAGTCGACGTCCGTTGAACAGACAGGGCACGAGAAGGAGAAGAATAACAAATGGAGGTGGGTACGCATTTATTCACAAGAGAAAACAATTTTTGAAAAATGTTTGAAAAGAGGTTTTATCTTTGTTAAAAGGTTTAAATTATTATCGAGACAGAAATTGTTCCAATCCGATTGAACAATACGTATAAATACAAAACTCAATTATTGGTCCGGATTTGAAAATGCTTTCAGGATGGTTCTGGTATTAGACCCTCGTTATGTATGGAAATTAGATTTTTCTTTGTTTAGTATTCAGATCTGAAAAGCCAATTGTCTCTACACCTTTTCTCTCCCCCTCTATTAAGATACTTGGAAACCATGCGACCTATAAAACTTATTACGTAACGTCCGTCGGTCGATAAAATTCAAAGCGGGTACATATGTAATCGAAAATATATGCAAATATTTCTAAAAACGCGAAACTTCGAAACAAATTTATAATCGAAAAATACTGATTATCAAAAAATACTAATAATCGAAAAATACAATTAATCGGAAAAAAATACTAATGATCGAAAAATACAAATAATTGAAAAATATTAATAATCGAATAGGTACATAAATACGACAACGTCCTCAAAGACCTACGTACCTTGGAGATTCCAAACTGGAGAGAACTAGTACAAAACAGAGATGAGTGGAGGAAGACTCTCGAGGAGGCCAAGACCCACCAAGGGTTGTAGAGCCAATTTTGATGATGATGATGAGGTACATATATAAAACAGGTTGTAAATTCAAACCACTTTTTAAAATTTGTGTCGGTTTGTTTGGTAACATATTTAATTAATAAAGTTTTGCCACATTCACAGTAAGAAAATGATAATAATCGAAGCATATTATGTAAATAATCGAAATTGGGTCTCCTAACTAGCTAATTATTAGGCTGTGTCCCCGCAGTGGTAGGCAAAGTGATGAATCGTTACACATAATTTATTCGTAGGTGAAGTGTATTGTATAGGTTAGTCACGCAATTACAAAATCCTTCAACAGATGTCGTTGATATGGTTAGTTATATGCAGTTTTATGGTATCTCAACAGATAACCGTTAAGTAGTATTTTAGAAGTGTATCAGATGTCTCGTGTCTAATGTACGAACGGTTACGATAATAGCAGAAGGCATATGGTGGACGGCTAGACGCCATCAGTGTCTTGAGTCCGGTTCCGTGTCAACTCAACAACTCAACTCAACTCAACAACTCTTTAAAAAAATGTTAAAAGCTATCATTTTTTTTAAATAACCTTTACCCTAACCTAACATAACCTAACCTAACAATTTTTATATATTTTTTTCATAACTTTTAATGACGCAGAATAACTTCGAGCCTCCTGTAGAAAGGAGGTCTGGCCCCCTAGCACACTCGATCGATAAGGATTGATAGGATAACTTTTGGTAACTTCTCATCGTTCTCTAGCATGACTGCAGATCGCTAACGTACAAAAGATAGTTGATGTCGAATATGTTAAGGACATGTAGTCATTGTGAATTATCACTTATTCGTTGGCGATCTGCAGTCATGCTAGGGAACGATGAGAAGTTTCCGAAGGTTATCCTATAAAGGGTCCAGTTAAATATTCATTGCAAACATTGCGATAAACGTAAAAAAAAACAATCTGTTATCTTAACGAACATCGTTCTCATTTGGAAAATTTCCAACACAATTAAAGTCATCTTACACACTGGAATTAAAGAACACTACAGTAGATAGGTACCAATTATTTTATTTGTTAATATGTTCGTGCCGTATATTTCTCGGGCTGCCCCGACATCTTCTACCGTTCACTTTCTCCATTTTCTTCTACCAATGTACATTCTACAACAACTTCGTAGATAATATTAACTCCTTAGATACAGCATCGTACCATTAAAACAATTCTAGTACAGATATACTTCTATGGGAGATTTTTTCAATGTGGATGAGTGTTTCAGGTTAATAATAAAATTATGGCTTATAAAAATCTTGTCTTCAATATTAGTTTATTAATTAAAAAATAATAATTAATATTTGACGAGTTAAAGTATTTTCACCAAAAAAATGTAGATATAATATGTCTCGTCGCCACCTAGTGGGAGATTTAGCACTTATAATGCCTTTCTCATATAAAAATAAAGTTGGTTATTTGCAGGTGAAAAAATGTAATACGCAGTAATTGTTGAATGAAACACTAGTATAATATATGAAATTATTTGGTGGGTAAGAGATAAACCGACGTAGCTCTGTGGTAGAGCATTTGATAGGAAATAAGAAGGATACGGGTTCGAGTCCCGTCGGCGTCATGTATCTTTTCTCGGGAGATTTTTCAATGTGGATGAGTGTTTCAGGTTAATAATTATTGCTTATAAGAATTCTAGTAAGTAAACTGACACACCAAATGTTACTAACACTTGGTGTGACAGCTAATCTTCCGGAAGTTGGCTCCCCGGCATTCTTATGTACTGGGAAATATAGGTTTAGAGAAATATGGTATACCTATTTACACAAAATATAACGAAGTGTCCCAAAAGGGGTGTGCAGAGAAGATGTACCACCGAATAACAAAAATATATAACTGATTTTCATTCCAATGGATCAAGAAAAAACTACTTGTGTATAAACAGTGTAAATACAAAAACTCGACACTGTAAATAGTAAATACATTCATTGGCATCCATTCAAACTTAAGTAGATTTTACGTTTGAATTTGGTAAATAATGCACAAAAAATTAAATTTTAAAATAAGTATCATTTTTGGAAGCCAACTACTGTCGGCGGATCAACTGTGAGTAACCACAAAAATACGTGTAATGTTCAAAACGTGAGTAGCCCTAAACTTCATACTAGATAAACAATGGCACACTTTCCGGGCAACTCTTTTCACAGGCCGGTGGGGGAAAACGGATCTCTGGCTGTTTGTCCGGAATTCTGCCACGTTTTTCTGAATCGTACCTCCGGGAGAGTCACCCAAACAACTTATGGTATTTGGCCGAAACAAATGCTTGTTGTTGGGGACCACTGAAAAGATAAACATTATAGAAATGTGTTGTGGGCGTATCCGTGTACCTAAATTAAGCTAATTTTTCGCCATTGACTCAAAACAAGCGCTTATTGTTAGGGACCACGAAAAGATGCAGAGAGAAAAGCATTGTTGGTGTTGTTTTTTTTATTTTTTTTATTTTATTTATTTTTTATAAATATTTTTTTGTTACGTACAAGTTACAATAAAAGTTTTATTTAATTTTCATAAACAGTAAAAGGAGAGAGCAATGTAGTTGTGCAGACAAAAGATTTAAAAAAGAAAATATAATAAAATAAATAGAATGTAATTAAAACAGTAAAATATAATAATGATAATTAAAATATATTAAAATTTTTAATGTGAATATCGCACATGAGTCCCAAATCCTTCCAACAGCCTGGAGGCAGTGAGACTATGGCATTCCCAATTGGGGTATGTTGTGAGGATGAAGGTAGAGAGGAGGGGAAGGAGATTGGAAGAGGTGGGATAGTACCAGTATATTCAGATCTTAATTCAGGAAAGTACCTGTCCATTCAGTCATAGCTAAAGCCATTTCAAGCAACTAACTTCGGATTTCTTGTCGAGAGCCTTACCCCTCGACCACGGAGGCCGCCAAGAGCTTGTGCATAAAGGAGGTTTTGTCCATATAAAGTAAATTATTACCGACTTCTGTTGAAATTGATGTATTTGCAGAATCTAGAAATAGATTTTAAATAAATTGAACAGCCTGGGCCTGGTGGTCGGCAGGTCTTATTATGAATAATTGAGACATCATTTTTGTTCATAACAGTACAGATCATACTTCTATGGATTAAATGTTCAGTGTTAGGGACTATCCCCTTTTTAAATTGTGCGCTAAAGCGTGCCAAATGGCCACCAAACGGCCGAACAGACGTGATATGAATATATTTATGTGGACCCTCTGGTTTCACTTTGCAAAACAGAGTTATTATATCTGTAAAATCTGATGTGTAAATTAAGTTATGTGTTTATTTGTTTTGAGGATGTGTAGAACAATAATTGGATTATGGTAAACGTTTTGCTGGAATTCGTTGAAAACTACGTTTTTTAACGTAAAAAAATGTTTGCCAATATTTTCAACCCTTAAAAAAATTGGCGTATTTTGTCAGAGGCTAAAAATATTCCCGCTCTGCAATAAAATCCAAATAAATGGAATATTTGTTAACGTATTCGAAAACTAAAAACTGTTTTCGAATGGTGATGAAATAGGCTTTCAAATTTCTATATTAAAAATTACTATGTATTTATTTTAAATAATTTTTTTTTTGCGAAAACTTTAAAAAGTGTTCAAAATGGCACACTTTACTTTTTTTTCTAACTAAAATTACCGATAATGAAAAAAAAAAAACACATACTTATTTCATTAGATAAATGAATTATAAACCTTACTGTCACCTAACTTTTTTATGTTTCATGTAAAAAAAATTCTTAAAAAACTCACAAAGTTCCATAATTTTTTTTCAAATTGCTATCGGAAACTTTGGTTTTAAAAAGGGGTAAATTTGAATTTTTTTGTGGTTTTCTTTTAGATTTGATTATATAGTTTGTTGTATTCTCTTTCCAATACCGTTTAGATCACATTTCTGACTATGATAGTAAGGGAGAAACAACGGTTTCTGTGAGACCTATGTGAGCTGGGACAAATATGGTCTCCTGTGATTAAACGGGTTAAACGGATTTTCTCGAAGTCTCCCCAAAGCAACAATGGGATATCTCTCGATTATCCGGTTTTGAGAAAAGTATGCAGTTCGATCTAAAATAATTTTATTAGCACTACATGATGCAGTACTGACATTTTAAAAATAAAATTATATTATGCCTCTAGTGCAAATATCTCACTGTTGACTTCTCAAGCAACTTACAGCAACACAGAGACATTGCTGTTGACCCACTGTTGCCTTATAAAAGTCATAAAAAAAATTATTTCAAGACTGAGTTAAAAAAAGGAAAACGGAAGACTTTCTTTTTTTCACAGATTTGAGAAGTACTAGTCTAAGCCGTTAAAAAACAACCTACAAATAACACAGGGAAATCCCGAGCAAAGCGGGTGAAATAATATTTTCAAAAAATTTATTAACTGCTTTTTTTGCATGAAATAATTTATTTTTTTTTGATTTTTTTTACAATAGCTCCACACAGTAGCTCTGAAGAAAACAATTTCCCTCAGGGCCATGTCGTCTTTGGGGATGCTGTATGGATGGTATTTTTATGCAAGGAAGGAGAGGATGTTCTGGGAAGGAAAATTGTACGAAAGGAGGGTAGTAATCTGGGGGTCAGTGTGTTTATGAGAAACCGACGTATGATTCCAACCCTACCACTGCTGCGCAAGGCGATGTTCCGAGAGAATCCTGCTGGAGAGATCAAAATGTCTCCCTCAAGCAGTCTTTCCTGATCCGGCCTGCCACGCAGTTGGTGTGCAGATGCATCCGCCGCCAAGATCCGGACACCCCTGCAACATCACCAAACGTCGGGAACCACTTGGGGTGATCTGTGGCAGAGGTGCTGGTTATCCAAATAGTTTGCCGGAGCGGCGGTATTCATACCCGCCTTCCAAATTGAAGACCTTGATCACTTTGATGAAATCGAAGAAATGATGTGATGTATAACTGGTACGTTCTTAGATTTTCACGGCCAAAAGCATTTTCGTTGTTTGTTTTCGGGGTGTTATGCCGTGTTGAGCTACCTCCTTCTTTAGCCGACGTTTCGGACAGCGTTGCAGTATCCATCACCAAGGCAGATCCGGCAGATTCGTCGGATCTGCCGGATTTGCCCTGATGATGGATACTGTCCTAGCTGTACTCCACTAGCTGTCCGAAACGTCGGCTAAAGAAGGAGGTAGCGCAACACGGCATAACACCCCAAAAACAAACAACGAAAATGATGCATAACTGGCTTACCTTGATGGAGTCGAAGGAATGATGTGATGTATAACTGGCTTACCTTGATGAAGTCGAAAGTCTTGGTGAGCATGACGATGGCTGCTGCCCTCTCCTGCCAGACCATTCTCCAGAACTGAGTGACTGTAAATTCAGTAGGACCCTGTGTGACTATGTAGGCGTTGGGCTTTAGAAGGCTCTGAAATCATACAAAACAGGAAACGTTATTATTTCAATTGTAGATGAACTTAATATTTCCATAGGATTAAATAATATATATAATATTTCCATAGGATTAAATAATAGGTATAATATTTCCATAGGATTAAATAATAGGTATAATATATCCATAGGATTAAATAATAGGTATAATATTTCCATGGGATTAAATAATTGGTATAATACCCAATTTAATAATTAAACATCAACATGATGAAAAAATCTCAAGTGACTTTTTAATGCGCTTATTTAAAATCCTTTTGATATTGCTGAGAATCTGAACCATTTTTTTACTGAATCAGAAAAATAAACAACGAAAAAGGTAGAAACAAGTAAAAGTATTAAAAAATATTTTGGTGGGAAATCTTCTGAACTCTGTTTTCTTGATAAAATATCTTAGCTTGAATACCACTTCATTTTATTTTTCTGAATTTTTACATTTGATATATATACACAATAGGTAATTTAATTATATAAATTATATTTTTGTACTTTAAAAGAAACAAACAGTGGGCATACAAAGCAAAAACAGTAAGCTTATAATTAAAAGTTGTCTAAACAGTTTGTACAAAGTGTATACAGTAGTACTCAGTTAGTGAAAAACCATAAGTGATATATATTAAATAAACAACGTTTCAACATCCAAGGTCCAATAAAACTGCTATATATTTGCATTTAATTGATATTCTTTTGAGGGGTATAAAATACATTGTTATTTTCAATGTTTATTCTGTTTTAATTTTTTTGTATATATATATAATAATTGTATATACTTTTCTGAGCCGAGTGGTTCTACTGTTATACTTTCTGCTATTTATTATAACGAGTGTGTAAGACAGACGTTAGCGTATTAATAATATAGATGGATATGCACATACGTTTTTGCAAAATGATGATGATTGTACCTATAGGTATACTTAATTTGAATGTTATATTAACAATCATTCTATACCGGCAAGGATTTGAGATAAATTCTTGGAATTTGTAATACCATTATAGAAACAAGAGCGAGGTTTCATTATACTTGTGAGTGCTTTTCTTAAAAATTTTCACAGAAGTTGAAATGCTTGTAAAGTTACGTCTAAGGAATTATTTTTATAAGTGCTATTATTATTTCAAAGAAAGATTCGGTTGGAACCCAAGGACTCAATTATAAATCTTCTGTGCAGAAAGGAAAGAATTACGTAGAGAAAGAACATTTTTTAGAAATCATGATGAATTTCATAAAATAATTAATTTAATTTTCTTAACTAAATTTAATTTTCTTTCCTAAATTTAATTTTCAGAGCTAAATTTAATTTTACTAAATTTGATTTTAATTTATTTATTTTAATTATTTTTAATACATGGGTACATAATATGTCAGATTTACGAAAAAAACATATTACAATAAAGTAATTTCTCGTTAACGAAACTACCTAATTCAATAGAGAAAACATTTCTCGTGTTTGATTGATTTTTTGACTGGTCCAGAAATTCAATTAATTCGAAATAATGTTTTATATGCAATTGACATTGTGACCGTCTCCGTTAATCATTGATTGTCGGCAGGTTTCAGCGTTTGCTCAAATCCTGATCAGCTATTCAACATAACAATCATGTTTTTATGCTTGAAGGTAATCCAAACTTTTCATCAAAACATAAAAAAGCAAAATCGGTAGAAGATTCTTAATTTGGAAGGCGGGAATGGGAACCGCCGCGCGCCGCCCGGGAACCATTTATTGGATAACCAACACCTATGCCAAAGGTCACCCCAAGTATTTCGCTACGTTCGGTGACGTAGCAGGGGTGTACGGATTCATGGAATGAGGTTTGTCTAGGGCTTGGCGGCATATGCATCTGCCCAACTACTGCGTGGCGAGCCGGATCGAGAGACTGGTTGAGAGAGGCTTTGACCTCTTCAGACGAGCTCTCTTGATCCGTTTTCTTTCCCTTTCCTCTCCGTCCTATCTTTAAAAAACAAGTACCCAAAACTTTATTTTATTTAAAAGACCTCCCTCACAGTATCCCCTAAAATGACACAAGACTTAAGGGAAAATATTTTTGAAAATAGGAATTTAACAAAAAATTGAATTTACGGCTATCATCATTTCGATTGTCACGTGATGTATGAATCACTCCATGCCAATCATTAACCTAAATATTAGTATATTTATACTTACATCTATGTATGAGGCATTTATATAATCTGAATCTGGCTGTCCCTCTATCGTATTAAGCACCACTCTGTTGTAATCATCTGAAACAATAAAAAATAAACATGCAAAAGTGAAAACATTTTAAATTTATTTAAAAATAAGAAACTAACAATTACTAACCCTCACGTTCCAAAATTATACAGTTTAGTGAAAATTCATAAACCAAATAAGCCTATAAGACCAGTTGTATCTAATTGTAACGCTCCTAGTTATAAGTTAGCATCTTGTATCAATAAATTAACTCTTGGAAATAACATTTTTAACCCCAAATATACAATTAAAAATTCCCTTGAGTTAATTGACAAATTAAAATCTTTGGATATCCCTAAAAATGCTTTATTAATATCTTTTGATGATATTAACTTATTTCCAAGTGTTCCTATTATTGAAACAAAATCATTTGTAAAAAATTTGCTCGATTCTTCAAACATTTCTAAAAACTTGTCTCAAGATTTATATAAACTTTTTAATGTTATTCTTAAACAAATTTATTTTCAATTTGATAACATTATTTATAAATAAAAAAATGGCTTAGCAATGGGTTCTAGTACTAGTACTTTATTAGCAGATATATTTTTAAACAATTTAGAAGATAAAATTTTTAATAGTCGTGCCTTATTATTAAAATATGTATATTTTTGGAAACGGTATGTGGATGACATTTTTTGTGTATGGACTGGCACTATTAGACAATTAAATATTTTCTTAAATTTCATTAATAAACTTCACAAAAAAATTAAATTTACCTTAGAAATTGGAAAAAATTATAGCTTAAATTTTTTAGATTTAAGTATTTCTATTATCAATAATAAATTTGATTTTAATATTTATCGCAAAGACACATATACGGATATCGTTATACATAATATACCGAACCATCCAATTTCACAAAAATTAGCAGCTTTTCATACCTTACTTAGCAGATTAATTAATGTTCCATTATCTTTTGATAATTTTAACAAAGAATTAAATATTATAAAACAAATTGCAATCAATAACGGTTATAATACTAAATTAATAGACAATATGTTAAACAAAAAATATAAAAAAAGTTTATTAACTCTTATGTTTATCCACATGTGATTGACAATAATAATAATTGGAGAAAAATATTATTTTTAAACAATAATACTTCAAATTTATTAATTAAAAACATGCCAGATAATATTAACCCAGCCTTTTACACAAATAACAAATTAAAAAATTATATTTTAAATAACAAGGATAAGGGTGATTATTTGAACAAATCTGGAGTTTATAAATTAATGTGTAACGATTGTAACTTTTTTATATTGGAAAGACTTCTAGAAATTTTAATATTAGAGTTAAAGAACATCTAAAGTGTTTGAATAATAATAATTATTCTGAATTTGCCAATCACATTTTAGAAACAAATCATTCTTTTGATATAAATAAAGGGTTAAAAATTTTACACACAAACTCAACAGATTTACAATTAGCAAACTTAGAAATTTTAGAAATTAGAAAAAGTGTTAATAGTAAATTAAATATTATTAATAACCAAATATTTTTTAAAAATAGCCATCTCTTAAATTTATTTTCTTATTAATAATTATATTTAAAATAATTTATTTTTGTTGTTTAAACATCTTTATTATGTTTTGAAAATTTATATAATGTAATTTTTCATATTTTTAAAATAATTTTTATATTTAATTTTAAATAAATGTTTTTTACGATATTTTTAATTAATTAATCACCTCTCTCTAAAATATTTTTGTCCATAGTTCTTTTTAGTCTATACCCGTTTGTTTATTTTGTTATTAATGTCATTACTACCCTGACGAAGAAACCATCGGTTTTGAAACATGTAGGTAATTGTGATTATATTAGTGGTTTAAACAAAGTTATTTGTTTTAATTTAACTATACAATTCACTTCCAACACAATATAAAACATATAATCTTACAGAATAAAAAATAAAAAATAAATAAATAATAAATAAAAATAAATACATTTACATGTACATTTTTAGGCAGCATCACGTTAATTGGTCAGATGCTTTGTACATATCGTTTTGTATCGCTGATCGAAGAACCGGTGGATGACATGTTTTAGCTATAGGTTTTTTATGTTTGTCTAGTGTGTCGTTAGAAGTAAGATTGTAGAAATGTATTGAAATTTGTACAGCGCCCTTGAGGTGATTTTCACAAAAACGGCGCTATACAAGTCATCCAAATATTATTATTATTATTAATACAAAAAACACACATGGAGCCGGGTACAATCCATACAACTTATTACTTTTAATTTTGTTATCTCACTCATAACTAACAAGACAAATCTATTCTGTTGAAGTATGTAGAAATCTATTTTTTATTTGAACCTTTATATTTATTAAATTAAACAAATTACTTTGTGTAAATCACTATAATCACATGTTATAATGTATAAATGTTTCATAGCCGATGGTTTCTTCGTCAGGATAATAACATAAATAAAAATAACAAAAGAAACAAACAAGTATAAACAAAAAGAACATTAGACAAAAAGTAATTTTGCAAAGATTGAAGAATTTTTTTATTGTTTCTCTTTTTATATACTGTAAATAAGCCCATTGTTTGTTTTACTATATAAACTTTATAATTGATAGTTGAAAGATGTCCTCTACGACACAGGTAAACTCCAGCATGGAGGACAATATACTGTACTTGTAATTTAAATATATTAAGAATAAATAAATAAAAAAAATATGAATAGTACATCGGATATATTATTGGAATAAGTTTTTTTTTGGCAATTTGGCAATGGCGTGTTATAATTGTAAAACATTACAAGTATGTTAGAGTTGTTGAGGTAAAACCTGAAAACAAGTGATTCACGGAGGTAATTCGCGACACACCCTTAATACTCTAAAGTAACTCATGCAGTTTTTCTCAGGTGGTTATATTTACAGGATGTCCGTGGGTAAATTGCATTAACTTCAGGAGGTAAACCTACACGATAGTGTAAGTAAAAATGATAAATGAGTTTTTTAGAAATTCCAACTATTAGGGGTACTTTTTTGGTAAAAAGATAAAATAAGTACGGCGTGTGCGGCCAGCACTATTAAGTATTTTCCCCTGTTACGATACACGCCAATCAAAACCAACGTGCATCGCCACAACGCGCCAGGCTGACTCACAGCAAATTTATCGGGTAAGTTTGTACCTTACACTAAAGATTTCGGGTTTTGAAAAAAGTTATTAATCTTTTTTACTCCTAAAATCATGTAGAATCTTTACACCCGGACACCCTGTAAATAAAGTCAGATCTCTTTTTATGTGTTTATTGGGCCTACGTAACAACTTCTAGATATTTTGTTTTGAATAGTTTTATTTCACAATGTTTACATTTTTTTTATTTGCCACAGTTTGCGACACATTCGTGTACTAGCGTTCTTAAAACTAACTTTAAAAATATACTAGATAGAAATAATTATTGGATTATTTTTGATTTATTATTTAAGGATTTATTTATTTATAAAGTCCGAGTTTACTATTCGGTACACATTCGAATATAAAAATATTGTAACTGAGATACTTCGGTGGTACGTGCACTAGAAGCAGGTATTTGAGAATGCTACCTGTAAGACAGATTGAACTGCATTCTTTGTAATTTATCGAACCACAGTCCCCAAGATGCCCTTTTATTCTTACCAGAACGCCAATTTGGTTCTTCAACATGCAATGGAACAACTATAACTGTAATGTAAGAGATTTATTAGAATCAAAAGGACCATGAGGTTAAAACTAGAGTTAAAAGAATCGGAGTAAAGAGAGAAGAAATAAGAGTTACGATAAAGTCCATCTTCCGGCATGAGATGCGCGGTGCTAAGAAGACCCATTATTTCTCTTGTCATAACACACCCCTAATGGAGATTTCACTTGGAGTTGGAACCCTTCTGCGGTATGTATTCATATAAAAAACGATTCGTTACTATTTTTATAGTGTCCTTGAAAGAGACGAGTTTCAACTACTCGGAGTAAGTGTATCAAGTACTTAGGGAAGGTCGTGAGAATATAAGAAGGAAGATGAAAGAAGAAGAGCAAATGAAGGAGAGGAAGTAGGGTACTTGGGTCACTGAAGAAAGGCAAAGCTCTTTTAATAAAAGCTATAGTATGTACATAATAATATTGCATCGTAAATAATGTAATAAAAACCTACATGTCAATGGTTGGGCGGGAGTAAAAAGTTGTTTACAAAGGGAAGAAATTTAACGACGGGTCATTTAAAAAGATTTTAAATATTATAATCAATAAACAAACAAACAAAAAATTGTTCCCTTAGTAAAGTAGGCCCTATTATCCCCCCGCACCGCCACCCCCACTACTTCCCATCCCTTGACACCTTTAAGTCTATTGTTCTAATTGGTTTTAAGTAAATCCTGATTAAGTAAGAGTTTAAGTTTACAAGACCTTCCTAGTTGGACAGTCAAAGCTTCCTTAAACTGTAAATGTGTTTTTATAATAAAAAATAAAAAGAAAGCATTGCTGGTTTTTTTAACAATGAAAGTGGTTAAAGCTAGTGTTTATTATTTTTGAATTACAAAGGTGCCTCAAAGAACCTTGAAAGAAGAAATATTAAATATTTTGCTAAGTTTTTTAACAGTTGTGAAAACATTTATTACATTTTTTTATTTATATGATGCTACAAAGACAATTTGCTATTGTTGAAGACGTATCCATTAATTTTTAATTTAAGAAAGAGAACAGAAAAGTAGATCTGCTCTGAACATTGTACATCCATCTTAAGGTGAAGTACATTCATGGCTATGTTAGATCCGGTAACGAGGCGGATACAGATATAACCATCCCTCAGGGGATAAAATGTATCGTGTTCGTGGACCGTTCTCGAGAAAACAGTCAGTCTCTCACTGTCGATTTTAAATTCTTAACTAATGGTAGCTACTAGTTCTATCTCCTCTTACAGCAGATCAGGGGTCGGCAGACTTTCTTGTGAGAAGAGCCAAATATTATTTATTATTTTGATACGGTACCTATTAGTGCTAGCACCTATGTAGATAATACTCGTAATATGGTTTGTCTATCGTGCTCTTCTAATGAGGCTTAGAGGAGTTAAACCAAAGTAAGTTAATAAAATTCCTTCGATAGAAAAAAATGCTTCAAAAAGTATTAAAAACACATTTCGTTTTGTTTTCCAATATGTTATGGGTATTAAAAAATCGAAGTATCTTTATCGCAATCTTTAAATTCTACTTTAGTCATTTGTTGAGAGATGATTTAAGATTTTTTACGTCTGCCCTGGTGGTTGACACTGTAACGTTGTCCGAAACGTAGCGTAAAGAAAGAGGTAGCGCAACACGGAATAACACCCCAAAAATAAATAACGAAACCTTGTTGTGAGATTTGTTCTATATTTGTCTCGAATCGTGTTTTATAAAATATTTCCATAAATTTTCGTCAAATAATAGTCATTTTTTAAAAATAAACCCGCTCCCTCTAACGTTCGTATTTACATATCTCCATTTTAAACAATCTTCTTCTGCGTTTTGAACACTGACTACAGAGCCGCAAATGCCAATGAAAAGTGTCGTATGCGCCTAGAGAGCTGTGATCTGCCGACCCCTACCGTGGAGTTATCGAATCGATTTCCCAGCAACGAGCTTTTTATAATCCAAAGGATCCCGTTATAAATTATAGTTCGGGGTCAATTTATGATCACACTCGTTCACGTTAATAAATAAGAATATCTTCTCGTATGAACGAGTTAGAGAGTTGGAAGTTTTATAATAATTTTTTTTTTTATAGTTTTAATTACAAAATTATATATTTTTTTAGCGTAACAACTGCCCCAAGTTACCCGGAGTCGGTGGGATTATGGTATCTCCAATAGATGGGAAAGAGGAAGATTGCATCTGCACTGATGATGGACACTGTAAAGCTGTCCGAAAAGTTGACAAAGAAAGAGGTAGCGCAACACGGCATAATACCCTAAAAATAAATAACCTGATTGTAATCTTTCACCGTGTGATTTTTATTTGGTACAAAAACATATTTTTAAACATTTTTTGGTAATGTAGACGTTTGTGTATAATGATGTGAGTTTTATAGTGGTATTTCGTATTACGTGTATGCGTTTACTTCTTTTATGTTTTTTGAGTTTTTAAATTTTTGTGATACCGCCTTTTTGAACACTAAATCAACCATTAATTTTGTAACTGAAATTTTTTTGACGTCTTCAAACATAGATATTTATTTTGTTGCACCATTGTAATTCAAAATTAATAAAATACTTAAACAATAAACGAGGTTCAAACTAAGTACTTATTTTATTAATTTTGAATGAAATTTTTTTGTTTGCCTCATTATGCAAATATTTGGTATAGTTACCACATTAAAAATGCTGCAATTTTTGAATGCTAAAATTATGGAAAATCAACAAAACATATTGCTAATGAAAACGGATGCAATTTAACAACGTTTTAACACAATGGAAGCTTTATTAGCGTTTATATGTATATAATGTAGTGTTTCCCAGAAAATTGTATGGAAATTTGATTAAACATTTTACCTGGCCTTAATTGGTGAAATGATATTGGTTAAAATGAGTTTGAAAACTTTAATTTTACTACGTTCATATTGACAGGACTTTGACAGATTGCAAGCGTAAATTAATTTAAATGAAAGCGATGTTTGCTTTAATATTTTCGCACGATATTAGATTTGGCGATGACAGGTAGGAACTGTTGATGAATTTGTTCATACACACGCGTGCTATCATTTGCATAGTAAAATAGTACCCGGAACACTGACTGAATAATACTTGAATTTATTTGTTTTTAAAAACATCTATTTGAATGAAAACAAATCACTTTATGTACACCTCTTATTTAAAAAAAATATCAACTTTATTCGAAACTCTATAATGAAATAAAATAATATTTCTCATGAAATAAAACAATTACTTTGTTTTTGTGTATTTAATTACCTACGAAATTTATTTTATTTATTAATATAGACCGGTTTCGCTTAACACGAAAATATGAGAAATATACCTAATGTAGGGCTTTTGGACATATAACTTATTATTAAGATTTTGGTTTTTGTTTTAATGGCTTTCTTTATTTCGAGTTCTTCTAAATTATTCAATCTGTTGCAAAGACCATTTTTGTGTAGAATATTGGAGTGTTGAGCGAAACCGGTCGGTATTAATATATAAATAAATACGTTCGAAATATACGTCGGTCCTATCCAATTGGGATTCGGCTCAGTTGTTAGCAGTGTTGACTTCAGTCTCTGGGGAGGAAGGTTTAATCCTCAGTCAAAGCAATTTTTTTCGTCTTTGAAATTGGCCACTGGCCGGCCCAAGAGATGGCGCAACTAGGTCGAAAATTGAAAATAGATGTGATACAGTAAATGTCTTGTATGTTTTTTAAGAAAGTTTTTTCAATTTTTATTTATTTTTTTTAAATGTGAATATCGCATAAGAGTCCCAATTGATCTCCATCGTCTGGAGCCAGTGGTCCCCTGGGATCCCCATTTGGGGTATGTTGTGAGGTTGAACGAAGTGGAGAGGTAATAGAGAAATGGCTCTTCATATCTCTGTCGCTAAAGACGGCCAAAGCCATTTCAAGAAGCGTTTTAATTCTGAATGGATTTTTTTTTCATCGGTACGACAGAACATGCTGCTAAATAATTTTGATATTTTATAAATTAAATGTGAAACAACGCGTCGTATTAATTAAATGTTTTTGTTTTACCCACACCGGGATTTAAACCCACGAAAACGCATTTTTTTAAAATATTTTTTTATAGAGAAATACCTCACAAGAGTCCCAACTGCTCCCGTCTGGAGCCAGTGAGACAATAGGATCCTCAATTGGGGTATGTTGTGAAGCTGAATGTAAGTGGGGAAGGGAAGGAGATGGGGAAGAGGAAAGTGGAGAAGTACCTGGCTATTCAGATCTAGTCACTAAACACCGCTAAAGGCATTTCAAGCAACGTTTCAATTCTGAATGGTGGTCTTATACCAGAGTGATACTAAGAGTATCTTCCACTCTTGAACGTGCCGCAAATATAGTAGGTATATATTATTTTAATTAATTAATTGTGAAATAACACAACTTAATCAAAAAACATTTATTTTCGCACGTTGGGTTCCTTCGGAATGGGAGTCTAAAGCCTTGTCCCTGGACTACGCCAGCCGTTACAAATTTATTACATTTTTCACAAAGATTCACTCATGATTAGGAGGCGGCTAAGCGGTGGCAAAACGAAGAATTCTAAGTCACGAATCCGCAAAAACATCATTCGGAGATATTGAAATTTGAATTTTTGAAATGATATGTTTTTGTAATAACGAATCAATTCTAAACTTCAAACCTCAATATCTCCGAATGATGTTTTTGCGAATTTTCAACTTGGAATTCTTCGTTTTGCCACCGCCTAGCCTATACTCATGATTATATTCCTCTATCAAACAATAATATACGTAGATCCCGCAGTGTATGCACTCTGTATTTACTCGCCTCAGTAAGATAAACAATCTAATATTGACGTTAACTCAAACTGTCACTTGGGTATATGCAGCCGACAGGGCGCAGATGGCGCTGTGTTGGAAAACGTAAGGGCAGAGCCGGACTAGGGCACCTGGGCAATTCAAATTTAACATTTTTGGCATATTGTTTACTAAATATATAAAAAAATTAACAATTTTTTAATTTACATCTTCTTCGTGATAGATGACAACGAGTCACAAGACCCAGTTAATTTGGTAGTTGACCCAGTTGATATGGGTACCGCTGCCCTGTGAACCATTCATTAGATAAACAACACCTTTGCCAAAGGTCACCCCAAGGTTCGCTACGTTTGGTGACTTAGCAGGGATACCCGGGTTCATGGGGCCTCCAGTGGATTCTATTTTTTTTTTAAAACACTCATCGAAGAAAAGGCGGAGGGGATGTTCTTCTGTAATGTGTTCTACAGTATGTATTTGTCAATTTTTATCCAATTCAGATACCTTTGAACCCCATTTGTTCATCATAAACAGTTGTTATCTGTGACTTCACCGGTTTTGGCGACTTTGTAATTCTATATAAACGTACAAATTTAAAGTTTTTTTTCGTTGTTGGTTGTTATGGGTTGGTTGTTATATATTTTGGGGTGTTTTGCCGTATTGTGCTACCTCCTTCTTTAGCCGACGTTTCGGACAGCGTTGCAGTGTCCATCATCAGGGCAGATCCGACAGATCGGATCGTCGGATCTGCCGGATCTGCCCTGATGATGGACACTGCAACGCTGTCCGAAACGTCGGCTAAAGAAGGAGGTAGCACAACACGGAATAACACCGCAAAACAATCAACGAAAATGCTTTTGGCCGTGAAAATCTAAAAAACGTATCCAAATTTATAGTTGTTTTCTTGGAGATGTTAATTTTACAATTTTTTGATTGAAAACAATTTAAAAACTATGATTAAGATGATTTTTTGAATTATAAGTGGAGCGCTTCTTCCTCCCATAACCAGCTACATAGTTTTGTAGTGTTGAGCGGATGACGGATAATTCAAGTACCCCGAAACGTTGGCTAAAGAAAGAAGAAGCACAATAAAGATAATAAAAATCTTAAAACAAAATAAAGATATACAAAATAATTGCAATTTGGGCGTCTTCCGTGATCAAAAAGTCTGGGGATTATCGACTTAAATATTTTGCATAACTGTGTATTATTATTATTTTATTAGATTTTCAACTTTAAAGCAGTTTTTATAGGCCCGATACTTATTTTGTCTGGGCTTATAAAAATACCAATTCCAAAAATACTTGATTATTTCGAAGGAAAATGTGTGTTCTACTCATAGTAACTAATTAAAGCAACTGAGCGATTCAATTTTCAAACCAAAGCATCTAATTTTGCATTGCTTAAGAAAATTTAGAGAATAGCAGAATTTTAATAGCGTAATTGTATTGCCACTAAAAGCAGTGCGCCCATGAGCAGGTGCTTATTTATTCTTTCGCCTGATGGACAGTCCGGGCCTGTTTGGGGTGTCAACTGACTCCGACTGCCCCTTATCCAAATATGTGACCCGATTAACATCATCATCCCCCAGCAGCAGGCAGATATCGCCACTAACCAGATTAGACGTCGATTCCGGGGGATGGACGATACCGTTTGGAATCGTCCCCTGGTCCTAGGGGTGCGTTTAACCCCGGTGATAGGGATGGACGGACGTGATCGCTCTCGAGTGTTTATGGTATCTACCGGAGACAGTTAGAATTGAGGAGCGTTCTGCAGAATTAAATTATAAATTCCACGAAGGGCCATTTGCAAAATTATTATCTTTATGTATAAAAATCTCACGTCACAATGTTCAAAGTAAATTCCGAAACTACTTAACCAATTTTGAAGAAATCTGGCTTGTTGTGCGTAATTTGGTCCAACTTAAGAGATAGGATATACTATACATTTTTAGATGACCGGGTAATGTATGGCTCCGAATGCTGTACTATGTACAACTCCTACACCAAGCAACTTGAATCAGCAGAATTGCGAATGCTTAGATGGTCGGCAGGAGTGTCACTAAAAGATAAAATTAAAAGTTCACGCATTCGTGGTAGCCTGGGTGTCACGGACATAAACAATAAGCTAGAGGAACGACAGTTGAGATGGTATGGTCACATAAAACGGAGACCACCAGACCACACAGTGAAGCAGGCAATGTCTATGGAGCTTCATCGACAGTCATCCAGAGGAAGACCAAAGAACTCCTGGATGACTCAATGCTCTAAAATCCTAAGTAGAAACGGCCTGGAAGAGAGCGATACCCAGAATCGAAGAAGCTACAACCTGAGAACGAGGAGAGCCGACCCTAATAGTCTACCTAGGCAATGAATTGTGCAAGGAAGAAGAAGGGTAACTCAATAACATGCAACTTCAACACCGCTTTTGAAAGGTCGTTAAAAGTGATGAAAATTGGTAAAATAAGTTACGTTAGGTTACGTTATGGTATATTTTTCATTTTTTTTCATAAATTTTAATGACTTTTCAAACTTTTTTTTTCTTCATAATTTTTAATGACGTTGGTTGTAGAAATGCCACTTTGTAGTGTTATCGTGACACAATATAAATAATTCAAAAATGAAGCCACTTACATGGTATTACTTTTTGATTTTGGTTTTTGTCTAAGTTAGTCTTCTTGGTAGCATGCCTGCAGGAGTGGGTATCCACTTTCACAGCCGTCTGAAACAAGGACAATTACACACATCAATACAGAAAACATTTTATACTTGGAGAACACATAAAACATTAAAGATAGAATTGTTTATTACAGTACCTACATGTACTCGTACATAGAGTATACATAGTGTAGTATAGGAAATGATATAAATGGAGTACACATAAAAGATTAAAAATAGTATAGTATAGATAGAGTACCTACATACAAATAGAGTAAACATAGTAAAGTATAGTACAATAGAGTACCTACACGTAAAAAAGTAAACGTAGTTCAGTAAACAGCATATATAGAGTATATAATAGTACAATACAGTAAATAGGTAGAACAAATGTAGAGTACATATCTATTATTAAAAGAGTCAAAAGGCGTTGATGTACGGAAAAATGAAGATATTTAGTGAATTACCAGAAAATTTAATTCATTAAAAAAATAAACAAATTAAAAAAAAAATGAACAAATATGACTAATGTTTGTTTTAGGACATAGGATAGACATGTCGAAGTCCACAGCAACGCACGAAGTTTTTCTAAATCTAATGTAGATCCTGTAATCCTTTCTCTTGTTTTGAAGAGTGCAAAATTTCAGCAGTCTCGGAATAAAACTGTAGATTTGTATAAAAAATAAATCCACGCTTCCCACCCGGGTATCTGCATTTCCGCCAGCGACTCTCTATTTAATAATATTAGGTAGATTTCTAACCATCCTTAAATTCACCTGCCATTTATGTGGTATGAGGTTATTGTTGTCCAGATTTCATTTCGGAACCGTTAGATACATTATAAAAAAGCAGGTATTTTTTGGCGGTCCTAAACAAACTTGTACTGGAATTTGTACACACAGAACTTGTAGAACAACAACATTTTGTATTTATGTACCGTAATATATCGGAAAACATTTAAAAGTTTTATAACAGAGAAGAGTTACAACTGCTCCCAACTATTATGTATCAATACCTAGATTCTCTATTTCGCCTTTCCATATTCCAACAGATCAATCAAACCGTTTTGTAAAATATTTCCATTTTAGTATGTTATAAGGCTTCATTCCGTAGACAAATAACATTATTTGGGCTTAATTATTATTCCCATGGTAAGACAGGATTAACGCAATTAAGACGTTCATTAATCACTATCGAAAGCTCTGTCGATGCGAATCAAATTACAGATGACTTAATTATACTGTCAGAGTGACAGCTTTACCAGTCGACATTTAAATTTCTCTGCCAATGTTGTGGAAGTTCTTTGTTGTTGTAAGTTACGCACAAGTGGCATTGTGAGCAAAACCTTGATGAATATTATAGTTTATTATTATTAAATGTTATTTAATTGAGGTAATTTATTTATAATTTTTTAACCTTTAAGGAATTTTAAATACAATACTGGATTTGAGGCCAAATACCCAACCAAACTGAATAATTATTTTTTAAATCAATTGGTGCAGCTAATATCTAGTGCAGATGTGTTCTACTTAATGTATTTGTATTTTAAATTATAAAATGTAGGCCATTAAATAATATTTTTTTTCTTGATTTTAGAGGCAACTGTGGCAAATATTTATAATCATTTAAAAAATAAATATTCTATTTTTACTTCGCAAATATAAGAAAACATATGAAAAACTAATACAATTCATAAAAATACGCATTTTTAGGACGTGAATTTAAATTATTTGATTTTCAATAAAATATATAAATTTGTTTTAGACAACTTTAATTTTAATTTCACTCTACCGGTTTCAGAAGAACCCTTCCTTCGTCAGGAGAATATTAAAACTAACCTGTGATACAAAATACTGATAGATATATACCAAAAATTTAGGTGCTGGAGTGGGAGGTGAAAGGGGGAGGGGGGTAGTTGCGGGAAATCCAGAAATAACAGAGCGGTTTATTGGAAACATATCTAGAATGGGACTAAACGATAAATTAATTTGAGTGAAATTAAAATTAAAGTGGTCTAAAACAAAATTATATATTTTATTGTAAAATTATGGCGAGCCACCAAGTTAATGCTTATTACGAACATGTATTTGATTTTCGTTGGAAACCAAATATGTCGTACATAAATTAAAACTTCTTTCCATAAAAACGCCTCTTTTACGATGTTTTATTTTAAATTATATTAAAATAGTAGATTGGGCCAGATTATTATTTGTTAATTACAACTGTCTCTCAAAAAATGCCAAGTTGAAGAAAGATAATTAACTCTCAAAAAATTTTCAAAGTTGCCTCTAAAATCATGAAACATTGCATTCTTTAATGACCTATATTATATAATTTGAAAGCCAAATAAATAAAGTAGCATATATCTGTACTAGATATTTGCTATACCTTTTGATTAAAAATTATTATTCAGTGTGGTTGGGTATTTTGGCCCCAAATCCAAATTTAAGTTTTATATGAAAAATGCCGCATAGCCACTCAAGTAAATTAGTACTACTCGGGTGACATAGGGCCGGTATATCAGTTGGTCTAAAGCTCGGCTTTGAAGGAATGTGGAGCTCAGCATGGCTTAGCACACAATTCGTATATCAGTCGTAATCCTAGAGTTGACCAATTTTAAACGTTTAGTCTATGATAATTTTAGTAATTTCTATGCCGAACCAATCTATGTATGTAAGTATCTATGGACTCTATGGTTTTATCAAACAACCAAAAGTCAAACGATGTCTAAATCGTCGTCACTCGAAGAAAGTTCGAATTCCATGTTGATAGGTAAACTTATTCCTACAATGTAATTTATTGCGTCTGTACGTAGCATGTACTTTAACCAGTGATTCCTAACATTATTTGGAGTAAAAAATGTAAATGAAATTTTGGTCTCCGGTGACTTTTTTGATGAGATTTTATTTTTTTCTTCAAAATCAAAGAAAAAAAAATTCTTTCACATGTCGTCACTGGTCTCTAAGCCAAGTCACCAACCAACCCCTCATCCCGCCCCTAACTTCCCAATACCTACTGATTTTTATGTTTTTGTAGAAAAAAAAAAACTTTAAAAATGTCACCGGAGACAAAAATTTTATTTACTTTTTTTATTTAAAATAATGTCAGGAATCACTGGTTAAATAAAGTAAGTCAAGTACGATGATTAACACCCTGTATATGGTTTAGTTGAACTTGTTTAGTTGACTACACCATTTAAAGATAACAAAAAACTCAATAAACTGAAACATTTCCCAACTCCAAAATGTAGCTATCTTAAACGTACTAGTGTACTTATCCGAAAAAATCAATAAATTTGAAGCAAATTATTTCAAAGCAAACATGAACATTACATTAACATGGGTGCACCACTTTTTGACCACTCGATAAAATAGTTAAATTTAATTGCAAATTCCTAAACCATTAATTGGGGCAAAATTTACCTGATTAGCCCGAATAACCGTTGGTAATTACATTATTTTATATCTGTTAAATAAATAGTGGACTGTCATTCAGAATTAGATAGTTTGGGGACGAACGAGGGTTTAGTCAAGGGATGGGTTGCGTTAAACTAGGTAATAAATTAGATCATGACCCGCATGTACTAAATGCCCAAATTACTTCATAAAACTTCAAAGGTTGACACGTGAACCGAATGGAAGAATTTATCTCTCAAGCCGTAGAAACCGTAAACCTATATTGATTCGTATTCTGTATTTGAGGTTAGGTTTAGGGACAATGTACGTGTCTATTGTACTACTTGATGACTGCAATGTTATATTATGTAGGCACCTGTAGTGTTCTTGAATAACACGTAGTTTGAGTTGTTTTTGATATATGTCGTTGGGCTTAGTGCTTATTTATTTATTTATTACACGCCCTAATGAGCTTTTACATTTTAGTTTAATAAATGAGTATGACAGTTATTTAAAAGATTTCAAAATTAAAACAATAAAGAAAACATAATACAATAAAAAAAAGTAAAACAAGAGCAGGTACCCACAGCAAAAAATTACAACAAATTATTTAATAAAATTAAATACATAGGTACAAAAGATAAGAAGTTTCACATAAATAGATATTCAATATAGACAAAAATTGCAGAAATTAAAGACGTCTATTTGGGTCTCGATATATGAAAGAATTAAAATAAAAAATGTTTACTTATACTGATTATTTTTAAGGTGAAATATATCTCCAGGTCAGAATATTTATTTCTGAGACTGTGAAGTCTCAGAATCGGGGAATATCAAGTTCCGACAGATGACCAGCAGTTAGAGTAGATACATCCGGTCGACGATAGCTCATGCTCTCAGAGTCAATTCCTTGAGAGTTATCAGCTCTACACACGGTGCTGCGAACAGCCGGCTGTTAGCAGCTGGTTATTGTCTCCTGTCTCCCTTTTCCTCGTGCGAACCCGTAGCATTCTGTTTCACGTTGTCTTCTGTCTCTTTTATTAACACAACAAATTCAATATCACCATCTCATTTCCTCGGTTGGTACTAACGGCAGACGGTTTCTTTCAATTTGCAGTAAACGTGAAACAGAGTGTTACGGGTTCGCATGGGAAAAAAAGAGACGGGAGACATTCTCCAACCTTCGATTTTTAGCCAGCTGCCAAAAGCTGCTGTTCGCAGCATGGTGTGTAGATAGTATTTACAGTCAGTCGTTTGACCCAGAAGTAAACAGACTAACCAGCTTGTATCAGGGACCTATTATTCTTGAAGACCCCCAACACAGTTATTAAAGTCTTTCTGTGGATAAGATAACCCGACGTATTGATAAGATTATGTAGTGTATTCATGCAGTTTCAGCTACACTTTTTATTAGATGTCGATAATTTAGTTAGTAATACGAAATTCTGCAGTATCCCAACAGATATAAGTTGAGTATGATATCAGAAGAGTACATCTATTGTCGTTCGTGTCTTGGGTGAGAAAGGTTACGATGATTGCTGAAAGCATCGGCGAGATGGGGCGGGCTCTTCTTAACAACTTAGAGCCTAGTTTAGTAAGGACGTCTGTCCAGTTTAATATTCGATGTATCATCATCATCACAATTGGCTCTACAACCCTTGGTGGGTCTTGGCCTCCTCGAGAGTCTTCCTCCACTCATCTCTGTTTTGTACTAGTTCTCTCCAGTTTGGAATCTCCAAGGTACGTAGGTCTTTGAGGACGTTGTCGTTCCACCTTAATTTTGGTCTTCACAGGCTTCTTCGCCCTACAGGTCTAGATTTTAGCAGGGACTTTGGTGCTTGATGCTCTGTCATTCTTTCCACATCACCCACCCACCGAAATCTTCCCAACTTTATAAATTGTGTAACTTTTGGACAAATAAGCTTGTTTACACGATAATTTAACGTAGGTAGACATAGGAATGACGTATGCCCCGTACCTGAGTTATTAAACAGAGTGTAGAGCTCATCGTTGCAACGTCTACGCCAAAATTTTTAGAATCGGTCCAAAGATACGCCTTAAAATTTTTCTTTCAAAAATGTCCAGCGCTCGCTCATTTCTCTTAGTGAGTACCCATGTTTCAGCTGCAATATTTGATGTAACTTTTACGATAACTAAATAAATCAACTACCATGATAAAGGGACTTGAAACCAAGTTTAAATATTATTTGCATTAGTCAGGAGTTCGATTGACAGTGCTGTAAAAATGTAGTCATTTTATGACGTGAAATGCAGCGGAGTTTTCCAACGCTGGAAATTTATTGGATGATAATGCAATATACAACGAATTACATTGAAATTGTAGTTTACAACGTCCCCACACTATATTGAACTACATTAAACCAAAATTCAGCGCACACCGTAATTGGGCTTTTAAGTGAATTAACGAAAAGCTATGCTATTTCCTGAAAGTTTTTTATAAATATTTGTACAGGATGTGACAGCATGTTCCCGAAGGATTTGCACCAGCGATTCGTAAGCATTTTTTGATTAATAAATGTAAATGTCATTTTGTTATCCGATGATATTTTTTTCAACTAACTAATTTTTTCGATTTGGGAGGCGGATATGGATACCGCTGCCCCGAGCCACCATTTGTTGGACAACCAACACCCCTGCCATATATGTCGCTCCAAGTCGTTACGGCTACGTTTGGTGACTTAGCAGGTTTCATACTTGGTATCATAGAATGAGGGATGTCTAGGTCTTGGCGGCGAATGCGAAACGATCAGAAGAGCTAGTTGAGGGAGATCTAATCTAAACCTCTCCAGACGGACTACCTCCACCCATCGCCTTGCACCGCATTTGGAGGAATGGATTCAGACATCCGTCACTTCTAGGTGCATTGACCCCTAGATTTGCTTTTCCTTCCCAGAACTTCCTCTACTTTTTTTCTTCTTCCTTAAATTACCCTCTGGACAGCGTCCCCAAAGATGAGAGAGTTCTTTGGCCACTGGAGCGACAGAGCAATTACATTTTTTTTTCTCGGATTGCTAAAGGAAATTTTCACACCCACATTAAAAAAAACATACCTCCGAATTTGAATATGGAGACATATAAACTGATTATAGTTCTATGTAGCCAATAAATTCCCCTATCTTTTGTCTACTATCACATATTTGTAGGATTTATAAAAAAAATATAATTAAATCTTTAACCTTAAAATTTTTTAATGAATCTAGAGAATATTTATTTTGTTATATTTTAAATGTACTATTATATAGTGGTTTTAATAAAATTTTTTTTTTTCAAAATTTGCCATATTTCGGCAACAAAGCAATCCGAGGTTTTGGAAATAGTGCCATAATGTGGCAAAAAGCGTTCGAGTGGTTAGGGAATGTTTTTCCTCATTAAGGCTCAGTTGTCCTCAGTTCGGGTACACGGAAACACCCATATACACTCTACACTTATACCGTTCAATATCTTCAGTGAATAGCACAGATAGTGTTCTTGCCATTGAGAGAGATGAATCTGAAATCCATTAGCCGAGCTAACGACCAGTCTTCGGTTAAAACATCCTCCCCCTCCCCTTACCTGCCTCACAACCTTCCCCTAAAGGAATTGCTAAATTACCGGTAAATCCGTAGACTGCGAGATTAAAACGGTTTACCGGTTTTTGTGAAGGTAAAAAGTGAATTCACGTGGTAATAAGTTTTTAGAAAACTTTAAAAAATACTAATTTCTGTTGTTTATGTTGTATATATAATTTGCTTTGAATTTATGTGTCATTTACAAAATTGGAAATGAGTGATTAAATAATTCAGACCAGTGATAAAGAAGGTACCTACCCATAATCAGAAAATTCCGTAATTTTATGTCATAATTAATTATTATATTGTGTATACATAATTAATATTGCTCTTGTGTAGTGAAGATATTTTTTTTTAATACAATATATTTGACATTTTGCTGGTTATTAGTACCAGTATTTTAGTTATATTTAAATTGTTATTTATTTGTGTTCTTACATCTTCTATTATTTTTGTAAAAATGTCATTATTACAATTCTAAGTTATGTGAAAATCTGTTTTTAGATTTTATTTTTATTATTAAGTTTATTGTAAGGCTAGCTTTACACTTGTAAGTTTTTTCGTAAGTTTACGACTTCTGACCAATGAGCATATTGCATTTTGAAAATCCAATGTTTCCATTGGCCAGAAGTCGTAAATTTCGAAAAAACTTACAAGTGTAAAGCTAGCCTTATAGATGTAAATAATCTGTTGATTTTCCTAAATAAATTCTATATTTGGAACGTGTATTCCTTAGCATAAGTTTATGACAGATTTCGTTATTTTTCAAGTCTAATATTGTCATCAAATGGCCATTCAGCGCCATTTTGTTTATTTGACAGTTCAAATTAAATGCCGATTCAACAAATTTCACAGTTAAATATCATTTTCTGTGAATTTTCTATTCAAGTTCTTTTGTTCATTTCAGTTCTGATAAACAACTAGCCAATATTAAAATAATAACAGAACTTCGAACAGAAATTTGATGAATAGTAAAAATTAGGCGAAACGATCCGCCCTAAGAACATTTCAGATTTTGAACAAAGTCTCCTTCTACTTTGGAGATAACTGATCTTAGGTTAAGTTAGATTAGGTCCGTTGATGAATTTTTCAAGACAATTCAATTACAATTGTTAAAATAAACACGTTGAACAATAAGGTCAAAAAATTCAAAGATACTATTTTTATAAATTAATATCGGTAACGTGCAATATTATATACATGTATTTCAATGATGCATTGGTTTATAGCAAACTGATAAAGCACACCCTTCCTTCCTCACCCCTCCCACTGGCTGGGGTAGGTAATTCACTTGGGCGAGTCACCGCCCCCCAGGCTTAGGGCGGACAATAGCCTAGGATTGGATTCACAGACATAAATAATGCGATCCTCGTTTTGTTCAATCGTTTTGCCATCCAGCTATTGTAATTGATTTCTTTTAGATTTTTCAAACATTGGGGCACGTTACATACTGATTTTTTTATGAAATTTGGTCATTGTTGTAGAAATTTATTTATTTATGTTCTTGAAAACACAATTCACAAATGATTACAGTGGTTTACATAGTAGTACAAGTTAACATTTAATCAAAAATTTATGGAAACAATGAATGATTTCGAGAAGCGTCTCGAAAAAGCAACTAATAAACCCGGCCACTCTCAACCAGACCTTAAACTTCTCGGAGAAGAATTCGTTGCCTTTAAAACAAAGGTGACCACGGAATTATGTGCCCTTCATGAGGAGATGGCTCGTCTGGAGCTCAGAGTAGACTCCATCGACGCCGCTTCGAGGAATCACCTACTCTTACTTCACGGCATCAAAGATGAACCTTCGGAAGACACTAGATCCCTGGTGACCACAGTGCTCTCCGGCCTAGGATGCCCCGAAGAAGCCATTAACGACATAGAATGCAGGAGGTTAGGTCGCCCGAAGCCCAACAAGAACAGACCTGTTTTACTCCAATTTCATCGCTCGGCGCATCGTAGATCTGTTTGGGAGAAGAAGAGATGTCTAAAAGGATCACCTCTCCTCCTGACGGAATCTCTAACCATCACACGGCAGAAACTCTTTACATCAGTCCGTGCTATTTTTACTAACAACAGATGCTGGACCAATGACGGCACAATTATGGTGATTCTCCCTGACGGCACCAAGCGCGCTGTCAACACACAGAAGGAGTTAGATGCCGCGGCCGCCCTGGTGATCAAACCTCCTAAGCCATCTACCAGCACAAACACCGGCTCCAGCTCAACTGGTCCAGATCCACAGCATGATAGCTCCAGGACGATCGGCCTGCGTTCAAGAATAAACGCAAAGAAATAGGAGTCAGTGTTATTAAGTGATTAGTGATAAGACTGATAAGTGATATATTATTTATTTTTTCCGCAGATTAACATATTCTACTTTATTGTCAATTTTGCTAGCTTAATGGCTGATTTGTAATAATTTAATAATCTTCTTCCAACAAAACAATAACATTTAATTAGGTAGGTACTTTATAACTAATTCTTTTGCAAAAATAAAAAAAAAAACTAGTCCAATGCTTTCAAAACCACTACAAATTATCGAGATGTGATATAATTTATTATAACAATGATTACAGACACACTTATATAGTTCCTATGTAGATATATATATATGTACTGTTACTAATTTTAATTTGGCCTATATACTTATTTCGATAATTTGAAGGCATACTAACATTTCTGTCTGCTCCAATTCAAATCATGTGCTTTAATTTTTTTATAATTTTATTTATATATGCGGTTACATTATTCATAAAATCATCTTTAAAGCTTACTCAACCTAATGAACTATAATGTGCCCGGGAACATAATTTATATACGTACTTACCACTGTTCTGTATAAACTATTATGCATAATAATGATACTAATAGGTATATATAACCCATCGTAATTAATAACGACTCATTATGTAGTATCTGTATGGGTTTATTGATGCTAAGAACTTGACAAGCTTATTTCGATAAAATTAACCTAGACTCATTCTATCTATTATTCTATCATAATTCACCTACTTTATTTTTTTTTTTGCTTTTTACAACACGTGTGTATCTGCCTTCTATTCTACACAAACTCATAGTATCTATTATATATTATTATGCGCTTGTGGCCATATTCTATTTACTTACCGGCTATTATTTACTGTGCACAATAGAAAGACAAAGCCGATTTTAATTTAACTACTTGTGTAAACACGTAGGTACTTAAGTAGACATAACCACACCGCTCGCTGCGTACAACGTCTTGGTACCTACATTTCATTTATAATATTATGTTATGAAGATTTACATTCGTATTATGTATGATATTATAATACGAATGTGAGTCTATTTTTCAACTCTGCTTTACGCACGTAAACAGTTTGTTAATTTTTTTTATTGATACATTAGCATTTAGTTTGCCTTTATCTGCTCTGACTTCTTCTTTTTAAATTTTTCTTTTTTTGATGTTTTATATATATATATACACCTGTACTATTTTATATTGTTTAAACATACTGTCACCTTCAATTAACTTCATAGATGCCTTTGAAATTTGTAATTGCTTTGAAATATCTATGTACATAAGTATGTGACGCTTTGAACATTGCGCATAATCAAAATATTATTATATTTCACTATTCATAAAAAAAAAATATATATATATATACATAAATATGTATCTCACAAGTCACTCATGACTCACATATACCATTAATTCACTTACCTATCTATATAATGTTAGAAATAATTATATTCCTTATACATATTCTGTTGATGCTAACAACATTTTTCATTAACATTCAACCATATTATTTACGATCATCACTCACTTCTTATATTTTGTATCCTTTTTATTTAACCTTCCGTTGAATACAGCCTATATTTAGATTTTTTCTTCTTTTCTTTATACCTAGTTATCTTTTTGATATTGTTTATTATCGTATGTTTCATTTTGATATCGATTATATAATACGTCGAATAATCGACGTATTCTTTATCCACAACATAACACCATTCCCCCACTCCACTCTCATTCCCCCCCCTCTCTCCTAAAATGCTCCTCGTACTTGCTGCTCTCATTTCTATTTCACTATTTTACCAGTATAATATAATATCTCGCATGTCATTCATAAAACTCTTCATTTATTGTATACTTTTTTTCTCATCTTTACCAAAAGTATTTATTTTTATAGAAAAACTTATATAATTCATGATGATAACTATTATGTATCAAAACTGTAGAGGACTACGGACTAAAACAGAAATATTTCACAATAATATTTTATTGAATGACGATTGTCACATATTCGGTATTACTGAAACTTGGCTTATTAATTCTATTTTAGATCCAGAACTAGCACCAACAGAATTTTACAGCGTTTTCAGACGGGATAGATCTAGTAACATTACAATTAATAGTATAAACAACCAAGAAGATTCTCGTCGAGGCGGAGGAGTGATGATCATAACACGTAACAATCTTAACGCGTACCCTCGCGAAGACTTAATCTGCAATGCTGAATGCATCTGGGTAACTATTCCTCCCTCTAACTCTACCTCCAAACGTACTATCCATGTAGCCTGTGTTTATCTGCCACAGAGTCAAGGATATGAAACTGCGCTCAGTTCATTTCTTTGCTTACTTGCTAACGTAAAAGATCAATATCCCGATGACATCTTACTTGTAATTGGAGACTTTAATATGCCCACCGTAACATGGAATGTACAAAACAATGATTCACACTTGACACCTGAAAACTTGAACACAATTAGTTCCTCACTTGCTGACACAATCCATTATTCTGAATTAAACCAGTATAATTACATAAAAAATGCAAATAACCGAATCCTCGATTTAGTTATCTGTAATGAGGAATGCAAAGTATCTCGCGCACACGATCCTCTTGTCAGCGAAGACTCGCACCACCCATCACTTAAAATTATGCTACAAATCGATACACTTCCTATTATTCACGCCCCACCCAAAGAAATTTATCAATTTAAAAATGCCAATTACGATTTAATTAACCAACATCTGTCAATGACAGACTGGTCATTTACTCGGGAGAATGCAGATGTCGACGTAGTAGTCGATTCTTTTTACAACATTTTAAACAAAACCATTAACCAGTTTGTCCCTAAACGTATCATAAAAAAGAAAAAATTTCCAAACTGGTATTCAGCTCATCTAATTAAAATCATTAAAGACAAACAAAAACTTCATAAAAAATGGAAATCCTATAATAATCCAGTTGACTACATAGAGTTCTCAATCAAACGTACGCAACAAAAATACTTGCAGAAACATTGTTATAATCAATACATAAGTTCAGTTGAATATAATATTCTTATAAATAATAAACAACTTTGGAACTACGCTAAAAACAAAAGTAAAACAAATGGCATTCCACAAATCATGCACCTTGAAGACGAATCAGGCACTGGCGCTCATCAAGTGTGCCAATTATTCGCGAAACATTTTCAGTCCACCTACGTAAACGATAATGACACGAATGATCCGAGTATAAACAATAGTTTTACCTATATGAATAATCATAACCCGATTGGGAACGTAGAAATAAACAATTTATTGATCAATAAATACCTGAAGAATTTAGACATTAATAAGGGTGCTGGCAGTGATGGTATACCGCCATACTTTGTCTCAAAATGTGCCAAAAATCTTTCATACCCACTAACTAACATATTTAGAATGTCACTAGAAGCAGGAAAATTTCCTACAAAATTCAAAGAAGCAACTATAATCCCTATTCATAAAACAGGTTCAAAAAGCAACATTGTAAACTATCGCCCAATCTCAATTCTAACAGTATTTAGTAAACTCTTTGAGAAAATTGTCTACGATCAAATTTATACAACAATTGTTCGCAACATACAAAACCAACAACACGGATTTCTACAAAAAAGATCGGTACTAACAAATTTGGTAAATTTTACTGAATATTTAACGAGCAATATGGACAATAGAAACCAAGTAGATGTAATCTACACTGATTACTCTAAGGCCTTCGATAAGGTAAACCATTTCATTCTAATTAAAAAATTAAATCAATTAGGCATCCATGGTGACTTACTTCGGTGGCTCACTTCATACCTTCGGAGTAGACTTATGTGTATCAGTTGAGGGAACTAAGTCCAGCTTCTTTTTCGTGCCCTCCGGTGTTCCTCAAGGTTCTCATTTAGGGCCATTATTATTTAATGTTTATATTTACGATATTCACAAATGTTTTTTACACGCCAATTACCTAGCATATGCAGACGATAAAAAAATATACCTAGTTATAAAATCAATCGAAGATTGCATTAAACTTCAAGAGGACCTAAATCGTCTTTTTGACTACTGTGAATCAAACAAACTTGTAGTTAATACCTCAAAATGCAATAAAATAACATTTACACGTAACAAAAATAAAATTCCCTTTATGTATACATTAAACGGGACATATATCAAGGAAGTAGAATCTATCAGGGTGTTTAGTGTTGAAATAACTTTAGGACATTAATACATTATACCCATGTTCCTTACCATTATTCCTTCCTTGTGATTCCCTTCCTTTCACATCAAGGCCCTTACCCAAGAAGCAAAGAAGATGATTTAAAACACTTGAAAAAAGAACACTTTTGCACTTCCTTTTTTTGAATAAAAACATTCAGTTGTTATCTTGAAAAATTCGACCAAGCTTGTACAAGCATTTCGCCAATCTCGCAAATAACAATAATATAAATATATTATAATTGTCGTGAAGACCATCGGGTCATCATCATTGGAAAGTGATCGTAAAGAAGAACTGGGAGCTGTCACCTCATCATCAAGGTAAGGGCCATTCCTATCGTTTCCTTCCTCCCTTGTCGATTTAAAAACACAATCTTATACACTCGTAATTTCGCCACATAATTTAGTTTTACAGTCCACACGGTGTCATCGGACACTTAACATTTTGATCCTTGTAGCCGGATATAAATCACATTCCCGCTAAATTACATCTTGTTGTTTTTTAGCAAAAAATTCGCCAAATTGAATATCGTTTCAATTCAAATGATTGTGTTTTTAAACTCGCATCCTTTCAATTCCGTTCCTGTCGTAAAGCTATTTCAACAATAATTCATTATTACGCATAAAGATTAATAATTAATTAGGTAATCATATTGACATCATTTGTTTGTAATTTCGGTAGCATTCGATAAGTAGGCATCAGTTTGAAGTCGCGTCGGTAACGTAGAGCCCTGTTAATTATAAATAAACCAATCGTCGGTAATGTAGAGCCCTGTTAATGGTAACCATAAATAAACCAATCGTCGGTAACGTAGAGCACTGTTAATGGTAACTGATGGTAACGTAGAGCCCTGCTTCCATAGATACGCAGTGAAGTTTGTTTATGATTTCGTTGTCAAGGTAAACTGTAAAGAGTGACAGTTTTTTACGCAGTTTTGTTATTGTTTTTTTATTTGGTTTGAATATTTTTTGGTTTTAAATATTCAAAAATGGCATCCAATTCAATTAAATATAGATTGTCAGTGCTGGATATGGAGAGTATTCGTGCGTCTGCTTTGAAAGCAATTCAAACAACGAATTTGTTTGACAAAGACGCTTTTAAAATACGTTACACAGATCTCGTAACTGTACGAGAAAACTTTATTCAGGCTCATATATCTCTGGAAGCTACAAAAAAGGATGAGGCTGATGTAACGGTATTACAATCGAAATATTCGGAGATACAAAATATGTATTACGAAATACAATCATATTTTAACCAACTGTTTCCTGAAAAATCAACAGTTGCAATCGACAATAAAACAATGAACTATAATTTGACTAATGTTTCGTTACCTAAGTTGAATTTGATAGTCTTTTCTGGAATTTCAACAGAATGGATGAATTTTATTAACACTTTTGACTCGTTAATTCATTCAAATAATTCATTAAATTCCGTTCAAAAAATGCAATATTTATTAACTAGTCTCACTGGTGAGGCATTAATATGCGTGAAACATTTGCCGATTTCGGAAGGAAATTACTTTATTGCTTATCATATTCTAAAGACGAGGTATGATAATGTACGCCTAATGGCTGATATACACGTGGAGGTAATTTTGTCATCCCAGCCCGTAAAGGCTCATGACAATTTGAGGCAATTTATTTCAATGCTGAAAGAAAACATTGCCGCTTTGGAAGTTTTAAATTTTCCGGTACGTGAATGGAGTTTCATATTGTTACATATTGTTCTACGCAAATTACCAAAAGAATTGCGTATTGATTTTGAGTTACAACATAAGTCGGAAAAAATTCCTTCATTCGATCTACTATTGCAGTTTTTGGAGGGACAATGCTTAGCTAAGGAAATGGCGTCAGGTATTATTCCGGAACATATGACACAAAAGGAAAATTTTAATAAAGTTCCATCGAAGGCCTATAATTTTAAAAGTCGTTCGAGCAATAATAGTAATGTTAATTCGTTTGTATCGAATATTGAAATCAAGTGTCTTGCTTGCAAATCGCCACATGCTCTTCATAAATGTGACAAATTTTTAAACCTTTCTGCAAAGGATAGATACTCATTCGTAAAAGAACATAATCTATGCCTTAATTGTTTGGTCCAAGGGAGACATAATGCGAAAAATTGTCAATCTCGCTTTTCTTGCAAGCATTGTCAAGCAAGACATCATACCCTGTTGCATTTTCCAAAGAAAATGTTGGAAAATCCAGAACCTCAAGAAAATTCGTCGGAACCAATTGCTTTGACAACGGTGTACAATAAAACTAACACATCGGTGTTATTATCTACAGCCTATGTTGAAATATTGGACAAAAATGGCGTTTTCAAAAAGGCTAGAGTTTTGCTCGATAGCGCCAGCCAGGCTAATTTCATTTCGGAGAATTGCGTCAAACGCTTAGGTTTGCCTCGTCAAAAGAAGCAGTCACTTGCAGTGCTAGGTATTGGCAACATTCCTACAATTAATTCCAACGGATTAATAAAAACACAATTTCGTCCCGTCGCCTCGAAGGAATCTGGTATTACGACAGATTTCCTTATTTTGAATAACATTTGTTCAAATATGCCGTCATCTCGTATCGTCGAGCATGAGTGGTCACACATCGCAGGACTCCAATTGGGAGACCCTACATTCTACATACCTTCAGAAATTGATATCCTATTCGGAAGTGATATCTTTGCGTCGCTATTGTGCTCAGGTAAATTAATTGGCAATCAAAATGAACCTGTAGCCATTGAAACCAAATTAGGTTGGGTTTTGATGGGAAGTGTCAAACCATCAAATCATTCTATTAACTCATTTTTCACTTCAATGGAGGAATCAATAGATGAAAAACTTAAATGTTTCTGGGAAATCGAAAACGTTCCTCTTTTGAAGAAAATTCAATCGCCTGATGAACTTCGTTGTGAACAATTATATGTTGAAAATACCTACCGTAACAAAGATGGGAGGTACGTTGTATCTTTACCATTTAAGGGAACCCCGGAGAAATTGGGAAAATCATATGACACAGCATTGTCACGTCTCACGCATTTAGAAAGGAGACTGGATCGAAATCCTGATTTCAAATCCCAATATATTTCGTTCATGAGAGAATACTTATCGTTAGGACACATGATGGAAATACCATCTCAATCGCCAATTGTTGGTAATTACTTCATACCTCATCATGGAATAATAAAGGAGACGAGTTCTACCACTCGCTTAAGGGTTGTTTTTGATGCAAGTGCTAAAACGTCATCGGGTATGTCATTGAACGACATTCTTTTGGTCGGTCCCAAATTACAAAAGGACATCGTCGAATTGATGTGTAATTTTCGAATACACAAAATCGTTTTTACCGCTGACATACGTCAAATGTATCGACAAATACTCATGGATAAGAACTCTCGCCGTTTCCAACGTATTTTGTGGCGAGAATCGCCTAGTCATCCTTTAACATTTTACATAACAGAACTTCCATCCCTCGCCAATCTAAGAATTGATCGCTATGTTACAACATGTCTACAAAGTCGTTGTATACTTGTTGGATTTTCAGATGCCTCTGAAAGAGGATATTGTGGAATTGTATATTTAGTTGTAATTAACAACAAAGAAATATCGAGCCATATTTTGTTGGCTAAGTCAAGGGTTGCACCCATCAAAGTGACATCTATCCCACGATTGGAGTTGCTTGGAGCAGTTTTATTGGCAAATTTGTTGACTTATTGTAAAGAAGTATACAAAGTTAGACTTCAAATAGAAAGAATCATCGCTTTCACGGATTCGACCATTGTATTGGCATGGTTGAAGACACCTTCGTTTCTTTGGCAGACTTTTATAGCAAATCGTGTCGAAGCTATAATTGAAAATATACCGTATGAACATTGGTATCATATTTTCTCGCAAGATAATCCTGCGGACTTGGGATCACGAGGAGTTTTTCCAAATGAAATCGCTGACGCATCGCTATGGTGGTACGGACCTAACTTTCTATCATCACCTTTGGAAGAATGGTTACTAGTTAAACCTCAAACTATTCCCGCAGAACAACTACCAGAATACAAATCGAAAAACTTGATCTCATTCGTAACGAATGTGTCAACTTGTGACCAAGAGTTTCTACTGAAATTTTCTTCATTATCGAAATTATTACGTGTTATATCTTGGTGTCGTCGATTTATTAATAAATTACGTTCGAAATCAATTGGCACTTTCAACGTATTTTCCCCACTCTCTTTAAAAGAAAATAATTTATCTTTGACATGTTGCATTAAGCTTGTTCAAACTATTTATTTTCAACAAGATATAGACAGTATACAGTCGCATCATGTCTGTTCGACACAACTTCAAAAACTCGCTCCATTTATCGACGAAAATGGAATATTGAGAGTCGGTGGACGTATTCGTTACGCACAAATTTCGGAAAATGCTCGCCATCCTGTAATTCGACATTGTCTGAGCAAATGCATTGTTTGTTTTAAAAATAACCCGCGTGGAAGTTCACCCATGATGGGTAACTTACCCGCTTCTCGCTTTCGAGAAGGTCGTCCATTTTTGAATGTCGGAACGGATTATGGAGGTCCTTTTTTAGTGCGCGAGAGTAAACGACGCGGCGCCAAAACTTATAAGGCTTATTTATGTCTTTATGTTTGTTTATCGACCAAAGCCGTTCATCTGGAACTAGTTTCAGATCTATCTACTGAAGCATTTGTCGCAGCATTAGATAGATTTATCACTCGTCGCGGCGTATGCCAGAACCTTTACAGCGATTGCGGCAGCAACTTTATTGGGACCAATAGATATCATACTGGTCTGTCGAAATTCTTAAATGCACCCGAAAACAACGACAAACTTGTGGATGCAACTGTCACTCGTTCGATTACCTGGCACTTTAATCCTCCCTCCGCACCTCATTTCAACGGATTGTCGGAGGCTGGAATTAAGTCAACCAAACACCATTTGAAAAGGGTTGTGGGAGATCAAATCCTCACCTTTGAAGAACTAACCACAGTTCTGACTCGCGTCGAAGCAATTTTAAATTCACGACCCATTGGAGCGCTATCGCCGGATCCATCTGAAATGGACCCGTTAACTCCTGCCCATTTTTTGATTGGGGCTCCTCTCGTTTCTGTTCTTGAAGAAGATTTTGTGGATGTACCAATGAATCGTTTATCGCGTTGGCAACTATTGAAACAAATGTCTCAACATTTTTGGAATCGTTGGCGGAAAGAATATCTACACACTCTTCAACAACGAAACAAGTGGGCTACGACAAACCCTAATTTGAAAGTTGACGACCTAGTTATGATTGATGATTCGCAATCAGCCCCCATGCGATGGCCTGTCGGACGAGTCGTTGAACTATTTCCCGGCGCTGATGGAATTATCCGTGTCGTTTCAGTATGTACTCCCCAGGGTGTTTTTAAACGTCCCGTGGTAAAACTGTATCGACTACCTATCGATTAAATATCTGTTTTGCTTAGTTTATAATTTTAATTTCGTTATTAATTCTATCATTTAATTTGGTTTGTTGTCGTTTTCTTTTTTGCTTTCTTTTTCTTTCGTGTCGTTGATGCACAATTATTGAGAAAATTATCACATTTTCTCAAGGCCGGCGGAATGTTTAGTGTTGAAATAACTTTGGGACATTAATACATTATACCCATGTTCCTTACCATTATTCCTTCCTTGTGATTCCCTTCCTTTCACATCAAGGCCCTTACCCAAGAAGCAAAGAAGATGATTTAAAACACTTGAAAAAAGAACACTTTTGCACTTCCTTTTTTTGAATAAAAACATTCAGTTGTTATCTTGAAAAATTCGACCAAGCTTGTACAAGCATTTCGCCAATCTCGCAAATAACAATAATATAAATATATTATAATTGTCGTGAAGACCATCGGGTCATCATCATTGGAAAGTGATCGTAAAGAAGAACTGGGAGCTGTCACCTCATCATCAAGGTAAGGGCCATTCCTATCGTTTCCTTCCTCCCTTGTCGATTTAAAAACACAATCTTATACACTCGTAATTTCGCCACATAATTTAGTTTTACAGTCCACACGGTGTCATCGGACACTTAACACAGGGACCTTGGGGTAGTACTGGATGTTAAATTAAACTTTATACAACACACTGATGAAATCATTAACAAAGCCAACAAAATACTAGGATTTATCATTCGAATAACGAAACCTTTCCACAACCTTAAGACTCTATATTCCCTTTACACAGCGTTCATCCGTCCCCACTTAGAACACTGCACACCGATTTGGACTCCTTTTTACCAAGCTCACATTGAAAGAATCGAAAAAATTCAAAAAAAGTTTTTTAAATACATAAATTATAAAAAAAAAATAATAAACTTCTCAAATTACACCGAATCTATTAATTACCATAACTTCGACTCCCTTCATACACGACGTTTAATTTTTGACCAAATCTTATTATTTAAAATTCTTAATAATGGCCTGGACTCGCCAGAACTAACCAACTTAATAAATATTCATATTCCGACAAGATCAACACGGCAATCCCATTTGTTTCATTTGCCTACACATAGAACTAACTTTAGAAAAAATTCACCAATTCCCCGTATATGTGCACAATATAACACAAAATTTCAAAATATTGACATATTTAACAATACACTTCACAAATATCGATTAGAAGTAACACGTACGATCGAAAATTAATACAAGAGTGTGGAATGTATTCGGAGCATCTCCTATCCTCATCCTATATTCCTCTTCCTCTCCTTCTCACCCAAAACTAATTGTATGTAATAAAACTCCATCTCCATTCAACTTTAACATAGGAGACTTTTTTGGCTTGACTTCATTTAACAATGTATATATTTATCTTTATATTTTATGTATAAGCTGTCTGTCTCTTACCAATAAATAAATAAATAAATAAATATTCTGTAACAGTAAAGTTATGTAAAAAGTTTAGTAGTAGCATTTTGTGAACACCTCACTGGGTGTTGAGGTGTTCGCAAGTTTTGGAATATATTCTGTCGTTTTTGTATGATAAATAAATTGAGATAGGTGGCACTAGGATTTTCCAATGTTTTTTTTCCAATGATATTTGAACTTTTTAGCCGGATGGACTATTAATCAGTTTTAAATGTTATAATTGAAATCAATATTAGCGACTTTCAATTGAAAATTTTAAGAAAATTTAAAAAAAGATCGGGCGCATCTATAGGTGATTTTTAACTGTATCTCTTACTTCGACTAAAAACTAGCAACATTATATTAATTTTCTAAACGCATATTTATAATGGCTGCTATCTTTATGTATGATTATATTACTTTATGTATGCAAGATTCTTCCGGAACTAAATGCAATCAGCATAGTCGTGGATAAAAATATCAATTTTTATTTAATGTGCGACATCTATTGACTTTTCTGCAAGTCTGGGATGAATATTTGATGTATTTTGGAATAACTTAATAAGTAACATAACGACGATCCGAGGAGATGATCTAAGCATTGAACCACTGCTACTCTTCATAGAAAAATCGCAACTGAGGTGGCTTGGGCTTGAGGCTTGTGGCTTGAGTAAGAATGTCTGATGACGGAATTCCGAAGAAAATACTGAGTGCAATTCCAGAGGGTAGACGTCCAGTGGGCCGCCCCAGACACAGTTGGGTGAGGCAACTCCAGAAACTGTGCGAGGAGTGGATGGTTCTGCCATGGACGGAGGCCGAACAATCGGCGCAAGACAGGGACGTATGAAGGAGCCTTGTCGATTCAGTGGGTCCCCGACCCGACTAGGACAAGGGAAAGAATAAGAAGAAGAAGTAACATAACTTAATATGACGACCGGCGTAGTCCAGTGGAAAGGCTTTGGACTCCAATTCCGAAGGTCGCGGTTTTGAACCCGGCGTGCGCAAATAAATTTTATTTGATTAATTTGTGTTATTTCACAATTGATTAATTTAAAATAATATATATACGGAGAAAAATGTTATTCTAAAATACGATCATTTTATACGTAAAAGCGGGACTGAAGTTCTTACGAACAAATTAACAGGGTTTCAATGTTTATTGGCGGGAACATGTAAGAATAAGTTGTTGGTATACGCAATTTCGTATGTATACCAACAAATTATTCTTACATTTTCCTGCCAATAAACATTGAAACACTGTTAATTTGTTCGTAAGAACTTCAGTCCCGTTTTCAACCGTTTTTATGAATAAAATTATCGTATATTAGAATAAAAATTTTCTCCGTGTAGTATATTTGCGACACGTTCCAGAGTGGAAGATACTCTCAATATCTCCCTGATGTAAGACCACCATTCAGAATTGAAAAGTTGCTTAATAACGGCTTTAGCAGTGTTTAGTGACTACATTTGAACAACCAGGTTTAGTAACTACATCTGAACAATCACGATTCCTGCTTTTATTTAAAATCAATAACTAACTATTATTGCCATCCTGTCGCATAAAATATATAAAGGCTGGAATGTAAAACGTATAATAGGTTCGACATTTATATCATAGTTCGAATTGTTCATTGTTTTAGTTATAACCATTTTTAAATCAATCTAGGGCTTTAACCGGAATGCTTTTTATTGAACGGGACCTTATAAATTAAACAGTTATAAAACATAATTATTGCACTAGTAAATATGGCTTCCGTCCAATCGGAAAATTGGAATTGAGAAAAACAAAACGAACTGTTTTAATACCGCGCTTTGTCCGAGACTTTGATTGAAAAATAAAGGTATAACAATTTTCCGTCCTGTGCTGTATTTATTGAGAATTAAATGAGCTTAAAATAAAAACTTTTCTGTAGGATATCACGATTCCAGATGAAAAGAATTGATTTAGTTCAGACAGAAAAATTGTTGAAGTTTCATAAAGACAGAACTAACCGTCGAGAGTTTTGGCTACTTCAAATTACGAATTAGGTACCTTTTGATTTAATGGCCAGTTGTTTCACACAAATGAATAATTCATCTGATTTCATTGTTGATTAACGCTGTGAAAGTTCTATTATTATTCAAATTCTGTAAAACAACTGGCTCATAATGGAACAATAACAGAACTTGAATATTGACATTGCTATTTGATGAATGCTTTATTCAAAATACTGTGAGACCATGTTGGCATCCTTGGGATTTTTCTTTCAGTGGGATTCCTTGGAAAAACAAGGAGCATCGTTACGCTCGTAATCCACTGACATTTTTTTTCCATTTTCAAAGATAGATCCCGCAATGTTTGGGTAGAATATTGCCACATTGCTAGTCAATCCAAGGGAGCCTGCTAACCTGCTAACCCATCAAAACCGTGGTTTCAACAATTCCTTCATTTTTCGAAAAAAGAAATTTCCACTTATTCGAATAAGAATTGGACGTTGTTTCGTTCCTTTCCACCTTTTTAAAATTCACGTCCTTGAACTCGAATTTTTGGCCACATATTTTTTTATTGTGCCTCACTTAACAAATATCCTATCTTCTATCAAGCCTGATCTAAAATTGCCTCCTCGCCATTCAACATATCATCTCTTCTAAGTATAAACACGACTCCAATCATTCATACAAATTTTAAATTTGAATATTTATATAAAATTAATACATAAATTCATATTTCCTCTCTCTGCAATTTGAAATGATGGCCTAGTACACCCATGAAGGGAAAATGCCAGAAAGATAAAAAAAACTGACACTTAGTTGTGGAAAAAACAGAAATACATAGAGAAATGTATAAATAGTAGGGTACGTGTGCTAGCGATGGGAATGATCGAAACTTTTATATAATCGATTTTTTTTAATCGAGACATCACAATAATCGAATGATTAATCGATTTTTTGCTCGGAGTTCGGGAGCAACAGCTACGGTCAGGGGCAGGATTTTTGTCTGTGACGGGGGGGGGGGGGGGGGGGGGGAGGGGGTGGTAGCAAGTCGAAAATTATTATGGTGCATCATGTATGGCAACGCTTGTTGTTTGTTGTAATTTTATTTGTTGGTATGCATTTCACAACATAACAATTATTGTTAAGCTAATTAGTTTAGCCCGTTGGTAAAAATATTTATGTATGTTTAATAATATGTCAATAATTATAATTATATGACATTTTTGTTCAAAAACAATTTCTAAATAACGTGTTTAAATAACGCAACATTAGTAAGTAAGTACTGCGACAATAATTCAATCACCGTTTTTATTTCCTGGCAATGGCAAATTGGCAAATTCCTTTTTGTTTGATGGCAACATTAGTGTTATTCCATTTTCCACGAATTTCAAATATGTGGGCATCTCACAACAATAAAATTACTAATAAGATATTTAGTTTAGCCGGTTGGTACAAATTCCCATTAATAATATTGACAGTGTGTCTGTGTTTAATACGAAGATAATAATTTTATGTCGTTTTTGTTAAAAAAATAACCTCTAAATAACATGTAGGTTATGGACACCTTTTCGTATGGAATTATTTGTATTTATATTTTTATATTTGTAGTTTATCATTAAATAAAGTTTTCTTACTATAGAAATCGTTTCATTTTTATTACAAACTAAGAAACACCTGTTAATTTCAAATAAATTAAATATATTTGGTCATATAAAGCAGATATGAAAACATATTACCTACTTGCTGATTTTAGTAGAGTATTATTTACTGCCCTGAAGAAACTACGGTTTTAGCGAAACCCGGTCGGCATTAAATATAAAAATGGTATATACTAAGTTATTGTTTTATTTTAAATTAAATATACAATACCCAAATAGATGATACATAACCTCATACTAAACATTTTTAAATTGTTGAAAGCTATCACCATCGCAATCTTTTACGTATAAACTATACTGAAAACGTAAATCGTTACCTAAAAGTATTCATTCATAATATAAAATTCACACATCAGGTTGATTATAACATGTACCTATAAAATATTTCGTTTGACAAGCAAAATCACTTTCGATGACGTTTCAAGACTATGCATTCGAATTCTGACATCGAGAAGCGAGAATCGATTCCAAGTTCGATGACGTTTAAAACCGATTGTCTCGGCCGTGCATTCGAAAGAATTTTGACATCGAGAAGCGAGAATCGATTCCAAGTTCGATGACGTTTCAAACCGATTCTCTCGGACTGTGCATTCGAAAGAATTTTGACATCGAGAAGCGAGAATCGATTCCAAGTTCGATGACGTTTCAAACCGATTCTCTCGGACTGTGCATTCGAATGAATTTGACATCGAGAAGCGAGAATCGATTTTTCTATGGAAATGAATCGAAATCATTCGATGGTAAAAAAGATCGAGTAAATAATCGATTATTCATCGATTGTGCCCATCGCTAACGTGTGCGACTTTTTCGATTTTTGCAAATCTTTTACTGAGATTGGCAGAAACTATAGTATTTACCCAGTGAAAGTCCACCACTCTAAATGGAAAACATTCTTTACCGTGTTTGGCGACCAAATCTTAAAGGGCAGGTTTTTCCCAACCGTCCCCTTCCCTATCCCTTCAGCCTCACAACATACTTTAATTGAAGATGCCGTAGCCTCATTAATGCGGAAATCACACAAAAAAACAGCAACAGAACACAAAATGTGGTAAAAAACATTACGAGACTTTCAAAGTATTTATAACAAGCGGTAATTTAAGTGATTTTTGACTAACAAAACCATTCGACACGGAATTACATACTATACTTTTCGTAATGGCCGATATAGTGAAATCTCTAACAATGGTTCTGACCTACATTACACCGGAAAGTAAATGAATACTAATAAAATTCGTAATGGCATCGTGACGTTTAAATGGAGGGCTGTTTCACATTCAGTCGGTGTTGCTAATATCGGCGGAGAGGATCCATCTCTAACTATAACTCTAACTTTAACGCTAACTATAACTCTAAGTTATGCTCCCCTTAACACCCATTAGTTACAAACATGAAGGGTTTATTGCCATTATCGCAAATGTAAGAGATCATAATGTTATGAAAAACCGTTTCGGAAAAGCGCGAACGGAATCGAAGAAGGAAATTATAACAGTTTATTCCACACGTAAGGCGGCAAAAAAAAAAAAAAATATATGTCACTTCTATACATTTTTGGTAGAAATTTTCTTTACTCAATATTTAGTTTATAATTGGGCTGGTATGGGTACCGCCGCCCCGGGAACCATTTATTAGACAACCAATACCCCTGCCACAGGTCACGGGGGATGAGATTTGTTTAGATCCTGGTGGTGGATCTTTTGACCAGTGCTTGAGAGAGACTGGTTGAGGGAGACATTTTGATCTCTTCTGCCGAACCCATCGCCTTGCACCGCAATGGAGGGATAGATTCATACGTTTTTCGCTCCTGAACACTTTGACTCCCAGATCCTACCCATCCCTCACACCTTTTTCCTTTCCAGAAATTCCTCTTCTTCCTTTACATTAAAAAAAAAAAAATTATCGGTTACAAAGGGATAAATAAATTACAAATACATATTTTTTTGCAGTGATTAATCACATAATATATGTATTTGATGTACCTCCATAAATAAGCAGGGCTTGTGTGTTTAGGGGGGTGTTATTACATGGTTTTATTTGACATGATTCAGTTCAAGTTTTCAGTATAATTTTTAAGGTGAGTTTTAAATTCTTTTATGTTAGTATTCATCTTCATATTTTTTTTCTGTTAATGAATTAAAAAAAAAATACTCCGAGATATTTATGATTTAACTGTCCTATTGTTTTTTTTTACATTTTGGAGTAGGAAGTATTGAAGTTTGCCTAAGATTTTTGTTATTTTTAATAAATTATGTATGTATATTCATAAATATACAATTCTCACAGCATCCCCAAATATGACACAGATCTTGACAAACCATAAAAAGTTTAGCTCTGCTACTGCAACATAAAAAAAACACATTTGATATATGACTCCACGTCTCGCACACTTTTTTATCTAATATTTCTATTTTTGATCCTGGCGGTGAAAATCCATTATAATAATCTATTTTAACAATTTTAAACTTTTTTTCATTTTATTTATTTGTGACCGTAACCGGTTTCAGTCCATCTTCAGACTGGTGCAATTATTGTTTCAAAAATTACGGTTTATATAATGACATAAATATAAGAGGGAGTTAGGATTAACGGGGTGGTATACAATTTTATTCAAACTATAAAATTTTTTCCACATCTGTTGCTATGCTTTCTTATTTTATTTTACAGTAGTAGAGCTGAGCTTTTTGTGATTTGTAGCTATTTTATGATGTAGTCAAGCGTGTAAAAGAACTTGTTCGCTAGTGTTAAGAGGAATATAAACGCCAGAAATATTCGACTTCTTAGCCCTTTTCGCGTATTTTTGGTATTATATGCGCGAGGAAAATAGCGCCAAAGTTGTTTTTATTTTTTTTAATGAATAATTTTACCAGAATGAAAAAAGTTAGTCGATGGATGGAGTCAAAAATAATCTTAGCCATATAGGGAAATTTTTTAAAGGTTGTTTCACATATAACTTCATATTTTACATACATGAAAAAAGAAATTATTTAGTACTTTACGCTTATATTTTTTGTAACGAAATAAATAATTTTATCATAATTCCAATAAATAGAAAAAGTAGGAAAAGCTTCAAGGCATCCATAGCATATTTTTTCATATTAATAATGTAAACCAATTCGTAATAATGATAAATCTAAATAGTGATTTGGTGTATAACATCATTTTAAAGCATTTACTGAATTACGAAACAATTGATCGTTCCTCAAATTAACTTTTTCACCCACCCCTCTCGGGATGTGATGAGGTGGTTTGTTTGTTAGTCAGAGAGTTAATATTGACAAGTGGATTTAGTAATAATCTGACAGGAGTTTGCACAGGGGATTTGCAGGCCGGCGATTTTGATGGCCGGCTTCTGCCTTTATGCATACTGAAAGCCATATTGGCTGATGTCAGCTAGGTTCATATGGTTTATATCTACCGAGCATGTATCTGACATCAGCCACTATTCGAATTTCATCGCTCATTTTTATATATACAGGTTGTAAATAAAATTATAGTCTCCGATTGACATTTTTAAAGTTTATTTTTTCTACAAAAACATAAAAAAATCAGTAGGTATTGGGCAGTTAGGGGCGGGGTGAGGGGTTGGTTGGTTACTCGGCGCTGTGACCAGTGACAAAATGTAGAAAAAAATCGTCAATTTAAAAAAAAAGACATCCAATAAGTCACCAGTGACCAAAATTTCATTTACATAATTACTTCAAATAATGTCAGGAATTACTGGTTAAAGTATGCCAAGTACGTTCCGTAACACCCTGTATACATATTTGAAAATTATTTACGTTTCGTAAGAAATAAATACGAAATTTAATCGTCCTCGTAGTAAAAGTCTTTATATCTCTGAAAATCATCGATAAAAACGCCTACGTTTAGGCTTTGTTGTTGTTAAATGATTGTAAACGATATTATAGCAAGCGCTACGATATCGTCAAAAAATCTAGTCGCTGAAGATTTCACCGTCTGAAAGCATTTTAATTTGTCACAGAACCTGCATAAAGATATTTATGGCTTGTGTCATCTTTGGGGGTACTGTATGGAGGGTATTTTTAGGGTGATAGAGGAGAGGAAGTCATGGGAAGGAAAAAGGTATGAGGGGCGGGTAGAAATTTGGAGGGGTCAATGTGTCCAGGAGTGATGAACGTATGAATCCATCTCTCCCACTGCGGTGCAAGACGATGGGTTGAGAGAGTTCGAATGGAGAGGTCCAGGTTAGTACCTGGCTATTCAGATCTAGTCACTAAACACGGAAAAAGACATTTTAAGCAACGTTTAAATTCTGAATGGTGGTCTTACACCAGGGCGATACTAAGAGTATCTTTCACCCTGGAACGTGCCGCAAATATACTATATATATTATTTTAAATAATTAATTATGAAATAACACAAATCAATTAAATAAAATGTATCTGCGCACGCCGGGTTCGAACCCGCGACCTTCGGAATGGTAGTCCAACGCCCTACCGCTGTACAACAATTTATATAATTTTCAGCAGGTCAATAAACATCTTGGGATGACAACTACCACGATTCCTTCTTTAATTTAACATTCAAAAGATTGTTATCTATGACGGTCCTGAATTCTACTGTATTGCGTAGTATTTCTGTACTTTCGGAAAAAATAGTGAAAAAATATTTAGAGATCTGACAGCGAGAAGTAAGGAGGAAATATCTTTCACTCCACTCCAAACAAGGCAGAATAAAAACAAAGCAGTAGGAATAGAGAAATTTAGAATGGAAAGCGTTGATCGAAATGAACAAGAAAATAAAATGCTTACGTGTTCATATTATTTAATGTTTTGGATTTTGTTCAAAAGTATATGTTAAGTCCCAATTCAATTCATTTTATTTTCGAATTGAAAACCACATTATTCTACAAGACAAAATAAATATAAAAAATAACGTTAAAAGAGAATTTTTTGTAGCATTATTGTATCGCAAATTCTTCCAGCTAACCTAATGAAAACATAATAAATGAAGTCATAAAATCTTATAAATATTTCCATACCAGAAACTAGCTGAGGTGTTGCATACATTAAATATGGATTACAGAATTAAAAGGCAATATTAAAACAAATTAAAATAATGAAATATGTGTAGGAAGTTTGAATTTTAATGTTGGCAATATTTATTTTGTTGCAACATTGATGCAAGCGCGTTTGACCGCGTGTTCGAGGATTGCCGGTGCGCTCTAAAACGAAATTATTCTAAATTCTAACACTATGTAGTAACTGCATCGTTCATCGAAATTTACCAATTGCAAAGCTAAAATCAAACGAATTATATATTTGTAGATTTTTTGTACTTAAAAGCTGGTGTACAGTATACATAAAAGTAGTTTTTTTCCTTGATGCATTCGATTTAACATATGTTTTATACTTTTGTTATTCGACGGTACTTTCTCACGTTACATCCTTTCCGGGACACTTAGTTATATTTTGTGTAAGTAGGTATACCGTAGTATAACTAAACCGACTGCATATTGTGTATAGATATGCCAGGGGGCCAACTATCGGGGGATCAACCGTCATAGAACCATTTGTCATGGCGTTTCTTCCCCTAGTCCTTTTCCTGTCGCTTTATAAACCGAACATTAGATACAATATTTTCTTCCCTGTGGATATATCACTTTTTCAGTTAAATGTATTTATAAATCCGTCTGATCAGCGATTCCCAAAGTGTGTCAGCTCTTAAGTGCTGTGGTTGCACCTTCTGGATTTGGGGATACGGGGAGGAGGTAACGGTGCGGAACGGTAACCACACACTGTTAAATGAACCATTCTCCTAATTAGCGAATCGCATACAATGTCGTTGATAATGATTTGTGAGCAATCCCTAAAATTGTTGTCAAAGGTAAAATAAGAAATTCAAAGGAAATTATCACTTCGTTCAAATTTATTTATTAATAACGTGTTCGATTTGTAACGAGAATATTTTATCATGTAGGTCAAGAATCACGGGATATTCTGAATTCTCGACAAATCAATCCAACTTTTAAAGTGGCACTAAGTGGAAGGTACTTTATAGCTGTCTGAATTCTTCACGCCACAATAAGTTTCAATTTAAAAAATGACGCTTAAGTACAAAGCAAATTTTAGTTAAGTAAACCAGATTTAACGCAGTTATTGGGCAGAAGCATCCGCCACCAAGACCTAGACAAAGCTTCCCCATGAACCCGATATTTATCGACAATAATAATCGATAAACTAGTCGATAGTGGATAAACTTGTCATCGTTACCGAGCATGACTGAAGATCCCTAACTTAGAAACAACAGTTCATGTTGAAAAAATCAAGAACAATTCATAGTTGTTAACTGTTGTTTGTTCGTTGGCTATCTGCAGTCATGCGTGGGAACAATGACATTTTACCGTCTTTATCGATAAAACCTTACTTACTCTGATATAATAATATATCAAATCTTGAACCCGATTTCTAGTCACTCTGTATACACGCTGTCCGGAAACTCCCGGTACCTACAAGCGGTAAACTGGTGAATCCACATCACTCTTAGAGTCAATTTTGGGTGTAAAATTTTTGATTTCAGTTTTGGTTTTTGAGTAAATCGGAAGATGAATTTTTTTATGTCAAATGTGAAAAAAAATCTATACGGGAATAAAGTGCTGATTCCCTAGTAAGCTCTCACACAAACAGTGTCATCAAACAGTCTTCTCTATATTTTCTCTTTATAAAACTAAAATAACTTTTTCACTTATTCTACTTATGTAATATTAACTTTTTTTATATAAAATATATTTTGTAAGTCAATTTTGTACTTTAGGTACTTGGAAATATAGTATTTTTGATTTTATATTACCTACACTCAGGTAGTGCCTTAGTGGGTTTTCATTTCTTGATTATACTATTTGTTATTATATATTATGTTATTATATACTATTTGTTATTATATATTATATCTATTAATAAATGGAAATAAATAATGTTAAAAAAAAAAAAAAAACATTATACAATAGCATTTTTTATTTAAAAAAAATTTGAAATACAACTTTAAGTTCAAACCTTGCTTGACTATTTAGAAAGGACTTTTATAAATTTGAATATAGGCCTCGTTTATCAATGCAACAATTCAAAGCAGTGCTATTTTGGCGTGAAATTAGGGACGCATTTGGGGTAGCAACCCCAAATGTAATCGCGTTCACTCACTTGTGAATATTCCCTTTGAGGTCGAGTCCCTCCTATTTTGATCTGTTCGAGGTCCATAAAGCAACCAGTCCTGAGGGACCAGTTTAGGTCTATTGAACACACTAGATAATATATGTTAAGTCGGGACTCTGTTTACTTTATTAAAGTTTTTTTGGAAATCCTGCCGCTCGATAATAAAGCATAAAATAACATTTTTAATCTTGGATTTTCTGGTTGGAATCCAAGGACTAGATCATCGTGACGTAAGGAGAAATTTCGCAATGGTATTAGTAACACAAGCTGCTCAATGGGCATATTTACATCTTGATGTATTGGAACATATTACTTACGTATTATAATTATAACTTCGAAAGAAATACGCATAGGCTTTTTATTTTTCCAAGACGCAGGACCAATCTACAAATGATAACGCTTTTGGGGAGAATGACTTCATTCTTAAACCATTTTTCTTCTGAGGTAGATAGTTTTAGATAAACTTATCTGACTTCAATATTGCAATAAGTATTTTTAACACAATTTCAACTGATGTTATTAATGTTGCTGATTTACAGATTGAGATGCATATGAAAATGGACGGTAAATAATACTTTAAACGAAAAGAAAAGAAATATTGTTTGATGGAATTGGGTGATAATATGTGCAGGAAAAACAAGGTATGTAAAGAAAAGGGACGAACAATTACTTACCACTGTAGTTCTGTGAAGGAGCATATGAAAATCACAATATAGTTACACAGCGCAATACTTTGTGGTAATTATCCCACAACAAAAAGAATGAGTACATGATTATATTACGTACTTTCGAGAAAATTCCTTCTTTTAACTTAAAAACGACATTGTGTATACGAAAAACACCAACTGCTTGTTTCCAAGGTAGTTCCAAATTTTCTTCTGCTTTAAAAACAAATGCAGTCAAATTTTCACTATTTTTCTTGTCAATCATCCAAATTTCAAATACTTTTCCAGCATGGTGATGGTTAGGGGAAACTGGATAAATGAAAATCCGGTAGCAAGTACACAAATATAAGGGTTGTTAATGTAATATTACGATTTTATTTTATTTTAATTTTTTCATTTAATATTATGGTCATCTGTATTTTTATGAAATTTTACTGGATTCACTATTTTTCACAAACAATAAAATAAAAATAAAACGTAAAGAAATTAATAAGATTTTTTTGTTTTGTTTAATTAATCATAACACACAATAATTTTAAGGAAGGGGTGGGGATACTGGGGATGTTATGAATGGAGGCACAGTGACTTCCAGCCGACGTACTAAGGCTTTGTTAGAACTAAAATTCCTGGCGGAAGTTTTCGCCTGACAAATTAGTGATAGAATCTACCCTCTGGCGAAAAGTTCTTGTACGTCTCAAAGTAGCTGCTTCAGCTTACTCTACATTATAAATTGCAGCTAACATCGCCGGTAAATCAACCATTATAGTAAAAATATACGATGCCTGTCCTTCGAAAAGCGTGCAGGAATTAATCTTAGGTTAGGATATAATATACTAGATTTGACAGCAATGTCGAAGAAAAGACGTTGTCGATAAAATTGGTGGTTCGATTTACTCGTTGTTCGACTGCGACTCGCTAATTCAAAGTCGATCGAAGTATGTAGTTTCGACGGCTATTGGAGAATTGAGCCCCAGGAGCGTCGCCCGGTATGTTTTAGTTAAGGCCGGTCTCCTGCGACCGTTTACACAAACAATACTCAAACATTACATACCATAAACATTTTGTTCGTCTAATGTTTCATTTTGATTCCAGTATTGTTTTATCTTCCGGCTTGCAGGACTAACTTTCCAATGGTCATGCCAGTGCGTAGAGCAATCTTTTCGTTAAATAGAATATTGATATATTTAACATAAATGAAGCACAATTTAGACGGCAAGCTTTATTGCTGCTAGAATAAAATCTGATGTTACATTTTCAACCGCTTTCTGATGGGCGTATTTTGGATTTTGCACGGTTGATAAACGGCCATTTACGACACATAGATGGTTGTTTTTGAGTTGTGTAAGGTTAGGGTTAGGAGCGAGTTAATTATTAGGAAGCTTATTGTTTTCCTTTAAAATTGTATCTTTAACTGTACCCTATTATTGTTATTATTATCTTTTCGAATTGAAATTTAAAAACGTTCTTAAAATGAATAAATAATTTAATTAAATTGAATCATTGGGGCTCGGTGGACGCGCGCACACACATTTTATGTAATGGTCTATGATTTATACACAGAGAAAAATGAACTGTTAAAAACGGGACTGAAGTTCTTACGAACAAATTAACAGTGATTCAATGTTTATTGGCGGTAAAATACGTACGAAATTACGTATACCAGCAAATTCTTAATATTCCCGCCTATAAACATTGAAAACCTGTTAATTTGTTCGTAAGAACTTCAGTCCCGTTTTTAACCGTTCTACGAATAAAATGATCGTATTTTCTATTAAAATGTTCGTTTTTTCTATTAAAATGTTCGTTTTTTCAAATAACATTTTTCTCCGTGTACGTACAAACGCACCGAAGTAGTTGACCATTAACGTCTCTGTAAATAATTACGTTGTCGTCAAAAAATGTCGAAATGAGTTCCGACGAGGAAGAGGTGCTCACGATTTTAGCTATAAGATTGTAGACGCTACGTCATGGAGAAAAAATAGATTTCGAGTTAAGCTATACATTAGTAACTCGGTATTTAACGAATATTAAGAGTAGAAGACCGACATGGATTGGAAAATTTCTTCCGTCTCTCTGAAACCGATTTGGGATTAATTTCAGATACAAATATACCATTTAAGAAATTCAAAGCAACAATTATTATCATTAGTTCCATAGGTTTATTAGGCTCCCAACAATAAATTGATTAGACTTAAAAGACTTTATTTAAAGGTGACTTCATGATAGAAACAATAATTCAGCACGTAATTATTTATTTAAAATTTAGTAAATTCATAATTTAGTTAAATGAAACAAATTAATTTGTGTAAACTACTTTAATCACATTTTATAATATTCATGTTATTATCCTGATGAAGAAACCATCGGTTTTGAAACATGTAGATCTTATAACATGTGATTAGAGTGGTTTATACAAAGTAATTTGTTTTATTTAATTAACATGATGCCACAAAGTAATTTTGTAAATATTGAAGAAAAAAATATATTATTAAGCTCGCTTAGTGCACATACACACAAAACTCGTGTGATTTTTGCTCCGTGGTTGACCGAACTGTTGTTAAAAAAATTAAACAATACCCTCCCCTCATCTCGGCCACGGGAAGCACACACATTGAGACTGCAAATAACATGTGGACAGCCACGCCCCCATTTAGCATGATCGAACAAAATGTTTGTGGTAAGGTTTGAGGTATTTTTTGTGGAAACGGTCGCAGGAGACCGGCCTTTAGGCACACACTGCGGTCCTCTTCATTTCCAAGGCCTTTGCTTTGGGTATAGCCCTGAGGGAAAAGCAAACCGATGCGCGACGTCTTAAAGGACCCGCGTAATATGTACGTGGGTTATCAACATTTTAAGGGTGATGTTTATTATGTGATCACCGCACAAGTGTCCCAACCGCCCGGAGCCATCCCCAGTTCGGGGTATGTAATGGGCTATAGAAAGATGGAAGGGGATGAAGTGTGTTAGGATCAATAGAGGATGATGACAGGAAAGCTTCTAGCATTTCCGACCTGATGGAATGGTAAATATTTCAAGTTTAGTTTCTGGATGGTTGTTTTTTCTACAAGGTATTAATAGCATTTAGTAATTTATTTAGAATTTTTTACTCAATAAAATACATTTACTCAATAAACAAAAGGTATATATAACTGACATAAATTAAATTGAAATCTTTTGCAAATTTTAAGGAATTTTGACAGAAAATGCTGGCAACCCACAGGGATCGATTTTGTGTCCAAGACGTTTTCGTTGTAAATAAATGACTCTGTCATGTGCACCAGTACATGTATAAATAAAGGTTATTATATTATGGAAGAAGAAGATAATAATACTAATAAATCTAAACGAAATATCAAAAGAAGACACAGAAAATTAAAAAGGACTCGAACCGAATTCTTTTTATTTTTCTGTGTCTTATTCTCTTTCATGTTTTGTTAAGATTTATTGATCTTATCTTCTTCTTCAATGATATATATTACATTCATCGGTTTCGCCTTAAAAAGTTATTCCAATAAAAAATTAATGATATTATAGTAAAAAGTGTTTTTGTAGTTTTTTAAGCCTTCAAAGACCATAGAAAACCAGTGGCCCGAAGGGTATTAAAGCCGAATTTCGACTCGTTCTTTTGCCCCATAACTCTGATACCGAATGATTCCCATAAAATGTATCTTTTCAAGGGATACTTTCACTCTTTCCCTTTATTGTAGAATCACTTGCACACCACAAATAATACCTGTACACCGAAAATTAATACAACATAAGCCATTTTAGAAAAAAAAGACGGATAATTTCATACATACTGAAATTTCGTTGGTGCGGTCGATTCCGACAAATCACTTTATATCTCAAAATGAAAAGAGCTAATTTGGGTGCAAATTTTTATAACTGCAAGGATTTTTAACGATTTGTGTCACATTGAAATCGAATTGATATCTTACTATATTTTTTACTCATGTACCTAGTCAATTTCAGCTTGACGAACTACAAAGAGATTAGGTATCCAAATTAAAACATTTATAATAATTTAATGTATCGGGGCTGTAAAAGGTTAGAAGAGATCGTAATTATTCTGTCTGGTAAAGGAAATAAAGATGTAAATAGATAATGGAAAATACACGGATTAATGTGATATCACATGTAAGAGATGAATGAAAAATATCATTTGAATTTAATATTAAATTTGGTTTCAGATAAGGTGGTACTTATTCACAGTATCAAGATTTTAATGTTTTCTTAACATTACCTTGTAGAATAAAAATACATTTTTATCGCTTGTGTGGGGGCCATTGAGCCATGTTGTGCTAAATTACATTAAGATAAACTAATCACATTTAGGAAAATATTATTCTAATTAAATCCTTGTATATATATTAAAATATATACCAGCATTAGATAATAGAATTTCCAATAACATGTGTTTCACATTATGTCCTCTGCATGCAAAATGTATCTAAATTTCTCCAATAAACAATTAACAGTATTAATCTCGAGTGACCTGCCAGGAAAGTAAAAAGTCCTGTATCTATTTTGCCTGTACAGAATCTAAATAAATAATTATATATGTACATTTTAACGCAGGCTCACGTTATTGGTCGAATGCATTGTACATACAGTTTTTAATTAGTGATCGACAAACTGGTGGATGAAATCTGTTGGCCATAAGTTGTAATAGTTTGTTTGGTCTGATAGTTAGTAGTAAGATTTGTTTAGCGCTCTTGAGGAGATTTTTCACAAAAACGGCGACATAAAAATCATCCAAATATTATAATTAGAGTTTTCAAAGTCCATCATCAGAGCAGAAGTAAAGAGCTTTAGAGGTGTAACGTGAAGAAAGTTGTGTACTTACTAGGGATGCCGTGTTTCAGTCAATTCTCGTTAACGTGGACTACAACTTTACCACGGTCTACGCCACTACTTGGAAAACTTATAAATGTCTAAGTCGGCTACCAACAAGAGCTTAATATTAACATGAAGTTCAAAATAGCCTTAAATACTTAATCATCGAAGTAGAAGATAATTCTAATAAATCCAAACGAAACATAAAAGATAACGAGACACATAAAACAAAAAGGTAACAGTCGCAACTGCACGGAGAAAAATGTTATTCTAAAATACGATCATTTTATTCGTAAAAACGGAACTGAAGTTCTTACGAAGAAATTAACAGTGTTTCAATGTTTATTGGCGGGAAAATGTAAGAATAATGTGTTGGTATACGTACGAAATTACGTATACCAACAAATTATTCTTACATGTTCCCGCCAATAAGCATTAAAACCCTGTTAATGTGTTCGTAAGAACTTCAGTCCCGTTTTTAACCATTTTTACTAATAAAATTATCTATTTTAGAATAACATTTTTCTCCGTGTGGGAATCGAAATCAGGATCTCTGACTTAACTAACTAAACTTAAACTACTCAGCTATTGGGACCTATTAAATTTATGTAATTTTTGTCGATATTTTGACATATGTGAAAAGAATCCCCCAACAATAGTTGCAACTTGTTTCTTTCCAGGAGTCAGTAAAATCTTGAATATATCTTTAACTTTTTGAGAATGTTATTAGACCGAGGGGTTATTTCACAATTATCTAGAGTCTAGATAGTTAATCCTTTGGATAACGTTGCTTTCAAAGATGCTTTCAAAGGGTAGAGAACTCGACTAACCTGTCCGATATATTGCCATTATTCATATTTTCGAGTACAAAATAGTCAACTCGTCATCCCATAGATAAGCTATCAATCGGATGGTAGAATATCTCCTGAGAAAGAGTTGGACTGGGGAGTTTACTGGAAATACATATAGCTCTCCGAAATTCGATAAAGTCGTAATTGGGAAATCTCTTCAAACTTTATGACTGCCTGAATACATGATGACTGATAAAGTGACGGATAAAATATTGGCACATTATTGACGGAACAGGACGACGAGAAAACTCCAGTGATTTTGTCATCAATTTTATCAGCGCAATAGTGGTCTAGCCCAGTGTTCCGCAAAGTGTGTGCCTCGGAACAGTGGTGTACAGTGGTCATTATTTGGTGTGCCTCACTCACCGCAATGTTACAAATATGAGCTCAACAAAAAAATGTAAAACAGGAATTCTAATATTTTAACGTCATTGGACAAGATTGAAAATTTTCCGATTAAGAAAAAAAGAATTACTGAAGCCAAAATCTAATCAAACATTAAAACTAAAATTTTCTGAAACAGATCTAACACATTTTTGGCTGCATATGAAAAATGAGTATCCACTGCTTTCAATTCGTGCTATTGCAATTCTCTTAACATTTGCACAACATTTTTATTCGATTTGGGGTTTTCAACTCTCACTACGATTAAATAAAAAAAGAGAACGCCCGAAGACGATCGACAAAGAGATTAGAGCAGCATTTTCAAAGATTGCTCAAACATCTCATTAAACATCTTTTCATATTAAATTGATTTTAATAATAAATATTAAATAAACATTGGTTTTTCTTCGGTGTACCTTTAAAATTTCTTGATTGGATAGGTGTACCTTGAACACAAAAAGTTAGCGGAATACCGCCTTAGGGTATTCCAAAGTCGCTTGAAATCGGTTCATTAAAAGTGTATAATTTCATATACCAGTGTTAAAGTTTATATACCAGTTGAACTTGCCACATTGTGATCGTTGCCTTTGTTATAAGTTTTCGATACTCGATTCTCTTTTAGTTGAAGCATTTTACAGGCTTCTGGCTTGATCCAAAATGATTTTTTTAAATGGCAAAGTGAAAAATACTATTAAAAGCATCGGACATTTTATATGGCGATACCACCGAATAGATATAACATACTCCAAATGCCGTTTTTGTAGATTTTGAAAACAAATGTCGCTTCTATTTAATTTAGCATTTTTTCATGTGCTCTGTCACTTTTACACTTGCCTGACATCGTATTATCGCCGCCCATTTGAATTTCATTTTGGTAACGAATACAGTTTTGTGTTGGAAATATAAGGCCTGATTAGCCATACTTTTGGACCACAAAATGCGCCCACAGTGTGTTCTTCTTTATTCTGTGGGTGACACAATGTACCAATCTTATCTCACCGAAACCATCCAGAGAGGCGTTTTATTGGCGTTTTATTTTTCGCAACGAGAACACCGAACGATAACGCTATTGATGGCTGGGAAATAAGGTATAGGTGAATATATAAAACGAATATGTTAGGATAAAATAAAAATAGCGCGTCGTGACAGGAATAAAACCATTTACATAAATGAAATGCTACATTCGATACATAAATTACTTAACCCAACCTTCCAACTCCCTTTCTTACTTTTTTAGTCTAAGTCTTGGATGTTAAAGTGGAACAGAAATCGAACCTAAAATCGAATAGACAATCGCCAAAACAAACGAAACTTAAAATAACTCTACGGATGCTCATTAAATCGTTGATCCATAAGATGAGACATAAATCGTTGATCCATAAGATGAGACGTAAATCGTTGATCCATAAGTAAAGTCAATTAATTCGATTTGTCCTCCAATTTGGAAGGCGGGAATCATTTATTAGATAACCAGCACCCCTGCTACTGGTGTTACTACTAATATTACCCAAGTGGTTAGCTACGTTTGGTGACTTAGCAGGGGTGTCCGGTTTCATGAAGGGGGGGGGGGGGGGGTGAGGCCTGTCTGGGTCTATGCGGCAGATAAGTTTGTCCACCTATTGCGTGGCGGGTCGGTTCGGGAGACCTAACCTAGACCTCAGCCAGACTTTCTCAACCCATCACTTTGCAGTTAAAGAATTGGATTCACACGTATGTCACTTCTGGATCCCCAAATTTCTACCCACCCCTCATACTGTTTTCTTTCCCAGAAGATCCTCTATTTCCTTTCCCTTAAAAGACCCTCCATACAGCATCTCCAAAGACGAATAGGTTCCGAGGGAATTATTTTTCCAAGGCATCCTATGTGGAGCTAATGTAAAAAAGTAGTTTCCTTTCCATAAATATCAAAACTTATTTTATAAAATTGTTTTCAAAAACAGAATTATCATATCCAGTGATTTTTTACGGGTTTATGTGGGTTATTTTTAGTATCGCGTGTACAGTGTACAGAACAATGACTAAAAATTCATTCTCGATTGAAAAATGCGCTGTCTATCGAAAGCTGTTTTTGTAAAAATCAGTATGACTAAAATAAACACATGGGCGTTCGATCCAATTTAGTTGTTTTATCCGACGGTGGTATCGCTTTATGAAAGGAAGGGGGGTGTGAGTGGGGGGAAAGGGGGGGGGGGGGGGAGGGAGTGATAGAGTAATACGACGCTCTGTACAAAACTCATGTTTGATGAAGATAAAGTGACATCAGAAATATTGAAGCCGGTAAAAATACTTCTCACATAATGAGAATTCGAAAAATCTGAAGGCAATAATGTAATATTTGGATGCGTCGTATAAATCTCAAAGTGATAAGCCAAACACAAGGTAATTGTATTGTCTTCGATTTCGTAGTTTTAGTACTTAGTTGCCACGCGTCGCGTAAGGTCGTATCCAACTAGTAAGTAAATTGCATTAAAAAAGCGCCCAAATGACCTCGTGCATGATGAGAAAATGTTTCCATTATACGGCAAACACTTTTAAAATAACTCAGGTACGGGACACACGTCATTCCTATGTCTACCTACGTTAAATTATCGTGAAAAAAAGCTTATGTGTCCAAGCGGTTAACTAAACACCAAGGAATGACATTTCATTTGTAAGTTCATGCAAATGAACAAAAAATACAATTATTTTGGTTGCTTCCTAATGATTTTTAGCGCCATTAGAAAGATAGCAAACCTAGCAACAATTAAGTATAAGGAGGACAATCTAGATCGTCTTCTACACAGCAATCCGTATTCGTCTTACTGTAAGCGAATATGCGTTACTTGGCATCTTACTTACACCCGTAATGTAGAATGTAGTATTCGGTGCAAATACTAAAATGCTGCTCGGTCCTAAATCCATGTTGTTCATACACACACACATTCTTTGAAAGTCTATCTTTATCTAACTTTATGAATAACTTTTGAATTATGAATTTACTGAAAACACAAGAGTGTTTCTTCCTTGTCACATTTTATCTTGATGTTGTGGGACAATGGCTAGTCTAGATGTAATGTGGAATGTCATTATTCATAGGTTGTTTTTGGACATTTGATTAGTTTCTTTAGCCTTCTTTAACTAAAATATATTTTTTTAGATATGATTTTAGATTTTTACGGCCAAAAGTTTATTTATTTACAATAAAATATATAAATTTGTTTTAGACCACTTTAAATTATTATAATTATATTACGAACTTTAATTATATTACGAACATGTTTATTTATTTATTTCTATACTTTTACATACATTTAACAATTATTTTTCCAAGGCATCCTATGTGGAGCTAATGTAAAAAAGTAGTTTCCTTTCCATAAATATCAAAACTTATTTTATAAAATTGTTTTCAAAAACAGAATTATCATATCTGTTTGCGCTGGTTGAGTAAGTACTTTCGATTGATATTAATCAGAGCAATTCAAATAGCCTTTTAATGTTCCATATCTCCCTTCCCTTTATTTTGCCCAGAGACTTTTGAAAAATGGAACACTTCGAAAACAAATGAACACCGTTTTTCGTTCCACGCCGAGAAAAGTTCGCAATATGGATTACTGTTAACCGCACCGCATTCTTGTTTTATTTGATAATAATCAAATTATCCGCTGTAATTCGTCGTATTTTGTTGTACCCCGCCAAAATACTGTTTTGAACCGCCGCGACGGATATAGAATAATAGATTGTGTTATAGAATAATAGAACTATTGTGTATTATATGTAAAAGAAAATGAGAAGAAAACCAGCGGCATTGAACTGACCAACAGTGGATTATTGAAGAGACATTTGCACCAGATTAGGTAAGTCTTTGGGCTCCCAACCTTTCCTATGCATTAAAAGGCAAATGTATTTTAAGTAATTTAATGTGTAATTTACATCACACTGCGATCGAAGTAATTGTTAAACCAGCGCCACCATCATTGGTCCTTCGAGCCGGATATGTGTAAATTGAAGCATATTTCGATCGCGTATTGATAAAATAAATATAACCAACCTTTTAACATCTTATCGCTACAATAGTTTAGTTATTAACCGCAAATTAAGGTTTCTTTAGACCATATTTACAACGCATAGTGTACCAGCCGCCAGCCATAGACAGCCGTATGACAGCCGTAGGCCATAGACTACAGGTACCTAATTAGTTAACCCTATGAGCGCTATAGTTTATAATATAAATTATAAATTTATTATTTAGATTCATATTTTGTTTTTCATAATGGCTACTAAAGAGAAGAAATTAAAATTGTTGACTTCTCAACGAGATGCTTTAAATGGACGTATTACAAAATTGTTTGAATTGTCAAAGGAGATTTCGAATGAAAGCATTCTAGAAGAGTTCTTGTCGCTTGTAGAGACAATAGACTGGACAAGGAGTAAATATGAAGACGTAACTCAACAAATAAACGTCATTAATTTGGAAATGGATGCAAATTATGACCCAGATTTTGAAAAATGGTTGAGTTTCGAGGATATGTTTTGCAAAATTAAAAGGAAAATATCTGTGATTCTAGAGCGAAAACCACAATTAAATATAGATAATAATAAATGTAATCGTCCCAAACTGCCTCCAATAGAATTGCCCTTCTTCGATGGGGAAATCGGAAATTGGCCAATATTTTATTCGAGTTTTGTCAACACAGTACATGATAACGAGTTACTTTCGAATTCAGAAAAATTGTATTACTTGTTGGCCAAGATTTCAAAAAGGGTACAAACCACATTCTCGGGAATTGTATTGTCACCTGAGAACTACGAAATTATATTTAATTCTTTGATCGATAAATATAATGATAAAAGAGTAATATCTTCCGCGTATATTGATCAAATTTTAGATTTTAAATCGTTCACAGTAGCCAATATAAATAATTTGGAATCCTTTGTTGATAACTTCGTTTCGGCAGTATCCGCAGTGAAAAATGTTAATTTGGAAAATTTGTGTGATTTTATTTTTCTTCATATTGCTTTGAAGAAAATTGATTTGGATTCCGTAAAGGGGTTTGAAACCAATTATAGGGAAACTGATTTTCCCTCGTTCGAAGATTTAGTGAAGTTTATTCGGGAACAAATCAAGGTTTTGCAACGAACGGGGACATCAAGAAAATCAGCCGCTAATCACAGTGAGACAACCAAAAGATCACAAAGATCGACGCAAGCATTTTTAAGCGCTGGCAGCGATTCGGATAAACCCAAGAATCTGCCGTTTAATAAATGTTTACTTTGTAATAAACCATCACACGGACATTTGTATAAATGTCAGGAATTTAAAAATTTAAGTATTAAAGAAAGATTTAACTTTGTCAAGGGTAAAGGATTTTGTTTTAGATGCCTTAGCGAAAAACATAAGGCTAGAGCTTGTAATTCAAACGGAAATTGTCATAAATGCAATGACAAGTTTCATCATACAATGTTGCATTTTGAGCAACAGGGTACGTCACAGAGAGGGCAGTCAGATTATCGGAACGCCCAAGGAGCAGAAAACCAGACAGCTGATCAACAGATTGATCCGAAAGAGGGCTGCTCTAATCCTGACGTAGCTTTATGTACGTTTTCAACTGTTCGATCTTATAATCGAAAGGCGCATTGTACAGTTTTGTTGGCTACCGCACGAGTTGGTATAATAGATTCAGAAGGAAATGAACATTTAATTAGATGTTTGTTAGATAGCGCATCTCAAAGCAACTTCATTACTCGCGATTGCTGTAGAAGATTAGGATTTTTTGAATATCAACGCCCATCTTGTTCTACAGTTAAAGGTATTGGAGGATCATCTAAACCCATTAGAGGCTCCATACAGACCGAAATTTATTCTCGATTTAATAGGGCAATAAATTATAATGTAACTTCATTGATAGTGGACAAAGTAATAGAGCGCTTACCTACCGCCAAAGTTGATATACCTTTATTGTCATATTTGAATGACTTACCATTGGCTGATGAATCATATGGAAAACCAGGAGAAATTGATATGTTGATAGGAGCCCAGCTCTTCCCGCATCTCCTGTTATCTAAAAGGGTTCAGGACCCTTCGCACAGGCATGATTTGCATGCTTTGGAAACGGTTTTAGGATATGTCATTTTGGGGTCAGCACCAACTCGAGTTGAGAATAATGCTACCTTATCTTGTTGTGCTATGACGAACGAACCGGAAGATATTTGTCTCAGAAGATTTTGGGAATTAGAAGAGGTAAACGTACCGTCTATCAAAAGTCCTGAAGATCGTGAATGTGAGGAAATATATCAAAAAACTACATCACGAGATCCTGACAATGGAAGGTATATTGTAGCCTTGCCATTTAAGGGAGATGTTTCGTCACTTGGGGATTCATTTGCAATGGCAAAGAAACGTTTTTTATGTCTCGAACGTAAATTGGAAGCCTCGCCTAAATTGAGAGAAGCTTATAATGATACCATTACTGAATATTTAGAGAAGGATTATTTGTCGCATGTCACTCCAAATAAGGAGGATAAAACGCCCTCTTATATAATACCGCACCATGGGGTTGTACGAGAGGATAAGATCACAACCAGTTTGAGGATTGTCCTGGACGCTAGTGCAAAAACAAGCACTTCGATATCATTAAGTAATATTTTGTATAGTGGGGAAAATTTACAGGGAAATTTATTTGATATAATAATGAATTTTCGTATATTCCCAATAGCACTTTCGGCTGATATACGTAAAATGTTTTTGTGTATTGGAGTGAAGGACAGTGATCGAAGATATCAACAGATTTTGTATCGCTTCTCGCCAAACGAGGATATTAAAACCTATCAGTTTAACCGCGTTTGTTTTGGACTCACATCCAGCCCATTTCAAGCTCTACGCACCATCAGGCAATTGGCCTCTGATGAAGGAGAAGTTTTTCCTGAAGCAAAAAAGATCATCAAAGAATTTCTATATATGGATGATTTTGTATACAGTGTGGAAACTGAAGAGAGTGCAAAGGAAACATCCTCTCAGTTAATCGCATTATTGAAGACTGGCCAGTTTGACCTAGTCAAGTGGTCCAGCAATTCGCAAAATGTTCTGGAATCCATTCCAGATTCGCATCGCTTGTCAGCGATGAAGGAATTTGATGAGGTGGACATGCATAAGATATTGGGCTTATACTGGTCACCAAGTTCCGATTTTTTCTCGTTTGTCACTTCTACATCTAAAACAATTTGTACGAAGCGAAATATACTGTCTTGTGTCGCAAAAATATGGGACATTATGGGCTTCATCGCGCCTGTTGTCCTATACGCTAAGCTAATGATAAAGCAATTATGGATATATAAATGTGATTGGGATGATGAGCCTCCCGCAGATATTGTAAGGACATGGACGCAATTTTGTGAGGAACTGTCATTACTAAATGGATTACAAATTCCACGCCATGTTGGCATCACATCCAGTACAATTGTAACTATCGTTGGTTTCGCAGACGCTAGTGAGAAGGCGTACGGAGGCGTCATTTATTTTCATGTGCAAAATCATGGTGCCAATTCAGTATACGTTGCTTGTGCAAAAACCAAGGTGTCTCCAGTGAAAATTGTTTCTCTGGCACGTTTGGAACTTTGCGCTGCATTAATACTTGCAAAATTAATGCATAGGGTAGTTGCAGACTTAGAAAAACGCACGAAGATTGATAATATATTCGCATTCACTGATTCCACTGTAGCACTCTGTTGGATTCAGTCGTCTCCTCATAGATGGGGAACGTTCGTGGCTAACAGAGTAGCTAAAATTCAATCTGAATTATCGGCTACCCGCTTTTATCATATCGCAGGAATAGAAAACCCCGCTGATTGTCTGTCGCGTGGGCTTACCCCCAGTCAGATATTAAAACACCCGCTATGGTTTCATGGTCCACCATGGATGAAATTGAGGCCTGATCAATGGCCCATTACCACTTATGATGCCACGATGGTGACTCAGCCGCCTGAACAGAAGTCTATATCGTTGGTAGCAACTTCTAGTTTAGAAGAGTTTCACATACTCACTTTGTCAAAACGCTTTTCATCGTGGAACAAATTATTACGTTGTTTGATTTATGTATTCCGATTTCTTAAAGTGTTACCATGTCGAGAATACATCAGTGGATCGGATTTAGAGTTCGCTGAACTGAAAGTTTTTCGAGAATTACAACAAGCTTATTTTCCCCGTGAGTTAAATAATTTACAACAGGGAAAGACGTGTAAACCCGCATTTCAACGTTTGAGGCCGTTTTTGCAAGACGGACTTATGAGATTAGGAGGGCGTTTAGTTAATTCGGATTTAAATTATGATCAAAAACACCCCATAGTCCTTCCACGAAAGGATCACATCTTGAATTTATTGGTTGATCATTATCATACAATTCATTGTCACTCGGGTCCCGCATTGTTAATGTCTATTTTGAGGCAGAAATATTGGATACTATCGGCCCGTAGTTTAATTCGAAATCGAGTGCATAAGTGCAATTCATGTTTCCGTCTACACCCTAAAACAAACGCACCTTTAATAGCCGACCATAAGGATTGTCGTGTCAATGCGTCTGTAAAATCATTTACGCATGTCGGCGTAGATTTTGCAGGGCCTTTGAAGGTAACCATATCACGCGGACGTGGAATTCGTTCTCAAAAGGCATATATTTGCTTATTTGTGTGTTTAACAACAAGAGCGATACACCTTGAACTGGCGTCGAGTTTGAGTACCGAATGTTTTCTGAATGCTTTCAAACGATTCCTCTCCCGCCGTGGTCCTGTGACCAACATATACTCGGATAACGGAAGTAATTTTGTAGGAACCAAAAGAAAATTGAGTGAATTGCACGCATTTTCGACATCTTCACATTTTGGTGAAGAATTCGCAACTGTTTTAGCCAATAATAGAATAAGCTGGCACCTAAATGCTCCAATCGCACCCCATTTTGGTGGAAATTGGGAGTCAAACATTAAAAGTATGAAGACTCATCTTTTTCGAGTAATTGGAGATCAGATTCTATCTTTCGAGGAGATGACTACAGTACTCGCACAGGTAGAAAACATTTTAAATACAAGGCCATTATGTAGGACGCTTTCTTCAGATCCGTCTGAACCCCTCGCGTTAACACCCGCTCATTTCTTAACGATGACTCCGTTGAAACACATGCCCACCGTAGAAATCGAGGAGGATAATTTGAACCTTCTATCACGACATGATTTGCTCGATAAATTGATTCAATCTTTCTGGAAACGTTGGAGGTTAGATTACTTGCATACCTTGCAAGTACGTCCAAAATGGAATACTCCCGCTAATCCAGTCAAAAAAGGCTTAGTGGTAATTGTGGGGACCGAAAATTCTCCTCCATTACATTGGCCACTAGGTATAATTATTGAAGTTTTTCCCGCAAAGGATGAAGTAATTCGTGTTGCTCGTGTTAAAACAGCATCGGGAACATACATTCGTCCGGTAGTAAGGCTTTACCCTTTGCCGACTCAATAGTAGGTTATTATTTTTTGTTAGATTTAGTTACATATAGTTTACAAAAGTATTGGTTATATTTGTTTGTCTGAGCGATAAATGCAATATGCAGTTTTAAAAGGGGTGACTTCCCACCCTTTCAAGGTGAGGGGGATGTTTGCGCTGGTTGAGTAAGTACTTTCGATTGATATTAATCAGAGCAATTCAAATAGCCTTTTAATGTTCCATATCTCCCTTCCCTTTATTTTGCCCAGAGACTTTTGAAAAATGGAACACTTCGAAAACAAATGAACACCGTTTTTCGTTCCACGCCGAGAAAAGTTCGCAATATGGATTACTGTTAACCGCACCGCATTCTTGTTTTATTTGATAATAATCAAATTATCCGCTGTAATTCGTCGTATTTTGTTGTACCCCGCCAAAACACTGTTTTGAACCGCCGCGACGGATATAGAATAATAGATTGTGTTATAGAATAATAGAACTATTGTGTATTATATGTAAAAGAAAATGAGAAGAAAACCAGCGGCATTGAACTGACCAACAGTGGATTATTGAAGAGACATTTGCACCAGATTAGGTAAGTCTTTGGGCTCCCAACCTTTCCTATGCATTAAAAGGCAAATGTATTTTAAGTAATTTAATGTGTAATTTACATCACACTGCGATCGAAGTAATTGTTAAACCAGCGCCACCAATATCCAGTGATTTTTTACGGGTTTATGTGGGTTATTTTTAGTATCGCGTGTACAGTGTACAGAACAATGACTAAAAATTCATTCTCGATTGAAAAATGCGCTGTCTATCGAAAGCTGTTTTTGTAAAAATCAGTATGACTAAAATAAACACATGGGCGTTCGATCCAATTTAGTTGTTTTATCCGACGGTGGTATCGCTTTATGAAAGGAAGGGGGGTGTGAGTGGGGGGAAAGGGGGGGGGGGGGGGGAGGGAGTGATAGAGTAATACGACGCTCTGTACAAAACTCATGTTTGATGAAGATAAAGTGACATCAGAAATATTGAAGCCGGTAAAAATACTTCTCACATAATGAGAATTCGAAAAATCTGAAGGCAATAATGTAATATTTGGATGCGTCGTATAAATCTCAAAGTGATAAGCCAAACACAAGGTAATTGTATTGTCTTCGATTTCGTAGTTTTAGTACTTAGTTGCCACGCGTCGCGTAAGGTCGTATCCAACTAGTAAGTAAATTGCATTAAAAAAGCGCCCAAATGACCTCGTGCATGATGAGAAAATGTTTCCATTATACGGCAAACACTTTTAAAATAACTCAGGTACGGGACACACGTCATTCCTATGTCTACCTACGTTAAATTATCGTGAAAAAAAGCTTATGTGTCCAAGCGGTTAACTAAACACCAAGGAATGACATTTCATTTGTAAGTTCATGCAAATGAACAAAAAATACAATTATTTTGGTTGCTTCCTAATGATTTTTAGCGCCATTAGAAAGATAGCAAACCTAGCAACAATTAAGTATAAGGAGGACAATCTAGATCGTCTTCTACACAGCAATCCGTATTCGTCTTACTGTAAGCGAATATGCGTTACTTGGCATCTTACTTACACCCGTAATGTAGAATGTAGTATTCGGTGCAAATACTAAAATGCTGCTCGGTCCTAAATCCATGTTGTTCATACACACACACATTCTTTGAAAGTCTATCTTTATCTAACTTTATGAATAACTTTTGAATTATGAATTTACTGAAAACACAAGAGTGTTTCTTCCTTGTCACATTTTATCTTGATGTTGTGGGACAATGGCTAGTCTAGATGTAATGTGGAATGTCATTATTTATAGGTTGTTTTTGGACATTTGATTAGTTTCTTTAGCCTTCTTTAACTAAAATATATTTTTTTAGATATGATTTTAGATTTTTACGGCCAAAAGTTTATTTATTTACAATAAAATATATAAATTTGTTTTAGACCACTTTAAATTATTATAATTATATTACGAACTTTAATTATATTACGAACATGTTTATTTATTTATTTCTATACTTTTACATACATTTAACAAATAATTACAATGGTTTACATAGTAGTACAAAAAAAAGTTCATATTCAGTAACACGATGTAAAAAGGTATGTAAGAAGGTTAATAGTAGCATTTTGTGAACACCTCACTGGGAGAACCTGTGCTGAGGTGTTCGCATGTTTAGAAAATGAAAATGAAACGCAGTATCCTCCTTGATATTGTCAAGAAGGGCACCGTGGTCCAACCCGTGTCGGCAGTATCGTAGACATAAAATTGGTAGCAGTTAAAATTATATAAACAATTTTCTTCAAAAGCAGGTAGGAATATTTTAGATTTTGCAAAGTATTTTTGTTGTTTGTTTTTGGGGTGCTATGCCGTGTTGCGCTTCCTCCTTCTTTAGCCAACATTACAGTGTCCATCATCAGGGCGGATGTAGGCAGATACATCTGGCCGTTGAAACGTAAAGAAGGAGGCATAACACCCCAAAAACAAACAACAAACATATATTTTTTACTTCAAGAACGAAAGGTGAGAAGAGGATGGTTGGGAAGTACCAGTTCAGATTTGGTCACTATACACAGCTAAAACCATATCAAGCAACGCAAAGCTTCGATTATGAATGTTGGCTTTTCACCAGCGTCTTACAATGAGAATCGGTACTTTGGAACTTACTGAATCAAAGAGAATAAATCTTACAAAAAACAAAGAGAATCGGATACTCTGGAACTTACTATAATAAAGTGTAGAAACACATATTATAGAAAATGACTAAGTTTTCTAGTCTAAATTTTCTATTTTACGATTTTTATCTTAAAAGTAAAGTGATTGTGATTATCTATTCCCCACGAAAACCGTATTTAAGTTAGATCACTGTATCGCTTTACGAAGGGGCCGCTTGTTCATCACTATCACGGGATATCACTATCTACATCTGATTTAGAAAAAAACTCTGTTTAAAACCCGGGCAAGGACGGGGATTTTAGCTAGTCATTTGCGCACCCGAAAAAATATTATTTTTTTCGTTAATTATTAAATCATATAAATTTATTTTTTCCGAAAGAGTAATCATCAGACTTACAAATGGAATAGAACCATTAAATTCGAAAGAAGTATAAATTCTTTTCTGTTGGAAAACCAATCAAAAAGTTTTTTTATCCAAAATCTTAATTCAAAATTCTGTCGAAAAGTCTTGACATGCCACTTAAAGGTCGGCACCACCGAACAAATTAATCTCTATAAGTGTGATCAAATCCGATTCAATAAGTCTTAGTCCTTTCGAATTCTAGGCTTCAGGATGTGTATCACAGACAATAGATAAAACCCTATGTCAATATGATTTTGACTAAATTCGTCTTCTATTATGATCTGTTGGCATTATTTGTGAGCACGGTCAAAAAATGATGAGAAATATATCCGACCTATGATTGACAAATCGTAGCGCGGCCACCACATTATCAGATAGGCTTCGGTTAACTCTCAATGTATACGATTTTTTTAATAACTCAGGTACGCGGCATACGTCATTCCTATGTCTAGTATGTCTACCTTCGTTAAATTATCGTGAAAACAAGCTTATGTGTCCAAGCGGTTAAATAATATCATTCGTAATGCAAAATAACGGGCTTATTAATGAATGGAGATGAACTAATGAAGCTCTCAAAATTGAAAACATGGTATATACGATCAATGGTATTAATTTATTCATCCAAGATGCGATCAATTTATCTCCAAGAAACAAAAGTGACTAAATATGATTAAAGACCTCATTAACTAATCAAATAGGTACCGTATAGTTTCAAAAAGTAAATGCAAAGTGCCAATGTATGTACACTTAGTATTTTAATTCTAAACTGTCAGTTTATCAGTATTTTCAAATTTTTGTTGAGATTCTGACGTTTAGAAACGTAATTCCATATACAGGTCCGTCAATGTTTTTTTTTTTACAATGGCTCCGCACAGGAGGCCCTCAAGAAAATAATTTCCCTCAGGGCCTATGTCATCTTTGAGGAAGCTGTATGGAAAGTTCTTTTTAGGAAAGGACGGAGAGGATGTTCTGGGAATGAAAAAGGTAAGAGGGGTGGGTAGGAATCTGGCGGTCAGTGTGTCCGCGTATTTGCCTTAGAGATCTTAATTCTAGAAAATTCAGTTCATTCGATGAATTTCACAATAAGTAAAAATTGCTTACTTTGGGCACACAGACACGCCACAGCACATATTCTATAGGTTTACATCTTCAATGGCACGCAAAAACTTTTCAGACAAATTTATTTAGCCAATGACAGGCGCGGATTATCGATGGAACAGGTCACTTGGCGCGTTAAATCCACCAATATTCTAAATTCAAAAGGATCATAATTCAGAGGCGCTGAAGTTTGGAAGGTAAAAATGAATAATTTATCGAGAATTTTGGAAATTTTCATCCAAAATTGATGGAACCTTTATCTATTTCCTAACCTACTGGACTTGAAGTGCTCAAACCTTTTAGCCATATTGGTTTCATAAGTTTTATTCCTGAATGCTTTTAGCAAGGCGATAATAAAATTTCATAATTAGTACTAATCCATTTTCTTGTATTTTTAATAATATCTGAAATCTGTAATATGGATTATTTTGGAAATCTGTAATATGGAGTACATTATTTTTCCAGCATTTTAATAAATTAAAAAATTGCTGTTTCATTTTTGTTTATTACTAGCTGATGTCCCGGTGTTTTCCAGACTTTACACGGAGAAAAATGTTATTCTAAAATACGATCATTTTATTCGTAAAAACGGTTAAAAACGGGACTGAAGTTCTTACGAACAATTTCACAGCGTTTCAATGTTTATTGGCGGGAACATGTAAGATTAATTTGGTCTTATACGTACCAAATTACGTATACTAACAAATTATTCTTACATTTTCCCGCCAATAAACATTAAAACACTCTCAATTTTTTTCGTAAGAACTTCAGTCCCATTTTTAACCGTTTTTACTAATAAAATGATCGTATTTTATAATTACATTTTTCTCCATGTACGGATAGTTTTTCGAAATCTATTGAGGACAGTTTTTATTTTAGAGTGATTGAAATGAGAATTATTTGGAGGGTATTTTTGACGAGAGGAAGGAGTTCACACGGTTCTTTTAAAGATCCATGTTGTAGGAGTGAGGAAACACATAGGCCGGCTGAGCTGCTGAACTCTAGACAAGTCGTAAAAGCGACCCGTTCTCAGGTGACAAATGTTAACTGTGTACATATGTTTGCCCCGTGTTTAGCGTGTTTCCTGACTGCACACCGGTGCAGGAAGGATCAATGACGCTAGTTTATCAGAGCATCTTCCATTGTAATACCGGTAGAACAATGACAGTACATAAAAAAGGTAGTAATCCGCTTGTTAGGGGCATAAATCAAACTTACTACCCGTTTCTGCACAGAAACAATGGTTTTTTTAGGAATTTTGGGGCTCCAGACCAGAGGTGGTTGCCAAATTCAACCGTAAGGCCCACATGCGAGAATAAAATCGCACTTGCAAGTGAATAATATACTTATGTCGGTTATCTCAACTTAGTGTGTACGAATATAAATGAGCAAAGTGTGTTTGGTTTTACAGTAGAAAAAAAAATTAAAACATAATTAATCACTATATTATTCTAAGTATGCAAAAAACGACGAATAAATTTAAAGTTTGCTTGACTCTCTCCAATGGTATAAAAATAAAAATCACTCAAAGCTGTGCGGTAAGTGTAGCTTTGACGGCCGACGTAGTCCAGCGGTAGGGCGTTAGCCTCCCATTCCGAAGGCCGCGGGTTCGATCCCGGCGTGCGCAAATAAATTTTATTTTATTGATTTGTGTTATTTCACAAATCATTTAAAAAAATAATATATAGTATATTTGCGGCACGTTCCAGAGTGGAAGATACTCTCAGTATTGCCCTGGTGTAAGACCACCATTCAGAATTGAAACGTTGCTTGAAATGGCTTTAGCCGTGTTTAGTGACTAGATCTGAATAGCCAGGTACTTCCCACCTTCCTCTTCCTCGTCTCCTTCCCTTACCCACTTGGGATGTCATAGTCTCACTGGCTCCAGACGGGAGCAGTTGAGACTCTTGTGAGGTATTGACTATAAAAAAAAAGTAAATAAAAAATCCAATAACAATATCAATAAATAAGAAAATCGATTCACGTCTGTGGAGATCTTTAATTCATATAAAGCTCAACTGACTCTTGGTTTTTATCAAATGAAAAAAAGTTTTACTGAATAATGGGAATAAATAGTCACATCATCAGATGTAGGGCCATATAGGACGAATCCGCCAGAGAGGCGCCGAGCAGCCAAAGTAATAATAGATTGAAAAAAATAGACGCTTAAAACAACCCTCACACAAAAAGAAACATACAATACCCAACATCGCCACAAACTAAACTAAACATCTCAGAAAAATAAATTAAGCCCTTTTTGCGTGGTTGTCTTACCATTTTTTCTTGCTTTATTTGTTCAAGTTAGTTTTTCTTCTATAGTAAAACGGGGTATGTTGTTTTTCTATTACGATTATTTTCACAATTTGGTGTCAGAAAAGAGGGTGGCAAGGATTGGGGTGGGGAATGGGGAGGAAAACAATTTTGAAAACATTACGTTAATGCTTTAAACACTACAGCCTTTATACTCTTCGCTAGCATTACTCGCTGTTGAATAATGCAGTAGTGCCTCGGAAGTCTAGAATCTAAAATAAATGGTTTTATGTTTTATTAAAAATGTGCTGTGGATTTATTTTATAAACGATAAAGCTCATAATGCTAGAAGTCAAAAATCTCTGATATTGACTAAGGCAGAGGGCAATGATCTCTTTAATTTTTATTTTTTGGAACGTTAATATCGCACGAGTCCTAACTCACAGTTTGAACACATCTTTTGGTCAGAGAAATATTAAATGATATGGTACAAAACCGTATACCCAATCAAACAAACAAGCTCTACCCAATCAAACAAGAAATAAGGGAAATTAATATATTTAAAAAAAGAAAAAATATTACTTAGAGAAAGAACAAAGTGATAATCAACTTATCAGAACATGAAACCCTAGTGAGGAGGACTGTGAAAAAAAAAAGAATATATTATACTCTATACCTACACCATGTACACACTTTGCTACTGAAATCAATAAAATATACATATATATTATTTTAAACTGTCGGGTGCCAATAAGACTATGGCATCGCCAATTGGGGTATGTTGTGAGGCTGAAGGTATAGGGTCACAGAAGGAGATGAGAGGAGGAAGGTGAGGTAGTACCCGGCTATTCAGGTATGGTTACCACGCATATCTTAAAGCCATTTCAAGCAACGTTTCAATTCTGAGTGGCCTTACACCAGTGTTTTACACCAGGGCTGTATTGAGAGTATCTTTCACTCTGAAAGGTGCAGCAAAGATATATTTAAATGAGTCACGCCGGTATTTGAACCCACAAATTTCAGAATGCTAGTAGAGAGCCTTACCCCTCGACCACAAAGACTATTGACTCAGTGTTTCATAATTTATTGTCACAAAGAATAGCGAAAAGCCATTTTGAGAATAAACCATTTTAATTTAAATAATTATACGGAAACTAGAAATATTAGAGGATTTGAACGCGCAATTGAGTATCGCATCTACATACATAAGCACACACTTCACCACAATCTTCAGATACACGTCTGTTCTGATGATGAACATTGTAACGCTATCCGAAACGTTACACCTAATAACTACGTTATGATGTTATTTAAATTAAAAATATTATTCACAGACACGAAATTTAAAGGTTCAACAAAATAAATAATAAAAAAACTGTCACAATGTACCTAATTTTCATACCTCTGGGTCTGGGTGTTTGGGTACATTAAAGCGCAAAATATGATGTAAAAATAGTCGTGGCTAAAAACGTTTTTGTCAAACAGGTGTTCAAGAAGGTGGAACTCTTCCGGTTGACTGGAGACCGGAAGAAGATTTACAGGAAGTTCGCCGTCATTCTCGGAAGAATAGAACACTCCGATTCACTCTGTTATCTCTCGCGCGACGTTGAAGAATTTGAAATAAAACCTCAAATAGATTTTGACACCTGGTTTTTATGGTGATAAACAAAACACCTCCATCTTTCTCCGACTTAGTAATAGGGTCAACTTGACACGTGGGACACCAGGTTTTTACCAATTCAGAAATTTAAGGTGATCTGATTAACCTTTTCATTTCATCTTTCAGAAAATCTACTAAAATACTTTTCCAAAGCATTTCTAGACTTTTCCTAGATTTTTTTCTAGACTTCTTCTGGAATAATAAAAGTGAAGAATTCCCTAAACACATACAGCCTTCTAAAGTAAAACTTCCCAAACAATTTTATATTTTAACTTTTATATTTTATTGTTTCTCTTTTTATATACTGTAACTTAGCCAACTGTTTGTTTTACTATGCACAAATTATAATTTACAATTGAAAAATGTCCTCCACAACACAGGTGAACTCATAGCGTGGAGGACAATATACCATACCTTTGTAATATAAAAATATTAAGAATAAATAAATTAAACGGTGCTTTAGTTACACATTGAAAAACGACTGTACATTTTCTATTTCGAATTATTACTAATAAAAAATATCTTTAACTGTGCTGCAAAAGAACTGGCAACAACCTAATTGGTAACTGGCGCATGTGTTTTTTATTTCTTGAATGTAACGTGTGATTCAAATCATGTTTTTGTTAATAATTTCTTTTCTAGCGACCAATTCACTATTATATTGGTATAATACAACATATTTACTATTATTTGTGTTATTTTTCGTCAGTTTCTATATTAGTAAGCTTTTCACATACATAGGTTGTTTATCAATAGTATTAAATATTCACGACGTTTTTTAGTAATACTGATGTAAATAAATGGATTAAACTATTGTACCAAACAATTCAAAATTTAGATGGAAAACACGACTTTATACGAGGTAAGAAAACCCAACAATAAACTCACAATATTTTCAGAATTCACCCAGTAACCAGTCTTTGATATTTTAAAAATCAGATTGATAGTTAAAATAAGTAAATAAACTATGTATAATATAATATATCATTGAAGCTTAAACATATTAATGGATCCCACACAAATTGAGGGAAATGGGATCTGTTACTACGTTTGCTGTATTTGTCGCTAGAATAAGGATTGTAACCTACACAGAGAAAAATGTTATTCTAAAATACGATAATTTTATTCGTAAAAATGGTTAAAAACGGGACTGAAGTTCTTACGAATAAATTAAAAGGGTTTCAAGGTTTATTGGCGGGAACATGTAAGAATAATTTGTTGGTTTACGTAATTTCGCAACAACTCCGTGTAGCAGAAAAAAATAGAAGCCATAAAGAATATCATTCACAAGCGATACGCAAAATACGTGGCTATTTGATTAACAAAATCTACAGATATCAATTTATATTTCCAAGGAAAAGTACTGGTATTGAAGGGTTAAATGTCGTCCGCTTTGAAAAATAAACACTTTCCTACCAAAACTAGGTCTCCTAATGGCTAACGAGCATTTTCATGTTTGTTTAGAGGCAAAGAAAATAGAGCGATCTCATGTACCTAACCTCTCTACCCTGATATCGCAGATTGAACATGTTAAATGAGAAGAAACTAATATGAACTGGGTTATTGCTTGCTGAACGTATTTATATTCAGAATGACGACCAGAAATAAATAAATGTTGCATTTATTGGTTCTGATTGCGGAAATATGAAATACTTCTAAGGGAGTTATATTTATTATTTTTATTAGAATTTCGTTCGTTAACTTATTGAATAAATCCTCAATTTGTAGTAATCAATAACCGAAGACAATATTAACTACTCCACGGGAATGTTGATATCTTTAAAAAAATGTGTACACGTTTTAGCGATGTTTAACTATCACGAAAATACTGTATACTATTATACTACTCGTATTTGTAATATATCAGAATATTGTTATTATAGGATTCTATTGTTTATGTCAATTGTCTATTGTCTTTGATACGCTCGGGTCACATGGTGTCGGTATTGACAAGTCCTGAAGATGGCCGAATGCCAGGGAGCAAGTCATTCCGTTTTCAACAGCTCTCTTTATATAAATAGGAAGGGTCGTCCTTACACACAAAATACGATACGAGTTCTGTAAAAGGATTACAGAACAATTATATATAGTATTTTTTTACCACCTTCAGCTTCTGGCTATCCCATAGATGGCATAGATCATGGAAACAATGGCAGATATGGAACGGATACTTGCCGACTGTCACGGTCTACGACCGAACTGCACTGACTATCAGAACGGCTATCAGTAATATGGGTGAACGACACTTTTGTGCGCTTGTCTTTATAAATAGTGATTTATGGCCCAACTTCAGTGGCGGCTTATCCTTGTGGTCATCTTGACATTGACAATCCAAAATCTATAGACGACAATTTAATAATTTATTAAAAATCTAATTTAAAATGAATTTATGAAGCTCACAACACAATACAATAAATAATTTAATTAAAAAGGGCAGTTTTGTGATAGTTTTCCTAAAGTACGCATTGGCATTTCACTTCTGGATCCATAGGGCCGGTTCTAACCATCTCCCTTGCATTTATTTTATCTGTAGTGTATCCACTGGTTCCATGACAGTTGATCCCCCGATAGTTCGCCCTCCGGCATACTTATATACAATATGCAATCGGTTTAGGGTAAATTCTGTAAACCAACTTAAACAAAATATAACTAAGCATCCCCGAAGGAGTGTGCAAAGAGGATGTACATCAGAAAAACAAACATATTTTAGAATCGTCATTTACGATTTATGATTAGCTCTAGCGCTGTAATCGCCAAGTTTTGTTTGTTTTTGTGGTTAATTGTGATTGTACGCGGTAAAAGGTGCCTACGGAGCACGGCTGTTTGGATTAATTGAGTATGGCGAATTTGCAGTTGAGGTTTTTTGTTTATTTAATAAATTTCAGTTTTTTGTAACTTTTTCAACTGCCATACTAGGCTAATGCCCGCATTGTTTGCATTGTTATTATTATAGTTTGACCTAAGTAATAGTTCCCCTGTTTTTTTATGATAGGAATAATAATCAGGTTTAGGTATACATAATACTTACTTCAAAAAAATGTTGTGCCTCTCCACTTTTCAAACACCACTGCTGGACACAATACGAATACAATACCTATACTTTTTTTAAATATCACATTGATTCAACTTAAAAGATTCAACTTGAAAAATAATAAATATGTTCATTCAAATGGATCAAGGATAAATCTTATTGTCCATAATGTATTTTACCAGCGTATAAATGCAAAATATCGACACTGTACATAAATCTGTTTGTTATCCATACCAACTTTTATATTTAATATATTTTTGAAGTCGATTTTAGGTTTGAAATTGGTAAATAATGCCCACAAAATAATTATAATTTTTCATGTTCGGAACTGTCGGGTGATCAACTCTCGGTGATCAACTGTCGGGTGATCAACTATCGGGTTGAACTGTCGGGTGATCAAATGTCGAGTCATCGTGCCGACTATCGACAGGCTACGACGAAACTGCACGCACTATCAAAGCGGCAGTAATATGGGTGAATGATACTTTTGTGCCCGCGTTTTCACACAAACTCTGGTACATAGCCTATCTCCCTAGTATTTTTTTATGGTATATTCACTAGGTACTTGCCTCCTGTAGCTGATTCAACTCACCTCCCTTCCGTACTTTGCGTTGCCACGTGTATCCTAACTTAATTATTTTGTCGATTCAGTGGGATTTCCGGCGGCCTTGAGTCGTCTTATTTCCTTTTGGACGCCAGTGAGACGAATTTTGTTCACCGGTTGTCTTTTTACGAGCGATGTTTCCTATCCTTTACCACCAGCACTTTTAGAAGTTATTATTGACCATTTTTGCTAAATCATTTCTTTTTTACAAATTAGGACCGTCCATAATGTGTACTTTTTCTAGTTCAAAGTAACATATCCTCTCCTTTTCAGTTAGCTTGATTTTGCGTGTTCAATTGATTTTATTCGTAAATACCAATTTTCTCTCATTAGTTCTCACTCTTTCTCACTCGAAGACGAAATTCTTCAAACGGCTGTCCTGTTCTGGAATAAACATAGTAATTGATGATATATAAAGGTAACGTCTTGTAATGTACTTACGGGAATACTCGTAAAGGCTTTTCATTATGGGTTAACTATACGGTGGCACGTTCTTTAAATGAAAGCCGAAACGTGTCCATCGGTTATCCTTAGGACGTACGATATATCCCGTCCGTTTCCGTAAGACTATTTTTGCCCAATCAATTGAAATAAATATACGTTTATATAGGGTTTCTCAATAAGCGCGCAAAATTTGAATTGCCTGCTAGTTTGGCCAGTGACATGAGTATGACATGACAGATCTCTATGAGAGTTTGTAAATATACCAAAAAAACGCGTCCTGATTGGTAAAAAATAATATCAAAATAGTGAAAGTTTGATTGCAACGATTGGTAAAGTGCGTGCAATATTCGGTCGAAATAATGTTCCTAATTCATCCACTGAATAGCGACGTGAAATACTGGACACGAGCTCATAGAGGTCGTTAAGAATAAAACATCACGGCAGTTCTCGAAAGTGTGGCGAAAGTCCCGGGACGTCGATTCGTCATCGTGCACAAGAATTAGACATTACAAAAGCCATTCTTCAGCCTATTCTCACTAAATTCCATGCGTACAAAGTCCGATCGACTAACTTCAAATTCTGCCAACAGCCCATGTAAAGCAAAGAGAGTTCATCTATTGGATCATAGAGCATCAAGAAATGAATGCCGATTTTGCATACAAAATCATTTTCAGTGAAGAAGCCCATTTTCACCTCGATGACTTCGCGCATCTGGGGCTCAGAAATTCCACAAATGATCATCAGAAAGCAATTAATCCAAAGCCGGCTATTTACCAGATCTGTTATTTCATACATAATTTTCAAATATCTACATTATAACTCGATAAGTATTTCAATACTTTGCTAAATAAAACTATGTTTTATTGAACTTTGAAATCTTGCGCTCTTATTGAGACACCCTTTATTACATAAAATTTTGATGTAAATCGTGTGAATGGCATTACTAGTTTCAGAAGTTATCTCTTTATGGAAGTTCTAAGTTCTTATGAAAGTGTTATTCCCAAGTTGAAAAACTTTTAAAATAAAAGTTCGCTTAAAATGTTTAAGAGAATATTTCCTTGTGAACTGGGCGAGTAAATTTTTTATAACGGAAAAGCGGAAGAAAGAAACCGGATATGCCACGGAAAAGTTCCGGAAGTGTCTCTGTGGAAATTTGAAGCAATAATAGTTTAACAGAAAGCAGAAGGTTGCGTCCTTAATTACGGAAAGGTTGTGAAATACGCCGATTTAATTTAAAATAAATTTGTAATTGAAGCCTTGATTACGCCAGATAGTCATTATTTTCGTAACTTTCGGAGAACGGAACTAATTAATTTCGACTATTACCGCACATCGGTTATAAACCCTGTTAAGAGGAAGACAGAAGAGAAAAACGTATGTATTCTTAATGTGCCTTATATCGCCAAGAATATAGGTAATAATACACATAAAAATCGTTTGGCAAACGGAGTCTAGAGGTCAAGATTTCAAGCGCAAGTGTTTTTCAAATTTTATTTTATGAATAATTTTATTAGAAGGAAAAAAAGAATGGAAATTGTCACAGATAATTTTAGCCATAAAATAGTATTTTTAAACTGTTTGAAAAATAGTAAGCGTTTATAATCTTCTAATGAAAAAAAATATTTTTAGTAGTTTATGCTTATATTTTTTATAATGTGATTAACAATTCTTTTTTAACTTTACTCCATGGGAACGACAGGAAAAGCTTCAATTTATGCAAAACATATTTTTTTGTATTTTTATTGTAAACCGATTCGTAGTAAAGATCAATCGAACATAGTGATTTTTCATCAATCTTTGCCTTAATTCGAACAAACGTTTTAAATAATTTGAAATATATATTTAATAAATGTAATAAAAATAAATGTAAATAAATATACAGGATGTCCGGGCTAAAGTGCAGTAACTTCGGGAGGTGATTCTACATGATAATTAATATAAGTAAAAAAGATTAATGACTTTTTTCGTACTTTTAGATAAAACAATAAAATAAATACGTCGTATGCGGCCAGCACTATGTACCATTTTACGCTGTTACGCTGAAAAAAAAACTTGGAATTTCGAAAAAGTCATTTATCTTTTTTACTTATATTAATTATCGTGTAGAATCACCTCCCGAAGTAACTGCACTTTACCCCCGGACACCCTGTATATGTCGAATATATTTTTCACAATAAATGATATTTTCTAAATTTTCCAAAATTGAAATTTGGTTAAATATGATTTTAGATTTCGTTATTTATTTGTGAGGTGTTATGCCATGTTGCGCTACTGGTCTAGAATAGAACCAAAAGGTACAAACAGTTAGAGGTGACATTAGTTTGCATTTAAATCTGTATGAAATGCACTTCTAGTCGACGATAACGGAGGTGAACTAACGAAGGTCTTAGAATTGAAAAAAGTCGCACACGAGATTCAGGCTTGGAGAAACGAAAGTTGTTCAAATTTAACAAGTTGTGTTGCCAAAATTTAATTTAGTATTTTATTTCGAAACTGTCGATTTATTCGTAGCCGTTTTGACGTCTGGGAATGCTGATCTAATCTTCGTGTCAATATCGGTTTGGCTATCGACAGCTTAACCGTGCTCGGTATATTTATATAAAATCGTCGAAAGTTAAGTTTATCGATCGGATATTGTTAATATTTTTACCATGCTAATTAATGACGAATAATGTACATGTGGTTGTTCTTCTAGTTTGCAATAATATTTTAATTTATATATATTTTCCTGGAATTTTTACCATCAGAAAGCAATCTCATAAAATAGAAGGACAAATGAAAAACCATTTGAATTTCGCAAATAAAAAATATAGCTTCAAACACATTTGTTTCTCTGTAAAGTAAGAAAATCTGAATATGTAACGAGAAACTGGCTGATGCTTTAGGTCAGGGGTTGTCAACCTTTTTGAGCCTGCGTACCCCTTGACTCTTACTACAAATTTGTTGTACCGCCTACCCTCTATCTATCTTGTGTACACATGTAATGTAATTTTTGTAATTTGTTTTTTAACACTCTCATTATTACATGAATTTAAAAATTAAGTCACACAATTAAGTGTAAAATGACTTCGGGTATTTTTAAACAGTTATTCTACAAATTTTGTTCCACGTCTTTTAATTTCGACGAAAAAAAATTCATGTTCTCTATACAAAACTCCAAACTCACAAAGTGTATTGAGAGGATGAATTTTTTTAACCTGAAAAAAAATAACGAAAAAAAGTTTCTCAAAACAAAATTCCGATTTCCTGTTACATCCTTTATAATCAATCATACAATGTTAACATTCAGTCATTGTGACCCTTGGGCTTTATTTGCAGAGTAAAGTTTTGCTCAATTTCACACTGGTAAAAGAGCCGCAAATCTGGTCAGCATTCAAGCGATAGCGATATTTATTTTTTATAAATGCATAAGAAGAAAATGCATGTTCACACAAACACGTGCTTGTGAACGGTAATAATATTTTTAGAGCGTAAACCGAAGAAATTTGAAAACGTTGAGCCGAGTTTTAAAACCTACATTCGTGCCACGATGTTGCGTACCCCCAATTTTTACTTCGCGTACCCCCAGGGGCACGCGTACCACAGGTTGAGAACCACTGCTTTAGATAATCTTTTATGGCTTTGTCAATAAAGATAGAGAGCGACCTTCAGTCCAGAAAGCAGCGACCTACATTCGGAATTATAATTTTATGAGTGTTTATCGGCCTTCGGTTTCTCAGTTTCGGTGCCGGCAACCCGGGCGATTATTTGATTTTAATTTATTTAAATAGTTTCATTTTTTTTCCCCCCGTCGCTAGACATAGTCAGTTCCGAAGCGAATAAATAAAGCGGGTTCGGTTCTGCTCTTAAAGGATTGTTAGCTATGATCAGATCTGAGGGATTATCATGCAAAATATTTTAATATTTTTACCTAAGGAGATGCACTACGTCGTGTAACATTTGTAATCGGGCCGCTAACAATAACACTCCTTATGTAGATGGCGAAAAACTAACAATTGTGTGTTTTACGATCATTTAAAACAAACAACAAAAATTACTGGCCACATTATTAGGGGTTCGGAAGAAGGAGATTTTGAACTTTAAAGCAATTTTCATAGGCCTGATACTTTTATTTTTTCTGGGATGATTAAAAGACTTATGGAAAAAATACTTGATTACTTCAATATGTGTTTGAATGTGTTTCACTCGCAGTATTTAATTAAAGCGTCCAAAATATTTCTAAGCGATCATAACATTTTTCCCTGAATACATTTAAAAATAATATCGCCTACTTCAGCCCTCTGACCCAGATGTGTCGACGATATAAAACAAGATAGAGTGTGCTGAAGTAGATATTTTTATCGATAAATTGCACGGATTCAAAAAAAAAAGTTCTGGCGCTGTTAAAAATTATAACTAATTATATATTGTGTCAATTGTCTCTCTTATGCATGCCTCTAATGTTTTAATGCCCCTTGCCACTCATTGTAATGTATTACTTGAGTGAGCTTGTATATACATTTTTTTTGTGATGTTTACTTTCCTAGTTGTGTCTGTAATTAATTGTATGTAATTGTAGATTTATTTAATGTATCTGTAGTTAATTGTAGAATTTGGTTATTGTATATTAACTTAGTTTTATATCTGGATTGTTCTCACGCAAGTGAGAACATCTGTAAAACCCAGTATAAATAAATAAATCATCAAACCAAAACCACATGAGTTTGCGTTGCTTTTACGAAGCATTGCAAGATATTTTATAAATTTGCAGGAAAAATCGAATACTCAGAAATGAAATTAATAATACAATATCGGTATTATTGTGTACCTAAGAACTGAATGTTGTTTCTCAGCGCTAACATAATAGCGATCTGAACACAGACGGAAATTAACAACCAAACAAGGTTAGGGATGGTTGGCTAAAATCAATGTTCGTTAATAAATATTCGCAATCCTTGCATGTATAAACAATTAAGACACATTTGGATATATCTTTCTTTCTTCTTACGCTTCTCTCTTTTAGAACCTCTTCTTCTTTTTATCTGTCTGTCATATTTCTTACCTTATCTTTTTATTTATTCCTTGATTTTTCTTCTCTTTCCACTTCCCTTCTATTTATTTCCCTATCTGATCTCATTATTTTGTGTACTTCACCCATTTAAATTATAAAAACAATTATTTTTTTATGTGAATACTGCACAGGAGTCCCAACTGCTCTCAACCGCCTGGAGTCAGTGAGACTATGTTATCCCCAATTATGGTATGTTGTGAGGCTAAAAGTAGAGGGGAAGGGAATGAATTGGGGAAGAGGAAGGTAAGGAAGTACTTGGCTATTTAGATTTAGTCACTAAATGCGGTTAAAACCATTTCAAACAACGCTTCAATTCTGAATAGTGGTCTTACGCCAAGGTGATTCTCAGAGTATCTTCCACTCTGGAGCGTGCCACAAATAGTTCGAAGACAACTTAACGTAGTGGCATTTCAACACCCCTTCAAAAACTCATTAAAAGTGATGAAATTGAAAAAAATAGCCCATGGCCTAACCTACCGTAACCCATTTAAATATTTTTTTTCTTCACCTTTAATGACTTTTCAAAGAAGTGATGAGATTGCATGTTGTTGAGTAGGCCGGTCACCCCTACAAGTATATTTTAAAAGATTAAATTTCGAAATAACACCAATCAATCAAATAAAATTTTCTCGCGAACGCCGGGATTTGAACCCGTATCCTCCAAATCGCTAGTCCAAAGGCTTTCCCCTCGTCCACGGTCACAGATTCACTGATATATGTTTTGTTCATAATATGCTTTTTTTCGATTTCTTTGACTTTTCCTTCAAAATCTCTCAGGCCTCGTTGTTAACACATTATAATATATACCAGAAAGTAAAGAAGAAGAGAAGTACCAACCTCATTACATAATATTAAGATTCCTTAACGAACACTTAATATCGTTACTTAATACCCAAGTGCCGTAAATAAGATACCAGTAGTATATATTAATTTCACGGCAATTCCCAGACTTTTGCGTTCGCTGGAGTTTCAGTTCTCAAAACTTTCCCTAACTAGAGAAATAATCACTGGAAGCATGGAATACCATTCCTGCTACATTATCAACTTCGGCTTGAATAGAGAAAATCAACGATTCCGTTGAATTGTCAAATTGCATTAGTCGGAATTCAAGTTACATGTTACAAGTATCTATGAAGGCGGTGTGTGCGTACCTGTTTGCTTACAGATATATTCTATAATTTATGGGCAACAACAAATATATCGAATGATGTTATTATACCTGATAGAAAAACACGATGCTTGGTGTTAGATACAATTATACCCCTGCATAAGTGTATAACAAACTCAAATATCATAATTTGTATGAATATCTGAATCATCCAGTTATATATCAATATTCTAAGTTTTGAGAAAATGAGTTTAACTAATTTTCGTTTTTGAGAATTTGCTGCGTCAACGATATTTTTCGAGTAACGCTGTTCTTCCACGTAGCTATTCACAAGCGACGCTACCGCTACCTGTCAAACAAATTTGCTAGTGTAGCACCTAGCGGCGTTTTCAAACACTAATAATAGTATGGAAAACACAGACGAGCGGCGATCGCGTCGCTTGAAGGTAGCTCCATGGAAGAACGGCGTAATACTTTGAGTAGGTAGCTAACTTTGACTGAAATTTTCTGGCGGTCCTGCGACGAGACGTCCACTCCAATATATTTAAGAATAAAAAAGAACACATCGTGTCAAAAATGTCACATTAAAAAACATTATAGAAAATGTATTCGTTGACATAAAAATACCTTTATTATCGTAATTTTTTTCACAAATAAAAAAACAACAATAAGTTATTAATCTTTTCCACTTCCAGAGATAAAACATTTCCTTAACATTAACATTACCTTAATAATAATAATTGGATAATTTGTAGAGCGCCGTTTTTGTGAGAAATCACCTCAAGGGCGCTGTACATTTTATTATGACTTCCTAGGCTCTACCTATAACTATTATTTACAAATAGATACAAAGAAATACTTATCTGGCAGGTCACTTCCGATAAACACACTTTAATTAGAAAGTTTATGCTTGGAGGAGATACGACTTTGCACGCGGAGGACACTATATTAAAACACTAGACATTGCATTACTTTACATTTGCCACACCATCATTTTTCATATAACATTTATAAGAAGATTACTGCCAAAATGGATTTAATCAATTGAATTTATTTTGAAAGAATTGAGAATTTAGGACTCATTAGGACTGGAGAATTTGAATGAAATTAGATGTACAAATAACTCACCATTAAGAATTTGTTAACATTTTTATTCAATTAGTTATTTACTATGTCGCGGGCTGAGAAGGTGAAGGTAAAGGTTTTGGTTTTTGGCTTTATGGGTACGATTGTCTAAAAAGGTGAGTTTTAAGTTTAGATCATTCTTAAGTCATGTGGCAGTCCATTCAGGCTTTAGGTCCCGACACTCCGAAAGCACGCTCACCGAAATTAGTATTTGGTGTGCGCTTTGACTCCTTTAATCTTCCGATTGCTGATGACGCCGCTGACCTAAGAGTTGACTGTCGGAAATTGGAGTTTTCTGGAATACACATTTCCGATAAGTAAGCATTAAGATATAAACATTCGCATATAATTTCTCTCATCTCATCCGTCACTTGACTCTTGACGTAACCCTCGAAAAGCATATATTTCAGTAAGTATGTTTACATAAAAAATAAATAGGTACTTTTCCCTTTACCCCGCCTCGTACAGGTTCCGCTACTGCTCAGCCCATACTGACCACAGGGCGTCGCCGTCGCCGAGACGCCGGCGACAGATAAATCCTAGCTTTCAGCGTCCAGCGCCCCCCATAGGCGTAACGCGGAGGCAACTAATCTTCTGGATGTAAAACATTACAATACTTTAAGCGCTGCAGGAAGTCGTACCGTTCAAATCATAATAATCTTCTGCTACATTAAGCTTTACATGAACATCGGAAAATTATAATTAATGTTTTTAATAGACATTTTTATAAAATTGAGATAACTAGAATTTTAATGTTTTATTTTTATTTTTATGTAAGTACCGTACAGGAATCCCAACTGCTCCCAATCACCTGAAACCATTGAGAATTAGGGGTACATTGAAAGGCTGAACTAAGTGTGGAAGGGAAGTAGATGAGGAAGAGGAAGGTGGGGAAGTATTTGGCTATTCAGATCTGGTCACCAAACACGGCTAAAGCCATTTCAAGCAAAGTTTCAATTCTCAATAGTGTCTTACACCAGGGCGATACTGAGAGTATCATCCACTCCGGAACATGCTGCAAATAAATCTACTATAAATTATTTTTAATTAATTAATTATTGTGAAATAACATAACTAAGTAAAATAATATTTATTTACGCACAACGGTTTCGAACCCGCGTCCTTCGGATTATCAGTCGAGAGTCTTACCCCTCGACCATGGAGGCCGTCAATTAAATTTTTATGAAAATTGAGATCATTTTAACACGGCCAAAGCCATTTCAAGCAACAATTTCAAATCTGAATGGTGGTCTTACACCAGGGCGATACTAATAGTATTTTACTGGAACGTGACGCAAATGTACCTTATATTATTTTTAAATTATTAAATTGTGAAATAACAAATATCAATCAAATAAAGAATTCATTCGAACGCCGGGATTTGAAACTGCGACCTCCGGTTCTCTAATCGAGAGTCTTACCGCTCGACCTTGAGGCCGTCATAAGTCGACTGCGATGTGGATCGAGCTATCGAGGCATCTGTTTTTCCTCCTTCATGTAATCCGGGTTTTTTCAAGACCCGCATTATTAAATCTTTTCACACATCCCCTACCTTCATCGAAACTCGCCTCGGTTGTGACGTATTTATTTCACTCCTTGTATTTATTTTCCTAACTGTGGCTCCTCTGGCTGAATGTCTTTGAAAAAGTGTCAAAAAACTCGTTTTAATGATAGGTTTTTAATTGTATTGTGACATTTTTGGTTTATAATTGCATCGTGCTAATAGTGGTAAAAACGAAGTTAATGTTTGCAAGTGAATACAATTTAGGACAATAGATTTGTTTGCACTACGAAATTTTTTTATTTTTATTTAATATTTATAGGTTTTTTTTAAAACAATACATTCACAATTTCTACATGTAGATAAAAATAGTAGATAAGAATAGCTTTTCCTCACCATAAAGAGACGAGGCTCTTGTGTTTGGTGAGGGAATTTTAGTTCAATTATATAATATCATGTATGAAAGTAAATAATACAATATGGCAAAAACAAGGGATAATTAATAAAATGCAAGATTTATCAATAACGGATTTGAATGTTTAAAAGGAATAATAACACTAGTGAGATATGGACTCTTATAGTAGTTTTAGGTGTTTTTATAATTTTTTGCTGAAATTCCTGAATATTTTCGATAACTTTTAGATATAATGGTAGTTTGTTATAATATGTTATACCTAGATAGAGATAAGTATTTTGTGTGTGCTTTGTACTAAATTTAGGGATTTTGATAGATTCTGATATCTTACTGATGAATGGAATTGTAAGTTATTTAACTGTGTTTCTTTGTAAATTTGAAGTATTGAATATTTTTTAATATATTTTGTCTATTGTAGGTACATCGAATATTGAAAAGAGAATTTCAGTAGAAAATTTGGATGATTTTTTTCAACACACTTATAAAATATTTTATTATGTTTATTACTTTGATTATCAATCTTTGAACAATTTCGAGTGGATTTAAAATATTATTATATGTTTCTCGACATCTACAATAAGATAGGATTCTCTCCTATTCCACTTTCGTTATTGCTTGAAAATTTGTTGCTGGGGATGTTTTTGTAAGTTGTAACATAAAAAATAAGTATAATATTCATTGTACGTTTTGCAAAGATTTGACATCTGGAAATCGCCTTTGTGTACAAGAATTGTTTAAATTACCATATCTGATGTTGGAGGTTGGACAATTGTTATTATATTTTTGGATTCCAACTGCGCTTGTTCATAATTTATATTCATAACTCGTATTTCCATATCGTCACCCTTCCTGTTGATTTAACTACAGCCTAGCTATAAATATTCAAATATTATGGTGATTTCTAGTCCTTTATGGCAGAGGCGATAAAGAATTATGTAAGCGTTTTTGGGAAAGGCTTAACGAATAATTAAACAATCTATTATGCCCTGTGAGTATTGTTTCGAGAGAATATTCTGTAAACGAAATACATGGACAATTGTTATTACTGCTGTTAGATGAAAAAAAAACATTACGTGCCTGTTAGTGAAGATTTATTTTTCAATAATTTCCCCATTACCGAAAATGTGTTTATAAGTTATACCTAGACAAGTAACTTTTAAGCAGTTTAAGGTATGATACCTTCTTGTGTTTCTGGGATATAAAAAGACTTACTAAGACGTTTAATTTTTTCAAATGGATGTTTTTATTTATATTTATTTATTTCTATACTTGAACATACATTTAAAAAATAATTACATTGGTTTACATAGTAGTACAAAAAAAAGTTCATATTCAGTAACAGGATGTAAAAAGGTGTGTAAGAAGGTTAATAGTAGCATTTTGTGAACACCTCACTCGGAGAACCTGTGCTGAGGTGTTCGCATGTTTAGGATTAAGAGATATTCTGCCGACATAAGTAGAAACGCAGTATCCTCCTTGATATTGTCAAGAAGGGCACCGTGGTTCAACCCGTGTCGGCAGTATCGTAGTCATAAAATTGGTAGCAGTTAAAGTTATACAAATAATGTTCTTCAAAAGCAGGTAGGAATATTTTTGATTTTGTAAATAATATTAAGGTAATATTTTCTGTCCAGAAGCAAAGTTTTAATTTTTTTTTTTTTTGGGTAGGGTTATGTTTGGTTAGTAGTTATACTGTTTTGAGTAAAGTGAATGCCTTATTTTTTTATTCAGTCTGTGATATGTTTTTTTTTGTGAATAATCGTAGTTATATTTGTAGTTAGTAGTTGTTTCAGTGTGGTGGGCATGCAGTTATATAGTTTGATTGCGTGCGCGTGTGAGGTATGTGTTGTCGGGATATTTAGTGTTTTTTTGTAGAGGCCCTGGTTTTAATTGCTGTTCGAGGTTGCATTGGAATTTATGTTTGAAGAAGTATAGTAGTACAGATTTGGCATAAAGTTGTCTTATTGTCATACGTCCAGTGTTTCGAAAATTTCATTCGAGTTTGTGTAGAAAGGTACTTGGAGGATGAGTTTGATTATTGCCTTTTGTATTTTTTCGATTGGGTTTATTGCTATGTTAGCTATGTTCAAAGATGTGTTCTACTCGCAGTATTTAATTAACTGTAACATCTAAAAATTTTCTTAGGCTAGCTTTATACTTGTAAGTCAAATTTACGGCTTAAAGAAGTTTTTGACAAGTTACTCAGAGGAGCGTTTACATATGCATCCGACTTATGGGAATTAATACTCACAGAAGTTGTTTGGAAGTACAACTTATGTATGTGCTCATAGCGACGATGGCGACCGTTTACATCTGTAAATTCATTTGCGGTAAGATGGCTTCCTGTCAACTACGATTTGCTGCTGTCAAATTTATGTGATTAATGAAGACGAAAAGGTTCAAATAAAGTATTGAAATATAAGCTGGCTTGAAATAAACAATTCTCTACACACTTTTGTTCCGTTAAGCGCTGAAATTAATGGAGTTAATTTTATACAAATGACAGCTAGGTACTTTATAGCAACCGACTTTGAATTCAAATATGTAATGTTTTAATAGAAACATTGAGATTGGATTGGATCGACAATTAAATAGAAGGTTGCTCATTTACAGAAAGCTTTTTTCCACATGAAAAATAAATTATATCTCTTCGGCTTTTGGAATCAGAAATATTTATTTTGGCTTCCATTAGTTTTTGTGGGTAGGTAGTGCTTAGATAATTATTTATTTCCTATTTAGTTTTTATCTAGCGATATTTTATATTGTTTCGTGAGATAATAAGGTGAGTAATTATCCACTTAACCTAATCATATTTTAATTAAAATAATAAATATTAGTTTTTATAGGAAAAAACTCCTACGACAATACCTGTATTTTCATTTTTGACATCTCGCGCGGCGCATTTTGGTACCATTTCATAACTTATAAAACTGATTTTATAAGCTGTAAGAAGGCTGGAAGTTCGCGCGGACTCGATTAGACCTGGCAAAAAACTTCCGCAAGAACAACTTCTGTAATTTGCTATAAATTGAGGTAAGGGACTTTTGATGTCGTTTACATTCGTAATTTCGCCAGAAGTCGCTTCCGTGAGTGACTTACGGGAAAAAACTTACATATGTAAAGCTAGCCTAACGAACTAATTTTCAAGCAAAAATCAATGTTTTTATATTATTTCGTAGTGCTTCGCCTTAATGCACGATGCACGATGATTTATTTTGTGCATTTTCAATCTATCCCGTATCTCTACAAAAAAGTGACATTAATATTTTTATATATCTATGTAATGGGTTATAGATAAATTGGTTTTGAGGGCGATTGTGTTTTGGGTTAAAAATGTCAATATGGATCTCTAATAGAATAACAGTAAGAGAAATTCTCCCATTTGTAAAATGTACGCATTGCTTTGCAAAATAACTGCATATCTTCTGAGTGTAAAGAATTGTTATAAAATATATTATTAATTATTAATTACTTTTTTATATTAACTCCACACAGGAAGCCCCCTTTAGGAGAGGAAGAAGTGAACGTGTGTCTTGAAGAGACTTATGTTGTAGGATGGAGGAAATACAGGGGCCGGCAAATAATTCCACAGCCGAAACGCTGTACTCAAGAACGAGTCGTAGAAGCGACCCATACTGATGTGACAAATGTTAACCGTGTACATATGTTGGTCTCGCGTTTGGCGTGTTTCCCGACTATACACCTCGGAGCATCTTCCAATTTTATATCGGTAGAACCTGATGCCTGTGCTCTAAGTATTGCAAGCGGCTCGTTAAGATGGGGGATTATATCAAACGGACCGCCTGTTTTCGCACAGAATCAAGGTTTTTTTCAGGTATTTTGGCATACCAGAGATGACTGCCAAATTCAAAAGTGGGGCGCACTTGCGATTTGTACAGGGTCAACAGTTGTTTACTATCTGCAGTATCTGCGGGCCCCCTGTACAGTAGGTCCACAGTAGTGACAGTAGTGACGACCGTCCGTGGTTTAGTGGTAAAGATACTTTACTCCCATTCGGAAGGTCGCGGGTTCAAACCCGGCGTGCGCAAATTTAATTTTATTTGATTAATTGGTGTTATTTCACAATTAATTAATAAAATAATATATGTTATATTTGCGGCACGTTCCAGAGTGGAAGGTATTCTCAGTATCGCCCTGGTGTAAGACCACCATTCAGAATTAAAACGTTGCTTAATAATGGCTTTAGCCGTGTTTCGTGACTAGATCTGAATAGCCAGGTACTTTCCCACCTTCCCCTTCCCCATCTCCTTCCCTTCCCCACTTACCTTCAGCCTCACAACATACTCCAATTGGGGATGCCATAGTCTCACCAGAGGGGAGCAGTTGGGACTCTTGTGAGGTTTCTCTATAAAAAAAAAAAGATACTGGGATGCTAACTTGTCTCTGGTTTCTGCGAAAATAACTAAATAATTTTATTTCATTGCGTTGTTGGTGATTTAATAATAGGCTTATTGGACAGTAGTAGAACCCATGTTAAAACCCCGCATAGTAGCTTTGCATAATTATAACAAACTAACAAATGAATACATTAAGGTTTACACAAGTAAACATTCAAACGTATAGACCCCTGTTTCCCAAAATGAGGACACTGGAGATTTATCGCTATAAATGTATTATCAACATAAAATAAACCAACACCCACTAAATCAATTATTATGGTAAACCCTCCAAAACGGACCTACTGGTTGGGTATATTTCTATCAATGTAGACCCGTTACCACTGTTCCGAAAATCACTAGCTATAAATTCCTATATGAAACATTACTATTTTACATAAGACTTTGACCAATACACTTGATTACCCCTCGACTGTCACGAAAAACAATGTCGGATCTGCTAAAAATTGAAATTCGTTTTGTTAGCCTTTTTAATTTCCGTTTGATAATATGAAAATCTGAATATTCTGAATTTTGAATGAAATGCAAAATATCAGAATAACACTACATTGCAATGCAGTTGTTGTTCTGAACCCGTGAAAAATCGCGGGATATTTTAATAGTAGGATTTGTGAAGCTGAAAGCATTTATAAAAAAAATATTTGCCACAGGATCATTAACTTTCAAAAGTGTAGTGTATCTAAAAGCTTCCGGATTTTAGACATAGCTGGCAGTGCTAAGAGCTGTCCTTAGATTCCGCTAGATGGCAGGTAGTCTAGTACCTGTGGGAACCAACAGAGGGCAGCTCTGAGTGAGTGTTCACTGGAACCCCCTGTTTAGAATCCATTTAGACAACTTCTAGTTAGATCGACTAACGAGGTCAATATTGTAATACGCGAAGTATATAATAAAAGCAGATAAATATCAAGAATCTATTATTCCAAAGAAATAATCTCCATCCAATGTGTTATTGGAGAATCTGTTAGTGTGTGTTGAACAACAGAACACTACAAAAAGACAAACAAAAATTCACACTTCGAATGAACACCGTTAGTTAAATTGAAAATAACTACACATTTCGAATACAGACTTATTAAATAATAAAATATTTTATTCCCACTTTATCACTTGTTTCCCAGAATAAAAATAAGTTACAATTTTAAAAAGCAAAGCGTATCCCTAGTAGATGTCATAGATTTTTAAATACAGATTTTTTTTTGACATCAGTTTAAATTTCCTACAATAGTTATAAAGTATTGTTTTGAACTCATGAGCGTGGTCAATTTAAGTAAACATTATGTTCCCAATGAAGAAGCCTCATGGGCTTATATAATAATGAATTAATAAATAAAAAAAATATAATGTTTGACCAATAATTAGATAAATTTGACCTTACTTTTAAAAATACATTTCTACAGGTTTTTCTCTTCAGTGCTGTTTACATATTCATAGGCGACCTGTGACACTTGATCTCATCAAAAGGGAGCTACTAATTATATAGACCTCTGCTAATCTCCGCCTGCTGTGTCCGTGTGATAATTAGATTAAATGTATGGCCATGGTCCGTCCTTTGTTACATTAATTACACCGAATGGCTTTGTTCCTGAGATCGGGGTGCTAAGCAAATACTAGAGAAATATTAAGAGAAAGATTTCATTAAAAATCTTAATTGTTGATTTGAGGCCCAAGATCCAACCAAATTGCATAATTTTTGATGTAAACAAAAGATATTGCAAATGTTTAATACTAGTACGGACATGTAGTACTTAATTTATTTATGTTAAATAATAAAACACAGACCAATAATGCATGATTTTATTGGCAAAAATTGCTTTTTTTTAAATGAGTTAATTATAATTATTAAAAAAATTATCTTGCTCTTTCTGTTTAAATTAATGAAAAAAAATAAAGCATTTTCTTGGATAGAAATTTAAATTTATTTACGACAGATTCGTATTTCAACGCAAATTTAAAAATTCCAAATAAAGTAATTTAAACATCTTAACTAACCATCACGCCGTTTCCCCGCACGGGTAGGCAGAGAGGACAGACCGCCAAACAACTTGATCTTGGCACACACTCCTTGCTTCATTCACATTTATACATCTTCTCATACATGCTCTTTTATTATTCCGACTCCTGACATGGCCCGACTCAAGTAACTGGTTTACTTGATGGTGCCATGTCTTCCTCGGGCGTCCACAACATCTTCTTCCATTCACTTTTGCGTAATATATCCTCCTTACACTCATTTCTTCTTCATTCGCTCTACACGCCCAAAGCATCTGAGGGTTCCTTTCTTAATCTTATTCATTACGCTTACATCAGCATTGCATTCTTTCGGATATCCACATTTCATACATGATTTTACCACACATACGCCTCAGGGTTTTCATCTCTACAGCATTCAGTCTACTTTCATCCTTCCTCCGCCAGTTCATGCTTCGCTACCGTACATCAGGGTAGGTGCTAGCTTCGCTTCTTTGGACAGCTTTTTGTCGGCGCCAACGGCGTTCAGTCCACCGTTAGTGGACTGAAGCATTCACCCTTCTTTCAATATCCCTATCAGCCTTCCCATCTCTTAAACATCTTGGAAGTACATAATATCGTTTTGTTGTGGCGATAATTACCTCGAGGTATAGTGGAAATATCGTGGTAAGTGATTTGTCATCCCTTTTCCTTGCATTCCTTGTTTTTCCTACACATATTATCACCGAAATCCAGAAAACACCATTTCGTCTCGTGTCTTTTTTAGTATTCACGGTCACAAGTGCATCTGAAGTTGTAATTCGTAAGCAGTTTGAATCCGACAGATCTATGTACCAACAGACGTTTGCAACAGAAAACATTATACAAGGACGATTGTTTAAAGTAATGATATAATTTGAGAGTTCACACAGTCAATCTGAATCCTTTCACAGCTCGTGACATCTGCAAATATGAGAAAAATCGATTTTGACCCTCGCGATAATTTATCAGCCCATATTTATAAAACATTCGTTTAGAAATGTTTTATCTAGTTGCCCTAATAATACAATATGACGATACAACGAAAAAATACGCTTTACCAACAATGTACACGTACGAAATTTGTTCTAATAAATTAATAATAATAATGTATTCTTACATTTTCCCGACAATAAACATTGAAACCTGTTAATTTGTTCGTAAGAACTTCAGTCCCGTTCTTAACAGTTTTTACGAATAAAATTATCGTATTTTAGAATAACATTTTTCTCCGTGTAATACCATTTTAGTTTGTTTATTCTTGGTATATGACTAGTTTTAATTTTTTTTCAAAAGCTGAATAGTTGAAAAGCTAAAACGGACGAGTTCGTGGACCATTAAATTTATAAAATTTCAATTTGTTAAAATTTTAATTTCTAAATGGCGCTAATGGTTGATTTGATCTTAAATGTAAAATTTGAAGAGAGCTGAAATATCCTACTCTTCATATTTTTAAGGTAATATGTCAACAGCTTAAATAATAATTTATAGCTTTGTACAGCAAACTAGAGATGTAAATTTTTAAATTTGAAGGGAGCTGAAACATCCTACTCTTAATATTTTTAAGGTAATATGTCAACAGCTTTAATAATAATTTATAGCTTTGTACATCAAACAAGAGATCAAAAATTTTAAATTTGAAGGGAGCTGAAACATCATACTCTTATTATTTTTAAGGAAATGTCACTACAGCTTAAATAAAAATTATATATTCTAGTTTTGTTCAGCAAACTTGAGATCTTAAATGTTGAATTTGGAGGGAGTTGAAACATTGTACTCGTAAATGTCGGATTTGAAGGGAGTTGAAAAATTCTCCTCTTAAATGATGGATTTGAAGGGAGTTGAAACATTCAACTCTGGTAATATGTCAATAGCAAATAATAATTATAGCTTCCTATTTACTTCCTACTTGAGATCATAAATGTTAAATCATAAAATATATTTATGTTAAATATATTTTACAAAAATATTTCTCCAAAAATTTGTGTTATTATCATTAACGTAAATCTACAACGATAACAATTTTAAAGGCCATTTACAACAGGATTTTAAATATCCTTTTGGAGAATGCAAATGGTATCCCATGACAGATGTAGAAGAATTACTTCCTCTGAACCATGACAGGAAACTTCTTTTCACAGAAACGGAGAGATAAATTGCATATTTTTGCCATATTCTCAAAAAGGAAAAATATTGTCGGCCTCAATTTATCAAGGAAAGAAGTAGCTAGAACATTAAAGAACAAGGATAAGGGACTAGGTTTGATAATTCTCCCCGCTCACACACAAATAAAATTTAAAAAAAAAACAAACATTTCATACAAATTTCATTTTGGATATGAGGCCAAAATACTCAACCTCGTGAATATTTTCTTAAATTCATAAGTGTTTATTTAACACAGGCCATTGAAGAATTACATATTTCACGATTTAAAGGCAATTTTCCTATATTTGTGAGTTAAAAATATATTTTGCTCTATCTACCATAAAAATATAAAATTTAGGAGGAATAAAAAAAATTTAAAGGCTTAAATTTTAATAACATTTGGAAAACAAAATTAATATTAAATTTCAATCCAAAAAGCCTTTAAAAGATGTTTTGTAATTTATATTTCTTTGTAATATTAACATAGTGGGTTAGGAAAGTTTTTTTTTAATAATTAGTTTGAAAGAATATTTAATTAATTTAAAAAAAAAAATTGGCAAAAATCTTCAATGAACTATTTTTAATAAGAAAAATTATAAATACCTACATATACAGGGTGTTAAGGTACGTACTTAACTTACCTTAACCAGTGATTCCTGACATTATTTGGAGTAAAAAATGTAAATGAAATATTGGTCTTCAGTGACATTTTTGATGTTTTTTTTTTTGCTACAAAAACTTAAAAAATAGTAGGTGTTGGGTAGTTGGGGGCGGGGTAAGTAATGGGGCGGTAACTCGGCTGAGTGACCAATAAAGTCATGTGGAAGAATTTTTTTTTGTTTGACTTTGAAGAAAAAAGATTTTGAAAAAAAAAAATTTATCATAAAAAAGTCACCGGAGACCAAAATTTCATTTAAATTTTTTACTCCAAATAATGTCAGGAATGACTGGTTAAAGTAACTCAAGTACGTACCTTAACACCCTGTGTATAGGTTTATTTAATTCACAACATCTGATATATTTTTTAATATATAAACACAAATAATTAATAGACCGCCCAGGTTCATTCTAGATGTTGCATAACCTTTTGATTTAAAAAAAGGTTTTGTTGCATATTTTGTCCTCAAAGAGTTTTATAAAAATGGCCACGCAGCCGTTCCTCTTAAGACATTATTATAGTGAAAGATACTATCAGTATCGCCCTGATGTAAGACCACCATTCAAAATTGAAACGTTGTTCGAAATGGCTTTAACTTTTGGTGACCAGATCTGAATAGCCAGGTATTTCCCACCCTCCTCTCACTCATTTCCTTCCCTTCCCCACTACTTTCAGCCTCACAACATACCCCAATTCGAGATGTCATAGTCTCACTACACCTCACCCACAAATAAATTTCTAATTTAAAAAATAGTAAAATTATATTCAATTTTTTACCCTTAACGTTCTCCTTGTTAGTTTCAACTCCCCCGCTGACCTAGTTGCCTTAGGTGATCACTCCGGAGAAGACAAACAAGTGAACATAACTAAATTTAGCTCGAAGATACCTACCTACCTTGTAGGTAATTTGATTTTGTGACTAGATATTAGTAGGAGGTTTCCCCTATCTTAATTAGTATAACCCCCCCCCCACCTACCTCCACGTCTAGTTTAATTTACCAAGTACATATTTAACCTTTCCAATACCAAGCTCAAAAAATACTACCGCTCTCAAGATGATACGCCAGCGTTACCTAATTTTTGAGTACTGTATTTGGTAAATAAATAAATGTAAAAATATACTGGGTCGACGTACGGCACGTAAGCGATACGTTACGATATCTGGGGGCCTAGTCTATATCTCTCACAGCGCCCGTAACGCGGGTACAGCATCGGAGCGCGAGAAAGTTTGGACTTAGCTACGTCACGAATCCGTATTAACCCTCCTCTGACCGTGCTAAAAACTTTCTTGCGCTCCGATGCTGTACACTCAGTAACTATTAGTGTAATGTATTTATTTAATCCAATACATAAATGTATTGTGGAGGAATACCTAAAATGTTAACTCTATGTTTAGTATATTTACAAAGATATTTCAGTAAATGCAAACCGTGACCGCTTAGTTGACAGCACCGTCAAGAAAGGTTAAACGGCAAACGTGCTTGTTTGTGAAACCGAAAGATCGAGACTAGGCCCCCTGGACAACTTACAATCCACACATTTTCCATGGAAATGGATGCTTCAGAATCACACTGTTTTTTTGTTTTGCTGCCCCACGTTTCGATGCTTAAATTATTCTATATTTTAAATGTGTAGGTACATTTTTTTGATTTTGTAGAAACGAAATATCTTAGTTTTCATCACTGTAATAATTAGTTATTTGAACGTATTAAATTAATATTTTAACATTATCAAACACACTACATAATAATATCATTACAATATTAACTTAATGAAATTCATTACATCCGTGACAATGTGGCAATTTTTCCATAATTTTTCTTTTACCGTAGCTACATACAAAAGGCCCAAAGGAAAAATATTTTGTGCTGAGGGAATTTTAAAGGAAGAGAAGGAGAGGAAGTTCTGGGAAGGAAAAAGGTATGAGGAGTGGGTAGGAATGTAGGGGTCAGTGTATTCAAGTGTGACGAACGTTGGAATTTATCACTCCCACAGCAGTGTAAGCGATGGATCGAGATAATCCTATTGGAGAGGCCCAATGGTCTTCCTCAACCTGTTTCTCCCGATACGGCCCACCATGTAGTAAGTGGGCAGACGCATCCGCCGCTAAGACCTTGACAAACCTCACCCCATGAACCCGGGCACCCCTGATAAGTCATCAAACGTAGTGAACTACTTGTGGAAACCTATAAATATTCAATAAATGATTCTTCGGGCGGTGATACCCATACCCGCCTCCCAAATTTATTTGTCAATAATTGGATCAAAAATACAAGTACAAATTTTTAGTTCTTAGGGCCTTTACAAGTAACATATTTTATTTAATTACTTCCTATTTCAGTAAAAACATCAATTCTCGTATTAGAGTTAGTGAATAGCGCCATCACAGTTTTATAACAAATCTATAATATTATTATAAAAAATAATCATTTATTTTCCGGTATATTATGTTTATTAGGAATAGCTAAAATTTAATTTTCGAAATAATGAAAGCTTATGGATATATTAAAGAAGAAAAGTAAAACTAGGTAACGTAAGTTGTCATCTCGGGTAGTAACAATTGGAAGGTTAACAGCGATGAAATAAATCAAATATGTAATTGGTAAATAAAATGATTAGGAAACATGTCAACATTCAATAAGTTGCATTTGGCTTGGGTTCGAACAATTTTAAAATGTTTTTTTCTTCGGCCCTATGCCACCGATGTGACTGAAATTTTTTATCGAACCTTAGATTAGGGGCCTGAACATTTAGCTCAAGGATGTAAAGATAATTAAGTATTGTAACTAAAAGGATTTCCAGGGCCTTGATTAGCATCCACTCGATCTAACGAGTAGTATAACTAACCTATCCAATTGAAAAGGTATAATTAAGATTAATAGTAATAATTAGACAAAATATACCTACTTTGAATATTAAGCTATCTTTTTTACATTAACTCCACACAGGAGGCCTAGAGAAAAGTTATTTCTTTTAGGACTCTTGGGGTGAGGTTGCTATATAGGTCTTGGCGGCGAATGCGTTGGCGAAGAGATTTTTTTCCTCAGGGTTTCCTGTGTGGAGCTAACGTAAAATGTGCCGTCTTTGGGTATGCTGTGTGGAGGATTTTTCTGAGGAAAGGAAGGAGGGAACATGGGTCTTGAAAACTTCCATGTTGTAGGAGTATGGAAAAATAGCAGCAAATCGTATCACAGCCAAGCTGTTGAATTTAAGAATGTGATGAACGTGACAAAAAATTTCAACGATGTTCAAATGTTATGCGAGCGTTTGTCGTGTTAAAGGTTGCCAAAGGGATCACGCTGTTTCCTCATACATATTTATTTATCTCCAGATTCCTACCCACCCCTCAAACCTTTTTCCTTCCCAGGACTTCTCCCTTAAAAACCCTCCATACAGCATCTTCAATGATGACATAGGCCCTGAGGGAATTTTTCCCTCAGGGCCTCCTGTGTGGAGCTAATATAAAAAAAAACAAAAATAGGTTTGCAATAGTCCCACCGGCTTCAGTCCGATAGGACATGGAAAATTAAAAAAAGTGCTTCGATAAAAAGCTGAAACGGACTTAGAATCTGCATTTAAAGGGGACCTTTCAACTGTAAAATAAAACTAAATTTCGCTGAATCACTATTTGTTGACTATATCACATATAAATTTCTGCAAAAAAACTGTGCCTAAGGTTTTGGAATTAGCAATCGAACGTTTTACCTTTGACTCGAAGAAAAACACTTATTTTCCCGACTTAAGATATTATTTAGTGTTTTAATTGTTACCATCTTAAGTTTCCCAGAAACATCTCCAAAATATATGTAGGAATATATATTTTTAGGCAATGTATTTTTACGAAGACACTTTGCTTGTATTTTTAACCACAACGAGAATTGAGCCTCGGGATACTATAACGAAAGAGCCAGAATTTTAACCTTTATTCCTTGACTGTTCTCGTGAAATCACGTCGTTTAAATTTTATTCGTCGATTCCAGTAGCGTAGCCTGATTTTCTCGACCCACATTGGTCTGAATCGGAACTATTGCTGGACAAAAATATTTGTGAAACAATGAGATAACTCGTTTGTTAATAAAAAAAATAGTTTAATTTAACAATAACAGAATTATTAATAAAATTTCATCAAGTGTTATTAATAGAGAAAGCACTCCTAATTGCTAGAAATTTTTCATTTATCAAAAAATCGATTTATTAAAAATTATTCAATTTTTTAAAATTTTTAAAGTGTAATTTCTTAATCCTGTCAGTCAAAGACAGTTTACATAGAATGGGAATGACAAAATAAATACAAAAAAAAACATATCGTCAAAAATTTAAGTACTAGTGTCCATAGAAAATAGATCACGCCGCTTTATTCGGGGCAAAACGCGAGTGATTGTTTGATTGTTTGTAATGTACCATAATTACAGAAACTTTTTTTGTTTAACGAAGGCCTCCATGGTCGAGGGATAAGACTCTCGACTAGCAATTAGGATTCGGTTCAAAGCCTGGCGTGCGCAAAGTTGTTGAAATTGTTTGATTAATTTGTGTTTTTTCCCAATTTATTCTATAAAAAATAATATATTGTATGTATATTTGCGTAAGTGCCCTTGTGTAAAATCACCATTCAAATCTAGGTACATTCGTGTATCTCAATGACTCAGCCTCGATTTTGTTGTCGTTGTAATTAAAAAAAAATTAACCCCACAGACCTCGGGAATATTTTGTCAGATGGAAGAATATTTTCGCTTTGCAATAAAATCCAAATAAATGTAACATTTTTGAAAACTAAAAACAGATTTTGAAAGATGATGAAATACGTTTTAAAAAATTATAATTCAATATAGATATCCAATTATATAAATTTTAAAAGCAAAAATAAATAAAAATGGCACAACTCACGTTTTTTCTAACAAAAATTACTGACAAAGAAAAAAATAAAAACACACACATACATATTTAATTAGACAAACGTTATAGTCACCTAGCTTTTTATTGTTTCAGGTAAAAATAATGAATAAAAAAATTTCAAAATTTCATAATTTTTTAAAAATTGAGGCCGGAAACTTTGGTTGCGTAATGTTCATTTGAATTATTTTGTTAACTTAAAAGTTTTCTCCTTCTAACACCATTCATACCATATTTCTTACCATAAGAGTAATGAGAGTAACGATTTCTATGAGGCCTATATGAGTTTTTCACAAAAGCGAACCAAAGAATAGTTAATTTAAATTGAATCGAAAAGTTGATAAAGTTTTTAGATTACAGTTTTTGTTTAATTTCTGAAAAAGCGGTGGTTTTTTATTTTAATTTTTATTACCCATCTATCAATTTGTGATGATTTTATGTAATTCGGAAATCGCCAACATAGATTTTTGACCAGGTGATGTTGCAATTCGAACGTTTGTGCGGCCACGGCGTTTCAGGTAAAAGTTTTAAATCTCTTCTCCCAATCTACGGCAAGCCGAAATCCACCCAAGGCAGGAGTTTTAACACTTCTCAACTCCCGATAGGTAACGAGACATTGTTTTTAACCGGTTTCCGCGGCTGAATCTAACTCTGTATGCCCATAATTTAGTTTATTTTTGGTTTCCACTTAAAACTTTGAAATCAAATGGAGCATAAAGTTTTGTGATGTCGTCCTGGTTTCATATCTTCACGTTCGTCTGCCCGCAGATAATTCCCCTGGTTAACAACAGTTCTGATTTCATTAAACGATCTTTTACCTATATGTGGTCAATTCTTGTTCGAATCCCGTCGTGCACAAATAAAATTGATTAATTAATAATAAATGCAATTACTTCATTAATAACATTTTTTTCACCATATTTCTATACGGTGGGGAACATGAACCCTTAGAGCCAGCTAAAAAAAGCGGATTGACGTCCTCGAAATGTGGTGCTGGAGAAAAATGCTCAGGATTTCATGGACAGCCAGACACAACTATGTACATTCTGGAAAAGCTAGCTGTCCATAATAGGTTTTCAACTATCTGGCCTACAACGTATTTTGTATTTTTTACAGCATATATATATATATATTTTTTTTTTTACTTGTAAACGCTTTTTACAAGTTACGCTGTGAAATTTTGTTTGAAAAAATAGTTGTTTTCGCACGCACACAAGCAATATGATTATATAGTTTGTCTCTTCAAACTTCGCAAAATCACTTTGTGGCGTCATTTTGAATTAAATTAAACAAATAACTTTCTATCAACAACTATTATATAATCACAATTAGCAAATTACCTAAAATTAATTGGTAATCGTGATTATATAAAAGTGGTTGATACAAAGTTATTTAACTAATGAAAAATTAAAACACTTTGTTTTTACCACGAAAATCTTTATTTTAACACATCGACATGTTTCGAGAACGATGTTCTCTTCCTCAGGACATAAAATGTACTAACACTAAATAATCAAGTATAAAGCTATGGTAGAAATGAAAGTAGTGGGGGGAGGGAGGTGGTGAGGGGAGGTGCTTAGAAGATCAACAGGGAAGAGTGGGGAGGGGAGGGGGGGGGGAGGTGGAAAGGGGAGGTGCTTAGAACATCAAAGGCAAAAAATTACAATGGAAATATGTTTAAAATAGGGTTATTCACAAAATTGATTTGATTATTAATAATATTTAAATTTCTATTGACATTTTTCCTAATTTCTAAAATTTCTAAAAGGTCTAATTGAAAACCACTAACGTTAGTATGTAAAATTTTAAAACCAGTATTTATATCAAATGAATGGTTAAATTCAATTAGATGGTTAGCAAATTCCGAATAATTATTGCTATTTAGACATCTCAAATGTTCCTTAACTCTCGTTTCAAAATTTCTGCAAGTTTTATCTATGTAAAAATGGTGTTTTAATTTTTCATTAGTAAAATGGTGCCACAAAGTGAATTTGCAAAATTTGAAGAAGACAAAGTTATTTGTTTAATTTAATATAGTTTGTCAATTAAAAAACACAAATCTTTTAAGGAAGGCTAACAAATACAATATTGCATCAGTGATTCAATCCAATATTGTATTTGTTAGCCTTGTGTGAAAGATTAGAGTTTTTCAAATGACAAAACTATTTATTTACATTCACGTCGCTTGTGTATTTGCGCAAACAATTATTTTTTCTTAATATTTCAAAGCATAACTTGTAAAAAGCGTTTATATATAAAGTAATTTCATGCGCGCCATCTACGAAAGAATAAGAATTATTTTATAATAACAATCACCTTAAATCTAGAATTTAACCATAAAAAAATTTAATGTGCCCCTCTGAAACCAATGTTTCCGTTAGCAATTTGTGAAAAATGTATAAAATTCAGAGAATTATTTATTAATTAATTTTTAAAATAGTAAAAAAAAATACGAAAATATACAGATTTAGGAAATGAGATTAAAAGAATTTGGCATTCTCAGACTATAAAAATATTACCATTTGTTATTTAGGCTAATGGCATTATACCTCTAGCTCTCTCATTAAAAATTTAGGCATATTAGATTTGTCAAAGAATTTGTATATAAAAATGCAAAAATCAGTCATTTTAAATATATGTAGGATTACGAAAGATTTTTTAAATATTTATATTGAGGGATCAGTAGGATTTATCGGTCAAATTAGGAATTCCACAGAGCCGAACCCTCTGATATGAAAATATCTGGAGACAATGAATTATATTCCCATTTAATAGTTTGGTAGATTAACGTGTTGTTCTTGTATTGTTTTGTATTAATTATACTTATATAATACACTTGCATAACGTGGATTTACTAGATGATCATTTATATGGAAAAGTGCATGAAAGGGTTTCCTATGGGAAAAACTAAACCCGTTCCTGTAAATCTGGTGAATTAAAAAATATAAAATTAGAGAGCGTATTTTATCACCTTTATAAAACAGTGTTTAGTTTTCAGATACATTTAGAAATATTTCATTAATTTGCATTTTATTGCAAAGCGGAAATTTTCTGACCTTCTGACGTAATATGTCCGAAATCTGAAGGGTTAAAAACAAGGGTAGTCACGTATACTCCCTTTAGATCTACTGCAATAATTCACTGTTGCTAGGCAGTGATGAATGTGATACGGCGCGTGAGATCCAATAATAATAATAAAGATAAAGTGCCCCACACACGATGAAATCCGAAACTCTTCTTAAATAAAATCACCGACGTAATGTACCTAGTACCTACCCAACCTTTTGTGATATGTGAGAACTCCTTTATGATCGAGAAATTCGCACTCGAATAAACATTTTATAAATAAAAATTATTTCACGGTGCAATTTTCTACCTCCCACATAAACACCGAGCTCAATTACTGGCAAAGGGGTAGAGAACTATTTTAAGTGTAAACATAAAATTATTTATAAACTTCTCGTTCATAGATGGCGCTAGTTTAATTATTTTCGGAAAAAACCCTTTTAGAAGATATTCTTTGTAATATTAAGGGTAACGTGACAGTTAGCCCGCCGACAGTTGGCCCGCCGACGATTGGCCCACCGACTGTTTGCACGGCCCGGCAGTTGGCCCGCCGACGATTGGCCCACCGACAGTTTGCACGGCCCGGCAGTTGATCCGCTGGACATTTGATCCCTCTGTCAATTGAGCCCTCAGCCAATTGATCCCACGAGCACTTGATCCTCTAAAGGATTATTTCTCATTTGGAAAGTAAGTAAACCGAGAGGATAAGAGGCCGTATAACCAAAGTCAATATACCTACGGCCGTAAGTAAAACAAAAGTCTATTTACTGATATCTGCAGGCGTCTCGAGTGGAAACATTCGTATTTCAAAGCATAACTTGTAAAAAGCGTTTATACGTAAAGTAATTTCATGCGCGCCATCTACGAAAGAATATGAATTAATTTATAAATAACAATCACCTTAAATCTAGAATTTAACCATAGAAAAAATTAAATGTGCCCCTCTGAAACCAATGTACATACATATATTTTTAGAAACAATAATGACGAGTCCCCGAAGAAGTATGCAGTAATGATATACTGCCGAATAACAAAATACAGTCGCAGTCGGCTTAGGGAAATTACGTTATAGTTTCCTACTTGCATATAATATAACTAAATGTCCCTGAAGGGATAAGCATACACGGTTGTAGGTATAACAAATAACATTTATATAGCGCAGTATTGTGTTGTTTCACTTCAAGTGCGCTTTACTGTAATAAACTTTAAAATAATCCTGTACTCCTTACGAGTCCATTACAAAATATTAATAAAAAATCATTTAATAAAAGTCCAAAATAGAAATAAATAATATAAAGTGTACACAAAACAAAACAAAAGCAGAGAACAAAATTTAACAATCCATCCATAAAGACCCTCCACCCAGCATCTTCAAAGATGACATAGGCCCTGAGAGAAATTATTTTCCTCAGGGCCTCTTGTGTGGAGACAATAATAAAAAAAAACCTATATTGAAAAGAGCCTAAGATTCATAAAGAATATGATTTTTTAAATAATTTTGTTTTTAAAGCCCGTTTTAATTAAAATTTTGGATATTAATAAGAGCTGAGGGAAGTTTATTCCAAATGAGTGGAAATACTTATTATATACATATGCAGGTGTTTTGATTGGAAATCTGTTACATTTAATAAAATATTTTTTACTTACAATAATGTAGAACCCCGAATAATAAAATAAATAAATACGGCCGAATAACACAATACTGCATACCTACTTATTGGGTGGGATTCAACTTAAGTCTCGTGGATTAAATCTTCTGCTAGTTCCCCTAATCGCACGAGCAGCTTTCCCGATCATATATAACGAAAGTAGCAAGAATTCAAATACTCACAAGTTATAGGAAACACGAATACTTTCTTTAAAGTCTTTCTTTTTGGACAAATAAGTTTATTTATTCATTAAATTGAAAAGATATCAGGTTTGCTACCCCTATCTTAGACAAACGCAGAGATAAACATGTCTCATGAAATTTTACGCGCTGTATTTCATGTTCAACGTACTAGATTAATTTTACTTTCATAAACCCTGGAACCTGAAACTATCAAACTAATGACCCGATTTATAAATTTCAGAATCATCGTTGTTTTAGATGTTAATAACAATAACAAAGATATTACCCGGAAGTTTAACCCATTTAATCACAGAAGACCATATTTGTCCCAGCTCACATAGGTCTCATAGAAATCGTTGTATCTCCCTTACTATCATAGTAAGAAGTACGATCTAAACGTTATTGGAAAAAGAATACAACACGCTATATATTAAAATCTAAAAGTAAACCACAAAAAAATAATATAATTTACCACTTTATGAAACCAAAGTGTCCGAACACAATTTGAAAAAAAAATATGACACTATGTGAATTTTTTATGATTTTTTTTTTTACATGAAACGACAAAAAAATGAGGTTACAGTAACGTTTATAATTTATTTTTCTCAAGAAATATGTGTGTGTGTGGTTTTTTTTCATTATCAGTAATTTTAGTTAGAAAAAACGTAAAGTTTAAACGTAACTTTTTAAAGTTTTAATCAAAAAAGATTACATTTTTATCGCCTTTCGGAAACAGTTTTTCGTTTTCGGATACGTTAACAAATATTCCATTTATTTGGATTTTATTGCAAAGCGGGAATATTTTTAGTCTCTGACAAAATACGCCAAAATTTTGAAGGGTTAACAAACTTCACCTATTTACATATACCTCGTACCAATTTTATATATATTTATATTTATGCCAATGAGACCGTTTTCTCCCTAGAAATAAAACAAAAGTATTTGAGGGTAGTTTCAGCTATTCATCATCAAAACTTTGAAATGAAATACCACTGTCTATTCGAATAGTTGCAGTGCTTCAAAAATCTCTGCGGAGAATGGTTGCTGGCTGCTGGCTGCACAGTAAACCGCACATCTTAAATGATAGAATTTACAATGAAAGGAATACCTACTTATGTTTGGATTGTGATTTTATTATTTATTTTGAATTTTAATATTATTAGTTTTAATTTGAATTTTAATTATTTGATTTATATATTAATATCAGTTTCATTATATGAGGCTCTGCTGAAAACAATCTGCATTGCGGGAGATATCCTGAAAATTTAAAATATTTTTAATTGACAATAAGTCAAAAATCTATCATACATTTTTCTTAAATAAATATATAAAGAAATGAAATATATCGAGAAAGATTGTTTTTTTATTTTTGTGTTTCATGAACCAATGAGTTAATTTTTCTTTATCGCTTTACTGAATTATCATTTTAATTTTTAACTTTGTATTCTCAGTAGCTATTTAGTACTAATATATTCAGTTGCTTTATTGCTTTTAGATCCTAATACCTGACTGTGAATTTGACAATTATGTGAATGGCACTTGTGCCTCAATTCATTCAGTATTAAGTTCTTCCAATAACAGCTTGTAACTTCCGAATGTGAATTAAACCAGGCAATTTGATTGTCTTAAAACGAAAAATCTTCCTAGTTGGACAGTCGAAGCTTTATTATAATGTATTTGTATTTTTGATAAATAAAAAAAAATAAAATTAGGGTTGCGTTGTACGGAGGTCAAAAGCACGGTCGATCGATAAAACTCTTTTTGTCAATGCAATATTGACCAAATTTGTCATATATGGTCAGTTGGCGATATTTGCGAGCACGATCAATAATTGATAAGAAATATTCTGACCATCGAATGACTAAATTCGTCAACGATGGTCAGGTAGCGTGATTATTTGCTAGCACGGTCAACGTTTGATTCCGACTATCGATGGACAAAAGCCGCCACTTTAGCGCGGCTTCCAAAGTGTCAAATAAGCTGTTAATGTACTCGTACACAATTATTAGAATAATGTCATTCGTTATGAAAAATTACTGGCTTATTACTGCATGAAGCTGAACCAATGAAACTCTTAGAACTGAAAAGCATCGTATACGAAATCCACATACTTAATTCATTCATCTAGCGATCAATTGATTCCTTTCGAGCTTGGAGAAACGAAAATTATTCAAATATGTCCAAAGACTTCATTAACCTCATTTATCATTTATCTTCAATAATTTTTTTAATGATTACAAAGTTATTTAACGAATTTATTTGTATCCTGATAGTATCCCGGATAAATATATCTTTTTTTATATGGGACGCCTGTTTCCTTTTTTCTAAAATTCTTAATTAATATTTAATTTTTATTGGAGTAACTTTTGAAGGTAATAACAATCAATGTAATAATATACCATCGAAAAAGAGGGTAATACTAATAAATATAAGCAAAACATGAAATAGAACAAGACACAGAAAAATAAATAATTATCATAGCCCAAGTGTCAACATGTTGTAACCAGTCATGTTCCCGGGTAATTTGGCCAAGTCATCATTTATCTTGTGAAATGTTCCCGAATTGTTATCATGAATTATTTATCTACCGCTTCCTGTAGGAAATATATGTAAATTGAAGATTGGGAAACTGCCATAGCTACCTCATGAATTCTCCCAGCATCCATCTTGCATTGTCAGACCTCTCAGCAGATAAATATCTCTCTGGCTTATTTATATTCCAATGATTTATAGCCGAGAGAAAAATAATATATTATTTATAAAATTTCAATGTTATTTATTAAATTTGGGTGTTCGCAATAACGCCTCAAACGTATGGAAGAAAAAAAATGACTATTGTATTTGGAAAAAAAGGTGTTCTTACGTTTTCTTCTATCCTAATGAGAGAACACGTTTCAGAATCTAAACGTTGCTTGAACAGTCTTTGGTGAACTTGGATAGCAGGGTGATTCTCAACCTACCTCTGTGCTGTCACCTTCCTACTCCACGCTCTTCAGCCTTATAAAAACTCAATCCCTTAGTCCCCCTGGCTCCGAAAACTTAGAACTCTGGTGTGGTATTTTCATGAAAAGGGTGGACTTTGAACCATCGTCGGATTTGACGCCTTCACAAATTGACTACCTACTGAATAATTGAAGAAAGTTAACTTATTTATTATACACTCCTTTATTTTGGGCTTTTACATGCCTAACAAATTAATGATAAATACATTTAATGATGATAGAATTATTTGTAATTGATACACAAACAGTGAAGAATGATTGCGCATAAATGTAGTGGTAAATATTGAAAAGATACAATAATTTACTAAGCATTCCAATTACACATATTATAAATATTAGTTTGAATAGTGGAATATTCCCTTCCATTTATAAAAAATCTATCATAACACCCGTTTTTAAATCAGGCAACTCTGAAGAAATATCAAATTATCGACCCATATCTCTTGTTTCAAACATAGCAAAAATTTTTGAAAAAATCGTAAAAAAGCAACTCATGCACTATATTGAAAATAATAAAATACTAAGTCCTAACCAATTTGGTTTTAGAAAGAAACTAGGCACTCACGATGCCATTGCTGAACTAACCTCAACAATATATAATGCATTGGATAAAAAAAACAAATGTCTTGGTATTTTCATTGATTTACGAAAGGCTTTTGATAGTATCTCCCATTCAAAATTAATTAACAAATTAAATGATATTGGTATTATTGGTAAGGTAAGGTATTGGCTACAAAGCTATCTAACTCAAAGAAGTCAAAAAGTAAAATTAAATGATTCACTAAGTGTAGATGAAACTCTAGAATTTGGAATTCCACAAGGGACTGTTATTGGACCAATTTTATTTATAATTTACGTTAACCAAATGTTTAAGTTACCACTTAATGGTAAACTTATATCTTTTGCTGACGACACTGCAATAATTATCGAAAAAAAGACGTGGAACGATATTACCAATGCAGCCAATCAAGACATGAAGGTTATAAAAAAATGGTTCGATAACAATTTATTATCACTTAACACAGAAAAAACATATTATATTCCATTCTCTCTACAAGAAGAAGTGCCAAATAACTTAATTAACATAACAATTCATTCCAAAAATTGTGTAAATGACGGTACATGTAATTCGGACTGCGCTAAGCTAAATCATAAATCAAATGTAAAATATCTTGGAATCTTAATAGATCAAAACGTTAAATGGAAAGATCATATCAATCTCACCGTAGAAAGAGTAAGAAAACTTATCTACGTTTTCTATAACATACGAAACATCTTAAACAAGAAAACTATCAAAATCGTCTATTATGCATTAATTCAGTCCTTATTACAGTACGGCATTATTGGTTGGGGAGGGGCCTTTAAGGCTTCCTTACAGCCCATAATTACAATACAAAGAATAATTATTAAAATCATCCTGAGAAAACCATACGACTTTCCTACTTTAGAGATATTTCGGGAATTTAATGTACCATCTATCACAGAATTGTATAAAAGAAACGCCTTATATCAAATTTATAAAGAATATTTTATTCAAAAAATTCACCCCTCAGATAACATAAGCAATAGATTTAAAACTAAAGGCTTAATAACCATCCCTATGCTTAGAACCACCACGGCTCAGCATCACTACCTGTATTTAGGTGTGAAATGGTACAATTTATTATTGTCCAAAAACAAAATTAGTATAACCGAAACTTTGAAATATGAACAATACAAAAAACAAATTAAGTCCCTGAAATTGGATAATGATATATTGTAACCTTAATTCACACTTAGTTTACACTTAGTATAATCTGCACTATTCAATGTAAAAAAAATATATATGTATTGTTGTCTTTCAATAAAAAATTCTTTCTAAATTGTAAACCTATGTAATAATGTTTGTATTTATCTTATAAGTTTTTGATTATTGATTACAAATTTAATTAGAACGTTATTTTTTGCTGTAAATACTCCTCCCATAAACACGAGCTCTTAGAGCTCAACTTATGGAGTAGTAGAATAATTATGTATAATTGTATAACTTTGCACAATGTAATCACCTGTATGTAAAATCTTTTTCTTATTAATAAATAAATAAATAAAATAAAATAAATATAAAAAAAAAAAAAAAAAAAAAAAAAATACTTCTCGTATCGCCATAGTGAAAACACACCATTAAAAATCGAAACTGTTTGAAATGACTGGTTAAATTTACTTTTAATGTGATACTTCACAAGAGTCAGTAACAGTGTAAAGACAGAGAAACAATATAGCCACCGGTGGGGTAACGTTGTGAGGCACGTTAAGGTAGGGGCTGTGGGAAGTTATTTATTAAAGCGAGTCTTGAAGAGGACCGGATTATAATAATTAACGATAAACAATATTAAAAAATTACCATATTTGGTGATTAAATCATCATAGATCCTGATAACATAGAATTTTAATAACGAAACAAGTATTGTAACAAAAAAGCCAACTACAAATTAGTTATAAAGGCTTAAAAAAATGATGTGAAAATTAAAGTCTAACATAATTCCATTTTGCTAAGACTCGTAAAAGTCCTTTTTGAAAAGCTAGTTTTTCTGTAGGTAAGGCATTCACTAGGGATTTCAAGCGAAGCTTTCAAAGGGGAGCTTTTGATGCGGTTCAACCTACCGTGGAGGCTTAGTTCGGTCACAAGGGTAGTTATTCCGAAGTTAGCGATGCAACTCGTGTGAATTTCGTCCCTTGTCTCTTATTTTGCGGCTAAATGTTCAAAGTTTAAGCATTTTTCGGCGAGATAGGGCTGCGGTGTTTTAGGAAGACTTTGTGCGGAAAATTCTCTTCGCATATTATGAATACTAGAGTTTGAAAGGCGACGTTTTAAATAAAGTACGGTGTTTAGGATATCATGCATTCTCAGGTTCAGAAAAAGAGGTAGGGAAATTTTTCCTTAAAATGTGTCACGACAAAGTGAGTTTAATTTTAACCAGAAATTAGTAGAAATAATAATAAACTAAAATATAAATAACATATGTGTAACAAACATATTACAAAAAAGACACAACGAATAGAATAAATTCATTTAGTCTGTATGTAATTACCTTTAGAGCCCTGACGAAGTATGAGATAAGGGAAACCCGGTTGGCTGTCAAATAAAAAGTGGTGTAATACAGAGATTGTTTTTTCATTTAAAAATACAATTAAGTTAAAAATAAATTAATTACGGTAAAAAATAAACAAAATTTATAAATTTGTAAAACAAATAAACAAAGTCCCAGATGTATCCGTATCTTTTTCTGATTTTTCTGTTTCGGATTTTCGATTGACTTTCGCTAATATTATCTTCATTAATGTATAGCGCGTTGGCCCGGATTGCCAGAGGTCCTGGGTTCGAGTCCCAGATGTATCCGTATCTTTTTCTGATTTTTCTGTTTCGGATTTTCGATTGACTTTCGCTAATATTATCTTCATTAATGAAAATATTATAATTTGAGGTTTAACTCTTTAAGTTAGTAAGTTAAAAATAAAAATAAATATACATTTTTTTTGGCTTCCTTTGATATCTTGGCATCAAAAACAGCATTTTTTAAAATTTATATAAATTTTTCTCCTAGTGTAAATACTCTCAGTTGAAAGGTGGCTGTGTTCGGTATATGTTTTTTTTAAATCCTAGAATATATTATTATCTGTTTCCAATCTGGTAACAAAGTCACGGTGACGCGAAGTTCGTTTAGTACATAAAAGTTTTAGAAATATATTCCCTCCAACGTGTTTTTAGAGAGCTTCCGTAAAGTGCGGTTAGAACTATACTGAATCACTGAAGCTAGAATTAAAAGTTAGTTCTATAGTTTGCCGCTAGAGATATAGAAAGGGGAACATATTATTAGCTCCAGGCGCTGAACGGAAAATGCTCAGAAGGGCAATTTTTTAAACTAATTTTTAATGTGAACAAGTCACAAAGAGTCGTAACTTCCTTAAACCAGTGAAACTATGGCCATTCCCAATTGGGAGGCTGAAAGATGTGTGGATGGGAAATAGATTCGGAGGAGGAAGGCTGGGAAGTACCTGGTTTTCCAAATCTGGTTACCAAACACGGCTAGTGCCATTTTGTACCGCGCCGGGAACCATGATGGCCAACACCTCTGCCATACCTAGTGGTTCAATACGTTTGGTGAATGATAAGGGGTGAGGTTTGTACAGGTGGTGGCGGCGGATACAATTAGAAGTAAACTTGAACATGACAGCACTATTTGGAATCCAGATTACTTCAAATATGAAAACATTGTAGAATGTGACATTATTTCTTACAAGCATTAAATTAAAACTTGTAATTGTGTAAGAAATCAATAAAAAATATTATTATTATTATTAATCAGTTAAAAAAAAGAGCTAAGAATGTTATCCTTCATATGTGGACTACACGACCATCTTAGATCATACGAAGTACATCGTGATTACTTCAAAATTGATACACTGATCTAATATGTTTACATAAAATTATTCACGGCCATCTTGATACTACACTATGTCTTAGCAACATTGAAATAAATGTCCCCAATTCCCATTGTTTAAGACGCCATGACACTTTTCACCTGAATACATTAAAAAATAATATAGCCTACTTTAGCCCTCTGACCCAGATGTGTCGACTATATAACAACAGATTTATTGTACAGATTCAGAAAAAAAGTAAAAAAAAAAAATGCTGTTAAAAAATATGTTTAACTAATTATATTATGCCAATTGTTTCTCTATGCATGCCTCTCGTGTTTCTTATGTCTCTTGCCTCTCTTGTAATATGTGTAACTTGAGTGAGCTTGTACATAATTTTGTATTTTTTTAATTGTGATGTTTCTGTTTTTCTAATTGTGTGTAATTGTATATAGGTATGTATGCAATTAATTGTATGTAGGTAATTGCAGATTCTTTTGTAATTGTTTGTCCTTATTTGTACAACAACTGAGTTTTTAGTAATTTTTTTAGGATTGTTCTCACGTAAGTGCAAATATCTGTAAAAATCCAGTATAAATATTATATTATTTACTTACTGAACGCCCGTAGAGCATTTACAAATACTAAGTCGAAATTTTACAAAATGCAGAAATATAAAATAGAAATATAAATGTGTAGTGAGCCAGATTGGGAGAGGCCGGTTGAGGGGGAGCTTTTGACATCTCCAGACGGACTCTTTCGACCCATCGCCTTGCTCCGTAGTGTGAAAGTTGGATCGATACGTCCGTCAATTTTTGATGCACTGGCCCCCAGCTTATAACCCACCCCTCTTGCCTTTTCTTTCCCAGAACTTTCTCTCTTTCCTTTCTTGAAAAATACCGCCCCAAAGAAGGAAATTATTATTTTACCCGAGGGAAATTATTTTTACAAGGCCTCCTTCGTATTGATGATGTTGAAAAAAAAAATCAACGTTCTATTTTCATTAACAAGTAATGCCACCAATGACTGATTTATTTTGAGAATTGGAGCAATTTTTTAAATTGTGTCAACGTAAAAACATTTATATTGCTCATTAGTATGAAGCAGATCAGAATACAATTCCACCGTATGGTCACCGTACCACAAACATAATGCCATGTCCATTCTCAATCATTCGAAAAGATCAAAACGAATTCTCTCGTTACATCAATTTAAAAAATAAAAATTCCAATCGAATTAATAAATTATAATAACTTACGTACCGAAACTGGAAATTATCAGATAGATGAGTGTTTATGGATTTTATTATTATTCAATATTATTAAATCTTTAATTGACAGCCTTGCTTTGTTAAAATTTGTTGTTTTTGGGGTCTAGAAGCCAGACAGGACAACAAAACTTTTTTTTAATGAAAGATTTTCGACATTTGATAGTATTTGATCGTCTTCAACCTCACTTATCTTCGCACACAGACACGCTCACAATATACTTCTATCGTTTTACCCCGTGGCTTTAGGAATGTGATTTAAACATTCGATGGTTTCACATTCTCCCCGTTCCAGTTTCAAAGTACTGATAACTTTTTTCCATATTGGATTACGAAAATGTAGTTTTTCACACGAGTTTTCTAGTCAAAATGTTAACATTTTCCAACTGAGAAAGATTTCAACTAACAAAATTAAACCCAAAAATGATTATTGAAATTATTATTTACTTACTGAACGCCCGTAGAGCATTTACAAATACTAAGTCGAAATTTTACAAAATGCAGAAATATAAAATAAATACGTATATAATACATATCAATAGGTACCATAAATACTCTACAAACATGCAGAAATACATAATAGTTTATTTTTTAACTATTATTATTGCTTTGACGCTAGACGGAGAGGTTTTGCTCTACGAAGTAAATAGTAGTGTGGAAAATAATTATACACGGCCTATGTCATCTTTGCGGATGCTGTATGGAGGTTCTTTTTAGAAAAGAAAGGAGAGGAAGTTTTGGGAAGGAAAAAGGTAAGAGGGGTGGATATTAATTTAGGGGTCAGTGTATCCAGGAGTAACGGACATATGGATCCAACCCTCAACTGCTATGCAATGCGATGTATGTTCCGAGAGAGTTCTGCTGGAAAGATCAAAAGTTCTCCCTCGAATAGTGTTTCCCGATCCTGCCTGCCACGTAGTTGGTGGGCAGTTAAGGTATTTTTGAACGGTGTCAACATGAACTATCTTATTATACATGAGGATCTTACAATGATGAAACTAGTCTACTCATATATTCTTTAGTTAAGATGTAAACCCGTTTTCATCCCGGACGAAATTACTAATATATACACGGATTAAATGTTATTCTAAAATACGATAATTTTATTCGTAAAAATGGTTAAAAAGGGACTGAAGTTCTTACGAACAAATTAACAGTGTTTCAATGTTTATTGGCGGGAAAATGTAAGAATAATTTGTTGTTGTTGAAATAAAAATATATACATACCAACAAATTATTCTTACATGTTCCCGCTAATAAACATTGAAACCCTGTTAAATTGTTCGTAAGAACTTCAGTCCTGTTTTTAACCGTTTTTACGAATAAAATGATCATGTTTTAGAATAACATTTTTCTCCGTATACCAAGTATGGACGTACGTAATAGGTACTTTAATCATGTAAAATTTAATACACCCCTTTACTTGTAACATAAAGTACTGTGTACGTCAAAAGAAAACAAATAAATAAATCTCGTGATTTTCCACGCTCTGTATTAGTACAGCATAACAAGGTAAATATGTGTTTAAAAATAACATGTTGTGTCGCTCGAATCGCGGAAGCCCCAGTAACAGCAGCGGGCCTCCCGTTCCCCAATAGTGCCTCCGCTGCCACAGTTCAGTGAATGGTTTTATTGGACTGGGGGCCTCACGGTTGGTTGGTTCACTTCAAAGCACATGCAGGTTAAAGTAGACGAGGGTTGCAAGCTTTGCCGCGCTCTGATTTGCCAAAATACGCTCCGTAGTCACTGTTACATCAGTGTGGCAGTTATTTGTAGGTGGTGCCTGCATTTTGTCACTGTGACAGATATTTTTAGTCGGTGAATTAAATGATTTTATATGCTAGCCCAGATCAGTGAAAAAAAATACAAGATATTATAATTGTAGGGTTATTGTGAAAGAGAAAGAATTTATAAAAGAACACATTTGTCTCAGATCAATGCCTCAATTTGTCAAATTATTTATTGGAAAACCAACACCCCTGTCATAGGTCACCCAAGGTGGTTCGCTATGTTTGATGACTCAGCACGTGAGGCTTGTCTAGGTCTTGGCGGCGAATGCGTTCGCCTACTGCATGGTGGGCCAGATTGGGAGAGACTGTTTAAGGAAACCTACCTCAAATGGACTCTCTCGACCCATTACCTTGCACCACAGTGGGAGGGATGGATTCATACTTTCGTCACTACCGGACATGTTGAACCCCAGTTTCCTACTCACCTTTCATAACTTTTCCTTCCCAGAACTTCCTTTCCCTGAAAAGACCCTCCACACAGCATCCCCAAAAATGACATAGGTCCTGAAAGTTTGAAGGATGGATTCATATGTCCGTCACTCCTGGACACATTGACGCCCATGTTACTAACCACCCCTCGTATATTTTTCCTCCCCAGAACGTCCTCTCCTTGATTTACCTAAAAACATCACACAACATCCCCAAAGATGACTGGCCTTGAGAGGAAATATTTTCCTCCGGACCCACTGTGTGGAGTTAAGATAAAAAAATTGCCCTTCAAAACCAAACATAGTCAATTTTAGAAATTTCCGTTAGTACCTAAACTTGGAAAATTGTGACATCTGTCAAACATGTAAATAAATGAAATACGTATACATATCATAAACAGAATTATTAATATAAGGTAGAGCAAAAGTAATGTCATAATGTGAATGTGCTATAACATAAATACAAAAGTAATGTCATAATGTGAATGTGCTATAACATAAATACAAAAGTAATGTAATAATGTGAATGTGCTATAACATAAATACTAAAGTAATGTCATAATGTGAATGTGCTATAACATAAATACAAAAGTAAAAAGTAAAAAATGTCATAATGTGAATGTGCTATAACATAAATACAAAAGTAATGTAATAATGTGAATGTGCTATAACATAAATACTAAAGTAATGTCATAATGTGAATATTAATTTTAGAGCTAAGTAAAGCGGTTAATGATTTTGTTATTACTTTGATTGTGTTAATGATTTTTTCTTTACTTTGTTATGTATTTTAGATTTGTAAATTATGTATTAGGAACTCACATCATACACGTTATTTATTAACCAAGATTTATATGTTATATTTTATGCGATCTGCAGTTCAAAATCTGTTTCTATTTTTTTCTTTCTCTTATATCTATATGACATATCTATATTTATTTATTTATTTATTTATTTATTTATTAAAGAATTTTATACATAGTGTACATATTGTGTTATTTCGCCCGCCATGCTAGGGATGTCCCTGTGTTATGGCGGGTGAAGTATGCAGATTATATGGGTAATGAAGTACATTTACTGATTATATAATAATTATGATAATGAGGTTTACAGTTAATGCAGCAATGAATTTATGATAATGAAATTTACATATAATATAGTAATTGATGATAATGATGTTTACAGGTAATACATATAACAAGGAATTTATGACAATGAAATTTACAGATAAAATAATAATTGATAGATGAAATTTAAGATAATATAACATTGAATTTATGTTAACGAAGTTACAGATAATAAAATAATTGATGATAGTGTAGTTTACAGATAATATGACAATGAATTTATGGAAATGTGGGTTACAGATAAATAATAATTTATTTATAAGTTACATAGTATGATGGTTGATAAATTGAATTATAATTTACTAAATTATACAAATTAAATTAAATTAAATTACAAATAATATACATCGAGGTTTCTAAATATTTTGATAATAATAATTTATAATAATAGGTTAATTATAATATTGATAGATATTAGAGTTATACAAATTAATTTAAGTAAAAAAAAAGATTATATATTAAATATTAAATATTAAATATTCAATTAAATATCTATGTATATTTAATTGCATCTCTACACCTGTATTTATATATTTTTATTTTTTCTGTTACCTAAATCTTTTCTTGATTTGTTTACACTAAATTATAAAAATTTTATAAATATGTAAAAGCCCATTGAATATATAAGTATATAAGTAAGAATATATAATATATATAAGCCCATATCAGTTAAAATAATATTTTTTTTCCAAATGACGTCAAATGTCATTGTGTTTTAACTTTTAACATTTATGTTGTAAACAGATATAGAATTAGTTGACAACAAGCAATGGAGCGGTACACACCCGAAGAACACCCGTTTTGGCGATTTGAACTGGCCGGCCAGATCTTCATATTTGACGACGCCAGACTTCTTCCTTTGGACCTTTTGAAATTTCGCGTTTACCACAACAACCACAATCCTAGCAAGTCTTGGAAGCCAACATTGGAGAAGAAATCAGCAATTTGGACAACTTAATGTCATCAATTTTACACCTTTAAATAAACTTTGCGTTAAAACGGAGCCCAGTTTTTTTTCTTTTTAACAAAATGGCATCCAATTCACATTATGACTTTTTTCCCCCAACCTTATACATATATATATATTTAAAAAAAATAAATAATTGGTACCTACTAAATTGCATGTCTTTTTTTTTCTTTTTTTTCCATGGCATTTCACCCCAAGGGAGTGTTCTAGCCAATTGCATGTCTTAATTATTATATTTTGCATTTCGACCTAAAACTTAAATTCTAAATTTCTACCTACGTTCCGTTTCCGTTTAAAGATGGTGGCCGTTTTAATGTTTCATTGAAGATTATTTTTTCCAAATCCTCGAGGTTAAATTTTGTTAAACTTCGTATAGTAAAAATTCCTAATTATAATTTTTTTCTTACACATAACGTAATATGGTTTAAAATTAATTAGGTGGGAATTTACCTACCTATTTACAAATCTTATTATCTAAAAATAAAACGGAAAAATAATTTTTTGGACACGTGGTCTAATCCTTTACAGAACTAAATACTAGTATTTTAAACCTATTTCCCTCCGCCCAATGGAAGATATTTCAAAGTGGAGAATATAACAAAAACACACGTAAAATTAAAATGTGTTACCATTCTGTAGAATTATAGAACCAGCATCCTCGCTGGTATGATACCCTGAAACTGCGCTATCTAGACCTCCATGGCGGTCCATAAAGCAGACTGTCGGAGCTGCACTATACAATCTCTCCCCATTTTACCTCCCACCCCCACCCTCCACTCACCACTCACCACCCGCCTCAAAGCATCTACATAATCGGATTTCCATTTTCATATTTACTGATGACACTCACACAATCTGCCGCTATGGCGCGCCGGTCGGTGCCCATGGCGCCACTACTCTGCTTCTATTATATATTATCTATGGATTTTACTATTACTCGTAGTAGTGATGGCCAATGTCCATTTCGAAAGTAGTTCGAAGTACACTTTCTTACCTATTGGTTCCTGTTAGTACATATTCGTACCTATAAGTACCTAATAGTAATACAAATTCTTACCTATTGGTTCCTGTTAGTATATATTCGTACCTATAAGTACCTAGTAGTAATACAAATTCTTACCTATTGGTTCCTATTAGTACATATTCGAACCTATTAGTACCTAGTAGTAGTACCTAATATATTACCTATTAGTACCTAGTAGTAGTACCTAATATATTACCTATTAGTACCTAGTAGTAACCACCTATTAGTACCTACCTATTAGTACCAACCCTATAGTACCTGTTAGTACATATTAGTACATAACAGTACTAGTAGCACCTACACGGAGAAAAATGTTATTTTAAAATACGATCATTTTATTCGTAAAACGGTAAAAAACGGGACTGAAGTTCTTACGAACAAATTAACAGGGTTTCAATGTTTATTGGCGGAAATTGGCGGACTGTAAGAAATTTTTCTAATAATCAATAATAATAATTTATTCTTACATTTTCCCGCTAATAAACACTGAAACCCTGTTAATTTGTTCGTAAGAACTTCAGTCCCGTTTTTAACCGTTTTACAAATAAAATTATCGTAACTTCTTCAAATTTTGCAAATTCACTTTGTGGCACCATTTTATTAATGACAAATTAAAACACTTTGTTTTTACCACTATAATCTTTACTTTAACACATCGACATGTTTCGAGAACGATGTTCTCTTCCTCAGGACATAAAATGTACTGTACATTTGTACATTTTATGTTTGTACATTTTATGTCCTGAGGAAGAGAACATCGTTCTCGAAACATGTCGATGTGTTAAAATAAAGATTATAGTGGTAAAAACAAAGTGTTTTAATTTGTCATTAATAAAATTATCGTATTTTAGAATAACATTTTTCTCCGTGTAGTACCTAATAGTACCCATTGGAAAAAAAGTATACTTGTATCCTTGGCTCTCCACGCACTGCAGAATCCCGAGGAGTGGAGGAGCCTTGACCACCATGGAAATTGGAGTAGGGGTCCTGATTCTAAGCAATGCGAAAACGACTAAAGAAGAAGTACCTACCCATTGGTACCAACCCAACAGTACATATTAGTACCCAGTAGTATCTACCTATTAGTATCCATTAGAGAGGGTGGATTCATTCGAAGTTCTAAGCGCCTCCGCCCACTGAGGCAACTGAAAACCAACTAAAACCGGCTGTTTTCTCTGTCTTGATTGGTCAAAAAGCTTGTTTAACCATAGATGAAGAACAATCAGCTGACAGCTCGCAACTAGCAACGGCCGCCCAGGGTAATCAGCCGTGACAGTCGCAAGATGGTCGCAAGTCACCGCTTGCGTTACCATTGACAACGGGGTTTTGTGTGATTGTGTAGTGTGCGGGCCATCACATTGTCATACAAAGACAGTTGGCAGTTGAGAGTTTTCAGTTGCCTCAGTGGGCGGAGGCGCTAAGCATAAAATTAAAACTGCAACTCTGCTAACCTTACTTAAATACATAAATTATTCTATCGGTTTTCATTAATTTATCGCTTACAATTTTCATTAATTACCTACTAAAAAAAACTGACGTCTCGCAAGTTTCACATTTAAAAAAAAATCAATTAAAAAATATATAGAAAACATTAGAGTATTTTATTTTAAGGCTTGATAAATGTATAGATAAAAGACGTTCAAACGGAAATCGCGCTGAAAGGTATCAATAGATAAGGCGGTATCCTAGAAATTTCCGACAGAAAAAGCTCCACGACAGAGTTAACCGTTTGAGTATGAATGTTCGCTAATTGGAACAAACAGATCTTCTGCTAAAATATTCACGTAACAAACCACCATGCTTTTTACTCGGACGGATAGTCGTCGTCAATTGACTTGACGGACACTGGATATTATTCATCGTACTGTTTGACGTCGCCAAGTTCCTGAATGGCGGGATGGATATCTGGGCCGGATCACCAATAAATTAATTATAATTAATTGTTTGATTTTTCTATTCAACATCATTTTGCTTATCCAGAATACACTGGTGTTATAAATTAGACAAAATTTTCATGAAAGCACGAATATAATTTCCAACAATTATTATTGTAAGAAATTCTATTTTTGTTGAGATCAAATCATAATTTTTGTACCTGTTAGAAAAAAAATTGAGAAAGCAAAATCAGTGTCGAAGAAATAAATATACACCGAGAAAAATGTTATTCGAAAAAACGATTATTTTAATAGTAAGAACGGTTAAAAACGGGACTGAAGTTCTTACGAACAAATAAACAGGGTTTCAATGTTTATTGCAAGCTCTCACAGGTCTCCTCATATAAATCGTTGTAGCCCTTACTGTCATGGTGAGAAATATGATTTTAAAGTGTTAGAAAGAAAAAACTTTACCCTTTATATTAAAATCTTGAAAATAACAGTTGAAAAATTAAATGTACCTCTATGAAACCAAAGTTTCGGATCGCAATTTAAAAAAAAAGGAAACTTTGGGAATGTTTTATTAATTATTTTTACATGGAATGACAAAAAAGTGAGGTGACAGTAACGTTTATTTATTCTATTTTAGGGAAATCAACAGTTTACAATGCGGTTCATTTATACAGTGTAATTCACCTAACTCAGAAACCAAAAATAGATTTCCTCATTGTACAAATGAGGAAATTAGTACAATGAGGAAATTATATTGTATATGTGTAAGTAAATAAATAAGTAATATGTATCTACAAATTAAACATTAGGTATACTTACAACAACTAAAAAGTATTACGTTATTATAACCGGAGATAGGTACTACATAATATATGTCATTACATAATATATCACTACATTTTATGCAGTTACAATAATACATTTGTCTAAAAATGTAAGACGAGCCATTTTTTAAAACTGTTTTACTTTTTTCGTTGTTTGTTTTTGGGGTGTTATGCCGTGTTACGCTACCTCCTTCTTTAGCCGACGTTTTGGACAGCGTTGCAGTGTCCATCATCAGGGCAGATCCGACACATCGTCGGATCTGCCGGATCTGCCCTGATGATGGACACTGCAACGTTGTCCGAAAAGTCGGCTAAAGAAGGAGGTAGCGCAACACGGCATAACACCCCAAAAACAAACAACGAAAATGCTTTTAGCCGTGAAAATCTAAAAACGTATCTGTTTTACTTTTGTATTTATAATATGACTACTATAAAAAATATTTTTTTTATTTCTAATATTGAAATATTTTTGCGTATTTCATCATCTTTCAAAATAACTTTTTAGTTTTTGGATATGTTGAGAAATATTCCAACTATGTGGATTTTAATGGAAAGCGGAAATATTTTTAACTTCTGACAAAATACTTTTAGTGTGCGAAAAAAAAGTGTTTCCCGCAAGCACCTAATTGACACAAGAAATCATGTGTTGATAAGTTTTCAGGTATAAAACACAAAACTAACCCAATGAAAAACATAAAGGCACGTGCAGTAAAATCGGGAATAAATACTGTACGCCATTTCCACGCTCCCCAGGCGCCCCTGTATTCAAATGTGCAACATGAAATTATGCAACTTTGCCCATCACAGTACCTCTGGCGGGTGAAGTTTTCACTTACAAATATTCTGCAGAGAGCAGATGCATTTCCAAATATTGGACGCAAAAAATTCAGCGAGTCAGAAATATATTGCGTGACGGACATCGGTGCATTTTCATATAAAATACAGCAGTGAATTTTAAAATTTACATATTTAGATATTTTACAAGTGCCTGCCAACAATAATTCGCATACCACCGCCAGTACTATTATCCATTATTTTATTTTTAAAACATCTCTCTCTGGTGAAAGAACACTAATCAGAATCGAAACTTTGCATTAAATGGTTTTAGACTAGGAACAGGGCCCATAGAACACTCGATCGATAAGGATCGGTAAGATAATTGTCGGTAACTTCTGATCGTTCCCTAGGACAACTGCAGATCGCTAACGTACAAACAATAGTTGATGTCGAATATTTCAAGGACACTTAGTCATCGTTCACTTATCTCACTTATTCCTTTTGCGTTTGCGATCTGCAGTGATGCTAGGGAACGATTAGAAGTTACCCCATAGTTAGCCTATCAATCCTTATCAATCGAGTGTGCTAGTGGGCCAGAACCCTAAAAAAAATTGCCATCTGCAGTTGTCGATAAGAAGTTACCGAAAGTTATCGATGCAATGATCGAGTATGCTAGGGGGCCTGGAGGTTTAGCATAGACGATCGATAAAACCCGATATCAATACGATATTCCGTTTATAAATCCGTCATATGTGGCCAGTTATCAGTATTTGCGAGCACGGTCAATGATTTTTAACAGATATTCCGACGAATGATTGATAAATTTTAGCGTGCCCCACATATTGTCAGATAAGTTAACCGTTGAAAATACACATATTTTTTGAAAATTTCGTTCGTTATTAAAAAATACTGGCTTATTTAATGAATGGCTTGAACTTACGAAGCTCTTAGAAATGAAAAAAAAGTCGTATACGCGATTCATAGACTTAAATAATGAATCGAAGATGTAATCAATTTATTTTTTTATTTTTTTTATTTAATGACAATACAAATTAAAATGAAAATATAATATAAAGTAAATTAAGAATATAAAGTTAAGTATTTTGTCCTCAGTCCTCCTCACTAGGTATTCCTGTTCCGAGGTGGACTGCAGGTTGTTGTATGGTGTTGATCATGATTTCCCATCATTGTTGTTGGTTTTTGTTGGTTTCCACGAAATATAAATAAATAAAGCAAAAGGTGTTTATGTTTATTATTTTGCGTTGTTTTAAAAAGTGTTTATGTTTATTATCTGTAGGTTGCGTTGGGGTTACTTAATAATTTTAATTAGTTCCTCATCTTCATGTTTCGTTAGCCATAATTTGATGTCCTTTTTAAACTTTTGTATATTCATGGTATTTTTTATTTCAATCGGAAGGGCATTATATAATTTTGTAGCATGGAAATAATGGTTTTTCTGGCCGAAAGCTGTATTTAATTTTGGAATGTTTAGTAGATGTGAAGATTTTGTCCTTGTAGTATAGGTGTGTTGGTCAGCAAGGTATGCATAATTTTCTTTAAATTTGAGTAGTGCATTTTTTGAGTACAGTTTTATAATGCTGAACACATTAAATTTTTTGAAAACTTCTTCTGATGGATCTTTGAGAAACGAATATGTTTGAAATATGACTAAAGACCTCATTAACTAATTAACTACCGTTTAGTTTAAAAAAATAAAATACATATTTAGGTAAGTATTCCAATTCAACATTGCCAATTTATTAATATTTTTACGTAATTGATTGGAATTTTACGTTTCGGGATGTGAATTCGTAGACAGATCAGCCAGTGTTGCCAGCGTATAACGATTTCTTATTTATTCTCTGTCAATATCGGTTCGGTTGACAATAGTGTAACCATTCTCGAGATATATATAAATAAAACCGTCGGAAGTTACGCCTATCAATCCGATATTGTAAAGTTATCGTTTTCTCCGAGGTTGGTTGGTGGAATTTGTGGAATCCCTGGCTTTTCCCACCTTCCTCTTATCATCTTCTTCACTTTCCAGTCCAATCAGTCTCATAACATACCATCTCATTTGGGGATGTCATAATCCCTGTGGGTTTGGGCATTTAGAACATTTGTGCGATATTCACGCAAAAAACAAAGCAAAATGAATTTTTTTATTTATCTGCTCCTAAACAGAAAATGGAATAATAATGGCGACCGTCTGTTCCTAAATAATGAAGCCTTTGTATTTAACTTCTTAATGATAAATATGCAAAAACATGTAAACTACATTCAAATAAAAGTAATTATTTATTAAAATATCTTTTAAATTACACGATGAAAGTATAAATCACCCCCTTTGGGACAAACGTTGAAGGTATTCGCTTTTAAAAGAGAATTTATGGCCACAGAAGTGTAGTTTAATGCAGGACCTTTTAACAGGGGCAAGGAGTTAACTACGAGTAAGTAAGTAAGTTAAGTATTGTATTCATTCCCGTAGTGGCAATTAAGTGCAAACTAGGGTGAGAGGAATAGGACAAAGGGAGAAAGAATGAGACCAACTGTTTATTGGTGGATATCTTTGTGGAATTATGCACCCAATATTTACACTTACATTTAATAGTATGGTTTATCGCCCGGTAACAGTAATGTCTTTTTTATTTTCACTAACTGCGTGGCAGACTGGATTGGGAGAGGCAAGTTGAGGGATACATTTGGCCTCTCTAGCAGAACTCTTTCGGAACATCACCATGCACCGCAGTAGGAGGGATAGATTCATACGTTCGCCACTTCTGGACACACTGATCTATATTCCTATACACCATATGCCTTCCATTTAATTTTTATGCATTTTTAACTAAAAAATAAATCACGATAATACTTGGCTGTGAAAATCTGAAATCATATCATTTATCTATAACTTAAATATACATAAAACATGAATGGCTTACAATTGCGAATGATGGATTATGCCATGTAATGTTTAATTCCAACCATTGTCTTTCACTTCTCTTCCTATCAAAAAAAAAACAAAAACAAAAAAAAATCAAACTCCCAACATACCCCAATTCATTATTGCCCCATACACCACATCGCGGAAAAGGTTTATAAAAAGGCTGTGAAAAATTAAGGATCCTTGGTATTTAGTAACGAGTTCGTTTCTAGTAACGTAATGTTTTCGCTCAAAATAAGGCCAAGGCCTTCTGATGAAAGTAAATGATTTCGAAAAAGTATGTGGGTAAACATTTGATGAAAGTAAACATTTTTGATTTGAAATGAAGAACACTAAATAACTCATTATTATTTACTGTGTAAACAAAAATAACTAAGAAGCTTTAGAAATAAAAAAAAATTCCCTTAAAACTAATGAGTCAATTATTAACAAACAAAAAATATTAACTTACAGCCCGATCTTCAATCTTTTCCATTTCGATGTCCGTTCTGTTCCCTCCCACAACTCTTCATGAATTCCTAGCCACGCTCCCATTCCTACCACAACACTTGTAATAAATTGTACCCTCCCACTGTTTTGTGATTGTTAAATCATTATTTTATGTTTGCCCTGAGGAAGGAACGGTTGTTCCGAAACCGGTCGGCGTTAATTAAATAAATAGGTTCAAACAAAGTTATAGTGTTTCATTTAAAAATTATTTTGTTTACATGATGTCATCGAAATAAGATTTTGTGAAAATTTACAACATAGTTACGTCGTGTGGAAGATCCATTTGTTTAAAAAAAAAACTTGATCCAAGAGACTAACCAGCTTTGCCCGGCACCAAAACTTTGTTCCATTACAACACTATTATTTGTTCACATCTTTTATTGAAAATCTGGGAAATATGTTTGATTGATTCATTTCTGGGAAGTATGTTTACGAGAGATGGGAAGGCTGATAGGCATATTGAAAGATGGGTGAATGCAGATAACTCCATTAATAGTGGGCTGAATGCCGTTAGCGCCAACAAAAAGCTGTCCAAATAAGCGAAGCTTGCAGTCCACAATAGAGTGCTGGTACCTACCCTGATGTATGGCAGAGAAGCATGGAACTGGCAGAGGATGGATGAAAGTAGACTGAATGCTGTATAGATGAGATCACTTGAACCTAACGTCCATCCGTTAGAATTTTTTTTATATGTATACAAGGATCTCCGTTTATTTACAATCCGTTGTCCGGTGAAAACAACGGATGTATACAAGCGGCCTTAACCTGCAGTGGGTTCAGTAATTGAATAGGTAAATGATTTACATGATGTATTATAGTTCTCATTGATTCTGATTAACAAACTTTGCAATTGTAATTTCTGCCCAAGGTGCATATATGTATACTGTAGTGTATAGGATTATGTGTGTATTTCAATGTCCATCTATATATTATGTCTTTAGTACAGGTAGTTACATACAGAGTGTTTCAGTATGTACCCGACAAACTTTAACCACCGATTCCTGATCATATTTAGAGAAAAAAATGTTCTGGCGACTTTGCTCTCTGGTAACGTTTATTTTCAATTAAAAAAAATTCCACACCCCGTCACTGTCCACAACTCTGGCATACCCCCACCTCGCTACTCGCACCAATAGTGCGAAAGAGCATCGCGGCGGGTGGCGAGGTGGGGGTAGTATGCCGGAGTTGTGGACAGTGACGGGGTGTGGAATTTTTTATTTTTTTATTTAATTGAAAATAAACGTTACCGGAGAGCAAAGTAGCGGTAACATTTTTTACTATAAATATGATCAGGAATCGCTGGTTAAAGTTTGTGGGGTACGTACCGAAACACCCTGTATAGTTTTGAGGTAACTCAAAAGATGTTAGTTAAGTAGTACTTTAGGAGAGTGTCAACAGTTACTGTCGCCGTTCGTGACTAATACCCGAACGGTTACGAAAAGAGCCGATGATATCCGCTCACCAGCTGGGCACCTTCAGTGCCGAGTTCCCTTGCCTCAGAATTACCCAGGGCATCACAACGGACGTTAGGTCCAGTTCAACAAAACTTGTAATCACGACAAACCACGAGCTTATTTAAGATTCCTGAACATACATCAAGTAATTAACACACAGGATTGAAGAACATTAAATTTACATTATAGGGCTGTCTGTGGTGATGACGGCACTTTTTTTTTATTTCGAACAAAATTCTCCTGGTTTCGCCGCCATTATCGTGCCGCTAAAGAAATGCATTTTGACAAAAGGAATAAAGTAAAGCCACTCACTTGATAATCCAGCTTGTAAAGGCAGGGAAACTTTCTCCTCTGTTCGCACAGCTTTACGAAGTTCTTCAGCTCCACGGGCCTGTCGGGGATAGTTGCGGATATGGACCCGTTTTCATCAGCTGCAAAATAAACAAATAACTTATTTTAATTGTGATGTTAAGCCATTTTTTAAATTTGTCACTACACTCACAAGATAATGCCTTTCACGGAAATATAATGAAACAATATTTTCAGAAAATATCACGAGGATTGAAAACTACATTCAATGGCGATATTGTTAAAGCAAGTGAAAGATTCCAAATCGAGTTTTTGTCGCACCCAAATGTATTTTTCTTTTCCTTACGTTTTTCTGATCTTTTTTTAATAAGTTTTGTTTAGAAAAAAGAAAAAGAAATGTTCACTTACTTAACTAGAAATCTACATTACAATACATTATATTACAATAAGTACTTTATATTTCAATACTGTTGGTGAATAAAGAAGAATAATTTTTAATTAATTTTCTTTTTTCATTTTTAATATGATCTGGAAGGCAAAAATTATATAAATTAACTCCCTGGTAACTTCTGGATTGCTTACCGTAGTTAGTATGAATGGTGTTTAAATGTATGTTATTGTGTTGTCGTGTAAAATGTTTGTGTAATTACTTATCTTACTCGTGTCGTTGGAATATTGGTGACCGGATAACTCAGAATCATGCAACTTCAACATAATAAAAAAAATCGTTAAATAGGTTAGGTTATGGGAGACACTTTATATTTATGTATGTTTTCTTGAGGTAATTTTCACAAAAAAACGGCGCTATACTAATAATCAATTATTATTATTCTAAGAACCTAGAAAGTGTCTTTATTTTTAATTTTTTTTTATAGAGAATACCTCCTGGAGTAGTTAAGACTCTCCCAATTGGGGTAGGTTGTGAGGCTGAAGGTAAGTGGAGAAGTGAAGGAGATGGGGAAGAGGAAGGTGGGGAAGTACCTGGCTATTCAGATCTAGTCACTAAACATGGCTAAAGTCATTATTAAGCAACGTTTCAATTCTGAATGGTGGTCTTATACCAAGGCGATACTGAAAGTATCTTCCACTCTGGAACGTGCCGCAAATATAGTATATATTATTTTTATTAATTAATTGTGAAATAACACAAATTAATCAAATAAAATTTATTTGCGCACGCAGGGTTTGAACCCGCGACTTTCCGATTGGGAGTCAAGAGTCTTGCCACTATACCACGGACGGCCGTTAGAAAGTAATTTGGAGATATTGTGGCCTCAACTGAATAAGAGAAGACTGAATATGTTGGGATACTTAATGAAACTCGGGTTGCAGCTATGAACGTCGCTAGGTTATGTTGACAGGCTGCTGTCTCGATCTCGACTACTGACTGACTGCTCGCACGGGACTACAGACGTCTTAAATAGCCGACTGGTTAAGTAACAACTGGAAAGGCAAGCAAAACACACCCGAGAGCTTTCGCAAAGTTTCGACGCTGTGCTGTGAATTACTGATTGCAGCTCTAGACCTTTCCAGTAGGTGGCGAGATATTAATTATATTCCTTCGGCGCCTGGCGCTGTAATAGGCACGTAGGTAGGTAGGTCGCCACAGTTACCTTTAATATTTGCATGTACTTGGTTGAACAAGAGAAATAATCCAGGCCTAATGTCGAACACGACGCCACGTGATGATTACTTATTTATGTAATTCGCAAACTGTAATGTTAGGAAAATAAAAGATTTGTGGATTAATTATATGAATATCTCACAAGAGTCACAACTGCTCCCGTCCTATTTAACGTTAACTCCACACAGGAGGCCCTGATTGATTGCCTTTTACCGACATCCTTTCTAAAAATCAGTAAGGCTTTAGAATAAACCAGGATGTCGTCGATGCTTTAATGTTTTTAATTCAAAAAGAAAAGGCCATTAAGCCCAGATCATTAGGTTCCATTGTCAGTGATTGGCAAATATCTAAGACTAATCTCGAAAACCAATCTAACCGCTTCTTAATCCTTATTCACCACTGAAGATATAAATCAACAGAAGTGTGATGTGCCCGAAATAAGCTAAAATTTTCCTCACTTCGGACTACATTGATTAAAATTTTACAAATATCGATTTGTTTCGATAGGAAATATAACGAATTCATTACATGTACGTCTTGATTTAACAAATTAAATTATTAATTAGATATCTGCGGCAAGTAAAATAAATAAGTGCAAGTAAATAAGTGCGGCAAGCAGTGTGCTACGTCCTCTCTACAGCTCAGTGATAAGAAAAGCCGAGCTCAGCATCAAGACAAAGATGGCAGTGTTTAAAACGGTATACCGCCCGACGCTCGCTTATGGCCACCAGATATGGATGCTAAACGAACAATCACGCTTTAGAGTCAAAGCTGCCGAAATGAGATACTTGAGAGGAGTGGCAGGGGTTACGAAATGGGATCATATAAGAAATTATACGATCCGAGATGATCTAAGCATTGAACCACTCCTACTCTTCATAGAAAAATCGCAACTGAGGTAGCTTGGGCATGTACTAAGAATCTCTGATGACCGAATTCCGAAGAAAATAATGAGTGCCATTCTAGAGGGTAGACGTCCAGTAGGCCGCCCCAGACACAGTTCAGCGAGGCAACCCCAAAATCTGTGCGAGGAGAGGATGGGGCTGCTATGGACGGAGGCCGAACAATCGGCGCAAGACAGGGACGTATGGAGGATCCTTGTTGATGCAGTGGGTCCCCGACCCGAATAGGACAAGGGGAAGAAGAAGAAGAAGAATTAGATATCTAATTTATTCCATGTTAATATCGGCTCGACTGTCAACGGTGAAACCGTACTCGGGACATCGATATAAAATCATCAGAAGTTACGCCTATCGGTCTGTTATTGTAAAATTATTTGATTTAACTCTGCTAAATCTCCTGGCCTCCTAGCACAGTCGATCGATAAGGATTGACAGGATAATTTTCGGTAACTTCTCATCGTTCCTTAAGGACAACCGCAGAACGCCAACGTACAAACAACAATTGATATCGAATATATCTAGGAAAATTAGTAATTGTGAACTGTCACTTATTTGTTGGCGATCTGCAGTCATGCTAGGGATCGATGAGAAGTTACCGAAAGTTAACCTGTCAATCCTTATCGATTGAGTGTGCTAGGGGTCCTGGAGCCTATTAATCAAACATTTTATGATACAAGTTTTCTTTAAAATTGGCATATATAACACTCCTATTTCTAGGAAATTACTGTTCTGCGTTCTTCACGAAGACAGAAGATTAACAATGATGGATAAGCGATCTTCTAAAATAACCATTCAGGTAACACCGTTCAGGTAAAAACTTTAATTCGTGTTTGAGTTGGCTGGTGGTGTTGATAAAGGAGACTTAACAAAGTTTTTGGGTAACTTCTTATGTTCCTGTCGAATCAAAATCCACTTATCTATAAAGTAGTCGGTTTGCTTGTCTGAAGCCATTGGTGTACATATAAAAATCAAACACAAATAATTTACATATCAAAAAAATTAATAATAAAAACCATTTTAAAAAAACCCTATTCATATTCGTCAAAACTCTTATTCAAAGAATTTAAGGTCAGAAAATTAAGTGAATTATACTTCCACCATGCAACATTACAAATTTATAAAGATAATATTGAAAATAAAACTGCACCCTATAAAAATAACAAAAATCTTAGACAAACATCAATACTTCCTACTCCAAAATGTAAAAAAAACAATAGGACAGTTAAATTATAAATACCTCGGAGAAAATTCTTTAATTCATTACCAGAAAAAATTAGATACATGAATACCAATATAAAAGAATTTAAAACTCACCTTAAAAATCATACTCAAAACCAGCAAAATCATATCAAATAAAAAACTATATAATAATACCCCCCCTCCCATACACACAAGCCCTGCTTTTTTATAGGGGTACATCAAACATATATATTATATAATTAATTAGTGTATAAAATTTATTTATTTATTTATTTATTATAGATAGATACAAAAGAAAGTACAATTTACATATTATGAAGCTTTGTCTGTCCAACTAGGAAAGTTTCCCGTTCCAGGACAGACAAATTGACAGGTTTAGTTCATATTATTCCTTAAGAAATGTACATAATTACATAACAAAAACTAAAAACCATAAAAAAAACTAAAAAAAATATTTTTCTCTGAAACCAAGTTGTGTAATGAAGAAATATATACATACATTTTTTTTTTACTCTGCTGTAGAAACAGTAATATGGTAGCATATATTTTATTCAGATTTACAGAGTATGAGTTAAGTAGGTAAGTTGGTAGTATTTAGAGTGTAAACCAGGTACCTGATAACGAGATGAAGGAATTACAATGTGATTTACAACATAACGAAATGAAATTATGTGAGGTTATATGTTTAGAAGTGTGAACTAATAATAACAACATAGAGAAAGAGAAACTACATTAAAATTTACAATGTATTTGTAATTAATGTATCTTTTTTGAATTATTATACAAAAATTTAAAAAAAAATGTATTTAACGCAATGTCTGAGGCAGCAATAATTTGCACATATCTTTTTAATGGTAATTAAAACTAACTTTTCAGAGATTTACCAGGTGATTAAGTGGAAAGCTATTGAAAGAAATTTGCCTTTTCCTTTGAGTGTTTTTTAAATTTTAACTGTTTATGTTACCGTATTTTTCATCTGCCTTAATTTGTGTTTCACTTTTTATTATGGTAATCAAAAATAAAAAAAAACTTTTATTGTCCGAAATTTTCATGTCGACAATTATTTTCTGAGAATTTTGTAAGTTTTTTCTTCGAATGCCTTTTCGATTTATATTTATTCGCTTGCTTAATTTCTATAATAAATTCGATAAATACCACAAATTGAAAATCTTAATATTTGCGGGTACCTTGCCGAGTGGACAGAAATATTTTTTTTATATTTCAGTATCTTTCCCTGTAAGGTGTTAGAAAATATAAATTAGAAATATAAATAATTTTTAATTGATAAACTAATGTTTAAGGCAAGATTTTATGCATAGCACAAAGGGTAACAATTATTATAAGCAATAATTTTTGGCCTGAAACACTCATCCACATTGAAACAATCTTCCGAGAAAAGATACATGCGGGTAAGAGGCAACCCGCCGTAGCTCAATGGCCGCAGGGCGCCGTACCTTAAGAGCACCTGACAGGATATCAGAAGGGCGCGGGTTCGAGTCCCGTCGGCGGCATGTATCTTTTCTCGGAAGATTGTTACAATATATATTGATAATTATTGCATATAATAATTTAGAAATATAAATACTGAAATTGGTAGAAATAAATAGTATATTATTTTTGTAATATTGCTTAAATCTTTGACAGAATCTTAGAATACTTCCTTCTTCCTTTCCTTCCTCACCTTCCCTTTCCGCTTTCCCATCTCCTTCCGCCTCCTCCACCACCTTCACCACGCATTCCAGTTGGGGATGCAATGGTCTCACTAGCTCCAGACGGTTGGGAGCAGTTGGAACTCTTTTCCGAATGAAACTGATGAACAGATCCACGAGGGAGTGAATAATACATGTCACATAAATGCATTTATTATAAAAAAATACAAAAGAAATTACAATTCATCTTTTTCTTTAGTTTCTGTTTCACTTTCATCTTTGGGTTTGTCAATTAGGACTCCATCGGTGGCCAAAGGATTATAGTACTCGTACATGGCATCCCAGAACTCGACGTTATCACCGTGTGGGTCCCTTCCAACCTCAAGGATTTCATCGATGTCCAGGAAGTTCTGTCTGCCCTCCTCTACTGGCAGCCATTTGAAGTCTCCTAGAATGGAATCGTCTTCGTTGGGAGTTGGATTACTAGAGGAACCAATAATAAATATTAATGAGACTTATAATATTATTATAACTTAAACAGATCATGTCCTTTAATATTTTTCGTGATACCTGCACAGTTCACGATAACACCTTAGATAATACTTGTACTACAAAGCCGTATATATGCTTTATTCTCCGATCAAGTTATCAATTAATAAAAACTGTTAATGTTAAATAGGTGCAGTCGATCCTCTTCCGTTATTTTCTGACAACATTAATAAGGTGTGAAAATCTGAAGTATTCTCGCAAACTTTTTTGGCTCAATTGGCTTCGTTCGTATTTTTTGCTATGAATTTTATGCCCGACATACCCTTTCCCGAAGACTCCATTTCTGATTTTTTTGAATTTTTTAAAATCTTCTGAACAAATAAAATATCAGAATTCAGTGGTAAAAAACATCCATATCATTTTGTGAGATCCACTCTTATTTTAAGATAGTTTAGATGTAGAATATAATCCATGTGACATTTAAATGAAAATTTTGCGTGAATGAAGCAAAGAGTTTGCCAAAAAAGTGTTCTCCCTTGATTTTAGTAAGTTATTTCAGCGTTTATAAGTTTATAAATACCCAACACTAATACTCGTAGTTTAAAAATCAATAAAATAACCTTTTCAAATAAAATAAAATAAATCTGAAAGAACCATTGAGTTATATCAAAATAATTTTAAAATCGTACCCAGTTTTAGCGAAGTTTGTCCACAGCCTGACCATCCTCTTGACTGTTTTCAAGTCCTTGGGTTCGTCTTCAGCGCTGTGGAGAGCTGCGTACTCTTCATTTAATTTATCGCACTTGAAGAGGTAGCACAGTTCATCCTTCTCCGAGGCTCCAGCGACTGGTTGGTCCAATTTGTCACGTAGAGGCTTAGTCACTTGAGCCTTGAAATAGTTCAGACCTCCGTCATAAGAAAATCGGTAGAAATAAACAGGAGCCTTCAATACTTTAACGTATTCTTTAACAGATTTGTCAATCGGTATGATATGCTCGTCACTCATGTAGTTCAGGAATTCTTTCAAGATTGTAGGCTTGTTTGGATCAATAGTCTCATTAAAGTAATACCAGGTCAGTCTGTATTGTATTTCGTAGTGATAATTGGAAGCGAACTTTGCAAATAATCCTCTCAAAGGAAACAAATGCGGAAATCTCTTCGACAAAGTTTTAACAAAGTGTGGTCTTTGGATGTAAAAAGAGTTGTGCAAAATCCCTTCTTCAGAATTGTATCCAATCATGATAGGAATAGTTGGGTCAGGGATTTCTCCACTTTTGAAAATCTCTTCCGGAAGTTTAGTTATGAATCCTTCTTCTTCCGTTGTAAGTGCTGGTGAGAAAACTACTATGCCGATCTGTTTGAAGATTGTTTCGTCCACGTCAATTGTTCTAGTTACATTTCCTTGGAGGTACGCAGGATCTATTTCATTAAAAAGTTTCAATAATCTGGATTCATCTGTTATATCATATCCCATAATTTTGGAAAGGTAAAATGCACGTTCTCTCGGACGCCATTCCAAGTATGAAGCAATGAGACTGGTGCCACTTTGAAGAATTGCTCTGTGGAATAGGCCTTTCGCGATGGGAGAGAGATATAAAAGGTCTACTGCTACTCCCCCAGATCCTTGTCCGAAGATAGTGACCTTATCTGGGTCACCTCCAAAAGATTTGATGTTATCCTTGACCCATTTGAGAGACAGCACTATATCCTTCATTCCCATGTTTCCAGGATATTTTTCGTTTTCCATGTTGAGGAAACCAAGAACAGCTAGTCTGTAGTTGATTGTGACAAGGATGACGTCTTCGTCCATAAAGTAATCTGGACCAAACCAGGTGTCGTCTCCGGAACCTTCGCGGAAGAAGCCTCCATGGATGAACACCATGACGGGAAGAGATTTATGCTTCAATGTGGGGGTGTACACGTTCAAAAAGAGGCAGTCTTCTGCTCCAATACCCTCCTCGGATGGGTAATCTGCTTGCAGACAGAAATCTCCATGCTCGAAAGCTGATCGAACTCCTTCCCAACCGGGGTGAGGTTTAGGTGGCTGAAACGTAGATAAATCTGGGTTTATTAATGTTGATCATTGACTCCACCAGAGAAGAAGAGAAATTATTCAGTGACCTTTTATCAAAAGGGACTTAAAAACTAGTTTGACCACTACTCGGATCAGTACAAGACTCTTCGATTCGCTTACAATAAAATTGATTTGTTCAAATTTATAAAACAACCTCCAACCCTTTCATGGTTTTTATTGAAGCAACAGATTTACTGTTATAGTTATGATCAAGAACATTATTCAAAGTAAAGGAGTTTTTTTACACTTTACTTCTGATTTGTACTTATCAACATCGAGGATTAATTTAGTCACTGAATAACTGATAACGATTTATTGCAAATAAGTTTACCAAAAACACAGATTGCGAAAAAAAACGTGCTTAATTTAAATGAACTTTTTAACGAGTCAAACAATTGAGGTTGGTTAAGATCGAACAATTTCTAGAATGAAGAAAGTAATTAAAAAATAATAAAAACTTACCATGAATTTCAAGGCTCCAATTGGTGGTTGCGCATACGGAATACCTTTGAAGGCATAGAATGTTGCACTTTTTGACACTGTATCGAACACCTTTCCCATGAGTCTTCCTTGTTGAATGTTGACCAAACCGATATCATTACAAAACGTTGAAACAATAAAGTAGTTGAACAATGAGAACGCGGCCAAAGCACGCAAACTCCTCAGACAAGAAGCACCCATTTCGCTTTAGTTAAATAAATTAAAAATGTGCAGGTAATTTAAATTAAACTTTCCATGTAATTACTGCCATGTGTACAACGTGTAATGAATACCTACGTGTCTCTGACAATTATCAGAGATTTTGATATCATATTAACCGCGATTTGTGTCTTATCATAATGTGGACGTGTTATCTTTGGAAAATGACAGCTAAACCGTATTGCAACTGGTAAAAATGTATTGTTGATGTTTTTATCAGACTAATTTGTGATAACGGGTTTTAACCAGGTTATTTAATAAAACTTTGATATTTTTTTATTAACCTAATTATAATTTTGATTAATTTGAAAGATTTTTATTGTTTCATATTTTTTTACCTTAGATCCACGTGGATGCTGTGTGTGTGGTATTTTAAGGAAAGGAAGAATAGAAAATTCTGGGTAGGAAAAAGGTATGAGAGTGAGTAGGATTCTAAGGGTCAGTAGGTATGTCCAGAAGTGGTTATCCATCCCTCCCACTGCGGTAAGGTAAGGTTCCCAGAGAGTCTTGCTGAAAATATTAAAAGTCTTCCTCAACCAGTCTCTCCACATCCGGCCTATCAAGCAGTTGGTGGGCAGACGCACCTGCTACAAAAGCAGGACAAACCTCAGTCGATGAACCCGAGCATCCCTACTAAGTCACCAAACGTAGCGAACCACTTGGGATGACCTATGGAAGAGGTGTAGGATATAGATAAATGGTTTCCAGGCGACGGTAGCAATTCCCGAATCCCAAATTGAATATTCATATATTTTTAAGCACAGATGTTTATGTTTTAAATATCTTTACTCTGTTCACCTTTGGCTCCGTCGATAGGACGCCCTCAGAACGCACTGAGCAACTCCCAGCTAGCAAGTAAGTTCATATGTACTTGAACATTGATAGAAATACCAGAATATACTAATACAGTTGTGATTGATTTTTTTCACTTTATTTGGCCCCTTTGACTGTTTGTTTATTTGCTTGTTGTATAGAAGTGATACTATGGCATCCCCAAATGTGGTATGTTGTGAGGCTGAAGGTAGAGAGAGAGAGGGGAAAGTGAATTGGGGAGAGAAAGGTGAAGAAGTACCTGGTAAATTCGAAGTTTCATTTTATTCAATTTCAAGATGGTGCTAATTGAAAAAAAAATTGTGAAATAACACAAATAAATCAAATTAAATAAATATATTCGCCTGCCGGAATTTGAACCCGTGACCTTCGAATTGCTAGTCGAGTCTCGAAAGTAATAGAAATTTATCGATAAAGATATTAGTCCCAAAGAAATGTGAACATGTGAAATTTTTTGTTTATATCAGGATTAAAGTATTTCACAACAAGACGATATTTTACAATAGTTATTTATGTAATGGTCTTTGAACAGTTGCAAGCCAAGTCTCTTAAATGAAAACGATAATAATATTTATCACTTAGTCAATGTTATATGATTTATGACGTGGACTTCTCTAGAAAACCTCATAATGCAAAGAACACCGGTAAACAAATAGTATCACGTTTTATTTGTAGAGTATCATTTTAATTTTTAGTTTTTTTAAAACCGCTTGGGCACATAAGCTTGTTTTCACGACAATTTAACGTAGACATAGGAAAGACGTATACCCCGGACCTAAGTTATTTAAAAGGTACCTATTCTTATTATTTTTGAAAAAAGTATATTTAGGAACAAGTTCTGCCATTTTATTATTATATACTTCAGTGGTTCAGTGGGCATCGCGTTTGGGTCTCACCCAGGCGTTCCGTGTTCGATTCCTCGGCTGGCTAAGTCCTCCACCACAACACAAGCAACATCTTCCGCTTAGTGTGGTGGTAGTAGGAGATTTTCAAATGTTGTTGGGTTATTCGTAACCCGGGAATGTTTGTCTTTCTTAAAAAAAAAAAAAAAAAATACTGTTGTGTAAATAATATAAATATATAGTCTATAAATATCTACGGCCGGCGTAGTTCAGCGGTAGGGCGTTAGACTCCCTTTCCGAAGGCCGCGGGTTCGAACCCGGCGTGCGCAAATAAATATTATTTAATTGATTTGTCTAATTTCACAATTATTTATTTAAAAATCATATATAGTATATTTGCGGCACGTTCCAGAGTGGAAGATACTCTTAGTATCGCCCTGGTGTAAAACCACCATTCAGAATTAAAACGTTGCTTGAAATGGCTTTAGCCGTGTTTAGTGACTATATCTGAATAGCCAGGTACTTCCCCACCTTCCTCTACCTCGTCTCCTTTCCTTCCCCACTTACCTTCAGCCTCATAACATACCCCAATTGGGAATGCCATAGTCTCACTGGCTCCAGACGGGAGCAGTTGGGACTCTTTAAAAAAAAAGCGGCTTCCCCATAGTTTGATATAGATCCTTCGGAAGGCGAAACAACTGTCAAGCGTAGGTCATTATACCGCAGAACTTGTTTATAAAAGTCAAGTCATATTGCATTTTTAATAAGCAAATTAAATAAATTTTGAGACTTAAAATTATCTTTTAAAACTTAACATTTGTAAATATTAACACCTTTGGAGGCTTTGATCTTTTCCAAATGTCTTTTGTTATAATTTAGAGGGCAGTGTGTGAAGGGTATTTTAAAAAATCTCCTTTTACGATCTCTGTGGTCGAAGGGTAAGGCTTCCGGCTAGCGATTCGGAGGACGCGGGTATAAATCCCGGCGTGCGCGGGTCTTAAGCGCGAATAAATTTTATTTGTTTAATGTGGAAGGCTTGTAGAAGAACTAAATATGGAAGAGAAAGGTTGGGAAGTATCGCTATCCAAATCTGTTCATTTTAAGCATTACACGCAACCTTTCATCTAATATTTATGACTTTATACATCCCAAAGAACCTACTTGTGTTTTCGATACGATATTGCTCTTTTGACTTGACGTTAAACCAACATGATGTGGACAAAGCGATATTTAATTACTTGCCAGCCTCTCACAGCGTACCACAGAACCACTATCGCTAGCGGATATTGATTGAAAATCCAATGGAGAGCCCGGAACGCCGGCGCGCCGCCATGCCACTCGTCTATGAAGATTTCGCTCACTAAATTACAGTGTAATACGTCGAATTTTAAATGGGGTTGCATAACAACGATAAGACAAAGAACGAAGGGTTTTTAGGTAATTTTGTATACAACATCACTCTTCCATAAAAATTCCAAATAAATTAACCTCACTTTTCCACTTTTTTCGTATGAACATTATTTTTCAGGCGTTGGCAGCCATTCTAAAATTAAACGCAAAACTATATTCTCTTCCTGTGTAAGCACACACGTTAATAGGAAAACAATCTGAAATACTTTGAGGTTATAAACAACATATTAAGTGTTTTTTAACTTTTTAACTTAAAGAGTTAAACCTCAAATTATAATATTTTAATTAATGAAGATAATATTAGCGAAAGTCAATAGAAAAACCGAAACAGAAGAATTAATTATATTTATACTTCTTTAAGTAATAAAACGTTGACAGCTGGTAAAGCGGTAAAAAAATACTACAACTGAATGTCATAGATAATTACTTAAAAAAAATTCCAGAGTGTCTAGATCAGTGTTTCCCAAAGTGGTCCAGGTGGACTCCCAGGGGTCCACGGGAGACTCGATGGGGGTCTACGCTGGAGTGATACAAAAATGGGGGTTCAAGAAAAATTATCTGGTTTCGATAGTAAAGAACCAAAATGTTGTCTTGGCTTTACCTATCAATGTAGGCCAGTGGTTCCCAAAGTAAAGTGGTCCGTATGGACCCCTAGGGGTCCCGGGGTTAATTCGGGGAGCCCCTGAACAATTTCAGGGGGTAGACACATTATTATTAATATGGAAGTTATTATAAATATGAATGCACAAATTATTAGCAATTTTTGCGTCCTAAGTAAAATATAGAATTCATAACCTACAATTCTCTAATTCTCTGGCCACCCAAGAATGGATGGTCGTTCAGAAAGGAATTTTGGCAGGATCACTCATTCCCTAACCCGGGATCCTGTCAAGAAAGATATTTTAGACCTTGTCCTTCATACAGTTTCTTTATTCACAAGGGTTAAAATCGCATTTAAAAAAAAATCTGAATATTATTACCGCGCGCGCCGGCGCGCAACGACACAGGTCTGGTTAATGTGCCACAAAGACAGGGCAAAATCAAATACGACGCTGAAATGTAGTAACATCAGGCTATAAATCCCGTCGATCGCGGTAAAGCAAAATGTGGTTTGCCAAACATTATGTTCCTAAGTAAACCGATCGTGAGCAATTAAACTGAGTACACAAAATCAACAACACCTGTGCTGTACAAACTAACAACAGTCAGCTCTAATGTGCTGTAGTTGTGCACAATAATTAGAGTAGGCAATGTCATTAACGAGAAATCTTTTAACGCGATAATATGTTGAATGATTTGTTGAACAATGTGGGAAACTACAAAGCAAACCAAAAGTTTGCTGTACTGATTTTAAAGTGACAAAAAATGTGTTAAAAATACGTGGATCAGAAAACAAAATGGTTTTCGAAAATTTTCAATTAAAAATGTTTACAACAAATTGCCAATAAGCTTGATTAATGAATTTTTAACTGTTGCAGTTGATTGAAATTGTGGATTATAATTGTGAAATCACGTCGAAAACGCTAAAGAAAATTAAAGCAGGCCGTGGAAAATTCGTGAAATAATCTTTCATTAAAACATTACGACTAGTAATAAAACGGTGGGGAATAGTATCACGATAAATTGTTCGACGCGACAAACCTAACATAATATAGTTATTAACTTTCCAGTAAATATGATTGCCTCATTATCAAAGGTGGCATTGACGTGGTTGTTTTTGCAATCAGTGTTAGTTGACAAGGCATGGAGTCAAGACATGGCGGGAGGGACGGTGGTGGAAGTGAACCAGGGTAAACTGATGGGATTGAAATTGAAATCCGTCCATCAGAAAACATCCTATTACTCGTTCCAGGGTATTCCGTTTGCGGAGCCTCCAGTCGGGGAACTTAGATTTATGGTTGGTAGAGAATTTTTCACTTTTATATCTAATGTTATAGCTTTCTACATGATTCGTATTATTTTTCAGTGTTTTCAGTACCTGGTCAACAATCTCCAAAATTTAAATTAACTATCTAAAAAGTTGTGAAGCTCAAATGTCAAAGTTTATTGTATTATATACTATGACTCTATTGTTGGATTTATTATTTTACGTTAATACCTACTGTTAACAGGTTACAGACAAGTAAAATCTAACTACTGGTCTTTGTGTTTCACGTTCCACTTTTCTTAACTTTAGACTATACGAAATTACTAATGAAACAGTGTAACTTTGTGCAGACGTAGTTTGTAAACTGTTAGTAGAACAGTTTACATCTCATCTGATGAAGACAAGTTCTACCGAAACCAATTGACATGTTGATGTGAATTAAAGTAAAGCACATAGTTACACAACGAAGTTATCTAGTTGATTTAGTTCCGGCATAAAATATGTTATTTCCAAAATGTTTTGTTTGTAAGGTAAGTACCTATCTATTTGGTTACACTTAAAAATATGCTTAAGATGATGGGAAAAAGCAATTATTTGCGCTTCGTCCATCTTTAGTCAACATTTCAAACAGAGTTACAGTGAGTCTATGGGTGTAGAAGCGTTAGCGCTAAGGCTCGGTATTTCTGTATAATAATTTGTGAAATAACATCGTTTAGTTTTGATGAAGTCTTCAAGTACCGGACGCCAAGAACTATTAAGCTTAGCCCCGTTGGCTCTGTTAATATTAATGGTTTTATGTGGATTTCAATTACCTGCTAAATTAGGCGTGACCGATGCGTTTTCAGTATTTCCAGGATTTCATCATTTTATGACCCTGGTGATGAACACTTAATGCTTTTCAAAAAGTTGGCTAAACTAGGAGGAAGTGCAACACGGCATAATTACTAAAGAATTAATCACGATTATACTTTTTGCCGTGAAAATCTCAAATGATTTTTAATAATTGTTTCGTCGTATACAGAAAATATGACCATCAACTGGGGTGAAGACTGCGTGATTTTTTTAATGATTAATCGATAAATTAAATAATAAAAACCTTCTACATTTAATATCAATATTCATATAATATTACAGCATTCAGCTACAAATATAACGTTTATTGAAACAGCACACACTTTTATCGCATTTATGCGCGAAGGTTAAAAGGTTCTTATCTAATACTTAAATCGTAAAATGCTTTTAAAATAACAGACCTTGTATTTTCTCCTACCTCAGCCTTAACCTGTTTATGCTCTCGCTCTCTTTTTGACAGCTTTCTGAGAGGTGAATCCCCCGTCTCTCATTCCTCATTTCTTCCTCTTTTCTTTCTTCTTCGAGCAAACAATGTTTAAATATTAACCCGTTTTTTTCACCTGAGACTTGTTTAAATTTCTTCATGTAAAACGGTTTACGCCTTCATGGGATAATCATCGAAAATTTGACAAAAACATTTGTAGAAAGTACCATTTATGACACAAGAAAATTCCGCAAATTATTTATTTAATCCTTTTGTTATATCAGTCAAGTAGCCGACCATAATGCGTAAAACAATGAAACAATAAACAGAAGATGTAGAACGGCAGGGATTGTAATTTTTGGAGCGTTGACATTTTGTGTATCCTTGTCTAAAGTAATGAGTAAATTACCTTTATTTTTTGTGGCTACTAAAGCTTTGACCCCTTTGTAAACAATTTACACCTAAATTAAACCATGACTGTAAAAAACAATTTTTTCTTTGCCTGATGAGCTAAACTGATGACTTAAACTGACATCGTAATAATGCTTTTTTAATGTAAACTGGTACATGAACTATATTTATAGGACGTATGTAGTTAAGTGCATAATATATTTAAAGATATATTTCTTCTAATTGCAGCCCCCTCAAACTGGTACAAAATGGGATGGCACATTCAATGCAACAAACGATGGAGTCAGATGTCCTCAAGAAGATCCTTTAATGGACAGATTTCCTAGTGGAGATGAGGATTGTCTTATTCTCAATGTCTACACACCAAGAATTCCTACAGAATCCACTACGCCATCCACACTTCCAGTAATGTTTTGGATCCATGGAGGTGGATTTGCATCAGGGTCTTCCAGCACTATACTCTTTGGCCCTGACTTCTTTATGAGCGAAGATGTCATCTTGGTCACAACAAACTACAGACTTGGAGCGCTTGGGTTCTTGAATACCGAGGATGAGGTAATACCTGGCAACATGGGTCTCAAAGATATAGTTCTAGCTCTTAAATGGGTGCAAGAAAACATACACGTTTTCAACGGCGATAAAAACAAAGTCACTATATTTGGCAACAACGCAGGAGGAACAGCAGTTTCGTTACTGATGCAATCTCCCCTAGCAACTGGCTTATTTCATAAAGCAATCTGCCAAAGTGGAGTTTTTGAACTTCCTCAACTGTTTTCAGATAATCCTAGAAAAAGAGCATTCAATCTAGGAAAACTGTTGTATAAGAATTCAGATACCTCTGAAGAGTTGTTGAAGAACTTGAAAAAGGTAGAAGCAAGTGATATAGTCAAAGCCACCCCGAAAACATTTGATAGCACTGAAGTGAGAGATGGTCAGAAAAGTATTCTACCGTTTGGACCATCAGTTGAAAACGTTACAAAAGGTGACGAAGCCTTCCTAACAACATCTCCGGATAAATTCTACAGCACAAACTCACTCAGCACAAACATACCGTTGATGATTGGATTCAACTCAAGAGAAGCAATTGTGTTTTTGAGAACTTTGATAAACGATCCAGAAATTTTAGAGAAATTGAACTACAACTTTCAGTTTTCAATTCCTTTGAGAGGTTTGGAATTTATTTTCAATTCTGATGAATACAAGTATGTTGCCGAGAAAATCAAACAGTTTTATTTTCAAAATGGAGTAATTACTGACAAATCGATGAGCGAGTATGTGGATTACGTTTCAGATGGAATATTTTATCCGATTCATAAAATGTTGACACGCCACTTAAAAGCGTCTTTTGCCAACACATATTTCTATCGTTTCTCTTTCGATGGAAGTCTGAATTTTTTCAAAAAATTTATATTAAATGATAGCAACAGTATCAAAGGAGCGACCAATGGCGATGAAATTTGTTATTTATTTAAATGTGAGAGACTAGAAGAGACTTATAAAGAACTTTTAGAAATTAATGAAGAACCAGACGAGCTTCACGTATCAAAGCAAATGGTACATCTGTGGACAAATTTTGCCAAATTTGGGTGAGTTGCATAACCTTCGTTAAGCTTAATGTTAACTTTTTATAGCTCCTTGAAATCACTGTTTTTATGTAGGTCCCTTTCCAATACGATATTTTGCATTACTTTCCAAAATTAACGTTCTGCTGATTTCCTTTTCTTCTCGAGCCAACATTTTGAACAGTGTTGTATCTTACACTTGTTTAATTAAATACAGGATTTACAGTAAATTTATGCCGACAAGTCCTGCCCAAAATATGAGAGATGTTAAGATAAAACTATTTGTAAGCAAAGGATGAAGCTACAAGTATTTGATTGATTGTTTTCAGAAACCCAACACCCCACAAGGACGAAACCCTCCATAATTTGGTATGGAATCCCGTTTCCCCGGGAGCCTACAACTTCCTGGATATTGACAAGGAGCTAATGATGGATGCCAATCCAGGATCAAGGAATGTGGACTTTTGGGACGGAATCTTCGCTCGTTACTCAAAGGATTATTTGATTAAAACCGAATTATAATGTTGTTGATCTAATCCTAGCGGAGATAATTTTTTTATGGCTTGTAACTCAATTTGTTAACTATTTCGTGAAAGGAAAGTGGCCGATTAAATTGGCATAAGTAAGCGTACAGTAATTTGTTTGCTTTTCGGAACAACTCATATAGGTCTCATTTTAAAAACTTTTTTTAACGTTTGCATGAATAATGTTTATATTTCAAAAATGTTATGTTTATTTAAATTAATAAAATTTTAAAGCGAAGTTTATCAACATTTCAAAAATAGTTTTTAATTTTCGGATTCGTTCAAAAATATTCCTTTTAATTGGATTTTATCATAAAGTGGAAATATTTTGACCCTCTGAAAAAATATGGTCGAGGCCTGAGGGGTTAAATTGTTTAGGATTTTTAATGGTAACTCGTCAATAAGCTTCGAAAAGCAGACTTTGATTTATTTTCACAAAAGAGAGGATACTTTTTGAAAATCATGAGGCATATCTTTAATTTATTTTTTTGATTCTGATCATCGCAATACAGATGTATAATTTTTAATTTTTAATCACAATTATTCGTTTTTAAATTGATCTTAACCGCTTGTTAATTTCGCTCTGACCTATTTATTTGGACAGCTGTCACCGGGACCCCAAACAAACCTTGGCCAGTGTGACGTCACAACGGAGCTCCGCGTGAACATGACGTTTTGACGGCAAATCAAAAATCACACTTTTTAAATCGCTTTATATATAAGTCATATAACTATTTAGTTTAATCTTTACAACCCATTGGAATACCATAATAACGATTTGGATTAAATGAAGCATTTCGTAGCATTTTGATTGAGTATAATTATAATAAAATTGTTAATTACTTTGTAAAAAATATGAGCGTTAACTATTAAAAAATGTTTTTTTCATTAAAAATGTAAGAACATACATAAAAAAACAACTTAAAAAATGCAATATAATGGCTAAGATTATCTGTGACAGTCTCCCTTGACTAACTTTTTTCTTAATATATAAAATTTTCGTTATGGCATTTGTGATATTTGATAAAAAAACATTAATGTAAAATCTAAAACTATCGCTACTTTCGAATAGGATCATAATTTTTTTTAATTATTGAATAATTTTATATGCTGCCCTTGAATAAGTGTGCCTGTTAAATCCTACTTTACTCCACCATATTTTCCATTGTGACAACCATAATCCAATATATTTTTATTTATTTTTGTTTTATCTTGCCGTGTTTCGCTACCGCCTTCTTTAGCCAACGTTTCGGAAAACATTACTGTCCGTTATCCGGGCAGTGACACAATTCATTCATATAACTCATTACGTTTGTACAGTTTGTAGGGCGTTTTTACAAAATTGCCAAAAGATATACGGACCTTTTCGATCGTCTGCATCAAAACAAAAAAAATAATTCGTTCTAAAAGTTTTTGAAATGTTTTTGCATAATATGAAGTGTAATAAATTGTTTGTAATATTTAACAAACTAATGTACATAACTAGGTAGGTACTACTATTTAACATTATTTTTATTGGTTAATGCTAAAAATTAATTACCAGTGCCATCTGTGGAGTAAAAAATGAAAGGCATTAGGTTCGAAGCTTGACTAAACCCTGCTGTCATTTATTGCAATTACTTGCTATATGGTCAAGCAGTTTTGTCTCAGTCGGTAATGAAGAGTGTTATTCGACAAGTATTATATTTGTAAAAGCCCCATGGGCCTTCAATAACATGCAATAAATGTCATAACTGAACGTGATTAATGTTTTAATATTTGGCTCACAGTAAACTGAATATGAAAATAATGCTAGTAAAAGTTTTATGTACGATTATGCGACGAAGTAAATCTTTAAACAGATGTTTTATTGACCTCTAAAATTTTGAAGGTTGTCATCTGTCTTGTCAATGTCGTCTAATAATAACCAATACGTAGTGGTTTCATCACTTTTTGTTTTATACGTAGATATTATATTTTATATAAAGTTAAGCTTTTTACGGACAGAATGGTAAATAATGTAAATATTATGTAACTTGTATTTAAAAATAATATCGCTCACTTTAGCCCTCTGACCCAGATGTGTCGACTATATAACAAGATAGAGTGTGCTGAAGTAGATATTTTTGTCGATAATTTGTACGGATTCAGAAAAAAAGTTCTGGCGCTGTTAAAAAATATGCTAAACTAATTAAGTTGTGTCATTTGTCTCTGTATGCATGCCTCTCGTGTTTCATATGTCTCTAGCCTCTCATTGTAATATCTGTTACTTGAGTGAGCTTGTATATAATTTTGTATATTTTTTATTGGTGATGTTTCTGTTTTTCTAATTGTTTGTATCTGTATTTAATTGTATGTAATTGTAGATTTTTTGTAATTGTATGTTCCTATTTGTACAATAACTGAGTTTTTATAACTGGATTGTTCTCATGTAAATGCGAACATCTATAAAAACCCAGTATAAATAAATAAATAAATAAGTAACCTATTGATTATGAATTCCACAGAATAGGAAAGTTGAGTGAAAAATATTTTAACTTATAAAAAATATGTTCATGTAGATGACATGCAAACTTAAATACCAGTTTTTTTTTTTTTTTAAAGTTCGTTTCCATAATAAAATTAATTTTACAAGTTTGAATTTTATTAAAGCCCGCGAAAACGGCCGGTCAGAAACGGGAGAGTGTGTGACGTCGCCTCACGTCATCTGGTCCCTTGATTGTGTGAAAAATAGGGCCAAATATTTACAAAACCGGGACACGCTTAATATGGACGAAAAAAATAAATTTAAAACGAAATGTCATTTTTCACTAACCGCTATGTTAGGAACTATTACAAGTTTCGGTGAAAAACGACATTTCGTGTTTTTAAATTAAAAAAATAATCATTAAATTGCACTTTTTTTGAAATTCCGGTAAACGAATTGATAATATCTAACTGCTACAACTTTTTTAATTTATTTTTTTCGTCCATATTAAGCGTGGGCCTGTTTTGTAAATATTTTATCTTATATTTTACACAAACAAGGGATAAGGTGACGTCACGAACTCTCCCGCACGGTATTATACTCTTAGCGGACGTTTTCGAGGGCTTAATAAAATTCAAACTTGTAGAATTAATTTAATTATGAAAACGAACTTAAAAAAAAAAAACAATATTCAAGTTTGCATGTGAACATTGATAAAAAAAGTAAAATAAAGAACTTACCTTTCTTATTACTTAATACTATCCGTTTTACAGCATTTTAATCAACCAACATAATACGATTTTGATACGTTTTTAGATTTTCACGGCCAAAAGCATTTTCGTTGTTTGTTTTTGGGGTGTTATGCCGTGTTGCGCTACCTCCTTCTTTAGCCGACGTTTCGGACAGCGTTGCAGGGTCCATCATCAGGGCAGATCCGGCAGATCCGACGATGTGTGTCACATCGTCGGATAAACGTCGGCTAAAGAAGGAGGTAGCGCAACACGGTATAACACCCCAAAAACAAACAACGACAAAATAATATGATTTTGTTATAATTTGAAAACTTTTAATTATTGAAGAAAAGACAATTCTAACACATCTCAGAATTTTTTTTGTTTTTAATATTTTGTTTATTGTTTATTACCATAATACTCACTGTTTATTACATTGGTTGGCAATTTTTCGACCACTATGACAGGCACAGTTTTCGTGTTCGATTTTAAATACTATACAGTGCACTAAAATAACTTTAAAGAGTATGTATGTCAAGTATGGAATATGAAAGGATATAAAATAATATTAAATTGATACTATGAAGTACATGGAACATACCAGTTGTGACAAACATTTTTAAGTAATTAATATTTTATCTTTCTGCTACTATAAATGTTGTTAAAAAACAAAAACTTTTAATGATGGTATAGATGCATATTTTCTTTAAAGAAATTTCGCCTCTTTTCAGATAATTAATTGATCTTTTGATATTGTTATTTAGTGTGTTGAATATTTTAGGTGTGGTGATTGTCTCTGTGAAAAAGTAGTTTTTGTTGCAGGAATTATGCATTTCCCAAGTGTTGAGTACCTAGCGTGTGTGTATATCTTTTTGTGTAGAATTTATCTAATCATTTTGGATTAAGGATAAAAACTATCTTAATATACAGTTGGCCAATGTCTAGGACTACGAGTTTCTTGAAAAGTGGCTCTGATAGATGAGAAGGGGAACATTTGAAGAGGATCCTTGGCAAAAGTTTTTGAACGGTTAATAGAGTGTAAAAATGGATGGTGTATAACCACCCATCCTATAATGCCATATAAAATACATCACATAAAGTGAAATATAAAAATTTACAACAAAATAAAAAAGGTAACGGACGCATCCTGGGATTGAACAAAGATTAAGAATAAATAAATAAAACTGTCTTGTATTAATTATCTTGGACAACACTCTCCTTTAGGTCTCAGTAGCTAAATTGGGAAAGTGTTTTCCCGATAAGACGTAGGAACATGGTTCAATTCCAAGTTGCGATCATCACCTTTTCATTTTATTTTTTATATTTAATTGATATTTGTTAATATAATCATCTTCTTTAATAGTTAAATACTACATTGAAGGGCATACAATAAATTTAAAAAAACAACTATTTATTTATTATCATCGCTACTACCAGAACTACTGACAGTATTTTATTTTTGAAAAGGCTGTTTTAATTAAATGTTATTTAAAAATTGAATATTTTTATGATCTCAATGATTGAAAATTCTCATTGAAATAATAATTTAAAAATTAAAATAAATGTTGATTATTTTTAATTGATAAACTAATGTTTAAGACATGATTTTTATACGCGTAGCACATTTTTTCCATATAAAAATAAAGTTGGTTTTTTGCAGGTGAAAAAAATGTAATAAGCAGTAATTGTTGAATGAAACACTAAGTATATATTGAATCATTTGGCGCGTATGAGATAAGCCGCCGTAGCTCGATGGTAGAGCTCTTGACCGGCAATCAAAGGGGTGCGGGTTCGAGTCCCGTCGGTGACATGTATCTTTTCTCGGAAGGTTTTTTCAATATGGATGAGTGTTTCAGGGTAATAATTATTGCTTATAATAATTAAAATAAATGTCTTTACATAATGTCCCGTTAAGACAAGAGATCCCGGGTTTGTGTCCCAGTTGCGAACGTTACCGTTTTATTTTTCGGTTATTCTTTTTAATATTTTAGTTTAGATTTATTAATATTAACTTCTTCTTCAGTGACACATTATATATAACATTAGATACTTACTTTTTTTACAAAAATCAGTTTTAAACCGACTTCTTTTTATTGACATAAGTTAATAAACAACGATTACCAAACCAATTGATGGGAGGTTCCTTCTGCGCCACGAAATTATCTTATTTGCGAAGTTAGCGTTGAAACTATGTCTTGAAAGCAATAAAAATACTGCAAAACCTTTTGAGAAAGAAACTATCAAGCACCGAATTGTTTTCTTTCAGACTTCGAAGTAACATTATTATGTTGAGCTTTGTGGAATTTAAGTGTACCATCTACCCGAGACCAGTGACACTTTGGCATCCCCAATTAGGGTGTGATGTGAGGCTTAAGAGCGAGGGAGGAGAAGGAGATTGAGAAGGTTTCCGATACATTCTCCGCCCGAAATTCACTAACCACAATTTACCGGCCACAATTCACAGCCCACAGGTTGAATCAGGTTAGGTTTGGTTAGTTTAGGTTAGATTAATTTATTTCACCTTTGAAGACATTAACATCAACATTAATATTAACAACTCTCAAATGAAAAATACGAAACAGAAACGACAAAAAAAGATTCAGTCGCATTTTTAAATTGAACCCAGGGTTTTTTCCTTCCTGAATTAGCTCAGTGGTTAGAGCAATTATCTGGCAAGGAACATATCCTGGGTTCAAATCCTAGTTGCGACCGGATCTTTTTCTGTTTTTCTCTGTGTCACATTTTTTGTTCGAGAGTCCTTAATATTGTATTCAATGATTAAATATTACAATTTGAGGTTTATTCCACTTTAAAAGTTATTGCATCATAAAAATTATTTTTGTTAAATTAATTCAATTGCATCCCGATATATACTTATTAGGTACTATTCCATGTAAAAGCCATTAAAACGGCATTAATAAATAATAAATAAACAAAAAACTTAATTATAATGGCAAATATTTTTCCAAGCGGTGAATTTTGCTAGCAAGGTTTACTTCCATAGGGTCAAAACACGTAGAACGCGGGTAAAGCAGTCGGCGCATGGCCGGCCGACGGCCGACAAGAATGTTTGTATGTAAACGTACTAAAGCGCACACAGTGAAGCCAGATTCCGATATCCGCAACTCGCTACAAAATACCGCCGGCGCGCTCGGGCGCTGTGCGCGGGTAGTCCGAAAGCCGAAACACGCTTTCTACGTGTTTAGACCCATAGGTTCTAGAACCGTGCCGGTTGGTATGCAACCGGCACCAACTGTGATTGGAACTCTGTTTTATTGAACTCGAATTTGTTTTGAATTAAAGTACCATTTTCAAAATTAGAACTGATTGTGTCTAGAATTCATACCTATAATATAGGTAGATAATATTTTAACAGAAAGTTATTTTAATTATCATTTTAAAATTCTAACTGATATGACTATGTGCCAAGAATTCACACAAGCGATAAAGTACCTACATATCTTTATCGTTATATATAAAAATCTCGTGTCAAAATGTTCGTCCGAGGTAAACTCCGAAATTACTTAACTGATTTTGAAATTTGGCTTACTGTGTGTAATTTGGTCCAACTTAAACTCCAATTAAAAGATATGATAGTTATGTTTTTTATGGGACAATTATTTGAAAGTTCCATAAGTTTCTGACAGATGACGATATATATATTTGCATGTTTTTGTTACCTAGGTAACCAACCGGTGTTGTGTTCAGTATTGCCAACTTAACGGATTTCTCGTCATATTCGAATAAATTGACAATAAGCACTAAGGCGCTCCGCCCACTGAGGCAACTGAAAACCAACTAAAACCGACTGTTTCTCTGTCTTGATTGGTCAAAAAGCTTGGTTAACCATAGAAGAAGAACAATCAGCTGACAGTTGGCAACTATCAATGGCCGCCCAGGGCAACCAGTAGAGCAAGTCGCAAGTCACCGCTTGCGTTACCATTGACAACGGGGTTTTGTGTGATTGTGTATGTGCGGGCCATCACATTGTCATACAAAGACAGTTGGCAGTTGAGAGTTTTCAGTTGAGAGTTTTCAGTTGAGTGGGCGGAGGCGCTAAGATTCAAAAATTGAGAATAAGTACCATAAGATTCTGACAGATGGCAGTGTGAGTTAATTTATTGATACAACACTTGGTTATTTAAGTTAGGTAACCATCCGGTAGATGGCGTGTTTCGTTCGCCACGGCAACGCGTGGGCGGGTCAGCTAGTAATATAATATATTTTCACCAGAAAACTTTAAATCTATTTTTTTATTTATTAATCTATATAGAGTATAATTACATGTGAATTTTCAATGTCTGCCTCACTTGGATATATCTGTATAGGGACAGATGTAAATTTATATTTGAAACGTATTTTTAGTAAATTAACATTTGAAATTTATTTTTATTTTTTGTGTTCAAATTTAAGGTAAATTCGGATTTCACGATTCTTCCAGGATATTTTAGCTGACGTAGACACAATTATCAATCCTACAATTATTACAGGTCTGCGTTAGTATTCATTAATAAAAATTGACTGTGGCGTGATTTCGAAAGCAATTTTAGCAAAAATATGGTTATCGATTATTGCGCGGTACTGGTATTAAGGGTCACTTGTCCTGAAAATCCATAGCTTCATCACTACGCTGCCCTAGTGCTTGTATGTTCAATAGACCATTTTGCAAATTTAACAGGGGACATTTTTTTTTGTTTTTTACAGGCAAATTCTAAATAATTCTGACTTTAGTCATTTAGTGTCATTTATGTCTTTTGAATACGGTATAAAACGAAATGACTAAAGTCGAGAATTATTTAGAATTTGCCTGTAAAAAACAAAACAAAACGTCCCCTGTAAAATTTGCAAAATGGTCTATTGAACATACAAGCACTAGGGCAGCGACTAGTTAATCTATGGATTGTTCGGGTCTTTGTTTGATGTTGAGGTCAGAAAAAGGATTGACCTTTGGTTTGAGTTGACCTCGGACAAGCCCGGCTTTGAATACCCTGGGAATAATAAGGGATCGTGTCGAGGGATTTTCCTTGTACGTTTTTCATGTACAGGGTCTGACTCTAGAATCCTTGTCATCTACGTTTCTGTAATGTGTACGTGGAGATTTTGGAATTACGTGGCCTTCCACGGGAGACTGACAGCCGTATTTAATTTCATAAATACTTTAAACGGTGGTTCACGCTATTACAGATAAATAAAGGGACTATTTTTAATGAAAATTTATCTTGGTCAACGAGGAACGACAGGTACATTACCAACATATGAAAATCCATGGAAAATTGGTGGAAGACGTAGCAGAGATTGATACACATAAATTATATGAATACATAGTTAGGAACTTCCTCCGTTTTCTGGTTTCTTTCGTTTCTTTGTAGCATTTGCTTAATCATTTAATTTGAAATGCGGGTACGGGTACCGCCGCTCCGTGAATCATTTATTGGATAACCAGCGCCTCTGCCATATGTCGATGCCAAACCCTACATTTGTTGTTTTTAGTAGAGGTGTATGAGCTCATTGGGTGAGGTTTTTTTTAGGTCTTGCCAACCAAATGCGGATAGAGAGAGACTGGTTGAGGGAGGCCCTTTGATCTCTCCAGCCAGAATCTCTCGGTCCATCGTCTTGCATCGCAGTTGGAGGGACCAATTCGTACCTCCATTACTCCTGGACACACTAACCCCCAGATTCCTTCCCAACTGCTCATACATTTTTCCTTCGCAGAACTTACATAAAAAGACCCACCACACAGCACCCCCAAAGATAACATAGGCCCCGATTGAAATTATTTTCTATTGGGCCTCCTTTGTAGAACTTACATAATAAACTATGTATCATTGGCATGTAGAAAATAGTTTCACTATCTACTGCAAAAACTGAGTCGTAAATAATATGAATGTGATCACTAATCAGTTTTAAATCGTTTTTTCTGCTTCATACAAACACACATATTTAAGCTTTGTTTATAGTAAAACATACATTATCATTAGGGATGTTACGAATGTGATATTTTTCACATTCGCAAATGCGAATGCGAATGTTCAGAGTGCAAATGTGCGAATGCGAATGTTAAGGAATCACATAAAAAACATTAGTCAACATTAATCATCGTTTTAATAAAAAAATAATAACAATAAATCAATTCTTGTACAGTAAGTTAAAATCGTAATTAAGCAATTTAATAATCGAAGTTCAAAAGAGGCATATTAAATTTCAGAAAAAGCAATTTTGCAGCCTTTTCTCCCATGAGGCGACTTCTAAGGGGCTCGTAAATAAGGCCGGCTGCACTGAATAATTTTTCACTCGAAACGCTGGCCGGTGGAGCGCTCAGATATTTACGAGCCAGATGTGTCAATTTGTCGTATTTCAATATAGTCTTCCACCAGTCAAAAGAGTTTTCATCAAGAGAGGCTCGTTTTTCTTTAAGATATGCCATCAATTGCAGAACTTGTCGAAGGCTTATTAATGTTGCTTGTTTAAGTCCTCAACCTTTTAGCACCTGAAGCTGAATGCCGTTTACCATCCTGGTTACTCTGCTTAGACAGAAAACAAAAAGACACGTGGACAGTGGGCGAGTCACGACATGATCTGCACACATTCGCATTTGCTAAACATTAGCATCGATTGTTGCGAATGCGAATGTCGATGCGAATGTTTAAAATGATGTTCGTAACATCCCTAGTATCATGTTATAAAAATGTTGACTAAAATGTAGAACTTTTTGCTACCAAATGCGGCTAAATGAAATATAATATTAGTACTAAGAGTTCTATTAGAAGTTAGTTAACTATGTACGTGTTTTTAACTTTACTATCCACGTAGCTGTAAGGAATAGAAAATCCCTTGAGCTTAACTCTTTGTTCTGGAAACAGTTTTTGCAGTAGTAAAAAAGATTTTGTATTTGAATTTCAAATGTATTTTACCTTCAGTACGTGTTTATTACTAAAACATTCGCGTAGTTTTTGCAAAACAATACCTTATTTATAAAATGGTTTAAAAATGAGTGTTAAAAAAGTGTATACAGAGTTTTATTAATTCTAGCAAACAAAATAGCATCTGACATTAAATATTTTATGTACTAACTATATTATTATTAAATTAATTCAAAATATCTGAAAAAATGTATTTGTGGCGCAAATTAGGTTGATGGTTCTGTGTTCGACTGACTGAAATCCACATTTATTGAAATGCTAGCTTAAGTCCCCGGCGTTGCCCGGCCTTTTTATGAAGTTTTTCAAAAAAAAATTCCTATTTGTTTTGAACGTGAGGTGTGCAAACATTCATGAATAATGATCGCATTCTGCTTTAAGGTCTGTGAAATGGGGTATGGAGGTGGTTTTGAGAAATCTGCCCTTTTCAACCTTCTTCTTGTCTCGAATGTCAAGCGTGTAAAATTTCATCAACTTGGGAATAAAACTGTATATTTGTAAATAATAAAATCCAGGCTGCATATTTGGGATGCTATGTGGAGGGTTTACATACCGTTGCTCATAATATTAGGACTAATTTGAAACCTAATGAAACCTAACTAATGACCTCAAAATTGTAATAAGAACATAACTTCTATTTAACTATTTTTGAATCTACCTGCGATTATATCTCGATAGATATAAAGAGCTTCACGGTTTTGCGGTGGTTTTTAGGAGAAATTTTACAAAGGACCTAACATTTTGTTATATTCTTATAAAATCATTCATTTTAAATGCATTTATCTTGTAACATTATAGATGCATTTATTTCGTTATACTTAATTACTAAAATCAATTTGTAATATTTTCATGTTTTTTTTTTATGTAGTAATAATTTTTTTTTTTAATCTTTCCTGAAGATTAGCATTTTGTGACAATTTATACACCTTTATAAAGTGTTTGAATATTATTAATAAATTATTAATCGAAAAATTTAACTGATTCCATAATTATTACAAAATAATTTTTGGCACCATCAAAAAATAGGTTTGGTGTCAACGTCTGCATTTAAAAAAAACTTGCTTATGGCTGTAAATAAATATAAACAAATACTACTTTCACGAGGGCAATATTGTCAATTAATAATAAATATAGGTAACCGCTTTCTAACACGAAGCAAAAACAAAGCCTTTCGCAAAAAAACCATTCAAAATGATTAAAATGTCATTTACCTTCGCCGGATTTCGAACCCGTGAAGTCTGATTCAGAAGAAAAGAAGCTTACCGTTCTGTCACAGAGTATCTAAAGCTGCGTAGAATCTAATGACATAGTAATCTTCCCTTACGATATTATAAAACGATTTTCGAAACGATCCACCCTCTTTGATATTACAATCGTTGGAAACCGATTTTCAAGATACGAGTTTTTTCCTTGGTTTTCTCTGAGCTCAAAAAACATAATATTTTTCAAAAGGGTAAATTAGTTTAATATTTAGAAGACACAACAGCAAATTTAGAACATTGCAAAATAATACTATGTCCCATTAAATTTTAAAAAGCATTTTCTATATTGGCAACACATCAACCAGGGGTGCTAGCATGGTCGGTCGATAAGGATCGGTAGGATAATTGTCGGTAACTTCTCATCGTTCCCTAGGACAACTGCAGATCGCAAACGAATAGCTTCTGGTTGTTCCGAAACCGGTCGGCGTTTAACTAAATAAATCAGTGGTTGTAACTAAGTTATATTGTTTCATTTAATTATAGAATAGGTGATAGTTTACAATCACTAAGTGTCCTTAATATATTCGATATCAACTGTTGTTTGTACGTTAGCGTTCTGCAGTTGTCCTAGGGAACGATGAGAAGTTATCGACAATTATCTTACCGATCCTTATCGATCAAACATGCTAGCACCCCTGAGCTTTGTTTTAATATGGCAAAATGTCCATATAATAAATCCAGTAGATTCTTTTACAAATTCCTTATTTTGTCGTCATGTTTTTATTATTTTTTTAAAGCATAAAATTTCCTTTTGCCTTTAAAAATATCTATGCATTTTGTGGAAGAAATTTCCAGCTGGAAATAAACTTAACTTTATTCAATTACTAGCTTTTACCCTCGGCCTCGTTCCCATGGTACTATGGAGATATTATTGTTCAAAGAATTTTTCCACGGGAATAAAATGTTTTTTCCGGGATGAAAAGCCTGGGAAATGACACGGGTTGAGTAGCCTATGTCACCTTTCCAGTCCTTCAACTATCCCTATGCAAAAATCACATCGATTGGTCGCTCAAAGGTCGAAGGACAAAGAGCACTTTCGCATTTACTATGTTAGAAAGGATTTAATTTCATTGAAAAAAAGTTGTTAATGTCTAATATTAGGTCTTTACATATGAAATTGACGTTTTGCCGTACTGGCAACTTTGATCTCAAATACCCTCTCTTTGGTTAGGAATTCCAAATTCAAATTTATACAGATGATTTATTCAAATTTATATATCAAATTTATACTCATGTATTTTGTTTCGAAAATTATAATTCATTTACAATAAAATATATAAATTTGTTTTAGACCACTTTAATTTTAATTCCACTCTACCGGTTTCGGAAGAACCCTTCCTTCGTCAGGTTTATACACCGCTGGTAGAAACAGCCACAAAGTTAATGCTTATTACGAACATGTATAATTCATTTGTTTGGGGCAGTCCAAACCGATTTTAAAATTTTATTGATTCCCGTCCGAATGGTTTTTTTAGTAAAGGGATCGATGAACTACCTATGAGATGGCAAAAGTGCATAGATAGCAATGGTACATACTTTGATTAAATAAATATATTATATAAAAAAAAAATCGCCTTTATGTTCCTCCCATACAAAACGCCAATTTCATATGTAAGGACCTAATAGTAGAGTGAATATTGAATATGTACACCAGGGCGATACTGAGAGTACATTTCATTCTGGAGCGTGCCGAAAATGTAGTATATATTATTGTTAATTAATTCATTGTGAAATAACACAAATTAATCAAACGAAATTTATTTGCGCACGCCGGAACCTTCGGAATTAGAGACCAAAGCCTTGCCTCTGGACCACAAATAAGACATTACAAAGAAACATATCATAGGTATCTACCCACCGTGAAATACTACTTAATATCTGTAAAAAAAATATATCACTATAACCAATGGACAGTTTGTCATAATAAAGGTAGATTCAGACTGGACGACGTACGTACGCATCGCTACGCAAAACAATGCTTAGCAACCCATACATTTTCTATGAAAATGGTCACAGACATCGCACGTCGCGATGCGTGTGGCCAATGTGATTCTAAAACTTAAATTTTCATTGAAAATCTATGGTTGCCAAGTAGCCCAGATATTGATAGGCGTAGCGATGCATACGTACGTCGACCCAGTCTGAATCTACCATTAGTGTCCGAGGAATCAACTGGCATCAACTCACTGGGGATCAACTGTCACGGGAATCAACTATCCGGGGTATTAAATGTCCGGGGGGTCAACTGTAAGGGAACTAAGAGTTGGGTCACCATATTATCAAATGTTTCCGCCTCTTACCACTCATATATTCTTAGATACTAGGGGGTGAACCACTCCTCTTGGCAACCATGGACCGAGAGATAACCTAACTAATCAAACATAATAACTGTCACTTTATTGTGTCTATTTTTATCCGAGACCTTGGCTTTATCTTTGTTTTGAAACAATCCATGGAATTTTGCGTCACTGATGACGTCAAACGTCTTTTTACTTCGAATATAATAATATATACCTAACTATGTACGTAGTTTCCCATAAAGGTTACACGGTGAAATGGTTTACATCTACTTGGTTTCTTGGTTTATTTGGCTTTATTTTGGAGGCAACTTTGGATTTAAAAAAAATTATTATTATTAAAAATACATATGGCTTTATCTACTGTGTTCAGAAAATGTAAAAAAAAAAACATTTCAAAAAATAGATTTTATTTGGGTAGTCATTTTAATCGATATATATCAGGCCCCCAACATCTCAGCCCGTATGAGACTCCTCAGGTTGGGATGGGCTGGGCATGTACAGAGAATGCCGGACACACGCGTCCCAAAAAGAATTATGACTGGACACCCAGGTGGAAAGAGAAAAGTGGGAAGACTCAGACTGAGGTGGGGAGACGAGGTAAGAGGGGATGCGGCACAGCTTCTCCAGGTAACAAACTGGAAGTCAGCCGCTGAGGACAGAGGAGTTGGAGGCGAATGTTGCGGGCGGCCAAAGCTCGATATGGGCTGTAGCGCCATCGAAGAAGAAGAAGAAGTCATTTTAATTTATACAGGTTCTAAAGAGACTTACTTTAACCTTAATTTTTAACAGTAATCTCTGACATTATTTGGAGTAAAAAATGTAAATATAATTTATGTCTCAACAAAAAAAAAAAAAACTTCCACATGTCGTAACTTGTCACTCAACCGAGTAACCGACCATCCCCTTACCCCGTCCCCAACTGTCCAACACCTACTATTTTTTATGTTTTTGTAGAAAAAAAAACCATAAAAAATATTTACATTTTTTACTTCAAATAGTTTCAGGAATCACTGGAGTAAGTCAAGTACGTCCCATAATACCCTGTACTAATACGACAGATTTGTTTTCCGGTGTCATAGGTCAATTGTGATTTAAATTTACTCACATCAAAATACAAAATGCTTTCTTTTAAAAAAAATTATTTTATATTAATATTTTTATAATAAATACAGTGAAATTATTTTCTTTAAGTGTTTATGAATTACTTACAAATAACTTCCCAAGTTGCCTCTAAAATCGTGAAATATTAAAATCTTATGACCTATATTTCATAATTTTAAAAGCAAATATATAAAGTAGCACATATCCTACTAAATACTGTTGATTACAAAAATAATTTTTCAGTTTGGTTGGGTATTTTGGCCTCAAATATAAAATTAAGATTTGTTTGAAACGGGCCGGATTGGACCACGCGTCCGCTTCCCTTAGCGAAAAATATGAAATTATTTGCGTCTCTTTGATGTGAAAAAGGACCATTGATATTAAAAGCTTATAATTTATGTTACATAGACCTAAACTTTATTAAAGAGGTAGGTACCCACTCACAGCGAGTAACTTTGATGAGATATTGACCGAATCTTTCCCGGAGAGAGGAATCCCTAAAATAAATGTTTAAATTTTTCAACATATTTATTTGGGAAATCGACATTACATTTATCAGTGTGTACATGTGTATAATATAGCCAAAACAAAACCAATTGTGGATTTCTTCCTTGTGACTTCTTCTTTGTGAAAAAACTCTAAAAAACAATATATAGGTGTATAAAATAATGAAGTTTATAAGAAAATTTAAGTAAAACAAAAAAAAATCGCTCGTAAGATAAAAACTTTATTTGACTGAGTTTATTCTAGTGGTAGGTAATTGAGGATGTCATATGACAAGTTATCGTATTATAGAAATAAGACAGGATATTTCATTACTCATGTAAGTATAATACAAAATTATATAAAACAAAAATCCACGACCATAATAAATCAATAATAAAGAAAAGCATATGGTTTTCAGTGAACATAATATAGTCACAGTTGTCATTTATTAGTAACCATAAGAAGACAAGATATACTTAAAACAAATAAGTTCATAACAGAATTATAAACAACAACAGAAAAATAGTTACTCAGGACGAATCAGAAATAAACGGTATGGACATTTAATATTTTTTGTTTTTGGAAAAACTTAATGAGAGAAACCTAAAAATGTAATATTTAATCATTGAAGAAAATATTCGCAACTCTCAGACAATAATTTCAAACAGAAAAAGATACGGTCGCATCTAGAATTCGAACCCAAGACTTATGCCCTACGGTCAAATTTAACTGTATCATTCTTCAACCAAAACTACCAACATTATCTTCATTTTCTGAATGCATATTTTTATTGGCTGTTATCTTTATGTATTTATCAACCGGACTCTCTCGACTTATCGTCTTGCACCGCAGTGTGAGTGACGGATTAATACGTTCGTCACTCCTGAAAATATTGACCCCCAGATTCCTACCCCACCCATCATACCTTTTTCATTCCCAGAACTTTCTCTCCTCCCTTTCCCTAAAAAGATCATCCACACAGCATCCCCAAAGATAAAATAAACACTAAGGGAATTTTTTTCGGCGTATCTCCTGAATGTGCTTTAGACCACACGAATGAAGTAAAAATTGTAGAGAGAAAGAAAATGTGCGCGCGCACCACTCTCTCTTGCTCCTACAGTATTTATAAAATTATTCAAGAACGAAATGAAATTACGAATAATCCTCATGCACTGGCTATGAGAGGAAGAGAGAAAGAAAATGTGCCCGCGCACTGCTCACTCTTGCTCCTACAGTGTGATACAGCCCGTTCGCCTCGCCCGACTACAATTTTCGTAACGCTCTCATCACACATTCGCCAGCTTACCCCCCCAAGTCAAGCGTGAAGAAGTTTTACTTCAAAAAAGATATGTGATTGCAAAATTCTTCCCGAACTAAATGCAATCTAGATGGTGTCTTGGATAAATATATCAATTTTTATCCTTGTTTTAGTTCCTAGATGCTACCGTAACCTTTTGATAGTCGCTAATATTGTCTTCAATGATTAAATATTTTGAAAATTATTCAGCTTGCCATTGAAAATGTCCATTTTTGATAATTTATTTTCACACAATTTATTATTACATGATCTGTAAAAGCAAATATTTTGCTGAAGATTTGCATCGATCCTCTTAGAACATACATATATTAAGTTCAAAATTCATTTCTTATATAACTCAGAGTAAACATTGCCCCGAAGATAGCCAACCCCCGATAGGAGACGACACCAGAGGAAGAAGATTAAATATATTAAGAATGTGGTAACACTGTAACTCGAAACTTCGTAAATCATAAGTAAATTCAAAAGGTAGATAATTTCATAATATCGTCCACGTCTTGATGGGTTTTTAATTGTGTTACGCCAAGTTTAAGTGTATCCCCGGGCTGTACCTACTATACGTAATATAAGTTTGGCTCGTTCCTTTGCCCCGAACTTTATTAAACTTGGTTTGACAAATTGTTATTCTCAAGAATATTATTACGAAGAATTTTTAACATTTTGCAAAATAATATAAAATTACTATCACTTAAATTGTGAAATTGTTAGGTTAAAACGCCTGGTTTGTGTAAAAGCTTAACGGAAAGGAAGCATACAAATATTTTGTAATAACGCTTAAAAAGTAAAGGTTTTTTTAATATTTTTACAGTGGAAAAAAGTTTGTTTCTTAACACTTTAGGTTAATTTGTTCGCTTTTGGGGACAGCTCATAAACGTCTCAAAGAAATCGTTGTGTCTCCCTTACTCCCGTAAAATGTACACATTTATGAACCCAAAGTTTCCGAATGCAACTTGAGAAAAATTAATGAGACTTTGTTATTTATTTATTGATTATTTTTACATGAAACGACAAAAATGTGAAGTAATATCGTTTATGATGCATTTTTCTAATAAAATATGTGTGTGTTTTTAGTTTTTTTTCGTTATCGGTAATTTAGTAATAATAAAAAGTAAGGTTAGCCATTTAAAAACCTTTTTAATGTTTGCGACCATAATTTTAATATTTCTAAAATTATATATAGGGTGTTAAGGGACGTACTTGATTAATTAACCCAGTGATTCTTGACATTATTTGGAGTAAAAAATGTGAACAAAATTTTGGTCTCCGGTGACTTTTTCGATGACTTTAAAAAAAAAAATTATTACTTAAAAATCAAACAAAATGTTCTTCCGCATGTCGTCATAGGTCACTCAGCTGACTGTCCTAAAACTGTCCAACACCTATATTTTTGTTTATGTTTTTGCAGAAAAAAAAAACATGTTACCGGATACCAAAATTTCATTTGCATTTTTTACTCCTAATATTGGCAAATAACTGTTCCTAGGGGTAAACCCATGGTAGTATGAAATAATATATGTCGCAGGGGCTGTATCAAAATTTTGAGTAAATTGTCAGTAAAGTAACTGGATTACTGACTTTTTTTTCAAAATGTTATTTATTTAACAACTGGAGCGACAGAGCAATTAAAATATTTTTTCTCGGTCACATTAAAAAAATCATACCTCCGAATTTGAATATGGAGACATACAAACTGATTATAATTCTATGTAGCCAATGAATTCTCCTATATTTTGTTTATTATCACATATTTGTAGGATTTATAAAAAAATATATTACTAAATCTTTAGTCTTAAAACATTTTAAAGAATCTAGAGAATATTTATTTTGTTATATTTTGAATGTACAATATATTATATAGTCGTTTTAATAAAAAAAATATATTTTGATAATTTGCCACATTTTGGCAACAAAGCAATTCGAGGTTTTGGTAATAGTGCCATAATGTGGCAAAAAGCGCTCGAGTGGTTATAGCCGTTTGTTTGTCGAGAAAATCTTTTTTAAGTTATGAAATGTGCGTACCTTATAAATTAAATGTTCTAAAGTGGCATTGCAACGAATATTCCACAATGAAGCTTAATTTAACATGCATCGGGGTTTGTTAAGTATTTGCATACGGAAAAAACTTCAGCGAAAATCCTTTTAAAACATAACGCAATAAACTACGTTTAATTTTGTGCTATTTCCTGAAATAATTTTAATGGCTCGGTAGTTTCCGGCTAATTCCCGCCGGACAAAGCCATTTCCTATTTCAAACTGAGAACAAAACGCGGTAATTTTATTGCAAACTATCCTTAAAAATACATATTTTCATGAGTTGGCAATTTTTTTAAAACATTTTGTAATTAAGTTTATTATTTCGGGTTAATGTCGCTAATTTGAACATTTGGCACAAATAAGGAAATTAAAAAGACAGATTAGCTTTTCTAATGATTGTTTTGGGAGGTTACTGGTTCAATACTTGCCTAGGTTAACTGTGTAATGTTTTATGGATATATTTATATTTTTTTGCATTAAATCCACGATCTGAGGGAATAATTTCACCTCAGGGCCTAAATCACCTTTGAGGATGTTGTGTGGATGGTCTTTTTAAGAAAGGAAATGCGAGGATGTCCTGGGAATGAATAAGGTGTGACAGACGTATGACTCCAAGGCGATGGGTCGAGAGAGTCCAGCTGGAGAGGTAAGAAGGTCATAGATGGGCAGATGCATCAGCCGCCAAGACGCAGACAAATCCTTTATCATGAACCCAGGAACCCGGGAGGTGTTGGTTATCCAAAAATGATTCCCGGGCGGCGAAAAATCTAAATAATACTTTAGGGGAATATAGGGAATTTTAAAAGACCATAAGAATAAAATTTTATTGAAATTGAAATTGTTAAAAATTCAACCATCATAAGCGCGCTTTAAATTCGGTAATGTATTCGCTAGCTATCCTTTTCCAAAATATGATTTTTTTAATTGATTTTTAGTCTTTGACTTTACAAAGATGACAAGTTATACAAACGATGCAAGCCCAATGCTTTGAAATTTCTGTCCCCAAACATTACAGCATTCATAAATATTTTAATAAGAAGGTTTAACCATTCTGTTTGACGCATCAAAACTGGCCCCCTAGCATACTCGATCGATAAGGATTGATATGATAACTATCGGTAACTTCTCGTCGTTCCCTAGGGCAACTGCACATCGCCAACATATACAAACAACAGTTGATGTCGAATATAGGACCCTTAGTCATTTATTCGTTGACGTTCTGCAGTCATGCTAGGGAACGATGAGAAGTTACCGATAGTTATCCTATCGACCGTTATCGATCGAGTGAGCTCGGGGCGCAGACCGTGAGTTGTCACAAAGGAAGATTGTTATGTTGAGAATTATGGCTTCACAGTTACTGTTGTCGATAAGAAATAATAATAAAATGCAAAATACATTGGCAAGAATTTAAAAATAAACCATAACAAAATTAAAATTTCTTTAAAAATATAATTTTGTTTTTAAAACGATAAAGTGATAAAACCGATAAAATAAAATTATTTATTACAACAACATTTAAAAACAACAACAAAAAATAACAAAAATAATCGCCCGAACAGGGATTTGAACCCTGGACCCTTGGATTAAAAGTCCAATGCTCTACCGACTGAGCTATCCGGGCTGGTGGTGACTCAGGCAAAATATTTAATCGCGTTTTTAAATTATTACTTCTGTAATAAAATCATGTTCATAAATCATGCGGAATGAATAGTAACACAAGTTTACACAGTTTGCCCAAAAACACCACTGTTTACTCGGTTCGTCGTCTTTGTGATGTCTGCTTGCTATGCTTGTTTTTTTTTTAACTTTTCAGAAATCTAGACACATTAATCGTCCAGTCGATTATCAGACATATCAAACTTTTTTTATTTTAGTTGAGTATGCAGTTATATGTAAAAATAGACCTTATATCTGGTACAATACTCAGATTACCTATAAACACAATCAAACCAATAATTATAATGCTGAAAAACTTGTAGTGAGTTAAAAAAAACGTTGATGTTTTTTGAGCCATTAGCGCATTATTTCAAAACGTCATACTAATGTACCGAATGTTTATGTCTCCCGTGTTATTTATTTATCTCTACCATTGATTACTATCTCTCCTTTTCAATATCTCTCTCTCTTTTCGCTCCCCTCCACCCACCCGGATTCCCCCCCCCTCTACTTATTTTCTAAAAGTTTTTTTTTATGTAAAAAGCAATTAACCCTAAGAAGAGTGAAAATATATAAAATACACACACTTCGTTCGTGTGCGACTCATGTATGTCCCAAATTTACTCCCTGCTATCACCTACCGCTACTAAGTCTGCTTTGCAATCCTTCCGTAGGGGTGGTTTTCACTGGACAAAGTTGGTGAAAACAACGCCAGGGGCTGTGTGAGGATGATTGAAGAAAGGGTGTGATTTGGTAATGACATTTGATAGCATCTGATATTTCCTGTCCACGTAGAAACGATATGCAGCTTTGAGAATGCTGTAATTTGTGCTATGCAACTCCAGGCATTTTTGCAGCTAGGCCGCGAATTGTGTGCATAATTTAGTGTGTAGAATTTTGAAAAGCGGCTCAATAATATGTTAACGAGTGGACAATTTCTAATGGTAGAGAAAGTAAAAAATAAGTTTCTGAGTTTTATGTTCCCGACAACTTCACAAGAGCGCTCACGCACAGAACTTAAGACCACAGATATTTTCCAACTCAAATTTCAACATTTTAAATTATATTTTTTAATACTTAACTAAAAATAAAGTGTATTTAATGTTGGTCATGTTTACTGTAAATGTACATTTAAAATAAAATAAAATTCTTTAATGCAAAGGGCATTTGCCGGACAGAGATATGTAATATTTCATGCTCTCTGCCCAACTTTTCTGAGTAATTATTAGGAGGCGGCTAAGCGGTGGCAAAACTAAGAATTTCAAGTCACGAATCCGCAAAAACATCATTCGGAGACATTGAAGTTTGAAGTTTAGAATTGATATGTTATTGTAATAACAAATTAATTCGAAACTTCAAATCTCAATATCTATTTTAATATATTTTTGCGGATTTTCAATTTGGAATTCTTCGTTTTGCCACCGCCTAGCCGCCTACTAGTAATTATGAACGAATTTACAAATATAATGAATTCGTTAATACTTCTCGTTAACATCGATCAAGTTTTTTTCCATTGTTAGTGAGTTTCATAGTATCGTTCTGGGAATTACGTACATTTATTAAAAAAATTGGAAAACAGTGAAAAAATTCTCATGAAAGATATGGCTACTACGGTTATATTGTATTCTCTAAGGATTAAAACATAACACGTGCGACGAGTTCTGATAAAATAAACATTTTGGGAGGGCGGAATAAAAATAATTACAAATTATGTCACGCATGAAAACCTTTATGCATTCAAAAAAAAATTTATGTGAAAAATAATCTTTAAAAAGGTTTCGGATTAGTTCTGGGTCGATCGATCATTTTAGAAACCGGATCGATTACGGCTTTAAAGCTTTGTTCAGACACAGCTCTGCTATAAACTATAAAAGATCATAGCACGCCAAATATCGCCCACCATACAATCCCTTCAGACCGTTCACACCTAAGCGCTTTATGCGCAGATCAAACATAGACACCTGTGTCTGAACAGGCTTTAATTGTATAACATATCCGGTTTCATGACAATTGATTGAAATAACCTAATACTATTATTAATTCATTGGTTTCCTTTATTACCTGCGTCACAAATATCACGATACTGGCATGCGCATAGTATTGTAGTCGCTAGAACACCAAAAATAGTACAACATGTGCAAAAAAATCTACATTAGTGTAGTGTAAACCTTAGAGCGTATGTCAAGTTCCGACAGATGTCCAGCAGTTAGAGTAGATACACCTCAAGCTCTTAGATTCAATTCGTAGACAGTTTTAGTCGGTCGTGAGACCCAGAAGTATAATATATTGTAATCACATAAATATTATTAATAAACCAGTTTGTAACAAGGACCTATTATTCTTGAAGACCCCCAACACAATTACTAATGTCTGTCTGTGGAAAAGGCAAATATAACAATTAGTAAGTAAATAATTAGGTTGATAATAGAGCCTTAAAAATGAGTTGCATGGTTTCAAATAGCAACCACCTGTAGTAGATGTACTGTAGGTAGGGGAGGCTATATAACTGTATATATATGACTGCTGGGCTGTGTATGTATAGCCTCCCCGCCGAATCTCGGATGGGACGTGGAAAATTTCAAATTAACTACGGAGTGCCCGCTCGCCCGGATAGCGGAAAATGCGGGGGAGGTGATGTAAGATAAGTAGACGAAACAGTCTGTTTCTGTAAATAAGGGTAGTTTTTGTCAGTTTTTTTAGTGAATAACTGAAATAAAGAAGAAATAGTGTTTTTATTTTTAGAATTTTAATGAAGCACGTATTCGCAATAATAAATGAAAAAAAAAATATATATATATATATATATATAAATGAAAGGAATAACTGTTATTGTTAAAAATGCCACAGGTTCGAATTTAGAGATAAAAAATAATGTCGAATCTTTAATATGCGTTATGCGTAACTTCCGCCAATTTTATATCTATATAACGAGCACGGTTTCACTGTTGACAGCCGAACCGATATTGAGAGGCAAGAAATAAATAAGAAATCGACATACGCTGGCAACACTGGCGGATTGGGCAATGAATTCACATTCCGAAGCATCAAACAAATGTATAATTATGTTGGACTGCATTGTAATGTATTGGCAGTCCGCATTTACTTTTTGACACCAAACGGGAGTTAGTTAGTTAATGAGGTCTTTAGTCATTTTTAAAACATTTTCGTTTCTTATAGATCGAACGGATAAATTATTTCCATTATTTTTTATTTTAATATGAATAGGACACAAGAGTCCCAACTGCTCCCGTCTGTGGTCAGTGAGAGTATGGAATCCCCGATTAGGGTGTATTGTGAGGCTGAAGATAGTATGGAGGGGAAGGAAATGGCGAGGAGGAAGGTGGGAACGTACCTGGCCATTCAGATCTGATCACCAACAATGGCTAAAGCCATATCAAACAAGGTTTCAATGCTGAAACAGTTAACCGTAACTTATCTGACACTAAGTTTAAATAAGACAGTAATATTGCATAACGAACGAAATTATTCAAAAATATATGTTTATTGACAATTTATCTGATACTATGGAGGCCGCGCTAAAATGTATCCATCATCGGTCGGAATATCCGTTAAAAATCGCTGACTGTGCTCGCAAATATTGATAACTGACGAATTTACTGAATATCGTATTGATATACAGTTTTATCGATGCTAGATCTCCTGGTGATCTTTTTTTTTCATCTTCCTTCTGCCTCTTCAACAGTAAAATAACCCGTCGGTTAGAAGGCTTTTACGTTGGGCTCTGTAAGGAAAAACCGATAAACTCACTTGGTTAGATTCACATTCGCTTTCGTTTGATGTTGCCCATCGGCAGTAGGTATCGCCTGTTTACTGTTTAATGGAGCGCGAGGCATTATTATTATTGCCTAAGTATGATATAGGTCCGACATCCACGTGCTTGACATTTTACCTGTTCGAATCAACGTCGTAGAGGGACGAGAAAATGGATTATTGTGTATTTCGACGGTACCGAAAAACAATGTAGGATCTGGCAAAAAAAAAAAATTGTTCTGTTGGCTTATTTAGTGGTTTATTTTGTTGATTGAAAAGACTGTATTTACAGAAATTTGAATGAAATGCCATGTATTAAACAACACTATCTTTCTCGATCTTAAAAACAGTAAAAAAGCAGAAACGAAACCTTAAACGTCTGTACTGCTAAACTAGAAAATCGCACATTCGTCCTTGTTTTTCGAGACCTTAAGAGGCTAGACTTTGAACCACACGCGGAACACCCGCGTCTGTCATTCTGTCCCGCTCACAATAAGCTCACGCACACTTACAATACATGCGAATGCGAAATGTGCGAATGAGACAACGCTCAAATTTACCTACAGAAATCGCTCGAAAAGGGGTTAATGGAGAATACACTTTTCTACACCGAAACTTTCACGAAATAGAAATTTTAAAAAATTTATATTTTTTATAAAGAAGAAGCTACGTCGGTAGCTTTTTATAATTTTATAATTCTTTATGAGAGTTGAGTTAGCAGCACTTTTTCCTTAAATAATATTTTTTGATAAATCGTACATGTTTGACAGTGAATTTTGACGTTAATACGAAACGAATCGAAAATTCGAAAACATACCGACATAGTTTTCACCCTCTAAGAGGCAGTATAATATATTAATTTTGTGCAATTTTCGATGTAGAAAAGTGTTTTTTCCCGGGCGTCCTTTTTGTATGGGCCGAAAAGCGAAGTCTATCATCTTAATATACCACTGCAAAAAAGTACAAATTGCAACTTTAGCTTGGCACTTAAAACATGATTTTTTTTAGGAAAATTAAGAGCTAATTTTTGTGACTACATTGTAAGCATTCACAACAATATATTTTTAAAAATAATACTCATATTTATAATAATATAAAGGTGACGTTTTTGTAGAAAATGTATTTTTTAAACTAGGCACATTTCTGACTATTTTTGACCAAAAAACTAGGCACATTTCAGACTATTTTTGAATATCAAACTAGGCGTACGCCCGACTATTTTTGACGACCGAACTATACACATATCCATAATATGATTACTATACTAGGTACTAGACACATGCCCGTATTTCGACTCCCAAACTAGGCACATGCCCGACTATTTTTGACAACCGAACTATACACATATCCATAATATGATTACTATACTAGGTACTAGACACATGCCCGTATTTCGACTCCCAAACTAGGCACATGCCCGACTATTTTTGACAACCGAACTATACACATATCCATAATATGATTACTATACTAGGTACTAGACACATGCCCGTATTTCGACTCCCAAACTAGGCACATGCCCGACTATTTTTGACAACCGAACTATACACATATCCATAATATGATTACTATACTAGGTACTAGACACATGCCCGTATTTCGACTCCCAAACTAGGCACATGCCCGACTATTTTTGACAACCGAACTATACACATATCCATAATATGATTACTATACTAGGTACTAGACACATGCCCGTATTTCGACTCCCAAACTAGGCACATGCCCGACTATTTTTGACAACCGAACTATACACATATCCATAATATGATTACTATACTAGGTACTAGACACATGCCCGTATTTCGACTCCCAAACTAGGCACATGCCCGACTATTTTTGACAACCGAACTATACACATATCCATAATATGATTACTATACTAGGTACTAGACACATGCCCGTATTTCGACTACCAAACTAGGCACATGCCCGATTATTTTTGACAACCGAACTATACACATATCCATAATATGATTATTACACTAGGTACTAGACACATGCCCGTATTTCGACTCCCAAACTAGGCACATGCCCGACTATTTTTGACAACCGAACTATACACATATCCATAATATGATTATTACACTAGGTACTAGACACATGCCCGTATTTCGACTCCCAAACTAGGTACATGCCCGACTATTTTTGACTACCGAACTAAAAACAAGACCATACTACGACTACCATTCTAGGCACCACTGTTTTTTAGGAAATAGATCTAGATATATTGGATCGTTCATTAGTTCCTCATTTGGCAGCCTGTAAGGGTAAGTGTGTCAAGCTGGAGGAAGAGTGGATGGTAGTAGACAACTTTGTGATCATTTTTACAATGGTGAACGGAGAAAAATGTTATTCTAAAATACGATCATTTTATTCTTAAAAACGGGTGAAAACGGGACTCAAGTTCTTACGAAGAAATTAACAGTGTTTCAATGTTTATTGGCGGGAAAATATAAGAATAATTTTTTGGTACGAAATTACGCACACCAACAAATTATTCTTACATTTTCACGCCAACAAATCATTCTTACACTTGCCCGCCAATAAACATTGAAACCCTGTTAATTTGTTCGTAAGATCTTCAGTCCCGTTTTTAACCGTTTTTACGAATAAAATGATCATATTTCAGAATAACACTTTTCTCCGTGTGATATGCAAAACGGAAAGCCATCTTAAGCATTTTCACAATGAAATTGCATGTCGAGTATCCGACTTCTGAAAACTGCACCATCTTCCAAATGCAGGGTGGAACAACATAAATGTGAAAAACCTTTAAATTTATGAAAATGTAAAGCAGATATGTATAATAAACACCTTTTTTTGGGTAATGGATGCATGGGCGTGTGCTGTTTGAAGAGTGTATTTCTTTTGTTTAAATTTTTGACACATTAATAGTTTTTAGAGGTGATCATTCGAAAAGTAAATTTCTGATCGTCTCTTATGATTTTTTCCCGAGGCAAACAAGTTATAAATACTTTTAGCTTCATTATAAATTTATTCTAATGATTTGTTTAGCGCCGTTCTTGAGAAAACTCACCCCAAGAGCGTTCTACAAATCTATTTATATATAAAAAAAATATTCCTTTGTTTGTCGATTGCGATGAATCTTTGGTGTGTTGTTGTGCGCACACCCGAAAAGGTTTCTATATCCACTAGATCGATTTCGGTCCAAAAATGGTCAACATTTTCCTACCATTCGTAAAAAAAAAATTTGAATTTTTTTCAAATGTTCCCGCGTTTTGCAAAAAAAGGTTGTTTGAGAACTGAAAATCTACTTCAATTAATTATCAAAAATGACACTTTTTTTTATTCTCTTCACTTTTGATGTAGTACTATTTTCGATTCAGTTGATATTTTTTCAAACTGCCAACTGTCAAAATATTGTTTTTTTTAAATGTATTTTTCTAATATATCTGTATACCAGTGTAATAATGATTGTATTATTAATGTTTTTAACCTGTTAACATGTCGAAATAATTAAAAATGAAGTGAAATATCATTAAAACAGTTGATTTTCGTTTATTACGACGCAATTGATTGCTGGTGAAGGCGATCTTTGCAAATGAATAGTTTTCAATAAATGAACCATTAAAAGAGTTAATTCTTATTGTAGAATAAAGATAACGAATGTATCTACATGGTGTAATGCAGTTTTTTCTTGGTAAGTGCATTAAAAATCATATTTTATTACACTAAAATTTTTGCTCTCACGAACAAAATTTCTTTTAAGGAACTATTTTAACTCAAAATTCTGTTTTATTGTAGATATTTCTATATGGGATTAATTATTAGACTATTTACAAGAAACTCCGTAGAAGATATTTAATTTGGATGCAAAATTAAAGTTGGCACGGCAGATTTTAACTAGAAAACCCAGAAAATATGTCTTTTTGGAATGTTTATGATTTTTTAATAATTACAAATTTAGGATGATTATTTAAATATAGGTGAATTCATTGGCTGTATAGCACTCTACTTTATTTAGATGTTTAAATACACAAATGTGAAAAAATGATATTTTTAATGTGGCCGAAAAATTTTCAAATTTTATTTTCAAACGTGGCGAGCGCTCAAGGCAAATTTATTTATTTCGCGTGATCGCTCTAGTGGATATATAATGGTGAGCTCTAGCATTGTGAAATTTTTATTTAAAAAATCACAATAGGTGGCACGCAAATTGTTTGTTAAAAGGTATGTATTTCATGTAGTTTAGCGGAAATGAGAGAGCCCTTAATTTTCCACGGGTCTGCGCAACAATCTAATTTCCTTATGCGTAAATTAGTACCGTCTTATGCATTTCTGAATTGGAACTGATTATGTGTAAAGAAAATTATTCATATCATATAAAAATATATTTTCAAATTCAGACGAGTGATAAACTACCTACCTAAAATATTGTGTACAAGTGATCATTTTACGCTATATTTCAAATTGTTTCTGTAGAAACAAAATTTCTCAGTTTCCATCTTGGAAAGTCTCGTTATACTCGTGATTTTTCAGTGGTAAAATAACAACCAGTAATGTAAAAAAAAATTGACTCGTACACGGTTTGGGCACGTACAGAGGATTTACGGGAATGGAGTAAAGAGAAAATCATATATTATTATAACAAAGGAGTCGGAACATTCCAGGAAGAAAAGAGAGATAGAGAGAGACACACGCTTCGATTCACACGTAGAGTGGATAGACGCGGAAAGATAAGCAGGATATTATTTAGACGATATAAATACATTTTAAAAAAATGTTCCCGGTGTACAAATAACCTAACAATTATTTTAAATCATTTAGCTCCTACTACCGTGGAGGACTTAGCAAAGCCGACAATTTATTAAACTCACGATGCCTGGGCGGGATCCAGATGCGATGCCAACTCAGCCATCGACTGACATGATAGGAACAGGTGAATTATTTATTTAGGGTTATGTCAGAAGCCGAGATATTCAACGCATCAGATTGGGTTTGCGTCGCGGCGCGCGGGTTCAATCGGCTCCTAGTTGTACTCTCCATCATTGCACAAAGCAACATTCAAATTATGGGAGTAGGGAGAGTTTCAACTTTGTCAGGTAGTTCGTAACCCGGAAATGTGTATGTATTATTTCTTTAAAAATATTTATTTTGTGTAGGTATGCTGGATTTTGAAATCTAGGATTTATGATTTGTAATTTTAGAGTCCTATAACCAAAGCCTTCTGCAATAACCGAAGCTTTCGGCAATAACCAAAGCATTCGGCAATAACTAAAGTCTTTGGCAATAATCAAAACCTTTAGCAATAACCGAAGCTTTCGGCAATAAACAAAACCTTTTGGCAATAACCAAAACCTTCGGCAATAACTCAAGACTTTGGCAAAAAACAAAACCTTTGGCAATAACCCAAGCCTTCGGCAATAACTGAAGACATTGGCAATAAACAAAATCTATGGCAATAAACAAAATCTATGACAATAAACAAAATCTATGGCAATATCAAAACCTTTGGCAATAACCAAAGCTTTCGGCAATAACTAAAGACTTTGGCAATAAACAAAACCTTTGGCAATAACCAAAACCTTCGGGAATAACCAAAACCTTCGGGAATAACCGATACCTTTTGAAACTTCACACGTCAATTATCCAATAAATATGGTATATATTTCCTTCCAGGTTATATAATATTTTATGCCTACATTTATTGTTTTCTTTATTATTTGACTATTATTATATAGGGTATTAAGACGACGTCCTTAATTTACTTGTGATTCCTGACATTATTTGGAGTAAAAATTGTAAATGAAATTTTGGTCTCCGGTGAGTTTTTCGATCTTTTTTTAAAATAAATGTACAAAAAATATTTATTTTATTTCACATGTTGTCATTGATCACTCAGCCGAGTAAACGACTAATCCCTCACCCTGCCCCTATTCGTTCAATACCTACTGTTTTTTTTTAAAAATATTTTTGGTTGAACAAAAAACATAAAAATTGCAACCAGAGACCAAAATTTCTTTTAAATTTTTAACCCCAGATCATTTCAGAAATCCGTGGTTAAAGTAGGCCAACTACTACAACAACTATCACCCTGTTTATACAATGTTTTGTTTTTCTTATGGCTCTAAATATGAACTAAGATTGTCATTTTGACTGTTCTCAATCGGGACTTTTCACAGATTGACAGTTAATGATTTGTTACATCTGAAAAATAAATTGTGTACTAAATAAAATAAGATAAAATTATATAGTAGTTCGAATGATCAGACCTCCATCCAGTGCAGATTAGAATCTCAAAGTTGAATCCGGTAAACATGCAAATAAGGCGATCAGCTCAGAAGTGGCGTAACCCATAGAAGCGCCAAAATAAAGTGAGCAATAAGGTCACTAACATCTAAATTTCACTGAAAGTGTTTTTTACTATAAGCACTTTTAACAATCATAGATCTTAGATAACAATTTAAAAAAAAACATTGGTACCTAATGGTGTTCTGCTTACCTAAAGTGAATATAATATTGTATATCACAATTACACAATTGCTATTTTTGTTAATTAATCTTTAAGAGCCATTGACGAGCGGTTGAGAATAAAAGTTTAAAAATGCTTGCAACTGTACAGGAAGGTTTCGATAAGAAAGGTCGATTATTCCCATGTCCAAATTTTAAAAATAAAAAAATTAATATCTATTTATTTCATTAAAAACTTGCTTTAATATATACCTACATTCGAGTAAGCATTAAAAATGTTATAAACGCACGATGATAAATTATTAAATATCGTGTACTTCTTGTAAGTATTTATGATTTTTCAATAATGTCTGAACAAAATAAGTGTGTAAAAAAAATCTGAAATATTTTAGTTTGTAAGACCTAGAATAATAGGAATATATAAATTCACCATTACTCTCTCCATTATTGCAACGGTTGACCTAGAACACCTTTAAAGGGTAAAAGCCAGGAAATATTTGAAAAGAAAAGAAAAAATTATAGAAAAATAAAGTCAATGAAAAAAATAATATAGATAAACAAAATAAAGAACGAAAACAACATAATGACCATGAGAAAAAAAAATTACGCAGGGAGGGTTATTTATTATTAAACATTATTTCTTTTGAAAAAACAATAAAAAAAATGTAAGAACATACTGCTTCGACGTATGCTACATACACTACGCATTACGATGTCTGGACAACTTACAATCCGTACATTTTTCATGGAAATAGATACTCCTGAATCACACTGGATATTGCGATGAGCGTGGCCAGTGTGATTCTAAAGCATATATTTATAGTAGTCCAGAGGCCCTAGCACACACGCTCGATAACGATCGATAGGATAACTATCGGTAACTTCTCATCGTTCCCTAGGACAACTGCACATCGCTAACGTACAAACAACAGTTGATGTCGAATATGCTAAGGACAATTAGTCATTGTGAACTGTCACTTATTCGTTGGCGATCTGCAGTCATGCTAGGGAACGATGAGAAGTTACCGATAGTTATCCTATCGATCGTTATCGAGCGAGTGTGCTAGGGCCTCTGAGGCCCTAGCACACTCGCTCGATAACGATCGATAGGATAACTATCGGTAACTTTTAATCGTGCCCTATCATTTTTTAATTTTTTTTTATAGTGAATACCTCACAAGAGTCCCAACTGCTCCCGTCGGGAACCAGTGAGAGTATGGCATCCCCAATTGGGATATGTTTTAAGGCTGAAGGTAAGTGAGGAAGGGAAGGAGACGAGGAAGAGGAAGGTGGGGAAGTAACTGGCTATTCAGATCTAGTCACTAAACACGGCTAAAGACATTTCAAGCAAAGTTTCAATTCTGAATAGTGGTCTTACACCAGGGCGATACTAAGAGTATCTTCCACTCTGGAACGTGCCGCAAATATACTATATATTATTTTAAATAATTAAATGTGAAATAACACAAATCAATTAAATAAAATTTATTTGCTCACGCCGGGTTCAAACCCGCGGCCTTCGGAATGGGAGTCTAACGCCCCACCGCTGGACTACGCCGGCCGTCAAAACATGACTACAGATCGCCAACGAATAAGTGCCAGTTCACAATGACTATGTTTCCTTAACATATTCGACATCAACTGTTGTTTGTACATTAGCGATGTGCAGTTGTCCTAGGTCCGATGAGAAGTTACCGATAGTTATCCTATCGATCGTTATCGGTCGAGTGTTCTAGGGCCTCTGATACGTAGTATTACGTATCGTGCGTCGACCCAGTATGTACTTACCTTTAGCGTTTAATAAATTGACCTGAGGGCAAATGGAAAATAACAGCGTTTGAAAATATGTTATTGTAATTTATAAGAATTTGGTCAGTAATTTGCTTAATGTAAGGGTTCGCCTGTCCTTTTTTTCTGATATGATTTTTCTGATAATATAATAGGATTTTATTTGAAATGAAGTAAATCTGTTGAAGTGCGGCACTGCACCTATGACGCCGAGAGTAAACACGGAGCGGTGATATTGGATACTCCGATCAATCTGTACTTGGCTTCACAGGATTGCGCCTGGAAAGCGGCTGGCAAACAGAGTGCACCCACACGGGCACATGTTGCACCGTAAGTGCACCACCCACTGCACGCTACACAATGCACTGCATAGTGCACACACTAAATATACATGTAGGTCGCTATATGCATGCGATTAGGAGGTCGTGGTGAAATTAAGGCGGCCAGACGCAAAACAGAAATTGTTAAGTTTTGAGGATTTTAATTTTTTTTAAATAAAAACTGCTTAGAGGATCAAGCACAGAGAAATCGATAACTTTACAATATCGGATATTGACAGGGAATAAAAAAGAAATCGATTTATGCTTGCAATGCTGGCGGATCTGTCTACGAACTCCGAAACATCAAACAACGTCAATCAATTACGTAATAATATTAATAAATTGGCAATTTTGAATTAAATCCTAAATCCTAAATGTACATTGGCAGTCCGCATTTAGTTTTTGATATTAAACGGGAGTTAATTATTTAATAAGTTCTTGTTTCATATTTCAACAATTTTTATTTCTCAAAGACCGAAAGGATTGATTGCGTCTTAGATGCATTATTTAAGTCTATGGATCGCGTATATGACTTCTTTCAATTCTGAGGGCTTTGTTAGTTCAATCTCTTCTTAAAATAAGCCTGTAATTTTGCATAACGAACAAAATTAATAAAAATAAGTGTTTATTGACAGGTATCCGAAATTAACCTGATTCTATGGAGGCCGCGCTATAATTTATCAATCGTCGGTCGAAATATCTGTTAACAATCGTTGACGAGCTCGCAAATTTTGATAACTGATCATAGATGACGGATTTGGTCAATGTCTTATAGATGTAGGGTTTTATCGATCGTCCATGCTAGGTCTCCAGAGACATTTCGGTTATAGCAACCTCAGTTGGGGTATGCTATGAACCTGAAGGGAATGGGAAGGAAGATGAGATGGGGTATGGAGGAGGGTTTAGAAATACCTCGCTATTCAGGTCTGGTCACTAAGGCTAAAGACATTTCAAGCAATGTTTTGATATTGAATGGAGTTTTATATTTGCGGAATTTGCCAGAGTTGAAAAGAAAAGTTGCATTGACGGAAAGGGATTTATCTCTTTTTATTAGATATTATAATTTTTCAAATCAAAATTTCATTTATTACAAATTAATTAAAAGAAGATTTAAAAATTTAAATCATAAAATTTAATATTTATTCATTGAAGATTAATTTATTTAAACAAAAAAAGAACATATAAGTATTGTTTGTTAATTTTTTTGTATTTATTTATAGGTCGGGGGCATACGTCATCCCTATGTCTACCTACGTTAAATTGTCGTGAAAACAAGCTTATAACAAGCTTGACGACCGTCCGTGGTCGTGTGGTAAGACACTCGACTCCCATTCGGAAGGTCGCGGGTTCGAAACCGGCGTGCGCAAATAAATTTTATTTGATTAATTTGTGATATTTCACAATTAATTCATAAAAATAATATTTGTTATATTTGCGGCACGTTTCAGAGTGGAAGATACTCTCAGTATCGCCCTGGTGTAAGACCACCATTCAGAATTGAAACGTTGCTTAATAATGGCTTTAGCCGTGTTTAGTGACTAGATCTGAATAGCCAGGTACTTTCCCACCTTCCTCTTCTTCATCTCCTTGCCTTCCCCACTTACCTTCAGCCTCACTACATACTCCAATTGGGGATGCCATAGTCTCACTGGCTCCAGAAGGGAGCAGTTGGGACTCTTGTGAGGTTTCTCTATAAAAAAAATAAAAAAAATGTGCCCAAGCGGTTAAAATTAATTTCTTAAATACGATTTATTAAAATTTATGAATTAAAACAAATATTTATTTAAGGTTAATTAGTTAAAAATGTATTTATTTAAATTTTATAGACATCCGCCTTGATTATGTTGGCAGTATGTATTATAATGTCTAGACTTTTTCCTAGAATCACAGCCTCGGCCCGGAAATTAATTATTAACAAATCTTTCTACTTATGTACATTAGATACTGACGACTTTGATCACAAAAACGATGTAAACTTGTTATACGTAAATATTCATACTTATGCTGTTTGCAAGCTGACACCTTCACAAGGCTTTGCGGCAGACAATTATTGAACCACCAGCATAGTGACAGGCTTCTTACACGTGCACGTATCTGACATGTGCCCGTGTCGGTAGGCAGGGAAGGCTTTGTGACCTGGTGGTCTGATGTAGCCTGAAGCACTGCATAGAAAGGCAATATTCGTAGGTTTCATGGAGGTTTTATGAGTTAATAAATTACTACTGGGAATCTCTAATCGCCTATTTTGTTCAACAGCTTGGTTTTAAAACATGACTTCTTGTGTTCAACAGCTGGGCTTTGTTACATGAGGTCTTGTGTTCAACAGCTCAGTTTTTTAACATAAGGTTTTGTGTTTTGTAACATGAAGACTTGTGTTCAAAGACTGGGCGGTGTAATATGAGGTCTCGTGTTCTACAGCTTGTTTTTTGGATCGATTAATCGACCTCCGTGTTTTCTGTCTCCTGCAACGTGGATCTCTTTAAGACCAAAGTCAAATCCATTATTTTCTCGAAGCGACCCTTCATACAGAATCCCCTCTGCTGCCCATGGAAAGCGCTCTCACTACGGCCTGTTTCATGCTAATCCTCTCAATACTATCATTCATTAAAATGATCCTATTCAATAATCTGTTTTCTCCCATCTTTGCTACACTACAGTTTCATGAAGCTTCTTATTAACGTCTCTTCAAGCAGACAAGCTACTTGCAGTAGCTTTGCAGGTATATTGTTAATATGAAAAAAAAAAATCTATACAAAAATAGCCACCCGTATATATTATGTATCTTTCATATATATTATCATTAATAACGTAAGAACCATAAAATTACTATACACGTCTCTGGTTAGAAGTCAGGTTGAATACAATTCAAGCACTTGGTGTCCTCATATCAACTCCCATGGTTAATAAATTGAAAAAAAAAAGTTTTATTAATTTCAAAATTGGTATTCTATTATTGAAATCAATTATGTCAATTTACTCAGTAAACTTAATTTATCGAAATTATCTGAAAGGCGAAAAATATTTGATCTACTTTTATTATATAAAATTGTTCATTCAAGGTTGGACTGCTCCGACGCTATAAACTAGCTATCTATACATATTACCTCCAAAATATGTCGGACGGAATATTTTATTCTACAACAATAACTTCGCTATGAATTCGGTGATAGAAAGAATACATAGGTTGGGCAACGAACTAACTGATGTCCCTGACATATTTAATTTAAACTTCGACACATTTAAAGCCAAATTAGTCCACCACTTTTTAAATGTATAAATATAATGAATGAGAAATCATTTTATTTTATTTCGATTTTTTTTAGTTTTTTTTTTTAATTGTTCGTATTCTAGATGCAAACAACGAGTAATTAAGTAAAAATTCATTTGTTTTAATTTTTTTTTGTTCGTAGGTATATGAATTGTACCTACGAGTTCTCTAAAGTCATTATCCATGTGGATTTAGCATTCGATATATTCTTATTTATTATATTGTGTTTATGCTTTATTTATATATTTTGTATTTTTTTTTATATATGTTATACTGTTGTTATAAATGAAATTTGTATTCGATATGTAATAGCCCAATAGTTAGCCAATAAATAAATAAATCATTGCTTTAACCGCGTATTCATCGTAACCATAACATAACCGTTGCAGACCCAGTAAACCTCCTCTAGTCAGTATGTACGCGAAGGCTGTCATACAGTACAACGAGTACAACATTGTACAGGTGTAGGTTCACCGCGAGGCGCTTGCAAATCACGTCCACACTGTAATTTTAGGTTAGGTTAGGTTAGTCACTGTTATGGTTACAGCTCCCCGATGAGTATGCGGCTTTATACTTCAGTTTGCATAATAAAAAATCAATATCTTATTTTAACTATTCAATTTGCCATTGGTTCCTCGGTTTTATAAAACGTTATAGCTCCAGACCACCTGTCAACTAACAAGCAACTAATTTTATCGTTCTTGTTGTATCACGGATCGTGTTTTCTTCCTTCCTTTCAAAAGGAGAAAGAAATCTTTGGATATGTAAATTTTTTTTTTAATGCAAAATTTTTGTCAAATCTTCATCATTTTCATACATAACATTTTTATTTGCAAAATGAATGCAAAACACGGAAAATTTAAAACAATTTTCAAAATATATGAGAATTGAAGTTTCAGTTAGAACGTGTATAGGTTTTCATGTTGAAATTGAACAATTTGAAATATTTCGATTTCGAGTTTGGTCGTAACATAGACTTTTTTAGTTTAGTTTAAATACTTTCATTATTATAATTTGACTAAAATAACTTTGTTTGAACACCTTTGATTTGGTTTGTATACTAAGTTATATACTAAATTAAATGGTGCCATAGTTATGTACGTAATATAAACTCACAAAGTCATTGCTACCTGTGAAGGTTTACTTATTTATTTCTTTTTTATTAATGACTATTTAATAAATACTTAGTGAAGTAGTTTATTCACAGTTCTTTTTACTAGGTTTTCTGTTCCGAGGCGGGTTGTGGGTTGTAGAATTGATTGATTGGTGAATTCCTCTCCCCCGCGTATGTTGAATTCAATAAAATAAAGAAATAATAAAATTAAAAATCTTTATACTTGTTGAATGTTGGTTCTGTTGGTGTTACTTCATAATTTTAATGATTACCTCATCTTACTGCTTGGTTAGCCATTCGTTTTAAACTTTTTTTTATCTACGTAGTGTTTTTAATTTCATTAGAAACGGCATTATATAATTTTGGATTATAAAAAGTTGTATTTAATTTTGGGATGTTCTGTCGATTCTGTCATGGTTTTAATCCTTGCAGGGTAGATGGTTGAAATTTGAGTGGAGCATTTTTTTAGTAGATTTCTATAATATGGAGAAGGTATTTCACCATAATCGTCATAGATTGTACATATGATAACCTACTTTTTGATTAATTATTAACCACGATTTATTTATTTACAAAATTTTGAATTTATTATTCGGTACTTAAACCTAAGAATAATGGCTATTATATAGGGTAAGTTAACGGTTTTTTTTAGCATTTGCGAGTCTAAATTTGTTTTGTTTTGTTTTTTTTGTTGTTTTTTTGTTGTTTTTTTTTATTAGTTTCAATAGCAAAGTTTGTACATTATGTAGGTATAAAGTATACATTTTTGTCTTCTTTCACAGTCCTCCTCACTAGGGTTTCCTGTTCTGAGGCGGCCTGTAGTTTTTTTTAAACTTTTGTATTTAGTTTTGAATCTACTTATTATTATTCGTTATCGTAGATAACAGACTGCATAATATGCAGACAAGCTACTTGCAGTAGCTTTGCGGGTATATTGTTAACATGAAAAAAAATCTGTTTCTCTGTATGGATAAGATATCAGGAGGATGTTAAAATACCCCCTGAAAACATTAACGTTCTTAAAAAATTATTTTAATGGAGTTCTTATGGGTACTTTCAGGATTATTTGTATGTTATAACGAGCTGCTTCATGTGAGTATTTGATGCAGATCCCCGTTCATATTGAAAAGTAGTTTCTAGATTAAATATTTTACATTTTTGCTCTGCATCCCATCTCTATAATCTTAGAAATTCGTCGAGTCTACCACGATGCCAATTAGGAAGAATCGGGGAAATTCCAGAAACATAATATTTTCCATAAAGTGTACTCCCAAGTCATTGACAAGCTTTCCTTTGAAACTTATCCGGCCTTTGCAATTTGCTTGATGGAGGCTTGCGAGAGCTTTTCTCAATTATTTTTCTGTTGACGTATCAGCTTTTCGATGCCACGACGGAGATCCTAGAAGATTACAACAAAACTCTACAACTTGAAAGCCTCTTTTACTTGGACTGAAATTTGTTTGGCTTTTGTAGACATAATTAAATTGTAAGGCGAAAAAACTTGATTCGTTTTCAGTTTGTATCATTTAAAAAGAAGGTGCCCAATTAAGTAATGTTTAATGAGAGTTTATTAGAAGGAATAAAATGTGAATTCTATAAGTGAAAGGCGATTTATGTTTAAATTAGGTAACTCCATTAATGGAGGACTGAATGCCGTTGACGCTAACAAAAAAACTGTACAAAGAAGCGAAGCTGTCAGTCCAAAATGGAGTGCTGGTATCTACCCTGAATTATAGAAGTGAGGCATAGAACTGGCAGAGGAAGGATGAAAGTAGACTGAATGCTCTAGAAATGAGAACCCTGAGGCGTATGTGTGGTAAAACCACGCATGATCGTATGATAATGTAAGACTGATGTAAGCGTAATAAGTAAGATTAAGAAGGGGACCCTCAATGGGGCATGTAAAGCGAATGAACGAAGAAAAGAGTATAAGGAGAGTATGTGACGCAAATTTTAATAGTAGAAGAAATTGGGGGTACCCGAGGAAGACACGGCACGACCAAATGAATCAAATACTTGAGTCGGGCCATGTCAAGAGTTAGAATAATAGAAGAGTATAGGACGATGTAAGAAAATGAAAATGAAAAAAGGATTCTGTGCCAATACCGAGTTGTTTGACTGTCCGTCCTCTCTGCCCACCACTGCGGAAACGGCGTGATGATGAGTGAGTGTATTGTATCATAATAATTAGTCTATGACAAATTCTCACATTGCTTTAGTTGTCTATGGGCTCTTCGGGTCACATCGTCTCGTTTACGAGAAGTGCCGAAGGTAACCGAAGGCAGGTTTGCCCAGTCATTATAATGCCATATCTCCGCAGACAAAACCTAGCTTCCAGTTAGCAGGTAAGGACGCTAGTCCTCCAAATCTATTTTTAAATTACGAAACGTCAATAAACAGTCTCTGTGATCTAAAGAAAAGTCTTTTAATACGCCTATTGTAGTACTGGAGAATACTGGTTCCAGTACGGATTAACTATCAATGTCTCTGGAGAAGACATAAGATATATTATAGTTAGTTAGACAATTAGTTATAAAATGAGGAATTTGAAAGTACAATTAAAAAATTTACATGATGTTAAAGTCGCAAGTAACAAAATAATGTAATACTGACTCGTACGTACAGGGTATTAAAGTTGTCACTAATAATGTGAATTCTAAACAAAAAAACATTAATTTTTTTATTGAAGCCCTCTCTAATCCGTCTCAAATACGTAATATTGAGAATAAATGTGTTTTAAGTGGGAAAACCCACCTGATGCCTATAAAGAGATTTCTTGGAAATTACGAGACGTAACAAGAAATTGTTTCCCACTTGGCATTGAGAAGGTTGTGTTTTCTTTTTGTGGATTACGTGTAATAAATTCTCTTTGTTTTTTTATTGTACCTTTTTCACTTCAATTTTCTTTTATCATTTCTTCTTGTTTTAGTACAAATTGAATACTTTTTCTTCTGGTACAACTTCTATCTAATGTTGTCTATCATCAAGTAAACGACTTTGTACAATTCAGTTCGATTAAACAATACTCCTCACATTAGTATAAAATCTTCCCTGATGCTGTGCGTAGGATAGGATATAAGTTTTTAAGGAAAGAAAGGTGAGGAAGTTCTGGGAGGGAAAACCGGTACCTGGGGTGGTTAGGAATCTGGTATCAGTGTGTCACTTTACGTCAGACGTACAGTAACATACCAACCCAACTCAGACCAACTAACCTCACACCATGACCCCGGACACTTCGCTAAGTCACCAGACGTAGCTAACCACTTGGGCTGGCCTATGATAGAGGTGTTGGTAATTCAATACATGGTTTTTACCACCCATGACCGCCTCCAATATATCATAATAGACGAGGAGTTGATCACGCGACGCTTGGGTGGGTCTTAAACGCGATGCCAAATCGGCCACGGACAATCATACAAATAATAATAATAATAATGTGTGAGGATGCGGCGAGGATGGTGCAATCCTACACATCCCATATAATAGTTATACATATTTACATATATACAGTAAATTTTAAGTCATAGTTTAACTAGTCCGCCGTATGGTCGTCCTCAAGAATTCAGGGTGAACTTCGCTAACAAAATTTAAACCAGTTGGTTTAAGCCATGTCTCTTATAATAGAATAATGTCGTTTGTAGTAGGCAGAGAGATCGAAAATAAATTTTCTACTCTTTTTATTAATCGGCAATTGATCGAAGTGACGTTTGGCTTATTCATTTTGTTTTTTCTTTTGCTCAGCGGCTTCTCTGTATATTCTGAAAACGATGTCTTGGGGCCAGAAATCTTGGTTCATTACAGTTTTAATGTCGCTTTCCTGAATCATAATCTTAAATTTCCTAAATGGGATTTCTTTAAAAGGTTTTAGGATTTCAATATTCATTGTCTTTAAACCTTTATTTTCTCAAAATGATTTAACACCTTCTGTGCTCGTTTCAATTGCTAAATGATATACATATGGCCGGTAAGTAAATATTCCCACACTTTTTATTATCATTGGAAATATTTCTGAACACGAGATAGAGAATCCATAATAATACTAAAAATAATTTGTTAA